>OZ030015.1:42429956-45099956 GCA_964023405.1 Apodemus agrarius | reverse complement strand
CTCCCTGGGAAGTGCATCTAGACATGTCCCATAGCCTTCTAGTCATTAGCTTCATGAGTCTGTCTGTCCAGGCTGTGACTCTCACGAGGGCAGAAATGCTGTTTTCCTCAAGCCTTCGGGCCCTCCCCTTTTTTAAACATTACCATTTGCTGGTCAAGGTGGGAGTCCATTCCTCTCCTCCCAGCAGTCAAGATCGTGGGTTCCGGAACAGCGTCAGGTACACACTGAGCTGCTACTTCAGACAAACGAGCAACAGCACTTTCCTTTTCTGAACTGGGCTCTTACAGGCTACTCTGTCTCTGTCTTGAGCTGGGGAGCGGGCCTCTGCAGGTCCTACATTCCTGAAGGGACAGAGCTAGGCTGGACTGAGCTTCCTGGGGGAGGGGGTAACAGTCACCCCACACTCTGCAACTTGAAATAGCATTCATTTATTCTCTTTCAGTTCTAGAGTCGTAGAGTCAGGTCAAACTGTGGGTGGCAGGGTCGCAGTAAGTGTCTAGCTTCTGCAAACCTCAGTCCTACTGCCCAGTGTCTTCAGCTTGTGATCCTTCCTCCCAGCCCTTCAACCTCTGGCTTCTGCCAGCATGCCCATCTCCTTTCTCCCGTGTCATCTCTCTTCTGTATGGACTTCTTTCTTCTAGGACTATAGGGCTTGCCCTTGTATGGCCCGTGAACACTAGTCAAGCACACATGCAGAGGCTTTTTGCTGACTGTGAGAGCACTCACAGGGCAGAGGCAAACACGCAGTCTTTGTCGAAGGGTGTAGCAGAGGTAGATCTGATGTTCTCACTGGCCCCAGCAGCCAGCCCATCAGGAGCCACCCTGAGGGTTTTGCTCTGGCTGACTGTGGACACGGCCTCGAGGCAGGAAGAAGAGTATCCCGGAGGGGAGGGGAGGGGCTCAGGGACTTGAGGGCAAGGTGTGCTTAACTGAGGAGTTAGAGCCTTAGCTGGGGAGCCCCGCAGTGTTCTTCCACCTCCTCCGACTCACAGTCCCTCAAGGACGGAGGGAAGAAGGGTGAGCCCTGCCTGAGCCTGGGTCTGTCACTGGCTCCTCTCAAGCTTCTCCATTACAGTCCTCTACCCCCAGGCTGTGCTATGCGCGTCGCTTATCAACAAAGGCTAATGTCTCCTCCGCTGGACCACGGGCTGGCCGTAGGCTCTGCACTTTGCAGTTCGTGCTTCCAGGGTGCTCAGAGCAATTCCCTAAGAGGACAGCATTATCTGTACAGAAGCAGGGACAGATCATTACCCAAGTGAGGAATGACAGAGCACATCAGAGCTGGAACTGAGCACTGGAGCTGTCTGACCGATTCTGAGTGTGGTAGTGAGGTCAGGCTCGGAGCCCAGAACCCCAGCAGCTCCTTCCCAGCCTCCAATCTTAAGGTCAGTTGTAAACAGGCTCCAGAAGCCCCTCTGGGTGGCAGAGAATGCTGGCACTGGGCTGTGGGGCGGAGAGAGAAGGGAGCAGAGGCAGGGATCATGGGATGTGGGGAAGAGAAGGGATGGCAGGAAGGATGGGAGGGAGGCAGTGAGGACCAGGAGGGTCACCATAGTAACAGGAGCTGGCTACGCTCCGACCTGAGTCTGAGCCGCCACCAGGGAAGGAGATAAAAGGTTTTCTATTGATCCCCATCAGGAAAGCCGTCTGTGATAAGTTGGCTGGAAGGGCAGCTGGTCGGGTGTGGATGAGGTGGCTGCACATACTTCTACTGGTGCTATGTTGTGCCCCAGAGGCTGGGGTCAGACTGTGGGGAGGTGAGCCCAGAGCCAGGCGTTTGGATGGGTCAGCTGCATTCCTGTCCTTGGGCCACCTTTGTTCGAAACATATTCTGCAGTGGATGCCTAGCTAGGTGGAGATAAAATAATCAAAGCAAAAAGCCCCATTCCTTCAGGGAGCCGGCACTCTAATGGGAGTCAGCAGTGGGGGAGACAGACAAAACAGATGAATGAATGGCTGCGGATGATTGTATCTGTTGGGAGATGCCGAGGAGAGGGAGAACGAGCAGGCAGGCAGCAGTGGTGAGCAGAAAACACTCTCAGATCAGAGCTGGGGAAGAGCATGCCCGTGAGAAGGCCCAGTGCGTACAAGAGGTCCCAGGACAGAGGTGCATGAGGGACAGGAAGGGGTCTATCTATGTAGCTGCCGTGGGGGAGTGACAAGGACAGAAAGGGTCAGAAAGGGCCTGGGCGGCTGCAGTGAGGGCTCTGGCTCCGGCTGAGTGAAGATCATGGCCCTCCCGGAATGCCTTACAGGTGCTCCCTGATGCCTGTGGAGACAAGAGACGTGAGACCAGGGCAGGATTGGGGAGACAGGCAAGGGGAGCCAAGGGGGCCCTGCCTTGAGTCAAGCAGGCGTAGAAAGGGTCTGGCTGGGTGGGGGTGAGAATTGCCTCTGAAAAGCTTCAACTTTTCAGAGGCAACTGTCGGGCAGTTGAATGTATAGGGTTTCCCTGCCCGTGATGAGAAGCAGCACAGGGCACGCCCCAGGTGTCAGCCCAGTGACTGGCGGTGAGCCCAGCGAGCCCATATGAGGCAGCACCAGGGTGTCTAACTGCTGGAGGCCCACGTGTGCCCAGGGAGGTACTTGCTGGGCAATACAAGATCTCTCTGAGTGCTCTTGCCTGGGCTGCTTGGAACCTTCGCTTTTCTTCCTAGGCCTAACCAGGCCGGCTCAGAGCCAGCCACCATCAGAGGCAAGAATGCCGCCCCCCCCCCCAGGCTCCTATCCAGGACCCCGCCCCATTCTTACTTTCCTAGGTTCCTAGTAATATGGGTGCTTTCAGCCACTCAGATTCCCCAGCTCACTCATCCCTGGGGAAGTAGATAGGAGGAAGGGAGACAAAGGGAGGCTAGGGCTGAGGTGGCCTTTGAGTGATAGTAGTAGTATGAATGTAGAACACTCCCTGCTAAACTTCTATGGTTGTGGACATACAGTGCTGGAGTTTGTCCTGTGCCTGCAAGAAGAAACCAAATCAGATTCCACTGCAAGGCATTTTCTTCTAGAAGCTAGAAGGAACCTAACCAGTTGATTCAGCTCTCGGCATCTATCTTCCTGCACTGGCCCCAAGAAACGGAGTGCCTGAGTCGACCCAAGAGCCCCCCCCACACACACACACACACTGCCAGCTCCTGCTATGCGACTGGAATCTGTCACTCCGCTTATCTGAGCCGACACCCGACCCTCTAGCATCACACTAAAGAGAACTGCCTGGTGCTGCTGTTCAAAGAGAAGTTGCACAGAGGACTCCACCAGCTCTGGTTTCCTGATGTGCCAAGGAAGGCCACACTGGTTTGGGTGAGATGTTCCCCGTAGTCTCAGACATTTGAACACTTAGTCTCCAGTTGCTGGTGCTGTTTGGGAAGGCCCAGGAGGTTTAAAAGCCTTGTGCTATGCCCCAGTTCACTCTCTCTCCTTCCAGCTTGTGGTACAAGATGGGTGTCCACAGCATCCTGCCCCGAAGCTATGCCATTTGGGGATCATGAACTCTAACCCTCCTGAACTGTAAGCTCAAACCCTGTTTTCTATACATTGCCTTTGTCACGGTGTCTCATCACACCAATAGAAGACTAATAAAGGGCAGAAGGGAGGAGGAGACTGCGATGTTGTCTTCGGGCTCTGCACAGTCCTCTCTGGATCTTGTTTCAGTCCCTTCTTTCTCTGAAACCTCATACCTCTGGAAGCTCTTACAGGGCTGGGACCACGGACTCATGAATCTATGCTATGGTGTGGTGATGGAGTCCCTGGGGTCTTTTGCTGTATATGCCCCCAGGTTATCTGATCACAGCTACAGAGAGTATAGGAAGATGGGTATGTAAGATCTAGACTCCACTCTTATGTTGTTCATTGTCATAGGCCTAAAAAACAAGAAGCAGCCATGCCTGAGCCCAGAAATGTCTCCTTCTGCATCAAAGGGGTCTTTGAAGATGTGATTAAGTGTCTTGAGACGGGGATGATCCTGAGTTTTGGAGGCTCCCTAATGCCATTCTAGGGGCTTTGAAAGAGACAGGCAGCAGGGTGCAGGGACACAGACATGTGGTGCCAGCATCCTGGGAACAGCAGAAGAATCAGAGACAGAACGGAGCTCAAGACAGTTTGGGCCTCAGAGGGAGACAGTGTCTCAAAAGGAGAGCAGAATACTTATGTGGCAGGGGACACCATGAACACAAAGACAATGTCCTCAGGGTAAGCCTTGTCCACTGTACTCCAGATGTGTGGCCCTTAAGATCACCCCAGTTATGGGAAACATAGAGACTGCAAAATTTGTAGTGCTGGAGTATGTATATATGTGTGTATGTATGTATGTATGTATGTATGTATAAATAAGGGGGATAAAGGGTAGTGGGAGAGAGAGAGAGGCAGAAGGAAGCTTGGCACACAGGAGGCCATGTGGCTGCGGGGGCAGGATTGGGAAGGAGTCAGCAATGGGCAAAGAACAGGTAGGAGAGAGATGCTGGGTCTGGCAAGCATGAGTTAGCCTGGAGCCTCTGCCAGAAGCTAGACCCCACTACCACATTGGTTTCTAAGACCCCACTACCACATTGGTTTCTAAGACCCCACTACACATTCTGTCCCTCGACACCAACCTTGTGTTTCTGCTCTTCATGACCGTGAGAGAATGATCTCCTGCAATAAAATATCAAATGGAGAGTTTTCTCAGCAGCCAGGGAAGGTTAGAAACAAGAACACCTTCATTTTGGAATTTCTTGGCCTCTGTCCTGGACTCATCCCACAGCTGGGGTGTGTGGATAGGCAAGGTGAGGATGGGCCATTGGTTCTTCCAGAGCAGTGGGGACTCAGACCATGGCAACCGTCTGGAATGGTCCAGGAAAGGGAGGTGGTAGGATCTGTGGCCCAGAGGATCTGAGTTGCTGGGCCAGGCGCTAAAGAGGTCACCTGTGTATGGATGAATGCGCATGGCCTGTGGGCACAGAAGTGGGGACCAGGAATGGGAACAGCCTTAACAGAAGGCTCAGACATGCCAAGAACACCCTTATTATCTTTAGATCAACCTATGGTCTGCTCTAAGGAACCTCCCGTCATCCCTGTTGGCTAGTGGGAAACTGAATCTCAGCCCTTAAAGGTTCCATCCTTCACCCCCAGTAATACAGATAGCCTGGGACTTATCTGATCGCGACGTCTTCTGGCAAGGCTGGGGTAGGCCTGGTGACCACCTCTTCCTGGAAGGTGAGAAACTTCCAGAAGTCCCTTAGAGAGGAAATGCAAGTGGCTGGACCTGCTCAAAACTGACCTGAGGATAGGAATGGACAAAAAGTGAGCAAAACTGAAATCAATATCAAGTGTCCATCTAAACCCTCTGTATGATGCCATTAGCCACATGGGCTGTTTACATTCCAACTAATTAAAAACAATAAGATATAGAAGTTTGCCCACTCTAGCCACATCCCCGGGGCCCATCAGATAAGTATAGCTACTGTTGTGACATCACCCAAAGTTCGGTGTGGCTGTGCTATCCAGGAGCGTCCTGCTACAACGGACAGATGAGAACAGGCACGTCTCTGGTTTTATAGATAAGCCACACAAGGATCAGACCTGGGAGGCAACTTCCCAAAGGCCCCTCCCCGAAGAGGGATTCCTTAGGGCCACAGCAGTTCCTGGATGCCAATGCATCCGGGCGAGTGTTCACCTTGCAACTTCCTGCAAGTTGCCACCTGTGTCAACTTCTGCACCAACTCATTTTGGGAACTGTCCTGACTTGTCAGAGGTAGCCCGTCCCGAGATCTGCCAGGCAACGCTTTCAACCCAGTTTCCCAGCCTTGGGATGGAGCTGCTACAAGCAGGCTTTCCCGAGTCAGTACGTGTGACACGCTGGGGACGTGTCCTGAGACAGTAAGAGGCAGCATAAGCACAGTCCCCATGTCTCAGAGGTGACAGTGGAGCGCAGAGGAGCCACACTGTGCTGTTCCTAAGTGGGCGCCGATTCTCAAGAGGTCCCGGCTGGAACTCCTTACATTTGGACTTCGTGATTATTCAATCTTGCTTGCGTGGCCCTGAGCCTATGACATGTAAACCTGGTGATGTGAGGACTACACAGGACAGGCACGCGGGTCTGAACACGGACAAGAGCCAGAACAAGATGCCTGGGGCCAGAGACCTGGATTCAACTGTGCTTGCGTGTGTATGGGTACACATAAATATACGGAGACACAGACACAGACATACACAGAGACACACAGACAGACAGACAGACAGACACACACACACACACAGACACACACACACACACACACACTAATTGCAACTCAAAGAGTATTTTTAAATTAAATTAAAATTTCTTGCAAAGTCAGCTGAGCCAGCCGGCCTCCTCATCTCCCATCTTTTCCAGCAGCTCCGACAGCCTTCCCCTGAATGCTCAGGGTGGGGAGCTCACACGGCAGAGCTACCCTACCCTGGCTACTCTTGGTTGAATGGGGTACACAGAGTGATGGAGTGGAAGGAAGGCAGCATGGCCCTGGGTGAGACATCCAGGCCCAGACACAGGGCAGATAATGGGAAGCGGGCTCTCTAGGGCCCAATAGACACAGTGGCAGCCCACTGTGTAACCCCAAGCAAGGCAGGGTCCCTTGACCCAGGGGTCATCAGTCTCATCATCTGGAAACCTGGTTCTCCACAGTACTCATCTGGCAAGGACACCATCAGGATTACACGGCAAGATGTGTGACAGTCTGCACACACAGGACATACACACAAATAAGGGCCACCTAGTGAGAGCAGAGGGAGCCGCCTTGTGGCCTTGGGGACTGCCCTAGGGACTAGCTACAGTGACAGACAACACAACCTGGCTCCCGTGTTTCCATGTGGCCAACAGTGATCATAGCCAAGATGTGGAGCTGTCTGTTGTCATAGCAACCCAGGCCTATGGTGTCCTGTCCCCGTTAGTACTAGAGCTTGCCACTGTGGGGTGTCAGCCTGCAGGTTTGTGAGTGGTACGGGTGTGTGAGAGGGATTCCTGAGGGTACCAGCCGTGTGCCTGAGCACAAACAGGATTTCTTTTCAATGAAAAAAAAAAAAAAAAAAAAGAATTCTGCCCAGGCAAGGCTGGAACCTGTGCTGTGGGCATCTGGCCATGGGTGTGGTGTCTGAAACGCTTGTGTGGTCTGCATGTCCATAGGGCTCTTGTGTGATGTGGCTTTGGGATGCTGGCCCCAAGACGGGGTGGGTAGGAAGGAGCTGGGGGAGAGAGTATGGTTTCTGCTGTTTGCTGCTCTGACCGTGTGGTCCTGGAAAGGGAGGCAGTCGCTGGACCTTTCTGAGCCTCTGCTTTCTCTGTGTAAACAGCGGCAGGCTGTAAGGGCAAGCACACCTCATATTAGCCCACAGCTACTCCTTTGACACCGAGGTTTGACTATGTGTCAGGGATGCAGCTCTCCACAGCAGGCCCTCCTTTGAAGATCTTCAGGCTGGAAGGAGACAGCAATGCACAACTGTGTAAACAGTACAAGAGAGACGGGGCAGATGGTCCACGGAAGCAGCACACACAGTGATGGCAGAAAGGCTGAGGTGCACATGCGCCGAGGTGCAATGCTAAGCACACCCCAGCCTCGGCACGGCAACAAACAAACAAACAAACAAACAACAACACAACCCCAAACCTAAGACAAGAGATCACCTGGAGTGAGCCTGTGGTCTCAGGGCTAACCTCTGAGTAGAAATCTAAAGGCAGGATTGACAGTCGTGGGGAGAGATGACAGGCAGCAAGCACAGCACGAGCAAAGGCGCTGCGGTGCTCTGAGCTTCTTTTGTCCGCGGCTCCGCACTGAAATGATGTGCATGACGGGCGTGGCTGCAGCAGTTTGTGGGGCAGGAGGGAGGCACATAGGGGCAAGGACCCGTGTAGAGCTGACCCCAAAACTGGATGGCAGCGCTGGGCCTGTGGGAAGGGAGGGGTGAGGGGAAGAATAAAGCTGCCTTTGGGGTGCAAAGGGGGGATCTAATTTGGATATGGAAGGATGGTGTGTTGCCTGGCAGTGTGACTCTGGTCCTCTCACCCCCAAGCACCAGCTCCTGCCTCTAACTATGCTGGGATCTGCAACACAGAGGGGAACAGCCCTGTGTGGGTTGTGGTCATATTCGGAGTAGTTGGTGGAGGGGAGAGGGAAGGGGGCGGGGACCATGGAGGAAAGGACGCAACCAGCTAGAGGGGCTGTTCGGGTGGTAATGGAGCTGGGAAGGGAGGGTGGTCATGTTTGCCTGGAGGGTAGAGACAGGGAGAGGAAGCAGACAGTGGGAGGAACCAGGGCCCAGAGCTGTTCACAGGGGTGTGGAAAGGAGTTTAAGACGGTAAAAGGCCACGACAGCTGTACACATTGGAATGGCCCGCAGTGACATTCTGGAATGTTGGTTTCTTTTGAAAACAGAAATTTTATAAGAAAGTATTTTTGTTGTTTTTTTAATTTGGTTTTTTTTTTGAGACAGGGTTTCTCTGTATAGCCCTGGCTGTCTCACTCTGTAGACCAGGCTGGCCTCGAACTCAGAAATCCACCTGCCTCTGCCTCCCAAGTGCTGGGATTACAGGTGTGCGCCACCACCGCCCAGCTAGTATTTTCGTTTTAATCCCATGTGTGGGGATACGGGGCTGCTTCGGACTGTCTGTAGATGATGACTATGATTTGCTTCCATGCTCTAGCAGGGGAGTGGTTTTGCCAACTGTGATTGTGTGATGTTTCTGGGAACTTTTCAAAGGTTGTATAAAGGCTAGGATCCTGAGAGGAGGGGTTAGGGGTTGTCAGTCATCCATGGGGGTTGGTCGCTGTTTGTTAGTTGGACTCAGAGAAGACAAGGGAAGAAATTATATTCAGCAATCTCCATTGCTCCTCTCCCTCTCTCCTTCATTTCTCTCCTGTCTAGTGACAGGGCTGAAACCAGTGGGATAAAGGATGGGTAAAAGAACCCACAAAGTGGGCTGGAGAGATGGCTCAGTGGTTAAGAGCACCCTCTGCTCTTCCAGAGGTCCTGAGTTCAATTCCCAGCAACCACATGGTGGCTCACAACCATCTGTAATGGGATCTGATGCCCTCTTCTGGTGTGTCTGAAGATAGCAACAGTGTACTCACATACATAAAATAAATCTGAAGAAGAAGAAGAAGAAGAAGAAGAAGAAGAAGAAGAAGAAGAAGAAGAAGAAGAAGAAGAAGGGGCTGAAGAGATGGCTCAGCAGGGAGATGGCTCAGCAGGTAAGAGCACTGACTGCTCTCCCAAAGGTCCTGAGTTCAAATCCCAGCACCCGCATGGTGGCTCACAACCATCTAACGCCCTCTTCTGGTGTCTGAAGACAGTTATAGTGTACTTGCATATAATATATAAATAAATCTTTAGAAAGAAAGAAAGAAAGAAAGAAAGAAAGAAAGAAAGAAAGAAAAGAAAAGGAAAGAAGAGCCCACAAAGTAGCAAAGACCACCTACAGTGGCACACTATGTCTAGGGCCAAGAGTAAATGGTGACCTAAGAAGCAGAGGTGACAGGGTGTTGGTGATTCTGTATAGAATGATCTATTGCTCTGGTCTAAGATGTACTCTCTGCTCAGCAAAGCCAAATCTGGTTCTCTTACAGCTCAGGAGACAAAGACAACAACAACCCCTTCAAACTAGGAGAGGAGGGCTGCAAAGCTTCCCCCAGCTACACAGCCTAGCTTGCGCTGGCTCCGTGGATGGATACCTCGCTTTGTCTTGCTTGTCTCTCCAGCATTTATCTCTGCAGTCACCCAGACATTAGGACGTCAGGACTCAGCTCTGAGGCCCGGCCAGGACACTCTATTCACTATAACATCCTCCCAGTCTTGCCAAGCTGGAGGCTGGGTCCAGGGGTGTTGTTGAGGGATGCGTGTATTCCCAGGAGGAGGAGCCTTGGCTAAACTTCTTTCTTCTTGGCCACAGGAGTCAGTGCCTTTACTGGCCAGAGTCAAGTTCGCATCTGGCTGAGAGCTTAGCAGCCTCATTGTTCAGAGATCTATTTGAAAAGAATGGAGAAGTTAGAACTCTGGGCCTCTCAACCATGGCCAGTTAGGACTCATTGTTCAATGCCCCTAGAGGTCCATATGCTAAAGCCTGGCCACCAGCCTGCGGGAGGTGGTGCGACATAAGGAGGTGGTGCCTACTGAAAGGAAGTTAAGTCACTGGGGGTATTTTCCTAGAAGAACCTGGGATTCTGCTTCCTCGCTCTGTAGGCACCAAGAGGCAGTCAGCTCTGCCATACTCTCTGGATCCTGTCTTCATGTTCTGTTTCATCAGAACAGACCAACCAACTCTGGACCGGAAGCTCTCAGACCTTTCGTTAGTACCGCAGGCGTTTGTCACGGTGATGAACACTGACACATCCACGGAGGTGAAGGCGGGAAAGGCATGCATTTCTTTATGAATGGGAACGAGTCTGGGAGAAGGATGACGGATGGGTGAAGAGACTCAGAGCTACAGAAGGCTGAAGGGGAGGAGCTGCCGAGTGGAGGAGCCAGCCAGAGCCACGAGTAGCACCAGCTAGGGAAAAATGACAGACGGAGAGGCAGGGGAGGGAGGGGAGGGGATGGGAGTGCCATGGTGGAGCCGTAGACCGAATCGCACCTCCCAAAATTCACGTCCATTGCTGCTCTGTTCACAACAATAAGGAGTTGTGCTAGCTTAGTTATTCACCAACAGATGAATGGGTAATATGGTTCAGATACACAGTGGGATTTTATTTGGCTGTAAAGAACCGTAATCATGAAATTTGCAGGAAGGTGGGTAGATCTTAAAACAAATAAATAAAGAAGCTAACACAATGATTGATAGTACTGGAGAGATAGCTCAGTGGTTAAGAGCACTGGCTGCTCTTCTAGAGGATTGGAGTTCCATTCCTAGCATCAGTATACCAACCCAACCTTCTTTATCTCCAGTCCCGGAGGACCCATCACCCCCTACTGGCCTCCATGGTTACTGCACCCATGTGGTACACAGGCATCCATGCAAGCAAAACCCCCAAACACATAGAAATTATAATTTAAAATGAACTTGGCATGGTGCTGAACACCTTTAGTCCTAGCCCTTTGGAGGCAGAGACAAAGAGGTAAAATATTTATGAGTCAAAGGCCACCCTGGTCTGCATATTGACTTCTAGTCCAGCCCTAAACAGTTAAATGGGAATTTGTATATAACCACAGCCCATTGCCCAGACTGAAACAAATGTAACTGTATTCCAAGAAGAAAGGTAGGCTAGTTTGACAGTCCTGGCAGAATGCTGCCAATCGAAATCATTACCCTAAACTGTTGTATGCAATGAAAAGAAATAGATTCTTTTTGATGCTTCTCTCATGAATTTACAACCAAGCTCATGAACTCTGACTCTAGTAAGTACTTATTTTTCAAAAATGATTTTTTTGAAGTTTTTGCTTCTGGCTGTGCTTTGTGTTTTCCTTGTTATGTAGTGTACTGTGGACCCTTGACATTCTGCAAGCATGAGCCCCCCCTCTCTCTTATTTATTTATTTATTTATTTATTTACTTATTTTTAATGTATGTGAGTATACTGTAGCTGTCTTCAGACACACCAGAAGAGGGCATCAGATCCCATTACAGACGGTTGTGAGCCACCGTGTGGTTGCTGGGAATTGAACTCAGGACCTCTGGAAGAGCAGTCAGTGCTCTTAACCGCTGAGCCATCTCTCCAGCCCGAGGCTTCTCTTTTTAAATAATTTATTTAAATTTATATGATGTATGTTAGTTTGAGGGCGTCAGCTCCTCTGGAACTAGAGTTACTGATGGTTGTGAGGTGCCATGTGGGTGTTCGGAGTTGAACCTGGGACTTGGTCCTCTGGGAGAGCAGCCAGTGCTCTTAGTCACCGAGCTATCTCTCTAGACCCCAGAAATGAGACTTCAAACAAAATAACCTAAGCAGTGTTTTTGAGAAGCTAGGACATCACCCACAGTACAGAAAGACTTAAACTTGCGCCAGGACTCCAGGTAAGCCCCGCTCCGGCTCCTGGGGCTCCTTCTTCTGCAGCTCTTCGATGCTTGAATTTAACTAAAAAGGGAAGGGAGTGGCAAAGGCTTGTCACTTACCTTGCCCTCAACCTCCATGCAAGGTCAGACCAGATAAACTAGAGCACATTTCACCACTGTGATGAGAGACAGCCAAAGCCAGATGCCGGGCTGGCTGACTAGTGATCTCTTTGGAGGAAACTGTTGAGAGTCAAGCGTGTAGGGAGATCCTGTCAGAATTGAAATGAAGTTACGCTGGATGGGGTGGTATACCCTCACCATCTCAGAACTGGGAAGCTAAAACAGGAGAGTCCTGAACTTGAGGCCAGCCTGAGCTATACAATGGGACCAGAGCAAGCAACACAAGTAGGGTCACTTGTGCCAGCCATTCTCAAAGTAACTGAAGTCAAGGGGCTATGGGAAAATGGCTCTTCTGCATAGTTACCTGAAACCACGTTCCTTTAGCTGCGATCTATTCTTGGTAGTTTACTGTTTATCGGCAAAGATGACTCCCCCCAGAATTTATTTAATGGCATGCCTTCTAAGTGTGGCTCCTTTCACATTCTCCCTTTTCAGAGTTTTACTGACAGGCTTCTACCATTAAAGCTTGTCCCTTTTCATGCACTAGTTTATCGCTGGTCCAGGGAGCCTATAAACCAGGTCTGCTGTGCCCTTACTCACACGCAAGGGAAGAATGAGAGCAGACACTTAAGAGGCTCTGCCCAAAAGCGCTAACTCTTCACTCAGGCTCACAAAAGAGCCAGAAGCAAGACGGGAGCCTGGAGTCTGTGCCTCCGACTGTGTCTGCCTCCTTTTCTCTGACCAGGGACCTTTCAGATTCACATCACACTCGAGCACTCCAGTTTGAATGTCCTCTCTGTGATGGGGGCTGCTTCCCACTGTGGTGGGGTGAGAAGTGGAGCCTGTCTCGATCATGGGGCTCTGCCTTCCTGAGTGTTTCAGTCTGTCTGGCAGGAGTAGGTCGGGCAAAGTAGGAGAGGACCTCATTACAGATGGTTGTGAGCCACCATGTGGTTGCTGGGATTTGAACTCAGGACCTCTAGAAGAGCAGCAGTCAGTGTTCTTCTCTCCAGCCCCACTAGAGCAGATTCTTATAAAAACAATGAACAAAAAGCCAGCCCACAGCTGGTATCATGGTAAATAGAGAAAAACTTAAATGCATTTCCATTGAAATCAAGGATGATAAATATGTCTAACTCTCCTCTCCTGTTTGAATACATGGCTTGAAGTCTTAACTAGAAAAGTAAAAATGTTAAGGAGACAAAGGGACACAAATAGGGAAGATACGAGTCAAAGTGTCCTTATTTACAGATGATATGATTCCCTACATGAGTGACCCCCCCCCCAAAGATGCCATCAGGAAACCCCTGGGGCTGATAAACACATTTGGCAAAGCAGAGGGATATAAAATCAGCACAAAAGCCTCCGAAGGAGTACCACGCGGGGAAGAAACCGGGAAGGCAACACCCTTCTCCACAGCCTCCAAACTACTGGAGAAAAAGTAGCCAACACAGTGAGGACTTTCTCCGAGGAAGCTTTGGGAGCTGGGTGTGGGGGCTCTCACCTTACTGCCAGCACCTGGAGATCTCCAGGAGCCAAGGCCAGTGTGTTCTACACAGCAAGGCTAGCCAAGGCTACACCACGGGACCCTGGTTTGGTTTTGTTGGTGGTTGTTGCTGTTTAAAAAAAAAAAAAAGAGCAAAGGAAAGCTTTAAGATAGTGAAAAAAGAAAACGAAGAAAGTACCAGAAGATAGAAAAGCCTACCATGCCCATGGATTGGCAAGATTAATATTTTTGAAATGGCTATCCCAACAAAATCAATCTACAGGTTCAACGCCGTCCCCATCAAAACGTCATTGGGATTCACATAATTTGAGAAATAATATTAAGTAGCATATGGAAGCATAAAAGACTCAGGATAGACAAAACAATCCTAAACAGAAAAAACAAAAGCAAACGAACCTCTGCTGGAGCCGAGCGGGTCCTGTTCGACACACTGAACTCCGGGTTGGCCAGGGCACAGTGAGACCCAAAGAAGAAGAAGAAGAAGAAGAAGAAGAAGAAGAAGAAGAAGAAGAAGAAGAAGAAGAAGAAGAAGAAGAAGAAGAAGAAGAACAACAACAACAACAACAAATAAATCCAAAAGCTCAGTTGCTGGAGGTATCACCATCACAGATGTCAAGTTATCCTACGAAGGTATAGGAATAAAAAACAGCATTGTACTGGCATAAAAACAGACACAGTGGACCAGGCACACACCTTTAATCCCAGCACTTAGGAAACAGAGGCCGGTGGATCTCTGTGAGTTTGAGGCCAGCCTGGTCTATATAGAGAGTTCCAGGATAGCCAGAGCTACATAGAGACCCTATCTTTAAAAAACAAAAACAAAACAAGGAGCTGGAGAGATGGCTCAGTAGTTAAGAGCACTGACTGCTCTTCCAGAGGTACTGAGTTCAAATTCCAGCAACCATATGGTAGCTCACAACTTCTGTAATGAGATCTGATGCCCTTTCTGGTGTATCTGAAGACAGTACAGTGTACTTACATATAACAAATAAATAAATCTTTAAAAAACAAAACAGGAGCTGGGTGGTGGTGGCGCATGCCTGTAATCCCAGCACTTAGAAGGCAGAGGCAGGCAGATTTCTGAGTTCGAGGCCAGCCTGGTCTACAGAGTGAGTTCCAGGACAGCCAAGGCTACACAGAGAAACCCTGTCTCAGAAAAAACAAAACAAAACAAAACACCAAACCAAACCAAACCAAACCAGAACAGAACAAATCAAACAAACCAAGAACCAAACCCAAACCAAACTACACCAACCAACCAAACACAACAAAAAGCCAGGCATATGACTCAATGGAATGGAATTGAGGACCCACACATAAGCCCCTTCCCTCTCTAGCCAATTTATTTTTGACACAGTGGCAAAAAAATACACAACAAGAAAAAACAGTATCTTTGATAAATATGCTGGACAAATTTGGATAGCTATGTACAGGAATGAACTAGATCTTTATTCCTACATAAAACTCAACTCCGAAATGGATCAAGTACCTCAACATCAGACCCAACAGATACCCTGGATCTAAACTGGGAGATTTCTTGAATTCACTGGCACGGGAAGGGACTTTCTAAACACGGCCTTATCAGCACAGGCGCCAGGACATTAACTGGTAAATGGGACCTCACGAGAGTGAAAAGCTCTGCACAGCAAAGCACACTGTCTTCAGAGTGCCGGGGCAACCTGCAGAACAAAACCTTTTCCAGCTACGCATCTCACTGAGAGTTATTATCTAGAACACAGGAAGAACTCAAAAAATCAAGCAAGCAAGCAAGCCTGTTGGAAATTGAGACATGAACAGAGTTCTCAAAAGATCAAATACTAACGGCTAAGAGGGGGTTTTTAAATGTTCAACATCCTTAGCCATCAGGAAAATACAAATTAAAACAACATTGAGAGTTCATCTTACCCCAGTCTTACCCCTTATTTTGGTGAAGGCCAAAAACAAAACCCAAACCAAATGACAACAATGCGGGAAGGAGAAATGTTTCTTCACTGCCCGTGCTGGGTTGCATGCAAGCTGCACAGTGACTGTGGAGATCAGCAGGGAGGGTCCTAAGAATCCTAGAAGTAGATTTACCATATCATCCAGCTATACCACTCTTGGGCATATACCCAAAAGAATCTTAATATCCTACTGCAGAAATATCTTCTCGTTCATGTTTACTGCTGCTTCAATCACAGCAGCCAGGAAACGGAAACAGCCTAGGAGTCTTTCAACTGATGAATGGATAGTGAAAATGTGCGACATTTACACAACGGAATACTATTCAGCTGTCACCACGCATGAAATTCAGAGAGTTCCGGGACAGCCAGAGATATACAGAGAAATGCTGTCTTGAAAAACCTTAAAACAAACAAGCAAGCAAACGAACAAACACATTCAAAACAGGGGTTTGAGAGATGGCTCAGTGGTTAAAAGCCCCGGCTATTCTCCCGGAGGTCCTGTGTGCAGTTCCCAGCAACCACGTGGTGGCTCGCAACTTTCTGAAATGGGTACAATGCCCTCTTCTGGTGGATCTGAAGAGAGTGACTCATGTATGTGTACTCATATACATAAAATTAATAAATAAATCTTACAAATAAACACCCCAAAACAAACAAAACAAAAATCACTGTCACCAATGCAACTTATAGGAGAGTTTATCTGAGCTTACAGTTCCAGAGTTGGGAGTCCATCATGTCAGGGAGGCAGGAAGCATGGGGGCAGGAACAGGATGCTGAGAGCTCACACTGTGGACCCAAAGCAGCAAATGATAGTGAATAAAATGGCTCACATCTTTAAACTCTTAAAGCTTGCCTCTAGCGACATACATCTACCAAAAAGAGCAAACATCCTAAGCCTCCCTGAACAGCACAATCAACGGGGGAACCGAGTGTTAAAATCCTTGGGAGTCACTCATTCAAACCAATGCACACCCTCTCCTAAAATTCAGGCATCTTGACAGATGACAAAAGACTGTAACAGACAGAGGATGATCAGAAGGAAATCATGTTTTATGGTCACACCAGGGCAGTTGCACGTATGACCTCGTAGCGATTGTGGCAACATTCACAAGATCTGCAAAAACTCACACCAGAAACAACCCCAGTATGAATGGGGGGAGGGCAGGGCTGGGCACAAAGTCTCACTCCTAGTGAGGAGCTACTGCTTAGAGCTGCGAGGGAGAGTCAGCTTGAGGATGCAACCCTTGGTGGGTAGGTCATGCTCCAATTAGGGGCCACACATCCAAGTGCATGGGTAGCACAAATCTGAGTCAATGGATTTTTAAAAAGGAGAACATAAAGTCGGCTGGGCTGAGAGAAGGGCTGGATGTCGGAAGAACTGGAGGAAAGCTGAATACGATCAAAATATGAAGGCCGGCCATGGTAAAAATGCATTCAGTCCCAAGGGGGAGAGGCCTGAGTTCAAGGTCATCCTCAAGACGGCGTTTCCCGTTACCGTTAACAAGCATTAACTCACCAGTGAACATCTTGCATCCCTAACTCTGCCTCAGCAAGAGGCAGCGTTAGATATCCTAGATATCTAGACATCCTAGACAACCCGAACCGGCAGGACCGACATCCAGTGTACCCCGGTGAATGCCCCTTACAGCTGAGCCCCGTTGCTGTACTGAGATGAAATCTCACATCCCTCTGTATTCTCCCTGGAGCTAGAATTGTGTCTCTCCCATCCACATCCTGTGCTCTGTCAAGTTCAGATGGTGAAGCCTGAGTCCTCGGCCAGGCCTGTTAGTTCACACTAGAGACGGGTGCCTGGGAGAACGAGTGTGATCACTGAGAGGAGTCCGGCCATGGCAAGCGCTGGGGAGGAGCGTGCCATTGGGAGGAAAGAGTGAAACGAGGGGGTTCTGTCCTTCACAGCCTGGTCCCAGTCAGCAGCACTCAAACGAGGCTAGGAAGCTGTGCATGGGACTCAGGAGACTGAGCAGGCAGGAGAACCACAAATTAACAAATTTATCAAATTAAACCAGGCCAGGAAAGACCCAACCAACCACAACCATCAGGACCTTGTGGAGAATGGCTAAGCTCCTGTCCCAGGAGCAATGGCGGATGGAGCGCTCTCTGTCTCTGTCTCTCTGTCTCTGTCTCTGTCTCCACAGAGGGATTCAAACCAGATGATCTCTGAGTAGTATACTATGGAGGGGACTAGAAAACATTTCAAAAATATGGGATCCCCCAGATGGGACCTGTGCTTTGATTTCCAGCTGTATTAATGCATTGCATTTTTGTATTCTTTTCATCCTCCTTTTTTTGTTTCTCTTTGGCTTTGGTCTTGGATCTCTTGGTGGTAGTGGTGGTGATGGTGGTGGTGGTGATGGTAGTTGGTGGTGCGGCACCTAGGGACCGGTTTGTAGGAGCACATGACCTGTCATCCACTAGATGGCGGTGTTTGCTTGGTGTTGGATTGATTTAAATCAGCTGCCTTTTAAGACTGGGTGTGATGGCTCATGCCTGTAATCCCCACTTGAGACAGGAGGATTGCTTTGAGTTTGGGGCTAGCTAAATTACATGGCAAGACACCGTCTTAAAAAACAAAAATAAGTGAGGTAGTGGTGGCATACACCTTAAATTCCAGCACTCAGGAGGCAGAGGCAGGCGGATCTCTGAGTTTGAGGCCAGCCTGGTCTACAGAGTGACTTCCAGAACAGCCAGGGCTACACAGATGAAATCCTGTCTTCAAACAAACAAACAAACAACAATAATAATAACAATAAATGTCTGGTAAATTAGGGAGATTTCAGAGTTCCCAGGCCCCTGTCACTCACATGCTCGCTCGCTCTCTCTTGCTCTCTCTCTCTTCTCTCTTCTCTCTTCTCTCTCCTCTCTCCTCTCTCTCTCATTCTATGTGTATATATATGAGTGCAGCATCTCCCTCTCCCCCTCCCCTTCCTCCTCTTCTCCCTCCCTCTCCTCCCTCTCCCTTACCCTTTCCTTCACCTTCACCCTCTCCCTCTCCCTCTCTGGTGTGCTTGCACGTGTAAAATCCTTGCAGACCACCAGCTGTGCTGTGTAATCAGATGTACATGACTTCCCATAGCTTCACGAGAAGGGTCAGGGCAGACTAATTTCTGTTGTGTGACATTGGCAACTACTTCCCTGAGTCTCTGTTTCCTCCCCCAGACACCAGGGCTTGGTGCCCTGCTGAGACTTTGCCAAGCAGTTTGCAGCCAGTCTGTTCGTGGTATGGCACAGGTGGTCACTGGAGTGTGGTAGCTTTTGTTAATCTGACCATGGGAGCCAGACTCTCCACATACGACTCCCAGAGGCTTCTGGGGTCCCTTCTCCTAGCTAATGCAATGGTTGGATGGACAGGACATTAAGGGCATTTTTAGTTGCCTGTGATTGCCTTTGATGGTACAAAGGCTCCTCACAAGCTAACAAAGCTCCTGCAAAAGAAAAAAGAAAGAAAGGAAAAAGAAAAGAAAAGAAAAGAAAAGAAAGACAGAAAGAAAGAAAGAAAGACAGAAAGGATAAAAAGATGGCTTTCACACTGGCCCAAGCTCTATAAGAAATTAGTTATCTGAAGAAAGAGATCCCTTTCCTTTTCCATGGTCTGCCCTGTTGATAAGTTGGTGAGGATTAGGCAGTGAGTCAGTTGGCATTCCTTCTGCATTACATATCTAAACCTTATGTTTTAGTTTATTTATTTATTTTTTA
This sequence comes from Apodemus agrarius, assembly GCA_964023405.1. Taxonomy (NCBI): domain Eukaryota; kingdom Metazoa; phylum Chordata; class Mammalia; order Rodentia; family Muridae; genus Apodemus; species Apodemus agrarius. The sequence continues at coordinate 45,080,747 of OZ030015.1, read as the reverse complement.
ACCATAGTGGGGTTAACCCAGAACCTAATGTATTCTGGGAAGGCACTTCATTACCAAACTACACCCAGCCCCAGTGAGCAAAGGCTGGTCTTGAACTCCTGGATTAAAGTGATTCATGATTCTCTTGCCTTGCCTTCCTGTGTAGCTGTGATTACAGGTGCTACCTGCCTGACTAGGCCCCAGTTCTGCTCCCCTTTTATTTTTAGTTTGGACAGCCTGTGCCCCAGGCTGGCCTTGAACTCACTATCAAGTTGTGAATGGCTTTGAACTCATCTTCTTGCCTCTGCCTCTCACGTGCTAGGGGTCAAACCTAAGTCTTTGCATGTGAGGGAACAAAAGCCCAGCTCAGCCTTTGCTTTTGCTTGTCTTGAGACAGGACTCTGGATTCAGACTTACAATTGTTCTAGTTTAGCATTTTCTATGCTGGGACTAGAGGTTTAGAGCCACATTTATGTAAAAGTTATTACTTTTCAAGAATGAACACAGGTAGGTCCACACATTCAGTTATTCAGTTGTGCATCCATTCGGTGAGGGACAGTCTTAACCCAGTGAAACATGAGTCACTGGCGGCCTGCCTCACCAGGACGCTTCTGGCTGGGCATGGTGCAGACTAAGTAAGTGAGCACATGTGGCAGTCGGTGCAGCGGAATGAGGAGTTACGAGGGGACTTCCTGCAGTGAGGCATTGCCTCGCATAAGTCTGGGCCATCGCTTGGTGGTACAGTACTTGTTTGGCAGGCAGAAGGCCCTTGGTTCGTTCTATGCAAGGCATTACCGAACAAAACAAAGAAACAGATTATTCAATAGAACTTTCCCTTATGTTTTGGAAGCAGGAATCAGAACCAAGGGGCAGAAACCAAGGTGTCCGGGGGGCTGCCCCTTCCTGCCACTCTACAGGGGCATCTCTTCTGAGTCTCTTCCAGCTTCCATGGCAGCAGAACCTTCCTCCCTCTGTTCTGTCATCACGTCCTTGTCTCCCTCTCCCTTGTTCAGCCCACTGTGGGCAGAGTCCACAGTCAGGCCTCAGGAAGCCCTGCATCTCAGGGCCCTTTACCACACTATGTGTGGTGGTCACCTAAGAGAACTCAGATTCCGAGAGCAGAGTGTGGATATCTTTTGAGGAACATCTCCTCTAGAGTCTCTGAAGTGGGCGGTACAGGAACCTGGAAGGTAGAAGTCTGGAGGAGGTGACGAACGGCTGAGTTAGGCATGGCCATGATCACAGGGGACACAGTTCATTGCTCGCTGGGTTAATGAGTGAGAAGGCTGCCAACAGATACCCAAGAGCATGATGCTCGCTGGGACCTTAGAGCTGCTAACATCTTCCACAGAGATGCCAGGGTTTGTGCAGGCGTCTCCTTGCCTGGAGATGACCGGGAGCCTGGATCAGAAGGCGAGGCGCTGCAGCTGGCCTGTGTCCCCTGGCTAGCCGCCAGCCTCTTCCTGCCAGGTCGGGAGCCTGGGCGTACAGCTGGTGCTTCCCTTCGGTTTTCTGGTTTCTCATAAAAGCCGCACTGTCTGGACATAAGAGGGGTTAGGTGGTACGCTCTCCCTTCTCGCTCTGCTCTGTTAACTCTGCCCACACCGTCCCAAGCATTCTGTAATTGCCTTAGGAGGATTTGTTCATTTTCCAAATACAAAATCATGGTCCGGAACGGACCCTTAAGGTTCTAAACTGGGCCCGCGAGAGAGGGGGCTTGTCCCCTTCTCTTCTGCTGAGTGAGGACACAGGGCTTGTCCCTTTCAGAGGTCCCAGTGTCCAGCAGAGTCCAGGCCACACTAGACACCAAAGCTGCCATAGCCTCAGCTTTGACTTCCCCAGGCTCTAGAGCCACAGGAGACAAACACCTGTTCTTTATAACTTGCCTGGTCAACACCGGTAGACTATGGTATTCACGGAGAGAAAATTGGGTCTTACTTGATATCTTTCTGGTTTTAGGTATAGCTACTGAGCAGGCCTTTAGGTCTTCAGTACACACAGGTTCCCTGGGAGCCTTGGGTTATAGTTTGCTTTCCGTATAGGGAGAGGTTATTTGGCTTACAGGATACAGTCTCCCATAAAGGCAAGTCAGGGCAGGAACCTGCGGCAGGAACTGAAGCAGAAGTCTTGCAGGAATGTTGCTTACTGGCTTGCTTTGGCTGGCTTGCTCAGCCAGTGGTGTTTTACCACCTGCCCTGAGTGACATCATCTTTAGTGAGCTGGGCCCTCCCACCTCAATCATTAATCAAGGAAATGTCCCTCGGACTTGCCTTGATGGCGCCATTTTCTTAAGTGAGAGGTTCCCTCTTCCCAGATGACTGTGTCAAGTCAACAAAAGCTTGTCCTCAGGAGGTCTGGATGAGCGCAGCCATTCTCAAAGATGACTCCATAGCCTGGGGAGACCCACATAGGTCCCTGGGCCATTGCTTTACCGTAATGTTCCTCACAGCACATTAGTGAAAATACTACTTAGGAAGAACCCAATGGTACCTCAGTTGCATAAGGGAAGATGGCAGTGTAGGAAAAGCCTGCTAGTGAACTCTGGTTATTTGAAGGTATAGTTGATGGTATAGGCAGGTCAATGTCTTCAGGGCTATATTAGTCATGTTTCTCTAGAGAAACAGAATTAATAGAATGAATGTGTGTGTATGAATGAATATATATATGTATAAATACATATATATTCATATACATCTCTCTCTCTCTCTCTCTCTCTCTCACACACACACACACACACACACACACACACACACACACACACATTAGAGTAGCTTGCAGGTTGTAGTCTGGGTGGTTCAATAATGGCTGTGTCCTCAATGGAAAGACTAAGGATCTGGTAGTTATCCAGTCCATGAGACTGGATATCTTAGCAGCTCCAACTGCTGCTGAAGTCCTTCAGAGCTGCTTGTCTTTAGTCTACGTTAGAATCCTGGAGAAATAGATTTTCATACCAGCAAAGAAACGCCCCAGCAACAGTATAGACAGACCTAGCAGGGCAAGCGTGGACAAGCAGGCAAAAGGCCAAGTCTTCCTTCTCCCTTATTCTTTTATGGGGCTTGCTGTCAGGTTTGGAATGGGTCTTCCCACCTCAAAAAACCTGGGCCTGGGCTCTTGGATCTTCCCACCTCAAACGATCCAGTCCAGAAAAAAAAAATCTCTCAAGTGTGCCCAGCTGCTTGGGTTTTAGTTGATTCCAGATGAAGTTAAGTTGACAACCGAGGTTGGTCATCATAGTGGCCCGTAGGCCCAGAGAGGCTAAGGGCACAGGTCCGAGCCCCCACATGAAGCAGGGATGGTGCTATCCTGTGACTCTGCCAGTCAGGTTCCTGGTAACATCTGATTTGGAACATTTTTGTCCTGTCTCCAGGCCTTTGCCCCTACTTTGGTTGCTATCTGGCCTTCTCTTCCCAGACATCTTTGCAAAATTCTCTAGAAGCACTTGGTGGAGGCTGTGGGTTCCCTAGTCTAACATGTTTGGGAGCCTCTCAGAACCCCTCTGCTCAAATCTCAGTCCTGTTGTGCTATTCTGTGTAAGCCAAAGCCTCGCCTTCTTTATTTGGTAATCCAGGAGGGTGTCAGTCTCCATCTTCGGAGGCTGGTCTGAGGGTTAAGTCTAGCACCCGGGCCTGTTACATAATGGATGCTCCCCCTAAGCCAGTGGTTCTCAGCCTTCCTAATGCTACAACCCTTTAATACCGTTCTTCATGTTGTAGTGGCCCCCAACCATGAGATTATTTTCATTCATAACTGTAATTTTGCTACTGTTGTGAAGCGCAATGTCTCTGTTTTCTGATGGTCTTAGGCGACCCCTGTGAAAGGGCTGTTCAACCCCAGGGGGGTCGAAACCCACAGTTTGAGAAACACTGCCCTAAGGCATCACATAGAGAATAGCTGCATGTGCTCACTGCGGGGAGGAAAGGAGGCTCCCGTGTATTGTAGGGGGTCTGGGCCTGTGGCTAAAGCGGACCGGTGGAGAAAGGCTCTTGGGTACCTCCTGCTCTCTTGTTCGGTTCTGCTTGCGTTATCATTGAGACGGGTGGGTTGAAACTCCTGAGACCCAGAGCCAGTGCCAGCAGTCACAGGAAATGAGGACTACTGATGTTTGTAAACCGAGAGGACCCCAAGAATCTTCTGGAGAAGGCGGTGAAGCCCAGCAGGAAGGATGCCTTGTCTATCTCTGCTGATCAGACTGACTCAGGCCGTCCTTAGCTAAGTTCCTGTCATGCCCAGCCACCTAGCCCTGAGTGGGCCTCTTCTTTGTTAACTTTTAGTCAAGTGTGCTGTGATGAAGGGATGAGGCCTGGGTCTTCTCAGCCCCTCAGCAGCCCTTCCTTGGGAAAGCTCCCCAAAGCCCGGGCTCCCTTTGATGAGCATCTCAGGGTGGGATCTCGCAATCTCGCGAGACCTCCAAGCCTCAGTGCCTGGAGGATCCCAGATCTGAGAATGGGAATGACCAAGGGTTGTTCACCCCACAAAGCAGGCATGCTTGAGTCTACAGGGGCTCAAGATTAGGCAGGGCTAGTGGGAGTGGCTTCTCTGTAGGTCTAGCCTCTCCCTGCCTCCTGGGGCTGGAGGGTCCCCTTAATCTTTCTCTCTCTCTGGCCTCATTCTGGTTCCTGACTGCACCTCACCAGGGTCTGTGGTCCTGCCGCCAGGCTCTGGATCTCCAGGTCTCCAGGCCTTCACACCTGTTATGCCCCTTGTTGGTTTTCCAAGCATCTTTCCAGGTCTGGGATTTTATGTTTTGTTTCCTACATAATATTTTTATTGAGTCTTCGGGAACCGCACATCACACACACCTATCACATTAGCTGCCCGGTCCTTTCCTGACCACCCTGCCCTTCCCTCGTGACCCCAGGCCAAATAAATAAATAAATAAATAAATAAATAAATAAATAAATAAAATAAAATAAAATAAAAGTCCAATTTGTGTTCTCTCTACACTCACTGGAGTGTGCTCAGACGCTCAGTGGCCTGCCCCTTGAATAGAGCTGAGGCATTTTCCGGCATCCTCCCGGAAGCCATCTAAAGCTGTGGATTTCTAAGTGTTTTTGACCGGATGTTGGTTCCTAGGTGGACGCTGCTTGCTTTGCCCTGCAGTAGTGCCAGTACCTAGCACGCGGTGTGTGTGTGGAATCCATGGACTACATGTCAGACGGCAAGTAGAAGGGGACAAGAAACTGAGGAAGACTGGAGTAACGAGACGGGAGAGCCCACAGATTGGGGGGGGGGACAGAGTTTGTTTAAAAAGAACATTAATAGGAAAGGCAGGGTACTAGATGGCTTCTTTGGGTCTTGGGGTGGGGGGTGCTGCTTTGGGAAGTGTGTTGGGCTAAGGTCTGGACTCCCTGGGCCTTGCAAAGGAGGGGAAGGGGCAGCCATTTCATCACCAGGCTTGGACCAGGCTTATCCTGGGCACAGGGCCAGTGTAACCAGAGGGGACTGCTGCGCCTTGGCCATGGCTTCCTGTCTGCAGTAGACAGTGTGGGTAGTGTGTAGGGGAAAGGACGGGGTCAGTGCACCCACTGGGGAGCACGGGCAAGTCTGGTCCCTTCTGACCTCCGAGACAGCGCCGAAGCAGCCAGTTCCCAAGATGCTTTGCGAGGCTCTAAAGCGAATCCTTGCTATGTTTCTCAGGGGCTTGTAACGACTCGAGGGGGGAGACAGACTCACCGTCCGGCACACCTGGGGTCCTCCTCTTGTGTTTAGAACCTTCAGCCTCTCCCCCAGACTGGCTGCAGCCCTGGACTGTGATGAGCTGTCTTTCCTCCCCCACCCCCCCTTTTTCCTTGGACAGAGCTTGTCGGAGCTGCCTTAGCATACTGTTCCTGTTACCCCCTCTGACTTTGCAGAGTGCTTTCTTCCCACCATGTCCCTGAGCCTGCCACGGCTCCCACTGAAAGGACCCAATGTTTGGCCACGACATGCCCTTGTAGAAGCACATAGTGGCCCGAAGCCAGCTTTGAGCTTCAAGTGATGGCTTGTGTCTAGTTAACAAAAAGCTAACTAGCTAGTACAGGAGCACTGTTACTCTTCTAGAGTCATGGGGGAGATCTGATGCCCTCTTCTGGCCTCTGTGGGTACTGCAAATGCATGGTGCATGGATATACAGGCAGGCAGAACTCCCATAAGCAAAGAACAAAATGGAAGGAAAATAAACAAAAACAAGGCGCATGCCTGGTGAGGAGGCTCCGTATGCATGCGCACCCACACACAGGCACGCCCTCTCATAGCTTCTCTCTCTCACTCACATACACATATGTGAAAATGTGAACCAAAAGACACCCTTTCTACCTATAAATTAGTTTCTTCAGAGATTCTGCTATGTTAACATGATACTGGCCAAGACACATGTCACAAAGAGTTGAAAGTGAGTGCTCAGATACTCACAGACAAACCAATAGCCTCACACTGTCTTTAATATTTTGGGGTACAGGTACCCAAAGTCTCACACATTCTAGACTCATGCTCCACCCTTGACCACACCCAGCCCCAGCCTTGTTACAACAAATGCCTGCTAATAGAACAACAGCCAGAGGCCTGCTGGAACCTTCAGAACCTCGGCCGAGCCAGCAGGAGGGTGTCTCTGGGAGTGGTTCTTGGTGAGTATATCCACATCTGGTGCTGGCCCATGCTTCTTGCATCCTATTTGCAGTCTGTGAACAGTCGGTTAATACAGGCCCCCGCCACTGCTGCCAGCACCTCTTCAGACCTCAGCCCCCGGCCCTCATGAGCCATAATGTTGCTTAAATTACTTCTGTCACCTGTTTTATCACAGTGACAAGAAAAATAACCGACACAGAGAACAAGCCTCAAGGACACTATGCTGAGAGGTTAAAGGTCACATTACTACATGGCTTCCCTTACATAAAGCAGTTGGTCTTCAGAGAGTGAAATCTGGTGGCTTGGTGGCTGGGACCTAGGGTAAAGAGATGGCTTCATGGGAACATGGCTGCTTTGAAAGTAGAGACATTGGTTACACGTGGTGAATATAGGAGATATCACTATGTTATACATGTAAACATATGTGTGGGTGCTTTGCCTGCATGTATGTCTGTGCACCACTTGTGTTCCTGGTGCCCCAGGAGGTTAGAAAAGAGGGCATTGGATTGGATTCCATGGGACTGGAGTTATGGACAGATGTCAAATTCCATGTAGGTGCTGGGAATTGGACCCAGGTTCTGGAAGAGCAGCCAGTGATCTTAACCACTGAGCCATCTTTCCAGCCCCCAAATTATACACTTTTTTAGTGTTTTTTTTTTTTTTTGATTTTTTTTTTTTCGAGACAGGGTTTCTCTGTATAGCCCTGGCTTTCCTGGAACTCACTCTGTAGACCAGGCTGGCCTCAAACTCAAAAATTTGCCTGCCTCTGCCTCCCAGAGTGCTGGGATTACAGGCATGCACCACCACCGCCCAGCAATTATACACTTTTAAATGATCAATTTTTTTTGTTTTGTTTTGTTTTTTCAAGACAGGGTTTCTCTGGGTAGCCCTGGCTTTCCTGGAACTCACTCTGTAGACCAGGCTGGCCTCGAACTCAGAAATCTGCCTGTCTCTGCCTCCCAAATGCTGGGATTACAGGCATGCACCACCACCGCCCAGCAATTATACACTTTTAAATGATCAATTTTTTTTTGTTTTTTTTTTTTGTTTTTCAAGACAGGGTTTCTCTGGGTAGCCCTGGCTTTCCTGGAACTCACTGTGTAGACCAGGCTGGCCTCGAACTCAGAAATCTGCCTGTCTCTGCCTCCCAAATGCTGGGATTAAAGGCATGTGTCACCACTGCCCAGTGGTCACATATTTTGTGTAAATATTATAATCAAACAACCCGCCAATCAAGAATTCTTATGTAGCATGTTGGAGGAACTCCTGCAGGTCAGCAAGAAAGAGGGCAGGAAGCCCGTTAGGGAAATCACCATGCGGTGTGAATGACAGTTCACTGGACTGAGCGTAGGCAGGGATATACTGGAGCTCATTGATAGGCAGAGGCTTGGGCCAAAGGCATGTGTACCTTTCTCCATCCTGGGAGGAGCTGATAGGCGAAATGGACATGACCGGCGACTAACTAACACAGCTGCACTTTAGACGTGTGTCTTACGAAGGAAGACAAGAGTCTGTGAGACTCACCAGCTTTGGACAGGTGCTTACAGAAGGCCTGTGAAAACTCATTAAGAGTCTCGGTGTGTGAATTATTCAATGCGCTGTGTGTATATTCTAGCCAGGGCCTCGGGGCAGAGAACCCAATCTTCTGGAAGAAGAGAGAGAATGAATAAATGAGATTGAGAGAGAGAGCAAGCAAGAGAGAGAGAGAGAGAGAGAGAGAGCGCACAGCTTCTTGTTATGAGGGATGAGTGGCTGCCGCAGGCCTCAGGTTTAGGAGGAGAGATCTGCACAGAGTCTTAGAAGAAATGCTGGATGGTGGAGCCTGAGGAGGGAGCACCCCCAAATTGCAGCGGAGGCAAGGAGGGGATGCTTGGGAGCCTCCCAGTGCTACCTGTCTGCCTCTGCCAGCCTCTAGCAGTCCTGGGGGCAACCGTGGAGCTGTATGAGTGACAATTCATTGCACTGAAAACCCAGACCAAACCAAGTGCTCAGTCAGTGCCCTGGCCAACTGCCCCAGGAAGTGCTAATTCCTTCCACTTGCAGCACAGGGACCCTGCACTGGATTCCTGGTCCACACTTTGGTGCTGATGGCCCTTCGGAGCCAGGGTCTTCCAGAGGCCCCTCACAAACGGTCATGTTTCCAGCAGTTCTGGGGGACAAGGTGGTAGAGTGCCCACCAACCCCTAGATAATCTCCACCCTTTCTTCTGAGAAGCAGGAGCAACAGTCAGACCACAGCATCTAGGTTGGTCCCAGCTCCCACATTGCCACCAGGCCACCTTCACTGACCTGGCCTCTAACTGGAGCTCAGGGAGAAGGCAGAGGCGGTCACTTCTGTGTGTAGGAGGATGACTTCAGGTTGCCCTGGTGGGACGGAAACCTGGACCCCACCAAGGAAGCACCTTCAGGTCAGTGAACTCCTGAGGACCTAGAATGGCGTCTGCTAATCATGCTCTACCCTTTGGCTTTCATTTTAGATGACTTTCTTAGTGAAATAGAAACCTTGTGAGAATTGTTGGTGTAGCTGGGCGTTGACAGTGGCAGTGCGTTATGAACGTGCCATTGTGTCTGAGGATCCAGACTTGTGTGAGTGTGAAGGTGAGGGAGGGTTCAGTCTTGGGTGTGTGAATATGTGTGGGAGCTGGTAAGTGTGAACAGGTAGGTACACATACATGAGAATCAGGGTATGTGAGTGGGTTTTCTCCTGAGTGTGTGAGTGACTGGGTTCCATGGGCCGTATGATGTGGGTACGTGTGAATGGGGTGTGTATAAGTGAGGATGAGCCTGAGTGTGAGTGGTGTGCAAGAGTGTCTTCTCTCAGCTTCCTGAGGATGGTTGCAAGGATCCACTCTTGAAGTGTCACAGCCCAGCATCCCCAAGAGCCTGGCCACCTTCCATGTCCCCAGAGGCTCTCCCAGCAGCCAACAACAGACTGAGCTTTTGTTCCATGGTGCAGAGGAAGAGACCCGGGATCAGAGATGTGAGGCCACTTCCGCTGACACAGCCCCTCAGTCAGCTGAAACCCAGGTGAGGCTCCAGCCCTGTTTGAGGCTGGAGGGCTGCTCCAGTCAGTCACAGAGCAGGTTGTGGGTGCATTCTTCTTGAAACCATGCCCGCACACATCCACCAAGCCCTCATGCAGCCACCACGCCCCAAGCATTCACCACGCCCTCAGGCATCCTGATGAGCAGGGCACTGCCAAGGCTTTGTCTGGAGAGTCTGCCTGCTTCTCAGAGCCCACACAAGATTAGTGGCCAGCTCAGCTGAGAGGAACCTGGGTGCATACATGACTAGGAGGCAGGAGGAGGAGGAGGAGGAGGAGGACCCTCTGCTGCCTCAGAGAACTGGCCGCGGTACTACTGCTCATTGCTGACTGTCATGAAGTGAGTCAGCTTGGCCTGCATACCTCAGAGCTGACATTTCCTGGCCAAGACAGTCTTCTCACAAGGAAACTGCAGGGCATGAGACTGGCAACTGTGTTTAAACAGCACCCACTGGGCCTTCAGAGGCCTTTCTCACAGATGTTCTGGTCTGCTCATCTCTTGTCAAGGGAGCTCCCTTAAATACAAACGGTAATTCTGAGGTGACTGCACCTGCTGTTGCAGTGGCCGAATACTGTACACCCGCAGGGAGAATGCATTTCATTTCCCCTGGAAATATTTTTAAAATTACATTTTAAATTTATGTATGTATGTATGTATGTATTGTGTGTGTGTGTGTGTGTGTGTTCATGAGTGCACGTGCACGCTTGTGCCACACCAGTATATGAAGGTCAGAGGACAGCTGGACGGAGTCAGTTCTCTCCTTCTGTGTGGGTCTTGGTGGACAAATTCAGGTGGTCAGGCTTGGTGGCAACTACTTTTTCCTGCTGAGCCATCTTGTCAGTCAACATCTGGAAATATTTCAGCAGTAATCTATATAAGACAAGAACTGTTCTCTCAAGAATAAAAGCCACTATTGTAACCATGGAGAAAGTGCTGATTTTGCAAGTGCTTTTTTTTTTTTTTCCAGCTTTCTTCTTTGGTCTGTTGACATGACGGATTATATAAATTGATGTTTGAGTGTTGAACTAGACTGCCTTGCATGCTGGGATAGATCCCTTGTAGCCTTGATGTATTTTTGGTTATTGGATTTGCTAGTATTTTTTCAAGGACTTTTGCATCTATGTTCATAAGAGAAATCAGTTTTATTTTTCTGTTCTTGTAATGTCCATGTCTAGTTTGGGCATTGGGTAGCATAGGATCCTGGAATGTGTTAGGATGTACTTACTCCTATGCCTTTGGCTTCTAGAACAGATTTATAGACAATTGATATGATTTTCCTCAGGATTTTGCAGACCTCACAGTGAGCTTGGTGTTTCTTCTTTTGCAAAGTTATTAATAACTAACTAGACTTCTTTAACATATACATACTTACTCAGATTGTCCACTTTTGTATTTTTTCAAGGAATAAAGGCAAATAAGATTTAGTCTTTTGGCTAAAGTCAAGGGCTTAGTCTCTTTCACCTAGGTTAGCATGCTTGTGGACAGAACTGTTGACGGCGATGGTTTCCTATCTTTTTGGTGCTCGTGGGATCTTCTGTTTCATGTCATGATTGAGTCACATGTATCATGTTACCTGTAGTTAGCCTGGTTTATCTGCAGTTAGGGATGTATTAATTTTATTGATTTCCCCCCTGAAAGAGGAATTTGTTCATTTCTGTGTTCAATTTTATTGTTTTTTCCCCTGGGGAGGGGGATGGGGGTGGGGAGTATTTTGCTTTATCTCCCTGTGGTTTTCTGAAGTAAAACTTTACATGGGATCTTTAATCCTTTCTCAGATGTACATTCAGTTGCAATTACCTCTGCAACACACAATTTTTATGTTACAATTTCATTTTCATTTAGTTAAACATTTTAAAGATTATCTTGAGAGTTATTTGCCCCAGGTGTTATTTAGATATTACTGTTTTTTTTTTTAACCCAGTTAAAATATTTTTATTTCTTTTTCTACTATTGACTTCTAGTTTAATTCCACTGTGGTCTGAGAGTAGATGTTGTATAATTTGCAGTGTTTTATACTTGCTAAGGTATGTCTCCTGTCCTAGAAGATGGCCAGCATGAGTGAATGCTCCCATGAGTTACAGGATTTGGTATTCTTTAATTTTTTGGATCTGTATTCTTTATTTTTTTTGTTTGCTTGTTTTTTGGTTTTTGACACAGGGTTTCTCTGTGTAGCCTTGGCTGTCCTGTAACTCACTGGGTAGACCAGGTTGGCCTTAAACTCAGACGTCTACCTGCCTCTGCCTCCCAAGTGCTAGGATTAAAGGTCTATAATCCTTTAAGAGAATATAAGCACCTGGCTTATATTCTTTAGTTTTTAAAATGTTTATTTATTTAATTCACATCCTTACTTATTGTGGGAGCATGTCACAATACACAGGGGGCAGAGCCGAGGACAGCTTGCAGGAGCTGGTCTCTCCTTCATCCACTGTGTGGGTCCTGAGGCTCCCACTCAGGTCGTCAGGCTTGCAGCAAGCATGTCACAACACACCCTTGTTTCCTGGGCCATCTCGCCAGCCCATCAGTTTTGCTTGTTTGAGACAAGGTCTCTCTACGTAGCCCTGGCTGGCCAGGAACTCTCTATGTAGACCAGGTTTGACCTCAAACTAAGATTCGCCTGCCTCTGCCTCCAGAGGTCTGGTATTGAAGGTGTGAGATACTGAGCCAGCATTTGTATTCTGTCAGGGGATGAAGCACTTTGGAGATGTCCCTTCTTCCAGCCAGCCGAAGCTGCTCTGGGGTCCACCTGACTTGCTGCCTCCAAGCGAGTACTGCTGGTTTCTTTGGAAAGTCAATTATGTCAAACGATGTTTAGCTGGGGCACACAGGTGAAAGAATGCTTTGCTAAAGCAGACACGTGAAAGGATGCGTGATGTTCAGAAGGAATGTAAGTATGACCCCACATAGCTGGGCAGTGGTGGCGCATACCTTTAAAATCTGACCCCACAGGCAGCGGGAACTACAGCACTGGTTTTCTTTGCTCTACTTCGACATACTTCCGCTAACGACATGCAGGTTTTGGTTCATCTTACATTGCTGTTGTTGAGTTCAACTTGTGGTAACGCTGCCATTGTGAGAAACTTACCAGAGAACTTGTGAGGCTCCTGAAGCTTCTTGGCTCTGCCCCGGACCTCAGGCAAGTTAGCAAGCCTTGCTGTAGCTTCTTCTGGGTTGAACTGCCCTTGCTGGTTCGTGTGTGGTGTCTGCTAAGAGTTCTGGACTGCAGCTGCTCATTTGTATTTGGTGTTTGCTGCTGGACTGAACTGCTTGATATCCTGACAATGAAGATTGGACTTGTCCCCCAAAGAACTTTTTCTAAATAGGGAAGTCCACTTCCCCTGTGTCCTAATAACTTTTCTTTCCCAGTACCACTGGTGGGTAGTGGGCCAGAGGAAGGTTGAACACTTATTAAAGTAGGCTGAGACAATTTTATGCCTACACTGCCTTTGGACTTGTTCATTTCAGGTGGAGGAGTCTTAAAGTCTCTACTTTCGGTAGTGCCATCATCTATGTCTCCTGGAAATTCATCTGTTTGTTTTTAAATGGCACTGGGGCCTGAACCTAAGACTGCACACATGCCAGACAGAGCTTTACCACTGAGCTGTATAGTTTATCCATGCTGTCATACAGTTCAATGGCCTCCAGTTATGCATGTTATATTTTGCATGCCTGTTTTAAAGATTGCAAACTTGTAGTAACTCACTTTCTAATGTTATAAAACACCCCAAACAGAAGCAACTCAGGGAGGAATGAATTTATTTGGCTTACATGCTGTAATCATACGCCATCATAAGGGGATGTGTGGGTAGGAGTTTGAAGCAGGATCTGAAGAAAATGCCATGGAAGAATGCTGCTTCTTAGCTTTCTCCTAATGGCTTGCTCAGCTTTCTTACGTCACCCAGGTCCCTGCCCAGGGGTGACCCCATGCACAATGGACTAGGCCCTCCCATAGCAATCATTAATCAAGAAAATGTACCACTTGCCTACAGGCTAATCTGATGGAGGTATTTTCTCAGTTGAGGTTCCCTCTTTCCAGATGACTCTAACTCGTGTCAAGCTAACAGAAAACAAAACACAAAACCAACGTACATGTGCTCTGTTCCATATTTCATAGGCCTGTTAACCACCTCTGACCCACTGAGGGGTCAGATGCACACACTGAGGCCTAGAGAGACAATATGACACATCCCAGTCAGAAACCTGTCTGCAACAGGGGCACTGTTTACCCTCAGCTCTGGGAGCTCTGAGGGTTGTTCTCATAAATCAGGAGTAACAGTGGCTGGTTGGGAGGAGCTATCTGATTGTGCTTCCTTAGACAATCAAGGTCTTCACGTCAGAGATAACTGAAGTAAGTTCAGGGGTGGTTTGGCAACTGCACAAAATGATTAGAAGCTTAGACGCCACCATCTTTAGAGTATTGTTGTCAACGTCAAAATCTCCTCACTGTCCACGGTGGCTTCAGATGCTTCAGTTATTCCATGTGGTTTGTGGGCAGGGAGAGCAGAAGAGAAGGCAAAAAAGCCTGACTCTAATTTTTATTAGTAACAACTGGGCTTCAGGAGACTGGGGAAAGAGTCCTTTTAATCTTAAAGGTTCCACTGAAAGATCAGAGCTCGGAGAATGAAGAAGAGCAAGGTCCTGTGACAGGGTCTTCTGCTCCAGCCTGTGGCTTCTCAGGTGGCACCCTTATGCCTTCAAAAACTCCTCAGACCATGTTGTGATGTCTACTTTACTGGTAAGTTGTCATGTGCTGTTTAAGTTCCCTGAGAGGTTGGTTCTGGGAGCAGGGTCCATCTCTTAACACTTGAGACCTAAGCCTGCTTATCTCAAAGTGTCCTCCAAGGCCCCACTAACTCTATGACAGGGAAGGAAGAGAACAGAACAAAGGCTCCAGAAGTCAAAGCAGTAAGTCCTTGAGACAAGTGAGAAGGTAAACCTTTTGTGTTCGATTTGATGATGTCATCTGTCTGCTGCTATTTGTTCTTTGATTTGTGTATTAGTCCATCCCTTGTCAACTTGACACAGATAATATCTCATGTCCACATGAAACAATAACAAGGTCGAGAATACGCCTAACATGATATAACTATTCCTCGTACAATCGCAAACACATTTATAAATTTACAATGGGGCAATGTCCCTTGGGAACATTCTTTTAGTGTCTCAATACCAATTGATGTTAAAGGAATTGGAAGAAAGACAAACGTATCCTTAACAAAATAAGATAGAAGCATTCATATTACTTATAATCCTCATTTCTGCAACTGGTTACGTGGCCTTAGCTGGTATTTATAACTACCTTCCTCTGCTACCCATTCTGTATTTCCTTCACCTTCAGCAAGCACCTCAGCAGGTCTTGGCTCTTTTCCTGGAGGATTGACCCATACCTTCATTCCTGATGGGTCATCCTTCCTCATCCTGCTTGGATTAGGCTGTTGTAGTTTCCCATTGACTTTAATCACAGGACATGGTAGTACTAAGAGACACCCTAGGGGATCTCCTGCACTCCAGACATTATCCTGCTTAGCTCCGTTGTGGAGAGGCAATCCAATTTCCCCACTGTAATCTGGATCTATCACCCCTCCTAATACAGTTATTCCTTTCTTAGCCTGATGGTTTAAGGGCATTAGAAGCCCAAAATGGCCAGGGGGAAATCTGAGCTTCCAGTTCAATGGAATGTTTGTTGTGGCTCCAGGTAGGAGCACTCCCCCCTCTGGAACCAAAACTTCTAGGCCAACAGAACCTAAAGTTGTGGGGACAGGAAGCAAAAATTTTCCTAGTGGGTCACTAGGAGTGATAGTGAGTGGAACTATTCCCTTTTCCACCCCTTGATTCCTGGACCCATGAATCCTGGCTATGGGAGAAACTATACCATATATTGAACGCTGATTCAAAGCATATACTGCCTTCTGAAGAACTCTGCCCCAGTCCTCCATGCTGTTGCCACCTAATTGGCGCTGTAACTGTGTCTTCAAAAGGCCATTCCATCTTTCTATCAGACCAGCTGCTTCAGAATGATGGGGAACATGGTAAGACCAGTAAATTCCATGATCGTGGGCCCACTGTCGCACTTTTCTGGCTGTGAAATGAGTTCCTTGGTCAGAAGCAATACTGTGTGGAATACCATGACGATAGATAAGGCATTCTGTGAGTCCACGGATGGTGGTTTTGGCAGAAGCATTACGTGCAGGAAAGGCAAATCCATAACCAGAATAAGTATCTACTCCAGTAAGAACAAAACATTGTCCTTTCCATGGGGGAAGTGGTCCAATGTAGTCAACCTGCCACCAGGTTGCTGGCTGGTCACTTCGAGGAATGGTGCCGTATCTGGGGCTCAGTGTTGGTTTCTGCTGTTGGCAGATCTGGCATTCAGCAGCAGCTGTAGCCAGGTCAGCCTTTTTATTGTTTGTTTGAGGATTTTTCTGCTTATACAGATCAAACAGATATGCAGTAGGTTTCCTATGCATTTCATCCCTGGAAACACCATGATTGATTAGCCAGTACCAAAGGTCCAAACGAGTCATACCATTATAAATTCCACCTCTCTGCCCATTACCGGGTACATCATTATAAACATTGTTTGGTCTACGTTGTCCATTATAAAAACTACGATCACCCTGTCTCTGGCGATTCAATGCTGCCACCTGGCCCTTGTTAACTTGGGGCCCAATTAAACCCATTGAATTTAATTCATCTAATTGAGCAGCAGCATCTCCAACCCTAAGGTCTGGCACAAGGAAAAGGGCAAGAACAAAACTCTTTAAATGTGCCGGTGCCCCTCTCACCAGTTTGCGTCTTATAGGACTGATGAAGGGCATATCTTCTGGACCTTCCCATTGTGGAGGATTAGGTTTTACACAATGTATCCACTCTAGCATTGCAATTTCCCTAAGCCTTAAAATCCCTTCATCAACACTAAGCCAAGGGATATCAGGCATCTCCAACTCCTTTTCAGTAGGCCATCTTTTAATAAATACTTCAGCCGACCAATCAAACAAACTTTTGACACATTTTTTAACTGTGCGAGCTTCTATATTAAACCAAGAATCTCCACTCAGAGGGTCCATGCCGATAAACTCAGCCTGCTCTAGTTTTATGTTCCTTCCACCATTATCCCACACCCTTAAAATCCATTCCCATGCATATTCCCCAGACTTCTGCTTGAATGAATTAGCAAACTCATTAAGCTCCTTAGTAGTATAGTGCATTTCCTCATGGACTACACTTTCTACCTCCCCTCTAGGGGCCTTGTTTTGTCTGGTTATAGGTCTAGAAGAAACTATTGGTGGGCCCAAAACATCAGTATTGTCAGAAAAAGTCACTGCTGGTTTATCAGGCTCCAAGGGATTAATTTCCTGAAGAGGAGATGGCATTATTTCAAGGGGTGGGGCTGAGGGTACTACTTCTTCAGGTGGAGCAAATCCTTGAAAATCTGAAGATTCAAAGTTCTCAATTTCAACAGGGTCTTCCCACACATCCCCATCCCAAGTTATAGGATCCCATTCTTTGCCAATTAATGCCCTTACTTTAACTGCTGACACCCTCTGAGGTTGAGACTTGAATTTTCGCTGTATTTCAGCCAACCTTATAATGAGTGCTTCAGTTTGATTTTCTGCTACTTGAGCTCTATGGCTGCTGGAAAGAAGATTCTCTTCAAGGGCACACTTGGAAACTTTTAGATTGTTTACTTGAGTCTGGAGCTGTTTGATTTTATCACACAACTCCTTCATTGCTTTTTCCCGAGATGCTAAGAGTAACCAGACAGCAAAATCATTTTCCGACTTTTTCCCCAACTTGTAGAACATATTGTATACCACCAAATCACCTAATTCATCAAGATAATCAAAGGCCTTAGCTTCTTTAAGCTGGAAATATAGTTTCATCCATGGGTTTTCAATATCATCTGAGCTCCCAGGAGGGAGAGAATCTGGAGAGGTTTCAGTAATTGAAAGTGCTGGTGGGTCAACCAACCAACTCCAAAATTTTGCAACATTCATCTTTATACTTCTGCTCCTCTAGAACCACTCCTGGTACCAACTTCTGTATTAGTCTGGGTTCTCTAGAGTCACAGAACGTATGGGCAGTCTCTATGTAGTTAGGGAATTTGTCGATGACTTACAGTCTGTAGTCCAGCTCCCCAACAGTAGTCAGCAGCAGCTGTGGATGGAAGTCCAAGGATCTTGCAGTTGCTCAGTCCCACGAGGCAAGCCGGCAAGGAAGAATGAGTCTTCCTTCTTTCAATGTCCTTATATATGTCTCCAGTAGAAGGTGTAGCCCAGATTAAAGGTGTGTCTCCATGCCTTTAATCCCAGATGATCTTGAACTGGAATCCATAGCCACCATGCTTCAAGATCTCCATGCTAAGTCCAGGTCAAAAACTTTTATCTCTGAGCCTCCAGATTAGGATCATAGGTGAGCCTTCCAGTTTTAGATTGTAGTTCTTTCCAGATATAGTCAAGTTGACAACCAGGAATAGCCACTACAACTTGGAAGCCTTGTCCAAGAGAGCACTCTGCTTTCCCTAGGACTCTGTCTATTGAGAACTACTGCTGGTGGCCTCAAAGGCTCATTATTTATTCTTTTATGTTGGCTTGCTGTATCCTTAAGAAACTTAAACAACACGAAAAGCCCAAAAGTACGTGGGGCATGGTACATGCCTTTGATCCTAGCACTCAGGAATCAGAGGCAGGAGGATCCCTGTGAGTTTTGGGCCAGTCTAGTTCATAAAGGAAGTTTCAAGCCAGCCAGGACTATTCAGTGAGACCCTGTCTCAAAAACAAAACAACAAGCCAAACCAATGGTATGGTATTGTAGATCATCGTCTGGACCATCACAGCACAGAAGCATTGTGAGTCCACCAGAAGGGCAAGCCAGTGTTCTTGGATGCTTTGTACATTGGAATCTTGGTCTCAGAGAACACATAGCAATGTGAAGGGATTGCGTATCATTCCCGGTGGCCTCTAAAGGGCTCTTCCATATTCTGATCTTGTGCTGCTGGTAGAGACTGGAATGAAGCCCTGACCTCACTTTCCCTTGCATGTGACCTCAGTATAGGCTTGATTTGCTGTGGCTTCACCCCTCTGTGCATAGCTCAGTGCACCTGCACTGCCTGTGTTGAGCCCTGGGGCTTGCCCAGTGAGCCTAGGAGGTGACTATCTGAGGAGGAAACCAAGGTTTGGGAGATTAAGCACAGCCATGCCCAGGGAATGGCCACACTGGCAGATACCTGCAGCCACAGAGCTTTGGTCTGCACGGGGCCTGGGCAGATCCCTGGGCACAGGAGAGGGGAGGGTGGAGGTGGTTATGCTCACTCCACCAGAGAATTCTGGGATAGGATCCCCTCAGGGCTTGGCTCACCAGATACTTGGAGCCTAGGGCCACCACTGTCTCGTCCCATGCCCTTGGGATTTCCCCTGGATTTCTCACCCTGGGCTCAGGGTCACTTGCCCTGGGCAGATCCTCCCCACATTTATTTGTACTTCCTTCCATTTTCTTGGAATTCTGAGTTCTAGCTAGGCTGCTGGGAGGACCTGGCAGTTTCTCAGAGGGGAGGCTGGGAACACTGCCTCTATTTTGCAGAAACTGATGATCAGGCTCCTCTGGAAGGCTGACTCCAGGTTCCTATTTTTTTCCTGGGGACAGGGTCCTGCCTCATCAGAACTGCAGGGTTGAGTCAGTCTGGCAAGGGGGTGGTGGCTCCTGGAAAACTTCCTGAGAAAAAGTCCCAAGGTAGAGCCTTCGCTTCCTGACTGTCCTTACAGAGCCCATGTCTCAAAGGTCCAGGCTTGTTGGCTCTGGGAAAGAAAGATAGGAGAATGTATTTCTAATGCACAGAAGCGGGACAGGCTGGCCAGTGAAGAGATGTTTCAAGCTCAGAGACAATCATGAACAGCTCCTCTGAACTTCTGTGTTCTGTGTCCACTGCTGGACCATAGAGAAATGCAGGAGACCGGGCCCAGCCCTTCCCTTTGGTTTTTGAGGCAGCGTCTCACTGTGTAGTCCTGGCTGGCCTGAAACTCTCTTTATAAACTAGGCTGGCCCCAAACTCACAGAGACACTCCTGAGTAGTAGGCCCAAAGGCGTGTACCACCATGACCCACATGCGGTCAGCCTGGAAACACTGACTGCATGAAGTTGCTGTCTTCAGCTTTTGCTATCTCTGCTGACCCAGACAAGTGCTTCCCGCAGAAAGCCATTAGCTGTGGCAAGGAAATCTGAGTGGCAGAGAACCGTACAGCCAAGCCCCTATGGGCTTCATGACAACCCATCATTGTTGGCAGGCTTGAGGAGTTATATGGCGTAGGCTTTCAAGGATCTAGAGTCGAGGTTCTCAACCTGTGGATCGTGACGCCTTTAGGGGGTCGGATGACTCTTTCATAGGGGCTGCCTAGGACTATCTGAAACACAGATATTTACATTATGATTCATAACAGTAGCAAGATTACAGTCATGAAATAGCAATGAAAATAATGTCATGGTTGAGGGTCACCACAACACGAGGAGCTGTAGTAAAGGGTTGCAGCGTCAGGAAGGCTGAGAACCATCGTGCTAGAGTCTTGGCTCTACCTTCCCTGTGTCTTTTCTCATCACTGTGGCAAGGTACCAGACACAATCGAGTTTGAGGAAGAAGAATTCATTTGGGCTCATGTTTCAGAGAGTTCTGTATAGTCACTTGACAGGATGCTTTTAGGCGGAAGAGCATGGGACTGAGGCTCTGTGACAATGGACTCTTACCTCATGCTAGATTGGGAGCAGTGACAGAGATACATCCCAAAAACCTGTGACTCACTTCCTGTAGATAAGCTTTACCTCCTAAAGATCCCAGAACCTCTGACTGTAGCACCGCCAGCTGAGACCCAGGCTTAAGGCACTGCCCTTGTGAGACACAGTCCATAATCAAACCATTAACGTTTTCTCAGCTGAGAGCCTAGGAGGGCGAGTGAGAGAGCAAAAGTAGCCGCGGCAGCTGGTTTCCGGACCCGGTCAGAAGCCTTCCTGTCACTGTCTCTCACATTCCGTCAGCTACATCTTTGTACACATTTAACTGTAACAGTGTGCTGAGAAATGGAGTCTCCTGTGAGCCCAGGAAGAAAAGCAAACACAGATGCCGTGTGTACCACTTGGTCCCTCTGAAGCAGAAGGCATTGTGGGAGGTCCTGCCATCTCCCAACCTAGCAAGACAAGTCTTCCTCCTACGAAGGCCACACAGCTGGGGGTGGGGACCGACGGGCACCGCCCCTCATCACCCAAGGCTGTGCCCATGACTCCTTTCAGCATATCTGGGCTTAACCATCATTTGTGTCTCCAGAAGCCTTCAGTACTTGAGATGCCACTCTTTGGAGAGCACACCCTGCTGTGGGTCCCTCTGGGATGAGCAGGCTTCTGCAGCATCACAGTGGCCAGCTTCAGTGCAGGACTAGATGGCCACAGCAGCCCCCCCCAGGGGCTGACAACTGGGTGTTTCCAGGCAATGCCCAGCTCTTGAGAGCAGGTAGGGACATGGTGCTCTGGGGCTGCCCTGGCAGACGCAGGAACTCCAGAGTAGGAGTGTTGAGACCTCTTACCCCTTTGACAAACATCAAACAAAAGTGGCAGCTGTAGACCTGGAACCCACTTCATGCTGCATGCTGTCAGACCAGCACAGAAGGAGCTTCCTGCAGGGCCGAGGGCGCCAAGATGGACAGACAGGCCACCTCTGCTTCCTGAGCTTCCCAGAGGACAAGAAGTCCTCCTGGTGGCAGAGATATAGGAGAATTTGTCATATAGGGCTGCTGAAATGGTTTCTGATGGGTGTACCCAGACTCCAGAGAAAATTATAGGATGCATTATGGGAACCAGAAGTGTTTCAATATGACTGGGTGGGCCTGAGGCTCCCTGGATCCACAAGTCCACTCCACAGTGCTCTCTAGCTTCTTGTGGTCCCATTTCTCCATTCCTCTGTCTTCCTCTGTCACCCACCTGTGGCTTGCCCTCTTTCAATTCCTGTCTTTTTTTTTTTTAAATGTATGTAGGTTAGGGTTAGGATTAGGGTTAGGGGTTAAGGTTAGGGGTTAGGGGTTAGGGTTAGGGTAGGGTCAGGCTCAGGGTTAAGGTCAGGGTTAGGGGTTAGAGTAGAGTAAGGGTCAGGATTATGGGTCAGGGTTAGGAGTTAGGGTTAGGGTTAGGCTCTTAGCCGCTGAGCAGTCTGTCTTGCCCATGTCCAATTCTTATACGAGCTGCAGGTATGGTTACCCTACCTGCTGGAAGTCAACCATCAAGAGGCATGCCACTCAATTACAAATCATTAAGGCATCAAACAGGCTCTTCTACAGAGACAAAGTGTGGCAGATGGCCCGGGAAGACTCTCTATGACAGGAGCCACAAGGGAGGTCACCTCAGACTGGGGAGGTTAGAGCCAAGTCACAGGTGGGCAGGATTAACTACATAAGGTAGGCACCAGGTGCATCCTCAGGACCGAATAAACAAACAAACATTAAATTAAATGAAGAAGACAAACACGATAGGAACTGGCGGCTGCTTGTACAGTCACATCAGCTCTTCTGTCTGTTGAGATGATCAGCCGGGTGGAGATTCACCTGGGAGAGACTACAGCGAGGCATTTCCTTGATGCAGAACTGAAAACACTTGCCCCTAAAACATCCTGTGTGAGATCCTGGAGTGGCTGTGCATGCCTGTAATCCCAGCACTCAGGTGGCAGAGGCAGGCTGATCTCTGTGAGTTTCAGGACAGCCAGAGGGACATAGTGAGACCCTGTTTCAAAAAGACCAAAAAAAAAAAAAAAAAAAAAAAAAAAAAAGAAAGAAAGAAAGAAAAGAAATAAAAATCGTGTATGCGGCGTGCTATGGCAACTCTTAGATTTCTGAGGCAGCATAAAGAGATGGAAGGCAGAAAAAGAGGCAGGAGCCTGATCTTTGACAGGAGGGACTGTGTTTTATTGGTACACACAACAAGGAACAGACTCCTTCCTTCCTTCCTTCCTTCCTTCCTTCCTTCCTCCCTCCCTCCCTCCCTTCTTTTCTTTCTTCCTTCCTTCCTTCCTTCCTTCCTTCCTTCCTTCCTTCCTTCCTTGCTTCCTTTCTTTCTTTCTTTCTTTCTTTCTTTCTTTCTTTCTTTCTTTCTTTCTTTCTGAGACAGGGCTTCTCTGTATAGCCCTGGCTAACCTAGACCAGGCTGGCCTCAAACTCAGACATCCGCCTGCCTCTGCCTCCCAAGTGCTGGGATTACAGGCGTGCTCCACCACGCCCGGCTAACAGACTCCTTCCTATGCAAAACTGGAGATTCTGCCAGAGAACAAAAAGTGGCTGTGACCTGTTATAGGGATGGGGTAAGGGGCAGAAATAGCTACAGCAGGTAGCTCGGGCTTCCCTCCGGCAGTCCCCCCTCCTGTTGCCCACCCGAGGTGAGCCAGGCTGTCCCAACAGATCCAACAGATCCTCCTTTCTAGGGTGACTGGGCAAGGCCAAGCCAGGAACCCATGTAGAACCCCTGTTTTACAGGCCGGGTATTCCATCAGCCACATCCTTCAGATCAGCCCAAAGAGGGGACGACAGCTGATAAACACAGCTCGATCTGCCTGACTTGGAGTGAGGGCCAGCTGGGGGAAGAACCTGATTCTGAGGGGGAACCCACACACACAAGTGCTGTATGGCCTACAAGTCCATCCATGGCTGTGACATGTCCAGCTGGCAAGGCCAGGGGACTGGGCATAGCAGAAGGGTCCGAGGACCACCAGTGGGCACGGAGTGCTGGGGGTGGAAATCTTTCCTTTCCTTTTCTTTCCTTTCCTTTCCTTTCCTTTCCTTTCCTTTCCTTTCCTTTCCTTTCCTTTCCTTTCCGTTCCGTTCCGTTCCTTTCCTTTCCTTTCCTTTCCTTTCCTTTCCTTTCCTTTCCTTTCCTTTCCTTCCCTTCCCTTCCCTTCCCTTCCCTTCCCTTCCCTTTCCTTTCCCTTTCTTTCATTCCTTTGTGTGTGTGTGTGTGTGTGTGTGTGTGTGTGTGTGTGTGTGTGTGTGTTTTGGGGGGGTAGTTCAAGACAAGGCTTCTCCGTGCAGCCCTCTCTGGCTGTCCTCAAACTCAGAGATCTACCTATCTCTGCCTCCTGAGTGCTGGGATTAAGCATGTACCACCACCACCACCGGCAAATCTTTCCTTGAGCTGCTTGGTGATAGCATCAAGAAGGTAAGGAATCCACACTTGTAATCTATTAGTTAAAAGAACCAAATGAGACATGGGGAGTTCCAAGGAACCTGGGGTCCTGAGTTTTAAGATATATCCTATTAACCAAGGGGTGTTGTGACCCCTTGCCTCATTCAGTGTGCTCACTGCCAGCCCCTTCTGCCCCTTCCTCTCCTGAGAGAGTGCTGGGACCACCTTCTGCAGAGGTCACCTTGCCACCAGGGCTTGCTGTACCTGTAGGAAGTGTGTGTTCAGAAAAGGTGTCTAGGTCATTGTCA
This sequence comes from Apodemus agrarius, assembly GCA_964023405.1. NCBI lineage: Eukaryota > Metazoa > Chordata > Mammalia > Rodentia > Muridae > Apodemus > Apodemus agrarius. The sequence goes on along the minus strand of OZ030015.1, from coordinate 45,056,675 downwards.
ACAGAGCAGTGTGCTGGGTCGGCAGGCACAGGAGGGTGCAGGAGTGCAGTTCCTGCTCTCTTTCAGGAGTGTTGCTAAGGATGAAGATTCAGTTGACCACTGTTCAGAAGACACATGAACTCATAATATTCCATGTGCTCTTCTCCAAGGTTATACACACATGCCCCAAGAGGGTGAAACACTCCACATGCATGCATGCATGCATGCACACACATGCATGTACATACATGCACACACACATACTTGCACACACATACACAATACTGAACAGCACACACACTGAAGAACAGATAGCTAATGTCTCTGGGGCTGGGATCTGTACTTGTCTCAGAAACTCTGTGATGCTATTAACTATCTGTATGTTCATAATATTAACTTTTCTCATAAATTTTTACCCCTGAAGGGTTAATTATCTAAAAGCCTCAGGTGAGCCAAGAAGCTCTGTGCAGGAAGGTTGACTTGACTGATAACACCAGTGGAAGCTCCTGATCAGGAGATCCACACACAAAGCCTGCCTGGATCTACCACTTCCAGACTGCAGGGGAACTGACCTGCAGATGGACTTTTCCATCCTATAGAATGCCGAGACCCCTCCACATGTGTATGTACATCTCTCGCTTCTGCAGAGATGGTCGCTCTTCAGTTGTTATCATTAGAGAACAGTTCTGTCTCTGGAGACACCTGTCTGCTTTCTTTTACTCCGTTACCGTGATCATCCCCATCTAACACCCACTATAATCTGTCTCAGAGTTCCTCTTGAGGCCCCCCCATCCCAAACATTTCAGTCATGTGAATAGACAGACAGACAAACATGGGAATTTGCATATTGAAACAGACACCGGAGACACACAGAAATATGTACTGGCCCATATGCATGCATACACACTGATGTGTAGCTGTCTTTTACTACTTTGTGCATTCTTTTTTCTTTTAGGGGCATACAGTTCCTTGGGGGAAAATTTTATCTTCACCATCAGGATATCTAATTTCTTCTTGTTGTTTCTTTGCACACGACTACATAACAGTGACCAACAGCAGCTAACCAACAATCCAACCTGCTTCTTGGGACCCTAGTATTTATATACTCTCTGAAAAGTTCCCAGAATTCCAAACATCATACAATCACTGAAACTATCTGCTGCTGGCAAAGTAACGCCCCTACTAGAGCACGAGGCAAATCATAGCCAGCTGCTGCGGACAGTCTGCAGCGGCCCCATGTCCCACACCTGGGATTAAAATGAAAACATATTCATATAAAATTTCTGTGTTTCTTTCATTTTTTTTTTTTTGAGATAGAGTTTCTCTGTGTAGCCCTGGCTGTCTTGGAACTCACTCTGTAGTCCAGGCTGGCCTCGAACTCAGAAATCCACCTTCCTCTGCCTCCCAAGAGCTGGGATCACAGACGTGCGCCACCACTGTCCAGCACCACTCAGCATCTGTGTTTTCTCTCTCTCTCTCTCTCTCTCTCTCTCTCTCTCTCTCTCTCTCTTTTAGTTTTTCGAGACAGGGTTTCTCTGTGTAGTCCTGGCTGTCCTGGAACTCACTCTGTAGACCAGGCTGGCCTCGAACTCAGAATTCCGCCTGCCTCTGCCTCCCAAGTGCTGGGATTACAGGCATGCACCACCACGGCCAGTGCATCTGTGTTTCTTAAAGAAGGAGTTCCTGGACTAGAATTTCCTGTGGCCTGAGACTCTGTCACTTTTCTCCCCAGGAAGTACTTGGCCAGTTGGTGTCTGTCTGAGAGCCTTCTACAGATAGTCAGAGAGTGGGTGAGACCTGGGCTGGTATAAAGGGACGTTTACTTGCCAGCACATCTGTTGGAACCTACGTCTACAGAAGACCAGCTAAAACAACTAGCTTCTTGGGACTGAGCAACTACTAGAATTTTGGATTTCCAATTCACAGCTTACCATCGTTGGGAAGTTGGACTACAGACTGTAAGTCATCATAATAAAATCCCCCCAATATGGAAGGATATTCCATACATTCTGTGACTCTAGAGAACCCTAAGACAACTTACAAGCCCAGTATGAGTCCATAAGTGCACAGGGGTGCAGGAAGGAGAATGCTCAGCAGCCAGGATTGGAGTCCTGCTTGCTTCCAGACCTTTCTGGTTCCTGGGGTGTCACTTGGATCGCTGAGCCTCATTTTCTGATTGGCAAGCTGGATTCCTGGAAGGTCCAGAGGAATAATGTTTATCAACCGTGTGGTAGGGCGTGGGTGGCCGTGCATGTAGCACACAGGATGCAGGTCTGGCATTACTAGTGACTGTCTAGTGTCCGTGTAAACCTGGCTCCAGCCTCAAAGGGAACAAGAGAGTTTTTTTCTGGAGCTAGATATCTGTGGTCACAGCTGGGGAATGAGGATTCGGGTTACCCCAGATAAAACGTTCCAATGTGGAACCGGTTTCATGGTGCCTTTACAGTTGCAGAACAAAAGAAAATTTTAAAAAGTAGATCAAGGTGCTTTTCAAACACATTGGTGGCCTCCGCTGTTGACCCAAAACCACAATCCTAATCACAAAAGGGAGAAAAGAAGGGCCCATTTATTCTGGAGCCAAATATAAGTGACCACAGCCTGGAGCACAGCGCAGCTCGCCCCAGAGGCCATGCTCCAGCGAGGGGCTGGGCTCAGAACAAGGAAACCCACAAATCAAGACTCTTTTCAAATACTTTGGTGGACAAGCCAGGTAGGGGCTATAAGGACATAAAGACAGCCCTGTTACAGGCTTTAGACACGATCGTCCATGCAGTTAGACCTTTCACTGGTGGACAGTGAGGTTTGTTTTTTTAAAAATACATTTTCAAGCTGGGCAGTGGTGGCGCACGCCTGTAATCCCAGCACTTGGGAGGCAGAGGCAGGCAGATTTCTGAGTTCGAGGCCAGCCTGGTCTACAGAGTGAGTTCCAGGACAGCCAGAGCTACACAGAGAAACCCTGTCTTGAAAAATCAAAAATAAATAAATAAATAAATAAATAAATAATAAAAACATAAAATTTTCAAAAAGGTTTTTACCTGATAGTGACAGGGTGTTAAGTCTGACACAAAGATAGCAAGATAGCTGTTTAGGGGCTAAAGATAAACCATAATTAGGTTCTGGACCGACAACATTCCAACTTTTCTATATCCCCGAAGGGCTAATCAGCCAATCTCGGCCCTTACAGATACAACTTCTTTCTAGGAATTCTTGTTCACACTGCTGTAGACCTCAGATGCTATCTGAGGCATCCTTAGCTTCAGGCTGGTGGAAGCAGGTGGTCTGTTAACAATACACTTCAAAAGGTTTCACAGTAGTCACAAGGATGTTATGTTAGATAAGAGTAAGCAACAAATGGCTACTAAGGAGTCAAAAGATAGTACAAGATAATTTGGTTGTAGGTTCACAACATTCCAACTCTTCACAAGCACCCACAAAGCTGTAATCAGTCAATCAGCCTTGTAGAACCTTTAACTTAGTTGTGGCTTTTTTTTTTTTTCTGGGAGCTTCAGTACATACTAGCTGTCTTCAACTGGCCTCTTCAGAGCCAGCTAGAAATGCATTTAAAGCCTTATTTCATGGGTGAGGGGCAAGGGTGTTTAATAGTTTACCCTTTCCAGGCTAACCAAACCACAGGGAAGTTGCCCTGCCTTACGCCGAGTACCCTAAGCCTGATCACACCCTTTCCACCCTTGTGCTGGGGACCAAACTTAAAGCCTCTGAATTATATACCCAGTCTTGAATAGACTCTACCTGGGCACTTAACTTACAGGTGAAAATGTAGGGTCCAGGGGAGCCAGGCAGGGATGGGGACCAGGACAGGTGGTCTAAAAGCAATTGGGTTCATCCCTGTAGGCCTCAGGCCTTCCTTGCAGGTTGCCCGTGGGTCATACCTGAAGTCACTCGGGAAGTCAGCACCTTGGTGCTACTGGGAAGGTGCAGAGATGTCTCTTTAGCCCCAGGACATGCGATTTCCTTTCTCCTGCTAACACCTTGTGCCAGCATTAATGTGTGCCCACCAAGTGTGGGTCCAGGATGGTTGGTGATGGATGCCCCTCACTCACTGTGTCTGAGAAGCAAAAGGAGCAGCACAGGTTGGCATGGGGTACACATCTGTCATCTTAGCACTCAGAGGGCTAAGGCGGGAAGACTACCTAGAATTCAAGGCCAATCTGGCTACCTGGGGGATTCTATGTCAAAATAAAAGAACATGTAGCTCTGGCTGCCCTGTCACTCACTCTGTAGAGCAAGTTGGCCTCCAACAGATAGATATTTGCCTCCCTCTGCCTCCTGTGTGCTAGGACTGAAGGTATGTGCCACTATGCCCGGCCCCCCAGTATGTCTAAGGGACAAAGACAGAATAAAGCAGGCTATCTGTGGCCTGTCCTGTGGGTCTCAGAACACATATGACCAGCATCACCTCCGTGTGGGTCTGGCTGTATTCTAGCTGACATTACTGTGTCTCTGTAAACTCCAGCCCTGAGCACTGTGCTGTGAGTTGACATGATGTCTGTTCATGAAATCCCAGTGAACTCACCTCTCAAGCAGTTAGCAAGAAAGCAAAATATAAAACCAGAAGCAGATGAAGCATATGCCAAGGAATGTAGAGGCAAATCAGGTGGGAGATGCAGGGAGCCCACTGGACAACTTGTGAGTGGTTTTTGTGGCTTCAAAAACTTTGAGATAGAACATCTGTAACAGGGCCTAGAGAGATGGCTCATGGGTTCCAGTGATCCTTCTCCTGCCTCAGGGTGTTTAGTACATTAGGGTAGTATCTTAGTTAGGGGTTTATTGATGTGGAGAGACAGCATGACCTTCACATGTAAAGGCAACATTTATAAAGGGTAATTAGTACTGGCTTATAGTTTCTGAGGTTCAGGTCACTATAATGGCTGGATGCATGACAGTGTCCAGGCAGACATGGTGTTAGAGAAGGAGCTGAACATTCTACATCTTGCTCTGAAGGCAGTCGGGAAGACACAGACTGTCTTCTGCAGACACCCAGGGGGAGGGTCTCTCTTCTGCACTGAGTGCATAGCCCTCTGAGGCCACCCCGACAGTGATACACTTCCTCCAACAAGGCCACACCTATTCCAACAAGGCTGCACCTCCTAATAACACCACTTCCCACGGGCCAAGCATATTCGAACCACTACAGGTAGATAGGAGCATGTCCCCATGCCTGCTTTGGGACTCCAGTTTTGAAGAATAATTTCATTCGTCCAAAATAGAGCCTTGGCCTCATTTGCTCAGCAACACTCTGAGTTCTGACGAGGCACGGGGTGTGGTAGGCACGAGACTCAAGAGTAGCCAAGGCAGAGTGCCGAGAAGGAAAGTGTCTGGCTGGTGGAGGAAACAAGAAGCACAAAGGCCTGCTGGGACTGGCGGGCCTGTGAGAAGTGGCCAGTGAGGCGAGAGTGTGTCTGGCTTAAAGAGCAAAAGGCGTGGTCACCTTAAAGACTGCACCTCGATGAGGCACTGAGGTCGTGGGAGAGGAGGAGGCCAAACTCAAGAAGGGTTTAAAGCACCAAGAGAGTGCTGAAGTCGGAGCTGCACTTCTTACAGGATTGCCTCTAATCCCAGGGAGTGGATTTTGGTGGTGGAGAACAGTCTTGGCCTTGGGTTTGAATGGTGGGTTTCAAGACTGTCCCTTACTCAGTGATGGTGGAACCAGTTTCCTCAGGACAGAATTCAGCCTGTGCCCCACAGGGCTTCTGAGTGGCTTCCAGGAAGCAAGAGGTTCTCCAAGGGCCAGCTTTCTGCCAGAGCTCTGATTTGTTTTCCACAGTTAGAAATTTGAGAGAGAGAGAGAGAGAGAGAGAGAGAGAGAGAGAGCTGGAGAGATGGCTCAGCAGTTAAGAGCACTGACTGCTCTTCCAGAGGTCCTGAGTTCAATTCCCAGCAACCACATGGTGGCTCACAAACATCTGTAATGGGATCTGATGCTCTCTTCTCCTGTGTCTGAAGACAGCAACAGTGTACTCATATACATAAAATAAATAAACAAATAAGCCTGGCTTGGGGGTGGTGGTGGTGGTGGCGGTGGTGGTGGTGGTGGTGGTGGTGGCTTTAATCCCAGCACTTGGGAGGCAGAAGCAGGTGGATTTCTGAGTTCGAGGCCAGCCTGGTCTACAGAGTTCCAGGACAGCCTGTCTCAAAAAGCACAAAAAAAAAAAAAAAAAAAAAAAAAAAAACCCACAAAAAACAAATAAACAAATAAATCTTTAAAAAAATTGTTTTGTTTTGTTTTGTTTTGTTTTGTTTTGTTTTGTTTTGAGAGAGAGAGAACAGGTCACTTTTCCAGGGTCCACAGCCAGAATGTGGAAGGGCTGACTTTTCAGTGGCTAGAGGTAACTTGGGGTTTCGACTTGGATGATAGACCTGGCTATATTGCCCATCCCACAGCGTCACTCTGGCTCAGAAAGCTGCCTTGCCCCAGGTCCCTCAGCTTAGAGTGACAGAACTGTTCATTCATCATTGCTTATGGAGTGCCAGCTTTGTGTCAGACATGGACCAAGGTACCCAGGGAAGATATAAAACCACAGCCCTGGTGCAGTGCACATCCCAGTGGGGCTGCCCAGAATAAAGGGCAAGGGAAATAGATCTGTGGAGCTAGTCAGGGACAGGGACGTTGGACGAAATAAAAGTGGAGTTTGGGGGGCTGGAGAGATGGCTCAGCGGTTAAGAGCACTGACTGCTCTTCTGAAGGTCCTGAGTTCAAATCCCAGCAACCACATGGTGGCTCACAACCATCTGTAATGGAATCTGGTGCCCTCTTCTGGTGTGCAGGCATATATGCAGGCAGAACACCGTACACAATAAATAAATTAAAATAAAAAAAGTGGAGTTTGGAGGGGTGAGGAAAGGCTCTATGAGGAATCTGGGGAAGAGCACCACAGCAGAGGAGACAGCATATGCAGAGACCCTGTGTGAACACATGGCTAAGGTGTATCAGACAGTGTTTGACTGCTGTGAAGAGATACAATGCCCAAGGAAACTCCTACAAAATCAAGCATTCAACTGCGGGCTTGCTTACAATGTCAGAGGTTCAGTTCATTATCATCATGGTGGGAAGCATGGCACACAGAGAGCTTGAGGAGGAGCTGAGAGCTCCATTCTCATCCACAGGCAGAGAAAGAGACACTGGGACCTGGTGCGGGCTTTGAACACTCAGAGCCAACCTCCAGTGACACACTTCCCCCAACAGGGTCACACCTCCTAATCTTTTTCAAATAGTGCCATTCTCTGCTGACTCTGCATTCAAATATAGGAGCCAGTGGTGGTGGGATTCTTAGTCAATCTCCACAATGCATGTAGGAGCAACCAGGAGGCCAACAGGAAGCAAGGGTTAGTGTGAGTTGGAGGCTGAGGTGCAGAGAAACACCAGCAACAATACCCCCGATGGGTCCCTCTGCTGGTTGATGCTGTGGGGAACGTGGTTCAGATGAATTCACTCATGTGCCCTTTTGCCACCATGTAGTTAACTTGGGGAAAGGGCTACTTTCCATGCCCAAGGTGGAAGGGAACACGTGGGAACTCTGTGGGGCATGCATCTCCAGTTGAACTCTGCTCTGAAAAGGTCTCCCCACCATACCTAATCCGGACCCCTGCAGAGCCTGCACACTGTAGAACAAGTGAGCTCAAGACAGGAAGCCCATTTTATGGATAGAAAATAGACTGTGAGCTAGGAAATGTACCAATGGTGTTCAAATAGCAATGATCGTTTGATCCGTAAAAGCCTATTTTTTGTGACTCCCCAAGAGGAGATGCTACGTTAAGGTCCTACACCAAGGGAAGGCATCATAGAGGAAACCCCTGGGTCAAAGGACTATCTAGAGCCAACCAGATGCTTTCTCTTGAATGGCTTCTCAAGTATGGAAAAACAGAGAGAACTCTAAAGATAGAAATGAGGTCCATCTACTAAAACTTCAAGAATGGAGACTGGAACAATCAGGTATCACGAACACCCCAACAGAGAGGAGCAAGCTACTTTGAGGTGGTGAGCCCCTCATCACTCAGGGTATGAAAACAGAGTGCACTTAATTCATGAAAAAAAACCATGGAAGAAAATTCCCATGGAGATTGGTTGGATAATGTCTCTGCATGCTCAGATGTAGAGGCTTCCAAAGGCCTCAGGCAAAAGATGATACCTCAAAATATCATCTTTTGGCTTGTGACTTGAGCCCTGGTTGCATTTCAAGTGGCAAGTTTGGCTTCCTTGACACCAGAGAAGAGCCACTCTGGTGGGGTGATCTGAGTAGGTGGAGGGAATAGATTTCATCAGTTCTTGTGTGACCTTTAGCCTTTACCTTTCTCTGTCCCCTGAAAAAGCAAACAGAAATTCACAACCACAGTTCAATAACATAGCTAAAGGTGTTTGGTAGTTGAGAAGACTGGGTCTTTGATGGTGAGCATGTCTGGTAGATGTTGGGGGATGCCAGCTTGGAGACCTCCAGATAGAAGCACTCTGCCTAGTAGAAGGCCTTTTTGTAACACAGAGCAGGCCCAGGCTCCTGATCTTTGTGAGCAGCACCAGCAGGAGGCATGTTCAGCAAAAACTTAGGACTGAATAAGAAAATCTATGAAGGAATGAGTGGAGAAGGGTCTCTGGTTGAGTCAAAGGCTCCTGGGGATTTGGGGCTCCCAGAGGAGTGGTATTGGTGTAGGGAAGCTGTGGTCAGCCTGGCACTTTCTCTGGATGGGAGTGAGGGACACTGGCCTGGGGTAATAAAAGCAAGATGGTAGAGGGGTGTACATAAAATTATATCTCTGGTCCACCGCTCCAGTCTTTAGTTCTGTCTACAGAAGGATCTAGTTTCCTATCCTTTAGGAACCTTCTTTCATGGTGAAAAAAAATTGCAGGAGAAGCCAGTCAAGAACAGAATTTAGAGCCAGGCGTGGTGGCGCACGCCTGTAATCCCAGCACTTGGGAGGCAGAGGCAGTCGGATTTCTGAGTTTGAGGCCAGCCTGGTCTACAGAGTGAGTTCTAGGACAGCCAGGACTACACAGAGAAACCCTGTCTCGAAAAACAAACAAACAAACAAACAAAAAAAAGAAAAAAAGAAAAGAAAGAAAGAAAGAAAGAAAAAGAAAAAAGAACAGAATTTATTGGGAAGAAGGTTTAATATAGATATAAACATGGGGATGAATGAAGAGGTGCTCAGAAGAAGGAAGACACTGAAAAGTTTGGGTGTGGGCTTCTCAGAGCCATGCGCAGGTGTCCTAGCAATAGCCATATGTGTCACTCTGGTGACTCCCAAGCTACATGTTTTGTTTTGCTTGTTTTTGCAACAGGGTTTCTTTGTGAAGTTTCTGACTGTCCTGGAATCTGATCTGTAGGCCAGTCTGGCCTTGAACTCAGAGATCTACCTGCCTCTGCCTTCTGAGTGCAGGGACAAAAGGCATGTCTGGTTTCAAGCTACATCTTAAAAGTTTGATTAGAAACACCCTCCACTGATAAATAACATCATGGGGTGGCTCCAGATGTGGTTAGAATTGTAATCCGGTAAAATAAACCATGGGTTGCACAAGAGGTCAAGACATATCTTCTACTGTAAATGGGATTTGTGAGAATCCTAGAAGATTGTGTAAGTTTATAACTGGAAAAGGAGACAGGCCATATATATTCTTAAGCCTTAAAGGTCGTTGCATTGCTAGGTTAACATTATTTGAAAGACACTATCTCTGTGTAGGCAAATTTCACAGTAAGTTAATTGTGCTGGAATCCTTGATCCTCAACTGGTAAAAGTGTTAGAACCAGATTCTGGAGTGAGAGATTCCTTTTGCTTCTTATAAATGTTTGGTCTTTATCTTATCTCAGTGGTAAGCGAGCTAAGCTGGAGAGTGGGGGGCAATACACTGGTCCCAAAGTAGCAGGGTAGGAGCCTCTTTCTAAGGGACCGTGCACCAGTCCCTCTCTCCAATAGTGCTCTGGGACTTGTAGTCCTCCGCTTTCTGAGATGTGGAAGTGCGCCTCACGAGGCAGTGTCCAGAAACTACATTTCCCAGAAGGCTAGTAGACGTTAGGGACACCAGGAAAGCCTCCTGACCCGCCGGCCGCGCTTCCCTAAATGCCAAGGGGCCCGCTCTCCGGCCATGCGGTGGGGCGAGGTACCCACGTGGCACCTCCCGAGGGGGCTCAGGTGATGGAAGAAAATACGAGCCCGGCAACTGCACTTAGCAGCAGCTCGGTGGCGGGGCACGACTGCTGTGGAGGCTTCGACAATATCGACCTCAGGCAGGTATAGCTCCACTTTACAGAGAGGGGTTGGGTTAAAGCAGGAGCTGGCCGGCGCCGCCTTAAACGATTGATGGGCGGGACTACCCTGTTCCCAAGCAACGATGGGCTGGGCGGAGCCTGAAGCAAAGGGGCGCACGCGCGATTGGTGGTGGTAGGAGTGGTGGGGTTTGTGGGTGTGTGTGTGTGTGGGGGGGGGGGGAGCGGGGAAGCGTGCGTGAATTGTGTCATCTCAGTTTGTTGTGTGGGTGGTATAACCTGTGTCTGTGTAGGGCTGGGGAATTTTGACTGTAAATCTCTGGGAAAGTGTGAGTTTGGGGATTTTGCATGTGAATTCCTGGAGTTGTGTAGTCAAAGTTACGTGGATGGCCAGAATGTGAGTGCGAGTTGAGAGTAGGCAGCTAACTACTAATGAGTGCCTGCTGTGTGGATGTGTGGCAGGACACCTAGTGACACCTTAGGACCTAGTTCGATCCCCACTGACTACCTCAGACTCACAGGCATCTCCCCAGGCTGCTGATCCTATCTGATTCTCCTCTCCTGCGTGTTCCCTCCTATGTACCAGTCATACGTCACAGAGCCTAAGATCTCTGCTAGAAGCAGCCTGGAACAAATGAATGCACTTCATTTATTCACAGATATGATCAGTATCACAAAGAGACTGATGAGGTCCAGTGTCTGGGACAGACGGGGGCTGGTTACCACTGAGCTTTCCTTCACGCAAAGGAGACTACAGGCGAGGAAGTAGTTCTTGAAAGGAAACTGTTTTATAGAGCATCAGGTGAAGAGAAGCAGCCTTGGGTGCCAGGGAGGGGTGGAAATATAAGCAGTGAGTGGTAATTGAGGCGGGACTTCCTGGTGGAGGGACAGCAGGCACACAGGAGGGACAGGAGACAGTTACCCATTGGTGCGCGAAGGACAGTGAAGTGGATGGATGGGCAGTGGACACTGGAGAGTTCTCTCCTTTAGAATGTGTGTTATTGACGCATATCCTCCATCCGGTTAGATGACTGGCAGGCCATAAGCACATCTCAGCCTTTGCGGAAGGCAGGCCTCCCGCTCTCCCCTACACTGTCCTCACTACCGCCTTTATTTTTGGGGCTTGTGAGACAGTGTTACACAAGCTTCCGCTCCTTTGAATCATGCTCTCTAACCCAGTGCGTCACCTAAGGCAAGAGTGCTGGGTAACCTTGAACTTGGGGATGGGGAAGATGTGTGGGGGCCAGCTAGAATGCAGGGGGGCATTTGTAGCACCACCCAAGGGTTCCTCGCTTATCTCAGGGTGATGGAAATGAGGCCTGTGTTATAGGTCTAGAGCCAAGAGTCAAGAAGTCTTCCTGGCTGGGATGCCTTCCTGGGTGTGACCCTTCCTGTCCTCCTTCCCACTCAGTCCCAGTGGGTTCCCCTATCCTGCGTGTGCACAGTCTCAGACAGCTGGAGAGCTAGGGCTGTTTCAAGAGAGGTCAGGATGACCTTTGTTGATAACACTGTGTTTTCTCTATCACAGCCTGGTCAGCACAGTTGAGCTTCCTGTTTCCAAGGAACACACACACACACACACACACACACACACACACACATTCTCTCTCTCTCTCTCTCTCTCTCCCTCTTTCTCCCTTTCTTTCAGATTTATTTATGTACTTTATGTGTAAGGTGAATGTCTGTATTTACATTTGCACACAGAAGAGAGCATTGGATCCCATGGGACTACAGTTGGTTGTGAGTCCTGTGAGTGCTGGGAATTGAACTCAGGACCTCTGGAAGAGCAGCCAGTGCTTAACCATTTAGCCATCCCTCCAGCCCCTCCAAGAGATTTTTCTTAATAAAATAAAATAAAGGCAATAACATCACTGTCTTAGTGACTTTATTTTTTTTCAAAGATTCATTTATTTATTATATATAAGTACACTGAAGCTGTCTTCAGACACCCCAGAAGAGAGCATCAGATCTCATTATGGATGGTTGTGAGCCATCATGTGATTGCTGGGATTTGAACTCAGGACCTTCAGAAGAGCAGTCAGTGCTCTTAACCACTGAGCCACCTTTCCAGCCCCCAGTGACTTTATTATTGCTGTGATAAGACACACGAACCAATCACTCTATAGAAGAGTTTATTTGTAGCTTCAGAAGGTTAGAGTCTGTGACCATGTGGGGTGTGTGGCAGCAGGCAGGCATGGCTCTGGAGCAGTGGCTGAGTCCTTACTGCGTCATCCACAAGTAGGAGGCAGAATAAGCTGGGGCTGGGTTGGGCTTCTGAGGCCTCAGAGCCTGATCCCAGTGATACACCTCCTCTAGCAGGGCTATACCTCCTGATCCTTCGCAGAGAGTTCCGCGAACTGGAGTAAGTATTCAAACATGCTTGAGAATGGCCGTGGGGGCCATTCTCATTCAAACCACTGCAGCCATTACACACATTAAGGTTCTGTTATACAGGAGAGCTTCCTCTGTCAAAATCTCGGTAAGATAGGTTAGACCCTGGCCAAAGAGAACTTGAAGGTTTTTCTTCACCCGTGGATGCCTGAGCTGAGGTTCTCAGTGCTGTCTAATGGAAGGGTGTGTGTCCCGTATATAATCTAGAGTTTTGGGCTGGGACCGGGGGTAGGGGACCTCAGAGAGGAGAGAGCACTTGCCTAATGTGACTTGCCTAACACGTTCAAGGCCCGACTCTCATTCCCATCATCTCTGCCAACAAAAGCAATACCTTTTTTAGTATCCACATTACTTAAAGAGACATATGACATATGACAGAGGGGCCTGCTGAGTAGGTGGCCTGTTCAGTAGAGTGTCTGCTGTGCACGCTTGAAGACCCGAGTTCAGATCCTCAGCATCCACACAAAGGCTAGGTGTAGCCACAGCGCCTGTAATCCCAGCGCCGGAGAGGTGGACATGCATAGGCTAAGCCCTGGGGCTCACTGACCAGCCCGTGTGCAGCATGTGCACCCGGAGCCCTGCTGCTGGGAAGGTGGAGATATGAGGGCTTCTGGGGCTCTCTGGCCAGCCAGGGTAGCCAAGTTGGTGAGCTCCAGAGCCAGTGAGAGAGCCTGCCTCAAAACTGGAAGTGGAAAGCATAGAGGAAGACACTTAAGGTCCACCCCTGGCTTCCACACTCACCACCCCAAACACACAGAACAAAAATGATTTTCCCCAAATACAATTCCCTTCATAACTGATGTTTCCTTAGCTGCATATTACCTTACCTGGATGGAAAAAAAATTGTGTGCACACACGAACAGATTTTTCTTCATGATGCCATTCCCTGAGCATATAGCAGTAACGATCTATAACAGAGTCTCTGTTGTGTTAGGATTTAGAACACGTGAGGATGCAGAGATGCTGGGCAGACATTATGCCATTTAACTCGAAGAGATTCAGTTTCCTAGGGTGTCAGTGTCTGCAGGGGGTTCTGGAAGCAGTCCTCGGCGGACATCGAGGGATGTCTGTATTTGATTATTAGCTGTTGTACCGGCTGGTTTTGTGTGTCAACTCGACACAGGCTGGAGTTATCACAGAGAAAGGAGCCTCGCTTGAGGAAATGCCTCCATGAGATCCAGCTGTAAGACATTTTCTCAGTTAGTGATCCAGGAGGGAGGGCCCATTGTGGGTGATGCCATACCTGGGCTGATATTCTTGGGTTCTATAAGAGAGCAGGCTGAGCAAGCCAGGGGAAGCAAGCCAGTAAGGAACATCCCTTCATGGCCTTTGCATCAGCTCCTGCTTCCTGACCTGCTTGAGTTCCAGTCCTGACTGGATGAAAGTGCAAGCTCAATAAACCCTTTCCTCCCCAACTTGCTTCTTGATCATGGTGTTTGTGCAGGAATAGAAACCCTAAGACAGCTGTACATAATGAACTATGTGAAATATGGATTCCTGTTGCTGGTGGCTGTTGTGCAGTACTGAGCAGCCCAGCGCTTGAGAACAGGTCCTTAGCCAGATACCCCTAGCCTGCTTGGCCGTTACTGCGGTCTTTTTTTTTTTTTTTTTTTTTTTTTTGGTTTTTTCGGGACAGGGTTTCTCTGTGTAGTTCGGGCTGTCCTGGAACTCACTTTGTAGACCAGGCTGGCCTTGAACTCAGAAATCCGCCTGTCTCTGCCTCCCAAGTGCTGGGATTAAAGGCGTGCGCCACCACCGCCCGGCTGCGGTCTTATTTTTGTGTTTAGTTTAAACATCTTCCTGGTTGGGGCAAGAAGTCCTCCTGTCTTACCTCACAGACTGAAGTCCTTCTATCCCTCTGCCTGGCAGTTGTGTGTAGCAAGCTGAGAAGGGCCTGCCCACATGTGGAGCTATTCTAAGCCTCTTAGGGTAATGGCTATTCCTGGTTTGGAGATTTTCACTGCTGTGCTAGTGAGAAATGTGGCTTTTATTTTCCATGTGATATCTTCATCTAGTTTTAGTATTAAGGTATTGCTGGTCTTATAGAGCAGATGGGAAATAGTCCCTCCTCTTGCATATCCTGGAAGTGACCCTGTAGAACTGGTATTATTTCCTTACATCTTTGGTAGAATTTATCCAGTAAAACCATCTGACCCGGAAATTTTACTTCCTTCTTTTAAGATTTTAAACTATGGGCTGGAGAGATGGCTCAGTGGTTAAGCGCACTGGCTGCTCTTCCAGAGGTCCTGAGTTCAATTCCCAGGAACCAGGAGGGGGCTCTCAACCATCTATAAGGGGATCTGATGCCCTCTGCAGGCAGGAGGATGTATATGCAGCAGAGCACTCAAAATAAATAAAATGTAAAAAAAGATTTTAAACTATGAGATCACTTATTCCCCTCCCCACAGGTGCACTACTGTTTCTTCTTGAATGAATTTTGGTACCTTGTATCTTTCACAAGGAAAGGTGCGTTTCATATTCATTGTTGAGTTTATGGGCATAAAGTAGTTTCTGATGTTTTCTTACTATCATTTTAATGCGTTAGGTCTGTAGGAACAATCCTTTTATTGCTGCTGTTGGTAACTGCCCCACCCCATCTCTATCTCCTTCTGGGAAGGCAGGGTTTATTTTGGCTCCTGGTTCCAAGGGATGTCAGCCCGTCGTGGTGGGAGGCTGGCAGGCTGGCTCCTGTGGCTCCTTGGGGGCAGGACCTCAGACTGCTCCTTTCTCAGGTTGAAGGCCGGCAGGAGCTGTTAACTCGTGTCTTCTCTCCTTTGCTTCACTCAGTTTGGTTTTCTTCAGGGCAATGTTTCCATCCCTGACTTGAGATTCCATGTTATTATAAACTGTTTCTTTCTATGCTCAGTATTGGCTGCACGCACAGTTTCTGGTACATTGTATTTTTACTTTGATACACAAGGTAGTTTAAAACTTCCTCTGAAATTTCCTGTTTGTATCTTGTCTAAATTTCTTTGTTGCTATTTTCTCATTCTATTCTGGTTCAGAAAAACTTCTATGATTTTAATAAGTTTGGTGTGTGTGTGTGTGTGTGTGTGTGTGTGTGTTTAAGATGGAGGACAACTTTTGGAGATATTGGTTTTTGAGTGCCAGGCTTAACTGGCAAGCTCTTCTACCCATGAACTGTTTTACAAGCCCTTTTTAATTTTTTAAAAAATTTTAAATATTTTTTTTATTCTTTGAAAGTTTCATACATTTATATAATGTATTTCATCATATCTATCCATTACTATTTCCCTCCAACTCACTCTAGTGCCTTCTGTCCCATCTCCCTCCCCACTTAATGTCTTAATGTTATTAATAACACCTTGAGTCTTTCTGTATTGCTTTCTGTATGCACATGGGTGCACGGCCTTCCACTGGGGTATGGACAACCTACCAGTAGCCATGGCTTCAAAGGAGAGTGGCCCTCCCTTCTCCATCATCAGCTGACAGTCGATCTTCAGCTAGGGTTGATGCTTCATGTAACTTTAATTTTTTTCAATGCCTACTTTTAATGATGGTTCCTAAATGCATTAACCTCCCTTCTAACCCACAACCCACCAGCGGTAGTGGAAGAGAAAGGATACGAGGAGCAGGGGGAACGGGGAGGGAAAGTGGACCTGTTTAGAAATGGCTGTTTGGAGCAACTCCCATCTGTGTTGTCAGGCAATCAGCAGTTCAGTTCATAGGTCAGCAGTGGCCGCTCGATCCACTTGCAAACACTTCACGGATAGATATACCAGCACTCCAGTTCAGCAGTGCTGGGACAGCACCATCAGTGGCATGACCCAGCAGGAACAACAAGGCCTCAGCTGAACCAGCACGGGTCAGCAGGAGGGATTTGGATCACCAGGAAGGCCAGGAGTTCTCAGCTGTACATCTCTTAGCAGGGATGATCAGCGGAAGGTGAGAGACCCCAGCAAGCTCTACCTGCAAGCCAAGCTCAACCGCCACCATTGTCCGTTCAGTTCTATTTATAACCCCTCCCAACGTCACCTGTCCTCCACGGGTCTTGCCTCAGCATGTGAGTCTGTCTCAGCTGACATCACTCTGCCAATCGGTCTAAGTCTGCGGAAGCGGCAAGAAGCCACAGCACACCACTAGAAAGTTTTTGGTGCATTTCTTTCTATGGAGTCTCAACAAATAGAGTTCAGCTACTCAATGTAAAGCGGACCAATACATGCATGTTGCCATTAGAGAATCCCTCATGTGTCCTTTCACGAGCTCGCTTCAGCAGAACATCCATCCTTTCACCTGGGCTTGCTTCAGTGAAGAGTTCCTTCATGTGTCTGCTTTAGCAAAACACCATCCAACACAACTGACTTCCCAAAGAACCCTTAAGTTTCCTCTTCAGCTTCATATGCCCCTCCCTCATGCACACTGGGATGGTTTTTCCTGCTCCCCCTACCGCTGTTACCTGTCCTCTCCCTCTAAGCCGGTGTGGCATGGCTGGGTAAGTCTGTGAGAAAGAACACGCTGGGAGACTGCAGAACCACCACTCGTGAGGGACTCAGCAGAGGTGGTCCAGGGGGTGGGGTCAGGTCCTAAGTCATGTGACCCCCTGGGAAGACTTTGTGGTGCTCTAAAGGAGCCGGCCTGCCACTTGGAACCAACCTGTCATGACCTGCCAGGTGAAGAGTCAATGGAGGGACCATCCGCCCACCTGAAAAGGCGAGAGGGAAGGCACAGCTGCAGCTCCCCCTCCTCATTACTGGGGACGGACCTAGGACCCTCAAATGTGGCATGTGAGCGCTCTGTCACTGAGCCTTACCTGACAGCCTGAAACTTGTATTTATTTTTTACTGAATGTCGCTGGGTCAGTGTCTTCTTGTTCTTGCTTTAGGACATATGCCTGCCAAGAGGGTGAGAGGTGACACGTGTATTTCTTTCTTTCTTTCTTTTTTTTTTTTTTTTTTTTGGTTTTTTGGGACAGGGTTTCTCTGTGTAGCTCTGGCTGTCCTGGAACTCACTCTGTAGACCAGGCTGGCCTCGAACTCAGAAATCCACCTGCCTCTGCCTCCCAAGTGCTGGGATTAAAGGCGTGCGCCACCACCGGTTGACGTGTGTATTTCTTAGGGTGTAGCAGACATTAAAGAGTCCAGGTGGCTTTCCACCAGGGCAGCCCTGTGTCTCCTGATACGCCTTTTCATCTGCATTTCACATCTGCTCTTCACTCTGTCCGGGGACAGTCTTGGGTGGCCATTGTTGTTAACCCACTTCGGTTAAGGAACCTGGCCTCAGATTGGTCCTGGTGAGTTCTCTGGGCGTCAGGAAGAAGGTAGAGCTCTGCCCTTCAGCGGTCCTTCCTCAGATCCAGGCAGGACACAGGGTATGAAATGGGGCCAAAGGGATGCCTCAGTAGTAAACGTGGTACCTCCTCCTCTTGGGACTGTAGACCTAGGTAGAGAGGCCCCAGTACCTTGTTCTCTCTTTCAGGGCACAAGGCTCCTGTGGAATTGCCCAGCGAATGTTCCTGGATCTGCTGGCGATTCCTGGACACTGGAACAGCTGGGGAGAGGGGGAAGGGTATGCAACTGCAGAGGGCCACTGTGTGGGATGAAGGATCCTGTCCCTGTTCTGACATAGCCCCACTCCGTCCCTTTTATCTTTTGCTGTGTATGGACACGTCACAGAGTGGCCCATTACTTTCAGGTGATCAATGTAACTCTGACTGTCCTGCGCTCTTGCTGTTTGTTTGGATGTCACAATGTGGCTTGCACCCTGGGTGTTGTTGACCCCCTGCAAATCATTCCCTAGCGACAGGACATTGCTCTGAAGTGTGTCCAGGTGCCCAGTGTGTAGACCTGCTATGTGCCTCCTTCCTCCCAGCCTGTGGGGGTTCTGCAGCTGAGTTCGTCACCAGGGACGGGTGACCTGAGCTGTCCCTGGAGCCCGGCTCCAATTTCCTTCTGGTTCTGGTAGGTTGATTCTCTCTTTAGCCTCTACTAGGCCTGTGACCTCGAGGGAGGACTTAGGAGTCAGGCCTCCTGAAGGAGGTTGAGACTGGGAACCCCCCTCCCCCTCCCCCTTTACTGAGGTGGCTCACGTGGAGCATCTGACACTGGCTGAGAGGCAGGACGTAGGGGAAAGAGGCATGGCTTCTCTGTTCATGTCAGAAGGATTTGGTGTTAGTTTCGGCTAATCCAGTTTTGAGTGGGCTTTGGGAGGGGTGCCCATGCCTCAGGTGTGGAGAGCTGGGAGCCTGTTCCTCTGCTTCTAATTTCTGCTCGGCATTAGTCACTCTCTCCTGTGAAGCAGCCACTTCTCCAGGCAACAGTAACCCTCAAGGCGACCCGGCTTCCAGATGGACGCTCCCCACCTGCTGAGGCAGGCTGACCAGGGCACTGGGACCTGGTTGTGTGGTCATATTCTGGATTGGATCACTTTGGCTCTAACGGAGAGACAGACGGATGCCGGCTTTTGCAGGTCCAGCCGTGCTAACTGGCTGATCTTTGAGTGTCTCAGCTCTCACAAAGCAGGAAAGAAGCATGTGATTCACTGCCCGCTTTACCCATCTCATGCTGGAGACCCAGGATCCAGAAACTCTTTTATTCTTGTGTGCTGTGGCTGGTGGGTCCTCCCCTGGTGGCTGAAGTCCACACCTTACAGGGTTTCCCGCCTAGGATCCAGAAGGGCCGTGCTGGGCCTGGCCCTCAGAGCCTGGGCTCTGTAGGCTTCTCCAAGCCTGGTTGTCTCATCTTTGGTGGGCTCAGGGATACGTCCTCTTTCAGACCTCAGTTCCCTGACCTCGGTAATGGGCCCTAGGAATGCTCTCAGGCCTGGTCACTTTTTGGTCTTTAACATCCTATACTAGGACAGGATAGGACTCCCTTCATGGTGCTCAGTACTGGGACAGTGACACTGAGTTGAAGTCTTGACAATCCTTTCAAGGCTGTGAGAACATTTTTCTGTCTGGAGGTTATGAGGAAAGGGGAGGCTTCCTGCTGCAAGGGTAAAATGTTCTCTCCAGGACCCCCTCTTCCACCTTCCTTCCCTAATATGCTGAGCTTACTTTTTACAGATGACCTTGTTGTTTACTTGATTTGCATATGTGTGGGCGTGCGTTCACACGCAGTGCACTTAGGGTCTATAGGACTTGTGGGCCTGGAATGTCCTCCTGGGGGAGCTGCAGGGGGAGCCAGGGGAGGACACAGGTAGGGGAGTAGACCGCAAGGGAAAGTGGGTGGGGGATTCAGGCCAGGCTAGAGCCTCGGGCCTGCTGGTCCTCCCACCTGTGTCCTCCTTGCCCTCCTCCGTCCCTAGCTTGCATACCTAGGAGCAAATAGGCCGCGCCTGAGGACGTCGAACTGCTTTGGGAAGTCCCTCCTCTCCCTCTGACTGGGCATTTCACCTCTACCAACTCTCTAAAGCATTGCTTCATCTTTTAGCCCTGCAGACATATAGATCTTTGAAGCAAAGTGTCTGGGTAGCTGGTGAGCCCAGGTCTTGTGGTCTTAGGAGAAGCCATGCCTCTATGTCCAGAGGGGCCTGTTAGTCATGTTGGCTGCCCAGTTGTCCAGCAGCTTGCAAAACTCCCTCCAGGGGCTGCTTTGGCAATTTCTCGTCTCTTTCCAAAGCCAGTCTGGAGGAGGGCACACTGCGGCTCAGCCACTGAGCCCCTTGGAGATGACCATTAGCCTTCAAATGCTGTTGATGATGAAAGCAGGGCCTCTGCTCCCTGAGCAAATATGTGCTTTCTGCCAGCCTTGGCAGTCGGAAATGGAGACACAAAGATCAGTGAATGGTCCTTAGCCTGAGGAGCAGCTGCAAGACAGGGACGATGGGCAGATGACCACGAAGGCTGAGCTCCAGGAATACCATAGAGTGCCTTGGTCAGAAGTAGGGGACTGTTCCATTTGGGTCTTGAGGGATGTGCAGGAGATGGGTGGCAGGCGAGGCCGTGAAAAGGTCCACTCTGTGGGGAGATATGGGCCCACCTGCTGGCATGCTATGCTGAGTGAGCTGAGAGTAGGTGAGGAGGTCTGAGTGAGGGTGGCCAGCAGGGCGAGAGCTGCCACCTAGGAGGGCTCAGAAGGGACGCGGAAGCTAGGAGCTCATGAAGGTCCTTTGCTGTGCCCTGGGAGAGCCTTCAGTACCGCGATGGTGAGGGGAGGAAATGGGTGGAGTGGTTACATAAGGAACCTCAGAACTGACTAGACAGAAAGAGACAAGTGTGTGGCGGGGGCTGTGGTGGGGGCTGGGATGCGTGTGGACTCCTGCTGGGTAAGGGTAGGTGGTCCAGCGGACAGAAGTAACATCAGCATGCTCTGGAGTGGACTCTTGTGGCTAGGCCAGAGTCTGCTCTTCTTCTTCTGCAGCCCTTGGTCCCAGCTCAGGGCCTTGTGATCAGGGATGCTTGATACCTGTCATCAAAGGGAAGAAAGACCTTCTCTCTTGTTGGGCTCAGATTCTGGAAGCTGTAGGGCTACACAGCGCCAGTCCCCTCCTTTTCCTGGAAGGCACATGGTCTGTTCTGAGGGTCCATCCAGTGCTTCCTCCTGCAGTAGTGTTGTGTGCCCTAGGAGCACATGACCTTACTTCCCACTACCCAAAAGTTGTGCTGAGAGGCCCTGATCTCGTCCAGGGTTTCCTGAGACCTTGTCCAGGGTCGCAGGTTTGCCTGCTGTATCCCCTGTGTGTGTGTTTGAGCGGTGAGCAGCTTGGGAGGAGGCTGTGGCCTCAGGCCCATTCTCCCCGAGGGTTCCTGAGCAGGCTCTCTGTCACTCATTTATCTACACTCTGTGAACTCGCCAAGGTGCTTCACGCCCCCGCTCCCACACTCGCACCCCTTTGGCTTGTTTTCTGCTGAGCAGGGCGATCCAGCACCTGTAGCCTGCAGCTGTGGTCTCCACAGCAGGACGGTGAGTGGGGAGGGAGGGAGAATTTGCGCCACTTATCTTAGTCTGTTCTAGTTCCGTCCCCCACGCCCTCTCTTGCTTTTGTGTTTTGAGACAGTCTCACTTTGTAACCTTGGCTGACCTGGAAGTCGCCAGACTGGACCGCTCATAGACTAGACCGGCTCATAGAGATCAGCCTGCCTCTGGGGTCCCAGGTGTGTGTCACCATGTCCAGCTCTGGTTCTAGTTAATGAGTAGTTATTGTTAACCTCTTGATGTGCCTGGTTTGCGGAGTTTCTATTGGAGGTGCATGTTTATCAGAACTGCAAGAGTATAATACATGCAGTTTTTGGTGCTAGCTTTGCCGTAGGCGTCTATAAGGGTCTTGGTGTATCCCTGGTAGATATGGGTGGCTAAATACTGGGTTTGAGTATTTAGCCAATGCTTAGCCTGCCTTTGAGCCCATATCCAGGTGAGAAATGTGGTCTGATGGGGCAGGGAGGCCACAGTGGAAGACCTTTCATGTCTAGTGACTTTCCGGTATCCCCTGTGTCACACTGGGCAGTTCGGGCCAGCTGGCTGGCTGAGTCTTCCCAGGAGGCGGTTACTGGGTGAGGTAAGAACTTGGGTAGAGCCTGACGCTTTCTTCTCTCCAGGGAGGGCAACCCTGGGCGGGTCTCTGTGTGTGGCATACTAGCAAATGTAGAGCAGTATTTCCTCTCCTCCCCCTAATGTGTGTGTGTGTGTGTGTGTGTGTGTGTGTGCGCGCACTTTGAAATGAAACAGCAAAGCTTGCCACGAGAGCAGAGTCTGAGAAAGGCCATAGGCCTGGGGCACAAAGCCTCATTTACAATTTAGTGTGACTTTCAGTTGCATTTGGGGGAGACAATACAATACTATCAATGCTCTGGGCCTTCAAGATCCTTCCTAAACTGGAAACTGGAGATGTTTAGAGAGGAGCACAAGGAAAGACGGTGGTGCAGAAAGGGGCTTGCTGCTCCTCTCCCGCTCTGTGGGCAGAGCTCCTCCCACTCAGGGAGTTTGTTTCTAATTTACATTTGGAGACATCTCTGGTTGCTTCAGTGGGGAGGAGTTGCCACCCTCCACTGGGTGGAAGCCAGGATCGGGGCCTGTGAGGCATCCTAGAATGCACAGCACAGCACAGCACAGGCCAGCACAGCCCAGCGCAGCCCAGCACTGACAGCTCACCCCAAAGGTCAAGCACTTCAGGCCTTTTATGTGTAAATGGAGCTGTTTGATTTTGTGATTTAGGGGCTTCACACACACACACACACACACACACACACACACACATACGCGCGCGCGCGCGCGCGCGCGCGCGCCATACCTTATTTCTCTAGGTTGGGCTCCTCGGTTGATCTTGTGGCTTTGTTTTGGGGGTGGTATTGGGGATAGAATTTAAGGTTTTGTACATGCTAGGCAGTGCTCTACCACTGAGCCATAGCCATAGCCCTGGATTGTCTCTGTGACTTCTGGCCATTTCTAGTGTGAGCCGCGGGGAGTGGTGCTACCTGTTGTCTTCATGCTGTGGGTAGAATCACTTCCTTGCACAGCTGCAATCATGTGTTCCCCCCCCCCCCAGGCTCTGGGAGAGGTGGCCATTACCTGCGGTCACTAGCTCTTCCTGCTGTCTTCTGAGGCCGAGTTTCTCGTCCCATTGTATTTTGACCACCTGAGTTTTCCTTGCGTCTCATGAGAACCCTCATCCAAGAGCATTTCAATCACATCCAGCGTTGGTGTCACTCCTTTCTTGGGGACCTGTCTTCAGAGCCACAGATCTCTGCATACAGTGCCCATGAGCACCTCCACAGCCGTTGGCCTAGCACGCTCATGACAGTCGACACAGCTGACTAGTTTTCAGCCTTTTATCTTCTGTTTTATGAGACTTAAGTGCAGTGACTGTGTCCGGACTTGGATATCCCAAGCTTCCCTTATGTTCCCAGGAGTCTTTGCATCCTGGGGGCTCACAGTTCCTGGCAGCTTCTGGGTGTTGCTAGACAGGCCTCCTGCTGATGGCAGCTCTGTCCTTGCAGGCCGATCTCTTCGTTATGAGCTGGCTGCTGGGTTACGTGGACCCCACAGAGCCCAGCTTTGTGGCGGCTGTGCTCACCATTGTGTTCAACCCGCTCTTCTGGAATGTGGTGAGTACCATTGCGCTCACACCACGCAGGCTAGCTGGTGAGCCTGGTGTGGTGGGATCACTGCTACCAGCAAGCCAGACACACGGACAGTGGGCTAGATGGTGGCTCTCTTCTCTGCCTTCCCATGCCTGTCACTGTCCTCTTCCCTTCTTCCCTCTCAGGGTGGCACTCTGTTAGTGTACACTGAGTGAGAGGTGTCTCTTGCCTGTGTGGAAGCCAAGGGGCCGGTGTCAGGGTGACCTAGGGTATCCCAGGAGCCTGCGGCCGACAGTCATGGGGGAGGCCCCCCACCTGCAGCCGGCCTTCTCACCGGAGGGCCTGGGCTGTCTTGGAGTTTATGACACAAGGGAATGGAGGCCTGGGTGCTCGCTGAGGCAGAGCCTGGGATGCCCTGTGATTGCCCGGGAGCTAGTCTATAGAAGGCTGTGCTTGGTGCAATCAGCACATTGATCCTAGACTATTGTCAGTTCAGCTGTACCAGGGTGGAACACTGTATTCTTTTCATCTGGTTTATGGCTTGGGTCTTTTTCCACCTGGTGGGTGGGGGCAGGGATGCTTGGCAACACAGAGCCACCACCTTCTGAATGTTTTGTCCCTGTAGTCCTGAACATGCTGGACCTGCCGAGGAGGGGGCTGCTGGGAGGGGTACAGAGGTCAGCCAAGGCCACTGTGACCTCCCCTTGCAACTGAGAAACCACAGCCTTGGAGTGTGCTGCTAGAGTGTGCCAGTGCTGGCCCTGGTTCCTGATAGCTTTCTTTTGGCAAGGCCAGACACATGGTGCTCTGCGCCCATAGCCTGCCCTATGCCTAGGAGCTAGCCTGCTGGGCTGCAGGACACTCCAGGGGACAAACACTGATCTTAAGCCATGCAAGAATGTTTCTGATGTTTTAAGGGAGTCAGAGGAAGCTAGTACAGGGCATTGAAGAGGCTCCTGGCCTGGCTAGGAGATACCTCACTCCCGATTCACTCTCCATTAGATGTGGTGTGCACAGGACTCTCCTGCAGGAGGTTGCTGGACTGCGTAGCTGGAGGGAGCCTGTGTTCTCTTCCAGGAGGCCTAGGCTGATTAGCAACTGCCAGAGTATGGCCTGAGCACAGGGACAAGCATTGGCCAAATGCAGTGGGTATTGGGAATGCTTTGTCCAAGTTCCCTTTATTCATCTCCCACTGACCCTCGAAGCAGTATTTTTTGCACACGTAATTTTGAAGCTGAGTTTCGTCCACAGGAACAGCCCCAACAGCCCAAATTTGGAAAGAAGGGCCTTGTTTCTATGCATTTATCATAAGCGGTTCCTTTTTTTTTTTTTTTTTTGTCGTAAGTTTTTGGTTTGCCTCATTCTGGAAGGCTGTCTGGTCGTTACTGGAAGAATGAGTGAGCTCCTCATGGTCATTTTGGAATGAGAGAGATGGCATCGCGCTGCGGTTGGGTCAGCTCGGAGGAGCTGAGGCGTCATCTGGACGCAGGAGGACAGGAGCTGGACGCCTGGCTCTGTGCTTGCTGGGGACAGGAAACTGCCCTGTGAGCAGGGGCACGCTGGAAGAGCGGTGCAGCATCTCACGGCCGCAGCCCTGGGCATGGCTCACGGTGCTCAGGCTTTCCACCTGGCAGCTCGGCAAGACGGTGCCACCCTCACGCCGGGCAATGGGTTGGAGGAGGGTGTCGCCCCTTTCTGTTGCTTTAACACAGAAGTTCTTATCTGTGGGTCACAGCACTTTTGGGGGTCAAACATCCCTTTCACAGAGGCTGCACATCAGACATGGTGCATATCACATAGTTACAACATGACTCATAATGGTAGCAAAATCACAGCCATGAAGTACCAGCGAAAAGATTCTTAAGGTTGGGGTCGCCACAGCATGGGGAGCTGTATTGAAGGGTCGCAGCATTAGGGAGGCTGAGAACCACTGCTTCACCTGAATAATTGGTGCTGAGCCTGTGTAGAAGGAAGGTGGGTGGCTAGTTTAATTCGCCATCTCTGGAGGATCCCGACAGTGTGGTGCCAGCATCCTGCCTCCCTAAATGACTTAAAGTACAATGGAGAACCAGGAAGGAAAATGGCCACATGCACAAAAGGCCAAGCGTGGATGGGTAGTTTCACTTTATAAGAATCTACCCTCTGGGGCTGGACAGATGGCTCAGCGGTTAAGAGCCTCGCATGCTCTTCCAGAGGTCCTGAGTTCAATTCCCAGCAACCACATGGTGGCTCACAACCATCTGTAATGGGATCTGATGCCCTCTTCTGGTGTGTCTGAAGACAGCTACAGTGTACTCAGCTACAGTGTAGTCATATAAATAAAATAAAACAAAACTCTACCCTCAAGAGAAATACCAGTTCTCCAGGACCAGTGCACTCCCTTCCCAGGGAGCTCGGCCATGATCTGGTCACCTCACACTTGCCCCTCCTAAGGGTTCCAATCCTCCCAACACCATCACACTGGGAAGCGAGCCTTCAGCACGTCAGCTTTAGTGGACACATTGAAATCAGGTCCAAACCATATCAGAGATTTGTCTGTTATCGTCCAGATACTTATTAAGGGTACCTGTAAGAGCAAGTGGGCCTGACCATGGCACAGTGGCATCCTAGGAAGGGCAGTGAGTGAATAAACATATAACTCAGCCCCTTAGGGACAAAGCAGTAAGAGGGAGAGAGGAAGGGTAGTCAGGGCAGGCCTGTCTGAAGGGATGGCCTTTGACCAAAACCCAGCACTTGCATAAGAAAGTGCTAGGTTTCTGGGGGAAAGTTGTAGGTTTCTAAGGTGGCATATGAGGGGGGTGGGGAGGCAGCCAGGGTGAGCTGGGAGGCCAGCCCACTTCAGAGGCCCAGATGGTGGCATGCAGCAGAGTGGGGCTCTGGAAGTGGGAGGAGCCACAGGAAAAGCCTGGCAGGCTTGCAGTAGCAGCAGTGTGGCTGGTCCTGCAGGGGAGCTGGTGTGGCTCGCAGGGGAGCTGCTGCTTCCCCGACCTGGCAGCTGGGGAAGGAAGATTCGGTGTGAAGGATGACTTTGGCTTGCCTCTGGGAAGATCGGTGATGCCCGTGAAGTTCAGGAGGAGAGGAGGCCATATTAGTCACTCCCCTGTTGCTGTGGTAAAACAGCATGAGCAAGAGCAACTTTCAGAAGAGTTTATTTGACTGATGGTTCCAGAGGGACCATCGTGGCGGGAGGCGTGGCGACAAGAGGTGAGCATGGTGGCGAGCAGGAAGTTGAGAGCTCACATCTGTAACCACAAGCAAAAAGCAGACAGGGCAAACAAAGTGCCACGAGACACTAAATTGTCAGAACCTGTCCCCAGTGACATACTTCCTCCAGTGCTGCAGACACTGGGCTCAGCCCGGGCAGCCGCTCTACAGCCCCAGACTGCAGCTGTCCGTAGGAACCATCATGTGGTACCAGACCCTGTGTCTGTAGCAGATACCTGCACTGTTCTAGCTTCGAAGCTGGTGGCTCTTACAGGCTCAGGAGGACTGTCACTGAGGGCAGAGGTACAGCTCTTAGCCTGGCCAGGTTATCTTTTTACCTGTGTCCCTGGTTACCCTGGTCCCAGCCCCTTACTGGATGTATGGTCTCTACTTTTCCAGGGCGTCCAGAAGACTGTTATCCCTGTAGCCTGTGGTGATCTTTGGCAGATCACCTCCCCGGTCTTTTTCACTCTCTGCCAGCCTTCTCTGGCTCTAGATTGCAGTCATTTGGGGCCAGTTACCCAACACACTGTAGGAGGACCAGCAGCGCTGGCTCCTGCCCAGCAGAGGTCAGTTGTCTCTGGAGACTAATGCAGTGGCCCAAGTGGTCCGAATGCCTACACTGTATCTCATGCATCCCTTAGCACAGACGCTAGGAACACTGATCCCGTCACCTTAGAGTTCTCCAAAGCGGGTGTTTTTCCATTTTGTCCCCAGCCTGCCATGTACTGTGTTCTAGGTAGCAGCCTGCTTGGCCTGCATCTGAGCGGACCAGCTGGGGTCCTCTGCAGTTCTCACGCCTTGAGCCTGGTTTAGTCAATGCCCAGGAAGAGCCGCTGTTTTCATGAACACAGGCTGGCTCATCACGCGCCTCTGTGTAGCGTCCAGTGGATACATTCTGACATGAGCTTGAACTCACTCAGGCAAACCTGGGAAGGAAAGCACTTCAGGGTCTGTGACAGATCCCAGGAGAGATGGGGTAGATGGCTCTGTGACGCTCCAGTGGCCACGCTTCTCATGGTCAAAGCCCTGGAAGGCCAGGGCCTGGATCCCAGCAGTGGCCTTGAGCTTGGGCTGTTTACTTGAGGAAATGTCACACAAGCTTTGTTACCATTAGCCAGATGGAGCAGATGGCCGCCAGCAGCCAGCAGCCAATGGAGATAGTCTGTTTGGACACCAGGGCAGACTCCCAGGGCCTGTATCTGGGGTGAGCAGGACGGGCTGCTGTTAAGATTCTTGTCAGGATGGCTGGTGTGAAGAGGGGAGAGCTCCTCACAGGTTCCCTTCTGTGTACTCATGTTGCTGTAGATTCAAGCCACCCCCCTCAGGTCAGAAGCAACTGCCCTTCTCTAAAGGTTGAGGGACATACCATGCTCTTCTGAGGAAGTGTTGGTTGTACCCACTACCCATAGGCAACCTGGGCCTCACAACTACCACAGGGTAAGCCTACCTGCAGGCAGATACCAGCTGAAGCTACTCGGTTAGGAGCGTGCCTACTTTTAATTGGGAGGCTGGCCTGAAGGCCTCCAGGGCGCACCCAGGCAATGCTCACTGTGTTTGGTGACTGTCCTTACAGAACTTGGGAGCAATTTGCTGTGGTGTATGTAGCATGTTTGAGTCCTGGCACTGTGGCCTGGTAGCACAGGTGCCTTGGAAAGAGTTTAGGGCTTCTGGACAGTAGGTGGCGCTATAGAGGTGAAAATGACAGGAGAGGAAAGGAGAGCAGGGGAGAGGTGACAGTGAGGAGAAAAAAAAGACACAGTGAGGTGATAATAGGGGGGGAAGTCACAGTGAGGGAGAGGTGACAGTGAGGAAAGGAAGTCATAGTGAGGGAGAGGTGACAGTGAGGAGAGAGAAAGTAACTGTGAGAGAGAGGTGACAGTGAGGAAAGAGGGAAGAAGTCACAGTGAGGGAGAGAGGTGACAGGGAGAGGAGAGGAAGTTACAGTGAGAGGTGACAGTGAGGAGAGAGAAAGTAACAGTGAGAGAGAGGTGACAGTGAGGAAAGAGGGAAGAAGTCACAGTGAGGGAGAGGTGACAGGAAGAGGAGAGGAAGTCACAGTGAGAGAGAGGTGACAGTGAGGAGAGAGAAAGTCACAGTGAGAGAGAGGTGACAGTGAGGAAAGAAGGAAGAAGTCACAGTGAGGGAAAGGTGACAGGGAGAGGAGAGGAAGTCACAGTGAGAGAGAGGTGACAGTGAGGAGAGAGAGGTGACATGAAGAAAGAGGGAAGAAGTCACAGTGAGGGAGAGGTGACAGTGAGGGGGAGAAAGAAGGTGCTATGGTGAGAAAGGAGATGACTGTAAGGGAGGAGAGGTGACAGTGGACGAGGAGGTGACGGGCATAGGAGACACTGAGCGAAGTGGAGGCACTAGTGTAGGAGAGGGGTAACAGTGAGAGGAGTGTACTGGCTGGTTTGGTGTAAACTTGACACAAGGTACAGTCGGCAGAGAGGAAGGGGCCTCAGTTTTGAAGAAAAGCCTCCATGAGATCCAGCCCCGAGGCATTTTCTCAACTAGAGATTGATGGGGAGGCCCTGGCCGCTGAGGGTGGAGCCACCTGGGCTGACAGTCCTGGGTTCTGTAAGAAAGCAGGCTGAGCAAGCCAGGGGAAGCAAACCAGTAACATCCCTCGTGGCCTCTGCGTCAGCTCCTGCTTCCACTCCTGCTTCTACTTCCTGCCCTGCTTGAGTCCCTGTCCTGACTTTCTTCAAGGATGAACAGCAACGTGGAAGCGTCAGCCAAGTTAACCCTTTCCGTCCAACGTGCTTTCTGGTCGTGGTGTTTCAGAATAGAAACCCTGACTAAGACAAGGAGATAATGAGAGGGAAGGAGCTGACAGGGAAGAGATGCCATTGAGGGAGGAGGAGGCGACGGTGAGGGAGGGAGGTGACAGGAAGAAGTTACCTAGAACTGGAGTGGACAGCAGGGTGGTAGAGGTGTGTTGCTCCAGTGGCGGTCAGCAGGAGCCCAGGCCAGCCCACACCCCTGCCTGAGGGGTCCTCGGAGGCCAGAGCTTTCCCTCTGCTTCCGCCGGGGACAGCCTAGGTTGCAGTCTGGCTCCCGCCTGGCTGACTCCATTGGTCAGGTGGGGTTTGTGCACTGAGGTCTGTAGAAACCTCCCTCATAGCCAGCCCTGGCCTGTGGTGGGTTGTCTCCCCACGTGACACGTGGCTAGATAGGTAAGCGTGGATCCCAGAAGAGAAGCAGGAGAGCCAAGGGAGTGCTCATCACACAGCTCCAGAGTCACTTAGGGGAGAGCACAAATACCAGGTCGGGCTTGCGGAGAAGTTGTCTGGTCTGTAGAAGAGATGGCGTGCCTTGAGGTGCACTTTTTAGAAGAGGAGGATTGAGGGATGAGGAAAACTCGCAGGGAATGTGAAGTTATGGGGTCCGAGGGTTTTGGTCCCCTCAGGGGTGGCCCTGCCACCCAAGTTGTTTCCTGTGAGTGAGCCGTGTGAGTGAGAGAGCCTGTGAGTGCGATGGGCAGGGACGTCAGAGGGCACTTTGGGGTTCTTGCTCCATCTGGCTTAGAAATCTGGCACCTGGGGCATGACCCGCCCACTAGGCTTGGAGCTGGTGCTTGCGGGTCAAGGGCCTTGCTTTGTGCTGCAGAGGCCGGCCTGGCTGGTTGCTATAGCTCAAGGCAGCTGAAGTCCTCACATAGCAGATCTTGGTTGTGTCATCAGGCTCACACCAGCCACTAATACCTTTGATTGACAGCCACCTGATACACCACCGCACCCCCAAGTCTCTCCTCTTTTGTCTCAGCTGTGACCCTCCAGAAGCAATGCTGGCCCAGCCTCTTCCTGGGCTGCAGATGATCGCTAACAGTGACACAGCACACCCTGTCCGTGCTGGCTGAGGTGCTGTGGATGTGTGTGTAGCTGGAAGGGAGCAGCCTCAGCCTTCTCACCGAGCCTGCCCACTTATGGATTACTTTAGAGTCCAGTGTTCCAGCAGTGTGGGGTGAAGTACCCCAAACCGTGTCTCTCACAGCCTGTGTGCCAGGACTGCTCGGAGACACAGCAGAGGACAAAAGGAGGGAGGCTGGGCATCCCTGCTGAGGGGGGTTTGTTCCACGCTATCGGGGCTAGGCGCTGGCTTCAGTCATCTTAGAATATGCTAGCTGGATGCGGCCCAGGGTGCCTTCCCTCCCTGGTTATTTTGGCATTGGCCAGTTTGGTGTGTAAGATTAGTGTGGTGTTTCAAGGCTATCCTACACCAAAGCGTGGATGACGTCAGTGGACCTGAAAGGTGGTGGACAGGATGCTTGGTTGTGCGGTTTGATATAGATGACTCGTGGGCTCAGGAATTGAGGTCCCAGTATTTCATTATTTCATCTGTATCCCTGGCAGACCAGGCTGCTCTACTGCAATCCCTCCCTCCCTCCCTCCCTCCCTCCCTCCCTCCTTCCCTCCCTCTTCTCCTCCCTCCCTCCCTCTCTGTCCCCTCTCTGAAGATTGAACTCAGGGGCTTACATGTGCTGGTGCTCCTCCAGTGAGCCGCGGCCCTGGCCTCCGCCCGACCCTGGCTGCTGCAGTGTGGTCTGAGAAGGTCTCAGCCCTCCTACTGCTGCAGCGTTTAACACAGCTCCTCATGTTCTGGTGACCTCCATCCATAGACTTTATTTTCGTTGCTACTTCATAATAGTGGTTTTGCTCCTGTTACAAATCATAGTGTAAATATCCGATATGTGGTATTCAACCCCTGTGACTCCCAAAGGAGTTGTGACCCACAGCTTGAGAACTTCCAGTCTGAGAGGTATTTTCATGACCCAGACCTAGCTTCGAGAGGGCCCTCTCTCAGGAGCCCCGGCCACCGGACTTAACCACCACGGAACAGACAGATAATCCTCAGTGCGCCTCTGGGCCTTTGCATGATCTCTGTTCACTCTTCCTAAAGGGATTCCCACACTGCCCTTCCTCTTCTTCAGCAGATGCCCCTGACTCTGGCCCTCAGCAAATGTGGCTAAGCATCCTCCTTTACGTCTCCCTAAAGCCCACCGTGGAGCTGAGCCCTGGCCGTGGGACCTGCCAGTGGTGAATGTGGGGTCCGCTGTCTCTCAGGAGCTCCTGAAAGCCCAGGGAAGGAAGGGGCCGAGCCTGGGATGGGGGAGGATGGATGGCTCAAGGGTGCCCTCCTCCCTTCTCAGTCTGTGGTGACTCTGGGGAGGGGTGGAGCCAGGAGTGACCTCTGCTCTGCCGGGGGCACACAGGCTGCCCTGGCCATCTTCCCTCACCTCCCTTCCCCATCTGCAAAGGAACTCGCAGCTGGCTCAGCAGACCCCACAAGGTTCATTTGGGACTCATGAGGTACATCCCTAGCCCTTGCAAGCCCAGAGACAGCCTGGCTGCTGTCCCTTTGTTTCAGTCCACCCCTGGGTCTTCTGTTTGGCGCCGCAGAGCTGAAATATGTATGGAGTAGAATGATAGTTTCATGTGTGTCTGCAGGGTGTACTGACCACACCGGGTTTCCATGCGTGTCTGCAGGGTGTACTGATCTCACCAGGTTTCCATGCGTGTCTGCAGGGTGTACTGACCACACCGGGTTTCCATGTGTGTCTGCAGGGTGTACTGATCATACTGGGTTGCCATGTGTGTCTGCAGGGTGTACTGACCACACCGGGTTTCTATGTGTGTCTGCAGGGTGTACTGATCTCACCAGTTTCCATGTGTGTCTGCAGGGTGTACTGATCTCACCAGTTTCCATGTGTGTCTGCAGGGTGTACCGATCTCACCGGGTTTCCACTCATTCATCATTGCTGATGTGAGAAGTGCAGAAATAAACGCGAGCTGCAGGTCTGCCTTTGACTATATGAGTACTAGTGTGTTTGCTGGATCATGTGGCAGTTCTGTTTCATGTGTGAGCATGTGTGTATAAGTGTGCATGGGCGGGCAGAGGTTTAAGTTGACATTGTATGTCATCCCACAGGGTCTCTCACTGAGCCTGGAACTTATCAGTTTAGATCATCATGGTGGCAAGGTATGGCTGTTGGGACAAGTTGGTGTCTCTGTGATGTGGGGGCTTGTAGTGTGGCTTGCTCTGATATGGTGGTTTGTAGTGTGGCTTGCTCTGTGATATGGTGGTTTGTAGTGTGGCTTGCTCTGTGATATGGTGGTTTGTAGTCTGGCTTGCTCTGTGGTATAGGGAGTAGAGTAGGTGGGAAGGGGGAGCCTGGCCCTGGACATAGTGGGCCAGTGACCTCATCAGTTCTTTCTTCTACCTTACCTGACTGCATGCACTGTGGGTGACATGAGCCCCCCCAGGAAATGATCATATGTAATTCCCAGCACTCATAGTCATCAGCTGGATTGTTTGGAAAGCTTTTGTTGCTGTTTGCAGTGCTGGGGATCTAACCTGGGCCTCTGTGTACTTTAGATAACTGCTTAGCCCATGAGCTGTGCCTGTTCCTAGCTCGAGGGGCTCTGGCTGCCTTCTCTCTGTCCCCTAGTCCTGCATGCTGCCTTGCACACCAAGCTTTGGCTTTCCCTGCATGTCTGGGGAGTGTAGTTCAGTGGAGGCACATCCTTGTGAGAAGGGGACCCTACTTCAGGTGTAGTTATCAGGGTACATAGGCCCAGAGGCCATGCATGGCTCTGTAAGTCTTTTCCACAAGGGCACTAGTAACAACCCGCACAGGCCAGGTCTTTACCTCAAGCCCCTGTCATGGAGGGCGTCTCCACCTTTCTGTGCCTGCCCTTCCTGCCTGCCTCAAAGGGATCCAGAGGCCATCTGTGTGGGTAGGCAGGTGGGCTTACATAGTGGATTCTCCTCTGGCCACCTTGGTGAGCCCTGGGGTAGGCCAGGTGCAGGCTCCAAGGAAGGAAACAGTTCTCCCAGGCAGAGTATGGAGGGTCCCTGACCTGCAGACGGGTGTGACCTTGACTAAGGTAGGGTCCCAGGTTTCTCTGAGACACTTGGCCAAGGTGTTGAGAGCAGAAATCAAACCCACTGGCTCCCACTGGGGCTCCCTTTCCTTAGAAGGGAGGACATGGGGACAAGGAGTGCTTCTGCTATGTATGGCAGTGGAGCAGGGCAGGGGTCTGCCCTCTACAGAGCCATCTACCTTACCCTTGTCAGGGATGTGGTTGGGGCGTGGGCTGAGAGCCAGGGAGGTTGATGACGAGTGGTGGCCTGACCTGAGGAGGTGGTGCTTTCTGTTCCCAGATGTGACTTCCCTGATAGACTTAAGGGCAGGGGCAGGGCCTCAGCCTGGAGGGCAGTGGGGTAAAGCAGCCACACAGATGGGTATCCTCGTTAGGTTTCTCGGTTACTGTGATAAACACTGGCCAAAAGCAGCGTGGGGAGGAAAGGGTTTATTTTGCTTGCAGGTCACACAGTCCTTGAGGGAAACCAGGGCGGGAGCTCGGTGTAGGAGCTGGAAGCAGTGACCGCAGAGGAACAGCTGCCACTTACTGGCTTGCACATCAGGCTCGTTTAGGTACCTTCCTTATTCATCCAGGACCACCAGCCTAGGGGTCACACCACCCACAGTGGGCTAGGCCTTTCTACATCAATCATTAATCAAGAAAATACCCCCACAGATATCCCCACAGGGCAGTCTGATGGAGGCAGTTCCTCTGTTGGGGTTGCCCCTTTTAAGTGACTCTTGTTTGTAATGATAAAACCTAACCAGATAAGTGGGGTTGTGGGGCCAGTGTCTTCCCCAGTGTCCCACAACCCATGGTGCTACCATGATAATTGCAATCACCTTAATGGTCCCTCTGTCCATGGAATATTCCCAAGGTTGTCTAAGGAACAAAACTGATAGAAAAAATATATATGGATATATTAGATTGGGTTATAGGATGTGATCCAGGTAATCAAACAATAGCTATCCTACGCTGGAGGGGCAAAGAATCTGGTAGCTTAGCCCATGAGGCTGGGTGTCTTAGCAGTTCCACTATGGCTCTGGAGGCCTGGAGAATTCTTCGGGAGCTGCTGGTTTCAAGTCTATGTTGGAATCCTTGCAAAAGTTCGTTGTAATACTAGTGAAGGAGTGCCAGAACAGCAGGATAGATGAACTTGCAAACAGTGAGAGTAAAGGAAACGAGCAAGCTTCCTTCCTCCATGTCCTGCCACCTGGGCTGCCACCAGAAGGGGTTGCTCACATAGAGGGTGTGTCTCCTGCTCCAATAACCCGGTCAGGAAGACCCCTCACAGGAGTGCCCAGCAGCTTGTGTTCTAGTTGAGACCAGATGCAGCCAGTTTGTCAACCAAGACTGGCCGTCCCGTTGCCCTGCCACCCCAGATTTCACAGAAATAACCACTGAGGGTCGGAGGAGTTCTTGGATGGCCTGAGCCACCGCAGTGAGTACAGAAGTGGACCTGCCTGTTCCTGCCTTCCTCTACCTGCACATTTTTATACCCTCAGCCTCAGGGCCGCACACATCCCTGAATGTTCTGAGACGTGATGTGATGAGCTGAGGAAGGGTAGAGACAGCTTGGAGTGTCAGCATGGCCTGGCTTGGGCCAGAAACACCGAGTTGCTAGGCCCTGCCTTCAGGAAAAGACCCCCGCGCACCTGTCACCAATGCCAGTTAGAGGCTGGGTGGGGCCACACAGGCCCTGCAGCCCTGCAGGGATTTCTCCACGGTCTTATTCTGGGCTGGTGTGTGTTTTCCTGTGTCTTGCGTATGTCAATGTTTTGAGTTCATGCAGGTCTCCCGTGGGCAGGGCTGCACGAGGGCCAGCCACATGAAGCAGTCATGTAGAAGTGACTCTTGGGTGTCCTCCAGCCTGCCACCTTTCCTGGCCACCCTTGGGAGCTTGGCTCAGTCATGTCTTCCCACTTCACCAGGCCTTTGAGCACACTCAGATCCATCGTTCCCCTCTGTCGCTTAGTACTTGGGCCTAGGCTGGATTCCCGGCTTCACAGAGCCTTGGTTTTCTCCTCTGTAAATGGGGGATAGGAGTCACGGCGTGCCTGTTGCTGTAAGACAAGAAGGTCTTGGTGAGAAGGGTGCCAGGCCTGCTGCAGTTGCTGTGGGGCTGCCTCTTCTTGCCTCTGGCCTCTCTCATGCTTGGCAGCGCTGGTGTTTAAAGAACTGGCCCATTCTCTTGCCCGTGGGCTCCACCCAGACTTCTGTAGAGTGTGCTCACTGAGCGCCTACCCTGGCGCCTACT
This sequence comes from Apodemus agrarius, assembly GCA_964023405.1. Lineage (NCBI taxonomy): Eukaryota > Metazoa > Chordata > Mammalia > Rodentia > Muridae > Apodemus > Apodemus agrarius. Next base: position 45,020,786 of record OZ030015.1, on the reverse strand, counting down.
CATTGGTCTTGGGTGTTGTTTGCTGAGTAGCTGTAGGCAAAGCCTGAGCCCGAGAGCTGTGCTTTCGCTTCCTTACCCGGGAACAGCATCAGCAGATGCGTTCTACCTGCTCCATATTGTGCGATGTTACTCTTGGGGAGACATGAACAGATGCCTACTCACACTGCATAAGAAACTGATGACAGACCAAAGTACTGGTACCACTAAAGTCCAACTTGGTGAGCTAATAAGGTTTATTGGGATCACTTATAAGAATATGGATGAGGGGCTGGAGAGATGGCTCAGCGGTTAAGAGCACAGACTGCTCTTCCGGAGGTTCTGAGTTCAATTCCCAGCAACCACATGGTGGCTCACAACCATCTGTAATGGGATCCAGTGCCCTCTTCTGGTGTGTCTGATGACAGCGGCAGTGTACTCACATACATAAAATAAATAAATAAATTTAAAATAATTAAAAAGTTAAAAAAAAAGACTATAGGTGAGTAGTAACTTACAGGAGCAGAAATAACTCCGCGGCATCACTAAAGCCCACTGCAGCATGGGGGACAGCTCCCGAAAGCTGGGAACCTGGAGCACGCTGCACAGCCTTCAGGCAGCTCAGTAGCTTGGAGAGTGTTCTGTGCAGGCAGCCTGGTGGACCTGAATGTTTTCCAGGCGCTCTGACTAGTCTCTGTTTTTCTTAGGCAGTTCAGCTTGTCCTGCCTCTTTCCAGTCAGTTCTGCTGTTCTGAGCCTCTTCTAAAGTCCCCAGCTTGCCTGAGAGTGCCTCTCAGCAATCCTTATGGCTTATATATACCCGGGGAGGGAGTGGGTGGAAAAGCTGCTTGGTTTGAGGGACTTCCTGTTTCGCCTTGCCTTAGAACTTCTTGCTGTTTCACTTCCCTGGAAACATCCGGTCTTAAAAAGTCCTGTTATCTCACCTTCCCTTTAACACCTCACGCCTTACTAAGTGAAGGAGTGTCTCTCCAAGATGGGAAGTTTTAATCTGGAAGAAACTGCTATACAGTTTAGCCTGCCTAGCCTGTGGGGAAAGCTAAGGAAATACCTGCGGGAAGTACCCCAGACAGCGCTGGGCAGGCCCCAGCTTGGCAGGGGCAACTGGGGATGTCCTTTGCCCTGTGTCACTGGTGCCTAGTAAATATTTGGTAACTGGGGACCATGGGTCCTACTGATCCTGTCGAGTTGCCTGGGTGGGCTCTGGGAGCAAATGAGATTTAACTACATGGGTCAGAGGAACAGCAGGAAAGCAGGGGAGAACATGGACTAAAAGGTATTGAAGAGGTCTGAGCATTCCCGCCTCCCGTCTCTCACATGCCAGGCTAGGTGGAAGGCCATTATTGGCAGTGTGCTGGTTAGAGCAGGGCAGGGTGGAGTTGCTGGGAGGTAGTGGGTCAGGAAGCCAGCTGCCTTGCACACATATTGAGGTGGGAACAGGGCAAAGGGGGAGCTGGGTGGACACAGCACACTGGTTCTACGAGAAACATAAGCAAGGCCAGTCACTGCACTGCCTCTTAGTCCTGTCAGTTTTCCTCAAGGGCCCACTTGGTTAACAGTGCTGACATTTGTGTTGACTGTGTTTCTGCCATGGGCTCAATGACTGATCTTCTTCCCAGCCTTCTGAGCCCTGGGCAGTAGCGTGTAGGGCTGTGGGCTTCCACAGACTGGCAGGCATCTGGGATAGCGTCTGTTGCGATTTTCTGTATATATTTGAAGTTCTTTGCCTTTTCAGGGCCTCAGTTTCTTCCTCAGATGACCTCTACTTGGGTATTTGTTTACTAAAAGTCAGATAGTTTGTGCCAAGGGCCACACCCAGAGGTGGCTCTTTGGCTTATGCTGTTGGGTGAAGGATGAAAGGGTCAGGAGGGTAGGCGCTCCCTTCTGTCTTTTGTTCAGCTGGGAACCAATTCACTCTCATGCTTTTCCTCAGCCCTCAGCATTGGCCAGCACCTCCTGTTGCTCTGATTGTCCCCCAGCAGGAAGCCCACCACAGCGTCAATCATTTGGGCCTCTGGTTCCTGGTCTAGCCCACCAGGCATGCTTCTGTGTGATGACTGACCACCCCTAGTTGACCCCTTGGCTGAGGGGCCATTGCCTCTGCCTCCCTCAGGGGTGGGGCTGGCTCTCGCTCACCTTGGCATTTCTCTCCCTGGAGCCAGAGCTTTCTCCAAGGGCTATTTTCCACAGCTGCCCAGGCCTCAGAAGCACTTGCCTCTGCCAGGAAGTAAGGATGCCAGCCGTTCCTGTCCCCCGCGGCTCTCTGCGAAGGCGCAAGGAGCGTCTTTCCTGCCAAGTCTTCAGTTCTCAGGCAGCGTCTCTCTCTGTGAAAGCGCGCGTCTTTCCTGCCCTCCTGCTCAGTCGTTTCTCCTGCCTTGCTTCAGTTTTCAGGCAGTGTCCCTGCGTCCCACGGCTTGGCCTCCGCATTCTGTGTCTGAGGCCCTGTGGGCGCAGCCTGAGCCTGGCTCATGGTTTTGCTCATCCAGTGCCCATTTCCTGGTCATTTCCCTGTGGGAAACACTGTTCTAGGAAGAATTGTGGGTATTAGAAGTGGGCAGGCAGCTAGCCCATCCAGGCGGTCTGCTGATTTCCATGGTCACCAGGTTCACAGCAGGCTGAGCCTTTTGGCTTGTGAGCCTGCTGGCTGTCAACTGGCCAGCCTCTTACCCACCTCTGTGGGCACTAGTGTTTCATCTTCCATGTCTCATTTCCGGTTCCCTCCTGTTTAATGTGTGTATTTTTTGTAAGCTCTCCACCTTTCATGAGTGGCCGGACCCAGAAACAAAAGCTTCAGAGTGTAGAGCAAGATAACGGGTCGAACTTCTGCCTGACCCGCCTCGGGAAGCTGAGAAGGCAGCATGGCTCCTGCTGGCTGCTTCTTACGCGAAATATGGCTGGGCAGGTAGCCTGGGTCAGCACCAGACGACTTAGAGGTTGTGGGGGTTGGGGCGGCGTCACAGTGACTTTACTACGGATAGAGTATGGAAGGAAGGGGGTCAGGAGGTGTATTAGTCAGGGTTCTCTAAAGTCACAGAACGTATGGGTAGTCTCTATATAGTTAGGGAATTTGTTGTAGGGAACAGTCTGTAGTCCAACTCCCCAACCATGGTCAGCAGCAGCTGTGGATGGAAGTCTGAGGATCTAGCAGTTGCTCAGTCCCACGAGGCAAGCAGGCAAAGCAGAGTAAGTCTACATTCTTCCAATGTCCTTATGTGGGTCTCCAGCAGAGGATGTGGCCCAGATTAAAGGTGTGTGCCACCTCGCCTTTAATCCCAGATGACCTTGAACTCAGAGATCTCCCTGTCTTAATCTTCTAGAATTCATAGCCACTATGCTTCAAGATCTCCCTGCCAAGATCCAGATCAGAAACTTGTATCTCTGAGCCTCCAGATTAGGATCACAGGTGAGCCTTCCAGTTCTGGATTGTAGTTCTTTCCAGATATAGTCAGGTTGGCAACCAGGAAGAGCCACTACAGGAGGTAGGGGAGAGCTTGAGGCGTCAGAGGTGAATTGTGCCTCCCTTGAGCTCCTGGGGTCTTCAGGATCTGTGGTCTTGCTGTTTCCCCAATCCTGCTCTATGATGATGAATAGAGCCCGCCACAGTGCCACAGTGTCACAGTGCCATAGTGCCGCTGGACTGTCCCTTCGGGTGCATCTGATTCTCCCTTTAGCCACCAAAGTGTGTCCCTTACTTTCCCACTCCCCAGCTTTGTGTGGCTCCTCTGGCCTCTGTTTTGAAGAGGTAAAGTCCTTAGAGCCGCTGCACGTGTTTAGAGGCCACAGGAACCCACCTGAGTGCAGATTGGCCCTTAGTGGCTCCAGCACGGCCAGGGCACCTGGCCTGGGCCTCCTGGGTGGGCCAATCTCAAGGGCAATGAAAGTGTCCATGGGCCCTCTTAAGTTTTAGGGAAGGGAAGCTGACCGGGGCCTGGCATGCTTTGGGGAGCCTGTGGTCTGGACAGGGTCTCCTTAATTGCCTCTGAACACTTTGGTCTTTTTTTCCTTCTCTGAGTGCCTAGAGGTGGTGACGCTTGCCATTCATGGCATGTACTTCCTCTGCTTTCAGAGGGTGGTGCCTGAGGCTGGTCTGTGCACATGTGCACGCTGGAAACCTGGTGCCTGAGGCTGGTCCGTGCACACGTGCACACGTGCACACTGGAAACTTGGTACCTGAGGCTGGTCCGTGCACACGTGCATGCTGGAAACCTGGTGCCCTTCCTTCTTGGCCTTTCACTCTGTGTTGCATGCGTTTTAAAAAATCTGGTGAAACTGCAGTTTGAGGGCTCTTTGGTACAGGGCCCACAAGACTCATAGCACATGTCTGCTGACTTTGAATGTGGCCAGTACCAGGGGACGCAAGCTGCCACACTCGGGCCAATAGAGCTGGAGTATCCTTAAAATGTCACACTAATGCCTCCGAAGCTGACAGTTTTCCCTGAAGTGGGACATGGTTGGAAAAGTCATAAACATCGGTATGTTGACATCTTTGCTCCTTTGTGGACTGTCAACAACTTCACACTGTTTGCCAAGGGATAGAGGGTCTGACTTCATAGCCTCTGGCCCCAGAGGGCAGGCTCGATGCTCAGACTTCTTCTACTCTGAAAGTAAACCTCCGTGTGAGGTTCTCTGGAGAGAAGCATTGTAGAGACTGGGGAGAGCTGAGGTGGGGCTGAGGGCTCTTGGGCTCCGATAGCCTCGGGGTGCTCTCCATAAGGCCCTGATCTGGTTTCCTGACTCCTCCAGGCCAGCTCCTGCTCATGGGCCAGGCCACAGATCCAAAGCCTGCACTCACGTAAGCCTTAGACACTCAGTCTGGTGTTCCTCACCTGCTGCCCCGGCATGTGCCAGGTGAGAGAGAGGCATGAGACAGTGTTCACCTGCATGGCCAGGAGCTGGATCTTCTAAGATGGCAGCAGATGTCAGGGAAGTTCCTAGATATCGCTCGGCTCTCTAGCCTGGGACCTCCCTCATGTGATTGTGTGGATGATCTGAAGTCTCTGTAAGTAGCTCTCCAGGTAGGTGGCCGCACATGGGATGCCGGGAAATGGGAAATGTCTGGGTCAGTCTGGTACTGAAAATCAGGTGTTTTGGAGTTCGGGGATGGCCTGTAATTTCACCTGAGGGATCTCTCTGAGACCAAGGCGCCAGCGGCCTCCCAGATGACCCACGTTTGATGATAGGTGCCTCTGAGTGTTCACCTTCCGTCTTCAGTCTCTCGAGTCCTCACAGCCTCCCCAAGGGAACAGGGATGGTCACGGATAGCTGAGAAGACACGGTGTCCTGATGTGCAAAGCCTTCTGTCTACAGCCTAGCCTTGGATGGCCACTTTAAGGGAATGTTGTATTCTTCCTTGCTAGCCTCGTGACAGGTAGAAGGGGCAGCCTGGGTCTCCTCTCCTGGGCTATGGGGACTAGCTTCCAGGCTGTGAGGGTCATGATCTGGCACCTGTTCTATGTCCTTGCATCTGACTTTGTTGCCTGGACAGGGAGGCAGTAGCATGAAGTCTTTTCCGGCCTTGGGTCCTGAGTGTGCAAAGGATGCAGCATGTAAACGCCTTCTGAATCCCCAGCTGCACAGGTGTTCTTAACACGGAGCTGCTTCTCAGAAGGGACTGTTGTATGTAGCAGGGGATTCTGGGAGATGAGGGGGAAGCTGGGCTGCTGCAGCCAGGGTTTCTAGTGCCGCCTTAGGCCTACCAAAGCAGATTGCCCGCCCCTGTGGTTCCTGCGGGAGTGGGGAGGCCACCGGGGGAGCAGCATGTTCTGTGTTCAGAAGACAATGTTCTCAGGTGGATTAACACCTCTTCCACCGGGAGCTTGGAAAATGAGGTGTGACATGCTAATTTTAGACCTTTGGTCTCCATGTCAAAATGGCAGCAGGATATTTAGAAAGGAAAAATGACAGTATGGTCCTGTCCCTTGTGAATTGTGGGTCAAACACATTTCCATGAGAGAAACCGGTCCATCATGACTGCATATTGCCTAAGGGGGCTGTCTGAGTTGCCTGGTCTGGAGTGACTCTGTGGGCACCTAGGTAGGCCTAAGGTTCTTGCAGATTACGAGTATGTTTTCATTCCTAAAGCTGTTCTTCTACACTGGAAGAGTATGGCGATATCAGAAGTGACCAGCACCCTTTGGGGGCAAGTTCTTCATTGTTAGGAGACAAAAGACACAAGAAGTCTGAACAGGCTAATGAGGTCGCTTGTCGCCAAGGCTCCTACACAAAGGTTGTTTCACCTCTGAGGACACCCAGCTTTTAGTGAACGCCCAGGCTGTTTCGTCCCCTCTGGCTTCTTGCTGGCACTCCTTCTACATCACCCAAGCTCCCCCACCCTCCTCAGCCGACCATGTTGCTAAAGGTCTCTAGCAGCTCCCGGTTACTGCCCTGAGTTACGTCAGGTGCCACAGGTCTGTGTCAGCGAGCCTGGTGCCATGCTCTTCAGAACCCTGTTTATGCTCAGCATTTCTGACCCCACCCTCCTCCCACTGCGCAAGGGCCTGGTGCCCACCCCCTCCTGTCCAGGCACTTTGCACGCTGCTTCCCTCCTCCACGTGGTCAGTTGTTAGAACACACTGAGAAACAGAAGCAGCAGGGCCGGGGAGAGCCCTGGCTGTCCCTCCAGCAGTGCTCACCTCAGTGGTCCCCAGACAGGACTGACAGCACGCACACACGTGGCAGCCCCTGACCTGGCCCAGCACCGTATTTGGCCATCTGCCAGTCACCATCAGAAATAGTCTTGTTTTTGTTTTTGTTTTTTTACAGTGACTTCATTTAAAAAATTTAAAGTAATAACCCATATGTGATAAAACATTCAATAGTGGACTGGATAGATGGCTCAGCGGTTAAGAGCAATGACTGCTCTTCCAGAGGTCCCCAGGAACCACATGGTGGCTCACAACCATCTGTAATGGGATCCGGTGCCCTCTTCTGGTGTGTCTGAAGAGAGTGACAGTGTATTCACATACATAAAATAAACTAAAACAATCTTAATAGTACCACAAGGCATAGGTGAATGTGTCTCCTGGGCCCCTCTGCATCCTGTTGCCCTTTCCTGGTGATCCTTAGGTTTCTCCTGCATGAGGTAGCTCAGGGCACAGAAAGAACTACTACTTGGTGTTTTGTTTTGTTTTGTTTTAACACAGGGTTACTCTTGTAGCCTTGGCTGTACTAGAACTTACTTTGTAGACCAGGCTGGCCTGCCTCTGCCTCCCAGTGCTGGGATTAAACGTGGGCCCTACCATACCTGGGTTAAGGCCTCCCTCTTGGTGTGGCAGAGTTCTGCGTGTCATTGTGGGTCTTTTCCTCCACACACACTTGAGTGTTTTGAAGCGCTAGACAAGCCGTGGTGTACACCCCCTGGGCCTTCTTATGGCTCTCCGTGGGCTTTGCAGGTTGTTCCCTTGGCATCTGAATTGCCTCTTGTTCTTTTTCATAGCTGCCCAGTCAATATTCTGTCACAAAGATGCCCTCCAGTTCTTGCATCATCCCCTCACTGGTTGGCGGCTGTTTGACTCGTCCCAATTTTGCTATTATAAGCAGTGCTGATGTTACTCGGGCTCCGTGAGCAGGCCCATGATGGCTCTCCAGTAGACATGGAGCTGATTATGACAGCGACGCCTCCAGGGAGGAGTCTGTATCTGTGAAGGATGGAGACCCCGTGTCCTAAAGTAGGCTGCCTCAGTGTGGCTTGTGCATACTGAGTATTACAGGGGCCTCCAGACTCTGTCCTAGCTGTATATTTGCAAAGCATTATGGGGCTGCTTAAACCTGACTTGATAAGTGGTACAGAAGACCTGTGCAGATAGATCATCCCCTGGAGAGCCTGAGCGGCAGCAGGCTGCGGATAGGCAGAGAGCGTGCTGTTCTGTCACCCTCGTCCTCTGAAACGCTGTGTGTGTGTATTGTTGGGGGGGGGGTTACTAATTAGCACAGAATGTGATATTTAGAATTTAGACTGTACCCAGTGAGGAGCGAGAGTCCCTGTGCCCAGCTGCTGCTAGCCTCTATCTGTCAGGCACTGCTTTCAGGGACAGTCACACCACTCTGTGAAGTGGTGTGGAGATTGGGTTTCTGCAAGCAGGCTGACTTTTCTGTCCTCATGGCTGTGGGCCAGGGTACATACCTCCCCATGCTCATGTTCCCTGCCGCCTCCCCTCCAGGAGGGCACAGTCTCCACAGCAGTTGTTCTCCACCTGTGGGTTGGGACCCCCCCTGGAGTCAAGTGACCCTTTCAAAGGGTCACCTAAGACCATTGGAAAGCACAGACATTTACATTACAATTCATAACTGTAGCAAAATGACAGTTACGAAGTAGCAATGGAAATAATTTTATGGTTGGGTTTCACTACAGCGTGAGGAACCGTATTAAAGGGTCACAGCCTTAGGAAGGTTGAGAACCACTGTCCTAGGGGGAGGACCACGGACATGGCACCAAGTGGGCATGCAAGCGTGGTGTGGGTGTGCAGGCGTCAGCTGGGCATGTTGGTGTGGTGGCTCTGAGGCTCTCCCCATCTGCTGACCCCTGGAGCTAAGGAACCCTGACCTCCAGCAAGAGGCCATGGCTTTTGCCCACACCTTTGTGTCATTGCTGTGGTTGTGACCTCTGACCTTTGTGTGTGAGGTGGAGCTGGAGGAAGCCGGGTGGAGGCCTGAGGGCAGGTCTCACGGTTTTGGAAAACTCGAAGTATTCTAGAACCTTTTCTGTCTGTTTGTTTGGTTTTTATTCTTCTCTCATATCTTACATCCCGACCATAATTTCCCCTCCCCCCTCTCGTTCCACTCCTCCACCCTCATTTCCCTCTCCCCCAGATCCGCTCCTCTGTTTCTTGTCAGGGACATCAACCAAACATGGCATATCAAGTTGCAATAAGACTAGGCACATCTCATGTTAAGGCTGGGCGAGGCGACCCAGCAGGAGGAAAGGGGTCCCAAAAGCAGGCAAAGCGTCGGAGACAGCCCCTGCTCCCACTGATAGGAGCACCCCAAGAACACCAAGCTACACAACCATAGCGTATATGCGGAGGACCTAGGTCAGACCCGTGCAGGTTCCCTGACTGTCACTTCAGTCTCTGTGAGCCCCTATGAGCCCTGGTTAGTTGATTCTGTGGGTTTTCCTTTTATCTTTTACCCAAGAGGTTAAACGCGCTTTTAAAAATGCACTTGTCCGTTGGTGGCGCACGCCTGTAATCCCAGCACTTGGGAGGCAGAGGCAGGCGGATTTCTGAGTTCGAGGCCAGCCTGGTCTACAGAGTGAGTTCCAGGACAGCCAGGGCTACATAGAGAAACCCTGTCTCGAAAAAACAAAACAACAACAACAAAAAAAAAACACAAAAACAAACAAAAAACCGCACTTGTCACTGCAGAAGGTTGAAACCATGGCTTAGACAGAGTCCACTTCAGGAGGCCAGACTGGTTACCCTACATCTGGACATTCGCACAGGGCCCGAGCATCTTATGGTCCACGAGCTCCCAGCTTGTGGCCGAGCAGGGAGCCTCCTCTCTGCCGGAGCACATCACTGTAAACCCACAGAACTCCAGGGCCATCTGCTCGCTGTGGTGATTATTCTTGATTGACAACTTGACAGGATATAGAAAACAAAGCTCTGGGCATGTCTGAGTGTGTCTGGGGAGCTCCTTGCTTAGGCTACTGGAGTTGGGAGGATCCATTCTGAGGATGGGTAGCAGCAGTGCATTGGCGCTGGCCCTGAACAGAGTCAAGGAAAGAAAGGGAGCACAAGGACTCTCCTCCCTCTGCTTCCTGGGAGCACAAGGACTCTCCTCCCTCTGCTTCCTGGGAGCACAAGGACTCTCCTCCCTCTGCTTCCTGGGAGCACAAGGACTCTCCTCCCTCTGCTTCCTGGGAGCACAAGGACTGTCCTCCCTCTGCTTCCTGGGAGCACAAGGACTCTCGTCCCTCTGCTTCCTGGCTGTGGACGCAACTCGATCAGCCAACTTAAGCTCCTGATGTCAAAACTTGCTTGTCATGGCGGACCATTCCCTCAAACGGAGGCCCAGAGAACACCCTTCCTTGTGTCACTTCTGTCAGACATTTCATCCCAGCGATGAAGAAAGTGACTGAGAACATTGGTGCTGAGATGTGGGTGGCTGCTGCAGTCGCCCTGACAGGGCGGGTCTTAGGCCTTTGGAACTGGCTTGTGGGAGGACTGTGGAAGAGTTTGGAACTTTGGGCTAATAGTGCCCTTGAAAAGCCACAGGCAGAGTTTAATAGGCCACTCTGATGGGAGCTTGCAAGACAAGACTGCCGAGAGGTGTCCATAGGTCAAGAAGGAGAGCAAAGAATAAGGAGTGAGGCCCGGGATGACAGTTATTAATGTGATATTCTGGTAAAGGGTATGCAAGTATTCTGCCCATGTCTTGGGAACCTGCCCGAGTAAGGCCGAATTTAAAGGAAATGGACCAATTTGTTTGCCGAAGGAAATTTCAAGATGAAGTTTAGCATTCAGGCTCCATCACGGTTACTATGGTTACTGCTCAGTGCTCTCATCCAGATCTATTGTGAGAGACAGAAAAAAGTGGAGCAGAAAGGTAAGGAAACGTGAAGTTTGATAGGGGGCACAAGTTTGAAGTATAGCACAAGGAGAACCTGCATTGTTAAAGAGAAACCTGGGCTCAGAACTAGACAGCGGTAAAGTGTGCGAGGGCCAGAACCCCAACCACTGGGGCTCCATCTTGTTGAAGTGTGAATTCGAGACCACCACCTAGGAAAGTGTCTCCCCAGGGCCATCACACAAAGGCCAGTGCAACCATAATCTGGGGGTGGGGTCAGGCTCTGTCCTCAGCCGGCTGCAGTCCTTGGCAGCCTGCAGGGGCCTCTGATGTGGCATTAAGTGAATCCCTGAGACCCGCAGTGGAGACCTGAGGATGCTGGAGATGGCAGACGAGAGAGGGTGTGTCTGCAGAGGAAAGCTGAGAGTGGAGCTGGCCCAGGAGAGAAGCTCTGTGTGTCAAGATAACCCTTTCTCGCTCCCCTTTCCGTATCATAGCCTAGGCGCTGAAGACCCTGAGGGAGAGGTACATTAACCAGAGGGTTGTGGCCCTTAGGCCTGGCAGAAGGAACATAGCTCATGCATGGCCTTACAGTCAGAGCTGTGGACACAGGAGATGGGCAGCAGGCTGTACAGGATATTTTCTCCGCCAAAGGCCCCTCTGTCACTTAAGAAGTACTCTCTGAAGTCTTTAGGTCTCATTGTGAAGGTTGCCCTACTTAATCCCCCTTGCCAAACTTTCTCTCAGTTCCTCCTCAACAATGGCATTCTTAGCATCAGAATGTAGAATCTGCCCCACAGAGAGGAGTCCTCCTGAGGGCAGAGGTCACACCCACTGTCTGGCACTTGGCTTCCTACCTGTCTTGAGAGCAGGTGTGGATGGAGGCGGGTGATCCCTGTAAGTATGTGTGTGCATCTGAGCCTAAGCCTGGCTGTGCTTTGGTGGGTAAGTGGTTTGCCTCTACTCCCCTCTGGCCCAGCAGCACGAACTTGACCATTGAGCTCCTAGGACTCATGCCCAGGGATGTCTCGTTGCCATAACAGTGGAACTGCTACTGGGAAACATTGGGGACCTGAGGATGTGTGAGACTTCTGAGCACACAAGGAGTGCAGGGCCGGAGGCAGCCGGCACTCTAGAAGGGCATGTCCTTTGCTGGTGTAGATGGTCCTGGAGACATCAGTTATAGGGCCCACGCCTGTGTCTTTTTGTTCTTTAAAAGGACAGGAAAGCTGAGCCTAATGGGCTGGGGCCTCGGTCATCACATAGCCAGTAAAACAATGCCCGCATTTCCAGGGCTGTCTCTGAGGAAATGAGACAGCTTTTACCATCATGGCCGCTCAGCAGCCAGGAGCTCGTTGGGAATCTGTGGCGTTCGTCCAAAGTATGAGCCCTGGGGGCCACCAAGGACCCTTCCTGTCACCATATTCTCCTTGGTCATGCTTTTCCACAGGAAAATGTACTTTGGAGCATGTAGGGTGAGGACTAGGTTGAAGTAGGCCAGCAACGGAGCCCTGAGGTTGGTGGCAAGCTGGCATGGAGAGAGGTGGCTGTGGCTGTTGGGCCAGCAGGTACCACAGCTCTTCTGAATGGTTCCTGTAGCTCATGATTCCGGGGATGCTTCTCTGGGGGTATTGACAGATCTAACCCAGCTCTGAGCGCTGCAGGCTGCTTTGTCCCTCATGTCCCCAGCCCCTTGGCCAGGCCAAAGGTGAACAGTCCCTGCCTTCTGCCTGCCTGGATCACTGTGCTTTCAGGATAGGGTTAAGAGCCTCCTTGTGGACACGCACCCCGGTGGGCAGCAGCCATGGGGCCAATCCTGGGCATAGTCTCAGTACAAGCTACCTCGTGTGGGCCTTTGTCTTGTGTACTGAGTTTCAGCCTTCCCAATGCTGTGGCCCTTCAATGCATTTCCTCCTGTTGTGGTGACCACAACCCTAAAATTATTTTGTTGCTACTTCATTACTATAAATTTGCTATTGTTCTGAATTGTAGCGTAAATATTTGATATGCATGGTATCTGACATATAACCACTGTGAAGGGGTCATGACCTCCAAGGGGTTGCATCCCACAGATTGATAACCATGGCATTAGACTTAACAAATCTCTTGGGTTCTTCCTGTCCTTTCTAGGGGCCCGCTCATTATTGATTCCTTCATTTCATCCCAGAACATTTTTGCTCAAAATGTTCTCTTTTGTGATAATGAACTTTTGGTGATGTAGGAAATGCCCTTATGAAGGAAGAGTGGAAGGCGTGCGCTGGAGTCTGTGATGCCAACAAATACAAAATGTTCTAGGATTCTGATGCCAGTACCTGGAGGTTGGTTCTTCCTACTTCATGTGGGCTTAAAAATATGTCAGTTAAAAGAAGCCCCCTTCTCCCTGAGAGAAAGTGTGCTGTCAGGGCAGGGCGAGGGCCGCTGGATACCATTCTACCTCAGCGTGTCCACATCCTCTCCCCACATCCTGATCCTCTTCAGGGGCAGACGCAATGGAGCACCAGTGCTGTCTTCAGTGAATGCTCAGAAGTAAGTTCAGCCGGGGCCAGGCTCCCAAGTGCTGGGCTCACAGGCAGGCGCGACCATGCCAGTATGACTTCATTTTCATTCCAACAACGTCCCTCTCTCTGAACAGCATTCTCTGAAGACACTGCTACGAACCATCTGGCAACTTGTCCTTATTGTCCCCTGTTGCTAAGATCTGTTGTTTGTGTGTAAACATGCATACGTGCCATGGTGCAGGTGTGTGTGTGTGTGTGTGTGTGTGTGTGTGTGTGTGTGTGCTTGCATGTGTGTGCATGCATGTATGCACTACGGAGTGTAATGTGGACATTATAGGACAGTTTTCCGGAGCTGATTCTTTCCTTCCATCACATGAATCCCAGGGACGGAACCCAGGCTGGCTGGCCTGGCAGCGAGAGCCTTCACCCACTGAGCTCTCTCCGGCCCAGGCATCTCGTTAATGTGACAGAGATGCTTACATGAACAGTGAGTTTGTGAAAGCAATTTCATACACAACCAAAGCCTAAAACATAAACATCAGAAAACACGAACAGTTTTAATAAAATACAAACTCTTGTGGTTTTGTTCAATTGTGGGAATAACACTGAGCAGAAAATATCCTGAAGAAAGTCTTGCCTTAGACACAATTAAATTCTAGTTTGATATTGGTGTCTTTATATTAGAACATTAAGACTTTCGAAAATAGGTGAATCTTATTTCATTAATTTCCAAACTCCAGATTTTTATAACTAGGGGGGTACTGGCTGCTCTCTTGTATTTTTCTTAGCTGTGGTTTATACCTGGGGTAAAAACAGACCAAATGACCCAAGGAAATACAAAGAGACTCAACAGCATCGACTACATGATGTTCAATGTTTAAAGGATAAGGAGGTCGCTGCCTGTGGCTGCAGACCGCCCTGCGGCTTCCCGGGTCTCCAGTAGGCACGTGTCGGAGCTCATGTGACACCCCTGAAGCAGCCACCCATGTCTCCCCACAACTCACCCCCCCCCTTCCCAGCATCCTCTAGCCTTCCCGGTGTTCATGAAATGGTGATGACTGAGAAAGAGACAGATTTTAAATGTTCTCAGCATGTATCACGTATATTTTGAATTTTTCAAAAGTTGAATTCCATTTAGTTTTAGGCTCACAAATATTTTAAGGTTTATATAAAGACCAAAAGGTGATGCCTTTAATTAAGTAATAATATTCATATAATTTTGGCAACGAAAACTGGAAACTTAAGAAAGTAGTTAATTATTTACATTGAAATCTGCAAAATTATAAACACTTTGAAATGTGAAAATCAAGGTACAGTTACATATCTAAGTCACTTACTAGGTCAAAACTCTATCTTACCAAGGAAAAAGACATTTGCAAGCTTGATAATCTAAATTTGATATCCGGGACTCACACCAGGGGCCGAAAATGGCCCTGAAAAGTTGTCTGTGGGCCCATACACGATGATGATGATGATGATGATGATGATGATGATGATGATGATGATGATGGATGATGATGATGATGATGATGTGATGGTGGTGGTGGTGGTGGTGGTGGTAGTGATTTTAATGAACTTTAAGTAGCCAGTATGAAGTATTGTGGGGAAGTTCTGGCTTCCTTTCTCTAGATGCTTCCTAGTTACTCCAGATATTTCTTCTAATTGATGCTGGGTTAGAGAAGATGACGGTTTGCTGTCCCTGCTTAAAGAGTAACTGACAAATAATTAAACCGCAGGGTTTTAAAGCCACAGTAGAAGACACGGTATACTGAAGATAAACAGTCTCTTGAAATATTTTTGTCCTTTAAAAATAGTAGCCCCCCTCTAGGAGAGTTCACGCACAGCATGCCCAGCATCCAACAAGTCACAGAGCTCAACAGGGCAGCACAGCTTCAAGCAGAAACCAGCAGGGTAGTAGACGGAGTAAGGCCAGGGTTCAAGCGGCCGAGCGCCAGAGCTCCATGGAAATAAAGCCACTGGAACAAGGGGCCGGGAAGAGCTGTCCAGGCGAGGGAGGAAAGGAGCGCTGACTCCTGCTGCTTATGTAAGGAGGCTGCGGCGGGCAGGCAGGCGGGCAGCCACTGTCAAAAGCTGAAAAGGGAAAATAAGCTCCGAAATACACAGAAAACCAGTGTGAACCAAACTCAAAATGGAATTTTTGTCATGTCGTGGGCAGCAACGAAGGCCTGAATCTGGGAGAGCATTAGGAGGGGGAGGAAGTCTCATACTAGCCGTGAAGTCTCATGGCAGGCCTTGAAGGGAGAGGGAGCCTGCCTTAACCCTCAGAGGAGCTGCATTAGGAGAGACAGTGGTCTTGTATGGATGGCAGAGGTCTGGAGGGAGAGAGCCTCCAAGTCCCCCAAGTGTCAGGGGAGAGTGCATCGTGGTCACAGGCAGCCATTTCGGAACCTTCAGAACCAGAAAATAAAAGAGTTTCTGAGTCTTCCAGGTTTCCAGAGTGAGCGGGCAGCCTCTGTACCACAGGCGTGGCCTGTGCGATTCCTGTCATGGAGGCAGGCTCTAGGTCGGGGCACAGTTAAAGGCTGCTCTGTCCTAGGGCCTGGCTCTGAGTCACAGCAGGTCCCTGTCCTTATTCCTAAGGGACAGCCTGTGGGGGCAGTGCCAAGTTTCTGGGAGAGAGGCAGGTAGAGGTTCTGTGATCTAACAGTTACATAATATATTGTAGTCATCGGAAGAACATTCTTCTTACAAACATGACTAACACTGTGTTCATTAGTCTAATAAAGAGACTGGTCCTTTTGTGAGCAATCCTGGTTTTACCTTGATTATTTTACAGTGTACATTCAAATCAGGAGCTAGACAGCAGACAAGCACTAATAGGTGTGGAGGCTGGAGATGAACCCTTTCTATAACAGAGCAGATCAAAAATTGGCGAGTAAACAAAAAAATGAACACATAAAGAGCCCTGCTCACCCGGCTGGCAAAACCTTCCCTTAGCATACATTGTACACAGTGCACACTGCGGTGCTGAGTCCAGGAGAGGCAGGCATCAGCGACCCCTCCACTTTGCATACTCTGTACACAGTGCACACTGCGGTGCTGAGTCCAGGAGAGGCAGGCATCAGCGACCCCTCCACTTTGCATACTCTGTACACAGTGCACACTGCGGTGCTGAGTCCAGGAGAGGCAGGCATCAGCGACCCCTCCATCCCGCCACGCTGTTTCTCTCTCACTTGCTGACGGAGTCTCTCACCCCACAGATTCTCATCCCCAGCTTCACCTGGTTTTCTCCATGCGAGCTCTAGGCTAAAAGAACATAACTTCCCGTCCCGCGCTGTCTCTTGGGTGCTGAGACAGCGAGCAGTTGAGCAGTTCTCACCTGCTTCACGGAGGTGTCCATCACGAGCCCGACGCCGCTCTGCTCTCAAATGCCATCCCAACAGTCTTTGACCCCTGCTGAGTCCCTTCCAAACCTCCCGTCAAGGAGCCTAGGAACCTTCAAAAGGAAACTGATTCCTGGTAACATATTTACATATCATGATGCCCAATTTTAAATTCTTTAACATTATTTACAACAAAATGTGTTATCTACTAGTAATTATTCCAATAGCATAATTAACTCCTTTCAACATTGGCAAAACTATATGCGTTTTTTATATGGACCAACGCCCAGAAATTATCACACATACAAATTTATATATGCCAATCCTAAATAAATTTTACATTCTATGTTTGCTAGCAAAAAGCAGCTTAGATAGTTTTCTAGCTACAGAGCGTATTTTAACTCCTTTTCACTAAGATCTTAGTTTGTCTTCTTTTGACAAGACTTAATGAAGTGGCCTTGGCTGTCATATCCAGAGCGAGCTAGCCCGGATCCTCACAGTCACTGTGTGTGGGGATTGTCGCTTCTGTAATTTTTATTGTAGAAAGGAAACACTTTTTTTGGCAGCCGTCTGTGTTCGTCACTTTGTATGCCGCAGCCTTAATGAATACAACTTACATTTATCACTTGTGTATTAAGGATTCTGAAAGAAAAACCATAGCAATAATTTAACAAAATATTTTTTTTTCTCTCTGCCTCATTTCCAAGAATATTTGGAAGCATCAAGCTCCCAAATTCCTTCAGGGAAGACATTCATAATTAATGATTCCGTTGTTAACATTTCACACGGGCCTGCCTGAGGTAAGCTCAGAGTTCTCTTTAGTCTCAAATTCAAAATCTCCCAATTTTAGCATTGGAAGAAACAAAAGTAGAAACGCAATGACTCCCCCAAATACCCATATTCCTATATATACACACTCTCACACAGGGTGGGTCTGCGCCTCAGCCTGGATTCTCTGGAGAACAGAACTGCTGTGGTAAATTCACTTAATGTAGCTTCTCTGTTGTCTCCCACCTTAGAAGCTGAGAACCCGGTAGTGGCTGGTCCTTCCGGTGGCAGCTGGAGTTCCACAGTGGCCAGGCCAGCACCCGGTGGGTGCTTGTTCATGAGGCCAAGAGCCTTGCCCTTTCCATTCCAGCACAGAAAATCTGGAGGGTTCCTGGAGAGCTGGTGCTGTCTCTAGTCAGTGATGGAAGCCTGGAAGCACGGGCTCCGATATCAGCGAGGGAATCAGCAGCAGCAGCCACAGGATAAATCAGTTCTGTGGAGAGAGGGCCTCCTCTCCCATCTCCAGGGCCCTTTAATCCCCGTGTGATTCAAGACAGTCAGGACAGCCCTCCAGGTGCGGCTCCCTACCCAGGCATGCTGATTTGAAAAGGAAGAGCCCCCATAGACTCACAAATTTGAGTGCTTGGTCTTTAGGCAATTGAGAGGGATTAGGAGGTAGGGCCTTGTTGGAGCTTTTTTGAAGGAAGTGTGTCACTGGGGTGGGCTTTGAGGTCTCAGAAGCCCTAGCCAGGCCCAGTGGCTCGGTCTCTTCCCACTGCCTGTGGATCTGGATGTAGAACTCTGCTCCTTTTCCAGCACCGTGCCTGCCTGTGTGCCACCATGTTTCCCACCATGCTGATAATGGACTAAATTTCTGAGACTGTGAGCAAGCCCTAGTTAAATGCTTTCCTTTATAAGAGTTGCTTTGATCACAGTGTCTCTTCACAGCAATAGAACGCTGACTGAGACACCAGGTGATTCTAATTTTGGCAAGTTGACATTAAAACCAACCACTATGATCTGGGACCTACTGCTTTTAAGAGACCAGGTGGACACTCTGGGAGAAATCAGGCCACACTCCTTGTTCAGCCTGTCATTTAGGACAGGGACCTGACAAGTACCTCTGTGACAGAGCAATCAGGCTTCCGTGGGAAAAATAAGCCCAGCTTCTCCCCCTTGCAACTGCGGGATAGGTTTATAGTCTTTCCTAGTGCCTGTCTCTGTGGCCCTTGGCGCATAGGATAGGACAGGCTAAGTCACGTGGTGTGGAACTTCTCCCAGCCCTGAAAGCCTGTCAGGGTCAGAAGGTCTGAACTGGGTGTTTGGAGGCTTTCCTTCAGGTCTCTCTAGTGAGCTTCCCCCCCACCCCCCGGCCCCCAGGACTCCATCTCCTGAGAAAACTCTTTGAAGACTGACCAGTGTTGGCCCCTCCCAGGACCTGGGCGGCAGGGAGCAAGCAGTGGCTGGCCAGAGCGGGCTGCGTCCCTGCTTCCGGTTTCCTCTACTCAGCCCACTAACCAGCTGTAGGAAAGAAAGAAACCGCTCCCTGGGATGTTTGGTGGTCAAACCCAGTGCACTCAGAATTGAAAAGGCCTTGAAGAGCCTGACCTGTGAAGTGCCACTGTGGGGGGTTGACATGCATGGCCGGGGAGTGGCACTGTTAGGGGGTGTGGTCTTGTTGGAGGAAGTGTGTCATTGTGGGTGTGAGCTTTAAGACCCTCATCCTAGCTGCCTGGAAGTCGGTATTCTGCTAGCAGCCTTCAGATGAAGATGGAGAACTCTCGGCTCCCTCTTGGACCATGTCTGCCTGGATGCTGCCATGCTCCCACCTTGATGATAATGGACTGAACCCCTGAACCTGTAAGCCAGCCCCAATTAAATGGTGTCCTTTATAAGTTGCCTTGGTCATGGTGTCTGTTCACAGCAGTCAAACCCTAAGACAACCACCCTGATAGTAATCCAAATGAAGGATAAAAGTCTGAGCAGATTTATAAATGTATGAAGTTCTCCCTGGTTAAAAAAAAAAAAAAAAAAAAAAAAAAGGCCGGGCGGGGCGGTGGTGGCACACACCTGCACACCTTTAATCCCAGCACTTGGGAGGCAGAGGCAGGCAGATTTGAGTTCGAGGCCAGCCTGGTCTATAGAGTGAGTTCCAGGACAGCCAGGGCTATACAGAGAAACCCTGTCTTGAAAAAACAAACAAACAAACAAACAAAACAACCCCCCCAAAACAACCAAACAAAAACAACAAACAAGGACAAATAAAAACTTGCCGAAGGAGAGCAGGTGATTCAGGAGGGTGGAGTGGTGGTTTCGGCTCTCCGTGGACATCTTCCAATGTTCTGTAGAGTAGGTGGGAGGATGCAAACCAAGAAGAGGTAAAAATGGTGTGCACAGGCCCTCAGTGGCCTCAGAGGACGTGTGTAATGGTGCAGCAGAACATCCTGGCTCAGGACCGAGTGTGATGTCTAAAGCCACTACGGAGGCTTTAGAGAGGAACTGTAAATAGAGTGCTGTTCCAGCCACAGAGGCGCTGGCATGAAATACGGGTTCTTCAGATAGGGCCAGGAGTGGCTGAGCAAATTCAGGCTTGTCATGGAGAAGAGATCAGTCCTAAAGACATGTAAAAGAGGCCATGGAAGAAAGACAGTTTTTAGAGAAGAGGGTTTTAGAAGCTCATATTGGCAAAGCGTGAATGAAAGCCAGAAGATAACATTCCATGTTGAAAGAGATCATAAACCAGGACTGGAGCCAGGAAGGACCACGCCATTTTTCCCTGAAGAGAACTTGACGTAGGTATACTTACGGCTGGCTGAAGCCTTGGACAGCCTCCCAAAGCCAACATCCTTGACAAGTGAGCCATGGGCATCATCTCATCCAGGGCATGTTGAGCACGGAGATGCTAAATGAAGACATGGCGGCATACTGTTGATCATGTGAGAAAGAATGCCTAGCCATTAAATTTAAGGTAAACTTTACTGAAAATGGCTTTCTCTTTTCTGATAAACTCTCTTCACTGGAAAAACTCCTTTCCAAGAGGAAGGATGTATAAGAGACTTAAGAAATCATTTAGGTAGAGCTTTTGGAATTTGATCCAAATCAAAGCCAGTGCCATTATAAAGTTGATGAACATCATTCCAGAGGTCTGCGGCAAACTTTTCATTTGGGCCAATGAATAACACTCATTCAAGGTATTTTATATGCAGTAGTGAAATGAGTGTAGGATTATAATCATAATGTATTTGCTATGTGGCTATTGTTTTTTGTTTGTTTGTTTGTTTATTTATTTATTTATTTATGTAATGTGCGTATACTATTGTTGTCTTCAGACACACCAGAAGAAGGCATCTGATCTCATTACAGATGATTGTGAGCCACCATGTAGTTGCTGGGAATTGAACTCATGACCTCTGAAAGAGCAATCAGTGCTCTTAACTGCTGAGCCATCTCTCCAGCCCGTGTGTGTGTGTGTGTGTGTGTGTGTGTGTGTGTGTGTGTGTTAAATCAACTATAGCAGTGTTTCAAAGTTAGGTGAAGAAGACACTCAAACATTCTGACTTTGCCATATGTGTATACCTATTTCAGTGTGCAAGAGGAAGTTCAACACCTGTAAAGTGGCTTTAAAAGCTCCTCAGTGTCAGTTATGCCTTGTAACTGACTTGGTTGTTCATGAAGAAATGCTTAAGCTGACATTCTAGGTGCTTATGATGACTTCATTATCTAACTCTTCATTGCTATGAAATTAAAATTTTGTATTTAACTGGTAATCAGAAAAAATAGTAACACTGTGTCAGTCTGTCTAGTTATATGAAGTAGGTTCATTGTGATACCTTTGCCTTGTATTGCTTCAGCTATTGCTTAGAGGTGGCATATTACAAAATACATAGAATCGAAACCTCCTTAAAGAAACCTGTCATTATAAGCTGTTCTTAAGGACTTGTACTTCTGGACTGCCTTCTTTCTGTGATAACACACACACACACACACACACACACACACACACACACACACTGATCAGTCCTTGCTATGTTTTTTATCCCCTCTTTTTGTACCACAGTAAACCCTTGAGTAGCAAATTCCAAAACCAAGTAACGTAGAGATCAAGAGGAGGAGGCCCGCATGTGGACAAGGGATTTGTACTGTCATCCAGAAAGATGGTTCAGATATGTCACCGGCTTACTTTAAACCATTTGACTTAGGCTCCAAAGTAAGTGTAATTTAGTGCTGGTAGCACAGCATTTAACTGAGTAGCTTTAATAGTATGTGTAGAGCCATATGTGCACATGCTTAATCCAGAATATAAGCAGTTATTGAAATGTATGACTGCATCCTAATAAACTGATTAGAGCCCTGCCCCCCAAATGAGGCAGTGACTATAATCTCAATTTTCAATATACAATGAGCTCAAAGAAATGCAAGTGGGATTTTTAAAAACTTAATTATTTTCAGGAGCTCTGTGGCAGAGACTGCTTTTGCCTCATGTCTGTCATTAGGAAACCAAGGTGGTGACAGACTAGTTAGGTACAACTCTCCCTGGGGGTCACGGTCACAGAGGCAGTAAAGTCTTAATATTTTTCATTATTACACACAAACACCCTTGTTTCTCTGTCTCGAATGAATTGTCCACAGAACTCGGTAGCTCAGATAGAGGCTCAAAACTCTCCTGGTCACATAGCAGATGTCCAGACAGTTCAGCAGAATTACAACTTTGATTGGGAAAAAAATAACCCTCAAATTGGCAAGGAATGCCTTACGAATGACACAGTAGCCAAAAGACTACACAGAAGCGCCCGGTAGCTTCCCAGCCGGACAGGAAAGCAAAGCCAGAGTCACACCACAGGCAAACAAACCCACCAGCAGTGACTTTCTCAAGAATCCAAAACCAAGTGCAAATCCTTGTTTTTCTGCTCCACTAAAGAGAGGTTTTGAAAGTAGCTAATGCCAGCTAAAGTGGGAGAGTTAAAAAAAAAAAGTCTCAAAGTGATTCCAATAGCTGCTTGAAGCATTTATTTATTTTATATATGCAAGTACACTGTAGCTGTCTTCAGACACACCAGAAGAGGGCACCGGATCTCATTACAGATGGTTGTGAGTTGCTGGGAATTGAACTCAGGACTTTCAGAAGAGCAGTCAGTGCTCTTAACCACTAAGCCACCTCTCTAACCTGCATTCTGTCTTTACATACTTTCAGGGTCATTTTGTTACAGGTGGCAGACACCTCAATAAACCAGGTTCAACTGCCTACCCATTTATTTATTTATTTATTTATTTATTTATTTATTATGTGAGTACACTTTTAGACACTCCAGAAGAGGGCATCAGATCCCATTACAGATGGTTGTGAGCCACCGTGTGGTTGCTGAGAATTGAACTCAGGACCTCTAGTTGGTGCACTTAACCACTGAGCCATCTCTCCAGCCCCTCAACTGCCTGTCCTTAATAAGCCAACTTAACAAATGAGTAATAGTGAAAAGTACAAAAAGAAGAATTATTTAATGTGACCATACTGGGAAGAGGGACAGAGAGGTCCAGATGCCCTTTCCTGGTCAGTCCATTCTCTAGGTCCTCATGTGATGAGGTTTAGGTAGAGGGCACAGGTAAGCAGGCCTGGCACGCGGTCCTTCATTGTCTTTGTTTCAGTCTCTCTTGTAAGGCAGACTGAAAATTATTAGCACGTGGTCTTTTCTAGAGACAAGTTCTCCCTGTGGTTGGCAGGGCTTCATTTTTTTTGTTCCCTTCTCCAAGCATAAGATTCTCAGGGGGAATCCCACCTCCCTGTGGTCTTCCGCTCACAGTCTGATAGGCAAAAAGGAGAGACACACCAGGCCACAGGCTACAAAGCAGTGTGGCTTCAAACAAGTTATCCAAAGGCCCATGCGTTGAAGGTACCTTCTACCCCTGCTACCCCCAGCCTGTGTCACTGTTGGATGTGGTGGGACATTTAAAGGGTATGCCCCAGCAGGAGAAACTAGGTCTTTAAGTGGGAGTTTAGCCCCTCCTCTCCCTGTCTTGTTTCCCAGCCAAGTGGTGGATGGCTTGGCTCTGCCTTCCATGCTGGCCGGATAGACCTGAAACAACAGGCCGGCTGATCGTGGATGGAAACTGTGAGGCCAAACAACCCCTCTCTCTGCAGCCAGTCGCCTCAGGTGTTTGTGAGATGGGAAACACCTAGCACAGCAGAGGTCCAGCCATGGGGGACACAGGCCCCCACATGGTGGCTGCCCCTATGGGAAACGGAAGACACTGGGTAGGTAGCTTTGTGGAATAGGAAATGCATTACCTCAGGCCATGAGGACCTGGGTGCATACTGGCCGTGCTCAGGAGGAAGGCAGCCCTGGAACTAATCCTCCCAAACCATCCTCTATGTCACTTGCAGCTTGCATGTTGGCCGGAATGTGGTGGTTCACAGGCCTGTTGCTGCACTAGTTTTGTGTGTGGGAGCTGATCCTTTGCTACTTTGTGGGTTCTTTTTTCCCCCCAACTCTTTATCCCCCGGGTTTCTCCCCCTAACACTCCCCCTATTAGGCCCACATCCCTACAACTGGGATTTAAACAAAAACATATTCTTAGAATATTTCTGTGTTTTTTTAAAGAAACCAAAATTCCAGAATTGCCACTACAGTGTGTCAGTTGGTTGAGGTGTCACGTCCTGTAGGGGAATGGTCTTAGGACTCCAACTGAGAGTTAAGGGAGGGGGAATAGTTCTGTTCGGCCTGAGCTGGCTCAGGTGTGAAATATCAGCTATTAACTGCAATCCACCCTCCTTGCAGGTGGCCGCCCTGTGACCTGCGCAGCCAGTCTGGCAGAGCTAGCTGCAGTAGAAGGACCCTAGGACTTAGCGGTGTGGGCCGAGGCCACCCTTTCCCATTACCCCGCTGGGTGGCTCCTTAGGCCCCAGGGCCTTGGTCTCTTCTTGTATAAGTTTCCACATTTGGCAGAGGGTTCTGCGAGACGCCTGTCCGCATCCATTAGGGATCTTTACAGACTCAGCACAAGCTGTGCCTGCTCCCTGCGGTGTGCCCACGTCTCTGGTAGCGAGACTGTGTTGTTGAAGTGCCTCAAAACAGGAGCTCTATCTTAAAATTCTCTTCTCCTCCAGGGAAAACGCTTCATGCAGTCATTAGTAGCTAAAAGTCACAAACTACATTCGTCGTCAAGCCCAGAAGCTCTGTTTGGGGTCAGAAAGTCATGAGCCCTTTTCTGCACCTAGCCTGGTCATGCCGTGTCTCCTGTTCCCCCTCAAGGTTCTTGCAGATGTGTGAGGCATTTGGTTCCTAAGTAGCATTGTTCCTTCAGCGACCCTGAGAAGGCACTATACCTAGTTCTACCCCCTTGGGGGTCTACCCATAGTAGGGTGTCAGGCCGTGGTGGTGAAGGGACGGATTCTATACTGACGATGTTATAAGCTTTCGTAATGTATGACAACTGACATGATGTCTAACTGACATCGTACAGTATGGCAACGTCTCATATGTCTGTGGATAGAGAAAGCCAGAAGAGGGACACACAGCCTAGAGTGATAGGTAGGGGCATTCGAGCAACAAATATCCCAACCATGGAAGGGACTGAGTGGGCCCTGGGGTGTATGTGTGAGGGTGAAGGGCCCTTAGAGCATGGCAGAATGACTCTTCCCATTAACCCCGGGGGCTGAACAAAATGCAGTTCTGAGGTCACATTCTGGTGGGGCATTTTAGTGGGCTGTGGTGGTACTGACCTGGGAATCGCACTGGGTGTAGCAGTTTTGAGAAGGAGAGAAGGCCAGCCACTAAGGGAAGCAGCAGCAAAGAGCAGAGCTGTGTCCCAGGGCTCTCGCAGTGTCAAGATGTTCCCGCCTGGGAGGCCCATGGGTATGAGGTACAGGGCTTGGCCTCCAGCTTACCCACCTCCTCCGTGGCTGCTGCAGGCCACGCGACCTCCTTGCATCTTCCACTTCAGAGCCAGCTAAGGGCCAGACTTGTGTATGTGGTAAAGTCCCAGGGCTCTGAGAAGTCTTAGAAGGACCAGAATTGTAGCTGCTGCTTTCCTGCCCCTGTCCAAACCAGCCCCTACGCTTCCGTGGAAGATGATCCGTCAAAGCATAGGAGGCCCTGCACCGTAGTGCCGTGTCCCAGCTGTGGTCCACCTTCTCAGCTGCCCTCCTTAGAAGGCCGAGGCCTCTTGGCTGCTGATTCTCAGAGCAGGCAACATAGGTGCAGAGAGGTGGCAGCAGGTGAGGGCTGGGGTAATTCCAGGAAACTGTAGTGGGCCAAGGGTGCCGGGCCAATGCTTCAGCTCACCTGAGCTGGCCCTCTTTGTCCTGGGCCAGCCTCCCTGGCTGTGACATAGGAGCCCACGGATATGGTCCGCCCTCCCCTGTTTCTAGATTAGCTACGGGACTTCCACTCACTCACATTGCTTTCACCTTAATAAGAGGATTAGCTGTGCCTTTCTGTCCAAGTGTTGGCTTTCAGGGAGCTTCATTGGCCTTGGAAGGACCTTCTCAGAAGCAGCACCAAGCAGGCAGTGTTAGACCTAGCCCAGGAGGCCATGACCAGGTCGCTTGACCCAGCATCAGTCAGGCCCAGCAGCTCAGTCCTGGGGGAACCCTTTCTGTATGGAAGACTCTGGCTTCCGTGGACAAAGCTAGATCAGACAGCCTCAGGACCTGAGTAGTAACCCTTGGTGTCCAGCGTTATACATTCTGTGGCAGGTTCTTTACTCCCTAGGAAGGTCAGAATCCATCCCTGGGAAACAGTCATCACAGTATTTACACAGATTGCTACTCCAGCATCCCTAGTTTCAGAAGACTCTTAAGACCCAGTGAAGGGTCTCCATGGCTTGTGAGATCTAGGGCAGGGAACCAGGCCCCCTGGGGATGAAGACCCACTGTGTCTGAGTCTTCTTATGCTGTAGATGCTGCTGGGATCCCATTACCTCTCGGGAGCCTTCCATCTCGGGAGCTCGGCCTTGCTCGTGGAGATCACTGAGCCTCAGTTAGCCGCCTGCCCTGTCTCTGCAGAAGGTTCCCTGCTCCCTCAAATCTCCAGTGCAAAGCTTGGGCCATGGGGATGTCTTCCATATAGAACAAGGGTTATGGAAAAAGCCTCGGTTTGATTGGGGTTCTCTGCTGACTTGAGGTATCTTGGAGAAGCCACTGTACCCATAAATGTCCCAGAACCTCTTTCCTGTGGGGTTCTTGAAGGTAACATTTACCCTGGTGCCTGGCGCCTGCTTCCCATAGAGCTGCTTACGGCCACAGGAGAGGTCACAGTTCACAAAGGAGGAGAGAAATGAGTTCACGAAGAGAAGAAAGGTTTTTTCTGCCCCTAGGCAGTGTGTTCACTTCCTGTTCCTCCAGTCTTCATATTCCGTAAATCTTATGGAATACCTGCTTTATGCTTTGAGGTACTCAGGCAAGCACTTAGAGATTCCTATTTGCCCGGTGTGAATCCATGCCAGGTGCTCCTGGTAGTGGCAGGAGTGCCCATGAGCGGACGTCCAGTGCCTCAGGCTCCTGAGCCTGCCCTGGAGGAAGGGCTGTGCTGGGGAAGGGACGCTACAGGCCCTGGACAAGCACAGTGCAGGGACAGTGGCAACAGACACCTGAATAGATGCTTGCCTCCTTGGAATCGGTCCTAGCCCTGTTAGCTGGGAACCTCATATGAAAGGCCACACTGTGCTCAGATAGCTCTGACACCTTCCTAATGAACGGTTCATCTGGGGGCTGGGCTCCTCAGATCCGTTAGTGACACGTCCATCATTGGGGTACCACCCACCCTCCATCATACCACAACTCACTGGTGGATGCCTGAGCCTATGTTACCCCAGAGCTTCAGGGCAGGAACTGCGAAGACTGTCTACTTGGGACACTCTGGCAGCATTGTCCGTGTGCAGCCTCTGGCCTGGGGGAAGGACGATTTGCTGCTTTCCTTTGAGTCTCTCAAGGTGAGGAGCGTGGCGTGTCCTGCCTGCCAGGTCAGGGATCATCAGTCTTTGCTGTGTAGCTGTCTGGCACCTTCCTACCTCCGCTGTGGGGTGGTGAGTAAGTGAGGCACAGGAACCCTGGCAGAGAAGGACACAGTCCTGTGTAGATGTTTCCCTGAACTTAAAGGAAGGACTTCGCCCTCCCTGCCCAGCAGTCCTGTTAGCAGCCCAGGTTCTATGGTTGCACTCAAATAAACTTCATAGTCTCACAACTCGGTGTGTGCAGATGTCTGTGGCACCTGTGTTTAGCATAAGAGCATCCTATATTCAACTTAAGTAGCCAGCTTCTGGGTCAGCCCCCCACCCCCACCCCAGGTGTCTACACCATGGAATCCTTTGCAGACATCCAGGGACCAAGTCACAAATCTACTCACACATCACAGGGACATCATGTAGATTAAGGAGCCACAGATCATATGACTACATTTTTGGGGCACACAAAACCAGAAAAGGTGGCACACAGGCCAGGGACAGGTGAGGACAACCCGGTTATTCCAGGGATCCAGGGATTTTTTTCAAGGCGTAGACAAGTCTGTTCCTTGTCTTGGCAGTACTCTTTTTTTTTTTTTTTTAAATACTCTCTTTACATCTCACTCACTGCCCCTCTCCTGGTCACCCCTTCCCACAATCCCTCCCCTAGCCCCCCTTCTCCTCTGAGCAGGTGCCTCCCCCTCAGTGTCAGTATCAACCCTTCCCCTATCTCCCCCCTCCTCTACCCTGGCACTTCAAGTCTCTGCGAGGCCGGGCCCTTCCTCTCCCACTGAGGCCAGACAAGGCAGTCCAGCTAGAAGAACATACTCCATGTACAGGCAGCAGCTTTTGGGATAGTCCCATTCCAGTCGTTTGGGACCTACATGAAGACCGAACTGCACATCTGCTACATATGAGAGGGGAGGCCTCGGTCCAGTCAGTGTGTGTGTTCTTTGGTTGATGGTTCGGTCTCTTGAGAGCCCCAGGGGCCAGGCTAGTTGACTGTTGGTCTTCCTGTGGTGTTCCTATCCACTTCAGGCCATAATCCTTCTTCCTATTCTTCTATAAGAGTCCCCAAGCTCCGTCCACTGTTTGATGTGGGTGTCTGTATCTGTCCGAGTCAGCTGCTGTGTGGAGCCTATCAGAGGACAACTTGCTCCTGTCCACAAGCATAACAGCATCATGAAGAGTGTCAGGGACTGGTGCTTGCCCGTAGAATGGGCTCTAGTTGGGCAGGTTATTGGTTGGCCATTCCCTCAGTCTCTGCTTCGTCTCCCAGGCCTACATTTCTTGTAGACAGAATAACAAGACTCTATTTTAAACAATTTTGTCTCGATAAGTCTGACCTTAAGTTAAAAATCAAAACAAAACATCCTCTTGGAAAATCTGCCTTATCTTTCTTCATTTAACAACAACAGCAACAAATCCCTGCAATTACAAAACCAAACAGCCCACAAGCCCATTGGCTGCAGGCACCACCGGCTGCTTGGTGATGCATGTGCCGCTGCCCACCCCCTGGGATGCCTGGCTGCTTATCAGACAACCACTTCACTGTTCACCAGATACTTGGAAGTTTCCTTCCCAAGGCAGGCTGAAGTCCATGTCAATATTGACTGTAGAGGCCACCAGGTCTCACCATATTTGGTTAACAGTCGAAGAGTTGTATCTAGGTTATTTTTCAGTGGTTTTGCACGGGTGGGCTGTGCTTTATTTAGAATAAAGAGAATAATCGAAAAGAGCTTTTCAGAACACAAGGTCACTGTGCTAGAAAAGCCACAGGTGCCAGAGATTCTCAGGGTAAACCTTTGGGCCTCTCCTTTCCCTCTCAATGGATTTAGCATAAATCTTTTTTTTTTTTTTTTTTTTGGTTTTTTGAGACAGGGTTTCTCTGTATAGTCCTGGATGTCCTGGAACTCACTCTGTAGTCCAGGCTGGCCTCGAACTCAGAAATCCGCCAGCCTCTGCCTCCCAGGTGCTGGGATTAAAGGCGTGCGCCACCACCGCTCGGCTAGCATAAATCTTTAAAGGAATGTGTGCTGGAGATCTGGAGAGATACCTCAGTCCTTAAAGAACTTGCCACACAAGCATAACGACCTGAGTAGATTCCCAGCAGCCACAGGAGGCGTTAGGAAGAGTGGAGCACACGTGTCATCCTAGCCCTGGGGAGGCAGAGACAAGTTCACTGGCCACCCAGGCTTTGACAGTCAGAGACGCAGGGGACAGCTTCTGATGGTCTCCAAATGTATGTATATGTACATATGTAGCCCCAGCACGCACACACACACACACACACACACACACACACACACACACCACACACCACATACCACATGGACAGAATGTTGACTGGTATCAAGCTGGCCTGTGGTCTCTATGGTACAAAGTCCCTGTTCTGGCCCAAGGCTCTTGGGGAGCTGCCTTTGGAAGAGCCGTGAAACACTGTGGAGTGATGTGACCCCTCGGCCGTTCCCTGTTAGGTGGGGACGAGCAACGTTTCTAGCATACCACATCTACCTTCATGGGACCCAAGGATCCTCAAGATCATGCCTGCTCGGACTTGATGCCCTCCCGCAGCAAGGAGCGAAGGGGCTGGGAGTTAGGGTAAGCCACACTATGAGTCCCAGGAATCAGTCTGTTCTCCCTCAGAGGGATTTAAAAGTAGTTTGAAAATTAATTTTTAATTTATGTATGTGGGTGTTTTGCCTGCTTGCGAATCTATGCACCACATGCATGTCTGGTGTCCTTGGAGGTCAGAAGAAGAGGTCAGCTTTCCTGGAGCTGGACTTATGGCCATTGTGAGCTACCATGTAGGTGCTGGGGATCGAACCCAGGTGTTCTGGAAGAGCAGCCAGTGCTCCCAACTGCCGAGTCATCTTTCCAGTACCCTGGGGGATTCTGGAGACAGCCAGGTCCTCCTTGGCTCCTCCTGCCTGGATCTTTCCTGGGGGTGGCAGCTTAGAGACAAAGATGAGGAGGTCCTACCTCAGTACATTCCTGTGACCTTCTTCTAGGTCAGCAGACATTCCCTACGCCTCCTAGAAGGCTACTCTTCTTGTATCCATGTTAACCCTGTGCCAGGCCATAATTCAGATTCCCCTTCTAGAGGAGAGAGGCTTACGAAAGGCCTGGCAGCTGTGTGCAGTTCCCACCTGTAAGGCGGTGCCTCGGCTACCAGAACCCTCTGTAAGCATCTGCTTGTTTGCCTTGCCAACTCCCACGGCGAAGCTGTTGGCCCCAGAGTCTCAGGAACCCACCAGACAGCGTGTCTCCCCTTGTCCTTTTCCATCTCCTTCCCTGTCTTGCCTTTCCTCTGCAGCCCCCACCTGTTCTACCTCCCTCTCTGTTGCTGCAATAAACACAACTTGGGGAAGAAAGGGTTTATTTCAGCTTCCTGTCCAACACTGAGGGAAGTCAGGACAAGAACCCAAGCAGAAACTATGGAGAAGTAAATGAGGCGTACTGTCTGGTGCACTGCCCTGCCCTTGACTAGCTTTCCTGTGTAGCCCAGACCCACCTGCCTATGAGCAGTGCTGCCCCCACCGTGGGCTGTGCCTTCTGCACAATCATTAAACAAGAGCAATCCTTGAAGACATGGCCACGGGGCAAGTTGACTTAGGAAATTATTTAATCCAAGTGGCTCTCAGTTTTGTCAAGTTGACAAAAAGCCAGTATACCCACTGCACAAAAAGAGACAAAACCACCAAAGTTACTGAGTTTATTAAATAGAGATAAGAACAACCACTTTTTTCAGATTTAAGAGCAGGCATGCGTAGAGAGAAGGAAAAGAGAGAGGGGGCAGAGAGGAGATATTTACTTGGTAAAAAGACACTATATATTGAGGACAGGGTATAGGTTCTCAGGAGAGGGTCACACTTAGGTGTCCTCACAATGACTATATAGAGGCTGGAGAGATGGCTCAGTGGTTAAGAGCACCACTGCCCTTCCAGAGGACCTGGGTTTGATTCCCAGCATCCACATGGTAGCTCACCAGTCTGTAACTAGTCCCAGGCGATACAATGCCCTCTTCTGGCCTCCGTGGCATACATACAGTACATGCAGGCAAAATGCTCACATACAGACAAATTAAAATACAATTTTTTTTTTTTACTAAGTGAGCTAGCAACTTTTTCTTAAAAGTAACTCTATGTAGGGTGCTTTGAAGGTCACATTGCTTAAAGGATGTAATTTAAAACAAGGTTGAAAATTTAAGCCAAATTTAAGTCAAAACACATGAACTGGTCTACCTATTTCTTTTATAGAATCTCCTCTTGTAATACAACTGTGCGGTGGCTCTGGAAGCCCATTGTTTAGAGTCAGGACCGCAAGAGTGCTGATGGCGGAGTCAAGGCCAGTACTCTGGCCAGATGAGCACAGCCTGCTATTTCTAGCATCCTAGTTTGAGGCCTCTAGGAAAGCACGGTCTCTGTTGGCTTCATTAGCTGTGTTGAGGATTCTTGACTCAGCCAGCAGGAAATGCAAATAGATCCCAGGACCAAGGGCTTCCTTCTCTTCCCGGGCCCTTAGCTGTCCCTGACGGTCTGTCCTGCCTCGTCCACACTGCCTCCGCGCGGTGTTGAACTGATCACTCAGATCTGTTTGTTTGGCCTGGTGCCTGGTGAGAAACTGGTTGAGCGCATACTGGGGGCTCTCGGGGCTCTCGGGGCTCTGTATGTTCGTTTTGTGCCAGTGCCACGCTGTCCTGATTACTGTTGCTTGTAAGAAGTTCACAGTCAGGAAGTATGTGTTCTCTTTCTCAAGATTGTGCTGGCTATTTGGGTTCCCTTGGGTATCCACATGAATGGGAGGATTACTCTAAATTTCTACAAGGAAGCCAGGTGAGACCCTCCTGTGCCTGCGTTTTCACTGAGCACTGTATCCTGGGGCGCTCGTAGACATCTGTCTCCCTTCCTACTTGTTGGCAGAGTCGTTCTCAAAGGTGAGGCCAGTCATGCCCTCCAGCAGTGGGCTCCATCCTCATAATGGAGCAGTTCTGTAGCCAAAATTAGAGTCCAGATTGAATTAGCAGTCTGCTGGGCTTTAAGGTTCTCTCTCTCTCTCTCTCTCTCTCTCTCTCTCTCTCTCTCTCGTGTGTGTGTGTGTGTGTGTGTGTGTGTGTGTGTGTGTAGGCCTACTTCACTTGCCTTCTGCCACAGCCCCTTATATAGAAAGTGAGCTCATGTGGTGTGCTGATTGGAAGTGGAAGCCAGTACTAAATTAGCCAGGGTTTTGTGCCCTGGTTGCCAAATGTGGAGGGACGCTCTCCACCTGTGCAGTTCAGTGCACATGTGCGTGTGCACGGGGGTGGGGTGGGGTGGGGGGTGGGGGGTGGGGGGGTGGGGCTGGCTCCCTCATCAGGGTGGTAGCAGAGGCTGATCTCATCAGAGGTGACCGGCTGGGTTCCATAACGGTAGCTTTTAGAGGTTTCAAAGTCAGCTCTGAGGAGGAGCTGACAGGACAAAGATAGGCCTCGGGAAGGCGCTAGGCCCCGGGAAGGCACTAGGCCCCCAGTACCTGAGTGACAGGTGGCACTGAGTGTAGGGAATGGTGACTAAGAGCAAGGCCACACATCAGGGTGAAGGCGGCAAGAAGGCTCGTGGGATAGGGAGACCTGGGTCTTGCTTGCTCTCTGGGCCAGGGGCTGCATGGGTGGCGGGTACTGCTGGGTGCTACTGGGTGCTGCTCAGTTCCCACGCCCCAGCACACAGGTGGAGTGAGGAGTGATGCCTCAGACCCTGCCCGTGTGTGTGCTGTGTGTATGTCCGCTAGCTCGTTCCAACCTCTGTCCTGTGCTAGGATGCATGCACCTAGGGTGAGCTTTCCCGTGCCTCTGGCCCAGGTCCTCTAGGACAAGAGACACCTGGTGACCTTGGACGCCTCAGCTGAGCCTTCAATCCCTCTGGGCCAGAGGGTTCCAGATGCTACTCCTGCTATAGAGCCTTGACTGGCAAGAGGACGGGTGGTGGAGCAATAGGTCTCCCGTCAGGAGTCTGTGTTTGTCTGGAGCCTGCCTCAGGACGAGGGGGACAGGAGCCACGAACCCTCTGAAAATCTCCTCCTCTCACGTCATCTTCATGTCATCTTGCTCCTTACTCTGATACCAAACTGAAACAAATGGTACCCCCCCAGCAAATACCACACCCCCCAGCAAATACCACACCCCCCAGCAAATACCACACCCCCCAGCAAATACCACACCCCCAACACATCTCCAAGGAGTTCAAGTGACTTCCTTATTCCGCACAGCGACACTGGGGCAGATCATTATGCCATTTTTCAGATCATCCCTAAGGCAGTGTGTGGAGAGGAGCTGGTTCCCGAGGACGCAGCATGATGCTCTGACGGGCCATCCGGATGCTTAGCGGCTGGTTCTTCAGAGAACGCAGGGAGCTTGTCTTCCTTTCCAGTCCCCATTGGAATAGCCACCTTGGGACCAGAGAGATGGCTCAGTGGTTAAGGTCTTCCAGAGGACCCACGTGCAGTTCCCAGCACCCGTGTCAGATGGCTCACAGCCCCTGGAGCTCCAGTGCCAACGCTCTCTTTTTTGGCCATCCACACACTAACACCCACCATCCACCCACTCACACAAATGAAAATTAAAAATTAATCTTAAAAAACAAACAAACACTGACTAGCGTTTACTTCTGAGATTTCTTAGAGCTGTGAAAAGCAAGCACAAGGATGTTTCCAGAACATAACCGAGTCCCAGAAGCAGCTCTCCTGCTCTTTCCAGCTCTCACTTGAGTTGGAGGAGCCAGCCAAGGCCTTTCTCTGCCTGCTCTCATTAGTGAATTCCACTGTGCCCAGTGGCTCCCTGGGGGAGAAGCTCACGCTGGTGTTTTCAGGAAAGGAGGCACGTTTGACTTTAATTACATGTGTGGTGTAAAAACAAGAGCACCGCTGTTGTGCCTTTTTTTTTTTTTCTTTTCAAAGCACTTTACTTTTTAACATTTACTGGGCCTATAACAGACCCCAGTGAGTACTGGGTGTGGGGGTGGAATGATGCTTGAGTACAAATGGATGGATGGGTAGGTGGACAAATGGATGCATGGGGTGTAGATGAGTAGTTGGATGGATGGATGGATGGATGGATGGATGGATGGATGGACAGACAGGTGGGTGGGTGGATGGGTAGGTGGATGGGTGGGTGGGTAGATAGAGTGGATGGATGGATCGATGATAGATAGGTGGGTGGGTAGATGGAGAATGGATGGATGGATGGATGGATGGATGGATGGATAGGTGTGCAAGTAGATAAAGGATGGATAGAGAATAGATGGATGGGTGGGTGGATGGACGGATGGATATCGGATGGGTGGATGGGTATGGATGTATTGGTAGGTGGACAGGCAGGATCTGTATCAGATGGCTAGATTAGTAGGTGGGTGGATCCATGAATGGATGAGTGGTGTGGGAGGACTTCCCTTGTAGCCTTCTCAAGCTGGTGACTGGCTCTGTTCTTTGGGGTATGAGCATTTAGAGGACAGTCACAAGATGCCATGCAGACCCTGACCTTCTGTGGTCCTACCCTGACAGCATCCCTGTGAAAGGACCCTATGTGACACCTTTAATCCTAGAACTCCTGGAGCAGGACAGGTAGATCACTGTGAGTTCCAAGACAGCCAGGGCTACACAGAGAAACCCTCTTTCAAAAAACCAGCCCCCTGTACCCCTCTAAAAGATCCTCACTCCATGATCTAAGCATGCTGCAGTTCAACATAAACAGTCATGTACTTGCTTACACTGGTCCTTCTTGGAGCCTTTTCCTAAATCTGGGAGTCCCAGGGCCGGAGTGGCAGGGACATGTCAGCGTGGGATTCTGAACGCTCCTGATGCCAACATCACTACTCTGTACCCCATAGGGGCTTCGAGACGCTTTCCATTCCTGTGGACTGCAACCTTTTTTCAAAGCCTATTTTTCATGTGGGTTCTTAAATGTTTTAACTTCCCTGTTATCCCAACACCTGTCCTGCGCTACCGTCTCGCCAGCAAGAACCACGCGGCACACTCAAGATCCTTCTGCAGAAAAGCTTTAATGCTCCTGAGAGTGAGAGCATAAGCCTACAGAGCGGAGACCCAGATACCCAGAAGCCCATCCCTTATATAGGTTGCAACCCCTGCCTTGGACGTGTCATCCCCTGATTGGCTGCAGCTCGGGAGAGGCGGAGACCAAGGGATGGTAAACTACCCAGCACCTGGCACTGACTTGTTTACTTCAAGCCAGCAGGATGTTTTGGGCGGGCAGGATGTTTTGGGCGGGCAGGATGTTTTGGGCGGGCAGGATGTTTTGGGCGGGCAGGATGTTTTGGGCGGGCAGGATGTTTTGGGCCGGCAGGATGTTTTGGGCCGGCAGGATGTTTTGGGCCGGCCATCGGCTCCCCACATCTCCCCCTTTTTTATTATTTAAAATAAAGACCTCAGATTGTCGATCAACCTTCAGGCTCTTGTCTGGACCTTCAGGGTTCAAAACAATCTAATAATGAGGCCCTTTTGCTCTTATAGCAAGTAGGTCACCCAATCTTTAAGGGGTGGAGACAGAGGTCGAACTCCCAAGCAACAAAATTAAGACTTCGTACGAGAGTCGCCACTAGGCTGTTGGTTTGACCCGAAGCGCCCTCGACCTGTCACTCTGCCGTTTTTCTGGGAAAGGGAAACTAGGGCAGGCAACCCTTATGCAGGACAACATGCCTCCCAGAGAGACCCTTATGTCAGGTGTCTCTCTGTGCGATGCTTTGCTCGGCATCCCCCATGGGCTGCTCAAGCTGGACACTCTACCCTGTGCAATGAGTCTAAGCTCCGGGTGTGCAAGAGCTGTCCAGCCGGCGGCCTACTGCTTGAGCATTGTTGGCCAAATGTCAGTGAGAGCTCCTTGTTCCAGAGCCACAAGCGCTTGGGCAATAACCACCTTGTCTCTCTTGGTTTGAGCCCTGAGCCTACAGACCAGCCAGAGAAGTAACACCAGTCCACAGCAAAGGGCTGCGCCAAACAATCCCACCCCCACCCAGTCCTTAAAATAGGAGACAGCTGAAGCGATCCATGATGATAGTCCCTCCGTCAAGATAGTCCCTCCATCAAGGACAGGTCAAGGCTCGTAGAGTTGACCTGGATAATGGCTGCTCTCAACTCTCGGAGTGTGAGTGACTGGGCGATCTGCGGTGTCCTTCTGCTCCAAAATTGTTCTAGTAAGCCTCTCAGGGACCCAGAAGGGGTTTTCTTCATTCTGTGGGAAGACACAAACGGCTCCCCTGGATCTTATTAGAATAGGATCCGGGCCTTTCCATTCATTAGTCAACACATCCTTCCATTTTACCAATTCTTTAGGTCGATGCGGGTCTGAGCAATGTCGCTCTGCTGCGGTCTGATCATGCTTATCTGAATTTAGAAAATTTATAGTAAAGAGTGCCACTGCTATGGCAACCCGTGGCACGGGGGGCAGATCTTTTATTATTCCCCCTTTTTGTTTAATTAAATATGATTTGAGCGTACGGTGTGCGCGCTCAATGATACCTTGTCCTTGAGGGTTATATGGCAAGCCCGTAATATGTGTGAGTTGCATTTGTGCACAAAAAGCCAATTGTTCTGCAACAAGATTAGTCACAGCTTCTAGTTTTTCAGAGGTTAACAGCCACTGGGGAACCCACACCGGATCCCCTGTCTTCCATGGTATGGGTCGTGCTGCCCCAGTGGCACCTAGGAAAAACCCAGGCCCTGTCTTCCTTGATTTTGGATGGGGGATATAGGTTCTACTTGCTCTCCTTCTGTACCTTCAAAGACTGGGTAAGCAAGGCGCAGCTTTCTTTTTAATTTTTCAGACAAAAAGGAGCAAGACTTCAGGCGTGTCTCATAGGGAGAGGGCACCGAAGGAACAACCTGTGAAAGGGCTGTTAGGGGCTGCCATTTTTGAGGTTCTTTACTATTCTGCCTTCGATCATCTGGATGGTATCTTTCCTCCTCATATCTGGCAGCTTTCTCCTCTAACTCAGCCTCTTCATTGGGGTCCAAGACCTCATCCTCTGAGCTGTTAGAGCTATCAGAGTTATCAAAGTTTAAAGCCTCAAGATCATGTACTGTATACAAGCTAGCTCCTCCTCTTGGCTTAACAATAGGAGAAGGTTCCTTAAGATCTGACACATTCACTCCCTTGTCTCTAGACTCTCCGGGAGGTCCTTTTTCCTTTTTTGGGACTGGTTTTTTCTTGCGCGCGCCCAACCTCTCACTACGCTCGGTTTCTGATATCCTATCCTGGACTTTTTCAAGGGTGTTCCGACCTTCCGCCATGGCAGCCCTACAAGCTTTATCTTCTAGACAGTTTTTAACAAGTTTCCCAATTGCTTTTGTCCCCTGCCTCAAGTCTCTTTCCACCATTTTGCGGTCAAGATCTCTACCTAATTTGTTCTGTGAGGCAAGAGTCAAAGACCTGGAGCATTCATACATGGCAAAGAGAAAGATTAAAAGGGCTCCAAGAATGGTCACAAAAGCTTCAATGCTACCTTCCCAGGGTGGCGACAATCCCAAGTCGAAGCCAAAGAAGAACATACCTCTCCGAACGTATCTGCCTGCAGTTCTGAATCTTCCTTGTAGCCAAGGGGTCTCCGATGGTGCTGACGATGATGAAGTCTCGTATTCCCGGGTTTCGGCACCAGATGTCCCGCGCTACCGTCTCGCCAGCAAGAACCACGCGGCACACTCAAGATCCTTCTGCAGAAAAGCTTTAATGCTCCTGAGAGTGAGAGCATAAGCCTACAGAGCGGAGACCCAGATACCCAGAAGCCCATCCCTTATATAGGCTGCAACCCCTGCCTCGGACGTGTCATCCCCTGATTGGCTGCAGCTCGGGAGAGGCGGAGACCAAGGGATGGTAAACTACCCAGCACCTGGCACTGACTTGTTTACTTCAAGCCAGCAGGATGTTTTGGGCCGGCCATCGGCTCCCCACAAACACCCACCAGAGGATGGTGGGAAAGAAAGGCGATGGGGTGGGGGAGGGGTAGTGGAGCCGTTTAGAAAGGTTCTTTGAAGCAACTCTCCCGTCTGTGTTGTCTGGAAATCGGTGGTTCAGTTCACAGGTCAGCATTGGCAGCTTGGTCCACTTGGAAACACTTCACAGATACACCAGCAGTCCAGTTTGGTAGAGTCAGGATAGCACACAGGAATCAGCAGTGGAGGCGCTACCTAGCAGAGACAGCCAGGCCTCAGCCTTGGCTTTAGTCAGCAGGAGGGACCAGGAGGAACGCCAGGAGAAGTTCTCAGCTGTGCCTCTCTGAGGGAAGCCGTGATCAGCGAAGACTCGAGACCCACAGCCGTGGCACAGCTGGCTCTGTAAGCAAGCCAAGCTCCGCCCCCGTCACTGTCCATCGAGTCCTGTTTATACGATCTCGAAACATCATGTGTTCCACGGGTTCTGCCTCAACACATGTCTGGCCTCAGCTCGTGTGTCTGTCTCAGCTGACGTCACTCTGACAATCAGCCTGAGTCGGAGGAACTGGCAAGAAACTGCAGCGCACCACCGGATGATTTTGGTGCATTTCTCCTCATGGAGTCCTGACAAATGAGCTCAACGACACAGTGTAAGGCGGACCGATACATGTGTGTCATTAGCAAAGACTCCGTCATCACGTGTCCTTTCACCTGTGTCGGCTTCAGCTAAACGTTTCTTCATGAGTCTGTCTCAGTCTTTCGCCTGTGGCCACCTCAGCTAAATGTTTCTTCACGCGTTTGCCCCAGCAAAACACCATCCAACCGACTTTCCAAAAAACCCTTAAGTTTCCACTTCAGTGACTGAGCAGGACTACATACTGCAGGGCTCTGATAGCAGACGAGGCTCACATACTAAGGGCTTTGGGAGTGTGAGGTCACTGGAGGTCTGCTGGAGGCTGTGCGAGCTTCAGGCATGTATGAGCTACAGGCAAGGCTGCCCTGTCTGGGCTGCTGTGGCTGTACAGAGTGGCTGGCCACAAAGAAGACCCCCCACTGAATGCATTTACACCTCTAACCAAATAGGTATCCCAGTTCAGCCTTGCCTGCTTTGTCAGGCCAAGCTGGGCGGAGGCGAAACTTAATTTATGATAAATTGTTAACTAGTTCATGTCATTTATTGTATCTTCTCCCCTCCAGCCCTCCAGCATGCACATGTACACACACATACACACACACACACACACACACACACACACACACTGCTGCCTGGATCGCTCGCTCGCTCGCTCGCTCGCTGTAGAGGAGCAGTCAGTTCTCTCAGGATGCCGTGGCTGATAGCTGACCCTCATGCCCCAGCATTGGTGGAGGATCACATGTGATTGTAGGGAAAGAACTAAATTCAGATTTAGAGTGTGGTTTCCACTGCACACATTATCGTTCCACGATTCTAAAATGGAAAAACTCCAAGTTGAGTTGTGGGCCATCTGCAAATACACAAACATACACACACACACACACACACACACACACACACACACAGACATAGACATACATGCACACACACATGCATGGACATACAGACATGAACGTGTGCACACACATGCGTATTTATATTCAGGTCACAGAAGTGGGTGGCTAACTTACTCCAGAACTAGAACACCAGAGCGAGCATTTGCCCTTCGGCATCCTGCTCACCCGGTCCTCCTGCCTCTGCATGAGCAGAGAGCTCACCGAGCACCTCGGTCAGGCAAAGCCCGCCAGGAGCCCCGTGGTGCAGCCCTGACAACTCCGATGTGGGTGTGTCCAGGGGTGAGGTCTGCAGAGAGGCAAGAGAGCTGAGATTTGAGGTTTGATAACTTGGAAACAAATAAAAGGATTACAAGATTAAAAATCATTCATACCCACACAGTCTCTGCCTTTGGCAGAGGCCAGGCTGAGTACAGAGTGGGATGAAGGGCTGCCTTTCTTTTGTCTTGCCCCTTGAAATGACCCTGTGGGTGTTCCTGGTGGAGACAGGAGGGGGCCTGGAGCCACCATTTCTAGGGCTTCTTTGTTGTTGGTAACTTGTCTCGTCCTGAATAACAGGAGCCTTTGGAACTGCATAAGATGGGGTGCACAGCTTCCAGGATGGCCTGAGAACTGAACTGAGCCCCCCACATTTAGGCATGACTGCCAGCCTGTTAACCACTCCATCCTGCCTACACTAAGGGAAGGTAAACATCCTGTGACCAGC
This sequence comes from Apodemus agrarius, assembly GCA_964023405.1. Classification (NCBI taxonomy): domain Eukaryota; kingdom Metazoa; phylum Chordata; class Mammalia; order Rodentia; family Muridae; genus Apodemus; species Apodemus agrarius. Next base: position 44,980,597 of record OZ030015.1, on the reverse strand, counting down.
CCTGAGTTGTAGCAGACTCCCAACTGACCCCAGCTGCCGCACCTCCTACAGGTCACCCTCCTCGGAACTGGGCCTGGGCGCTCGGGCCTGCTCCCTCTGCCCTTCCTGTACCAGCAAGCACCTCACCTCTCACCCTTGTTCTCGGCTCTTCATGCAGGTAGCAAGGTGGGAGCAGAGAACTCGCCAGTTGAGCAGAGCCTTCGGGTCCCCCCACCTAGCCTGCTATTCTCTGGGCAGCATCATCCTGCTTCTGAACATCCTCCGCTCCCACTGGTAAGCCCGGGCCACCATGAAGGCTGTTGTGTGTGGATGTCATAGCCAGGAGGGGAGGGCCAGCAGATTCACCAGTGTTCGGGAGTTCTGGGTCAGAATGTTCCTAGAGGCCCCAGGCTGTTGTCCCCGATCTCTGTTGGCAGAGACATCCTTGTGATCTTGGATGTGACATTTCATTATCCAGTGATAGGGACAGCTCGAGCAGAGGGGACAAACCAGTTGAACTTTCCCCTTGCCTGTATCCCCAGAACTCCTTCCACAGTATCCCCAAACAGGCCACAGACACTCTGGCGAAGATCCCTTAGGGACTAGGACTTATGCTTAGACCATCGTTGGGAAGCTTGGGCTTGGGACGGATTGCCTTCCTGCCATCAAAGAAAATGGCCAGAGCAGTTGTTGGTGTAGGTGATGGGGGTGGGAAGCCGAGCTCCCGGGTGGGCCTCCCTCCCCTGAGCAGGCCTAGCCGAGCTGAGCACTGTACCGTGGAGGCTTAGGCAGTGCAGGAGGGCAGTGGGATCTAATTTTCAGATGTGGCTCAAGACTTGCCTGGCTGCTTGTGAGCCTGGGGTCCACTTCTCATCCCATGGATCTCACCACAGGCCTTGTGCATACATAGGCTTCAAGGAAGCCTGCGCACTGCTTTAGGAAATAAAGAGGGTGGTGTGGGGAATCCTCATTCCTGACTTGCTGTTGCACTTTAGAAGTTATGAGTACTGAGAAGATAACCTGTGTAGACTGGTCGCTGGGGTGAGTCCCCCCAGATAGGGTGTACACACGTGGCCTGTCCACTCCACTGTTTGGTTCTGTAGGTGCAGGATGCACCGTGAGGTGGCCGTCTAGTTCTCTGTCTGTTGTATGGGAAGCTGGGCAGGTAGGCGTGGTGGGCCCAGGTCTCTCATACACCCATTCTGTAAGCATTTGGCCCAAGCCTCCCCATGGCAGGACACCTGACTGAAGATTCTTGTGGCTTTTTTCCCATTCCTGTGGACTAGGAGTGTGGGGTGGGGCAAGGGTCCCCTCAGCTTGTCTGTCTGCCAGAACCTGGTCGATGCCTCCTGGCCCTAAAGGTTTAGGCTGCTCAGGGTTTCCAGGCTGGACACGTACTACAAAGGTTGTCATCCGTAGAGTGGGTAGGTCCTATGACACACATCCTGGGTTGGCTGGCACATGAAGACTCTTTTGTAAGGTGGCCTTGTCCATCCCCACAATAGGGTAAAAGTATGGCGTAAGGCTGCCCCTCTGACTTCCTCCATTCTGCTCGCCATTTTCCAACATGATGAAGTCCGCCTGGTCTGGGAATGCTGTCTCCATGAACTTGGCCAATCAGCTATTCCATTCCTAGCTCCTTTAGAAATGGGTGCCACTAGGTACCTGGCAGAAAGGCACCTTCACGCTCCTCGGACAACCTAGAGAGCCCATGCACATCCTAACATGGATACTGCCAAGTCAGAGGCTCTTCCCCTGTCCAGATGTTTTCAATCTGGAAACCTCAGAGGGTCACTTACTCCACCCAGCTCTGCCCATGCCCAGTGCAGGAGCCCTGCTGAGTGTGCCCTGTCTCCCAGCCAGCTGTGAGAAGTCCTTCCCTGGGACACCTCTCAGCCGTCATTCAGTCCTTTTGTGGGGTTTATACTTAAATGTCTGTTAGGATGAGGTCTCCTGACAGACCCAAATCAACCCAGTCTGTGACACGCCAGCTTCACACTGGCTGGTCTCTGACTTCTCTGCTCTCTAAAATCTCCCATCTGTAGACAGGTCGTCTGATTGCTCTGGGATCTGCTTGGCTTCATAAACCTCAAACTCTGGTTTGGTTTGTTTGTTGTTTTTGGCCAGGGTCTCACTCTGTAGCCCAGGCCATCTGGAACTTACTTTATAAACCAGGCTGGCCCTGAGTTTGTAGCAGTCCTACCTCCTGAGTTCTGGGGTTAGAGGCGTGAGCAACATATCAGGCTTCCTCTGAAGACTCTAGATCGAGTCTGTTTTCCTTCCCATAATTCAGGGCCCCTAGGGGAGAGGCTACTGGGGTCAGAGATACAGGCCTGCTACAGAGCTAGAGCCCAGCAGACTCTCTTCCTAGCCAGGCTCATTCAGCAGTGGTTCAACAAGGCCCTTCCTGCTGCTTCCTCTGCAGCTACAGACCCAGAGGACACCCCAGCAGCAGCTGGAAAGCCGGAGAGCAGTGGCCCTGGAGGAGTGGGGTGGACACTGGTTAGAAATGCAGAGTGGGCAGACCCTGCAGCTTCTGGGATCTACTTCCTGGGGCAGATCATGGGAACAGCCTTGGCATGAGCCTAATCTTAGTATGCTAGCCAAACAGCAGCCAAGGACTTAATGTGCCCCACTGCATAAGGATAGTTTGGGAAGCACTGGGCTTCTACTCATTTTCAAGGTTTAGTTCAGTGGCTTTAAAGAATTTTGTGGTGTTTTGTAATGGTTACTACCACCCATCTCTAGAACCCTTGTGATTTTTACAAAGCTGAAACTCTGCACCTTTTAAGCACTGCCGCCCACCTCCCTGGGGGCTGGCTCTGGCTCCCCACTCTGCTTCCACGCCTCCTGGAGCTCTGGGTAGGAGGAGTTGGTGGGTGTGACCAGTTTACTGTACTCAGCACAGTGACCTCATGGTCAGAACTTTCTCCTTCCTGAGACTTCCAAATGTCCTGCTGTGTGAGTTAAGCCATTTCTGCCCATCCACCCACTGGTGACACTTGTAGCTCCTGTGGAGAAGACAGCTGTGGGCATGGTGTGCAAGTATCTGAGTATCTTCTTAGTTTCTTCGAGAGTGTTCCTAGGAGTGAATTTTTGCACCCAGGGTCACCGTTCATGTTTTAGGGACCTGCCAGACTGTTCTCTGCAGTGGCTACTCCACTCTGCACCCCACCAGCAGCTCCAGAGTCTCCAGTGTCTCCAGTGTCTCCTCACTCCTGCCCGCGCTGAGCTCTGTCTTTTTGACCGTGACCATCATAGTAGAAGGGTAGCGTTTGGCTTTGGCTGAGACAGGAAGGTGTTCCAAGCACCCCTGGCTGAAGAGCCTTCTTTGGGTTCTAGTGTGGATCAAAGCCAGCCTGGGGGAGTCTGTGGTCAGCTTTAACTCTGTCCCTTCATGTTGGTGACCCTGAGCACGTGACCTCTGTGAGCTTTGACTTCCTCCTCTGAAATGGGTTGGCAGCCACTTCCAGGAGGTTGTCAGTGGGAAAGCAGGAGCCAGGGTGGGCACATTGGCATGGCTGCCTGCGTGTGAGGGGACCTTAGTGGGGCCAGGAGGGTGGCGCCATGAAAACCTAGATAACCATGGGGAGAGGGATCCGCGGGTGGTCCAGTGAGCTGCGCATGATGGCCCCTGCCTGTGGTGCCAGCTCCCTGAGAGCCTGAGACAGGACTAATGATTGAACCCAGGAGGTCAAAGCCAGCTTGGGTCACATAGAAAAATATCTTCGAGCTGGTCCACGGACCCCCAGCAAGAGCAGGTGAGGGTGCTTCTGTGGCTGGACTAGACCCCTTCTCAAGCACTGAACCCCAGCAGAGGGCTGGAAAGACCCTGTCCCTTGGTCCCCTGGCTATATCCCTTCTAATCTAGGACCTACCTAGCATCTCGCTGAAGCCCACATATAGGTATGTGTTGAGTGAGGACGTTCAAGTACACACCTGCCAATTGTACACAATTTGGTGACACTTGGTGGTGGTGGTCCCCAGCAATGTGCAGCCATCTCCCCCCTCCCCTTGTCTGGTTCTCTAACATTTTCTCCATCCTAGATGATAACCCTATGCCTATGAGGTGGTACCACCTCCTACCATCCTCTGCAATGCCACCTACCCAGTCTCCCGGGGTCAGCCTAGTGCCTGTTTCTATTTGTGCTCCTGGAGACGGAGCCCAGGTTTCACACTGCTAGGCAAGTGCTGCACTGTCGGGCCGAGTGCCAACCCTTGCTCTGGAGACTTCCTCTACATTGTCCTCGTCACCTTGTCACCTGGGGTGATATGATCCCAGATGGTATGTGTCCTACTGAGTCAGCTTGGTAGAACACATGTGTGCTCGATCCAGTCAATCTTGTGATGGGACACAGTAGCTGTCCCTGGGGCTCACTGTGCATCAGCTGGCCTGCGCTAGCTGGCGGTCGGGAAGGAGAGCAGGCAGAATAAGCTAACGTGTTATTCGGAGATTAAGGCAAAGGCTAGGCTCAAGGGAGCGATCTGGAAAGCCTGTTTGCTCTTGCAGTGCCCTGGCTGTGCCTTAGTAAGGAGGGAGCCTGATGGCTTGGGGGGGCATCCATTGAACCCCTCCCCCAGCCTCAGCTGGGCCACAGGCTAAAGAAAGGCCCCAGGCACAGTGTGGACACCAGGGAACCACTGGAGACTCGTTTCCCTGCTGTCTCTTAGTGGAGATCCCTGATCATGGCTGGAGAGTCAGAGAGGAAATCTTTGAGTCATGTTTTCTTGATCCCAGAGAGGAGGGAGGGAGGTCAGCTGGAATGGTACCCAGGCAGAACTGTATCTGTCCTCTCAGTGAGACCCCAACACAGCCTGGAGGTTTGAATGACAGTGGTGTGCGTCTCCTTTCACACACGAGACCGAGGACCTGCTTGCTCACAGGACAGAAACAGGACCAGCCAGGGGCCTGACTCCTACCCGCACCGCTACCTCTCCTCCCAGGTATATGAGATACTTGGGATGCTGCTGGGCTTAGGGAAACTTTGAGAAGGTGCTTTGGTTAGTGCAACGTGGTCGAAATGAATTCCAGCCCTTGCCATGGGGATAATGTGGCTGAGCTGATGATTTACTGTGCACTGTGTTAGGAAAATAAGCCCACCAGATGTCTAGTTTCCTGATCTTCCTTGACTGGGCTGGACAGTGATGGGAGGAGAGTTCAGACCACTCTGTATGGCTGTCTGCAGATGCAGCCTGTCGGTGAAGCCACAGAAGCACAGGGCAGGACAGCCTCTCTCGGGCTGCGCACACCCAAGCAGCCCCCGTCTGGTGTAGGGAGCAGAGTCTAGGCAGCCTCCAGTTTCATTGCGGATGGAAAGTTCAATCCAATATAAAACATAGAACTCGAGGAGCTGAAGAGATTGCTCAGTCGCTAAGAGCACTTGTTATTCTAGAGGACTCAAATTCAATTTCCCAGCCCCACATGGTGATTTGTGACCATCTGTAACTTCAGTTCCAGGGATGGCTTCTGGCTTCCACAGGCACCAGTGATGCACAGACATACATGCAGGCAAAATATTCATATACATAAAATTTAAATAAGAAAACAGAACCCAAAGCCCAGGAATGAATCTCCATCCCTGACACCCCAGTCAGAGTAGCTCTGAGGGAAAAGTGCCCCTGTTACCCCCACTCTGCTGTGGAATGTGGCCAGAGAGCAGCGTGTTCCCCGTGGAACGGGCTGTGCTTTCATGGCGTGTGAAAGCATGCAACCAGCCACCTAACCAGGCATCAATTCTAGTGAGCCTCTGTATCACGTGGTGACTTCCCACTCTCTACCACCTACACACACACACACACACACACACACACACACACACACACACCTCAGCAGGCTGGAGCAAAAGACCCACAAGTGCTGCACTTTGCCTTTCTGCCCTACTCCTAGGCCAGCCACTTGAGGAAAGTCTGCCATCGATACAAACAGAGCCAGGGCTGACCGTCCTTAGGCACAGGGGCAGGACTGAGTCTTTGAGATGTCTGCTGTGGGCTCCAGAAGTCACTGGTAGGAAGGTCGTTTCCAGCAGAGCCTCCCTCCAGAGGGACCCTTGGTCTGCTGGCCCTCCGCCCCACCTCGTGTGTACACACTGCAGCTGTGCGGTCCCTTCCACACCCCTCTGGTACTGCACCTCTTCTGAGCCCTAAGGCACTCAGCTCTAGCCAGTCCTCACTCTGCAGTGGTGTCTCTGTCACATCCCCACGTAAGGTCTTCCCTCAGTTCTCAGCTGAAGCTTCTAGTAGCTGGCAGCTCTTATGTGGCCACTGATGATGTCCCTGAGAACTCAAGACAAGTGACCGGAAGAGACCCGCGGGCTCTCTGTCCTCTATTCAGGTAGATGGAGCTCAGAGGCTACTACTGGACAGTTGAGCCACCCAACCTGTTGAAGAACCAACCCTCTTCTCTGTGCCCTGGCCCATGTGTAGTGTAGCCAAGAAGCAGGTATCTGCAGGTAACCTGCTTGGCCTTTGACCTCCCTTCTCTCTCATTTACTTCCTGGCCTGTGCCGAGAGCCAACATCAGTTTTCAAGAGCTGAACATCAGATTGGTAGAATTCCAAGGAGGCAAAGTTTAGTGTGGTCCAGGAATAGAAAGAATCGCAGACCTGGGTAGCTGGAGAAGTAGCTATCTGGGTCTCTAGGGCCTCGGTTAGTGGATGGAAGAAGGGTGGGTGGATGTGTGGACGGGTGAGTGTATGGACTGAGGAAGGGATGCGTGGAGAGACAGGTAAGTGGGTGGGTGGGTGGGTGGGTGGATGAATAGACGAATAGAGACAGGTGGGTGGGTAGATGAATGGGTGGGTGGACAGGTGGATGGACAGATGGGTGGGTGGATCAGTGGTTTGGGGGAACCTGTAGGAAGAAGTATATGTAGTTGAGTATGTAAGTGGTGAATCTATGTCTCCTCTAAGCACTGTGATTGTGGACAAGTGGAAATGTGCTTGTTCACAAGTGCTGGCCTCACACGTCCTCCTTTTTGTGTCCCTGGCACATTCAGTGCTTTCTCTTGTCACCGGCCACTCCCTCCTGGTGAGGCCCAGATCCATTTCCAGCCCTGAACCTCCACCCGCTCCTGTGCCAGGTGCCAGAGAACCTGCCCCTCCACGCCCACGGACAATGCTCCGTCTCTCCGCTCACTCGGGCCTGCCAGCACTTGGCCACAAAGCCTCGTTGAGGCGAGGACATAAGTTTCCCAGGTGTGGCTTGGCCCATGCGGGAGCCAGGGCAAGCAAACCAGCAGGTCACAGCCAGCATCGGGCCTGGGTCTGACGGAGAGTGGTGCGCATCGCCACACATGGCCTGTGCCAAGTGTTGGGCCTGCTGCCTGCCCTGCCCTGCCCAAGCCGGGCTCAGACCCCGGGCTAGGCTTGCTGTGCACTGTGCACTGCACATGCTTCTGTTCTTCTATGAGCTTAATGCTAAGAGGCTTCTATGAGTGACCTATTTCTTTTTGTTGTTGTTGATGTTTTTGTTTTTGTTTTTTGTTTTTTGTTTTTTCAAGACAGGGTTTCTCTGTGTAGCCCTGGCTGTCCTGGAACTCACTCTGTAGACCAGGCTGGCCTCGAACTCAGAAATCCGCCTGCCTCTGCCTCCCAAGTGCTGGGATTAAAGGCATGCGCCACCACCACCTGGCGAGTGACCTATTTCTAAACTTTAGGACATTTGCATATATGTCAGAATTTTTGACTTCTTATTGAAAACATTAAAAACTCTGGTCAGCCTGGGCCTTTGGCCTTGCCCCATCCTCATGACACTGAAGATTAGACAGGGCAGCAGGAGCCCAGCCCTCCCTGCACTGCCTCTGTGGCTATTGAACATGTGACCCTGGGGCCGACAACTCTGAGAAAGGCAGTGTGCATACCATACATGCTATGACATGCCGTCTCTCCATGTCCCCTGCTCCACAGCTTCACACAGGCCATGATGCACCAGCCCAAGATGGAGGGCCTGGATAACCAAACCGCCTACTTCCTGGGCCTTGCACTCCTGGGCTGGGGGCTCGTGTTTGTGCTGTCCAGCTTCTATGCACTGGGGTTCACTGGGACCTTTCTAGGTAAGACGCTGAGGTATGGGATGGGATACTGGGGTTCAGGGAGGGGCGGAGTCCAGTGGTCGCCATCTGCCATCTCTGATGTGACCTGAGAACCACTGGGGGACCCTGCCTATCATGGTCAGGACTTCCAGTTTTCCTAGATCATTAGACTCGGGCATCAAGCTGCTTCCTGCAAGAGTAGAGACCCTAGTCCTGGCTGATGGGCCCCAGACAACCCTCCTGGACTCAGCTCCCCCTTGAAGAAGGCGCTCAGTGCTTGTCTGCATGGAGGGGAGGTGGCAGGATGCTCAGGCATACAGGGGTCAGAGGGTGCAGCTGGGACTGGAGGGGCAACACCCTCCCTCATAACCACTCTTGGCTTTGCTTAGCACACTTGACTACCAAGTGATAGGACCTTGGCTGTGGTGTCCACAGGCAAAGCTTGCCCGCATCTAGGGTCGGGTGACAGGTAGAGGGATGTGGTCTCTTCTCCATCCTCCACTCCCTGGGACTCTGGTGCTTTGGACTTGGGAACCCAAAGTGGTCTAGTCTGGCCAGAAACCTTCTCACCTCATGACCACAGCGACTTCCATCATCTTGAAAGCAGTGAGGGCAAGCTCAAGACAGACTCTGCAGAGGAGGCTGAGGGTCAGGGGCCTTCAAACACAAATGCATGGAGGGTGGCAACCCCATCTGCAGGTGCCTGCCTGTTCCAGCTCCCAGGATGTCCTTGGAGCCAGCACAGCTACGAGAGCTGGCTCTGCACAGGGGACACCAGATTTGGCCCTTCCTGGCCTCTTGTTATGCAAAGACCAGGCCACTCCCTGGACCTTAACCTCCACCAGGGCCTCTTGGTCTTTAGAGCCCTGCTGTCTCCTAGCCGCCCAGGACATACACAATGGCCTGGTCTCTGCCTGGGCCAGGCTGCCCAGCTGCAGACTTGGAGGTCTGAAGAGTGTGCCTAGGAGGGGCAGTGCCACGAGGAACCAAGGAGCACATGAGCCAGGCCTCTCAGTGCTGTCACTGGTGGCTCAGTGCTTACTGCTCAGGCAGTTGCTGCTGGGAGCCATCCTGGGAGAGAGTGAGGCCAGGCTGGTTCTGGGAGGTGGTGGAGGGGAGGACTGCAGAGAGCAAGCTGGAGGAGCAGTAGGTCAGGTGGGGAGGGGCGCAGGCAGAGGTGTGGCAGAGGGCAGGCTGGGGCGCCCAGCCCACCCTGGTGGTCAGGGCCCGATGGGGAAATGAGCAGGGAGTGCTGAGGGGTGCAGGCCACAGTGCTGCCGTGGCTTTTGGTAGAAATGGCCTAGAAAGCAGAGGGTCCTACAAGCGTTGGAAGTAGAGCAGAATGGTCCCTCTCCTGTGACTCAGCCTGAAGCAGGTTTCTGTGCCACCCACTGTCAGGCTCCACTGCCCCGCTTCCTGCTTCCCCCCAGTGGTCCCCGGCTGCCTCTTGACTCTTGTACCTTTTGTCCCTGACAATGACAGCACCAATTTCTACTAGGCCCCTCCTGCCGAGGCTCCTCTTGTTGGGCTGGCTGCCCTATTTTCTGCTCAGGATGAAGCTGCATTGTTTTCTGGTTTAATGGGGGTGGGGGTGGGGGGGACAAAGGCGAGGCTGCTCGGAAAGGCTGCCCTGGCCCAGTGGAGACACTCCCCAGGTAGAGACCTGGACCAGATGCTTTGTTCTGTGGGTGTGGCCCAGTGATGTATGCAGTAGGCGGATGGATGACTGGCCTTCTGATGGTCTCTCCTTATGTCAGCTCCCCTGCGTTGACCTCCAGAGTAACAGGAAGCATGTGGTAGACAGGCTAGAGCCACAGCTAACCTGTGCTAGTTTGTCACTGTGATAAACACTGTGACCGAAAGCAACCTGGGAAGGAAGGATATACTTGGCTGAAATGTCACAGTCCATCACTGATGGAAGCCAAGGCTGGAACTTAAGGCGGGGACTGAAGTAGACTACGGAGGAGCACTGCGCACTGCCTTGCGTTAGTGGCCTGCTCAGCTAGCTACCTTTCTTACACAAGCCAGGACCACCACCTGCCCAGGGAGGCCACCGCCCACAGTGAGCTGGGTCTTGGCTCTCCCCACAGGAATCATTAATCAAGAAAAGGCCTCACAGGCATGCCCGCAAGCCAGTCTCATGGCGACATTTTCTTAGTTAAGGCTCGCTCCTCCCAGGTGACTCTAGTTCTAGTTTGCATTAAGCTAACAAAACAAATGCTGACACCCGAGCATTTGGCCAGCCCAAGGGAAAGAATGAGGCCTTGGGATAAGGGATACGAATGGTGTGCAGGGTTGAGGGGCGGAGCCAGGCAGATAGGGAAGGACCAACACAGGTGGGAAGGGGCTCCCCGGGAGGGAGGGAAGCCCCAGGAGAGAGGTCTGCACAGAGCAGGGTAAGGCGTCTAAAGAGAGGGAAGGTAGACACAGAGGCATCTCCTGGGCAGGTGGGGGAGGGGACCAGTGTGTTGGGGCTCAGGAGAGGAGAGGACGGAGCTGAGAACATCTGGGTGCCTGGCTCACTTGTGGAGCTCATGGGAAGGCTCCGATCCTGGAGGCTGTGGGCTCAGATCCCAGGCTGGGAGCCTCCTGGGCACCTCACCTGCAGATCCTTCAGGGCTCTCTAGGGATTTCCCTCAGTAATAGTGTGGCCAAGGACACAGGTGCCTGAGCCACCCTCACATCCTACCCCATCTCATCCACAGGTGACTACTTTGGGATCCTCATGGAGTCCAGAGTGACCACATTTCCCTTCAGCGTGCTGGACAACCCCATGTACTGGGGAAGTACAGCCAACTACCTGGGCTGGGCACTCATGTGAGTACTCGCTGCCCTAGGTGTCCAGACACAAGCTGAGCCCTCTTCCCGCAGCCTCCTGATCTCCAGCACACCCATCCTCTGCCGTGCAGCATGCACGCTGCTTTCACTAGACTGCCTGAGTCCATGCCTAGTCTATCCTTCCAAACCCCGCTGGCGGTGTCTCCTCTAGAGACGCCTTCCTGCCTCCTCTGGGTTTCCCGTGCCGAGTCAGTGATCAGTAAGTAGCCTGCCCGTCAGTGTCCTCTCTATGGCAGCCATACACGTCCCTTTATGTCACCAATAGTGCCTGGTGCCCAAGAGGAAAGGTCATTCCAAGCTTGGAGTGGCCAGGCCAGGGCTCCCAGGAACACGGGACACCTACCAGCTGCCTCCAAACAATGTTGATGTGCAGAGGCCCAGTAGACGGGATGGGGCCTTCATCTGAGGGCTAATTAGAGATGTGTCATTACTCCTGCTGGCAGGAGACGCTGACTCAGCAGGCCTCCCTCAGCCTGCCTGTCTCCTGCTTCTCAAGTCCCACTCCCAGATAGGAGTCCCCAGCAGACAGAGGAAGAGGCCCTGGGCCCTGCTCTCTCTCGTCCTCTGTCTCCCCAGTCCTACAAAGGAATGGGGTACTCTGGGCTCCTTGATCTGGATCATCAATCATCTGCCAGTGGGCTGTCTTGTATATCCTGGGTTGTTAGGAAGTCAAGCTGGACCAAGGTGACAATAAGTGGCCAGGTTTCCATGGAGATGGGAACCAGCTGACAGGACCGTTCGTGCACATCAGCACCTCCCAGCAGGTCTTTGAACCTGCACTGACCATGGGCCCAGTGCTGCTAGATGAGGCAGGGGGTGTATTTGCTCATAGCACCCAGCCCCTGCTGGACAGCTGGCTCCCAGAGCACTTGGGAGCATTCTCACCCACCAGCATCTTGGACCAAGGCAGGGGAAGTCCTGTTAGGGCCTTTTGCTGGGGCCACATGAGTGGCTGTTGTAGACAGTTGAAGACCTGCTTCACTCAGGAGTCATGGCAGAAGGTACAGGCCAGTGAGTCCATCCTCTCCCACGAGCAGTGGGGAAACGGAGGCTGAAGCCTGCACTCGCCTCAGGCCACATAGTACTTCCGGGGAAGAGGTGCTCTCGGTACTTAAGTTCCTGACTCCCCAGGCATAGCATTCTGGCTTTGCTCACTTTTCGTGTGGTAGTTAACTGTGGGGTCATGCTCACCCAGCATGGCGTGGAGGACTCTCCCTAAGGAGCGAGGTTTCCTAACCAGCCATCTTCCAGGGTCTTTCCCGACCCCACAGATCTCCGTGTGGCCAGAACCGCAGCTGGACCGTGTCTGGGGACAAAGTGCTGATTGAGCCAGGAGGGGTGGGAGGACATCATGCCACAGTTCCCCTGAGGTCAGGACACGGACATCAAGAGCTGTTCCAAGTTCACAGCGGAAAGGGACAACCAGGACAGAGCCCAGCTAAGGTCCGGGAAAGGCACGCTGGAGACCTTAGAGTGGGGGAAAGTTCCACCCAGGGCCTGGGGCAGTGGCAGAGGTGGTGGCCAGACTGTGAAGGTGGATGAGCCTGGTGATCTGTGCTGTGCAATGGAGAGGCCCTGTGTCCCTGCCCCTCCCAGGCAGACGCATGGACACACTGGCCAAGGCGGAGGGGCCATGGGAGCCACACATTCGTGTGTCCTTTGCCCTTTGGTGGCTAGATGTGTAATGGGGTCAGTCAAGGAGAGCAGGTCCTTGGTTACCTAAGGCCTGTTTCTGTCCCTTCTGGTTCATTCCTTTCCTGCTGAGGTGGATGCAGCAGTCCAGGCCCTGCAGGAGCCAGAGGAGCAGAGGTAACCATAGAAATAGACTGGGGACAGCTCAGCAGCAGCTATTTCTAGAAACCTGAGGCGACATTCTTGGCCCCTCCCTGCTGTCACTAACAGGCTGTCTCTGCTCACTGGCAGAGTGAGGTCAGAGACTGGTCACCTGCGGAGAGCCATGACAGAAGCGCTGTGTACATTCTGCAAGGACTCCTGTCCCTGGGCTAGGATGCTGGCAGGCCAGCTCAGGGCCTGGGGTCGTGGAGTGCAGTCCAGGTGGCTGGACCGCAAGCGCGGGTGGGTCCTGTGTCCTGTGCCCCTGCCCCGCCCTCCCAGACAGACGCATGGACAGACTGGCTAGCGTGAGGTCCAAGTGAGTGTCATGGAGTAAGCGTGGCAAGGCCAGTGTGCGGCTGCTGGTCCCGCCCGAGGGAAGGCTTTGCTTTGGGAAGATCTTTCCCACGCCCAGGCGACCCCAGACAGTGGTTACCGGCTGCACCTGTATGTGGGCCAGAGCTCAGGTGGCAAAATCTGCCAGAGGGGCCGTGTGCTCATGGAAGCCCTGGGTTTGTTTTTTGTTTGTTTTTGTTTGTTTGGTTGGTTTTTTACAAGAGCCTTATTTCCTGAGAACACTGTCTGGTGGGCAGTGGAAGTGTTTCCTGTCTCCGAGCCTCAGTCTCAGCAGACAGAGAAGCGTGGACTGCCCCACAAGGTGCCTTCCTCCCCTCCTGTCTTCCTGTGGCTCTCTAGAAAGCCAGACCTAGAAAGCCAGACCTAGGAAGGGGCACCACCAGGCTTAGCTTACCCACCAGAGGAGTCCCAGTATCAGCAAGGACCACACACTCTGTTGGCAGGAGTGGCTAAGTCCTTGCAACTGACGGGTCTGTCTGTCTGTCTGCAGGCACGCCAGTCCCACAGGCCTGCTGTTGACGGTGCTGGTGGCACTGGTCTATGTGGTCGCTCTCCTGTATGAAGAGTGAGTAGATGTGTGGTGGGCTGGGGGATGGGTGTGAAGGGCGAGTCAGACCAAGCTGCTCACTTAGAACTGTTTTGCGTGGCCTGGCAAACCTCACCAGGCTTGAGAAGCTGGGAGTGGGGAAGGTACCCCTGCCACCCGAGACTTAGGCAGGCAAGCTCTGGGGGACAGTGGGAATGTGGGTGCTGTCCTCACTGGTGCAGCAGGTTCTGGTGCTGGGGTACAGGAGTCTCCTGGAACAACCTACTGGAGCATTCCCCTGCCCACAGGCCCTTCACTGCTGAGATCTACCGACAGAAAGCCACCAGGTTGCACAAAAGGAGCTGACAGAGCCACGGGGGATCTTTGGAAAGCCGGACTGGCCTCCCGGGCTGCACCAAGCGACAACCGTTCCTGGGGAGTGCAGCGCTGGCCACTGTACCTGTGCCTTAGAAACCAGTCATGGGGGCCTCAGGCATCATGCCGTGTGACTGTGGAGGCCCCCATTCCCACCATGCCCCCCACACTAATAAAGGCATTGTGACCTCCGCACCTCTCTGGTCCCTTCCCATCCCGGTCCCAGGAGTGTTGTCGGGCGTGGGCTCTAGGCTGTGGGAGGCCTGGACAAAGCGAGGAACCGCATCCTCTGAGGGCTTCTGGGCTGGATTTGTTTGGCCCTTTCTTTCCAGTGCAGCCTCTGGTGCTGTCTAGGATTCACAAAGAACAAACTCAGCAAAAGATCTCAGCAACAGAACTGGCTGCCGTCACAGCCTTTCCTAGGCAGTGACACCCTGGTCACCTGCCATCCACGCCCTCGATGCCCAGAACCCAGTTCAACATCCACCAACCTGAGAGCAGAGACATCGCCATAGCCGGTTAGTGACACTCATATCACCCGGTGGCAGCAGCGTGCTCCTGGGCCACGATCCAATCCCCAGATTCTTACAGGTTGGCTGTCTTTCTCCTTTCCTATCATGGTGGTTCTCGATCCTCCTTCCTCTCTCTGGTCTCCTTTGCCTCTGTCTCCCTGCCCAGCCATTGGCTGCCAGCAACTTTACCAGTCAAAGCCAACTGGGGGCAGGGACCCTCAGCGTCCTACAAGTGGATTCTCATACAATTTTGGGAACCCAATTAACATAACACAAGCGTTAGACCAAATCCACCACAAGGAGGTCTATCAGATTAAATAGCACTGTCATTCCACCAGGATTGTCATCTAAAGGCAAGACACAGCAGACACCCCCTCCGTTCACCTGAGCTGGGTAAACTCTGCTGGAGACAGGATGTGTGTGTAGCTGAGCTTTTGCTACGTTGTGGGTTCTTCTTGCACTCTTCTCCACCCTTTTTCTTCGACCCTTTCAACCACCTAACTCTATAGGCGAGGGGAAATAATGATAGATAGGAAAGGAAAGAGATTCCTGAATAAAGTCAGGGGCTTGAAAGGGGGTGATGTTACCCTTAGACAGACTTCCTGCTGATTGGGGGCATCGAGTTCTTTAGAGCAGGTGTGATCTCCGCCATTAGGATATCTAATTTCTTCTCGTTTCTTCTTTGCACATGACTAACAAACAGCAGCCAACAGCCCACCAAGCCCACCTACTGGGGCTCCAGCATTTACACACCTTCTGACAAGTCCCAGAACTCCAAACATCACACAACCGCAGAAACTATCTGCAGTTGGCAGAATCACACACACACACACACACACACACACACACCCGCTCGAGCACTGGGCAGATCCCAGCCAGCTGCTGCCGACAGTCATCTGAGGCAGAGTGTCCAACCCATATCCTGCACCTGGGATTAAAACAAAAACACATTCTTATAATATTTCTGTGGTTTTAAAAAATAAAACCAAAAGTCTCACTACGTGGATGTGTAGGCAGAGCACGTGATGGAAAAGGTGGGTCACAAGTTGACTTTTGGCATCAGAGGGACAAAGAACGGCCGTCCTCTGCTCTTTGTCACCGAGTGGCTGTTAGCAGCTAGGACCAGCCTGACCTCCAGGACTCCAGGCTTCTGGTGGAAGCTTAGGGTTACCTAAGCTTGCTGGGCTGTGGGGTGATTGCCCTAACTCACCGGAGACCCTCATCTCCTCAGTCTCAGCCGTGTTCTTTTGCTAGGGTGCCTCACTGGCCCAGAAAACCTTGTGAGATTTGGGGATCCAGAGGACCAGCCTATGCCTACTCCAGCCCTGGGCTGCCTAGTCCTGGGGCTCATGAGATGGCACCTAAGGCTGCTGCTCTCTCCTGACATCCTGTTATTGTCACCCAGGACCCTGGCCAAGGCTTGCATGGGCTTTAACAAGTGCCCCAGGCTTACCATCTCACTGTACACAGGTCTCCTGCCTCACATTTCCAGCCCTCTGAGGAGGCCTGAGCTCCCCCTTCCAGCCTCAGGCCAGAGCTTTGGCTGCAGACCCCGGTTGGGCAGACAAGAACCACACCTTTTATTAGTGTGGCCTCAGAGTCTTGTTTCCCTGGGCCCTTGACAGAGTGTAGGGCTGTCATCCTGAGCCCTGCTCCCCCCTCATACCCCTTCTGGTGGGCGAAAATTGCCAAGACCACTGAAGCAAGCAGTCTTTACCTGTTTCCTCACTGTAGACGGTACCATGCACGCCCGATCGCAAAGCTCAGGCAGGTGTCCTGGTAAGGCTGGGCCAGAGAAACCTCAGTCCCCTTGGCACCAAATGGGGCAGAGATGCCCCTTTGCCATTGGTGTCCTCTTGTCCAGTCTCTGCACCAAGAGAGGCTTGGCTCTGTCACTGGCCTGCACATCCCTGCATGTACCTATTGGCTCAGTTGCCAGGCTGTGGGTATGGGCAGAGGGAAGAGGCAGCCCCAGCTCCCTAACAACTGGGTGGAGGCAACAGCCAAGGCAGACGTGGAGGTCATGTGATTTCAGAGAGGAGAAGAGGCTGCAGAGGGCTCTGGAGGGAGGAATGAGACCTAAATATTTTTCTGGGGACCACAGACTATGGATGTCCTCGTCATACACCCAGGAGGACTGGGCACATGAACCCAGTTGTGTGCCAGTTGGAATCCAGCAGGAGACAGGGATGGGGTGGAGCCCGTCAGGAGGCTCAAAAGTCTGAATTTGCGCCAGTTGCCAGAGAGCTGGGGCTGCCCCCTGACTATGGCTATGCTGCTTCGAGCCCAGACGAAGCCCGTGCATAGTGCTGGGAGCACATAGTAGGGCAAGCTGCTCTCCCAATGGCCAAGAAGTAAAGAGTAAATGAGAAAGGAGTTGGGGCCCCACAACTGCATTCAAAGGCACCCTCACAATAGCCTAAAGACTGCCCACCAGGCCCCACCTCTTAAAGGTCTGCCATCTCCCAAGATCATCCTCTGGGGACCCAGACTTTCTCCACCTGACTCTAGCAGTGTCCATAGCTGGCGAGGTCCTTGCCGGTGGAGCCCTGGCGCCCTGCACGATGAGACCGCACATCCCGGCTCACCTCTGCTGCTCTTCCAATGAAGCCCCAGTCCCTCCCACTAGGCTGCAGCCCGACCCTGCGCTCCTGCTTACCCGTGATCACTCCCAGGGGGAGGTCCCACTGCCAGACTCCGCGGGTGACTGACTTTGTTCTCTGAGTTTCCAGTGGGGCTCCAGATTCAGTGGGAGCTTTGAGGGGGGCACTCAAGCCATAGAGGACCCTTTTCTTTTTTTATTGATGAACACTGCACTGTAGGTAGATGGTGTCTTGTTTATCCATTCAGTGGGTGAACACTGGGTGGTTTTCACTACAGGACACACCATTGTGAACACTTGTGTATACATCTTTACACATACAGATGGTTCCATTGCTTTGGGGTATATGCTTAGGGATGGAGTTGCTTGTGACCCCTCAGCAGTTATTTATGCCGTCTCCATCACTTTGCATTCCCCTTTCGATGAGCATCCTTTCCTGAGATGGACTCTACAGTCAGACACATTGTTCTGCTTTCTTGTAGTAATGGCATTGAACCTGGTCTTCCACTAATGTATGTGGTCAAATGGCACTTTTCTGATGGTATGGCAGTGATGTTGAGAGCGACATGCAAAAGAAAACAGACCGAAGGCCAGTTTTTCCCAGGCTTCAGGGGTGGTGTGTGCCAAGGCCCAGCAGTGAGAGAACTCCAAAGGGCCGAGCTATCGGGGCGATGACTGCGAGTGAGTGCCTTGCCACTTGGTCCTGGGCTATGGCACTCTCGTTTCACTGAGCCTTGGGCTCAGCCCAAATGAACCTGCCTTGAAGACACAGTCTCCTGTGTGGGGTGGGAAGCTGAAGTGTCCCTTTCCTACTGCCCAGCCCTCTGCCCAACACATCATTTACTCCGATTTGGCCTCCAAAGGGTCCCTTGAGTCTGATGTGGGAGGCTGTAGGAAGGTTGGAGGGAGTAGGAGCTAAGTTGCCTCTCCCAAAAAGCTAATAGGACGTCACTCACGGAGCAGAGGTGAGGGGCAGAGAGGGATACCGTGTTCCCCACTGCTCTTTCATAGCTGAGGTCTTCCTGCTTTGGAAGCAGAGACAGGGGTGACAGATGCTGGTGGCACACGAGAGAGTGACAGCCCTGGGCCCAGGTGTGTATCAGTTCCGGGCTCCTGCCTCTGCCACTTGGCCCCTGAGGGTAACATGGTGGCACCTGGTGCCCTTCTCTGTGACCCAAATTCAAAGAACCCTCTGAATCCTCTTCACCTCTGCATGGGGCTGTGTGGCTGGCGTTTCCAGCTTACAGACCCTTGTCCTCTGCTGGGTTCCCCTCAGCATTTGAGCAGGTGGTAAGAGTTCTGGTCTGAGCAGAAAGCGTGACACTGCTACAAACCTGAGTGGTCAGAAAACACCATGGTGGCTTCCAGGGTTTCTGGGAAAGGGATGCACATGCTGTCCCCATGTGGGGCAGTCAGTGTCCTGGGGGGCACAGATGGCAGTTGGGATTATGTGGGACTGCACCGCCTGTCTTCCAGACCCCTCAGTGTTCACGCGACTGGAGACTTGACAGCAGAGGCTGTGTGGAGGTGTGCCTGGAGCCTACCTAACAGGGTGCTTGAGCTGGGTAACCGAACCTCAAAGGTGTCAGGAAACCACCACTATCTGACAGTCTCCTTGCATCTAGAAGGGGCTGAGGTATGAGGTCAGGCCCAGCCTTGACACTGACCGTGGAAGGAGAAAAGGCCACGAATCTAAGCTGAACCGTGTCCGTCTGGATGTCTGTGGGTAGAGCTGGGCTGTGTCTTTGATTCTGCCATCCCTCTATTCCTATTCCTTGGATCTTCCTGGGACTAGAGACTCAGGGGAATGGTGACATTGGCTCCACCCACCCTGAGTCAGAGTCCCAGCCTTCCATACCATCCATGCCTTCCAGAGGCAGAGGAGAGGGGCCTCAGTCTGAGGTGAGCAGCCATTGCTTGCCCCCTTAAGAGGCCTCTTCCTGCAGTGAACGCTCTATGCTTCTTACTGGACACAGCAGTCCTGTGTTTGGCTGAGGCTCAGGCCCTCCTCCCACATGGGGGCAGACGCCCTAGATGGGGAAGGGAGGGGAGCAGCAGCAAGGGTAAGAACCAGGAGTGGTGAAGGGCTCACCCCAGCTGGCCTGCCCTAGATCTAGCTGATGAGTCCCCGGGTGCTTGATTGATATGGATGGAGAAGCAGCCAGGGAGGGAAGGGGAGTGAATATGGATATCCTGCGAGACCGAAGCAGGCCAGACAGCCGCCAGACAGCCGCCGCAGCCTCTGTAGTGGGCTCTGTGGTGGGGGGCGCAGGCAGAGGAGGAAAGGAAGACGAGGACCAGGTGGCCTGCTTAGCAGGCCCGCAGTGTGCTTCCCTGTGCCTTAGTCCCCCCATCTGTTAAATGCCGAGTGCTGCTTCTCTGTCTCCAGGGAGAGCATTATTACTTAGCACAAGGACCACCAAATCAATAACACCTAGGTCTCGTGGGCCCCAGGCAGGATGCCCACTGCTGATCTAGAGACTGGGTTTCTATTGAGATCCTGGGTCTCAGGGAAGGGATGAAACCTTGGGTGCCTGGTGCAACATCTGGATAGGTGGGAATGACCTTAGCCCTGCCTGTGGGACACCAAGACTTCCTGGATGGGCAAGTGGCATTTGTCAGCCGGTGGGTCTCTGGGCCTCACCTAAATCAGACAAGGTCAAAGCAGAATAAAACCACAGCTCGACTCTGTGATCAGTTCCAAGCAGCAGACCCGTCCTTTTCTCCTCGAGCATTACCCAGTCCTGGTTACTGATCAACCTGCCGCTGGCAGCCTCCCCTGGGCGGCCTCCCTTTATTGTTCTGACCAGACCCTGGTCTTGGAACGTGTTTGCACTGAATCTTTACGATCAAGGAACCAGTGTCATCTTCCAGAAAGGGAAACTGAGCTACAGAGAAGGTTGTGCTTCCAGGCCTCCTCTGAGATCATCGGTCCCAGTTAGGCCCCTCAGTATAAAATGACGATGATTAGCCCGTGAGAGAGAAAAGTCCAGAAAGCCATAGGAGACTGTAGGGGACACTGGCCTGTTTTGGTTTTTTTTTTTTTTTTAAAAAGGGCTTGTCTCTAAGTATGAAATCAGGGACAAAAATCTCCTTTACTGAGGTCCCCACCGACCTTATCTCTAGTTGGGAGAATAGAGGACAAGAATGGAAGTCCGTGACAACGCCCCCACTCTGACTCCGCAGCCAGCCTCCTGCCCCTCTCCAGAGTGGCCACAACCTTAGTGCATCCGTGGGGCTCCCTGCTTCCCTCTGGTGGCTGAAGCGCAAAGTGCGGGCTGTAACGTAGGAAACCCACAAACACCGGACACTGCGCCCAAACACCGGGCCCACCACGGGCCCGGGGACCTAAGGGGTTTGGGCTGGGGCAAATGGCCAGCAAACCTATTGCTATCACCAGATCATATTTTTTGGGAAACTGAGGCCCAAGAAAAGTGAGCGCCTGTGCACTGGTTTTGAGAGAATGGGGATCCCAGAGGTAAGTAAATCAATGGAACAGTCAGGACCTCTGCGACCAAAGCCGTGGGAAGCGCCGGATCCTCGGGCGGCGGTAGTTTGGACTTAGTTATCCTTCCAGCGCACGTAGATCTGGAGCGGAGCCTCAGGCTCCAAGGCGGAGGTCGCTGCGTCTAGGAGGAGCCGGGCGCGTCCGGGGGCGGGACGTGACGCACCTTGGCTGGGAGGTGCCAGCCCGGGCTTCGGCCAGCTGCATATAAGGGCGGTGTGGCGCGCGGAAAGCCTGAGCCCGCTGTCTGTACCCAAGAGCTCAGGCCAGCTCGCGCGGTCCCGAAGCCAAGCTCTTCCGCCACTCCGGAGTCCTCCGCAGCCCTCTACCTTCTCTCGACCACGCATCCGCCCCTGGGGCCCCTCTGCCCAATGAAACTGGCCGCGATGATCAAGAAGATGTGCCCAAGCGACTCTGAACTGAGTATCCCGGCCAAGAACTGCTACAGGATGGTCATCCTCGGCTCATCCAAAGTGGGCAAGACGGCCATCGTGTCGCGCTTCCTCACGGGCCGTTTCGAGGACGCTTACACCCCTACCATCGAGGACTTCCACCGAAAGTTTTACTCGATCCGCGGCGAAGTCTACCAGTTGGACATACTGGACACATCCGGCAATCATCCGTTTCCCGCCATGCGGCGCCTCTCTATCCTCACAGGTGAGTAGGGGACGACGGGGACTGTGGGGCCGGAGTCTTGCGGGGAGCGCATGGGGCTGGGGTGTCGTGCTTGGGGCCGCGCGGTCTGCTGCTCTGTGCTTGGCAGCTGCCCTCACCTTTCCCATTCGTTCCCCTGTAGGAGACGTTTTCATTCTGGTGTTCAGCTTAGACAACCGCGACTCATTCGAGGAGGTGCAAAGGCTCAAACAGCAGATCCTAGACACTAAGTCCTGTCTCAAGAACAAAACCAAAGAGAATGTGGACGTGCCGCTGGTCATTTGCGGAAACAAAGGGGACCGGGACTTCTACCGCGAAGTAGAGCAGCGGGAGATTGAGCAGCTGGTGGGTGACGACCCTCAGCGTTGTGCCTACTTCGAGATCTCGGCCAAGAAGAACAGCAGCTTGGACCAGATGTTCCGTGCGCTCTTTGCCATGGCCAAGCTGCCTAGCGAGATGAGCCCGGACTTGCACCGCAAGGTGTCTGTGCAGTACTGCGACGTACTGCACAAAAAGGCTCTGAGGAACAAGAAGCTTCTGCGTGCGGGCAGCGGAGGCGGGGGTGACCACGGCGATGCCTTTGGCATTTTGGCGCCCTTTGCTCGCAGACCCAGCGTGCACAGCGACCTCATGTACATTCGTGAAAAAACCAGTGTCGGCAGCCAGGCTAAGGACAAGGAGCGCTGTGTCATCAGTTAGGAGCCCCCCAGGGTCAGCCACAGAACCTGAGGACCTTTTTTGTTCAAAAGTCAAATCGGATCCCCGGGCTAGTCTGAGCATTCCGTGCCACAGGAGCGCCAAGTGGCCTCCTCCCTCCCTCCCTGAGACCCAGCCCTGTGTACCAGGGAGACGCTGCCAAGCCAGTAAGGGACAGTCATCTGATGTGAACGGAAAGAGAACGAGCTAAGACTGGGCTTTCACCTCCGACTCGCGGATGCCAGGACCCAGCAGAGGGGTCCTTGGCATTTCTCTCATTGATTTGAGAAAGAGTGTGTGAAGTCCATCAGCCTGTGAGCCTTCAAGTAACTGTCCTGCTTGCTCCAGGGCCAGGACTAAACGGGGCATTATCTTGTCTGTGATTGGTGTTGCCATGACCGCTGTCAGCCACCTCTGTCCTCAGCAAACTGGAAACTTTGGCTGGAGGTGGGGGGTTCAATCATAGCCAAGTGACTTGTTTACATGTGTGTGTGTGTGTGTGTGTGTGCAATTACCCAAAAGAAAACAGAACACAAAACTTGCACTTTAATAGTTCCAGTGTCAATGTGACATGAACAAAATCTCTACATTTCTATTGTGTAAGGTCTTTATTATTTTTTTTATTTAAAATAAAATAATTGAAAAATGGAAAATGGTGCTTTGCTTTTAGGCTTTCTGCCTCAGTGCCAGTGGCCAAGAACTGGAGAGGGACCTGGCTTCCGGAAAATGGTTTCCCGCTTCCAAGTGGGACGTGCCCTACACCTCTACCAGACTCTGTCTAGCCTGTACTGGGGGCCTTGTTTTGGAGAATATGCATACTCCTTCCCCACAGGTCATCCGTTAATCATGGCAGGCGACAGGACGCTGTCACACCTGAAACTCTGACCCTGATTAACAAACAGGGAGGCTTAGCTGGGGAGGTGAGTCTGGGGCGGTGCCTGTGCCGGGTGTTTATCCCTTGCCCCAGGGTTGCCACGGGACCTAGACTGGGAAAGCAGGGAGCTTAGCTTGTAGTGCAGCTCCCAGAAGCACTCGCAGGCGGGGCCCATCTCCTCGGGACTTTCTTATCCCCTGTGGCTAAGGGCTCAGAGTTTGTGACTCAGATCTCCTTGCCACTCCTACTGTCAACTTAGGGCAAGTGTCACCTTCAAACCTCCAATTCTGCAGCTGAGGAATAGAGGCGGGGTCAACATGGTCCCTGAGGGGTCAACAGAACTGCTGCAGCTGCCAAGCCAAATACTTGGTTTTTCAAAAGGGTCCTCACCTTCAAGGGGCGCACAAAAGTGTCTGTGGGGAGGTGGGGCGGGGGGGGGGGAATTGTGTCTTGTCAACCCTGCTTTGGGAAGAACCACTTCCAAGGAACTGTGTCTCCTCAAATCTCAGGAAGGCACTCACTTCTCAACAATGAATGGCAGGGCTCCCCAGGGTCCCCACAGGAGACATGTGGGCCTCGGTGCTAGTTTAACAGATGCTCATGGGTGGGAGAAGGCGCACGGGGAACGGTTCCCTCCACACCACCTGCTCAACATACCGCTCTAATTCTTCATTATAAAACCCGTAATTACAGGGTCTGGATCCTAGCTGAGACAGAGACAGAGACAGAGACAACAGGCAGCCCATGTGTCCTGAGCAGACCATACTTTTAATTACATATCTGAAAACATGACAGGTCAACACACGGGAACATTTGAACACACTGGAAGCCTCTGAGCCTCCAGCCCTTCGAGGAAGCCTTCTTTCTTCTGTCAGAAGATCTGCACTTACAGGAACCAGTCAGGGTCTGGAAACTGGCCCGTCACTGCCTCAACCTCACAGGAAGTAGCAAATTCAGTTAAACAACAGTCCCAAGGCGGGTGGCTTGATTGCCACCCTCTACTCAAACTCAGAGCCCACTTTTCTGCCCAAACCACTAGAAGTCAGAACCCTCTTTCACACATCCCAGGTCCAAGTGTGAGGCATCTTGGAGAGACAATGCCACCAGAACGGTTGCTCCAAACATCCCCAGGCAGCGCTACCCCCGACAAGGCCAGCTGGCAGGCACCTGCTAAGTCCTGAGCTGGTCAGCCCAGGCTGTGCCCATTTCAAGATCCAAACAATACTGGGTACTTCTCACCTTCCTCCCGAGAAGGAAAGGGCCATGGTGCCCTCAGTTTAACAGTCCCTGAGAGACAGAGGACACAGTGTCCTACCTGGAGTCCTGGGCACACTACAAGTAGAGCGCAGCTGTGGAACCCCCAGACTTAGCTCCCCAAGCCCTTAGAACCACACATCCCCCGGCTGAGAAATGCCCCGACTGCCCCTGCCAGCTACTCTGCTCCATACCACAAGTGTGCAGGGACCATGTGCAGCGAAGCAAATATGACTTCTCGACTAGAGGGGAGATGACGAGGTAAGATAGGAACCAGGGCAGAGCCGCTTGCCTAACAGCCTCTGAGCCAGCGTGGGAAGGACAAAGGACCCCAGGCAAGCAGTGCTGTGGCTATTCTGAGCACGGCCTGAAGTGAGGAAGATAAAGGCGGCAAGAGCCGACAGGGCTAGCGTCAGCGCTGGAGACTGGAGCTGGTGGCCGGGGCGCAGAGCTCTGGGCGGACACCCCCAGAGATAGAGTTTCATTCAGTAGTTCCAAAAAAAAAAAAAAAAAAAAAAAAGGAAGTGAACTGTTTTCAGGGAGAAGCCACCCACCCTCTGGCCTTTCAAAACAATGTGCATACTCTCACAGCCTGCTTTAATTATAATAAGTCCATGCCATCTGAGTGCAGGCCTAATTTACCCCATGAATTTTATGCAAATGCTTCATGAAACTGCTGTTAATGGGAACAGTATGTACCTGATACCACGCTGATGCTATCGGGAGTGGGAGGAGCTGAGGGAAAGAAGGGAACAGCTACTTCCTCTCCCTCTGGGCCCTGGAGATCTGCTGATGGAACCCGGGGCACAGTCAAAGCTGAGTACCGCCACTGAGGCCCACGCCAGTCACATGTGGCTCACAGTTTAGAGCTGGGCTCCCAAGGAGCCGGACACCACAGGTGTGAAGCTTGCAGTCTGCTGGCCGCTGGCCTGGGAGCTGGCCCTACTCCTTGGGGATCTCAAACATGCAGAGGCTCTTGTACTTGTGCAGGAGCTCATTCTTGGTCCTGACTTGTTCTCGGAGGCTGTGCAGCTGCTGCTGCTGCTGCTCAGGGCTCACGTGGATGCCGGGCATGGTGCCTATGAGCTTCCGCATCTCCTGGAACTTTGTTTTGAGGGCGTTCAGGTCCTGGGGTAGATCCGGGCTGTCCTTGTCCATGCTGGATGATAGGAGGAGTAGAAGGCAGGCAGTCAGTTATTAGCGTGTGTAGCTCATCTCCACAATGCCTTCCTGTTCTACATCCTCTGACACCTTTTAGAATGTTGTTAGACATGTCTGTTCCCTGACTAGGTTGCCTACTCCAGAAGACAAGAATTGGTCTTTAATTTGTTTTGTTTTGTTCTTTAGCTTTAAGCTCATCAAAACACTGCCAACTAGCACACTTGACAAGTCAGATACTTAACCTCTCTGTGATGGCAGGGACCAAGCTGGCTTCGTCACAGCCGGCTCACCAACCTGGCCCTACACATAGGACACTGCGCTCAAGAAACAACTGTGTGTCAAGAACACTTGAACGGGTATGACAACCTGAGTCGGGAGCTCCACCACCCATGTAAAAGCAGGGCACACATGCCTATAAACCAGCTCAGGCTTGGGGTGGGACGGGGGCGTAGAAACAGGCAGACCTCAGAAGCCCAAGCAGCGAGTCTCAGGTTCTGTGCAAAGGAACACAGGGAGGAGGGATAAGGCTGGGCACAAGTGCCCACCTCTGCCTCCCCCGCCACTCACACGGGTACACACACCACATACACAAACCCAAGAACATTTCCAAAACACCACCTGCCAAAAGAACGAATGCTTGAAAAGCAAGGCTCAGCTGTGCTAAATGAATTGCCGTTACCAATCATCAGGTGATCCTTCCAAAAACAAAGAAAAACAAACTTGTAGAAACACTCGCTTCACCTGACCTGAGCCATCTGCAGGCCAACCAGGAGGCTTTGCAGTTAGCAGGACCTTGGCTTTACTGAGCTGTGGCACCTGATTAGGCCTGTTAACATAAAGACAAACTCCCAAAGACCATTCTCCTCTCCACAGCTCTGCAGACACCTTCCTCTGGACCAAGGTCATTCTGAAGGCAGATCATTCCTATCCGTTCACAGCCCCGGCATGGCAGAGACCCCCAGGCTTGTTATCAAACTAAGGCAAAAGAACCCAAACCCTAGGAACAAAGGCGTTGCCCCAAGGCAAGAAGCAGAGGAGCCTGGGAAGCGGGTCCTGCTCAGTCCTGCTCCGTGTGGTGTGCAGGCACTGAGGACCACCACTGATGTGCTGTCAGAATTTAACATACACTTTTAACAAAACTGGTTACATCACAAGACTAGAAAGATACAATAAAAACAAACAAGAAAAAAAACCCACAAAATTAAAATGGGGAGGGTTTATAGTGATAATAATTCCTGAAGTAAACAACCTAGCCCCAAAGAAATTCTAATTCACAAAGCAAAGTGTGAGCCATGTTTCAGATGCTCACTTCTGAAACTCTCCAAACTCCAGATACCCATTCTTTACAGGGTAAACTTTGGGGAAAGGGGGTAGCCTTCAGACAAGGAACAGCCCTATAGGGAACGCCCCGGGAGGGTGGCTGGGCTGCAGACCTCTGCAGTAGGCCACTCACCCGCCCTAGTTGGTAGGTAAATAGCACAGAAGCCCTGGCGTGAGGAAAGCATCTATTCAGGAACTGCTCAAACCAAGAGGGAACCTGTTATGCCAGGATGACTGTGAAACAGTGAAATCCCCAGGCCTAAAGAACAGGGTCAGACTTGATAGTAGGGAATAAAAGCAGAAAGCTCTAAATGGGCCTGCCTTTGTGCTCAGCGTTAGTCACCATCCAACTTTAGAAGGGAGAGAGAGAGAGACTAGGTCAGGATCGATGGAAATCATACAAACAAGGACAAAGTTAGAGCATCGTGGTCCCATCTGCTGTGCTTTCTTAGAGTGGGCAGAAACACTACAGCCACGGGGGCAGGAGGAGCAGAGCATCCGCCCAGCAGCTGGCATAGGCATTTGGACGTGCATCCCAGGTTCTTGGATAAAAGCCTAGGAAAGATGGGTGCATCTAAGAACATGCCCTGGGTTCCCCATTTATTTTTTGCATAGAAGCAAATCGACAACAATGGGCAGTGTGTCCTCCAGCAATGCAAACGGAAGGGAAGGCATGGGCCATCTGGACAGCCACGCCCTTACCTCTGGTAACCTGAGCTGGGGGCCTGTATCATTTCCATCAAATGTCCCTCCTCCTCAGAAGCATGCGCCTCTCTGTCCCTGCTGACCAGCCTGAGCTACCCCCCCCCTCAGTCTTCTCCTCTGTTCACAGCTTCTCCTCCACTACTGGTTCCAGTGGCTTCCACTTTCCCCAAACCAGTTTCTCTCTTATTTAGTGGAAGTGGAGGGAAAAACTCAAAGTGGCAGATGTTAGAAAAGGGGAGACCTTTGAGTCCCAGTCTCACAAAGTGGCAGATGTTAGAAAAGGGGAGACCTTTGAGTCTCGAGTCCCACAGACACCTGTGTTAGCATGTGATGTAAACTTGTAGATTATTCCAAAATGAGCAATAACAGACAACCATATATATACTTTTGTTATTCTGACAGAAGCATATCAAATGTGGCTCTCATTCTTGTCTTTCCAAATTAGTATACATTTGATTACATTGTGAAATTATTTACAAACTGGAATGTTTGCAATCCATCAAAATGACAGTGGACACTGTGTACCTGCATCTTTACATAACTGTGCAAGTATTCTGGAAAGATGTCACACCAGGAGAAATCTGGATTAAAGACTTTATATAATTCTTGACAGAATGCCCTCTGAGCTAGGCACACAGACACCTATAATCCCAGTTTCTTGGGAGACTGGGGCAGGAAAACCAAGTTTGAGGTCAGTCTAGGCAGCACACTAAGATGCCATCCCAAACATAAACATACACCTCTGCAAAACTCAGAGACGTCCCTCCCCTGACTGTGTCCTGGCTCCTCCCTGTCTCGCAGTGGTCTACTTCTCTCTCTAGTTCTGCCGGTGCCCACCAGACCTTTGGTGCAGTGGCTCTGGGCCTCCCGCACTGGCTTTCATCTGCCACAGGATTGCTGGTAGTTTCAATTCTCTTCGAGTTATTGAAGGTTCTGCTACTTAAAGAAGCTTGAGAAAAACAACAAACAAACAAAACAACCGTCCTCCAGCATGCCTTCAGGTTTGTTTGCTCGCTCATCAATCCCCACATCCCCTCTCCTGGGTCAGCTCCTCCTCCAGCATCCAGACTTTTCTCCCTCGAGTCTGATGAGCCTGCAAGCATCCACAGTGGAACAGCCATCCGCCTGTCTCTGTCTACATCCACGGGGGACAGCAGCCCACACCCACTAAGACTGCCCTCTCTGACTCTCCCACTGTGTGTCCAGCTAATTCCCCCTTCGCCAGACTACTTCAGACAACCATTGCCACTGCTTATTAGACATAGAGGTCCCTCCCCCCCTTCTCCCAAACCCTCTGGCCTATCCACCTTTCGAAATCCAACTCCGAGCAGGTCACTATGCCTCTTAAGAACTGTGGTGCCCCCCCACCCCACCCCAACATACGCACAGGACAAATTCAACTGTGAGAGGCTACAGGGGCCATTCCAAGTACTTTTAACTTTTGCTTCCCAGGACCTTCCCTGGCAGCTTTTCTTTTACTGTATTTTCTGCTGGAAGTAGAGGCCTTCGGGGCCTGGGTACTTCTACTGTGAGTCTGCAAAGACCTGGCAGAGAAGCAGACACAGGGAAGCAGCTCTTCCAAGCAGTCTTCAGACAGGTCCTAAGGGCACCCCTTCTGCTCCAGGACACAGCTGAGAGATACAGTGGGCACAAGGTGGACAAAGGTAGCAGAACTGCAAATGCCAGACATCATCTGTGGGGGTGCTTCCTACACAGCCCAGCAGGTCTCAGCTGGCGAGGAGCCTGTGTGTGGGAAGAGGCAGGTCAGCAACGCTCTGTTCCCATAAAAGAGGTCTTGCTGACCTGCGGTGAGCAGGCGGGAGGGATGCTTGAGCTCAACACTTGAACTCCCTGTCCTGGGTCGACACAGATGGCTCTCCTGTACTCACTAGCAACCTAAGGGATCTGGTAGAAGTACGACATTTAATTAAACTACATCGCTTAAGCTCCCAAATCGACAGACTACTAACTGGGTGGGCCGGAGAGTGGCAGACAAGCAGGGAGACAAGCAGGGACAGCTCACTTCAGAACGGGCAGGCTGGGACACTTAGTTCCAAACCCAGATGAGATAAGCTCAATTTGAAGGTCTTGCTTTACTCCTCCTTTCCAGTCCAGGTCCCTTGTAGCTTCGCCATTTGCAAAGAGAGGCCTCAGAGCGTGGGGCTTGTAATAGTTCTCACAAGCATTTCCTCTCTTCATTCTTTTAAACTTCAAAAAACATGCTGTGTGTGGTGGCACAAACCTTTAATCTCAGCACTTGAGGCAGAGGCAGCCATTTCTCTATGGATTCAAGTCCAGTCTAGTCTACACAGTAGCTCCAGGATAGCCAGGACTATACAGAGACCCTATCTCAAAACAAACAAACAAATATTAAAACTACATGAATGGAAAACCTGTCAATTGACAGGCGAACCCTCAACCACTAAGTTACACCCCCAGTCTTCCTTCCGATTTCTCTTGCCCAGGTGGACCTGGACCACAGTCCTCTCCCCACTCCTACCCAGCAGCTGCCTCGACAAGGCTGCCCAGCCAAGCCTGGCAAACTACCTGTCCACATAATTGTTCATTCAACTATGGGAAAGATGGAGGGAGGGAAGCCATTGTTTGGACTCCAGCTCTAAGAAGGGCTGTTTCAGCCACAGTCTCCAGGTATCGGGTGACACCATAGCGTGCTAAAGTGGAAAGTTAAGGGTTCTTTGAAAAGTGGGTTGGATGTTGTTTTGCTGGGGCAAACA
Organism: Apodemus agrarius; assembly: GCA_964023405.1. Classification (NCBI taxonomy): domain Eukaryota; kingdom Metazoa; phylum Chordata; class Mammalia; order Rodentia; family Muridae; genus Apodemus; species Apodemus agrarius. The sequence continues at coordinate 44,950,642 of OZ030015.1, read as the reverse complement.
CATGAAGGAATGTTTAGCTGAAGCAGATACAGGAAAGAGAGGATGTTCTGCTAAAGCAAGCTTGTGAAAGGACGGGTGATGAAAGAATTCCTGTGAACTGAAACGCCGATTCCAGACAACACAGATGGGAGTTGCTCCAAATAATCTTTTTAAACAGGTCCACTCCCCCACCCCATCCTTTCTTTCCCACTACCTCTGGTGAGTGGTAAGTTAAAAGGGTGGTTAAAACATTTAAGAACCATCATTAAAAATAAGGTCTGAAAAAAAATTAAAGTTACAGGGTGCAGTAGAAGGTTCTGGCTCCCAGAACTCTTAAGTGTAGGAGGTGGCCTCTAGGTGAGCCCTTAAAGACACACAGGTTTCCCCCGTGCTACTTGTAATTACTGGGCTCCGCACATGCCTAGACAGGGCATCTGGTGTGGTCTGCTGTGACCCAGGAATAAAGGGCTGAACATCTGAGCTCAATTTAGGAAGAAAAGGGAACCCTAGAGGAGCTTTTCTTTGAGATAGGTCTTACCATGTAGTCTAGACTTACATGAGATTTGCCTCATCTTAGTCTCCCGAGTGCCAGTATAGTTATTATACTGTATACTACTGCTCTAGAGAATTTTAGAAAGAGAAAACAAACCTGAAAATACCCACAGAATGAATTCCAGAGGCTTTAAAGGCAAAGGAACTAGTTAAAAAGCGACTGTAAGTCAGGTGGTGACGATGCACACCTTTATTCCCAGCACACAGGAGGCAGAGACAGGTTGATCTCTGAGTTCAAGGCCAACCTACTTTACAGAGTGAATTCCAGGACAGCCAAGCTACACAGAGAAACCCTGTCTTGGGGAAACAAAAAAGAGTGACTGTAAAATATAAGACCCAAAACTGAGTTCCAGACCTGGAAGAGTGCAGTGCAGTGCAGGTTAAAGGAAGCGCTCCACGGACCACCAGCACAGGACCACGAGGAAGCTGGGCAGCAAAGGCAGCCGTCACAGGAAGTGTAACCAAGTATGAACAAGCCATAAGGAGCTCAGGCCCAGACACCTCGGTATCAGAGACTAGCGTGTCTAGAGGGTCAGAGAATGTCGGGAGACTGAATGTGCGATTAGAAGGCAGCATCAAACATGAACAAGTTGGCATTTCATAACCTTCATAACTGGTATCGGGAATAGGAGGTGGAGGTGCCAGTCCACCCACCCGTTACTCTCCACAAACATACAGCCTGCAAACATGTAAAACTTAAAAGTAAAACCTAGAAGCACAAACGTTCTAGGAAAAGGAGATCACTATATAAGATATTTTCTTTTGTGCTGGATGTACCACACCCTTAATCCCAGCACTCCAGAGGCAGAACTCTCTGAGTTCAAGGCCAGCCTGTTCTACATATCAAGTCCCAGGACAGCTAGCCAACACTACAACATACAGAAACCCTGTCTTAGAAACCAAAACTAAACCAGACTTTGTTTTACTGTTGTATGGTAGCACTGTGGATCTTGCACACCCTAGGCCAGTGATCCAACACGGAGCCACACCCTAGTCTCAAGGCCTTAATAAGCAAGAATCTGTTATGCTTTGATATAAAATGTCTCCCACAGGCTCATATTTTAGACACTTGGTAGTAATATTAATGGGAATTCCTAGAGACTTTAGGTGGTGGGGCAATCAGGGCCCTGGGAGCATGTCCTCGGGGAGGATTTTTTCCCTGCCCCCTCCTTTCCTTCTCTCTTCTTCCTAGCCACCACGATGGATAAATATAACTGTGTTTTGTCAAACTCTCATCAGGGTGGACTAACACCCTCAAACAGTGAGCTGAAACATTCTCCCATAGGGTTTTCTAGCAGGCGTTTCTGTCACATGACAAGGAAAGGAACAAACACAACTCAGAAGCTGAACAAATCTGACTACATAAAATCACAATTTTAAGGAGGAAAAAAACCACCATGACCATTTCAAAGATGAAAGAAAAGTCAGCCACCTGGGAGTTTACATTGGAAAGGCAGAGGCAAGCAGCACGGCTCAACAGAGGCACGGGATGCTAGCAGGGAAGAGTTCCCAAAGCAAAACCAAACCAACTAAAACCGCACGCCAGGCATGACGGTGCACGCCTTTTAACCCGGCACCGCACCGCACCGCACCGGAAGCAGAGGCACATAGGTCTCTGAATTCAAGGCCAGCCTGGGCTATATAATGAGTTCCAGGCCATCCAGAGCTATATAGTAAGATCCTGTCTTAAAACAAGCAAATTAAAATTGCACATGAAAAGATGATATACTTAAATAATAAAAGACACCAATCAACTATCACTTCTAACCTTTCTATCAGACCAGCCTGGTTAAAAGTTTAGCAGTAGCAGCAGAGGTATGGGAAAAGAGAGAAATACACTGGTAATGGAAGCATAAATTGATACATTCTTTCCAACTTTGCTAACAGTGACTGGAGTGTTATATTCACACACCACAGCACTAGAAATTTCTCCGAGAGACTGCAGACCCAGGTACTCATTTCACCTCCAACTACAGGAGCAGAGCCCATGTTGGGTGGAAAGGTTCCAGGACAGACGGTTCAGTCCCGGGTGGGAGACAGATTACTTCCCACTTCCCATCTATGCAATCTATAATTTGTCTACCGCTTCACAGGTGGCAGATTTCTGGGCCATTTCAGGTCAGTAGAGTTTTCAATTTAACTGAAGTAGCCAATCTGAAGTTCAGAAGAGTCAGTTAAAAAGAAGGCTATCAAGACAGAAGCCGCACGTCCCTGCCTCAGGGGTTGCACGGCAGAGAAGTCACCTCACTATAAACCTGAGCAAAGGGCTGTGCATCCCAGCACAGTGCCTGCTGCACACATGAGATACCGAAATGCCTGCTGTGAGGACTAGCTGCATCCCACAGGCGTCTTTCCAGCCCCCTCAGGGAGACGGACTCACACTTGCACAGGATGGACGCCATAGCAGCCCAAGGGAACGGCACACAGCAGCCTGGTGCCCACTTCCGGGCATTCCTTTTCTGAAAAGACACTAATCTAAACTAAACCCAGAAATGGAACTTAGGGTATTCCCTGCAGCCACCTGTTGTGACTGTTCCTTTTAATTAAAATCCTCTTACGACATAACTAATGGTGAGCTTTTCAGACAAGGTTACATTCTCTACTACACCCCAAGAAAGGAGGCCACAGCTCAGGTCTGCTGAGGAAAGCACAGAACGAGGCATCAGAGCCCGGCAGAGCCATCACCCTGGACCACTGGGCCTGCTGTAAGATTCGCCAGCAGCTTACCCTCCAAAGGTGCTGCCCTCAACTTCCTGTCTCCTCTGAGCAGTGACCTCAGGAGTCACTATTAGAGTATAGCATTTCTTCCCTACCCTACCTTCTTCCCTCTTATAATTTCAGGCCATAAGTGGCCTCATCCACTATGAACTTCAACTCCAGGCTTCCTAGAGCCCTCTCCCCCCTGCCCTTGCCACAGCCCTTGTCTCTTTGATGGTCTACAAACTCACACAACATCCCAGAGCTTTCAAACTAGACCTACCTTTTCACCCAGACAGTACCATACTGAGTGCGCTGCTTTCTTTTGGGTCTTGTCTGACTGCAGTTTCTTTGACAGGCCTAGTGGCCAGCACTGCCAGTTCCATCCTTACAAGTGACCATTAAAGGCTCTGGGTAGGAGTGCCACATATTCACTCTTATAGGATAATGGACCTGGCTTTTCTTGGACAAAAAAGTCTGTTCTCCCCAGGGTCTTTTTCTTTTCTCTTCTACTGATCACTCGAGGGACGGCACCTTATTCTCTCTACTGGGCTAGCAGCCACATACTGAAGGCTGGCCAAGGGGGTCATGACCCCTGTTTTAAGCTTGGTTCCCTTCCCAGCCCCAAAGGATGATATATGTCCCACATGGACTCTGGCTCATTCCTTCTAAAGCAGTTCTCAACCTGTGGGTCACGACCCCTTTGGGGGTTATCAGACATTTATGTTACAACTCATAATAGTAGCAAAATTAGTTATGAAGTACCAACATGTGGGAGGTTACCACATGAAGAACTATGCGCCATTAAGAAGGGTGAGAACCACAGTTCTAAAGGATCAATCCTGGGCAGGGCAATGCTTTCACTGTTTGCCAAGGTGGAAGAGGGTGATTACTGAGCTGCTTAGGGCAGGGGGGGGGGGGTGCAGGGACCGTGGGCACGGCCTTAGTAGACATCCCCCTGCTCTTAGACCACCTTCTTTCACACTGGTTGCATAGGTTTCTATCATGGGCAGGCCCGAGGTGTGGAGGTGGTCAAGGCTGATGCTTCAGGGTCAGTAGGTAAGTTAGTCCTTGCCAGCTGTTTTCTGGCAATCGTTTGCTTGTTTTCTCTGTTCTTGTATGTCCTTCAGCCAAGCCCATGTGATCAACCTGCCATCTTCCACAGGTCTGCACTTACCTCCCAGTTCTATGAGAAGTGAGCTACCGACCCACGCCTACCTAGCCATAAGCCACTGAGCTGTAGTTTGGACCTAATGTTCTTAGCTGGCAGGAAGTAGATATGTAGTCCAGGTTAGCCTCAAACTCAGAGATCTGCCTCAGTGGCCTGAGTGTTGGGGGTAAAGGTCTGCACCACCATTGAGAGCTACTAGTGATGTATGGAGACAGAAAATGTCTGCCTGGGAAAACTAAGTATTTACAAAGGCGATAAAGCAAGCTTCAGCAGAGCCTTGGACTCAGACCCTCTGACTCCATAGCGTGTTCTTGGTAAATTCACATCCTGTTTCTGAGGCTGGCCCAACCCAATGGCTCTTCTGGCTTTGGAGCAGCCTTCCTGAGGTACAGATGAATGTGTACCCATTTGTGGTTTAAGTGTCCACGTTTTTAATGTTTGCATGTATTTCTGGTTACTCTGTGTAACCCAATACTCCAGCACTGCCCTGAGATGGTGAGGTTTTTATTTTCCTCACTTCCATCTCAAAATGTATTTGTCAACAGCTAACACAAAGCAGGCAGTCTGCCTTACCCTACATACAGGAGGTTCATGTTGTCAGAAGCCAAGAGGGGAGTTAACGTGAGAGCCAAAGCTTTGCAGTCATTTGAAAAGTGGCAGATGAGCGCTGTGCTATCCTAGTTTTATGACAACGTAACACAGCTAGAGTCAGTAACGAGGAAGGAGACTCAATTGAGAAAATGCTCCCACAAGAGCAAGCTGTAGGTAAGCTTATAGAGTATCTTCCTAATTAATGTGGAAGGGCCCAGCCCACTGTGGGTAAGTCACCCTGGGCGGGTGGTCCTGGGCTCTAGTAAGAAAGCACCCTGAAGCTGGGTAGTGGTGCCTCCTGACAGTGGCCCTCCCAGTACGTAGGGATAGAGGCAAGCAGATTTCTTAATTTGAGGCCAACCTGGTCTACAAATAGTTCCAGAACAGCCAGGAATGCACGGAGAAACAAAAATAACAAAAAAGGAAGAGGCAGCGCACTGAGCAAGGCATGTGAAGCAAGCACTCCTCCACGGGCTCCATCAGCCCTGCTGCAGGGTCCTGCCATGCCTCCCTCCAATGGGAAAAAAGGACACAGAAGTGTAAGTCAAACAAACCTTTCTTCCTGATTTGCCTTTGGTCAGTGTTTCAGCACAGCAATAGCAGGCCTAAGACAAGCGCCAAACCACCAGAGCAAGGCTCCCGGGCTGCCTCCACGCCAAGGAAAGGGACGCCAGTGTTCAGAAAGGGGACGGGACTGTAATCTTTTCTTAATTTACTTTTAGTATTTAATGGTTTAGAAGAAACTCAGAGGTTTGTACCTAGTGTCCTGTGGCTATACAATCATGTGCTAAATAACCTGGTCCATGCCAGGTCATATATTCAGTGATGGTCTAATGCTTATAATAGAGCCAAAGCTTTCCTTTGCCTAATGACAAAGTAGCTGTGGTAATGTTGCAACAGAATGTACCACTCACATGAGTGTAAAAAAACAATAATACAGACTGATGGATAAAAGTATAACCTATACAATTACAGGTAGTTCTTAAAGCTTGATAAGATAATAATGATGTCACTAGTTTATGGACTTATTATACTGAACATTTTACTGTTGAGAGTCCCAGTTGCTGGGTGTAGTGGTACACACCTGGAGCCCCAGCACTCAGGAAGCCGAGACAGTAGGACCAAAAGTCCAAAGGCAAAACCCTGTATCAAACAAATATATAAATAAAGTTGGCCCTTTTAATAGAATGTCCTGGCACACCAGCAGCAACTTACATACATCCCACGTTACTCTTTTTTGTTATGTATATGTGGTTCATCTTGTATGTGTGTGGGGTGTGATACAGGTGGGCATGCATGGGCTGGGTGTCTTTTTCTGTAGCACTTCATCTTATTGCCTTGAGACAGGGTCTCATATTAAATAGGAAGTTCACAGCGTCAGCCAGGCTAGCTGGCCAGAGCTCTCCAGATCTATTTGTAGACAATGAAATGCTGGGGCTACAGGCACGAGCAGCCACGACTGGCTTTTTATGTGGATGCTGAGGATTCAAACTCAGATCCTTGAGCTGCTTGTCCAGTGAGTGCTCTTACCCACCAAGCTGTCCGACTCCTAATGTTGCTAAGAATCCTGACGGTACCAAGAGGTACTGGGCAGTAACTGTTCCGTACGATCTAAGTTTATCAAAGCACATTTGAGAATGCTTGCACAAAACAGTGTACCTCTTGGAAATGACCCAAGCATATACAGAAGGAACAAAACCACAGGCCATCATGCAGACTGGAGTCTTTGGGCCTCAAAGATGACACATCCTTGGATAATCTATTAGAATAAAGTTAATAATGGGACACAATCATTTGGAGCAAATTCTGTGTCTTCGTGTCAAGGGTTTCCTAGAATCACTTTTCCCCTCTCCACTTTTTATTATGTTTGTTTATCTTTGTGTCTAACTGTTAAGCCCTGTAAGGGTAAATGGCTGGTCCCTGCCTGTGTACAACCCTAGTACTTAACAGCCACACAGGTAAGATGCTGCCACGCATTGAAATGGGAACTAAACTGTGTACACGGTGAGAATCTCGAGTCTGAATATCTGAGGTCTACCAAAATTCGAAAACTTTTCAGGGCTCACAGAATGCTACAAGTGGGAAATTTCCCCGGCTTCATATTAACAGTCAAACGCAGGTGGATTAAAACTACTGTATAAAATTGCCTTCAGGCTATGTGTGTAAGGACTTGAGACCCATCCCCAAGCCACTGAAGAATCTGGGATGGGACCAAGAACAGGGCTCTGCAGAACCTATGCATGTAATCAGTATGTGGGCTTCACCTACGAGTAAAGTGTAACTCTCAAAGCGACTGTGTGGGCCCTCTGGGAAAATGGGGCGTGGTCCAGAGCGCACGGGCTTTGGCAGCTCGGAACCACGGACACCAGAGGCCGCAAAAAGTGGTGTCTTAACCTTTCCTAGGCCCTTACCATTTGATGACATTGTGAACCAACGGCAAAAAGGAGTAATTCTCCTCCTTCGCACCAGCGGGGGACTGAGGCCGCGGAGCCGCCGGCGGCGGGAGCGCGGCGACCGGCAGAGGCTGAGGCGGTGGCGGCGGCTTGGACTCCGGCAGCAGCTCGGGAGGTGGCTGTAGCGTATCTTCTGCCTGTCTCCCACCCGCCACCCCAGAGGAAGCCATAGCACCACGCGTCCTGCGTCTGCCGAGGGTCGCGGGATGTTTACGTCACAATTGCGCGCCTGGGGAGGCCGGCCGGGAAAAGGATCTGAGTCTGCGCTCTGGGCGTAGGCGGGCGGGCGTTGCTAGACGACGGGTGTCAGGGCAGCTATATTGAGTAGTGAGGATTAGGGAATCTACTTCAGTCATCTTTTTCTAGTTCACATGACAGAGAGAAGTCAAAACACCAACGAGGACCCCCCCCCCGGACTGGAAGAACGGATGACGCTGGTGAGCACTGTGTGAAATTGGGGCTCTGAGGCAGCAAGCCTCCAGATGACAAGGATCTACACGTCTTTGTGTCACGCTAGCCTCCAGGAGGGCCCCTGAAGTGGCGACAGCAAAACACATCATACAAACTCATTCCACACGGCTGTCAAGGGAAAAACTAATCGTTCTTCAAGCATTTAGTTTGCATCTAGCAGGTGCCAGACTACATATGTATATAAGACCTATCTTGGGCCAAATAGGAAACCTTTTTCAAGCAAATGAACTTTATTATACATTTCCGGACAAGGGTAGCAGTAATGCTGATTCTCAGTAACGAAAACCAGGAATTAGGGAAGCTGTCAACTGGGAGAGGACATCTGTCCATGGTGACAAGGTCATGTCAGTAAAGAGAGGCAAGGAGCCCACATCCCAGAAGCAAAAAGAAACAGGAATGTGGAACTTCAAAATGGTGTTTTGAGGTTTTTAGTTACAGGTCTCAGAATTGTTTTCTTCAGAGCTGCAGATCTTCAAACAGAGGCACTGTCAGGAAAAGAATAATTTTAGTGTTGCTCAAAGGAAGACAGAAACAAAGTGAAGCAAGGTGATTTATTTCTTCTTAAAAAACGAGTGCACCAGAACCCTAGCTAAGATAGCAAAATCACTCAACAAAATGCCCATGGTCTTCGGTCTCTGACTTAGTTGCATTTCACCCCCTTGGTGGGAATATAGCTTCATAATATGACTCAATGGGCTAATCACCCAAAGGAAAGGGGGTGGTGTTAGGAAATATAGGCCCCGTGAAGCTAAATGTCTTTGATAGAAAAACTTTCTCACTGCAGGAAACTGTAGGGTTTCCTTCTAATCCAGGATACATCCACCTAAGGGGAAAGGCCATGATTCCTGAGGAAGAATGGAGAAGAGAATGACCTAGAATGGAACTGGGTGTAACAGGAAAGCCTAGATAACCTCTGGAGACATCTTGGGAAATGCCTGGTAAACCAGCAGTGTTAGCAAACAGTAGCTGTCACTACCGTGTGATGACCGTGACAAGCAGTGGTGGCACATGCCTTTAATCCCAGCACTTGGGAGGCAGAGGCAGGTGGATTTCTGAGTTCAAGTCCAGCCTGGTCTACAGAGTGAGATCTAGGACAGCCAGGGCTACGCAGAGAAACCCTGTCTCGGGGGGGAAAAAAAGTGACAAAAAACCATTAAAACCCTCATTTAATCCACTGAGAAATTCTGGAAGGTATATCTTAGTTTTCCATTTTACAGAGAAGGAAACAAAAGTTTACAGGGCTAAAATAGTTCCAGGATCACAAGGTCACAGAGCTCTCTTGACACCAAGTCTAAGTCTAAAATCTACAGGTAAGTGATGTCAGGCTCCTCCCTGATCTGTAACTTTTGGTTCAAAATGTTAATGTGAGGTTTTATTCAGAATTCTAAAAGCATCTAGTAGCCATTAATAATATCCTCATAGTAACCAAACATCATCTTTTCCCCTTAATGTGTTTTATAGCTTAATTACAAGCCCCCAAATCTATCTTTGGCAGAATGAGGGCATCTCTTTAAAAAGCTCTTGAGATATAAATAGATATGGCTAAATTAACAAATTGGTAATGTAGGAAGCATGAATAAGTATGGTGCATTGACAGTTTGCCCTAAAAATAGTTAATATAATTAGTGGCAAAGAATAGAGCTGACTTCACAACACAGCACACAGATGTCAGAAAAAAATGCTCCCTATTCTGGCTTCCTTAAAACTGATTGTTGCAAGTGTGTGTGTGTGTGTGTGTGTATGTATAGCCATACTGATCAAAGTCAGAAAAGGAGGGTACCACTGTAGAGTCAGAGTCCGAGGCTCCATCCAGTAAAGTTGCCATCGTGTGTCTTGGGCAGGTTTCCATGGCTTCTCAGGGTACCTTGTCCCATTAGGCCTGTGGATGAGAGCTCAGGCTTGAGGCAGTCTGCCTGCCTTCAAGCCAGGCTCCACCTTGTGGGAATGATATGACTTTAAACCATTGCTTAACTTTACTTTGAATACTGCCATAGCAAAACGGTATCTGAACAGGTTTTGTTGTTGTTGTTGTTGTTGTTGTTTTGTTGTTTTTTGTTTTTGTTTTGTTTTGTTTTTTAACATTTTTCTATAGTGGGAATGTGTCCCCAAAGTTCATATTTGAGAAACAAAACTCCAGGATCAAGAGGGTGGTGCCTTTATGAGTTGAGTAACATGAATGGATTTATGTTCCTTTAGGAGTGAATTCCTGTGAAGAGAACAGGATTGCCATAAAAAAAAAAAAAAAAAAAAAAAAAAAAGCCAGGCGGTGGTGGTGGCGCACGCCTGTAATCCCAGCACTTAGGAGGCAGAGGCAGGCGGATTTCTGAGTTTGAGGCCAGCCTGGTCTACAAAGTGAGTTCCAGGACAGCCCGAACTACACAGAGAAACCCTGTCTCGAAAACGAACAAACAAACAAAACAAACCATTAGTGAGGTACTCTGAAGGCCATTTTCTTTTTTCCCTTTCTGTTGCTCACAATCGCCTCTCCTTACCAGAGAGTCTCTACGTCTAGACTTCTCCCAGGAGCACTCACGCGGGAGCCTGTCAGCACAGAGAACAGACTCTACTCCTTTTAGACTAAAAAAAATCTCTTTTTATCCACTGTTCTCCCTTTTTCTATTTTCCAACTTGTGCCCCTATAAATCAACAAACAGCCTGTGGAGGACGAAAGCAGGCAGACGCTTCCAGGAACCGACTGTGTCTGAAGAGGCCCACCACTGTTCCCAGCCATACTCATCCTGAGCTGTCGCCAAGACATTCTCATGCAAATAATTGGTCAGCCAAACCTCCCCCCACACACACACACCCGTCTGCCAGCCACTCCAAAGCTTCGGCCTTCATGCCTTCGATTGACTCTCCCCCCCTTTTAAAAAAATATCCTCTTGTTCGTCTTCTTGTCTCTTCTCACTTGTCAGGCACCGCCTTCTAGAAATTATTTTCCTATTGGACTTACTGTAAATCTTTCTCCTCGATTACTAACTGCAGTTTTGAAATGATAGTAAAGAAATGATAGGCCAATTGCTTCATTAAACAAATTTATTACAATTCTTTATAATATTAATTCTATTACTTGGAGACCACAAAGGAGGAGAAAGGAATAGGGGGAGAGAGAAGGGAAGGGGAGGGGAGGGGAGGGGAGGGGAGGGGAGGGAAGGGAAGGGAAGGGAAGGGAAGGGAAGGGAAAGAAGGAGCGACGCCAGCTGCAAGCGAGAAGGGAGGCAGCGTCGCCATGCTCGGGTGACACTCAGGTGCCTGTCCCATAATATCCCTCCCCTCGCACAGCAAGAATAAAACAAAGTGACCATGTGGAGAGAGGGCAGTGAGCACCCTGTCCTCTCTAAGGCACAGTGGCACACACTAGAGAGTGTGGCCTGGGGGAGGGGGGTTACACAAAATAGAATTTAGCTAAGGGAGTGCTCCTTTCAAAGTACCCCAAAGATAAAAAGTATGTTCACCAGGCCTGTTTTATTATGTTTATGTTTATTATGTTTAAATTATGTTTATTCTACAAGACTGACCAGCCATTAGGCCCATACCTACATCAAAGAGCATGCCTGAAACTAGAAGCTGTAGCAGGCGTAGGGTACAGAGTAACAACCATCATCAAGTCCTGGTCTGCCATCAAGTCCCCTGTGCTCTTATCTGGATACTCTGCCAGGTGGGCAGTTTGATCCTGGGTAACAACAATTTGACTTTTCTTGTAGTTATCCTTGCTGTGCAAATCTCCAGTCTGCCCAAACGGCCAGATTTGCAGTCTCCTGTCTGTTTAAACTGGGGCCAGGGCTTGGAAGATATTTAGGGATAACAAGGTGTGGAACGTGTAGGCCTACAGTGTATAAAAGCTAGTAAGTCTGTTGGAGGCCGGCCCTTCCTTGGGTATTAGCCACAGCTGTCCCATCTGTTCTTTTTTTTCTTTCAGTTAAGATTTATTCCTTTATTATCTCTAAATGCATGGAGTTATTTCTCACTTGGAAGGTGTATTGTTTCTATTACAGTCTCTCCTTCCTTTCCTCTTTCTCTCCCCCCTCCTCCCTCCTCCTCCTTCCTTCCTTCTGTTTTGAGCTAGGACTGACACTGAGCCCAGGGAAGCTTGAACTCTCATCCCCCTTCCTCAGGCCTCCCTAGGCTGGGTCCCAGGCGTGCGGCACCCTGCCTGGGGACATGCTCTGCTGACCAGCCTGTGCTTCAAGCACAGGCCTACTTCCTTCTCAGACGGCTCTGAACTGTCCTGGCTTCTCCTGCTGGGGCTTCAGGTGGGCTGGAGACTCAAGAGATCTCCCCCACCTTCTCTCTGCCTCTCCCCCTCCTCCTCTGACCCTCTCTCTTCTCCCCCTACCTCTCCTCCCCCCCCCTCTCCCACTCACTTTACAGTTCTTTCTGACCCAGGAGCCATGAGTCCTTTGTCCTCAGTAAAGTTTGCCTGCCTTCAGCTGTGTGCCTCTTCTGGTTCTCCCTAGATGAGGTGCTGGGGCAGTGACTGGAACCCCAGGTGTGCAGAAGGGACAGGCATGAGGCTTAGAGCAGCTGGGCCACACAGTTGGGCTTCCTGGAGCAGGCACTGGCTGGCCATCGGGCAGAGCTGGCACCTTCCCCCACCACTCCTCTGTAGTCCACAGGGCTCTGGGTGAGGGCACTGCAGTCCCTGGGCCTGCTCTTCTCCAGGTACACTATCCTTAGGGGCATGCTGGGAAAACTTTTTGCTATTCCTATGAAGATGTCACAGATTAACTGAGGCAAACCAAGGACCCAGAAAGCCCTAGGTAGAGTCTGGCTACCTTCTAACTAAAGATGAATCCTGGCCCAAACAAACAGTGTGTCCTGGGAGAGGTAAGGTCACGCCCTAGGCTGGCCCCTCGGCACCCAGTTTCAAGCTTGGCCAAACCTTCCTTGTGGAAGGCGTGGGGTGGGGGGATGAGGAGTGTTTCTGAGGAGTCTGTGGGGATACCGATGCCCGGGGGACCTCATGTCACCCTGCAGATGAGGAGGCAAAAGCCCCAAAGACTAATTGAGTCACCGAGGTCACACAGTCCACAGAGAGAGAGGGCAAACACAGAGACAGGACACCTGCATGATACTGTCCTTGGATGAAACCAGACCCAGATGATGTCAGCACTGGTAGTGTTTCCTAAGTGGGCCCTTCCTCCCCACCCCCTTTTTCATCTTCAGAATATTTTTATTAATTCTTCAAGAATTTCATACAGTGTATTTTGATCATATTCACCTGCCTTTCCCAGCTCCTCCCAGATCTACCCCCACCTCCCTACCAATTGAATTTCATGTTTCTCTCTCTCTCTTAAAACCCATCAAGTCTAATTTGTAAAGCCCAAATACTCTTGGGGGTGGGACCTGCTCTAGAGCATGGAGGAGCTACCAGGGGTCGCATGCTCGTCTCCCATCGGGCTAGCTGCCGCCAGCTCCTCAGCGAGGCTGGGGTTCGCTGTCCTCCATGCTTCTCCCTCACCTCTTAACTCCGTTTAATGTGCAGGAAATGCATGCTGTTGGTTTTTCTTCATTGACAGAAATGGGAGGAGCTTCAGCTAGCCTGCACCCAGCTAGCACTGGTGTCTTGATTTTCTAAGTGGCCTTGGTGACAGTTGGCAAGGGGCACTCTTATGTAACCACCTGGCCAGGGGCAGCTAAGGGGGACAGCAAAGGGAGAAGAAAGTGTGTGAAGAGCCATCCTCTGCTCGGCGAGTGGCATGGCCTCCTGCTTGGGAAATTCACCACAGCCAAGCACAGGCCCAGCGAGTGGTGGTGGGCTGATGCATCTACCACAAGGTGGAAGGTACGCTGAAATCCTAACTCAAGGCTGTGGTGCTGGGGGACAACCGGGCAGGGCAGTACAGTCCTCAAACTGGGATCAGTGCAAGTGATCTCTGGTGCCAACTGTCAGCCTGACTAGAATCTAGACTCACCCAGGAGATGGCCCTCTGAGCAGATCTATGGGGGATCCTCTTGACTGTTAACTGACGTGGGAAGGCCTCGTGCTCTGGATAGGATTCCGGACTGTATAAATGGAGGAGAGCTGACCACCGGCATGCGTCGTGTTTCTATCTCCTGACTGTGACTGCGATGTGAGTGGCCGCCTCAACCTCCTGCCACCTCAGACTGCCTCGCCGTGAAGGACGGCGCCCTTGACCTGCTGGGATAAACTCCTTTCCCTCAAACTTCTTTGTCACAGCAACAGGGAAAGGAATAAGGACAGGATACGGGAACTAAGTGTCCCTATCAAGGAGGTGCCGGGGAGCCCTTCTGTCCCTTTCAGATGTTGGCACAGTGTCCCGCTCAGGGGCGTGATGGATAGTCAATCTGCCAGCACAGTTTTGGCCTTCAGAGCTGTGAGCAGCACACTGTTCTGTTACTGTTCATAAGCATCCGGCCCATGCCCCTTCTGCCTCAGCAGCCCGAACAGAATAAGAAGAATTCAGATGAAAGCTGGCTAAGGAAAGAGAGGAGGCAGGAAGCCACCTGAGGAAGCCAGTCATGGTCACTTGTCACTTGCTCTCCGGTGATGGAGAACACTGGGCTGGGCCAGGCTCCCTAACAAATCGGGGAGAGATTGCAAGGCACAGACACAGCTGGTGGCTCTACTATCTGTGGTCAGTGTAACAAGTAACTGAGAACCAGCTTGGGAAGTTTCATTTTGGCCCCCAGTTTCAGGGGTCACAGTCCCTGTTGCCTTAGGCCTGCGGTGGTGCCGGGCATCACAGTAGGAGCATGGAATGGGGGAATCTGCTCATTCATAGCAGCTGGGAAGCAGAGAGGAAGACATGGCGTCCCAGTGTCGCCTTAAAAGGGCACACTGGTAACAATCTTTGCTCGCTAGGCTGCCATTTGCACACCAGGCCGAGCAAGGACCAAGCCATGATCATATGTGGCCTCTCCCTTCTTTCTCCCCTCCTCCTCTCACCCCCTCTCCTTCCTTTTACTCTTTCCTTTCTCTCTCTTCCAACATCCTTCTCCTCCATTTCCCTCTCTTCTTCCTTTCTCTTTCTGCTCCTTTCTTCTTCTTTTCTCTTCCTCCCCTCCTCTTTCCCTCCTGCTCTATTGTATGACACAACTTTTCTTGGGAGGAACACACATCTACTCACCCCAGATAGGGAGTCCACAGCAGACCAAGTATGGACACCACCAAAGTCTAACTCAGTGAACCAGTATTTTATTGGTGTTACTTACAGGAATATGGGTCAAGGGCTACTTACTTCACAGCCTGCAGGCAGCTCAACAGTTAGAGAGGGTCCGAGTGACTCAGTTGGATGGAGTATCTTCTGGTCTGGTCTCAGAGTCTTCTTTGCAGATTGGCTTGTCTGAGATGACTCCTGGTAGTCTCCATTGTCTACTCTTGGGAAGGGAGGGATGAAGCCGTGAATGTGGTCACTTTCAGGGACTTCCTGAAGCTATTTTGACTTGTTTACCTTTGTCTTAAAGAGTTCTCCTGGGAGATGGAATGCTTCAATCTCAGAAGAAACTGCTACACAACACTCCTTGCTCGTTTCTCTTCTCTCCCACCCTCCCCTCTCCTCCCTCTCCTCCCCTCCCCTCCCCTCCTATTCCTCTGCTCTCTTCCTGTCTCCTCTCCCCTCTCATTTCTCCTCTCCTCTTCACAATTCTTTTCCTGCCCTGGCATCTGTCAGCATTGTCAGCATTTGGTATCAAGAACAGCCAGGCTCACCACGTTACATGAGTGATCTCCACCCCAGCTCTTGCCTCAGGGATGAGAGATCAAGACATCAGACCCTGCTCTGTACAATGCCATGTTTCCCTGTGCTGGGGGTTAAGTGGGGACACATGAGGAGAGGTACCTCACCATAAAGATATGGATCTGCCAAACAGACAAAACATTCCATGGATGACAAGGCTGGACGGTGGTGGCCAATATCCATCTTTCTGGAGCAGCTGTCTGTTTCTCTTCATCATGTCACAGTCAGGTGTTTGCTCCTCGTCTAGTCTAATGATAAAGGCCTTGCCTAGGAGCCTGGCCAGCTGGGCCTCCTGCAGGAGGGTCAGTAAGAATGAGCTCCCAGGACAGGAAAGCAGTTTTTTTTTTTTTCAGTGAGACAGGAACGACAGTGGAGAAGCATCATCTGCAGGAAGCAAGGCCACCCTAGGTGGCAAGAGGTAGCCAAGCCACTTTAGGCTGACACACGTCAGCTGAAGGACCCAAGAGCACAGTGGATCATAAGAAAAGCCTCCCACCTCTAAAGCTGAGATCCAAGTCTGCTCCACAGCCCCTGACGCGTCTCTGCAAACACAAGATGCCTGTTCGAGCAAGGCACACTTGATGGTGACTGCAAAACCCAGAGGCTCCTCCTGCCAACTGCCGGACAGGCTGCAGACACAGGCTCCCTAAGCCATCCCCAGTCCCCAGCACTGCAGAACGGCAGGGCTGCCCTCGTCCCCGCACTGTCACACAGCACTTCCCAGAAAAGCTCTCCAGCCACTGTCGGATGCTCCTGAGACAGGGTTGCTGATGCAGGGTCTACTGAGGGGAGCGGATGGCAGAGAGACTTAAACACTCCCGAGCACAACGGGGGCATGTCTGGCTCTTCCTCTTGCCAAAGATCATCCACGCCTGGCATGCTTTATTCACTCAGTCCAGTCCCAGGCAAAGGAACAGGTTTACAATGTGGGAGTGAGCTGTCACCACCACACTCTTCCCGCTCATAACTAGTCTCCAGGTTCCCAGAGGACCTAGCATCAGTGACAGACATCACTTGAGTGGTACTTGCAGGATAATTTTCATTTGTCTAGAAAAACCCCCACAAAAGATAGACATTCTTCCTTCTTTCCTTTCCTTGATGGAATGTGTCAGTGATGACTAGAGATACGCAGTCATGTTGAGACCATGAGGTTACAACCTGCCCGCCACCATGCTGGGTGAGATTTCCATTTTGCAGGCTGTTTTGTAATCCCATTCCAATCTCTTAAACAAAAGCGAAAAATTATTATTGGTGATCTCCTTTTACCAAAGGGAAAAAGAACTCAGCTTTAAAAGTTACCCCATGTACACGTTTCATACAGCTTTCTGTGTGAGTCACTGCTGGCAAGAATATCAGGCCCCGACCTGAGACCATGTTCTCTGTGCTGACTGGTGGAAGGGTATCCAGATAAAGAACCACTTTGACAGCCTTGCCTATGGTCTCCTGGGCTCTGCCTGTTTAGCTGAAGCAGGTGACAGACCAGTCTTGCCTCCACCTAACCTGGATTTACCACGGCCTGAACAAGCACAAGCAACACAGGCCAACACACACCACAGGGCTCTCCCTGGTTACATCTGTAGCTTTGTTTGCTTCACTGGAAATGGCACCTCGGTGAAACCCTGAAGGGGCAGAACACACAAGCCCCTGCTGGAAGGAAGGACGGCCTAAGGGCCCAGGAAGGAGTGCCAAGGGCATCTCCTCACCCTCACACAGTGTTCCAGATAGATTATCTGAGCACTGCTCCCGACAGCCCCAACAGCCAAACACGAGGAACGGAAGGTCACGAATGATGCTCAAGGACATAGCTTGTGCTCTCTTCCTAGAATTAAAATCAAGGTTTTTAGAAGGGAAAAAACCGATTTTAAATTAAACAACAAAAAATGTTCAAGCCTTTAAAATTTCTAAATAGTTTCAAGATTATCAAAGCTCTAGGTTTTATAATGGGAAAAATAAAGTCCAGACCAGTGGGGGTGGGGTAGAGAGAGACAGACACATAGAGGAAACACACAGACAGGCAGACACACGTAAGACAGGGCGGGTGGAGGAACAACACACTGCTATTGGCTAAAAGCAAGTTTTATATAAAAAGATCAGGTTCATTACCCCAGGCCACACCCCCAGCCCTTTACACTGATTTTGACAAGTTGTCCCTGAAGGCCACAGCAGCGGAGCCCTCATGCCCATGGAGCTCACACACTGGGACAAAGGCACATGCTGCTTGGCTCAACAAATGCTATCAAATACTTGTCCTTGGGGCTGGAGTAATGACGGCTCAGCGAAGAGCACTGACTGAGGGCTGGTGAGGTGGCTCAGCGGTTAAGAACACTGACTGCTCTCCTGAAGGTCCTGAGTTCAAATCCCAGCAACCACATAGTGGCTCACAACCATCCGTAATGAGATCTGACGCCCTCTTCTGGTGTGTCTGAAGACAACTACAGTGTACTTAACATATAATAATAATCTTCAGGGCTGTAGCGAGCGGGGCCGGAGCAAGTGGGGTTGGAGCTGGAGCGAGCAGGACCAGAGCAAGCAGAGGTCCTGAGTTCAATTCCCAGAAACCACATGCTGGCTCTCAACCATCTGTATAGATACAGTGTACTCATATACATAAAATAAATCAATAAATCTAAAAAAAAAAAAAAAGAGAGAGAGAGAGAGAGACTGCTCTTCCAGAGGTCCTGAGTTCAATTCCCAGCAACCACATGGTGGTTCACAACCACCTGTAATGGGATCCAGTGCACACTCTTCTGGGGTGTCTGAACACAGCTACAGTGTACTCATATTAAATAAATCTTGAGAGAGAGAGAGAGAGAGAGAGAGAGAGAGAGAGAGAGAGAGAACTGGCTGCTCTTTCAGAGGATGTGGGTTTGATCCCAGCACCCACATGGAGGCTCACAACTCTTCTGTAACTCTAGTCCCAAAGGATAAAGGATCCGATGTCCTCTTCTAGCCTCCTTGGGTACCAGACTTGCATGTGGTGCACAAATGTACAAGCAGGCAACACACAGACAGACAGACACACACACATACACACACACCAACCAACAAAACAAAAACAATCCCCACACAACCAACCAAGTAACCCCTCCACAACACACAAACAACAAGGGAAGAACACCCTTTCCCTTCTGATGTTGATCTCCATAGAAACATCCCAAGACACCAGTCCCACCCACATTCCACCGAGCAACAGAAGCTAGGTCTGTGGACTCGGGCGTGGCCTCTGGTGCGGAGAGAGCCATGCCCAAGGCGAGGGAGATGTCCAGCTATAGTGCTGAGTTCCTGGTTTGCCAGGATTAAGATAATTGCCATTGCCCAGCATGCTGGCATCCTGTGAGTCTGTATTTGTGTGTCAGTGTGTGTCTATGCATGCGGTATCCATGGAGACCAGAGCAGGGCATTGGATCCCCCAGAGCTAGAGTTCTAGGCTGTTGTGAGCCACCGGATATGAGTACTGGGAATTAAACTCAGGTCCTCTGCAAGAGTGTTACATTTTCTTTTTTTATTTAACTTTTTATTAATTCTTCATGAATTTCACATCATGTACCCCAATCCAACTCATCTCCCCATCCCTTCATACCTACCGTCCACCCTTGTAACTTCTCCGTCAAAAGAAAAAAAAAAATCTCCTTGTAGAAGCTGTAGTGTGTCACAGTGTGTCCCGCAGTGTACCCTTTGTCCACACTTACTTGCAAAGGTTCACTGCAGTGAGTCATTGGACCGGCTTTAGGCCTCTAGCCTCTGCCACATTATCAATACTGGATCCTCACCAGGCTCCTCTTGGATATCCTGTTGCTGCCCTGTGTCATGGAGATCCTGCAGCTTTGCGTCTGTAGAACCAGCCCCTTCCCACGCTCCAGCAGTTCATCAATGGGGTAGATGCTGGGGTGGGTGGCCCTGGACCTGGGTGCTAGCTGAGTTGGTCAGTCCACCAGCTGGTCTACACCCACATCGCCAGGGTGAGCTCTCCAGCACTGCCCCAGCCAGCTCTCCCAATGCTAGAGAGAGGGGCAAGGCCAGCTCTCCCGCTCTCATGACCTGGGGTTGCGGGGAGAGCATCTGTCCCTCACCCATGACTCTAAACAGCACACAAGTGGCCAAGGAGTGGAACCAGCTCTCCCATGCTCACACCCTTAGGGATGGCTTACCCCAACCCCTGCCATTAGTGTGAGCTCTACTGGGCAGACCGAGTGCAAGGCTCTCTCTCCAGACTGTTGCACTTTCATGACCCTGGGGCTCTCCCACCTACTGGGGGGGGGCATCTCTCTCTCACCCATGTCAGAGTGGTACATTCTTTTGTTTTTCTTTTCTTTCTTTCTTTCTTTTTTTTTTTTTTTTTTTTTTTTTTTTTTTTGGTCTTTTTGAGACAGGGTTTCTCTGTGTAGCCCTGGCTGTCCTGGAACTCACTCTGTAGACCAGGCTGGCCTCGAACTCAGAAATCCGCCTGCCTCTGCCTCCCAAGTGCTGGGATTACAGGAGTGCGCCACCACGCCCGGCTAGAGTGGTACATTCTTAACCACTGAGCCTCTCCAGCCCCAGCCCCATCCTTTGGAACAGTCGGTGTCAGCTTCTCACCATGGCCCCCCTTCTGGTGGTTCCCCAGCCAGGGCTGTTTGAAGGGCTGTGTACAGCCCTGCCCAGGCTGTGAGGAACAGTGAGTAACGACCATCTCATCCCTGTGGCAAACCCCAGGGGATCAAGTTCAAAGGGGGGAGGGTTTCTTTTGACCCATGATTTCAGGCGTTTTAATCCACGGTCACCTGACATTGGTGTCTCTGAGCCCATGCTAAGGCGCAGCATCATGGCAGGGGACCTGGGCGGAAAGTGCTGGAGGTTCGCGACAGGCAGGAAGCCAAGAAAGTGGAAAAGGCAGGATCTCAGGATCCCCACCGGGGAACACGTCCAAAGACCCAGCTTCCTCCCACTAGGTTATGTCTGCCTCCTGAAGCTTCCATTTCCTCCAAATAGTGCCACAGGCTGCTGACTACGCCTTTAGCATGTGAGGCTTTGGGGAACATTTCAGAGACAAATCCAGCACATGGGCCAAACTAGGGCCCCAGAGCTCACTTGTTTTCTCTCATCCCATCCAGTCCAGAGAAGCTGCCGATATAGTAAGAGGCCGCGGCGAACAGTCCTATCTTTTAGTTGGAGCACAAGCTCCCCTATATGGAAGTGCATGGCCTCTCTCAGCGTTGCGTCTGTGGGCCCACTAGATACCTACACACACCCCATCTCCACAGTCGGGCCTGTGGGAGACTCTGGCTCCTGAGGAGAGGTAGGAAGGAGACGGCATGAGGCTGACACTCAGCTTGAAGCTCCAACTGCCAGCATTTGCTCTTTGGCTTACCCGGCAAGGAACCATCCTGCAGGGAGAGGCACCACCGAAGTGACAAAGGGGCTCAATTCTGTTTGCAGTGGAGCTGGCTTCCTGTCCTAAGGTGGCACCCGCGGAGCGCACTGGCGGTCAGGTACCCCTGCCGGCAGGAACACTCACAAACAGTGTTAACAGATTGCAGCAAATACTTGGAGTAGACAAAAGAACTACAGCAGTAGAGACCAAATAACCTGAAAATGGGCAAGACTTGGGGCCACAGCCTAGCGGCAGAGTGCTCACCACAAATGAGAGGCCCCGCTTTCCACCCTCGGCAATGACAAAATAAAAACAAAGAAATGCAAAGGGCTTGGCTATCTCCAAAGATAGTTTGCAAGTCGAAGGGCGTGTGAATACTGCCCAGAGTCTCCAGTACAGAGGCACTCAGACCAAGCGGAAGCACGGCGCTACTAAAACACAACAGGGCCAGGACTGTGGGCTCTGGGGAGCGCACTGCCGTCAGAGCAGGCTGCAAACAAAGCGGCCTGGTGATTTCGAGGCCAGCCTGATCTACAAGCAAGTTCCAGGACAGCCAGGGCTACTTAGAGAAACTCTGTCATAAGAAACAAAACAACAACAAAAACAAAACAAAACAAAACAAAAAACAGGGCTGCGAGATGGGTTAATGCAAATACCTGGTGTCCTGCGCTCCATCTCCAAACTCGTGATAACGTGAAGGAGAGAACCAGCTTTACAAATTGTCCTCTGACCTCCACGTGGTGGTCACCCATACCCATCTCTCTCTCTCTCTCTCTCTCTCTCTCTCTCTCTCTCTCTCTCTCTCTCACACACACACACACACACACACACACACACACACACACACACTTTTTAATTTTTTTTATTAAAATATCTGGCTACCCATCAGCAACTTCTGATTGTACAACCAAAAGTTGGGATAGAACTGCGCATGCCCAGAGTCAGGGGGGCGCGCCTGCTCAGGAGCTTCCGCGCAGTCAGCTTCAGGAGGTAAACCCCAGTTCCTGGTTTGTAATCTCAGCTACTTAGGAGGCCAAGGCAGGCAGTTTGGAAGTTCAAGGCTAGTCTATGCTGTACAGCAAGTTAAAGGCAGGACTAGGCAAGTTAATGAGACCGCATCTTAAAGCTTTAAAATGAAGGGGCGGGGGAACAAGCGGGAAGACACGGCAGTAGAGTACTTGGTTTCAGTTCCCAGTAAGGCCAAGGAGAGAGACAGATGGGGTGGGAGCCTCCTGCTGTCCACTGATGAATGTCCAATGATACATGGGAACCCAAAAATATATGTGTGTGAGGATATATTCGCTGTACAAAGGGAGGAAACCCTGTCATGTGCTTGAGGTGGCTCCGCTCCCAGGAGGCATCTGAAGGACTCAAGCTCATAGGGTCAGAAAGCAGTACGGTGGTTGCCAGGGCCCAGGGGGAGATGGAGAATATTTAATGGGTCCAGAGTTTAGATCTGCAAGATGAAATCCTGGAGATCTGTTTCACAGTGATGTGAACAGACTCTACTACAGACCTTTACCTAAAAATAGCTCTGAAGGGGCAGTTTGCATCGAAAATGTTCCATGAAGGATTGATCTTCAGCCTGGCCCTCCTGAGAGGGGGTGGGAACTTCAGCAGAAGGTGTCTCCAGTGCCCATAGATTGTGGGACTCTGGTCTCTTCATGTTTGCCTGTGTAGCCACAAGCAGAGCAGCCTTGGCCCAGTGCTCCCACTAGGATATGCCACCTCGACTCAGGCCTAACGGCTGTGGGTCACAGGCTGAGACCTCTGGCCATAAATCCACGGGTAGCTCTGGCGTTTGTACCATGACCAACTAAACCAACTAAATGGAAAAAAGAACCGTCAACCTCTCCCTGGCGCCCCTGGGACCCTCCTCCTGAGAACCTGGGAGCTGCGAGTGAGGGGTCGCCTTGCAGAGAACCTCACACTCACCGGGGCCAGGGTTCTGAGTGGCAATGCCCCAGGAGACCTAGAAAACACACGGTGGAGGCGGGGTAGCAATAAGTCTGCCAGGCTTCCCTCCTGGATCTAGTCACGGTGGGGCAAACAAGCCAAATGTGCCAGCGCCTTTGTGCCCGTCTCGGTGCTGGCACGCAGGAGCCACAGCACAGCAGAGGGACTCTCCTCAGGCACCCTCCACAGGGCGTGTTGCTAGCAACAGCAGGTAGAACAGGTGCTGAAGCCGATTCTGCACAAGGTTAGTCTTTGCCGATTCTGTCTGGGACATTCCGGAATAGGCAGCGAAAAGGCGCTGCTTTCTAAACAGTCGCCCGCAGGTGCAAGTTGTGGGTCGTGTCTACAGTCTGCTCCCACAGTGCAAACGGCCACAACTGTCCTTACTCTCCAAATGCTATTTTCAGGCCCATGACAGTCTCTGCCAGGGTGGCAGTCTGCCTGGGGAGGAAGGCCATCACTAGCATACCTCTTCCCCTGCTGTGGCCCCGACTGCATTAGACAGAGCAAGCTGTTTGTGTAAGTCCACTTTCCCAGGAGTGAGGGTCTCAGCCACATTTTCTCAATAGAGGGAACTGATAGAGGGGGCAGGGAGAGAGGCCAGGCAGCTATGGAGGGTGACTTCAGGAGACTCGGATCTTGTCTACGTCCGTCCCTGAGTTTTACAAATGTCCTTGCTCCTCCTCAAAGAGGTGGGTCCCCTAGAACCTGGGAGGTAACTCTGCACTGGACAGGACCATTTTCCCACAATTCCCACAATAATGCTACAGGGACAGGGTATGTGTATGTGTGTGTGCGCGTGCACACACGTGTTTGCCTGTATCCTTGCCTGTCTCTCTCTGTGTGTACACATACATACATAAACATATGTGAGCAGGGACCTTGGCTCTCCAGTGGAAGCCTGGGGTTTGGTGGGTCAGATATTAGTGACCCAGTGCTGGTCACATGACAGCTTATAGTGGCCGGACACTGGCTTCTGCCCGGCACATGCTAGTGACCCGCCACGGTGTAAATGTCCAGATCTCAATGTCTATGTCTATACATGGCTGTGACTCCAGATTTTCCTGACGGAGGAGACAGCACAGCCAGATGCAGTCCTGCCTGTGGACATTGCTGGGAGAGAGGACCCTGCAGCTCCGTATTCTGGCTTGGGGAGCAGGTGGGCCCTTGGGCTGAGGATGAGGACTTTCAGCTTGTCAGAGAGCCTCTGCTCTTAGGTGCGGTTCTGTCTTAAGTCAGCAACGTCATCACTTCGTCAGGACCACACTGCATAACACGTCCTTTGTCTGCTCCCCCGACCCTCTATCTTCCCCTGGACATATGGGGCTATTTGTGCTAAATGGGGTAGGCCTGAGTAATGGGGCAGGGACATCTGCTTATCTCTGGCACCTCTCTGTTCCTGTTTGGCCTCGCAGGGACACTTCTGCAAAGAAGTGGCCTGTCAAAGCAAGGACAAAGAACTCAACAGCTGTTAGCCATCCCAGTGTAAGGACTCCAAGTCAGCAGGCACACCAGGCTCTTTTTTTTTTTTTTTCTATAATGCAGCTATAAAAAATAGGCCTCTATCCAAATACACTTTAATAACCTGCTCGTTGGACACAGCTGGGCAGAAGGTTGGGGTTCTTATTCAAACATGATCGCCAAGGTTCCCTGGAAAAGGACACTCTATTAGCCAGCCAGGCTAATAGAACTGGTTTCCAGAGGGCTGCTGTTGAAAAGGAGAGACAAAACCCCCCAAAAAAGACAGACATGGGAGTCATAAACCGAAGGACAGCATCTGGAGGGGCTTCTCCCTCTGTGCGCGCAGGTCGACGCTGCCAGCCTCACTGGAGGGCCCTAGTGGAGGACACTGTGTGTGCTGGATCTCTCCCGAGCCTGGCCAGTCACTGTAGACTCTGCAGTACAGAGTTGCCTCCACTTCAGCCACAGCCACTCAAGGCCAGGTCCCCAAGCAGAAAGTCCGGGGAAGGACCCAAGGGCCAGAATATCCAGGAACGATCTTTTATTGGGGGGAGGGTTCATCAATCCTCATGGCCGCCGCCCTCCTCACGGCTGCCAGCATACTGCTCAGCTCCTCCCGCTTTCTCTTGGCCCCGGGGTTGTGCGCGCCCGCCCTCTTCTTGATGAACCCGAGTGCACACTTGTGCTTGGACGCTTTGAGCGACTCCATGGCGCGCCGCTGCTCGTAGGGCGCAAAGCCACACACCTCCCAGATCATGTCCCACACGAACTTGGTGTGCTCGGTGAGGCGCCCGCGGCGCCGGCTGTGTCTCGGCTTACTGACGTTCTTCACCTTGTGGCCCTTGTTGAGGCCCACGGCCATGGGGGAGCGCAGGGCCATGGCTGCTGCTCTCCGATGGCGGCCAGGACAGGAAGCGATCCATGTCTTTTCTAAAGAAGAAAGGCTACCTCTTCATTGAGGTGATATGGTAGTTCTACCTGTCAGGAACTTCTGCCTGTAAGCCCCCAGCTCCCAAGAGGCAGTTAACCTCAGAAACATTCCGCTAAACTAGAATCCATCACAACCCAGGGTTGAAGAGGTAGCTCAGTGGTCAGTACTCTGGCTGCTCATGCAGAGAACCCAGGTTCAGCTGCCAGTGCCTGCATGGTTGCCCGCAACCATCTGGAACTCCAGTTTCGGGGGGGGGGGGAGGGAGGATCTGGTGTCCTCTTTGGATTCGAGGGACACTGAATACACATAACACACATACACACAGGCAAGACACTCACATAAAATAAAAGTCCTTTTTAAGAGAAATAAAAACTTTCATCGCACATGCTTCAGGAGCTACAGGAACCCAGCTATTAAAGGGAGGTGGTACACAGATGCTACAATATATTAGAGAGCGTGGACTCTAGGCGGGTTCTCCGCAAAACCACTTAAGGACCTTAGGAATGCAGGTACAGCTCCATATACATGGCCCAGGTGCTTAGGGATCAGAGGCTCTATGCAGTCTTGCACGGGAACCTTGGGACCAGGGACTCCAGGTGCTGCTCCTACACCTGTCCCAGGGACTTAGGGACAAAGACTCCAGGCACTGCTCCACAGTATCTACTCTAGGTATTTATGGATACAAGGGTTCCAGAAATCACAGTCTTGGGAACTCATGGCTTTAGTCCTAGTACCTGGGAGGCAGAGACAGGTGGATCTCTATGAGTTCAAGTCCAGCCTGGTCTACACATTTAGTTCCAAGCCAGCCAACACAGTGAGACAAACAGCAATGAAGTCACTGTGCGCATACCTGCGCACATACCTGATCTGGGGGATCGGGAACCCCAAACCTCCCTCGTCACAACTGCTCTAGCTGTGTCTGAATCTAGCACTCCAGTCTCTGCTGCCATACTCAGGTAATGCTGAATGCTTTATCCGGTCCCCTTTCTAATCACTCTCTGGCATCTCTGAATCCAGGGTTGTCTGGTTCGCATTCTCTGTGGCCACACTTCTTCACCCCTAAGTGTTCAGCACTAAACAATACAGGATCAATCCTTCCATTGTGGACACACCTTGCAAACGGCGATACAAAGAAGATGGGCGGTATTCGGGGTCAGATCTGATAGGAACTGGATCTTAAAGGAGCACTGGAAAGGGACTGTCACTCCTCCTGGAGGATACGGCTGTCAGGTCCAAAAGCAACTTGGGACACATGGCTAGCTGAGATGTCTATTAATATGCCGAAGAGCACGCTGACCACCAGGCTCACTCAGTAGCTGTGGCTCTGCTCAGCGAGTCTTCCCAACACCACACCTAACCTTCTCCAGCCCACGGCCTCCCTTCCCCCGGCTTCTCATTCCTATAAAACCTGACCATTTCAGCCATTTCTTTGCCTTCTTGCCCTCTTGTCCTCTCCTCCTCCTCCTCCTCCTCCTCCTCCTCCTCCTCCTCCTCCTCCTCCTCCTGCTCCTCCTCCTCCCTCTCTCCTCATGGTCTGGTTCAGTCTCCTGGTCATGTCCAACGTACTTTCTCTCCCTGCTCTGGACTCTTCCAGATGCCTCTGGCTGTGATCTCTCTCATATCTACAATAAAAACCTTCTCCTCAACCACACGTTGGAGCAGTCATGTCCCCACTTTATAGTGACATCTTTCCATCTTGAGATGTCCCTGAACCATCTCTCTAGCCCCACTCCTCCCTCTCTAGCTCCTGGGGTGGGTATTGGGGCATGTGGATGTGAGAGTTATGACATTCAAGAGTTGATCTGGTCTGTTCTATCAGTGAAAAAAATGAACTCCTACCACCTCAGCATTTTAAAAAGACAGAAGCAATTCTTTCTCAAAGTTTGAGTTACCCTGCTGCAAAATTAGAGTTTCTCGGTAATCAGGACAATTGTTCTGGAACAATGCCTGCCCCTACCTGCTCCTCCGCTTCACACACAGACCATTTGCTTTTGAATAAAGCCCTTTTACCTTAATCCAAATGTCAAGATGTATGTTAAATTGTATTTTGGAGATGAAGCCAGCGTGTGCCGCTTGGCACAGCAAAAGCAGCCAATTCTAACAGTTCTCCTGTCCTCATCCAGCCTGACCCAGTTCAGCAAAACCAGGCCAAAGGAAAGGGAAAATGGGGAGCCAGGGTGGATACTGGAAGCAGGCCTCTCTGCTTCTGCAACTCTGGAGACCAGAACCAAGAATGACAGGCAGGAGGGACTGAAATGCTTGCCAAGATGGCCTCGCTTACACAGCAGCCCAGACAAAGCTTAGTTCTAGCTGCCCAGGCTGGGTTCAGAGGGAGGACCACCACTGAAGTGTTCTCATCTGACGTTCCCGGTCTGGGAAGTAAACAGCACCAATCACCCAAAAGGCATGGGCAGACCCATGTATGCACACACACACACACACACACACACACACACACACACGCAGGCTACCTACAGCAGCTGAGCTTCAGCAGGCGGGAAATCGAGAGCAAAAGCCAGCTAGGCAGCCATGTGGGCTCTCACTGCAGTCAGGTCCACACAGGCAGCATAGTGGCTGCTCTGTTACCGTTTGCATTAGAAAATCTGAAAGCTAAGATTCAAATTTCATGCTCAGGATCCAGAGTCCTGAATACTTGCTGCTTGGTTTTTAAGCTTGCTTTCTGGTTGCAGTGTCACTTTTATTATTAACGCCTTGTGAATAAACGGTTCCCTATGCAAATCAATATTAATTAAAGAATTCCCTCTCTCTATTCAAATCAGTAGTGATTTAAAAAAAAAAAAAAACTGACGCATTCATCCCTGACCTCCTTTTCTTTACATCTTATTGCTACGTACATGCACATAAATATAAATATAGCTTGCAGAGTTCATTCAGAGTTGCTTGCACGTATATGATTTCAGGGCTGACCAATTGGTAGTGGATAACCAGTTAGTGGCTCATCCCCGGGGAAAATTATTTCTTCCTTCTCGGCATTCTTTCCTTGCCTGTTGTTCTTTGTCTGTGCTGGTGCCCTGTGAGACTCCTTCCCCCCTTTTGTGTTAGCACGTCTGTTGGTATTGTGCTTGCATAGGTCTTGTTTAGGCAGCTGTATGGTTGAGTTATTGTAGGTAAAGCTTCTGTGTTATTTCTAGGAGATCACAATCTCACAGCACGATCCCTGGTCTTCTGGTTCTTGTACTCTTCCTTCGCCCTCTTCCACAATGCCCCCTGAGCCTATGGTGCAGGAGTCGTGTTGGAGATGTATTTCCTGGATCTGGGTACACACCATAGTCCATTGTTCTCTGCATTTTGACCAGTTGTTGCTTTCCTGTAATGTCTATCTGCTCGTCAGACATCTATCTGCTGCAAAGAGAAGCTTCTGTGGTGAGGGCTGGTAGCCGCACTCACCTGTGGGTAGGATAACTGTTTAGAATACTTTAAGAATTAGGTTGGCTTAATCAAATGGTATTAGTAGGTTCTCCTCTAAGATCTGCGACCTCACTATCCTGGAGTGGTTGGCTAAGTTTACAGCAGCATATATGGTTTCCCTCCTGTTGAGCAAGCTTTAAATCCAATTAGACAGCTGTTGGTTTCTGCCAAGATATGAGAGCCACTAATGCAGTATGGCCTCGCCATGTTGGTCGTTGCTATGGTTGAAATGCGCCACAGCTGGGTAGGACTAGTGCTTGCTTCCTTCCCTTAGCAGTTTCCACAGCACCTTCCAAGACTGAGGAAGCTGGTCCTCTGGCGAGGGGGGGGGTGCTTTCAGGTAAAATCCAGGTCAGCTCCTCCAAGCCCTTTGTCCTAAGGTCATGGTGTTTCAGCAGTAGGGAGTTACATTACCTTCAGCCTCAGAGAGACAACCAACTGCAAGCCTGTATTGTTTGGGGATTCTCTTGAATTCCTCCAGCCAACAACTTGAGAGGGGTCTTCTTATGCCTGGTACTGGAATATTTGTTAGATAGTCTATGGCGGTTACTTAGGGGAAGCATTGTCGGTTCAAGTGGCTGGTAAAAGAAGAATCCATTTCTCCTTCCCAGCCCCTGTTCCTGGAATGATGACTCTGAGACTAGGCCACAAGCTCTCCTTCAGTCTGGGCCACTCCTTCCTTGGAGTCTTCCTCAATGTCCCTCTTAGTCTAGCTCAGATCTCTCTTTATTCTCTCACAATTTCCCAGAATCCTCTCTCTTCCTCCCAGTGTCCCACCTCCTATTTCCTGCCTCAGCTCATGGCCGTGGGCTTTTTAATTGACAGGTGTTACTTATATAAGATTCTCTCTACAGTGGCTTAACATCATTTAAACTGCGCACACACACACACACACACACACACACACACACACACACACTGGATATATATTGTATGTATAATATATATTGAATTGACTTCCTTCCCCCAACCCCAATTAAAGCCTCCATTTTCCTATTCCCCACGTCCTACTCTTAATTAAGTCCCTCCCACTCACCTGTAATCTCGGCCTACAGGCCCGAACCTTCTGAGTGTGATCTCTGAATCTGGGACTGACTGACTATAATCTCTACTTCTTGGCTTGCATCTTAATTCCCTGGAGTCTACTAAACTGTGCGATGTAAGTCCCACTTGTCCAACTTCTCATACTGAATAAGCCTGAACATTTGCATTCTGAACAAGTTCTTAGCTGCTGCTGCTGCTTCCACTCCCAGCTGAAGATTATGTAGGAGAATGTCACTCCCTCGGACATACGGGGGCTGGACTGTGCCTGCATTCCCCAGCACACTTGGTTGCTTCCTTGTTAGCCTTGGTGACCTGCTAAATGTAGAGGCAAGCCCCCCACCCTCACCCCAAACACACATGCTTACACTTGGCGTGTCTCGGGGATTCTGGTCCTCGATTGCAGGACATGGACTATGACTCAAAGCTGTCTGCAGAGATCTGCAGTGGAGACCTATAGCCATTGCCCAAGAGAGACCATTGGGTCTCTACTCGACGGACACAATCCTGTTCCCATGTGCCATGGGGACTCATCACTGAAGCTGATCCGCAGTGGCTCCTTCTGGGTCCTTCCTTCTGCTATCACATGCCACCTGCCAGCAAAGTCACTGGGACAGTTCCCAAGTCTGGAGGCAGTAAGATGATCAGCGGACAGGAGCTGCAGGTGGATGGAAGCCGCGTTCCCATGCTTGGTATTCATGAGCAAGAACACAACCAGCGGAATGTATGAGGAACTGTGGTGGTTAAGGCTGGGGAGATGGCCCAGTGGGTAAAACCAATCACAAGGACCGCAGTTCAAATCCCCAGGGCCCACGTAAAAGCCAGTGTTCCCACAGGGAGAACTCCCAGAAGCTCATGGGCCACCAAGCATTGGCAAATAAGAGACCCCATCTCAAACAAGGTGGAAGGTGAGAACTGCAGCCCAAGATCATACTCTGACCTCTGACCTCCATGCAGGAGCCACGGCATAAGCAGGCATGAATATACGTGCATACAAACATACATGCATGCATACGCAATACACATACAAATACACACTAAATAAATAAATTAAAGATGGAGATATTAGGCTGGCTCACACCAAGGGAGGAGAGTGGAGCAAAAATGCTACTTCCCCACCCCACAACTCCTCCTAAGCACTACAGGGCAACAGAAAGGGGAGGAGCAAAGGCACATTCCCTGTGACCTCATTTCCACCCACTAGGCCACACCTCTTAAAGGTTCCTCCCTCTCTGGGTAGTGCCTCACGCCTGGGACTGAACATTCAGCACATGGGCCTTTAGGGACATTTCAGACCCAACTCAGCAGAGCTCTGTTAATTTTCTAAGATTCTTCCTGTTCAGCCCATTGGACCAGAATTTACCATCACAGCATACCCTTTCCCAGAAAGGAAGCCTCCTTCATCTACCAGAAGGGTCGGCCAGCTGACCTATGGACTCTGACATCAGCAGTGCTAGCAGAGGTCGGAGAGCTGCTCTTTCTTAGCTTGCTTCCCCCCCCCCCCGCCCCCCCAGCACTCGCTAGTTTCATCATGTACATGGTAACTGGTAACCCACTTGTACTGGCTGGTTTTGTGTGTCAACTTGGCATATACTGGAGTTATCACAGAGAAATGAGCCTCCCTTGAGGAAATGCCTCCATGAGATCCATTTTCTCAATTAGTGATCGAGTGGGAAGGGCCCGGCCCATTGTGGGCTGGTAGTCCTGGGTTCTATAAGAAAGCAAGCTGAACAAGCAAGTACCATCTCTCTATGGCCTCTGCATCAGCTCCTGCTTCCTGTCTTCCTTTGGTGACGAACAGCAATGTGGAAATGTAAGCTGAATAAACCCTTTCCTCCCCAACTTGCTTCTTGGTTATGATGTTTGTGCAGGAATAGAGACCCAGACTGAGATGCCACTTTACCGATAAAGCTCAAAACCAGGTAAAATCCGGTCAGAGATTACACCTGCAGAGCCCCAGGGCACTTGGGTGCTGCCTCTGGCGTCAAGTCTGCATTCTGACTCTGTGGTATATTTGCTAACAGGCAGTTCAATGAACGTATATAAGATACTTAAATTTAAATCTGAGTTTAAATATTTTTATTCATTTAGTGTGTGTGTGTGTCTGTGTGTGTAGATCAGAGGACAGCCCATGGGAATCAGCTCTCTCCTTCTACCATGCAAGTGACAAGGATCAAGCAAGTCACCATGCTTAGTTTCAGGACCACAGAAGCATCTCATTGACCCCAAGTTTGACATTTTTAAAGGGGCGTGGGAAGTGGCTCACAGAAGATCTGGGAGTCAGAGTTGAGGCCCAAGAGACACATGGTCCAGAACAATGTCCCCAATCATGACTTGGATGACAGGCTTGTGGCTCTCCTGTTGCTATCAGGCATTTCACGGTCCCCACTCCTCACAGCCAAGCTCAGGGCTAGTGTGCTTTGCTCCCTTGCCTTGGCATAGACCTGTGACAGGGACCAAGTGGGCTCCACATGCTGAGTTTGAGGCTCCCCAGTGCCCCAGAAAGTCTGGCCTAGGGAGAACTGGGAACATCACCTTTGCTTGCTTTCAATCCCCAAAGATTCCGAACTTGTGTCAGAGCCAAGGGTCATGGTTATGAGTCTTTTTTAAATACTAGAAATGTTTTTAGGGGACTAATCTAGCCCCCCAGCATTTCTGTCCCATCAGCTTCTGTTTGTTCAAATCTAGGGCTCAGAGTTAGCATGCCCCATCTCTGGCTTTGATTTCCTGCCTGTCAGGTACTTGTGGTAACCATGGTCTGAAAAAAAATCTTTTAAATGTTTTTAAGCTTTATTGTAAAAAGAACTTACAAATAAATCAGAACATCACATACCCAAATTAACCAGACCCTGAGTTTAAACAGCTCATAGCTAGCCGAATAGGCACTCAGGATGAAAGTTGTGCTGGCTGGTTTATGTCAATTGGACACAAGCTAGAAGCACCTCAGAGGAGGGAACCTCAACTGAGAGAATGCCTCCATAACATCTGACTCTAGGCAAGTCTGTGGGGCATTCTCTTAATTAGTGATTAAAGTGGGAGGATCCTGAAGGCTTCTTGTATGTCCATGGACATCTCTTTCTCTAGGTTAGGGAAGTTTTCTTCTACAATTTTGTTGAAGATATCTCTCGTCTATACCTATAATCCTTAGGTTTGGTTTTCTTATTGTGTCCTGGAGTTCCTGGATGTTTTAGGTTACCAGCTTTATGTATTTTACATTTTCTTTGACTGTTGAGTCAATGTTTTCTATGGTATCTTCAGCTCCTGAGGTTCTTTCTTCTATCTCTTGTATTCTGTTGTTGATGCTTGCATCTATGACTCCTGAATTCTTTCCAAGGTTTTCTATCTCCAGAGATGCCTCACTTTGTGATTTCTTTATTGTTTCTACTTCCACTTTTAGATCCTGGATTGTTTTGTTCAGTTCCTTCATTTGATTGTGTTTTCCTGTAATTCTTTAAGGGTTTTTTGCGTTTCTTCCTTAAGGGCTTCTGCCTATTGACCCATGATCTCCTGTATTTCTTTAAGGGATTTTTGTGTTTCCTGTTTAAGGGCTTTTACCTGTTGACCTGTGTTCTGTATTATTTTAAGGGAATTACTTAAGTCTTTCTTTTCTTTTCTTTTCTTTTCTTTTCTTTTCTTTCTTTCTTTCTTTTTTTTTTTTTTACTTAAGTCTTTCTTGAAGCCCTCTATCAGCATCATGAGATACGATTTTAAATCCAACTCTTGCTTTTCCCATGCGTTGGGGTATCCAGGACTTGCTGTTGTGGGAGAACTGGGTTTTGATGTTGCCATGTGTCCTTGGTTTCTGTTGGTAGGGTTCTTGTGCTTGCCTTTCGCCATCTGGTGCTAGTTGGTATTGTCTCTGACTGGAGTTTGTTCCTCCTGTGGGCCTGTAAGCCTGTGTCCTTACAAGAAGTTTTCAGAACTCCAAACAGACTGAACCAGAACAGAAAATCCTTCAGGCACATAACAATCAAAACACCAAATTCACTAAACAAAGAAAGAATATTAAAAGCAGTAAGGGAAAAAGGGCAAGTAACTTATAAAGGCAGGCCTACCAGAATCACACCAAACTTCTCACCAGAGACGATGAAAGCTAGAAGATCCTGGGCAGACCTCATACAGACCCTAAGAGAACACAAATGCCAGCCCAGACTACTATACCCAGCAAAATTCTCAATCATCATAGATGGAGAAACCAAGATATTCTATGATAAAACCAAATTTGCACAATATCTGTCCACAAATCCAGCCCTACAAAGTATAATTGATGGAAAATGCCAACACAAGGAGGGAAACTACACCCTAGAAAAAGCAAGAAAGTAATCTTCTTCCAACAAACCCAAAAGAAGATACCCACACAAACATAAAAATAACCTCAAAAATAACAGGAAGCAACAATCACTATTTCCTAATATCTCTTAACAACAATGGACTCAACTCCCCAATAAAAAGACATAGACTAATGAAAGATTTCTCAGGTAAATCTTCAATTTTATTAGAAAATGTTTGCAATTCCCCTTTTAATTTAGTAATTTTTTTACATCTACCATTTTATCTGCATTATTTTTATGATAATCTTCAATTTTAATGTCTTTCTATATACTTCCTCTATTTTATCAGAAATGTTTTCAATGTAAATCTTTGATTTTATCACAAATGATTCTAATTCCACCTTTAGAGTTTTGACATCAACCATTCTTTATGTAAAATTTTCCATGAAATAGTCAATTTTAATGTGTTTGTCTATTTATTTCTTGAATTTTATCAGAAATATTTTCCATGCAAATCTTCAATGTTACCTGAAAATGTTTATAATTCCACCTTCAATCAACTTAGAATTATCTTTATGTCTATCATTTTATCTATATAATTTCCATGATAATCTTTAATTTTAACATGTTTTTCTATATATTTCTACAATTTTATCAGAAATAGTTTCCATGTAAATCTTCAAGTTTATCAGAAAATGTTTATAATTCCATTTTTAATCAACTTAGGAATACTTTTATGCCTACCATTATTATATCTATATAAAATTTCTATGATAATCTTCAATTCTAATATGTTTTTCTACATTTTCCTACAATTTTATCAGAAATATTTTCCACATAAATCTTCAATTTTATCATAAAATATTTCTATCCCATATTTCAATTAATTTAACAATGTTTTACATGTCTATCACTTTACTCCTTAATTTTCCATGAAAATTGCCAATTTTTTTTTTGTTTGTTTTTGTTTTTGGAGACAGGGTTTCTCTGTGTAGTCCTGGCTGTCCTGGAACTCACTCTGTGAACAGGCTGGCCTCGAACTCAGAAATCCGCTTGCCTCTGCCTCCCAAGTGCTGGGATTGCAGGCGTGCGCCACCACGCCCGGCTGAAAATTGCCAATTTTAACGTGTTTATCTGAAATATTTTCCATGTAAATCTTTAATTTTATCATAAAGTGTTTTTACTTCCCTTTACTTCTCTTTTCAATTTAAAAAAAAAGGTGGAAGGGTCCAGCCCATAGTGGGTGGGGCCACCCCTGGCCAGGTGTCCTGGATTCTATAAGAAAGCAGGCTGAGCAAGCCATGCGGGGAAAGCCAGTGGGCAGCACCCGCCCGTGGTCTCTGCACCAGCTCCTGCGCCCAGGTTCCTGCCCTGCCGGAGCTCCTGCCTTGGTTTCTCTCAGTGGGCTGTGATTCAAGATATGTCAGCCACACAAACCCTGTCCTCCCGGCTTAGTTCTGGTCCTGGTGATTCCTCACAGCAATAATAACCCTAACTAGGAAAGCTGGGGGACTTCTCAGTAAACTTTACCTTTCATGATCAAATATACTTTAGGTGTTTATTTATCCACTACCAAAACCAAAAGAAAAAGAAAGAAAATCTGTGACCAAGTTAGAACTAGAAAAACAACGTTCTATTCTCCCTCGTAGCTCGTGCCCCTTGCTTGCCCTTCTTTCCCTAGTGTTCAGCCTTCCTCCTTCTCTCGTGTCATACCACACCCACAGGCACATCTGTCTGCATGTGTACGGATAGTATTCGCTAGATTCACCACTCGAGAGAGGACATGGGGCCTTGTCTTTCTGAGACTGTGTGACCTCACTTAATATCATAATTCTAAGTCCATCAGTTCTCTTGCAAATTTTTATTTCATTTTTCTTTAGAGCTGAGCAATATTCCATTATATATAATGTGATATATATTATATTCCATTATATATTATATTCCATTATATATAACACTATATATGTGTGTATATTTCACTATCTGTTCCTCTGTTGATTCCTATTCTTTGCCATAGTGAATTAAACAGTGATTAACACAGTGGTGCAAGTATCTCTAGGGTGGGTGTGGTTTGCTGGGTGTATACCCAGGAGTGGAATAGTTGGGTCATGGGCTACTTCTGGTTTTATTTTCTGAGACATCTCTAAACTGGTTTCCACAGGGCTGAATCAATTTGTACCTTCAACAACAGTGAATCCTCTTCAACAGTGCATAAGGGCTCCTGTCTCTCCACACCCTCTCCAACGTTTGTTGTCAGATTTATTGATAACAGCCCTTCAGACTGGGGTGAGGTAAGTACCTCAAAGTAGTTTTGATTGGCATTCCCTGAGGGCAGGGATATAGGATACTTTAAAAAATATCTAAATGGCCATTTGTTCTCCTTCCTTTCTTTCTTGCTTCCTTCCTTCCTTCCTTTCTTCCATTTTAAAATCTGTCTATTCCACTCATTTGCCCATTTGCTGATTGGCAGTTTTATTCCCTTGACATTTAATCTCCACTGTCCTTCTTTCTAAGTTCTGGACATTTGCCCCTTGTCTGAAGTGTGTCAGGTAGTGTTTTCTCCCCCTCTCTGGGCTGTCTGCTGACTGTCTCTTGTACAGAGAATTGTTGTTTTCCTGTTTCCATCAGTTGACAGTGGAGTTAGTTCCTGAGCCCCTGGTGTTCTGTTTAAAATGGTCTTGCCTTCCCCAAAGACTTGAGTGGTATCTGTAGCCTGTGTTTTCTTCTAGTTTCAGAACTTTTAGATTTTACATTAAGGTTTTTTTTTTAAATCCATTTTGAACCAGGTTTTGTACAGAGTGAAAGATATGAATCTAGTCTAATTCTCCCACAGGGGGAACCGGCTTCACCAGCACTGTTTATCGACTAGACTGGCTCTTTTTCCAAAGTATGGTTTTGCCTCTTTTGCCAATTCAAGTGGCCCAGCCTTGCTGTTTTATTTCCAAATCCTCTGTTCTGTCCTGTGGGCCTAGGGGAAAACCTAATACTATTATTCTGCTAAAGAAACATAGCAAAAAAGGTCCCCTAATCTAGTGCCCCTCTTATCTCTTCTAGTGAGTTTTAGTTTACACTGCCCGTTTGCTTGGTATTTTTTCCATCCTTTGATATCAAATTTCTTGATGTCATTGCTGCCTAACTTTGTTTCTTGGAGAGAGCACATAGTTGCTTCTTATCTTTAAATCCAGTTCTTGACTCTGTATCTTCTCAGTGATGGGCAGAGGCCATTTGTACTAAGGTTATTGTAGAGAGGGGTTTGCTATTTCCTGTAAATGTGTTAGGTGACATCCTGTTTTGCTAGATTATTGCTTTTCCCCTCTGCTCCCGTGATAGCTGTGAGGTTCTGCTGAGCCGCCGTGTCAGAGCGGGTTGCTCCTTCCCCAGGCCTGGCTTGCCGATCTGTAGTACGGTCTTCTTTCCCCTTCCCCGGCAATGTGTTTGCTCCACTGAGGACTTTCTGCAGAACTGCCTTAATTTGTGTTTGTCTTAAAATACCTTCATTTCTTCGACAATTTTGAAAGATCGTTTTGTAGGCTGCGGCATTTCTAGATCACAGTTGTTTGCTTTTAGAGTTTGAAATGTGTCCTTCCGTGCTCTTCTGGCTTCTCTGGCTGCCGGTGAGCAGTCTTGGGGATGTGGTATTGTGTGCGAATTGCTGCCTTTGTGTGCGAGCCTCTTTTCCCTGGGTGAACTAGGCTTATCTTTTGATTTTGTACTTTTGACATCCTGATTACAATATGTCATGGCCAGTCTCTTCTCTGGTCAGGTCTACTTGGAGTTCTATGTGCATCTTATATGTGGAATCCTGCTTTATGTGAATTTGGGTTTGTTTGGTTTTTTTAATTATCATTTCATTAAATGGTGTGTCTGTTTCATTCAATTTTATTTCTGATCATTCTTCTACATCATGAACTCTCAGGACCGACTTCTTGGATGTGTCCCAGGCTTCTGTGTGTGTGTCTGTCTGTCTGTCTGTCTCTCTGTCTTTGTCTCTCTGTATCTTACACACACACACACACACACACACTGGTTAAAAACTAGCTCCATTTAAAACTGAGTTTCAAACAAAGTTACTGGGTGGAAAGAAGAAAAAAAGTCAGCAGGACCTTATTCTTAGCCTAAGGATTGTTCACCACAGGATGTGTGGACCACGACCCTAAGGGCAGACGGTCCATCAGCAACTGAGTCTTGACAGCAACCCAAAGAGGAGCCTGGTCTCAGAGTCACCTGACTCATTTCCCACTATTGTGTAATTCTTACCCTAAGATATTGACCAGATATGCATTCTGCTTCTGTAATCTCGCTTAACAACTGCTTGCTCAGGTAAAAAAAAAAAAAAAAAAAAAAAAAAAAAAAAAAAACATAATAATGCCTCACAGAGCAAAAACTCCCCAGAGTTGAGGCAACTGCGGTTTGTACCTTTAAATTTCAGCTCCTCTCTCCCGCTTTCACAGCAGCTCTCAGCTTGTCAACGTGACTGCTGTCAC
Source organism: Apodemus agrarius (assembly GCA_964023405.1). Taxonomy (NCBI): domain Eukaryota; kingdom Metazoa; phylum Chordata; class Mammalia; order Rodentia; family Muridae; genus Apodemus; species Apodemus agrarius. The sequence continues at coordinate 44,912,105 of OZ030015.1, read as the reverse complement.
AACACTGCTACAAATAAACTTGGCTTTTTATCTTTTAAATTTAAATTTTGTCTGGTGGTCTCAGTGGTATCAAACTCTGCAACCCACATATAAACAAACAAAAAAAATCAACTCACAAAATTGGAAACCATAATATACAAGCAAAAGACCATTAAGACAACAACAACAACAACAACAAAACCATGCCCAAACAAAGCAATAAGACACAAAATGTCCACAAAAATACCACTGAGTTTATTTTGTGTTGGCCATCCATGGCTGAGTGAAGAATGGTTAATGTACTCCATGAAACTCCATGGCTATCCTGAAGAATGGTTAATGTACTCCATGAAACTCCATTGGAGAAAGCTAAGTTTTCCTCTGCAATCCAGTGTCAGTTGCAGGTAGCTTCTTGACTAGGGGTGAGAGAGTTCATGTCCATCTCCCTGCCTCTGCAGTGAGACCCTGTCTGCCTTGAGCCTATGCAGGCTCTGTGCATGTGCCATAGCCTGTGAGTTCATGTTATGTCATCAATGTGTTGTGTCTGGTAGACAGTTTCCATGGAGTCATCCTCCTCTGGCTCCAATGGCCTATCCAGTCTCAGGCTCTTGGCCACCTGAGCGCCCTCCTCCATGGGTTCCATCTTTTGGAGTTGGCCATAAATCCAATCAGGGAGTGGTTGGTTATTCCACTATAGTCTTTGTGTACTATGAAACCAGAATGTCTTGCAAGCAAGTCCCTGTTGTGGGTTGCAGTGGTTTGCAGAGCGTTGTAGGATTTATAGCTTGGTTGATGGCTACCTTTCTCCTCTGATAGTGTGCAGAGGATGCTCCAGTTCCATAACACAAATCAGTATGGATGAAGCTTCTAGTTAGACACCAGCTCGACAACTCCATGTTCAGTGAGTGAGCTGTGTAATATCTTCATCAATAGAGCCTGGCCATTAGTTTGTGGAGAACAACCAATAACCTTGAGATGTTTGGAGGTTTCCATAGGATCCTTTGACCAACAATTCAACTAGATGTAACCTAGTACTGGGGATTTCACTTCATGGCAAAAGATGCCTAGTTGGGGTATGGCCTCCCCTGTTATTTGGTAACTCCATTTAGATTTCTTTAATATATTATATATGAAATATGATATATTTGATTATATTGAATATATGTGACATTATATATAATATATATGGAAGCTCCTACAGTAGACAGTTTCCATATGGCCCTACATGTTAATTATTTCCTCCTTACCCGTCTCTTTCATCCCCTTCCACACTTAATCCTTGCACTCCAGTCTCTTCCTGTTTCTTCTTAACTAAATATTCTATTTCCACTTCTTTGGGAGATTTTTCCTCCTCCTAATCCCTAACTCAATACCTCTTCTATGGTTATACAGAGTATAGCATATTGAAGGCTTAAAAGTTAATAACCACATATAAGAGAAAGCATACAATATTTGTCTGTTGTGGTCTGGGTTACCTAATTTGGAATTTTTTTTTTAGCTCCATTCATTTACCCAGAAATTTAATTTTTTAGTTGACAAAAATTATTACACTATGTAAATGTATCTCATTTCCATTATCCATTGTACTGGCTGGTTTTGTGTGTCAACTTGACACAGGCTGGAGTTATCACAGAGAAAGGAGCTTCAGTTGGGGAAATGCCTCCATGAGATTCAGCTGTGGGGCATTTTCTCAATTAGTGATCAAGGGGGAGGGTCCCTTGTGGGTGGTACCATTCTGGGCTGGTAGTCTTGGGTTCTATAAGAGAGCAGGCTGAGCAAGTCAGGGGAAGCAAGCCAGTAAGAAACATCCCTCCACGGCTTCTGCATCAGCTCCTGCTTCCTGGCCTGCTTGAGTTCCAGTCCTGACTTCCTTTAGTGATGAACAGCAATGTGGAAATGTAAGTTGAATAAATCCTTTCCTCCACAACTTGCTTCTTGGTCATGATGTTTGTGCAGGAATAGAAACCCTAAGACATCCATTTACGAGTTCATAGACATCTAGGCTATTTCCAGTTTCTGGCTCTAGAACAGCAAAGATTGTTGGGGAGCAAGTGTCTCTGGAGTAGGATTCGGAGTCCTTTGGGTATATGGCTGAGAGTGGTTTAGCTGAATCTTGAGCTAGATCTAGTCCTAGCTTCCTGAGGAACCACTACACAGATGTTGAACATTTCTTTAAGTGTTTCTCAGCTATATGTTAAGTTGTCTTTTGAAAAGTCTGTTTAGTTCTGTTCCCCATTTTATTATTTTTATTATTTATTATTCTTAATGTTCAGGTTTTTAAATTCTTTATATATTTTAGACCCTCTGTCAGACATGTAATTAGTAAAGATCTTTTCCCATTCTGTGCTCTTCCACTCTGCCTGAATGTTGGTGTTCTTTGCTGTGCTGAAGCTTCTCTGTCACATGAGAGCTTGTTTATTGATTGAAGAGGAAACTTAAAGGTTCTTTGGAAAGTCGGTTAGATGGTGTTTTGCTGGGGCAACATGTGAAGGAACATTTAGCTGAAGTAGACACAGATGAGAGCATGTTCTGCTAAAGCAAGCATGTGAAAGGACATGTGATAAAGGATTCTCCACTAGTGACACTAATGTGCATGTATTGGTCCCCCTTGCATTGCACTGTTGAGCTGCATTTGTCAGGACTCCATAGAGAGAAAAGCACCAAAACGCTTTTGGTGGTGTGCTGTGGCTAGGCTGATTGGCAGAGTGATGTCAGCTGAGACAGACACTTGTGTTGAGGCAGGACCCATGAAGGACATGCGATGTTTGGAGAGAGTAGAAATAGGACTTGATGGACAGTTACAGAGCTGAGCTTGGCTTGCTTACAGAGCCAGCTGTGCAATGCTTGAGGGTTTGACGTCTTTGCTGATCTTGGCTGCACAGCTGAGAACTTCTCCTGGCATTCCTCCTGGTCCCTCTCGCTGACTCGAGCTGAGGCCGAGGCCTGGCAGTCTCTGTTAGGTAGAGCCAGCACTGCTGATTTGTGTTTGCTATTCTGACTCACTGAACTAGACTGCTGGTGTATCCGTGAAGTGTTTGCACGTGGATCGAGCTGCCACTGCTGATTCCTGTGAACTGAGCTGCCGATTCCCAGACAACAAACAGGAGTTGCTCCAAAGAACTTTTCTAAACCCGTCTACTTTCCCTGTATCCTTTCTTTTCCACTATGTCTGGTGGGTGGTGGGCTGAAAGGGAGGTTAAAGCATTTAAAAACCATCATTAAAAATAGGCTTTGAAAAGATCAGAGTTACAATTGTTGATCTTAGTGGCTGTGCAATTGGTGTCCTGATTAAAAAGTCCCTCCCTGGGCCATTACTTCAAGCCTGTTTCTCCTTTTCTCTTTTATTGATTCAGGGTATCCAGTATGTTGAGGTCTTTGATCCACTTGGAGTCGAGTTGTGTGCAGGGTGCTACAGATCTATTTTCTCTCTTCCACATGCTGCCACTCAGTTTGACTAGTGACATTTGTTGACGATGCTGTCTCTTGTCTGTATATATTTAGCTTTGTCAAAACTCAGGCATCTATAGGTGTCTGAACTTATGTCTGAGTCTTCACTTCTATTCCATTGATTGACATGTCTGCTTTCATTTAAGTCAATACCATGCTTTTATTTTTATTTATATCAATACCATGTGTTTATAACAATAGCTCTATAGTAAGCTTTGAGTTTGGGGATGGTGAGACCTCCAGCAGTTCTTTTACTATTCAAACCTGTTTTAATTTTTAGTCACCTTTCTTTGTTCTGTACAATTAGTGTTTTGATTATTGTGTGTCATGGAGAGTTTCTTTTCTGGTCCAACCTGGTGTGTTCTATATGATTCTCCTTTAGGTTAGGGAAATTTTCTTCTTCGGCTTTGTTGAAAATATTTTCTATGCCTTTGACCTGGGTTTCGTTTCTTTCCTCTCTTCCTACTGTTTCTAGATTTTGTCTTTTCATAGTGCCCTAGATTCCCGGATGTTTTGTGACTGGTTTTTGTTGTTGTTGTTGTTGTTGTTGTTGTTTATTTGTTTGGTGGCAGTTTGTTGTTTTTTATTTAACATCTTCTTGGGCTGAGGTAGTCATTTCTTCTATCTTAGCCTTCAGTAGCTGAGACTCTCTCTTCCATGTCTTGTATTTGGTTGGTTAAGGTTTTCATTCTCGGCTTTATTTCAATGTGGGTGTTCTTTAGTGGGAGAGCTCTGTTCAAACCTCCCTGGTAGATTATACTTTTTTTTAAGATTTATTTATTTTATTTGATGTCTATGAGTACACTCTAGCTGTACAGATGGTTGTGAGCCATCATGTGGTTGCTGGGAATTGAACTCAGGACCTCTGTTTGCTCCAGTCCCACTCGCTCTGGCACAAAGATTTATTATTATATGTAAATACTCTGTATCTGTCTTCAGACACACCAGAAGAGGGTGTCAGATCTCATTACAGATGTTTGTGAGCCACCATGTGGTTGCTGGGATTTGAACTCAGGACCTTTGCAAGAGCAGTCAGTGCTCTTACCCGCTGAGCCATCTCACCAGCCCTAAATTCTACTTTCTTGCTTTAATTTGTTTTCACTATCTCATTCAACTGTTTCTGTTCTCACAGTCTCATTAAGTGATTTGTTCATATCTTTTTTTAAAAAAAATTTTTTAGCAACACAATGAATTGCCTTTATATTGGCATGCATCCACATTTCAACATTTAGTGGTCCTGAACAGAGTGGGGAACGTGGCAGCGAGACAGGAGGCCAGGCCCACCAATCTGCAAATGACCTGCTCCTCCCAGTCCCCGAAGAGGGTCTGAGGAGCCACACGAAACACCCTGAAACACCCGAGTCTGCAGGGAGGGTCAGGGCCTCAGGCTCCAGCTGTCAGGCTCCACATCAGACCCGGTGGGTGGCCAGGGTGACTGGAGAGCCCTGTTCAAACCTCTTCAATGTGTGAAAGCAAAGCAATTATGGGAAAAGGAACCAACTATGAACAGTGTGCACTGAGGACTCTCTGCATGGCCTTTCTCTAGGCTTATCCACCAAGGACCCTGAGCGCTGGCTGGTCTGAGTCACCCTGGGACTGCTCTGAGCTCAAAGCTCAAGGGCTGATGGTGGCAGCAGGGCCGAGGACCCGGCGCTCCCTTCCCAGGCTGGTGGCAGGTGAGTGTGGGCCGGAGCTGAGGGAGGAGGTCAGGCTCGTCCAACCTCATCTGATGGCTCTGGCCACAGCAAGCGCTGGGTGGTGATGGGTTGAGGAGGGGAAAGCAGCACCCCTGGATAAAGGTGGGGAGACACACTGGAAGCCCTGAATTCCTCATCTGCGGCCACTTTCAGAGGGAGGGGAGGCTTTGGCCAAGGGTGGGAGTGGAGGAGTGGGGACCGTGGCTTGGATGGGGCATCACTTAAGACTTAAGAAAGCAGGGGTACAGACAAAGCACCCAAAACCAGCAATAGTCAGTCCCACGGCTGCTACCTGAAGCCTTCCCATCTATTCTAAGGGCCACCACACAGCTGTGGTGGGGGCAGGGCGGGGCAGGCAAAGGCAGACCCAGGCCAAGGGTCAGCAGCAGGTGATGGTGTGGCGGGCTGTTCACAGCTGCAGAGCTGTGCCCACGGCTCCCAAAGGAAACCCATTTCAACACCTTCTTGATCCCAGGAGTTCAACCAGGCAGAGAGCGGTTACACTCGACAGATGATGTTACACGGCACAACTTAGGCATTTCAAATGGACAAGACGTTAGAATCAGAACAATGTCTCAGGATGAAGTCTGAGTGGGGCTTCCTCCCCAGTACTTTGAGGTCTACAGATGTATCTAGAAGATTCACTACTGTGGAAAATGAAGACTCGGGTTGGATGGGGAGGGGAGGCCGGGGCCTTGGTGACTAATTGCGGTAACACTGTCCTTCTGGTGGTTGTGGCAGCTTCATGTTCTCTTTTGACATCATCAGGCGCCGTAGCTCCTGCAGGATGACTGATGCTGTGGGAGTTCTGCGTCTTGGCCAGCGCCGCTGTGGCTCTTGGATCCACCACTCCATTCGAACTGCTCACGCCGCTCATATTGACTCTTGTTACAAATCTTACAGACGGAGGTGCTTCTGGGTACGTAGGCCCACATTCTATTTTAAGGCTGTATTGTATATTCGGTTTTCATCTATTGTCCGTGGAGGCCCAATTATCATGCCTGTCCATCTGGTGAGCGTCATGTCCTTGTCGTCTTCCAGGCCCCAGCCGACTGTGTCATCACCAACTCCTCTCTGGCCTTCTTCCAGCTCTTCCAACAGTCAGAAATCCCGTGGGACTTTTACTCCCGAGCCTGTGGTGGCTGCCATCTTGCGTCTCTGTCGCTCTGTTCATATCTTCTTTCAGGTTCTTGAACATATGCACAATTGTTATTTTGAAGTCCTTGTCTTGTGCTTCAGCTATATGGCTGAGTAGGAGGGTTACTGGTAGAGGTGTATTATCTTAGCTGTTAGTGTCTATGTTTTTGTTTTGGAGTCTAGGCCATTTGGAGTTATGATGTTTGAGGTGATTCTAAGTGCTGATAACTGTTCTTGTCTTTGTTGGGCGTGGACGAGTATTTTATTCCTTGATTTCTGTTGCCCTCTATGAATTTTGGGAAAGGGTATTGGCTGTGGGTTCCTTAGTAGAGAGTTCTTTAGTGTAGGTCTGTGGGTGGCAGAAATTGGAAAGTGCTAGGAGAAAAGGTTGAGGGGATGGGGGGTAAGAGCTAAGGGATCTGTCGGGCGGTGGGCGGTGGTAGCGCACGCCTTTAATCCCAGCACTTGGGAGGCAGAGGCAGGCGGATTTCTGAGTTCGAGGCCAGCCTGGTCTACAGAGTGAGTTCCAGGACAGCCAGGGCTACACAGAGAAACCCTGTCTCGAAAAACCAAAAAGCAAAATACAAAAAAACAAAACAAAAAAAACAAAGAGCTAAGGGATCCTGTCTGCAACAAGGTGGCAGATGTGGGGGGAGGGGCGGCTGCAGTGGTGTAAAGACTATGTCTGGAGAGAGAAGGGAGAAAGAACTGAGGGAGCTGGGTCTGTGCCAAGATAAGGAATCCTCAGTGGATGCGGTTGGAGTCAGCGGAGGGGTGCCTTCAAGCAGGCTGCTACAGAGCTGAGTGTGAGACTGGGGCGATCACAATGGAGGAGAGGAGGGTGGGTGAGGTCCAGCCCGCTGTGGCCACTGGGGATTCCTGGTAGAAAGTGTTTCTAGGGCTGAGCAACTGACACAAAGGAATGAGGATGGATAGAAGGGAAGGGAAAAGCTGGGTCTGCACCCAGAGGCAGAGTCCCCCGGAGTGATCATTGATTCTTTTGAATGGCAGGACTCTAACTTCTTTCTCAGGCATTTTGGCCATTTGTGTCATTTGGGGCTCTCTTGTGGGGGGTTGGTTGGTTGGTGACGGGTCATGGCCAACCGACATCATATTTCTTGTCTCACTGTGTCGTATTTTACTATCTGTTGGAGCAGGATCGTTCTGACTTCCTCTTGTACTTGAATATTCTAGTGTTTATGTCTCTTATAGTGATATTTGCACACAGTTCAGCTATGAGGACTAGAGAAAGTTGGAGTTGACTATGGATGGCTGCTGAGGCGATCCTGTCTTGGCTATACGCCAGTAGGACCAACGCTGGGGCTGCACACTAAGCACTGAGGTGAGCAGGTGGAGTCTAATCCTTGGTCTCTCCTGGTGACCTATGAACCTATCGAAGACCCACTGAAGCCAGGCTACTGCCGAGAGGCCATGGTTAGAGCCAAAGGCCCAAAGTAACCTCTGGGACCACAGAAATATAGACTCTGGGTCCTGCAGTGATGTTTATTATCTCATACATCAGAACCCCACCCCATATTGACTTCAGAGACCACTCTGGACCAAAGCTCCATCTGTCAGGAGGCCCCGGGCAGTGGAGCCAAAGCTCAGTTCTGCACTGACCTCTGAGGCAACTCATCTAGAGACCTGGTCACAGAGCGCTCTCTGGTTCTGCGGAAGCTGGAGGCCTGGCCATCAGATGTTCTCTGAACCCGCAGGAGGCCTGAAAATCTTAAATAGAACATTGTAGCAATAAATAATCTGTAAGGTTCAGACTACTTGCTATTCTGAGAAGCATGACTGGCCCTGTACCTCTCTGTCTTGCCTGGAAGTGAGTCATTTCTTCAGTCCTAGCCACTCTTAGTCACTCAGTAGCTACCTCCATTACCAAATAAGCTGTCAGCCACAGTGGCCTGCATTTTGTTTAATAATGTCCCCTCAGTACAGGAGGGGTAATGCTGCCGAGTTACACCTTATTGCTGCAATTGATCTCTTTTATGGTTACTTATTACAGTTAATCTCTTAACTGTGTCTAATTTATTTTTATCACATGTATTTATATTTGCGTGTGTGTGTGTGTGTGTGTGTGTGTGTGTGTACTCGCAGTGTGTGTGACCTCATCTGTGCCAACTTGTTCATGTGAAGATCAAATAAGAACTTGCAGGAGTCGGTTCTGTCCTATCATGTGGACCCAGGGGAATTGAACTCAGGGCATCTGGTGTGGCACAGGCATGCTGGGCCCTTGCATGACCACATCCAAACACTGCACACAAAATAAATAAAGTGTAGCAAAACATGGTTTTAAATTAACCTACTGTGTAGTTGTCTAACTCAGAGAAAACAGCTTGCTATGAAGTCATTTGCCAAGGGCTTTCTGTCATCTGGTTTTAAGTGATAATTCAGCAGTTGAAATACAATTTAGCTTTGCTTTATTGTAATTGCTTTAAACAATTTCCAAACAAGGTTGGTTTAAAATAAATAACCAGATTACTTCTGGGAATCTGAAAGTACCATTCAGGAGCCTTTGGCAGTCTGGTGATCACACAAGACCGGGTGCCCTGGGCCCCAACTGTCACTGGGTTTTATGGAGCATTAAAAAGGGAAATAAGGAAATGGGCTGGAGAAAGTCGGCCTCTCCGGGAGCTGAGCTGAGATCGGAGAGTGTGCCTGGCAGGTCTCTTCTTGCCTGAGTTCCTTCCTTGGCCGTCTGAAAGGTCACCTCCACAGCTCCCCCGAGCCCCTTTATCCGCACGTTCTAGGAGCCTGAACTCCAAGATCAGGGTGTCTGCAGGGCACTCTTCGGGAAGCTCTCTGGGAGGGATCTTCCTACCCCTCCCTCTAGCTTGGCTTCCCAACACCCTCCTTCTGTGTCTGTCTTTCTGCTTCATCTCCACAAGGACACTTGTCATTTGGTTTAGGGCCCACAAGGATAATCACAATCTGTTTCCTCAGCTGCAATGACCTCATTCCAAACAATGTTACATGCTGAGACGGACCGAGTATCATCACAGTCCAGTTCCGCACACCGTCTGCCCGGAGTGTCTCTCTTGTTGTTCGTCCATTTGTTTCCGGTGCTGGGGTTAGCATATCAGCACTCCCACTTGCCAGTTCTTCCCCTGGCTCAACTCTGTCCCACTGGTTCTGCTTCTTACTTAGACTGGCTCAAGGTTGTCATCCCAACAGTGTTTTGCGTTCAGATTTGGTAAGACGTCTCCTGTTCAGATTTGGTAAGACGTCTCCTGGTGGATGGCCCTTCACAGAGGTCGGCCCTTCTGCTGAGTCAGGGTTGATGTCTTCAAACTCTGGGCCTCTATCGTTAGAGAGTCTGAAGATTGCAGGTTCTAGTTGAAACAGCCTAGGTAGAGCTTGAAGTTTTTCATGACCACCCAGCTCCAGATAAAGTCTATGCTGCAAACAGCAGCATATGGGACAAATGACAGGTACCTGGGACCCAGGACCCAGGCCCAGAAGCTCTGTCTGGCTTGGTAAATGCAAGAAGGCAGCCCCTCTTTAGACTGGTGAGTAGAGGTAGACAGGCTCTCCCTAGACTGGCGAGTGGAGGTGGGAACCCCTCTATAGACTGGTGAGTGGAGACAGACAGTTCTCTCTAGACTAGTGAAGCAGGCAGGAAGCCCTCTGAGTATACTCTGAGACCTATGTTGGCAGTACCTGCTTGTACTCAGAAGCAAGGCTACAAGACCAAGACAGAGCACCACCTGCTCCTACCTGGACCCTCCTACATCCTGGAGGTCAAGGAGTAGGACTTAGGAGAGTCAAGGGCCTCGTAGGAGACCTGTAGTCTCTAACTCCTTCTCACACCCCTGCCCCAGCCCCCACCTCTCTTGACCTCTCAGACACACCCTAGGCTTGCCAGCTGCCTCTAACTGGATGGGCCCCAGCCGTCCTCACCATTTGGTGGAGATTGGCCAAACGCCCACATCCCTCCCTCCAGGACAGCCGGCACAAGACGGTGAGGCAATAAAGAATGGGAAGGGCCCTGTTGATTATGGTGACATCCAAACAATCTGGCTGTTTCTTCTCCAGTGGCAGCCAGCCAGTGACACTGGGGCAGATGTAGCTGTCCATCCCTGTAGGCAACAAAAGAGCCGTGGAGGCTTTGTGGAGAGACAAGGCTCCTCTGCCACTGTAGAGCTCTCTCTGGTGGTCAAGAAAGGTGTACTGGGAAAAGACGTGGCAGGGGGCAACTGCCACCCTTACAGTCCCCCTTCTATCACAGGGACGAGACGGGCCAGTAAGAGGCACTCCTAAGGCTGGCTCACATACACACACACACACACACACACACACACTCACTCACTCAACACCGAATTGTACCTTGTACTTCTATTTTAAGAGTGCTTAAGAATCCCACGAAGAAGCCGGGCGGTGGTGGCGCACGCCTTTAATCCCAGCACTTGGGAGGCAGAGGCAGGTGGATTTCTGAGTTCGAGGCCAGCCTGGTCTACAGAGCTAGTTCCAGGACAGCCAGGTCTACACAGAGAAACCCTGTCTCGAAAAACCAAAAAAAAAAAAAAAAAAAGAATCCCACGAAGAGCCACCTTTCTTAGTGATCCCAGCAGCTTGGTAGATGTGACCTGAGATTGAAACCCCTAGGAATTGTGGCATAGATGTCATGTCCAAACAGCCACAGATTCCGAAGGAACCTGAACAGGAGTCCGGCTACCTTGTAGCGCATGCTTACCTATGGCTACAAGCTCCAGGGCTCCAAACTGCCCTCTGGTGAGTGGCCAGCTGGAAGTGCCTGGCTCAGTGGTCACCAGACCTACACTGACCTTTCCAAGAATACTTCTAATCCAGGTACCTGTGGATGCTAACGCTGCTCTACCCCACCCCCAACCCCTTCACACAAGCTAGAAGGAAATGGCTATTTTAGGCCAGGGGGAAAAGGTGGAAAGAATTTCCCATAAGGCTGTCACACTTGATCGGTGCTGTTTCAGACCGTGAACAGACTGCCCTGTCTACCCAGCCCATCTGTCGATGACTCCTACAAAAGACAGGGGGGCGGGGAGGGTGGGAGAGAGATGCCTGGTGGTGGCAATCAGTGGTCTCTGTTAGCCAGTAGAGCAGGCCCTGTGGGTGGTAGTTATGGTGGTAGAAACCAGTTCTGCCAAAGGAATTGTTTCCGAAGCAATGAACACCCTGTCACAGAGGTATACAGGCAGGAGCTGTCTGTTTACTCCACTGGGAGGAAGAAGCCGACAGTACAGGTGACACCTAGTGTGTCTGGTGAATGCAGTGGGTGACTACTTTCATGTTAGTGCCACCGGGCGTGTCTGACGGATGTGATGGATAACTGTTTCCATGTTAGCCTCCAACAGTGCCGCTTCCTTTGGAAATTTTCTTTCTTCGGCATCCTGTAGCCCTGTCCACTTTGCCTGAGACAGTCAAGGTCAACTGATAATAAGGCAGGACCTGAAGAAACCAGAGCTGGAGATGGTTTAATGGGCAGATGGGGCAGCGGGACTTGACTGCCTAGACCTGGCTGGAACCGAATCTGACCCATCTTGCTGCCTTCCAGTCCTATGAGGCTAATCTTGATGGCATTTTAGGATGGACATGAAAAGAAATTGATTAGATTAGTTGAAGTGGGAGAAAGCACATTGATATGGGCAATCCCATTCTGTGAACTGAGGTTCCAGGATAAACACAAAGCACTATGGGAGCTGAGCAGCCGTGCTCATAACCGGCTGCTGAGTGTGGACACACTGTGACCGGCTGCCTCCCGCTGTGAGTGTGGACACACTGTGACCGGCTGCCTCCCGCTGTGAGTGTGGACACACTGTGACCGGCTGCCTCCCGCTGCCATGTTTGCCCATCACTGTGGATGGCATCCCTTAGAACTGTGAGCCAACACAAGCACTTCCTTCCTTGAAGTTACACTTACCAGGCATTTTGTCACAGTAACAAAACAAGTAACCAGAGAGTGAACGCCCTTTCTGGGGTTTTATGTCTTTTGCTTAAGTCAACTTGGGTGAAAATTTATCAACCAAAACCGGTCTTCTCTAAGTGACCTGTCCTTGGAAAAGAACAGCAATAAACAAATGAAGAGCAGATTTCATTTATTTATTTATCTATCTTTAATTTTCATTTTGTGTGTATGTGTGGTAAGTGCATGTGAGCTGTGTTGCTCTAGTAGAGGTCACAGGAGGATGGCTTGAATCATCAGACTTGATGACAGATGATTCTCTCTCTCTCTCTCTCTCTCAAGACAGGGTGTGTCTGTATAGCCTTGGCTGTCCTGGAACTCTGTAGACCAGCCTAGCCTTGAACTCAGATCCTCCAGCTCCTGCCTCCCAAGTGCTGGGATTAAAGGCATGTACCACCAGCACCCACCTGTCCTTTTTCTCTTTAAGATTACATTGCCATTATTCTGAGATGGGATCCCATCCAGGCTCAGGCCCTCCCTATCTTAACCTCCCGATTGTTGGACCTGCAAGCACTGTCACACCCCAATAGATTTCATTTCTTTTGCTGCAACTTCAGGGAGACAGTGATCCAGACCCTGCCAACCGTGTCTTTCCTAAACAGCCTTCCTCCTCGACCACAGGAAAGCAACCAACAAAACCTAGAGGAACAAGCAGACTAGAACACCGAGAGTCACAGCCGCAGGACAAGCATTCCTACCAGCAGCAAGCTGACCTCACCCAGATTGGTTGCCACCATCACAGCTGCCCCCACCCCCACCCCAGCAGTGTTTCCACTGGCAGGGCCTGCACAGGCTTTCAGAGATGGCCCCTTAAACGTATTAAGATAGACAAAGTTTTTTTTTTTTTCTTTTAACGGTACTGGAAGCTGAATCTTTGCTCTTCTCCAGCAAATGGGCCAGAAGCCTTTGCCTGTGGCTATACCTCATTAGATCGCCACCGAGAGCAGCCCATTATCCTCGGAGCCTCGGGAACTGTCTCAAGGTCATGGGCTGCAATGGGACATTGATCTTAGCAGCACCGTGTGTGCTTTGCTGCAACCTCTTCACCCGCAGTGACATTGCCAGCACTCCCAAGGACTTGGGCTCTTTAGAACGGAGAAATGAAGATGGATGGCACACTGTCACCGCCACCGACGGCTCCTGTTCTTCTTCCCTTTTGCTGCCCAGCCAAGGGCTTGGGACCAGGCAGCTGTGCTCATTCTGAGTTATTGGCCATTTTCTTCCATGGCTGCCCGCTCACTCTGCCTCTGGAGAAGGGGTGGGGCAGGTGGGGCAGGAGAGGCTAGAGAGCTCTGTGTGACATGGCGTGCACAGGCTACTTGCACACGTCTAATTGTGTTTTCTGTGTCAGAAGGGCAGCCTGTGCTGGTCAGAAGTCCCCAGAGCCCATTAGGACGTGGGCCAAACGCCTGTGTGTAGTTTTAGGGTTGAGTGAAGCGTGAGCAAACAGACCTCCTGCCGGGTGGGAACCAGGCTCCCCAAGCCCCAGCCTCCTCAGCCCCTCCCCTCAGCTCCTGTTTGCTTTGTCTGAGACAGAAGCCACCAAGAAGCTGTGGCTCCCGGCAGGGAGGGAGGGGTGGGGTGGGGGGACAGATGTTTCTGGTCCTTCCAGATGCAGAGGGAACCTGATTACCTCTGCAGGAGACTGAGCACAACCAAAGCAGAGATGTCCTTCACCCAGCACTGCTGGCTGGAGAGGCCCTTGGCCTTCAGGAGAGCAGGCTGAGGCTGGTACCCAGGACCCCCGTGAGAAGCCCCTGGGAAATAAGACCAAGAAAAATAGAAACTAGCCCTGCAGGGTCAGCAACATCCTTGAATTCTCCACATCGCCTGCAAGCCCCTCCTCCTTCAGCAAGCGGGCCCAGCAACCTTGAAGGAGAACCAGAGGAAGCCATATGAGTTAGTCTCTGTCAGAGCCTACAAGAAATCTCACTGTCTCCCCCAGGCAGCCCCCCCTTCCTCCGTATCCAGGCCACCTCTGAAGTCTCACCTTAAGGTTTAAAAATAACCGATGAAAGTATAAGTTGACCGTGTGTGGAAGACAAAGAAACAAAAATTATATTGAAAGCCCTGTTTCTCTAGGCAGTGGTGGTGCACACCTTTGATCCCAGTATGTGTGCGGCAGAGACAGGTGGATCTCTGAGTTTGAGGCCATCCTGGTCTACAGAGTGAGTTCCAGGGATACAACAGAGAAACCCTGCCTCAAAAAAGCCGGGTTATAAGGCCGGGTGTGGTGGCGCACGCCTTTAATCCCAGCACTTGGAAGGCAGAGGCAGGCGGATTTCTGAGTTCGAGGCCAGCCTGATCTACAGAGTGAGTTCCAGGACAGCCAGGACTACACAGAGAAACCCTGTCTCAAAAAGAAAAAAAATAAAATAAAATAAAAGCCCTGTTATTCTGTGCTCCTCATTCAGTTCTTTCAAGCAGGAGTTCGTCTGAGTCTACCTGACGTGGTTCAAAGCTGCGTTCCTGAAGAAGCCTCAGCATCCTTCCTGTCTGTCATCAGAATCCCACAGGCTTGCAACTCCCTAGGGGCCTGGAGGCTTCCAGTGAAGCCAATATAGTGACTCTGACCCTCAGCCCAGGGAAACTTCTGCAAGACTATTCTATGCTTTCTCCCATACACCTAGGGTGGTGGTGGTTGTTTTGTTTTAACTAATTTTTTTCTTTTTGTCTCTGTAGTGATAAGATCCACATCTTAATTCTGTTGATGCGCACATGTCTCCGATATCAAGTACATTCACACACCTCATTTCCATATCTATCCATAGAACTTGCTGAGCTTTACAAACAAAGACCTGTGCCCTTAAACACTACCCGCCAGGCTTGACCACCTGCACTTGCTGTCCCTGATTTGACTCCTCCTCTTAGCACCAGACGGGAGTGACATCATTCCATATGTCTACTGTGATGCCTTATGCTCAGCAGAAGGACTTCAGGGTTCATCCATGTTGAAGCACACGTAACAAGTTCCTGCTTTCTAAGTCAGGAAAATCTCTCACTGTGTGGGCAGAGCATGTTCATTCATCCGCGGCTTGCTTCCAGCTTCTAACTTTTGGGAATAACACTGCTGTGAACATGGTTGTTTAAACATCTCTATCAGCGGTTGCCATTGAAGGGAAAAGCAAAAACCATGAGATAATCAAGCTAAGAGAAAGAAAGAAAGAAAAAAAAAAAAAAAGCTCAACCAGGTGTGATGGTGCACACCTTTAATCCCAGCACTTGGAGGTAGAGGCAGGAGGATCTCTGTGAGTTCAAGTCTAGCCTACAGAAGGAGTTGCAGGACAATTGGGGCTACATAGTGAGACACTGTCCCAAAAATCAAAGAAGAAGAGGACAACGATGAAAGAAGGAGCGGAGTCTCTGTTGTGGCTCACGATTTCGGAGGCCCATTGTTACTTTTGGCCCATCACTGTGGTAGCATAGCACGCCAGGTCAGGAGAAACGCAATCAATATCAATAATAGCACACCACAAACCCTGTGACCTACCACAGTGACGGCTACAAGATATACTGGTGTAAAAGTGGTACAACTGTTACGGGAGTTACAACCCCATTAAGGCCCACTCCAAGAAGTGGAACCCATACATGACACTGTGAAAATTATTTTTTACTTGGCTTTTGGGCACTGATCTGTCCCCCCCCAGCCCTAGGCTATATTTATTTTGAGGAATTACCATACTAAACCACTAACATTTATGTTGCCAGATGAAACACAACACTGTAACAGTGTGATGTTAATACTGACTGTCAAATTGACAGGCTCTGGAATCCCCTAAAAGAAAAATTCCTGGGCATGAGTTAAAGGGAATTTCTGGACTGAATAAAGTGAGGTGGGAAAGCCCATCTCAGATGAAAGTGGCACTTTTCTGTGTGCTGGGGACCAGGACTGAATCGGAAGGAAAAAGCAATCTGAGTGCTGGCATGCATCGTGCTGGGCGTCCTGACCGAGGATGCCCGTGATGGTCTTACCCTCGGACGCCATGCTCCCAGAGCCGTGGTGGATGACATCCCTGTGGGCCAAGACAAAACCTTCTGAAAGTGAGCTCCTGTCGGGTGTTTGGTTACCGTGATGGCAAAAGAAAAAGGACCAGTGGCAACCTTCATGTTAAGGACCAATGCGCAGGATGAGAATGCTAGAAGACGAAGAAGGAAGACTTCCCTTGGCGCTTTGGTAGTTTGAGTTTGATGTTCCCCATAGTCTTGGGCATTTGTCTCTCGGGTGGACTGAATCTGTGCCTGTACCTACATTCTAGCTTCCCAGTGATAGGCAGGAATGGTCTCTATCAGAAAGACGCTCGTGTTTGTTCTATCAACTATAGCCAAGAGCATCCCTGCCCAGTGAGTGGATGCTGGGGAATAGATGGAGAGAATAAATTATTTTCAGTTGAGTAAGTAAGGGGAAGAAGATTGAGAATAAGACTCAGATCTCAACAATCTGGAGAAAAGATATTCTGAGAGGAAAATCTATTTATGCAATGATAATAACAGTATCTGGGCTGGGGAGTAGCTCAGTCAACAGTGGCGTGCTTGATCTCTCATACTGCAAAATAATATGTGAGAGAGAGAGGGAGAGCGCATTTGTGTGGGAGCCACAGGGGGTGGGGGCGGGGTGTGTGTGTGCGCCAGTGAGCAGCACCCCTCCATGGCTTCTGCATCAGCCCCTGCCTCTCCAAATGTCTTGACCAATTTGACTATCCTGGCTTTCTTTGATGATCAACAGTGATATGTGTTAAGTCTCAAACCCTGAGACAAACGGCTAAGGTACTTAGTTAACGAGTCAAAGTGGACTAGCTGAGAGGGTCTCCCAGCATCCCTCAGTCCCTACCTGATACAGAGTATAGCTGGCATACCCCACCCGCTGACCCACACTCTCTGGCCCAGGGTCTGGGATGCCCCTGCTCTTGAGGCTCTCCCTGTAGAATCCAAATACTGTGCCTCCCCCCCCCCATCTCTTTTGCACCTTTGCCTCATGGCAGCCGCACCTGGTCCCCGTCTCTCCACCCTCCTTAGCCCTCATCTCCCGTGGCTCAGGGTCATATCCACTCGACTCTCCCAGAAGTCCCTACCTCTGCCTACGCTCTCCTCTTCATCTACAATAAACTTTCCTCTCTGCCTTTCTTTTTAATTTCTTTTTTTTTTCATTCATGTGGTACTGACACCTGGGACCAGTCATGTCTTTTCCTCCTTATTTCCTTTTCCACTCAGTATGGAAGTGTAAGCCAAATAAGCCATTTCCTCTTCCAAGTTGCTTTGGCCACGGGGTTTCATCACAGCAATAGAAACCCTAAGACGAATTGGTACCAGGAGAGTGGGGGATTGCTGTGACAGACCGGGCTGTGTTGTTTTCGGGAGGACCGTGGAAGGACTTTGGAACTTTAGGTTAGAAAGGCTCTGAGTGTTGAGAGCTCAGTGAGCCGGTCTGTAGGAGGATGGGAATGTCGAGAGCAGTGCAGACGGCAGAGGCCGGGCTTGTGAAGTTTCAAAGGGAAGCAAAGACCCCACTGGGCCTTTTGTGTGACGAGTCTGTGCTGTCTGGTCAGTTGAGGCTTGGTGCTGTCAGAGACTGACCGAGGTCCTGGGGAAGGTGCAGCCTCAGTGGCAGTTGAAGCCCCAGGGTCGTGGAGAGAGCTTGGCACCAAAAAGAAAGCCTAGGAGAAGCCCTTGGTGAGAGTGCAGCCCAGTTGCAGCAGAAAAGCCCAGCATTTTGTAGATGCCAGTATCACGTGATACCCACTCAGAACAGCGGCAGCGGTGGAAGGGAGCCTGCCTGGGTTTTGGAAGACAAGCTCTCAGTGCTGCAGAGGACAGAGCTGGAGAAGGGGCCTAAGCCCCTTGGAGAAGCCCAGAAGATCATGAGTGGATCCCAGATATTGGACATTGAATTATTTAGACCACTGTAGTTTGGTTTCGCTTTGCTCAGATTATGACTGTGCTCTGGTTTTTTCCTCTTGAAATAAGAAAGTATTTAACTCGTTTTTGTTTGTTTGTTTGTTTGTTTGTTTTATAGGAGCCCACCGTTGAGTGACTTTGAATTTCTAAAAGAAATTTTAGATTTTAAGAGACTTTGGGTTTTTTACACAGAGACTGAACTGTTAGTGTTTGAATTGGTAAAGAGGGTAGAACTTTCACATTCGTAATATGTTTCCTGTTTGTCATCTTTATTAATCTGAAATCTTGGGAATGAACCATAGAAAAGGAAAGGTTATGTCTTAAAAAGTGTTGTCTGTGTCATTGACAAGGGGTCAAGACATTAACTCTCATATTTCCACTAATAGACATTTTCTAAATGTCTTGATGTGTAACTTTTCTTTTACTATAAAACCTCCATGAAACTGCTTCCTCATTGAAAAATAGTATTTGGGGTGACAGCCATGAGGATTACAAGTTTTCTCAGAATAAACTATGCTTTTCTTTCTTTCCTTTTTTTTTTTTTTTGTTTGTTTGTTTGTTTTTGTTTTCTGGTTTTGTTGTTGTTGTTGTTGTTGTTGTTGTTGTTGTTGTTTTCGAGACAGGGTTTCTCTATGTAGCCTTGGCTGTCCTGGAACTCTCTCTGTAGACCAGGCTGGCCTCGAACTCAGAAATCTGCCTGTCTCTGCCTCCCAAGTGCTGGGATTACAGGCGTGCGCCACCACCGCCCAGCATTAAACTATGCCTTTCAATTTATTCCTTTGAAGTAAGAGCTGCTGTACTTGACAACAGAAGCCTGCTAAGGACCCTCCTCCATCTTCTATTTTGGTAAATGAAATTATGGGGCGGCTCTGGAGGTGTTTTCAATGGAATTATAAGCTGGGAAACCAGGAACATCTAGGAATGCATAGAGAACTAGTGCGTGCCCTCTCCCTGAGACACAGCTTCACGATTAGATTATAGCGGGTGAGCGAGAAGGGCCTTGAACAGCTGTTAACTGCTCAAATCCTTGCTTAGCTGTGCTGGCAAGAGACTTCCACAGATCCCTGGGGAAGCGCTCCTTCCCTTCTCACGTCCCCCAGATTTTCCGTGTCTCTCTATCTTGTCTCAAGGGAGTTGTGGTCCCTAAGAAATGGCGGTGCTACAGAGGATGTTGTCGGTACCCTCCAGACCCCAGGCATCGCTTCTCCTCCTGTGGCACCTGGCGTCTGTGTCTTGAGGGGATACACCTTGCCCCCAACCCCTCCCCAAACTGGGGTAAAGCCCCCGGCCTAGGCTCCTGAGTCCCATATCCAGGCAGCCAGAGCCAGTGCTGGGTAGTGACGAGGGCGGGCACTTTTTATTTTTTCCTGAAGCTGTGTCATATTAACTGTACTTTCCTCTTGCACAAGACCCTCTCAGTTCCCAGAAGACCAGGCCAGCCACTTCCCTGAGGGCCCACAGAGGTCTGACTTGGGGTCTTTCTCCACAGGGGACAAGGAAGCGTGTCTCCTCATCCCTTGGACATCTCCCCCAGGCCCTTACAGAGCTATTTCAGGAACAGCTTCTTCACCAGAGCCTGGGGAGGGGCGGGCTGCCCTCAGTGTTTGCTTTCTCTTTTCTCCAAGATGTGTTTGGCAACAGCGTCTGAGCTGTGTAATCCTTCCTCCAGCCCGCCCTCAGCACAACACGTCCCCAAGGACACAAAGGTCACCAAACATATGCAAGGCTGGCTTTAGCTGTGATCTGAGTCTGGACACAAAACCTTCTGTGACACCGTCAGAAATTACGTCACTAGTACAGGTCAGGTGCTAGCCAGGCCACACAGGCTTTTGAGACACCCAGAAAAGGCAGCTCTACTGGGGCTCACTGTGTCCTTGGGGGCCATAGGAGCTTAAGAACCTCCTAGGTCAGGGCTCTGCATCCTTTGTCTTTGTCCCCATCCAAGGCTCCAAGCGCCAAAATAGGAAGAGATGGGTCCCCATGGATGGATACAAACAATCCTATGTCATTCCTATAATCTACACAACAAGGATGCACTCAGAGATGCAGCTGGTCACTTGGACGTTGGGCCTCAGAGCCAGGCATGGTGGCACACCACGGGTCTGCAATCCCAGAATTCTGGAGGCTGAGGTAGGAAGTTCACAAGTTCAAGTACAATCTGAGCTACTTAGTTCATTCAAGATTACAGTAAGGTTACATAGTGAGACTGTCAAAAAAAATAAAGAAAGGAAAAGAGGGAGGGAAGGAAAGGGAAATAAGGAGAGAAAGGGAAAGGAAGGAAGGATGGAAGGAAGGAAGCAAGGAAGGAAGGAAGAAAAAATGGAAAGAGAAGGCCCAGAAAGCGGGCTTTCTCGGGTGTTCTGTCCGCTGTCCACATTCCCACTCCAGGACAGGAGGATAGGCTCACTTAACCTCAAAGCTCGTTTTGGCCCCAGTTGACACAGCCAGGCTAGTGCTAACCCAGGAGTTAAAATGTCTACAAAGACATGTCACAGTGTTTCCTGAGCTACCATGAAGGAGGCCCAGGCCACAGCCTCCCCTGCATTGCCACAAAAACCCAAGCCAGCTGCTTTCCAGCTTTCTTTCCCAAAGGGTCTTGAGAAGTGTCCAGAACGGAGACAGCTCTCCACACTCTGCTGCGATCTTTACCATTTCATTATACAGACTGCAGTCTGAGCAGGCCTACCGTGCGGGGCCGGCTTCCGCTCTCACACAATTCCTACATGCTCCCAAGAGTCCCAAAGACCCTTTTTCCAACAAAGTACACACAGAGCGGGTGGCAGGGAGAAGGGAGACAGGGAAATAGAAGTGATCCTTCATTGGGCTGCCTCTGTCCATTTTCTTCCATGTCGACCCCTCTGGGAGCTCTTCCTGTCTTATATGAAAGCTGAGATCCTGGGGCTGGGAAGGGAGAGGTAGCAATTCTCCATGGTGTATGTGGAGACTTCCAGCAAACCCAGGATCCCCAAAACACGAGCTTCCTACCTTTCCAACCCCGAGCAAGTATCCTGGCCTCTTGGTCCCTCAGACTCTTCATCTTGAAACTGGGCACTGGGATATGAAACTCCACATACAAGAAGCCAGGCGCCCTGCAGGGCTAGCCTGTGCAATTTTCTATGGTAGATATTAGTGTCCTCCTCGAAGACTGTGTCTGACAGGGGCAGACCTGAAACAGCCCAATGACATCAGCTACCAGAACTAGCTGCTTCTAGGGCACCGGTCCTTCTGCCAAGGACCATTCTGGCAGCTGGCAGTAACCTCTAGGGACAACTGGGAACATACAGGAGGTGCTTGAGAAGGTTCAGTGAGGGACACAGCTCTGCAGTGTCCCCGAGGGACAGTGACAGTGGGATGTTATTTCCAGCAGGCTTGAGGGGCTTTGTGCAGGCCAGAGCCCTTTAGGAGTGGGCGCCTGTGTGGTGAGTGACAGCCTGCACCCTCCCTCCCTGGCTCCAGGTCCTTTCAGTTCCCTGTCCTGTAGCCAGGTGGCTTCCCCCAGCTGCCAACCTGCCAGCCTCTTTGTCCTTCTCTGCCCCAGCCTCCACCCACCCGCCACAAGCTGCATCCTGAGGATGCAGTGTTAATTGAAGTTCTGGTGGTTAAATTGTCCTTGGAGCTGAGCTGAGCCGAGCATGGAGGGCACAGTGGAGGCAGCTCGAGGCTGGGTCCTCGGCTGCCCTGCTGGGCGGGGAGGGGCGGCAAGAACAACCCAGCTGCAGCCACAGTGTGATGCCAGCACAAACATCCTCCAGCCTCAGCCACCCACCCGGGCTTTGACTGTTTTCCTACCAACGCCCCTGAGGTCGTTGAGTGTGAACACAAGGAAGTTGATTTTTCCCTATCCTATTTTTAAAACCTGGCCGGGCTGGCAGCAGTCGCCGTTCAGTGCCCCAGCCTTATGTTCCAGCTGCTGCAGACAAACAGTCCACAGAGAACGGCCCAGTGAAGCCTCCGCCTGCCCTGGCACCCAGCCTGGTGCCACTGCATGTGTGTGCGTTTCCTCCACAGCCTGGGAAATTCACTGGCTCCATCCCCCTGGTACTGAAACTGAGTTTGAGAAGAAATACCATCACCACCACCACCCATTTCTAGAACATTCCCATCACCCCAAAGAAAGCTCATTGTTTCAGGTCTCCTCTTCCTGTCAGCCTGAATTCTGTTGCTGTGGGGATTCTGCCCAACTCCTGCAAGTCACCCTTAGCCATCCTCTAGGCTGCAACCTCAGTGCAGGCTTTCTCCCCTTTCTCCAGGTCTGTCCAGTCACACATCCCACAGGGGATGGTGGAATAATGCATCTTTGTCTCTCTCTCTCTCTCTCTCTCTCTCTCTCTCTCTCTCTCTCTCTCTCTGTCTCTCTCTCTCTCTCTCTCTCTCTCTCTCTCTGTCTCTCTCTCTCTCTGTCTCTCTCTCTGTCTCTGTCTCTCTCTGTCTCTCTCTCTCTCTGTCTCTCTCTCTCTCTCTCTCTCTCTCTCTCTCTCTCTCTCTCTCTCTCTCTCTCTCTCTCAACACTGCTGTTGTAACTATTGCGAGAAGCTTCTGTCTGGCCTCCTGGTTTGTGTTCTGTGTACATGTCAGGCTAGGATTGCCAGGCCTCTGTTGAACTGTTTAATGCCTTGAAGCTGAGCTTGCTAAGGGACTCATTCTCTCTTTCATTAGAAGTGGAGTTTCAGGTTCTAGCAAGGGGCTTTTCTGGGCAGTAGTGGCACCCTGGGGGTCAGTGTGTGGCCCAGATCTATATAGAAAGCCTAGGTCATAGTGGAACCCAGGTTATTCATTTGACTATATGTACTTATGTCCTGTGGTCCACTAACCAGGAATAGTGCACCCTAGCATGTCTTCTGGGTCTCAGGTTGCTATCTGTTAACAGATAATCGTGGTAAGCAGGATCTGCATAAGCCCTGGGAGTTATCTGGTCCTAAAGTGAGTATTCCAGTAGAGACCCCAGCGCTCTGGCATCTCCCTCTCTCAGCCTGTGAGCTGAGGCCCACTGCCCCCCCCCCAGGACTTGTTACTGTGCTTATGTTCTGCCTCTCACTGAATAGCCCTCCCTGGAAAGCTTGGGGAATAACATGGACATGTGTTTGCTTAGCATCACACACTCTGCCTGGGTCTGAGCTCGGCTGGCTGGTTTAACCACCCGACTTCTTTGGTCCGTTGTGACGCCTCTACTTTTCTGGTCTGTTTTCTTGCCTTTACTTGCACTCCTGGATTCATACCTTCTCGTGTGCTTTTTGGAAAACACGCCACTGTACCGCATACACTGCCTGCTGCTATCTGTGGCACAGGTGGACATGCATGGGCCTGGCAGCTTCTCCAGGGCCCCACAGAAGGCGAAGTGGCAGTCCACGGAGGAGCCTGGCAGTACATACTTCCAACACTAGAATCTGGGCAGAGATCGAAATACCCATCCACACGACATGATAAGCAGAGCTCTTCTGTGCCCAAAGGCTGCCTCACACTCTCAGGATCGTTTAGAGGGCAGCATGAGGTATTTATTTGGCTGAAGTCCAGCATGATCCTGGGTGGGCGTGGGGGTCCCCTTTTAGCTGCACCTCGGTTACCTCTCTACAATGAGAGCACAGAGAGCTGAGCCTGGCCCCGGAAGGCTTCCAGGTAGAGACCTATGGAGTGTGCGAGCAGTTCAGAGAAGCAGAACATTAGATGCCAGCCTGCATCCGCACAACTAATGACGGTCGTTATCACCCTGAAGGGAGAGTAATCGCTATGACCTACTTGGGGGACTGTTGTAATTGATGGCCTTGGAGAACTGCAGAAGCAGGCAGCTGCGGGCTAGGCCGTGGCTCTGGGCCCCATGTATGCTTGAGACCCTTGTCCTTTGGCCTGCGTTTTCGTTTCCGGTGGGGTTGGGGGGGACAAGGGTCTCAGCCCAGCTGATGCTCTGCACCTGGTAAAGGGATCAATGCAAAATCATCCAGCTGCCTAAAGGAAAGGAAATGGAGCAGACTTCCATGCTGTAGGATTCTGGACATCAAAGCAATTGACAGAGCACTCCCATAGGAAGGCTCCTTAACCAGATTTCCCCTTCATGCCCTCCCCCCAGCCTTGGCAGAGGGGCGCTCTGGAAATCCACGGTTCTGTACAACCCAGGGAAGTGCCCTGCCCCCATCCTCCCAGCAGTCTCTGGGGACCTCATCCTTGCACTATTCGCTACAAAGGTAACCAATACAGCAGAGGCCTATGGGCCCTCAGCTCCACCTTTACCTCAGTATCGCCCCCCCCCCCCACACACAGTAATGTTGGCTCCTCTGTTGTGGTGTTCTGGTGTTTGGACTCCGTGTGTGTGTGTGTGTGTGTGTGTGTGTGTGTGTGCGCGCGCGCGCGCGCGCCCGCGCACACACACACACACACACACACACACACACACGCTAGGTGTCCATAGGCACTGTAGAGCGTCCCACTGCGTGCATGAGGGGGGTGCGGGGTGAGTTCTGGAGCCCCACTGCCCTATTTCATCCTGGGCTTTCTGGGTCACTCACGTGGAGGGGGAATCTGTCATTCCCGTTTGTTCGTGTTCATTGCTGTGTGGGAGGCAGTGGAATGATGGAACCATCTTGTCTTGCTAATAGGCATTAGCTTGTCCCCAGCTTGTCACTGTGTCATAGTTTGGATCATCCATGTCCTCCCAAGGATTGCTGCTACAGGGAAGCTGTAGAATCTTTAGGTGGCATTGAAAGCCCTTAAGCCAGTTTGAGAGCCTGTTCTTTCCTTTGTAGCTGCTAGGACGTATACACTGCATGGCTCTATGGCTTGTGTTAGCTCACCACAGGCCCCACAGACAACAGGCTCTATGGCCTGAGGCCAAGCCAGTCTCTGTGTTCATCCCTTGAGGAAGGATCTGGAGAGGTTCTGGCTTGATATCACGAGGCAGCAGCTAGTCTAATGGAGAGCACTGACACCCGAAGACCACCTATTCACTTGTGTGGTCGCCATCGGGAGGCCTCACGACCTCCTGAAGGCTGAGCATCCTCAGGGTGTGTGGTGGCTGGCTCTTCAGAGTGAGGGACACGCAAGCTAGAAGGGGCCCCTACAGCACCTTAATACCACAGGAAATCTCCGCCTTCGCCTCCTTGGGCAAACAGACTGGCCTGATCCAGTGTGGACAGTGACAACCAGGAGGGGAGACCTGTGGAGGGTCACATTGAAAGCTGGCCACTGCTCTGGTACCTGCAGCTCACATGCCTCCAAGGTCTTGTAAAGAACCACACAGAATAAGAAGACAGAGGCAAAGGGTTTAGATACACCCACTCCCATGGGTACAGGTGACCCTGAGGATATGGGTCCTCTAAGGATATAGAAGGATGTGTAGGCCGGGTGGGGATACCCCTGGTATATATGGGGTGGGCAGAATCAAGCTGAACTAAAAAGTTTCAAAAGCCTCTGCCATGTGGAAGGTTGTGCCAGACTTTGCCCCACAGGCCTGGGCCCACAAACTGACTTTACTCCAGGCTACACATGTATGCAGTCTCTAGAGCTGTTCCCAGGGAGTCTGTATCCTTGTTCCCTCTCTCCCATGTAGGCTCACACCTAGCGACTGGCTTCCAGTGAGGAGAATCGCACCAAGATGACAGATTCCCTTCCAAGACACAGCTATGGGAGACTGTAACTCCCATCACCCTTGGGTGGCCTGGACCCTTGGGTAGCCACTGACTGGCTAAAAGGGTTGGCTCTCTGGTGAGGCCATCTGGCAAGCATGTGAGTGAGGCTTCTGGCCACCAGCCCACAGGGACCATGTCACACACGCTTGAGAACAGCCCTCTTCCATCGGACCCTCAGGAGTGCTGGGAGCTCCTCCCTACAGTGCCCCAGCCTTGGGATCCCACTGGAGCCCTAGGATCTCGAAGTGGACACTTCTTGATCCAGAGATGCTATTGCTTGGTCAAACTGCTAAGCTGCTTGATTTGGTTGGTATTATTCTGTTTAATTCAATATCTTAGTGCAAAAAGTAGGTAGGAGAGGGCTCAGTGGCAGAAAACTCGCCTAGTGCCGGGGGTGGGGGGTGGGGCAGTGGGTGAGAATCCACACGAATCGAGATTAGTGGGAGTGTGGCAGTCACCGCAACCGAGTGGCGCCAGCCGCTCCCTCCTCCGTGCCCGTTCAACATTTCCATGATGAAAGGGAGGCCACGGCTGCGATGCTGACGTCTGCTTCCCAGCTCAGTAGGCTTGGCTTCTGCGCAGGCAACTTTTGCTTTAAAATATAAAATCACTCAACCACTCGATGCAGATATCTTTCCCCTCGGCCTGGCCTCACGGGCTTTCTTCTCAGTGGCGGCAGCTCTGGCTCTGCTTCCAGCCAGGGCGCCCGGATGCTCTTCGCAACTCTTAACGCATTTCCTGTTTGTCTCCTCCCACTAAAATGTCAGCTCCACAGGTAGGGCTCTCTGCCATCTCCCTCCTGTAAAGGGTGAATACACTTGTGATTTACCTGCACTCTTATTCAGTGCCAGGCACCATGACACCCACAGGACATGAGGGTTGCCTCATTAAAGGAGCTTGCTGCCAGTGAGATGGCTCATCAGCTGAAGGCGCTTGCCGCCAAGCCCAAAGCCATGAGTTCAATCCCCAGGACCCACAGGACACACGGAAAGAACATCACTCTCTCAAATTGCCTCTGACTGCCACACTCATACAGTGTGTGTGTGTGTGTGTGTGTGTGTGCCACATACAAAAAAGCAAATAGATGTTTGTCTATCTGTTTGTTTATCTGTCTGTTTTTAAAGACAGAGATGACCAGGACAAAGAGAATGGGTACCCCCACATTCCTTCTGGAGTATGATCTGTTGTATGTAAATGAGTTGCTGGGTTTCACAAATGCATTTGTGTGCACTCAAGGGTGTGTGTGTGTGTGTGTGTGTGTGTGTGTATGTACAGAGCAGAGAGAGAGATAGACAGACAGACAGATACAGAGTGACAGAGACGGCGAGAGAATTCACATGCTGCATAGTAAGCACCGCAGCCCAGGGGCAGCTAGGCCGTTGCCTGCCTGCCTCTATCCTGCCCTTTGACCTGGCTCTCAAGCTCTTTGACAAACTTGAATTCGACTCTCCCCGTTGCTCTTCCTCCCAGAGGTGGAATTTAGGGCTCTGTTTTTCCCACATTATCCAATCCAGACCCTCCTGACCGTAAAAATATAAAGTAGAAGCTCAAATTGTTGCGGTGACTCCCTCAAAGTCACACAGCAGACGAGGCTACAGATTGGCTTCCTGGGCCACCAAGCACTGCTTGACTTCTAGGGAAGTGTTTGGTGACACATAGGCCCTGGGATAGCTCTGACTGTGTAGAACAATCAGCTTGCCACACCCACCTGAAATATCTTTATCATACCTGACCTCAGCACCACCTCCCACAAAAGCCAGACGGTTTCTCTTCTGAAAGATTACAAACCCACTGTCCCCAGAACCTTGGAGAGTCCCTAACTGATGCTGCTGGGTCCACAGTGTTACCCTCCTCCTCCTCCTCCTCCTCCTCCTCCTCCTCCTCCTCCTCCTCAGGATATCAAGAGCATAATAGCTTTGACTGAATAAATAGAATTTGGTTCTAAGCCACAATGGGTGGAGTGATAGAGAAGTCGTAAAACAGGTAGACTGAGAGCCAGGTACCAAGTCATGGTCAGGGTTGCTGTGGGTAGAAAGGGGAGGATAGCAAAACCCCAGCCCAGGAGAGTAAAGGTGGGGAAAAGTGGCTGTGGGGGGAGGGGTGGCTTGATTAGATGCGTCTGTAGCCTTCTCATACGGAAATCATTCACTTTCTCTTTGTTGTGGGGAGAAGGTCCTGGGGATGACGTAATGTTCCATTGCTCATCACAGTTCAATATTCATTCCTCGACTCCATCTGCAAAGCCTTGCATGTCTCTCTCCGTGGGCAGGTTATAATTGGAAGTTACCACTGTTTGTTTACACGCTCACAGGATTCCTGACTTGGCTGGCGGAATCTGCTTCAGGGTGGTTCCTGTACTGTTCCGACCGCATTCTTCCAGGCCATCATAATGGTTCAATGCAATACTTCAGCTTGGATCTTCCCTGAGTGCCTGCATGGAGCCATTTCTCCAAGGTACCTGGTGGAGAGGAATAGTAAAACCTAGATCCAGGCTAGGATGCCCCTTAGCAGGGGCCCTGGGCTCCGCCCCTCATGGAGTGGGCGTGGCCTGTTCTCTGGCTGTGGGACTGCAGAGTCAACAGAAAGCACACTCGCTCTCCCCCAAAAAGCCACTCAGATTCTGCCGGCTTTGTCCTCTCTGGATTTGTGACTCACCCCCACCCCCACCCCCACCCCAGCCCCGCGTCTCTGTAGCCCTGGCTCCTGGCTCAGCTACCTTCTTATAGATATGCCGGCTGTGACACTCGGGTTAAGGTTCTGCAGCCTCCTTGAGATTCATGAACATTCTCTTCCTGTGTGGTCCAAAACCAGAGACTCTCTTTCTGGGCTCCTGAGAGGAGTGGCTGCACTTTTACCCTGCAGCAGCCCCAGTCCCGGGATCAGAAGCTCCTGGGGACAGCGGGAAGGTGGATTTGGATAGAGGTTTTGTTGTAGACAAATGGACAAAGTTTTTGTATTAGGGTTCTCAAGAGTCACAGAACTTATGGAATGAATCTCATTCTATCTATATCTATATCTATATCTATATCTATATCTATATCTATAGGAATTTATTGGAATGATTTACAGGCTGCAGTCTAACTAAGCCAGCAATGACTAGCCGTGAATCCAAGAATCTAGTAGTTGCTCAGGCCTACAAGGCTGGGTCTCTCCGCTGGGCTTCTGAAGAAGCCCGCCCCCAATGCCAGTGAAGGAATGGATGTGCTAGCAAGGCGGGGGCAAGCAGGCAGAGAACAAACGCTTCCTTCTTCCTGACTATATAGGCTTCCAGCAGGAGGCACAGCCCCTCCCACCTCGGGGTCTGGATAAAAGGCCTGTGTCTTCCTGTCTCAGGACCCAGATCACAGGTGTGCCCTCCACGTCTGCGCTGTAGTTCAGTCCAGAAAGAGTCAAGTGAACAACCAACAAGAGCCGTCACAGTTGGTCAAACCAAAGTGGAGTTTCTAGTCCCCCCAGGCAAATAGCCCCTTGGAGGCCCAACCATTACAGCCAGTGAGTCCGCAGGGATGAGGAGGAGCTGAACTGATATCCACTCTCAACTGAGGCCTGCTGAGGGAGGGTCTGGCCGCTGGGGAGCCCGGATCTCCCCACAAGGCTGTTTTCCCATTGTCTGGGCCTCTGCTACCACAAGGAAACCAGGATATGGCTTCCCTTCGGCCTCTCCCTGTTAGTTACCTCCTTGGAAGCTCTGCGGACACCAAGCACAGGGTTCACAAGGGCAGCCACGCTGGTGTGTGGGAGGTCACTCTGGACAGATGTTTCTTGGCAACGTATGTCTGTGAGGGGGGTCATTGACCTCAGATCTAACATGACTGCGGGGTAAAGCAGTAGAGGGAGAGAAAGGACAGAGCAAGAGGGCGGGGATTATTGCCAGTGGGCTGAAGTTTCTTCTGTTCATCTCACATAGAAATGATGAAACAAAGTAACTAAATGCTGGCTGCCCGGAGCAGTGAGAGCCGTCAGCCCTCAGCCGGCAGTGCAAACAGCTCTCCAGGCAGCTAGAGCAGTAGCCTGGCAGCTCAATGGTTCCCTCCCCCAGTCTACAGCTCCAGGCAGCTCTTCCCTCGGCTCTGTGCTGTCCGACAGCTCACAGCCCTCAGTGCTGCCAGCAGCTGCCAGTGCTACTGTTCAGCCTTTTGAATAAGAGGGAGAAATGGCAAAGAGGTCCAATAACACCATCGGAAAGAGGCTTTCTAGGTTGTCTGCTATGGCGTAGAGCAGTGGTTCTCAATCGGTGTATGTGGGGGGAGGGGGGAGTGTCCGCATATCAGACAGTAGCAAATTTATAGGTATGAAGCAGCAGCGAAATAATTTTATGGTTGGTGGGGTCAACACAACACAAGGAACTGTATTACAGAGCTGCAGCATTAGGACGGTTGAGAACCACTGGCACAGAGGAAAACAGTGGGACAGAAGACGACTGTTGATGCATAGCTCCCTGGCTGTTGACCACAGGCTTTCTGCAGTCCTGTCTATCCGTGCATGCATCCCAGGGGCACAGCTGCCTTGGCTGTCAGGAGTTGGGTAGGACCATCTAAAGGAGCAGAGAGGGGCAGAGCCACATGGGGGATCAAAAGCTCTTTTTAAAATACATACCTTTAATCTCGGCATTTGGGAGACAGAGATAGGCAGATCTCTGTGAGTTTGAGGCTAGATTGCCAAGCGATTACTAGGACAGGCAGAGAGCCACATAACAGAGA
The DNA here is from genome assembly GCA_964023405.1 of Apodemus agrarius. Taxonomy (NCBI): domain Eukaryota; kingdom Metazoa; phylum Chordata; class Mammalia; order Rodentia; family Muridae; genus Apodemus; species Apodemus agrarius. The sequence goes on along the minus strand of OZ030015.1, from coordinate 44,881,693 downwards.
AAGCCTGTTTAATATATATATATATATATATATATATATATATATATATATATATTGGGCTGGAGAGATGGCTCAGAGGTTAAGAGCACTGACTGTTCCTCAGAGGTCCTGAGTTCAATTCCCAGCAACCATACGGTGGCTCACATGCATCTGTAATAGGATCTGACGCCCTCTAGTGGTGTGTCTAAAGACAGCAATGTATTCACATAAAATAAATAAATAAGTCTTTTAAAATATTTGTTTGTTTGTTTATTATTAATATGTATGTGAACATAGACACCAGAAGGAAACTTTCAATAGTTCCAGAGGGAACTATATCAATAGAGAATAGTTGATTCGCTTTTCAATGTGAGCTCCAGGGTTAATCGCAGGTCATCAATCTTGGCAGCAGTGTTCCTACCTGCTGAGCCACCTTGCAGTTGTTTTATTTAAGCAATCCTTCTGCCTCAGCCATTCAAGAAACTTGAGATCATTACATGCCTATAGCACCACACCAGAACGATGACTGGGTGATAATTCCCAAACCATGTAACTGTCTTGCTTAAAGTGCATACCTGAGGCTCGGGTGAGTGGCTCAGGGTTAGAGCACATTCTTTGCAAGCCTGGAGCTCTGGGTCAAAGCTGAGTAATGGAAGGAAAGAAATGACACGGCATGTGTGCCAACGGCCTTCACCGAGACAGCAGGTACATTTCGGAACTTCTCACAAGCTCATCGGTATCTTCGCCCTTCTGCTCCCCCGGACCCTAGGCACCACCAGTCTCTCCCCTCATTCTGGATGCGCCTACGTGTGCCTGTGTGTTAGCTACATCCCTCACTGCCATGACCAAGGCGTCTGACCAGCAACTCAAGGAAGATGCAGTTTACTTTGACTCAGTGTCAAGGGGATGTGGTCCATCACAAGCCATGTGGTCCATCACAAGCCATGTGCTCCGTGGTGGCAGGAGCATGCGGAGGCTGCAGACATGGTCCACCGTCAGAGGGAGAGAGATGCAGCCTGCTGCCCAGCTCCTTTCTCCTCCTCTTCAGCCCAGAACCTCAGTGCACTGATAGTACCACCATATCCAGGATCGGTCTTCCCTCTTTGGTTAGCACTTCTGAAAAAGCCAGCACAGACACACCCCGAGATGTGTTTCCATGGAGATTCCAAATCCAGTCAGGTTGAAGTATGGAGATGAACCAAAACAGCGTCTCTCGTGGGAACGGAATCCTGCAGTGTCTCTCCTTTTGTGACTGGCACGTTTTACTGAGCAACGTCCTCAAGGTTCATTCACCCTTGTTGGGACATGTGACAGCCTCTCCCTCATGAGTCACATTGTCCTGACACTCCTCCTGTCCAGGTACCTGCAGATGGTCCTGTAGCCTTTTCCACCTCTCGGCTACCGTGCAGCTGTGAATACTTGTGCACAGGTGCTGTGTGGTTACTGGTGGATTTTGTTTGCTTACTTTTATTTTACGTATATGTGGGGGACACTGCTGTGACTTACCAGTCACGGGTCAGAAAATGACTTGTGGGTGTCAGTTCTTTAACTTATGGGGATCAAACTCAGGCTGCACGCTTGGTGGCAAACACCTTTATCCTTTAGAGCCACCTTGGCAGCCCAGTTCTTGGTGTTTTTCAATAGTTCATTATGGAATAGATAACATGTGCTGTGTATACAAAATCCTAGGGGACCGGGTCTGGAAGGAACTTCCCTAATCTTTTCTTGTTCCACCCAGAAGTCCACCCTGGCTCTTCCCTCAGATTAGCCCTAACACAGAAGAAGAGGGTCTTCCAAACCAGGAGCCTTCCCTGGAGACAGTTCAGCCTGAACTCAGACTCTCCAGAGATTAATGGTTGCAATGACTTTAGGACATGCGGTATCATGGCGGTGGTTAGGTCAGGGATGCATTATGGTCTATCGGAGACTCGATCTCTACAAGGATTCTCCAGGGAGAGTCATGACCCTATTTTTGCAGACAAAGAAGCTGAGCCACTGTCCTCCCATTACCTGCCTTCTGTCCCCATGGGAACTCTAGGAAGCTGGACACAGTGGTATGGAGCAAGGCCCCGAGGATGACAGGTCTGGTTTTGGATTCCAGGTCTACCCCCATGCCCACTGGGTAGCTTCTCTGATGCCCATGTCTCCTCTGGCAGCCACACCCACTTTGGGCTTACAGTGAGGGTGAGCTGACCCAGTGAGGCGAAAGTGCCCAGCTGCCCGGCTGCCATCATGATTTACAACACTAGCGAAGGTGAGTAAGACCGTGTTTCTCTTCCTGTCGCTATGACGTAATAGTCTGACAAAAGCGGTTTCAGGGAGGAGTTGCAGCTCAGAGTCCGAGGGTACCATCCACCATGGTGGAGCAGTCAAGGCGGCTGGAGCTTGAAGCAGCTTAGACAACTGGTCCCACTGCTGCCAGCCGGGAAGTAGAGAGCAGCAAAGCCCATTCTCACAGCAAGCTCTTCTTCTGGGTTTGGTCCAGGGCTCTGCTCCACAGAGTGGAGATGATCACAGTCAGCATGTGTCTTTTCGCTTTCATTAGCCTAACAGTGTATTCCCAGAGGCCTGTCTGAGGTGACCCAAGATCCTATCTGACAATCAGCATTAACCGCCATGCTGCTTCCTTTTAACCCCTGTGTCACCTAATTGGCTGGACAGGACGTTGATGCTGGCCACACCTAAACCGGCCACTACTCTCTCCTCCTAGGAAGCTCCAAGTATCTCAGGTTTCTTCCTGGGAACAGTGGTACTGTATTGTGATTTTTCCCACCCCACTGGCCGTAACAAGATGAATCTTATCTCTTTCTTGGGGTAAAGATAACTTCAGCCTGGTATCCATGGCAACTAAATGAACAAAACGGAGACGTTGATAGTTGGGTTTATTGTCAGTAATGAAACTTAGCATTCCTAGGGAGGAGGGGGGGGAGGAGGGACAAGGAGCCTCACCTGAGATCCCAGGCATTATTCTGTTCTGCCTGTGCTCCAGCTGCAGATGACCTTGGGATGTGCTAGACTATACAGAAGGTAAAAGGTAAACTGAGGGCAGGACTCCAGGATGCAGCTTCTGTGACCTCATCATCCACAATGGAGTGGGTCTCACAAATGGCTCAGACCAGGCCAGATCCCGAGGCACTCTATCTTTAGAAACCATTTTCTAGGAAGAAATGGCATGTACCCCGAGGGGAGGTTCAGTGTGAGTATGCTTTCTCGTGCACCAGGGATTGTATTACATCAGGAAATGTTCCCCCCCCCAAATTATACCATGTTTTGAATATGCTGACAATGGACCTGCTGGCATTACACTCCCTGAAGTCTTGGTCAATCTGAACTGAGTTTTCATTCTCATCTCTTCCTGGTTCCCTTACCTGCCTGACATCTGCAGAGACACCCTCAGAGTAGGAGGCAGAGAAAACAAACACTAATAATCCTTTGAAACCCCAGGCCTGCCTCCAGTGACACACTTCCTAATCCTTCCCAAACAGTTCCACTGGACCAAGTGTTCCAACTTAAGAGCCCATGGGGGGAGGGGAACCAGTCTCATTGAAACCACCACAATCCACGCCCTGACCTTAATAGCTTGTGGCCATATCATAATGTGAAATAGATTTAGTCTAACTTCAAAAGTCTTTCGCGGTCTAGCGCTGTTTAAAAATCCAACATCTCTTCTGAGACTCAAGGCAATCACTTAGTTGTAATCCCCTATAAAATCCAAAAGCAAATCACATACTTTCAACATATGATGGCACGGAATATACATTACCATTTCAAAAGGAAGATATCTAAGCACGGTGGATCAAAGCAACGCTGAATCCCAGCAGGCCAAACTCCAAATCCTGGAGCTGCATGTCTGACATCAAAGGGCCGAGATGGCTCTGTTCTTCCAGCTTTTTGCTGCCCACAACCTCTCTCTCTCTCTCTCTCTCTCTCTCTCTCTCTCTCTCTCTCTCTCTCTCTCGGTAGTTCCACGCCCTGTGTGCAGCTCTCCCTAGCAGCCAGCCCTGGTTCTAGAACCTACAACACCCTAGGCCCCCCAGTACAATCAAGGCTTTGCCTTCATGTCATGGCCTCTTGGGGCATCTGTGAAGGAACTCTCCCGACACACAACTGGTCTTAGTAGCTTTCCTTGACTGCAGAAGATGATTCCACAGCCCCTTTTCTCAGATATCATTCATAAAGGGTGGAGAACTTGGATGACTGTGCCAGGTTTGAGCCTGCTTTGGATGGAGCCTGGCCACTGCAGCAGATTTTCTTTGTTGCTCTTTAAGAACAGAAAATCCCTCAAGACCTTCTTTTTTTCCAAGCCGGAAGCTCAGCGGGGCGGAGTCTTGCCTTAGGACACCACGCCCCTGATTCCATTTTGCATCAGGCCTTTAATCTTTTCACCTCTTTCAGAACCACCCTTGGCTCTAATATTAAATTTCCTGGCATTATTTTTTCCTCCTCAAACTGTACATTCTGTATTTCTTTTTGTCCAAGTTGTTCCCTTTCATGGTAGACTTGCATAACAGTGATCACTAATAACCACTTGACAGAGTTAATATTAGGCTGTCTCGAAATCCCCCCCACTAAGGAAATTAGTCTAAAGCTTTCAATTTAGCCTCAGGAAAATTGTTAGGACAAGGCAGAAAGCCATATTTGCCCAAATATCACAAGAATGGCTTTTATACCAGTTGCTAATATTGTTCCCCTTTGAAACCTTGAGCGGAGCCCCCGTAATCAACGTGTCTCTTATCACTACTCACTGTCTTTCCAAGTTCCCACTGTGATGGCCCATTAAGCCCCATTTATAACACTCAGCTGCCTTCCTAGTCCAAAGCGCCAAAGTCTTCTAACATTCCTCTAATAAAGAGAGGCCAGGACATAGCAATAGCCCCTTCCCTGGTACCAACTTCTGTCTTAAAGTTACTTTTCTATTGCTGCGATAAAACACCACGACCAAGGCATCTTATAAAAAAAAGTGTTTACTTTAGCTTATGGCCTCTGAAGGTTAGCATCTAAGACTACAGAGAGCTCACGTCCCGATCCACAAGTAGGAGAGACAGACAGACAGACAGACAGACAGACACTGGGAATCTTCCAGCAAGGCCACACCTCCTAATTCCTCCCAGAAAGTCCCACCAACTGTGGAACACGAGTCTGTGGGGGTCATTCCTATTCAAACCACCGCAGTCCACCCACACGCATGTTCAGCCACACACTGCAGCTGGTTGATCGCCCTGGTTATCACACTGCTGTCTGGAAGCCGTGGGACATCTCTCTCTCTCTCTCTCTGCTGGCATCTCAAGAGAGGGTGGGAGCCTTTAGCACCAGCCTGGGAAGACACCAAACTGAGACTTCAAAGTCACTCCCTTTGGTGAAGTAAATATATCACACCACGCCTTACAGCAAGTCAAGGATCAGCTGTGGGAGATGTGCCGCTTGAAAAATGACCAGGAGGTCAATACCCCTTTCCCAGATGTGAACAGAAGGCTGTACACAGCATCGCACGGCACCTCAGCTGCAGGCTCCCATTCCCAAGACTTCCACAACCCACAGCAGAGGGCCTAGCAGGACTCTCCTCCCGGAAAAAGTGGCGCTTTATTGAGGGGGTGAGTGAATAAGAAAAGCCCCAATAGGTTCATATATTTGAGCATTAGGGAGCAGCACCCCTTGAGAAGGATTAGGAGATGTGGTCTTGTTGGAGGAAGTGTGGTTTTAAGGTTTCAAATGCTCAAGCCAGGCCCAGCGAGTGGCTCTGTCTCTTCCCGAGGCCTGTAATCTGGCTATATTGCTCTCAGCTACTCCTGCACGATGTCTGCCTGTGTGCTGCCGTGCTCCCTGCCGTGCTCCCTGCCGTGCGGATAATGGACTCAACTTCTGAATCTAAGCCAGCCCCAGTGAAATGTTTTCCTTTATAAGAGTTACAGTGGTCATGATGTGTCACTTTACAGCACTAGAACACTACTAGGACAGGGTGCCTTAGCCAAAGGGATGGAGAAGGACGGAAGAGGAGAACCCAGGAAGGATTTACAGTGCTCTGCCGGGTGAACACCCTTCGATATCCAAGGTCAGCAAAGGAGAAACAATGTTTCTGGCGTCGTGGGTACAGGAGGACTGGTGTGTGGTCCAGCTCTCGTGGGTTGAGTGGAGCCTAATCTGACTCCCCAGTCCCCGGGGAGGGCAAGGGACTGAGAATAGACGTCATCCTATCTTCCAAACAAACAGCTGGCATAGTGCCTTCAAACTCTGAAAATTTTGTTTCTTCTTCACCGTTTTCGTCAGCTATCCTTGGAGCTTTATAAATAGAACCACTCAAACGCAGGCAGGGGGAATTCAGGCTGCCAGTCTGAATATTCAGCACAGGGTTCAGAGCCTGGGGAAAGACAAAATGGGTGAATTAATGGCCAGGCAGAGCCATCAGCTACTTCCTGGGGCCTCAGAGAGAGGTAACCCAGCAAGGAGGGCAACCGGGACTAATAGGCAAGCTGCAGGTCTGAACGGATGTTCAGAAGCCCCAGGAAAGGCTGTGCCTGCCTCTGCGCATGTCTGCCTTTTCCAGAAGCCCTGCATGCCTCCGGAACCCCTCCTCTGCTTCCGGAACCCACCATACTTCCGGTGCCATATCGCCCAGGAGAGCCCCAAGCCCTGTGCTCGCAGTCCACCTGCCTCGATCCTTTTAAGTGCCCTCCTTCCTCCTCAAGAAGCTTTTCTCAAGAATCCAGGGCTAATCGTGGCTGCAGGCTCCTGTTTCTCTGTGGCTCTGGGTCTCCTCCGTGTGAGAGCAGCTACCGGCCCTGCGCTATCACAAGGATGTCTCTCTGTGGCTACAGGAGGCTACGGGTGATGCCTCAGGATGTTTATAGTTCTTGGGAAGGTGGGGCTGTCGCTGTCACAGGAGGCTGGAGGTGTCATCACCATGCTCCTCCACCCTCTCCCACTGGCCCACTCTTCTGCACAGGGCTGCGTGGGCCATGTCTTAGTCCCTCCGTGGTCCTCAGCTTCCTGAACTGTGCCCTTCCCTCATGGCCCTTCTTATCACCTCCCCTGCCGTGTAAATCACCCCTTTCTCTTGTGTCCTATTTAAATATCTGTCCATCTCTCTTCTTCCTCTCCGTCTCTGCTCCTTTGGGATCTTAGGGGTTAGGGACATAGCATTTCCCCCCAAAATGAAGGAGGGTTACAAGTGGTGGTCCAGAAGCTGGAGGTGGAGAGGTCTGAGTTTGGGCAGTGGATGCCGTTTAAGAGAGACCTGGTGTCCAGACAGTGGTCAAGGGCAGCCTGTCCCCAGCTCAGCCTCTGGAGGAAGGAAGCATAGAGCAGAGGCTTTATGGTGGGATACAGGCTCCAAGGAGGTGGTGAGTAGCTGGAGAGGCCAGAGAAGCTGGGCTAGGCAGGAAGCCGAGCTGAGGACTCGGCAGTAATGAAAGGCTTTGCGCACACGAGGGGGTATCTGCCTCAGCTGAGACCCTGGGGACAGGCTGGGCAGTGGCTCAGCAGGAAGTTGACCCAAGGGCCAGCAACCGCCGACAGCAGATGGGCTGGAAGCCAAAGCTGGTGGAGCCTGACATCAGACAGTGTCAGGAAACAGGCTGAGTGGGTGATGGGAACTGAGGTCACAGCCCTCCTCAGGGAAGCCCGGCCAGCCCACTGAGAGCCTGGCTCCCTGATGGCGCTGAACAGGAACAAAGACCAAAACCCAGTCGATGGATGTCACACGTACCCCTCCCCCAGCAGCAGGATCCGTGGTGCTGATCCCCACCCAGTCCAGAGCTCAACTCAGCAGAGGCGGCCAGTGTGGTGTGGGGCTGGAGCCATACACAGGGATCCCCGGGCCCGGCCTGTCTATGGGGTGACCAGCAAGCATCTACAGAGCAGACAACTGCACAAATGCACAGTGTAAAGGTGTCGAGTTGTAATTAGAGGGAGAGGATCCCATGACATCACAAATGACCCCCTGTATGGTCACTATATGGCAAGGTCTCCTCCATCAGCCACCTGGTCTTCAGCCTCTGGGCCAGACCTGAAGCCAGGCACTCACAGGGAGTGCCATGATTGATCATTCAGGCCCAATGGATGCATCTGGTCCCCTCATATCTCAGTCTCTGGCATTTGGGGCTCAATACATAACCACTCGGAGTCTATGCAAAATAGCAAATTAGGGTCCCTAGGAGCAGGGAACCCTGTATATACCTTATCTTACCTATGATGACTGAATTCATGAAGTGGGCGAGGCATCTAACAGCTTCTTTTCCTTCTTGCTAGAGTTCATAACTTGGTAACTCATTCAAAAGGGAACTTTATAGCCGGGCGGTGGTGGCACACACCTTTAATCCCAGCACTTGGGAGGCAGAGGCAGGTGGATTTCTGAGTTCGAGGCCAGCCTGGTCTACAGAGTGAGTTCCAGGACAGCCAGAGCTTAAAAAAAAAGAAAAGAAAAGAAACCTTATCAGGAGCTGAAGAGATGGCTCAGTGGTTAAGAGCACACACTGTTTGCTCTTCGTAGAACCTAGATTCAGTTCTTAGTACGCATAAGGCAGCTCACAACCATATATGAATCTAGTCCCAGGGAATCTAATGCCTCCTTCTGGCTTCTGTGGGCACCAGGCTCACTTGTGGTACACAGACACACACGCAGACAAAACACTCACATACATAAACATTTAAAAATGGAAAAAAAAAGGGAACGGCAAAGTCACATGACTCTGCTCTCATGTTTTTCTAAAGATTCATTTTTCTTCTTGTGTGTGTGTGTGTGTGTGTGTGTGTGTGTGTAGGTATGTTCACATGGGTTCTGGTACCCACCGAGGCCAGGGGATTGAGATGCTTCTGGAGCTGGGTTACAGGACGTTGTAAGCCATCTGACATGGTGTTAGGAATCGAACCCAGGTCCCCAGGAAGAGCAGTTCATATTCTCAAAAGCTGAGCCATCTTGCTGGGTGGTGGTGCCACACACCTTTAGACACAGTCTGGAGGCAGAGGCGGGTCGATTTCTGTGAGTTTCAGGCTAGCCTGGTCTATACAGGGGGTTTCAGGATAGCCAAGGCTACACAGAGAAACCCTGTCTTGAAAAAACAAACAAAAGGCGGAGCCATCTCTCCAGCCCTCTGGGGATTTCCCCCTCATATTTGGCTCCATTTAGAGGTTGAGTCTGAAATTATTTTCCTTTGGATTTTGAAGATAAGTATCTTATTTTCTTTTGCCCTCGGATTGTAAATGTTCAACATATCTGTCTGGTATTAAGTCTTTATTCATGCAGCAACCCTGGCTCAGGGTCCTGGGGCACCATCACGGCCAGCTCTGTGCTCTTTGGGGCACGTTCCTCTGAGTCTCCTCCTCTTCCCACGCCCTCTTTGTGCCGCATTCTAGAAATCTTCGGCTCAGGCCCCACTGTTCATCTCTTCAGAAGTGTCCCTGCTGCTGCTCAGCCCATTTCCTGAGGCCTTTCAGGTTTTAATTGTCCCAGTCTCCACTGTGACTCCATCTACTGAGGATGCTGTTCTCACGTCTCTCGGAGGGCGCCATTACACCTGTTCTGGATTCTTGCTCTGGCCGAATGAACTCCTTGTCCCCTGTCCGCTTCTCATGCTTCGGAGCCAGATGCCTGACACCCACTGTGGTTGATAGCCAAGACGGGGCCATTTTTTTTAAGAACCCTCCTTCATTTTGGCTAAATAGTAGTAATTCTCTTCCTTTAAACACCATAATTAGTCCTCCAAAACTGAAGTAACTTGCTTGCCTGCTTCCCAACCCCACCCCTGCAGACCAGACAGTGCCCAGAAGAGATGGCAATCTATTTTAAAATAGAATGTTATTAATTCTCTGAGATTCCATATAACGTATTTTGATCATATTCACCCTCCCCCAGAGGCATTTATCAATTATCTACTGTTCTTTACCTCAGCAGTCACCCCAGCAATGGCCTATTGCAGGTCTAAAAAGTCCATGACCTTCCTCCCCACCCACTTCCGCCCTAAACGGATGCCAGGTTTTGATGCTCGTGGGCATCTCCCCTCTGCAAGCGTTTCCCGAAGAAAAGCCTTAGGTCGCTATCTCTCTTAAGTCGCTTGTTTGGTTTTAATGTGTTCCGTTACCACGTGTTTGTTGAGATGTGCTCGTTGCCGGCAGTGCTCCTAGCAGGAGGGAAAGGGGTGTCTAGAGAATTTACACCTATCAGGAAGGCAGGGACAGGACCCTTTAAGTGAGGCTGATTCTTGCTCCTGGGAGGTTTCCCACTCCAGGACTTTAAATGGGTGACAGGTTAATACAGATTACAGGAAGAAAAGCGCATGGAGGCCCGGGGGGGGGGGGAAGCCCACCCAAGGGAGAATTTCCAAGTGGGGCCAAGGAGGGAGAAGGGGAGGAGTCCAGAAAGGGGGTGCCCCTCCCTCTAGGGCATGGTTTGTCTTCTCTCAGGAACGGGGACAGCTTTGCGCTCCTTCCTCCTTCCCGTGTCTGTGGCCCCTGCCTCGGCTCTCCCCGCGTGCTCCCACTGGTGACCGGCGCTCCTCCTCACCCTCGGCTGCTTGCAGGGCCCTCTGTCCCGTCCCTTTCCTGGCGCCTGCCGCTATCGCTCCATTTCTGTTTTGGCTCTTTCCTTCCCAGAATGCCCAATCCTTCTTTCCCACAGCGGTGAACTCCGTGGTGCCTAGATGACCACGTCTCCCACCCAGGATCCCCACGCGCATGCGGGCGTGTGCGATGCACCGTGAGCCACCCCGGCTTCAGCGCGATCTGGTTTGCATCACAGCGTCGTACTGCTCCTGCTGTCTCCATTCCTAGACCAGCCACCATCCCACCAACAGAACCTCAGACTCTGTGCTCAAACTGTCATTGTCCCCGGATGTCACCAGCCTCTGGGCCACTGCCTGCTTCTTCAAATGGAGTACCCACACCTTCTTCTTACCCCCACAAAACACACTCTTGTGCAGGATGTTGTGCTCAGAGCAGGCGGATCTCTGAGGTCAAGCCCAGCCTGGTCTACAAGGGCGAATCCCAGGGCATCCAGGGCTACTTAGTGAAAGCCTGTCTGAAAAACAAAAACAACGGACGGCAGCAAAAAATAAAGACACGCAAGCCGGGCGTGGTGGCGCACACCTGTAATCCCAGCACTTGGGAGGCAGAGGCAGGCGGATTTCTGAGTTCGAGGCCAGCCTGGTCTACAGAGTGAGTTCCAGGACAGCCAGAACTATACAGAGAAACCCTGTCTCGAAAAACCAAAAAAAAAAAAAGACACGCCATTCTTGTGTTCTCTGCTTGGCTGAGGGTGTGCTTGGCGATGGGGAAACTCTGCTCAGTCCGTCGGTGTGGGCCTCGGCTTTTACTGTAAAAACGTCCCTCCCCCCAAAGACCATGTGTTGAAGATGTGGTCCTGCTGGTAATATGGGGGGGGGGTCGCTAACCCATGGGGCCTGTGGTAGGAAGTTAGTTCATCGATCGGGAGGGATACGCAAAGGGGCCTTCATCCCGCCTCCTCACCTGTCTTTCCACACCTAAGGCACAGACTGAACACTCTGGCTCCACCAAGTGATCCCACCAGACCCAACAGCAAAAGGATCGGCAGACCATGGGCTAAAACCTCTGCTCTTAGTCCCTAATACACCAAAAATGAACCTTTCCTCTTTTTATCTTATCCTTGCTTCATAGTCATTTGGGGAAATTTATGATCTCACAGCACACAGCGTAGGCTCAGGAAGCACCGGGGCCTTTAGCCCTCTTCCCTAGACTCTCCTCTCCTTGCATAAGATAGCGCCTCTTCCCCTGGAGTCCTGTGGAGTCAGGGCTGTACGTGCTCATAAGGTAGGACGACCACCTCCTCGGGCGGGGCCTGAGGACAGGATAGGCCTGGGGTCAGTGGGAAAGGAAACAGAGGCTGGCGGTGGCTCTGCTCAGTCTGGAGGCTGACACGTCCGATCCTGCCAGGCTCTTCTCCCTGGAGGGATCAGCTGATGTGATTCATATCCCAGTGCTCAGACGGCAGTGCCTGAGGTCCCAAGACCCTGTCCAGAAGGTGCACAGGTCAGAGAAAAATGCTGGTGCCTGGGAACAACACGCTGAGACTTCCCAGGGCTGGCTCCAGGCTCCCAGGAGGCACAAAGCGCTCCACGGCCCTGGAGCCAGTCCTCTGGCGCCATCATGTGGCCATGTTTATGAACTGCAGTTCCTCTGTCGGACGTTTCACGCAGTGGCTCTCAACCTTCCTAATGCTGCTGGCACTTTAATACAGCTCCTCATGCTGTGGTGACCCCCTCCCCACACCATAAAATTATGTCGTTGCTGCCTCATAACTGTAATTTCGCTACTGTTACGAATCATAGTGTAAATAGTGGATATGTTGCCTGGGGTCATGACCCACAGGTTGGGAAGCACTGGAATTTGCCTAGCAGCGGAACTAATTAAGCGTTTCTTGGAGTTTGCAGCCATTCATTAAGTGGTGAGTAGCCTGGTTGGACTGACCTTCTGTGAAACCCAGGCTGTACATTCCAGGCGGGTGTAGCAGTCCTAACCAAGGAGTCTTCAAACCGCGGATACATTCACTGGGGGGGGGGGGGGGGAGGCTGTGTATATGTGGCTTCCATGTGTTTTTATCCTGTAATTTTTTAGAAGGAACAACATTGGGCAGAGATCGAGAGTGTTTGCCTCCACTTCCCTGCCAGTTGTCAGCCATGGGTGCTTGCCGGCTGCTTGTCTGACACACTCAGGAATCTACCCGGCAGTCCCTCCTCGGCCGCACGGAGGCTGCGACAGCCTTGTGCTCCCGGGGTACACAGCCATTGATGCCTGTGTCTCAGTGGCGGCTTTCAGACTCCTGAGGCACCTCCATAAGGATCCAGCGCACAACTCTCACTGTGGCTCTGTGAGGACAGACAGGAAGCCGGGGCCTGCTCGTACCTGCTGGAGCCTCCTCAGCAGGGAGCACCACTCGCCGGAAGGGGAGCAGAGCCTGCCTGAGGATGCCTTTTCTGAGTGTCCCTAACTGATGACGAGGGCCCCCTGGATCGCCACGGGGCTGGTCAAATGTAGCTCTCAACAACCCTGGTACAATAGGAGGACTAGTAGACCGGGTGCTAGGCCACTTCATGAAGGGCCCGAAAGACCAGAAACTCCCTGAGCAGGAGGCAGGAGGGAGAAACCCAGAGAGCACTACAAACCTCAGCAGATACGGTGGCTAGTTCTACGTCAGCTTGACACAAGCCAGAGTTATGTAAAAGGGGGGAAACTCGATTCAGAAAATGTCCACATAAGATCTATCTGTAGGACATTTTCTTAATTAGTGATCAATGGGAGAGGGCCCAGCCCATGGCGGGTGGTGGTCCTGGGTTCTAATAAGAAAGCAGGCTGAGAGAGCCACGGGGAGCGAGCTACCCCTCCGTGGCCTCTGCATCAGCTCCTGTTCCAGGTTCCTGCCCTGTTGCGTTCCTGTTCTGATTTCCTTCAGTGACGGACAGTGGTTGCAGAAGTATGAGACAGATAAACCCTTCTCTCCCAAACTTGCTTTAGTCATTGTGTTTGAGCACAGCAGCAGAGACCCTAAGACAACTTGGTGCCAGGAGAGTAGGGTATGGAGGCTTGTGACGTTTCAGAGGGAAGCAAAGACTCCACGGGGCCTTTCATGTGACGAATCTGTGGCGTCTGGTCAGCTGGAGCGGAAGAATCCTCTGATTGACAAGAGACCAGGAGCACTAAAGTGAAACCTTTCCTTTGCTGAGACAATGGATGCCGGTCAGCTGGAGATAAATTAGCAGTGATTAAGAAGAGCCCCGCATCACTGAGGTGGACTCTTCTGGGGAGGGTTTCCTCAGAGTGAGCACACAGATGCTGTATTCCAGAGGTGGCCCGGGTCTTACCTTATGCCGGCAGCTAAACTTGGTCACGGGTAAGAGTCCCCCAGGTGCTACTGGCTTTGAAGGCATGAAGGGGTCATGGAGAGCAACTGAAGCCTGGCACTTGAGAGGCCACTATGAAGGGGCAGCTGGAGCAGCAGGGGAAGCCCCTGGACTGAAAGGTCGTGGACAAAGTTGAGGCTCGGCACCGTGAGGAGAGCCCGGAAGGGGCTACTGGTAAAAGCGCAGCCCTGCTGCAGCAGGAGACCCCAGCATTCTGGAGATGTCAGTGCCATGGGAGGACCGCCAAGAACAGCTGCAGCAGAATGCAGACCCAGCTGGAGCCTAGAAGAACAAGCTGTGTGTGCTGTGGAGGTGGAGCTGGAAAAGCGACCCAAGCCTTTGAAGGAACACAGAGGACTGAGTCTTGGACACTGAAATTTTAAAGTTGGAGTTTTGTTTCGCTTTGTTCAGATTGTGACTTTGTCCTGATTCTTCCCTCTTAACAAAATATACATATTTAACTTAAATTTTTTTTATAGGATTCCATGGTTGAGACTTTGGATTTTAAAAGAGACTTTGAAATTTTCAAAAAGCATTTGAACTGGTAAGACTTAGGCCTTTAAGTTTGAGAATATTTTATAAATTTAAAATCCCATGTTAATGTGTAATCTTGGGGACGAACAAGAGAGGACAGATTGCAGCTTAGCAGTGATTTGTGTGTCGAGAGCCAAGGTTCTCTGGAGTAGGTACAAAGCCCCCTCTCTAGGGACTGGCTTTCTTCCAGCCGACCCAGGGCAGGGCATTACCCGACCCTGCCCTGCTTGTGCCAGAATTCCAGAATCAAGTGATACCACTGTCACATGTTTGCAGTAAGATGCTGGCAGGGCCCCCAACCAGTCCAAGGGGCAACAATGATGTAGGACTATGAAAAACTATGTATGGCCAAGTCAAGAGGGGCCCAGGACAGGCAGGGGGCTCCTGGGGCATCCTTCTCTGGTCTGGTTGGAGAATGGATGCCTTAGACCTCCCTACTAGCCTGGGTGACAAGCTGAGCACTTGAGACTAAGAGGTGGGAAATGGAACCCCTGGCCAGCTCTGAAACCCGGGCTCTCCGTGACCTTTTCTCCTCCTAGCCCAGTCCCCAGGCAACCGAAAGCTAGGCACCGAAAGGCGGAGCACGAAGGCTCGGCCTGAAAGCCCAGGCACAAACTGGGTGCTGCTTTAAATGTTTTTACACAAGGTCTTGCGATGTAACTACTCTAGACTGACTATGTAGCTCACAGTAATGCTCCTGCCTCAACCTAAGTGCTGGGGAGCAGGCACATGTCACTGTGCCCATCTCACGCCAGGATTTTGAGAACGCAACTGGCCTTCAAGGCACTGTTTTCCGAATTATTAAGAGGATAGTGGGGAGGTGGCCGGTTGGGCGTCACCACCAAGATTCCGCTCGCAGGACAATGCAGCAGCTGTAACAGCAGTTTCTAGGTCTTGTGGGAACTTGGCCTTGGGAGAAGAGTGTGGACAGGGCCCTGTGCCTGCCTACCTGTGTCTTAGGGAAGGCACTAGCGGGAAGCTGTGCTTCCCTCGGATGCACGGGAGCAAAAGAAGCCATCTGGCCGCTAGCGATGCCACCATCCAGGCCCTCTTGCCTTTGTCCCCACATGGTACCATGTGAGGTACACATGGGGGAGCCATGCCCCCCTCTGTCCTGTTCATCAGCGTGTGGGACTCCCATACACTTCCATCACACGCAGGCGGCACCCAGAGGATCCTGGGGCAGGCTCTAGAGAAGGCCACAGCACAGGCTGTGTCAGTAGCATTTATTTCTCATGTCGCCAACAAATATTCGAGCCTGCTGACTCCTTTCTGGGCTGTTAATGGGATCTAGGGACACCAGAGCAAGAGACCGCAGCACTGGCCATAGGCAGGGTCACTGTTGGCTTCCAAAAGAGCCTGGTGGCCACGGAAAGCCAGAAAGACTAAGTAGGTAATTGGACAGGATTCTACGGCAGAGGTAGAGGGGCACATGCCTGCCAGGGGAAACTCTGTCATCTGTCCCTGGGACTCCTCACCTTGCAGATCCTGGACCGGGATGCTCCCATATCTCAGAAAACACCCCTACTGTACGCAGTGAGAGGCAGTGGCGTGGGGCCTCTGCCTGAGGTCAGACCAACTTGTCCGGGCACACATGCCTTCCAGCCCCGCCCCAATATCAGGTTAAGGCCTTGCTGTGCCAGGGGAAGAAGGGAAGTGTGTCAGAAGTTGTTTTGACCAAAGTGTTCATGGGCATCCTCCAGGAAGTACCAGGGAGCTGCAGCATGACCCTCGGCGGGCTGTGGCTGTCCAGTCACGAGCTTCGAGCCCCAGGCTGGACGAGAGCCCCAGCACAGCCCTCAGCGGTGCCGCTTGCTGTCCAAGATGGCCTTCCAGTCATCTGCCCACGAGTGCAGCCTGCGGCGAGGGGGCTGCAGCTGCAGGTGGTGGTTGTGGCAGGAGGTAAAGAGGATGTGCTCCCAGCTGGGGTGTGGCTCCGCCCCTGTGGAGGGAGGGAAGCAGCGGCTCAGACCACAGACGAGGGGCTAGGTGTAGCTTGCTGGTACCAAACCAAGAGCCCCAAGAGTAGGTGTTGGGTTCACCTGACTCAGTTTCTCTGTCCAGAGAGTGATCCTCTCTTAGCCTGCCCTACAGAAGGCATGAGGGCAAAAAACGAGGCGGTGTGCACAAGGTGTTCGTGCAGCACACAGGGAGCGGTCCACAGAGCGAGGCCGAGCGGGCTCTGCCATCGCGTGCCGCTGTGCTTTGCCAGCTAACTCTGTGCCCATCCTCTGTTACCTCCAGTGGGAAGCCCCGGCTAGCACACCCTACGGTTACTGGACCACTCCCCTTCTACACTGTCCTGACCCGATGAGCCCCTCGGGGCTGTGACCTCCCAGCTCCTCTGGAAGACACTGGTGTGAGAGAGGCTGCCCCACACACACACACACACATACAGATTGGATGTCCCACCGGAGGGCTGGGGCAGGTAGGCACGAGTCCCCTGGCATTCAGCAAGCTTTCGGATAGAAACTGTGTTTTTCTACTGATGTGTCCAGACAATTCATAAGAACCTCCAGGAGGTTTTGTCCAGTGTAGCAAAACCAGGCAGAACACACCCAGGAGGGAGGAGACGGTGTGGACTGACTGACCGAATTCTCAAATCACCATGCCTACCCCCCCACCCCGCCCCGCCCTGTCAGTCACGTGAGCCAAGCGACCGGTGAGCTTATTTTCTGGGAAGGGGTCATGAGCTGGAACCAAAAACCAGACAAGTACAATGCCCAAGCCACTGTCAGTCAGAGACACCATACCGTGATTACTGAACTTACACAAACTACCTCTGAGGGGGAAAAGAGGGGCTAAACATAAAGGTTTGCAAATCAAAGCTGGGTCTTCACTTGCCTCCGGAAGTCCAACAGGTTAAATTCAGTCTGGATGAGGCCCAGGCATGCTGGCTTCCAGGAGCCCCTGCCCCTCGGTGCAGACGGAGCTTTCCGACAGGAAGAAGCTCCTGGACGGGTACTGACAAACACCCGGTGCTGGCGGGAGGTGGGCTGAGGAGACCCCAGGAGGAGGGACTTGGGGAAAGGGAGAAGGCAGCCAGTGCTATCCACCCTCCCCGCTACCCCCACCCCTGCCACAGGCCACTTGCCTGTGATGTCCGGCCGGTCATCTATGAGAAGGTCGGCTGAGACCACAGTCTTGTCTCTGGTCAACACAATTTGCTCCAGAAAGTCGGGGCCAAAGTGCTTCTCCACCCAGGCATACTGGAGGTGAGAGAGGAGATTGCGGCATCAGATGGAGTTGGGGGATGGGCCGGCCCAGGACCCCCAGCGCTCGGGAGCTAAGGAGGGTATGGATGACCAGCCCAGGCAGCTCCGTGCCGAGGAGTTTGACACTCGGGAGCTGTGTCCCTGCACACTTGTCCCATAGACTACAGAAAGGTCAGACCAGGACTTGACATCCCCAGAGATGCATAGACTATGCTCTCGGTGCTCCACTATGTCCTTCCTACTGGCCGCCACTGAGTCCTGCGGGGCTGAGTGGCTCCCTAAGGTGGCTGAATCACAAGAGCGACAAGCGGATCTGCCAATGTCTCTGCGAGGCATTTAAGGCTGAGCCAGGTGCATGCGAACCATGTGTGACATCCTGGGGGCAAGGGCAACAGAGTCTGGGGGAGAGGACAGTTACACGGAGCTTGACTGCCACACCAGAGCAAAGGGGGTGCTGTAGACAGCCGATGGCGCTGGGCACACAGGGAAGGCACAGGTGTCTGCGGGACTGACAGACAGGAAGCTCGGAACAGCTACCACTGACAGGACGGTGTGCAAGGCAGCAGGCCAGGAGAGGGGTGGATGGGCCCTGGGCCCTGGGTTCACAGCTGCGCCATTGGCCCTGTGTGCAGCTGCAGCATGCCACTGGCTATCCTAGGTCTCCCTGGTCTGCTCACAGACCACGACGGGCATGGATTTTAGTCAGGGCAGCTTCCAGCAGAAGGGAACGGCAGCCTTTGCCCAGGTTCCTCTGGCCCCACCTGGAGAAGGGGCAGTGGCCAGAAGCTGGAGGAGGATGGCTGCAAGCACGCACTAGTTCATAAGGAACGGCCTCCCGAGGGAAAGGCTGTGAGTCACCAAGGGGCCTGCAGCAAAGCCCCAGGCACTTCGTCCCAGCGGTGGCCTACGTGACGGGCAGACGTGAGCGACTGCATGTGGCTCCAAGTGACCTGGAGCACAGGCCGGGCTTGGAGAGCAGGGCAGGGCAGGGCAGGGTCTACAGAGACAGGGCTGCATGGCCTGTCCCCGTCCCACCCACACCTGCAGGCCTCACGATGGTCGCCTTGATCTTCAGATGGTTCTACCTCTTCAGGCCTTTAACCACACACATGCACTT
This sequence comes from Apodemus agrarius, assembly GCA_964023405.1. Taxonomy (NCBI): domain Eukaryota; kingdom Metazoa; phylum Chordata; class Mammalia; order Rodentia; family Muridae; genus Apodemus; species Apodemus agrarius. The sequence goes on along the minus strand of OZ030015.1, from coordinate 44,862,983 downwards.
ATGACACACAAACACATACATGCGCGCACACACACACACACACACACACACACACACACACACTCCCCTGACACAGCAAGTTCCTAAAATGGCCTCTACACCCCACTCCTGCTTCCCTCTCCTCTACCTCCTTCACCTCCATTCTCCTCCTCCTCTCTCCAGGTGGTGACCACATTACCTGTGTCCCTGCAAGCTGCCTCGGTGGACTCGGACATCCTTTAGGACAGGGACCGTGGTTCTTTGGATACCTGTCCAAACAACCAGATGAGCCACTGAAGAAGACAGTCCTTTCTGGACAGACTACCTGAGGTCCCTCTGACAGGGAAGGCTTTACAGCCAAGGTCTCAGTGAAGCCATGCAGGCCCTCCTGGCCATCTTCCCAGAAAGATACTGCAGGGAAACCCATTAGTCTCATAAAGAAGCTTAGCAGGGTCAAAATGCAGCCTTGGGCAGATGTGCGGTAGATGGGCTGAGTCCCTGAAGTGCTTACCTGAGTGGGGTTTGGATCACCACCAGGGGTCAGGAAAAGGCACGGGTGACCCTGGTGCTGGCAGTGAGTGATCCAGCCATACATCCCTCCCACTCCTGCAGCTCTCGCCCTGGCTGCTATGAGGATGCTGAAGAAACTAGGAGACTCCAGGCTCCTCCCAAGCAGGAGGAGCCACAGCCCAGGCTTAGTGGCACAAGGGTTCTGAGGCAGAACAGTCGGTCCCTGAGCACCGTGTTTCACAAACTGTTCATAGAGACGGGGAACTCTCCTTCCACTGGAGCCAGCGGCTCTGGGAGTGACTGTCTGTGATTGGCTGCAGCATCAATATCAAGTCACCAAAAGTGTCTGGTCCCACACGCCAGGCTCTGGGTCTGAACTCTCTGGTAGGGCGTGGCTACAAACCACAGAAGACCGGCTGCACAAACCACGCAGCACAGTGACCCTCAGATCCTGTACAGAGAAAGAAACTGAAGCTCCAAGAGGCCAGCAATGGCAGACCACTGCACTCTCCTACCCTGGAGCTGGGGAGAGCGCGGACTCCTGAGCTGACTGCATTTGGCTGGGAAATCCCTTGTTCCTCCTCAGAAAGCCGCTTGATCCACGGGTGGTAACTAGAGCGTTGTACTGGTTGTTATTCTTGGTTGTCAACTTGACCACCTTTATAAACGGATTTATCTCAGGTATTTTTTATACTGATGGGAACTTGGCTAACATAAACATCTACTAATGGCCAATCTATATTACTGTAACTGCACTTGAATAGCCCCAAATAATCTACACAAAAAAATTAGAACTACACTAAAACCCAAGGGGCTGGGTACAGCTGGGAGGGGGTTTTTCTTAATTAAATTATTTGAAGTGGACAGATCCCACCTTTAGTCTGGGTCACGTCTTCCGCTGGCGGCCTGTAGAAAGCACGAGGAAGAAGGAAACCTGCTCTCTTCAGCCCGACTGCTCTCACTAGGAAGTCGACTCCTTCACTGGCATTAGAGCCAGTTCGGCATATACTGGAGACGAGCTGAGACGTCTAGCCTTGTCAACTGAACAACTCCTGGATCCTTGGGCTTTCCGTTAGTAGACAGCCACTGTTGGACTACAGCCTGTAAGCTACTCTAATAAATCCCATATATGTGTGAATATGTGTGTATATGTGTATATCACTCTATCAAGTCTGTTCCTCTAGAGAACCCCAACTAGTTCAAGCATCTTCTATCTCATGGTGGGAAGACGTGTGGAAGGCCCTGCACTGCGCCTGGCATGCAGTGGGCACTGGAAGGATTCTAGCTCTGGGTTGTACCCCATGTCAGAGGCCCAGGTCCTTCCTACTTCACAGTTCTGACAATGACTGGATTCTGGGAACCACCCCTAAGACTGTGCACCCTCAGGATATGGTTGGCATGATTAAAATTAATGTAGGGTGCTCTTACAGTGTCCCCCAGAGGCCTGCGTGGGGAAGGATTCTTTCCCATGGTGGTACTTGAGAGGCTGGACCTTGTGAGAGCTCCTTGGGTCACTGAAGACCTCAGAGGGGTTTATGAAACCCTGACCCTTCTCTTCCCCCTTTTTGCTTTCTAGCTATGAGAAGTGGTTTTGCTCTCTAATGGCTTCTGCCATCCCCACAGTCCCAAGGCAAGGGAGACAATCAATCAGACCTCTGAACAAAGAAAACCTTTTCTCTTTATAAACTGATTTATCTCGGTTATTTATTTATTTATTTATTTATTTATTTGCTTTTTCAAGACAGGGTTTCTCTGTGTAGTTCCGGCTGTCCTGGAACTCACTCTGTAGACCAGGCTGGCCTCGAACTCAGAGATCCACCTGCCTCTGCCTCCCAAGTGCTGGGATTAAAGATGTGCGCCACCACTGCCTGGCTCGGGTATTTTTTATAGTTATGGGAACCTGGCTAGCATAAGCATCTACTAATGCAGTATGTACATGTATATGTATGTATCTGTATATGTACATATATCTGTAATTGAACTTTAATAGCCCCCAGATAACCTACAAAAATTAGAACTATTAAAAGTATATGATACAATATGCAAAATCACTTATATCTCTCTTCAGCTGGAGATTGTAATTAGGCAAAAATATTGTACAAAGAATAAACTGAAATAGGCTGAACTATTCAGGTGAGACAGCTGTGGGAGGGACTTCAATGTTATACTCGTACTTAACACACTAAAAAACTTTCAACCAAGCCAGACTTACAGTGAAGATCTGGAGTCCCAGCTACCTGGAAGGTGAGGCGAGGGGTGATACTGCCCTCAGTGAGCTTGGCCCACCAACATCAAGGATATGTACTACAGGCTAGGCAAGCTGATGGAGACATTTTCACAATTGAGATTCATCTTCTTAGACAACTTGAGCTTGTGTTAGGTTGACAAAAACAAACAAACAACCAGGACAACCATCAAAGATTCAGAGCAGACAAGAGAAGCTGGGCATAGCACGTGGGGGATGAGGTGTCAGCCAGCAGCTGTGGAGGCCCCGGCCACTGCCGTGGGTAATAAGAGATCTGAGACAGGTGGCAGCCAGGGGACACCTCAGTCTAAGGGAGGGGATGCAGGGAGAAAGGCTGGGAGGCTGCCTGGTTCCGGCACTAGTCTCCTACTTAGTAAATTAGACAAAAGTGACAGAAATTGAGGGTTGGCCTGGTTTTTTACAGCTAAAAGGACAGAGGACCCAGATTAGACCAAGGATACAGAGCTCTTCCTGGAACCCTAAAATCTAAAACCCATGGGAGGAGTCAAGCAGTGATGAGAGCTGGATTGATGTAGAAGCAACAAAAGATACTCCCCATGAGTCCAACTTTAGATACAAAGAAGACCCAAGAACCAGCATGCAGGCAGGAGTCTTCACAGGGGTCTAGTGTGAGGCCGTGGTAATCAGAGAACATTCAATGCTGGGATTGCTGGAATTAGGGGAAAGCTTTAAACAATCGATGAGAGACTTTCTCACGACCTGGCTTGTGAGGTTATGGGATGCGGGGGCAGACAGGATCAGTCTGAGTGCTGCAGAGGCAGAGGAACAGAAGACATAACCACACATCCTTCCTTGGGACACACAAGAGGGAGCCGCTTAGCCTGAGGCAGTACCAGGAACCAGTCCTGGCTCCTACGAGCCATTGGAGATGCTCGGGTGTCGAGCAGCTAAGGTCCCCATAGGCACCAGAGGCCGGAGGACAATAGCCGAGCGACAGGCACTGCTGAGGGAACGAGGGATGAGGGCAGCAGTGTATGAGGCCCCGTCGCAGGGCCCGAGAGGATGGCGTTCACCAGAGATGTAAGGAAGACTTGGTTAGCAGGGGCCTGGAGACTGGTGTGGCGCTTTAGTGGCTTTGCAGAGCCCTTTGGTGGAGTAGGAAAGGCCTTGGAGGACTAAGTGACTTAGAACAGCATTAAAGAGTGCCCACTGGCAAAACTTTGTGCGTGTGAGTGTGTGTGAGTGTGTGTGTGTGTGTGTGTGTGTGTGTGTGTGTGTGTGTGTATGAGAGAGAGAGAGAGAGAGAGAGAGAGAGAGAGAGAGAGATCCCTCAGTGATGGATTGTGATCTAAGACTTGTAGAAGAGATAAAGCCTTTCCTCCCCAGAACACCCCAAAAGAAACATGTCCACCAGAGCACCTATGTCAGAAAAAAAAAAAAAATGTGCTAGAGGCATAGACAGCTTGCCGAGCCAGGGCCTCCCCTGCAGTCAGGTGAGGTAGATGGAGGCCGCAGCTCCAGATCCAGCCACGGTGCCAGCCCAGAGCCACCTGACACAGGGAATGAGCCTGAGCAGAAAGCACAGCAAGGGAGGTCAGGGCCCAGCCACCCTTACCAAGTTCAGAAGACAGGGGGACGTGCGGGCAGGTTCCATGGAAGAGCTCCAAGGTATGGACGTGCAACAGCTCAGAAAGCATGCCTGAGGTCAGTGGAGGCCAAGTCCGTGCCTCCTGTCCATGCTACTGCACCCAGCATGGCTCTGTGGAGGGAACAGTGGACACCAGTGTATAAAGTCTGCCCAGCTGTTAGACTTTGCTTATGTTTGATTTAGTATCTCCTTAGTGAAGTTCTGTGATCACCTGACACGGCTCAAAGCAGATGACAGCCGACTTTCACGTGCCTCACCACGGTCGTCTGTCCACAGCCTCACTACTCATTATGGGATGGTGGGTCAGGACCGGATCACTGCTCTGCCCATCCTGTGTAGAAAGGTCTTATTGCATAGAGACAGCACAGGCCTAACCCCTGAGTGTTTTGCAGATTTGGAGACTCATTTAAGAGACGTGTGAATGACCCTGAAGAAGCCAGCATGGAACATTAGTTCACAAAGGGGATGAAGGCCAGGTGCTGCTGTGGAATTCTTGGGAGCTTTACGGTTGGGTAAGGTACAAGTGACAGCCACCCAGGTGACAGGGGGGAGCCTGCAGAGCCCCATGCCTGTAAATGCTAACGAGTACACACCCAGAAGCCAAAAGGTGGTCAGTTGGGAACATCGGTGTGAAGAACAGGTCACCTTGCCAGGAGTTGTTGGCCACAGAGGCCCTAGGAGCCCTAAAACAGCAAAGGCTATCGCCACAGTGGGCTGCATTCCAGACATGAATGGTAATTTCCCATTTCTCAGGAGGTTTTACGTTTTGGCTTCTGACTTGGAGAGATAAAGCCAGGGCTGGGTCCAGAGTCTCCCTTCCCTGAGAGCAACTCCTGAATGCCAGAAGTCCCTACTAAGAACGTTGGGGAGAATTAAGGCCCAAAGTCCCACTCAGCTGTGGATCCTGCTGCTTCGGGACAGAGATGCCAGACAAGACATGTCAGCTAGCACATCAGTAGGCATGTAGTACTAGACAGGCCCAGCTTTCTGAATGGACTCAAGGCCAATCAGGTGGAGATTCACGTCTAGACAACTGTGGGTCCAGTGGGAAGCACGTGCTGTTGACCGACTAAACGATGTACCAGCTGCCAGCGCTCCCCACATCTGCATTCTCAGTAATGGGTTATTACTGTGGTCCGTGTCTGCTTGAATATTTTTCCATTTCCTGCTTCTTGTCATTATCCTCACTTCTGTTTTGTAGTAGGAAAAATACCAACAGCCTCCCCCAACCACCACAGTCTGGAGATGGGGGAGTGGATAGAAAGGCAAGGAGAAATAGATCAGCCATCTATGACACCACATCCCTGGCTCCGGGACCGTGCAGGAGAAGGAGACAAAGAGGATGTAGCAGCTGCAAGAAGGGCTGGAGCGGCAGACCTGTGCCACGGTTTGCCACTAGGACTGTAGGGAAGAACAGGCATTGCTCTGTCTCCTCAGAATGAATTTTAGCAGCAGCCTCCTAATTGGTTTTCTAATACCATGTGTTCAGCCCTAAAAACATACATACAAGCAACACTAAACAGACTGAGCATGCTGTATTAATTAAAGAATAAGAGGCCATGAATTTGAAAGGAAATGAGGAAGAGGGGCATGGGAGAGATTAGAGGGACAAGGAAGAGAAGGAATGTAACTGTTGTGGATGGGCCTGGTGCTGTTCTTGTGAACCAATCCCCTAATGAATAAAGGAGCCAATCACTGGGTGAGTAGGCGGGACTTCCAGGTTGGACTGAGAAAGAGAGGAAGCAGGAGAGAGTGAGGTCCTAAGTTTGTGTTGCGGTTTCCTTCATGTGGTGGCTCCTCTGGGTCCAAGAGAGAAAGGTACGGGGACAAAGTGTGGGTTTGCCTGACGGGCACCACAAAGGCCGTAGGGGATTTGAAGCATGGGGCTGGCATGGTAGCCACTGGCCAGTGGGAACTTAGCAAGCTGGGTGGAGAGATTTTGGAGCTCTGAGTCAGTCTCTCCGTGAGATGAAAACAGGTCAGCCAGTGCCTGCCAGTGCATGTCCAGAGAGGCCCCCAGGGCACAAGGACAGGAGTGCGGTTTGTTTATTTCCTGCAGCATGTAACTATAGTTTATTCTTTTCTTTTATCTTATTTTATGGGTTTTTTTTTTTTTTTGAGATGTGATTTTTCTATGTATCCCTGTCTGTCCTGGAACACGCTGTGTAAACCAAGTTGACCTTGAACTCATGGAGATCTACCTGTCTCTGTCTCCCAAGCGCTAGGATAAAGGCATATGCCACCACCACACCTGGCTATAACTGTAGTTTAATTTAAAATTTTTAAAAGAATAATGTTGGAAAACTCGCTCTCTTAAAGTTATTATGAAACTTACAAGACATTGCAAAAGAGATGGGATCAATGGGATCAGTGAACCCATTCAGAGTGTCGGAATTAGACCAGGGTATTAAAAAAATCCCAGACTGCTTTTCCAAGAGAGAAACAACTAGAAGCATACACCTTTAAAACAAATCAGAGCCTTTACTTTTACTAATATTCCACCATATAAAAAAAATTAACTCAAAGTGGATCTTAACCTACATATGAGAGCTAAAAGTATAAAACGGCTGCACTTCAAAAACAGTTAATGCTGAAGAGTGTCACATGCAAGAATAGAAACAGACTCGGACCTGTCACCGTGCACAAAACCCCAATCCAAATGCATCAAAGACCTCAACAGAAGACCAGATGCCCTGATTCTGATAGATGAGAAAGGAGGGAATGGCCTTGACCTCATTAGCACAGGAAAAGAATTTTGAAACAGAACACCATCAGCACAGGCCCCAAGATTAACAATTAATAAACAGGACCTCATGAAACTGAGGGGCTTCTGTATGGCAAAGGACACCATCATTCAGAGAAAGCGGCGAGCTACCTAATGGGAAAAGATTTCTACCAACTACACATCTGACAGAGGGCTAATATCTAAAATATATAAAGTACTCAAAAACTGGACATCAAGAAAACAACTCAATTAAAAGATGAAAAGCTTCTTACACCAAAGGACACCATCGATCAAGCAAAGAGACAGCTTACAGAATGGGGAAAAAAATCTTTATCAGCTATATAAGTGCCAGAGAGTTGATATCTAGAAAATCCTGATGGTAAGGCCCTATTGCTGAAGATATACTTACGTCATCAAATATGGGGAAATTGAAGCTGATGTTCAACTATAAGCTTCACTGCCACTGACTAGTGTTTACAGAACTAGAAGATAATATAGATACTACCTGAGGAGAAGAGTAATAGTCAATCAAACCCAGCTACAAATCCTGAGAATTACAACAGCAACCCTCTGCAAGCTCTACCTACTGGTGCTACAGTGGCATAAATGTTATAGAAGTAACCAACCAGCTTCTGACTGGCTACAAGCTCTGCTCCACGAGGTGGACCCCATACCTGAGATGGTTAATGAGGTCAAGAACTTGAGACTCCATAGGTCATGGGCCCTAAGGGGAAATCTACAGCTATTGTGCTAAATGAACACAGCAAGAAAACAACTCCTAATGGCATACAGCTAAGACCATAGGGTGATGCACTGCTCAGTCCTCACAGCGAAGCTTCTTCCTGGAGTAGACTGTAATTAACACAAAGACCTGCAACTAGATAATGTATGGAGAGGCAGAGTTTTTGTCAATCTTAAATGGGATGTTTTCATCCAACTTCTCCCTTCAAGGCTCAAAGTATCTATGCTGAAGAGGAATATGGAAGATTTTAAGATCTGAAGCTGGGTTTGATTGACTATTACTCTTCTCCTCAGGTAGTATCTATATTATCTTCTAGTTCTGTAAACACTAGTCAGTGGCAGTGGTGGGAAACTCCAAACAGTATTTCCAGATACAACAGGGCTAACGCACAGATGAACTTGCGGAGACTGTGATAGTATCCTGTCCTGGCTGTTTTTATGTTAATCTAAGAGGAGAGAACCTCAATTGAGAAAATGCCTCCATATGATCAGGCTGAAGGCAAGCTTGTAGAGCATTGTCTTAACTAGTGATTGATGGAGGGAGGCCCAGCCCATTCACACTGCAGGTTGTAACGCCCTGGGACCTGAGTTCTATAGAGATCAGGCTGACCAAGTCATGAGGACCAAGCCAGTAAGCAGAACTCCTTCATGGCCTCTGCATCTGCTCCTGCCTCCAGGTTCCTGTTGGGTTTGAGTCCCTGACGTGGCTTCCTTATGTGGATTATGATTCAGGATATATAAGCCAAATAAACCCTTTCCTTCCCAAGTCGCTTTTGGTCATAACAGTAGAAATCTTAACTAAGACCACCCACAAGACCTGTACAAGTTCCACCTAGACAAAATCACAGTATCGAGATGGGGAAGTGGGCCCAGAGTCCCACCCCTAACCGAGAAAACTTTTTGCAATTGAGAGCTACTGAACTGGTAGAAGTTAGAAAGAAAGAAAGAAAGAAAGAAAGAAAGAAAGAAAGAAAGAAAGAAAGAAAGAAAGATGGAAGGAAGGATGGAAGGAAGGAAGGAAAGAAGGAAGGAAAGAAGGAAAGAAAGAAAGAAAGAAAGAAAGAAAGGAAGGAAGAAAGAAAGGAAGAAAGAAAGATCTATTTTTTTTAATTGTAGAATTAACCACATCCCAGGACAGTCTGTATGCTCAGGAATAGTTGGCCAACACAAGTAGAATAGAATAGATTAGAAATAGACCTGAGCCGGGCGGTGGTGGCGCACACCTGTAATCCCAGCACTTGGGAGGCAGAGGCAGGCGGATTTCTGAGTTCGAGGCCAGCCTGGTCTACAGAGTGAGTTCCAGGACAGCCAGGGCTATACAGAGAAACCCTGTCTCGAAAAAACCAAAATCAAAAAAAAAAAAAAAAAGAAAGAAAAGAAAAGAAATAGACCTGTACCTATCACCTTGCACAAAACTCCAATCCAAATGCAGCATGAACATCAACATAAGACCAGATATGCTGAATCTGATGGATTAGAAAGGAGGGATCAGCCTATTATATGAAATGGAAGGACTTGGGGGGGGGGGGAAGAGGAGGGGAAATAATGTGACCAAATATATGTGACATTAAAAAAAATTTTTAAGACTTTGTTAAGCCAGGTATGGTAGTACATACCTGTAGTCGTAGCACTTGGAAGGCCACAGTATGAGAATTGCAAGTTCTAGGCCAGTGGAACTACCCATGAAATCCTGCCTCAGAAACTAAAGTCTTTGCCTACTAAGGTGAGGGCAGACGCACTTGCAGTCAAGGCTGACAGCCTGCGTTTGACCCTCCGGAGCCACACCGTGCAAGGAGAGAACTGACTCTCCCCGCTGTCATCTGATCAACATACATGCACCGTACATGAGGCTCTGTGGACACATGAATAAAAAATAAGTAAATGTTTTAATTTTTAAAAACCTAAGAACATGAAAAGCCACTGACTAGAAAAAAATACCTGCAGAACACATCTCCTGATGAGGAGCCTGTCTCTAGAATACTGAAAGGACTCTCACAACCCAATGAAAACCCAGGCACGGACTCGGTCACTTCATCTCCGAGCGAATAGAGGGCTGTTTACATAACACATGTCCAGCGAGCAATAGTAGAGAAGGGGGAGACTGTGAGGTAAGAGTTTGGGGGGGGAGTTTGAGCAGGGTTGGGTGCACAGTGTGACTGCTGATGTTGGGTGCACAGTGTGACTGCTGATGTTGGGTGCACAGTGTGACTGCTGATGTTGGGTGCACAGTGTGATTGCTGATGATACCACACACCTGGAGGAACCCAGCTGGAACTGCCCTGGAAGCCTCTTCAGTGAGAACTAGTTCTCCTAGCATTGCAAAGGGGCTGTGCAAGCTGCCAAGGGGGGGGGGATCAGATAAGTAGCCCTTCCCAGGTGTAGAGTCTGTGAATCCAACAAAGCCTGGTAAGACATCCCTGATACAGCAGTAGCACTTTTGCCACTTTTACTTTAACCAACAGCTGTCTAACAGGACTTACCGCTTACTCGGTAGGAGGGACTTTATGACAGGTGCCACAGACCTAGCCTACTACCTGTGGCTAGAGAGGCCACAGACCCTCGAGGACAATCTATTGCTGCCATTTTCCTAAACCATATAACGTCTTACTGCAGTCTATATCTACATACCCATAATGTGGCTCTCGCCCTCATCAAGGGAGCTTTGTGGAGCAGATGGTGACTATTAGAGAGAGCCACAACTGCTCAGAGTGGAAATGCACAATGGGGTGTACAACCCCTGTGCACAACATCTAAGGCTCAGGAAAAACAACAGAGGAGGAGCCAGAAAGAGTGCCTGCTTTGAAATAGTCTCTTCAAGATATGACAAAGAAGCTTTGCCCATGGAACCTCGACAGTATGATTACCTAACCCAGACCCACGTGATGAGAGTGCCCGTTGGCGCGTTAGTGTGAGTGCGGGGATTTTTACAAGGCCCCAGGTCCAGATGGAGAGCTGCTGAGAGTCCACGGCTGCTGAGAGTGGGAGAGTCTCTCTTCCCCAGGGATGGGCTCCCTCAGAGGCTACCCAAGAGGCTGGCTCTAAGCACATGTGTATACACGAAACACTAAACGGATTCGGGAGAGGGAGGGAGGGAGAGACAGAGACAGATGCGGAGACCCACACAGAGAATGAATAATTAAAGAAGAGCTCGTTAATTTGAGAGGGGAGACAGGGGAGGAGTTGGAGAGGGAGGGTGGGTAAAAATGATGTAAATACAGTACTCATATACGAAATCACTCCCCCAAAATAATTTTAAGATGTTTTTGATAGTTCTCCATTGAACAATGGATCTATTCAAGTGTTCCCTGCATGTCTAGCTCTGCACTGGGGAGGATGGTAGTGCATCTTTGCAGACCTCAGTCTGGTAAAAGACAGAAAATAATGCAGAAACAAAGGAACGGAGCCTTTCTGAGCAGTGGCATTATACAGAAACCAAGGCCGAGACAGAGCGCGACGTGGCAGAGGGTGAGCAGTCGCCAGACGCGGTGGCCGGCTAATGTGGAGCCATCACACAGGCACACAGAGAGGCTCGTCACCAACCCCACTGCTTACTGTGGTGTCAGGACTGAAAGAACAGACTTCCGGAAGAAAGGTCTGGTGCTGGCGCATGGTTTGAGGGGACGGCTCTATTGTGTGTGGGGGGGGGGGGGAAGGCATGGGAGAAGCTTGCTCTTATCTGGGTGAGCCAGGAAACAGAGATAGAGAATCTCAGGGTGGAAGGGGGTTTCCAGCCCATAAACCTGCCCCCCAGTAATTCACTATCACCAGCCAGGCCCCATCTTGTAAAGGCTCCCCCAACCTCCCACACTAGTACCACAAACTAGGGGCTAAGGGTTCTCATGAGTCCACGAGGACATTTCACACCTGAGCTACAAGACAGGTCATGGAGGGAGGAGCAGCTCCGGTGCAGTCAGACAGGCTTTGGGGCCAGGCCAAGCTTGGGTTTGTTTGTTTTTTTTTTATTCTTTTTTTTTTTTAAGAATTTATTTATTTTATTTACATGAGCACACTGTAGCTGTCTCCAAACACACCAGGAGAGGGCATTGGATCCTATTACAGATGGTTGTGAGCCACCACGTGGTTGCTGGGAACTGAACTCAGGACCTCTGGAAGAAGAGTCAGTGCTCTTAACCGTGAGCCATCTCTCCAGCCCCAGGCTTAATTTTTATAAGGAGCTAATTATCATGGGGCTGATATGATCCACCTTATCAAGTTTCAGAGGTAACATTAATTCTACACAGAGGTCTGAAGTGGTTGTGATAAGAGAAGCAGACAGATGCCAGGTCTGTTTCAGAAAGAGAATCTACAGGAAGCATGGATGGGTTCACTAGTCATGGCAGGGGAGGAGGAGGGGAGGGGAAGGAGGAGGAGAATTCCCGCTCCCTGTGGTGTACGGCCAGGCTCACCACGACCAACAGAAAGGACGGACAGCAGCTGAACGGACCGAGTGTGGACCTGCCTATCGTCACTCTCCACAAAGCTGTCGAGCAGCTGCACCAAAGGCATGTGTACTGTCAGGTATTAGTCACCTGAGATGCCCAAGTACTCAGGGGAAGATGTGTACACCGAGCTAGTTTCTATAAAGAGCGCAAGTGCCTGCAGATTTTGACAGCCACCCAGGGCACCTGTCCTGGCCAGGCGTCCAATTGTTTGAGCCGGCTAAGGTTGAAGCTGCCCCCTGACCTTCACGGCTCAAGTGCAGGGGTCCAGCCGAGTCATCTGGCGAGCTGGCTGAGACCACACTGGCACTCAGAGTTTCTGACTCAAAAGGTCAGTGTTACTGAAAACATCTATTTCTAACCAGTCCCCTGGGGAGGTTGACGCCACCAGTCCAGAACGTCCTTGGGAGATAGGTGCTCTGGTACGAAGTGGAGACCCACCCTTCACTCCCAGGAGCGGCGGACCCAACACCCACTCCTTCGTGCTGAAACGAACCCAGCCTTGGGAGGTCAGAGAGGTCAGGATGACCCCAGCTGACACGACAACTGCTCACATAACCCACAGTAGCTGCCATGGTGTGTGAGCCTCCGTAAGCAAGGCCCAGAGCAACTCCAGGCTAGGGACAGCATTGCGTGGGAAGAGAGGATGGCGGAGATACCCAGAAGCCTCAGCGTGGTGATCAGAAGCCTGAGATGGGGAAAACTGACCCGGAACCCAGCCTCCCGAGTGTCTGGGAACCCTGCAAGGTGTGGTGGCCCTACCATCCCCACACAGAAAGCAACCAGGAGCTTCTACGGTACAAAAAGCTCCCCACCTTACCTTTACTTCTTTCAGTAAAGACAAAGGAGCACACAGAAAAACAAACTTACGCTTCCTTGCCTAGACTTTCTGTTGGGGGGCGGGTATGACATCTCACTGTAGCCTAAAGCTAGCCTTGAATTCACTATGTAGCACAGGCTTGCCTGGAATTTTCGATCCCTGTCTCAGCCTCCTGGGTGTTGGGATATTCACTGCCGTGTGCAGGTCTTGGTCGGACGTTTTGTGTGGGTCTAAGGGAGCAGCTAAGTGCAGGAGCACCGGCCTGGCATGTGTGATGTGGAGGTCCATTCCCAGCGCCACAAAGGCGAGTGTGAGATGAGCGTGAGGGGGGAGGGGGTGTTCAGGCAGGGCGTCCTTGGGCTTCTAGCCCCTCCCCAGGCATGGTCCTCTCTGATCCCCGTCGTCTCCTTACCAGCCTTTTCTGGGCCAGGCAGGTACATCTGACAAATGTGGCAGGTACCCTTCCCCAAGCCCAGCCAGCAGGAGATAGAGCGTCAGGCTGGTGCGGAGAGGCAGGGAGCACCAGACGGGACCCTGTGCCACACAGCGGCCCTGCCCTGGGACGGACTCCTTACCTTCTCGTAGGGACAGTACTTGAACTTCCTGATGGGGCTTGTACAGATGAAGACGTCGGTGCTGCCAGAAGAGAAAGGACAGTGAGCCCCGGAGCCTTCTCCACCCCGCTGCGTACCGCCCACCTCTGTTAGCCGAGCCCTGCCAGGGACTGAGGCTGCAGCAGTCATGGGAAACCCCACTGTTCTGTGTCTTCCCACACAAGAGGCCGTAATGTGCAACTTCCACCCCACCCAAAGTCTTGGAGGCAAATGATCTGCCCTGACCACAGGCGACCAACCCTGAGGTGGGGCGATGTTTGCAGGCCTAGACCCAGGAAGGTCGTTAGCTTAGCTAATCACATACACTCTCAGCTGAATAAGAAAACGGGGAGAGAAATGGGCTTCCCCCCACAAGCACAGCACTGAACAGATACGGAGGGCCGAAAGCTCAATGGTAGAGAAGGTGTGTCCAATAGACAAGGCCTTGGGTTCCATCTCCAGCACCAAAAAGGGAGGAGGAAAAGAATAAAGGGGAAAAAATACTGCAGAGCCTGCAGACAACTGAAGGAGAACTTCATCCCCAGCTGATCGAGAGGAATAAGGAGGGCTGGAGAGACGGCTCAGCGGTTAAGAGCACTGACTATTCTTCCAGAGGTCCTGAATTCAATTCCCAGCCACCACATTGTGGTAGCTCACAATCATCTATGAGATCTGATGCTCTCTTCTGGTGTGTCTAAAGACAGCAAGTGTGTACTCAAATAGAAAATAAATACAACTTAAAAAAAATAAGGAAAGGAATAAAGGAATTCCATCCCCAGTGAATTCCATCCACCAAGACAAATTCTCTGGCATGGAGCCTCAAGAGGGCCATGGGTTTTGCATGATCAATGCACCTTCATGGCTCCTCCCTACAGCACAGGATGGATTCCCAATTACCACCACCCCACTGTCAGACAGTAACAGCATCCTGTCCTACTCTGTATGGGATAGCCCATCAAGCTGAGCTGTGACATTTTAGCAAATTAGTCCCTGGGAGGATCTGTGGAAGCCTGTGTGGTGGTCTCTGGGGAGTTTCACTTCTATCTGCTCAGTGTTCCGGAAAAGAGCAGGTGCAGAGACAACATGCTCTTGGAGCAGACATGGTTGGCAGTGTCTGCTCCAGCCTCTGTGGAAGTTGCCTCACATGACGGTCTAGCCTTAGACCAGCTTTTCCTCACAAACCCCCAGACCTTAGAGGGAAGGCCAGCAGGCAGGCTGTCCTCACTCTTCTCGGCTGCTCCATCCAAAGCCTGACTGCTCAGGCTCAGGCCATACAACCGTCACCCTCCCCGCCTTGCTGCCACCACACACTGCCTGCCCCAGAGCTCAGGATGACTTTGGCCAGATCTCAGTCCCAAGCTTTCCCTGAGCTCAACTCTTCAGCCTCAGCACAGACAGCCTGGTTGGTCCTGACCCCTGCATGCTGTTCCTCCCTCACCTAAAGGAAATCTTGATGCTAAGGAGGCACAGGGCAGCCTCCCTCTGCCTTAGCCTTCAGAGGTGCTAACTGGCTCAAACTGATCATTTTTCAAACAGTTTTACTGGGACACAATTGCCATGCAAGCATGCATGTGGTGCACAGACATATGTACACGTAAGCACATGTAAGTATAAAATATAAAAATCTTTGAGAACAGCACTGATTAAAAGGGGAATTTTGATAAGCTGTGGTAGACACATGCACAATAGCAGATCTCCATTGTTAAAGTAGAGCATACTCTCCCTCTCCTGCCCCTGCCTGACCTCCTGACCCCAGAGCCCCAGCAACCACCAAGCTGCTTTCCCCAGCTACAGATGGATTTGCACGTCCTGGAGCATCTGGAGTGCGTTTCCTGTCTGGCTTCTCTCGCTCAGTGAACTATTCACCCACGCTGGTAAATAAACACATCAGCTGCTTGTATCTTCTTAAAAATCAAGCAAACTGATTTTAAGGGTCTTTTTGTGTTGTTTTGGGTTTGGTGTTGTTTGCTTTGTTTTGTTTTTGGGACAGGGTCTCACCATGCAGCCCTGCTTGGCCAGGAGCTTACTATATACACCAGATTGGCCTTGAACTCATAGAAATTCACCTACCTCTGCCTCGTGAAGGCTAGGATTGAAGGTATATTCCGCCACTCCTGTCCTGATTTTAAGTTGCGCTGAGATAATCCATATAACACTGACCCATTTAAAGTATATATAATTAAATTTTAGTATATCTGTAGTGTTTTATCAAACACAACTGCAGTCAGTACCTATTCCCACCTTTGCTGGCCCCTGGAGACAACTGACCTGCATCTTGGTGACCAGCCAGACATTCTGTATAACTGAGATCATACATGTGTGTGTGGCTTATGCGTCTGGATTCCCCGCCTTGCCATCATGGTTCTGAGGCTCAGCCACACTGCAGTGTGAATGCAGCAGTCCCGCTGGAAACCTCCGTGTGCACATCTCCTGACTCCGTGGCTCACCGCGGCCGCCCCTGCTTTTACTGAGCACCTTACTCTGTGCCAGGAGCCACAGCACGATCCTGTCGATCCTGTCCTGTCGCTAGTTTCTTATTCGCTGTAGTTTAAACAGTTTAAGAAACAGAGCTTTGGGAAGGTGGAGGGCTTGCCGGGACATGAGCCCGAACCGCCCAGCTGCAGACCCTGTTCAAAAGCCCTGCGCCAGGATATAGCCGTGCGGCTGTAAGGTTTGGCACACACAGAGGAGGCAATGAGGAGGATTCTAAAAAGCACAGGTGCAGGCAAAGCTTTCCTTTTGCATGGGCTTAGAGTGGGCTACAAAGCCCTCTAGGTTCCACTAGGGATGCTCTGGTCCCTTATGTGACCCATGCACACCCTCTGTGTGCCTTTCACTGACACCGGTGGACTGACGGCCTAAAGCAGTGCCGCCGGGGTACAGCCACTTCTACTGCACTTCTTGTTTGCCCAAATAGAAGAGTCCACACATGCTCATTGCAAACATACTTGTAGTACGTGTCTTATGGTCTGCATCTGGGGCACTCCCCAAAGGTCCCCGGCCTTAGGAGTTATAGGAGGAAAGTGATGAATTCGCAGAAAAGACATTGAGGCCCGACTCTTGTGACTCTTTTTTCAATTCCTAGCCACTATGAAGTGAACAGGCCTCGTCCACCACATGGTGTCAGCTACCATGTTCTGTGCCACCATGCTCGAAGAAACACGACAAGTGACCATTCCATTTCCATGGGCATGAGCCCAAACAAACCTTTTCTTCTCAACAAAACAAAACAAAACAAAACAAAACAAAAACCCACCTATTATTTTAGGAGTGTTTTGCCTACGTGTGTGTATGTGCAGTGTGCGTGCATGCTCAGAGGAGGGCAAGCAATCCCACTGGGCTGAAGTTACGGACAGCCATGAGGGAGCTTGGAATCAAAGCCAGGTCCTCCACAAGAACAAGTGCTCACGACTGCTGAGTCCCTTCTCAAGCCCCCAAGCCTTTGCCTTTCCCAAACTGATTTTCTCAGGTGTTTGTAGCAGCACAAAGTTGACTAATACAAGAGGCCTATTAGCATACTGGATATACTGAAAATACACTTTTATTTAAAATATAACCTTCTACTGATTAAATTTGTTCGTTGACAATTTTGTATATGTTTATAATGTATTCTGATTGGTCCACCTAACTTTTTTTTTCCCCCGAGACAGGGTTTCTCTGTGTAGCCCTGGCTGTCCTGGAACTCACTCTGTAGACCAGGCTGGCCTCGAACTCAGAAATCCGCCTGCCTCTGCCTCCCAAGTGCTGGGATTACAGGCGTGCGCCACCACGCCCGGCTCCACCTAACTTTTTAAAAATACAAACCTTACATTTACTTATTCTGTCTGGGGGTGTCACTGTGTACACGGCAGTCAGGAGACAACTGACCGGAGTCAGTTCTCTTCCTCTACTCCGTGGGTCCCAGGACTCTTACTCAGGGAGGCTCAGTGGAAGCGTTTCCACCTCTGGAGCCATCTCCCCACTCTCTCCTTAAGCTTGCTTCTTTCTTTCTTTCTTTCTTTCTTTCTTTCTTTCTTTCTCTCCAAATATAACTTTTCTTTCAGAATCTTTTTATTCAAAATAGGTTCAAAGGAGGGTAAGAATGAAATAATAACAAAAAATGTCTATAAAGTCATAAGTTGGTTTATAACTATGCAGATATAGACCTAGTGAGAACTTTCCATCTGAACTGGCAATGCTCCCTCCAAGAGCCAAAGACAAACAGAAATGCCCACACTAGGTATAAAAGGCCCCCTCTGAGCTGTTGGTCAGGGTTGCCCAAGAGACTCCCAAATAGCTCCTGCTCCTGTCTTTGGTTGACCCCGCGTCCTAGAGATGGAAGGTAAGTGTTAATGCTGAAGACAGCATGCACGTCAGAAGGAGGGCCTGGAGACTCTAAGCTGGAGCTGGCCTGGAGGCCTCCTCCCTGACGACTAGCTGTCGCAGTGCCTTAAGGTACTAATGAAAGCTTCCAAAGGAAGGAGGCAGCCAACAGCCCTACGCAGACAAGAGACCTCTGATCCACCACAGCGACGAGCATGGTACCGTAGTCACTCTCATGGTACAGTAATGGCACCCGGGAAGCCAACTGCTCTCTACTTGGACATGAGACCCCCTCAACAGGAGGAAATATGCCTGGTGCTGGGAATCAAGCCAACTACCCGGGACATGTGAAGTCATGAATCTTGGAAAAGAACCTCCAACTGCCACTTTTCTGAGTCCCCAAGCCAGCAAAGTCTCTCACTACACGCCAAACATTTGTCCTTATTCCCACAGGTTAAGTGTAGGTATCATCCCTCGGATGATAGGAACTTCTCATTACAACTGACAGACACCATCACAGAAACCCACAACTGATCAAGAGTTATGAAGTCTTGTCCAGTGGAGACACAACAGTGCTTCTGCACCTCGGGGACCATTTTGGAAAAGGTTTCAGGAGTCAGAGGAATACGGAGTTTGCTATGCAAGCATGTCTCCTAGTAATGCCAGAGCTGCGACCACAGAATCTACTCCAACAGGACTACCTAAATGTGAGCTAAACAAGAAAAATAACAGTAGACTTGCTGGAATGGATGGGAGAGAGTCCAGGAGGCCTCTGAACTACACAAACAACCACAGCAACTAGGGAATGTAAGAGTGGGTAAAAACAGTCTTTCTCAGGAAAAAGAACAATCGGCTATCCAATACCAAATAGCCCTGAAAACAGACATACAAGTAACATTAAGTAGACTGGGTACTTTGTACTTTTATATTTAGTAGTGTGTGTGTGTGTGTGTGTGTGTGTGTGCGCACACACACACACACACACACACACACGCGCGCGCGCGCGCGCACGCACGCGTGTTCACAAGTGCACACAAACATATCTATGTGCATGTAATAGTTCATTTTTAAAAGAAGCCATAAATTTGAAAGAGGGCAAGGAGGGGCATGTGGGATTTTTGGGGGAGGAAAGGGAAGGGGGAAATGATGTAATTATATTACAGTCTCAGAAAATAAATAATAAAAATAGGTTAAATCCTGGGGTGAGGGACTCACAAGTATGGAGGGTCAGCCAAGCCTGCTTCCCAAACTCTTGCCATAGATCTTTATAAATCAAATTCATTCCATAAGACACAGGAAATACATGACCTGAGCTCAAGCCCAAAGATGAAGTACTAACCAAACAAGGTCTACAATTCAACTCAAACTACAAGCATTTTGTTGACCTTGTACCTGTTTAGTCAGAGTTGAATTTACAGTGTGTGTGTGTGTGTGTGTGTGTGTGTATGTACATGTGCATGCTTTCAGAAATCAAAGGACAATTTACAAGAATCAGTTCTCTTCTACTATGTGGATTCTGGGGTTAACCACAAGCCTGTCAGCAAGTGTCTTTACCTGCTGAGCCATCCTGCCAGCCTCATATTAGAATCTTAAAGTGGATAGTTTTAGAGGCATTTATGTTATGTTATGTTATGTTATGTTATGTTATGTTATGTTATATTATGTTATATTATAACATATTACATTTGTTACTCAGTTTGCTAAATTTAAGCAGAATCATGGTCAAATCTCAAAGTAAACCCTTACATTTGGGGTCAACTGACTTTAAACTGAGTGACAAGACAATTGAATGGGAAAAATAGTCTTTTCAACAAAAGGTGCGAGACTAATCAGTTACTAACACAGCTGACAGCTCATAAAGGGGAGCGGTGTGGGGTAGGGTTATGTATGCCTTTAACCCCAGTAATCAGGAGGTAGAGACAAATAGGCCTCTATTATTTCAAGACCAGCCTGGTCTACCTGGCAAATTCCAGGCCAGCCGGAGCTACATAGTGAGACCCTATATGAAAAAGAAAATAAGAGAGAGAGAGAGAGAGAGAGAGAGAGAGAGAGAGAGGGAGGGAGGGAGGGAGGGAGAGAAGGAGGAGGAGAAGGAGGAGGAGGAGGAGGAGGAGGAGGAGGAGGAGGAGGAGGAGAAAGGGAAGGATGGAGAGAGGGAAGGAGGAAGGAAGGGAAGGAAGGGAAGGAGGGAGTGAGGAAGGGAAAAGGACCAAGGGGACTAGGCCATTTACCTAGTCTGGTGGTTTGAATTACAATGCCCCCCACCCTGCCTCATCTATTTAATGTTTCGTTCCCAGCTGGTGGACTGTTTGTTAAGGGTTAGAAGGCGTGACCTTTTTGGAGGAGGTGTCACTGGGAGCGTCTTTGAGGTTGAACCAGGGAAAATTCCAAACTCTCTGCCTCCTCCATCTTACAGATAATACAGAAGCTCCCAACTACTCCTCCAGCGAGATGTGTGCCTGTGGCCACCATGCTTCCCACCATGATGGTGATAGACTAACTCTCCAAAACCATATGCAAACCTCCAGTGAATGAATGCTTTCGTTTACAAGTTGTCCTGGTCATGGTGCCTTTTCACAGCAATAGAAAAGTAACTAAGACACCTAGTACATACAAAACCCTTGGTTCAGTTCTTAGCAGTACACACACACACACACACACACACACACACACACAGAGAGAGAGACAGACAGACAGACAGAGACAGAGAGACAGAGAGAAGAGAGAGAAGAAAGAGAGATGATGATGATGATGATGATGATGATGATGATCTAAAAATAAGACCCAAAGTTAAGGGGCTGGAGAGATGGCTCAGCCGTTAAAAATACTGCTTGATCTTCTAGAGGATCTGGGTTCTATTCCAGCACACACATGGCTCAGAACCATCTCTGACCCTAGTTCCAGAGGATCTGACACCTTCTTTTGGCCTCTTCAGGCACCAGGCACGCATGTGATATACAGACATGCATACAGATAAAAACACCCATAGACAAAATAAAAGGAACAACCAGGAGAGACTGTAGTTATACCCACCACCAAGATGGCTAGAAAATAAAAGACAATGATAAGTGTTGACAAGCTTGCCGAGAGACTGCAGTCTTTCCAAAGTTAGCGGGGAATAGCTTGATGGCTCTTTAAAACATTAAATATAAAATTATCCCACAGTTTTACTCCAAGGTATACACCCCAAAGAATCAACAGCAGCTGTCCAAATGTTAACACAAATGTTCACAGCAGTCCTGCTTACAAAGTCAGAAGACAGAAACAGTCCAAATGCCCACCAAGTAATGAGTGGACACACACACACACACACACACACACACACACACAATGCAGCCTACCTATGCTATTGATTATTCCATTTTCTAAAGCATTAGTACGTGGTTGGGGGTATAGCCCAATGGTTACAGCACTTGCCTATCATACATAAGTCACACACAAAAAAATCCATGCCCGGTCACATAGATATGTAGAGTAAAAGAAATAAATAAATAAACTACAAAATAAATAAATAAATAAAATAAATTCTGAAACTTAAAAGCATTAAGTTTCAGAAGCCAGACCACACGCTAGATGATAGCACTTACATCAACTGTCTCTAATGGCAGAGAGTGGATTGGTGGCTCTTAGGAACCACAGAAGGCCAGGAACGAGCAGTGTGCTTATAGGTCTGACATGTTCTTTTAGGGAATGATGATAAAATTCTGAAACTGAGAGTAGCAGCGGCTCAACAGCTTTGCACGTGTTCTGACAGCCCCTGGACTCTACATGTGAAATGGGTGAGCATCAAGGTATGGTGTCAGTAAGTATGTGTGGGGTCAGTAAGTATGTATGGGGTCAGTAAGTAAGTATGGCTTCAGTAAGGCTGTGCTTGAATGGATCTCAGGGAAGCACACCGCCCAAGTTCCCACAGGCTTCAGGGGACCGCAGGGGTGGGTATGGAGTGACAGCTTCCGCCCACACAAGCTCTCAGTTTACCAGGACAAAATGGCATCCCTGACCTTTGCTCCCACTCCAGCCCTTGGAAGACTGAGAAGGGCAAGACAGCAAGATAAAGGTGCAGGCCTGGGTCGAGTCCCCAGGCAGGAAGGCATACTTACTTCTGCAGATTGGCCATCTGCTTCACAGCTTCCACGGCTCCCGGGAGAGGCTCAAGTTCAAAGAAGAAATCCTTTGACTCCCAGATGCTGATGGCCTTCTCCTGAGAAGCCAAAAAAGCGAGTCACTTCCAGGTTCCCACTGTCTCACCACCCTCCTCTTGGAAACATACACAGCTGGGCGGGGCTGCTGCTAGGTAGAAAGAGGGTTCCGGGTACCCTGCACTCACCCCAGACCTGTTTCCTGGGGAGGAATCTAAGGAGTTACCATGTGTTGGGCCCCTCTATGGGGAATGGGGTGGCTTCTGTTAGGGCCTAGCAGAGACAAGCTAGGTGTCATCACTGGGAGAGCCACCTCTTAGCTTGAGGATCCTCTTCACAAAAGTGCACATTTGTGAAGCATGCCTGGCACAGCCAGAACTCGGCAGGGGCTCCGGAAAAGCATTCGTGATCCCAAGAACAGTCACAGAGTTGGAGCCTGAGGAGCCTGCAGACTCTGAAGTACACATTGGTCTACACGGTCCACAAGGGTAGGAATATGGGGAGCTGGAAAGGGGCAGCTAGGACAGTCCCGGGCTCCTCACCACACAACCAGAACGGCCCTGCTCTTGCCAGGTTTACGTGCTGAAGTACCAACACATTATTTTAATTTATTGAGACAGGATCTCCTTGTGTAGCCCTCACTATCCTAGAACTCTCTGTGGAGACCAGGCTGGGCTCAAACTCACAGAGATCCACCTGCTTCTGCCTCCCCTCCAAAAATCCAGACTCTGTGCCGGGCACAGTGGCCCATGCTAGTCCTATTACTTGAGAAGCCAGTCTGAACAATAAAATTAAAGACAACCTGTCTCAAAATACAACCCTGTCTCAAAAGAAACACAAACATTCTTTTTAGGTATAGGAAAACTGATGTCACACAGAAAACCAATGGTTGAGTAAGGCTCCCCCTCTCTACCATGCGTGAGTAGGCCAGAACTCCCATTCCTAGTGCCAGATCTCTCCCAGGGCCAGACAAGGGGAAGACAGACATCTCAGCCTCTGAGAAGGGAATTTCTCAGTGCTGCACATGTGTGCAGTACAGGAAATACCCCTGCCTGGTTAAGAGAGCGCCAATGCCTCTGTCAACGCCATGAGCAAACACACACTGCTACTGAGACATTCTCAAGTTCCATCTTTACAACCTACAAGGACCAAGGATTGCTGGTTCACAGTTTAAGCATGGCTTTCTTCAAGGCCACTCAAGGGTAACACCATCAGGACTTGAACTCACATTCGGAGGCAGTATGACCCTCGCTGTGGGTCAACTCTGGGCTGGGCACCACCCTCACGGAGCACGAAGACAAGACCCGAACCTCCCAAAGTCCTGGTGAGACAGAACAGATCCAGAATTCCCACACCAAGCCTACAGAGTCAACTTCCCAGCTCCTGTCCTGTTGCTGTGAAGCACTGGTGGAGGAAATCCCTTCTCTGGGCCCAGTTCCCTGTCTGTCCTAACAGCCGAGGATTCTGAGTCAGTTGAGATGCGCTTTTCTTGCTACCTTTGCCCATTTCCCTCCAAGAATACTGAGGCAACCACAGGGAGTGAAGACAACGGTGCAACCGGCCCTCAAGAGCCATGGAGTCAACATCCATGGACTCAACCAACCACAGAAAATAAAGGGTGAAAATTACTGTCCGAACTGAACATTCAGACAGAGGCCTTCTCTGTGTCATTTCTCCTTACCGTCAATATCCCAAGCCATCTCCATGATAGTTACACTGCTCTCCACATTGTAAATATGGAGGCTGAGCTGTATAGAATCACACAAACACCCCGCTGCTCTATATACAGATGCTCAAAAAAGATACTCTACTTTTGAGCATCTGTAGATTTTGGTGTCCTCAGGGTCCTGGAGCCCCCAATATCAAGGCGCAAGAATACAAATTTGAAAGTGGCTGCATCTATCATACCTAGATTGTTGGTTTAACCACAGATATTTAGACAACCAGGCCACGGGAAGGATCTGGGCGTTCTTCATTGAGCTGAGGCTTGGAAAGGGAATGAGCAGAAACCAGTAGGTTCCCCCCATCCCAGCAGCCCCTTCCTGCCCCGTACTTCCTCACCTTGCAGTTGGAAGTCAGGAATTAGTGCTTTGGGGCCTGGAGTGTCTATACAAGGAGCTGCTGAGTCACTGCTCCTTTTCTTTGTTGTTTTCTGGTGCTGAAGAGAAAACCCAGGGCCTCACACATGCCCGGAAAACACTACTGGTAAGCTAAACCCCTAAACCTTCATTGTATTCTTTTCCCCTTCCTTCTCTTCCTCCATCTCTATCTCTTCTTCTTCCTCCTTGTCTCCCTCCTCCTCTTCCTCCTCCTCTCTATGGTGGGGTTTGAAACAAGTCGGCTTGCAGAGTCTGGGTAGATTTCATTTTATCCCATTAATATATTACCGGGTCTGGAGAGATGGCTCAAAGGTTAAGAGTACTTGCTGGTCTTGTACAGGACCTGGGTTCAACTCTAGCACCTACATGGTAACTCCAGTTCTAAGGCTTTGGATACCTTTTTCTGACCTTTGTACACTAGGACCACACATAATGCACATGTATATATAAAGGCAAAACACTCACACACATAAAACTAAATTTAATATATTCCTACAAGGAAATTATGTCCCCCAAATTCAAATGTTGGTCAGTCATCTGTAAGAGAACCCTATGCAGTGCAGCTGATGGCTGAGGTGACAGAGGTGACACAGAACATTGCCTTAGGCTTAAAGTTTTCATAGTTCTCAGCACAGGAGAGATCAGCTGTCTGGGCTCTGTGGAGTTGCTTGCAGCAGTACTGTCTGTGAATTAACAGAAATGACACCCCATGTCCCCATTAAATACCTGTCCCTCAGTAAACCCAGTTACTGGGGGTGGGGCTTATCATGTAGAGAAGGGCCTGGGAGCTGGGGTGGGGTTGCAATGCTAGGACAGAACCCTAGCGCCTTACACTAGCTAGACAATTCTCTACCATTGAGCTGTATTGCCAGTCCTGCAAACCACGTTGAAACCAAAAGAGAAAGCAGAACAGAGAATAGGATAGTACTGGGTTGGAAGGAATTGTGTGGAGCGGGCAGACGTGTTGCTGGGGCTCGAATCCCATCTGTGGTCCTTACTGCCCCATGATGTGATGGCAGGTTTCCTCCTGTCCAAGGTGGAAACAGTAGCATCTCCCCACAACAAGGTAAAGGAATGGAGAAGAGTGGAGTCCTGGGGGAATGTGTGTCTCTGACATAGGCAGCGCTATGTTAGGACCCCAGAACCTCAGACCACGGAGGAAGGGCAAAGCCCCACCCTGACCCCTGGCATGGGGCTCAGAAGCATGAAAAGGCCTTCCTCTGGTCCAAGTACAGATTCTGACAGTGTGTACAGAAAATGAGCACCCTAGCCTTTTCCCTTGAAGGTTTCCCACCTGCGAGAGGCTCCCCTGAACACTGCCTCTGCCCTGTTTAGCTATACCTATGCCTCCTCCCTGTTAGTCGGAATACACCAGCCTTTCCGCTCAACACTATAAACACCCTGAGCTTCCAGGAGTGCTGTGGTTTCTCCAGCAAAGAGCCCAGCTTTCTGATTGTCTTTTTCTCCTTTACCTCATTGCTCTCAGTCCTGGAAGGCTGTGAAGAATGAGATGTGACAAACCTGATACATTAAAAAAAACCAACCAACCAAACAAACAAACAAACAAAAAAACATGCCCCGCGGTGGTGGCACACACCTGTAATCCCAGCACTTGGGAGGCAGAGGCAGGCGGATTTCTGAGTTCGAGGCCAGCCTGGTCTACAGAGTGAGTTCCAGGACAGCCAGGGCTACACAGAAAAACCCTGTCTCGAAAAAAACAAAACCAAACCAAAACAAAAAACAAAAACAAAAACACCCCTCTGCCCTTCAAGCCCTCTAGCTAAGGCCCCCAGACAACCAAGACCAACGTCAGAGTTTCTAAGTTTATGCTGAGCAAATCCCCCTCCTCCTTTCATAACATAGTTTAAGTCTCCAAATTACACTACCAAAAAGCCTGGATTTTGTCTAGCCATGGGGGAGGGGGACACAAGGGAGGGGGTGCCCAAGGGCTCAACAAAACCCTTACACTGGTCAAGAGAGAAGTTTCCCTCCACCCAGCCCGACTCCCCACGTGACACTCTGAAAGTCACATTCTGCATGCAGTATCACCTAAAGCTATGCTTCCGTGGATTGGGGCACGAGAGGAAGGAAAGACACTCCTGTCAGTTTCATCGGGAGGAATATCCATGTCTGTGTAAGAGACTTAGAATGCTTGGTCTTTTTTTTTTTTTTTTTTTTTTTTTTAATGTAACAAATTGTCTGAGGCAAAATACACGAATAATTTAAAAATTCAAGCCCAGCATGGTGTTACAGGCTTGAGAGACTAAAGCAGGAGGATCAGAATTTTAGGCCTCCATAGGCTACACAGTAAGGACAAAGTAAAAAGAGGATTGGCGATGTAGGCCAGAGGTAGGGAGCTTTGTCTAGTCTGCAGGGGACTCCGGGCTCAATCTCCAATACCGAGGGGAAGTGGATACTGAAGGCAGAGACAGGAGAGAGGAAGGGAGGGGGAAAGTCCAGACTGACACCTGGGGAGGAGGTTAAGGAGACTGCTGGAACCCAGCAGCAGCTGGACGGTGGGTCCCTCTAGCTCTGTGGCCCTAGTCCTCCCAGGATCCCCGTGGTACAAAAGAACCCGCCAAAGGTCACTGGAGGAGTTCGAGCTGGCTTGGGGCTGGACAGCTGTGGCCTCAGTTTCCCCTCCCGCGGGGCACGGCTGCGGGGCCGGCGGGTGCTCACGCTCAGCCCGGGCTGCAGACGTCCGTACTGCTCCGATACCCAGAAGCCGCGCCGGTCCTCCAGCGCCACGAAGGGCAGGTCGGGGAAGCGCGCGCGGAACTTCCGGAGGAAGCCGCCCTCAAAGTCCGCCAGCACGCCGTCCATGTCCACCAGCACCCGCAGGGCGCGGCCGCTCGCCCGGCTCCGCTCGGCCCGTAGTGGGGCCCCGCGGGGACGCGCGCAGCAGCCGCGCAGCCTATGCATCGCCCCGCTCCTCGCCCGGGGCCCACGGCAGACGCAGCCTCCGCCGCGGACACGGACGCGCAGGCTCTGGCCCAGAGCGAGGCCCACGCTCAGCCCCGCCGCCCTTAAAGGGACACGCGCCCGGAGAAGGTGAGCGCGACGTGGGTGCTGATCGCCCTGGGACATCCAGTCCCAGGTTACAGCCGCCTGTGAGAGCCAGACTGGAGCACTCCTCCAAGGGTGGCAGTGGTGGATGGAGGAGCCCATCCACCAACCCGGAAGAACAAACCCAATGTCCTTTGGCAATTATTGAGCGCTTACTTCGTTGAGCTCTGAAAGTTTCAGCCATCCCGGATTGTGGGTACAGGTTTTTAAACTGCTTGTCGTTCCCAGGTATAGACAGGAAGGATTTCAAGTTTCAGGCACAAGTAAAGGCAGATACACCTGTTGTGTGTGATCCTCTTTGGTCATAGATGCTGACTGTTTGCAACCATAACCTTATAAAATTTAAAGATATCCGAGGGTAAGCCTTCAAATCTATAAAGGTTCTAAGAAAAACAAATGTTCTGTGTCCAACCTAACATCACTGTATTCAACAGTGAATCTTCAAATGTCCATAAATTTGTTACTATGGCTTCCTGTTATTTAAAAAAAAAAAAAAAGGAATTAGTAGGTAGAAATATTTCAAAGGATGCAAACATGAAGTTATTTTTGTTAAAGAAAGATCTCTGTATGTTAAATCTTGGTCCTTCCTGATCCGGATTCCCAGCACCCTGTGGGCAGCTCACAAGCCTCTCTTAACTCAGAACACAGAGGATACGTACATCGCCATCTGCTGGCCGCCTTCGGAACTGCATGCATGTGGTGCACAGACATACATCAGACATACATGTTGACAACACACACACACACACACACACACGAGAGAGAGAGAGAGAGAGAGAGAGAGAGAGAGAGAGAGAATGTTTTGAGAGAGAGAGAGAGAATGTTTTTAAAGATTTTTAAAAGAAACTCTGTCCTAAAGAGGAGAGGGATGGCTAGATGGTTTCCAAAATAAGAAAGATAAAGGACGCCGGGCAGTGGTGGCGCACACCTTTAATCCCAGCACTTGGGAGGCAGAGGCAGGCGGATTTCTGGGTTCGAGGCCGGCCTGGTCTACAGAGTGAGTTCCAGGACAGCCAGGGCTGCACAGAGAAACCCTTCCGGGAAGGCCAAGCAAGTTAGATGGAAGGGCCGGGCAATCTGTTGTGAGATTATGTTTTCTGGAAGTGACAGAGAAGCTCTGCCCATAATACAGCCATAATATGGCTGCCTAAATCAGACCAGAACAAGGAAGCACTGACAGACATGCTAACATGGAAGAGAGAAATTTCCCCGGGGGCTCCCAGGCAGTGGTTCACAATAGTCTGTAACTTCAGTTTCTGGAGATTCAACACCCTCTTCTGGCCCCCTCGGGCACCAAGCATGTGTGTGGTACCCATATACATTCAGGCAAAAATAAATAAATATCTTTAAAAGAAACTCACCCTCCCTGTCATCTATGACATCCATGCTTTAAATTCATCAGACAGGAACCTAGAGCCACTGACTCAATAAAAGTTTTGCGACCATGAGCTTCTGGAGCCCTGACTCTTGAGGTAAGCAGCCCCTGGAGCGCGAGAGCTCGTCACAGTCAAGGAGCTTCCTACTTCATAAGGTTTTCGAGGCGGTAAACAAGAGCTGGGAAGAGGAGGCTCTTCTGGGGGAGTCCCTGCAAGTTGGGCAGGGAGCAGCAGGGCTGCAGGTTCAAGAGGCAGACCAAGCTGGACCTTCTATTAATGCAGGTGCATGAGTCATCCGTGTGCCTCTAACTAACCCCTCGCCCTTGTGCGTGTTGGTAATCTGAGTAAACTCATCATTCACCAAGCTAGTCTTGGGTGAAATATCTTCTTTGGTCTATTCTGTCTCTCCAGGAAAAGCCACACAGCACAATCCATAAAACATGCCACTTGGGCTGCGCTTCGTTGGCTGGACAGAGTAACATAGTCACCCTGAGCTTCTAAAATGGTAGAACAAGAAGAATCGGAACACTTGCAGATTGTCTGGGGTGACTCACACTGCTGTTAGTAATCCTCAAAATCCTGGCCAGCGTGACTGTCTTTCAGCAAGATGTCATTTAGAGTCCCTGTACCAGCCTGCAGTGGGAAAGACCATCTTTCCCGGGACAGTGTCTGCTGAGCCCAGCAGGCTGCGGGCATAGCCTGGGATGGAGTGATACCCATAGCATATCATTCTCCCAGAGACTGGTGTGTCTGCCTCACATTGCTGAGCCTGACGTCGCATCTGCTGCGTTAATACAGGGTAGCCCCGAGCTTCGGTTTGCATTAATACTGCTGTAGGTTAGGACTGTACCTCAGGAGACAGAATGCGCTGCCTAATGTCTGAGCCCTGGGTCCAGTTCCTGGCACCACATAGATGATATATAGTGAAGCACGTCTGTACTCCTGGTGTGTGTCTATGTGTCTATAGACAGTCCTAGATAAAATTGGAGCTTATGGGTTTGGGGCCTTTTCATGGTCCTATAATTAAATCTTATTAATTAAACTCATTTATTTCACCAAGTGGAACTTGACATTTTTTTCTTCAGTCTGCCTGTGCCCTTCTTATTTGGGGTGAAGGGTGTCTCAGGAAAGTCATGTGACACACCAGCACCTGCCTGAGAGAGTCACTGGAGGTGCGGTGCCTTTAGATTACAGTACCAGGACACTTCCAGCCTAGAGCACGGGAACAATGCAGATTTAAACAATTCGACGAGAAGGGTGAATCAGCAGAGGCAGCCCATCTTGTTCTGACCCCATGTGGTGTTTTCCTAAACAATTCTCAGCCGTCTATACCCTGGACAGTCATATCTACCTTGGCAACCCAATCGAGATTTCTGAGATGGACCATGGTCCAGACGCATTAACCAAAATAATGTTTATGCAAACTTAAACTAAGATGACTGAAGAAGATACAAGTCAAAAGTAATGTTATGTCTAAAATAGTTACTATGATCGGCCAAAAATGAATGTTTCAAGGTTCTTCTGACCCTTATTTAATTTCCATGTAAATTATGGTCTTCATGGACTTTGCCTTTAAAACACTGAACTCCTGTGCTTTGGCAACAGGAAACTTTGAGGCATGAGTCTATTCTTGGTTGCTGGCTAATAAAGGTCTCATACACTTTCAATTGGCTTAATCAGTGTGGTTGTCTGTATCTTTCTCAAGTGGATTGTGAAAGGGGGTATATGTTGTGTCATATCTCTTGGCTAAAGGGTCCAGCATAGGAGTGTTTAGACAGGATTGGCTCCAGTGACTGAGGCATGTCATCGGACTCACTTCTTTGTCTCTGTGTTTTGAGATACTATTGGCTATCGGTACCACCCTGTTTTTTCCATTTGAAAAAAATCAATTAACCATGGTTCAAAAATAGTCTTTAAACATTTCTTCTGAGACAGAGATGGTGGCTCCTGCCTTTAATCCCAGCATTTGGAAGGTAGAGTATAGGTAGGCGGAGCTCTCTGAGTTCAAGGCCAGACTGGTCTACAAAACAAGTTCCTGGCCAGCCCCGGGCTGCAATGAGATACGGTCTCAAAAATAAATGATCAAATAAATAAATAATAGACAAATAAACTTTTCATTTGTAGTGGACATATGTATACTTCCCCTTACACCATACAGCATAACAACTACTGACAGCGATTACATTGTATTGTTATTAAATGTAACTAGCGATGGCTGGAAGCCTGAGGGAGGATATGCATCTCTTACATTCAAACACTTCAGCATCTTATATTGTATTGCCCAAAGTAACTCCATTTTGTCCTAGTTTTAGTCTACCCCTTGCCAAGCAGAATTCTCTCTGCAGACGATTCTCACACTGCCATGCCTATAGCTTCTAGACCTAGAGGTCTGTTGTTTTACAACAAAAAACAAATTGCTTTAATCAGTTGACCTGAAACCTTTAAAGCTTTGACCCCCGCCCCCACTGCCTCTGGTATGAAGTTAATTGTGGTTTTTGACCTTATAAACCCTAACCCTGTCTTGGTTTTCAGCCAAGAGTTCTTTGTGAGCAGAAACCTGCTCCCAGGTACCAGGACTCTTACTGGCCTTATACATGTGGCCTGTAAGTGCCAAGCCTGGTGTTCCAGATGCACTTCCGAAGAGAAGGGGGGTTTGGGGGAGTTCCCACCAGCGTTATATTGCTCCTGCCTCCTCTAGGATTGCCTGCTTGCCCTTTCAAGTCACACAGTAAACCTGCACACATTACCAAATGCTTTGCTTTTTAACAGCTATACCAATCTAATAGATTATTATGTGTGCCTCAGAGAAGCAAGGTTTCCCTTGAGTACTATATTCTAGCAGAAATGGTGGTGGTATGTTCTTTTCTGAAACACCAAGCTTGTTTGGGTCTTAGGAATTTTGCTGTAATTGACTCCTCTGGCCCCACCAGTCGTCCTGGAACACAACTCTCCAGCCTGGCTATAAACAGAAACAGATGGTTGTTGTCCAGGTCAGGACATATAAGCAGTAAACAAGGCCATCTGCCACCCTACACCCAGTTGTCTGTAACCTCTACCCTGTCCTGGGTCTCATCCCTGCCAAAGCCTGCATTCATCATACATCTTAAGATTGCCATTCTCAGGGCTAGAGAGATGGCTCGGCAGTTAAGAGCATTGCCTGCTCTGCCAGAGGACCAGGTTCAAATCCCAGCACTCACATAGCAGCTCACAACTATCTGTAACTCAGGTTTCAGTGACTCTAACTCTCACACAGCTATGCAGGCAAAACACTAGTGAACATTTTTTAATTTAAATTTAAATATATATATAATAGAATATGGAGGATTTAGAAAAATGTGTGTGTGTGTGTGCGTGTGTGTGTGTGTGTGTGTGTGTGTGTACAAAAAATATCTTTTTCTATATCTTCCCAGCCCCTCAGAGCCAGCCAATCTTCACCTTCCTGAAGAATAATCCTGAACATGGTGACAGGGACCAGTTAACATGGACTAGACTGTCTCAAGGACTCAAACATGGCTGAACCATTTGGCTCTGAGTTAGCCTCTCTTTTAAAGCTTTCCAGCAAACCAACATGGGTGGACACTGCGTTCTGATGGGTGCAGGAAGACTACTAGGAATTAATACACTTGCTCTTTACCCTCCTGTGAGAGGCGGTTACATGGTTTAAAAGAAAAAAAATGACACGCCTGCCAAGAATAAGTCAAATGCCTTGGTTATCATGTGTGCCGGAGAGAAAGCAGGCCGTCTGGTTATCCCGGGTTTACCCGCCTAATGCCAGGTTTGGGAGTTCCTCGGGGCCACGGGTTTCTGTAGAATCTGAATACCTAGTTTCTCATCAGGTCAGAACGACTTTATGGTGTGACAGAGCAGGGGAGCAAGACCCTCTGCCACGGGAACAAGGACAGCAGATGGCTTTTGAAGAGATGAGGGCATCCGACAAGCCCATACTCAGGTGACTGCATGGGCACGCTGGCATCAGGGTGGGCTCCTGGCCCACACGTTGCTGTCGTGGCACTGCCCAGTGGCAGACCTTCCTGAGGAGCAGCTTGACTCCATTGCGCAAGGCTGGGCGCCTGGCTCTAGGCACTCACTGCTACTGGTTTGCTACCCATCTGGGCCTTGTTTCTAGATTTAATTCTATCTCATGCAATCAGTACCACTCCACATGACCAGGCCATCACAAAAAACTTTTATCACACCTGTTTCACTTGCCAAGAACAGGTCTTGGGGGCTTTCAGACATAATAAGACTACTTGTTCCATCTGCCAATTAGATCAATATACTTGTTTCAAACCATAGTGCTCTCCTATTGAGAAGTAGATAAAAGTCTGGAAATGGTCCAGTGTAACCAGACTAACCGAATCCAAGTTCTTGGCCCAATATCCTTATGCTATGACATGTATGAAGCCATAAGAAATGCCCGGTCAACTTATAGTGAACCATATGTGGGTCTATATTGGGAGCAAGAGTGTAGGTTTAATGGTAAGGGCATGTTCACTGGTTATGTCTAGATATGCCACCCAGGACTGGTGTGTCTGCCCCCTTTGGAAGGATAAAGATAAAACAGCACTCCTCCAGAGGGTAGTGCCATCTCCAGCTGTAAATCAGGACTCAATAATCCTGTTAAATATCCCTGTTGTGTGACAGTTTCCTCCAAGTGTGAAACACTGCATCCTACAAGGAAGCTGCTTAAACAGGAAGGCAAACAACTCAAAATAGCTTCAGGAAGTCCCTGACACTGACTAGAGTCACTAGGCTCCTCCCTTGCTGAGCAAGCAATAAAGATTTGACTAAGTATCTCAGAGAAGCCAGGCCGTAAAGAAGACTCTGAGACCAACCTAGCTGCCTAGAAGCAGCAGAAACCAGCCTAGCAGCCCCGAAGAGGCTTTAAAGAACCGAGTCAGCAAGAAAGGATGCTTGCCCCAGCCTGTTGAGCTGCCTTTGGGCTATGCAGTGTCCCTGGTCCCCACCTTTTTGAGCTGTCACCCATACTGGGGTAGCTGTCTTTGAGTCATTTCTGCTCCTGTAAGTAACCCCTCACTTAAACTCTTATAAACGACCCCAATAAAGCTCACCGATTCATCCAAGTTGGGCTTCAGTGGTGTCCATTCCTTGTCTGCTGTGGACTCCTCATCTGGGGTAAGGACACATGTGTACAGCAACTCCCCGGGAAAACTTTTGTTACATAACAGTCCTCCGTCCAGAAGACTTGGCACGGAAGAGTGGCCACAATATTGATTTTTATCTTGGGTATAGCCAAGACCCTGTGTAAGGTCAAAGGCCCAAGCCTACTTCCAGACTTGAAAACCTACCAAAACCTACCAGTTCCTCAGCCCTCAAACCTACCAAACCCTGAGGACAAACTCTCACCAGTCTTTGAGTTTGGCTTGAAATCTCACCAATTCTCATCCTGGAAAACATCTTCCCCAAGAAACTCTGTATAAACCTGGCTTCTCACCAGTTCCCTGCTGCTTCTCCTAGGAACAGAGGCAGCACCCTTTTGTATCTCTCCCAATCTCTTGAGTGATGTTTGATGTGACCTTGTGGCGTTCCTTGGCTCCAGGCTGCCCGGACAGTTTTCCCTTCAGCTGTAATACACAGGGGAAACCTCTCCCCTCACAGCTGTAATATTCCATTGGAGAAGCCTTTCCCGAGCTGTGACACATGCATTGGGGTCTCCCCTCAGAACTGCAATGCTTGTGTTAGGGAAAACTTGCCCCTCAGAGCTGTTGGCGTTTCAAGAGTCAGTCTTGCTCTAAAGCCTCATTTCATGAGGACTTTCATTTTCTGAAGTAATACAAAGTAACCTTTTTCTCATTTTTGCCACAGCACTAGAAACCCTAGAAATTAGTTCCTAGCCAAGCAGGAATTTAAAGTGTGCGGTGCTGTCCATCAGAACTCCTTAGCCTTAGATTATGTGCTTGCTTCAGAGGGAGAAGTTTGTGGAAAGTTTAACCTGTTTAACTGTTACAGATAGATGATGGTCATATAAGAAATCAAAGATGGAATGAAAAAGAATCACTATCTCAGTCTAGACCGGGGAGGCTGGAAACCCGAGAAATTGCTTGGGGCTTAATTTTCAGCTTTAGGAAAAAAAATTTTTTTTTTTTTTTTTTTTTTTTTTTAAGACAGGGTTTCTCTGTGTAGCCCTGGCTGTCCTGGAACTGACTCTGTAGACCAGGCTGGCCTCGAACTCAGAAATCCGCCTGCCTCTGCCTCCCAAGTGCTGGGATTAAAGGCGTGCGCCACCCGACTATTCAAAACCTTCTTAATGTTATACTTTTGACTTGGGAAACTTTCCAGCACTAAGCTGCTACTTCTCAGGCACTGTGCATGTCCAGGAATGAGCACAACCTCAAATGCAGAAGGGTTTCTGGTGGTTAGATAAAAGCCACCAATCCTCAGGAATTTATAAAATGAGTTCCCCCATCATCCAAAAGGAGTCATTTTCCTTGCCTCTGGAAGATGGTTCTCCAAAAATGGTTCTCCATTAACATGTACCTTCCGGAAGTGGCAATGGAGCCGTGTCGGAAGTATGTAGCTAGGTTTTAAAAAATGTTCGGTCATTCTAAGCAAAACTGGGCCCAGAAAGTTTGTACTTAAGTATTACCCCTTCCTTTCTTCATTGTTTCCATTTAACAGGAGACGAGACTTCACAAGTGCATTACACTGAAAGGCGAGGGAGAACTAACTTCCGGCGACTAGCGGAACCGTTTCCATGGAGACCAGAGGGCTCTCAGCCAGGTAAAATCTCGCGGCGCTTGACTGGCGGAAGTGACATAAGCTCCCTCCAGGCTTTAGTGGGTCGCCGGGCCCCTCCTCCTAGAGCGGTCGCCTTTTCCCGCGCGAGCTACCTCTGTTACTTGGGCCACCAGCGGGGAAACATGGCGTCTGCTCTGGAGCAGTTCGTGAACAGTGTCCGACAGCTCTCAGCTCAAGGTGAGGCCTGGGCCGCAGGGCTGGGCCGGTATGCCCTGGCACCGGTGCGGATGATGGGACCGCCTTTAGCTCTAGCCTCTCCTCTTGGACCTGCTCAGGCCTTGGTACTTAGGGTTGGAGCGTACGGCCGTGGGGAGCATCCCTCGTGCTGTCGTGCTCCGTAGTCCCTGCCTTCGCCTTCCCCTGTCTCGGGCCCTGGAGACTTTCCTTCCCCTCCCCCTCGCTCCCCCCCCCTTCGGGCCCCAGCCACGGTGTGATGCTTGACAGTTTAGGGACGGGACTTCCGGTAGGGCATTCTGGAGCGTCCATTGGTCCCTTGGCCATCACTGGTTTTCGGTGATTGGTTTAGCGTCCTATCCGTCCTGCCGGTCTGGCCACCCCCTGACCAGGCCTCTCTAGCGGCTTGAGGGGAATCTTTTTCTAGGCTCCTTGCTTGGCTCGAAGGTTTGAGGCTTGGCTGGCCAGCAGCGCACGCTCGGAATCCTCCGCCCCTATTTTGGTCGTACCGAGCTCCAGGAGCTTTCAGTAGCCGGACTCCATTTCTAGGGTGTCCAGTTGTTACTTTATTGCCCTCTTATTTGCATACCGTCTGGTCCATTCATCTCATCACTTGAACACACATAATCTTAAACCAGAAGAAAGTGATCTCTCCTTAATAGAGTTAAAGGAATTGAGTGGAGAAAGCATGTAAAAATGCTTTTGACATCTGGAAATTCCTTGAGGTTGGGCTCATTTCTTCATTTGTAAAAAAGAGAGGTATGAGATGTGTCCGGGGAGTTGCCCACCTATCTATTGTAAGGTTTAAATGATGAAACCATGCAAAATAAATAATAATTCTCGTTTTCCTTCTCAGTGATAGACTTAAGCTCACAGGCCAGTTACATACATGTGATCTTTTCCTTAAATAAATGACTCATCCCCGCATACAAGTAGGATTAGTTAAGAGTGAACATAGGAGTGCACTCCTTTAATCCCATAACTTTGGAGGCAGAGGTAGGTGGATCCCTTGAGTTCAAGGCCAGCCAGCACTACACAATGAGACCCTTATGTGTAAATAAGTATCTAAGTAGAGCTGGAGAACAGCTCTCAGCTGTTCTACTCTTTCAGAGGACCTGAGTTGAGTTTTAGCATTGTTAGTGGACACCCAACCATTTGTAACACCAGCTTCAAGGGATCCCAAAACCCAACATCCTCTTCGGTCTCCGTGGGCACCTTCACTTACATGCGCATAACTACATACAGACACAGACAAAATTAAAATTAACCAAAAATTAATTATAGCACAGCCATACAAATGGATTCTTACGCAGCTGTGGGAAGAACAGTGTACATACTTTTTGTGAACTGAAAAGGAATCTGAGGTCATCATTAAATAGCAGATGTATACATAGTGTACACAACACGGTGCCATCTATGAATAAGCAGAAAGACTACATGCATACATGGGTGAGTATTCCTATACATGAGGACTCACTTTAGAAGGATCCTTTAGGCATTCATTGGTAACACTGGGTTGCTGCTCAGAAAATAAGAGGATAGCTGGATTATAGAATCTGGATGGAAGAGGTTTCTGTTGAGTTTTATGGACACACTGTAAACATGCATGCACTCGTGGTTTTGTTTGCTTTGAGCTAGGGTCTCACTTTGTAATCCTGGCTTGCCTGGAGTTGACAGACCCACCTGCCTTTGCCTCCTAGCCACACTTTGACACCATTAAATGGAACCTTTTTTTTTTTTTTTTTTTTTTTTAAAGCAGTTTGGAGATTAATCCAAGGAGCTATTGCTTAGCTGCTCAGTAGACCCTTAACACATGCATTTCCTTTGAATTACCTGGTCACCACAGTGCCTTGTAGCACATCGAGGGCACAGAGGAGGTGGATAGTGAGCCATGGGGCCCGGAGTGTGGTGAGGGCAGAGAGGGCCTCAGTTGATGCGTGACCGGGAGGGGAGTCAAAGTTGGCTCTGGAAACTGAGCTGGAGTGTTTGGATTTCTAAAAGCCTTTGGTATAATTTGATTGAGTTTCATAATATGAAGTAGAATTTGGAATTTAGATACATAACATTTAGAAGATACATCAAGCAGTCCATACAAGAAGTGATAATGTTCTGAATTAAGACATAAAAGGGAAAGGAGTGGAGCTGAGGAACTTACGGCATAACTTAAGGCCTGTTTGGTTCTGAGAAAGACGGTGACAGTCATCTGTAGACTTCTGGCTTTAGGAACTGCAGGCACCTTCTGGAGACCAGAGGGAATTGGGAGGTCTAGTGTTTCCTCTGACTAGTTTTGAGGCAAGGGCAAGTTGTTTGTTCCCATCCTAGTCTTAGAGGAAGACATAACAAATGATCTAAGCATTTGAGTAGGAAGTCTGGTTAGAGTTCTTCAGTTGGATTAGGACCCTGACTGAATGCTGGTGTTCTGTTTTGCAGGACAAATGACTCAACTTTGTGAACTCATCAACAAGAGTGGAGAGCTCCTTGCGAAGAACTTGTCCCACTTGGACACTGTGCTTGGGGCTTTAGATGTTCAGGAGCACTCTTTGGGTGTCCTTGCTGTTCTGTAAGGGGCTGTTTTTTTCCTTTCACGGGTTTGTGCTTGTTACGGTCTGTGTTTTCTAGTGCATGTGCGTGTGTTCCAGCAAATCGTGCTTATTATTATATTTTGTTCAGTTCTATGCCTTTCATTTGGTTGGAGACAGGATCTCTCTGTAGCCCTGGCTGTCCTGGAACTCACTTTGTAGACCAGGTTGACCTCAAACTAAAGAGATCCACCTGCCTCTGCCTCTGAGTGCTGGGATTAACGGTATGCACTACCACATGCATTTCTGGTGTGCACAGAAGTCAGAAGAGGGTGTTGGATTCCCCTGAAACTGGAGTTATGAGTGGTTGTGAGCCACCATATGGGTACTGGGTCCTAACCCAGGCTCTCTGCAAGAGGAACAAGTTCTCTTACTGTAGAATGAATGATCCAGCTTCCAATTTTATCATTTTTCATTGTATTTATGTATGTACAAATTTGAATATTTTTTTAAGATTGATTTATTTATTTTATATATGAGTACACTGTGGCTGTCTTCAGACACACCAGAACAGGGCAAACATGTTTGCTGGGAATTGAACTCAGGACCTCTGGTAGAGCAGTCAGTGCTCTTAACTGCTGAGCCATCTTTCCAGTCCTTGTTGTTGCCTTTTAAGACAGGGTTTCTCTATGTAGCCCTGGCTGTCCTGAACCAGGCTGGTTTAAGATATTTTTTAAAATTTATGTTTGTATTGTGGGTGCCCTTAGAGAACAGAAGAGGAGCTGAGGTTACAGTTAGCTGTGAGTCATCTGACATGGGTGCTAGGAACTGAACTAAGGTCCTTTGCAAGAACAGCAGTGTTCTTAATCTCTGAGCCATCTTGCTCCTTGGAAATTTCTTTTTAAAAGTAGCTGGGCATTACAATTTGCATTTATCTCAATAAATTATGTCCGTGTGATCCAGAGGCTTGGCCACTTAGAAAGCAAATATGTAATATAATAGAGTAGGGTATTATGGACTACAGTTAGTGATGTATCTTTGTATAACCTGGCACAGATTTTCAAATCTATGATAACCAGAGTT
Source organism: Apodemus agrarius (assembly GCA_964023405.1). Taxonomy (NCBI): domain Eukaryota; kingdom Metazoa; phylum Chordata; class Mammalia; order Rodentia; family Muridae; genus Apodemus; species Apodemus agrarius. The sequence continues at coordinate 44,823,805 of OZ030015.1, read as the reverse complement.
CCTCGTAACAATGTCTCAACAGAATATGTTTTGCTGTAGTATATGTAGAACATATAAATGGGGATGTTGTCATGGCATTTAAAATAATAAACATCTGGCCCTAGTCATACTAGGAATTCTGAGGCAAAAGTGTATTTTTTTCTTACTGATATGAAAGAACAGATAATATGTATTTTACATACACATAGACTTACACATACATCTATGTCACATGGGATGTATGTGAAATACTTTTTACATGGATTTATTTGTGTGTGTCTACACCCATACGCAGAGGTCACAGACAGCTGTGGGAATTGGTTCTTTTCTTCCATGTGGGTTTCAAGGATCAGCCTTGGCCGTAAGCACCCTTACCCCCTGAGCCGGCTCCCAAGCTCAGAAAGCTTCTCTTTTTTTCCCTCTGAGACAGGATTTCAGTATTCAACACAGGCCAGTCCTGGACTCACCGTCTTCCTGCCTTAGCCTCCCTAGTGCTAATGCCTGCAGCCATGGAAACATTTGATAGTATATAGTGTCTCACCATGTATGTTAGTTATGTGCAAACATTGCATGGAAAGAACCTGGACCATGTGTCTGAAGCCTCGTTTCAATCCATGTTCTTTCACGCACAGAATGTGGAGCCCTGTGCTGCTGCTTTTTAAATATAAATCACAATGCTTTGCTGACTACTGTGAGAGTGTTTCTGGCACATCTTCATAATTACAGAGTAATAATTACATTGTCAAGTAGGGCTGTGTAGTTCAGCAGTCCTCCACCTTCCTGATGCTGGGACCCTCTAATTCAGGGTCCTCATGTTGCGGTGACCCCAACCATAAAGTTATTTTCCTTGCTACTTCATAACTATAATTTCGCTATTGTTCTGAATCAAAATATTTCTGGAGACAGAGGTTTGCCAGAAAGTAGACCCCCACAGGTTGAGAGCTGCTAGTGTAGATGAACTAAAAGATGGAGGAGAGTTCATTATTTTTCTTGAAATTAATTTCAGTAGTTACTTTTTTAAAAGATCACAACAGGGCTGAAGAGAAGGCTCAGAGGTTAAGAGCACTGACGGCTCTTCCAGAGGTCCTGAGTTCAATTCCCAACAACCACATGGTGGCTCACAACCATCCGTAATGGGGTCTGATGCCACCTTCTCATGCCACAGTGTACTCCATACATAAAATAAATAAATAAATCTTTAAAAAAAGAAGAAAGACATTCTATTTAAAGAAAAAATATCACACCATTTGCTTTAATGCAGTGTTCTAGTGGCAGCAGCTCTCTCTCCTGAGAGTCTCTGCAGGCCCTCCTGAAAGTGTCTCTTGGCAGCTGACAGCGCCGTCTGCCCTTCAGTCAGGATGGGTCGTCTGACGCTCCCGGTTATACCTGCCCCTCTCTTTCTTGTTTTGTCTGTCAGCTGATTCTGTTCCAGGTAGAAACCCAGCCGGCCACAGCATCTGAACCTAAGCTGCTGCCCTAGCCGCTCACCACACCTCACCCCACTCTCTGTGCTTCGTTTGAGTGCATTCTACCCCAAACAGGAAAAGCAACAGATCATTCTTTTAAGAAATGTTTATTTTGTTTGTATATGGAGGCGCACACATGTCCCACATGTATAGAAGTTAGAGGACAACTTGCTAGAGTTGCTTTCCTTCCAATATATTACTCTTGGGAACCAAACTCAGGTTGTCCAGCTTGGCTGCAGATGCCTTTATCTGGTGAGCACTTTACCAACACTAAGCAACTGATTCTTAACTGAATAAATGTCCTGACCACACTAGGGTTAAAAAAAGAAGAAGCTGGGCATGCTCATGCACACCTTTAGTCTACGTACTTGGGAGGCAGGGGCAGGCAAGGTCTTTGTGAGTTCCAGGCTAGCCTGGTCTACATAAGTGAGTTCTAGGACACACAGGGCTTTGTAAAGAGACTGTCTCAAAAAACAAAAATGTGTTGTTTTTATTTGAATATTGTTCTCTTTCAAGCATATTTTCCTTAACCTCTATATCTTTGTTTTGAATTATAAAGGGGAAAAAAGAAACAGGCCAGGAAAATTTGGTGGACTCCGATACTTGATTTTAAGAAAAGATATTTTATTTTTTATTGTGTGTGAGTGTTTTGGCTGTATGTATGTATGTGTACCACATGTGTTCCTAGTTCTTGTGGAGATCAAAAGATTGTATCAGTTCGCCCTAAAAATGCAGTTACAGTTATAAGCCACCATGCAGGCGCTGGGATTGAACCCAGGTCTTTTCAAGAACAACAAGTGTTTTTATCCACTAATCGTCTCTCCAGCCCTGTGGCAGTTCCTTTCAGAGGCAGGATGCATGTGAACTTTGTTTCTATTCTTTGCTGAATGAGATATGAGGTTACTGATTCTGTCTCCCCATTCTAGGTTTGTGAAGTTCTCGATGCCCAGCGTTCCTGACTTCGAGACACTGTTCTCCCAGGTTCAGCTCTTCATAAGTACGTGTAACGGAGAGCACATTCGATATGCAACAGATACATGTAAGCTGATACTATTTCTTCTTTTCCTGAGTGTATTTTCCTTTGCAGTGTTTATATTTTCAATATTTTGTTATTGTTTTTGTTATTGTTGCATCTAGTTGCTGGGCTTTGCCATCAGCTAACAAATGCACTTGTGGAAAGAAAACAGGTAAGAAATATTCAAGTTATTTAAGTTTGTTACAATGTCTGTTTGACTCACAAACTAGTCTAGAAAAGGCTAGGTTCACTATTCAGCACCTCAATAGGTAAATATGTGTGCTTCCTTGAGAGCAGCCTTTGGTTACTTGTGAGGCCCCCAGAAGGTGACTGGTAGCAGTGGTTGGTTTGAAACTGCAAGTCTGGGCTGGAGGTATGGCTCAGGGGTAGAGCAGTTCCTTGGCATGTGTGAAGTACTTGGTTCCATGTGTGCACTGGAAAAAGAAAAAAACTAAAACTACCAGTGCCTTTGTGTTATGATAATGCTATTGTTTTGTCCTTTTAGCTTGTAATTATGATTTCACCTCATAGAATGCTGAAAGGGCCATGTAATGATGTCTTTGGTGCTTTGACTAGATTCTCCCAGTGTTAGTGTCTCCTGGCACGTGTTTCTTCCCTCCCCCACTGTTGGAAAGTAATGGTAGCCTTGTTCTCCTCGTCCTACATACTTCAGTGGGTGCTTTCTCGTGTAGACCACAGTGAAGATGGTCAGCATCTGGAAATGGATGTTTAGATAATGCTCAACAAAATCACAGTCTGGCCAGATGTGGCCAGGTAGATGATTGGTGTTCTCTGTAGAAAAGCAGCAGTCAGAGCGTGGGTGGGTACACTGTTTCTTTTTAGTTCTCTGTCACCTGGAAAGGTCCCTAGACTTTACCTTTCGTGATGCTGGCACAAATTTTAGTTCGTGTGTTTCTTTGTTGTTGGGAAGTAAAAGGAAGGAGGCTGAAAGAAGAAGGAGTCTCCGTATTCTTTAGTAGTGCTAAGTAATTTGGTTAAAAGTTGTGGGGCTGAAGAGATGGTTCAGTGGTTAGGAGCACTGGCTAAGGGCCTTATGTGGTGCTTTTTTTTTTTTTTTTTTTTTTTTTTTTTTAAAAGACTGAGGAATCCAGCACTTGGAAGGTAGAGGCAGGAGGTTTATGGTTCAAGGTCATCCTTATGAATTCAAGGTCATCCTTGACTACATGTCTAGTTCAAAATTAAACTGGGCTGCATGATACCCTGTGTCTTAGGATTTTACTGCAGTGAACAGACACCATGACCAAGGCAACTCTTATAAGGACAATATTTTAATTGGGGCTGGTTTAAAGGTTTAGAGGTTCAGTCTATTATCATCAAGGCAGGAGCATGGCAGCATCTAGGCAGGAATGGTGCAGGAGGAGCTGAGAGTTCTACATCTTCATCTGAAGGCTGTTGGCGGAATACTGACTTCCAGGTAGCTAGGACTAGGGTCCTATGTCCACAGTGACACACTTATCCCAACAAGGCCACACGTACTCCAACAGGGCCATAGCTTCTAATAGTGCCACTCCCTGGGCTGAGCATACACAAACCATCACACCCTGTCTTGGGATGGAAGATACTACTATGTCTCTTCCTGAGTATTGAGAAGAGAGCTATTACCAGCCTTTTCTTTTTTTTTCAGCAGCACCATCGTCCACAAAGCGTAGCATCTAAGCTACAGCACTGATTTGTGGTAAATGATGCAGAAACATTCTCCTTGTTTAATAATTAGGAAAGTACTCTAGTTTTGTATACATATGTGTGCATGTGTGTCTCTGCCTTGTTTTTGAGACAGTCTCTGACAAACCTGGAGGTCTTTGGTTGTCTAGACACAATAGCCAGCAAGCTGGAGAGATCCTCTATCTCTGGCTTTCAGACCTAGAATTCTGGGTGCACAGTGCCACATCTGCTTGTACATGGGTTCTGGAAACTGAAGTCAGATCCTGGTACTTACCAACTGAGCCATCTCTCTAGCCTCAAGAAAGCAATACAGTTTGTTAGTGAGGGTCATTGTAAAAGAAATAAAAGTTTTCATTTAAAGTATGATGCTGGAATTATCTAAGTATTCCAAGAAACATATTAAACCATTTTGTGACTGAATGGACGCAGACAATTCCTGACATAGTGTGGAGAGCTTATTGCTATGTAAGGAACCTATCAATTAGTGTTGTTTTTTATTTGTAAGTGACAACATAAGATCCAATGTGCTGCCAACTTTGAGAACTTATCTGAAAGAGATGTCATTTCTGACAGCCCCTTCGAGGAATTGGCATCCTTAAGCAAGCCATAGACAAGATGCAGATGAATACAAACCAGCTGACCTCAGTACATGCCGATCTCTGCCAGGTACGAAGCCAAAGTATGTGATTCATGTGCTCAGAGCTGTGAGGCTGTTTGTGGGCTGGCCCAGCTAGGTAACGGGTGGAGGTGGTGCTGTTGACGTGTAGAGTGGGGCTCACAATGAGATCGTTGTAGTGGTCATAGCATTTTCTTTTTTTGTTTTTTGTTTTTTTTTTGTTTTTTTTTTTTTTTTGATTTGGTTTTTTTCAAGACAGGGTTTCTCTGTATAGCCCTGGCTATCCTGGAACTCACTCTGTAGACCAGGCTGGCCTCGAACTCACAAATCCGCCTGCCTCTGCCTCCCAAGTGCTGGGATTACAGGCATGTGCCACCACCGCTGCGCTTTTTTTTTTTTTTTTTTAATTTAATTCAGTTTTGGTTAAATAAGACATGGAACTTAAGAGTGAAAACACAGGCAACTTTTTATGTCTTAAAACATTATTCACTTATTTGTCTTATGCTAAGGAGTTTAAAGTCCAAAAGACTCCCCCAAAGTGGGATATAGGATGGATATATGATGGTGCCTCCCTTACTGTTGCAGAGGCAGTTCTCTTCAGAGAGCACCCATGTTAATACTTCTTGTGCATTTCTTCTACAGATCCTTTGCACATATAAGCGTGTGTGTGTGTGTGTGTGTGTGTGTGTGTGTACAACCTTTTCTTTAAAAAACAAAGTCCCCAAATTCCAATAAATTTATGCGAATTTTCATGTGTCTTACTTTTTCCTGTTTAATGCATCTTGGAGGTGAATCTGATCTGCATTACGCTACACCGTATTCTATAATATGAGTAGGTCACACTGGAGCTAGACTGTGGAGTGTTTCATGGTGTAGACTGCCTTGGACACCCACCAGTTCCTTTTTCTTACACCATTCATCTTTCAAAATGCTTTTATGACAGTGATAGCATATACTTAATTTTATTTTACTTCATTATTATTATTGTTGTTTTGTTTGTTTGTTTTTGAGATAGGGCCTCTCTACATAAGCCCTAGCAGTCCTGGAACTCATGTAAATAGACTAGTCTGGCCTCAAACTCACAGAGATCTGCCTCCGAGTGCTGGGATTAAAGGTGTGCGGACAGTACAGTGCCTGGTTATACCTTTTTTTTTTTTTTTTTTTTAATTTACTTTTCATCCCGATAGCTGCCATTATACCTAATTTTTAGGTATACTGGGCTGTTGGGTGAGTGTGGGGCCGTCACTGTCGCGTGGCTCGATGCGTCACTCACCTGGTGTGCTCGCCTTTTGTACTTGCACACATTTTTATACATTTACCTGAAAGTTTCAGTTTGAAAAAGAGTTAATTTAAAAGAAAAATCTTCACTTTTGATCTCACCATCCTGGTCTAATTTCTATTTTTGTTTTGAGTTTTTGTTTGTTTATTTTTGTTTTTTCCCCTAAGAGAGGATCTCTGTGTAGCCCTGACTGTCTGGAACCAGCTCTGAAAATGAGGCTGGCCTAGAACTCAGAGGTCACCTGCGTCCTCCGAGCCCTGCCTGGCACTGTCTGTCTTTGCTTCACTGAGCCAGTGAATTGAAAGTGGACATTTTGTTTGCTTATCAGAAACTCATGAGTGCTGGGTGGGTGCTGCATTGCGTCTGTGGAATTCTGACTTTCAGTTCATTGTGGTTTGCTCTACCTAGTGTTAGTTTTTATCCTTTTTTTTTTTTTTTTTTTTTTTTTTTTTTTTTTAAAGTATAATCTTACTCTGTAGCCCCGGCTGGTCTTGAGTTTGCAGCAGTCCTGCTTCAGCTGCTTGAGTGTCAGGGATTACAGGTGTGAGTGATCACTCCCAGCAGGAAATGTTCTTTTATTCTAGAAAATGGAATAATGTGTTAATATTTATGTTACTAATCATCTGTGAAACAAAACAGTATTGTAAAATTTTGGAATCTGAATTTTTTTCTAAAACCTGCTATAGTGAAGTGTATAATGATTCAATACAAATTTCTTTATAGCTTTGTTTACTAGCGAAGTGCTTTAAACCTGCCCTTCCATATCTTGATGTGGATATGATGGATATCTGTAAAGAGAATGGAGCCTATGATGCAAAACACTTTCTGTGCTACTACTATTATGGAGGGATGATCTATACAGGGCTGAAGAACTTTGAAAGAGCACTGTACTTTTATGAGCAGGTAATTAGTTTTCTAAAGTTGTGGTTTGGTTCTGAACTTGTGTGATCCAAACAATTAGCGAGTGTTACTGATTCATACATACTAGGAGAGCTAAGGTCAGAAGACAGGCAGAGCCCTCATAATTGCACATGGGTTGCAAAATGAGTCGCTTTGGAATAGAGTTTGGTGGTTAGAGAAAACTCAAGATCTGGGGGTACAGTTTAGTGAAAGAGTGTTTACCTTACTTGTTCAGGGTATCAACCCCCCCCCAAAAGAAACCAAACACAAAACAATTATAATATTAAGCATGTGGCCTAGCAATTTTACTCCTAAAAATATATTCAAGAGAAATAAAAAATACTGTCCACATAAAATCATGTAGAACCAAAAGGTAGGAATAACCTAGAATAATTATCAACTAACTGAAGGATGGATAATGTACGTCCACACAGTGGGATCATTTTCAGCCATATAAAGGGGGAGGTACTGACCCAGAATTGGAACACTTGTTAAAGAAATCAGTCACAAGGGATCACGTTTATGATGCCTTTTATACAATTGTCCAGAACAGACAAGTCCAGAGACAGAAAGTAGAGTATGGTTCTTAGAACAAAGTAAGAAATGACTGCTTATGATGGAGGTTTCTTTTTGAGCGATTGAGATGTTCTGGATTAGGTAATGATAATAGTATTGCAACCCAGTCAGTGTAGTGGAAACCACCGAGTTATAAAGGTAAAAATTTTATACTTTGAGTTATATTTCAATAAAGCTACCACAAGCCACAGATGCGGACATTCTCAGGTGCTCAGGAAGTACTTCTCAAGTTCCAGGGAGCCGTGGCCTGTGCAGCAAGTGTCTATCTCAAAAATAAAAGTGTTACAAACTTAGCTGGAGGGGAGACACCATGATCACTGGTTTTCCCAGGGGTAAGGCTTCTCCATTGCGCTTTGGATAAGCTGACCCCTACAGTTTCCCTAACCACAGGAAACTTGACTGCATAGTTTGTTGTAGTAGAGGACTGTTCACACCCTCGTTTGTTTGTTTGTTTGTTTGTTTTAATCTTATAAAAAATAATGGCTCAACAGGTAAAGGCACTTGCCCAGCCTCCTGAATGGAGTTTGATTTTAGAAACCCACATAATGAAAAGAGACAGAATTCCTACAGATGTGTTCTCTGACTCTAGGTATTCATTGGTGTATACACAGGTGCCCACACACTGTAAATAAAGAGATGTAATAAAACATCTTAATAATAATGGACATTAATTAAAGTGATCCCTGTGGTCAGTAGATATTTCCTACTGCGCTGTGCCGTATCTTCACTCTGCTCTATCTTCTCCTGCTCAGGCTATAACTACTCCTGCCATGGCCGTCAGCCATATCATGTTGGAATCATATAAAAAGTATATTTTAGTGTCTTTGATATTACTTGGCAAAGTACAACAGCTGCCTAAATACACCTCTCAAATTGTGGGTAGATTTATTAAGGTAAGTTTTTAAAACTGATTTTCTTAATTCTGTATTAATTTGTATATAAAGACATTGTGACAGTACAGTCTTGTAGTTTTATTTTATGGTGACTTAGCTCTCCCAGCGACTTCTGATTAGCAAATGTGTGTGGAGTGTCTGTGGAGAGTCCAGGAGTCCACGCTAGCAGCTCTGTTGTAGTCCATGTACATTGCTACCCTTGTTTCTCAGGAGCCTGTTTCTAGACAGTTGTTGTTTAAGCTCTTGCCCTGCTGGGGATACAGGTTGTATTTCTTTATTATATTTTAGTCAAAATACTGAAAACAGTTGTGATTTGATTGAACTTTAACTTATTGAAATGTTGCGCTGTCTTCCTGAAGTTTAACTTAACCACTGTCTTGTTCCAGTTCCCCCAGCAGCCAAACTTTGGGACATCATTTAAAAAACAAAGCAATGCAATTTGTTTGTTTTTGGTTTTTTGTTTTTGTTTCTACATACATATAGAGAGGGCTGGGAGCTAGCGTAATTGATATAGTGCTTGCTTGAGTGTGATTCCTAGAACCCAGGAGAAAAGTTGAGTAAGGTGAAAACAGGTGGGTCCTGGGGTTCACTGACCTCCGGTGCACCCCGGCCCTGGTGAGGGGGTCCGTGTCCGAAAACCAGTGCATGAAGCCAGGTGCTGGTGGCGGCAGCACAGCAGTGGTCGCAGCAGCAGCAGCAGCAGCACCAGAGAGGCGGAGGCAGGCAAACTGAGTTAAAGGCCAGCCTAGTCTACAGAGCAAATTCCAGAACAGCCAGGGCTATACAGAAAAGGCTGTCTTGAGGGGAAAAAGATGATGGACCTCTGGTATTTGGATAATATATGTTGGCTGGGGGCATAGCACAGGCCTGTGGTGCTGAAGACCCTAGGTTCAGTCTCCAGCACTGCAAAAATAGGTAAAATACCTTAGGATTATGTTTCTTTTTAAGTTGAGCAGTTGCAAAGAGTTACCATAATAATGTCACTATCATAATACTAATTTTAAGACCCAGTTGCAGTGGTGCACATCTTTAACTCTAGTACTAAGGAGGCAGAGGCAGGCAGATCTCCATAAGTTTGAAGCCAGCCTGGTCTACATAGTGAGTTCCAGGATAGCTCCACAGAGAGACCCTGTCTCAAGAAAAGAAACAAGACTGTCATTATTTTAAGGATGTAAGTCTTGTATCATACTGTTTGTCGACAGATGGCCACCTACACTCTGCCTGAGAGCTCCTTGTGGCTTTCAGGACTCTTGACTGCCGTGTCCCCTTGTGAGGGGGAAGGCAGCTGAAAGTACCCTGTGGGAAAGCGATGGGTGGGATCTGTTTAGGGCAGCCATACTCAGAAAACCATAGAAAGCTACTGAGTTGTTCTAGAGGCTCCTGAGCAGACACACAGTGGACCTGCTGTAGGAGGAGTGCCTTTGTAGAGTGATTGTCTTCATAGCTAAGGCACTACTCCTAAGAATTAGTAAGTTACGGTAATGTGGATGTTAGGAACAAGACTAGTCAAGGTGCTTTTGAATCGGTTTCTGCCTGATGGTAGTGCTCCGAACCTGTCACAGGTTCAGCTCTGTCCAGATCCTGAAGGAAATAGATTGTCCCATGTGTGTCCCATGAGGGGCAGTTGGCAGTAATGAAGATTTTGCCTTCATTTTTCTCTTTTTACTTATCAGTACAAAATAACCAGAACCTGATAGAGAAAAGATGTTATCTTCACCGAATTATTGATAATAAATCACTCCATAGTGAATTTCTGTCCTTGGTCTTGAAAACCAGGATTTGTTTTGGGTAAAGTACAGCTTTACGGTAATATGCAATGTATTTTCTGGAACTCTCCTGCTGTAACTGTTTCTCACCGTAACCACTCAGCCTCTCAGCAATGCTTACCATGAGTTGGCACAAGTGTATTCCACCAACAACCCGGCCGAGCTGCGGAGCCTGGTGAACAAGCACAGCGAGGCGTTCACCCGCGATAACAACATGGGGCTGGTGAAGCAGTGCCTGTCGTCTCTCTATAAGAAGAACATTCAGAGGCTGACAAAGGTGAGGCTGCCGCGAGGCTGCTCTGGCCCTTCTTGGACCTGGTGGCGCTTTCTTTTCCTCTTGAGCACAGAGGAAGCAGGGACAGGATAACGTGTGGCCGAGTTTCTACACTAAGAGAGAACCTGTTGCAGCTGGGTTCTTAGAAAGAGTTTGATTGATACCTTTTGGTCTTTTCAGGGCTAGAGCAGGGTATTTGAGAAGAGGAGCAGGTGAAGAGGAAGAAAGGTAGGAGATACGGCTACACTGGGAGGCAGAGAGGTAGCCCTGAAGGGGTGACCAGTTCCAAGTGGGGAGTCATGGGTGGCTAGTGATCGCTGGCCTCGACTCTCAGGCTGTGCTGATCTCTGCTTAGACGTGAGAAAACTGACATTACCATGTAGGCCAGCGCTAGATAAGCCACATGTGCTTAAGTTGTAGGAGATAAGGGAGTTTTTATTTATTTACACAGGATCTTCCTATATTGCCCAAGTAGACCTTAAACTCATGATCCTCCTGCCTCAGTGTCCAAAGTGCTAGAGTTATAGGTCTGTGTCCCCATGTCCTGCTCTTCATTTTTATGTTCAGAGTTTCTGATGATGACAGATGCCTTCTGGGTCTAATGGCGTGTGCCTGCAGTCCTGGCACTGGGAATGCCAGCGAAGGAGGATTGCTTAAGGCTAGTCCAAGCAGTCACAAGATTCTTGACTCAAGAGAAAAAGAGAAATATGCTTTTTATTAAGTGTTTGAACCGTAAAGTGAAATATAAATGATTAAATCCCTTCTTTAAAAGGTGTATGCTGCAAGTAATAGGAATTTTACTAAGAAAAGCTTATGTAGCATTTGACTTTTGGGTGAAGAGGCTGATCACGGGCTGGCAGGGACAGCTGGTGAGGTGATGCAGATCCTGATGTTCCCGGCCTTGTCCCGCATCATCAGTCTCTGGTGGTAGGAAAATGTAGGCGCGAAATCAGGCTGTAACCTGTGTGACAGGAGGTGATGATGGATACTCAAGGAGAGCGGGAATTGAGTGGGCGGGGATGGACAGGCCATTGGGAACATGAGGTCTAGAGGAGAAGAGGGGACAGGGAACACTCATTGATCCCTCCCAATAGTCTAGATTCTAGAAAGAACACGGAACAACTTCGTGATAAAAAACCAGTAAAGAATTAGTAAGAAGTCAATTTGTAAGGAAAATGAAGAATGTGACAAAGAAAAGCAACACAGAACAGTTGTACAACAATTGTAACTTGTCAATTAGACAAATCAACTTCAGAAATCTAATATGGTTGGATATGGTAGCATATGCCTGTGATCCCAGCACTTGGAATGCAGAGGTAAGCAGATCTCTGAGTTCAAGACCAGCCTGGTATATATAGAGTTCGAGGCTAGCCAGGGCTACATAGTAAGATCCTGTTTCAAAACAAAGAAGTCAATCTAATATATGCAGGCATTAGTATGAAAATCATCAGCTATAGTTTAATATTTTGAAATAGCTAACAGCTTGTACTTTTGAGCTATCAGTAAAGTAAAATGTGTTTTGTAGTTAGATAATCCAGAACAAAATAAGCATACAAATATAAAAATAAAATTATTCAAAAAGTAATCACCTCTGGTGATGGTAACTATACTTGACATCAGGTCCTAGTGCCAGAGTAATAGCAGCAGCAGCAGAAGTTTCTAGTCAAATGAAGCCTCTATTCTTACTAGCAAATCAAAAAGAAGCTGTTCATAGAAGCCTCAGCAGAGGCTGCATATGGATTGGTGTTTGTGATGGGATCTCTGTTTCACTGTGGCCCGGTACAGGGGCCATTGCTGGGAGTTTTGTCTGCCTCATCCGTTGCAGAGAGGTTACGTTCTGTCACGGTTTGGACGTTGGTTGGTTGGTTGGTTGTTTTGAGACAAAGGCCCGCTGTGTAGCCCTTTATGGCCTAGAACTTGCCGATCAAGCTGGGCTAGCCTTGAACTCCGTGATCTCTCGTCTGTCTCACCTTCCCGAGTGCTGGGATTAAAGGTTTGTTCAACCATGCCTGCCTGGACATTAGATTTTAGATTCCTCTCTTGTCTCTTCTGTGTGCGTTTGTGAAGAGTCATTCGTCCTTAGGAGCATACTCTTGTTCTCTCTCAGTGTGTCCTGAACCTCTTTTCCACGGCAAGCCGAGCCTATATCCCGGATACTCACCTGCACACACACTCTCACTAGCCCCAGTGGAAATGCAATCTTAATATGGTTTTACTTACATTTTCCTAATGATGCTAGAATGAGCATTTTCCCTATGGTGAATGTCCCTTTGGTTTCCTTTTCGACATTTGAATAGCCCTTGATCTTCTGACTTCTGAAACTTGATCTTTTTCTTTATGAAAATGCTGCATATGTGTAGGGAACTGACTGTCTCATTACTCTGCCAGAGAGTAACAGCTAAGATCACTGGTTTCATTCATTTCAGGTGTGTATGAGTGTGTGTACGCTTATGTACATCGGTGTAAAGCAGAGAACAGTTCATGGGAATCAGTTATCCCCCATCATCAGGGTGTAGGGCCTGAACTCGTGTTGTCAGACTGGCTGCAGGCACTTGCACTCAGGGAGCCATCTGGTCAGCAGCAAGTCATTTTCACAAAGAAAATTTTATGTAGCAATAGAAAGAATACTGAATACATTTAGTTCATTCCTTTTTTTTTTTTCATTTCTACATGTGATTAATTTGCTTCTGACTTTCAGACCTTTTTAACACTATCATTACAAGATATGGCAAGCCGTGTGCAGTTATCTGGACCTCAGGAGGCAGAAAAATATGTTCTACACATGGTAAGTGTATTTTAAATTTTTTTAACTGGTAGATTTTTTTATTTTTATAAAAGCAGTGGGTGTTTATTATGGAAAAAAATAGTTTAACAAGCAAACGGTGCACGCCACTGTAGACATTCCATCTGTCTCCCGACGGTGGGATCGCCCAGGCATGGCTGCCTGAGACTTGTGATTTTTTTTTTTTTTTTTTCCGAGACAAGGTTTCTCTATATAGCCCTGGCTGTCCTGGAACTCACTCTGTAGACCAGGCTGGCCTCGAACTCAGAAATCCTCCTGCCTCTGTCTCCCAAGTGCTGGGATTACAGGCGTGTGCCACCACGTCCAGCCGAGACTTGTAATTTTATAAAGAGAAAAGGATGATTTAGCTCACATTTGGGTCCAATATGTGGTCTTATTGGTCTAGCCTTTGGTGAGGGTGGCACATCATGACACATGAATAGGAGCAATCCATAACCAACAGACAGGTGCCACTGTGCCCCTCAGGGCCGCACCCCAGGGCCCTCCGTTGGTTTCACCTCCAAAAGTCTTCTCTCAAAATAGTTCCACTTAGAAGACAAAACTCTGAGTCACAATGAATCCTTGAGGACACTCAAATAGTTAAATGTTCTTATGTGATATATACCATGGTTGTATCTAGTTTATATTTCTTATTTAGTATATTTAAGTCACATGAAATATCCCTGAAATATTTTACGTAAACAAAGCATAAAGTAGTGCTGTTATGTTGATCTGTGGTAGGCTCTTTCTGCTACTCAGGTATGAATGCTGAAACAACCCTCAACATCAAGAAAATCTCTCCCCATCCCTCCTAGCCCCCAAATGGTACCTGATCCAGTGTGCTCTGATGTTGTTGACATACATTCTGAGTCAAGTTCCAGACTTCACTGTGGGCATGATCAGTCTGGCTGCATGTGGAGTAGCACTGACAAAGTGCAGGACGAACTTTCACATGCTGACACCAGCTTAAAGCATAGAGATCAGGTCTAGAGATACTGCTCAGAGCTTGAGAGTACTTGTTGCTCTTCTAGAAGACCTGAGTTCAGTTCTCAGCACCCATGTTGGGCACCTCATACTGCCTGTAACTCTAGCTGCCCCCCCCCAGCACAGATGTACATACTTACACAGACATGTACACATAAATAAAAGTAAACTTTTAAAAGAAAGACTTAGCAGCATACCAAACCTGGTATGACAGCTTCGTAGACATGGTTCTCTGTATAGCCCTGACTGTCCTGGAACTCAGAAATCTGCCTGCCTCAGCCTCCCAAGTGCTGGGATTAAAGGCGTGCACCACCACTGCCTGGCTTGAGGCAAGGTTCTTAAGCTACCACTTGACTAGGTAACGTGCATGAAAGTATGCGCAATAGGTATCCCAGTTCACACAGTGTCTCTCTTTTTAAGTCACTGATTTTGTATGTGGGTGTTTGGCCTGCGTGTATGTCTGTGCATCATGTACATGCAGTGCCCCTGGAAGCCACACAGGGGCTTGTGACCCCCTTGGATTGGAGTTGTGCCATTGTGAGCCGCCATGTGGTCTCTGGAAGAACACCTGGTTCTCTTGACCTCTGAGCCAGTGCTTCAGCCCCCACCACACACACTTTCAAAAGACGTAGACACCCGTAAAGAGACAGCTTGCATTTGCGTCTGCTCCCCCACCTAGCACGAAGGTTCAGGGATATCCTGACTTAGCAGCTGGGTTGTAAGTGGTGTACACTGCAGCTTTTCAGAGCCCTGCATGTAGATCCATTTCAGACTCTAGTGTTGCAGTGTACCTTTCTAGCCTAACTGTGGCCATTTGGATTGGTTTCTATTCTGATTGTTACAAGAAGTACTATTGTGCACGCCTGTAATCCCAGCACTCTGGGAGGCAGAGGCAGGCGGATTTCTGAGTTCGAGGCCAGCCTGGTCTACAGAGTGAGTTCCAGGACAGCCAAAGCTATACAGAGAAACCCTGTCTCGAAAAAAAAACAAATCCAAAAAAGAAGTGCTATTGTGGTGAACCATGGTCCAGATATAGTTTGAGTCTGCAATAACATGTATGGTGGGAGAACTCTGAATTCTAGTTAGTATGCTTTGGGTTGGAGCTGCTATCTTATTAACACTGTCTACTGTCCTTCTAAGTCAAGGGACAGCCATTTTAGGTAGCTCAGTTCCATTGCTCACAAGTGAGCCAGACATTAGTGACATTGCAATCTGGACACAGTGGCTTTTGCTACAATCCTAGTAATCAGCATTAAGCAGGGGGATTGTGTGTGCGAGTGTCAGCTTTGATCCACTTGGCATCTCTAATGATACCTGGCATATAACATTTAAGAAACATTGAATAAATAGATAACGCTTAAAATACATATGTAATTGAGCTGGAGAGGCGGCTCAGAGATTAAGAGGACTTGCTCTTCTGAAGGACCTAGGTTTGAGTCCTGTCTATCACCTAGGTGGCTCACAGCCATCTGTAACTGTAGGTCAAGGGTTACCCTCCACAGGCAAAACATCCATACATGTTTTGTTGTTTTGTTTTGTTTTTAAAGTAACCAGGCCTGTGATTCCAGATCTCAGTATCTGAGGCAGAAGGTCACAAGTTTGAGGTGTGTCTGTACAACACAGCAGGACTTAGGCATTGGTTTTGGATCTTTGGTTATATCCACTCACTTGATGTTCAGGTCTAAATTTTTATGGTTTCCTATCTTTCTTTTTTCTTCCTTTTTTTTTTTTTTAGATAGAAGATGGAGAAATTTTTGCAAGTATTAACCAGAAGGATGGTATGGTCAGTTTCCATGATAATCCTGAAAAGTATAATAACCCAGCCATGCTCCATAACATTGATCAAGAGGTAAGCGAGTTTCTTGGTTTGGGCATTTTTGACAGGTGATGAAACTGCTGTGTGGAATGCTCATGTGCTCCTGGATAGCCTGTTGATCAGTAGTTCCCGGCCTGGACACAAAAGGGTCTGCTGGAAACTCTTCTAGATTGATTGGCTAAACTAAAAGGGAGGTTAGATTTCCCAAGTAGATTATCAAAACCTGCTTTTAACTCCAAAGCCGTTCAAAGAATGTAGCATATTACTTGTGCTTTACCACAGCTGCCACTTTGTGCCACTTTTGTTTCTGTGGGTGTCCAGGTGGAAGGGCAAAAGGCACCTCCCAAGTCAGCAGCGGCAGCGGCGGCAGCAGCAGCAGCGTCCTGGGCATCTAGAGGGGTGCTGTGTCGGCAAGCAGCCACAGCCTGTGTGTGCGGCGCTGCTCTTGAGTGTTGCTTTGGGGTCTGGGAATGAGTTGGTTCATCTAGACTGTATGTTCCTTACTGTGAAGGAAGGAAATGAGTGAGTTCATGTTAAATTAGAAACTAAAAACTGTGTGTGGTTGCCTGTTTCTTTGAGCCTGGTGCTTGGGAGGCAGATGTTTGACTCCAAGGCCAACCCTAAGTAGTAAGACTGTCAGAAAACACCAGAACCAACAGCAGAATTCCCAGGATAGGATGGGAGTAGAGCTGGCTCAGCAGTTAAGACCACTGGCTGCTCATCCCGAGGACCTGGGTTTAGTTCCCAGCACCCATAAGGCAGCTCACAACCATCTGTAAACCCAGTTCTAGGGGAGCTGATGCCCTCTTCTGACTTCTGGAGACACTGCACACATTCAGTCCACTTAGTGCACTTAAGTACTCATACATGTTTTAAAAAAAAAAAAAGAAAAGAAAAAAAAATCATAGCCGGGAGTGGTGGTGCATGCCTGTAATCCCAGCACTTGGGAGGCAGAGGCAGGTGGATTTCTGAGTTCGAGGCCAGCCTGGTCTACAGAGTGAGTTCCAGGACAGCCAGGACTACACAGAGAAACCCTGTCTCGAAAAAAACAAAAAACAAACAAACAAAAAATCCCAAGAATCCTAAAAAATAACCCATGGTAGTGTAGAATGCACTGCCTACATTGCTTTCTTGTGGTTTGAAAAATACAATGTAGAAAGTAGAACTTTATCACTACTCTTTTTTTTTTTTGTAATTTGTGGATATCAAAATGTCACCTAAAGTGATAACCTCACTTAGTTTGGGGACTGGCAGAATGGCTCAGTGGGTAAAGCATTTGCTGCCAAGCCTGAGGACCTGAGTTCAGTTCCTGGGTCCTCCATGGAGGAAGGAGAGAGCCGGACAGCTGCACGATTCCCCCTGACCTCCACGTATGCAGTTTGTGTCAGTGTGTCTGTGTCTATCTCAGTGAGAAGGATGCTAATGGGATTGTCTGCTGGGATTGTTTCAACTTGGGAATCATACTACAGTACACAGAATCCCCTTCCTTCTGTTTATTGTTTGTTTGTTTTGGGTTGGGGGGTGGGTGAGGCAGGGTTTCTCAGTGTAGATCTGGCTGTCCTGGAACTCATTCTGTAGACCAAGCTGGCCTCCAACTCAGAGATCTACCTGTATCTGCCTCCTGAGTGCTAGGATTAAAGGTGTCTGCCACTACCTCCTGGCTCAAATATTTACTCTTGAATCCAAATATTTTAACTTCATGACCCCTTAGCCAAGGAGTTTCAGATCAGTGACTAAGTTTCTCGCCCCGAGTTTCAGATCAGTGACTAAGTTTCTCGCCCCCCACTCGTAGTTACAGATGTGAGAGACCAAAGCCTATTGCTAACCATGGTTCTATGGCTCTCGCACAGATGCTAAAATGCATAGAGCTGGATGAGCGACTGAAGGCCATGGACCAGGAGATCACAGTGAACCCCCAGTTTGTTCAAAAGGTAAACGGGGTTCTCATTTGAAGTGGGTGGAGGAGGAAAGACATTACATCAGGCACAAGAACTTGGTTTCATGTATTAAATGGGAAGTTGCTCATTGTTCTTGAAAACCCGTACCCTTAAATTCACAGAAATACCTTTAAGATACGTTCAGGAATGCCTCTAAGTAGGCTCAGGGAAGGCCCAGGTTGCCGGTTGTTACTCTGTGGTGGCCCTGCAGACGCAGGCTGGGTAGCTGGCATGTTGCTTTCACAAGAGCCCTCTTGATAGACTTGATCACAAACCACCACTTTGCTTTTTCCTTCACAGAGCATGGGCTCACAAGAAGATGACTCAGGAAACAAGCCCTCCAGTTACTCTTGAAACTCACTCCCATCCTGAGGTAACAAACCTTGGCCTGGCAGGTGTGAAGAGGGAGCAGGAAATACCATGCTGGTTCCATGCCGGTTCCTCCTGGACAGTCAGAAATTCAGTTTTAACATCTTCAGTCCTATTGCTTTCAGAAAACCATTCTCTGCAAAGAAAGAAAAAAATCCTACTTTAGAGTCTGTTGTGGATTTATTTATCCTCAGATTATTATTGTTATTGCATTAAAGTTACCTTTTTGTTTAATCCCTTGAATGTTAATGTGTGTTCTCTCACTTTTTCCCCTCTGCAAAAGTTTTAATGATACATTTCATTGTGAATAGAACAATTGGTAGTTGGATGTAAACTGTGAGACGCTTCGGCTTTTCCTACCCCTGACTTGCGTAGTTTCTGCTGTCTCGAGGCTTTTTCCCTTTTCTAATTTTCTTTCTGGTTTTGGTTCTTCAAGACAAGTTTCTCTGTGTAGCCCTGTGGCTATCTTAGAACTCACTGTGTAGACCAGACTGGCCTCAAACTCAGAGATCTGCCTGCCTGGGTTTCCCAAGTGCTGGCATTAAAGGTGTGCACCACCACTACCTGGCTCTAATTTTAAATTATGTTTTGTTTTGTGTATGGATATACTTAGGAGAGTTATTCTCCTTCTACCTTGTGAATCCTGGAGAATGAACTCAGATAGTCAGGCCTGGCATTCCGTGCCTTTTCTTCTTGAAACCATCTTCAGGTACTTTGCAGAGTTTTGTAGAGTTTGTTCCTAGCCCCGTTACACTTTGGGCCAGAAAGCACTGAGCTAGCCCCCTACAGTGGTAGCATTGGTGAACTGGTCAGATTAAAGCGCTTTACGTTTGGTGCCATGGCGATGGCCAGCATAAGGACCTAGGCTTACGTCCCCAGTATCCATGGACAAAGCTGGGCATTGCTGTGTGTTCTGTGACCACAGCAAAAACAACTGGTTCCCACTGTGGTGGTTACTGGCCAACCAGCCTAGCCAAAATGGTGACCTTTTGGCGCAGCCAAAGGCCTCGAGAGTAAGGTAGAAAGTGATGGACGAGATTCTCAGTGTCTTCCTCTGATCTCCATTGCATCCCCATGGCCACACATGTGCAACACACAGATTTGGTCTTTAAAAATGTTTCTCAGACTGGTGAGGTGGCTCAGCAGATAGCACTGTGTAGTCTGACGATAAATGGTTCCTTGGCTTTAATCCCTACAGACAAGGGGAGGAAAAGACCTGCCTCTCCAAAGTCACCCTCACTTCTACACCAGCGCTGTGGCCGGTGCGTGCCTACACACGCATGTGATAATGCATATTTAAAGACAGACCATGTTAGTCTCAGTGTTAACTCTTGGATTTGTACAGAAGTAACACTATTAAATATTACATAGGTTTAACTATTCTCTACGGAAAAAGTACAATAATTTTTCTATGGACTATGGTGCAGGTCAATGATAGAACATTCACCTAGCTTGTATAAAGCCCTGGATTCATGCCATCACAATCTAGCATGTTTTGAGACAGGGTCTCATGTTGCCCTGGCTGGCTGCGATACCATGTAAACCATGATGGCCTTAAACACGAGTCTCCTTGCCTCTGCCTCCTACATTGCAGAATTAAAGGCATGTGCCACCACACCTGGCTCACTAGTATTCTTCCCAAGTTATATGGCAAATGGCACATTTGTTATGTATTTGTTTACTTATTTTTAGCCCTGGGTATGGGACCCATGATCTCCCCAAAGCTAGGCAAGCACCCTAATACCGAGCTACACCCCAGTCCACATTTCATTATTTAAAAAACTCAGGGCCAGCTGAGCAATGGTGGTGCATGCCTTTAATCCCAGCACTTGGGAGGCAGAGGCAGGCGGATTTCTGAGTTCGAGACCAGCCTGGTCTACAGAGTGAGTTCCAGGACAGCCAAAGCTACACAGAGAAACCCTGTGTCAAAAAACAGACAAGTCAGGGCCAGTAAAAAGACTCAACAGGTAAAAGCATTTACTACCTAGTCTCATTAACGGATCGTTGAGTTCCTCCAACCCACATGGAAGAAGGAGAGAACTGACATTGTAAGTTATCTTGACCTGCACTTGGCTGCACACACAACACACAACACACACACACACATACACACGGCAAATCAATGTGGGTTTGGGTTTTGCTTTTTGTTTTTAAGGAAATCCTTGAACTGGTGGGGTGCCTAAGTGTGTACGCTACCAAACCTGATAACCTGAGTTCAATCTCAAAACCCACATGGTGGAAGAGAACGTGTTCACTGACACTCGCACAGTGGCATGCTTGCATATGCACATACATAAATGTAAAATATTTTTTAAAGATGTATTTATTTTATGTATGTGAGTACACTGTAGCTGTCTTCAGACACACCAGAAGAGGGCATCAGATCCCATTACAGGTGGTTGTGAGCCACCATGTGTTTGCTGGGAATTGAACTCAGGACCTCTGGAAGAGCAGTCAGTACTCTTAACTGCTGAGCCATCTCTCCAGCCCAAAAAACAAAAACAAAAAAAAAAAATTAAACTCTTAAACTATTTTTTTTTTCCAATGCAGAAGTTTATTTTCAAGCATGTCAGGATCAACCTTCAGTTAGTTGCTCAAGGGGAGACACTAAGAAGGCCACCTCGAATGGCTGTTACAAGCAGCTTTTATACTTTTTAGGGGCACAGGCTACCTCAGCAAGGTTACAGTTCAAACTTATTGGCTACCTTTTAAACTTTCAAATTCCTGTAATGTGAATCCATATTGGCAGGTTCTCTGGATGTGATAGGCCAGCAGAGGCTCCTATGGGGTCAGGTTCTCTTCCGGTAGTACTGCTCGTAGCTGGCATCTCCGGCTGTGTATACCTGTGTTTTGGAAAGAGGACATAGTTAAAGGGAATTTGTCTTTTGTTTGTGTAGTGAATTGTGGACTTGGGGGTTTGTCTTGGGGTTTGTTGCTGCTGCTGCTGTTTTTTTTTTTTTTTTTTTTTTTTTGGTTTTGTTCTGTTTTTGTTGTTGTTTTTAAGTGGTGTTCTGCCTGTGTGAGGGTGTCAGATACCCTGGAACTGGGACAGTTGTGAGCTGTTATGTGGGTGCTGGGAATTGAACCGGGTCCTCTGGAAAAGCAGCCAGTACTCCTAACCACTGAGCCCTCTCTCCAACCCCCTTGAGTTCCTCTGGTGCCACTTTCTTTCCTAATACCCCGTTACGGGTTGTGCGATCCCTGTTCCTCTCCTAACTCCAGCTCCTTTGGCCAACTTGATGGTCCACAGGTTTCCTGCCTTGCTCACTGTAAGAGCATCTAGGACTTCACACCTGTCGCCTGACAGGTGGCCTCTGAGGCTTTGCCTCGATTGGCTTTGGAGCACTGTCGGGCCCATTTAAATGCATTCCTTGTTAAGATGGCCTTAGCTGTCTGTCCTGTAGCATTCGTATGGTGTGAGGGGGGCAAGTTTGTACTTAGGGAATTAGGAGCATTGCTGATGTCCAAGAGGAGGTCTTGCGTGGCTCTTCATTGGTGGAACTACCAATTCTCTGAGGAGTTTTGCAGTTTGTCTCTCCACGGTAATCTCAAAACGTTAAAAGTTTAGATTAGAACCACTCATTATTTGCACTGGGAATCCAAAATCTGCATTGCATTTGTGTTTCTATGTGGAATCGTGCCAAATGAAGCAATTAAAAAGCCCGACTTTGATGAAAAGTTTCAGGAACTACAGAGCCTGGAGTACAGACTGCTGAGCAGTGGGAGGCAGAGGGATCACTAGCACAAGGCCAGCCTGAGTGATTTAATGTGACCCTGTCGCAAAAAGCAAAGCGTGGCTCGAGATGTCACTCGCTGGTCAAACACTTGCCCAGGACATATTCTGCCCTGATCCCCAGCACTGACCATAAAAAGAAAATAAAAAAATAAAAATGGGTAAGATCCATACGTGAATATGCTTGGTTCAGTTTGAAAAATATTGGCATTAAATATTCTCTAAGAAACAGTTGGAGTTGGGGAGCCGGGACAGCAGCTCAGGGGTTAGGAGCACGCGCTGTTCTTGCGTTTGATTCCTAGTCCGGATAGGGTAGCTCACAACCATCCAACTCCAATTCCATAGGAGCTAAGACCCTCTTCTGGCTCCTGCGGGCTCCAGGCAGGCACATAGTACATACACATACACATACACATACACATACACATACACATACACATACACATGTGCAGGCAAACTCTCATACACATACAAATCTTTCTTTAAAAAAATCACCTTCAGAGAATTGGAGACTGAGTGAGGGGTGCTGAGGTCAGCAGTGGCCCGGCTGGAACGGAGCCCTCCTCTGTCACCATGCAAACAAGGATAATGTGAATAAGCAGTAGCTTCCACAGACAAACCCAGAAAAGCAATCCCCGGAATTAAACTCACAAGATTTAAAAAAAAAAAATGGTGTTAGATCTTCAGTAACAAGCATTAGTCTCAACAGACCGTGGGCCTGGAGAGTGGAGGCGCACAGAGCTCTTGCCAGAGGGGATTATTCCTGGGGCACAAAGGACACCTGCTACATCACTGAAATAGTTAAAATATTTCCAAATAAAGCCAGGCGTCTGTCTCTGTCTCTGTCTCTGTCTCTGTCTCTGTCTCTGTCTCTGTCTCTGTCTCTCTCCTGTGTAGCCCTAGCTGTCCTGGTACTCACTTTGTAGACCAGGATGGTCTTGAACTCATAAGATGTGGCCTCTGCCTCAAGAGTGCCCAGGTGGAGAGATGCTGTCTGTTAGACGTTGGGAGGCAGATGCTGTCTGTTAGACGTTGGGAGGCAGCAGCAGCAAGTTTCTTGTGTATTCCAGATCTGACTGAACTTCCTGACCCTCCCGCCTCCCTCAGCCTCTAATTGCTGGGAGTGTGGACATGTCTTACCACCCCAGGAGTTAGGGGGTGCTAGGGATCCAACCTGAGGCTTTCTGCATCCTAACCAAGCACTCTACCAGCTAAGCCACATAGCTAGCCCCTGCTTGGTTATTGTTTTGATTTCTTTGTGAGGTAATGTTTCCCGTCCAAGGACTCTGACCAGGCCTGACTGCTTAGCTCCCAATGTCAGAAGAGATCAGGGCTTGATGAGGATGGTTTGGCCATAGACTGCGACAGTGGCTCATGTCACCAGGCTAGTCTCAGATTTCAACCCCTGCTCCTCCTGCCTCATGTGCAGTCATATTGATGGCAAAAGCAGCATTAAGGCCTAGAGTGATGCTTCATGCCTTTGATCTCAGCACCCAGGATGCAGAGGCAGGGGGATTTCTACAGGTTTGAGGCCAACCTCATCTACACAGTGAGATCCTGTTTCAAAAACAAAATTGTAAAACTAGAATTCCAAATCACGTGAATTTGCTGTTATCTGTAACAACCTCTTAAACAAGTAAGCAGAGCCCAATCAGGGGTGCGTCCCCCCAGTGGAAAGCTTTTCAACACTTTTATGGTTACTGGCAAAGGAGCAGAAGAGAGATGTGTAGAGGTAGTTGGCTTATGCTCTGGCCCCTGGCAGGTTGCATGAGCGCATCTGCCCAGGAGCTATCTGGATTTGGGAGTGGAAGACACACACATGCACATTTGCATGTACACATGCACGTGTCAGTTAATTTTTGGCATGCCATGACTGGCTCAAAGGTGGGGCACTTCCCCTGCTAGCAAGGGGCCATCCACAACAGATTGTAGATGAAAAAAAAAAAAAAACCCACAGGCCTCACCATAAAGAGAATGAGACATCGTTTATTCTGGCGCCATTTTGAGTGGCCTGGGAACACTGATTTAGATTACCCCAAATGAAATGTTCCAATGTGTAAGCATTTTTATAGTTTGGTTTTTTTTTTTTTTTTTTTTAATTTCTGTTTTTGTTTTTTTTTGGAGTCAGGGTTTCTCTGTGTAACCCTGGCTGTCCTGGAACTTGCTCTGTAGACTAGGCTGGCCTTGAACTCAGAGAGATGCCTGCTTCTGCCTCCCAAGTGGTAGTAATGGCATGTGCTATCTCTGCCTAGCTCAAATTTTATAGTTTTACAGACGAAAGAAAGTCATAAATCATAGTAAATTTAAAATACATTGGCGGGTACCTCAGCCCTGTACCACTAGATGGGGGAGCTTTCCTATAGGCCCAAGATGCTAGATGAACGTTTGAGTTGGTGAGTTAATGCCCTCCACAAGGATTTTATCTATTTGTTCTGACTCAGAGGTAGGCAAGGAATGGCTGTTCAGAGGGCTAGCTAGAACTAGCTCAAGATAAGGCAACTAGCTTTTGGGTTTGCAACATTCCAGTCTGTCCATTGGTACAGACACTCTAATCAGCCAGGCAGTCTCCGAAGACAGGCTTCTTTTTTTTTTTTTTTTGTTTTGGTTTTTGTTTGTTTGTTTGTTTTGGTGTTTGTTGTTGTTTTTTTTTTTTCCAGTTTTTTGAGACAGGGTTTCTCTGGCTGTCCTGGAATTCACTCTATAGACCAGGCTGGCCTCGAACTCAGAAATCCACCTGCCTCTGCCTCCCAAATGCCGGGATTACAGGCGCGTGCCACCACTGCCCGGCCAGAATCAAGCTCCTTTTGAGTTGGGAAGTCTCCTATGGCTGAGGCTTCTGTGGGGAGCTTGCTTCAGTTAGCTTCTGGGACTGAATCAGTGGGTGCAGGCAAAGGGGCTCATCCCTACCTCGGCCTCCCAGGCTTCTCAATGACTGCAGAAAGGAATCTTGGTAGCTGCCTCAGCCTTGGAGACCTGAGGGAGCCTGTGGGGAGATGCTCACTCCTGCTGTCTCCTCAGTGACCTCCAGACTCACTCTCTAATGACTGTTTTTGGTTAGCTGCCCAAATCCTCTGACTGCCTTCCAGGATAACGGTTCTCAGAGCCACAGTCAGAGCTGACCTGGTTCTTATAACTCCCCACCACTATGGGGGAGTTCCAACTGGTTTCACTTATATCCTGAGTGGCAACCTGTTTAAAGCTGTTTTATCCTGTTTCAGACTGTTAACCCCTAGTTGACACGTCTCTATCTGCTTTCTTATTCTGTCTGCTTACTCTATTCTTGGAGGAGGGTGGGGAAGAACCTTGTTGAAGACAAGAGATGACTCAAGGTATCAGAAATAATCGGATTGGTAAAAAGTAAACACACAAAAGACAATACATAACATAAGCCCAACTCCACCCTGCACTCCTTAATCTTTACCAGGCAGTAAACAAAGTTACAGAATACAAGTTTGCAATTTTTTTTCCATTTTTTTTCTCCTCCATCTCCAACAAAACATGAAAACCGAAATATAGAGAAAGAAATCGGATCCCTGTGATTTGAAAAACAGATATCGACTACTTCTACTCATCCGAAGCTTCCCCACTTCCTGATAACCACATTCTGCGCATCCAGCACAGTGTGCACAGCAGCGGCTGCCGCTGCATACAGTTGGCAGCACGTTCCAAGCCCAGAGCCCTATTCTCGTGTCTTCAAGGGCCCATGGTATGCACTAACAGCTTTAAAATTCAGTTTTAGCTAGTTAAACAATATTCCATCACTCACCCCTAAGCTGGTAACCAAACCCAGGGCTTAGAGAAAACAAACCCACCCACGACCCAGGGACTGTTTTGAAAGCTAGCTGCGCACATGCGCTGTCCTGCTTCGCTCTGTACCCGCCCTCCCTCCCAGGACCTGTCCGCACCTTCCACTCCGCACGAAGGGGAGACTGTTTCTCCCCTTCGGCAACTTAACAGACGGGGAGTGGAGCCACAAGAACTCACACAGCCCAGAGGAAAAATTTCCGCTTCTTTTTCCTCTTCTGTAGGGACGGAGCATGGGTTGACTAATTCTCTCTCACTTTTAAAAAATGTTAGTTTTGACGTCACCCCCAGCAGAATGGCTTCTCTCGGCGGCCGGAACCATCCACGCTTCTCCCCCCCGGGCGACTGCGGCGCCGAGGGGCGCGTGTAGCCGAGGGGCTCGGATTCTTGGCCTAGAGGAGCGTAACGTGGCACATCCTAGTCGCCTGCGGGGACGCGGCGCCGCTCGCTCCGGCTCTTCACTGGCGTTGCCTGCCCTCTGCCGGCCTGCGGATGGTTCGGTCCGGCTGGGTCACGCGCTAGGCTCGGTGCAAGGGCCTGCGGAACGGGCTAGCACTTGGCGAGGGGCAGAACGGTGGCGACAGACTCTGGACAGTTGCGAGCGGGTTCCGGCCCAGCATCCGGGAGGCGACGGCGAGCGCCCCAGCTGGGTTGGTGTTGAGCCGCAGGGCTGAATGGAAAGCGCGGATGGTAAACCCCAGGGAGAGGGAGGTGGCAGGTTCCAATCCCCCCGTTCCGGGTAATTGCTTTAGTTTGGCTGAACACTGCTGGGGACGTCGTCCTGCCAGTCCACCTCCGTTTTCTAGCAGGACGGCAATCAGAGGACAGGGCAGGCAGGACACCTCATTTCTCTCCACTCTAGTAGAATAACTTCTCATGCGCCGGAAGGAATGTTTAGCCCTGGGATTAGCCAGTGGGTCGCGGTCGAGGTCACAAGTAGCCCTGGACAGTAGGGAGCTAGGAGGACCTACTGCAATGTAGGGTGACTTTCCGTTGCTCGGGGTTGGGGGTGGGGAAGCCTGGCACCACCCATGGTGCCCGGCAGAGAGAAAGACTACAGCCAGAGTACTGCTGGCAGTGCGGGGTTATCATAATTGTCATTCAGCGGTAGAGAGGTCATGGCACGTGACACTGTTTGCTAGTGTCAAGTGACTGGGCACTCTCTAAAGGAAGTCCTGCTGAAGTTGGCAGTGGTAGAGTGGGGAGTGGCACTAAGTTGGAGATAAAGTTCCCCGCTGAATTTGTTAGCCACTCTGTACTAGCTAGTGTGGCGGCGACGGCGGGGGTGGGAGGTGGGGTGATGGGGGGGTGGGGGGAGGGGCAGCGAGTTTCCTGTGGGAGACAGTTACAGCCCCTGCTGACTTCAGCAGAGATCCCTCGAACCCCTTGTTTGCCTACAAGGCACTCTTAGCACACCAGGGAAGGGTGTGTGTGTGTGTGTGTGTGTGTGTGTGTGGCACTCTTGTGTGTGTGTGTGTGTGTGTGTGTGTGTGTGTCTTGTTTGCCTGTGGTTTAGGCAGCGTGAGCTAAGCTCAGCCTGCCCCTCAAAGAATGATGGCGAGGAGACTGCCTTCAGCTTTGAAAGGTTACTAGGAACGGGGTGGTTAGGCACGCTCATAGAGGCCTATGAAAGACTGTGGTAGACACTGGAATTGGGAGGGTGACTGAAGAACCCGGCTCTTCCTGACAGGGATTCAGGCGCCATATGCAGTACAGTATGAGAAGCCTGTTCCTTAGTGCCCAGGAGGATTTCCAGAGGATAAGTGACATTTGGTGCCACCAGCTGCTAAGGTTTAGAAACTCAGGTAGTAGGTTTCTCGGTGGCTCCAGAACTGAGTGTCATCCAGGTTCCATTACTGTCTCCCCGGGCCGACTGGGCTGGGGGCTGAGTAATGCAGATATTCAGAACTCTTGTTGGACAAATGCTTTTATTTATTTATTTATTTATTTATTTATCTATCTATCAGAACTAATATTAGGCACGTCCTGTGTGATCCTGATGCTTTATGACAGTTGGAAAACTGGAAGAGAGACTCAAGGGGTGTGGTCTGAAGGGTGACACTGGCGCGGCGTGTGGTGCCCAAACAGTTTCCTTATAGACAGCTGTTGGCAAGATGGGAATTTCACCTTTAAAAAGGGTGAAATTGGGGGCCAGAGAGATGACTCAATGGTTACGAGCACTGGCTGCTCTTCCAGGGGACCCAGGTTCGATTCCCAGCACCCATACAGTGCTCACAACCACCTGTAACTCCAGTCTCAGGAGATCTGATGCCTTCTTAGAGCCTCCATGGGAACTTCATGCACCTGGTGCACAGGCATACATGCAGGCAAATAATAATAATAAATGAAATGTTAAAAAAACCTTTATTTTTGAAGCTCGGCATGATGGTGCTTGTATATAACCTCAACACCCAAGAGGCAGAAGCAGGCAGATCTCTGTGAATTCAAGGCTAACCTGATCTATATAGTGAGTTCCAGGCCAGCCAAGGCTATGTAGTGAGATCCTAAAGTTCAGCTATGTTGTCAACCCAACCACTGTTTGGTCGGGGATAGAGCCTGCGCCAGTCAGAATCCCAAGTGTGTGAGCTTTCTGTCATGAAAAAAACAACAAAACAAAGACAACAGCAACAACAACAAAACACCCTGAGATAATCCACTTAAAAGGAAGAACTGATTTTGCTTTCTCGGTTTTCGTCTGAGAGCCTGTGTCGGCATGGTAGGGCGAGGGGTGCATGGCCAGTAAAACTTCATACCTCATGGCAGCTGAGAAACAGGATAAGGCAGGGGTCCTGTGGCCCCTCGAGGGCTCGGCACAGTGACCTAACTTCTTTCCATTCATCTTTAAAAGGTGCCATTACCTCTAACAGCACCATCAGCTGAGCAGTTAGGCCTTGAACACATGATTTCCTTTGGGGGACACAGACAGTCCAAAGCATGACCGGTGGGATCACCCAGCTGACAGAAGTGCTTGCCACACAAACCTGACAGCCTGAGTGCCATCCCTGGAACCTGGGAAAAGACCCAGCACTTCCGGAGTGAGGAGAGACTGGAAATAGTGGGGAAGCTCTTGTGTGGGCTAGCCTGAGACACAGTGGCAGAAGCAAGAAGACCCAGAGCAAGGTGAAAGGCAGTTGTGACCTGCAGGCTGTCCTGACTTTGACGTGCGTGCCCCGGGACGCACACGGGGGACACGTAGGTGTGTTTCTCTTCCTCCCGCCTCTCCACCGTATACATACTAATCAACAGTTTTTTTGTTCATCTTTGTCTTTTGAGACAGGGTTTCTCTGTGTAGCCCTGGCTGCCCTGGAACTCACTCTATAGACCAGGCTGGCCTTGAACTCAGAGATTCCCTGCCTCTTCCTCCCAAGTGCTGGGATTAAGGAGGTATATACTACCATGCCTGGCATACTGTAGCTGTCTTCAGACACACCAGAAGAGGGCATCAGATCCTATTACAGATGGTTGTGAGCCACCATGTGGGTGCTGGGAATTGAACTCAGGACCTCTGGAAAAGCAGTGAGTGCTCCTAACCACTGAGCCATCCATCTCTCCAGCCCACAATTTCTTTTTTTAAAGATGCAATGCACAACAGCAGATCGATCTCCAACCCCTCTTGACAGTACCCTGATTCGAAGTTGGCTATCAGCTGTACAGACGTTTATTTATGCTACAAAAAACTTCAGCTCTCAGAATTAGGTCTAATTTTTTTTTCTTTCTCTCCAGAAAACCTCAAGTTTTTGAATTCGAGTGCAGTTTGCATACCTGACTCATCCGGCTGGCCTTGTATGTTCCGGTCTGGGCGGGATGGTGCGATTGTGATCTGTGAAGTGTAAGGTTGGTACCGATGCTGCCCACGTGGGTGGAATTCGGCTCCGGGCTGCTTTTATGGGCATGCTTTGCTGCAGGATGCTTGTTTCTCCCCCTCACGTGCCCCTTTCCCAGGAGGCATGCTGCTGTCTTGGGTTCTGAGCCCCTTATTTCCCTGGCCTCTTCATCCTGTTACTGGTCGCTTCATCTCCTCCTCCACGGTGGGCTCTTTCCTGTTTGATACAGTGTCTCGTGTTTCTTGTAGCCCAGGCTAGCCTGGAACCTTCCATGTAGCTAAAGCTGGACGATTCTCCTGCTGGCATCTTCTGGTGCATCCATCCCAGATGTGTGCCACCATGATCGTTAAACCATAGTAGTCCTCGATCTCGCGGAAGTGAGCCCATCTGTGTCCTTCAATCCGTAGGCTCCGTTTTGATCGTGGCCGTGTCTGAGCCTCCTCGGATACCTCCAGTTTCTCTGATTACAATGGTCATCTCTACGCACAAGTCATTTAGTGCCTTTCTTGTATTGGGGACTTTGGTGGACCCAGAAGGGATTGCATTTAACTAGACAAAGTCTGCACCGAGAGGGACTTAGCCTTTGTGAAGGGAAAACACAAACAACACTGGTCCCAAAGCCTAAGACAAGTGACAGAAGGGGAGCTGGCAGGATGGGGGTGTCAGTCTGCGTGAGCTCGTTTGTAAGGACAGGCACGTGGAGGCCGGGTGCTCAGAAAGCGTGAGCCGGCCAGAAGTCTGCAGCGTGCTCGGGACCTTCCGCTCTTCTGTCTCACGCTGCAGTCAGAATCCTCATGGGCAAGCGGATCCCCAAGTTCTCTGACTCCTGCCTTGTTTATAGCTGCTGCTGCTGCTGCTGCTGCTGCTGCTGCTGCTGCTGCTGCTGCTCCTCTTCCAGCCTGGCAGCCCAGGGAGTTGACTGCAGAAATACTAGAGATAGGGGAGTGCCATCCCGAAGGAGGCGGCTAGAGGGGACCGGGGCTCAGCTCTCTGTCGCCAGCTACCTGTGCAGTGCACAGCTCCGACTTTGTCCTTGTCTGATGGGCCACGCCTTGGTTGCATTCGTGCCTAGCCTTCCTGGGGACAAGGACCTGGGAAGAAAGCGTCCTCTTGCCTGTATTTAGAGATGTAAATAGTTGCACACTGTCTTGAGTAGGATTCTCCTAAGGAGCAGGGTTTTTTTGTTTTTTGTTTTGTTTTGTTTTTAATGGAAATGTCCAGAACTCAGATGGAGCCCTGTGTGAGACTGTGGTCCTGAGCTTAGCTCTAGTTAGTTTAAACCTTGAGTTGTCACATGTGATTGTCGATATGACCAGTGTGAAGAATACAGGGTCACTCTAACCCGCCATTCCAGACCTTTCTCCAGCCAGCAGGTGTGGTCTCCCAGTGTCAGGTATGCTGGCTGTGGCTGTCCCCACCCCTGCCTTCGTTGCTGTGGTCTCCTCTGCTGTCAGAACTCCCAGGACATGCTGATCTCAAACACCTTTTCTGGTTAGCTCTAAAGCCGGGAACAGATGCCCCTCAGCCGCCCAACCCTGCCTCAGCTGCTGCCCTCCCCACCCCCACCCTCTCAAGCTTACCCCACCCCCAACGGAAGGAGTAAATTACCTCCCGGCCTCCACCTCTCTACAGAGGCTCCAGGTTCTGCTGATTTTGCATCATTCCGTCAGGTGGAGAAGGGGGGGACTTACCAGACACCACAGCCCTTCAGGTTCACCCCTCCCCCTTCCAGGGGAGCACAGTCCCCAGTCTTTCCTCTCTCCTCTAGAAGTCACATGACTGCCCTCGAGTGACCTTCCCATGGCCCTGCAGATGGTCAGTTTTGGGTGGGTTTGTCTGGTTTTTGTTTTAGACAGGGTCTAGCCCAGAACTTGCTTTGTAGACTACACTGGCCTCTTCCTCTGTGGCATGCTGGGATCACAGATGTGCCACCATGCCTGCCTTTTTAAAAACTGTGATAGAACTCCTATGACGTAGCACTTAACTCTGCGTGTGTGGAAGCTCAGTGGTGTTGGGGACTCGCACATCCCTCGCCATCATCCACCTCAGCGCCTCCTCTTCCCGGGCGCCACCGTCTCCATCCTACTCTGACCACCTCGCTGGGGGTCAGGTCCAGCTTCCCCACATCTCTCCAGTAGGTCAGCCAGAGCTTGCCCTGCCTGTGCCTGGCGTCATTCTGTCCGAGACACCGCAGGCTGGAAGATCGCCTTACTCTCAAGGCTGACTGACACCTGCTCTGGCTGCCAGGATGGCTCAGGTGGCTCTTGGGTCACCTGCTCTGGAGGGCTCTGTGATCTGTGGAAGCCACATGGTCCCTGTCCAAGGCTCTGGCTGCCCCACTCTGTTCCACACAACACCGAACAATCTGCAGACCCCACCCCAGCATCCACTCCTGGCCTTTCCCCACCTTTGTTTCCCCAGTTTCCTTCCTCGTGATCCACATTCTCTTTTCCCTCCAGTTGAGTCTGCCAACTCATTTTGGAAACTCTGGGACTGTGTGGCCACCCTGCCTGCACCGTCACCCCCCTCAGTGTCCCCTCATTCTTCAGTGGGCAGTGCGACTGTCATTGGCACCTTCTGCTTCTCAGCACGAGCCTTCAGAGCTCGCCTGCCTTCATCAGAACCCTGGAAGCCTTGCCATTTCTAAAACAGACGGGCCCGGCTGTGGCCAAATTGTCTGAGATCAGCCTCTGCCCTCGGGTCTGCCCATCTCTGAAGCCACTCAGGCCCCGCCCACCTGCTTAGCCTGCATGCTCCGCCCCCTTCAGTTCGCCCCCAACCATGTGGTCAACGCCTCCTCTGGTCCTCCCTCTCTGAGTCCCCCTGGATGTGCTTCGGTGCTGTGTTCTGAGTCTCCCCATGCAGAAAGGAGATGTTTATCTCTCTAGATGAGCCCCCCCACCCCCACCCCAGTCACTCCAGCACGCAAACCTTGCCTCACAGGTGTAGATGATGAAAGCTGACCCTCCTTGGTACCTGTCCTGTCTGTCCATCTGTCTGTCCCCCGCTACCCCGTGTCTTTTCCTGCCTTTGATGTAGCAATTGTTATCTAGCGGGTGCCCAGCAGTGCTGGCAGGTGGGGGCTTCCTTCTGTCAGGAAGAAGCCGGTCGAGGCCGCAGTATGTCAGAGCCCTTGGCATGGGTCCCTAGCATGGGCGGGGCAGGCCCACGGATGCCTCGTCTTCCCACAGGCCCCGGCTGGACCTTCTCAGCGCCATGAATGCCATCGTGGCTCTCTGCCACTTCTGCGAGCTCCACGGCCCGCGCACCCTCTTCTGCACGGAAGTCCTACACGCTCCCCTGCCCCAGGGTGCTGGAGGTGGGGACAGTCCTGGCCAGGTCGAGCAGGCTGAGGAAGAGGAGGGCGGCATCCAGATGAGCAGCCGGGTCCGAGCCCACAGCCCAGCTGAGGGCGCCAGCACTGAGTCCAGCAGCCCGGGGCCCAAGAAGTCGGACATGTGTGAGGCAGGTGGCCTTTGGGACCGGGGGCTGGTTGTAGTCCTCCTGTGAGGGGTGGGTTGTAGTAGGAGCATGGCGGCCCCCAAGGTTCTGAGAACATTTTTCTCTTCACCCCAGCGTGAGCCCTTTTAACCTAGTCAAGCAGCAGCCGGTCTAGTCTACAGAGAGTTCCAGGACCAACAGGAATACACAGAGAACCCCTGTCTTGAAAAAAAAAGAAAAAGAAACACACATACATATACTTAAATGAAGTTATACCAACTAGAGATGATGCTTTTTCCAACAGCCATTAAAAAGAGGGAGAAAACAAGTTTCTTTCTTTGTCCCTCCCTCCCTTCCTTCCTTCCTTCCTTCCTTCCTTCCTTCCTTCCTTTCTTTCTTACGTTTTGGTTTTTTTCAAAACCAGGATTTTTCATGTAGTCTAGGCTGTCCTGGAACTTCACTCTGTAGACCAGGCTAGCCTCAGAGGTCCACCTGCCTCCTCCTACCCAGTGCTGAGATTAAAAGCATGCACCGCCACTGCCCAGCAAGAAAATGATTTTTAAAATACTTTAAAAGGATCGTGTTTTCGGTAATTTAATGTGTTGCCTGCTTCTAGCTAAGAGATTTGTTGTCCTTCTTTGTGTGCAGGGCTGCCGATCGCTTGCTGTAGGGCACCCGGGCTATATCAGTCATGATAAAGAGACCTCTATTAAGTACGTCAGTCACCAGCACCCCAACCACCCGCAGCTCTTCAGCATCGTCCGCCAGGCCTGCGTCCGGAGCCTGAGCTGCGAGGTAAAGCCAGCGTCAGGCCGTCTGTGGGGACGCGTGGGGGTGTAGGCTCGTCGCTGTTTGTAGACAGCCAGGGAGGGGCTCGTTTGTCAGTGCCGTGTGAGGATGGCTCGGAGGGTAAGTCCTTGTGGTGTTGGCATTTCGCTTTGAACAACAGACTGGCTTTTTAGTCCATTAGTCCATTCTTGATGGCCTGTTTCTAAGACACCACAGTTCCTAGGCTGTGCAGGTCGCCGCCTGCAGCATCGCCTGCACGTTGCATGTCTACGTCGCCGTGGTGTGGGATGCTTAGAACCTTCCGAAGAATGCAGAAGGGCTGCGGAGCTGCCTCAGTGGTTAAGAGCAATTGCTGCTCTCGAGAGGACCCCAGTTCAAGCCCAGCACCCACATGTTGGCTCAGAACTGTCTATACCTGCGGTCCCAGGGGATCTGACACTTTCTTTTGGCCCCCATGGCCACTGCACGTGTGTGGGACACAGACATACATGCCAGAACTCACAAACAAAAGAATGTTTTGCTCCTGAGCTCCCGCTGTGGGGCCTGAGTGTCAGCTCTGAGGTTTGGTCTGTCACACAGGTGTACACGGTCCCGCTTCTGTGTCCCACTCCCCGTGTCACCTCGTCGGCTCCCCAGGTCCCACGTTGCTTGTTGTCAGTGTTGCCCTGAACCTCTTCTATCTCCTGCTGTGTGCTCAGCAGCGGCCAGATGTGCTGTCACATGTTCAGCACATTTGTCAGGCGGGAAAGACCAAAGGACTCTCTTAAAAAAAATAGAGCGTGGCCGGGTGTGGTGGCGCACTCCTGTAATCTCAGCACTTGGGAGGCAGAGGCAGGCGGATTTCTGAGTTCGAGGCCAGCCTGGTCTACAGAGTGAGTTCCAGGATAGCCAGGACTACATAGAGAAACCCTGTCTCAAAAAAACCAAAAAAAAAAAAAAAAAAAAAAAAAAAAAAAGAGCGTGCTCGGGGCTGGAGCTAGCTCAGCCATGAAGATCCTGTGCTACTGTTCTGGAAGCTCTCGGTGTAGTTCCTGATACCCACACTGGGTGGCTCACACCATCCTGTCACTCCAAATCCAGGGGATCCAACCCCTTTGGCTTCTGTAAGCACCTGAACTCGTGCATACGTCACCCCACCTCCAGACCCTGCACACCACATTCCCAGAATTAAAAGAGTGGCTGTTTTATGCCACAGGCCCAGTAGTAGCCACTGCACCTGCGGGCTCTCCAGCAAAAGTAAATTGGAACACCTGGTGCAGCTCAGTGATAGGACACTGGGCCTGCTCTGTCCAGCCAAGCCCCGAGTCCTAACCCTTGCACCACCAAAACCAGGGAAAGGGGCCCAAGAGGCTTGAGATAAAAGTCAGGACTTTCCCTAAAGTTCCTGTGGCTCCCTCCAAGGTCTGCCCCGGTCGTGAAGGCCCCATCTTCTTTGGTGATGAGCAACATGGCTTCGTGTTCAGCCACACCTTCTTCATCAAAGACAGCCTGGCCAGAGGCTTCCAGCGCTGGTACAGCATCATTGCCATCATGATGGATCGAATCTACCTCATCAACTCCTGGCCCTTCCTGCTGGGGAAGGTCCGCGGGATCATCAGTGAGCTCCAGGGCAAGGCCCTCAAGGTGATGCTTAGAGGGCGGGGCAGACGGGGTGGGCGGGGCGGGGTGGGCTCTGGCCTGTCTCAGTGTGGATGTTGAGTGTCCAGCAGTGGTCCTCCTGGCACCACCTCTGCTATGGGCCCAAGTTGTAGTCTGTGCCTCAGGGCTGTGGTGGAGCTGGGGGACCCTCCCACCCAGCCTGGGACTCTCATGGTTTCATCTTTCCCACTACTCTGGTGCTCCTTCAGCTCCTATTGTCTTGGATTTTTTTGTTCTTTTGTTTTGGTTAGGGTTTTGTTGTTGTTGTTTGTTTGGTTTTTTGAGACAGCGTTCCCCTTTTTAGCCCTGGCTGGCCTGAAACTCACTCAGTAGAACAGGCTGGCCTCGAACTCAGAAATTCACCTGCCTCTGACTCCCGAGTGCTGGGATTAAAGCACCACCCCGACCCAGCCACCCAGTTGTCCTAACTGCTGCCTTCAACCTCCGCCTTCTTTTTTTTTTTTTTTTTTTTTTAAAGATATATGTAAGTACACTGTAGCTATCTTCAGACACACCAGAAGAGGGCATCAGATCTCTTTAAGGATGGTTGTGAGCCACCATGTGGTTGCTGGGATTTGAACTCAGGATCTTCGGAAGAGAAGTCAGTGCTCTTAACCGCTGAGCCATCTCTCCAGCCCCCAACCTCCGCCTTCTTGCCTAGTGCCTTTACTTCCTATGCCCTTGAGGGCCCAATCTGTCTGCCAGTCTTGTCTAGGCCCCCACCTCGGGCAACCCCTCCAGCTGCAGAAGAGCATGCAGGCAGGCCTGGCCATGCTTTGGACACAGACCCTTAGATTCAGTGGCCCATCCCTTGTCCGTGCACTGTCCCTGGGCAGTCGAGGAGGAGGAGGAGGCAGTTAGCTCATCCTGATAAGCGGAGGCCAGACTGTGTTAGAATGTGGCTGGAGAGCGCAGGCGTCTCCTGTAAGCAGTTGGTATTGTGTCCATCATCCGCAAGGGTCTGTAGAATGAACCTGAGCACTCCACGGTGAATATCCCGTGGGAGTCCAGGGAGCCAAGTAGGGGAAGAGAGGTACACGGAGCCCCCTGAGTCAGCAGAACCATTTTGTGAGGTGTTGCCAGACCGCTGCCATGGGTTGCATTCTTTTTTTTCTTTTTTTTTTTTTTTTTTAGTTTTTCGAGACAGGGTTTCTCTGTGTAGTCCTGGCTGTCCTGGAACTCACTTTGTAGACCAGGCTGGCCTCGAACTCAGAAATCCACCTGCCTCTGCCTCCCAAGTGCTGGGATTACAGGCGTACGCCACCACGCCCAGCTCATGGGTTGCATTCTAAGTTGACAGGGCGGGGCAGGTGGGAGCAGTCCCTGAAGAGGCCCAGTGGGGGCAGTCCCTGAAGAGGCCCTCTTGTTTGCCCTTTGTATTCAGGTGTTTGAGGCGGAGCAGTTTGGCTGTCCGCAGCGTGCCCAGAGGATGAACACCGCCTTCACGCCCTTCCTGCACCAACGGAACGGCAACGCTGCCCGCTCCCTCACCTCCTTGACCAGTGATGACAACTTGTGGGCGTGTCTGCACACTTCCTTTGCCTGGTAATGAATCCTTTCGAGCCATTAGAACAACCCCAAGCCACCCACCTGCCTCCCAGGGGCTGGCCGGCGTGCCTCCGTGGGTCTGCTCCGACCAAGAGCGCTCTCCCGTCTGTCTCCCCACTGGATGGAAGCCCTGAGGCAGAGTTCATTCTGCACTGACACAGAGACCATTTTTGTGTGCCGACCACCGGGTCTCCCCTCTGAAGGTGGCAGCAGGCTTCTGGCTCAGGCCTCTTCCCCAGCCGGTAGCTAGTGATTTGGCCCCAGGTCTGGGAGTTTTTGCTGGTGGGGAGCAGTCAGCTGGTGTCTGGAGCGAAGGTCTGGTGTATGGGTGCGCTATGAACAGGGAGCTTCCATTCCTCAAACTGAGTAGTCTTAGGAAAACGGGCCCTGCCCAGCCTTAGCGCCTGAGTGTGGCAGGGACGCACGGCTCCTTCTAGAGTTTGCTGTTGCATATGGACCACGTTTGTCAGCTGATGGGCGTCGAGGCCACTGGGAATAGAGCAGCAGTAAACGGGAGCATTTAAGGCTCTTGGAATCCTTTAGGTAATACCCAGAATTGGTGTAGTGGGGATGGGTTTGGAGGAACCTCCCCACTAAGGCGGGAGGAAGAGTTGGATCCTGGGGGACTGCAGCTACAGATGGCTGTGAACCCCGAGTGGTGCTGGGAACTGACCTGCATGCTCTGTAAGAGCAGCCAGTGCTGTCAGCTGCTGAGCGGTCTGTCTCTTCAGCCCCGCCCTTGGTCTTCCTGGTGATAGACCTAACTGATGTGAAATGGAATGTCAGGTAGTTTGAATTTGTGTTTCCCTGATAGTTAAGGATCTTGAATACTTTTCCCACACTCATTGGCCATCTGTAATGCCTTCCCTTGAGAACGCTCTAGAGTGGCTCTGGTTGTGCTTTCGCACCTGTTATGTAGCCATGAGGACATCACCTCACTGAGCAGAGCTAAAGAGTTGTCCGGTGTGCTACTTAGGTTCGGGGTTCCCTTTTGCTCAGAGGTGGCTTCTGAGTTGGAATTAAACCCAACCGTTCCTCAAACCTTCCATACTCCATTTTTCTCCTCCCCTTTAATGGAGGGCCAAACTCACGTCTCACGGAATGCTTCCCCAGTGGTGGATGCTGGGAAGGAGTGTTGGGGGGCGGTCCTCGAGTATGCCTGTGTAGGCCGTTATCTGTGAGCTGGGGGTTGAGCCAAGGGCTTACCAAGCCTCAGGTTGAGTTTTCCTGTTGGCAGGATACCTCATGACTGGCACTGTATTCTTCTCCAGGCTCCTGAAGGCCTGTGGCAGCCGGCTGACAGAAAAGCTCCTAGAGGGCGCTCCCACAGAGGACACCCTGGTCCAGATGGAGAAGCTCGCCGGTAAGTCTGTCTGTCTCTGCTGGGCCGGCTGTCGTGGCAGCGGTGCCCCTTGGCCTGCGGCTGCCGCCCTGAGTGAAGCTGGCACGAGGGAGTCTGGATGAGAAAGAGCATGACGGGCCTTTGTGACAACCACTCCCTGCTTGGGTGACACTGTTAGGATTCCGACTCATCTTCCTCCATGGTGCCTATTCCCAAGTAGGTTTGGGGGTCCCCAGAGAGTCGCTTGCAGGCAGCGACCCCCCCCCCAGCAGTCTCCAGGTGTCTCTGCTTGCCAGAGCTTCTTCTAGGTACCTCAGCTGGTCTCCTCCGCAGGTGCTTTTTGCTTCCGTAACCTTGAAGAGTTGAAGAGAAGTCGTGTGAGTCTTGTTAGTTTCAGGAACTTGTATCTCATGAGCCTCTCTGGAGGAATGTTTCGGTTCAGAGGAAATCACTGTGCAGCAGCATCCCTACATCCATGATTTAATCTCTGCACACTTCCTTTGCCTTGGGTTTAGACTCCTGTGCTAGGGCTTCTAGGATGATCCCCATGCAGGGTTGTAGCCCTCAGATCTGACTTTGCTTCCATAGCGACCGTTTGAGTTCAGAGTTGAGGAGTTCACCGGCCTGTCCCATTCCCCCGCCCCCTCCCCCGCAGCCGACAGGTGGGAAAGCAACAGTGCACGGAGCACAGTTTGCTACCAACAGTGCCGCCGGCCTCTCCGTCGAGGGCAGATGGAGTTCTTCCCAGGCTGTCACTAGTCGGCTCTCAGTCTGCACACGCTTGTGCTCTGACAAGTACTCAGGAGTGGAGAGTCTCAGAGATCAAGTCTCAAGAGCCAGACACACGCAGAAGTGTGTCAAGTCAACCTTGGGGTTGTTTTCCTGGCCCTGTGGATCAGTCAGTCACAGACTCACAAACACAAAGTTGTGCAGACTATCAGAGTCAAGTCTTGTGAGATGTGTTCGCTGCAAGAAGAGTGAGGTGTGCGGGTGTACAGGGGTCACACTGAGACCGAATTGTGTCATGCAGGATCTGAGTGTGGGCTCAGGTGTGTCGGAAAGAACTGTGGTTTCAAGTCCTGCCTCTGCCGTCTGGGTCTCATTGTGACATGCAGCAGAGATGCTATTGTGAGGTTCTGCCATGTTGACTAATA
The DNA here is from genome assembly GCA_964023405.1 of Apodemus agrarius. Lineage (NCBI taxonomy): Eukaryota > Metazoa > Chordata > Mammalia > Rodentia > Muridae > Apodemus > Apodemus agrarius. The sequence continues at coordinate 44,784,197 of OZ030015.1, read as the reverse complement.
GAAGTAAAACATTTGTGTCTTGTCTGGGTGGAGGGAGATGGGATGGAATGGTGTGGAACACAGGCTAGCCCCTGGCCGAGCTGTGCTGGTAAGCTCATGCTGTCTGCTCTGCATTGCCGAGCTTTCCAGCAGTTGAGTAGGGCCAGCGTCCTTCAGGAAGAGCTTCTACGATGTCTCTTCTACCGAAGTCTTCCTCCCTTCACCCCAGACGCCTAGTCAGTAGCTCATAGTCACCGGACCTCTCTGGGATATGATAGGAATTGGTGATATAGCCGTAGGCACCCTAAGGCAGAAATAGCCATAGAACCAAACAGTAGCATCTAAAGGGACGCTCACGACATACCTGTCCTGTCTGTCCTGTAGACTTAGAGGAAGAATCAGAAAGTTGGGACAATTCAGAGGCTGAAGAGGAGGAGAAAGCCTCTGTTACGCCAGAGGGTGCTGAAGGGCGAGAGCTGACCAGTTGCCCGACAGATTCATCCTTCCTCTCAGCCTGTGGGAGCTGGCAGCCCCCAAAACTGTCAGTCTTCAAGTCCCTTCGACACATGAGACAGGTGAGTAGAGGGGGCGTGGTCGAAACTGAGAAGCGCCCAGGCCACTCTGCAGGGTAGCACGCAGTCCTCGGGTCCCAGCTGCTTCCCACTCATGGGCCGGGGAGACACTGGGAACTTCCGAGTGCGTGTGTGACTGAGGGCACAGAGGCTATCAGCCCGCCTTAGCAGGAGCAGCATTTGCTTAGTGACAGAATAGGCCTCTGGTGTGTGTTGTGTACATTCACATGCATGTGTGCGTGTTTGTGTATGCACATGTGTGTAGAGACAGACCAGAGTGCCATCCTGGGTGCTATTGATACTGTATTTTGAGACAGTGTCCCTCACCGGCCTGGGACTTGTCCTGTATGCTATTTGGCTGGCTTGTGCGCCCCAGGGATGTGCCTCCCAAGCCCTCCCTGCCGTAGGATGACAAGCACGTGCCACCATGCTTTGCCTGCCTTCTTAACTTTGAGTCCTGGAATGCAAACTCATGTCCTCGTACTTTGAAGCTGGCAGCTGTCTGTCCAGCCCAGCATCTGTTTGTCTGTGAGGTTTCCTGAGGTCCTCAACCTTGTCACTCCGGAACCTCCCGAAGGTGTCGAAAAAGCACTATTACCTGTTTGTATGCAGGCTAGACCTTAACGTAATGGTCAATCCTAGAATAAATTGGGCATAATCGACATGCTGATCTTAGCCGTTATTGGTATGTCTAGATGGTGGAATATTATTTAGCTGAAAGAGTGAGCAGGCGACAGGAAGCAGGAGGTGTGTCCACGTGCCTCCCGGAGATGGAAATAGTCTCAGGAGGTTGAACATGCTTTGCTGGGTCCGATGAGAAGCGAGGGCGGCTCCAGGTGAAGGCGCACTGCCCCCTCCTCGCACCGCTGTCTCTCTTAGGGATAGGGCCCCATGTATCCTAGGCGGGCTTTGAACTCACTCTATAGCTTACCAGGTGCTGGGATTATAGGCATGTGCAAGCATGCCAGGTTTCCTTTTTTATTTTTTTGAAAGCAGATAGATACCTGCTCCTTCCTTCCTTCCTATTTTTAAACAATTTTTTTAAACTTATTTTTTGGTATAAGTACACTATAGCTTTCATCATGCACCCCAGAAGAGGGCATCGGATCCCATTACAGATGTTTATGAGCCACCGTGTGGTTGCTGGGAATTGAACTCAGGACCTCTGGAAGAGCAGTCAGTGCTCTTAACCACTGAGCCATCTCTCCAATCCCAGGCTTACTTTTTGTACTATACTTCTTTTTATTTTTAATCTAGAGTTTTTAAATTTTACTTACTATAATTACTGTGTGTGGAAGTACACACACCACAGTGTACGTGTGGAGGCCAGAGGCCAACTTTGTGGCATCTCTCCTTCCTGCTTTATGTGGGTCTGTCGGACACCCATCTCTCTCCCAACCTGCTAAGCCATCTCTCTCGCCTTCTTTCTTTCTTTCTTTTCTTTTTTTTTCAATGAGTATTAATTTGACCAGCCAAGAATTATTTCTGTTTTGGGGACTGGGGAGTCCAGTGAGATGACCCCCAGCAGGGCTAAAGGTGCTGGCAACCTTGAAGACTTAAATTCCATCCCCGGGCAAATGGATCCAGCCCTAGGGGCTCAGCTTGGGAGACATTAGTTCTCCGGTGCCGAGCTGCCTTGGCTTTGCTAATTCTTCCTGAGTTTAGCAGCAGCGGGGATTGTGAGTCCTGCTACATACAGACGGGGGTGCTCAGCACTGGGTTTCGTAGCCTCCGTTTTTTGTTAATTTTGTTTTGTTTCAACCTCACGTTTGGCCTCAAGAAACAACACGCTACCTCCTGACTGTCAGCGTTGCAGGAATTACTGACAGGCGGGGAGAGGGTGGGGGTGGGAGGGGGGTGCTGTTTGGGATTAAAAACAAAGATACAACAAACAGAAAACAGACCTGGTCCTGCCGTGGCCTCAGCATCTGAGGAACCGTCATCGCTATGAAGAAAACGGTTGCAGCTGGCTTAGGCAAGTGCCAGGACATGGGTATGTCCTGGTGCTGGAGGCTGAGCCCTCTTCCGGGTGCCCATGTGAGGAGCTGGATGTTCACTTCCAAGCACTCCAGCATGACAGCGTTAGGGAGGGCGAGAGCTGCAAAAGTTAGACACCAGGCTAACCTCAAACTCACAGAGACCCGCCTGCCTGCCTCTGCCTCTGCCTCCCCAGTGCTGGAATTAAAGGCGTGCACCACTGGCTTGCTTCATCCTTTTCATAGTGTCTGGGGAGGTATGTTAACAATGTAATACCCTTTGACCCTGGTGACGACTTCTGTCCCCTGTTAGCCTCTAGCAGGTCACCAGTATCCCTAGAAAGAGAATTAACTTTCCCTTTGCTGACCGTGATCTTCTTTATTGTAGAGATTGTAGTCTGACTGTGTGAGGCTAGATTAGCTGCTGTAATATGCCTAAAGAACTCTGTGCTGTATTTCAGGTCTTGGGCGCGCCATCTTTTCGTATGTTGGCCTGGCATGTCCTCATGGGAAATCAGGTGATCTGGAAAAGCAGAGATGTGAACCTGGTTCATTCCGCATTTGAAGTCCTCCGGGTGAGAACCTTCCCCCGTGTGCTAAGGTTTGGCTTGGGGCAGACTGTTGGGGGTATCACCAGTGCAGAGCCTCAGAAGTTGCTTTTCTTTGCCTGGTGATGGCGGGCATTGGCGCTCCCGTGGAAGGAATCCGTATCAGCACTGTTGACAGCTCCACTGTCTCCCATTCCTCAATCTGAAACTACGGAGAAGTTATCTGAGCAAGAGCTAGCACTTGCTCATGCTCCATGGCTGTTGTCAGGTTGGGCTGGTGATGTGGGGCATCTCACAGACTGTCCCCCAGGACCAGAATTGGGGTCATCTGGACGGGACACTGCATATGGGCTGAGAGACCATGAGCACACAGAGGAGGGAGGCCGTGGGCCAGCTGCAGAGGCTGTACCCGTGCTGGATTCTGAGCCGCCTTGTTGTCCCCAGACCATGCTGCCTGTAGGCTGTGTCCGAATCATCCCTTACAGCAGCCAGTATGAGGAGGCCTATCGCTGCAACTTCCTAGGCCTCAGCCCTCCCGTGCCTATCCCTGCTCATGTCCTGGCCTCAGGTAAGTGCCCTCTGTGAGGCACATACTGCCTGCTGCTCTGAAAGGCTCCCGGATCCAGCCCAGGGGTGCACCTGGATTCAAGTCACTGATATTAGGGCAAGGCAGTACCCTGCGGCTCCAGCTGGGGTGTGCTGGGGTTGTCCCGAGTCCCTGGAGCTGCGCCTTCTGTTTGCAGTAGGCTAGTCTGCGCAGAGATGTCTGCGCAGAGCTGTAAAGTTCCCATTACCACTAGCTGCGTGTCTGTGGGCCCGGGCCCTCCAGGCAGTCTCTGTCTACGGCAGCAGTTCTCAATCTCCCTGATGCTGTGACCCTTTAATACAGTTCCTCATCTTGTGGTGGCCCCCAACCATTAAATTACTTTTGTTGCGGGCCGGGCGGTGGTGGCACACGCCTTTAATCCCAGCACTTGGGAGGCAGAGGCAGGCGGATTTCTGAGTTCGAGGCCAGCCTGGTCTACAGAGTGAGTTCCAGGACAGCCAGAGCTATACAGAGAAACCCTGTCTCGAAAAACCAAAAAAAAAAAAAAAAAAAAAAAAAATTACTTTTGTTGCTACTTCACAACTGTAATTTTGCTACTGAATTGTAATATAAGTGTTTGTGTTTCCCAATGGTCTCAGGAGACCCCTGTAAAAGGGTTGTGTAACCCCAAGGGGGTCGCAACCCCCAGGATGCGAACCACCAATCTACAGGCTAGAGTAACAGTGAGACCATTCACAGAGGCTGCTTAGGGTAGATTTGCATATGTCATGTTCTAGTTGAACTGAGGCAGGAGTTACCCTTTAACTCAGTTACTGAATCGACTGCCAAAGGCACTAAGCCTCTTTGCTCCCAGGAGGCCTGTCCTTGGTGTTTAAACCTGGGCGGGCTGGCAGTGGGGTCAAGGGCTACTTTACAAGCTAGCATGTGTTTTGTGGCTACAGAGTTCGTAGTTGTCGTGGAGGTACACACGGCCGCTCGCTCGAACCTCCACCCTGCTGGATGCGAGGACGACCAGTCCCTCAGCAAGTATGAGTTTGTGGTGACCAGTGGTAGTCCTGTGGCTGCAGACAGAGGTGGGTGCTGCTGGCTGTCCCCACTCATCAGGGCGGGGAGGGGGTTCCCCAAGACCTCCTCCTCATCCAGCGTTTGTATCCCTAGTTGGGCCCACTATCCTGAATAAGATTGAAGCAGCTCTGACCAACCAGAACCTGTCTGTGGATGTGGTGGACCAGTGCCTCATCTGTCTCAAGGAGGAGTGGATGAAGTAAGCTCCAGCCTCGTCTAGACAGCTTCCCCAGCTGTGTGTGTGTGTGGGGGGAGGGGTAGATAGTGTGGGGAGAGGGATGGGTAAGGTGGGGGGAGGGGCACGTGGGGGGATGCTGAGGGGTAAGGCAGCTCTCTATAGCAGTGAGCTTTCATGTCAAAAGCAGAATGTGCGCGTAAAAAGGCCAGGCATCAGGCAGTAGTGGTATACTCCTTTAATCCCAGGACTCAGGAGGCAGAAGCACGTGGATATCTGAGTTCGAGGCCAGCCTGGTCTACAGAGAGAGAGAGAGAGAGAGAGAGAGAGAGAGAGAGAGAGAGAGAGAGAGAGAGAGAGAGAGAGAGAAAGTTCATTCCAGGATTGCACAGAGAAACCCTGTCTGGAAAAAGTAAAGCAGAAAAGAGACCAGGCTGGGGCCTGCGGGAACTCATGAGAGTGGAGTTCGGACTAGGGTTCACACACCAACCCTGCTACTTAGTTTGCTGACATGGGAGGTGACCCAAGATCTCCTCCTGCCTTGGGCCCTGTGTCCTGGGACATGGTTGCAGCAGCTACTGAGATTCGATGCTGGTGTGTGAAAGAGGTTCTGTTCTGAACAAGAGCTGATTCTGTATTCCTAGGTGGCCGACCCAGCACATGCTCCGTCAGGTGCAGCCGGGTAGCCACCCTCACAGCTTGATGTAAGAAAGTCACTTGCTGCCTTACGCCTTAAGTCATAGCAATCTTTCATCAAATTAACTAACTAGTTGAACATTTTCCTGGTCTCAAATAATGTAGGGAAAACTCAGGAGCAGTATTCATAAATTTCTCTTCTTTTTCGAGAGGGATTTCCCCTCCCTTTCCCTCTTAGCTGGGCAGGCTTTGGACTTCCCTGGGTTCAAGGCATCCTCCTGCCTTGGCCTCCTGAGTAGCTGAGCCTGCCTGGCCCTCCTCGGGGTGATCCCCTCAGCCTGGCGAGCTGCAGCTCCAGCAGGGCCTGCAGAGCTCCCCCTGGCCCGGAAGTTGTGCTGCCTGAGGAGAGCTTGGCTGGGCTGCGGGTCTGAGTGTTCGTCTTTGTTCTCCGCAGCAAAGTGAAAGTCCTGTTTAAGTTCACCAAAGTGGACAGTCGCCCCAAGGAGGACACGCAGAAGCTCCTGAGCGTCCTGGGCGCCTCAGAGGAGGACAACGTCAAGCTGCTGAAGTTCTGGATGACGGGGCTGAGCAAAACCTACAAGTCCCACCTCATGTCCACAGTCCGAAGCCCCACAGCTGCGGAGTCGCGGACCTGACTCCGAGAGCACCTTCTAGAAGGTGGTGTTCAGACCAGCTCTGTGGGAAAGACTGCGCTTGGGTCTCTGCCTGCTGGGGTGAGGCCCTGTTTGAGGAGTGAAGACTGCTGGGCTAGGCGTCGCCATCCTTGTGACGCTCTCCCATCCCGTGTCGAAATGTAGGGGACACAGAGACAGTGTTCCCTCTGCACCAGACTGCCCTGCCAGGTTCTGTGTCTCTTGGGGACAAAAGGCTGGGAACTGAGAGCAGTCCATCAGCCCGCTCCTGAGGTTCTGCTGTTGCAGGGTGTCCTCGTGGGGTTAGGACAACACCTTCCCACCATGGAAGAGAGCAAGCATCCTGGCTCGTTTGTCTGTGGGCTGATGACGTCATCATCCTGCGCACACCCGAGGCCTCTGCTCCGCTTGCCAGCTCGTAGATACATCAAAACCATGGCTGTTTTGTTTTTGTTTTTGTTTTTTTTTTTATTTTAGTTTGTTAGGGTCTTATTCTGTTTTCTGTCCCAGCTTAGAACTCACGGTGTGGCGTATGCTACTTGCAGACTTGTAGCAGTTCTCCTGCCTCAGCTTCCCGAGTGCTGGGATTACAGAACTGAGCCATCAGGGCACCATGTTGCTTCCTTCCCTGCCGCTGCTGTGGCATTAACCGGCGACTGTAGACCCTGCCGGTGTGCAGACAGACCAGCTCTCACCATCGCGGTTCAACAGCGACACAGCTTGAAAAGAGTGCCCGCAAGCTCTCCCAGTTTGTTTTTATATTTTTGGTGTTTGTTTATATTTAACATGAAGACTATGTTTATGTGTCTTGGTCTCTGTACAGTTGCAAGAATGTTGAAACACAATAAATCTGTATTTTTGTAAACTGATGACTACATGGTTTTATGTTGGATTACTGTGATGGTTTGTATATGCTCTGCCCAGGGAGTAGCAGTATTAGAAGGTGCGGTCCTGTTGGAGTAGGTGTGGCCTTGTTGGAGTAGGTGTGTCACTATGGGTGTGGGCTTTAAGACCTCTTACCTGCCTGGAAGCAAGTACTCTGCTAGCAGCCTTCAGGTGAAGATGTAGACCTCTCAGCTCCTGCTGCACCATGCCTGCCTGCACACTGCCCTGCTCCCACCTTGATAAAGGACTGAACCTCTGAACCTATAAGCCAGTCCCAATGAAATGTTGTCCTTATGAGAGTTGCCTTGGTCATGGTATCTGTTCACAGCAGTAAAACCCTAGGATAGAAATTGGTACCAGAGACTGGGGCATTGCTGTGATAGGCCTGACCCCCCTGCTTTTGTTTGGAAGAATGTGAATTTGGGGACTTCGGATTTGGAAAGCCATGGAATACTTTAAGTGGGGCTTAATGGGCCAGCCTAGTGGGAACATGGAAGACAGTGGTGCTGAGGGCCGTTTGAATTGTGTAGGCCTTATGGCCCAAGAGCTTTCAGTGGAGAACTTTAATATATGGCCAAAAGACTGTTTTTGTGATGTTTTGGTGAAGAGCATGGCTGCTTTTGGCCATTGTCTGAAAGACTGTCTATGACTAAGGTAAAGAGATATTAACTGTATCGACAAAGGAAGTCTCAAAAGCCCAACAGAGACTTTGTTCTCTGGTTAAGTCTGATGAAGAGCATTTTGAACAAATGTAGCAAGCTGAAAAGGGAAAAAATAGAAAATACATAGTTTGAGTATTAAAGGGACACCAGGAAGTGAAATGGAGCTGAATCCTGTGTTCAAGGATATTAAATTGAATTAAGGGAGTAGTGACCTTGGGGCAAGATTCCACCCAGCTAAATTTAAGTCCAGGCATGGTAGTACAAGCCTTCAATGCCAGGAGGCAAAGACAAGCAGTTCCCTGAGTTAAATAAAGGCCAGCCTAGAACAGAGCAAGTTCTAGGTGAAGAGAAACTTATTCAGGCTTGGTGGACGACACCTTTAATCCCAGAGTTTAGGGGACAGATTTAGAGTTTAGAGGGCAGATTTCTGAGTTCAAAGTCAGTCTATGGAGCAAGTTCTTGGACAGCCAAGCTTAGGCAATGAAGGAGTTGGAAAACAGAAAGCTGGTGATAATGTAATAGAACAAGGGGGTCATGTACTAGCCCTAGCAAGCAACAGAACTTGGCAGCTTTGGACACGTAGCTCTGGCTAGAGTCCAGAATAGATGGGACTACTGGGACAATTGATGCTGGTTAGCTGGAGCTAAGGAATTAGTGGTGATTAAGAAGAGACAAAGCCGGACGGTGGTGGCGCACGCCTGTAATCCCAGCACTTGGGAGGAAGAGGCAGGCAGATTTCTGAGTTTGAGGCCAGCCTGGTCTACAAAGTGAGTTCCAGGACAGCCAGGGCTACACAGAGAAACCCTGTCTCAAAAAACAAACAAACAAATAAAACAAAAACAAAACAAAACAAAAAAAAAAAAAAAAGGAGACCAGTATCACTGAGGTGAAATCTTTCTGGGAAGTGTTTTCTGAGAGCACAAAGAAGCTGTGTTCCAGAGATAGCCAAAGTTGTACCTCTTGCTGCAGCTGTACTTGTGTGAGAATCACCCAGGTGGTACTGTTTTTGAAGGCATGAAGAGGTCATGAAGAGCAGCTGAGGGTCAGCACTATGAGAGGCCATGGAAAGCCATTGGTGAAGGTGCAGCCTCTGTTTGCAGTTGATGGCCCAGGACTGAAGGGGTCATGCAAAGGAGCTGGGGCTTGGCACCATGAAGAGAGCCTGTGAGAGGCTATTGGTGAAGCCTAGTTGCAGCAGAAGACCCCAGTGGATTGGAGATGCCAGTGCCATGGGATGATCATCAAGAACAGCAACAGCAGTGAAGTGGATCAACCTGAGCTTAGGGTGCTACAGAGGGCAGAGCTGGAGAAGTAACACCAGCCTTTTGGAGGAGCCCAGAAGATCATGTGTGGATTCCAGACATTGAAGCAAGAAGATATAACATTAAGTTGCCTTGGAGACCCAAAGATGTTTGAGGTGCCAGAGCCGTGGGCTCCCTGCTGAGGAAAGCTGCTAAGAGGGAGTGGAACCAGCCCAGGAGAAAGAAGTTTGTTGTAGTCAACAAAGGTGAAAAAGGAGTTGGAGATCTGAAGACCACCTTGACATCAGACATGGAGATGCAGAGTTTGGAGTTTGCCCAGTTGGTTTCCTGTCTTGCTTTGGGGATTACAATTAAGTGATTGATGAATCTCAGAAGAGATTTTTTTTTTTTTTTTTTGGTTTTTCGAGACAGGGTTTCTCTGTGTAGCCCTGGCTGTCCTGAAACTCACTCTGTAGACCAGGCTGGCCTCGAACTCAGAAATCCGCCTGCCTCTGCCTCCCAAGTGCTGGGATTAAAGGCGTGCGCCACCACCGCCCGGCCTCAGAAGAGATTTTGAACTTTGGACTTTTAACATTGTTGAGACTGTTATAGACTATGGGCACCTTTGAAGTTGGACTATATGTATTTTGCATTATGCTCTCTTTAGGTATAGCCCCCATAGACTCATATGTTTGAACAAGCCTATTGAGACCAGATTGTGGAATGTGATGGTTTGTATATGCTTGGCCTAAGGAATGGCACTATTAGAAGGTGTGGCCCTGTTGAAGTAGGTGTGTCCTGTTGGAGTAAGGGTGTCACTGGGTGTGGACTTTAAGACCCTCCTCCTAGCTGCCTGGAAGCATGTATTCTGCTAGCAGCCTTCAGATGATGTTGAACTCTCACTGCTGCACCATGCCTGCCTGGATGCCGCTATGTTCCTGCCTTGATAATGAACTGAACCTCTGAACCTGTAAGCCAGCCCCAATTAAATGTCCTTATAAGAGTTGCCTTGGTCATGGTGTCTGTTCACAGCAGTAAAACCCTAACTAAGACAGATACTAATAATTCGGTTCCATCGAGGAGATGCAGCTGTGTGTACTGTGTGTCAGATGTACCAGTAGAGCTGAGGGAGGCCATGTAGGGTACTCCTGCGGGCTCAGATGGATTCACACACTGAACAATAGAATCTTACAGGGCTTTCATTGTATATGTGGTCCATTGTTAACAGGGCTGAGCATGATGGCTCAGTCCTATAACGCCAACTCTTGGGGGCTGAGGCTGGAGGAATGCTCTAAGTCTGAGACCATCTAAAGCAGGCTATGCTACGGAATAAGACCTGTTGTTCTAATGGTGCCCAACTCCAGGAAGTAGATGAGTCCCTGCAGATTAGAGGACGGGATCAGAAGCATGGGTATGAGAGGGCCGCCTTGGAACATGGGGGAGCCCCAGCCTGCTCAGCATAGGAAGCGGTGCTGGCCTGGGTGGCCCTGGAGGGATGAAGGAAAGTGATGTCTGTCTGATGGATCAGAGGTCTTCCTGTCTCCCAGCATGTAACATTCCCTGAATCACGTCCCGTGTTCAGTCAAGGCTTCTGATTGTCTGCTGTCTCCGCTGATGAGCCTCTTAGTAGGTAGGAAACCTGAGACAGCCCTGAATTCATCTCACAGAAGGGAATGTGCCCTGCATTCCCATCGGTGAGTTAAACTTGCTGCATCATTAGGGACAAAGGACATGGTAGTGAGCATGGACCACTGTGGATCTGCCCCTTGAAAACAGGGTCATTCTTAAGGATTGATTCAATGATCAGAATGTGCATGTGGTGTCATGTTTTATGTCAACCTGACACAAGCTAGGGCTATCAGCCTCAGTTGAGAAAATGCCTCAAGGTCTGGCTGTAGGCAAGCCCATAAGATGTTTTCCTAATTAGTGGTTGATTAGGGAGGACCCAGCCCATTGCGGCAGGTGGTCCTGAGTTCTATAAAAGAGCAATCCGAGTAAGCCACAGAAGCCAAGCCAGTAAGCAGCGTCCCTCCCGGGCCTTGCTTCCTTCCGCTCCTGCCAGAATGCTCCTGCCCTGCTTGAGTTCCTGTCCTGACCTCCCACGATGAATATTGAAGTGTAAGTCAAATTAAGCCCTTTCTTCCCCAAGTTGCTTTGGTCATGATGTTTTATCACAGCAATAGTAGCCCTAACTAGGGCAGGGACTGGTACCAGGATAGTGGGGTATTGCTGCGACAGACCCGCCCATGTGTTTTTGGGAGGATTCTGGGCGGGCTTTGGAACTTTGAGCCGGGAAAGACCTTGCATGTTCAAAACTGAGTGAGCTGTTCTGCGGAGCTTGAAGATGAGAACGTTAAGAGCAGTGGAGACGGCGAGGCCGGGCTTGTGAGATCTCAGAGAGTAATCCCAGCACTCTGGCAGGCGGATTTCTGAGTTCGAGGACAGCCTGGTCTACAGAGTGAGCTCCAGGACAACCAGGGCTACACAGAGAAACCCTGTCTCGAAAAAACCAAAAAAAAAAAAAAAAAAAAAAAAAAAAAAGAAGAAGAAGAATGGTGATTCTGGTCAGCTGGGGCAAAAAGAATCAGCTGTGATTAACAAGAGACCAGACCCTCTCTAGTGAAAGCTGTGCTTTGCTGGGACAGTTGATGCTGGTCAGCTGGAGGCGAGAAATCAGTGGCGATTCCGTGTTGGGGTGGGCTTCGGTGATGCAGTTGTCTTTGAATCATTTCTGCTCCTGTAAGTAACTCCAGTAAAACTCATTGGTTCACCTTGGATGGTATCTATTGGGTGGTTCACCTTGGATGGTATCTATTGGGTGGTATCCAAGCTTTAGTCAGTTCCTTTTTGGGGTGAGCAAATGTTTATGTCCCCCCTCAGCGTCCATGTTTCAGCCTAGCACTGTTTAGGGCAGCTGTTCTCAATCTGAGGGTCGTGACCCCTTTGGCAGGCTTCTGTCATCAAAAATATGATTAGTACAGTAGAAAAATTATAGTTATGAAGTAGCAACAAAAAGAATTCTAAGACCAGGCAGGGGGGTGCATGCCTTTAATCCCAGCACTTGGGAGGCAGAGGCAGGCGGATTTCTGAGTTTGAAGCCAGCCTGGTCTACAGAGTGAGTTCTAGGACAGCCAGGGCTATACAGAGAAACCCTGTCTTGAAAAACCAACCAACCCCCCCCCAAAAAAAAAGAATGGTTGGAGTCACCACAACATGAGAAACTATATTACACTTCCTCATATTACAGGGTCACAGCATTCCGAACCCTAATTAGTTGAGAGGCACTAGTTTAGGAGGACCTAAGTCCTTAAAAGCTCCTGGTGGGAGGCCATTTGGTTACTGATATGATGCCCTTGGAGTTCTGGGATTCGTTCCTCTTCTAGCCTTTGCTAACTGGCTATTGGGGGGTATTTTGCTCAGCCACCATAACGCACTCCCTTGACACAGGACTGGTGAATACGTTCATGGACTGAAACCTACAAAACTATGGACATTATTAGGCTGAATCTAATTTGTGGTAAGTTAACATTAAAACTAACCATTACTCGAAGCAGATAACCCAAACGGCTTTTCAAAATTTCTCCATTTGTAATTTTTACGATCTGATGTGGAGGATTAAACCTCAGTTAGACCCCAGTGGATCTCTGCTAAACTTATTACTTTCTTTTTTGTTTTGAGACAGGGTTTCTCTGTGTATCCCTGTCTGTCCTGGAACTCACTATGTAGACCAGGCTGGCCTTGAACTCAGAGATCTGCCTGCCTCTGCCTCTGGAGTGCTGGGATTAAAGGCATGAGTCACCACTTCTAGCCCTGATTTTTTGTTTTGTTTTCTAAGATAAATAGTTAATAGTATGATTCCATGTAGCTTTATCAGATGTCCTTATTTTTTACTTTTTACTGAGTCTTTGTGAGTTTCCCATGATGCACTCCTCCTCCTCCTCCTGTATTTACCTTCCTCTCCCTTCCCTAAGGAGTCCATGCTTTTCCCATGTCTTCTGTCGGATCTCGTAGATCTCGCCACTCCCCCTTTCTCCCCTCCTTCCCCCTCGCTAAGGACCCCCCTCACCCCGATGAGATTACTTGTACCCTGCCACTCCCCTGTTCTGGCAATGATCCTGATTTACTTTCTTAGCTTCTGCAGTTACTGTAGATATTTTCTATAAGTTTTTGAAACATTTTTTGTTGTGGTAACATATCATTCTGTAAAATAAGGGTACTATTTAGTGACATTATATTTACAGTATCTGTTTTTTTTTTTTTTTTTGGTTTATTTACTATTTTGTCCTTTTCTTTTTTTGGTGGGCAAATATATTTTAGACCATCATTTTAATTTCTGAATTCTTAAAAAATTTCTAAGGGTTTTTGTGATTGTTTCAGGGATTATATAGTATATACACTTAATTTGTGACAACATAATTCAGATTACTGTTGACTTCTATGTTTTGTTTTGTTTTTTAAAGATTTTATTTTATGTATGTGAGTACACCGTTGCTGTCTTCAGACACACCAGAAGAGGGCACTGGATTCCTGTTACATATGGTTGAGAGCCTCCATGTGGTTGTTGGGAATTGAACTCAGGACCTCTGGAAGAGCAGTCAGTGCTCTTAACCACTGAGTCATCTCACCAACCCAGACTGCTATGTTTTGGGTACAGTTTGAGTTTGTCCCCATGTGCTGAGACTTTCATGCTCTGTGTGATGAAAGTGATGGATGTTTAAGAGGCAAGTCATAGTAAGTGGTCGCAACTGGCTCATTAAAATTTTTTATTACATTTTAATTGTGTGTGTGTGCGTGTGTGTGTGTGTGTGTGTGTGTGTGTGTGTGTGTAGATGTAGATACCTGTGACAGCAGCACATATGAAGGTCAGAGGGCAACCTGTGGGAGTTGGTATTCTCTTCCACCATGTGGGTCTTTTGGATCAGACGTCGGGAGGATAGCAGGTACCTTCATCCACTGTGCCATCCATCTGGCTGGCCCTCTTGCTGACCTCTTTACGGGTCGCTGGCTTGCTGTGACTCCGCGTGATCTCTCCCTTGCACAGGATCCTGCCATCTACCACTGGGTGTCACAGGCAGGAGCGCTGGCGCCATGCTGTTTGGACCTTTAGATGCTGAAACTGTGAGCTAAGGCTACTCTGTTAAATGTGCACCTAGTGTTCATTGGTGAGAGAAAGCAGACTAGTCCCCTGGCTGCCGTCCTGGGGGAGTGACTCCACCTCTTCTTCTGCAGACTGTCATGGTCACAAACATTACAGTGCTACAGTTCAACCCCACTGTACATGGTATTGCAAATAGTTTATAGAAATTAAGAGAATGCACACATATGCTTTTATGAAGTCTTTAAAAAATTTATATCTTGCCTATGCTGTGTGTGTGTGTGTGTGTGTGTGTGTGTGTGTAGTGGTCCAACTTGGTGGTAGGGGCCTTAACCTTCTGAGGCATCTTACCAGGTCCTATAAACCTGAATAATCATAATCTGTCATTTATAGATCCCATGTCATCCAGTTGCTGTCACTGTGCTTCCATTGGTGCATCTTGTACAGAAGGTTTGCTATCAATAAATCACTTGGACTTTTAATTTTTTTCTCTTTTCATTTCTTTCTTTCTCTCTTTTGTTGTTGTTGTTTTGTGACAGGGCTTCTTGTGTAGCCTGGCTATCTTGGAACTCACTCTGTAGACCAGGCTGGCCTCATTCTTACAGAGGTCCACTTGCCTCTGCCTCCCAAGTGCTGGGATTAGAGGTGTGAGCCACCACTGCCCAGCTTTTCTTTTGATTCTTTTCTTCTCTCTCTTTTTTAGTTGTTGTATATTTACATTTTCGTAAACATTTTGTGTGTACCAGTGTTTTGCCTGCGTGTGTGTCTCTCTGTGTGGCCCTTGGCTGGCCTGGAGTTCACCATGTTCACGGTAGCATTGAGCTCATAGAGATCCACCTGCTTTGCTTTTTGAGGTAGGGTTTCTCTGTGTAGCCCTGGCTGTCCTGGAACTCACTCTGTAGATAGACCAGGCTGGCTTTCAGAATTAAAGTTCCAGAATTAAAGATGTGTGTCACCATGCCTGGCTATTCATGCTTTTAAAACTTCATACATTCACCAAAGTATCATGATCCTGTCCACCGCCATTACCACCGCCCTCCTGATGCCCTCTGGCCCCATTAGCTCCCAACTTCTTCTCTTTGGTCACTAATAACGCTGAGTCCAACCAGTGCTGTCCATGTGGACATCTGTATGGAGCTGCCCAGTGGGCACAGACAGTCTCCCTCCCTAATAGCATGAGCTGCCAATAGCTCCTCCTCCATGGGTGGGGCCTTTGGTCCTCTTCCCCTTTCAACGTGCTATGAGTAAACACGTAGAACAACCATGCCATGCCTGAAGTCACACATGACAGCTCTCCTCCTCATCTGTCAGCTCCTACACTCTTTCTACCCATTCTCCTAAGGTATTCCCTAATCCTTGGGAAGAGGCTACTACACATGCACCATCCACAGCTAAACACTCTGTTCCTTAATGGTCAGCACTTTGACCAGATTAGTCTCGGTTTAACTGCTGCCCACTTCAGAAAGTGGGCACGAGCTTGAAACATAAATCTATGGGTATAACCATAAATGTTTGATAGTAGTGGGCATTTATCACAACAATGGTAGGTTCCTGCCAGGTGTGAAATCCCTCCTGTGGAACAGGCCTCATAGCCAGTAAGAGCTTGGTCATTCCCATGACCACCATGACACTATTGAAGCAGTGGGCACGGCTTCCCGGGCGTGTCCGTACTGTAGCGTGCACTGCAGTGCTGAGTGAGGGTTGTGGGTGTTTGGCCTGCATGTGTGCTTGTGCCTATGCGCTTGCTCGATCCCCTGGAGCTGCAGCTATGGGTTATTGCGAGCTGCCGTGTACACGCTAGGAATTGAGTTCAGGTACCCTGGAAGAGCAGTGGTGCTCTTGCCCCCACATCATTCCTCCAGATCCCGGGCTTTTTAAAATAGTTTTTTGGTTTTGAGAACTGCCAGCAGAGTCTGCTTCTGCCCTTGGGGTATGTAGGTGCCATGGCACCCTGGGCTGGACTGGAAGGAAGGGAGCAAGCCGGGCTGGGTGGGCAGAACAGGAAGTGAGTGCAGGATAAATTGCCTTCTCTGGAAGCTGTTTTCAGTGAAACAGCTCTCTCTTACTGGGGGTGCGCAAGGGCCATATAAACCTTGGGAATGGGTAGGGGTGTCGGGGTGAGTGTACATCATTGGCCTGGGCTGAGGTGCTTCGAATGCTTCAACTGCATGAAGAGGAATTCCAGGGGCTTGCTGGCCATGTCCTTATAAAGGGGCAGGAAGCGTAATCTGTCCTTATAAAGGGGCAGGAAGCGTAATCTGTCACTGGGCCTTCAGGCTACTTGATTACTTCAAGGATGATGGAGGTGGGGGATTGTGAAGCTTCTGTGTGCTGGGACTTGCAAGCCCAGAGCAAGGAGGAAGCAGTCCTAAATCCCGCTTGGTCTCTGATGAGATCTTCATGGTTTGGAGACCTTTTGACCTCACTCTTGCTCTGGGCTGGGTCCCACAGCTCTCCAGCTCCACAGAGAAATTTATATATGAGCTTTCTGTGTCACCTGATCCTTCCCAGTCCTCTTCCAACCCTTCACTTGTCCCCTACCCCCAAATTCAGGATCTCTCCTTTAATATTTTTGCATGTACTTACATATGTATTTAATATATATATATATATATATATATGCACACATGTATAAGTAACCTGCTGAGTCTATTTAGTTTTATGCATATGTACATATGGCCAAGGCCAGCTACTTGGGGCTGAATAACCCATATGGGAACTTGTTTCTGGAGGAAACCAGTTATCCCCTTCTCGGTAGACACTGCCCACCTGCAGCTTCATCGAGGGTGGGACTGTGTGGAATTTCCCTGTTTACAGTCTCCGGTTTCCTCCATCGAGGGAGGAATGTCTATCTAACACTGGGTGTCCTGAGCCCCTGGCTCATACAGTCTTTCCCTTACCTCTCCCACAATGCTTAGCCTTAGGTGCAGGCTAGGGTTACAATGCAGGTTTATCAGTTGAGGTTGAGCAAGAGTACCTGCCGCCAGACCTCATGAGCTGGTATCCGTCCCACAGACACTAATCCTTGGCATTTTGATCAGTTGTGGAATTCTGATTGTCTTCATCTGTTGAAAAAAAAAGTTCTTTGATAAGGGGTGAAAGCAGAACTTATCTGTGGATATAAGTTTTTAGAAAACAGAAATTATTTTGACCTAGGAAATTAGCATCAACTAGGTTCTTCCTGCAGGCCTATGACCTATCCATTCCCAGGTAGTTGGCTGTATTTATAGTACCGTTCATAAATACTTCCTGTAGACCGTACAAATCCACAAACAACATGGTAGCTGAAGAAAATCCCAAGGTAGATCCCATTAAAATCAGGACAAGGCATCCCACTATCCCCATTTCTTTTCAGTATAATGCTGAAACTCTAGAGCAGTCGGGTAAGGGAAGGAAATTAAAGGGAGACACATAGGAGAAGAGGTCAAATGAAGGTACTCGTCTTTAATCCCAGCAGTTGAAGGCAGAGGCAGGCAGATCTCTGAGTCTAAGGCCAGCTTGGTCTAGCGCTGAGCGCACATTCCGAACCCAAGAGCTTAAGGCCGGTTTGGGCAGGGTGTGCAACAGGTAGTTTAGCTCTTGGCTGGGGGCGGGCCCCGCGAGGGGGCGTGGCACACCAGGGATTGGGGGCGGGCTAGCGCGTGTTGGACTCGCGCACGCAAGCGCTGGGTGCTAAGGCCGGCCTTTGACAAGGTGGCGGCCATGGGGCGTTCGAGTTGGCGGTTGGTGTTCGCGGCTGGCGCGGGTCTCGCGCTGGCCCTAGAGGCACTGCCGTGGCTGATGCGTTGGCTGTTGGCTGGGCGGCGGCCACGGCGCGAGGTGCTCTTCTTCCCCTCACAGGTGACCTGCACCGAGGCTTTACTGCAGGCCCCAGGGCTGCCCCCTGGGCCCTCCTCGGGCTGCCCGTGCAGCCTCCCACACAGCGAGAGTTCGCTGAGCCGCCTGCTGCGCGCGCTCTTGGCCGCCCGCTCCAGCCTGGAGCTCTGCCTTTTCGCCTTCTCCAGCCCGCAGCTGGGGCGTGCAGTGCAGCTGCTGCACCAGCGCGGGGTGCGCGTGCGGGTCATCACCGACTGCGACTACATGGCCCTCAACGGCTCTCAGATCGGCCTGCTGCGCAAGGCAGGTAAACCGCCGCGGGTGCACGCTGGCAGAGGGGCCGAGGACTTATTTGATGCCCCCCTGCTGACTTTGCCCAGAGCAGAAAGCATTTCGGGGAGAAGGTGGAGGCAGGCAGGCAGAGATGAGCCGGCCAAGGAGCCAAAGTTACAAAGTCTGTTACATTCCATGTCTGCTCCCCATGAGAGTAAGGTGTGTGGGAATTCCCTCCAGTTTCCAGGCTCTGGCCTTGACCGTAGAGGCGTGTTTAGACTCAATTACTGTGATTGTTCTAGGCTGAGATGGCTGACAGAAGTGAAGGCATGGAGAATAAAACTTGAGTCAGTGTGAACCCAGCCAACACTGAGAAGCCCTTAGCTGATGTGTGACCACAGGGGAGTAGGAGTGACAGTGTTGATTAGTGAGTTTCCCTAGGCTCTGTGATCACTGGAACATGGACCCTGCAGTGTGGTGAACACCTGCTTCTCAGCCATCACCTCTGGGCCCACAGGTATGTCTGACCGGTCTGCAGCTCTGCCCAGGCAAGAGGTGTGATCTCTGCCTTCCCTAGGCCCGGCGCCCTTGTTTGTCTTACTTCACGTGGTTGGCGCTGCAGGAACACAAACTGACTAGATCCCACCTTAGCCAAGAGTCAGTGTCCCCAACCCCACAGTGGAGGACAGGTTTGGGGAGCTTTGTAGTGCTTTTGAGGCATTTTTTTGCAAACAGCCTGTCTTCCCACTTCCTGTGGATGGTGCAGCCTTTGGAGCGCAGGGCTGCTTCCAGATAGCTCCTAGCTGTGGTGCTCTTCCTTGCCTAGGAGCTCTCTGGAAGCAGCCCTGTCAGTATGACTCTACCCCTCTGCCCCCTTACTGGCAGTCACAAAGTGATCTTCGACCAGGGTATCATTTTGGTGGTGGACAAGTAGGTATCAGGCATGGATGTCACTGTATTTAGATTTTGGAGAGTCATAAAACCTCAGATATAGAAAGAACCAATACTCCACCACAGACGGAACTTCCACCAATGTTCTGGCCACAACTGGCTGAGTTCCAGATTGTTCCCTCAAGTGTACCATTTGCCAGTGTTTGGTACAACCGGGTATTTGTGGGGAAACACCTAAATCAGAAGGGTCTGGAAGACTGCACAAGGATCCTGTAGTGTGTGAGTGGCTAGGCTAGCCGCACAGAGGCACTGCAACTGCTGGAGAGGCATCAGGAAGGTACAGCAGGCATGGGTGCCCAAGTCAGGGAGGAGGTCCTCCGGCCTCAGGTGAGCTGCAGTGTAGTGGCTTCCTCCAGGCTTTGCTGGTGACAGCAGGAGATGGGTGGAGTGGGACAGGCTGGAGATCGCTTACCTAGCATGTGCAGGACCTGGGTTTCACCCCAGCATCCCTGCCAAACAACTTACCCTTAAAAGGAAGAAGCCAAAGCCAGAACTGTGGTGAGGACAGCAGGTTTGGCTGTGGCACAGTTGTTCCAGTTCAGTGAGTGAGGCACCCTGGGAGGAGGCCATCCGAGTTAGCCAGCCGAAGCAGGCGTGCACTCCTTTCCTGGCTAGGCTTCTGCCCTTCATCTTATCCATTCCAGTGAGGGAGTGACCCGAAAGGCAGATATGTCAAACACCGGACTCCTTCCCCTGCAGGGTTCTGAGGTAGTATTTAGACTTTAGGCTTAGTGGGGCTGGCGTGGGTTCCTTGAAGGTACGCTGTTCCCAGAGGAGTATTTGGTATCCAGACCTTGCTTTCTGTGTGCTGACCTGGACAGACTTGGATTTTCTCTATAATCTTAGGACCACCCTGGGCCAGCCCCTGGGCGTCCTTAGCTCCGACATAGGACCAGCAGGCTTGGGGATAGCTGCACCTGGGTGGGTGAAATAAAGGCTGCCTTGGCTCCACAGGTATACAGGTACGGCATGACCAGGACCTAGGCTACATGCACCATAAGTTTGCCATCGTGGACAAGAAGGTGCTCATCACTGGCTCCCTCAATTGGACCACACAGGCTATCCAGAACAACCGTGAGAACGTTCTGATTATGGAGGACACCGAGTATGTGCGGCTGTTCCTGGAGGAGTTTGAGCGCATCTGGGAAGAATTTGACCCCACCAAGTACAGCTTTTTTCCCCAAAAGCAGCGAGGGCACTGACCCTGCTTTGGCTTGCCCAGTCTTCCAGCTTGTTCTTGTGATGTTCCCTCCTGCTTTGCAGGAGCCTTTCTGGGTAGGCTGGGGAGCAGCTGATCGTCTTCCAGTGCGTGGCATCCCCCCCAGAGGTTAGGAAGGAGCTGACGGTGTTGGACAGTGCTGTAGGCCGTCCTAGTAGTTGGCTAGATAGGCAGCATCCTCTTCTGGGCATCATCAGACGTGCCTCCTAGTATGCTGACCTCCCGCAGCTGGCATTGTCTCCCTGCAGTGTCAGTCACTGGTGAGCATGCGGGCCATGGCCGCAGCAGTGCCAGGCCTGGCTTTTCCACGCCCTCCCATTTAGAGCAATGCTGCGGACTCAGGAGTGGTCTCACCTCTAGCACCTGTGGTGGACCCAGTGGACTCACTCATGACTTTTTGCTCAGTAATGGATCAGAGGTTGACGACGGAGGGAATATTGGAGGTGTGCAGATTGCCCAGGCTGTTACGTCAGCTCTGGTGGGCATTTACAGGAGTCGGAGGACCTGCTTCTCACATGCGTCTGTGACATGCTTCAAGTTATTTATTTTCTATATTTGTTTACATTCCAAATGATTTCCCCTTTCCCAGTTCCCCCCTCCCCATAAGTCCCATAAGCCCTCTTCCCTCAAGTTATTTTTTTTTATATGCATGTAGGTGAAGCGACATGAGCTACAGCTTTGTCACTGTTCATGCTTGTGGGCGTGACAAGCTCCATGTGGCCTCCTGGCCTGTCTGAGTGGATGAAGTGGCCTTCAGTTAACAGCAGATGCCACACGAGGCGTGTTTTCTCACTTTAAATTTTTTTTTTTTCCGGGGGAGAAGGGCCTCACTTGTGTAGCCCTGGCTGGCCTGGACCTCACTATGTGACCAGGCTGGTCTTCAGTTGAGAGCTCTGCCTGGGACAGGCGTGCACCACCATGCCCAGCTATTTTCACACTCTGTAATGTTCTTTTTACTTAGTGTTAGACAAGTAAACTTGATGTTGATTTTCCAAAAGATTTAACAGAAACTGTAAAGTATAATATACTTGGAATAAGTTATGTTGGATAAGTTACTATCCTTTTGAAGCCTGTGGATTAAGTTTGTACTTTTAAGAGGAAGATGTGTGTGTGTGTGTGTGTGTGTGTGTGTGTGTGTGTGTGTAAGATCACAGTGTCCTGTGAGTAAAAGTGTCCTTGAGGACCCTTAACTTCTGGCATATTTCAATAAATATTTTCAAGTATGAATCTTAGCCCGATGCATTCAAATATGGTTACTCTCAGTAACTTTGTTATCTACAGAAATGTGTCAAGACTTATAAAATAACATCACTTTATATATATATATATATATATATATATATATATATATATATATATATCTTTTTGTTGTTTGAGACCCTCCACTGTGTAGACCAGGCTGGTCTCAAACTCACTGTGGCCCTAAGTCTGACCTTATACTCCAGCCCTACACTTCCTAAGCATTGGGGTGACAGTGTGCCATCGCACCCCCTTGTGAGAGCTGTGAGGGGCAAAGTGCACGTGGACATCCATCCTGCTTGTCTCGGCACCATTGAGATGACTCCCCTTAACCTTTGTTGAAGATCAACTGACTATTAATTTTAATGGTTTGGGTCTGGGCTGTGCACTGTCTCACTGTGGTAACGCCAGCAGCTGTCTAGAAGAGTTGTTCTGAGAACTAGCAACGTGACTCTGTTTCCAACACATTCTTAGCTTTTTTTTTTTTTTTTTTTTTTTTTTTTTGGTTTTTCCAGATAGGGTTTCTCTGTGTAGCCCTGGCTGTCTTGGAACTCAACTCTGTAGACCAGGCTGGCCTCAAACTCAGAAATCCGCCTGCTTCTGCCTCCCAAGTGCTGGAATTAAAGGCGTTGTGCCACCACCGCCTGGCTCTTAGCCTCTTATATCCCTGTGTGAATGTTAAAATGACATCAATTCATCAATCATCACTGGCAAAAATTAAAAGGTGTCTAGGACTTTGATAAGTATTATGTTGAATCTGTAGGCCAAGTGGGGTTATCATCTTGATTTTTCTGTTGCTTGGGCATATATATCTGGCTTTTATCTTTAATTTCTCGATCCTTGTAGGTTTTTTGTTGTTCACTGGGCAGCTAGAGATCTAAAGGCATGTAAACATTGAGAGGAGGCCTGCACACTCATAAAGAGCAGCTATGCTCTTGAATCACAAGAGTGAAAGAGAACATTTAGGAAGAGAAGCGACTGCTTCTAGCCTGCGCGGCATGGCTGGCCCATCAGGAGAGGGGGTTAGGATTAAAGCTGAAGGTGGAGGTCTGGATTGTCAGCGCTACCCAGTGTGAAGTGCACCACCCCATCTCCCTCTCCCATCTCCCTCTCTGCCCCCCCATTCCCCCCCATCTCCCTCTCCATCTGTGCCCCCCCATCTCCCTCTCCCATCTTTCTCTCTGCCCCCCCATTCCCCCCATCTCCCTCTCCATCTGTGCCCCCCCATCTCCCTCTCCCATCTCCCTCTCCATCTGTGGCCCCCTCCCCGCATCTCCCTCTCCATCAGTGGCCCCCCATCTCCCCCCCATCTGTGGCCTAACTTCCCAGCAGTGTCCTTAGCTGCTCAATATACCAAGTCTACACTTCCTTGCATTTCTCTTTAAGTATCCTATAGAACTAGGTCTTTGTTAGTGTTTTAAAGTTTGTTTTGCTTTGCTTTCCCTTTGTCTTTTGAAGGATTTTTGACCTTTTAATCTTGGTGTTGATGGTCCTAAATATTTTCCGTCTGGCTTGATTTTTGCTCACTTGGCTGGAGTCTCTCACAGCAGTGTTTGTAGTTTCGAGTATGATTTATTACTCATGTTACTGTAAATGGAATTATTTAATTTGTTCCAGTCTTCAGAACTACTGTGTGGAAATACAACTGAGGCTTGTATCCTAACTTGCTAAATTTAGTAGTGCTAATTTATAGTAATATCATAGAGATTATAGAAATAGACAAATAGAGAGAGGTTAGTAAATGTACTTTTAAGCAAAACATTACGTAGCCAGATCTTACATTGGTAGAAGTCTTTATAACTGATACAAAGTTGAAGTTATAATCTCTTACATTGGTTCAGAATTTATTTGAGGTAAATTTAAGGTTTTCATTGGTATAAATTTATTATTGATATAAAACTGGGATTAATATTGTTACTCCCATGTAGGCATTGTGCCTATATAACACATTTAAGAATACAAGGCTTAAGCCGGGCAGTGGTGGCACACGCCTTTAATCCCAGCACTCGGGAGGCAGAGGCAGGTGGATTTCTGAGTTCAACGCCAGCCTGGTCTACAGAGTGAGTTCCAGGACAGCCAGGGCTATACAGAGAAACCCTGTCTCCAAAAACCAAAACCAAAACCAAAACCAAAACCAAAACCAAAAAAAAGAATACAAGGCTTAGACCCAGTCCTTCTATAACTGCTAGTATAAACTGCTTTTAGATGATTAAGTAATACAAGTTAAGGGCCAGATAGCAAACTCATGGTTATGAGTTAGTTAAAAGGGTGTTCCTGAGTTATTCTGATTAGAAATGGCTGAGAATAGTCAAGGCTTAACAGTTCAGAGATGTTTTAGGTAGACAGATGGTCTTCAAAGGTGTCAGAAGTCCACAGAATGTGATGTTTATTGACATTTCTTTATTAAAGATCATTTGACTGGAGACCTGTCTGCTCCTGACAGCACCTCTTTCTTGAATTCAAAGCATCAATGGAGTTGCTTCAGTTGTGGCGAGACAGTCACCAGGCAAGAATTGCCTCATTTCATCTACAGACAAATACTGTCCCCCCCCCCAAAAAAAAAAGACACATTGCGGAATAGTGCACTGATAATCTCTGCCAAGACAGAGTAATCAGCCCTTCAAAATTCTGCATTACCAAGGTCTGTCAGAGGATCCTGGGCCAGAAGGCTGAAGACCGATGCTCCAACATTTTGGCGTATAGGGCCTGCCCAGGTGATGGGTGGTCTCCATAAATTGGCTAAGTTTTAGAAGCTGTATTTTGTGCTTCTCATACTTTCAGGTAATATTAGTCATTCTTGGATTTCTGATGGGGTTGAAGACTAATAGTCTTATAGCCAGTCCAAGCTGGTTAGCATTTAGAAAGATGATACAGATTTGAGAGGATGGTTTTCAGATGGGTCACAGTCTGAAGCCAGGACTTGAGTCAGGTGTAGAATTATAAGTCTTTTAAGTTTGAATAGATGGCAGGGGTACTACTTGATAAAAAATGATTGGGTGTTAGGTCTATCTTGTCATAATTGTGCTCAATTGATGTCTGAGATAATTGGACAGAAAGGGGGAAGAAATGTTGTGGATAGCCCTGGGCTTGTATTTTGATGCTAATTCCACTCCTCAGAGGGGCTGCAGACGAGGAGTTGCCTTGTGAATCTTCTCCCCACCTTAACTTTTCAAATAAAGGCTTGAGCCAATGATTGGGCAGGAGGAAGTGGGAGGAGCTGAGTCTAGGGGAGGAGCAATGGGGAGAAAACAGGAAGGGGAGGAGCAACAGAAGAAAAACAAAAAACAAAAAACCGGAGAGGTGGCAGAGAAGCTGGGGGCCTGGAGAAACCACAAGTTATATGGGATAATATAGATGGAAACAGAGTAGTGTGGTGGGAGGTCACCCAATCTAGGCTTGTAGCTTGTTTTGTTAACTGTTGAGTTGAGCTTTTTTTAATTGGGGAATTGGGTTGGAAACAAAGTAGCAACACTAATTGAATGAAAAAGTGGGAAGAAGAAAAAAAAAAAAAGGACATGCCTAAACTATGGAGGAGAACCAGGCTAAGAATGACCTGTGGACTACCCAGGACCACTGGAGGGGAGCGAGCGAGCGAGCGAGAGAGGAGTTCTTGAACCAAGCAGGTGGTGGGCTGAGGCCTAAAGATCCTTGTAGCCAAAATGGCTGAGTCAAGTCGAGATCAGACTTTAGGAAGCAAAATGTGGACTCCAGCTCTGGGAAGGACAATTTTGGGGTAGGGGGTGGGGTGAGAAGAGCTGGGAGAAGCCCCGGGTATTGAGGGATGCTAGGAGAGCTGGCCAGCCTCCGCTTTGATATCTTTATGTGTGCCTCCGCTTCTAGGCCTACCTAACACTAACGGCAAGCAGACCTCATTTAAAAGGAACAGTTTTATTTGTTCCCTTTCAATCAGTGCCTCTTTTTCACTGAACATCTTTAGCTGGGTCCTTTGTACCATACTGAAGGGAATGGTCAGTTTTTCATCACTGAGTGTGATAAGTAGGGTGGGAAGGGTGATTCTTTTCATGGTTTTTTTTTTTTTTTTTTTTTGAACAATTTTTTGAAACAATTTTAACCATAAAAGACTACTACTGCTTACCAACTAATTTTAAATTGCACTCACAGCTTTCAAGAAAATGTGCTAAAACACTCTGACCCTTCTCTGTCTCTGACTCCTTTCTCCCTCCCTCTCCCCACCCCCATATGTTCCAGGCGGGTCTCTTCCCTCCCCCATCTTTCTCCTAAAAAAGAAACTGCTAAAACTACATATCAGGTCATTTTCCCCAAACTTCTTTTTTTGTGTCCATTTGTTTATATAGTTTTTAATGGACAAAAAGCTATTGAAAAAGTCCCTAAACCTCTGCATTAACATACTAAAAGTTTTATTTAGTCTTTTTACTAAAAGTATTTTGCCTTTTTATCTTTTTGTTTTGCTGTTTTATAAACTACTTAAGTTGATTTCTAATTAGTAGAAACACTTTGTATTTCCAGTCAGTACCATGTATTTTTATTATAAGGTTTGTGACAATATTGAAAAACCCAGTTATATTATCTTTTGGGGAGGCTATGGGGACAGACAGGGTTTTGCTCTGTAACTCAGGCTGGCCTCAAACTGAATCCTCTCATCTCTGCCTCTCATGCGCTGGAATCACCAGGTTGGCAGCCATTATGTCTGGCCTAAACTTAATGTACAAAAAATGAAATAGAACCATCAAGGATATAGCACAGAGAACACTTTTGTTATTTTAGGTTGTCTATTTTAGGTCATGATGCTTTGAAACAAAACAAAAAATGAGACAGAATTATAATCACAAGTAAATCTGTGAAGGATAGGCCAGATCTAATGGTGCATGCTAGTACTCAATGAACGCAAGATGCCGAGCCGGTCTGAGGACAGTCCGGGATCATGTTGCTGTGGCTCTGCCTAGCATGCCGGAGGCCCTGGGCTCCAGCATCACAAAACCTAAACACAAGAGGGCTTATAGTATCTTGATTAGTGAAGGAATCCCCATCAATTTTTTTGCTATTTTAACTAACCCCTGAAGTTTCTATACCAAGTCAAAAGTATCATAGAATTTAGACATAAAATATTATGGCTTATATGTGAAAATGTAAAATCTCTTTTAATGTGAAATCTAATGTAAATATCCTGAAAACTCAGAGGAACATTGTAAAGAGAGCAGCAGGTTATATCCAGCCCATTCTAGTCTTCGGTGCATTTCCAGCTCAGGACTTTAGGTTCTGCTCTTTGACTGGCAGAGTCAGCAGCCATGTGCATGCAGAGGGCAATGCAAAAATAGTTTATTATGATACAGTTCATGTAAACCACGCAGTATTTACACAGTAAAAACGGTCAGCTACAGCCAGGGACTCTAGCTTGTCACACAAAGGAATAAATATTTCTACAAATTAACATTTCAATTGTAGTGAACCTGACCATAAACTTGTAGTTTATGCCTTACACTGAACCATAAAATCTTGAGGAGTTGGGGGACACTTTATCTGCAGGAAGCCACGCCCTGTGCATAAACACGGAGGCCTAAACTGGCTCTGAGAAGCTGTGCTTGAAGCCTCTCTGTCTCAGTGAGGCTCCATTTTCTTCTACATGTAATTTTTAGTCTGGTAACCGGATTGACTGTATTTTGTTCTGACAAAACACCTAACAAGCCTGTTTCTGTGGAGATGTAAGAGGCCCTGCCAGGTGCTCTGTTCACAAACACGCACCCCACCCCCAGTCAAGCAGCAGTATAGGAAGGTCACCGAGAGTTCTGATTGTCAAGGAGCCACTGTGACCGGGGTTCTTAATATTCTACACAGCAAACCTACAGAAAGCCACATCGGTTAGTAACCACAGAACTGGTTTTGGGTCCTGGCATTAAAGCATTAATACCAAAGGTAAATCTTAAAATGATTTAAAATTCATTTATATCAAAGTTTGTGATAGAAACAAAGTAGTGAATTTAGTGTTCTTTACAATCTATCCCTTAAGTAAAATTAGATGCGTGCTCTGTTCTAGAGGAGAGATGGGCCAAGGGCATGCCAGCTGTGGCAAGCTGGAGTGGGCTGTGCTGGCGAGGATTCTTAACAATGGCACCTCTTTATGGCAAACGCTGGCAATAGAATCCTGCCCCACAATGGAAGCTGTTCAGGCTGACCCGTGACCCATGAAACTGGAGAGGTCCTGAAGTCCTTCCGTTTTGGAGTATCCCATTTTTCACTCTCCATTGTCTTTACCAGTACAGAAATCCACCATGGAGCTACCTGGAGTCTCATGTTATATACCAATCAGGCAGATAGGAAGCCACAAGTCCAGCCAAGCCCTGCAGTTGTCAGAGCTAGGTACCTGGGCCTGAAGCAGCCCATGCTCCCAGCCAGTTCCCCTAACAAAAACACCCTGAAATCTGAGGGCAGGGTGCCGAAAGTTCCCCATATTCCTGGTTTCCTTGAGTGGCTCCATGCAAGTCTCACAGAATCAGGGCTTGCCATGAGTGTGGGTAAGGATATCTTCAGAGTCTATTGAGTAACCAAAACTTTAAAAGGCATTGCTTACTAACAGTTGTGTTGTTTTGGACAGGGTTTTACTGTGTAACCTTGGATCTTATAGAACTCTGTAGGCCAGGCTGGTCTTTAACTTAGCCTGCTTCTGCCTCCAAGTGCTACTTACATGTGTGAATTACCACACCTAGCTAACTAATGGTCTTGATGTTTGAGGGGTTTACACTGAATGCTACCTTTACATACCTTCAAAAGGGATAGCCGAAGATATTTTATAAACTCACAGCCTTTGCACAAAAATCCCTGCACCATGTCTTAGAAATATTTAACATTACTTGCTCTGATATATAGGAAAGGCTGATCAAGTGAAGTGCAGGCCATAGGCTGTCCTGTAGAATGCTGGGAGCTCCTTATGAGAAAGGCTGTATGAGTCCCCACACTGATAGTCTCTAGTAGTTTATTAGGTGATATCATCATCAGCATAGCAAGAACAGCTCACGCTCCTGTATTGCAGGTGCAGTACAGTCAGCGGAGAGGTAATTTCTGTCCCTCTACCAGCAGAGTCTGGGTTTGGGTGTTACTATGCATCTGAGGACTGTTAGTACCTGTAGCTGCCAGCAGACTTTGGTGTGCAGCTTGCACTGGGTACTTACATGGAGTATGGCATGAGTGGGAAGGCTGCATAGGGCCTCTGGGTGCTTATCCAGCCTGTCTTTGAGAGCCAGGGCATAGCTGGAGGTCAGGAGAAAGACCACTTTGGTGTGTGGGACAGGCCTGCAGGAATCTAAGCTGATGCCAAGGTCACACAGAACAGTGTGCTATCTGGCTACTTCCCTCAGCACCAGCTTGGTGTCAGCCGTGAGGAGTGTGCTTAGTTCTCTGCAGTTCCAGGATAGAAAGAAGTCAGCGCACCATCTCCCCCTGAAGAGAAGTTAACAGTAGTACACATTTCATTATTAAATCTTTCACACCCATTTTGTTTCCTAGTCAAATCTTTCAGGCCCCCTTTGGACAAATGTCCCAAAGATCACAAGTGTGCTGCTTTCTGTAGTACTGTAGTTGAGCCCCAAATTATATATATCTCCATCCACTTAGCCCACCTGTGTTTTGAGACAGTCTTGCTAGGCAGTCCAGACTGACCTGGTATGGTGGAGCCTCGAGTGGTACAGACATAAAGCACTGCTGGATGCAATGGAGGTCAACTCCGACCTTTGCTTTTACTCAGTGAATCTACACATTCTTCCCTCTGGGGAGTCCCTACTTCATGGGATTCTGTCTCCTGGCACTGTAGCCGCCACCATACTGGGAAAGGTGCACCAGTAGCCCTGTGTGAGAAGTGTGCTCTTTGCTCTGGTGCTAGGCACCACACGTGCAAGATGTAATTTAAGCATGTTTACATTCGCTGTCAAATGAAGGCAGGTATGTTCCCTGTAATGGCAGTTTGCTTGTAGATGGCTGCTAGACCACAAATGTCTATTTATAGGGAAATAATTCAGCTCCTACCATGAAGTAGGGAAAGCAAGCATGGCCCTGACTGGACTGGAGCAGCCTTCTTGATCTACACTACCCAGCCTCAGCCAAGCATCCTCTTCTACACATGCCTGGACCAACTCCACTTGCACATTCAATGTCTCCTCTCTGAATATATCAGCTTCAGCTTCTTTCCAGGGAATGGGAGCTTACAGAGAGGTCAGGCAAAAGTGAACCTGGCTCAGGGAGTGAGGGAAAGAAATGGACAGAGGACATGTGGCAGTCCAGAGCAAACTGCTGCAATGGGCCTACATGGCCATCAGGGACTCAGGAAGACCAGCTTCTTGTTTGGTTCACTTTTGCCAGAGGCCAGAAGTCACCACCAAGAAACTCAAGATGCACCCTGATCCACACGTTACTGCTCAGACTGGCTTGGACAGTGGGAGATGATCCAGGAATCTCTGCCCTGTATCAGTTCAGCATTTGGCCATCGTACCAGATACCTGTTGTGGATAGCCCTGGGATTGTATTTTGATAATTCCACTCCTTGGAGGGGCTGCAGATGAGGCGTTGCCTTGTGAACCTTCTTCCCACCTTAACTTTTCAAATGAAGGCTTGAGCCAATGATTGGGCAGGAGGAAGGGGGAAGAGCTGAGAGTCTGGGGGAGGAGAAAAGGATGGGGGTGGGGTGGGTGGTGGGTGGGAGGCAACAGATACCCACAGGTGAAACCAAGCCCTGGAGCAGTGTGTGCTGTATCACAGCAAAGATGAACCTGCAGTAGAAGCCTTGAGTGATAAGATAGGTGCAGTGTGCCTTGCTTCTGACACCCAGGTACTTGGTATTTTTAACAAAACTGACATCCTAAGATTCTGAGGTGTAGGCTTGGCATCTTCAGCAGGCTCCTTGTAGCATCCCAGGAAGCAGAAGGCAGGAAGATAATTGCAATGGGGCCAGAGGGTCCAAAGGCAGCAGGATAGCTGCAAAGAAATCATAACAGAGAGAACAGGAGTCCTCAAAACAGAAGGACAGTTCCTGAAGGCCAGCTCACTCTGAGGTCAAAGCTCAGTTTGAACAGCAGCTCATTTTAACAGATCTGACTTGTCCATAATGCTGAAAATATAAATGGTAACTGAGCATGTGCCAGGTGGGACTTAAAAACTTGTGAAAAGGGGAGGCCCAGTGCTTGTCTGCTGGCCAGTGGCACACTTTGGTATGTCACAAATCAGTTATCTTGAAGTTTCCACCCGCCTGTCTATTAGACCAGCTACACATTGTGGATGGCCGTGGATTCATGTAGAACCATTAGGGGACTCATGAGTTGAATTTGTATACTCACAGACCATCTGACCCACTTAATACTAACAAGCCAGGACATGGATCTAGTTGCGAGGCCACTGACCCTCCCATCTGACATGGGGGCTCTTGTATCCTGCATCTTACAGTATGAATGTTTTCTTATAAGAATAGAGATAAATGGTTTTGCTTTTGAAAAGAACTGCTATAGAATGCTCTGGGTAGTTAGGTCCTGCTCAGCTAGCTAGAAAAGCAAAATTAGCATGGGTTCCCTGTTAATGGCTCCATGAGAAGCAGACAATCAAGGGAACCTTCCAGAGCCCAGACAAATCAGTGTCCTGAGCACGACTGCTGTTTTCGCCAGTCCTGATAGTCTACACACACGGTCTTCTCACCTTTCCCCGATTCTTTTCAGACATTAAAACCCAGCAGTGTTCCCTCTAGATGTCCTTGAGGAGGAGCCAACACGCTCGACAAGTCTGAAGCTTTAGGCTGCAAGTCACTCTTCCTGGCCACCAGAGGACCAGGTTTAGCACAACAAGGGAGGTACGAGCGGAGGAAGGAATGAGAGGGGTCGGGGCTTTTGTGCAAGATTTAATAAAAAACCAAAATAGGAATGGTTGCTTTCAACATTTTCCAGGTTGTGAAAGATTTGCCAGGATTATCTGGGTATGGTTCTAAGCTGCATTAGTGGGCCAAATACAAAATGCTGTCCTCCCACATCAAAAGGAAGTGGGGCAGGCTGGACACTCTCCTAGGCCCTTCAGAAACCAGGCCAGCTAGAACATTCGGTGGCTCTGTTCTGACCAGCAAGGGTGGTGCTCTGCTGTGTGCGGCAGAGCAGAGCCACTGGCAGGTCCCCACGTGCACTCTGAGGCAGGGCTAGCTTATTAACAGGCTGCTGTGCCTTAATACTGACAGTGAGTGTGCTGGGAGCACAAGGGGGCTGCTCAGGGATCAGTGGGGAAACTGCCCCACTCTACTGCTTGCGCGTGACTAATCTGAGAATACCATGGGAAAAAAGCTGTGATAAAGACAACAGGAAGTTGGAATTAACAGGAAGGGAATGGAGCAAACACCCCACAGAAGTCTCTCATGCATCCATACCCACAGTTCATGACAGCAACAACGAGAAAGCACAGATGCAGATGAAAGAAAGCCACGCTTGGCTTGTGCTGCCACCAGCTGGGAAGGATGTGTCGGTGGGATGGATGCAGCTAATCCTTCTTCAAGTCCCTGGATTCAAAGAGCTTCAAGCGCTCCTGCACCGTCAGGCCTTCCTTCAGACTCTGGTGGAGACAGAGGAGGAAGCAGCAGTTAGGTGTTGGTGCAGCAGTAACAGCGGGCGTCGGCAGGAGGTGCAGGCGAGGGATCCTGAGATTAGTGGGCATGCGAGGGCAGACGGCCCTGAGACAATCCCCTGAGAAGTAGTGTTACTGGAGTTTGCTTTCTCCTGTAGAAATTTACGGGTGAGAAAAGGGGGAAAAATAATAAAGAGAAACAAGACCATGTGTCATTGCTTGACTCTAGTTTAGGGCTGGTTCTTCAGACAAAACCACGAACCACTTGGGTGGAGAACTGGAAACCTGTGCACCTGTCATTCTTCCTATATATGGGGTATGCATGTCTCATCCCTTTGTCTTCCTTACTGCCTTAAGGCAAGGGGCATCCCTGACAGACTACCAAATATAGCTATCAACACATTACACACACACACACTTAATTCCTGTGATCTTGATATTATTTCTTAAGGTAAAGGACATTTTACTAACTGGGGAACAGAATATTTACCACATCTCCCTTAACTATCTTTCCTCTTCCCAAAGCTTTCATTTTTGGAAGAAAAAGAAACTCCAGTTCTTAGATAATTGGAAATCAATGTGTTTTTAGTATGCCCAGGTCAGCATTGATTTTTGTTGGCAATAAACCTTAGTGTCAGGCTCAGCCTTGCCATAAACGCAGGTTATACTAGGAAAGGGGCAGTCAGTGTGCTTCTCGAGGTTGAGGCCCAGCTTCCTGCAGGGTATGAAGAAGGAACTGGGCTGTGGTTGGTGTCCTACCAGATTCCCCATAATAACTTTTGTTTTTTGAGTTAGGTTCTCATATAGCTGAGGCTGTGCTTGAATGAGTACATATTGTCTTTTTTACTAACAGGTTATGTGTGTGAAGTGACACCCACACCTGCTTCAAAGTATCTTTGAAGCCTCCCCTCCTCGAGTTCAGGTAGTCCCATGTCAGCCAGACTCCCAAAAGATGTTATATAGGTCTACTGGCTTACCACTCAGCAACTGGCCAAACCAAAGAATCCCCCAGGGGTATAGGGGTATTGGCATTGCCATAAATATTCTATTCTAGCTGAGGACTTAGTATCAGGCTGTCCTGAGACTCCTTTGGACAGAATGGGCTCTGGATCTGGGTTCCATGTATCGTAGAAAAACCTCATGTGACAGGAGCAGAATCTGAATGGCCACAGTGGCCCTACATGGCAACTGACGCCCAGAGGTGTGAGCCTACTCACCATACCCACTACATCCTCAGGGCAGAGCATTCAAGACCCACTGTCCCTTACACCCTGAGAAGTATCATTTCTCTGAGGTTTCTGGTCTCAGGTGCAGCTAGTTAGCTTCAGGGCTCAGCATCCCACACCCATCCCATGACAACACTGAGGAGAATCCTCTTTGCTCTGGATCTCAAAAGGCCATGCTGCTGCTATGCAAGCTGACCAAGGCAGGAGATGAAACAGCATGTGAGGGAGGTCCCAATCATGACAGCACAGGATTCAGTCTCTCCCTCTCTCTCTCTCTCTTTTTTTTTTTTTTTTGGTTTTTCCGAGACAGGGTTTCTCTGTGTAGCCCTGGCTTTCCTGGAACTCACTCACTCTGTAGACCAGGCTGGCCTCGAACTCAGAAATCCACCTGCCTCTGCCTCCCAAGTGCTGGGATTACAGGCGTGCGCCACCACCGCCCGGCTCAGTCTCTCTCTCAACAGGGCTTGTGGGAAGCTCCAAATGCGCACAGTCAGCACATGTGCACTGCCATCTTGGACCCCACTTTGTGCATGTGTGTGAGAGGTTGAATACAAAGCACAAAAATGGAATTGGGTCCCCATGCGAATTGTGACAAATTGTGTGAGAAACAGCTCCAGGTCTCGTCTCTGCCCTCCTGCTTCCTCTAAGGGTCAGGTACCCTCTGGAAGCCAATGGCCTTTCTACCTACCATAGCCCTAGTGGCTCCATGAGCACACAGCTGCCCTAGCACTGTGTGACTAGTGACTCTGCTGACCACAGTAGCTCTCAATGGCTCTCAAGGCTGTCTGCCATAGGGATCTAGCTAGCACTGAGGCTCTTTGTTCTTGGCATTACCACCACTCAGCCCCTTGTTACTGCGCCCTGTGTTCAGTATCCCCACAAGTTCACATGTAGGTAGCACACCTCACTGTATAACTTCCTAATGGTGCCCATCCCTAGATGTCCTTTCTTACTCTGACCCAAAAGCCCTACTTGTTCATAGTGACCACTGTGCTTTCTGAGGGCTTCTGGGCAAGAGCTGAACTTAAACTTAGGCTGGAGAAAGTAGTCTCCAATATGCTTAAACCACATTTGCACATAAGTTAGCTCGGAACTAGAGAACAAAACAGACTAGTTAAAAAAGCCAATATTAAAATCCTTAGGCTTTCTCAATACTCTTCCCTAAGGCAACCCTGTCTCCTGTGAGCTCAAGCTGATCATCCTTGCTGGCTTCTGCCTTGCTAGATGGTAGGGAGGCTCATGTATAGTAGGAACTGGCATGCCTGGGAACAACCAGGCCAGAGTCCTTGAGCTGTTATCACTGCATAAAGAAGGTCAACACATATACTTGGGGCACAGCATTCCTGGCACTGACCTCAACCCGGGCAACTCTACTACCTTCTATGGGAAAGACAGACTTTTGCATAAAAAACAAAAGCAGGTCATGTTCAGCCTTGCGTGTAGAGTTGCCAGGCCCTTAGGAACAAAATAATTTTTCAGACTCTTCCCATGCAGTATTGATCAGTTCCACACAGAGCAGCACAACTGGGATCTGTTCTATCTGCAGGGATCTCCCCCCAAACAGCCTTGTTACCAACTGAATGGCTGAGGTCTTTCATGAGAGCAAAGTGCTTGCCAGACTCAGTGAGTATCTGCTATCTCCCTGCAATTTGTTTCCAAGAGAGGAGACAGGAGCTCAGTGTCGTGCAAGTCACCCAGTATGCATGCTGTCTTGTGCCCACCCATCAAGCTGAGGAGGGCCTGGGTAGGCTCAGCTCTGTGAAGGTTAGAGTGCCAACTTCCAGGAAAGTTATTGAGATCTCACGTAGACTGTGTTTGTTGGAGAAGGATGAATGAAGATAATTACAGAGGTGTGCTATGGAGGTGTGAGCAGTGCATGCAGAGCCGCCTGTGCGGGTAGTGGGCAGAGTGAGAAGTGGTTTACCTACACGACAGGGGACTTGGAAGCGGGCGCGACTCAGTTATCCCATGAGACCTGCTCAATTACGGACTGTCAGAGGAAAGAGCAAACAGTAAGACACACACACAATCAGTTCTAAATGCAGCATGCTGGCCAGGCCCTCTCCGCCCATCCTCCCAGACATAACCATCTGAGAGCACACTGGGGGTCATCGACTTCATTTCTCCAAGGTTGGCAGTGTCAGTGTGGTGATACGGATGTGCAGCGAACAGATGTACAGTGGAGCCAAGAGGTCAGATTCACCCCAACTTCTGTGAGGCTCAAGATTCGTGTGAGACACAAATCTCTTCATGCCTTGCTTCTTGAAGCCCTGGCCCCGAGATGGTACTGATGGCATGGAACATGGACCGTGAAGCCACTAGAATCATTTAAACATTGTGACTACACGGCTGGGCTAGTGCCTGCACTAGGCTTGATCTCTCCAGTATCATCTAGCCCCACCTCATCTATACGCTGGACTTCACTCACCTTGGACCTGATGTTTCTGAGTTGCCGGGTAACACTGGATCTGTCTTTCTTTAGGAAGTCAGGATTGCTTTTAGATTTCATTATGTCTAAAGGAACAAAAAGACTCATTACTTTTGCTTTCTACAGTCTTCTGAACCAAACCCAATGTATGGGAAGTTCTAAGTTCACTAGTATAGTGCACCCATACATTTCCTAAATCCAATAACCAACCCACAATACGCTGCTCTTATTGGATACAACTGAGTACCAGAGCACTGGGTTCCCACTGGGGTTTAAGTCACAACTCCTGAATCCCACAATACTGTTAACAAAAGATAGGATCCCCCCTATGGAGATCTTGACTTCTGGGCATACCAACCGGCCTCATTATTTCTGACATAGGACTGGTATCAAACAGACTCAGACCAAATTCTTTTCATGATCCACCCCATCAAGAAAACAGTTCTTATAATGTCTTAAATACAGATGACAAAGTTGCACACTGGGTCATATCACAAAGTATGTCATGGGTATGGGGCTTTCATTCTTGTTAACTAAAATCTCACAAAATTCTCTTTACATCAACATAAAAACACCTCCCATCTTCCTAAGAACTGCACGTTGCAGCTTCCGACAGTCAGTCTGTACTGTTGAGTGGACTGTTGTCCGTGGATGATGCTTAGCACTCTGCAATGTGTGGCACTTGTCTACAGATGCAGTACCCTGTGCATACTCTTCAGAGGTTAGTTATCATGGAGGACAAAAGCACACACACTTCCCCATTCTAGCTCTGCTTCCCTCTTGGTTTCCTACCCAGTGACCATGGTGATCACTCTTTTACAGTGAGCTAGATTTTAAATTGTGCTGTTGTCAGTAGCCTTCCAGAAAAGTAAGTATCTGTACCCATAAGCAACACAGAAGACTATTCCAGCAGGCATGTCTGAATGCTGTCATGGATACTGTTTCTGAACTTGCTGAAGGAATGTTGAGTTATAGGAATATTTGGGGGATTTGGACAGATTTTCAGTCTGTGAGGCTTTTCTTTTTTTTGGTTTTTCGAGACAGGGTTTCTCTGTGTAGCTCCAGCTGTCCTGGAACTCACTCTGTAGACCAGGCTGGCCTCGAACTCAGAAAAGGCGTGCGCCACCACCGCCTGGCCTGTGAGGCTTTTATAAAGGAAGGATCATGATGAAGGTAAGATGAAATCGTGAATTATCAGAAAATGTCAGCCGGGTGTGGTGGCGCACGCCTGTAATCCCAGCACTTGGGAGGCAGAGGCAGGTGGGTTTCTGAGTTCGAGGCCAGCCTGGTCTACAGAGTGAGTTCCAGGACAGCCAGGGATAC
Source organism: Apodemus agrarius (assembly GCA_964023405.1). Lineage (NCBI taxonomy): Eukaryota > Metazoa > Chordata > Mammalia > Rodentia > Muridae > Apodemus > Apodemus agrarius. The sequence goes on along the minus strand of OZ030015.1, from coordinate 44,747,131 downwards.
ACAGAAAAACCCTGTCTCAATCCCTCCCTCTTCCCCCCCCCCCCCCAAAAAAAAGAAAATGTCCAACAGGCCATGGCTCAGCAGCCTCTTTCCCAGCTGCTCTGAATAGTACCTGGATAGTTTCATGAATTCATTCATTCATTCTCTCTCTCTCTCTCTCTCTCTCTCTCTCTCTCTCTCTCTCTCTTTCAAAGATTTTTTGTTTTGTTTTTTGAGACAGGGTTTCTCTGTGTAGCCCTGGCTGTCCTGGAACTCACTCTGTAGACCAGGCTGGCCTCGAACTCAGAAATCCTCCTGCCTCTGCCTCCCAAGTGCCGGGATTAAAGGTGTGCACCACCACCGCCCGGCTTTTTTAGATTTATTTATTTATTTATTTCATGTATGTGAATACACTGTTGCTGTCTTCAGACACACCAGAAGAGGGCATTGGATCCCATTACAGATGATTGTGCGCCCCCATGTGGTTGCTGGGAATTGAACTCAAGACCTCTGAAAGAACAGTTGGTGCTCTTAACCACTAAGCATCTCTCCAGCCTAGATCTTTTCAACCAGCACAAAAAGAGGTCAGTTTTATTGTTCTTGAGCAGACTGTAGGTTCCTTCTGTTCTGCTTGCCCTCAAAGATTTTATGGCAAAACATTTAGATCAAGGAACTAGCAAGAACTCCCCCTACCTAAGTTTTTCAGAAAGCAGACTGTGAGGCCTTGTTTGTATGAAAGGGGCTCTGTGTAAAGGAGCTGCAGGATATGGTTCCTCTGGGGAGCCTGTGCATGTGGGGCCCCTCAAGGAGATTTGGGATGGCTCAAGACGGTTTTTTGGTTGGATTCAAGTGCCAAAACATCTTCACCGGAGCATCCACACCGCTCACCGTATCCTGACACAGTAGTGCCCTCAGGAGATTTCTCGCCCAATGCCTCTGTGGCTGCTTTCAGCTGCTCCTTCAACCTGCTGATGTCGCAGTCCGCCTTGGCCTTCGCAATGCTGAGCTCTGTGTAGATGTCTTTGTACTTGTCACTAGCATACTTCTTATCCTGGAAAGTAAAGGGACAAATGAGTGGCAGCTGCAGACAGGGCACCAGACTCACTCGGAACTCTGGTTGGGGCTAATGTCCTAGGAGAACTAATTGTGGCTTGGAAATGGCCTTGTACCCTCCCTCTCTGAGGCAAAGACTGAACACCAAAGGAAACATGCTGTGAGCAGATGACTACAGGGGGCAAGCTCAGATAGCCTGACTGCCCAGCAATTCCTTGTGGAAGTCAGCCAGGGGAAGTCTCTAGGTTTTAGATTTGCTAAGTGACCTGATCACATTAAGGATTCCATCATTACTTTCTGACTCCAGGAATCCCTCTGAGATGGATTCAACTAGACCAACCTGAATGGCAGACCAAGCCTCACTTCACCCACATAAGACTCTGTGTGTTACTGTACCTACCCAAAGGCATGGTAACACAGGAACCATTGCCACCACCTGACTACGCCAGGGAGGCTTCCTTGTTCACTTCTGAGGCATATGCTTAGAGGCTGGTGTTTTTAGAGAAACCGACTTTAAGATTGCGATATTATAGAGTGTCCTGCCTTGCAAAACTGAGCCCAGCAGAACCTAGCCAGACGTCTCCGCTTTCACCCCTTTGCCCTGCCTCCAAACACTTGGCCTTTACCCGCAGGGCTGTCTGGAGTTCATCCTTGAGAGAGCTGATCTCCTGTTTCAGGTACTGAATTTCTGACTCTTTGACCCGCAACAAGACCTATACGGAGAGGGAAAATGAGGAATGACTCTCAGGAACCAGGTATCCTGTAGTCTATATACAGAGGATGGCTGGCAGACAGTTGTTTCATACATTGAGGAGAAGAGAGCCAACCCTTACTGACACCCAACAGAACACACGACTTAAATACTGCTAAGTGCTTCTACAGAAATGGAAAGGGGGAAATACTGTTAGCCTTGCCAGTCCTGAGAACTTAGGGCCAGAGGCATGAGGACTACATTGAGTTCCTACTACTGACTTGCTTGTTCCCAGAGATGTAGCTGTCAAGGGCTAGACACATTGTTCCTATAGGAACTTCTGCCAACCCTACCACCCCCTCCTCCTCATGCTTGCTTGTCACTGTGGTACAGTCTGAGTTGTCTGTAAAGGAAAATCTTAACCCAATTGGGGTCTTCTTGAGGATGCCCTCCACTGGTGGTTCTCAACCTTCCTAACGCTGCAACCCTTTAAAACGGTTCCTCATGCTGTGATGGCCCCCAACCAAAGATTACTTTGTTGATACTTCACAACTGTAATTTTGCTGTTATGAACTGTAATATAAATATCTAATAGGCTGGATATCTGATGTGTGCCCACATGTTGAGAACCACAGCCCACACATTAGAGTCTTTCCTTTCTCCTTTCAACAGTATTTCTTGTTTTGTCCTTTTCTTTCTAGAGTGCTCTGGAATCCTCTTGCTTCAGCTTCCTAAGCAGTTGGGATTACAGATACATGCCACTGCATAGTGAGCTGTTCTGATTGAAAATAAATATCCTGTACTCTGAGAAGTTAAGTCATGATATATAATCTGAGAACAGCAGGATTCCTGTAGCCCTGAAATAGGGCACTTTATGAGACTTTTTGTGGGCAGGTAAGGGGAAGGGTGGGACTGAAGATCCTCATGGCATTGGCATCTAGAAGGGCCCCTCCCTGCTCCTGCCTGTGGACCTTAGGGTACCTGTTGGCTAACTGCTATTCCAATGACTTTGGGCCTTCCCACAGCTTTCATACATGTTAGCTTGAAGCTTTCTTTTTTTGTGGTTGTTGCAGAGCTAGAAATGAACCCAGAGTTTTGCACGTTAAGCAGGAGTTCTACTATTAAACTATACCCTTCTTGGCCTTTTCTTAAAATCTGGTCCCTCGATGACTCTGAGATAAAGAGCTCTTGTGTGACCCAGGAGCTCCTGAGTAAGGCAGTGTCTTGCTTCTTACAGTACCTCTAACTCATAGGCATCCTTGCCCTGTGTGAGAGGCAACCCAGTGGACTCCCCGCCACCGTCTCCAGTCAGTAGTGTCCGCAACCGAGTAATTTCCGCAGCCAGGCGGTTATTCAGCTCCTGTGGGACAACAGCACAATACAACAGTGACCATCCCACACACAGCTGCATAAGACACTGAGGAGGCCATTTCTCACCAGCAGTGTGCAGAGGCCTAAGAATGGAGGCCCAAGCCTTGTGCATGTTCAAGGCTGTTACCACATAAAAGCTGATCATATGGGCTATGTGAGGATTTATAACTTGTCAGAAATTGGTTCCAGGTCCTCTATTAGGCACTACAGTCTGTGGATGTTCAAGTCCCATTACAAATAGCATACAATATCTGCATACATCCTCCCATATACAGTAGATTGTCTCTAGAATATGTCTAATACCCAGTGCCATCCACGTAATTCCTAAGTACTTAGTTGTAATGTATTATTTATGGAGTAGTGATAAGAAAATAGCAGATGACCAGTGCAAACGATTTCTTTCCTCTCCTGAACATTTTCTATGTATGGTCAGTTGAATTTAGAACTGATTCAGAACTCAGCAGCAAAGGCCAATTGTGTCTCTAGAGCTAAGATTCCATGGACCTTAAAATTAAAATGATTCTGCGGTGGGCAGTGTTATCTTTTCCCACTTGAGCTCCTGAAGACTATTCTGTTTCTGTCCCTCCATTTTCTCAGGCCTTCTTGCTGACTGATAAGTGCTCTTCTTCAAGCAATGCAGCGGCTCAGTGACTCCCAAGCAGTTGCACCCACAGTGCAGTGGTTTGAGGAGCCAGAGAGGGCAAGCACGACAGCGCTCGAGGCCGGCAAAAACAGGTGTTGATAGAAGAGCTCATATTGAACTCAGTATCATGACCCACTCATCCGGAGTCTAGTGAACCCCAGTTTTCTAAGGAGTACTAAATTCTAAGAGCATGACTTATAGAAACAAATGTGAGAGAATAAGCCCAGCCACTGGAGGACAGCGACCCCAGCTTTGAGATAGACTTGAGATGCTCAAACTAGAGGACCAGAGAGATTCAGAGAACTCATCAGATTCTAAGTCTCAGGAAGGGCAGAAGTGGTAGTACCACGGCTAGTATGGGATGAAGGTGGGGCTTAGTTTCTTTTGTCTTACTTGGTTGTGGGCGTTGAGCTCCTGGTTCTCACGCTGGCATTGTCGCAGGGCCTGCCGCTCGGCCTCCAGTGCCTGGGCTAGGTGTGCATTCTCCAGGCACTTCTGGGAGTACTGCTCTGAAAGGACCTCCAGCTCCCGCTGCACTGACTGCAGCTCCTCCCTGCAGAGAGGGAATGCTTAGCACTGACTCCACTCTGGACAGCTAGACCTTGATAATATGTCTGCTCACAGAATGTCAGGTACACTTTGCGGAAATGACTCTGTCTTTCCTGAGCTATCCACAGCTGGCACACTGGTGATGCAACTGGGAGGCAGAACCAGTGTGACAGCAGAGCTCTGTTTCTGAGACATGGAAAGCACCCACTTGGGCAGTGTGCCATTTCAAAGCATAGACACTCGGCACCACAGGACGCCAGTCCTGGAGCTACTGTTTTCAGCACTCCATAACCAGAAGGGCCATCTCCAGTGGGGTGGAGAAGATGAGCCTCCAGTCCAGGAAGCATGGCCACTGGACTTCCTGAGTTGGTGCTTTCAGCCCTAGAACATTCCAGAGACCCCAGCAAAATCAATGGATAATCAATGGATACTTCTGGTACTAACCCAAGGGTCCCTAGCAATGTGACTCCTACTAAGGAAAAATTCGCAAGATGTTTCCATGCTGCCATTGGTCTATCTATGTAAGTCAGTTTATGAGATTTCTAGAACACTGTGGCCACTTTCAACACAAACTGCTGTGGTATTCCAGGCATAAAACAACAGCTAGACCCTGGCTGCTGCTGCTGCTTCTTCTTCTTTTTTTTTTTTGGTTTTTCGAGACAGGGTTTCTCTGTGTAGTTCGGCTGTCCTGGAACTCACTCTGTACACCAGGCTGGCCTTGAACTCAGAAATCTGCCTGCCTCTGCCTCCCAAGTGCTGGGATTAAAGGCGTGCGCCACCACCGCCGCCCGGCATATCCTGGCTTCTTTTAAGGTGCTATTATAGTAGCAGTGGTCCAAACAAACTGGGGATGGGTCTGCAGTCAACCCTAATAACTGCAAGGTACTTTGTTTTGTTTTTGAACAGGGTCTCCATATATAGCTCAGGCTGGATACAGATTTGTGGTAATCTTCCAGTCTCAGGCTACTAAGTGCTGAGATGACAAATATCATCATGCCTAGTTAAACTTACGATTTAAAAATGTCATTTCTCTGTTTCTCAGGGCTCAGTCTTAACTTAAGCCACAGGAAAGCAAGGTAGTGTGGGTTGTACTTGGAACCAAGGTCTCCTCACCTCCCCAAAAGTAACCTTAAAGCTGTCTTAGACTTGGTAAAGTAGCCCTCTCCCTCAGGGCTGTCAGGATTGGTGACTCACAGGTACTGTCGCCTCAGGGCTTCTATGTCTGAATTGATGCTGCTGATCTGAGATCGCTGGCTCTTCTCTAACTCTCGCTCCATCTCCTCTCGGTGAGCATTTTTCATGGCTTCAATGGCTGCAGGAAGAACACAACCAACCTTCAGCACCAAACAGGGCTGCAAGGGGCAGTGTCTCTACTATATTATCCCTCCACAAGGCCAAGGATAGGCTAGTGTGATGCCTGCTCCCTGTTGACGCAGACTCCAGCAGCAGTAGGATTCCGAAGCAGGCTGGTCTATCCTAGACCAGCTCTCTGGGATAGATAAAGGCTGAGAGAATTAAAAAACTAATTCCCCCAGGAAGGGCTATAGGTATGTTATATTTGCCATCAGAAAAACTCTACAATGATCAGATAAATGTCAATGTTCTATTAGTGCATGAGTTTACAAAATAAGAATGTCTGAGAGCTGCTTTACTTTTTCCCCTGCTGCTAAGATAAGCCACTGTACTGTCATTAATCATGTGGAGAAACTGCAACATGAATGGGTGAGACACACTTGCTGGGGCTGTGCTAGAGTACATTCATGCTCTGTCGAGTACTCCGAGGGAGGGACACCCATTGGGGACCAGCTCTGCAGTGTCACAAACAGGGGAACTTTAGTTTGAAGGCTCTCAATAGACTTCTTAATGACTCCCTTTGAATCTTCAAATACCTCTCTCCAAAATGCAGCTTAGAGCCATGGCTGGCACTCACTTGGTCCAGTACCATGCATGAAGCCACGTTCAATCCCCAGCAATATATAAATAGGGTGGGGTGGTACATTTCTGTTATCTGTTACTCCAGCACGGGGAAGTGAATGGAGGAGAATGGGTTCAAGGCTATCCTCATCTACACAGGGAGCTTAAGGATGGCCTAGGATAGAGACGCTGCCCACCACCACCCACCCACTAAGGGGAAAGTTAAATCTTAGGGAAAATGGTAAAGCCAGTCCTCTTCTGAACTACAGGTTCAGCTCCAGACATGAGAAGCCTGTGCTCGTGGACTTAGCCCACCTGATATGGTGGCAGCTGTCTCCTCAGCCAGGAGACGGTCTTTTTCCTCCCGCAGCTTCTCTAGCTCCCGCTGGTGTTGCCTCTGTAGATCTTCAATCTTCTTCTGATGTGTCTCCTCCATGGCGGCAAAGCCTCGCTCACATGTAGCCTGCAGAATGGAAGAGGGCTTAATGGTTTTTCTTTGCCTCCAAGTGGCTGTCCTGTGTAATAAATAAGGTAGCCACTTGCTTGGTCCAGGAAATGCTAAGGTCTCAAAATGTGGCTGGTGATTCAAGCATCAAGTACCAAGGCTGTGTGTCGCTTTGTCCTGGGACTGTGCAGCATCACAGCCAGGTGGTACATGTACTGGTTAGAGTAGCAGATATACGCTGACAAATGTGCTAGGCGGAGAGGGAGGTTCACCTCTGTGGGCTGGGGTAGACACGACTTATTTCTGGGAGCTGAGGTGTCTCAGCTGTTTAGTAAACTTCAAGGATGTCCTCACAGGAGTCAGCAGAACCAACATCTTTCCTTCCAGCCTGTGCCCTCTTCCTTCTCTCTCTTGAAGGAGAGCAGAGGCTACCCACTGAGAACTTTACTACCTTCCAAGCAGAATAGATGAGTTCTAGGAGGAGCCATTCCCCACACCTCACAGCCATGGAGCCCCCACGTCTGACCTGTCAGGGCTGCCCTCCCCAACCAAGCAGTAGGACATGCCCTGTTTCATCTGCAGTTCACAGCTACTCTGACTGTGGGTCATTCGGCCTAAGCTTGGGATAGCCACTTCTGGGTAAAACAAGCTTTCTCATGATTTATAAAAAACAAAAACAAAAACAAAAACAAAACCCTGAAGGAATGTAGCTCTACTTCTATGTTCCTACCCTATCATTTTGCTAATGACATTTTTTACTGAGCCTCACTGTCCCTGAGGGGGGTTTCCCAGAGCCTCTATTCAGCAACTTTAACTTCCTGCTTCCATTCTGGGGCTGAGTGTAGTGTGTGTGCTCTATCAGTCGCCTTCTCTACACGGTCTGTTCACTGTGCCTGCAGTATAAATGGGACTGACCACAGACTGTTTACTGTGTAAGTTTCTGCTTGCCGTAGTTTATTAGTACTGAGAATATTTTAAATTTTTGCCTATTTCAGATTTTGAGGTTCATATAATGGATGCCTGCCTTATAGGAAGTCTCTTCCAATTTATTTTAATTTGAGCATCTTGGAATACATGCAGATAGGTTCCAAAATTCCTATAACAGATATTAATATATCTTTAACAACAGGTTGCTTCATTGTTAAATGTTTTACCAATACATTTATATATCTATAACCAATTTGAAATCTATAAACCAATTAAAAAATTTTGAGTGTGCTGGACAGTGGTGGTGCATGCTTTTAATCTCAGCACTTGGGAGGCAGAGGCAGTTAGATCTCTGTGAGTTCACGGTCAGCCTGGTCTACAGAGTGAATTCCAGGAAAGCCAGGGCTACACAGAGAAACCATTTTGAAAAAACTAAAAAACCAACCAACCCAAGAAAACCAAACAGCAACAACAATCCAAAAAGCAATCACACGAACAACAAAAAGTTGAGTGTGTACTTGTACGTACGTCCCTGGACGCCGTGGGGATGGCTGACGCTGAACGCTCATCTGCCCTCATCACTTCCCCTCTTACAGCCTTCTCGCCTGGACCCGGAGCTTGCTGACTTAGTTGTCTGTCTTGGGGGTCCTTTGCTGCCATCTACTTCATGCTAGGATTATAAGGGGCCACGTCATACCACGCCTACCCAGCATGTACACTGAGTGTTGAGGATTCGAACTCCTGTCCTCATGCTTGCTGCTAAGTACTTTAAACGCTGAGCTATCTCTCCAGCTCCAAATTTTATTTTTAAAGAATCAAAACAGGTTCTTCAGTGACTAAGATATGGACTCATGGTATGTGGTGTGAAGCAGTAGCAACAGCCCAGGCTTCCTGATCTGGGCAGAAATCCAGAGAAAAACTGTTCCCCACTCAGCTCTCAGTCAGTCTGCTGTGTAGCTGTGCCACAAGCCCCGAGGGCCTCAAGTTCTTGGGCACCTACTAAGATGCTTCCTCTTAGCCTGTACCTTTTGTTTTTAAGGTGTTCTCCCACTAGGTAACCTTGAGCCCTTCATAACTATCTGACGTCCTGCTAACTGACTATGAAGTTGCCAGGCTGTCGAGGCTCCTACAGCTGCAAAGAGCAGGTGATGGTGGCCCAGGCTCCCCAAAGGATCACTGAATACACAATTTGCTATTTTCCCACAATGCTCAATGGTTTTTAAAGGTCTAGACAGAAGTCAGGAAAAGAATGCTGAGAACCAGTGCCTCAAGCACCATCAACCTCTCCTGTGTCAGAGAGAGAGAGAGAGAGAGAGAGAGAGAGAGAGAGAGAGAGAGAGAGAGAAAGAAAGAAAGAAGGAAAAGCTCCAGCCTGAATGTCCTTATTGTTTCCCTTCAGTATGGAGACAAAGGGTATTGGGAAACAGTCATAGATGCCCTGCTGAACTACAGCTGTGACAACACTGTGGCAGGAACACTGGCCTGCAAAAAGACAGCTAGAACCTGGCACAGGCACCCTTGGGGCCTGTCCACCTCCCAGTGGGGAAGATGATGAAGACATAGCTACCAGGCCACCTCTGGAATCTAAGAGATGGTTAAGACCTTCCATGGTTTTGGCCAGGCAGTCACACACTGTGTAGGCTAGGATAAAGTAGTGTTCACAGAAGCATGACATGGAAGCCTTCTCAGACACAGTGCTCATTCACACCAACGCTGCCTTGGGAAGCTAGGCTAGGCAAGGAACCTTTGACGCTTTGCAAATATTCCTGTGTTGTGAAGTCCAAACCCTGCTCTCTGAGAAGAGTCAGGTGGTTGACAGCACTTCAGAGATGTGGAGGCAGTCCTCATACTGATGCCTCAACTTTGAAGCCAGAAGGGGTTCTGCGCCAGAGGGTAAGAAGGTAAAGGGTGCCCATGCCTGAAGGGCACGACGGGCACGGGAAGACCTACTCTCCTTTCCCACAGGGATGCTGCTTTCCTTGCCAGCTTCCCTTCTGGGTCAGGAAAGAGAGCATGAGAATGTTACTCAATTCTGCCTGTGCAGCAGCTGAGTGAGAGTTAAGAACTATCTCTTATTCGGAATCCAAGACCTCAGTTGTCCAGAATGTCCCCTTTCTTGCATCACTAAAGAGAAGTGGCTCTGAAAAATAAATGGTGCTAAAGACCTTGAGGCTCTCAAAGTCCCGCTGGTACTTCTCCTGAAGGGCGGCCACATCACCCTCCAGCTCTTTGTGGCCCAGCTCCTCTCGCATGACACCCATTTGGGCTTCCAACTCCTGGATCCGTTCTCGCAGCCCGGTCATGGACTCGGCCTCATCCTCGGCTGCAGGCACAGCTCTGGGCTCAGATGGCCCAGGGGAATCTGGGTGTGGGGGTTGGCAGAGGCTGAGGGCTCCTCGTAGGCTCCATATGTAGTGTTCCTGCAAGGCCCTCAGTTCCTCCTGATGAACAGCCTGCAGTTCCCGGACCTTCAGCTGGAACCTGTCCTCCAGCATCTTCATTTGCTGCACATGATGCTGTTCCATGGCCTGCCTGTCTTTGACTGAGGCGTCTAGCTGGCTGAGAACCCGGCTATGCTCAGCCTGCAGTGTATTTTCAGTGCGGCTCAGCTGCTCCACCATGCACCTGATCTCCTCCTCATATCTGCCCTGCAGGGCAAACATGCTCTCACTGTGTTTGCTTTCTGCTTCTTGTAGACATCTTTGCTGATGGTCCATCTGGCTCACTTTGGCCTTGAGCTCAGTGTTTTCCTTTTCAATGAGGGTGATAACCTTCTGGTACTCACTCTTCTGCTTGTGGAGAAGTTCTTCATATTCTTCTTTTAGGGCCCCAACTGCTAGTGCACGCTTCTGGCAAGAAGCCCCACTAGCCTCTTGACAGGCCTTCTTGTAAAATCTCAGCTCCTTTTCATACTCCAGCCGAATTCTGCATGCTGCATAGCACACTTGAGCCTGAATAATTGCATCTTGAACCAGTAATGAAGAATACTGACCAAGGCCCTCTAGACAAGCATCATATGAGAGATGCTGGGACATCCGCAGAAGCCTCTGGCAACCCCCAAGTGGCTCTGTGGGAGGCAGGACTGGCAAGGCAGCTGAAATCTCCTCAAGGATGCTAGCCTTTTCTCTCAGCTGCTGGGCCAGCTCATCCTGAATGGCAGCAAGGACTTCAGGGCTCTGATGCAAAGCCTGCAAAGGCTCTTGGGAGCCATCTGTGCCTGGCTTCAGAACCTCTCCTAATGGGCTCTGATTCCAGGATGTCTGTATCTGGTCCTCCCTGCCAGTTGGATGCCTGAGGGTTTCTAAGATCTGCTGTATTACTCTTTCAAAGTCTGGGGTTTGATAGGCTCCCAAGATTTCTCCCAGCATGCACTTGTGCTGCTGTAGGGCTGCCTGGGTCCCCTGTAGGGTCTCCTGTATGCTCTGCAGCCTATGGTGGAATAATTCTCTTACTGATTGTGTGGCATAGCTGAGCTCTGCACGAATCCACGTAGCATCAGCCAGACTCTGGGGAGTATGCTGCTGCCTGTCTCCTGATGTGCAGGCTGTTTCTTCTCCCAGTGTCCCTAGGTGTTTACTTAGCGACTCGACCTGGCTCCAGAACTCACCATTCACCAGTACCTTCTTGGCCCAGATCTCCATTGGAGCCCCAGCAGAGGGGGCAGCACTTTCTTCCTTCAGTGGCCACTCCCCTGACTTAGTAAGCTCACAGAGAACACCATATACATCTGAAGTCGTATTTTTTAGAGAGTCAGCTATTTGGTTGATGAGTGAGGCCTCTAGGACTATCTGAGCAGAAAGCAGCTTCCTGTGCTCCTGCTCATTCAAGACGGGCTGACAGGGCTGCTGCACAGGGGCCGCCATACCACTTTCCATGGGGTGCTCCTTCTCTTGCTCAACCTGTGTCCTGCTCTCTGCAGGGGAAGCCCATGGTTGAAGGGCTTTGATGGCACTCACAAGCATACTCTCTATGTTAGCCAGGGAGGCAGCACATGCATCCTGGCCCTCCTCCTGGTCAGCCCATGGCAAAGACCTTAGCTTTTTCCAGCAGTTTTCTAAACATGTCAAGGCTTGGCTATTTTTGGCTTGGAAGTCTTCCAGCTCTCCAGGGTGGTGCTCAATGTTTGTGGCCTTCTGTTGTCTTTCCTGCTCTAGCTGAGAGGCCAGAGCGCTAGCCTGTAGCAGGCTGGTACGGAGCTGCTCCCGCAACTGTGCCTCAGTGCCAGCCCACTGCTGGTGCAGTGCAAGCAACGCCTCCTGACTCTGGCCCTGCTGACTTTCCAGCTTCACAGTCACATCTTTGAGCTTCTCCTCTGTGACGTAGAGCTTCGTCTCCAGCGAGTGAATTATAGAGATGTAAGTTTCAGCATCTGCAGCTGCTGGGAGTGTGCTAGGGGCAGCTTCTGAGGACACACTATCCTCTGAGGGTGACTGGTCCTGGCTGGTGTCTGATGATGTGCTGCTAGTCCAGGCCTTTGCACACCCCTCAGGGTGTATGTATCTTTGACACTGGATTGTAGAGAACCTGATTCTTGGCCTTTTTATCGGGGCTCCCTGATCAGACTTAGATGCGCTCTGCAGATGCCCCTCCCTATCAGGAATATCGGCAGACTTTGGGGGTATGATGTTTTCCTCTTTGCTGAGGCGACTACTGCTACCCTCTTCTCCCAGGCCAGCACTTGGATCTTCATCCTCTGGCTGTGAGTGGGGAAAGCCAGGAAATACTCTGGCAACTGAGCCTAAGGGCAGAAGGCCACTGTCCTCTTCTGGGTCTGTGGTACTTTGAGGCTCTCTGGCATCCTTTGGAGAATCACTCACAAATCTCCGTAGACACTCTTCCTTTTCCTGCAGCTTAATTTCTGTTTCCTCTAAGCTGCTGCCCAAGGCAATCATTTTAACTAAAGCCTCATTGAGATCTTGGTCTTTCTTTTCGAGAACTCTCTCATGTGCTTCCTTAATGTGCTTCAGCTCCTCTTCCTTTTCTCTCAGCAGAGTGCGCACGCACTGCAGCTGGCTAGAGACCCTGTGGTGTGAGTGCTCGAGGCTCTGGTAGTCAGCTTCCCTTCCCCTCAGCTTCTCCTGGAGCTCAGCCACATCCCCATCGGATGTGGCCACACGTTCCATGAGCTCTTGAAACTGATGCTTGATGAGATCCCGTTCATCGTGAAGGCTCTGTACATGCTGGGCTAACTGGCGGATGCTGGCCTCTCGGGCCTCCAGCTCTTCCTCTAGCTTCTGTACCTGCTCAGTGCCTTTGCATGTTTCCTTCAGCTTCTCCTGCTGGAGGGCCTCCACCTGCTGCACGCGGCCTTGCAGCTGATCCTCATAGGCACTGGCCTTATCCTCTACTTCCTTCAGGTTCTGCAGCAGTGCCTGCTTTTCTTGCTCACAGCTCTCCAGCAACAATGTATAGTTCCTCTTCAACTTCTTCTCCATCAGACGCTGGGCTTGCTCACTGGTACCTAGCTGTTGGCTGAGCTCAGCAATGCATTCCTGCAGCCTCTGTACCTCCTTCTGTCGGTCTCGTTGTAATGCCTGTTGTGTTTCCAGGTCCCTGAGTTCCTGTGTCTTCTCTAAGAGCAGGGCTTCTGTACTTTTGAGTTTCTGCTCACTGGCCCTCAGCTGGCCACTCAGCATGGCCTTGCTGTGCTGCCACTCCTCCAGCTGCTCGCGCACCTTGCCCTGCTCCAGCTTCAGCTCACCCTTGAGCTTGGCTAGAGCCTGCTCTTTAATGGCCAGCTCGGCAGCGGCATTCCCGAGTCTCGTTTGCAGGGTCTGGATCTCAGCCTCGTGGTGCCGGACTGCACCCTTGGCCTCCCCGTAGCTATGCTTCAGGGTCTGAATCTGCTGGCTGATGAGCTCCTGCCGCCGGCACTGAGCTTCCAGCTCACTCTGGAGGTCTTGGTTGACTCTATGGAGCCTCTGCCAGGCACCCGATGGAGAGGTGGCCACTTCAGTCTTAAAAAAACCGATTAAATACTGGTTAGTAACACTCAGGCCACCCTGTTCTGAGTGTCACACCTCTGGCCAGGATCAATCATAGAAAAGCTCCTTGGTGGGTTTGCCTTTAATCCTTTGCACAACTTTTTTTTCTTCATATAAAGAAAAAAAATTCAAATTAATGTGGGTTTTGTTTGTTTTGTTTTGGGTAAACATAGCTGCTTCCACATAAACAGAACACAAGGACAAAAACACCAATAAAACAGCCCTAACTGAACAGTATCTAGAAGAAATAAACCAAATAAAGCTGAATAATGGAACACACTGAGAGGTACAAGAGACTCAAGGACGAAATAATTGGTTTTGCAAAACAAAGTATGCAGTTCTAGACCACATGTTAAAGCAGCACAAGGCATACGGCACAACAAAGTGGCGTCACTTCCTTCCATGACAGGAAGAGAAGGAAGGCAGGTAACTACTTGAGAGCTGTCAGCAAAGTAACATTGGAATATTTCCTTTAGAAAGCGTAGTCAGGCCTCCACCGTAAGGAGAAAACTAATCTCTACCTGCAAGAAGACAGAACAAGGGGAATGCAGATCATGAAGCAAAATGTAATAAAACAAACCTTCATAAAGCTCAAAATAAGAGTGAAACATGCAAAACCCAAAATAAAACACAAAACTCCCCATACTGAGAGACACACAAGAGACAGAACTAATATAAAGCAGGGCCGACAACACAGCTAAGTCAGGCGAGCCCCACCTCGAATCTGGCCTGCCCAGGCTCCCTCAGTCTGTTGGTGGGGAAGCCACAGATGTGACACTCAGGTAAGTTCCAGTTCCACACCACGTTCACCAAAGCATGCAGCCCCCCCCCCCAGCAGTTAGCACCGCACCCTACCCCGAGCTTACGTCTCTGAACCCTCCCTCAGTGCTCCCAAAACCCCTTTCCCCTTTTCACTTTTCACTGCAAGCATTTCAAAGTTCATGGGTAATCATTATTAGATTCAGCAGGAAGTTGCCACCATGCTGACCAAGGCTGTTCAGTGCAGATGCACACGATGGTCCATATTAGATTCACAAGTTAGCAATGTGCAAAGCTCCTTAGCGGTGTCTTTACCACCAAGTATGAAGTCAAGTCTTGTATGATGGAACCAACAAAGGCTTTAAGAAAATGACCCTTAAATTAGGGATGGTCTGAATGAATACCCTAAAGGCGTTCTGAGTAGGCTGTGTAGAAGGGCGATGCCTGCCACTTCCAGGCAAGGTCTGAAGTAGGACAACAGTGAGTTGTCTGGAAGGGAAGATGGTACAGTAATATCAGACTGGGGGCAAAGGTAAGCCAGAAACACTCACAGCAGTGTGAGGGATAGCCATGAAAGTAAAGGAGGGCTTTGGCTGAGGGGAGTGAAGAACTCCAGGTCCACTTGCAACTTGATGACAAAGATTAAGGTCAATACACAAAGGTCTGGAAATGCCAACAAGCACCTTGTCAGAGACTCCAGGTCTTTGAAAGCTGAAGGCCTTTGGAGAACAAGTTCTAAATTACACAGGCAGAGGCTGTTACTGAAGGGGAATGAGAGTGCTTCTGGGATCAGTGGGAGAGTTAAGTAGAACCTGGGACCGTAACAGCAATCTAAAACCAGTATCTTAACTTTAGTCTTTGCTGAGAGTTTCAGTTCAGTTCTACCACCCCATTCCACTCTCCCTCACATTTTTGTTCCCCAACAGCATGGACAACATTACAGCTCCTTCATGTCCCAGAGCTAGCATGGATCCCAGGAAGATGGCTATAGCACCTGCTCTCATACCAGGCCACCTGAAGACTGTTTTCTGACATAGCCACATCAGGGGAACTCTAGGGATCCAAGTGCAGCAGAGTTCTGGAAGACGCCTTGAAGAGGACACTGGCCTTGGGCCATCAGCTCAGCACCTAGCTGGCACTACTTTTAGCCTGTTCCTGGTTGGTTAAGTTGGCTAGGTGGTCAAATATCCTCCTGAAACTTAAGACTGGTTAAAAAGGAATGGGAGCAGGTGGGTGGTGGTATACTTTTCTAGTGCTATACTACCTTGCTGTATGGCCCAATTTTTTCAATATGTGCACTGGGCCCAGTCTCACTATGGTGAAAACAATGAGAAATGACATACAGATACATGGGTTTTCACAAAAGCACAATGTCTAGAAAGCCCAAAGAAGAGATCACAAAAGGATTTCATGACCAAAAAAAGTCCTTAGCTGTAGAGATTTGGGACATATTCCCCTTAATTAATGTCCTAATAGCAAGGAAAATGTACAGAATACCACGGCACTAAGAGCCTTGGTCTTGTTGACTGGCCACAGCTTTGCCATGTTTGCACATTCCTAGCGTGTGGGCCCGAGTAGAACTTTGACACGGAAGCCCGAGTGCACTGCTGACTTGGCAGCTGCCCACCCTACCTGCAGCACATAGCCCTCCCGGGCACTCTGTTCTCTGCCCAGGGCAACCCTTAACTGGTCCTGCAGAAGCCGGTTCTGCTCTAGAAGATCGGAGGCTTCTTTCTGGCTCTGCTCCAGCTGTTGGTGAAAACACACACACATGCACTTCACAAACATGATGACAATAAGGAAAAGCAGTTGGCCACAGGTGGCCAAAACAATGGGGATTGTTCACTGGTATCGGACATCTCATTGGATACACAGTATATAGAACCGAACGCAACATCAGCACCATCACTCTCCTCTGGTGGTCAAGGTGCACATTTCCTGTTCTTGCTTTGTAAGTCCTGCTTAGCCCCAATTTCCGCATTGGTTCACAGTTGTACTGTGCAGGCTAAATAGCCCATGTACCGAGTTCCTATCTGGGGAGGTGGCTGTACTTCATTGAGAAAAGAACGCTTCACATTTTTATCAGAAGAAAGACTGTGTGGGAGTCCTTGGCCTAGCATGTAGATCTCACTTTCAGGTCCTACTGAATATTCCATCTGACCAGGTTTACGGAGTAGATTCCACATAAAGTTCTAGTATATCCTCAAATTAAACATGGAAACCTATAACTGGTCTACATTCTGTTTTTAACAGGTTCAAAATCACCATCTACCCTTCCCCCAAATTCTGACATCCTTACAATGCTCTGCGTATGGGAGCTACCCTAGATTTCTGGGTCCCGAGAGAGAGGGGGATGTTAAACACTGACCCCAGACTACTATTCAGTTAAGAATTCAACTAGCCTTTAATCCCAGCACTTGGGAGGAAGAGGCAGGCAGATCTCTGTGAATTCAAGGCCAGCCTGGTCTACAGATTGAGTTCCAGGACAGCCAGGACTACACAGAGAAACCCTGTCTCAGAAAACAAACACCTCAGTATGTAGCCTGCAGGCCAGAGGCCTCATTTTGGTAGCCCAGAAATGACTTAATTTCATTTTACAAGTCAAAGTGTTAGTGCTAGTGACCATCTATCAGGCTCATACAGTCAATAAAACAAAACAAAAAGCAAAAAAGGCATGATAAAGTGGCAGAACTTTAATATTATGGAAAGAGTGTAAGAATATGCCTGAAATTTGCTGAGGAAGATGCCCTAAAGGGGCAAAAATCAGACAGAACCCTGTGCAGGCTGATCACATACTTCAAATAGCTCACGTGAGTATTCTGGATTGTAGGGTTTACTGTTTTGCTTTTGAAATGATTCTGGAGTAACTGTATACATTGTGGGATAGGGCCAAATCTAATATGAACTTCAACCATGTTACATCTTTACTTTATATACATGAGATGGTTTATACATGTGATATGTACATTTTGCTTTGTTTTGCCAGTGCTGGACAGTGAACCCCCAGGGCTTTACTAATTTACTAATATTTACTAATTTTATATAAAGACAAAATTTCATGGCAGGGAATTTTCTGCTTGTGTCATGGTGACAACTAAAAGTCTTTTGGATTTTAAAGCATTTGGATTATAGAGTCATCCTGTAACTTGTTGGATTTTAAAGCATTTGGATTATAGAGTCATCCTGTAACTTGTTTGGTCACAGAATTCACTGCTGACAAATATATGTGCAGGTATAACTGGACACATTTGATGAGAATCCTATGCTATAACACAGGGGCTAGCTTATATGGTTCTGTACCAAGATGTTAGAATGCCTCCTTCTAACACCTGCCCAACCTGATCCCACCATAGCCCTGGGTCACTATTCTACCATAGTACAAAGAAGATGCACTTTTATTGAACCATTTTTTACATGCGGGAAGGGAGACGCCCCACATTACCTCCTTCTCTAGCAGAGAGGTGAGCTCCTGTGTGGACAGCCGCTCACTTCTGTCCTCCAAGGATAGGTGCAAAGGGGCAATGGGCACCTGTTTCTCCTCCCTGAGAGGGGTGGTCTCCACTTGGTGCCACCGCTGCTCAATTTCCACGTGGACATTCTGTGTCTTGAGGTCAGGGGTTCCCAGCAGCCCCGGGCTCCGGTCAATGTCCATACGTAGGGCGGCATCCTCCACTCCCGGCCCATCAATGGTGTCCAGCATCCCAAAGCGCTTGCGGCGCTCTTCCCGACGTCGAGCTCGTTCACGCTCCAGCTCACCTGGCTCAGCTTCAAGACACCCAGGGTCACCAGAATCGGAAGACCCGGTGGTGCTGGCCCTTTCCTGAGCCAGGGCCTGTTGGATGGGGCGGAATTCAGCCCAGTCAAAGGTCTTGGAGCGGCCCTCCCGCCTCCGCTCTCGAGCACGGCTCTTTTTCTGCTCAGGATCTGGCTCTCCTGGCTCAGCTTCCTGCTTCTCATTTGGCCTTGAGCAGGTCTCCAGAGATGTGCTTTGAGTCCTTCCCTCAGGCAACGAGCTGTAGGGCAGTGAGGAAACACAGGAGCCGTCAGAGAGCTTGGACACCTTAGCAGGTCACAGGGCCAGGCAGCCCACACACTGTTCTGATCCCCAAAGTGGCTCTAATGCTGAGGGAGAGTGCTTGAGGGACATGTACTTGGTCCTTCCTTGGACCTAGCTGATGGGTATGGGAAGGGAAAAGAGTCTCAGCTATTCCTGAGACTTTAGTTTTCAACCTTAAAAATGGAGTATTACTGTATGCAGGGAATGTCATGGCAGTCCTATCATGGATAAAGCCAATGGACTTTTATAAATCCCAGGGTAGAGAAGGGTCCATACACTGTCCAGACCCTTGGTGGACCGGGTTGGTAATGAAGCAACCTGACACTATGCAGTGACAGAGCCCTTCTTAGAAGGACTCAGGGATTTCAATAAACAGGAGACACTCTCATCTTGATTTCAAAACTTACTCTGGCTCCAGGCATGACAGATAGGTCAGAATGAGGTTGTGATTATCTGTGGGTCAAGGGGACAAGTGACTCAGGTGTCATAAGCCCACACAGTCAGGTGGAAGGTAGCATAATGCCCACCACTTTGAAGAAGAAGGTGACTAGGGGACACAACCATGCAGATCAATCTTGTCAGTCCTTCAAACTACACAGAGATAGCTGGAGTTGGTTAGCTTGAAGAATATCTGCCTCTTCCCAGTCTTCCCCAAGGAAGATTTCTGGAGAGGCCTCCACTCCAGCAAGAGAGAGTTAAGATATCACTATTGGCAACATGGAAAGAGGCTAACTGGGCTCACTGGGCATAAGTCCTAGTGATTGCTAGATAGCCCTGGTCTCGTCTAAGTCTTAACAGAATCAGAAGTGACAGGATAGACCAAGGGGAAAGAGCCAGGGAGCACTTGTATTTATGCTAGGACCAACAAGGAGCTTGCCAAAGGGACATCAAACAAAAGAGAAAGTGATTCCCATTACCCTTGGGTCACCTGTTCTAGAAGCAACCAGTAAAACCCAAAGTGCTTGGGCCAGTGAGGCGGCTCAGTAGGTAGGGGTACTTGCTACCAAACCTAGCCTAGGACCTGAGTTCTCCCTGGAATTCGCATGGTCGAAGGAGAGAACCAACTCTGACCAATTATTTTCTGACCTCCACATGAGCACAACAGCCAAGGCACATGTACACAAACAATAAAAGTTGAAAACAAACTAACAAACTTGTCCCCTGACCTCCAAAAGTGTGCTGTGAAACCATGCCTCCACAAACACCCACACACTAAGAAATACAAGTATTTAAACAAAAATCAAATGCTTTAGAGCAGAAGGATCAGCAAGGGTCCAGTTTAAGGTCATACAAACATGCAAATAAAAATGAGTTGGAAGGGGCTGAATCAATGGCACAGTGGTGACGAGCACATCCTGCTCTTGCAGAGGGCCTGGCTTGGTTTCTAGCACCACAGGGAACTCAACCATCCATTAAAAGTGAGTTGCAGGCTGGGCGGTAGTGGTGCACGCCTTTAATCCCAGCACTTGGGAGGCAGAGGCAGGCGGATTTCTGAGTTCCTGGTCTACAGAGTGAGTTCCAGGACAGCCAAGGCTACACAGAGAAACCCTGTCTCGAAAAAAAAAAAAAAAAAAAAAAAAAAAGGTGAGTTGCAACATTGCATGCCTATATGACCCAGCACATGGCAGGCTAGGCAGGACAGCAGAGTGGGAGGCCAACCTGGGTAGTATAGCGAGATCTTTGCACAGGGACAAAACAACCCAGAGTGGACCTTTTAGAATTTTGAGAATATTGGTGACGTCTCAGGTCTATGTGGGGAGTTGAAACTGACACTTGGGAACAGGGACAGGATTCCCAACAGTTATGCTCCTGGGGGAGGATGTCCCAACCCAGAAGTACTGTAGTAATGTGAGATATCCTCACCACAGACAACACGACAGAAATGAGAAGAGAGCTCTGACACTACTGTCCTTGCTTCTAATACCTGCTGATGGGCCAAACAGAACAACCCAGGCTAAAAACAAATGGGCATAGAGGCACATCAGCTTGAAGACATATTAAATTACAAAGTAGATTCTAACCAGCAAGACTAGTGTGCGAGAGAGAGATATGGGGTCCCTTGGGCCTCAGTCCTTCCACGAAACATGCACATGAGAGTTCTTGGCACCAGCCTCAGACACTCCAACTCCGATTCCCTCCAGCCATGGCCTCCATCTGCATACAGCCTGAGAAGAGCAGCTCATGTGCCTTTCACTTTGCTACAGGCCTTTGTGCTACAGGCTCTTCTCCTGACTGGAGGAGCCATGGAGAGAGGGACAGAGGCCCCTGCTCATTTGTCAACAGTTCTTTTTAAAAGAAAATTTAAATTTATTTTTTTAATGTGTATGGGTGTTTTGCCTGCATGTACATCTGTGTACCATGTACATGCAGTGCCTATGGAAGCCAGAAAAGGATGTTGGATCCTGGAACTCAGTGGGTGCAGAGACTCGAACCTGAGTCCTCTGAAAGAACAGCTACCTCTCTAATACCCTAGCACAGACAAGGTTTCTCTTTGTAGCCATGGCTGTCCTGGAACTCTGTAGACCAGGCTGGCCTCAAACTCAGAAATCCACCTGCCTCAGCCTCCCAAGTGCTGGGATTACAGGTGTGCGCCACCACTGCCCAGCTAGCACAGTTCTTGAGAATGGCAGAGGGCTATTTTATGGATAAAAGTAGGCCTTGCGGATCTACTGGTCCTGTAATGCAGAAGTTCACATACTGTTTGCTGATGAGTAAAGAAATGACAATGTTAACAATCCCTGAAAGGGAATGAAGACAAGAATTCAGGTTTCCTTTCCTTCTCATTCAACAAGAAATAAAACCAGCCAGAAAGAGGAGAAAGTTTGAGGTAAGAA
The DNA here is from genome assembly GCA_964023405.1 of Apodemus agrarius. Lineage (NCBI taxonomy): Eukaryota > Metazoa > Chordata > Mammalia > Rodentia > Muridae > Apodemus > Apodemus agrarius. Next base: position 44,725,925 of record OZ030015.1, on the reverse strand, counting down.
TAGATATAGCTAATGCTATCACAGGCCAGTACCATTTGACCAACATACACCGAAACCTCTGATCCCAAAACCATACTTGGCAGCAACAGGAATCAAGAGAGGCACAAAGCGCTCTAGGTGAAACCTGGGTGAAGCACAGTAAGACTTGTCACGCATGGAACACCTGTGTTGTCCTAGAGTAAAAAGGGGGGAGGCATGTAGCATGTTCCAAGAAATATTCACAACAGCATGTTAACACAAGAGAGAACAGAGTTTTCAAATGTGGGCTTCAGGACCCACCATCTGAGATAGAAGTATCTCTGGATTATATTAACAACCAGACAGATGTAGAACTCTGATGAGGAAGTGAAAAACAACAGTACAAAGCTACAGTGGAGATAAAGCAAAACTCTGCTTCCACCCAGAGCTGGGGAACATCTACCAGAGAAGGCCCACAGTGGAGCCTGAACCCAGTCTGAGGGCTAAACTCTGCTGACAAAGATCTCCACTCCAAGAATAGGCATGAGAGTGACCTGTGTGGCTTATCAGGCCAGCAGAGGGAGAAAAACAGAATCACAGGCAACATGTAGCCAGCTGACAGTGGGCCAGAAGGAAAAGAATTCATGTTGTAGTATAGTTGGGCTCAGGTCTTAGAGAATGGCAGGTACCCTAGGGCAATTAACTAGGCCTTCATCTTACCTGGTCACATCTGGGGCAGATGTTGGTAGCACGTGTTTCATAATGGTCTGGATCCAGTTTCGTCGTATGCCAGAGGTCATGGCTGACAGAGTGAACTCACCCTCCTTGGTCTAAACAAAAAAATACTAACCATCAGTGGTCAGCCCATTGGGGTGACTGCTGCCTCCATCTCTAAAGTAAGCAAAGTCGCAAAAGGAAGAGGGCTAGGCTAGGTGATTTTCCTAGGAATGTTGTATATAACCTGCTCGAGACAGGCAGACTAATAGGGCCAAACCTTGGGGAGAGGTGAACTGGGTGTCCCCTAAACAAGGCAGTGGACACTTGCTAGTTGCTGGCACACAGACCATCACGTGTTCTTCTCCTCAAAGAGCTCAGCTAGCCCTAGGGACAAGGACACAAAACTGGCCAGGAGCAGGGAGTGGTGGCTTAGCCTCCTAGAGCCTCCACACAGGTTCACAGTACATGTCCAGAGTTCTGGGTGAGTAGACAGCTACTGTGGTTTGTCTAGGATCCCTACTTGGTAGTGACAGTGACAAGATGATATAAGGGTCAGAGTCCCATGTCAGAAAGAACTAGAAATCCCTTAACCTGATTCTAGCAGTCCTTAATCTTTTATTCCCCACACTCTTCATCCTTCTAATGGTCCTACACTCCAATATAAAAATAAAAGAAAAAGAGCAATTTCTGCAACAAAGCCTTTCAAAAGCATTGGGGACAAAGAAATAGAAACCCATTTTTTTTTTTTTTGTCCATACCATGTATCAGGAGTACAGGTCCATAGGCAGAGGATGGCCATATCACCACTAACAGGGAAGACCACATGTGTTAAGATATAACCCTGCTGGCAACTCCACCCATCCCCAGACTCACATGTATCTGAAAGCCATAGTTTCTCTGGACTGGATACTCAGTGACATCATAGCAAGTGGACAAGTCGATTTCTCCATCTAGATCAGCTGCCTGCAGAGGGAAATGAGAGGGCGTGAGGAGATTCAGGAAGAGAGGATGTCCAAGTGAGTATGTTTCCGTGATGTCTTCACAGGATTAGACCTTGACCATTTGTTTTACAAGTGCCGTCCCTTGGGGTGTCAATACCATCATTTCCCTGTTTATCTAGCCAAAGAAATTCTACAATGATCCCTAAATGTTTTCTTTTTTCTTTCTTTTGTTTGTTTTTTTTTTTGAGACAGGGTTTCTCTGTGTAGTCCTGGCTATCCTGGAACTCACTCTGTAGACCAGGCTGGCCTCGAACTCAGAAATCCGCCTGCCTCTGCCTCCCAAGTGCTGGGATTAAAGGCGTGTGCCACCCCTGCCCGGGTGTGGAAGCTGCAGTGAGGAAGCTGCAGTCCTATCAAGTGAATTTTCTGTGCTGTTAACAATGAAATCATGGGCCTTCTACCCTTTGAACATGTCTTTTGCCAGGCATGGTCTGTAACTTTATAATTGGTCACAATACCAAATGTCTATACAATTCATTCTGCAGGAGCAAAATCTATTAACTCCCTGCCTATTTCAGCAGCAGAACTTGCAGATAAACAGAAGCTGCTGAGATGATAAACATAAACCTTCCAACAGTCTCACTTTCTCTTCCTGAGTCGAGGTCTCTGAATACTGCATAGGTTGGTCTCATATTCTTGGATTCAAGAGATTCTCCTGCTTTAGTGTCATGAGTAGCAGAAACAACAGGTATGTGTCATTGTGACCAGACTAGGTTTTTCTTTGACAGTATCTCTTTTTATATGTGTGAATGTTTTCTCTGTATGCCTGTCTGTGTACTATGGGTATGTACTGTCTGCCATTAGGTGGCATTGGATCCCCTGGAACTGTAGGCACATGCTAGTTGTGAACCCTCATGTGGCCCTCTGTAAGAGCAGCCACTGCTGACCCAAACCTCTAGCCCAAATTGGTTTTTTTGTTTTGAAAGCTCAAACTCTATTCATTACTAGCAACAAATTGTCCTTGAAGGAACAGATTCCTAGTTTATTTTCATGAAAATGCCTACCAAACTCTTAAAACTGAGTGACCAGAGCTTATTTGTCAGCTGTTTCTTCAAATAATATTCCACAGAGAAGTGGTTAGTTCAACTGGTAACTCAGTAATTTCTCCGGTAAGGCTTTGGTATGCAGCTGGATGACTGATGGAGATTTCCTACTTAAAGAACATTAAAAGGGGATGTTCAATAAAGGTGTTCTCCACACAAGTCTGATGACTGAGCTCCATTCCTAGAACATATTTAAAGGTAGTAGGAAAGATTCAACTTCACAGTTACCTTCAGATGTTCACAAGAGAACTGTGGCATCTGAGTACTCACACATAAAAGATCATGCACACAAGCGCACACACAAACATAGTAATAATAAAAGTTAAAAAAAAGAACACTAAAGAGAATGGCATTCAAAGGCTGCAACTTAAAAATACCAGGAGCCAGGCGTTGGTGGCGCACGCCTTTAATCCTGGCATTTGGGAGGCAGAGGCAGGCGGATTTCTGAGTTCGAGGCCAGCCTGGTCTTCAGAGTGAGCTCCAGGACAGCCAGGACTACACAGAGAAACCCTGTCTCGAAAAAACAAACAAAACAAAACAAAACAAACAAAAAAAACCCCAACAACAACAATAAAACCAGGAGCTTATTTTATTGTTTTTAAACATCATTAACTGTAGAGCAATACAAGCCCATTGACGATTGGTACAATCTGACTCTGGCCTGTTATCAAGGCACTGGCAGTTTTATCTACTTCTGCTTTTGTGCCATCAGTGTTATAGCAATACAGTTCTGCTAGCAGTTTTGACTTTCACAACACATTTTACTGAATACTTATATTTTCAGCAGGTAAAGGTGCTTGAGACTATGCCTGATGATCTAAGTTCAATTCCTGGAACCTATCTGGTAGTAGAGAAATCCTACAAGTTGACCTCTATACCATGTTGTGGCACATAAAAAAAAACTAAGTTTTGAGTACTAGGTCCACCCATGCTCAAAGTTTACCCTGCTTATCTCATCTACAGTCTCTGCTTCATGTTCTGGAGGCTGATCTCAGGAATTTAAATACATAAACCAGTCAAGAGATTATTTTCCTCTTTTTTTTTTTTTTTTTTAACCCCAATTTAAGAACATGGAATGGCGAATGTGAGATTCGTCAGGTGGATGGGTAATTCTGAAGGACCCCAGATGGAGTCAGCAGAGAAAGATTTGTCAGGGTGCTCAAAAGACTTTTTGGTAGGTTAGGAAAGAGCCCTCTGGTTGGTCTTCTAGGAGTGGTGAGGAAACAGCTCATCTGGTAACATGTCTGCTGCCAAGTCAGTCCCCAGGATCACCTTGGTAGGAGATGACTGGTGCCCCCATACATTGTCCTCTGACATTCGCTAGTGTCCCATGGCAAAACTGTTCCCCACCCCATGCCCTAATACACAAAAAATGATTTTTTAAATGTAAGTTCCTCTACCACAAGAAGGCACAGCAAAGATGTAAGTTAACCTGTCTAGTGACTTGATTTTTGTTGAAGAAAAAGACAAAACTAGACCTGCATTCACCCAGAGTACTAACTTCATTTTTTTTTATTTTTTAGATTTATTTGTTATGAGTATTTTGCATGTGTGCATGCCTGTGTATCACATGTGTACTTGTAGCCTGTGGAGTCAGAAGAGCGCATCAGACCCCTTGGAACTCGTTACAGATGGTAGTGAGTCATATGTAGGTGTAGAAACTCAGATCCTCTACAAAGTCAAGTGCTCTTAACTACTGAGCCATCTCTCCGGACTAACTTCATTGTTCTTGAAAGAATATAGAAAACAAAGTAGTCAAAGACCCTAACTCAGTCCTCAGAGGATGACCATAATGTCTGAGGATGTGTGTGTACTGTCCCAGGAGACTGAGACCATGGAGCCCGAGGCAGCAGGCCACCTGCTCAGACTTCAGCCCCGTACTTTCAGATGCCACTTATGCCTTTGTAGTGTTCTCACCTCCTCAGCCACGGAATCTCTGTAGTATCTCAGGCTCTGATCTGCCAGGACAAACCAGTGTTTCTTCCACTAAGGGAGAGAAAGAGAAACATCCAACTACCCTGCAAACATACCTGATGCCCTCCCTGGCCCCAGCTGAATCTAGGCACCCTGGAGAGCACAGGTAAAGCAGGTGACAGAGGACGGTTCAGGCAGGCAGCCATGCACTCATGGCCTCAGGGAGGCCCTGTTTAGATGCACTCCAGCAATGAGGCAGTGGAGAGTAGTGGGCCTTGGCCAGTTCTGTGCCCCAGTGTGTGGTTGGTGACTGGTGCTTTGCAGGCCTCCATCCTTATTTCAGAGACTGCAGACCGTTGTTCTGGGTCCATCACACAGAACAGTGGCTGTGAAAGGGTGCTGAGAGGCATAGCCACTTGGTGATACACCAGTGTGAGCCCCACTGTGCCAGCAGGTACAAACTAACCTGCCAAAGTCCCAATCTTCATTCTGAGGAAGGGAACTTGAGTCTTCAGGTAAAGCCAAGGGCATTAAATATGGCAGAAGGAGAAAGGGGGGGGGGGGGAAAGGGGTGTGCTTTGGCAGTCTCCCAAGGCAAAAGGAGCTAGGATAGTAGATTGGGTTTCTATGGGCTTCTAAGGCAAGGGCCTAACATGTTTCTGGTCAAGGTGAGGTTTGCAAATTCTTCCTGTTTGGATTTGATAATATTCATAATTCTCAGGACCTAATGGAGCCCTTAAAGCTGAGATGGTCCAACATAAGGATTTTGCAGCCTATGTGTCTGCCTTGTATGGAAACACAATCCAACCCCACAGCCACAGGCTGGCTGTTCTGCCTCTGAGCAGACTCTTTAAGGGAATTTTTAGGAGCAATCATAGGCAGGAGCTGGAACTGTAGGATGCTTTAGGATGTCGGCAGGCCAAGGGCATGAATCAGGGCTCACAAATCCCACCAGGGACAAGATAAGCTGGGACGTGCATCTGCTCCCAGTCCTCCAGGCCTCAGCACTTGCACACACTCACCTGGCCATCCTCATACTGCTTGGTTAGCCAGCCTTTCTTGAAATTCAGCAGGTCAGGCTGAGAAAGGAAAAAGAATTGCTTAAGGGAGACCATTGGTTCCCCGGTGATGGACAACTGTGCTCAGCAGGGTTGTTTTCATGTAGATGAAACAGTACCAGGAACAGTTTCTACCACCTCCCAGATAAGCCTGCCCACTCTCTTGCCCCAGTGTTGCTGCCCAGAGGCATATGTCCCTGAGGAAGTAGTTGAGGGACAAATCTGGGCCTAGCAGCACAGGCTGCCTGGCTGCTCTGAGGTCTCTATTCTGGCCTATTCAGGACTTTGCTCATAGCATGAACCAGATGGAGAGTTCCCAGGCACGTTAAGTACAGGACACCTGCAGTAACAGCTGAAAGGGGACTCCAAAGGCTCCTGCTGAGGCTGCAGAAGGACTGAAGGCCAGAAGCCTGAGAGGCAAACCGTGTCTGGAGTGGATAAAGCAGTAGCAGCAACCTTGTCCAACTTTAAGGCTACTCTTAGACCAGGAATAATTTCAGTCTTATTCCCTACACAGGAAGGTAGGTCAGGACCAGCAGCAGACCTGAGTGGGTGCTGGCTCTACTGAAGAGCAGCCTGCATTCGGCTGGAGACAAAGTTCTCATCTGCTACAAGGATACCCGGAAGGACAGGCTTTGAAGACCCTGGACACCCCTTCTGTGGTCCCCAGTGCTCTTAGGTCTCCTCCACAGCTGTCCTGATCAGAAACTGGTTTTGATGTTTCTTATTACTCCATGGACGGAGAATGATCCAGAGATGTGACACCAACCAGGACAGGCCTCCTGGGAGTTCCTGCTCCATTGTGGAAAGGCCACAGCAGGCTCTTGCCATGCCACAACTGAACACAGGAAGATGAGGCTTCCCTTTGCGAAGCCTTCCTGTAACACATGCTTCACAAGACTTCCTTCTGCAAGAATTGTTTGAAGAACCAACAGAAATGGAGACAAACTTTAGAATGCTCCAGCCCTGAGACCCATACAAAGGGAAATCCCTTTTTGATGGTGCACAGATGTTGCTTCATGAGACTTGGGATGAAGGCCTGCTCACTGCCTTCCTGGCTCCCCTGCTGAGCTGCCGATCTATGAAAGATTCTTAAACTTTCTGCTGTGGTTATCATTGTCGTGCCTGTCTCAAGGAATGGTGGAAGTTGGTCCCTGTGGCTCTTTTCTCTCTGGGTCTCTGGTGGGTGCCAGGAGTACTGGCTACCAGCTGAGTTGGTAGAGAAACTGCTCTGGCTGGGGGATGAGCTGGAGAGTATGCCATGTCTCCTGGAAGGCTGTAGACTGTGCTGAGGACCAGGCGGAACTTTGTCTGCAGCTTCATTCCTGCACACACCCTCAAATGGGACAAACTGTCAATACAACATGGATCCTGTTCCAAAGTGCCACAAAAATAAACACCAAAAGCAAGACAGCAGAGGTCAAGTTGGGGCTTTACACCTGCAGTGGTCTGTGCAGCCTCCTGTGCCCAGAGACCTCCACGTGCTGCTACTCAGGGTGTCACACAGCCCAGTCCTGGTGGGCCCAGAAGGGGAAGAATGGTCAGTTTCCAATGGGTTGTAGACCAGTGGGTGGGGCATTCACAGGCATGAGGGCGGTACAGAGGGAAGGCCAGTGTGGACATATAGACATAAATGGACAGTGGCCCAAAGTGGCCAGAAGCAGCAGTGGTAGTGGCACAGATCTCCAGAGAACTTGGCACGTGGCCTGGGCTCACCGTCATGGAGGATTCTGTGGACCTCCTGTCCAATGACTTGGCTCTTCGGTGTGGAGACAGGGGACAAGCATCTGAGAGAGGAGCTGTGGGGGCTTCGCTGGCAAAGTCCTGTGGCAGAGAGCAGCCACCCATCAGTACAGCTCAAGGCAGCTTGGGTGGCATGGGGGCAACAAGTTGGGTAGTTCATCCCCACTCCTTGAGTGGGGCAGTGCTGTCTAGGCCCCACAGCGGGTTCTGGGATGACCCATGTCCTGGCATGCTTTGGTCAGTAGAGCAGCCTTTTCTTTGGATGCCTGGTTATCACTGGTCCCACCCAATTTTGCAGCTTCTCAGGTAACAGAAGAAAGACAGCAGGCACCTCTTGAGCAACAAAGAAACTGGAAAGAAGAGCGTGGGTACAGCAGGCCACAGAGAGGCAGGTGGGCAAAGGCTGGAGGAATCTGGGAGGAGGAGGACTGCTGAGGTCTGATGGACCCTGGAGCTAAGCAGAGGAAAGGAGGGTACAGCTTGCCACTCCAAAAACAAAAGAAGGAAAAAGGTATCGTATTCAGCTTTGTTCCTGGGTGGCCTCGTTGGGAAGGAATTGTGCTAGTTACAACTGGGATCTAAAACTCATTGAAGCATCTTGTGGTACAGAAGGCTAATGCTGTAAGAGGGAGATGTGGAAGACAGGCTGGTGCTCAAGAGGCTAACTGGAAGAGAACAGAGTGGAGGCCCAGAGGAAACATGTCCCTGGTATGTATGGGACTCAACACGTAGGGCAGTGTGTTCCCCAGACCCAAGCCATGCTGCCAAAGGCCCCACTTGGCCCCACGCTGGAGCTCACCCGCTTTCTAGGGATGGCCCGTCTCTCACTGCGGCCCTGACGAGTGTCACTTGATGGAGTGGTCAGAATCAGCATGTTGGTTTCCATGTGCTCTGCTTTTTCAATGTCCAAGGCCTCAAATTTCTCAATTACCTGGGACCTCCTACAAAAAAGGACATGAAGCTGCTGAACCAGAGTCTCCCTGTTCCCAAGGTGGACTGCGTTCAAGTCCAGGAGGGGCTCCTGTAGTCACCTGCACACCTGGCCTACCTCACTGGGCTCCAGTGTTAGCCTTCCTGTATAGCATGTGAGGCACCGTTTACACAGTACTGATAGGACTTAGGGCAAAGATTCAGTCTACTTGAACTCCATTTTCCCCCCTTTCATGCTGGGCTGGAACAGCCACACTGGGCCTGTATTGGTCCTGCCCCAGCACTGGACTCATACACCTTGGTAACCTCCCTGAGTCAGACACAAAAAAGGACAACCACCACCTCCGCACACATTGCACCCTCTAGTTACAATGCACCTCATAGTAGGGTGTTCGAAACTTAGCAAGATTAAAAGCCCATGAATTAACAGTTTCTGCTAACATTAAAAGCAATCAAAATCAAAATAAAACAAAGCAGTTGATTTCATGTAAAAGGCCAGCGGCCTTGTCAGGCGGTCTCTGGCAGTGACGACGGAGCGGAGATGGAAGCGAAGCGGGTGGAGGAGGCGCGAACACAGCAGAGGGTGGAGAGGGCAAGACCTGAAAGAAAATAAGGCTGGGGAATGAATGAACGGAAAAAGACTGCTTTTAAAATTCAAATCATGATAAATCAAAGTTATATAAGATTTAAAGCAGCAAACCCCAAGGTAATGGCTGAAGAGAAGAAACCCGTAATTACCCCATAGCCTAAGGAGTCACCTTGTGGGATTAGGCAGAAGGCTTGGGCTGCCTACCTGGGGTCTGAGAGCTGACTTAAACCTGCTGGGAGGATGGTCTCTTCTCACCAAACCTGAGGCCCGCTCTCCTAGGGATATCCTACTCCCTCACAATGAGGGTGGGCGTGGCATGCACTCTGAACCAGTGGTGTGGAGCTGAGAGGAAGTGATAAAGGTCCCTCTCAGAAAATTAAAATCTCTAATAAGCAAGAGGAAGAATATGGCCTAGAACCCAGGAACCTCTCTTTTCAGGGGTTACTACACATCTCCCTTAAGAGTTCCTTTCCTCAAGGGAGGGAAGAGGGCAAGAGCAGCCAGGCTCAGGAGAACTTGTGTGTACTCTGCCTCCACACTCTGTATTGTTAGAAGACTGGGGCGGGGTTAGCTTGCTGTACCCGTAGAGGCTGAGGTGAGGAGATTGGCTGGGAGAGCAGTGGGCTATGGAGCTGCTGGCTGCCAGGTAGAGGAAACCCTTTTAAGTGCAGCCAAGGCGTCCTGCACAGCTAGACTGCTGCAGGAAGATCTGGACGCCACTGTCCCAGGGCCATTGTTTCTCCTCAGGCTGAGAGCACTGTATCTGGCTAGAGGACTTCAAGGCCCCAGGATAGCAGGAGGGGCTGTGCCAGGCCAGATGGGCATGCATGGTATATAGGTTTGTAGGGCTCCAAGCAGAGCAGTTAGCATGAGAAACAGGAAGCACTTGCTATAGCTGCTTGACAGAGATGCTGCCAAGACATGATGAGGCAGGAGCTTGGGCAACCTCTGTATATAGCTGGTTCTCAGTGGCTAAGTTGGTGTTTCTGAAGCAACAGAGGTGACAGGAAGGTGCTTCACTCAGGCTACACTGACATGTGTAGCTCTCACAAAGAAAGGTGGAGAGGTCAGGGTTCCATTAGCTTTCTGTTAGTCACTAAAAGTGTTATAAGGATCATAGCTTCTCCACACTTAGCAGACACGGGTCTAAGAACCTTCTGTAAGAACTCCTCCAAAAGCTCGGAAGTCTCAAAGCAAATTCCAAGCTCAGGGCTGCTGGTACTGAGGGAGGGTTGCTTACTGGCTCACTGAAGTTTTCCAAAAGTAACCCCGTAGTTTCAAATTCTTGGCTGTGTGGTAGTCTGTCTTGGCTATAGTAACTCAATGCAAAGTAGACATCTTGTCACTCTAACTTATCAGGGACCAGGATCCAGTCCAGCACCAGGTGGACTACTTGGGCCTCAGATAGCAGTCTTCAAAGAGCAACACCAACCAGCGAGATCATTCAGAAAGGGATAGTTACAGGGTTAATGTGCAGAAGTAGTCCAGGCACCAACAGCAGCTGAAATTCATTCCCGTAGTGGCGAAGAACATGCAAGAACAAAGCCTTGAGACTGCATCTATCTCAGGCAGGTAGGTAAGAATGCATTCAAAATTAACATCTCTCACAAGGAGCCTAGCTAAGCAGGTGGGCAAAATGTTAACTCTGGCCTGGCACTAAACTTAGGGGACAGCTGATTCCATTTTGGAACCACCAGAACTAGCCTGCTCAGTAGCCAGTGCAAACTTGCCCCTGCCCACCTTGAAAGCCTCCTTAATGGTTAACAAAACCTTTTATTCCTGCTAGCCTAAAAGCTTAAAAAGGACACCAGGAGTTCTGGTGCTGGCTCCTATCACAGGGTCAGAGACTTCCTGCTGAAGGCCTACACACTAGCTGTTATTCACCATGAGGGGTGTGGGGGGGGTCACCCAAGTTTTCACATCCTTGAATCAGGGGTCAAAGTAACAGGTATCTTTATTGAGCCATTGTTGGACTGTAAGATTGACAATTATATGGAACACCCCCTCAACACCTGACTGAACTTCAGCCTGCACCCAGGGAAGGGAAGACATTCAAGATATGTCTGGAGTTGCCTTTCTCAACAGAGGACTTCTTTCTAAGTCTAATGAAAGCTGTGCCCTCACCCCAGCAAAGTAGATGGATGTGCTTCTAAACTCTCCTGGGGGCAGCCATGGGTCTTTAGAAACCTGTCTGGTGTTAAGCAAGAAACTTGGCCTGGACACAAAACATAGCTCAGAAATATAGTAGAGAATCTGAGGGGGACTCATGGGTAGACTGTTCTCTAGTCCTCAAGCTTGGGACGTCAGGGCAAAAGAAAAGCAGGCAGGAGCCTTATCTTTTCAGCAGTAAGTACTATATCTCTGTCACTGGTGGGAAGCCATTTCAGCAAAATCCAGAGGTTTTGTAAAGTAGCACCTGAGACACCCAGCTTTTCTTTGGTGGGAAGGACCTATGTTGCTCCCTCCCTTTCCTGTATCTTGGAACCTCTTCAGAGCCCTCAGACAACTGCAGAACTGCCAGCATGAAGATGGCCTGGTCCCTAGCTGCACTCTGAGACTTCTCAGAGAATAGAAGTTCTCTCTGAGAAGAGAGAAGGCCAAGAAGCCTAAGACTCAGCCACACTGGGCCTAATCTGGGAAGCACAACCTATAGCAGCTGGCCTGTAGGCATTTAGTCCCATATCTGGCTGCCAGGAGCTGAGAGCTAGTACCACAGTCTGGGACCCAGAGAGTAAGTGCTCCAGACACTGAACAGAAATAATGTCCCTGAAGTGCACTTGTGTGAGTACAGACATGATTTGAGCCCTCTAGTGCCCTCCTTACCTCCGCTCGCTGCCAAACAGTCGGGCCACCTCTTCCCTGCCAGGGCTCCGGGCCCGAGTCCTATGCTCCAACCGCCTTCTCTCCACCTGGAAGGCTTCTCGATGGCTGATCCGGATGGCCTTAGGGACGTCGGCCAGGGCGGCATACTGCCTGCTGGCTTTAAAGGCAAAGGTGCTCCCCAGTATCTCTGTTCCCCACCCCCCAGCACTGCTGGAGTCCACGTGGTTGGGTGGCCTGCTGGCCTCACCCAGGCTGTCAGGACAGATGCTGTAGACCATGCGGCTTGGGGCTGGAAGACCTGGGGAGTGAAGGGGGTGGCTGAGTTCCTGTGAAGGCGATCCAGGACAACCATACCTGCTGTGTGGGGTGCTGGGGCTGGGTGGGGAGAGTAGTGGGGGCAGCTGCTCCTCAGCCCTCAGGTCCTGCTTGGCCTTCTCCAGGGAGAAGTAGCCGCTCTCTACCCGTACTTTCCGACCACCATCCACACGGTCCCCACTTATGGTGCTTTCATCTAGAAGGCAAGAGGAAGCTTGCTCAGACGGCTGTCAGTTCTGTCATGAGAACTTTCCAGAAGCCTGCAAATGATCACCCAGGAGCTACCTCAACACCCTCCATATTCACACGCCACAGCTCTGAGAGGGCTGGAGGTAAAAGGAGAAAGCTGTGGGCAGGAATGGCCCACCCATCCATCTCCAGTGCCTTTACTCCCTACCCTTTCCTCCAGTCTGGCCACTCTGTAGTTAGACCTGCAGGCAGACCCTTTCATACTGTTCTGGTGGGGAAGCAGGACTTCATCCTAACCAAAGGTTTCTTATCAGACTATAGGAAGAAAGCAACCAAATAGACATCTTTCAGGCTCTTAGTACATTTTTGAGGCAGAGAGGAGGTCTTTTGTAGGCTTGACTTAAAGCACATGGGCTTCAAATGTGGATAGGTGTGTATGCTAAAGAACTCCACTGGAGGGAGGCAAAGAAGGTGACTAACTCTGCTAGGGCAGCACGGCACGCTAAGTGGAGAGGGCATAGTGGTGTCAATGGAGTCCTCCCTGGCCCTTCTTCTTAGCCAGGAGCTAAGATGTTAACAATGAGGAGAGGGGCACTGCTGTCCTAACTGCTATCCCTCTAAAGACAGGAAGTACCCAACCCAGCAGGTTCTAGGAGCTCATGAGGTAGGAACCTGTGGTACAGGAACAGGTCTCACAGAGCCAGAAAGAACAGTGTTTATAGATCTCCTGAGGCCAGCGGAGTAGGTACTACACCTTTCTCCTTCACAGGTGAGGTAGAGAAGCCAAGCTGAACCTCCTAGGCCAGGAACCCAGTCATGCCAGGCCCGTGCTATCCAGAACTGACAATGTACGATGCACAGAGGGAGGAAACATTCAGGACCCATGGCAGGACTCTAGCTAGGGTCCTGTATCACACGCCTAGTATCACCTCCTGTCTCCTGGATGGAGGCCCACTCCAGCAGTACAAGGCAGCGCATCACAACAGGAGACCTGCAGGCTGGTCAGCTACTGCTCACCTTCTTTGCTTTCTAGCCCTGGTTCCCGTGGGGTGCAAGCAGCAGGAGGCTGGCTTTGGCTGGGACTCTGAGCTGGACTCAGGCTGGTCCCATCAGGTTGGTCTTTGGCTCTCATTTCTTCCTGCCAGAGCGTGGATTTGGTGGTAGGAACTTTCTCAGCACTGGGAATGCTGCTGCTGCTGCTACCACTGCTGCCGCCACTACTGCTAGTGACAGCCATCTTAGCAGGTCCAGGTTCCTGGAGAGATAGCAGTGAGGGTGGTAGCATATAAGCACATAGCCCAAGCTAGCACACAGGTCCTGGCTGCTAAATTACAAGGAATATAAAAGAGCAAAACAGTGTTGGAGAGATGGAAAGCCATTTTTCCTGATCGTGGACCCACAGTGCCTTGTCCAAGAGGCCTTGCAAAGCAAAGGTTCTTGGTTTCTACCAGAGCCATATCACAAAGTATCTAAAAGCCCTTTCTTTATACTGCCAGACAGTGCCTAGAATAGCAGTCCAATTATTAGGGGTGTACTCATAGGTATCTGATACACAAACAAAGGGAGATAAGACAAGGCAAAAGAGGAGCACACTCCTCTGAGCCAGGCCCACTGCTATCACGATCATTGGGGAAAATGCAGAAGTGAATTCCACAGCACCCTGTGGTCTTACCCACTCTTAGCTTAAATGGAACACCAGGGATGACGTGAAAGAGCTACTGAAAGGACTGACAGCTGTTGGTCATTCACATTAGAAATCCTATCTTTTTGATGATGATTTGTAGAGGTGGGGCCCTTAAGATTTTGTTAGTCTTGAAAGTGGAGCCCTCACAAATGGAATTAGTAACCTATAAAAGAGGCCAGGAGATCTACTTTGCCCCTTCCATCATGTGAGAGAGGACCAGGAAGTGGATCCACATCTGTTGGCACCTTAACCTTGAACTTCCCAGTTTCCAGAATTCTGAGAAAACCCCAATTCCTATTGTTTAAGGACCTCACTCTGACACTTGTGAATAGCATCAGGACTGATATGAGACACACAACATCCCACTGAAATCTGCACACCCACACCTGTCACATGCACATTTTGTTCTCGAGTACAAGCTGTTCTTTATTGGTATTCCAAGTCATTTCCCAGTTTTCCCAGGGCACAGAAGTGGTATGGCTCTGAACAGAACTCAGCAGACACACAAATCTAGTTTCTAAGTAAACAGAGAACTGGACTCTTTAGATGTTGAACCCAGATAAAAACAGGATGGCAATCCCAGCTGTCCTGGAGTACTGACTCACATTCTGTGCCCAACCATTCTGAAGACAGAGCTGCCAAGAGGGTGGTCTCAGCTGATTACTATCTTGCCACAAAGACAGAGGGGATGATATATAAATATCCACATCCCACTCCCATGTAGTCTCAAGCCAAATAATTGGGCCTGACCTACACCCCTGACCCCAAAGGAGCTTGTTCCCTCTCCTGTATAACAGTATTCTGTCTTCTGGAGGATAGATAAACAAATCCCTATTCTTGAGGTAGATCCTTTTTCTTCTGAGCAGGTTGATGAGAAATCTAGTTCCCCAGATGTGGCCACAAAGAGGTGTAGAGGCTTAGACTGCACAGAGCCAGCCTGCATCAGCAAATGGTATAGAAAGCTAGGTTCACTGCACCCCATTTCCTGAACAGTTGTCATGTTCATGCTGTTAAGACTGTGATGAACCCTGGCTACTCTCATGGGTACTGAGAAGGGCTTCCAGAGCCAAGGGAAAAGGGAGTAAGCACCTTCTCTTCAGGGGTGCCATTCTCTACTTCTCAGGCATGAAAATGGAGTAGGGGCCATAGTGAGGAGGAAGCCTTGAAGTAGAGGGCAGCAGAGACCTCATAAAATCATGAATCCTAGAAATGAAGAGCAAACACTCAACATATCCAGATACAGAGCAAGGAGCATCACCCAGGTCTCTGCCAAGGGCCTCACGCCTGTGGAACTGGCAGAGAAAAAAGCCACCCTCCCAAGTTCCATAAGAACAACAGACTCTTGGAGAGCTAAAAAACTCTTGCTCTCACTATGCCTTGGGGACTCGCTTCCTTCTACTCTAGCCCTTCTTTTCAAGGACATATATGTGTGATGAACATCACCTCTGTCATCTGAGTTTCTTTAGGGTCAAGCCAAAGAATTTAGCTTGGACCCAGCAGAAACCAAGCTTCTGGTCCTGAATGGTTTGTCCTGAAACTCTTCTAGGCTTTGTGCAGGGATATGGGAAAGAGATGGAAACTGAGCTTCCGGCTCACCTGCCACATAAATGGCTCTGATAGCAGGCTGTCTAAGTGTGTGTGGGTGTACCCAGAGACTTCCATCCGAATGTAATCCTTGTCTCTTTTCTGAGGCTCATCAGAGGTTAGCTGTGGGGAAGGGAGAGGCATGCCATAACACTGGTAGAGGAGGCTAGGAACTCTGTGCCCTAGTTCTGAGGCATGCCCTCAGGGAAGGGGTGACTTCCCTGTTCTGGAATCATAGGGTTCTTTCTACTGGCCAGAGAGCTGGCGCCTGGCCACAGGGCAGCTTCATTTGGAAGGGACAAAGCTGTGGGGGAGGGGATACACCCAAATTTCTAGCCTGACCCAGGCTGTCTCTGGTACATAGGGAGCTACCATATTTGGAGGCAGAAGCTCTATGCTGCAGTGCTTCCAAGGCATCACCATGGAAACAAGGCGTAACCCTAACCTCTGTTACTCAGCCAGGACTTTTCTCTCAAACCAGGCAGCTTGGGAGATCTGAGCATTAACTGCTGCTCCCAAGCAAAAGGCTCTACTTTCAGCGTCCAAGAAACTGACTACATGTTTTAATTTCTTTGATTGTTTTAAATGACTTCTAGTTAGGGGCATTGCCCTCCAGGGAAGGTTGGCTTGAGTGCCCTCTGGGGCTTCTTGGGTAAGGATGAGATGCAGGATGGATCGACAGATGCATGCCTGGGCTACATCCTACTAGTAGGATTAACTGTCCATAGTAGTCTAGAGATGTGGAGACCCAGGTAAGCAGCCTCTGCCTGTCTCATTTCTGCAGCCCAAGAAGCCAGAGAAGTCAGCAAAGACTGCTTAGGCCAGGGACTGAGGGTTCTATCTTGGGCTACCTCTCTTTGCTTCCACAGGACTCTGGCTTTGTGATGTTCAGAAGACCTATCTTGTTCATTCTTAGAAGTGACTTGATTTATCCAACCTAGGTCAAAATCCTGATGAAACCAACAGTTGGTACAGAGGGGAAAGATGTTCACTAAGTACCCACAGCCACCCTAGGAAGAGGCCTTGGCTGGATATTCAAAACGGTGACTTCACCTTTCCAGAGCCTAAGGGTGTGGTGAACATAGCAAGAATGGGGGCAGAGCACTTCCTGCCATGAGCCCAGAATACTGGCTAGGAGGAGGGAGGGAATGAAGATGAGGGGGACAGGGAAGGAGGGAAGGAGGGAAGGAGGGAGGGACTGGACCTGGTTGGGCTGTCCCCAGCCACCTAGTTCTGGTCACACAAGAGTCAGGGCAGGGACCCAGCAGGCCTTACTTCCCTGTTGCTCAGGTTACTCCTCTACTCCGGCAGTGGCAGAAGAGTGCACCATTCTTCCCTTCCTTCCCGGAAGCAGATGGGATGGCCAGGGAGGGGACACATGCTAACTGCTACCACTCAGTATTTGCCTGCTGGCTCCAACCCCACTGAAGACTGCCCAGGACAGTCTAGCAGGCTAGGCTGCTCAGTGGCCTATGGCTCCTAGGGTATAGGCAGGAGGGAGGAAGAGGCACGCAAAGTGACTGCCTCAGCCCTGGCCAGACCTTCCCTACCCTCTTGCCCTCACTTCTTCCCAGGCCCAGCTCCACTAGGGCACATGCTGCCCAGCCTACCTGCGGGGTAGGTGGCTCTACTTTCCGTTTCTTCTTCTGGTTCTGCTTGTTGGTTCGAGGATACACCATGAGCATCTCTAACCACCTGGGAAGACAGGGTGAGAAAAAGTACCAAGTAAATTCCTGCCTTTCAGGACCTATGACTCCAAGCCTTGCTGGGGTGGTAGAGACCTCGGGCTCTTAGATACCCTTTCTGGAGATATCCAATGGTCAGGCACTGAGCAGGGTGGGTGTTACTGTAGATCACAGTGCAGTAGCTGTTGAGACTGTGTCATTAAAAAGTCAGGAAAAGCATGAGCTGTATCAGGACAAGGCTAGACAATGACCCTTCCATGGCTAATATGGACTCAGAGCAAGGTGACTTCTCTATTCGGACAAAGAGGGTGGGGTTCACCAAAGCCAGCATGGAATGGAGGGAGATCACTGTCCCATTACTGGCCTAGTCTTAACTTTACAACTGCCTGCCCAGATTTGGATTTGGTGACTGCACAACCAGGCAATGACTGGCAGCCAATTAGGACTACTCAGGCAGACACTGACTGAAAGGAGAAAAATCTGGAATTCTATCAGCAAAGTTCCCATGGTGGCTCACCTCACGAGTAAGAGGCTAATAAATCAGACCACCACTTACACAGGAAAAAAAGCCACACACTCCAGGTTTAAACAAGGCTACACAATTGCCAAGGATCCTTCACTAGAGCCAGCATTCTAAAAAGCCATTCTGGGCCAGCAACAGAAAGCATGGGGCTGGTAGCTAGGAAAGAGCTATAGACAGAAGGTTAAGTAAAGATCTGGCACTGCCACTCTATGTAACACATCCTAGGGTGCTCCTAGTCCTATGGGGCTCATCTCACTTCTGAGACCATTGGCTAAATGAGCGCACATCCAGGATTTCAGAAGGACAGAGGGATGTAACACAGAAGAAGGCTTGCTTTTGAAACCTGGCCTCAGCTAAGGCCAAGTGGGGCACAACAGCCAGCCTTCCCTCTAGACAAGCAGTAACTGCAGGAACCGCAAGAGAGACAGGGTTCTAAACTTCAGAATACCAGGGCCCAGACTGGGTCCAGGCTTAGAGTAGTGATGGCGCTGGCCACATCCAGGTACCTATCAGCACCCCTGGGGCAAGAGAAGGGCTCCTTGAGGTACTTGTATAATTTGGGTTTGCTGCAGGATGGGAGAGAAGCGTCACATCACTTTTGGAGCAGTCGTAGGGGCTGGTAGCTAAGGAAGCCAAGTTTAGTGTCGGAGCCGTCGCTGCTGAACAAAGGGCTGCTCACCCCAGCTCACCCCACGCCCAGGGAGCACAAATAAAGGCTTACTCCCCCTGAGCCTTAGGGGTGCTTCTCTATGGCCCCAAAGAGAGGAAGGAGTTACTTTTGGAAGACCAGCAGATGGGTAGACTTCCTAGGGCACTGAGCTCCTATCCTCTTCTCCATCCTTTCTCCAGGAAGCCTGGGTCTCAGAACTGCTCCATGTCAGCTGATATTTCTGTCAGATACTTGAAGGGAGTGACTCCTACAACTTCACTAGGATCCTAAATCAAGATTATCTTCCCGCAAGGACCTCAGGTATGTGGGGTACATGGCAGGGTTGTAGACTCTCTCAAGTGCTTTAAACTTCCTATGCTCTCTATATCTACTGTCAACACTACAGAGCCTTGGCGGGGTAGAGTCAGCAAGAGGAACTTGGTTGCTAAGTTAGCTAAGGACTTGGAAGAGTTTGAGGAAGGGAAGCCTGGGACTCTTGGTCTAAGACTGTCACGACTGGTGTCAGAGTTGTCAGGGCTGAGCCGTGATGGAACAAGTCTACATTCCTATCTCTTCCTTCCTCCCCCCACTTAAAACAACAAACCAGGGTCTTGCTATGTAGCCTAGGCTGTTCGTCTGTCCTGGAACTTGACTCTTCTCTTGCCTTAGTCTCCCAAAAGTTGAAACTGCAGACGTGTGCTACCACATTCAGCTACATGTGACTTTGTCATGGAAGCCCAATATATTTAGATGTGCCAGAAATGTTAAGAACAACAATCCAGTGAAGAGATGAGGCTCAGTGAGTACACATGAAGTTAGTGGGGACTTATTTTCTTCAACTTCAAGAAGGCAGAGCTGTCAGTGAGAACAAGAGAATGGGCAGAGCTGATGGCAGGGCAAGGAGAAGAGAATGCTAGCCTCTGGCTAAGCCAGACAACAGAAATGAGCCCCAACCAATCCTTTAGAAAAGTTGTGTCAAATATGATCCCAGCAATCTGGAAGCCACTCATGGCATGAGGGAGGGAGGCTGGGTAGGTGATAGCTATCCCTGCTTTACCTGCTTGGTGAGAGTATCTTCTCCTTAGGAACTGGTTTTTGATGTGACCAGAGCATGTAGGCCAATGGGGCCTGGAGTACACAGATGAAGAACTGTAATAGCATTGAAGAGGGCATCGAGATTAGAGGAGAGAGAGAAAGTGAGGGCAAAGCGCCTGTTTTTGGAACATTTGTGCCATGCCTGACTTCTCTGGGCATCAAAGATCCCAGCATGTGGGCAAGGCTAAAGACGCTGCTGCTTGGGTCAGAAGAGGGGTTTTAAGAATGAGGGGAGAGAAAGAGTTTCAGTTGATTTGCTATAACTATGGCCATGACCTGCCATATAAGCTGTGAACCCTAAGAAGTAGGAGCCTGCATACAGGACTTGGAAGCTACATGCCTCTGGTGCCTTGATCAGTTAATGGTTATTAATAACCATGTCTATACAGCAGGCCCCCATGGTATGCTGACAGCAGGGATGGCAGAGAAGCAACCAAGAAGAGTGGCTCCGAGTAGAGCCAGGACCCCGAGGAAGTTGTCAAAGGATCAGTCGGGCAGATGCTAAACATCTCTCTGAGCCACATGGCATCATCGACCCAGTTCCAGATACTCCCATGCTTATCCTAGAGACATCTGACTCCCTTTTCAGTCCCAACTGCCATTCAGGCCCTCTCCTAGATCCAAGTCTAGGAGGGTGAGGCTCCCTAGGAGGATCCACTTGGGACATGTGTGCTAGATCAGGCAGGTAGCACCAGCTACAGTCAGAAGTACAGACAGTCACTCACACCTGACTGCTCCCTTACTCTTGACTCTCAGATTCCTTTGGTATAGTCCATGGGTTCATTAGAAGCCCTAGAAACTCTTAAATCTTGGGTTAAACTCAGGAAGACACACAAAGTACTCCTTCAGGTGGTCCCTAGAAGCCTGGAAAGGGGAATTCTCAGTCACCTACCAAAGATTATCTCTTGGCCAGTATTGTCTGGCTTCCCGAAAAGCAACACCAGTGATGCAACTAAAGGATGCTAAAAGAAGGCAGTGCTCTCAATGGTCTTGTGCTTGCTTAAACCAGATGGTTCCTGTCCTTACTTCCCTCTACCCTGTGCTATAGCCTATACTCCTCAACCTCAGACTGATTTCTTCCAGAGCCTTGATGACACATCTGCCCTCTTCTGGCCTTATAGGATGAATGGGGTTCATCACTGAGGACAGAAAATATATGCATATGAATCATCTGGTGGTTTTGGTGACATACAGGACATTTCTCGAAGGGGCTGCCACACAGGCTGACTGATACACAGCCTGGAAAAGAGGGCTTATTCTATTTGAGGGGAAGGCATGAGCAGTATTGTGTAGCTGAGTGCCAGGGAGGCACAGGGTAAGGATGGGGTGTATGTGTAGGGTGAAGAGTTCTGAGGAAGCCCTGGAGTCCGGGAAATGGGCGAGCAAACAGACAGCGCCTCCTGTGGCTCTGGCTGACTTACCCACTGATGATCTCCTTGGTCTCGGCCCTGATAAAATGTTCCTTGTCGGGTGTCAGGATGCAGAGGGAGAACTTCTGCCCTGTGCGGGCCTCCCCATCCACCACATCTGTGCACTGGTTCATGTTGATGGTGCCCTGAGGGAGGGTGGTGGGCTGCAAGTACAAAACAAGTCACTCAAAGAGGTGGTGTCAGGTCCCATGGCCACCAGCAGGATCCACCCCTCTCTCTCTCCTTCAGTCCTCAGCCTTCGCAGCACCACTTCCTACCCACACCCTTGGTGGGGCAAGTCACGCTGGACTCTGTGAGGACACCATGGACTTTACTTTCTACATGGAGAACAGTGTACTGGCTTGCACCGGGGACAGTGAGGACTGCTGGGGAGAGTGGGCAGCCAAGATCCTAGTCTCAGATCAGTGAGGAAAAGCTTCTGAAATAGTAGGTTCAAAATAGAAAAAAAAGAAAAAAAGAAAAAAAGAAAGAAAGAAAAAAAAAAAAGAAAAGACATAAGGAGGTAGATAGAGTCCCCTCTTTGAGCACTAGCTCTAAGATTGGGAGATAGACCCAAAGGCTCACCCACACCTGTCTGGGCTTTAAGGAGTCCTGCAGAGACTTCTTGGAGGGCAAAGGTCAACACACATGCACACATGGATGTACACACACACACACCGTTTAAGACACTGGAATGTTTTAACACAGATACTCTGGGAAGGCAGACTGGCTGCAATGTATCCTAGCATGCCAGGTCCTTCCCACTGCCAGATCCCACCGGGAAGCACTGGTGTAGAGGCAGAAGCCACAGGCGGGCAGACTTTGGGGCAGACAGCAACTTCTCACCCAACTATCCAAGGTCTATTTTGTGGGCTTCCTTTCTTAGCACAGTTGGCCACTTGTGGTTGGCCTGCCTCCCTCTCTAGCTCTATGGCTCCATTTTTACCATCACCTTGCTAATCAGGCTGAGGGTAGCCTTGTTTGAGAGCCGGTATGAAGCCTGGTACCCACACTGAGCTCAGAATCACTATCCCATGAGCTCCACGTCAAGTGAAGTGCCTTTTAGGCTAGACCTTTCCTGTTAAGGTCATCAGGCCGATCAAAGAGTTCTAACTTGCTCGATGCAAATTCAGAGAGTTTGTTGGGGATGGTGTGGGGTAGCCCCAGGATAGCAGAACTCTCACCCACACAAGGCCCATGCTTTCTTCCCCATGGCTGGAAGTTGGATCAGAAGACTTTCTGGCGAGCCTCTGAACTCAAGAGCACACACCCTGGGGAAGGGTATCATGAGGGTCCAGCACAGCCTTGTAGCATAGGCAGTTCTGCAACCAAGCAGCACGTCTACTAGGGGAGCAGTGGGCAGAGACAGTAGGCTAATGCCCCATCTTGCCTAGATCCAAATCCTGTTCGCTTTCTGGATGTGGAGGCCCAGGGCAAGGAACTAATTTTCCTTGCCTCTTCTTTCCAGTGCCAGTCCCTTCTAGTCCACCTAAATCTTAATTACAGGCTCTCTCTAGCGGCCTCCTAAACCTGCTTTAGGTAAACCGTCCTCTCCTATACAGAGGCAAGTGTTCTTCACCCCATGGACAAGACACATTGTATCTCTGAGCCAGAAAATTAATGCTATGGGGCTTGTGAGAACTGAGTGATGGAAGCTGTGCAGACAGCCAGGAGTGACCAAATGAAAGGAATGACAAAGGATGCCTCTTCTTCTTTACTGCAGAAACTCCATCCCAGTCCTTGGGATTAAAACACTGACAACAATGGCCATGATGGATTTCAGACCTATGTGAATAGATGTGAAGTATGATACTATATCATACAAAAAGATGTTAAATAGAGATGATAAAACATCAACAAATTTCCTGGTTATTTTCTTCTCAAGGGATTGGCCACCAGGCTGTTCAAGGATTCAGTGTCACCCAACTGTTCAGGTCTCTACAGCCCAACTCTTCCCGCTGCACAGCAACAGCCAGTACTGAAACTGGACAATGAGCCGAAGACGCTGCCTTACAGCTGAGTATAGCCATGGTCTCAGCCTTCAACCCCTCTACCTCCGACCTCAGCTCTATTTCCTTTAGAAAGGGTTTCAAAATCATCAATAAAAGGCAAAGACAGCCAGGCATATATGCTGATGCATATCTGTAATCCCAAAACTTGGGTAGTAGAGTAATGAGGTCTGCTTAAAGTGAGGCCAACCAGGCTAGGCAGGGCTAGATGGAGACACTATCTCAAAAAACAAAACCAGAAAAACAAAGCCAGAACAGAAGAAAATTAACCCTCCCTTTTAAGTAGTGATTTTGATGCCCTCACTGCCCCAGTACTAACCAGGAGACATTACTACAATCAGGAAATCTTACAAAGGAAGGGATAGCTGGCTCTAGAGCCCAATCCCCTCACAGGACTTCCCAGGAGATGGGGACAAACTACTCCCAAATAAAATGTCTCATTCACAGCTTATTTCTCTTTAATAGCAACTTTATTGAGATATAATTTATATCATACTTACCTGTTTACAGAGTACAGTTCAATGGCTATTCAGCATTTAGAGAATTATATAATATTCACCCCTACTGACCTCAGGCTTTAGCCATCCTTTCCCTCTGTCTCTCTCCAATCTCTCTGCCTCATTACCCATCCAATCCTTTAAACGGAACCACACGGTGTAAAGCCCTTTGGTCTGGAAGCTCCTCCTTCCTTCACCACACTTTGAAGGTTCAACAGATCACTTTTTGTCCAGGCTGAATCTATCCTACAGACAAGACCCACTTTGCTTTCTCTCTTTACCACCAAAGGACACCTGGGTTGTTTCCACTTGGAACCACTGTAAATAAAGCTGCTATGGATATTCATTCTCATGTGTTTGAATGGCCATTCGCTGCTCTCAGGTAGACAGCTAGATTCAAATGGGAACTGTATGTTTAACTCCTTCAAATGCAACTATTTCCTAAAGTGGCTGAATTCCAGCTGTGAAAAGCTCTGGAAAACAAAACAAAACAAAACAAAACAAAACAAAACAAAACAGCAAGAGTGATTGACCTCCCACTAGGCCTGGGTGCAGCACAGTATGCCTGGGTTCACCTTACACCTGGTTAAAACAGTGTCTCTTTATTGTTCACCACTACTTGGACAAAGAGCGCTGGCTTTCAAGATGCTAGAGATTCCCCTATCTCATCCTAAAGGTGCTAGATAGGTACTACCACCCGTGCCCCCCCCCCTTTATGTGGACTCTGGAGATCTGAATTCAAATCCTCACACTGTGGGCCAGTGCATCATCCACTGGGCCATCTCCCTCGCTCCACTCTACACTAACTTTCTCCCTTTAACTGATTTTTTTAATGGGAGTAACATAATGACAATTTTATAAAGGCATTTTTTTTTTTTTTTTTTTTTTTTTGGTTTTTTTTCGAGACAGGGTTTCTCTGTGTAGTCCTGGCTGTCCTGGAACTCACTCTGTAGACCAGGCTGGCCTCGAACTCAGAAATCCGCCTGCCTCTGCCTCCCAAGTGCTGGGATTAAAGGTGTGCGCCACCACCGCCCGGCTATAAAGGCATATAATGAAAGCTACTTTTCTTTTTTCAGATTCTTATATTTATTTAGTATACTTGCGTGTACACTTGTGTGAGCTCACCGAGGCTGCAGTATGTGTGGAGACCAAGGAGTAACCTTCAGGAGTTGGTTCTCTCCTTCCACCATGTGATCCTGGGAACTGAACTCTGGTCATCAGGCTTGGTGGCAGGCACCTTTACCCATTTGAACCACCTAGTGGCCCTTATTTTTAAAATTAGTTTCCATCTGGTGTTTTCACACAGACTTCATTTTTGTTGATTTTCATGCACCCACCCTACCCCGCCCCACCCTACCCCCCACTGTGCCCTGTGCCCTAGTATTTCTCTTGCAACTCAGCTCTGCTCTTTTCCTTCTCCCCCCTCCCCCCCCAGATCTTTTTTCCTAGTTCTATGTGCCCCTTTTCTAGTTTTCTGGCTCTTATCCACATTCTTCAAACTGCTTCACACATTTAGCAGCTAGAGCTGAGGATGTGTACACAGGAGACAATCCTGAGGAGTCTGCCTTTCTGAGCCTCGGTCACCTCATTTAAAAGTAATGTTTTCTACCCAGCTCTATCCATTTTCTTAAAATTTCATAATATCATTTTTCTTTTCTACTCAATAAAATTCTATTTGTATCTGTGTACCGAACTATCCTGAAACTCCATGTTACTCTAGTGAGAATGGTAATCAAGGAAATGACAATAAACATTGGTGAAAATATAGGGAGAGAACAACCCAGTGCTGGGAGTGCAGCCACTGCAGAAATGAATGTGGACACTTCGCAGACCACTAGAGCAGAACTTGCTATGATCCGGCATACCACTCCTACAGAGGTGCCCAAAGAATGTCTTCTACTACAGATACCTGCATGTCTACATTTATCCCCGTTCTTTTTACAATAGCAAGAAAATGAAATCAGCTAAGATAATTGGCCTTAACTTTTAAAATGAATAGTTATCATGTAATTCCAACTACTACTGTCGGGCAGTAGGTCAGGTTCACATTGACAACCTGCTGAGAAAAGCTCTCTGCAGTTCTCAAAGGTGCCACTCAAAGGAATAAGCACTAGTGTCACAGCAGCACTGGTAGAAGTGCTGCTCACCCTAAATATAACCCAGGTTCTAGCCCTACCCCTAACCTCTTGCTAAATATACCTACAGCCCCAAGATGTGGGAAGCTCCATTTCCCTTATATACCTCTTTATACCAACTTACAGATAGGGAGGAAGAACCTAAGAAGCTAATACGCTAGGAAGTAGCTATGCAGGATTGGAACCCAAGTTCCAAAAGCATGCCCAAATATTTATGCTGTAACTTAAATTCAGGCAGAAGAGGGTTAGTAACTCAGGTCTCCAAAGACACAAGGCTTCACCTAAATTTTCTTTGCATGTGTGTGTGTGGGGGGGGGGCGGGATTTGACATTTGACAGCCAGTGCTCCTATGTTACAGTTGTAAGATCAGCTGCAACGCAGCCCTCTAGCTACTTGGTCTCCAGCCCTCTTCTGGTCCCCATACCGCCAGAGTTAGGACAGCAGAGCTGTTAGAAACTGATGGCCATGTAGGAAGGAGGAGCAGCCTGGAGTGGGGCAGACAGGACATGGGTTCTCATCAGAGATGGGGCAGCATATATGGAGAGCCTCGCCCTATCTGGCCTGGGTATGCACTGAATCCAGGAAACTGTCTGGAGCCAAGGTTAACTCCTGAATTAGGGCAACTCTGCTAAAGCAGTCTTGCTACTTGAAGACTTTCCATTATATCCCAGCAGGTGTACTTTGAGGAAAACCAACCCATGAACTTTTGATCCCCTTTCTTCTACTTGTCTGACCACTGATACCACAAGTGTGTATACTACACTTGACACACCTGTTTGTTATTGATCCTGGAGAGTTTAGGAAAGGAGTTTAAGCCAGAAAAGAGGAAGAAAATGGGATGAGCTGCTAAGTGAAGCGCCCCAGTATGGTAAGAGATTGGTTTTTAACATGTGGCTGCGATTACAGAACCAGGGGGGAACAGGGGCCACATAGTGGTTATCATCCTTCACTCAAACGGGAAAGGAAACAATCCTACAGAAACCCACTTTCCCTCTGGTGTAGAGTACTACTTCCCAAATCTGAAGGTCTAAAAGGGTTTGTCAGAGTGAAGCTTGACCCTACTCACTGTCCGAAGTCCCAGGCCTTCTTTTTCTTTTTTAGTGATTTACTTTTATTTGACATGCATCAGTATTTTGCCTATATGTATCTCTGTGTGAGTGTTGGATCCCCTAAAACTGGAGTTACAGACACTTGTGAGCTACCTTGCAGATGCTGGGTACTGAGCTTGGGTCCTCTAAAAGAGCAGCTACCACTCCCAGCCCCCACCCCCCTCTTCTTTTTAAATTTATTTTTTGCTTTCAATACATTTTGACTGCAGTGTCCCCTCCCTCCACTACTCCCACCCACTCGTTATGCCTCCAACCTTACCTCTCCCTTAGATGCAACTCCTTATCCCTTTCCCTTCAGAAAAGAACAGGCTTCCCAGAAGTGTGCCCTGTCGTTTTGTCTTTTTCTCTTTCTTTCTTTCTTTCTTTTTCTTTAAGTTTTTTTTTTTTTTTTAGTTTTTCAAGACAGGGTTTCTAAGTGTAACCCTGGCTGTCCTGGAACTCACTTTGCAGACCAGGCTGGCCTCTGCTAGGATTAAAGGCGTGTTCTACTACTAACCCAGATACAGCCAGCATTCTTAACTGCTGAGCCATCTCTCCACGACCTAGGATAGGTTTTTCAAAAACACCTGAGATCCATAGAAAACACCACTTTTATTAGTGATAGACATATATAAACAGGCGTACATACACTCAATGTGCAATGAGATACTACAAATCAGTATTTTTACTTTAAAAGGATATTTAATTTTTATTACATTTATTTATTTATTGTGCTTGTATATTCATGCCACACAGTACAAGTCTGGAGGTCAGAGAACAACTTATGGGAGTCAGATCTCTCCTTCTACCATGTGGATCCTGGGAACTGAACTCAGGTTGTGAGGACTGGTGGCAAGCACCTTTACCCACTGAGACATTTTTATATGCAAAGGTCCAGAGACTTTATGTGGAAATACAGAACTGACCCAAGGCTTCCAGGGGACATTGTTAGGCTATCTAAATTTATTTTGCAAGAGTGAAAAGAATAAAACAAGGACCTTTATCACACACTGACAAGCCCTAGAAGTTCCTTCTCAGCCAGGCAGTGGTGGCTCACAGCATTAATCCCAGCACTTGGGAGGCAGAGGCAGGCAGATTTCTGAGTTCAAGGCCAGCCTGGTCTACAGAGTGAGTTCCAGGACAGCCAGGGCTACAAAGAGAAACCCTGTCTTGAAAAAACAAAAACAAACAAACAAACAAACAAACAAAACAAAAAACAAAAAAACAAAAAAACAAAAAAAAAAAAAAGAAAGGAAGAAAAGAAAACAACTGTGCTAGGGTATTAGAGAGGTGGCTGTTCTTTCAGAAGACTCAGGTTCAAGTCTCTGCACCCACTGAGTTCCAGAATCCAACATCCTTTGCTGGCCTCCACAGGTACTGCGTGTACATGGTACACAGATGTACATGCAGGCAAAACACCCGTACACCAAAAAGAAAAAAAGAAAATCAAAAAAAGAACTCCCTTCTCACATCTGCTACGACAGCCCAATTTCTTTGCAGCTGCTGCTGAGGCAGCAAGACATGCAGGTTCTATTATGTAGCTAAGCCTTTGACAATGATCTTCCTTTAAGAAGCCTTCCCCATCCAGCCAAGGCCTACTTTAGTCCTAAAGTTGACTAGAGCTGAGATCATCTTTACCCACTTGACCATCTCAAGAACTTGCTATACCATATGACAACATATTATTAATGTGCAAAAGAGGCATTTGATGTGGTGGCATAGACCTATGATCAGAGCACTCAGCTAGAGCAAAATGACAGAAAGTTCAAAGATAAGTCACCAAGATCTGTCAAAACAAATAGCAACAGTAAAAAGCCAAAACAAACCCATACTCCAGACATAGGAGACAAGGGCAGGAGGATGGAGAGTTCACAGGTAGCTGGGCTGGATGTCAACACCCTGCTTCCAAAGAGACGGGAAAAGACAAAAAGGACCGTACTTTTACTAGGCCAGTGAAAAGGCAAGAGAGAGATAAAAGAACACTTGCAAACCATACAGCTGCTAAAGCTCAACTTTCAGGATATAGAAAAGAACTAAAACACAAGAACAAAAACACAACAAACAGTAAAAAAAGTGGGCAAATTTGATTAGCCATTTTTCTAAAGAAGACAAATGCCTGATAAGCCCATGAAAATATGTTCAACATCATTAGTCATCAGTGACTACAAGTTAAATTTGTAACAGAAGATACCACATCACAGGGTGTTAGGATGATAGCAACAGCTGGGCAGTGGTGGTGCATGACTTTAATCCCAGCACTTGGGAGGCAGAGGCAGGCAGATTTCTGAGTTTGAGGTCAGCCTGGTCTACAGAGTGAGTTCCAGGACAGCCAGGGCTACACAGAGAAACCCTGTCTCAACCCCCCGCCGCCCCCCCAAAAGGATGATAGCAACAGATGCTGATGAAGGGTGTGACGAGCTGGAGCCTTCTTCTATCACTTATAGGAATATTTGATGGTGCAGTTGCTATAGAAAAGAGCCACGGAGGCTCCTCAGTAACTAATGAAGCATCTATCAGTGGCACGTGCTTTACTTCACATAAGCAAAACCCTAGGCCCCAGTACCACATAAAATCAGGCACTGGTGGAACATGCCTGCAACCCCAAACACTCCATGTTTACCACAACATTATTTATACCAGATGAGAAGCCGAAGCAATGTTACTTCTTCATAGGTATTCATATTATACATGATATAACATCATATTCATATTAAAAATAAATGAACAAGATGTAGAACATGCATATGATGCAGTAATATTTAATTATAAGAGAATAAATTCTGGTAAGTGTTAAAAAGGGATAAAGCCTTAGTGAAATCAGCTAGTTACGATATAATACAGACTTCAGTTGCACTTAAATAAGGGGCTTAGCAAGTCAGATCCATAGAAACTTTAAGTAGAATGGGATAAGGGCATTAGTGTATAATGGTGTCTGAAGTACATGATAGTGATGGTTGCATGGCAGTCTGAGTGTACTTAGTGCCACAGAACTAGCAAATAAGAAGAGCTAAACTTTTGTGATGCATATTTAGACCCGCAGACAGACACACAGAGACAGACAGACAAGAGTGTACACATATACACATACACCCTCACACACAGCCTAGACCAATTCAGATTCCCAAGCTGAAAACAATAAACACAGCTGGAGAAGAAACAGGGTAAGAGATATGCCTTGCTGCATATGAAAGTGGCAGTTCTACAGATGGAGCTGGGCATAGCTAATATAAAATGGTCAACTCTGGTTCTATCTAGTTCTGGTGGCCTTGAAGATGCCCTTTCAGTGGATTCAGAATATAGGCCACCACCACTGGGCCTTGCCCTTCCACCTTTTCTATCAGGGACAGCAGCAGCAGCTGATGTATGAACCACTATTTCCAGATTGTGGCAATGCTAGGTCAAACCACACAAAATCTGCCCACCTGAAAAGCCTGAGTCTTCCAACACAAACAATATCATTGAGATCAGCATGCAGCCTATATCCTGGAGCCAGATGCCAAAGTTCTTAGCACTACTGTGAAGACACCCATCGCTTTCCCACCAGTAAAATGGTTGAATGTTACTTGCAGATGGTCACATGGCCTTTTCTCATGTTACTAACTCCAAAAGGACCCACTACACACAAGGCCAGGAGCTGTAGTGAGTGAGCCATGGCACCTGCCATAGGTTTGCACAGTGCAGAGGGAAAGTGGGCACACACAGCTGAAGTAATATGCTTGTCCCAGGGAGTAAGTGGCACTATTAGGATGTGTGGCCTTGTTGGAGGAAGTGTGTCACTATGGGGGTGGGCTTTGAGACCCTCCTCCTAGCTGCCTGGGAACCAATCTTCTCCTGGTCTTTCAAACAAGATGTAGAATCCTCAGCTCCTCCTGCACCATGCCTGCCTGGATGCTGCCATGCTCCTACCTTGATGATAACGGACTGAACCTCTGAACCTGTAAGCCAGCCCCAACTAAATGCTGTCCTTATAAGAGTTGCCTTGGTCATGGTGTCTGTTCAGAGCAATGGAAACCCTAACTAAGACAGAGGCAAAAAAGGTAAGACACAGTATATCAAGACTCTTCCAAATGTTAGTAACATGGGGGTTCGATTAATGAAGAAGTCCCATGGAGAGGAAGGCTCCAAGAGCAGGAGAGCAGAGGGTCAAATGAACAAGTACATTCATCAAGAGTCTTTCCACAAATAGTCCAATTTCTGTAAGAAGTAGCACCATTTCCACTACAGGTAGAAGGAAGCCACTGGGAGAGTTAAGCAGCATGCCAAGGCTGACTCTGGCAATCAGTGCCAGGAGAGCAGCAATACACTCAATGTCAAAAGCTCTGACCCCCTGAAGCTGAACTAGGAGATGAGTCAGACCGATCACATAGACAGCCCAAGTGCAGCAGACGCCTCAAAAAAGATAGCTACAAGAGCAGGAAGGACAGTCTCATCTACTATGTGATCTTGGGAAAAGCCTCCCAAGCAAGCAGAACAGGGTCAGGAGGGCGTAACATATGTTAGAGAGAACGGGCAGTCACAGGAAGAAACCCACCCAAGCTTGGAAAAGCAGGAAGGTAGGCCACGCAGGCAGTCAGATACCAGTGTACTTCTGCAGCCTGTTCTGTGATTGCTTTGACTGGCACAGATGGCAGCCTGTAGCCTGCCCCACTGGCACATGTGCTTCCATGAGCCACCCTAGCAGGTCTCCCATGACACAAGCAGAAAAGAGGTGCTAGTGTGTTGTATGGGCCTCACTTCAGGGCATCATTCCCCCCCCCCACCCCCGTAGTCTAGGTCCCTGTCCTGCCCCTGACAGCCCTTCCAAGGAGCCTCTTTTCCTAGCCTATTCAGGAAGCCAGGACTAGACCAACCTATGCTTCCCTGAGTTTCTGGTACTGCTTTCTTTTCATTTTTATTATTATTAACTTTTAAGAGTTGTAATGGTAATATAGGATTTCTACATACTCATTACTGAGTTGGTTCTGTTATCAACATCTTTTACCAGGGTAGTGCAGGTAGCCACCCAATACTGACACCAAATCAATACAAGCTCATGCTGAGTCTTCTAGTGTTCTTCTAGTGGTCTAGAACACATTATATTGTCATGGAACCTCAGGCTACTCTTGGTTATGATGGTTTCTTAAATTTTCCATGTTTTTTATGATCTTGACAGTTTTACAAAGTGCTAGCCATGTATTTTGAAGACTATTTCTCAGTTGGGGTGTCTGGTTTTCTCATGACTAGACTATGCTTCTAGATCTTAAGAAGGAAAGCCACTGAGGTAAAGCAGACCTTTCACTGTACCTGATGAGAGTGTAGGACTTCTCACTGATGTTGGTGGTATATCTTGTGGTAAGCTATGGCCCAGAGCTGAAAGGAAGTCACTACATACTAAACAGTCTGCTTGGAGAGGAGAGGGACTCCTCCAAGCATGAGGCTTCTGGGGAAATCTGCACGGGTTATTTGAAACTCTTTTCCACAGATTTTCTCTTTCCCATTTGTTTATTGCTTTATCAGCCATCAAGTTATATCTTCACAGGCTTCACTGACATTTGACTTATACCCTGATTATAACCAAATTACTCAATAATTCATTTTGTTCCTCACATTGTTCCAGCCTTAGGTACAGGAGTTTTCCAGGGGCTCCTGTCTGGTATCAGAGCACTTCCTAGACAAGGTGCTCAGGATGATCTAGTACAACATTTGCCCGCTCTAGATCAGCCCCTCACAGAAGCCAGGGGCCTTACCTGGAGAGGGACATTAAAAACCCAGGTCAGGAGGTGGGAATTCTCATTGCTCATAGGATATCTTGGCTTTTAGGTCTTCTTAGCTACCCAAGAAAGCAAGGCACATGCTGCTGGAACCAGAGTATAATCCTATCTGCTACTTTCTGTGTGTCTCTGATGATGTATCAGACTAAGAATATTGAAGTCTGCAACGCTACATCACGACTGCGTGGCCTAGCTTTCTCCCTTGGGCTCCAACAGTACTTCCCACCAACTGTCCATTTACTTATTAACTGTTCAGCCCCCGTCCATGTACACAGACATGTACCTCTGCAAGAAAGAACCTATGCTCCCTAGGCGCTGCACTCATGCATAGCTCCGCCTTCGAGCTTCCGGGCACTGCTCACTTCTGAGACACACTTGTAGTTTTAGCACTGTCTAGAATCTCCTCTGGCCAACCAAAGAGCTTGCCACCGGCCTTGTATGTGTAAGAGCTCAAAAGGGCATGAGAGTATAATTTTGTAAGGATTTTAAACCTTTTACTATGAGTTTCTGAGACACTTCCAAGACATTTGGATGAAAAAAGAAAATAGGACTGTAACAAGAAAGATTAATTAGTGAGTTCTTCTGTTACTGTGACAAAACCCTTGAGGACATCTTCTTGAAGGAAGAGATTTTACTTTGATTCAAGGATTTCAATATATGGTTAGCTGGCTTGATTGCTTCAAACATCATGATGGTGTCAAAGAGGAGACAATGAGTGAAGGAAGCAGGGATATGGTCTGCATGGGAATGCCCAAAGGACCTGCTCTCTTCAACTACATCCTATGCCTTTTAAATTTCCATGAACTCCTAAGAGACTGACTATCAAATGTAAACTTAATAATAGGAGAATCCATGTTATCAAGCAAGCTCTTAGCATATGGCCTTGGGTGAGGCATTTTAGACTCAAACCATGGTGAGCTGTCTCAAGACTGGGATAGGTAGGAAGGAGAACTGACTGGAGGAGGCAGAGACTGGCTGATATCCCAAGGCTGAAGAAGATGGTTTGCTACATCAAGCTGTATGTACAGGACCAGCTAGAACTGAAAGCAAGACGCTCCGAGGCTGCTTCTCATTTCCTGGGTTAGAACTGGGACACCGGAAGAGTGAAAGCCTCCTGCCGTGCTTCTGACATCCAGCTGGGGTTGGAGCCAATGCCTCAGAATTTCAGAGACCCTGGTCTCTCCTTGCTACCATAGCAGGCTCTTTCTCAGGCTGACCAGCCAGCTGTCTGAAGTCACTCACAGCTTTTGGGCCCAAGATGACCTGACAGAAGCAGAAGCAAAGATGGGTTGAGAATTTGAGATGGAACACAGCTGTGTGGAGCTGACAGGTTATGGATGATGAAATAAAAAGGCCTTCACAAGGGGCTTGGGATAACTGGCACCCCTAAAACGCCTGCCAGCCGCTGCCACCACCACCACCTCCTCCTCCTCCTAAACAACAATAACAAATGAAGCTTGAATCTGAAGAACAGGAGAGAAGGGGTGCAGATATGGTGTCTTCCTTAAAGAAGGCATGATACCACTTAGTGAAGGGCCAGAGACAGGGAGGCAACAGCATGTCAGACAACTGCTCCAACGGGACAGCAGCCATGTTCAGAGATGTGTGACACAAGTGATGTGGCCAGAACTGTGTGTGATGACAGGGAACAAAATCTGGAAACCCTTTACCTCTCGCAGCCCCTCAGTAACAAGGAGTAACCTAACTGAGACAAAGCCTGAGCAATGGGGCCGGAGCCTTAGGTTCTGCTTAGTACAAGCATAGTACCTAATGATGCTACACTCTTCTCAATGTATCAGCTCACTAAATGTCTCTAGGCTAGGAGCAGTTGTGCACATCTGTCAACCAGGTGTGGGAAGCTGAGACAAAGCTGTGAGTTCAAAGCCAGTATAAGTTATACAGTAAGACGGTTTTGTTTGTTTGTTTGTAAATAAAAGGGCTGGGAATGTGGCTCTGCCTAGTGTATGTGAAGCCTGAGTTTAATCCTCAGCACTGTAAAAGTAAACAAACACATATTTCTAAGAGGCCTCCCCTTTTGGTGGAAGGAGTCCTATGTGCTATGATAATTTTTTTTTAAAGATCTTTTTAAACAGTCAAGTGAACTGAAGGAAGCCCTGCCCCGGCCTCAGAGTTAGCACGGTGTCCCTGGGCAACCCCACACTCTCACTGTCTTTCTTTGTAGGCTTCAACTGACCAGAAATTGAGTTTCTCCAAAACAGCCATAACTAAGTGACTGTCCTCCCTTCTCGTCCTCCCTAGGCAAGCCTTGTCAGAAACAGGTGAGGTGCCCATGGCTGGAGAGGAGGGCAGCCCCTGGAGGAGGGAGGGCAGCCCCTGGAGGAGGCGTCTGCCCGTCTCAGCACCAATCTGTCCGCCTGGGTATGTGGACCCAGAGAATATGTCACATCTACCAAGAGGCAGCACAACTTTAAAAGAGATCACTGGCCAGAGAAGTCACTGCAATCATGAAGCCCATGGTGAAGCTACACAAGTGTTCTCTAGCTACCTCAGCAGCCATTCCTAACTGGAAGGTCACATGAGAGTGTAACAGTAGCTGCACAGCTCCTTGACCAAAGCAACAAACATCTTCAGACACAGGACACCAAAAGGTTGCTATGGTTTCTACATGCCACACTGTTACCTCTCAGGGCCAAGAGCAACTGCAACTGAGCAGGCAGAACTGGTAAGTGCCACACTGGGTCCCAGGCTAGGCTTAGGGGAATGCTGCAGCTTATACAGGCAGAGATTCAGCTCAGCAGAACTCTTATGGCCACACCCTGTATGGCACCATACTTTCTGTGTTTTACTATGCACATTCAGAAAGTGTTGTTCATCTCTAACATATCAGGCATAGATAACCACGGAAACATACCATAGCACCATGGCCATGGGGAAGGGAGTGGGGGTGTCTTCTTTCTGCTCTCCCGACTTCAGTTTCTCTAATTTATAAGATGATTATATTGAAGCTTATTTCAGAAAGACTAACATGAATTTAATGTGAATGTCTATAGTACACTTAAGACATAACAAATGCTGTATGACTATCAGGTAAATAAATTAGACAGTCTTCAGCAGCATTTAGGTTTTCTCAAGAAGAAACAAAGAGAGGTTAAGAAGCTCTCTTAGCCACCAGGAAAATGTAAATGAGAACTACAGTGAAAGCCAACTGTTCTCACTGCTGTGGCTATAATGAGAAAGAGGGACACAGGCTGAACATTTGACAAAGACATGCCTTGACAGGACCCTCATACTTTGCTGGTCAAAATGAGAACTAAGGTAGACACTGTGGGAAAGTATAGTAGCTCCTTCAAAGGCTAAATATAAATACAATGACCCTATGACCCAGCACCACCACTTTAGACATACATTCAATAAAACAGAAAACATGTTCACACAGAAATCTGTAATGTGACTGCTCACAATAGCCTGATTTATAGGTGCCCAAGGGTGGGATCACAGATATCCATCAACAGATGACTAGATAAGTAAACCTTGGGACATCTACACAATGGGCTTTTTTTTTTTTTTTTTTTTTTAGAATAAAAATAAGTTTTAGCTGGGTGTGGTAACACATGCCTTTAATTGCTGCATTTGGAAGGCAGAAGCAGATAGAGCTTTGTGAAGTAGGCCAACTTGGTCTACAGACTGAGTTCTAGGTCAGCAGACTTAATTAAAATAAAAATGTTCGGACTGAGGTAGAGCAGGGAGTTTATTGCTAAAAGCACAGGGTTTTCTTTGTAATGATGAAATATTTTTAAATTGGCCACAATGACAGTTACAAATGCACTAGTTGTATATATAACTAAATATACTAAAAAAAAATTTAAGTGTTTACTTTAAATGGGTGAGCTGAGCTGTGTGAATCAAATTTCAAGAAAATTATTACAAAAAACAAAAATCAAAACCCTTCTACCATCCAAGTCATCCACGGCGCAGACTCAGGCTAAGTGGTAAAAGCCCTATCTGCTTGTCAGATCCCCTCTGCCTCTTCTCACCCCTCAGGACCTGTGCATGGTGGCCTTTGTAGCCCTGATATTTCCATGGTTCACGATATAAAAGGATTCATACAGCCTGAGTTTACTTGAGTTCTCATGCTTGCCACCCACTCTTGTGCATGCGTGTGTGTGTGTGTGTGTGTGTGTGTGTGAGAGAGAGAGAGAGAGAGAGAGAGAGAGAGAGAGAGAGAGAGAGAAACAATCTACTACATTGCAGTGCATTAATGAAGGAGCTCCCAGCATAACTTGATGGATTAAGCACAACTTCACAACAGCCTAGAGGTTTTTTGTTTTTTTAAGATACAGCCCCAATCTAGAGGTTTAAAAGACACTCCCACAGGTAGAATGCTGGGCCTATTTTCTCCTCTGTGAAAATATAACCTTGCTCCCAATAATCTAGCATGGAGGTGAGGAGGTATGAGGACCACACATATTCACACACACAAGCCATCCCAGGTATCTCAAGGAGGGGCAGGAACACACAGGTGACCATTCCCACTTTCTTATTCCCCAGGCAGTCCATGTGACCCTGAGGTTGGATCTATCCCAACTTCTATGTCTTTGTCCCCCAGTCCAATCCACCTGAGTTCACTAATGCACTGCATTCCTGCAGACTGCTAACTGCGCCAGGCTGCACCTTGTACCTAATACAAAGGGTGTAAGTCTTTCTCTCCTTAGGTATCCTGTTTCCCAACAGAGTCATCAATTCCCTGGGGATAGGAGAAGGTCCTTCTATTTGCTAGATCCTTTCTTAGACCTTGCTTAGAGACCTCTGAATAATAAATAATAGAAAGGAACTTCCATTTCACTTGAGAAGTCAAGGCCCTGGGTGCTCAGATCACCGGTCTGTGAGAATGCTGGCCACACAAAGGTAGATAAAAATAAACACCAGACATAAAGGCCACTTGTAACTCCTTAGAGGAACAGAGACATGAAGGGGGAGGTCAATAATGGCCTCTGTCTCCTGAAAAAACCGATTTGTTGTGCTATAGAACAAACTTCAACTTTTTCTATGCAAAAAGAGAAGGCAAGGCTGAGGATGGAAGCAGAGAGTAACCTGGGCAAACCCGCGTGCCTCCAACGAGGCAGCTTCCTGAAACAGCTCCCACTACCACAGCAGAGCAACCAAATACCCACGGGAGACAGCTTGAGCATCTTTCTAAACAGCACTTAGGGGCAGGACTTCTGTGCCCGGGCTGAGGGTAGGGAAAGACCAAGTGAAAAGCTACCAGGTATATAAGCTGCTGAGATCAACAAGATACCAACCACAGTCTCCTCCTTAGTACCACACTAGTGAGATCAGCGAGGCATCAATTGTGACCTCCTTCCTGGCACATTAGTAAGACCAGTGAGGCACCCAGAGTTGCCTCCTCCCTAGCACTATATTTGCCATCAAATTTATCCCAGGATTTTTTCAAAAGTATATCCAGTCCACCCTTAAGGACCCCAGGGCCAGGCAAGGAAGTGATTTAGCCCATAGCTACCTGAAGTAAACGACCAGCTCACAGCCCATGATCTGCTCCATCATACCTCCCTCCTAGGAAAGGAAATCTGAGGGGTACAAAAGAGTGCCCAGGGAGTATCTGGAGGTGACATGCCAGGTCTCCTAGCCCGGGAATGACTGAGTTACTGACGTGTACCACTCCAACTACATTTGTTCAGTACACAGTATCAAGTTGTGGACAGTTATCAATTCAGAAGCATACAAGATGGAAATGGCCACAGAAAGAAGTCGTAAGGGAAGCTGAAGCGCGTAACCAGCTGGACTGAGGAAGGGCTGAAGGAGGGGTGTATCCATGCTGGTCCACAACAGCTAACCACAAGAGGCATTTAGGGGTCCAAACCAAAGTGGCCCACAGGTGTAAACATTGAAAAGAGAGTCCTTTGGAACAAATGCATTCTCCAGGGTTGTTTGCAGGGTTCAATGGCCTAAAGGGGAGTTGAATTACTCTGAGCTACAGTGGTCATGCATGTTCTAGACTCTAAAAGCAGTCTCTTCAGCCTTTGGCCTTTAAACCCTCTATCCAGAACTCTACTCTCAATAAATAATATAAAAGAATAGGGAACTATATACATAACTGGAGTTCATGCTGTTGCCTACACTACTGTCAAATGTTTCTGAAGGTTTTTATCCTTTAAATAACATGAACGGTATTTTTAGTTAGATGTAGCATTGCTGAAATCTTAAAATACTTCCTCACCAGTGAGGAGGCATCACTGGATCCCAGGCAAGGGAAAGAACTACTTTGCAAGGAGCAAAGCCTTTCCCTTGGTCAAACGGCCAAGCAAGCAGAGAAAGCAGATGAAACCATCTTCAGATGGATGTTCAGAGAACAGGAAACAGGACTGCTACATTGTGTCTTACTGTCTGCACTCTTAACTGGTAATCCTTACAGTCTTCATGGTGTGAAGGAAAAAGGACAGGTTGAGTCACAAAGGCACCTCAAGGTGAGCTTACAGAAAGCAGAATTGGAATTTAACCCCCACAAATCAACTAAAGCGTTTTTTCTGACAACTGCTTGAAGGCAAACTAACTCAACTTATTTTGTTTTGGTTGAATCCACAAACAGAAAAAGCCCAGTGTGGAGTAAACAAGAAGACGGGTCTCTTCCCAGGCATCCTATGGTCCCCAAGACCTCTTCTTCTGGCCAAACTGGCTTGGGAGGTTGATAATGCCAGCAAGGAACTCTGAACAACCTAGATCTCAAGTTAGAATGTTTCTGGAATAGGAGATACAGACTTCCAAGGTCACCCATGTCTGCACCTGCCTAGCTAGCCCTCTGCCCAGGACCCTTGAGTGCATAAGAAGAACCAACCTACAGCTACCAAGAACCACATCCAGAAGGGCGCGTGTCTCCTCCGATCTCCACTACTGTGACATGCTGTCATGAGACAGAATGTGACGTCTAGAAGGATTTTCCTTTTCAGTTGACTTGAACAACTAAACCAAACAGCAGCAGACTTTCTGAAGAACTGGTCTTCTCTTATTTTTGTGTCTTAAAAAAAAAATGTGTCGCACGCCTTTAATCCCAGCACTTGGGAGGCAGAGGCAGGCGGATTTCTGAGTTCGAGGCCAGCCTGGTCTACAGAGTGAGTTCCAGGACAGCCAGGACTACACAGAGAAACCCTGTCTCGAAAAACCAAAAAAAAAAAGTGTCCAATAAATACCTTGACTTTGCAATTGATCAAAATGACAATAGTTTTTGTGCTTCTACCATCCTACACACAACTGCTCCAAAGCTAATATAGTTTGACTTTTATTTTCTTAAACAGAGAGGTAGGTCTGCTTCACTTTGCAAAACTTAAGTAGTAATATTCAAAGTTTAAAAAAAAAAAAAAAAAGCAAGGCACAAGATGAAGAAAGGAAACCAGTTTTTCTATTTCCAAAGAAAGATCTGGCAGCTTGCTGAGTGCATTTGGATATGTTTATACTCTTCTTCACCCCAAGTCTCTGCTGGATCCTGAGGGCACAGGTTTGCCCCACTTGGAAAAGGGAGAGGTGGCCAGTGGCTTTCACCGAGCAGTGGAGTTCTGATGTGCAGAGCTCCCATATGCAGGCCTGTGGCTCTGACAAGGCTATTTTTAGATTCCAAGTAGGATGAAAATAAGAAGAAATGCTGCATGGCCACCTTACTGGGAAGCTCCTCAGCCCTGCTCTTACTCTAGCTCCTCCCTGTACAGCCCCTCTGAGAAGGGAGCAGACTCTTTTATTTTCTTCCTCCCCTGGGCCTTTCTTCCTGAGCTTCGAGAATGTAGGCCTCGCCCATTTGTCTGTCTCATAAAGAGCTGGGAAACATGGAGATAAATAAAGCCTCAATTAGGCAGGAATCCAAAGCTAGGATTGGGGGTTGGGAAGAGTGGTGTCTGAGGCTCTGTCCCAATCCAGAAATGCCTGAGAAAACGCTCGGGGCCACAAGCAGCCTTGAGGTTGGACGCTTCCCACAGCCCCCTTTGGCCTGTGCTGACCAGGCGTGGTCAAAGGCTGGGAGCCACGCCATTCCCACATACAGCTTGTCTAGGCAGCCTGGCCTGTTGCACAGGCCCCAGCTCCCTTTGCCATCCCACACGTATAAGAAAGGAGTCTGGGCTCTTGGCCCTTCTATTGCTTTCCCAGTTAGAGAGAAGGGACTACAGAGTGTGGACTTGTCCCCAGCAGGGATGGCTTCAGATGCTGTGGCGCCCCTCCAGGCCCAACAAAGGCAGTCCCCCCTCCCTTCAACTCTGGAAACTCAGTGTTCTTATTTATTCCTTTCTGAGCTCAGAAAGAACAATGAGAGGGAGATCTTGTTTCTTCCCCTAAGTCTTGGGTGGGGGGAGAGCAGCAGCATATGGGGGAGGAGATTGGGCCAGCAGAAGCTCACAGATATTTTTAGAGACATGGGAATTAAGTAAGCAGGGACCTTCTGGGGCCTGAAACAGTTTTGTTTTCATCCTAATTCCAAAAGGCCAAGTGGGTGGTGGAGAGTCAAAGGCTGAAGGCAGAGAACAGGAAAGAGCCTGAAGACTGTCTGCAGCCAAGCAGTCTCTTCTCACTCTGTGCTGTGTGGCCTATTCCATTTCCCGTTACCAAGAGCAGATAAGCAGCCTGCGTACCTGCACCCAGACCCCCTTTCAGCCTCAGGGGACAGGAAAGTGACAAGGGGCAGCAATCTGAACTCCTTTAATCCTGCTTCTGACAGTGGGAGAAGGTAGATCTAAAATGAGGTTTTTCAGTTATCTTTAGGCTTCTAACAACTCAGTTCTTGAAGATCGCAATAGCGGTACTGAACATCTTTTAGAGGCCTCACTCGAGAAGCCTCCCACTATAGTTTGGGATAGGATACAGAGAAATGGAAAAGGGAGAAGCTGGGGAGACCCAGCCACCTAGCTGATGCCATGCAATGCTACTGAAGCATTAACCACTGATAGGCTCAAACCTCCCCCGTTTCCACACCAGCCACCCTATTTCCCAGAATGCTCTCTGAGGCTCTCGTTTCTTCCGTTGTATTGATTCTTCTTTCATATATCATATCCCAACTGCAGTTTCTCTTCCCTCTTTCCTCTCCAGACTTACCCAGGCTTCATTTCCCTTCAGAAAAAAGCAAGCCTTCCAGGGACATTAACCAAATATGGCATAACAAGCTACATTAAGATGTACCAAGGCTGGATAAAACAACTCAGAAGGAGAGAAAGGGTGTCAAAGACAGGCAGAAGAATCAGAGGCAGGCCCTGCTCCCACTATGAGGAGTCCCACAAGAATAGCTACACAACCATAACACACATGCAGAGGACTTAGGACAGCCCCATATAGGGCCGCTGATCTCGGCAAGCCCACTTGAGCCTGGTCAGCTGATCCTGTGGGCCACGTTCCTGTGGTGCCCTTCATCTCACTCAGGCTCACATTTAAACAAGCAAGCAAGCAAGCAAGCAAACCTGAAAACAAGTTGAGAGAGAGTCTAAGAACCATAAACAAACCTGATGGAATAGTGAATGAAGATAATACATAGGATGAAACAGGAAACTGTAGAAGAGAATATTTAAAAAGTAACAAGGTTAAATACTTAACAAATCTTACTTTTGAAGCTCATCTGCACACGGAGCAGTTCACAAACTCTTTGTATGAACTGACTGTTATCTCTAAGTGGTAAGGTTTACCAAGCAACTTTGTTTTCAGCTTCCCAAAACTTCCACCATGACCGATTTGACTTCTGTCACTAGAGTAAGCCCTGCTCTCTAGCCTCTCTGCTCTGGGCAGTGACACTTTTTTCACGAGACACTGGCCCTGCTGAGAAGCCTCCATCTTCACAGCCTAGATTACTTTTCACCTGCTCCTACCTGGAAAGCTACAGAGCTTACGGGCTGACTGGTTGGTTGGTTCCTGCTATAGGTAAACAGAAGAACAAGAGTGTCTTTCCTGTTTTATTTCTTACATTTCCCACACCTCAGGACAGCTGACCCCATTTTTCTGGCTAGACTAAGTGCCTGGAAAGCAAGGACACTTTCTCATCTTTATTTTCAACTTTAGGTTTCAAGGCACAGAACAAAACAGCACCTTATGTATAAAGGAACAAGGCCAATCTCTGACAGTTTCCCAAGGCTATAGGCAGAGCCCTCAGGAAAACTGGTGAGAAAAAGAAAAAGATACCAGTGCTCCATGGCCCTGGAATGAGGACAGGCCTAAGCCCCAGGTTTCTGCTGTTATTTCTCAGAGTTTTTGGAGTATCAGTAGCAGGACCTGTCCAGGCCACCACAAGGGTATTATTGTTAATCCCAAGTAGGTGAATGGGCCCTTTAGTGAAAGGGTTCATTCATCAGAGGAGATTAGATAAACTGCCTCCTTCAACAGCAAGTAACCCCTGGGCTTCTAACGAGGAGGCCTTGCAATTTCAACTGAAGGAAGGAACAGCCAGGTACATTTAATTGGAGATGCAAAAAATGCAGAAATGTGGTACATTTGCATTCACACATACTAACATATACCTTGACAAGAGCAAAAAAAGCTATATGGAACCAAAAAAATACATGACCTTCACAGGACCAAAGATGGCCCAGGGCTGCAGTATGCCTCACACCGTAGAGCAGTCAGTGATGGCTCATTCACAGTAAGAAACCAGAATATACCAACAACTTGCACTATTCCTGACACACATGGAAAGCTCCCAGTTACTCACAGCTGATG
Source organism: Apodemus agrarius (assembly GCA_964023405.1). Lineage (NCBI taxonomy): Eukaryota > Metazoa > Chordata > Mammalia > Rodentia > Muridae > Apodemus > Apodemus agrarius. The sequence continues at coordinate 44,682,884 of OZ030015.1, read as the reverse complement.
TAATAGCTTTGTTTATGTCCTACTGAAAGTTTTATGAAAATGGTTATCAAGGTATAAACTCTAAAGGACAAACAATAAAGGAGGACAACAGCAGACATGAGATATCAGTTAAGATTTTTCAACAAAATGATTGGGAATTATAAGTAGGACAGAAGATACTTTTGGAGCATAGCCAGGAGGAAGCAGACTCATGTTGCCACAAAACATTAGAAAGTGCCGGGCATGGTGGCGCATGCCTGTAATCCCAGCACTTGGGAGGCAGAGGTAGGCGGATTTCTGAGTTCGAGGCCAGCCTGGTCTACAGAGTGAGTTCCGGGACAGCCAGGACTACACAGAGAAACCCTGTCTCGAAAAAACCAAAAACCAAAACCAAAACATTAGAAAGCTAATGCTCTGAAAGTCCACACCAGAAGGTTAGATGCACAGCTCAGACAAAGTCTGTCCCCTAAAAGTCAAACCCTCACTGCTGCCCAAAGGCATCCTTATACTGGAGCTGAGAGGGCTCAATTTAGGAAGACTAAAGACTCAGTTCAAGAAAAAAAATGCAGTGGGGCACTCATGATCTGTCTGTCTCTGTCTCCACCTCTCTGTCCTCCATTTATTTATTTATTTATTTATTTATTTATAAGACAGTGTCTCACCATGTAGCCTTAGCTGGCCTGGAACTCACAAAGATCTAAAAAGTTTTCTGGAGAATATCATTCTCCAAAGAATGGATGTGCCAGACGCTTATCTCTGGGGACATTTAGGACCTTTCAAAGAAGCCAGGGTTCACAATTCTCCTTAGGCAAGTACTGTAGGTAAATAAATAGACATGTGTACATTCTGTATGTATGCATAGTCTGAGGCCCATGTTCTAATATACTTTTTTCCTCTAGACCCAATATATTAACCCTATATACATTTTGGAATAGAGATTCTAGGCCTAGAAACCATGGCAACTAATTGATAGCAATACAGAGGTAGCTGGGTCTTTAGTAATGTCAATAGGGCTATCAGTACTTCATGGAAGATGGGGGAGGGGTGGGAGGTTAAAGGATCTTCACCGGAGAGTCAAGTCATCATTCCCTCCTGCCTTCTTCCAGATGCAAATGATCAGGAGAAATACCAGAGCATACAAGACATAGATTATTAATGGAAAAGGGGACTAAGGGGTGGAACTTTGTAATGCTGTTGCTGTTTAGGGGACACCTATGCAAGTAATCCCTCATCAGTGCTCCCTAAGAAAGCACAATAAACTGCTTGGCTAGCCAACCTGGATTTAATAGACCCCTGCTCTGGTCTGTTGCTGGTGCTCTACTTAAGGTGTATTGTTGCTGATTCATATCCACTTGGAAGTTTATGCAGTAGGTTGCTATTCATTTGTGAAAACCTAAGGCCAAAGTCAATAGAAAGGAAGCTGGGAAGGAAAGAGGGCAAATTAAATGAGGGACAGGAAACAGGACACAAAGAAAACAAGTGTGTACTGGGCAGTGGTGGGGCATGCTTTTAATCCCAGCACTCAGGAGGCAGAGGCAGGTGGATTTCAGAGTTCGAGACCAGCCAGGGTTATACAGAGAAACCCTGTCTCAAAAACAAAAACAAAAACAAAAACAAAAAAAGAAAAGAAAAGAAAAGAAAACAAGTGTGTAATAAAGCAGGGGTAGGGCATTCTCAGGTACAAGATGGCAAAGCAGAAAAGACAAGAGCTCCAGAGGGAAGGACCTGAGACAAAACTCAGAGAATCTAACCAGGTGTGGTAGATTTAATTCCAGCATTAAGGGTTAGAGGCAGATCCTCAAAGATCTGACTTTCATCCCCATGACGTTTCACAGGATGAGGATGATGCACCTCTGAGATTCTCCATGTGACTCTGATAAGCTCGGAACTGAAAGCAAAGAAGCTGAGGCCTTGCTACAAAGGCCACATGAGTCTGACACACTGTCCTCTTCTAGTGGAGGGGAGAAGGCCATCTGAACATCATTGAGAACACGAACAAAAGTGATAGAATCCTTAACTCAGGCAGAGAACCAGGCAAGGTTAAGGGAAGTGCTAAATGCTCTGAAGGGGCTTTTGGCTTGGCTCTTTGGCTCAGTAAGCTCTGCCTAGTGGATCTCCCTATGCGTTCCTTTGACAGAGTGTCACTCCATTTTCAACAGTGTTCTGCATTCCATTCTCCCAAATGCCAGTGTTCCCACAGCGACTGCTTCCTTAACCTCTGTATCAAGCATGCTTTTTATTGTCTTGTACCTTGAAGTGGAGACCTCTACAGCAAAGAAACCTGGTTCATGTTGATTAGAGGGATGGCTCAACAGTTGCTCCTCTAGACAACTTGACTTCAGTTTCCAGAGCAGTGTACTATGTTCTATATCTCCAGGAAACTTATAACCCCTATTACTCCAGCTCCAGGAGATCTGACATTCTCTTGGCCTCTATTGACGCCTGCATACACATACACATATTTAAGACATATGCACACGTGCACACACACACAAACACAAAGATGGGCAACCACCTTGACACTGGTGAGTACTCTGACTAGAAACAAGGGCAACTTCTGGGTGGAATTTTCGAGATGCAGAAACATTGAAGCACCAAAGCAAGGTCACTAGAGGAAGAACAAAGGGTAAATCACTTCTTTAAGACATTTCTGCTCAACAGGATAAACCTGCTTTATGAGGCTGGCTAGAAGTGGGAGATAGCTTACAGAGCAAAAATTTCTTCAAGGTCTTATTGCTTTGGATACTTCTGTCCTCTACCTACTTTATTCTGGTCTCTTTTTAAATTGACTTGGTTTCTTCCACCCTATGTGCTTTTTGTGTTTTCCATAAAAATTATTCTTTCAACAATATCCTGCTGTTGCTTAGTCAGTTTCCTAGCCAAATTAACTCTGAGCTACTACCTTTAACAGCCTTCATCTCTGTGTAAGAGAGAGACCACTGCCAATCATAGCCTGCAGGGCACAGCTTGGCTGCTATGCTATGGCAAAGTCTACCCATACTCTAACAGCAGTGGCCAGGTGCAAGTCACACTGCATCTTTCCCCAGCAAAAACTAACAAAGACATAAACTGCCTCCACTGCCCCCGTCACCTGCACACCACTCTAAAAACTAGTAGGACAGCAAAGGACCAGGCAGATAGCACCACAGGACCTTGTAGCTTTCCTGAAGGGAACTGCAGGTAGTCTATAAAGAAGAGATGGGTAACTAGGGAATATAATTATGATCTAACTTAGGTGGATAGTTATTACTGTTCTTCTGCCTTTTCTTCCACACCTATAGAACTGAGGAGGGAAATATAGCTACTGGATGGTCCTTAAGACAGAAAGGGAAATCACTGGGTTCCCCAGGTCACCAATCTTTCTGGAAAGTCTGAAACTTGAAAGGCCACTTCACCACATAGGTGCACTGTTAGTAACGCCCTCTCATACAGGACCAAGCACTTGCTGCACTGAAGGGAATGCCCAGAAGTACAAGAGTTCTCCAAGCAAGCACCCTAAGGATGAGGGACACGAGAGGAGTTTACAGGATGTGTCTCCTCTCTCAGCATTAGTGGTCTATCTACATACGTTGACTCTCGTGAGCCCTTATAGCTGGTCATACCTGCCCACCTCACTAACCCTGCCCTCTCTTCTCTAATTTCTTCCCCTTTAAGGTATTCATTTAAGACTCCCACAGTAAAAGAACATCTAACACTGCGATAAAATTCCTGATATGGGCTACTTTTTTTTCTTTTAATTTTTGTGTGTGCAAGTATGGTAGTCAAAATAGCCTGCTTACATCTTGTTTGAGTCAGAGTCTCTTTTTTTTCCTCCCACTGTACTGCATATTTCAGGCTCATTGGCTCCAACTCAATATGGATGCTAGAATTACAGACTACACCATCATAGTTTTCTGTGAGATCTAAACTCAGGCTTATGTGGCAAGCCTTTTACCTATTGAGCCATCTTGCCACTTCTTAAGTAGACAAAGTTTGTTTGGACTCAGTTCTAAAGGTTTGGCCTCTGGTGAAGATAGTATAATAATACATCAAGGTAGGTAGGAATGTGAGGGTGGTGATATGTCCCCCCACCTCCCAAGACTCATGTATGTGACTGTTTGGCCCATATAGAGTGGCAGTATTAGGAGGTGTGACCTAGTTGGGGTAGGCGTGGCCTTGTTGGAGGAAGTATGTCACTTATGTGGCAGACTTTGAGGTCTACTATGCTCAAGCTACCTATCCTTCTGTGGAACAGTCTCCTGCTGCTTGATCCTGTGGATCAAGATGTAGAACTTTCAGGTCTGTCTTCAGCATGTATGTCTGCACTCTGCCGCGTCCTACCATGATGATGTTGGAATAAATCTCTGAAACTATAAACCAGCCTCAATTAAATGTTTTCTCTTTAAGAGTTGTCATGGTATCTCTTTACAGCAATAAACCTATAACTAAGACAGTGTGTTAAGGGTCAGTGGTCACATTTCCAAGATGCAGAAATCAAGGCTCGACAATCCCTTTGGTAGCCATACTCTAATGATCTAAAACTGACCACTGGTCCCACCTCTTAAAGATCTTTGGCCTGCATCTCTTATCAGTACCACCCTAGACACTAAGCTTCTATATTCAGACTTCTGAAAAGATGCCTATTCACACCACAGCCACATGGCTGTGTACTATGATGGTGTAGTCTGTAATTCTAGCATCCATATTGAGTTGGAGCCAATGAGCCTGAAATATGCAGTACAGTGGGAGGAAAAAAAAGAGACTCTGACTCAAACATTGTTATCTTCAAACTGTTCTGCACTGGCACTGTATGAGAACAGTCAACCCTCCCTATACTGCCCCAAAAGCATCTCAAGGATGCTGCTCAGGACTCCTGATTCATACCATACCTGTGGTTCAGCCCACAGAGTCCTGCCTCAGTCACATATCTTTCACTAGGCTTCCTTACTCTAACATGGAAGACTTGGAGTAGGTAATGGCTAGAAACTCTCTGGACAACTCTTAAGAGACTGTTCTGATCTTGATTCACAACCAATGTCACTGAGGGGACCATATTATGAAATGTACACCAAAACAAAACAAATAAACAAAAACAAAAAACCAAGCTGGGGGCTAAGCAGCAGGCTGCTCCCTTGAAACTCCACAGCAAGCAGAGCAGCCAGAGTTCTCTTCAGCCAGAATGGTCTGTCTGCCCATCACCCACTGCCTCTCAGAGTATTCTCATCATGGTTTTACCACACATGGAGTTCAATTACACCATGATCTGAGCATCACAAGAGAGACTTTCAAAGTGCTGTGTCTAACCTCTACTACGGATGTTCCCCAGATCTATCAGAGTCACTATAGACTGAGACATAGATGGAGGAGCAAAGCAAGCAGAGGAGAACCCTTTTCTCATTGGCTCAGGGAACCTGCCCAGCAAAGCTCTAAGTAGAAAGAAAACAAGCCAGAACTCAAAAGTGCATTTTTGAATGTCATATTCCCTAAAAAAAAAAAAAAAAAAAAAATCACAAGAGTAATGACAGAGAATGCTGGGCCACTATAGCTTTGAGAATAATCTGGGTCTAGGAGGTCAGCTGCAAAGGAAATAACACTTTAGTTACCAGTTCCTAGCAACAGCAGGAGCGCAATGCCCCTCCTTGGCTTTTGTAGGCTCTGGACACCCTAGCAGTACTACTCATGGCTTTGACACAACAATGGCAGAAATATGCCCAGAAAAGGGTAGACAAAGTCCTAAAGTCAAAATGTCCTCCTAGATTCCTCTAAAGAAACACCTTTAATGCAGCCCAAGCCAATATGAGCACAGTCTGCTGAAGCCCCCACAAGAGCATCAATCTATCACAAGACAGGCATCCACAGTGAACAATGGCTGGGCATCTATATCCAATGTCATTTACACACTCACAGGTAGCCAGATAACCTTAGAAAAGTATGTGACTCAAAGCTCTTCTTCACCTGCTATATTAAGGAAGCTCACTGTTAGTGTGACCCAAGAGTCTCAAAGCTCCTGTATGCTGGACTCTTTCAGGTACTCCCAAAACTGACATGCTGAGGCCCTTGGCACTGCACCTGACTTCAGAATGGGCATCACAACCTAATGACCTCCATGCAGAGGCACAGGACATCTTAGAGCAGATGGGATCTAAGAACAGTATAATGACCATAGAGAAAAGCATAGGGAATCCTGTCAATGTTGTTGACACCATAACAAGGTATGTTGAAGACACATATAAAGTGCAATATCCTAGATACAAGCAATTGGAATATATTGTATGAGAGGAAAAAAATTTTAAAGCAGAAAAAAAGAAAAAAAAGAGTACACTTACACAAAGTCTGAGATCTGAAATGATCTAAAATATAATCAAACTCTGACTTGACAGAAATTCCATCCAATCTCATGAGGGGCACAGTCAAAATTCATATGCAAGAAAAACACCATACAAAATTGCCTTCAGGCTCAGTGTATGAGGTATAGGGGAAACATAAATGATTTTTCTGTTTAGACTTGGCTCTCATCCCCAAGATATCACGTAATATTTACACAAATACCCCCAAATGTAAAAATTTCTAAAATCCTAACCACTACCTGTCCCAAACATTTCTGGTAAGGGACAGCAACTCGTACCAGGCTCTTGATGGATGCAGGCTGAACCACAAGCAAGAGAATGGAGCTAAGGGTCAGGTCTTAATGGCAACAATTTCTGTTGAGAGGGTGACAGAGCTTTCATGCCCTTGCATGGTGACGGCTGTATGTGTGAGTACCCACTGCCACCGTGCGTGCTTTGTACTGTGTGCTCAGAGCAGTGAGCAATATGTTGTGTGTACTTTACCACAGTACAAAGTAGTGACGCAGGTGACCATCTGTGTGCCTTACATGTGTGCAGACAAAGGAAGAGAACAGGTCCCTCACAGGCCAGCACCTCCTGCCAGGTGCAAGCAATCCTGTCGTTTCTATCAGTTCCTGAAAGATGCAGACAGAAAGCAAAACGCAAAGGACGCACCAGTGAGGTGTCCGGGTTCCTTGCTTGTCCTCTCCTGAAAAACAGTAAGCCCAGCCTCGCAGGATCCTCTTTGTCTGCGGGCTACTGTGCCCTCACCTCAACCAGGACTCTGGAAACTTCTCTTCTTTTTTAGGGAAATCTGCCTTACCTCCACACCTACCACTCATACACTACTTGGGAGTATGGAGATAGAAACCAATCCCCAAAGGAAAAGAGATTCTCAAAAGTAAATGCCATTTTAACTATGCCTGCAAAGGTAATGATAAGACCAGGGAGCCAGACTGGCCTGCCATTTAGCCAGCCAGAACCCCAAGGCACCCAGAGCTACCACTACCCACCTCCTGAGGGCACACTGTAACCATCAGACGGTCATCTGTTTCTTCACAGTCCAGCCATTCCTTCACCATTCCTCAAGTTTTCTGGACATCATCATTTCCCCTTTTTGCAGAGGCTAGTCAAAGTCACCACATTCATAACTATTCTGGGACCACACTAGCCCATCTTTCTCTCCAGTTCTCTCCAGAATGGCAAGCCCCAACTCTACGTATCACACTACGCCTGGTCCACTGAACCCCACCCAGATAATATGGGAAGAAACCAAGAATTATTAAGATCTCCAACCACAGGGGAAAACCACTGGCTAGCTGGTAAGAGAGTATTTAAAAGAAGGGAAAGGGCGGTCTAGTAGATAATGGGGAAACAACAACTTGAAACAGACTGTGACTAAATGTTACGGGAGGAAATAAAACTCAGTGTTGCAGCCGGTCAGCTGGGAAGGGCAGGCTACCAGTGAGGGCTGGAGTTTATCCAGGCATAAGAGGAGCGCCAGAACCCATCACAGACTGCTCAAAGACATTGCTTTTGTATAAAAGCACCCAGATGGGGATACTTCATAAGCATTGTGAAAGCCATGGGAAATATAGATGTGCTCCAGGAGTGAGTCCCACAGAAACCCGTCAAGATGAAAAAAAGCTGTTAAGATAAACCTAGCCTGCCATCTACTTCAGGAAACAAGTAGGTGAGTCCCCTGTCCTGTGCTAATAGCAAATAAAACATTTTTAAGTTAGCAAAAAAAGCAAGTAAGCCAACAGCCAAATCAAAGTTTCTTATTCTGGGTACTAACAAACTGCAAGCTGACTCTTCTTTGTTGTAGATGTCTTATGCATCCTCAGCCTCTCACTGGTATACACCCAGAGTATCTTTGCCCTAGTTGTCTCAGTCAAAGATGGCACTACACATTAAGCATATATCCTTGAGGAACACTAACTCTACTTAAGACCTTGTTCAGAAAGAACACAAGGGAAAACAACTGGCCTGGCACCCAGTTGCATGAGAGCAAGCACTGAACTCAGAACCCTGTCCATCCAAATGGGCAGAAGATACAGTGGAAGAGGACATCTCTCCTTGTCCCAAGGAATGGTCACAAAGGGTAAACCCTGACAGGATGCAGATCAGAGGGCTTGGGTAAGCGCCTGTCACCCTCAGTCCCAGCAAGAGCATTCATGCTACTTCTTCCCTTCCTAGTCTCTACCCTGACTAACTCCTGCAGGCTCGTTGTCACCCTGATGGCCTCCTTCATAGCTTTCTGATACAACATGGAAACTTACAAGTCCAAAGTGACACTTTCGACACATTTAGACACATGGCTGCCACTGCTGGTTTGGTCACTTCCCTCTCAGAGGTACTAGCTATGCACACTACCCACCCATACGTGCGCACTACCCGAAGTCTGGCAGAAACGCATCAACTACCTACATGCTTAGTCTTTCAGCTCCAAGGCCATGTGCTAGAAATGGCCCATGTACAATAACGTTTGGACCCAGATGTCCTACCAAGTCTTTTTCTTTTTTGTTTCTCACAGTCATCTTTGTCTTAGCCACATCCTGTATGCTGGATATTTTGTTTTATTTTATTTTAATAAAGATTTATCTTATGTATATGGTTATTTTATCTGTGTATACATCTGCAAGCCAGGTTATTTTATCTGTGTATAAATCACATTATAGATGGTTGTAAGCCACCATGTGGCTGGGAATTGAACTCAGGACCTCAGGAAGAGCTATCAGCACTCTTAACTGCTGAGTCATCTCTCCAGCCTTGTTTTATTTTCAATTTGACACAAGGTAGAGTCACCTGAGAAGAGGGAATCACATTTAAAAAAAAAAAAAAAAAATGCCTCCATCAGACTGGCCTGTAGGCAAGTCTGCGGGGCATTTTCTAAATTAACAATTAATGTGGAAGGACCCAGCTCACTGTGGGCAATGCCACCCTGGCAGGTGGTCTTCAATGGTATAAAAGAGCAAACTGGCATCAAGTGAGCAGTGTTTCTCACTGACCTCTGCTTCAGGTCCTACCTCCAGCTTCCAGGCCTGCTTAGCTTCCTTGTTTGTTTTCCCTCAGTGACGGACTATGACCAATACCTGCAGCCAAATAAACCCTTTTCCCCAAGCTGTTTTTGATCATGGTCTTCATTGCATAAAGCAAACTAATACATCTAGGTTGCTGGGAGATACTATGGACCACAAGGTAGTCAGCACATCTGGCTTAACTCTCAGGGACTGACAAGAGGTTTTTAAGGGCAGCAGTAGTCTATGCTGGTGCCCAAACTGAATGAATGGAATAATGAATTCTTCTGGATTTCAGTTGAACCTAAATAAAAACCCTGGTGCTGATTTTCAAATGTTCATGTCTTGAGCTCATAACCCTGTGACTGACCTCTCAAAGTTTTAACACTTTTAACTAGTTACAGAACTCAAGAATAGGGCTTATGGGAGATTAACTTATATCCCAGAACTGCTGCTAATGTAACAGCCAAGACAGGAGGACACCAAGAGAGGAGTAGAGTCTGCCCTGCATGTCTCCTAAGCTGACAGGAGAGCAGCACATCTATCTACCTGCTCCTGTCCCTAGCTGGCTTACTGTCAGTGCTCACTTTAAACCACTCTGCCTCACAGATGACTCTTCAGCAAAACCGTCTGTGGTTCATTCTTAGGTTCATCAAAAGAAGAATGGGGAGAAAATGCTTGGGGGGGGGCAAGGAAGGGAATTCTTAAGCAATCAATGTGGTGACATATTGTGGAAAGTGTGTGTGTTGGGGGGACAGGAGGCAACACAGTATTGTGCCCACTAATGGTTTCAGAATAAGAGGACTGAAGTGCCATATCAGAAAGCATGGGAAGAAAGGGGCCTGCTTGGCACATATGAACGTGCTAATGATCATTTCCCAAACCCTAGTGTCCTGACTCTCTGGAAAGCCCCTGAAGACAGTTATTTCACACTCCAGAGTCTCACAGCATCATAGTGAAGAAACCAGCCCTGGGTACAGCAAGTGGGCCAGTCCACTGGAAACAACAAGACTAGACTTTCCCGGGTGGCCATAGTCTTCATAGGCATGGCAAGTCTCCACCCACATCCTTGCCTACTCAAATAACAAAGGAAGAGGAATCCAAAGCTTCATTTAAGAGAGAGAAATCTCTTTGAGAGAAAAGGGAGGTGACACAAGTAGAAATAGGGCTGGAGAGATGGCTCAGTGGTTACGAGCACTGACTGCTCTTCCCAAGGTCCTGAGTTCAAATCCTAGCAACCACATGGTGGCTCATCTGTAATGAGATCCAATGCCCTCTTCTGGGGTGTATGAAGACAGCTACAGTGTACTAACATACAATAAATAAATAAATGAATCTTTTAAAAAAAAATTATAAAAAAAAAAACAAAAAAAAACCGACCTTCTGTTCTCTTTGGCCATGCTGGGGTTTGGCCTCTGGAGCAAGAGCAGCCAGCACCTGCTCCAGCCATGGTGCAGGTGAAAAGCGAGGTAGTGGAAGAGCAGAGAGATGCTTGTCTGCTCAGACTTCTGCTCACACCAAAGACTACAGCCTCATTTTCCCTAATCTTAAACAAAAGTCATTTCCTTCTTCACTGCTTCTTCTCACTAACAACTGGGGGGAGAGGGGGGAAGGAGCCTCAATCTGGGTTTGTAGAGCACTTTCTACCTAGTACTACAGGTCCTTTAAAACATTCCAGACTCCCAAACAGAAGCCTTAGAAAGGCTGCACTCAAGCATGATATGGTCAGCAGTGTCACAGCGAAGGAGCCTGGTGAAGACCAGGGCCAGGGTCAGGGAATAGTAAGGACACTTACCATCTCGTCCAGGGCATATCGCAAGAGGCCATGCTCATAAAGGATGAAGAATCGTCGCTGCCATTTCTGCAACAGAGGACAGAGTTGGGGGTCAGGTACCCTGGCCCTAGATCTCAGTTGGCAGAACCCCAATATCTAAACCACAGAATCTAAGGAATGCTGGCTCTAAGGCTTCAACTTCTGGGGCAGATATAGGAGGAGAGATACCGGAGACATAAGTGCAGAGACTCATTAGCCAGGTACACTCAGGAGATGGCCTAATACAAGTGACTGGTGTTTCCATATGCCCAACGGAGTCTTTAAAGCTGGAGATTTCCTTGGGAATAGAAACTGTATGTGGTCACTTTTTTATTTTGTTACTGGCAGCCAGTACAGAATTTTCATAGAATGTTTACTGATTTTTTAGGTGAGTGATCTTATGTGTTCTGGAGTAACCTGGGGTTACAGGGAGACTGACAATGTCACTTCCAAGAAAGTCTAGGAAGTGGTATGTAATAGGTTGGTCTTGTGACTTCCAAGGGACAGGAAGCAGACAGCCAAAGCTTGAGGCATTGAACTTCAGTGGAAAGAGCTAACAAAAATCAGAAAGAGAAGAAGCCCAACCTCGGCCAGGCCTCCAGGCATGTTACCACAGTCAAGTACTGTTGAGAGCTGAATGAAAGGGATAAAGTGTACACATCACCTTTCTGTGTGAAAGGTCTTGTCTAGCCCATGAAGCTGTAGGACTAAATCCTGACTCACAGATCAGCACGGTCCAACCCTTACCCCTCTGGTTGACGTCAAAGTGACTCAAGGTTCTAGTCTCAATTTCTCAAAAAGTATAATAACATTTAAGTTTTGACTAGTACTAAAGCCACAGAATTAACTATATGTTTCTGTGCTGTAGACCAGAATAATAAATCTTAAAATTATTAGTTTCTCATTAGGAGCTGAAAATGGCAATTCTGAAGTTTCAGTAGAAACCAGGAAAGGCACTTGGCTCTCTGCATACTGCATCTTAACTAGAACCACTGGCCTCCCAGGGGGTAAGAGCTGAATTCATAGGGCTACTCAGAAAGGACCTATTAGAGCTGCTTCCAGGCTGGAGTTCCCAAATAGACTACTGGCATCTGTTTTCCAAAATCATTTCCAAGGTCCCTATGTGTCTTTGAAATCAGAATCCACTCCAGAAGAAAGTCCAAAAACCAAAAATACAATGTCTGTGGGTTAGAGCATGTATTTGTGAGATCCTGCCAAGGCGAGGAGGGATGTGCAGAGCTGGGGCAACTGCATAAATAAAACTAAAAGTGTATGGAAAAGACGCTATGACTAGAACTGAAACCCCAAAGGGTAGCCTAGGGAATAAGCAAGCCTCTGGTCAGCAAAATGCAGGGTTATCTTTCTTTTTGCTCCAAGAGAGACCTATACACAAGAGACAGGATGGTGTAAGGCTTATTTAGAGAGCACAGGTGCCCAGGCCTTATTCTTTTATTAGGACTTGTTGGTCTTATGCCCCTGGCTCAGGAGGGAGCTGCCTTGACTCTGAAGGACTTGTGAGCTAGATTAACATGCTACAAAGATGGACTTGTTTTTTTGTTTTGTTTTTTGTTTTTGCCTTTTCTGTTTGTTTTCAATGCGTTCCAATTATTCACAATAAGTGCCACCCATACAAGAATGGCAGTTTGAAACAAGGACTCTCTCTCTATATATAAGCAGAACTTTCTAAGACCTCTGAGTTCACAAAACGTTGGATCCATGCTGATTTTGTTACCCAGGCTCCAGTGTTTCCCTCCCGTTTCCCTCCCTAATTTTACCACTTCACTCTTAAATGGACCTCCTCCTGGTTCATACTTTCTGGTGTCCTTACCCGTGACCGGTGCACTGGGTTGTCAAAGTCGGTGCCGTCTGGAGCCAGGAGCAGCCAGCCACCATAAATGGGTTTTGCCTACAAGAGAAAAGGGATGGCAGATCTTTAGTATCACTGAACCAGAGGAAGAGAGAGCAGGCCAAGTTAACAAACAGGATGTCATCTCCTATTCCCCAACACAGGCTAAGTATTTAGAACAGAAGCCTAGTTTAAAAGGTCTCAGGATTCCCCCATCTTGTGGTGTGCTTAGGGGAACACAGAACCCTGAGGGCGTCTGAAAACCTACGAAGCAAAAGAACTCTTAAAGACATAGGCTGCCTCTCTCAAGTTCTAACAAACAAACCAAGATAGGAAGGGGTGACATTTTATTGGATGAATGTACCATACTGAATGCCAGGAATCAAGTGTAAACAACACAGGTCCCGCCCCCCCCAATTCCTCCCGCCCCCAAGACAGAGAGCAGAGCCTGATAGAGATCAAATTTGGCACTGGCCTAAGATTCCCCAGTGCTTAGGTACCACCAAAGGTAAGGAAACCTTTGGGCTTCAACCTGACACTGAGCGGTTAAAGAGCAGAATCAACAGTTCTAATTCCACCTCATGAAGTGTCTGTGATAATGTATATGAAAAGCAGAACAGAAACTAGGCAACATGGCTCATACCTATAATCTCATCACTGGGGAGGCTGAGGCAGGAGGATCACCATGAGTTCCAGGTCAGCCTCAGCTGCAGAACGAGACTGTTTCAACAAAACAAGTTACTACAACGAGGGGCAAATGTTGCAGCTGGAAAACAGTCTGGCAGATTGGGAAAGGCTGAACACACAGATAAATTACTCTGAGCCCCAGCAGTTCCACTGTTAGGTAATATACATGAGAGAGAAGTACACAAATGCAAAGATGCCCTGCAACATCCTAAGAGCACTGCTCCCAATGATCCAAAGGTGCTAACAACTGAAAGGCCCACAAACAAAGATCTAGAGTCTGCCCACACAATGACTTGCACAGCATGACAGAGTCAGAAGTTGTGATGCACACAAAAGGCATGTGAACTTCAAGAGCATTGTATAATTGAAAGCAGCTGGACACAAGACCTATATACTACACAATCCCATTTACATGAACTATCTAAAACAGGTAAATCCACAGAACAGAAGGCAGATGGAATGGTTACCCAGGAGCAAGGGGAAAAGGCATTGGGTTTCTCTGGAATCCCAGGACTCCGGCAGCAGAGGCAGGCAGATTTCTGAGTTCAAGGCCAGCCTAGTCTACAGAGTGAGTTTCAGGACAGCCAGGGCTACGCAAAGAAACCCTGACTTAATACCCCCCCAAAAAAACAAAAACAAAAACAAAAACAAAGAAAAACAAACAAACAAACAAACAAAAACAAAAAGCAAAAAAATGTGTACTCCATTAAACTGGAAAACCTAAAAGAAATGGACAGATTTCTAGATTCAAACTGACTACAAAGAGACCCACAACAAATGAGGACAATGAAACAGTAATAAAAAGCCTTCTCAATTAAAAAAAAAAAAGGCGAAAGATTTATATGATCTGAAGAGAAACCAGAGTAAATCTGTACAGAGAAATGGGGGGGGGGGGATGATTGGGGAATAGTTGGGGGAGAGAGGACTTATGGGACATATGGTGGGGGAACTGGGAAAGGGGAAAGCCTTTGGAATGTAAACAAAGAATATAGAAAAAAATCAAAAAAAAAAAAAAAAGAAGAAGAAAATCCAAAATCCAAGGCCAGATGAAGTCAAAGCAGAATTCTACAAGAATTTCAAAGATCTATAGCTGTTTTTAAAGCTACTCAAACAAAGAAAAGAAACATAAGGAACATCCTAAATATCTTCTATGAAGCCAATATCACTCATACCTAAACCTGGATAAAACACTTAACAGAAAAAGAAAACTACAGGCTATTATCACCAAAGAATGAAAACACACACACACACACACACACACACACACACATACATACACATGCACACACACATACACATATATAATTCTTTCAAACAGATTATCCACCATGACCAAGTTGGTTTTATCATTGAAATGCAGGGATAATTGAACTTATACAAGTCAATAAATGCACTAAATTAACATAAAAGGATTTAAAGAAAAAATTTACATCATTACCCCAATATATGTAGTTAACCTTTGACAAAGCCTAACATACCTTCATGTCAGAAATTCTGGAGAACATAGAGCTACAGGGAACATATGTCAACATAATAAAAGCTATCTCCCACCCACAGTTAATACCATCCTCAAACCGAAGTTCTCAAACTGTGGGTGGCAACCCTTCTGAGGATCGAATGGCCCTTTTGAGGAGGTCACCTAACACCATAGGAAAACACAGATATTTACATTACAACTCACAACAGTAGAAAAATTACAGTTATGAAGTAGCAACGAAAATAATTTTACGGTCAGAGGTCACCACAACATGAGGAACTGTATTAAAGGTTTGTACATTAGGAAGGTTGAGAACCACTGTCCTAAATGCAGAAAGGCTTGAAGCAATCCCACTGAAGTCAGGAATGAAACTGGGATGTCCAGGATCCCCGCTTATTTTGAACATTGTGCTAGAGGCACTAGCTGGGCAATAAGGCAAGAGAAAGGAAATTAAAGGGATGCACACAAGGAAAGAAGTCTAACTGTCCCTATTTACAGATATGATACTATACATACATATATATACAGAGATCCCAAAAATTCTACCGGAATTCTTAAAGGAATGATAAAGAAATTCAGCAATGTGGAAGAATACAGAATCACCTTGTATAAACCAATAGCTTTTGTAATACACCACCAACAAACATACAGAGAAGGAGATCATAGGCACACCCACATTCACAATAGCCTCAAAGAAAATAAAACAGCTAGGAATAAACCTAACCAAGGAAGTAAAGAACATCTACAATGAAAACTTTTAAATTCTGAAGGATAAAGACAGGAGGAAATAGCCTCATGTTTATGGATCAACAGACATGACATTGTGGGGGAAAAAAAAGTCAAATTAACCTGAAGCTACTCTCAAATTCAATACAATCCCAATCAAAATCCCCATCTCCGGTTAGAGAGATGGCTCAGAGGTTAAGAGTACTGACTGTTTTCTTCCAGAGGTCTTGAGTTCAATGGTAGCTCATAACCATTTGTAATGCCCTCTTCTTATGTCTGAAGATAGCTACAGTGTACTCACATACATTAAATAAATAAATAAATAAATAAATAAATAAATCTTTTAAAAAATCTCCATCTCATTCTTCACAGAAACAGAAAGAAACTCTCCTAAAATCCATATGGAACCACAAAGACCCAGACAGCCCAAACAGTCCTAAGCAAAAAGAACAATGCTTGAGGGATTGCTATTCCAAATTTTAAAATATATTACAAACCACAGTGTTAAAAATAGTGTGGTACTAACATGAAACAGACACATAGACCAATGGAACAAAAAATCAAAGATCCAAACATAAATACATGTAATTTCAGCCAAGTAATATTTGACAAAGACACCAAAAACATGCTGGACAGAAGAAAACATTTTCAATAAATGATACTGAACGTTTACACGAGTATCCATCATCTTGAGCAAAAACTAACCCCACATGGATTAAAGACGCTGATGTGAAAGACACCAAAATAGCTAGAAGGAAACATAGGCCCTCATGATATAGGTGTAGGAAAAGACTTTCTGACTAGCACTCCATTAATTCAAGAATTAAGGCCATCAACTGACAAGTGGGATTTCATAAGACTATAAAGCTTTTGCACAGCTAAAAGAACAATCGGCAGGTGAAGAGGAAGCCAACAAAATGGGAGAATCTTTGCCAGCTATACATCTGACAGAATATTCAGACTATATATACTCAAAAAACACAGTCAAAAAACAAACAAACAAACAAACAAAAAACCCCACAAATGACACATTAGAAAAAACGGTCTTAACCTTAACAGAGAGTTCTCAAAGAAGGAAAAAGGTTCCCTAGTAATTATGAAAATGACAATCAAAACAACTTTGAGATTTTTATCTTACTCTACAGTCAGAATGATAACAATCAATGGAACAACCAAAAACAAATGCTAGAGAAGATGTGAGGAAAGGGAACCCTCATTCACTCACTGGTGGGATTGCAAACTAGTACAGCCACTATAAAACTTAGTGTGGAGAATTCCCAAAAAGCTAATAGTAGATCTACCATATCTCTTCCATACCACTGCTTGGCATATATGTCCAAAGGTCAACATCCTTGAGATGTTCATTGGTGCTCTATGCACAACAGTTAAGAATGGAAACATAGGAAAAGTCCTTCACCTGGCAATTGGATAATGAAAATGTATGTGCTATACACACAATGAAATGCCATTATGTAGTAAAGAAAAATAAAAACTTGAACTTTACAGGTAAATAAATGAAGCTAGAAAATATCATATTGAGTGAAATATTCCAGGCCTAGAAAAACACACACTTTATGCTCACTCATGAGGGTTCACAGCTCAAAATCTTTTTTTGGATTTGGTGTTTTCCAGACAGGGTTTCTCTGTATAGCCCTGGCTATCCTGGAACTCACTCTGTAAACCAGGCTGTCCTCGAACTCAGAAATCCGCTTGCCTCTGCCTCCCAGAGTGCTGGGATTACAGGCATGCACCACCACCACCCGGCTCTCAAAATCTTAACATATGGAGTCTATAGTCCGCAAAATCTTAACATATGGAGTCTATAGTCCGCAGTACCTGCAGATACTGGGAAAGCAAAGGGAGACTTGCTAAGAAAGTGCAGGAACAAAAGAAAACAGCAGGGTTCAAGTTATCTGATCTGAGAAATGGGAAGAGGGGGCACTCTAGGGAGGGAGAGGGAGGTAAATATATAAGGATGGAGAATAGGGAATACCAGAATACAAGTGATCTGACAGAAGAAAAGGGAGACTCTTTAGGGAGAGGAAAGAGAGGTAAATACAGAAAAGGTGGATAAAATAACAACGATGTCCAAAAAAGTCATAAGGAATCAAACTACCTATAATACACATCATTCTGTGTATAAATATAAATATATAATCTTAATGAACTTTTCTCACCTTTGCTGACCATATTCCCTGCAAGAGCCAACGACCCACCTAATTAAAACACACACACACACACACACACACACACACACACACACTCTGCTCTGGGCTGCCAGAGATCAAGAAGTGGAAAGAGACTACCCCACAGTGATATGCCGTGAGATTCCACTCACAAACCTCCCTGAGAATCTAGAGGAAGCTAGACTTGACCTGCTTAGGTGAGGAGCAGACGGGGCTGTGGATGCAGATGAAGGCACGGCTGGGTAGGACTGTGAAGCTCCTGTCTATACCGGCCTCAGCAACTGCTGTGACATATACCCCCATCCACTCTCTGTGCTGTGGGGTGTCATGGTGGAGGGTGGAGGTACCAGGATCACCATGTCACCTTATAGCTGCAGGAAATCTACAATGATCTTGGTGTAAAACGTCTAACTAAAATAAGACTGCTGGGTATGGTGACATATGTCTTTAATTCCAGCACTCACGATAGAGAGATGGTCAGATTTCTGTGAGTTCCAGGCTACCTGAGTCTACACAGTAAGATCCAGGTCAGCCAGGGACACACTGTTAGGCCATGTCTTAAAAACAACAACAACATAATTAAAAATGCAATGAAGAATTAAAAACTCTGCAAAGCCAAATCTAAAGCTTCTGCCACTGTATCCATACGCAGGCTCAAGAACCTGCTCCAACCCCAGAATCCATGGTTACAGTCAAAAAGGACTCTGAAGCCAATCCTCAAGATACTCAGTCCAGAACTACATGGTATGCGCTCCATTGGCCCAGGTAGTACTGCCTGTGACGGTCACAGGCTGGCATGCTCCTTATTACAGACCTTTCTACTTCACAGTGGCAAGTCTCTTAACCATCTTCCTAGAGACAATCTTGGTTGAACTAGGAGACCAAATGTCTACAACCAGATCAAATGAGTAGGGCAAAGAGTATAAGCCAATACTCTAAATCTGGTTCATAAAGCACAATTAAGCTACTAAATACTTTTCAGGCAGTCTGGCTTCTGGACACTGCCATCCTATCACACAATCAGCCTCAAGGAACCCAGAATGGACAAGTTCGGCTCTGGCTTCACATGGCCTCTCTGGCTTAAAGAGCATGGAAGTGACAGGATCCCTACCAGGTGACCTGCTCTCCCTAAGACTAACACTCTCCCTCAGAGGACAGGTGGGCATGGAATGAGGGAGAGGGACTATAAGGGCAGCATCCAAACAATCCATGAAGCTACCCCTCCCAAGACCTCTAGGTCTGGTGCCCCTCCAAAGGGAAGGGTGACACTGTCCCTCTTGCTGCCCCTCAAGACAGTGTATCTCTGGGGAACACTAAGTCCTATGACTATGTTAGGTCAACTACTTTTGGGGTATATGCTGGGCTGATCCCAAATTACAGAGCTTGCCTTTCTTCCTGCTTGCTGGGAAGTGGTGATATATACCTTTAATCCCAACATTGTGAGATAGAGGCAGGAAGATCTCTGTGAGTTCCAGGCTAGTTCTAGGCTAGCCAAGGCTACACAGAGGAAACCCTATATTGAAAAAAGAAGGAAGAAGAAAAGGAAGAGGAAGAGGACCACCCCCTCTGCTCAGATCCTTTCCACATACTTGAGACTGGGCTTACACAGCAGGATGCTGCGGAAGAACTAACCCTGTAGCAGCACCTGCTTCCTCTGAGGTCCTATCTCCCAAACCCTACCAGCCCTGCTCCTCCTCTTACAATGGCATTGAAGAAACAGAAATCCAATCCTCCCCTAGTCCAGCCTAGTCCAGAGCTAAGCTCCAGGGGATGAAAGCAAACACATAGATAGATGATTCCTGGGATATCTTGCTCCGGTTAGTAACACTATGCTAGAAATGGAACTGCTCCCCAGGCATGTTAGAACTATTACTGATAAGGCCTTCCTGGAATACTGTCAAGCCAGGCAGAACCTCTAATTTTCCCACCCTATGCCCTCAAGCCACAAGGATGATACTGGTCAGCATCCAGTACCAAGAAGACAGCACATAGGCAGACGAGCTTACAGTACCACTACTGTGAACACCATGCTCCCAAAGATATGGGAAATGTTGGCATTCTCAGACTGCAGCATGTGGCAACATGAGGCAAGAAACATGACACTGGGTGCTGCCAGTGCAATTCTACCATGGATAGTGAGCTGCAGACACAACACAAAGCAGAGCAAAGCCCTCCATGTGATCATCAGAGAGGAATACATTGCCCAAAAGACTCCATGAAAGTACATACACACTAAACAACCATTTGTTTTGTGACCCATACCAATGCACAGGGACAGCACTTCTTGCATGGACTGTGTTCCAATGACTGGTACCCTCTGGAGATATTTGGTAAAACCTCCCAATAGCCTTTCTCAAAAGTCTACTGAAGGAGACTACAGATGGGTAGGATGTGAGGGTGGTAATAAAATATTCCAGGATGGATGACAGCAGGCTGGATCCTGAATGTTCCCAAAAGTCAATGTGTGTTAAAGCCACAGAAAGGTGTTACTGGGGGATGATGGAGCCGTCAGATGGTAGGGCCTCGGAGGGATGGTCCTTAGGTCACTGGAAATATGCCCACAAGGTGCAAAAGGCTCTGAGCCTCTCCTTGCTCTGCTTCACATTCTGACCACGAGGAAAGTGGCTGTGCTCCACATGTTCCTGCATGACCTGCTACCACATCACAGGTTCTAAAGCAATGAGAATGCCAACCAAAAATAAGCTGGAACTTCTAAAACAGTGAGCCAAAATAAACTCTTCTCTTTATATGTGAAGTGTTTCAGGTATTTTATTACAGTTATGAAAATTGCTGACACAGTAGTCAACAAGGAAACAGTGTTGAATAACTGCTGGTTATTCAAGATGTTTTATTAGTTTGTTTGTTTGTTTGTTTGTTTGTTTTTTAAAGTAGTGGTTCTGGAGATCCAACCTGCACTGATAAGCAATTCATCAACTGAGGTACATTTCCAGCCCCAATTCTTGTTACATTCTTTTTTTTTAAAGACCCCACGTGAATACTAGTACACAATACCTATTGAGTTGTTGTTGTTTTTGTTTTGTTTTTTTGAGACAGGCTCTTACTGCTCAGTCCTGATGGCCTGAAATTCACTATGTATACACAAACTGACCTCAAACCCACAGATATATGCCTGCCTTTTCTTGCTGAGTAATAGGATTAAAGTTACATACCACCATGCCTGGCCTTTCAATATCATTTAAAGGGAAGAAAAGAATGGCAAAAAGAGTCCTGGCAATGGTTAAGAAAGAACAGAACAAGGGCAGATGATGATGGAAAGAAAGGAGTGCTGAGACTGGCTTGTGCTTTCCCTGTGGGTAAGCACAAGCCAGGCAGCCCAGCCTCAAAGACCAAGTTCAGAATCAAATCTCTCCAAGGAGACTTCTAGAAGGGGGGCATGAGATACAAAAGAATGAAGCAAGGAGGAACTGTAACAGGTGCCATTAGCATATAATCACAAGAGCTGTGATGCACTAGAAGATGGGAGTCCAGAGGTTTACTTAGACTTCAAAACTCACATTTAGCTACAAAGAAGGGTAAATTTCCTGAGGGTACAGATGAGTAGACCACAGCTTCTTCAAGAACCCATGAGCACTTGTCTATAGCGCTGCTTGATCATCTTGGCCCTCAAGCTATCCTCTCTTCCTCTACTGGAACACTTAAAGAGTACAGGATTTAATAACCTCTTTTAGACAAAGAATTCCAAAGTGACCTCTTCACTCTTTTTTTAAAGACAGAGTTCCACTATGTAGCTCTGGCTGACCTGGAACTTGATATACAGACCAGGCTGGCCTCAAACTCATAGAGATCTTCCTGCCTCTACTTCTCAAGAGCTGGGACTATGTCTCTATGTCCAGCTCCACTTTTAATACCCATATTCACACAAAGCAGAGGGCGATTGACTTGGCCATATCAACACTAAGCTCAGGTCAGGATCTAGAAGAGGGTCCCTAGGAGTTACCCAAAACCCAATTCCAGGAAAGATGGAGAGTGAAGTCAGCTGCAAAACCAATGAGGAGAGCCTGTCTCACTAAGACCACAGACTGCATACGGCTCCCAGACCCCACTCCAGCACATCCCCAGCACCTGAGATCACCCTGCTTGCAGCCCCAAAGCACACTTATGTCTCAAAAGTCTATTTTCACATGAAGTCCTTCCCAAGTGCCGATGGCCTCACCTGTGCTTAAGTCCCCAGGAGCTTTGGAAGTATGAATCAATCCAGAGCAGGCTGGTGGCAAGAGCAGGTAGTGTCCACAAAATTTATGATTACTCCTGCTCGCATCCCTGGCATCCCTCTGCCAAACACATGCTCACTCACTCACCTGTCTTCTTTGGCTGCTGCCCTGTCTCTATCCACACTGCAGTCTTCATGGCAGGGTAATCACTCCGAGGCATGTGGAGTCTTTTGCAAACAGATCACCTTGAGTTAGATCAGCAGTTGCAGTATTCTTTTAAGGACCCATGAAACACATTTTTTCATAAACACTAAGGTAGCATTTGCCCTGGTCTTGAACTCATCATCCTCCAGCCTCAGCTTCCTTAGTGCTAAGGCTAACAGTGTAGACCACCAAGCCAGTCTCAAAGTTCCATGTTTTGTTTCAAAAGTAATAAAGGAAAAACAAAACAAAACAAATAAAAACTGTAATACTGTAGGTCAGCAGGACTGAGGTCTTTCCTCTCTAGCAAATCCCAAGATCATCTGAGATCCAATTCTAGGCAATATGAGCCCCTTCCAGCAGTAACCTCACACTCCAGTGAGCCTGCATCACTGGGCTGTCCAGCTTTCCAGTCCTATACCCTTGAGCTCTCTTGCCAACAGTCCCTACAGCTCCCTTAGTTGTTTTAGTTCAGCAACTCAAATGAAATGAAAGGGTAGAAAGAGTGGAAATCTCAAGATTCCTGAGACAGCATGGCCCTTGCACCAGTACCTGAGAGTTCACCATACTTAACAGCCAGAGGGGTATCCACTGGGCTCTAGGCAGCTCCATGGCAAATTCTATCACACAGCAGATAGGCCAACATCTAGCCCCAGGGGCTGATTCAAATCCAGCCTACTAGCAGAAATGCAGCAGTCCAGAGACCCTACCCTCAAGTCTCTACTAGAAAATTGACAGTAGATGCTCAAATAAAAATCGATTACAAAGATTCACAGCAACACTACTCCATTTGACAAAAGGTAGGAATGACTCAGATACCATTAACTGGGGAATCAATCAACAAAATGTAGTGCAGTCATACTCTGGAATATTATGAATTATGAAAAAAAAGATGAAATTCTAAATAGTACTCAAGATAGGGAAACCATAAGAATATTAGTTGAAGCTGGGTGGTGGTGGCGCATGCCTGTAATCCCAGCACTCTGGGAGGCAGAGGCAGGCGGATTTCTGAGTTCGAGGCCAGCCTGGTCTACAGAGTGAGTTCCAAGACAGCTAGGACTACACAGAGAAACCCTGTCTGGAAAAAACCAAATCATTCATTCATTCATATATATATATAAGTTGAGTCAAGAAACTCAGATTAAAGGTCACAAGTTCTAAGACTCCATTTTATGAAATTCCCATAGTGAAAGAAAGCAGAGTCAAAGCAGTAAGCACCTGGGATAGGCAGTGGGATGCAGGATGGCTGAACAGTCATGAGGTGTTCTGGGGTGCAGAAAACAACTTCAACTGGAGCATGGTAGTGGTTTCATAGCACTGTGAATGTGTTAAATGCAACTGAAATCAAGTGGCTAATTTTATGTTATATGAATTACATCTCAAAGAACAAAGACAAACAAACAACAGGTCCCATACCCTTGGCACATAGCGGGCAGGCCTACAGATATGGGTTATACCTCTTCCCCTCTGTTCCAACTAGCCTAAGAGAGTTCTTCAAGTCTTCCCTGCTGGGGGAAGAGGCTGTTCTTAAAAGCCTCTTCCCTGACAGCCTGCTCATGGCTGCAAGACTGTTAGAGTAGGGTGCCATTTGTGGGAGAAGGAAGAATGACAGTGATGTCAGGCAGCCTCTGGGCAGCGGCTCTGTATAGAAGTCATGACCAATGACCATGACCATGCAGAGCCACCTTCTCATTAAAAATAAAAACAAAACCAGGGCAGGAGCATGATGGAAAGACAGGCATGAGACAGCACACTTAAACAAGGGCAGCCTAGACTGGATCCTCTCGCCTGCCCACGTGGCAGATGGCTAATCTGCATCTACCCAGGAGGACGGGAGCTGATCTACGCACAGCTCTTGCCAACAAGTCACAGGACTTCTCCACACCTAATCCTTTATCCCTTCACCTATAAGAATGTTGTGAATATGAAAGAGTTAATAGTGACCTGGGACAACAGTTTCTATCAGCTATGCATACCTTGGGGAGAGAGACATACTTCAAAACAAGCTGATACCCTTGTAATTTCAAACCAGAAACACCTGTGCACCATGGAAGACCATGTGCAGCCAGACTCACAAGCTTCCAGGCAGGAAGGTAGATATATACTGGAAAGTAGAGGGCTTGTCTGCCCAGGTGATATGTTCTTATGGGAAGAGCCTTCAGTAGTTTCCCATTCCATATGGCTAAGCATCTAAAAGAGCCCTGAGACAGCACGGACAATGTGCTAACTGGAGACTCGGGGCTATAATGCACCCTGGCCAGATTTCTTGCCCAGCTGGCAATTCTGACCTGGCCTGGCTAGGGCTAGTGCTGTCCTCTACCCACCTCAGCATTTGACCTGGCATTTAAAAGGCAACTGTTTAGCTGATACTGGGGGCATAACATAGATGAGGCCGGGTTCTTTTGCATCTCCCTCCTGTGTTAACTATCCACTTTCGACATGAAAAGGACTCAGACAGCTTGAGGTAGAAATCTCAGCTGATGACATCTGTTTCTTTCACTTCCTATATTATAAAAAGTCTTCAAGCCAGTTCAATCTTCATATTGCCATCTTCCAGAAACCAAACCTACACAAACAAACAAGACTGTTGATCTCTCTGGGCCAGTGTGAAAACAGCACTAGAGGTACATACGGAATAGCTATAGAAGAAAAACATCGGGGTCCAGGGGCTCACCACTGGTGGGCTGGGAGAGACAGAACAGGCTTGAGAGTTAGCTCTCTTGAAAAGTCACACATATCCCTTATCTGTGCTCATTTTCTCAACTGCAGCTTCAGTATGGAGTCCAAGCAAGTCCCTCCAGTCTTAATCTCTCTGTGTTAGCCAGGGTTTCTATTGCTTTGATGAAACACCATGTCCAAAAAGTAAATTGAGGAGGAAAGGATTTATTTGGCTTACACTTTCATATCACTTCACCATTGGAGAAGTCGGGGAGGAACTCAAACAGGGCAGGAGTTGATACAGAGGCCATGGCAGGGTGTTGCTTACTGGCTTGCTCTCCATGGCTTGCTCAGACTGCTTTCCTATGGAGCCCAGGACCACCAGCCCAGGAGTGGCCCCCACCCATAATGGGCTGTGCCTTCCTCTATCAACCACTAATTAAGAGAATACCCTACAGGCCTGCCTACAACCTGATCTCATAGAGGCATTTTCTTAATTGTGGTTCCCTCCTTTCAGATGACTTTAGCTTAGGACAAGCTGACTTAAAACTAACCAGCAAAATCTCCCACCTGGTTTAGCTCTAGGCACCCTGTTTAGCTCCAGCCCTTTATCAGGGCAGATGGACCAGGTATGGTGGCATGCACCAAAAAATCAAGCTACTGAAGCACAAGGATATTTAATCTAAGGACAGGCTGAGTTACATAGTTAAACAGAAAATACAGAGAGCGAAGTGAGTATACTCCAAGAGCAGGGCCTATGTGCCACATGTTCACTCTGTATTCCATGTTCAGTGCTTGCAAAACATCCTGTTTACTGAGTGCCCATTCTACTTGGTACTTATGAGCTCAGCCCCTCCTGTACCCCTGTAGTTACTGAGGGTTATATGTGTATCTCATATCAAATTGTTCTCTAGACTTCCAAGATGGGTGTTAAAATATCCCAAAGTTTCAGATGAGGGCCTGGATACTTATCCCTAGGAAGCCTGCACAATCCATAGAAAAAATGTTAGATGTGAACCAAATCTGCATCGAAAGCTTGCTTACTGCTATTCCAACTGTCTATCTTATGTGGCACACCAAAATGGAAAAGTGCAGCTGTCAGATTTCTAGGTCACAGCACATCCTCAAAGTGGAAACCAGGCAGGTATCTTGACCTCATAGGGTCCCAAGGCTCCCATGCCCCAGTGTCTTCCCTAGTCCTAACAACGAAGCTCAGAGTGTAAGCCAGGGGACCTTGAAAATGACCCCCTTTCTCTACTCCACTGAGGCTCTGAGCAGCTGTTCCCATTTCACACAGCCCCTTCAGCCAGGGTAAGAAGAAGAAGGAGGTAGGGAATCACATGCTCAGAGTGTACCGGAGACAGTCTGTCTGTTAAGCCAGTGCCTGTTAAGATCAAGGGCATGGTTATTTCCCAATTCTGAATTCTTTCAGGGGATAAAAACATGACTCCTTTTCATAGATATGCTAAAGATGTGACCATTACCACAGGCTAGTAGCCTGTTTAGGGGACATGAGGTTCCCTGTAGCTCATTCTATACACATATTCTACACACACGTTTCCTGTAAATACCCCTAAACTAGGGAATCTCTCTCTCTGATAAGGGGTTAATTTACCAAGGGCAAGGAGGCCAAATAAAATTCTGAAAAAGCCCATACTAACTTTCCTGAAACCTAGGCACAAAACTCAAGCTCTTAGCTGCTCCATCTACTAAGCAAAGACAATTCATTTACTTAACAGGGTTGAAGGGGGTGGGGGGGAGGGAAAGGACAGGCCCCTCTTTCTTAGTACTATAATTTATTCTATAACACACCAACTCCTGACAACAGAACTGCCCAAGTCAGACAAAATTTAAATGCCAAATTTATATGTCAAGGAATCCTTCCTGAATTGTGGAAAGTGAGTTCATAGCCCATGCTGGACTGGCATAGAAGTCACAGGACCTAAGTTCTGTGTCACAGCTTCATTGTGGATCAACTTGATGACCCTGAGCAGTACCTTTCTCTGCCTGGGAGTCAGGCTGCCTGCTCTAGTCTCTTGGGCCTTATGAAATTATGAATCTGACAGGTAATCAAAGGGATGAAGGTGGTGCAGAGCCAAATACATTGGTTCACTACAAGCTTCACTAACCAAGGCCATGTGGTATCCCTAAGCCAAAGCCAGGAAGACAGCCCCAGGCAAAACCAAACTGTGGTTTCATGTAAACTGGGGTGACCTTGACTGAGAAAACCAGTGAGTGGTTTGGAAGACTCCAGTTCCAGTCCTAGAGACAAAACGCCAGCAAATCAACCCACTGGCTCTCCCCCACCTTTTCCAAAAGGGCTTAATGAGACTGTGGGAGTAGAGGAGAGGGCAGGGGCAGGTCACTGCTGGAAACTGCTTCAACTATGGAAACTGGAACAGTGCAAGATCTGGGGCAGAGTTTTCAAATCACCCCTCAGGGATGACCTGAGGTCTGTCATCCAGAACCCTAGCCAGTACCATACGGAGCTGTGCTTTGGTGAAAGGATCTGAGACTTACTGGAAGTCAGAAACTATCTATCTGGGCCAACCATGTCATACAGACAGAGAAAGGGAAGCCTGGAGAACAAAGTTCTCAGGATAAAGAAAGACTTGTTTTCTGTTTGAGGCTGAATATTCCAAATCATTGTGTGAATGCATGTGTATGCACACATACAGGGTGTATGCAAATTAAGTATAATAAAACTTTTTATAAAAAGTTAAGCTTGGCAACCACTTAAAGATAAACATTCAGATTGGTTAAGTGGTGCATACCTTTAATCCCAGCACTCAGGAGGCAGAGACAGGTGATCTCTGTGAGTCTAAGGCCAGCCTTGTCAATCCCGAGATCCATATGAAGGTAGAAGGAGAGCAGCAGCTCCATCAGGTTATCTTCTGACCCTCAACCCCATGCACACACATGTGCACACTTTCACTCTCCAATAATAAAACTGTAAAGAATTTTCATGGCTTTTACATTTTATTTGTTTGGTTTTACTCACTCTGTAGCCTAGGCGGACCTCAAACCTGTGGTCATCTTCCATCAACCTCCCAAGCACTTACACAGGCATGCATCACTATGCCTCCCTTCTACGTCCTTTAAATGGTTATATAAATAATTATAAAAATGTCTTGATTTTGCTAGTTGACCTATCCAACCTAAAATATCTTTGCTATCTTACCCTAAAAGGAAAAAACAATCCAACCCCTCATCTACACTCCAGAGACCAGTAGATGCCGTCAGTGTCTGCTCCATCCTTCCAAGCCCCAGCCTCTAGCAGCCACCAATCTGCCTTCTGTTTCTATTGATGTACTTATTCTGGTCATTATGTGTATTATTAATATACACATATTAAAAAGCCCTTCCTATCTGTATGATCTCTTGTGTGCGTCTCTGACATGGCCCCATGGCCCCTTGGTACACCTAGGTCACAGCGTGCTTCCCTGTAAAATGAAAGTGCAGGTCAGTGCATGGACCCACAGAGTGTCACCACTGCTCCATGGCGTCAAGCTTTTGTCATCTTTTGGCCACTGTCCGCTGCCATGATCATTTACCTACATATTAGAGTACACCTACTTTCAATTTTTCTGGAACTGCTGGCTCACAATAATTGGACATCTAACTTCTGAGAAATTGTTGAACTGTTCTCCATAGCAGTGACAACCATCTTGTTCCCACCAGCAAAGCCCAAGGGCTGAAATTTCTTCAGATCTTCACCTACTTTTATTAAATTGTGGCTTTTGGTTTTGTTTTTAGAATTATCCCCTGTGAGTAATGAAGTAGAGTCTCACCGTAATTATTATTTGCTTTTCCTAATGACTAACGGATGGTATTGACTCTTCTCATGGCCTTGGTTATCTGTGAGGGGATTTTATGTATCCAGAACTTCAGTCACATCCCCTGCCAAACATGCAACAATTGCACAGTTACCAATAGTCTAAAATAAAGATGAACAAGACATTTCTCCATTGTTCCTGAGACAAACATTGTCAGACAAATTCTGTATCCTGGAACTAAGAAAATAAGAAGCCCAAATGGAGCCCTGATAGGATAAACGTCCCACAGAAATACACTCCTAGCTTGGTCCACTGATCAGAGCTTCCCACCCTATAGCCCTTGTAGCCATGGCAGTAGGATCTAGTCAGGGCCTAATACAGACATAATCAGACCAGAAGACCAGGAGCTCCTGCAGAGAGCTGCCCCCCTCCCTGCACTGAGCGGCCCTCTCTAAGCTATCTCCCTGCTTCCCTCAGGCCTTCCCTCTTCTGTCTACACATGGCAATGGAGGTTGTCTCTCTGCACTTAATCTCCTCTTCAGAAACCACTCACGTCTATAACTTCAGCAAACACCCAAATGAACACTCAGACCTCCACTGAGCTCAACCTTCACTCCTAGTTCTGGGTGGAGGGCTCGCTGCACCTTAAGAAGCCACACTGGTTATACACCCAACAAGGTTAGATTTACCTCAGAATTTCTACCTAAGCCCACTCCAAATTTGCTTTCTCTGTCTGTGTTAAAGATAACTGGGGCTGGAAGATGGCTCAGGGGTTAAGAGCTCTTGCAGAGGACCTGAGATTGGTTTCTAGCACCTATAGGATGGCTACCAACTACCTATAACTCTAGTTCCATGGGATCTGATACCCTCTTTTCTAGCCTCCCAAGGCAACAGGCAGGCAAATGTATATGTGACACACATATAAACAAGCAGGCGAAATTCACACACATAAAATAAACACATTTTTAATGAAGAATACTTCAATACACCCTGGCTTTCTCTACCAGGAAATCTGTTCAACCTCCTTATCTCTAGTTCTTAACATTGCTATGGAAAGAAGATCTTCCTAGGCATCTATCTGGACTACCCGCATGGCCTCATCTAGATTCTCTGCCTTTAGTTTTGTGATTTTTTTCCTAAAAACAAGTCTGATAAATTTGAAAAATTAAGCATAAAAATAACTTTAAACCAATCAATACTATATACACACTAAATAAGCATAATTCTAATAAATTAAGAAAATTACAAATGATAAAGAAAAACATTTAACTGCATTTACCTGTACTTTACTATACTGGTTCTACTATGATCCGTGGCCCCAGTCCTAACTGCATTCATTTTAAAACTACTGTATAAAAAACAGCCACACCGAGAGACAAGTGACACTTGGGAAAAAACAAACCTGCCATGTATGTGTGGGGAAGAAGTACCAAACTATAGCTCCCAGGTCAACGCAGCCAGGTAGCTACCTGCTTTTGCTAATAAAGTTTTATCAGAATACGACCACATCCACTGGGCTCATGTGTTATCTATAGCTCATTATGTACCATAAGAGCAACATAATTCCAGACTCCAGATGGCCCACAAAGGCTGAATTATATTAACCCCTCTATACAAAATTTGTAGACTCTGATAAAAAGCATATACAAAAACTATATATCATCAGGGGAAAGGCCTAATGTGAAGATGAGCAAACAATGCAATGCAAACAAACAATCCACAGGACAAAGAGAAATAACTCAATAAATACTACAAAGAATGGCATATACCTATACTAATCCCAGCATTTTGGAGGTGGAGACAGGAGGATCAGCAATTCAATGAATGCCACAGCTCCAAACCAAGTTCAAGGACAGCATAGGCTATATAAGAGTCCTTCAAACCTGCATTCACATATCCACTAATAATGTGCACCCAATATATCGACATTAAGACACACATACATATATGTGATTAAAAATAACTTAAAAACCAAATCTTAGTCAGGCGGTGGTGGCACACGCCTTTAATCTTTAATCCCAGCACTTGGGAGGCAGAGGCAGGCGGATTTCTGAGTTTGAGGCCAGCCTGGTCTACAGACTAAGTTCCAGGACAGCCAGGTCTACACAGAGAAACCCTGTCTCGAAAAAACCAAACCAAACCAAACCAAAACATCTTTAAAAGGGGAGTTTAATAGGAAACTCCTTAAAGAATGAAAGCATTTGGTAATGTCCATTTCTGAAAATGTTATGAGCTTGATGTTAACCTAACCATTTTATTTTTAAGTATCTGCCCCAGAGAAATATCTGCATTCCTGCACGAACACACTCAATCAAAAGCACTATAAAGCTAAGACAGATACAACTGGGTTGAAGAGAAACTCAAGGGTTCAGAGCATTTGCTGTTTTTCCTGAGGACCAGAGTTCAATTCCCAGCACCCACATCAGGTAACTGACAACTATCTGTAACTCCAGTTCCAGGGGATTCAACACCTTTGGCTTCCACTTCCATATATGCACAAATCAATCAATCAACCAATCAATCAATCTCAATCTCTCTCTCTCTCTCTCTCTCTCTCTCTCTCTCTCTCTCTCTCTCATTCACTCACCCTTACTCCTCCAGATAATTTAATAAGAATAAATCTTTTAAGAAGCCAGCATTTGTCTAATTTCTAAAATGAGTGTGTTGTTTGCATACGTGAGTGTACTTACGAAGTATTTGTGGCCATATACATTCCATAGCACCCAGGTGAAAGTCAGAGAAGAACTTTATTATAGACTTGATTCTTCTTCTATCTTTATGTGGGTTCAGGAGAGAGAACTCATGTTACCAGGATTGGGCTTACACAACAAGCACTTTTACCTGGTGGGCCATCTTACTTGCTATATTCACTATTTATAACAGCAAAACCTCAGCAGCAGCCTTAATTGTCTATCACTGAGGGAATGGGTTAAATTATAGTATATCCCAAAGGGGCCCATATGGAAAATGACTTTAATGTTTTTAGATGTAATAACATAAAAAGGAGCTCTAAACATTCTCAAACAGAAATAAGCATACTGTGGAACAAATACAAACACAAAGCCCAGGCTTTAAAAGGCTGAATGAGGGCAGGTGAGGCAGATGGCTCAGCAGGGAAAGGCCTGTGAGGCCAAGCCCAATGACCTGAGTTTGATCCCCAGAACCATGATGGAGAGATGAGTCATGGTGGTGGTGCACGGTGACAAGAGGGTGCCCATACCACACAGTAAAGAAATGTTACATTTTAAAAAGGTTTAAATGATACTTGGGTCCATGCAGAGAAATACACAAGAGAACTGAAAAAAAAAATGTCACTCTGGGAATAGGGGTGGAAAGCACAGGTCGTCTGGGTGACAAGGACTCGGATAAACTTATCAGATTAAGGGGTGGGAAACCAGGATTCCTTGGCCCCAAATAGCACTTTTTGAGGCACCTTCTGAAACTCAACTACCCTGATGTGCTCATGGAGTGGCTGCTGGGGACAACAAGGGCACTTCGGAGTCCGTGCTATGCTACTGCAAGGCTTTCCCTTCTGAGTTTCAGGGTTTTCTTCAGGGAAAGGAAGTGGCTTGCTTAACTGACCTCCAAGTGCTTCCCGGTTTGATACCACAACATAGGCAGGCCTGAAAGAGGTTCCCTACCTCTCTAGGGGAAAACAAATAAACAAAACCAACAGCTGAGGAAATAAAGCTCAAATCAGAAGGCTTAAAGGAATGTGTGCTCCTGGGAAGATGACATCCTTGAGAGCAGAAGCAGTCCTGCCTCCCTAGACTCACATCCTCAACTATTACAGAGGGGGTGGCTTTGATGATGGCTGATGTATCCTCCAGCTTGGTCAGTCTAAAATAAGCTCTGGGCGGGAGGGGCAGCAGGAAGCAGGGGGTTGGGGAAGGCTGACAGGAACCAATTGGCTGAGGTTTTCTAATGGAGCCATAAGGAGAGCAAAAGGCTCTGGGAGAGGCGGATACAGAGACCAGGGACAAATGCTGTTGGCAAGAGCCTCCAGTTTCCCTGCTCTCCTTTCAAGAGCAGCTTCTTCCTGAAAGATCCCAGCTAGAAGGCTGGGCTAATCTCTCCCCACACAAATAACCCTACTCATTATTTTAGGAACACCATTCCAGGTGCCTCGGAGGCCTCAGGCCTGTTTCAAAGTGGAATCATTTTGAAAACAACAAACCCAAGAGTTCAATATTTTCAATTTGCTTCATCCCTTGAGTTTAATAATCAACAGATTTTCTTTTAACAGTTAGACTCAAACATTTAAATTCTACGCATTCATTTAAGAATCAGAAAAACAGCCCCCGTGTAGCATAAATATCTAATTGCCAATTTAGGCAGTTGCTTCAAATAACCTGGAAACTTACAAACCTCTCTCAAAACAGCCCTTGGCAAAGCCAGAAACTTCTTAAATCAAAGTTGACTGTTCTATGGGTGGTGTTTCAGTTTGTTAAATTATGAGAGGGAAAGCTCAATAAAACATATTTCTTGTTTTTCATAACACCATAGGAGAAATAAGCCAGTATCACTACTATCAGTTTACAGATACAGAAATTAAAACAGAGGTAAAGGGACTTGTTCAAGGTCAGACCTCAGAAAGTCACAAGCAGTCACCTCATATTCCATACACTGCTTCCCCGAACAGGGTCCAAATGAGAAGAGGAAATCACATCACATTTCTCTCTCTTCAAGAGTCCTACCCTTCCCAAATAGACAGGCCTCTAAGGCCCTTGGTGCTCTCACAGCCGATGGCTGAGAGTGGAGCGTCTGGTGAAGCTTACTGATTACTTCCTGGCTACTGGAAATCTGACCTCAGAGAAAGATGCTATGACCCCTGCCCTACCTCTCCGCTCTGGTTTGCCCCATAAAACAAGTCAAACCTTGCTTGCCTGCTTGCTTGCCCATAAAGGCTTTAAAAACAGCCAAACCAGGGCACTTCAAAGCAATGCGTTCAGTCTAAACAGCTCTTTCCAAAAGGAGTGGCTACAACTAGGTGGCACTGGGCTGGAATGCAAGGGGAACTCCACAGGCAGTGAGCAAGCAGGGGGCAAGCAGGTGCTGAGAGGCAACGGAAGGGGGCTGGGGGAAAGGTGAGCAGGATGTACATACAGTGCTTTCCCAAAGTGCTGCAAACAAGGCCAGGAGTCTTCACCACCAGAAATCTGAGAGCAACCAGCACCCAAAGGCCAGGAGCCCAAATTGGGGACCTTGTACCAACACAAATTCCCAATCTGCTACACTGCTCCAGGTTGGAGGAATAGGACAATGCTTTCCATGACTGTGACTTGGAGATCCAGAACTGTATTTTCCATGACTGTGACTTTGACACGAGTTAGGAAGAGCTTCTAACCTGGTCCAAAATCCTGAGTAACAGATTAAGGACAGAAAGAAGGGAAAACCAACTTTCCCCAGAATGCACAGGTCTTCTTGGACTCCTGGGCCAGAGAGCAAACACAAGAAGGGAAGCCCCTATCCCTCAACAAACGCTATTCTTACCTTCAGTTCAAGAGCAAGACCCACCCATCCCCAACTGGAGACACCTCATCTCACTTCAGACCCTGATGGTGACAATGACTTAGAAGGAAGACAGGCTCCATCCCACAAGATGGAAACTGGTGACCCACGCAAACACGCCAATTCCTGGGACAGTCTGGTGGCCAAGTCTGACCAGCCCCAAGACAAGTCGTGGGGTGTGGGGGGCGAGGGGAGTCCTGACAAGCGGCAAGCAAGCCCCACTTTGTTCCTATCAGGGAAACCAGACATTTTTTGAGTCACCCAACAAGCATGAATCACACGGCAGAGCTATGGGAACGGGAAAGGATGTTATTTTTCGGCATTCTTGAGGATTTTCCTTTTGTCCCGGCTCTATCGATACTCTTCCCGCCCCCATTCCAACCCCATCCCCCAACTCTCACGCATTTTTTTTTTCCCTGCTCCATTTTTATTTTCTCTTGGCCTTCGCAGGCTCCGCGCTCCCCGGCACGACTCGCAGGCAGGACTCCCAGCTCCGCACCCACGGCAGCTCACCTGCGTCAGGTCCTCATCGTTGAGCAGATGCGACTCGCGGGGCTTGAAGCAGTTCTGACACTTGCTCTTGTTGAAGATGTTGGCCTGAAATTTTCTGCACGGGTTTTCCTTGGCCGCCGACATGTCGGCTAGGCGGCCGTGGAGCGGGCCGCCACGGCCCAGCGCGCTCCCGGAGGTCGGGGACTCAGCGCGGCCGCCGCCGCATTTTGCGCTGGCCGCCGCAGGCCCGGAAAGGCCTCCCCTCTCGCGCCGCGCCCCGCCTGCTCGCCGCGGCCTCAGAGCGCGCGCGCCGCCTGGCGCCCCGCCCCGCCGCCCGGCCGCTGTGGGCCCATGGACGGACGCGGCCTCGGGCCGCTGGCTCCACCGCGGCCGCCCCCAAGGCGCCGGCCGGCAAGTCCAGCCGTCGCGCTCACCGGGCGCTCGCCGCCACCGCGAACGAACCGAGCTGGGCGCCGCGCGCACTCGGGGCGGGGCGGGGCGGGGCGGGGCGCGGCAACCGGCAGCCCCGCGGGCCAATGGCACCCGCACGCTCCTGCTAACAAAGAAACCCATCGACCAATGGATAGCGGGGGCGGGACCGGGAGCAGCGGGCGCAAGGTAACTTGTCCAGGCTGGGAAGGTGGAGGCGCTGGGATGGAACTTTCAGGTTTGGTGGACTGGCGCTGCCGCCCGCGGCCTGACAGCTGCGGCGCTGGGCTGGGCTGCTCCCGGAAGGACGCCGTAGATCTCCGCGGTCTCCCTGCGGGCCCCTGTGTTTCTCATAGCCTTTTCGCAGCGGCCTTCTGCCTCGTCCAGCCTGCGCCACTACTGTGTGCTAGGTCTGTGGTCGACCCAGATGGCCCCATAAAGGCTAGGAATTGTTTCAAGTGTCCCCCGTGGTTTAAATCATAAAAGTTCCACAATCTTTCCATGACCATCCCGGTTTTACGTAAGGAAACTGAGGCGTGCAGAACAGTTTAGTAATAAGACATAGTGTTTCCGAGGTGACTAGAAGATGTCAGCAGCTGTGAAGAGTTGTCAATTCTATTATGGGAGCCCAATTCTGATAGAGTTAAGCGCTCTTACCTTCGTTTTATACTTGAGGAAACAAAGGCTCAGACACTGCAAATAGCTTGTGCAAGGTCACTCTGCAGGAAGGGGCCCGAACTTTAAACTCCAGGCCACTCTTGCCCAGACTCCCAGGCAAAAGGCCACTTGGAAAGGAAAGGACAGAGGCGTCCAGGAGGGGAGGGGAATGGATGGGGACAACCCCGGCTCCTTAGGAGACTGACTGCTTCCAGCGGCAGTGAGCTAGATCTAAGCAGAGAGCATGCAGAAACCTTCCCAAGGTAAGCAGGTGGAAGTTGGGGGAGGAGGAACAAGAAAGGAGTATGTGGTCCCAGGACTCTGGAATCAGATCTAGGAGGATGGAGAGTTTAAGGCCAGTCTGGACCATAGTGAGGCCTTTCTGAGGAGGAGAGGGGAGGTAGGAGGCAAGACTGAAGGTAGGAATCACTTAGACCTGAGATTCCAGGCTAACAGTTCCAAGAGTCAGCCTGCGGTTTTTAACAGAGACCGAGCTAACTCAGTCTTCACCATGGAGGTGATATTGGAGCAGGTGGTGGCACTGAGAGCAGCTGAGCTCAGATCACAAGGAGGCTTTAGGAGAGAAATGCCTTCAGAGTTGTGTACTTTTCCACTGATCATCTGGTGACTACCCCAGGGAGGTGTATTTCCATTCTGAGAAAGAAATGCTTTCCTGCACAAGGAATCAGGAATGAAGGAACCCAGATGAAAGTCTGCCTGCAGCCTGAGGGGAAAGCCCAGCTCTGATCCGGCTGTGGACAGGTCCTTTACCCTCGCTGGCACCTCACTGACCACATGTACAAAACTGACATGAATGTAAGTTTGATGCAAGCATTAAGTGATAATAATCTTTGCAAAATATTTCACATAATATGGCCAATTGTTAATTGGTGAATTTTGGAAAGGGGTGTTTACTGTACTATTCTTGCAACCTTCTTGTTGATTTAAAAATTTCCAAAATAAAGAAGGGGAAGGAGTGAAGGGAGACTGGCCGCTCCTGTCTGCACTGAATACTCAGAACATGATACCAATGGTGGCCTCTGGGGAGAAGAACTGGGTTATTGGGAGGTGACCTACTTCTAATTTTCATTATAAAACCTTTTTGTTCCTTCTGGGTTTTGTTTATGAGCATGTACAACCTGTTTAAAAGAAAGACTTAGAGCCGGTGAAATGGCACAGTGTGTAAAGGCTCTTGGTACCAAGCCTGATAAATTGAGATCAGTCCCCTGAAGCCACATGGCGGAAGGAACGAACAAACTCCTGCAAGCTGTCCCCTGACCTCCATGTGAGCAGCACAGTATGCTGCACCCACACATGTGCACACAGGCGAAATAAATTTAAAATCTAATTACAAGTTTTTTTAAAGGGTATTTTAAAGTTCTACCCATATCTTGAGGCCAATCAAGGCTACTCTGTTAAGAAAATGCGGAGCATGCATTGTCCAGGCCTGCCACATACCACTGGCGTCACAGCTGTGGGTACGAGGAAGAGTGATTCAGGGATCCTGAGGCTGGTCGCCTGACAAGAGCTCACCGGCTAGCAAATGAAAACTCACAGAAGCAAGAGGCAAACAGAAACCTTCCAGCGGAAAGTTGAGAGGCCCTGACTAGGAAACCCCCGACTCCACAGTAGACTCAGGGTCGGAGCTCCTCAAAAAGGCAGGATCTTGGGCAGTCCAAAACCGAGGAAGACTCAACCTGGAGAAGGAGAAGGAATGACATCCCAGATCACCACAGAGCAGGGTGATTGGCTCAGGACATCCAGACCAATCAGTGTAAACAAACAGAAGCCTGGACGTCATTAGGGTGTTGCAGAGATTCAAACAGCCCTGAAGGAGGAGGCATTAGGAGGATGCAAGCTCAGCCTTCCTAAGGAGGCAGGTATGCTGCTGCTGCTGGTGGTGGTGGATACTATTATCTCATGACCATTGGGCTCAGGACACAATAGGACCATGCCTATGGTGCTAATTAAGTACTTTGTAAGTGAGAATTGAAGTCTTCAGGCTGGCACTACAGTCACCTGGGTAGTAGACAGTATGAAACTTTGTGTGGTACCCATGTTCTTAAGCAATTATGTAAGTGCCCTCCCACGGAACCATGTCCCAGCACAATCGTGGATTCTTTTGCCTGGGCACTCATATAGGCATTTGGTCTGGGAAATAAATGGCAAACGGAAGTTTAGAAACAGGATCCATCAGGAAATGATCACAAAAGACCAAAGAGTGCAGATGTGGCCAGAACTAGAGCAGTGTCAGTCAGAGATGCAAGGGATGAAACTGTACAGCACTGAAGAGGTTTAAAATTCCACTAGCCTCAGCATCTCTAGGGCAGAGCTAGGGCAGGGTTACCACTGCGTTTCCCCACCTAGTTCCGCGCCTAGCAGTGGGTACCCAGCCAACTCCTAGCCACAACGGAAGAGATGAAAACCTATTATTCCATCCTGCTCAACTATTTCCCCTATCAGATTATAAAATCCAGGTTTGAGTCTTACAGCTTTGGGTTCCCTTCTCAGAAGCCTAGAATACAAATATTCATTAGGCTGTCTACTTAAGACTGATTAGCGTGCATAGTATTTTAGATGAGTATGGTGTATACTTGGGGGACTGAGAGAGGGCTGTTGTGAGTTTGAGGCCAGCCTGGACTTCGTAGAGAATACCAAACTGTCCAGGGCTATAAAACAAGGCCCTAACTCAAAAAGAGGAGATTCAGGCCAGGTGTGGTAGTGCACTCTTTTAATCCCAGCACTGAAGAGGCAAAGGCAGGGGGATCTATGGGAGCTCAAGGCCAGCCTGTTAGCGAGTTTCAGGCTGAGAGGCCCCATGGCAAAAACCAAACCAAACAAGAAAGATGATTCCCTATATTGCTTTCATTATGATGTATAATATATACCCCTCACAAGCAAGCGAGCAAGAGAGGGCCTGTGGGTGGGACCCAAGGGCAGCTGAATTTTGCCATGTGGTTCTGACTGCGCCCCCCATGCCTCCAGGGAAGTAGCAGAATTTGCACAAACTCACCCCTGTTCACACAGAGGTAACCACTATTTTGTTCTCAATGATCTTGTCTGTCCTTTGACTTGGTAGAAGGCAGACTCTGCTCAGTGTTCCTGGCTTTTCTCACTTAACATCATTTGTGGATATATCCACACTGATCCTGAACTGATTCTGAGTATGGTATTCTGAGTATGATCAGATGCCTAGCAACAGGCAACTTGAGAGGGGGGAAAAGGGTGCTTTGCTTTGTTTTGTTTGTATTTTGGTTCCCAGTTTGAGGCTACAGTACATCCTGGTCAGTGAGGCGAGGCGCGGCAGGAGGAGCCGCCAGTGACCTTGGAAGCAGGTGTGTGACGCTGCCTCGTTCACGTCTCCATGGATGGGAAACGACGAGTTGGGAATGCCAGTTTCCTTTCTTTTTGTTTTTTATTCAGTTTGAGCACACAAGATGCTGCTGCCCACCCTTGGGTGACCACTCCGATGCAACCTGCATAGCTTTGAGCTGCCCAGACTAGGGCAGTGGGTGAGAACTGAGAGAGAATGAAGGACAGACACGTAGCCATGTGTACAGAAATCAGGGCTCAGGTGGGCTGCTCTGATGGAGACACCCCCAGCAGCCTGGAAACTGAGTTTATTTTATACATCTGAATCGAGGAGGTGGCTTTATTATGTACAGCTAAATGAGGTGAGCTTATTGTATACAACTGGAGGAAGAGTCAGGATTAGTTAATCTCAGTAAGAGGTCTCTGGAAGAGGAGTCTCAGCCTGTCTCCTCTGGGAGGAGGAATCTGTGGCCATGCTTTCTGCATATATTTGTGTTAGCTTAAAGGTCAGTCACTCTAGCATCTGCACTTGGACCAAGGGAGGGCCTTGCCATTCCTCTGAGCCTTGCCAGAGGAAGGTTTTGCCATTTCCCCATGGGTCGTGAGCGTCGTGGTCCTCGATATGGCCGCTCCCGAGTTAACGACACTCAGGGTTACATCCGGTCCCCACACCCAGTGGAACCTCTCACGAACACACCCTCATGAACACACCCAGTGGTGTTGCCGCAGATGCTCTGGGGATGTTTTTAATCCAATCAACCTGACAATGAAGATTAACCATCATATCGGGTCAGTCATTGTTTTACGTTGCTTCCTTGCAGCTTGTCGTGTGGCTGTATTGCAGTTTATTCAGGCTCTTGTGGATGGCCACTGAGGAAGTGCCCACACGGCTATTCACAAATGAGGGCTGGGCTCTCTCCCTCTCTGAGAATCATAGGATTCTGACTTTTGTTTGTTTGTGTTATTTATGTGTGCGATGCATACTATGTACACGTGCACAAGCGTGTAGCTTGAAGGTCAGAGGACAACCTTGGGTACTGGTCCTTGCCTTTTGAGAGACTTGAGGCAGGGTCTCTGTTGTTTACAGCTGTGTGCACACCTCAGTCATCCTGGGATTTGTCTGGCTCCACCCCCCAACTCATTTTAGGCACACTGAGATTTTAGCTGTATGCTACCACACTAAGCTTTGAATGAACTCAGTTACAATTTTGAAGCAAATGCTTCCAAGATTCTGACTTTTTAAATAAGACCCAATATTCCTTATCTTCAGGTATGTCTGGGAACAGTAGACAGGTTTTTTTTGAAGACCAGGGCATTTTAAGTCCCTATAACAGCATTTCATTCTGGGATGTAATTATTCAATTAGTGTGAGTAAAAAAAAAGTAAAAAGTTCCTCTGAGGATTAAGTTGTCACAGAGGATTCCTATCACTGGATTAAAGAGGTGAACATGGAAAGGCTCTGAGGTTCAGGGCAGCAGGATGTCTCCACTGGCCGTGGACTCACGAGCAGTGTCTGAGCCGCTGGTTCAGAGTCGCCCCTCAGCTCCTTCCGAGTTGCCAGATTCAGGAAATAGGCTCTCTGGGTCTTGGAATGGAGGATGTCGTGTGACAACATCTTCTTGGGAAAATGTGTACAACCAACCACCTACTCACCCCAGATAGGGAGCCCACAACAGATCAAAATATGGATACCAACTCGGTGAGCTCATAAGTTTTACTGAAGTCGCTAACAAGGCCATGGGTGAGGGGTTACTTACAGGACCAGAAATTACTCAAAGACAGTTGCATCACCAAAGCCCACCCCGGCATAGGTGACAACTCACGAAAGCTGGAAACCTGGAGCACACTGCCCTGCTTTGATGGGTGGCCCAGTTGCTCTGAGGCTCTCGCTACTCTTTGTTTCTTCTAGGAAGTCTGGCTGGCGCTTCCTCCAGGTTACTCGGCTTGTCCCAGAAGTCTTTACAGTTTGACTTATCTAAGAGTCCCTTGCATATACTCTTGTCGTAGGAGGGGCCTCGTAAATCCGGTCAGTCTCAGGAACTCCTGGGAGCTATTTTTAGCCATTTATTTCCTGTCTCAATGGAGCTTCTGCGCAAGATAGAGTACGTCTCCTCCTTTGGAACGTCTTGTTTCACCTCCTTCTGAACATCGCTTCCTGAAATAGCCCATTGTTTCACTTTCCCTTGGCATCCCAGGTCTCAGTGAGTTTTCCTCCCGAATGAAGGATGTGATCTAGGAGGGCACTGCTGTCTAACAGATAGGCAGAATTCTTCTGGGCAAGATGAAGCCTATCTTTTCTCCAGACTCTCCTTTCCGATTCCCCTTCTGTGCTTCAGATGTCATGAACCCTCAAAATGTCCCTGGGGGAAGGAAGACAAAGATAGGGGTTCTTCAGAAATGAGCGTGGCACTCTGCCACGCAGTGCCAGTCAGCTATGGCGAGGGCCTACCTAGTCTCCAGGTGGGAGGGCTGGTCTGGGGTGTGAACCCCATGAAGAAGCTATCACAAATAGTGGCTATTTCTTCAGATTATGAGGACCAGCCATGCGTGGAGGCACGTGCCTTTAATCCCAGCAGGAAGGAGGTAGAGGTAGGAGAGACATAGGTTGAAGATTATCCTCTCATTTTTACACATGAAGAACAATCTTTCCTCTCAGAGATGGCTAGCTCAGCAATGGCCAGGAGCCTACAAACCTCCCCATCCTGTGAACCTCCGTGTACACGCCTATTTGCCCAGGCCCTGGATGCCAGACATTCCTGAGATTTGACTCCATTACACCCTCCCCTTCACGCCAATTATGAATCACATCAAATTTTGCAGTCAAGCTCCTTCCTGTGGGATTAGACACAGTCATTGCCCTCTTCAAGATAAAAAAACTGAGTGAACTTCCTGCCCCAGTGTGGTCACTCACCTGGTTTGGCTCACTGTAGACCAGTGTGCAAAGAGCATATTGCCTTAGTGAGTTATTCTGGCTGTACTTGTATGTCTGTGCCACTGGGAATGTTCTATTCTGACATACAGAATTCACAGCCAGCGTGGGCTCCTTGAGACGCTGTCAACAAAACAAATAAAACAAAACACACGACCAAAAAGATTGTGAGAACTAAACAATGTAATAGGTGTGGAGGAGTTTAGAATCAGCCCTGAAGCACATGAAGTATTAACATTAGCCCTTATTATTACTCCTACGACTTGACCTTGGCCACAGCGGCACTTTTCTTGTGTGTTGTTTGTTTTTCCGGAGCCAATTGTCAAGTATTTTGAGCTTTGTAGGCCAAATAGTGTCTCGAAGCTATTCAACCCCACCAATGAACGTGGAGATATTCATAGATGAGATAGCCCAGAAAGTGCCACTGTGTTCCAGTGGGAGGTTAGCTATGGTAACCTGAGATAGCCCAGAAAGTGCCACTGTGTTCCAGTGGGAGGTTAGCTATGGTAACCTGAGATAGCCCAGAAAGTGCCACTGTGTTCCAGTGGGAGGTTAGCTATGGTAACCTGAGATAGCCCAGAAAGTTCCAGTGGGAGGTTAGCTATGGTAACCTGAGATAGCCCAGAAAGTGCCACTGTGTTCCAGTGGGAGGTTAGCTATGGTAACCCGAGATAGCCCAGAAAGTTCCAGTGGAGGTTAGCTATGGTAACTGTGGTGAGCTAAGTTAGGTCCTCTCTCTTGGGGGCTAACCTCTTTTCTTCCCAGTTCACAGTTGAAGAGACTAAAGCACAAAAGAGCTACTGCCCGCTCTCATGTGAGGGGACTGGAGTCCACTCTTGCTCAAAGCTCAGGTGGCTGCTTTAGAAGTGAAACCGAAGGATTTGAAATGGGGTCTGGCAGGGAGGGGAGATTTTCTAGACCAGAAAGCAAATGACTATAGTTTTCAGCTATGCACCAGAAGACAGTGTCACATGTTAGATTCAGAAAGTCTAACCAGAAGAGTAGGTTAGCCGTTCCATTATGCTCTTATAGATGGAGCCTTTTGACTTAGCCACAGTGCTTCTAGAAAGATGGGCTGTAGGGCCGGAGAGATGGTTCAGCGGTTAAGAGCACTGACTGTTCTTTGGAAGATCCTGAGTTCAAATCCCAGCAACCACATGGTGGCTCACAACCATTTGTAATGAGATCTGATGCCTTCTTTTGCTGTGTCTGAAGAAAGCTACAGTGTACTTACATATAACAACAATTACATCTTTAAAAAACAAAAAAGAAAGATGGGCTTTAAAACTGATTGCACAGGGAGAGGAAGAGATTTCTCCTAGGATGTTTAGTTTCTTATTTTTTATTACATTACTTTTCTTCTTTTTAAAAAATTTGGTTATTTAATTATTTTTTAAAAATATAAAATCATATCACTTTCCCCTTCTTCTTTTTCCCTCCTGCGTCTTCCATGTTCCATTTCCCTTCTTCCCACCCCTCCCATATCCCTCCCACCCTCTCTCAAATCGATAGCCTTGTTCTCTTTGGTTGACATTGTTACATATATATGCATAAATATATAATACAACCTGCTGAGTCTATTTAGTGTTGTTTGTGGATGCAATTTCAGGGCTGACTGCTTTGTATTGAATAACCAATTAAAGGGCTCATTCCTGGGAAAGATGAATTCTTCCTCTCTCTGCAGTCATTAGTTGCCTATAGTTCTCTGTCTAGGGCTATGGCCCCATGAGATTTCCCCTTTCCATGTTATCATGTCTATTGGTGTTGTCATTATCCAGATCCTGTTTAAATAGCTATATTGTTGAGGTATCATTGGTGTAGTTTCCCTGTTATTCCTAGGAGATACAATCTCATGTCAGACTTCCTG
Organism: Apodemus agrarius; assembly: GCA_964023405.1. Lineage (NCBI taxonomy): Eukaryota > Metazoa > Chordata > Mammalia > Rodentia > Muridae > Apodemus > Apodemus agrarius. Next base: position 44,638,841 of record OZ030015.1, on the reverse strand, counting down.
GTCTTCAGACTCTTAAAAATCTTCCTGGTCCTTCTGACATTTTCCCTGAGCCTTGGGAGTGGGCATTGTGTTGCAGATGTATCCACTGGGGCTGGGTACTCCATAATCAGTTGATCGCAGCATTATGGCCAGTTGTGGTTTTCTATAATAGTCTCCACTTGCTGCAAAGAGAAGCTTCATTGATGTGGGGAATGAGAGATATACTTATCTGTGGGCGTAAGGATTAGCTTTAGAATGCAGTTAGGAATTATGCTAGTTTAGTAAAGTAGAGGTTGTAGGTAATAGAAACTTAGCCCTGGTATTTGGCTCAGTTTCTACTACCAGGTATGATTTCCTTCCTGTTGAGCAGGTTGTAAGTCCAGTTAGAGAGCTGTTTGGTGGCTGCCGAGATGTGGTACCATTATTACACCTTTAGTGATACCTTGCCAGCTAGCCATTGTTGTGGTTCATAGGTATCACAATTGGATAGAACTTGTCTTAGTCAGGGTTTCCATTGCTGTGAACAGACACCATGACCAAGGCAACTCTTACAAAGAACAACATTTAATCGGGGCTGCTTATACTTTTAGAGGTTCAGTCCATTATCATCACGGCAGGAAGCATGGCAGCGTGCAGGCAGACACGGTGCTGGAAGAGCTGAGAGTCTATATCTTCGATGAAAGGAAGCCAGGAACAGGCTGTCTCCCATGTGGCTAGGAGGAGAGTCTCAAAGCCCACCCCTATAGTGACACACTTCCTCCAACAAAGTCACGTCTACTCCAACAAGGCCACACCCACCCCAAGAAGGTCACACCTCCAAACAATGCCACTTCCTGGGCCAAACATATTCAAACCACCATAGGACTATTCACTACTTCTCTACCTTGGCAACTTGCATAACACCTACTGGTACTATGAAAGCTAGACCATAGGAGGGAGGCTTTTAAATTTTTGTTTATTGCTATTGTATGGGGTGTGTGTGTATATGTTTGTGTGTGTTTGTGTGTGTGTGTGTGTGTGTGTGTGTGTACATGAGGTTGTGTATGTGCTCCACATGTGTGGATGAGCCTAGGGAGTTCAGAAGAGGGTGTCAGAGCCCCTGGATCTGGAGTTACAGATGTTTGTGAACTATGTGAATGCTAGAAACCAACCCTGGGTCTTCTGCAAGAGCAGTAAGTGCTTTTCACTGCTGAGCCATCTCTTTAGCCCCCTCTTCTGCCTTTCTGTGGGTTTCAGGGATAGAACTCTGCTCATCAGGTTATTGCAACAAGCATTTTTCCATGATATCTTCCTGGCCCTCTTCTTGGCTTTGTTTGTTTTTGTTTGTTTGGTTGGTTTTTTTTGAGACAGGGTTTCTCTGTGTTGCCCTGGCTGTCCTGGAACTCACTCTGTGGACCAGGCTGGCCTAGAACTCAGAAATCTGCCTTCCTCTTCCTCACAAGTGCTGGGATTAAAGGCATGTGCCACCACTGCCCAGTCTTGTTTTTTTGAGACAGATTCTCATATAGCCAAGGCTAGTCTCAAACTCACTATATAGATAAGGCTGTCTATGAATTTCCAATACTTTTGCCCCTGCTTTTCAAGTACTAGAATAATAGATGTACATCCCTAGTCTGTTTTTCTGCCTGTCTTTCCTTTACATTTTTCTGATACAGGGTCTCACATATCCCAGTCATGCTTTAAATTTGATATGTAATTAAGGATGGCCTTGAACTTCTGATGCTCTAGACTCTACCTCCAAAGTATCGGGGTTCCGGGCATGTGCCAGAATCCCTGACTTATGTGTTGCTGGGCATGTGATCCAGGGCTTTGTGAGTGCTAAGACACTCTACCAACTAATCTCTGTTCCCAGCACTACCTTTTTGGCTTTTGAGACATGATCTCACTTTGTACCACAGGCTGGCCTCAGACTTACAGCAATCCTCCCGAGTGCTTGGGTTGCAGGCCTGAGGCATCCCACATGGCTCTCATTGTAATTTTTTATATTTAAATGCTATTATTATTGTGTGTATGCGATGTTTATGTGGGCATGCACATGCCACAGTGTATGTGTGATGGTCAGAGGCATCTTTTGAGAATCAGTCTGTCTTTCCATCACGGGTTCCAAGCAGGCTTACGGCAAGCACTTCTACCTGCTGAGCTAGCTCTTTGGCCTGGGAGCTTGCTGGATTTTTTAGTGTTGTTGTGATTGTTGTTTTGTGCGTGCACGAGTACACTGTGGAAGTCATAAGACAGCATTTGGGAGTTGGTTTCCTCCTTTTATCATGTGTGTTCTGGGGATTTGAACTCAGATCCCCAAGCTTTGCAGCAAGTGGCTTTCTTTGCCAAGTTACCTCTCTGACCCTCTCAGTTTTCTTAACAGCAGTAAATTGGAGACATGCTAATCATCTTCTTCTGAAGAAATAGATAAATAAATGATAGTGCTTTGATACGGTGGAGAAACTTAAGGCTACTAAGATAGAAATAGTGTTGAAGTAGGCAAGAGTCTACCAATGGCTATGAAGAGCTAGTGGACCCAGGCTTGGCGATACAGGCCTGTGATCTTAGGGACCCAGAGGCTGAAGAAGGGTCGTCAGAAATTCAAGGTCAGTCTGTACTATGGAGAGTTCAAGGCCAGCTTGAGCAGCTTCTTGGAACAGTGTCTCAATAAACCAAAGCCAAAAATCAAAAACCAAAAAACAAACTTTAAGGTGTAGACTATGTTAAGAGTGCCTGAGGTGGTCTGATTAGGAATGGCCCCCATAGACTCCTATGTGTGGACACTTGGCCCATAGGGAGTGGCACTATTAGGAAGTGTGGCCTTGTTGGAGGAAGTGTGTCACTGTGGAGGTCTCATATATATTCAAGCCATACCCAGCCACAACCTAGTCTGCTCCCCGGCTCCTGCTCGGCCTGCCTGCCACTATGTTTCCCTCCATGATGCTAACGGACTAAACCTCTGAATCTGTAAGCCAGCCCCAAATTAAAGGTTTTCCTTTGTAAGAGTTGCTGTGGTCATGGTGTCTCTTCCCAACAATAAAACCCTAACTAAGACGATGCGCCTTATGTTAGGAAAAGAACAATTTTGGTGTTGCACCAAGAAACACACAAAGTGAAGTAATTTGACAAGGCAATATCCTTTTGCAAAAGGGTATGCTAGAACCCATACTGGGCTGTGGACATATCGGGACAAAATGACCTTTGTCTTTTATCCCTAACATAGGAGGTGATTGCATCTCCATTAGTGGGAGCCCAACAGCACAATCTTTATCAATTGGCTAGTGGAGTGGAGTGGAGTGACTCAGGAAACATGGGCCCTGCATGGGGCTTGGATAGAAAACATTTTTTTTCTCATAATTCCTGCCTCTTTTTTTTTTTTTTCCCCGAGACAGGGTTTCTCTGTACAGTCCTGGCTGTCCTAGAACTCACTCTGTAGACCAGGCTGGCCTCGAACTCAGAAATCCGCCTGCCTCTGCCTCCCAAGTGCTGGGATTACAGGCGTGCGCCACCACCGCCCGGCTAATTCCTGCCTCTTTATTATGCATTTTCAAGCTTAGATAGCAAATATTGACCATTTGAACTCTAACAGTAAATTACTGTCCTGATAAGCAGTGGCTTAGTTGTTGTTTATGATGAGCCTGCCTTCCCAAACGTGGTCCCTTGGCCAAGCAATTGACCTTGCTCAAATGTAATATGAAATTTTTCATCTTGCCCAGGGATTCCGTTCTCTTTACCAGACAGTGTTTTCTTTCAGCAGATCTTTAGTGTCGTTTTATTATTCTCCTGTCAGGAAAGCTAACCCTAGAATCATTTAGGAATCAGATCAGAGAACAAGGTCCCCAAATCAATTTTGGTATTCTGGTTTCTGAAAAGATGAGGCTACCAAGAAGCCCAAGGACTCATTTTGCTTTTATCCTAAATGGAAATCGGCTATTTTTCTCTGGACTCTTTTTTTTCCCTAGTCTGTTGGGCCTTTTTTTTTTTTTTTTTTAATCATCCCTGCCTCTTATTACTCTGAAGAGATAATCCTAATTGCCATTATAGAATCAGGGCAAGTACTGATCTTGTTTGATTCATGTACTTGGAAGTATGGAGAAAAAATTCCCCTTTGCTGGTACTGAACACTGGTAAGAGTTCACTGGCCTTCCGGAACAAGAGAACAGGAGAATCCTCACAGTTAAAAGACTTTTCAAGAGATATCCCATAGTCCCCTGGGCTCTAGTTGACCTTGAAGAGCAAGGGGAAAATATTTTTGTCTTTTAATACTTCTGACCACATCATTATAGGCTCCAAATATGGTTATTAAGCACCCAAAAGGTCAGTTATACCAGTCTGGTACTTTTAACTATTGTGTAATATTTATATAAAGCTGAAACAAAAACCAAACATTTAAAAATAAACTTTGATTATACATACATTTAAGCAGATGTGTTTCATTAATGTATTGAACTTTGACCTTAGAAGTTTTAATTTTATATACATAAAGTCTCATCTTTTGCATGCTGTATGTGACTTGCACAAATTGTTGTGGCTGCCTATGCTTTATGAATCTTTGCACTCTAAACACACACACACACACACACACACACACACACACCCCTAAACATCCTAATTTTTTTTGTTTGTTTTTTTGAGACAGGGTTTCTCTGTATAGCCCTGGCTGTCCTGGAACTCACTCTGTAGACCAGGCTGGCCTCGAACTCAGAAATCCACCTGCCTCTGCCTCCCAAGTGCTGGGATTAAAGGCGTGCGCCACCACCGCCCGGCTTTAAACATCCTAATTTTTGCCAATAATTAACAGGCTGAAGGAGAGGACCCTGGTCCTGAAAAGACTGGATCCAGTTTTGTAGGAGAGTACCAGAACAGAGAAATGGTGGTGGTGGTGGGATTGGGGAATGGGGGGTGGGGGGAAGAGGACTTATGGGACATATGGTGAGGGGGGAAGTGGGAAAGGGGAAAGCCTTTGGAATGTAAACAAAGAATATAGAAAATAAAAAAAAACTAAAAAAAATAATTAACAGGTTGAACTATGATGTTCTCATAGTTGTGCTCCTGGCTTTGAATGAGTGCAAATTGCAGATAGAGAAATGCAGCAATACACATCAAAACATCATCTAATTGATGAGTACATCATCCACCAAAGCATATCTAAGGAAACCATGCTAGAACCGTGATGCTAGACACTAGAAAGGCACAATAAAGGTAGAGCGGAGGAGTCTTGAGCAGCCTGGTGTGGGTTGAGATCAGATTTGTGAACGTTGAACAAGTAAAGAGATGCTCTGGGCTGCCAGGGGAGATGGTAACCAATGTTTCGGAGAAAGTTTTCTTAGAGCTCTTTTTACCTAATTGTTTTCCATCCTGACTTTGTAAGATTTAAATTATCAGTATCTCAATCCTACATAATCAAGTTTTCCCTTCTCCAATAATAAATCAAAATCTCAGCCTTCCAGAATGGAGGGTTTTTTGTTTGGTTAGTTTTGTTTATATATATATATATATATATATATATATATATATATACACAAATATATATATTTATATATATACAAATATACATATATACAAATATATATACATATATATATACACATATACAAATATATGTATATATATATATATACAAATATTCTAATATTGAATGCTTTGTCTATTTCCAACTGATTCCCTAATGGGACGGCCCCCTGTGCTGGGGCTTCTTTGCAGTCAGATCTCACCAAAGATGCCCATGGAGCTGCGGGTCAGCACTCCACCTTTGCCTCATTCCATGCCACTGGCACAGCCCATTCATTGTCTCTTATTCAACCTCCAGGTTGACTCAATCAATGATGACGTACTTTACAGTTCTTTACATTTCCTCCTTGGTTTTTTTTTTTTTTTTTTTTTTTTTTTTTTTGCATAGGAATTACTTCGTCACTGTGATAAGCCTAACCCAGGATTCTTAGAAACTTTCCATACTGCTATCATTGATCTGAAAGAGTGGCATTCATCTGAGATCCTGGAGGCCACCATCATGGGGGTGGAGCAAACCTCCTCCAAGGGAGAGGATCTGAACACTTGCCTGGATGGATTTGAAATTCTAGAGAATCCCCAAATGGTGAGGCAGATAAAACAATCAGGGTGTCTCATAAAAGGAACATATGAACAAGTTGATAGTAATTTAGCAGGTGCAATGTTGCCAAAGTGGAGTACAAGACCTCAAACTGGCCTTGCGAACACACTTACCCAAAATGGCCTCTGCCTTTAATCCTTGACATACGTGGTGATTGCATCTCACTCCATTGGTGGGAACTTGACTTCATACTCTGTCATAATTGGCTGATCAGCACGAAGGGGAAGGGAAGGTTCAGGGACTATAGGCCCTTATTAGGCTAATTACTTCTGATAGAAAAACAGACAAAACTTTTCTCACACCAGTATGCTCAGGGCCTAAGGGTCAATCTCCAGTAACACATACACATACACATACACATACACATACACATACACAGACACAGACACAGACACACACACACGCGCGTGCGCGCACACACACACATGAGCTTGCACACCAATAGAAGTCAAGGATGTCAGGCTCGGTGGCACAGACCCTCTAGGAAGGTAAGTCGGGAGGTGACCCAAACGAGCAGGAATAAGAATCTTGAACAGTGAAATGTTGAGTGGGAAGATGGGGATGAGGCTCAGAGATGAGAGAAATAAAGATGACAAAAGCAATGGCTAGGACCAGGAGGTCTTGCATAAGCTGATGACTAATGTCAAACAAGTTTATTGAGAGGTACAGGATCTTATATAGTATTTGCCTGTGTGTGTGTGTGTGTGTGTGTGTGTGTGTGTGTGTGTGTAATGGCCAAAGTCAGCAGAGACCTACGTTAGGCAAAGTTGGCAAAGAACATAGAATACTTCAAATGCAGCTGCCCAAGGACAGAGGGAGCCGGGTGGTGGTGGTGGCATTGGCGTCGGCGTCGCACGCCTTTAATCCCAGCATTGGAGGCAGAGGCAGGTGGATTTCTGAGTTCGAGGCCAGCCTGATCTACAAAGTGAGTTCTAGGACAGCCAGGGCTACACAGAGAAACCCTGTCTCGATAAAACCAAAAGAAGAAGAAGAAGGAGAAGGAGAGCAGAGGGCTAGACAGATGGCTCAGTGACCAAGAGCACTGGCTGCTCTTCCAGAGATCCTGGGTTTGATTCCCGGCACCCACATTCCCAGCACATCACAATTGTCTGTAACTTCAGTTCCAGGAGATGCAAAACCTTCTTCTGACGTCTGTAAAAACAGTCACACATTGCACAGACATATATGCAGGCAAAAAAAAAAAGACACACATTGAAAAATTAATATCAATGGAGCTGGAGAGGTGGCTCAGCAATTAAGAGAACTGTCTGACTGCTCACAACTGTCAGTAACTCCAGTTCTAGGGAATCCAATACCCTCTTCTGACTTCCCTGGGCACCAAGCACACATGTAATGCACAGACAGAAAAGCAGGAAAAATACTTATATACATAAAATAAAAATAAAAACTACTTATGGAAAAAGAGCAGGAGAAGGAAGAAAAGAAGGAAAAGGAGGAAGCAGAGAAGGCTTCTAGTGGGAAATGGGGCATTTGTGCATCATTACGGTATATTTCTTCTTAAAGGATGTGTCTGCTTGAAAAATACACAGATAAGGTCACATGTACTATATAATATACCTGCTATAATACCATGTATTACATATACACTTACACCTACTCATGCACAGGACAGCTCTTTATAGTTAACTTCAGGAGATAAAGAACAGATACTTGCACCTATGCTACAGATTTATATTGTGTTTAAAATGTTTTTAATGAGCATCCGTGCCTTTGCGTGAACAGGAATTGCCCAGTGAAGGGCGGCAGGAACAAGTAATGGTTTTGCTTATGTTTAGGTTGCCTCCGCTCCCCTGTCTCACTAGAGCAAGCTCCAGTGTCATACAGTTCCTTCCATAAATAGTCTAGTGTGTCTGTAAAAGATAAGGACTCTTAAAAGAGTAGCTAGACCACCGCCATCACGCCGAAAAACACCTCAAACATCATCTACGCCATCACCAAACTTCCTTCAGTCACTTCCAGCTATCACTAAAAACATCAAGTATTTTTGTCTAGGGAAAAAAAAAACTTGAAAAAGAAGGGAAACGTTAGTCTGGGGAGTAAAATGGTGTAACTTCCTTGGGGTTTTGTTTAACGATATTATCAAAAGCCTTCAAACTATGCTTCTCTTTTGCCTTGGCTATCCCAATCTAGGAATGTATATGAAAAGAAAAGAGAGTCCTATAAATGTAGCTCAGCTGAGTACCCCCGCTGTACCACACTGCCTATGGTGAAGGTGCTTGAGAAAATATCTGCTGGAGGGGAGTTACAGCATCCTTGGTGCTGCCGTTGTCTATTGAGGAAAAGCTAACAGTAAGGGCGTGTCCAGCTCAGCAACAAGGTAGGTCCCCAGATGGAATGCTGCTTTGCCATTCAGAATGAGAGCCTGTTATTGGTGCTGTCGAGACCAGGGTGTACAAGTGTAGAAATCTAAGTCCTTTACATAACAGAGAAAGAACAGACAGCACAAGTCACATAGGCTGCCACATGCCTGCGATGTGTATAGTGACAAGGACACCCCACCTTGATGATCTTCTGTCCCAAGCCCACACCCTCAGTCCCAAGAGAGAAACATCAGCCCAACACAAACAAGTAGCACCCACAAAATAATGAAGTGCGCTGCCCAGTTCCCCAAAGCCCTGAGTGCTCTGCACAGTTCCCCAAATACATGAGAGGTGTTCACCGTTCCCCGAACTCCAGGATGACCCTCTATCATTTTCCAAAAATGTCTTAGAACTCCACACTGTTTCCCAAATACCTGATTGCTGTGCACAGCTCCTGTAAACACTTGAGCACTCTTTATAGTTCTCCAGATACTCAAATACTTTGCTCAGCTTTCCAAAATTCCTGAGTAGCCTGAAAAGTTCCCCAAATATCTGAGAGCTATGCACAGTTCCCCAAGTCCCTGAGCACCACACACGGTTACCACAAATACCTGAGCACTGTGCACAGTTCCTCGGAGGACTTGAGTGCTCTTCACTGTTCCCCAAGGGCTTGAGGATTCTGCACAGCTCCCAAAGAATCTGAGTGCTCCTTAATAGTTCTCCAAGCACCATCTTTAAGATACCTAGGTGCTCTGCACGGTTCCCACAGACTGCACGGCATACGGCATGTCCGTTGCAGACTGCTCTGCTGGTTTGATGTCTCAGAATGATGGTATCGGAGGAGCCCTGCAGAGTGACACCCCAGTGTGCTAGCACAGCCATAGTATAAGCAAAAGGTGTGAAGGAGAGACAAGCAGGTGAGCTTGAGGGCAGAGGGACACCCAGCCAGGAGAGAGAAGAGTTGGACTTAGGGCTTATGGGGGTTTTAGACAGTAATAGGGGGCTCTGCTTTATTTTAAGAGCACCCAGAATCCACACGGGCAGTTGTTAGACACAGGGGTGTCTTTTCCATAAATTAATTTATTCATTTTTACTTATTCATTTTACACCCACCCAGTGCCCCCCTTCCTGGTCACCCCCTCCCACAAGCCCTTCCCCCATCCTCCCTCCCCTTCTCTGAGAGCACTGGGAGTCCCCTTGGGTATTCCCCCTGTGGTGATTTGAATATGCTTGGCCCAGAGAGCAGCACTATTAAGAAGTGTGGACTTATTGGAATAGGTGTGGCCTTGTTGGAAAAAGTGTGTCACTGTGGGTGTGGGCTTTAAGACCCTCCTTGTCCTAGCTGCCTGGAAGCCAGTCTTCTAACTGCCTTCAGATGAAGATGTAGAACTCTCAGCTCCCCCTGCACCATGACTGCATGGACACTGCCATGCTCCCACCTTGATGATAATGGCCTGACCCTCTGAACCTGTAAGCCAGCCCCAATTAAATGGTGTCCTTATAAGAGTTGTCTTGGTCATGGTGTCTGTTTACAGCAGAAAAGCCCTAACAAAGACACCCCACAGGGGTGGCTTTTAACATATGTGTGGGATGGATGGATGTGGGGTGTGTGTGTGTGACAGGAATGAAAGGAAAGAGAGATCTGTAATGATGAGGTTGGACCACAGAAAGGAACTTGGCTGAGATTTGGGTTTTACAGTAAGAACAGGAGGGACAGCAGTTACATATTCCCAAACCTCAGGATCAGGAATCAGTCTGTGCTTGAGGCCCACTCATCTGACCCCCAAAGCTCTATCCCTTCTTCTTTTGGTGACAAGGCACTAATCTGAGCACCCCCTTCCGTAGTACTACCTGTCCCTGCCAGTCCATGTCAATCACTCTGACTTGCATGCGGTGCTCTGGGCCTGGTGTCTTTCCCAGAGCCTGGGCCTCACACCTTTTGGAGGCTAGGGCAGTCCTGACTAGTTGCTTTTGGTTAATGGGACGATACTTTAGGCCATTTGGTGTTTTGTTAGCTTTTCCCACCAGGAAGCTTTTCTGAGAGTTTGTAGGATGGAGGGGGAAGGAACTAGGTGGCTTTGACACTGGGGGGGGGCACTAAAAGAGAAAACTTGCTTCAGTTGCACCAGAAGGGTCTTAGGGTTGAGCTAAGGATGATCATTTAAAAAACAAATCAAATCAAAACAAACAAACCAAAGCAAGCAAGCTGGATATAGCCCAGGGTTAGAGTACTTGTTTAGCACATAATTGGTTCAATCCCCAGCACTGAAACAAAAAACAAAAAGCTGATATCCCCCACCCAAAGGGGTCCTCTGAGGCTCCCAAGAATGTGATGGCCCACTCACTCCTGAGAGGACACTGCCGGAGCCTGCCGCCCCTACCTAGAGGGTTCTTTTCCCAGCATCCCAAGGGGAGAGCTTTCTCCATCTCCTCTGAGTCCCCTCCTCAGAGGTGACAGAGTTGGCCTATACATTACATCTCACTTTAAAGTCACCTCTGCAGCAGAATGCCAGCTTTCCAAGACAGGATGGCTGTTCCGTCCCCCATCTCTGGATGCCCCTGCACAAGCCGGAGGCTCCAGAAGGCTTGAGGATTATGTGGAGGGCTTGGGTAGAGTAGGTGGGCATCTGGCCTCACACAGAGCGAAGCACACCCCGGTCTTGCCCATCTGATAATATGGTATCCTCCAATATCCCTGTGATGAAGTACCCCGATAGAGGAGGCCTTGCATTGAGATGCACCAGACCCGCCCAGGCAGCATGTGGCGGATACAAAAGGTTCTCTAGAGGACTGGAGGTTGGCCACAGGTATGTAGGCATACTGCCTTTCCACTTACTGGTTCCCCATCTATGCACGGGTTTTACTGTCCTCTGCAGCCCCACCTGAGTATCTGCATCTGCTTAGGCACAATCTGTTTCTGCCTGGAGGAGTGGCTGGCCCCGCAGTGCTGTGCCACTTAACATCTGGATATCCTATTGCCCGTGGCCTCAGCTGGACCAGCCCTGGGCACACATGTGTCTCCGCCCAGGTGGGGCCTTCACGCTTGCCCTTCTAGGTTCTGTTTGTCATGCCTGGCTGACATCAGCTGGGTGTGCTTAGGCAGCCTGGAGTTTGCAAAAGCCTTGCTGCCTGGCTGCTGAGGACTCCTTCCTGGGCCCCACCCAGAGGTGAGTCAGCCCAGGCAGAGCAATGGTGAATGGGAGTCAACCCAGCTGCCCCTCACAGGGGATGGTAGAGAGAGGGGCTCCAAGGAATAAGGGTCAGAGCACATGTCTCCATAGAACCTTATTGCCACATGTGCACGGGCATGGCTTTCAACATTACATTCCATAAAGATGGCTTCTGTCTCGTGTGCCCATTTCAGGCCTGAGCTAGGTTCCAAGACCTTTCCTCCTCACTAATGCTTCCTGGCTCCAGTATCGTCTTCATTATGCAAGAAGAAACCAAAGCTGGAGAAACATGTCCATAGCTACGAGTCAATTAGTGTGATGCCATGACTTCCTAGTTCTTAAGCAGTACACCCAGCAGTTCAGAGTCATAATGGGTACCCAATGGGAGGGCAGAGGGAATAGGAAGTACTTGGGCAGTGCTCTGTCTGGGTCTTACTCTTGCAGTGACCTTGGTTGCATCTCTTGGTTCCACTGGGTTTCAGTTCCATCTCTGTGAAAGGAGAGGTGGTAGTACATGCCCATCCTAGTCCCATAGGCTCTTAATGGGAAGGGAACAAAACCAAGTCCCAGTGAAAACTGTCACACCCTGCACCTCTGGTGTGTTTGCCCCACGGGTCTATTCTGCATGGTATATGCTCATTTCTTCCCAGCCATTAGAAGCTCCTGTCGTGTAAGAGACCACGACAAAACAACCTGCCCCTCCGGAGTTCTCAACCAGAATTTTCTCAAGAGTCTTTGTCGGTCAGGAGTGGCGTTGAATGCCTCAGGCCCAGCACACTAAAGGCAGAGGCAGATGGATCTCTGTGAGTTTGGGGCTAGCTTGGTCCACACAGAGTTCCAGGCTAGCCAGGGCTACGTAGTCTATAAGTTTGAGAGCAGTTCTGGTCTCAAAAGGGAAACAAAACTGATCTGGGGTGTGGCTCTGTGGTAGAAACCAGCAGATGAGAGGCTCTACAAGGAAGAAAAGCAAGAAGAGTCAGAGCTGCCACAGGTAAGCTGCCCAGCCCAGACACCAAGGGGCCTCATTAGTACACGGACAAGCTCTTCAAGGAGAGGAATGTCTGAGACTACAAGCCAGCCACCATGACCACTTCCCGGAGTTGGGATGATGGGTGTGTTCTGTCTCCATCATGTGGTCAGTGTGCTGGTGAGCATTACATTTCAAGTGTAGGCTTGTGTGAGACCAGACACCATTTTTAAACTAAAATTTAAAACAAGGAAGTCTGGGAGTCAGGGGGGGGCAGAAACCACAGGCTCTGTCATCTGGGTTAAGACTCAGATTTATTGTTTGTGAGTTGGGTGACTTTGGTTACTATCACTAGTGTCTCTGCAGGTGCAAGTGTGAATAGCAGGTGTGAGTGAGGATGGCAGGTGTGAGTGAGGATGGCAGGTGTGAGTGGGAATGGCAGGTGTGAGTGAGGATGGCAGGTGTGAGTGGGAATGGCAGGTGTGAGTGGGAATGGCAGGTGTGAGGGGGAAAGGCAGGTGTGAGGGAGAATGGCAGGTGTGAGGGGGAATGGCAGGTGTGAGAGGGAATGGCAGGTGGGGGTGAATGGCATGTGTGAAGGGGAATGGCAGGTGTGAGGGGGAATGGCAGGTGTGAGGGGGAATAGCAGGTGTGAGGGGGAATGGCATGTGTGAAGGGGAATGGCAGGTGTGAGGGGGAATGGCAGGTGTGAGTGAGGATGGCAGGTGTGAGAGGGAATGGCAGGTGTGAGTGGGAATGGCAGGTGTGAGAGGGAATGGCAGGTGTGAGGGGGAATGGCAGGTGTGAGAGGGAATGGCAGGTGTGAGGGGGAATGGCAGGTGTGAGGGGGAATGGCAGGTGTGAGGGGGGAATGGCAGGTGTGAGAGGGAATGGCAGGTGTGAGGGGGGAATGGCAGGTGTGAGAGGGAATGGCAGGTGTGAGGGGGGAATGGCAGGTGTGAGGGGGAATGGCAGGTGTGAGGGGGAATGGCAGGTGTGAGGGGGAATGGCAGGTGTGAGAGGGAATGGCAGGTGTGAGGGAGAATGGCAGGTGTGAGGGGGAATGGCAGGTGTGAAGGGGAATGGCAGGGGTGAGAGGGAATGGCAGGTGTGAGAGGGAAAGGCAGAGGTGTGTGAGGGAACTGCCGAGATGAAAGGCAGGACATCCGGCATTTAGCACCAAGTCCAGAGCACATGGATTCTTCAATAATTGACAGCTGTTATCAATAATGAAAGAGTAACACTGGGAACCACAAATATTTGCTGAGCTCTCTGTGTGCCAGACACCCAGCTGGGTTCAGAGAGAACACAGACCTGGATCCTTTGCCTGCACAGGTCACCTTCTAGCTCATTCTATCAACAAGTTCACCATGACATGTCCAAAGCTGCACATCTGGTAGACACCCTGGCTGGGGTCCAGGCTGTCCTTCTTGGGTTGTCCGTCCCCTTGTGCTCATCCAGATTTTCTGGCCAGATCTAGATGCTCTCGCCGGTGCACAGAGAAGTTAAGCTTCCCTCCTGCCTCCACAGTCTCTCGTGCTACTGGCGCTTCCCAGGATCATGTCACTCAAACGAGGTGCTCAGTACCAACGTCTGCCTCAAGGAGCCCTCTTCTGAGCCCTCAAGTGTGGTATAGAGTCAGTGGGTAGGGAAACTTGAGTGGTACAGGCTGGGGTGGGGTGAGAAGCCTGCTATCCTCTGGAGGTGCCTGGCAGCACTGGATGCCTTGGAATTCACTGTACCCTGAATCTCCAAGGCACTCCTGGCTGCCTCAGCCCTGAGTGGACAGTCACCTTGGAGAGAGGAGACCCACTCACCTAGGACTCCTTGGTAGGTCTGTGCATCAGGTGTTGCATGAGTATCCCCCGCTACCACCTCTTCACGTCCAGCCCTACAGAGGCTTTAGACAGTGAACTGAAGCTCTGGGCTGAGTGACCCTTCCAGAAGCTATGTAGAACTAGTTACTGACATTCCCCCAGGCCTGTTCTTGTGGTCTCCAAGGACCAGATAAGCTTTTCTGAAACATGGGTCTGGGAACTATAAGACACAGAGCTAGGTCAAGTTAGGCATCTGAGGAGCAGGCGACAAAGGTCCATCAGAGGGAGGGGAGATACCATAGGCCTGGGTTTAACAGCTAAAGATAGGCTGGGCAGTGGAGGCGCACGCCTTGAATCCCAGCACTTGGGAGGCAGAGGCAGGCGGATTTCTGAGTTTGAGGTCAGCCTGGTCTACAGAGTGAGTTCCAGGACAGCCAGGGCTATACAGAAAAACCCTGTATCAAAAACCAAACCAAACAAACAAATACAGCTAAAGATCCTCTCACGACCCTGCTTCTGCCTATGAACCCTGCAAACTGTGCCTGCAGCTGTGTGAACAATTACTGCATCTTCCGTGCAGCTAGGGTAGGCTCCAACACCATAGACTAATGTCTTCATACCCAGATGAAACTGGGTACATATGCACTCACTGACGGGGCCTGGGTGATGATCCCAGTTGCTGCCGGGGCGATGTCTGGAAGACAGCCTTCACACGGGTGCTGGCGAGCCTGGCCTGCATGAGGCGAGCGATTTCACATGTGATTGCTGCCCAGCCGGTGGCACGTGGTCAAACTTTGGCAGACTGAGCCACGTCTTTATGGAGGTGTCATCCATGTACCTTACATGTGCCCAGATATCTGTCCCTCTGCTTTCTGTTCCACTCAGTGTACAACTGCCACCGCAGCCTAATTTTACACATTTTTTTGGTTAATTTATTTTTATTGACATGTCTATGTGTATGTCTGTGTGTGGGGATGTGCACATGAGTCCGGTGCCTGTAGAGGCCAGAAGACAGTGTCAGGTCCCTCGAAGGCGGAAGCTAGGCTGTCGTAAGCCATGTGACACAGGTGCTGGGAATTGAGCTTCGAGTCCTCGGCAATAGCAGCAGGTGCTCTTAATTGCTGAGCCGCTTTTCCCGTTCCTACATGTTCTCTTCATGTCAGTGTGAATCTGTGTCTACGCTGGGCTGCAACTCCAGCCCCCGATGTGCCACGTTCTGTACAGCTGTTGACCTAAGTGGGGCATTGAAGGGATGAAGAAAGGACATACACAGAAAAGCTGGGGCCGGGTGGGTTGTGCTCTCCCTGGAGGAGGGCACCAACTGTGTCATCGACAGTGGGGAATATCAGCACCTTTAGTTCTAGGCTGAACCAAGGTAGAGTATCCTATACAGCTGGATAAGGAAGCCGGCTCATGGGATACAGCCAAACAAGGAGACACGTTTGGTTAATCTTCCTGAGAGGACTTTGTAGGGGATCAGTCTCAGGCTGCAGTCATCCCAGAGGAGGAAGATGGTTGATCATTTCTGAATACACTGTCTATATTCACACTCAGACCAGGTGAAGGCCTCGCTGGTTCCCAGGGGTCTGAGGCCCTGGGGTCCTTACCACGGCTGTGCTCAGCAGCACACTTCACTCAGACCTTCCTCTGCTCCCCGGGCTTGTCTGGCCTCTGACTCTGGCTTGACTGTTTAGACATTTCACATCATCAAGTTATATGACATATGATCTGCGGTCGGCCCCTTTCACACAGCATCATGGTTTCACGCTTCACCGTCTGGGTACCTGTGGGCATACCATTCTACCATTCATTCTTCTGTGGCCAACTCATAGGTGGTTACATGCATGGATGTAGTGCCTGTGCATGCGCATGCATGCATACACACACACACACACACACACACACACAGGGTTTCACAATGTAGCTCTGGCTAGTATGGAATTTCTTTTCTTTCTTTCTTTCTTTCTTTCTTTCTTTCTTTCTTTCTTTCTTTCTTTCTTTTTTTTTTTTTTTGGCTTTTCGAGACAGGGTTTCTCTGTGTAGCCCTGGCTGTCCTGGAACTCACTCTGTAGACCAGGCTGGCCTCCAACTCAGAGATCCACCTGCTTCCCTTCCTCCTGAGTGCTGGGATTAAAGGCGTGTTCCACCACCACCAAACCAGATGTCATATTTTAATGTTAACAAATACATTTCAAATATATGTTGAAAAAAGCCGGGCATGTAGCTGATACCTGTAATCGGGTATCCAGGATGCTGAGGTTGGAGATATGCACGGGGTAAAATCAGCCTGGGCAAGAAAATAAGACCCTATCTGAAAAAAAATAATAAAAAGATAATAAATATCAAAAGAGACAGATAATTCATAGCAAGACATTAAAGGGAGATAACGAGTTGCTGACCCACAAAAGGGAGAGATGGCCCTAGTATTAAAGAAAGAAAAACATCCATAGTGTTTTTTCCCAACTTCCTGTTCCATGGAAACATGAACATTTCCCAAGCCTTGCTCAACGAGGCTACATTCTGTGCCACGCCTTCTGGTCTGTATTCCCAGAAGGCCAATGCTTAGCAAAAGTATGGGATGTTTCCTGAGAGCAGAAGGGTCTGGCCACACCCCACTTTGCCTAACCTGTGTCCCCAGCCGCTGCAGCCAACCACAGATGACCTGCCACAAACACTGAGGAGGAACTTCCTCCCTCGACGCTAACATTGGGATGGTGCCTGAGTCACTTCCTGCTTGAGAGACAGATAGCTTGGTATGTACCCCAAAGCTCAGAGGTTAAACATGTTTGGAAGGCACCGTGTGGGCTAGCCTGTCACCTCTATTTATCCACTATGGACCGGTGGTTTGCATTCAGTATTAATGTTCAATCTTCCAAACAGATACCAAAGGGACCGAGAGTCACACCTGCATAAGGTGGAGCTCAGAGACGGAAAACACTGACCAAAGGTCCCAAGACCTGAACTTGAACACGTTCTGCAACCGCTGCTACACCCTCCTGGTAAACCTGACAAAATATTCTCGGACTGTGGCGTTTTCTGTGACCCAGAACCCTCACATTTCCCTGACCCGTGAGGCTGTCTGAAAGGGACCTTTTGTTTCTCCTAGCCCCGGTGGCATTTCCCTGCTGTCACCTGTGACAAAGCCTTAGACCGTGCCGTGGTGACAGCATTCGGAGGCACTGTAGCTCTCATACAACCGTGGCCTAGAGAAAAAGCCACGTCAGACTCCTTTGTGGGCTGCAGTAGGGGAGAACGGGCTGGCTCACATTTTACTAACTGGGCCATGTCAGCCCTTGGCCATCCTCCCCAAGGCCAGTCCTGTCTGCGCCTCAGGTATATGAGGAGGTATTCCCTTCTCAGTAACAATGTCCAGAAGGAGCCAAATGGGGGTGGGAGGGCAGACCCAGAGTCCCCGCCTACGAGACTGGCATTTTCCCCTTAAGTCCTTGCAGAATGAGGCTATGTGACTTGCCTACTATGGCTTGGGTACTTGTGACATTGTTGAAATGCCAAGAAGGGCTGGCACGCTGCTCCCAGTGGCCCAGCAGCCACTGCCCTGCTCTTGGCAGGCCTGAGCTATGTGCTGAGCAGGTGGCCCTTCCCACTCAATCTGAGGCCAAGAATGCTGTCATCTGGTTGCCCGGGGCCTTTATCAGTGTAGCCTTTCTTACGGTGGCTGGGACAAAGGGTGTGGGCGTCCTCAGGACTCTGGGGGATTCTGGGAATGTATCTTTGCCTCCCCAAATTCCAGCTGTCCTAGCTGTATGGAATTCTCATCCGTCTTGCTGAAGAGATTCGAGACCTGTAATGGGGCCAGGATACAGCTCGGTTTCTAACTGCTTTGTTAGAGCGCATTGAGACTTACTTAGCGTCTTCCTACCATTTCTGAGTCAAGCAATGAGAAGAAAGTTCTAGATCATCACTCAGATGCCTAAGAGCTGGGCATACATACGGCATTAACAGACAGAGCAGCCTGGTAAGAGGACTGTGGTCTTCGAGCCTCAACCCTTTCCAACAGAGGTGCCTTGTCGGGCAGCAGACCTGTTTTTCCAAAGATGCAACAATCAGTCAATAAATTTAAAAACTAAAAAAAAAAAAAAAAAAAAAAAAAAATTATTTCTATAAGGAAACTACTGACTTTCTTATGTTGGCAATGAATTCAGTTTTTGAAAATGGAAATTATCTGCCAGATTAAGCACATCTGTTGGCCAGATGCAGGCTGGGGAATCACCAGGTTATGGCCCTGGCTCTCGGCCTGACTCTACAAAAGGGTACAGCCCACATTTAAACCTAGGAACCATAGCCCCTCATCTAGCGGTGCTGCAGCCTCAGGCAGGAGGCGAGAGAGAACTTGGGCAAGCGGTTGAGGTCAGGCTTTGACCTCCACTTGCCCGGACTTGTTAGCGAGAACTCCAAGGACTGTCTAGTTTCAGTGCGGGAACACCCACAGTGGTTAAACAAGCCAGCCGGGGAGCCGGAGGAAGGAGCTGAGATCAGAGCACAGAGTCCGCCCCAAGTCCTGCCAAGAGCCTGGGAGCGAGCAGGCCACGGAGACAGACAGGGGGTCAGCAGACACACCTCAGCTCCGCTTGCTCTGCCTCTCACACTTTAATTCTACAAAGTCTTACCACCGACTCATGCCTGGAGTCAGAGAGAGCTGGAGGTAGGGGGTGGCTAAACACTGCGGTCCTTAAGTGTTTGTGGGACTGGTTGTAGGCCCCCATGCAGACCCTCAAACTCACAGTTGCTCAAAGGTCCGATGCACGTGCTCTCCTGGACTTCAAAGTTCGCCTACATTGCATATAGCACCCAGCACAATTTAACCATGTAAGTCACTATATTATTTAGGATGTAGTGACATTTTAAAAAGTCTGTTATATTCAACACAGACATGGTTTGAGGGAAGTTTTCCCTCTTTTTCGCCTTTCTCTCACCCCCTTTCCTTCCTTTTTATGGATATAATGTATCATGTATCCAGGCTAGCCTGGAACTCAGGTGTGGCAGAGAATGAATAGTCCCCCTGCCCCCAGCTCCTCATTTTCTTGCCTCATGAACGCTGTCATCCGTATATATCATCATGCAGATTTTATCCACTAGCACGAGAGATGCATCCCAGGACTTTGTAGTGGCTCTTCCTCGTTGTCAACTTCACTATATCTGGAATGAACTACAATCCAGAATTGGAGGGCTCACCTGTGATCCTAATCAGGAAGCTGGGAGATACAAGTTTCTGACCTGGATCTTGGCTTGGAGATCTTGAGGCAGAGTGGCTATGATTCCCAGAAGATTAAGACAGGGAGATCTCTGAGTTCAAGGTCATCTGGGACAAAGCAAGTCCCAGATCCAGGTGTGGTGGCACACACCTTTAATCTGGCCCACACCGTCTGCTGGAGACCTACATGAGGATGTTGGAAGAAGGAAGACACTCTCTCTTCTTTGCCTGCTTGCCCTGTGGGACTGAGCAACTGCTAGGTCCTTGGACTTCCATTCACAGCTGCTGCTGACCATTGTTGGGAGTTGGACTACAGACCATAGTCATCAACAAATTCCCTTACTATACAGAGACTGCCCATGAGTCCTGTGACTCTAGAGAACCTGACTAATACAGACTTCATCCATGCTGGGCCAAGCACTCCGTCAAAGAAGCTGTGTCCTCAGACTCTTTTGCCTTTTTCTGAGACAGGGTCTAACCCTGTAGTCCAATGTAGCCTTGACTTCAGTCTGCAGCTCCAACCGGCTGTGAAGTCACGGTGATCCTTTGACTATTTATTACTCCGCCATATCTTCCCTGACCATCTGCCCCTCTGTTCTTGGCTCAAGCTGCTGCACTTCCCATCCCTTCCTTTGAATAGCCTGAAGCTCTACCATGGGCAGTGAGACCCCCGTGTGTCCCATGTCCTTAGTCCAACCTGCTATACTACATATCAGGCTGTTCGGGATCCACACATGAATTCTGGAATCCAGCTTGGCATCTTACAAAGGCCAAGGACTTCGTCCCTCCCTGGGTGTGGCCTAGGCCAGTCCTGGAGGGAACCCTGTATCCTGGATTGGGAAGCTGCTGTGGCCCTTGACTGATACTGCCTGCCTGAGTGAGGATTGCGATCCCGGAGGCTCTGCACTGGCTGGACAGGTTTCCCAACTGGCTTGGCAGGATTGCTGGGAGAGCACGCAGTCTCTACGACAGAACTGTCCATCACTTGTGGCTGCCGAGCATGTGAAGTCTCGTGGATCCACGGAAGGGCTCCCTAGCTGTCTCTATGAGGACTATAACCCAATTCCTCTGGCCATTTATGCAGCCATTTCTTCCACATCCTAGCAAACAGCTCTTGCGTGGGGTCTCAGACTTGTGTAAGTTTTGTGTCAGTTGGCTGTTAGCCAAGAGAGGCTACAGAGTACAGTGGGGCGCACCTGGTTCCTTGGTAAGACTTGTCCCCACAGCAGTTTCCCCAGCATAAGCCAAGGATCTGAGTGCAGGTGGCTCCTGAGGTCTCAGAGACTGATGGGGGTGACCAGGAGGCGAGGAGACCACAGTCCAGAAGCCAGCCAGTGACTACAGGGCCTTCTGGGGACGTTCCTTCTAGGTTTTTTTCTGTTAGCATTCTCCATCCTGAGCCCCTCCTATACAGTCATGTGTGTATGTATGTGCATATATGTGTGTATATGTGTGTGTATATATGTGTGTGTGTATATGTGTATGTATGTGTGTGCATGTGTGTATGTGTATATGTGTGTATGAATGTGTGTGCATGTGTGTATGTATGTGTATGCATATGTGTATGTATGTGTGTATGGGTGTATGTATGTGTATGCATATGTGTATGTATGTGTGTGCATGTGTGTATGTGTATATGTGTGTATGTATGTGTGTGCATGTGTGTATGTGTATGT
The DNA here is from genome assembly GCA_964023405.1 of Apodemus agrarius. Taxonomy (NCBI): domain Eukaryota; kingdom Metazoa; phylum Chordata; class Mammalia; order Rodentia; family Muridae; genus Apodemus; species Apodemus agrarius. The sequence goes on along the minus strand of OZ030015.1, from coordinate 44,617,611 downwards.
GTATATGTGTGTATGTATGTGTGTGCATGTGTGTATGTGTATATGTGTGCATGTATGTATATATGTGTGCATGTATGTGTATGCATGTGTGTATGTATGTGTATGTGTGTATGTATGTGTATGCATATGTGTGCATGTGTATGTGTGTATGTGTGTGCATGTGTGTATGTGTATGTGTGTATGTGTTTATATGTATGCATGTGTGTGTGTGTGCTTGTGCATGTGCATCTGTATGTGTATATATCCCACAATGAGGGAATCTTGCTGAAAGACATTGTGGGCCCTTGCCAGTTCCCAGCCCCTTTGCATCCTTTCCATGGTTTATCAGTTACCTCCTCATTTCTTTGGTAAAATAGTACAACCCAAAGCAACTTCACAGAAAGAAGCATTTATATGTGCTGTGGTTCCAGAAAGATAAGGGTCCATCACAACCAGGAAACATGGCAGCAAATGACAGGCATAGTGACAGAAGTGAGAAACTGAGAGCTCACATCTCAACCAGGAGAGTAAAGCAGAGAATGTGAGCTGGAAACTGCTCAAGGCTTTTAATACCAAAGCCCACCCCCAGGGACACACTTCTCCAGCAAGGCTGTACCACATAAACCTCCCCAAACTGCCACCAACTGGAGACTAGGTGTTCGGGTGCCTGAGACTATGGGGGAATTTCTCTTTCAAATCACCACACACACTGTCCAGGACAGGCTTCCTAGGGTCCACTGCCTCTGACTCTGGAGGCTCTCATGTGAACAAGAGGGACCCACTGTCCACACCTCAGAGCCGCTCGAGACCGTGCAGTCACGCCACCTTCCAATCAGTGGTGGTGAGACAAAGGGAGAGTAGAGGAGGCTGCAGGAGCCAAGTCTGGGCTGACTAGGAAGGGTTGTTCATCACATGGACCTGGTAATCAGGGCACCCAGGCTACCTATCAGGTGGAATACTCGCTTGGAGGAAGAAAATCGCACCGTTCAGATCCTGCTCCTAAGAACCTTAATGTGGTGAAGTGCAGACATCATGTTTTCTTTCACTACTGAAACCAGTTCTGGGAATTTTAGCCAGGACAAAGCAGGCAGGAGATGGGAAGACCAAAAGGAGGAAGCAAAGAACCAGTGGCTGCGAAGGATGCATCTGGACATGAGGCCGAAGTAGCAGGAGTAACGTGCAGCGTTCTCCCTCCCTTCGCCTCTATTGTTAACTCAACACGAGATACAATTTCCTCCTCCTCTTCCTTCTCCTCCTCTTCCTCCTCTTCCTATTACCTCCTCTTCCTCCTCTTCTTCCTCCTCCTCTTCTTCTTCTTCCACTTTCTCCTCATCTTCCTCCTCCTCTACCCTCTCCTTTTTTGTTTTGTTTTGTTTTGTTTTGTTTTGTTTTGTTTTGTTTTGTTTTGTTTTAAGACAGGGTTTCTCTGTGTAGCTCTGGCTGTCCTGGAACTCATTATATATAGACCAGGCTGTCCCTGAACTGAGAGTTCCTCCTGCCTCTGCCTCCCAAGTGCTGGGAATAAGGGTGTGTGCCACCACTGCCTGATTCAAATTTCTTTACTATGCAAAGTATCTCTATGAATTGATAAAGCAAGATGGTAAAAGAAAAATGAGAATACAAAACAGGCAACTCATAGAGCAAGAAACACAAATGTCTCTTAGATGAGGGGAAAACAATCAGTCATATATCAGCGGAGAAGTGTAAATCCAAACTGTGGTCCAAGACCTAGCTGACGGGCAGTGACCCAGAACTGTGAAAGCACTGTTGGTCTGGGCACGTCAGTTGGTATAGACATACGTTTTTTTTTAACACACGTGCCTTTTTATCTAGAAAGCATTGATCCCACATGGACACTTTGTGTATTGCCTGTGGTAAGCTAGCATGTGAATATTTATCAAAGAATGGTTTTCTTTCAAGACAGGGAACAAAACCCACCGATAGAGGCAGGTAATATACATGATAATGTATCCAGCGAGGAATGCTGCATAAAAGCCAGCTAGAAAGAGGCAGGTTTATAAGCTGGGGCCTGAGGTTGCCTAGATATACTGTGCAGTGGAGAGGACAGAAGATTAACTACATGTGTGTTGCTTGAAGCCTCAGTATCTTGTCTCTGCTTCGGGACCATGCCCGTCTGTCTTGGGGCTACTCTCCGTGCTGGGTGCCTGCTGCGTCCTCATGCCACTGTCTTGTGTGGACATGGCCTAAATACGTGTTTGCTTCCACTCTGCATACCAGTGACTCTTCCCAGGACAGTCGCGGTCCTCCTAAGGCCTCGTCAATTCTCCCTACAGGGCCGGGAAGTGCCACTATCTTGGAGGAGAGAATGGAAACGCAGTAGCTCAGGCTGGGATCCTGCCTCATGGGGCTACCCCAGAGAGCAGTTGAGCCTATGTTCTGTAGAACTAAGCCTTGTGTGGCCCCTCTCCCATTGGATATCCATTCTCCCGCCCATTCCCTTGGGCACACATCCTTAATGAGTTGCTGCCATCCAAACCTGTTATAATTTCAAGAGAGACCCAGTGTCTGCTTTCCTCAGCATGGGGCCCAACAAATTCTTGGCCCAGTTAGTGTCATGAAAAAAAGCAAGAGCCCCTCTCTAAACACAAATGCAGGGAAGAAGAGGAAAGGAAACGCCCGTGTCGCCTCTCTGTTGCTCACAATCTGGAAGCAGTTTGTGAATGCGGACATGAGGTAGCCCAGGGTCAGCCTTATCACATGTGTGATGGAACAGAGGCTCTGTGGGTGTCACCTAGAAGTGGTGAGTGATTGCATTACCAGAGAGACCAGCTCGATGTCAAACTCTTGAACTCCCAGACGAGGAGAGCTTCATGAGTGGAGAAAACAGCATCTTCAGGGCAGGCCAGGAAAGGGACGGTCGCTCACCTTTCTAAAAGATTCTCATTTGCTGTCAGCTCTTCGTAACTGCACATCCACTCCCAGATGAATCCTGGGACTAGAAGAAGTGGAGCCTGTGGGGACGTTGACATCCCCAGAGCAGCAGTCTTGTGGGATGGGAAGGGACCTGTTTCTGGCTTTGCTCTTATGCCATCTCTGCTCTGCATGGTCAACAGTCCATCAGGTTAGGACTGAGGATGGATGGCAGGCTCATGTCCAGACCACAGGAAAGGCAGGTGGCCTTTTAGTCTTGTTCTTTCCCACTTACTCTACGTGATGGATTGTCAACTACATCTGGATTAACTAAAACCTCCAAAGGGAGGGGCATGCCTTTGAGGAATTTTTGAAGTAGGAAGGCCCACTTCTAATCTGGATCTTTGAGGTGGGAAAACCCACTCTAATCTGGGCCACATCTTCTTCTGGAAGCTTGTATAAGGTCGTGGGAAAAGGAAGCTTTTGTTCTTGCTCTGCTTGCTCTCGCCTCGATAGCAAGTCCATTTCTTCACTGGCATTAGAGACTACTTCTTCAGGATTCCAGCATACACTAAAGACCAGCTGAGACATTCAACTTCATGGATTACTGGATTCTTGGACCTTCATTCATAGGACGCTATTGTTGGATTATCTGGACTACAGGATGTAAGTCATTCTAACAAATAATATATATGCCTATATATCTATCTATCTATATATTTTATATATGGCACACATAGATAGATAGATAGATAGATAGATAGATAGATAGATAGATAGATAAATCTATTCATTCATCCATTTATTCAATTATTTCAGTTACTCTAGAGAACCCTATATGACCCCACTCCTGGCCCAGCATTTGTGTCTTGGTGTCTAGATGACCAGGGAATGAACAGGAAAGGAAGAAAGATTCTGTGAAGCCAGTCCCACCTGGAGTCACTGAAAACAACCGATCTGGGTCCAAGAAAAAGCCCTTCAGACCAATAAAGTGTGGCCTTGTCAGCCTACCACACACCAGCTCTAGGACACTATCACAAAGCCTGGGACCCCATGTGAGGTGAGAGAAGGAACACAGCGTGAGGAGGGGCCGAGGTCTCAAGTTAGATGAGTGGATGTCAACCTCACACACACACAGTAGAACTGTTGTCTGTGACTATGAAAACCATGGCTAGAGGCCTTGCAGGTTCCCTGAGACTCAAGCCCCCACAGCTGTGTTCTGCCTGCTTCCAAGTTCATTCAGAAAGCTAGGAAAGCAGCCAAGCCCATAGTTCCTTTTCAGCCCTCCTTTCCCATCTGGCCTTACTAACCAAGCAGGCCAGAGGACTCCACTGCTCACAGAAGGCTCCGTTCAAGAGTCCTGTCCCCGGAGAGGACTGACTGCTCAATGCCTTTTCCTCTGTGGGACATCAGTATAATTTGAGACCCCTATAAAGACAGTGAGGGAAAACACTAGCCCACCCAAAGCAAATAGGGTGGAGAGAGAGAGATGCAAGAAAGAGAAAGAAGCAGTGGTAGTTTATTGGCGACCCGGTGGGGATGTCAGCTCTCAGGGGAGGAGCCTGAGCTCGAACTGTTCCATCTCCCCCATGCCTGGCCAACAGTGTGGATCCTAGGAGGAATAAGTCTCCAGCATCCTGGTGATCATCTCCAGGCGACAAGACACCTGCATCCACCTGGGCTGTTTGCAATCAGACGGCTTTGGCACCCGATGCCGGATCTGGGAAGAAGTACTTTTCACGGACTCCATTGTCACTCGCGGGCTACATATTAGTCCCAAAACACGGGAGTAGTTCAGGAGTTGACTGCACTTAAGGATGACAGACACAGTTTACTGGTATGCATGGACCGTGCTGCCTTTCTGTCTTTCCACCTGGAGCAGTCTCTGGCACCAGGACCTTAGCAAGCACTGAGGAGGCGTGGGGAGTCCTCTGTGAGGGTTTTATGGGTTAGCCCTCAGGAGGCCCACTTTCCAGATGAGTTAACTGAAGTGCACCAGTCAGCCCTTCCTCGCTGTCATAGAGAGAAGCAGCCTAGAGAAAGAAGAGGTTGGTTCTGGTTCACAGTCTTAGAGATCGCCTGCCCTTGGAGGAGCCCAGCATGCCATCATTTTCAGTACACTATGCTGGAGTGTGTAGTGGGGCAGGGCCGCTCAACTCATGGCCAGAAATGAGATGAACCATAGGCTGAGGCCCTCCCATCCCTTCCAAGGATAGACCCCAAATTCCTAACATACTTTTTGTAGGCCCTGCCTCCTAAATGACCCACCTTTGACATCCCCATGGGCTTGCAGTGGAGCATGCTGGGTAATAAGTGCACAGAAGATGCCCAAACTTGGCCCCACAAAGTTAGGTATATCTCTACCCAGGATTGACATGGGCTACTGTGGTGGGACAAACAGAGGAAGAAGGGCCACTCCTCATCAAAGGTGTGTCTGTCCTCAACTTCTGTGTAATCTTCTGTATACGTGTTTATGGAAACTAGTTTTTCTCCTCCAACGCAAAGTACAACGTGATGATTTGATGCACATGACGCAGAGTCAAAGAGCGCTTGGCGTTCTGTCTCCTTGGACATACACTGTTTCCTCGTGGTGAGAGCCTGTGAACTCCCCACTTAAAAAACAAGATTTAGCCGGGCGTGGTGGCACATGCCTGTAATCCCAGCATTTGGGAGGCAGAGGCAGGCGGATATCTGAGTTCGAGGCCAGCCTGGTCTACAGAGTGAGTTCCAGGACAGCCAGGACTACACAGAGAAATCCTGTCTTGAAAACAAAAACAAAAGCAAAAACAAAAAAACAAAAAACAAGATTATTTTTCGTGCGTTTCTTACTTTATGTGTGTGCGCCTGAATAGATATACGTGCGGGTGCCTGCAGAGGCCAGAAGGAATGTGCTCTCCTGAACTACAGGTAGTTCTGTTATGAGCTGCTCAGTGTGCACACTGTGAACTGAACCCAGGTCCTCTGCACGAGCAAGTGCTCTTAACCACTGAGCCCCCTTTCCAGCCCCATTCTCACCAAGTCTTTAAAAATTACATAACAAATCATAACTAGTGGGAGTTTGTGTCTACCTCCCTCCCCTTCTCTGTGCTGGGATTCTGTCTGGTTTGAACCCGTGCAGGATGTGTGCATGCTGCCACAGTATGTGGAAGTTCATATGTGCATGAATCCTGTTGTCTGGAGGACACGGTTTCCTTGAGGTTGTCCATCATCCCTGGTTCTTACAATCTTTCTGCCTCCTCTTCTACCTAGATCTGCAAACCTTGCATAGAGGGTCTTGAAGGGGAAAAAATCAGTTTTGTTCAATGCAGTGTCACTAGCTACTATGTCAAAGCATACTCCAGGCCGGGCCCCACGCCCAGGAGTAGTTTACTAACACAAATCAGACTCTATGCTTTTTTAAAATTGTTTGCTTTTTATGTAAATAAAGAATATATCTAGCCAGGTGTGGGGGCGCATGCCTGTAATCCCAGCACTTGGGAGGCAGAGGCAGGAGGATTTCTGAGTTCGAGGCCAGCCTGGTCTACAGAGTGAGTTCCAGGACAGTCAGGGCTACACAGAGAAACCCTGTCTCAAAAAAAAAAAAAAAGAATATATCTAATAAAAAAAATAATAATAATTGTTTGCTTTTTGTGTTGGTTTGGATATTTTGTCTTTTGTTGTTGTTGTTTTGGTTTGACCTTTGGGAGGGTGTTTTTGTTTTTGTTTTGATAGATAAAAAGAACATGAAGTGGGGTGGGTAGGCAAGTGGGGAGAATCGAAAGGAGTTGGGGGCAGAGGAATAATATGATCAAAACATATGTAACTTGTTTTTAAATAAGAAAAGAACAAAAGCACAATAAGTAGGGAACTGCAGTCGCCATACTGCAGTGGCTGCTGGCATTGTTCTTTCCTGAGCAACCGTGCCGTGACCTCTGACCTGTGCAACTGCTACCCAGCCCCTTCCCTCTCTGTCTTTTCATTTTGACAAATTTCAGAATAGGCCAAGACCATCAACATGTATTTCTCCACGTACTTCAGTGTGCATATTATTCATTAGAGGGGAATGATATGTTTAAAATAGTTAATGATGCAGAAGTTCAGATAAACACATCAAAGAGACTGCGATAATGAACACACTTATGTGCCATCAGGGTGGCCACGGTGGCCCAGTCTTGCTTCTTGTACCCACCCACTTTTCCTTTACCAGATGGGGGCAAAAATCACTTCAACCTAACAGGACGTTTTAATTTAAGCCTTAAAAGTTTCGTGTTGGTGCAACCACCGCGACGGCAGAGTGGAACACTATGCTGGCGCTGAGCTGCACTGGACATTTAAGAACCATTTCAAAGGCAGCACAGTTGAAGCAGAGGTCCTAGTGTCTGCGAGGCCCATCATTAGCATGCAAACCCAAATGCACTGGATGAGAACAGCCATATACACACACATTTGCCTGTTTGCAAAAGCTCATGTCCTACTCACTGTAGCATAGTCAGATGTGAATTTACAGCTAACTAGATGGAAGTCCTTACAGCCCTGGCTATGCCTGAACTAGAAGAGCAGCACACGTGGTATTAGGACTGCATCAGTGCTCCGAGATGGACACACACCTAGAAAAATAAGTTACAGCTACAAGAACAGCTTTACTACTCATGTAGCAAACGCAGATGTACTGTGCTGCTCTTGTGGCTGTAGCTTAACTTAGTTTTCTAAGGTATGTGTCCATCTCAGTCCACACTGCTGCAGTCCTAATAACACCACAGCAGGACACTGACGAACCTAGTGTCACTGGGACCACTATTTACAAGCACTTCTTAGTTAGGGTTTTACTGCTGTGAACAGACACCATGACCAAGGCAAGTCTTATAAAGGACATTTAATTGGGGCTGGCTTACAGGTTCAGAGGTTTAGTCCAGTATCATCAGGGCAAGAACATGGCAGCACCCAGGCAGGCACGGTGCAGGAGGAGCTGAGAATTCTACATCTTCATCTGAAGGCTGCTAGCAGAATATTCACTTCCAGGTAGCTAGGATGAGGGTCTTATAGCCCACACTCACAGTGACAAACTTACCCCAACAAGGCCACACCTGCTCCGACAGGGCCACACCTTCTAATGGTGCAAATCATCACAACATCTGAACCCATTTTATGAAAGAGCCCTAGGCAGATGTACTGCTACTTAAGGCAATGCTATAAAGCATGACTCATGGATGTCCGACTTCTGCTCTAATGGAACAGAGGAAACAGGAGCTCACAAGGGTGTATGGCTACCTCATTGCATATGAGTGTACTTGTAGGCAAACTCATATCTACTTCATATGAAAAGAAACTACACATTTGTAACTTGTCCCTTTGCAAAAACTGACGTTCTATTACTACAGCATAAACGAAGAAGAGAGATGCTCTTGTACAGCTCTGAGCTCTGAACTAGTGCAGCAGCACTACTTGGGAGGTAGAGGCAGGAGGATCTCTGTGAGTTCAAGGCCAGCCTGGTCTCTAGAGTGAGTTCCAGAACAGCCAGGACTACAGAGAGAAACCCTGTCTTAATAAAACAAACACATGCCGAGTGTGGTGGTGCATGCCTGTAATCCCAGCACTTGGGAGGCAGAGGCAGGCGGATTTCTGAGTTCGAGGCCAGCCTGGTCTAAAGAGTGAGTTCCAGGACAGCCGGGACCACACAAAGAAACCCTGTTTCAAAAAACCAAAATAAAATAAAATAAAATAAATAAAACAAACACACAAGCAAACAAACCACACACACACACACACACACACACACATGCACACACACAAAACAATAACAACAAAAGCTTTGCTAGAAGGTCCACAAATGAGACTATTGCTATGGTCATGCACCTGAACCATGAAGAAGTCATTCAGACATAGAGCAGTTGAGACCGACATCCTAGTATCTGTGAGACCAAGTGCTCACAGGCACAATTGACTGTACTGTATGTGAACTGCAAGACCCACATGTACTGTTACGAAAGTAGTACTAAGGCAGGATCCATGGTTGTATGACATCCACACTCACTGACACAAGGAGTCACAAGATGTCACACACAGGAGACACAAGGCTACACTACCACACCAAAGCACATGAATATACCAGTAATGCACCTCACATCCTCTTCATATGAAAATAACTGCATAGTTGTGTTTGCATGAATGCAAGCTAAACACATGCATTTATGGACTGGAGAGATGGCTCAGTGGTTAAGAACCCCGACTGTTCTTCCAGAGGTCCTGAGTTCGATTCCCAGCAACCACATGGCGGCTCACAACCATGAGGGAGTCAATACCTTCTTCTGGGGTGTCTGAAGACAACTACAGTGTTCTCATGTACATAAAATAAATATAAATCCTTTAAAAAGTGTGCATTTCCAGGAAAGCAGACAGAGGTATTTGTACAGTGCTGAAATGTCTGAAGAAGAGTACTGCAGCAGAACATGCAGAGCAACCTGTACACAGGAAAAAACGGTAAGGCTACCCAGGAAGAATGGCTGGACTGGTCACACAGCACACACTGGAACAGAAATGACAAAGGAATTATTAGAAAGCAGCACACCTAAGGATATTTTTAAGCAGCATACCTGTACGTTGTAGAAGTAGTTCAGATATAGAGCAATCCAAACTCCTATGCTATGACCTATAAGACTAAGTGTTTGCAAACACATTTGAGCACATTGAAGAGCAGCTATACACCAATATACTGTTACAGTGAAATTATCCAGGTGAGACAATTATTGACAACCACGCTGACTAAACTAATTAAAAGTTTGAAGTCCTTTTTATTAATGGTTAGATCAAGAGTGACCCGTGCCACTGTGAAGTCTCTTGGTGCCCAGGTCAGGTTTACAGCGTTTTAAACAAAAGCCACAATTACATCAGTGCTTGATGTGGAGGTTACACTAGTGAGGGGTTTGGGGTGGCCTAGAAACATCTTTCTTTACAATGCTCAGCTGTATATTCCAGACACTACATAATATGTTTGGACCATGGTCAAATTCATGGACTGTTCCACAGAGCGTTGCCAAGGCTGATGGGGGATGGACGGCTGAGAAGCATCTAGGCAGACACAAAATAAAGTTGGCACACAATGGATTTCCTTACTCATTTCGTCCCTCACCCCCCACTCCCTGTCTGTTACTTTCAGGTCTTAAATCTTGGCTAAGGGATAAATACCGGGTCCTGAGGATCATTAGCTTGACCAAGGCAATTTGTCTGATGAACTTTAAAAGTCATTTTACTATACAAGGCCAGTCTTATAAAAAGGAAGGGGAAGGAGCCATTCAGGCCAATGAAGAAGGTTGTAAGTCATGGATTTTAATCAAATATTTTATGATAACAGGAATTATTGTTGTCTTGTTTGTTTGTTTGAGACAGGGTCTCATTTACCTCTGGTTGTCCTGAAACTAGCTCTGTAGACCAGGCTGGCTTGAACTCACAGAGATCCAGATGCCTCTGGCACCCGAGTGCTGGGACTAAAGGCATGTGCCACCATGCGGCTATATTGTTTCTTATCTAAATGAGCTTTAATTTTTTTCATAAAGTTTCTTTTTCATAATAATAAATACATAATGTTTTATAGTCATGTAGGATTTTAGAAGACATTCTCTCCAAGCCTGTCAGAAGGTAACTTTTAGCCTTGATTGAGGGAAGGTTTAGGAGTTTTATGTCCAGTGGCACACACCCCTTTAGTTCCACTGCTCAGGAGAAGCAGGTGGATCTCTGTGAGTTCGAGGCCAGCCTGGTCTACAGAGTGAGTTTCGGGACAGCCAGAGCTACACAGAGAAACCCTGTCTCAAAAAACAAAACAAAACAAAACAAAACAAAACAGTTTTATGAGATCAATTTTAAACATATGCTATTTGACTTCAGTGCACTTTGTCTCCATTAGGATTTTCCCAGTGTGGAAGGAGGCAAGAGTAAAGGATTAAGTAGAGAGTCTAGCAGAACTCAGAGAGCATAAGTAACCGCACAGGACAGGTTTTGAGAGAGCCTTCGCTTGAGTGCATCGGATCCAGGCAAGCTGGCGTCCATTTCTGGTGCTGGTCTGGAATAGGTTTGTCATGAGAGTGATGAGTCCATGCAGGCAGGTGTCAAGTTCCTATTTCTGAAACTTCTTGATATACATTTGGTCCCAGGTCAGAATGATGTCAAGGCACCAAGAAAAAAACTGGATAGGTGTCTCGAACCCTAGAATAGACTGCAGACTGGACATGTTGTGGAGACTGGAGATTATTTAGAGGAGACCAATTAATAATATCTACCATGATAGTCTCTTAAACAGGGTGAAAAGTTGGGGGAGGGGTTCAAACATAATCTCATAGAGGAGGAATCCTGCCTCTGAGGGGTTATATCTTGCCCTAGATAGGGTCAGAGGTAAAAAGTTGGGCCAATTTTCACTGGTTTAAAAAATTAATTTAGGGAGGGTGGGCTTAAGAATCTGGCTTATGCCTCTGATCTGTCTATAGCTCTGAGGTCTGTCTGCAGTTTTCAAGTTACATTTAAAACGTTATTGACCCTTTGAATGACAGGTGAGGCGAGGGCTGGAGGCTGGTCCATTATCTAATCCAGTTGACAAGGGCAACGTGAACTTAGGAATACTATGATGTAAGGAGTCTTGACCACTGTCAGAGCAGTCTTCCTCTGGGTACCAAAGGCTTTTGCCCATCCTGACCAGGTGTCCACAGACACTAGCAGATACTTAAAAAATTTCCTCCATAAAGTTGACTTTCCATTTTTCACCAGGGGCTTAGTCCTCTCAGATGAAGCAAGAGGCATAGAGGAGGGATGGGAAGGAGAAGAAAGAGGGAAACAATGTATATTTTAATTAAAAATAAATATTTTAAAAGAATATTTACCAATAACAATAATATGCTTTATATAATGACAAAAAAGTCTAAAGAACCCCATAATACCATAGCACATTTTAAAAATTCTATGGATAATCTGAACCATACTGTATCTATTAAAGAAGTGAAAATATGTTTTTAAAAAGCACTCAGATAAGCTGATAGCTTTAAGAAAACAAAAACCGGAAGCAGCAGTTAAGCACACTGACTGCTTTTCCAGAACTCATATAGTGGCTCAAAAGTACTCCAGTTTTAGGGGATCTGATGCCCTCTTCTGGCCTTCACAGGCAACTGGCGTGCACACGGTATAGTTACAGACATGCAAAGCAAACACTCATACACACATAAAAATGTTTGTTCATTTGATATCCCTATCTCTGCCCCCTCCCACAATCCCTTCTTTCTCCCCTTGGTATTCCCCGCCAATCCTGGCACATCAAGTCTCTGTGGGGCTTAGGCTCATCCTCTCCTACTGAGGCCAGACAAGACAGATAGAACATATCCTGTAGACAGGCAACAGCTTTTGGGATAGCCCCACTCCAGTTGTTCAGGACCCATATGAAGACCAGGCTGCACATCTGCTACCTATGTGAGGGGGATGGGGCTCTAGGTCCAGCCCATGAATGCTCTTTGGTTGGTGGTTCAGTTTCTGAGGGCCACAAGGGTCCAGGTTAGTTGACTCTGCTGATCTTCCTGTGGAGTTCCTATCTCCCTCTGAGCCTCTTCCAATAAGAGTCCCCAAACTCCATCCTCTCTTTGGCTGTGGGTCTCTGCATTTGTCTGAGTCAGCTGCTGGTGGACTTATTTCCACTCATTCTCATGGCCATCTGGCCATCTCTCCTGTCCCTCCCCACACCTGATCCTGGATGACCTTCCCCATTCCCCTCCATATCTCCTCTCCCACCCTGTTCTCTCCACCCATCTGCCTACTATGGCTATTTTATTCCCTCTTCTAAGTGAGATTCAAGTATCTTTGTTTGGGCATTCCTTCCTTTTTAGCTTCATTGGGTCTGTGGAGTGTGGCATGGGCGTCCTGTATTTTATGGCTAATATCCACTTATAAGTGAGTACATATCATGTATGTCATTTGGGGACTGGGTTACCTTACTCAGGATGATATTCTCAAGTTCTATCCATTTGCCTGCAAAATTCATGATGTCTTGTTTTTTTAATAGTTGAATAGTACTCCATTTGTAGATATACCACATTTTCTTTATACATTTCCCATTGAGGGGGCATCTAGGTTGTATCTAGGTTTTTTAGAGGTCGCAAGATATCTGTCCAGTTTTTTCTAGCTTTTTGAATCTCTGTTGAGAAGTCAGGTGTAATTCTGATAGGTCTGCCTTTGTATGTTACCTGGCCTTTTCCCCTTACTGTTTTTAATATTCTTTGTGCTGTAGATTTTGTGTCTTGATTATTATGTGGCAGGAAGATTTTTCTTTTCTTGTCCAGTCTAATTGGTATTCTATAAGCTTCATGAGTGTTTATAGGCATCTCTGTATTTAGGTTGGAAAATTTTTCTTCTATAATTTTGTTGAAAATATTTTCTGGCCTTTGGACTCTTCGCCTTCTTCTAATCCTATTGTTCTTAGGTTAGTTTTTTTTTTTTAATGGTATCTCAGATTTCCAGGATGTTTTGTGTCAGGAATTTTTTTTTTTTTGAGACAGGGTTTCTCTGTGTAGTCCTGGCTGTCCTGGAACTCACTCTGTAGACCAGATTGGCCTCAAACTCAGAAATCTGCCTGCCTCTGCCTCTCAAGTGTTTAAAGTGATTAAAGGCGTACACCACCACTACCCAGCAGGAATTTTTTATATTTAAGTTTCTTTGACTAATGCATTCATTTCTTCTATTTATCTTCTATGCCTAAGATGCTCTCTTCCAGCCCCTGTATTCTGTTGGTGATGCTTGCATCTGTTCTTCCTGTTCTCTTCCCCAGGTTTTCAATCCCCAGGACTACTTCAGGTTGTGTTTTCTTTATTGCTTCACTTTTATTTATTTCCTTCACCTGTTTAATTGTGTTTTTCTATATTTTTAAGAGATTTATTTGTATCTTCTTTCAAGGCCTCTATCATTTTTATGAGATTGGATTTAAGGTCATTTTCTGGTGCTTCAGTTGTGTTGCGATATCCAGGGCTTCCTGTAGCAGGGTAGCTGGGCTCTGAAGGTGTCAGATTGCCCTGACTTTTTTGCTTGTGTTCTTTTGAGGGCCTTTAGCCACTTGGATGGCTTCGGTCCCTGGATGTTCCTGGTGTGGTAGACAGTGGGAGGGAGGTTACTTTCCATGGTCATGGTGTTGCAGGCCTCTGATGGTTCCAGATCAGCAGGTCTGTGTGGTTCAGGATCTGCAGGTCTGATGAAGGTGGAAGTCTGCTTAGGGCAGCTGGGGGTGACCCGGAGGACTTGCGGAGTCAGGAAGCACTATATATAATAAATATAATACATATACACATACGTATGTGTATATAATGATGATGAACTTATGTAGAGTAAAATCAGTATACATCTTTAATTATACCTCCATTTGAAACACATCCAGAAACTTCAGTCATATTTAATAGTTAATTTTAATAAAACTATCAAATCAAAGCCTTTATAGTGGAAAAGAATGGAGTTAATGGTACCCTTTGTTCAGAAAGTAAAGGGGTATAGAAAAATCTCGAAGTACAGTCATTAGACCATTCACCTATTCTTATTCTTTATGTTATTGTAACATTTATATTTATTCACTGAAAACTAAGAATTTTTTTGTAAGTGAAAACCAATGGGTTCTATATACATCTTCTAAGCTAGGCTTTGTGTGTCAGCTATGGGAAGTATAGTTTCAGAAATTTTATTAGAAAGGACTAAGTGCATGCATTAAAAGTTGTAAATTAGATTTTACACAGCGGAAACTGCTTTTAATTCTGTGATAATTAATCTTACCTATATGGTTATAATTATCCTCCTGGGTATGTAGAAATTAGAAGAGGTCTATGAATAGAAAGTTGCTAATTGCATTTTCCCCCTTTGGAAAAAAAACAACCTGCAAGAAAGAAATCAAATGCTAAAGGTTTTATTCCAACATAACATAAAATTCCGTTTTAGCACAGCTGTTTGACCCAGTTTGCAGAGACAGGTGGTGCTGAGTGAGAGTCTGCTTAGAGAAGATGGTGTGTGAATGCCCAGACAGCAGCTTGCCACGCCCAGTAGATGCAGAACAAAGACAGCAAAGCCATACATGGAAAGAAAACAGAAGCCTGGGCAGTGGTGGCGCACGCCTGTAATCCCAGCACTTGGGAGGCAGAGGCAGGCGGATTTCTGAGTTCGAGGCCAGCCTGATCTACAGAGTGAGCTCCAGGTCAGCCAGGACTATACAGAGAAACCCTGTCTCAAAAAAACAAAACAAGAAGAAGAAGAAGAAGAAGAAGAAGAAGAAGAAGAAGAAAGACGCCGGGCAGTGGTGGCGCATGCCTTTAATCCCAGCACTCTGGGAGGCAGAGGCAGGCGGATTTCTGAGTTCGAGTCCAGCCTGGTCTACAGAGTGAGTTCCAGGACAGCCAGGGCTGTACAGAGCAACCCTGTCTCAAAAACAAAACAAAACAAAACAAAAAACAAAAAACAATAACAACAACAACAAAAAAAAAAACAACGACAACAAAAAAGAAAGCAAAAAGGACATAAAGGGAAAAGACTCCGTCAGCTTGTGTTTCTTCTAGAGAGACCAGAGAGTGCACAGCGGGAAGGATGACCCGACCCCTCCCCAACACACTGCCTGTAAAGGCCTTGTGGCAAGATCTCCACTGCACAAGTAGCAAAGGTCCATTAGAGCATGAGGAAGAGCGACGAGAAGTGTGTAACCTAAGCAGTCTCGGGGATTTGATAGACGCAAGCACGGGCTAGAGCCCTGGCAGATGGAACAGCTCTCGGCCAGCATGCACAAGGGAGGCCCTGGGAGCAGTCCACAGCGCTACAAAGAAGCCCCCGCACAGATATCCAAACATGTAAAGCTCGGAAACTCTGGAATTAAAGACCACTAGGTAGAGTTTTTCAAACAGAACTGAGAAAAAGAGAGAGACAGAGAGAGACCTCAAGAAAGGCTCAAAGTCCACGGGACAGGACAGAGACTACAAATGCGGCGACTTTGCATTGAAACCCAAGAGAAGACCCCAGACCTTCTCTCTTTGTCCCGTGTGTTTCCTCTTAAAGTTTCACCAACATCGGAAGAGGCCCACCAACTGTAAAAGCATGATTTGCTTTACGTGAAGGCCGATGAATTAAATGTCTAACCCGAAAAGCTACCCTCGAGGCAATATTCAGCTGGATGTCTAATCAAACGTCTGTGTCATGCCCAACTTGCCACACAAAATTAACACCTCAGACACGATGTAGTTTCCACAAACTAGAAACACTTCGATGTTCATTTATTTTACAATGTAAGGGTACAAGGAGGAGGGAAAAGGGGGAGTCTGGAGTCGATCGATACAGACTGAATTATTCATGTGTGGAGACAGCACAGTAAACCCCACTAATGGGAGCAACTCATGTATTTGTATAAAATGCTAAAAGGAAAAGAATAAAAGACATTTTATTTGCACTTACAACAAACTCACATTCTCACTCTGCTATCCCCTGTAAACTGGAAGGTAAAATGCGAGGTGAACTGACTTGTTGTTATTCAATATCAAGAGGGTCCACTTCCTAATTGTTAAAAGGTGAAGGATGAGTTGAACATTGTTTTATCTCCTCACGGTTAGCATCGCCATCATCACTGCCTGTTGAGAGCCTTATCTTGGTTCGACCTCGCTGGCCCTCCTCCACAAGCAGCTGTGCCTGAGCTCCCCAGCGGCTCCCTGCTCAGGAGTTCCCCCATCACTGCCGCTTCAGCTCGCAGGCTTTCAGAAGGCTTTGGCAGCTCCTTCCGCTCCTTCGCTCCTTCCGTGGGAACTCTGGAGCGCTGGCTTCTTCACGCTTTTGTATCCACCATCAGGAATGCATTAGTAATGAGTGGAGAGTGTGGAGGTGCTCGCCCACCCCTCCGGCGGGTAAGGCCTTCGCTTTCATGCTAGCACCTCGAAAACTCTAAAAGAAATAAGAGAAAAGGAAAACAAAACAACAAAAACAAAACAACAAAAACGAAGCTAAACATGGTAATCCAAATATTTGCAATCCCAGCACTTGAGAGACAAGGCGGGGGTGGGGGTGGGTGGGTGGGGGTGGCTACAGAGTGAGACCCTGCCTCCAAAGCCACAAGAGAAAAAACCCACATTTGTCAAATCAAAACACACAGCTGACTCACTCTACCAGGGAGCGATCTGCTCTGTTCTGGGCTACTTTTGAAATGCTTGCTGCACTCATCAAACCCACTTTGTGACCCATACATGGCCCGTGACTTAAAATTGAAAATAAGCAGTGCTTTTAGTCATGGGCGGAAGCCCAAACTTTCCCCTGAAGAGCACCCTAATCCATTTAATTTAAAGTAAATAGATAAATGTTCAAAAAAAGTTTTATCTTGAAAAAAGGAGCATCTATCGATACTTTTAGAAATAAAGTAACATTTTGAAAAGTTGCATTCCCAGGGTCTTCTAAGATTGCAGTGCTTTTCAAAAAATTGATACAATCACCTTTTCATTTTGTGAGATTGTTTCGAGTTAGTTTGCTTGGATCTCCCATTTCCTCACCCCATGCCCATGTTTCAATGATCACAGATCAATTTCATATAATACTAGGCTATTGTTCTTACGGGCTCCTGTGCCGTGAGTTACAGGTTAGAAGGGAATGAGGCACAAGTTGGCATTACAGATTCCCCAGAGTGACTATGTTTCCAGGAAACTAAGAGCCCATGGTCCTAAATGCTCTGACCTCTGAAAAGCTAAAGATTTGACCCCATCTTGTGACCTAAAGATACAAGTGACATTGCCTAAGAGACCCGTTAAAGCAGCTTTCATTGTGTGGAGCTTTTATGAAGATCGTGGTGTTCGGGAGGGAGAAACAAAAAGAGCAAAATGTCTCACAGATCTGAGACTTGTTGATTTTCAACTTCCTGACGCACCAGCGTTCTGAGATGCTGGTCTGCAAGGCAAAATTCACCTGCCAGCAGGTGCTTAGGAATACCCAAGCCCTGTTGGCAGCAAAGGCCTCTCCTCAGAACTACATCGAAGAGATGCATGAAGAAACCAAGTCCAGGACTGAGATGTGGCAGCCAGATGAGGCCCTCAGATGAAAAGAGATCTAGGGCATTTTCCCAAGAGAGAAAGTTATTGCTAAAGGCTGAAATACTCCCAGACATGGTTCTCAGTGCTTGCCCTTTCCCTTAAGAAGAGTTGCAACCCTGTTTTGGGCATCAGAATCTGGCAGCTGCCTCCATCACACCCCAGCATGCCACGAGTAAACAGCTTGTTACTTGAATCATGGTTACACTCTAGCTACACTTTGGTTCCAATCTTAGAAAAGGAAATCCAGTAATATAATGAATGAAAAGTAGAAGAGGTAGAAAATAAATATCACATGCTCAAAGATACAAAAAGAAATGCAAAGGGCGACTCTTCTGACCACGTTCTTTAATTGAAGGTCAAAGACTGTTTTCTTGTCCAAAGAAAGACCTTGATCCATTGTTATCTGGTAAAATCCCAACTGCAAAATCATTGAAAACAGATCTTTATAACAATTCACAAGTTGTCTGATACAGACTCTTGGAATGCTCGTAGTATAAAGAAACTAATGGGTTTAATTCATTGCCAGTAACAAACCCAACTATTCTGATAATGTTTCTAGCAGTATATAGTGTAAGCCGAGAGTTGTACAATCATTACGTGTTCAGGAAAAGCTGAGGGCATTTTTATGGTCCATTCTACACTGCTGGACAAAATATTGGAGAAGGGGTGATCTGTATCAAACAGAAATGTATTTGGATCTCCAGTTTGGGAATCTCAGGGTCATGGGGATGCATTTGGTGAGTGTCTTTCTGCTTTACCATCCCAGAGTAGAAAGACAGAAGAGAGAGGGGTCAGGGTCGTTGTTTTATTTGGAACTTGCCTACATGATAACTTACCCAGTCCCGTGGTGATGGTAGCACTCACCCTGTGCTTTGGGCAGAGCCTTTGAGACCCAATCACATTTGACAGTATCTGTTCCCACTCAACTGGGTCCAACACATGAACTTTGGGAGAACATGGTCCAACCATAGTAGTAGTTTTGTGAATGGCAAAATTAAAGAGGGCTGTCCGAAGAGAAAAAAACTGATTCTCTCTCACTGGAAACGGTAACACAGCAAATATGTGAGGAATGAAGACAAGACTGGCCAGACACTGGCTGGGTGCTTGCTCTCACTTACCAGGTAAAATGTAAAAAATAAGGAGAAAGAGAAACATTGTTGTTCTTTGGAAGCCTGTCCTGGATGTGAGTATGCAGCTCTTGAGGACATGGTGAGCGGACTGTGTTCACTGAGACGAGCAGCCCCTCCCAGGACAGAAACTACGACCCCACACTCACTCCCTAGAAAGGGGGTGACAGACTCCCTGTTCCTACCCTAGCGTTTTTTTTTTTCCCCATAGTGAATGGAGAAACTTTTAAAGGGTTCAGGCTCATTAGGAAATCAGGAAGCTCCTAGAGAGTTCTTCATAAGAAGATGAGTTATTTATAATACTGGATTCCCTGGGTCCCTCCTCCCATTCCCAGGAGTTGGAAGGAATAACTTAGAGAACCAACTCTCAGGAGATTTTTCTTGTAGTGGGTACAGAGAGGCAGTGGTCTCAACTGTACGTTCAGTTAAGATACATCTCTTAAAATGGACCAAATTCAGAAATGAACCAAACTCAGAAATGAGAGGAGAAATAATTTCTCCTAAGAATACTAATTGTTTGACTCTAAAGGATTGGCTGGAACATTCTCTCTCTCTCTCTCTCTCTCTCTCTCTCTCTCTCTCTCTCTCGTTGCAGAGTCATGGGATTTAGTCTTAAATCCCATGTCCTTAAAAATGCTACATTTTCAAATTACAAATTGTTTTTTACATAACAAGCTTTAATTTCAACTCAATTCTCCTCAACCTGAAATTTGAAAAATCTCACAGGGCAGAAATGTTTGTGGAACATTGTTGCCCACACACGGGCAACAGGTAGAGAGAGACTTGACAGAATAAAGAAATTGATTTCTGCAAACTTGTCCATATTGTTGAAAGAATCCAGAAGATGTGCACATAGAGCAAAGTGGTGGGGTGAGAGGAATGTGTGCACAGCCTTTTGGAGTTTGGGGAACCGGAGTTTCCTCTGACCATTTCCACTTAACATAAAACAGAAACCTCCAATGACTCACCCATGATTTGCTATTTCAAAAAAAGAAAGAAAGAAAGAAAGAAAGAAAGAAAGAAAGAAGAAAGAAAGGAAGAGAAAATCTAGCCAGCAAGGAGGATGTTTCCTAGTCAGTACCAACTTTTAACTAGATCTTGAAAAACACAGTAAAAATTGATAAGAGTCATTAAATAGAAAGCGTAGAGCTGTTTATAGGGAAAAAATGTGTCAATTAGTAAATAATGTAAATAAACTTTAAAATAATCTGACTAGACACACACTAAAGTATTTGTACAACTGTGTTAATTTGTTTTAATTGAAAAATATTTGTTCTGCATGTTTACAGGGTGTATTGTGATAGTGTGACTATATACAGTAGAAAGAGAACCAGAAAATTACATTGTAAAAACACCACTGGCAAAAACTGTTAACAAGAACAACAACAACAAAAAGAATTAGTTATTCCTACTTAAATTTTGAACTACATTAATTATATTTAATAAGGCAATACTTAGATATTTAAAGAAAAATCTCATCCTGGAGTCTTTCTCTCACTTAAGAAGATGAAGCACAGGAACACAATTAGAATAAATCCAAGGACAGGGTGGGTGCAGAGGAAAGTCCTTAGAAAGATTAGAAAGCTTCCAACTTCTGGGAATGGGACAACTCACTGCTGAATGAGAAATGAGTCAAGACAGAAATCAAGAAGGAAATGAAAACCTTTTAAGAGTTAAATGAAAATAAAAACACAACCTACGCTAATCTATGGACACAATGAAGGCAATTTGAAGAGGCTAGTTCATAGTAATAAGTGCTTACATAAAAAAATTTCATATTAGTAACTTAATGACACACCTCAAAACTCTAAAACAAGGAAAAAATAACACCCAAACTGAATAGATGAGATAGTTGAATTCATGCTTAAAATCACCAAAATAGAAACAAGAAAACAGTGGACAGTCAAACATCATTGAGATGAGGAATTAATTTTTAAGAAAATCAACAAAATTGGCAAGCAACCAAATTAACTAAGATATGAAAAGAGAAGATCCAAACGAGTACAATTAATAAAGAGATGAGAAGGGGGCATTCAGTAGACATTGAGAAAATGCAGAGAGCCACAAGGACAGAGTCAAAAATGTGTACTCTCCAACTGGGAAACCTAGAAGAAACGGATGATTTTTTTAAATATATACAAACTATCAAAGTTAAATCAAGATCAAATAATCAATTAAACCAAACATAAGCCTTAAACAGAAATAAAATAGAAGCAGCTATTAAAAGTCTTTCAACCAAAAAAAAAGAAAGAAAGAAAGAAAGAAAGAAGAAAAGAAAAGAAAAGAAAAGAAAAGAAAAGAAAAGAAAAGAAAAGAAAAGAAAAAGCCCAGTGCAGATAGAGTCAGCACAGGATTCTAACAGACCTTCAAAAAAGAACTAATGCTAACACTCCTCAAATTAGTCTACAGAATAGAAACTAAGAAAACATTTCCTAGTTCTTTTGTACAAAGTGACTATTACCACCATTTTGATATCAAAACCACAAAGACCACCCCCAAAGAAAATTGTAAACCACGAACATGGATGAAAAACTTCTCAATAAAATACTTGCAACTGAATTCAAGAACACATCAAAAAGATTATCTAAGCCGGGCATGGTGGCGCACGCCTTTAATCCCAGCACTTGGGAGGCAGAGGCAGGCAGATTTCTGAGTTCGAGGCCAGCCTGGTCTACAGAGTGAGTCCAGGGCAGCCAGGACTACACAGAGAAACCCTGTCTTGAAAAAAACAAACAAACAAAAAACATTATCTACCATAATCAAGTCAGCTTTATCCCAGAAATGCAGCAGGGATCACTCAATATCTGTACATCAGTAAATGTAATCTACCAGGTAAACAAACTGAAAGACAAAACCTGATCATATTGTTAGCTGCAGTAAAGGCTTTGATTTTGATACAAGCCAATGTCTTGCCAGGAAATGGTGGTTCATGCGTTTAAACTCAGCACTTTAGAGGCAGAGACAGTCAGATGTCTGAGCCAGCCTGGTCAAGTTCCAGGACAGCCAGGGACACACAGAGAAACCCTGTCTCAAACAAACAAATTAGCAAACAAATATCTAACATCTCATCATGATAAAAGTCCTAGAGAGACAAGGATACAGGGGCCTTTTGTTTTCAACATAATAAAGGCAATTTATATCAAGCCCACTGCCAACATCAACCTAAACAGAGAGAAACAAAGTATTTCCACTCAAACCATGATCAAGACAAGGTTGTCCACTCTCTCCACACCTATACTGAAGGATACCACAGTTATACAAATAGGAAAGAAAAAGTCAAAATCTCTTTATTTGCAGATGATAAGATTTTATATTTTAAAAGACTCTAAAACTTCTACTAGGAAACTTCTACAGCTAACAAACACTTTCAGCAAAGTATCAGGCTTCAAAATTAACACATCAAAATCAGTAGCTTTCCTACATATGAATGAAAATGTGTGCATGAGTATGTATGTATATGTGTGTATATGTACATATATTTATATCCAATCAAGTGAAAGAATTGTATATTAAAAGATTGAAGACATTGAAGAAGATACCAGAAGGTGGAATGATCTCTCATACTCATGGATAAGTAAGATTAATATTGTGACAATGGTCATTGTCTTAGTCAGGGTTTCTATTCCTGCACAAACTTCATGACCAAGGAGCAAGTTGGGGAGGAAAGGGTTTATTGAGCTTACACTTCCACACAGCTGTTCGACACCAAAGGAAGTCAGGACTGGAACTCAAGCAGGTCAGGAAGCAGGAGCTGATGCAGAGGCCATGGAGGGATGTTCCTTACTGGCTTGCTTCCCCTGCCTTGCTCAGTCTGCTCTTTTATAGAACCCAAGAACCAGCTCAGAGATGGCACCACCCACAAGGGGCCCTTCTTCACTTGATCACTAATTGAGAAAATGCCCCACAGCTGGATCTCATGGAGGCACTTCCCCAACTGAAGCTCCTTTTCCTATGATAACTCCATCCTGTGTCAAGTTGACACACAAAACCAGCCAGTACAGTCATCCTACCAAAAGCAAACTACAGAGTCAATGTAAATTCCATCAAAATTCTAATGTAATTCTTTACATAACTTGAAAAAATTCAACTCCATTTGGAGAAACACACACACACACACACACACACACACACACACACACATCCAAGATAGACTAAAACAATACTGAATGATTAAAAGAATTGCTGGTGCTCTTGTGGTGTCAGCTTAGATCCACCACAACTCAAACACCAATCAATGCAGATGACAAAATATGTTTTGTAAACAAGCCACTACTCATTGATCAGGGCCGTAGAACAGACTTGGAAGCTGAACTGAGAATAGGAAGGACCTCAGGGAGCTGAAAAGTTTCTGTATGGCAAAGGACCATCATTCCAGCAAAGCAGCAGCATACAGATTTGGAAAATAGCTTTACTAATTATACATCTGATAGAGGGTTAGTATATAGAAGGCATGTGAGCACAAACACACACACACACACACACACACACACACACACACACACACAAACCTGAAAAAAAGCTGAACATTAAAAGACCCCAGTAAAAACTAGCGTACAAAACTAAGTATAGGCTTCTCAAAGGATGAAACAGAAATGGCTGAGAAACACTTAAAGAAATGTACAACGTCCTTAGCCATCAGGGAAATGCAAATTACAACTATTTTGAGATTTCATCTTATTGGACATTCAGAATGCCCAAGACCAATAAAACAAAATGACAGCACATACAAGAGAGGATGTAGAGAAAGGGAAGCATTTATTTATGTCTGGGAATAACTGTACAGGCACTGTGGAAATCAGCGTGGCAGTTCCTTAGGAAACTGGGAATAAGTCTGCCTGAAGGTCCAGCTGTACTGGTTTTGGGCATCTGCCCATAGGGCTCTCCATCCTTCGTCTGAGATAATTGCTCATCCTCACCCGTTTCTGCTCTCTCCACAACAGGCAGGCACAGGAAACCAGCTAGAGGCACATCAGTGGAGCAGCACACCCTTCGCTTTCCTATCTGCCGTCAGCCTTCTTAGGAGCCCTCTGCTGTGATGGAAAACATCAAGTGTGCTGATGACTGAGCTAGCTCTTCCTACTCAAATGGTAGCTTCAGGGCAAACCTCTCTCATGGGGAACCTACATATCCCCAGCACAAAACGCTATGCTTTACCTGATGTTGATGTCTTCCGATATGAAAAATACCACACTCCTAAGTATGGCAGCTTGGAGAAAAGGCCACGTTTGTTGTCTCATTTTTGCGTGTGTGTGCATTCGCTACATTATGTGTAGTCTGCTTAGTGTCTTACCGTGATCAAAATAGGTCTGTGGGTGCCCTGAAGTTGTGGATAGTTGATAGAGCTGAGGAAAACACAGAGTAAAGGCATTCCAGAGACACACCTATGGAAAGGGGCTTCCCATCCAAAAATACGGATGGGCTCAGTCTCCAACGGAAAGGCATTATGCCTGTCAACTCTCCTCTGATCACAAGTTCTCCACATGGTTACTGCACACCTAAGATATCATTATGTTGGGTGGATATCTAAATCTTGTGCAAACTCGAGATTTAGGATGCCTGCTCAGGTTAGGCTTCCTAAATCTGAAAATCCAAAATCTGAATTTCCAAAGTACCAAGCTTTTTGAGCACCAATGTGACTCCCTTCACTGCTAGTGGAAAGTCACACCTCTGACCTTATGAAATGGGCCATAAGCAAAGCACAAGTATTGTGTAAAATTACTTTCAGGCAATGTGTGTGTGTGTGTGTGTGTGTGTGTGTGTGTGTCTTATTTATGAAATAAAAATGAACTTTATTTTAGTTTAGGAGTTCTTCCCCAAATTCTTTCAGGTTAGCCTTGAATTCACAGAGCTCTGTCTGCCCTTGCCTCTCTCGTCCTGGAATTTCACGTGTAAATCATCACATCTGACTCCCATTTAACTTTGAGTTTTGGTTTGGTTTGGTTTGGTTTATTAGAACCACTGCTTGCATGGAGATGGAAACTTTTGAGATGTACAATATAAAATACATACAATATTTAGATTCTAGTTATCCACATTTTTGTTGGTCAGAAAAAAATAATGCATATAGTTTGTAAAAGAGGACTTCAGTGTCTAATTTTACATATGAGACACTAATTTACAATAATACTGACTAGCTTAAGGTCAAATGGCTAGTGGTTGACGGTTGTTCCAAGTAGAACCAGTTATCAGAATATCTTTTTGCATGCCTGTTTGTTTAGTTTTTTAAGATTTATTTATTTATTATATGTAAGTACACTGTAGCTGTCTTCAGACACCCAGAAGAGGGCATCTGATCTCATTACAAATGGTTGTGAGCCACCATGTTGTTGTTGGGATTTGAACTCTGGACCTTCAGAAGAGCAGTCAGTGCTCTTAACTGCTGAGCCATCTTTCCAGACTGCATTTATTTGTTTTTTAAAACAGGGTTTTTCTGTGTAGTCCTGGCTGTCCTGTAACTAGCTCTGTAGACCAGGCTGGCCTCAAACTCACAGAGATCCACCTGCCTTTGACACCTGAGTGCTGGGATTAAAGACATCCAGAATATCTTTCCTTATGCTTCCCATTATATTAGATAAAACAGAACTGGAACTTGTTGAAATGGAAAACAACTAATATATAATTCAAACCATAATCTTCCAAGCTATAGATAACCATGTTAACTCTTTTTAAAAAAAAAAAAAAAAAGAAAGAAAGAAAGAAAGAAAGAAAGAAAGAAAGAAAGAAAAAAACAGTATGTGTTTTTGCCAAAAATGATTTGGAGTTCTGCTTTATGTATATTCCTTCAGAGTGTAGACAATATCTCCAAAAAGGTCTAGAGAGGAACTTGAGTGTTTTTCTCACAATGAAGCATTTCTTCAAAATGCTTCTGCTCTAGCATCTGAGCCCTCTCTAATGCTCATCAGAACAGAGAAAGCAGTGCAGGGGTGGTATGAAATTGGAGATGCTGGTTCATTTGAATTAAATTCAAGAGTAAGTATATTTCCCCATATCACCTGTTGCTTTTTTTTTTAATTTGTGAAATTTATCTTTGCAGAAAGAAAAGATACATAGAAACCTTGATAGACTAACATTGTATTATTATTAAAGCTACCTTGTTTCCCAAGAGAGAGGAGGGAGCAAAGTGTGTGTGTGTGTGGGGGGTGTCAGACAGTGCACTACCAAGAATAAGCCAAAGGGTGCCCTTCTGAGTTATAACTACTTAGGACTATTGGCTTTGTTTGCAAAGGGACAGATAAGAGTAAACCCAGTGGGCTGTTCAGACTGTTGCAGAACACAGCCTCGGGCAGTCCTACCTAGGGTGTCTAAAACATGTACAGCTCTGTGTGCCTAACTTTATATATTATACAAGTTTGCATGTAAGGTTATTACACACAAAGTGGCCAATACATACTCTTCTTTGTGGAATACTCATTATATCTAGATCGCCAATACATAAAATGGCAGTGAAATGCTTTTGGTACCTGTCTCTGCCTCCCAAGTGCTGGGATTAAAGGTGGGCACCACCTCTGCTCAGCCACAGTTTCATTTTTAATGCATCTAAATGAGTTTGGACACTGGAGGGACAACTCAGCAGATGAGAGTACTGGCTGTTCTTGATAGGACTAGGCTTTATTTCCCAGAACCCATGTGGCATCTTACAGCCATGCAGCAACTCCAGTTTTGATGCATCCAGTCCTCTCTTGGCCTCCACAGATAACAAGCACACCCTCAATGCACATACAGATATGCAGGCAAAACCCTTGTGCGTATAAAATAAAAATAAACAAATTTTTTTTAAAATTAAGGAAAACAAGCTTGTCCATGCCTTTCTGAATATGGTGATATTTCAATTACACACAGAAGTTATGATCCTACAAAAATGGAATGGTGACTCTCAAGACACAAGAAACCAACATAAAGGAAACTTGGTACATGCAGCAGTATATAAAAGGTAGCATAGGTCCATCCATCATTTTATTACATCAAGAATGGTCACTTCCCTTTCTAAAGAGACACACTTTGATCCACTTGGAGTTGATCTTAGTACAAGGAGATAAGAGTGGGTCAATTCGCCTTCTTCTGCATGTTGACCTCCAGTTGAACCACCACCATTTGTTGAAAAGGCTTTTTTCCACTGGATGGTTGTAGCTCCTTTATCAAAGATCAAATGACCATATCTCTGTGGGTTCATTTCTGGGTCTTCAATTCTATTCCATTGATCTAATTGCCTGTCGCTGTACCAATACCATGCAGTTTTTAACACAATTGCTCTGTAGTACTGCTTGAGATCAGGGATATTGATTCCCCCAGAAGTCCTTTTATTGTTGAGAATAGTTTTAGCTATCCTGGGTTTTTTGTTACTCCAAATTAATTTGAGAATTGCTCGTTCTAGATCTATGAAGAATAAAAGAAACTGGGGAAGACCCTGGAGGACATGGGCACAGGGGGAAAGTTCCTGAACAGAACACCAAAGGCTTATGCTCTAAGATCAAGAATTGGCAAATGGGACCTCATAAAATTACAAAGTTTCTGTAAGGCAAAAGACACTGTCAGAAGGACAAAAACGGCAACCAAAAAATTGGGAAAAGAACTTCACCAACCCCACATTCGACAGAGGGCTAAGAGGGCTAATATCCAATATATACAAAGAACTCAAGAAGTTAGACCCCAAAGCACCTTAAGAGATGTTCAACATCATTAGTCATCAGGGAAATGCAAATCAAAACAACCCTGAGATTCCACCTCACACAAGTCAGAATGGCTAAGATTAAAAACTCAAGAGACAACAGGTGCTGGCGAGGATGTGGAGAAAGAGGAACACTCCTCCAATGTTGGTGGGAATGCAGGTTGGTACAACCGCTCTGGAAATCAGTCTGGCGGTTCCTCAGAAAATTGGGCATGACACTTTCAGAGGACCCTGGCATACCACTCCTGGGCATATACCCAGAGGATTCCCCTGCATGCAATAAAGACACATGCTCCACTATGTTCATAGCAGCCTTATTTATAATAGCCAGAAGCTGGAAGGAGCCCAGATGTCCCTCAAAGGAGGAATGGATACAGAAAATGTGGTATATTTATACAATGGAATACTACTTAGCAATTAAAAATAATGAATTCATGCAATTTGTAGGCAAATTGTTGGATCTTGAAATCATATCATCCTAAGTGAGTTAACCCAATCACAAAAGAATACACATGAATTGCAATCACTGATAAGTGGATATTAATGAGCCCAGAAGCTCTGAATACTCAAGGCACAATTAGCAAATCAAAAGATTCCCAAGAAAAAGGAAGGAGAGGACCCTGGTCCTGAAAAGACTGGATCCAGTTTTGTAGGAGAGTACCAGAACAGAGAAATGGTGGTGGTGGGGGGTGATTGGGGAATGGGCGGGGTGTTGGGGGGAGTACTTATAGGACATATGATGAGGGGGGAACTGGGAAAGGGGAAAGCCTTTGGAATGTAAACAAAGAATATAGAAAATTTAAAAAAAATTTAAAAAGAGACACACTTTATTGACAACTTCATTTTGTTCTTTTTGTATTCCTCCACTTCAATTTGTACCCAATGCTGTTTTCCTGTGCATCCTCCCTAAACCTGGTAGAAGTGGTTCTACCATTGAGATCCATCCAACCCTCCACGTAACATTTAGACCTACTGTGATCCAGAGAACATTGGAAAGTTGGTGTAGACCTGAAGGGCACAGGAATGTCCTGCCCTCTGTGAATAAATCTGTCTTACGTTCCAAGGAAATGAGGAGAACACAGAAGGAAGTGGTGGGGATGCTTCAGAGGTGGCCAGAGGCTTAAGGAGCAAAGGCTGCGATCACTCTTCCTGTGAGCGGGGCTTACATCAGATCACCACTAGCTGGGTAGAACAGTCATGGTGTCCACGAAAAATTAACAAACAAACAAAAAAAAGTCCAGGCTGTTGGGCCTTTGAAGTTCCTTGAAGGTGCTTGAAGAGAGCAACATTAGAAGACTAGAGAAAATACAAATCTACAATGTGGCAAAAGTAAATTTCTAGGAAACTAGTATTATGAAATGTGTTTCCTCCAGATGCCAAAAAATGTTGCCCCATGTAGCAACAGTTTTGAGAACTCTAGAATTTTGGTTTCTTTTAAAAACACAGAAATACTGTAAGATTGTGTTTGGGTTAGCCCCAGGTGCAGGATATGGGGCTACTTTGAACTATCCACAGCCACCGACTATGATTTGCGCTAGTGGAAGCATGGATTTGCCAGCTGCAGATAGTTTCTGCGATTGTGTGACGTTTGGAATTCTGGGAACTTTTCAGAGGCCTATAAGTGCTAGGGCCTCCGATAGGTGGGGTGGGTAGTTGTCATTCAAGAGGTTGGTTGGGGTCTGTTAGTAGTTGTGCTCAAAGAAGAAACTAAAGGAAAGAAATTAGATTCAGGGATCTCTAGCTCTCTCTCCCCCTCTCTATTCTTCCTTCTTATCTAGTGATGGGATGAAACTGGGGGAATAAAGGGCAGGAAAAAGAAGAACCCACAAAGTAGCAAAGACCAGCTACACCCTTATAACAAGAAAATGAAAACCTAGCAGGGCAGTGCCGGTGTATGATTTGGTCCTAGCATTTGGTAGGCAGAAGCAGGTCAATCTCTTGAGTTTGAGGCCACCTTGACCTACAGAGTGAGTTCCAGGACAGTCAGGGATACACAAAGAAACCCCAATAAACAAACAAAATCTATCCAGCAAAAAAAAAAAAAAAAAAAAAAAATCTCTAGTGTTCTGTTGAAGTGATTTGGTTGTGTTTGAAGTCTATTGTTTGCCTTAAGGTAGACATCAGACTGCCCATGTCACAACCTTAGTTGTGAATCCGGGGAACATGACACCACAGACTAGCTCAACTCTGTTTTATGAAATATTTTTTGTTTGGTGTCATGCATGTAGCTCACTAAGGCATATTCCCCAGAGCAAATATAATTCTAGTCATAAGAATTATATTTGAGAAGCACAAATCCCACTAGCTTCTCTGCTCTACAAACAAGCCCTTAGACTTAATTATACAAAACAATTCACCTTAGGTCTCAGAGGATGCAAGGGGTGAGCCTCGGGAACCCCAGCTTCCCTCAGCATTGTCAAATCCCCCTTTGTGGCTGGGCTGTGGTTGTTCTGCTTTGTGGTCCTGGAGAAGAGCTACGTCTCTGGCCAAGGCCTCCACTTTCCCAGTGCTTGCTCCTTGCTCTCCATCCCTTCCTTCCTTAGCTTGGGTAAGTGGATGGCCATCCAAGGGCTCAACAGTGTGTAATAAGACTACCTTCCCACCTACTGACCCTCACAAAGGATAAAAAAGACCATGCTCTCAGTCAGTGAGGGGCAAGCTACGCTAGCAAATGGGATGCAAAAACCAAAATCTAAAATAAAAGCTGCTAGGAGATGTTCTTCAACCTAACCAGGCCCTCCCTTTACTCACCAGCTTCCTGGTTTTCACATCCTGAAGGAACTTACACAGTAATTTGTTTGTTTGTTTGTTTGTTTGTTTAATGTGCATTGATGTTTTGCCAGCATGTATACCTGCATGAGGGTACCAGATCCTCTGGAACTGGAATTACAGACAGTTGTGAGCTGCCATGTGGGTTCTGGGAATTGAACCTGGGCCCTCTGAGAGAACAGCCAGTGCTCTTAACCACGGAGCCATCTTTCCAGCCCACATAGGAAGTTTTGTGTACTTTGAGATACTAGTGGTAAATAAACTGTGAACTTCAAAACATCAAAACACAAAGAACAATATCAGAATAATGAATCCAGGACATGTTAAGTCTCCCTTAAGTACTCAGCTACATATTGACATAAGAATTTTAAGACAACAAACTAAAATATCTGTCATTTCATCTTTCATGATACTATAGGAAAATAGCTTCATTAAAACAAAGACTGAGCCAAGTCTAAAGTGATGAGTAGCATTTGAGATAACAAATGGAAAGTATTTTGAATTATAGCTAAAATAAATATCACTTGAAAGTGACTATGGACAGAAACAACTAAAATAAAAAGAAAGGCTGGCAAGATCATTTGTGTGACGTTAGAGAAATAATTATGCTAATATGATAGAACTAATATAATTAATATGCTAATCTGATTAATCCCAGAATTTATGCATTTATTCAGGGATCTCTCTGTTTCTCTCTCTGTTTCTCTCTCTGTCTCTCTCTCTCTGTCTCTGTCTCTCTCTGTCTCTGTCTCTCTCTCTCTCTCTCTCTCTCTCTCTCTCTCTGTTTTTTTGAGACAGGTTTTCTTTGTGTAGCCTGGCTGTCCTGGAACTTGCTCTGTAGACCAGGCTGGCTCGAACTCAGATCTGCTTGCCCCTGCTGGGATTAAAGGCACGTACTGCCACATCCTAGTTAAATACTGGCCACAGGCCAAAACTGAGTCTCTGGGAAACATAAACTCCTAAAGCGCTTGTAAGGCATAGATAGGGGAGGCCTGAGAGTGACTGTCCTGGCAGAAGAACACAACTGGAATACAGTAATGACGGCAGATGATAGGAAGTCGCACAGAGAAAACGACACTTCTCAAGGATATACATCCAACAAGTAAGAAAAGGCAGAAACTCATGTGCAAAGGAGGCAGGGGAGGCAGGACTTTGGTTGTGAAGGGCTGACAGTGGTGGAAGGAATTACGCTGATGAGAGGAAGCAAGGGAGAGATAACACACAGGCTATGCTGAGGCTCTGAGGGATCTAATGGGCCGTAATACAGCGTGGTCCAATAGGGCTGCAACTTGTGAAGACTGCTCAAGCAGATAGATTAGTGGGAATAAGATATTAGCTTGGTGCATGTGTAAGCATGATCATCCTATCATATGCAATATATGTGTGTCACTTAAAAATACAAATATACATATTATATATATATATATATATACATATATATGTATATATATATAAATAAAATTTTTTAAAAGTCATTCACAGTGTTACGGGCAGGAGAAGGGTCAGTTTCAGAAAATACAGGGGAAGTCCTTATGTCTACACTTCAGGCAGATGCCCAGCAAAGAAATAGCGTACCATAGTGACAAAATGATACCGAACATAACCACTCAGAAAAAAAAAAAAACACAGAGAAGAATGGAAATGGGAAGAATTGTGTTTCCAGGGTGAGGAAATTAATCTTCATTGTCAAGTTAAATGGGTTGGAATCATCTAAGTCCCGCCTGTGATGGGGCTGTTGGAGAGGTTTGCTGAGCAGGGAAGGCTCATTCTGAAAGTGGTGGGTACCATCCAAAGATCTGGATCCTGGTCTGATAAAAAGGAGAAGAGAAACACCACCACTCCTCCCCCTCCCCCTCCCCCTCCCCTCCCCCCTCCTCCCCCTCCCTCTCCCCTCCCCCCTCCATCTCTCTCTGCCTCTGCTACGCACAGTATGTCAGGCTGCTTCACACTTGTGCCACTCTCCTTACTGCCCTTTGTGTACATCTGCTTGCCGGACTCTACCCCAAACCATGAGTCACAATAAACCCTCTCTCCGTAAGTAGCTTTTGATGGGCATTTACTTCATTGAAGCAATGAGAGAAGTGGCTGATACGGAAGTCACGTCTGGGGCTGTTGCTGCGCTAAATGTGCCATTTGTAGGCTGTTGTAGAAAGAACATACACAAGCTGAAGACTTATGGGTTACCGAATCCTGGGCTTGGACTGCTGGGGGCAGAGCGTAATGACCTTTCTAGTGGGAAATGACAACACCGGAATAAGAGGAATGAAGATACTAGAGGTTCAAAGCATAAAGATTCAGAGGGGAAGATGACTCCACGACAGCAGGACTGGTAGCCAGCCGTTCATGCTATACCCTGGCAAAGAAGCTGCTATAATGTTCCTATGTCCTGAAAACTTGAGAGAGGTTGGATTTAAAAGAAGTTGACTAAGATGTTTTAGGAAAGGAAATTTCAAGAGGCTAAAATCCTGTCTGTGTCATCACAGCTGCAACTGATACATAGATCAGTGCAGAAACATCAAGACCTGCACTAGAGAGTTATGAAGGGCGACCTAGTGACAAGGTATCATCATCAAAGACTAATTGAAAATGCAAATTTATTAAAAAGAGAGGGCCTGGGGCTGGTGAGATGGCTCAGAGGTTAAGATCACTGACTGCTCTTCTGAAGGTCCTCAGTTCAAATCCCAGCAACCACATGGTGGCTCACAACCACCCATAACAAGATCTGATACCCTTTTCTGGTGCTGTCTGAAGACAGCTAGAGTGTACTCACATATAATAAATAAACAAATCATTAAAAAAAAAAAAAAGAGAGAGGGCCTGACCGAGAAAGCAGATGAATGGGTTCTCCAGTCTCAGTTGACACATCAATGAATGAGATGCATAATGTAAATGAGTCAAGCCAGCAACAAAATTATAAATACTGGGTTACGGAATTTTTCTAAGGCATCGAATCTAGTTGAAATTAACATAAAACAAGGAAAATGATCCGTACTGGGGTGTAGAATTGGGGTGGACATGGAGAGATTACTTACTAGGTTTAGTCTGAGAGTGTTGTTGTTGTTGTTGTTGTTGTTTTGTACAGCCCTGGCTGTCCTGGAACTTGCTTTGTAGACCAGGATGGCCTCAAACTCACAGAGATCCACCCACTTCTGCTTCCTGAGTGCTGGGATTAAAGTCATGCACCACTGCCATCTGGCTAGTTTATTTGGCTTAGTCTTCACAGCACTGTTTATCATAGAAGGAAATCAAAACAGGCAGGAACCTAAAGGCAGGAGCTAATGCATGGAGGGGTGCTGCTTACTGGCTTGCTCCCCTACGATTGTTCAACCTGCCAGGACCCAGGACTGCCAGCCCAGGGGTGTCCTCAGCTGTTGGGCATCGTGAGCTTTAATGCCCTCCAATGAGCTGTTTGCACAGGTTGCCTGAGAGCAGATCATCCTGTGGCTCAGCTTGATTCCTGTCCCCCCACCCCCACCCCGCCTGGTGTGGTAGGGACTTCCCAGGTGCCTGACCCACAGCTATGATTGTTTTTTCCTGTTGTTTTTCACCGGCCTCAAGCATAAATCACTGGTCCCTCAGTAAAGCTTCGGCTTTCTCCTTACTGAATGACCCAAGTCTGTGTCTTCTGTCAACCCCCCAGGCCTACGCCTGATACAGTGGCAGTGTGGGTGGGTAGGTGGGCAGGCGGGCGCTGTCACTCAACCACAGTGGGCTGGGTTCTCCTACGGTAATCACTAGTTAAGAAAATGCCCTGCAGCTTGCCTGCAGCCTAATCTTGTGGAAGCTTTTTCTCAACAAAGGTCTCCTCCTCTCAGATGACTTTAGCTTGTGTCAAGGTGTGTCCAGTGCATATGGAGTTTTGAGGATTCTGCCATGGAGTTATTACAGCCGAAAGTCTCATTTACCCAATAGTCTGTATGATTCCTTCGAGGCATAAATAGTGCATGTGGGGAAGAAAGGACAAAGCGTGAGTTTTCCCAATGCATCCATCTTACTGGGCTTCTCCAATCACCCATGGCTAGCAGTTCCTGTCTTCAGCATGGTCCTGGTCTCTTACATCTTCCCCTAATGGGAAACACCTCCATTATTTTTCTCTCCCCTGTGGATCCCAGACTCCAGACACCGATTTACTTTTTCCTGGATAACCTCCCTGTCTTGGATCTCTGTCTCGTTTGCCCCACATTGCCACACCTGTTGCTTGACCTCCTGGGTCCAGAGAAGACAATTGCAGCCCGGGGTGCATCACACAGTCTATATTTGCAGCTGAGTGGGCTGCACTGAATGTGCCCTGCTGGCAGTAATGGCCTTTGATTACTATCCTAAGACTTGAGATTTTACATCTGGAAGGCCTTGATTACAAAAGGAGACAACGGGGAGTAAAGCCAAGGAGCTTGTCAGATTGCTACAGAGCTCTGAACACACTTATGTCAAAGTACAAAATACCACCTCAGAGTTTCAGGGTTCATTCCGCTGTTCTTAAGAATAACACTGACATACACACACTGTGTGTAGTGTGTGTGTGTGTGTGTGTGTGTGTGTGTGTGTGAGAGAGAGAGAGAGAGAGAGAGAGAGAGAGACTGCATAAACTGATAAAATCCTTGCATCACCTAGCCAATAACTTTCCTGCTCCTGGAAACTCCCAGGAAAGGAAATTGACTGTTCTACAAAAATGCAGAAGCCAAAAGCAGTGGCTATTTGAAGGATCTTGTTACTAAATGGGAGAGCCTCGTCAGTCTGCCTCCAGCTCCATGGAAGATGTGTTTCCATAGTGACTCAGCATCTTCTGTAGACAATGATGCTCTGCCCTTCAATTCTTAGATGCATTCTTTACCAATAGACCCACTGTTTTTTAAAATCCTCTCCTGCTTTACCTTCCAAGTACAAATGTTTGCAGGGTACTTTGCTTTAATATATAAACAGAAAACGTTATAAATAGCAATAAGAAAAGATTGTATTTTGATGCAACCCAGCTCAGTGAATGAACAGCTTGTGGCAAGCCAGGCTCATTCAACATTTTCCCTGAAGCACCGATTTATGGAGCAAAAACATGATTCCTTGTCTAAAACCAAGAGCATGCTTGGCAAAGCCAGTAACAGCTTGAGGCCAGGGCCTTGGGGGAATCTGTGGCTTTGAATCCTGAGAAATCTACTTGTTTTCCATGTGGTTATCAGTTCCAAAGTAATTATGTCCTTGGTCTGTGACACACTTGAGATATCTTGTGTTTCTTTTGAACAACATTGGTTTGCTTCTTGCTGATTTCATTCTATTGTATGGTAGTTTTCTGCTAATTCTGTCCCCTATCCTGAAAATGGTATAGAAGAGTCTATATTAATAAGCTTGCTTGGCATAGACATAGCTTATGCTCCTGAACTCTGCTTACCTATTTTTATCTTTTCGCCCTCTTATCTTTCTTCCCAGTGTCACTGGAGAAAGACCTACAGGCCAGGTCAATGGATTTTCTAGAATTCTCTTTGGGTTGACTTCTCTTCATCCAGAAGACAAATTGATTATGCTCTGGATACCTGCTATCAACTGAATATTTTTCCTCCTTCCCTCCCACCCTGATACACATCTCCATGTGAAGGTGTTAGTAGATGGGATCTTAAGTATTTGGACCCCGACAGTGTATCAGTATATTCTCTATAATTAGATTAAGACCCTTGAAGAAATAGAAGTGAGAAAAAATGGCAAAAATCTGTAATCCAGAAAGAGGAGTTTTGAATATAAACCGCCTCTGCCAAGCCAACAGGACATCCCCGTCTTCAGAACTATGCAAAGTAAGCGCCTGTGGTTTAACTACCAAGTGTGCAACACTCACGACCACAGAGGAACGAGATGCTCTGGACAAAGATGCTCTCTTTCCCTCGCTGTTGGAGCAGCAGCCTGTTATATACTGAGATGTGGAACATACTCAACAGGACTTATCTCCATAGAGGCAGTCTCACCCCACAGCAGGCAAGATGTGCAACCCTCAGTGGGGTGAGAAGGAGTCTTGAGTTGACACCTACCTCATACCGAGCCATTCGCACACTGAGCAGTAAGTGCATCAGGAGACACAGTGAGTGTGTGCAGTGAGTGAGAAGGCGGGGCACCACGGCACTGCTTCAACTAGGGCTGAGCAGCCAACATACCAAAGTGCTATGTAATGGTATGTAGTTTGACATGTGAATATGCGTATATTCAAAAGATGTTATCTCGTTGGAGTTTGTGAAATCTTTATGCAAACTGAGAGGCCACATCTTTTGAGTTCAGACTCCATTTTAGAGACGCTGACCTAACTTTGAACTCAGGAAAAGTAACAGGCTGGCACCTAGCATTGGTTTCCAAGTTGACCCCCAACAAAACCTGAGCCTAGCTCCAGTTTCTAGGCTAATCTCCAACAAGACCAGCATCTCCAGGTTATTCCTCCAATAAACCTGCACCCCCAGATTTCAAGCCAACCCCCTGCCTAATGACTACGAACACAGAGGGGAGCAGAAATTAAGTTTTTGATATGACTCCCAACACCAGTCAATTATGTTAAAGGCCACATTAGCTTTCCATTAGATGCATGCACACTTACCCCCCCACACACACACACACACTTACTGCTTACTATAAAACCTTGCCCAGATAGATTTTCAGGACTCCCCCCACAAAAAAAACCGTCCTTCATGACAGTGGTGCATTGGGGAGGCCCCAAGATAGCTCAAATAGAATAAAGACCCTGCTGTGAGTTGCATCAGATTGGCTCCTGTCTGGGTTTTTTTGTTTGTTTGTTTTTGTTTTGTTTTGTTTTGTTTTTAGGATCAAACACTTCCTTGGCTCTACAAAATATCTAGGAGAATGACTGAACTATAAAAAACAATGTCCTCACTAAACCATTGGAGAAATAACTCAATGATATCACTGTCTGATTTTCCAAAGGCACCCTGTACTCATGTTACACACACACACACACACACACACACACACACATACACACACACACATACACACACACACACACACACACACACACACGTGCGCGAGCATAAATAAAAGTATATCTCAGAAATTGTAGCTTGACATTTTACATAGCTTTTAGACGTTGCCAAAATAAACTTGGTTCATTTGTTAAACAGCCGCCTCCGTGTGCCAGGGCTCAGTGATTTTGCTCATTTCTACCGTGACTCCATGCTACAATTTTGAAATCTACATTCTGCATCCCCAAAGTAAACAATCTCTCCCAAATATACAGAGATTTAACTGGGTTTTTAAAAGATAATATAGAATTTTCCACTCACAGTACTAAAGCCCCTAAAACAAATATTCAAAGAGACACAAGAAGGGGGGTAAGGAAGGGTGTGTAGCTTCACAGACATGGTGTCCCCACGGCCTCTGCAATGCTTTAAACCTAAAGGACACTCACAGTGGAGCTGAAGAGCAGAGCCCTAAAGGCAGTCTTCCCTCCGCAGATAGCTAGCGATTGAAGTGGTGGGAGACATAAACCCTGAACTGAGTTTTTGAAGTGCTTTTGAACTTTGTGATTGAAGAAACAGCTAGAATATTCCAGAAGCATAAAAAAAAAAAAAAACCACCCAGGCAAACACAGAGTTCAAAGAAAACAGATAAACATGGCACATCACAGGTAGTGTAATGAATTTACTCCATGAGATTGCCAGGCCTGTAACAGAGAGTAGAATTCGTTCGGCTGTGTTCCCATCAGAGCTGGATGCCAAAGACTGCTCTTGGCACAGTAAGTAAACAACAATAGCTAAGCTTAGAGTTAATATTTAAACAAGGTGAATGATAACTAGAAAGACAGAAAGAACAAAGAACAGCAGGCCCCTGCCCAGCTCTTTCCAGCCTCTTGACTTATGGAAATGACCAGAGCAGGGAGCAGCAGGAGAGTAATCTTTGTATGTTTTAAATTAGACACATAAAAGAATTAGGGGAAAGGTTACGCACTCACCCACTTCTCACTCAGCTCCACCCACATTTTTGAGTGAGACAGTTGTAAAGTGGAAACTGCTGGTTTCTTTGGAAACACATGAAGGAATGTTTCGCTGAAGCAGACACAGGAGAAAGGATGTTTCGCTAAAGCAAGCACATGAAAGGACATGTGACAAAGGAGTCTCCAATAATGACACATGTGTCTTGGTTTGCTTTACATGCATTGTTGAGCTCCATTTGTCATGACTCCATAGAGAGAAACACACCAAAAAACTTCTAGAGAGGTTCCTACGGCTTCTTCGGACTCCAGCCGATTGGCAGAGTGATGTCAGCTGATTCAGACTCTCGTGGCGTTTTGCTAAGACAGACTCACGTGTTGAGGTAAGACCTGTGAAAGACACGTGATGTTTGGAGGCAGTATAAATGGGACTCAGCAGACAGTGACGGGGCTTACTTGCTTGCATGGCCAGCTTTGCAACTCTTCTTGGTCTCCCGTCTTCACTGATCTTCTCACCAGAGACTATGAAAGCTAGAAGATCCTGGGCATATGTCATACAGACCCTAAGAGAACACAAAATGCCGGCCAGGATACTATACCCAGCAAAACCACAGACAGAGACAAGATTATTCCACGACAAAACCAAATTTACACAATATCTTTCCACAAATCCAGCCCTACAAAGGATTATAGATAGAAAACACCAACACAAGGAGGGAAACTACACCCTAGAAAAATCAAGGAAGTAATCTTTCAACAAACCCACACAAACATAATACCACCTCTAACAACACAAATAAGAGAAAGGAACAATCACTTTTCCTTAATATCTCTTAATATTAAAATTAATATTACCAGCATATCCTAATCAATTGAAATTCAAAAATATGAGGAATTAGAAATTTGTTGGCTGTCACCCAGTGATCTCTCTAATTTGATAATTGGAGAAATATGTCCAATATTGTACAATCCATATACACTTACTGCTTGCTTGTATGTGATAGCGTCTTGCTGTGTACCACAAAATGGTCTTGAAATCATGCTTCTCCTATCTCAGCCTCTCTATAAGTAGGATTGTTTATTTGATGTTTTTACACTACACTATGGTTTTCAGAACAGCTTACATATTTTCAAAATTACTTATACAGCCAAAAGAAACATAGACAATTAATTTGGGAGGTGGCTTGTAAGAGAACAACAAAGAGTGAGACTGAATGTTTTGCTCGATATTTATAATTATTGTATCAATTTTGAAGATGACCTTATAAGTTACGCTTTTTTTGAGATTAATGGTTTTCAAAATCATCACAGCCAATGAACCAGAATCTTACCCTCACTTAATGTCTGTGCTACCCTCCAAGCAGAACCATTGTTCATTAAACAGTTGATGAATGACTTCATGGATAAACCATCTTAATACACACACCATTTCTCAAATGAATGTAACCTATTCCCTGTGGGCTGAGAATGATGACAATTACTCAAGTCAAATAGCTTTAACCATAGCAAGAAATCTGTAACCAAATAATTGTGCCTACAGTTCATTCCTTAGGGCAGCAGAACTGTCAGCTCTTAGCTTAGCTACTATGGAGGTAAAATCCTTTGGTGATGTGAGGGACACTGAAGTACAGCCTTATTACAGTGAACTCCAATGTTTAAAAATTGTTCTTATTTTGAGTTTCTAGCACAGTAAGAGCCAAGATTTTAAGCTCTACTAAAAACAAAACAAACAAAAAGACTTTATCTTTTTATGTTCATTTAATAACGCATCCATTATCTTTATGATTGTTATAAATATATATAGTGTTGAATATAATAAAAACTAAAAATTAAAATAAAAAATAATAATTTTCCTCTGGAATAAAAAGAAAGA
Organism: Apodemus agrarius; assembly: GCA_964023405.1. NCBI lineage: Eukaryota > Metazoa > Chordata > Mammalia > Rodentia > Muridae > Apodemus > Apodemus agrarius. The sequence continues at coordinate 44,577,389 of OZ030015.1, read as the reverse complement.
TACTCTTGGTTAATTTAAGTTCCTCTGTATACCATGTGTGTTACTACATATTTATTAAGCTCAGGAAGCATAATTTTGGTATATTCAATTTTACAGAAAAATTTCTAGCTAAGCCCATAAGCAAACCTGGCTCTCATCTACCAGGCTTACAGTCTTACTTTTCATCTAAAAATCTTCTTAGTTAGATAAGTATTTTAAATATCTCTCTGGGGCTGGGCATAATGCATACCTATAATCCAGACACTTAGAAAGCTAAGGCAAGAAGATTATTCAAGGTCAATTTGGGCTACACAGTGGAGGTATGCATATTTTCATCCACTTTGAAATGCGCTACGATGACGGAGTGGCTTACTTGCAGTTTTAGTCTGTAGTTATTTTCCTGTAAGCTATCCCTAACATTTTAGCAGAGTGCACAGTTGATCAAAGCTCCTGATGAAGAGGACTAGAAAGAGAAGCCAGGAACGACACACACCTTCAGCCTTACCAGATGCCTCCACAACGGCATTTCCCAAAAGTCCATCGGGTTATTCCATTAGGCTAACCCCGACGATAGCCTGTGGTTACCATCCTTATGACCCAGTCATATTTCAAGACCTTCCAACTAAATATTGCTGAGTTGAAGATAAAACTCCCTGGATATGAACTTTAGGGAACATTTAAAATTCAAGCTATATGGAAGCACTCATAGACTGTAGAAATGTAAATTAACAGAATTTGTGGAACTATTCCTAAGGAAATTTAAAATGGAAGTACTTTAAAATACAATAATTCTATTATTCTGTACTTACCAAAAAGGAACTAAGTTCAACAAGAGCATCAACACTCCCGTATCAACACTCCCATGCTTCCTGCAGCCCGTTCCTCAATGAACTAGATGCCCACTGATAGGACAGTGAGTGGATAGGAAGACATGGTGGCGATACAAACAATGGGATACTGTTCGGCCATATAGAAAACAAAATCTGCCGCTGGCAACAACACGGATATAACTGGAAATCTCCTCCCACCCCAGACAGGATTTCTCTGTGTATCCCTGGCTGTCCTAGAACTTTCTCTGTAGACCAGGCTGGCCTTGAACTCACAGAGATCCATCTGCCTCTGCATACTGAGTATAACTGGATATTCTAATTAAAAGTGAAGTAAAGCAGGTGCAGAGATAGAGAGAGACAGGTGCTACATTTTTCAACTCAGATGTGGAATTTAGAACATCTGAGCTTGTCGGCTTGATGAGCAGAGGTTCCCAGAAGCAAGAGCAGGAGAAAGCTGGGGGCAAGGAGAGGAGTTAGTTCACTTACATAGCTACAGCCAGAGAGAAGGAAAGAATAGTGGCATTCTATGACACAAGGGATTTATAGTTAACGACAGCACAATAAACAATTCAGAACAGCTATTTCAAAAACACTTTTAGTCTGCCCTTAGCGGCTGCTGTGTCTCGTGTGCATCCATAGAAGGCAGGGAAGAGAGACGTCATGTCTATGTTCAGTGTTCTGACCTGTGTACATCTGAATGATTAGTAGCCCAGTGCTCCCTGAAGAAAGCAAGCCTGAGAAGACCACCAGTTTGTTGCCACGCAGGCCCGGAAGGGCTCCCGGGATGTGAAGCAAGCTGGAGACTAGGAGAACACTACCTGGGACCTGGGGGCCCATGTAGGAGTGAGCCTAGGACAGATGGCCCTCACGTGGGGCACTTGGGCGGCCCGAGCAAGGAGTGAGCCTGAGATGACCCCCAGACACTCAGAGACCCTGGGTGCCACTAAGAGGAGAAAGTAAGTGGTGGAGAAATGGAGGAGAACAAGAAACAGAAGGATGTGGGCACAATGAGGAGAGGCAGAACTGGAGACTTGATGGTCGTGAGGAGCAGCAACTGGAGCCATGATGGAGTCCTGGCCTGTGCCACCACCGGGTGCCATGTCTGGGTCCATGGTCCTGCAGCAGCAAGAGCCTGTTACCATGCAAGGCCAGGTAGACATCCCTAGTCTGAGCTGCTGTCTGGAGACATGTTGATGACTGAGAACAGTGCAGAACTGGCTTCACCCCCTCACCTGGACATCATGGGAGAGCTTCTCCTGGGAGCAGGAGAGCTGACCTCCACACCTATCCAGATGCGGTACTCAGGAGAGTGGGCCCTGAACATGGCGTGAGTGTGGGAGAGCTGACTCTGCCAGTTGTCTGCCAGGCCTTGACATGGGCAAGGGAAAGATGCCCTGCCTTACCCCTTGCCACATACGACAGGCAAGAGAACTGGCCCTGAAGTCATCAGAGCAGGAGGACTGGCCCTGCCCCTCATCTACGGCAGCACTTGGGAGAGTGAGCCCTGCATCTCACCTGCACAATAGGGGAGAGTAGGCCCTGGGGGCAGGGATTGAGGGTGAGCTGGCCCCAAGAACCAGAGAGGGGAAAAGCAGGTGGGCCTATCAGCTCAGGTACATCTCTGGCCCAGATCTAGGGCTTTGAATTGTCCCACCTCAACATCTACCCTATTGGTGGACTGCTGGAGTGCATGAAAGGGCGGGTCCTGAAGATCCAAAACTATAGGCTATCCATGACACAGGCAACAACTGGGTATCAGAGAGGTGTGCCAAGTGAGGCTCCAGGATTGATAGAATAACAGAAGCCAGAAGGCTTGAACTAGACCGAGTCATTGCAACGAACATTTGCAAGCAAAGAAGTGTGGGGGAAGGGTATATTGTAAGACACACTGTGACACTCCACAGCTCCCACAATAAGTTTGTTTTTCTCTGTTGTGGAGAAGATTGCAAGGGTAGAGGGCTGGCCCGAGGGGAGGGAGAGATGAATGGGATTGGGGTGCATGATATGAAGTTCACAGAGAACCAATAAAAGGTTGAAAAAAGATTTTGAATATTCTTATGAAAAAAATCATAAATTGGAGTGGGGAGGTGGCTCAGAAGTTAAGAGCACTTGCTGCTCTGGCAGAGGACCTGTGTTCTGTTCTCAGTGCCCATACAGCAGCCCACAACCCTCTGTAACCCCAGCTTCGGGGAGTCTGGTGCCCTCTTCTGGCTTCCAGAGGAACTGCTGGCAGGTGATATGCTCACATACATGCAGGCACAAGACACTTCAAGGCTATTCAGCATGAATAAATCAACATAAGATGCATAAACTTATGAGAAACATCATACAGTTGTGGAGCCCTGTATGTGCCAATGGGTACATACAGAAAATAATTCTCATACATAAAACTAAGGAATCATTACAGATGTGGGACTGGAAAGGTTGTAAAGAGCTAGAGGATCACAGAGTTTGCTATGAGGGTTTGTCTGCTAATATCTGAAGCTAAGCACATAAACTCACCAGCATGACTACCTAAACATGAGCTGAAGAGTGGCCACAGACACGCCAAGGTAGACAGGGGAAAGCCCACATGCCTCAACCCTAGGCAAAGAACTACAGCCAACTAAGGAATGCTAAGATTGAGAGAAATAGTGTTCCAGGGAAGAGCACATCAACTGAGTATACAAAACCAAATGATCAGCCCTGAAAACGTACATACAAAGAACAAACTAGGGCTTGTCACAAACAAACTAGCAAACAAGCAAACCAAAGATTTTTGCCCTATTTTAGATTGTATAATGTATGCAGGAATTATTTTATCTTGTTTGCAAATCCATGAGAGAACAAAATACTTTGCCCAATATTTTTGTATATTATCAAGTCCACATGTTTTATTTACTTTTATTAAAATATTTATTGACTGATGATAACCCCGCCATTTTCTTGAGACAGGGGTTTTCGGTGTAGAGCTGGTTATCCTGGAACTCAACTAGGCTGGCCTTGAACTCACAGAGATCCAGCTGCTGGGATTGAAGGTGTGCACCACCACCTCTGGGTTTGAGTTTGTTTCTTCTTACAACTACCAAGCCACACTGGAGGGAAATCAGGGCAGGACCTCAAAACAGGAACCTGGAGGCAGAAACTGACATGAAGCCATGGAGAAATGCTGCTTACTGACTTGCTCCCCATGGCTTGTGTACCCTGCTTTATATACAACCTAGGGCCATGGAGCCAGAGTGGGCGTGGCTCACAACAATGGACAAGGTTTTGTCACATCAATCATTGATCAAGAAATCATCCCACAGACTTGCCTACAGGCAAGCTGATGAAGGGATGTTTTCAGCTGATGTTCCTCCTAGATAAATCAGCTTATGTCGAGTTGCCAAAAATAAAAATAAATAATTACCAACCGAGACAACTGTGAAATAAAATACATTAACAGGATACCAAAAACTTGCCCCTATGGCAACAAAATAAAAATCCGCCCAACAAAGGACTTCTTAATATGCTGCTGAGCCGATAGTAACTTCTCAAGAACTATCTCAATAAGTCTCCACTACAGTGGGCATTAGACTTCCCGAGTCATAGTCATGGATGGGGAACCCCGTAAACATGAGGAGGCCACAGACTATTTCAATCTCATTGCATGCAGCTAACTCAGGCATATTCTCCAGGGCAAAGATGATTCTAAAGATGCTAAATTAAATCCCACCAGAATGTTCCTCTGTACAAATGCATGCCCTGGCTTAATTATCTGCATGAGATAGCTCAGTCTCTGAGGATCTAAGGAACAGACCTCAGGAGACCCCCAGTGCCATCAAATTCTTCTTCCTGGATTCTGCCTTGTCTGCTTCCCACGCCCTAAGCCCCTCATTATCTGGCATTAATTTGACCCAAGCCTCAATTTTCCATTGCTGTTCCCCACTCTGCACCTCTTCCTTCTTCAACCTCACGGTAAGTACGAGAGTGGCCAGCTAGGGTCTTATGTCTGCAGCAAGCCTCTCCCTCTTCTGTCAAATCCCACAGAAGAGTGTAAAGGACATTCTCACCCGCGGAGTGTGGGCTAGTCTAGGAAAGGGGATTTTTAAAATCAAGGAGAATAAAGTAAAAGCATCTAGGAGTCTGTGCTCTTCAATCTCATAATGACCTTCCTCGTCCATCACTGGGGGTTGGGAGGGGCATTCACTTCCAAAAAGTAGTTAGGATGTAGGGTTTTGTGTATTCTAAGATGCCAGGGTAAATCAAATGTCAACCTAACAAAACTAAGCAAACATGGTAGACCAAAACAGGAGAGGAACCAGTCAAGGACAATTCAGTTACTCCCCAATAAGTATTAGGATATATGAGTCAGTGAAACAAAATTTCTAACATATATTTTATGGTGATACAGGGGAAAAAATGACTTCAAAAAAAGTCTTGGCTAAGTGGAGAGTTCTGGGTAGCCTTTAGGAACAGAAATAAAAAGAAGTTTAGATTACAGGGGGAAAAATCGCTTGCAAAGAAATCTGGGTGGTAGTCACTGCATGCACTGTGAGGAGTTAACCAGGCCATCCTGACTTGAGCACCTTTGTGGCGTGGTGTCTAAAGGAAGAATGAGGCTGATCATACAGAAGCTGATTGTAAAATCTGAGTAGCCTATATATAACCTACCTACTCATTCCTGGGGAAGTGAGGTACGGGGCACAGCTAGACCATAATCGGGCCCAGAGCCAGAGGCTGCATGCAGTTCTGAAGGTTCATATGACCTTAGAAACAATGGAATGCTAGAAGATTACTCAAACAGCTTAATGTGAAGACAGAATGGAAAGGACTTAATCTAAGTCGGATTCCTAGCGGCACCTCAGTTTTCCTTCATTATCTTTGACTTTTACTGAGGGATGCTGCTCTACCTTGAAATCGAGCTCTCATACTCTGTTCTGGACCTGTCCATTTGGCTGGTGAGGGTTTCTGATGAGCTTTTCATTTGTTCTGTTTGGTTTTATTTTGTTTCGTTTTTTAAATTTTCAGTATAATTTTAGCTTGTTTTTTTTTTCCTTTAGCAATTCTAACTCTTTACTGATCTTAGAGTGCTTTTGTGTCTTCTCTTTGTGAGTGTTTTTTTTTTCATTTTATGTACATTTGACTGCATGTACAACTGTGTGGGAGTGTCGATTCCTCTGGAATAGGAGTTGCTGACGGTTGTGAGCTACCATGTAAGTGCTGGGTATTGAACCCGGGTCCTCTGGAAGAGTAGCCAGTGTTCTTGACCGCTGAGCCATCTTTCCAACCCCTTCTTTTTGTGTTTGGAACACAGTCACAAGCATTTTTTTTAATTCTTCATCTGGAGGTTCTCCCAACTCATTCTCACTGGGCACGTTAATGTGGAGTTAGTGATTTTTGGAGAAGACATGTTATCTTGGTTTTCGTGTTGCTTTTGTTTCTGCACTGGAACTTGTGTGTCCATATTTGGTTGCTTGAGTCCTGTTTCTTCTTTCAATGGCAGCATTTACAGTGTCTGCGAGGGGGCCAAGTTGTAGTAGGTTGAAGCATCATTATTCTTTGTTCTCTTGGTACTAGGCTCTATCTCTAATCTTACTCTTGGGGTCAGCCTCCTCCTGTGTCTGTACTTTCTGCTCCGTGTTGTGGAACTTACTGCGCATGCGGATCTTGCTCTGGGATACCTCAGGCCTCCTTCCTGGACCCAGCTGGCCATTTCCAAAAGGCAAAACATAGATGTGTTCAGGGTTTGTAGGGAAATATAAAAGACAGCAAACACATAAAATTAGTGTTAATTGGCCTTTTAAAGAGTAGGAAATCCTGACAGCCTAGAGTGTAGATGAATCTAGGTGAGATGGTATTAATGAAATAAGCCAATGACACAGTTTCAAGTGCGGTTCAATGACATTCCTTTGGGATAATTAGACTAATGGAAGTAACAATAAAAAATAAGTCCCTAGAATGATGGGTGACAGGTTCTGGAACTATAGTAGGCAGAAAGATACTGTTTGGTAAGAGTCAGTTTGATAGAGGTAATGACTCCAGAGGTGAATGTGGTAGATGGTAATATAAATGCATTTGCTATACCAAACTTATATATTTAAATGTAGTTAAGTGAATTTGATTTCAAGTTCACATTCCCATGATAAAATCTGGGGCAAAATGAGAGTAGAAAGAATCCGCAGAGGTGTGTCTCTGTGTTACAAATCCAAGCTCCTAACTTCGCATCTGAGTTCCAGCACTCTTTGTCTACCTGCGCTTAAAGGAAACGTTAGGTAGTGTTTCCCGCAGATAGAGTCTTGAGGGCGATGCCAGTGAAAGGTGAGCTCGACCTTCCTAGATGAAACTGCAGCATCGTGTTTACTGAACGCACTGGAGGATAAAAAATTGCTGAGGCTAACTTTAAAAGGAGGATAATGGGAAGAAGGAGGCAGCGTGAGTCTCACGAACAGGTCCCTAGTTGACGTGACGAGGTTTGGGGTAAATTATCTCATCATATCTTAGATAGTTTCCCTCCAACTTGACATAATTTAACTACTAAGCAGCATATGAAACCAGCCATGTTCTGGAAAACTATTCAAAACCCCCATGGAGAGTATCTCGCTAATGCAACATCAAGATTTGTGATGTAGGCATTTTGAAGATGTCGCTTTGGAGTTATTAAAAAAGGAAGCATCTTGTTTACCTTCAAGTTTTGTCTTTTTCCACAGAGGCGTATGCAATGCAGGTGGCCATGGGAAGGCAGAATGTGAGTTTCCCACACACATTTGTTCTGGTGGGCTTCTCTGATCACCCGTGGCTGGAGACACCCCTCTTTGGAGTGCTTCTGGTCTCCTACATCTTCACCATGATAGGAAACAGCTCTATCATCATCCTCTCCCTGTTGGAGCCTAAACTCCAAACACCCATGTACTTCTTCTTAGACAACCTGTCTCTGCTGGACCTCTGTGTCACATGCACCATTGTCCCACAGCTGCTGGTCAATCTCTGGGGCCCAGAAAAGACAATTGCCTCCTGGAGCTGTATTGCCCAGGCCTACCTCTTCCACTGGACCAGCTGCACTGAATGTGCTCTACTGGCGGTAATGGCTTTTGATCGCTATGTGGCCATCTGCTGTCCCCTCCGATATGTACTCATCATGCATCTCTGGACATGTGTGTGGCTGGCGGCTGTATGCTGGGCCAGTGGCCTGGCCAATTCTCTGGTTCAAGCAACCCTCACCCTCTACCTTACCCTCTGTGCGACAAACACAATGGACCACTTCTTCTGTGAGGTGCCTGCTTTGATTAAACTGGCATGTAGTGACACCACCACAAATGACCTGTCCCTGGCCTTGGGAGCTATTCCCTTCGGAATAGTGTCTCCTTTGACAGTGCTCGTCTCTTACCTCTTCATTGCTAGGGCTGTGCTGAAGTTGCCTTCAGCTGAGGGAAGGCGCAAGGCTTTGAGCACATGCACTTCCCACTTGCTCGTGGTCACCATGTTCTTCGGACCCGGTATGTACACGTACCTCCAGCCTCCAGGCAACAGCGCTCAGTCCAAGTTCCTGTCCTTCTTCTACAGTGTCTTCACCCCACTGCTCAACCCACTCATCTACACTCTGAGAAACAAGGATGTCAAGGAAGCTTGGAAGAAGGTCCTAGCATCCCGGGTTAAGGGGACGTCTTTGAAAGGCCAGAGATCTCTGTCTGGCTTCTGGAGCGTCCACATGTAAGTTAATGCTGGCAGGTTTGTTTTTCCGAAAGATAAGAGCTTAGGCTGAAATTTTCACCTCTCAAAGCCAGCCACTCTGATAACAACAGAGACTCCTTAGACCAAAGACTTCTGTCTTCTAAACTCCAAGAGAGGACCACTGTTCTTTTCTGGACCCTTCCCAGATATTTCTATCCACAAAGGGAATGGGGAAATGTCCTATAGATCTTCTGAATACTGAAAGAAAAGCGTTGTCTATGAATCCTTTCTCTTTGGTCACATGCTCTCAAAAAAGGAGGGGGGTTGATGACATTATTTGGAACGGATACATTCTCTTCAGTGATGTAGCTACTGATAAGTCACTCATGCCTCTGTCAGTACTCCATAGCCTGGGTTCCTGTAAGCAACCCCAAATAAATTCATTGACTCGCCAAACAAACAAGAAAAAAAAAAAAACCCACGTGAAAGTTGAAGAAGACCAGTTGGGAAGAACAGGATCACCAGAAGTGAGAGAGATACAGTAAGATAGTAGGGATGTGAATGTGATTAAAAATAAAGTATATGCATTATGAAACCCATTATTATATAATTGACATTTGCTAAGAAAACATTAAAAGTTTTTTTTTTTAAATCTAAGTAGGAATTTTAAGCAGATTTCATTAGATTTCTCCAGGCACCTACTCAAACTATTTTAAGCTCTCCTGTCTGAGAAGCCAGTATCTCCTTTTTTTTTTTTCAAACACTTCGCCAACCTACAAGTAATCATCTATGCCAACACAATTAACTTCATTATGAATGTGAAGCAATAATTGTAGCAACACCATTATAGATTTGCTTGACTTTTCTCAAATCATTTAAGGCAGTCATCACTCAGTGTCTTTTTGTGGCATTTTACTATTTATGCTTTGTCACTTACATCTGCTTAATTTCTCTATTTCGCTCTACTTTTACAGACTAGAAAGAGCCGTTCTCTGAGGCTCCACCCACCTAACGCATACCTGCCAGGCAGCGGCAGTGGAACAGGGGTTTGATCTAAGAGAGAACATGGGTTTGTCTCTACTGAATTAGCGTTAGTCTTATGCCAGAGCTGTGGGTGACTCCATTCTTTGGGCTGTGGTATTAGTTATTGTCTCATTGGTGCAACAAAATACTGGATTAAAGTGTCTTAAGGAAAAAAATGGCTTTTGCTCACCCATCAAGGGTGTCATCCATGAAGACATCATGGATCGGGAGTGTGTGATGGCGGGCCATGCTGCATCCACAAGCAGAAAGGGAAAGAGGACTGCAGGTGCTCCACTCATCTTCTCCTTTGTATTCAGTCCGGGAACCCAGCCAATGGGATAATACATATCACACTTAGAGAGGTCTTTTGTCCTCAGTTAACCGAATCTAGAAATCCCTCGTAGATGTGCCCAGGTTTGTCCCATGGTTCCAGTTCTATATACTAGTTGATGGCCAAGTTCAACTATCACAGTTCCACCCCTTCAATATAACTTTCAAACACACTACGTTTAAGCCATAGCCGCTTGCCCCGAGAGGTTCCTATCTGTCTTATAATGCAGGGTGCGTACAGTCAACCTCAAATATTTTCATAATCTTTAACAGCGTTGACACTGTTTAAAGGTCAAAAAAAAATCTAAGTTTCATCTAGAACACACCATGATTTCTTTATTTTTTTTAAAAAAAAAGATTTATTTATTTTATGTATATGAATACATTGTTGCTATCTTCAGATACACCAGAAGAGGGCATCAGGTCCCATTACAAATGGTGGTGAGCCACCATGTGGCTGCTGGGACTTGAACTCAGGACCTCTGGAAGAGCAGTAAGTGCTCTTAACCACTGAGCTATCTCCCCAGCCCCATAACATGGTTTCTTAACTATGAATATCTGTAAAATAGTTTTTTAAAAACCAAGTTCTATATTTCCAATATATAATAGTACAGAATAAGCATTCCCATTCCAAATCAGAATAGTGGAAACATAGCAATGAATGATCAGATCAAACCAACAATAAAGCCTATCAGGGTGAGCACCAAACCCTGCAGCTCCATACCAGACATCTGGAGCTCACGATTGAATCATCTTGGCTCCAAAAGGCGTGGATAGTCCTTTCCCTCCAGCTCAGCCACCTGCACCATGTGTAACTTCTTTCTCTCTTGGGCCAGTGCTACTCCGTAACTGCAGTTTCTCAGTAGACATTCCCTTAGTGAATGCATCTCCAACATGCTGCTTGCAACCTTGAAAGAGCCCACCCTGGCCTGGCTTTAGTGGTCTTCTGGAACCCTGACAAGAACTCCATGATGCTCTTAACTTTGCACCTTTCATGTCTGAAGAGCCATTACCTCACGGTGACACTCCCAAATTCCGCCACTCTCTCGGGACGACGTCTGTCTCCATCACACCACACTTTCTGTCACCCCTTGTGTGCTACCCCAGGGAAACAATTTCCTTGGGATCTGTGTTTGCACAAAGAACCCCTCCAAGGGCATTTTCAGTTTAGGCTCCTTCCTTTCAAATGAATTTGAATTTTTAAAAGGTAGATCCTGTGACTCTATAATTATACTTTAATTCTATATCTTGCCTAGATATATCCAGACATGCCCAGAGGTTCATTTCCATGGTGGCTCCGAATCCCAACCAGTTCCCAACTGACATTAATCTTTACAGGCTTTGTCGACTCTTGATCATGAGAGAGAAAATAGTAGAATATTTGCTAATGTTTTGAATCCAAAAACATTCTTTTAGTCTCTACCTATGAAATGACTTGAAATGATATATGAAAACCAGCTGGCTCAAATCCCCAGAGACCATCCTTTCTCTGCCTCCCCGGAGCTAGACTTACAGGAACATGCTACCGCACTCAAATTTTACACGAGTGTTGGGAATTCAAACTCAGGCTCCCATTCACACAGCAACCACTTTACTAACTAAGCCATCTCTCCAGCCCTGTGGGTCATTTTAAGTTGGGAAACAATTAATAATGGGGTCCAACCTTGCCTTTCAAAGGACTTACCTTTGGCTACATTTTCAGCAAAAGAAAAAACTCCTAGCTAGGCAGTGGTGGTGCATGCCTTTAATCCCAGCACTTGGGAGGCAGAGGCAGGCAGATTTCTGAGGCCAGCCTGGTCTACAGAGGGAGTTCCAGGACAGTCAGGGCTATACTGAGAAACCCTGTCTCGAAAAAAAAAACAAAAAAAAAAAACAACCAACAACCCCCCCAAAAACCTCCTTTGTGAAATGAAGTGTGTATCCATATCCATCCATCCATCCATCTACCTACCTATCTAATGTTATTTATTATGAAATTTTCATCTTTAAATCTGTTACATCTTTATTAAGTAAACATATTAAATATGAATCTATAATTTCCTTCTTAAGTCTGGGTTCTAATCCTGGAATAGACACTGTAGAGGAATGAGAAGTGGAGAAAAGCTAGATCTTCATGAATACCACTTGTATTTTTATTATGCAATACAATTTAGCATATAAGTAGACACACATTTTTCCATACACACGCTGTGTGCTTCTGTGATCGTGGAGGACTGTGTTCAAGAAAACCAGTACAGGACTGAAGAGACGGCTCAGAGGATTAAGGTACCTGCTTCCAAGACTAACAACCTGGGGTCTGTGCTGGGAATAACATGGTGGAGGAGAGAACCAACACCCTCAAGTGTGTTCTAGCCTCCATACACGCCATGGCTCACTCAGGTCCACCAACACATCTATATACAACAAATAATAAGTTTTTATTTTTGTATTTTGTTTCTTTGTTTCTCTCCCTCCCTCTCCCCCTCTCCCTCCCTCTCCCCCTCTCCCTCCCTCTCCCCCTCTCCCTCCCTCTCTCTCCCTCTCCCCCTCTCCCTCTCTCTGTCTGTCTCTGTCTGTCTCTGTCTCTCTGTCTCTGTCTCTGTCTCTGTCTCTGTCTCTGTCTCTGTCTCTCTCTCTCTCTCTCTCTCTCTCTCTCTCTCTGTCTCTGTCTCTAGATAACAGTAACCAGGATGGTGGTGCATACCCGTAATCCCAGCACTCAGAGATCTGAGTCAGGTTGGTTTCTGTGAGTTGGAAGTTAGCCTGGTCTACATAGGGCATAGTGAAACCCTATCTCAAAAACAACAACAACAACAAAACAAAAACAGTATTGTGGCACTGTTCCTTACATTTGTAATCCCGGCATTTGAGAGACTGAGGTCAAATTGTCACAAATTTGAGGCTGGACTGGCTACATACTGAGGTCATGGCCAGCCTAGCCTATCGAGTAAGACTCCATCTTAAAATAACAACCACAAAATACCAGTATGCATCATTCCAGAACAGAGAAAAGCTCAGTGTTCTGCAGGAACAGAAATCCAGAGCCCAGGTTTTCGTGCCGTTTTTCAGCACCTGGACAGCGCCTTTCACACCTCTGCTAAGCCCTCCTTCCCTTAATCTGCATGCAGATAAAGGAGATTTTAAAAATGAGATCTCAAAAGTCCTTACCCATATTCCCTCCTTTATCCTGTACACCCCCAAATATGGAAGCATACTATTGTAGGTGCTTCTTAAAACATATGCATATATGGAAGGTATCTAAATGGAGACAATGCCATGGAGTAAAACTTTCTGTGCTAGGAATGGTTACATCTTGTTGACTCACTGGCTATGCATCCCCTGGAACTCCAAAACATCTCAGGCTGTTGCCAAGGCTACTGGTTTCCCTCCACAACCTGATGGTAAGGCCCTGCTTGAAGATAACACTTACTTATATCGTCACAAATACAGAGAAGTCAAGCCGATGTCTAACTTAAACACACACCCCTATTAACCGGCACTCATGGTGCTTGTAAGGGTCTCTGCATGCTACGGGAAGAGAAAATAATCAATGTCACCACCCAAAAACCCTGCAACCTGCAACAGTAACCTACCTGCAATGTATAGTACTGCAACCATAGCATAAATGTTGGAGTAGTAAGCAACCACTTTTAAAACTGTATTTGAGCTGCACTCCAGAGATGGAGTCCATATCTGACACTGCTTATAGGCCAAGAACCCAATACTAGCTAGGTCATGGGCCCCTAGGGGACAACCTGCTACTATTATTTTGCTAAAGAAACAGCAATGGCTGTTAAAATGACTCCCAGTGACATGCTGCTTTCCCCACAGATCCCCTTTGCTCAGCCCTCCTCAGAGAAGCTTCTTACAGTAGATGGGATTAACACAGAGACACGCGTGCGGACAGTGTGACGGTGAGACTCTGGGGCACTTGGGATGTCTTCACCAAGCCCCTCCCCTCAAGCCTCAGGAATCTATGCAGAAAAGGAGGCAGGAAGATTGAAAGAGCCAGATGTGGTAGACAACACCAAGAAACAGTGCCTCCCAGACACAAGAGGACTGATACACCTATGAACTCACAGAGACCGTGACAGCATGCACAAGACCTGCACAGATTCAAACCGAACAAAGTCCCAGAACTGAGAAAGGAGTGGACACAAAGTCCCACCCCTGACCAAGGAGGTATCTGCAATTGATATCTGCTAGGAAAGGGAAACTCAGTTTTCTCCAGTGGGTTATTTCTGGGTATGTCAACCACACTCCATGACAAGACCCATGTCAAGGACTAGTTGGTGAACACATTAAGCTCCTTTTTGTTTGTTTGTTTGTTTGTTTGTTTGTTTTTCCGAGACAGGGTTTCTCAGTGTAGTTTGGGCTGTCCTGGAACTCACTTTGTAGACCAGGCTGACCTCGAACTCAGAAATCCTCCTGCCTCTGCCTCCCAAGTGCTGGGATTAAAGGCGTGTGCCACCACGCCTGGCATAAGCTCCTTTTTTAAAAAGTGAATTGTTTTTGTTTTTGTTTTTGTTTTTCAAGACAGGGTTTCTCTGTTGTAGCCTTGGCTGTCCTGGAAGGCAGAGACTGACGGATTTCTGAGTTCGAGGCCAGCCTGGTCTACAGAGTTGAGTTCCAGGACAGCCAGGGCTACACCAAGAAACCCTGTATAGCAAAACCAAAAAAAAAAAAAAAGTTATGAGTCGCTGTCACCATGCCTGGGCCAGGGGCGGAGGAGGGGTCCAGAGGGGCTGTGAATAGCTGACAAACTTGAGTTAGCACACACAGTGCCTCCTGCCAGGTTAGAGTTGGCCCACAGAGGCACTATGAGAAGTCCTTGAGCTAAGTCTCTACCGCTAAAGAAGTCCAGTCCTCCGGGGCGCCAGCACACCAGCTAACTAACATGTCTGTTCTTCCTCACAGCCTGTAGAATGAGAAAGAAGCCCGGATGACAGAACCAGGTTATCATGTGCGCCCATGCCGCTGAGATGGCTTCCATCACTGAACCTGTACCTCAGACTTTGACGTTGTTTTCGTTTTTGAGGAAAAGATTCAGTATTTCCCATGTTTGTATCACCAGCATACAGTGGAATGGCATGCAGTAAGGACTTTAATAAATGCCTTTTTAATCATTTCTGTGTAATATATTTTGCTTGTATTCTTTTCCCTCCCCCAGCTACTTCAGTAATTCTCAACCTGTGGGTCAGGACCCTTCTGGGAATTGAGCAACCCTCCCACAGGGGTTACATATCAGATATCCTATATAACAGATATTTACATTATGATTCATAACAATACCGAAATAATGTTCTGGTTGGAAGTCACCACAATAGGAGGAACTCTTTATTAAGAAGGTTAAGGGCCACTGTGATCCTCCCTATCTCTACCCACCCAACTTCATATTCTCTCTCTCTCTCTCTCTCTCTCTCTCTCTCTCAAATTAGAAAAAAACCCTAAAAATTGAAACAAACAAACAAAAAACTAGTGAAACAAAAAAATTACCACAGTGACAGCCCACTGGAGAAAACTGATTTATCCTTTTCGCAGCAGATATCAATTGCAGATGTCTTCTTGGTCAGGGGTGGGACTTTGCGTCCACTCCTCTCTCAGTTCTGGGATTTTGTTCAGTTTGAAGCTGTGCAGGTCTTGTGCATGCTGTCACTGTCTCTGTGAGTTCATAGGTGTATCAGTCCTCTTGTGTCTCGGAGACACTGTTTCCTTGGCGTCTTTGAACGAGGGGGCCATGTTCCAGGCCCAGCACACAGCAGAACTTGGCAGCTTTGACCATGTGGTTCTGACTTTAGAGTCAAGAACACAAGACGGGGATTGTGGACTCTCCATCTGCAGCTAAAGAAAGCCACTGAGGCCAGGGAGTGTCAGCAGTGTCCTTGCCATGGAGCCCACTGCGTGAAGATGTGGATGTGAAGCCTGGATTGCCTGGGAGACCCCAAGATGTCGGAGATGCCAGAGCTGTGGGATACCCACCAAGGATTGCTGCTAACACAGTGTAGAACCAACCCAAGGGAGGGAAGTGTTGCAATCGACAAAGTTGGAAGGTTGGAGATCTGAAGAGCACCTTGACATCAGGCATGGAGATTCAGAATTTGGAGTTTGCCTGCTGGTTTCAGTCTTGCTTTGCCCCAGTATTTCATTGCCATGTTCCCTTCTCTGACTTTTGGGATGGTAATGTGCCATTGTATGTTGGAAGTATGTGATCTGTGTTTTGATTTTTATTTTACAGGGGTTAAAAGATTGCCTTGAGTCTCAGAAGAGACTTGGAATTTTGGACTTTTAAACAGTGTTGAAACTGTAATAGATTATGGGGCTTTTGAAGCTGGGCTAAAAATGCATTTTTCATTATGATGTGGTAAGAGGCCTGTGGGGGCCAGAGAGTGAAATGTGGTCCCCATAGGCTCACAGATATGACTGCTCGGTCACCAGAGAATGGCATTACTTGAAAGGAATCAGGGGGTGTGGCTTGAGGGAAGAGGCATGGCTTTGTCAGAGCAAGTGTGTCACTGGGGTGGACTTTGAGGTTTCAGATGCCCGAGCCAGACCCAGAGGCTCTCTCTTCCTGCTGCCTACAGATCTGTAGGTGGAAATTTTCTACTTCTCCAACCCCATGTCTGCCATGATGATTACGGACTAAACCTCTGAAACTATAAGCCAGCTCCAATTAAATGTTTTGTTTTATAAGAGTTGCCGTGGTCATGGTGTCTCTTCACAGCAGTAGAACACTGATGAAGACAAATGATAAAAGTACCAAGAAAAGGGTGAGGTGGAGAGATGGCTCAGCAGTTAAGAGCACTGGTTGCTCTTCCAGAGGACCAGGATTCAATTCCCAGCACCCACATGGCAGCTCAAAACTGTTTGTAACTCCTGTCCCAGAGGATCTGACAACTTCATATAGACATATATGCCATTAAAACACCAATGTACATAAAATAAAAATAAGTTATTTTTAATGTAGCAAAAAATGTTACTACATGGTAACAAACTGTGGGTGGGCTCCATGACCATCACGCCAGCAGAGAAATGATCTGTGGGAGACAAGAAGCCAGGTCAGCTCAGCACAACCAAATAGCCAGGGTTGGTTCACACTTTGGGATTCTGATCCTTAGTAGTGTATTTTAGGCGTATTTAAGCACAACGCAAGTTGGTGAAAACACTCCTGGTAATAACTAACTCAAGTCTGTACAATAAAGCTTACGTCTCCTTGAGGAGCAGAATAACCTAAATACAGATCAGATGTGACTACCTCAAAAGTCATTGTAAAGGTCATGTGAACCTTCCATGGAGATGGCTTCCAAGCTTGTCTACATCTGACACGGTCTGTAAACATGGGTTCAATAGACTGGCTGAGAAGAGCCAGCTCACAATAAGGGTCTGAGGAAGGAACTGGTGTAGTCTCAGCCACACAAGTAGCGCAGAGATCACCAAGCTATTAACCATGTCTGCTTCCAGCCTTCTCGGTGAATCACACGTTATGCATCCTCCCTTTGAAGGGACAGCCCTGTGTGTCTAACATTCCTGGCTCCCCCAGTGTTTATTTGTGAGCACAAAAACACTATCCAAGGAATAGACAGTATTTTGAAAAGACAGACAAAACTGGCCAATCCTCAGCCTAATTACCAAAGGAGGGAACAGACACAAATATACACTTACAATTTTATGGATTTTTTTCTTTTTGGATTTGGTTTTTTTTCGTGACAGGGTCTCTCTGTGTATCCTTGGCTGTCCTAGAACTCACTCTGTAGACCAGGCTGGCCTCGAACTCAGAAATACGCCTGCCTCTGCCTCCCAAGTGCTGGGATTACAGGTGTGCCCACCACCACCTGGCCAATTTTATAGATTTTAATCTTATGTATATCTTACGTATTTTATCTTATGATTTTGCCTGCATGTATGTATGTGGACTGTATGTGTGTCTGGTTACAAGGGGAGTCAGAGGAATCAGAAGAGGGTGTTAAATCCTCTGATGCTGGAGATACAGTTGTGCACTACCATATTGATATAGGGTCAAGCCTGGACCCTCTGCAAGAGCCACAGATGCTCTTAGCTGCTGAGCCACCTCTCTGGCCCCTACAATTAAAACACTCCCATTCACACTCCATAGCTAGCGTTAGTTCACATGATTTGCTGCTCATGACTAAGGATTTGTCCTCCATGCTTGGTCTCTGTCCAGAGTTTTCATCCCTTCCAGGCAACATATGGAACAGGCAGCTCAGACAACATTAGCGTTCGAATCAGATCTGAACTTGGATTTATCTACGCTAGTTATTGTTGAATGTAGGTTACAGACAGACTTGTTTCTCCCTTGTGCTAGGCTTTAGGGGGCAAGATCAGTATTTCTTATGCTTTACAGATAGAGATGGGGCACAGTGAAGCCAGGTGGCCTGTCTAGAGACCCAGAGATTGAGTTTGGTGCCAAAGCCAGACCAGCTTGTTGTCTACCTGAACCACAGCTCCACAAATCAGCACAGAAGAAGAAGAAGAAAAAGGAGAAGGAGGAGGAGGAGGAGGAGGAGGAGGAGGAGGAGGAGGAGGAGGAGGAGGAGGAGAAGGAGAAGGAGAAGGAGGAGAAGAAGAAGAAGAAGAAGAAGAAGAAGAAGAAGAAGAAGAAGAAGAAGAAGAAGAAGAAGAAGAAGAAGAAAGAAGTAGTGGGAGGAAGAAGAAGAGGAGGAAAAGAAGAAATAACCCTTTCGTGCCCCATGACTGCTCCATTTTCTCTGGCCTTCTGGTCTTCCAGAACCTACCATTAGTTACAAATACTACAAGTTCACACTACAACAATTATCAGCCAATCCCTTAGACATTAATTAAGTAAAACATCAGGGATAACTTTCCAGCCAGAGGAAAGCAAGCTTCTATGCTGTGTCTGGGGAGAAAGAGCAGAACCTTCCTGAAAAAGAGCGCAGAGGTTGAAGTCGGGTTGAACCTGGGGAATAGTTGTGAAATTACAGGGAAGTGTGGTGTGAGCTGGATCGCTGCCTAAGCACCCTGGCTTTGGCAATAATCTGAACCGTCTATATAAGTGTAGAAGCTGCTCCACCATATCAAAGTGTCCACAGCACAAGGTCTTTGCAAGTCTGTTCTTCCTGTGGCCAGAGGAGAGCAGAGCTGGCACTGGGATTTCCCAGATTATCTGCAGCAAGGAAAAGCTCTTCTTACTTCCAGGCCAAGAATGACCTCTCTCCAGCTGCCGGCGGCCAGGGCCAGGTAAGCACGCGGTCTCGGCAGCTTGAATGGAACAAACAGTCGCAGCACCTGCACTTGCAGTGAGCGCCCTCCTAAATACTCCTCCCCAGTGCAGACTTGCACAGGCTCCAAAGAATGCTCCCTTCCTGAACCAGGTCCCCTGTAGATGCCGGAGAACTTTGGACGGTAAGGGTCAGTCCTGGGCTCCAGACAAACTAGAGTCTGCACCACAGGGAGGCTTTGTGACGTCTACTTTTGGACAAAATTATAGGTGGAGGCTAGTTTGTAGAATGAAGCTTTTGCTTCACTGAGCAGTGTGATGCAAACCGAAACCGGTAATGGTGAGACTGTATGTTTATTTCCTCATTGTGTTGGAAATAGCATAATTTTACTCTAATCAGAACTCTAAGGGGAAGGCTGCCTTTGAGCCAGGACATAACCCTGCATATCCACCATTGACATGAAAGAGCACCTATTAGCGTCAGTTAAGGGAAAGGTTGCCATCCACAGCCTTACCACCAAGGCTCAGCCCCCCATGGTGTAAACCTGCTTACTAAGGCAGGAACCGAAGCCTTGATGTGACTGCCCAGATGGAGAACATTTTAAACTGAATTTCAGATTGAAGAAAGGACTAATAAGAAATAAATCTCATGGCTGATTATTTTGCCCATTTCAGGAGCTGCTTTAAAATTATATTTAGGGTTCTGAGCTTGCCTTTCCCTCTTGAATGGTGGAATAAATCACAATTCTATCAGGTCATTTCAACAGCAATTGTTAAAGATGAGATGGGATAGATAAGTAGACTAATGATTTAATAAATGGTGGGTAGATAGATGATAGGTAGACAGACAGACAGACAGATAGATAGATAGAAGGATAGAGAGATAGATAGATGATAGATAGATAGATAGATAGATGATAGGATAGAGCGATAGACAGATAGATGATAGGTAGATAGATAAACAGACAGATAGATGTTAGGTAGATAAATAGATGATAGGTAGGTAGATAGATAGACAGATATAGAGAGATAGACAGACAGATAGATGATAGATAGATAGATACATGGATACATGAATGGACAGATGAATAAAAAGATCAACCAGAGGGTTGTATATCACACAAAGGATAGCATATGTCATAAGAGTGTATCTGCATGTCCATATCCTCATCTCCCCCAGCAGTCCAAGTAGTGTCATCAAAACATCCACAGCATGTTTCCAACCATTGCAGGAGATGGTCCCAGTCTCCTGGGATACTGAATTACTTGGAGGCATTTTGCTCTTAGTACTTGAGTCTAGAAATGATGCCATCACTGTGTGTGGCTACAAAGCAGAGGAGTAAAGACCATCTGCAGAGCGGGCCAGCAAGCTCTGAGGTCTAGACAGGCCTTATTGCCCTGGACAGAAAGGAAGATGAGGCAGCCCTTACCAGCCTTGTGAAGATATAATCAATACCATAAGATCCTGGCTGGAGGCAAAAATGAGTGGTACCTCCTCAGCAACGATGTGGATGCTTTGAGCATCGTGACCACGGGTTGAGAAGAAGGAAGCCCTGGAGTTGGGAGCTCGGTTGATAGATGAAGTTTTGGAAGTGTTGGCTCACAATGTCAGGAAAGGGGGCAAGGGGAAAACACTGCCAAAGTTACAACTGCAGTCATAGGTCCAGAAGGACTCTGCTCTGGTGTGACTATGCCAGATGTAGAAATTAATGTGTTCACCCTGGGAGGGAGCTTGGACCTCAGAGAACACTTGAGACCAAGTGTCATGTGTAGGTGGTACAGTGACTGGATAGTTGCATTGCAGGAGGGGCAGGAAATACAGAGACTGGAGGGAAGAATGAGTGGGGAGCAGTCGGGGCAGCCTGGCGTCCAACTGTTTTGTCCCCAAGGAGAACCCAAAGGACACCAATCCCACCACTTCCACCATGAAGGCAGACTAGCCTCAGTCTCCAGTGTGCGCCTTAAAACATGGGTTTCATAGCTCACGGTGTTAAAACAGAGTTCCAGAGCTCATTAGAGAAAAAATCCTGCTCATTGAAGTCAATGCCTGTAACAATTTTTGATAGAATCGTGCAATAATTGAATGTTTCACAAGCCCCATGAGAACATTATTGCAAAGAACATTGGTTTTGAAACTACATACAGAGCAGAAGAAATTAGCATTCATCTATCTAAACTCTAGGGTTTGAGTTGTTTTCAAATAACACTCGAGTTCTTTGGGATTTCAGCTGGGGGAGGTGTGCTTGCTGCAATGTCTAACGTAAGGAGACCTTCATCAATCTCCATGTGTGCACAGAGTACCAAATTGAGAATTAAGAAGAATTACCTACATGTGAGATTGAGTTTCAGTTTTATCCTGAAGCAGTGCATCCCACTGTGAACTCAGAGGCATACCTGGGGAGCACTGGGGAGTCAGAACTCTTGAGTGACTGCAGTAGGTCAGGCAGCAAGCTGTCATGGCTGTGACTGCAGACTGCCTCATCCCCGGGGACATACCGTGCAGACAATGAAGAATGAAGGCCATGCACTCAAGAGCTGAACACTTCAACCCACACTGTTTATTAGAGAAAAAAGAGGGAGAAAAGCCTCTAACGAATAGGGACTCTAAGAGAGGATGCTGGCTAGGTGTCCAGAACGACACGTTTAAATAGGTACAGACAACAGTAGAAACAGAAAGGGTGATTGTCCTCTGCTGCAGAGATGACAGGTTTCCCCTTAGTCCTGGAGCCCCATCATGAGCTCGCTGGTTAGCAGAGGCCTCCAGATAGAGAGCTTTGACTCCCGCAGCTCGTGCACACAGCGGGGCCTTGATCCACACAGCATCTTTGATAGTCATGAGCGCAGTGTTTCCAGATGGTTGAGGCCTCCAGGTTGTCGAAGCCTTACTGGGGCCAGCTCCTAATGACCTAATTTCATTTTGTCTCCTACCTCAATCCCATGAATCACTGATGGCAGCTCATTAGTTCCCTGATAGTGGTGGCATCCAGAAATCAATCTGGCTGTGCTCTTTGTCTCTGTGTGTCTGTCTCTCAGTGTGTGTCTGTCTCTCTGTGTGTATCTCTGTCTCTCTGACTCTGTCTCTCTCCTCTCTCTCTCTGTCTCTCTCTGTCTCTGTCTATCTGATACTATCTCCTTGGCAAAGTTGTACCTGGGATTTAAATGTCACTCTAAGTAGGAAACATCTGATCTTTTGTCCAACAATTCTAAGGGCTTTCTCCCGTGCTCAGCATTGTGTGCGCTCAAGTCTCATTGGGAATCAGTAACAAATCAGAAGCTAACGTTTCCAGTGCCCTGGCTACTCCCAGTATTCAGAGAGCCTGGAACCGTGCTGCTTTACTGTCTCTGAGAGTGACAGAGCTGCTCGGTGAGTAGTCCTGGGGCAAGAGCTTCTGCAGTCCTGTGAGGCAGAGCGCGTCTTCACAGTGACAGGCCAGGTGTCAGCCTCCAGGGCTGCCTGACTGTGATCTTATCACTCCCTGCTCGGAAAGCACTTCTTCCTGCTTTATTTCACCTCCTTCCTCTATCCCGTCTCTGTCTCCAAAAAGCAAAATAAAAAAACCTCGGAAAGTAGACACTTTCCTGTCAATGAGCCTGTGGAGACGTCAAACCCTCCAGTGACCGTGGGAGTCTTGGAAGTCGTGGCTGAAGATGAATGAAACCTCCGTCTGTGTGGAACTCTGGCACAGAAGCCTGTCTGTCTTCTCCAAGATCTGCAGCTGGGGCAAGCCTCATTCCCCACTCCCATCGTAACAGATGCAGGAATTGAAGTTTCTAAACAGAAGCCAGCTCGGCGCAGGTCAGAGGAGGAGGGGTGCACGGTGTTCACACTGCTGCCCTGACTCCCCACGCGGGGGTCTAAGGAGGGTCAGACAGGGTGAAGTCCGAGAGAAAGCAGACGCAGTGAGAAAATGACTCATTTTCTCCGGTGACAGTCACTCACCCAGACTCCCCTCACTCTTCGCAGCTCCCAGAAGACGCCTTAGCATGAGAGGTGACAACCAAAGCTGCCCCTGGGACACCCCAAAGGACTTCATCCTCCTGGGCATTTCTGACAGGCCATGGCTGGAGCTCCCAGTCTTTGTGGTCCTCCTGGTGTCCTACATCCTGGCTGTTCTTGGGAACATCGCCATCATCCTGGTATCCCAGCTGGACCCCCAGCTCCACAGCCCCATGTACATTTTCCTCAGCCATTTGTCCTTCCTGGATCTCTGCTACACCACCACCACTGTCCCTCAGATGCTGTTCAACATGGGCAGCTCCCACAAGACCATCAGTTACGGCGGCTGCACCGTGCAGTACGCCATTTTCCACTGGCTGGGCTGCACCGAGTGCATCGTCCTGGCGGCCATGGCTCTGGACCGCTACGTGGCCATCTGTGAGCCGCTCCGGTATGCTATCATCATGCACCGCCCTCTCTGCCAGCAGCTGGTGGCTACGGCCTGGCTCAGCGGCTTTGGCAACTCCCTGGTTCAGGTCGTCCTGACCGTGCAATTGCCTTTCTGTGGCCGGCAGGTGCTGAACAACTTCTTCTGCGAGGTGCCAGCCATGATCAAGCTGTCCTGTGCGGATACGACAGTGAATGATGCTACACTGGCTGTGCTGGTGGCCTTCTTCGTGCTGGTCCCTCTGGCCCTTATCCTCCTCTCCTACGGCTTCATTGCTCGGGCGGTGATGAAGATCCAGTCCTCCCGGGGACGGCGCAAGGCCTTCGGGACTTGCTCTTCCCACCTGCTGGTGGTCTCTCTCTTCTACCTGCCCGCTATCTATATGTACCTGCAGCCCCCATCCAGTTACTCCCAAGAGCAGGGCAAGTTCATCTCCCTCTTCTATTCTATAATCACCCCCACCTTTAACCCTTTCATCTACACCTTGAGGAATAAGGACGTGAAGGGAGCTCTCCGGAGACTCCTGGCGAGGACTGGCAGGCTGTGTGGGAGGTGAAAGTGTAACCCTGGAAGACCTACACAGCTTGCCGAAGCCCCGAGCAAGGACTCTGGGCGTGGGGTTGCAGCTCAGGGGTGTTACGGCACTTACTTGGCATGTGGGAAGTACTGAGTTCAACCCCTAGGGCTACAGGAAATGCTTGGAACAGTAGGTTCTTTGAGAGATTTGAAAGGAAAAAAAAGCATTTCACCTTCCTTGTGGTGGTGATGCTCAAAGTCCCGCATCGCATCTGAGCGAAAGTTCCATTCTCAGAGCACAACTCTAAGACGCCACTTATCTCCAAGTCGGGCTTGAATGGCTTGGTGTTCACAGGTACTCGTTATGCTGTTTTAATTCCTAATTTCCTGGTTCTTCCTGTTTTCGTCCTCTTCCTCTATTTCCTCTCTCGCTTCCCATGTATCTTTTTAAGTCCCTTCCTTCCATGATAGTCACTCCAGATGTGTACAGTATGAATCTAGATGTGGACAATATGAACTCAGCACAGTCTTACCTCACTTATAATAAATGTCTGTTCTTCATGGATCAAAATCAATACATTTTGTGGGTTTTTCCCCCCCAAAATGTCACAAGAATGACATGACTGCATCCTTCTATCCATAACCATAGATGATTTCCTTTTTCTTCTGGTTCAGACTGTCTTTTTAGAAAGTTTTCCCACCATTGAGTGGGAACTTTCTGCTGGGAGGCTAGGTGACTCCCTGTTAGGGTACAGGGGTACAAACAAGTGCGTCTCCCTTCTCCCCTTCCAGATGGACACATTCCAGTGGAGAATACAGCAACAAATACAATACAGCTAAAACGATAAACCCTAACGTCAGAGCTGAAGCTGCTTAACTCGGCCTAGAGCTCCTGCCTAGCCTGGGTCTGACTTTGCTGCCCAGAACCACACACAAGAAATGTTGAAGGTGATTGATTATTCAAGCTAACATTCGTAGGAGGTGTCTGATGCTGAGTGGTACACTGAGTATAAGTATTATAAGTATAGAACTGCGTAATACTGATGTGATGCTGTATGATACATTAGCAAACCTCATTTTCATGTAAGAATCAATTATTAAAGGCTGCAGTAATTGCTCTAGTTATTTTAGAGTTCTGGCAGCCAAGGAATCTGAGATTCTGGCATCCTGCTGGCTGCCTCCTTCAGTGAAATGGAACCATTTCAGGCATCTTATATTTGTTTGCATTAGGTTTTCTTTTTAGATAATTCTTGAAGCTTTTACTTGATTTTAAATTATACACACACACACACACACACACACACACACACACGGAGTGGGGTATGTGTGTGTAAGTGCAGTTGCTCGCAGAGGCCAGCAGATGGCATCAGATCAGCTAAAGTTGGAACTGAACTCAAGTCTGCTGCAAGAGGAGCAAGCCACTGAGCCTTCCCTTCCGCACCTTGCATTTGTACACACACACACACACACACACACACACACACAGGCACTGAAGATCCTTTTATACCTAACGGTTTCTATCCTACTGCCTTGAGAAACGCTATTAATGTAATCAAGACTAGTAAGTTAACAATAAATGAATGGAAATTACAAAAAGAGGAAAATTAAGAAAGTGTTTCTAACTGCGAAGGCAAGGCTTAGAAGCAAATCTTAGAGCTGAAGAAATTGATTTAAGACATGTTGAAAATAATGACCATGCCAGTCCAGGACCACAGCACTTGTTCCGATGGATTTCCATAGAGTTATCACAGTGTAGCAGCTCGAAGCCCTTTATATCCCAGAGTAACATAGAATGAGACAAATCCAAGCCACACAGTCAATAAAATTAACATGATAAGAATCACCGAAAGAGGCAATCAGTACATATATCAACATAATTATTCTAATTCTAGGAAACATTTGCGTGTTGAGAATTGGGTTTCCCAAAACAGCTGCGTTAACTGGGTATCTCAAAGTCTCTTAACTTTCTGAAAGGCTGAGCTTAGTGACTGGCTTGACCCCGAAAACTCAGTGCAAGATTCTCTAGAGCTTCCTGGACAAAGCTGTAAAATACCTGGAACTTTTAGGTAGTGATATTCTCAGATACCCCAAGTCACCAAGAGGTTCATCATCTGTAAGACCGGCCACACTGGGGAGACGGTAACGGAAGTGCCATGTGAGCCCAGCCTGCTGCCAGCTCTTCGACTCTCAAATGGGGCTGGCTGGACCTTCCAACCAGGTAACCCCAACGCTGAACAGAAGGACCACTCAGCAGAACCATGAGTGAATCCACGGGCCCTCATAGGATGAAATATAGCATACAGTCATTATTCTCTAGTCCTGGGTGTTGACATGGGTTGTCAAGCAGCAAAGGGACTTGGAACAGTAGGGGAGACTTAGAATATCCATTTTCATAGACAGGTAATGCCACAGGACAGGCATAGAGAATTTCTATATTTTTTAAATCCTCTTAAATTTACTTTGTGGGTGTTTTGCCTGTGGAGGTCAAAGAGTGTGTCTGATTCTCTGGAACTGGAGTTACGGATGGTTGTGAGGCAGCAGGTGGGTGCTGGGAATTGAACCCAGGTTCTCCGGAAGAGCAGCCAGTACTCTTGGTCACTGAACCATCTCTCCAGTCCTGAAAACTAATATTAACTCAAAGTTATAAAATATCTAAGTGATTAAACTCTCAAGTAAATGAAAGCATTTTGACATGACAAATTGATATGTAATAGGAAGAAAAAAATACATTTTTATAAAGCATGCCAAAAAATTACAACAGGGAGAGAACATGTCACAATTCAGCTTTCCAGGATACAGAAAGAAAATAAATAGATAAATATTCAAAGCCCTAGAGTAAGACTTGGGGTACAGCTCGAGTTTAATCACCATCGTTATAGCTGCTGCTGCTACTACTACTGCTGTACACACACAGACACACATGCACACATACATACACACACAGACACACATGCACACATACATACACACATAGACACACATGCATATATACGCATGCCTGCATGCACACACACACACACACACACACACACACACACACACACACTCCTAAGCAGGCAAAGAATTTGCACTTAAATATGCACCACATGGTTTTAAATTAGTTTAATTTACATCATTACATTAAATAAATTAGCCTTACTAGAAAGCGATAACCCGGTCGGTGGGATACTTACCTGGGTGTGAGCGCCAGCTTCCCATACACTGCATGGTGGCACATGCCTGTAATACCAGCACCGGAGGGATGGGCAAGGAGCATCAGAAGTTCAAGGGGAAAACAGGCCCTGTTTTTAAAAGCCAATTTATGTAAAGAGACTATCAAGTGGCATGGTTGCTTTGCCTTGCATGATCTCCTTATTTAACAGTTTATCAGCCGCATCTCCATAGCAAAGGTCTGGCGGTGGCACCGGACAATATGAAACAATATTTCCACTCTGAGCAATGCTGTGTGTCTAAAAGTTCCTGTTTACTGAGCAATTAGTATTTACTCATGACTCAGTACTCAGAGTCACGTAGGAGAGGAGCTGTTCTTCAGATGGATAAACCTAAGGTAAGTTGTTGTCACCCATGGGCAAGATGAAACCAGGCTATGCTTCTATCTGAGAATGTCGGAGGGTTCCTTTCTCCATGTGAGCTAACCTCCCCTGCGTGATGCTAGTAGAGCTGAAATCCCTCCTCCAAAATCTGAGTGATGTGATTTTTTTCCCCTCATTAACCAAAATTGAATCACTTTACAAAGAGATAGTTTAAATGTGTGAACTGATTTATTTTTAGTAGTTTGAATAAATAACTTAAAAGAATTCTAGATACATTCTTAAATTAAGAAAGCAGTACAAACATACAATAAATACAAAGATGGGGTTTTTTATATAAATCTTGGGTTTTCAGGTAGCTAAACAGAAACCATAACTATTAAAAAAATAAAAACAATTACGTAGCTGAGAGACTGCCACAAGCCTGCCATCTAGCCCGCAGGCAGCTCCTTGTACGGCATGGTCAGTTAACAGGAAGACAAGACTGTGGTATGAGCAAATATCAAGAAACCAGAGAGAGAGACAGAGAGAGACAGAGAGAGGGAGAGAGAGAGGGAGAGAGAGAGGGAGAGGGAGAGGAAGATGGGGGAGGGAGAGGGAGAGGAAGATGGGGGAGAAGAGAAGGAGGAGAAAGAGGAGGAGGAAGAGGAAGTAAAGGAGAAGGAGGAGGAGAGGGTGGAGGAGGAGGAAGACGGATTTAAAAAGAGCAGAGGAGGAGGAGGGAAAGGACAGAAATGTGTTTTCTAGAAGCGGGTTCCATGAAGTCACCAAGAGGGAAGGGCATCCTCCCGCAGTTTCACACTATTGATGTGAGAAAACAGGTTTGGTCCCACACAAGCCTCTGCTCCAGACTCTATACGGGTAGAGGCCTGGCTGTGGTCCTGATGGTGAAGGAGGGCTTGGCAGCCCTGAAGAACAGTGTTCACTGGGGCTGGGGGCAGGACTTGGGGCAGGACTGTGGCACGTGGCAGTCCTGCTTCCACGCCTACCAAGAAATCTCAAAGACAATAGTCATCTCAGGCTTTTCTTCCCGGAGCGCTTCTAAGGCACGTTTTGTTTCATAATTTAAATACATTTCACCCAACCTGTGAAGACAGGAAGCTCTGAGTTAGTCTCTTCAGAAAACTGTAAATTAATCCAGAGAAACTCTGATTTTTGTTCCATGGTCACCCTCCCCTCAGCACCCTGGTCCCCCACCGTGTGAGAAGCTCTCAGCAAAACACACTCACTGTAGGCTCTGCAGGAGGCAGCCCTGCTGCTTCAGGACCTCACAGAGGGTCACCACACACAGGTCGCCCAGGTTGTTGTTGCCCAGATTCAGCTTTCGAAGGCTCTGGCTATGGGTCAGAATCGTGGAGAGACTCCAGCAGCAGTGCGAGGTGAGGCTGCAGTTGTCTAATCTTTAAGAAAAGAAGGGTGCTATAAAGAAAATAGCTTCGACCATCCACACTTCCGGTTCTCCAAGCCTGCACTGTTTCATGTGCATAAGAAGCTGCAGACTGGACACGAGACTTCCGGAGGACCCAGCCATACCACTCCTGGGCATATACCCAGAAGATTCCCCAGCATGCAATAAGGACACATGCTCCACTGTGTTCATAGCAGCCTTATTTATAATAGCCAGAAGCTGGAAAGAACCCAGATGTCCCTCAACGGAGGAATGGATACAAAAAATGTGGTATATATACACATGGAGTACTATTCCGCCATTAGAAACAATGAATTCATGAAGTTCTTAGAGAAATGGATGGAGCTGGAGAACATTATACTAAGTGAGGTAACCCAGTCTCAAAAGAATACCCATGGTATGCATTCACTGGTAAGTGGATATTAGCCTAGAATCTTGGGACACAAAGACACAATCCACATACCAAATGATGTCCAACAAGAAGGAAGGAGTGGACCCTGGTTCTGGAAAGGATCAAAGCATCAGTGTAGGGGAATACCAGAACAGGGAAGTGGGAAGGGGTGGATGGGGGAACAGGGGGAGGGAAAAGGGCATGTGGGACCTTAGGGGGGTGGGGAACTAGAAAAATGGAAATGAAATGTAAATATAGAATATATCCAATAAAAATAAATAAATAAAAAAAGAATACAACAGAAAAAAAAAAAGCTGCAGATACTGTTGCTTTTCTCCTGTCTTTAGATGGAAGTTTCTTTTCTTGGGTATTGAGGTATCATTGGTCTGTTGTGCAGACCAAAATAGTAACATAAATATGTTAACTGACTTTTTAAAAACATTACCTTCCCCCAGATTTCCAAAAAGTATCAATGGATCAAATGAGTTTGTTTGCAGTTCGCAGTACTGTGGTGGCAGGCGCTCAACTTTTAAGCTCTACACCATCTAGAAACCCCCCCAGTTCTCACTAATGAACACCAGTGACTCCTCACTCCTCAGACACAGATTTGCCTCAGGGTCGCTCCACGGCCTGCCTCCCACCACATATTCCCACCACCCCAGGCAGCCCATGGACTCACTCTAGCATCTGTATCTTACAGTCGGGGTGCAGAAGTCCCTCACAGAGGAGCTTGAGTCCCGCGTCTCCAAGGGCATTGCTTCGTAGGTAGAGGTGTGTGAGGTGCTGGTTGGTTTTGAGCACAGAGGTCAGAGCTGAACAACAAATTGAAGTAAGGCCAGAATTCACCAACCTATAGGAAGAAGAGAAAGAGTCCTCAGTGCCCAGGCTCTCTCAGACATTGTGCCACTGTGAGCTGCATCCTTCCAACGTAAAGGTCAGAAGCCAGCATCTTGAGTATAATCTGAAGCATGGCTCCACAGAAGAGATGGACAATGGTCTCAGCATATGCTCTACTCAGGAAAGGAGAGAGAGAGGGGGGGGAGGGAGAGAATGAGAATTCATGTATTCGGAGATCAGAGGACAACTTTGTGGAATTGGCTGTTTCCTTCTGTGGTGGTTTGAATATGCTTGGCCCAGGTAGTGGCACTATAGGGGGTGTGGCCTTATTAGAGTAGCTGTGGCCTTGTTGGAGTAGGTGTGGTCTTGTTGGTAGGGTGGGCTTGGAGACCCTCCTCCTAGCTGCTTAGAAACAGTCTTCTCCTGGCTGCCTTCCTATCAAGATGTGGAACTCTCAACTCCTTCTCTAGTACCATGTCTGCCTGGATGCTGCCATGCTCCCACCTTGATGATAATGGACTGAACCTCTGAATGTGTAAACCGGCCCCAATTAAATGTTTACCTTTATAAAAGTTGCCTTGGTCATGGTGTCTCCTCACAGCAATGGAAACCTTAACTAAAACACTTTCCACTCTGTGAGTCCCAGGAATTGAACTCAGGTTGTCATGATGAACTCATGATGGCAGGAGCCTTTAACTCTGGAACCCCACAACAGTCCAAGAGGTTTTGATTTACTACTTATTCTAAGGTCAGGTCAAACAGTGTCTACAAATATTGTGCTTTAAATGTATGTCCCCCCCCCTACAGACTCACTGAATGTTTGTGGTGCTGCTAAGCCAGGATGTACAACCTTCAGGAGGTGTGGCCTGGCTGGAGGGAATAGACCATCAGCGGGTATGCTTTGAACCCAGCTTCTGCTTCCAGAGCCTTCCGGAGAGAAACACTCTCAGTGTCATGGGGTCACCTGAATCTAAGCCTAGCATGTGTGAGGCCCTGAGTTCCGATCCTTCTTTTTCAGAAAAGAAGACAACATCAAAGCCATGTGATTAGGATATTGGTAACCATTGAGGCTGAGGGATAAGTACATTTAATGCGTGATATAATGCTTAGAAAATCAAACAAACACATACTGTCAGCCCGCCCACCAGTAATAGCTCCGTTCCAGCCAATCCAGCTGTGACGACTCGTGTAGTGACTGTCAACTTGACAAGATCTAGAATCACCCTCGAGGCAAATCTTTGGGTGTATCCGTGAGGAATTGTCTAGATTAGGTTAACTAAAGTGAGAAACCCTTCCTTAAATGTGGGCAACCCCATCCCATGGGCTGGGGTCCCAGCCTGAATTAACGGGAAAAACAACTGTTCGTAGACACAGCGTGGTTGGCCGCTCCACAGCGGGGCGCTCCACAACTGTACCTTCACAGCGTGAACCGCAATGAGCCTTCCTTCCTTAAGCATATTGTCTGTCAGTTAAAGCCACTAATTGCCGTGGCTTTGTTCTGTGTCTTGAACCCAGATGCTGTTTGCTTCATTCTGTCAACTCCCCAACACACACTCAAACACATCATTAAAAACAAATAAATGCAATCTTAGAACTAGAACGTGGGACTCAGTGTCACGCACAGAGGCACAGAGAGAAGCTTGTGTGAGGATGAAGGCCACAATCAGGTGATGCCGAGACAAGGCAAGGTACCAAAGACAAAGGAGGGTACTCTCGCTCAAGGCCTCAGAAGCATCAGCTCTGCTAACTCCTTAACGCAAGCCTTGGTAAATTCAGACATGCAGAATGTTTGGATAAGAAGATGGATAGCTGGATAAATATATTGGTGAGTAAATTCATGGATCAATATGTGGATTGATAAAGTGTATGGGTGGAAGGGCGTTTGTGTGTATAACACAGTTTCTCCAATTTTGCCTGCCAGGTTTGTAAGTGACTTTTTCTGTAGACAGAAAGATTTTTTTTATGTTGTTTTTGTTGGAAAAACAAAACAAAATAAAACACCTCACAAGTGGTATATGGGTGTGAGATCTACTTGGGAAGACATTTGTCTACAAGTAGTCATTGGTGTCTAGGGGTACATAAGATATCTCAGAGAGTGTAGAAGCAATTAATAGAAAATCAATGGCAAAACCCAGATCACAGGAAGAGAAGCCAGTGCAGAGCTTACAGAAGAGGAGGCTATCAGAGCAACGAGAAAACATGGGGAAAGGAACTCGAAGAGGAGGTGATGGATGAACTAAAACTCAAGGCAAAGGCCAAGCTAAGGACGGACGGGGCGGCACATCCTACATAGTGTGCTGTGCTCTAGTGGCTCACCCCTCCTACAGTGCTGTGTGTGCAACAAGGTCACTTCCACCACCGGCACCCACAACACAGTCCAAGGTACCTGGAAAGCTCAGAGGCCTAATTGCATCTGCTGATCAAACAAAGAGCATCGGAAGCCACATTGCTCTGACAGTCATGGCAGCACCGCAACATTCTAGGAAGACAAATTGGTAGCATCGGAGGCTGTGCTAACAGGACAAGCCAAAGAAAGTATTAGAGTTTAGAACTGATATTGGTTACTAATTATGGATAATTGGTTTTCCCTCAGAAAAAGTCTCTTGTCAATGTGAGGGTTTTGGTTTTTTTTTGTTTGTTTGTTTTGATTTGTTGTGTTTTTTTAAGACATGGTCTTTTTTTTTTTTTTTTTTTTTTTTTTTTTTTTTGAGACAGGGTTTCTCTGTGTAGCCCTGGCTGTCCTGGAACTCACTCTGTAGACCAGGCTGGCCTCGAACTCAGAAATCTGCCTGCCTCTGCCTCCCAAGTGCTGGGATTACAGGCGTGCGCCACCACCGCCCGGCGACATGGTCTTATATAGCCCATACTTTTTGGACATGACCCTGTGGCCATCAGTCGTGTAGGGCCACGCCCCAGGCTCCTAGTGTTCTGGCTGGACTCCACCCCCACAGTCACCTGGCTATAGCCAGGTTTTCCCCGCCCCACAGTTATCTGGCAACAGCCAGGTAACCCGGCCCACTATAAAAGGGGCTTCTTGGCCCCTCCTTGCTCTCTCGCCCTTCTCTTTTGAACTTCTCTCTGATCTCCCTTTCTGTTATCTTTCTCTTTTTCTATTCTCTTCCCCCTCTTTCCATGTGGTCATGGCTGGCTTTCATTTCTTTATCTCCCCTCTCTCACTCTACTCTTCTATAATAAAGCTTTAAAATCATGGACTATCTCCTTTTATCTAAACCTGCTGTGCCAGAGAAATGGAACAGGCCTCATGGCTTCTCCAGCCACCAGAAAGGACCAAGGACTCCCCCGCCCAGCTGGGCTTCCTCCGCTGGTACTCAGGCCTCCACCCCACAGGATCAAGTTTGGATCCCCCTAGCCGGGCAGCCTCCCTCTACAGGTACACGGGCCCTCGCCATCCCTACACAAGCTAGACTCAAACTCCCTGTGTTACTAAGTATGACCTTGAACTTCTGATCCTCCTGCCTTTCCCTCCTAAGTGCTAGGATTACATGAGTGTATGGAAGACATAATACATGCTAAACAAACTAACAATTGAAGCACATCTCCAGACTCATTTTGTTGTATTTATCTTTTACCGAGGCAGGGTCTTATATGACCTAGAACTCAATATGTAGACCAGGCTGTCCTTGAACTCAACAGAAATCTACCTGCTTCTGCCTCCCAAGTGCTGGAATTAAATGCCTATAGCACTATGCTAGGCTTGTTATATTGTGCCCTAAATATTTATCTAAGTGCCATTTCTGTCAGTAATGTGAATAAAGACATTTAGTTTATTTGTTTGTTTTATTTATAGATATAGATGTAATGGACATTTAGTCTTTCCTACCTGATTCAGCAGAGATGGGGTAAGGTTAGGAACAAATGCCAAAGCCTTGAAGAGAGTACAATTGCAAAATATAACCAGGCTGAGAGCTGGGGACCCACACAAGGGTGTCTACGTCCTAGCCAGCAGCTGCAGGCAAAGAGCTGACGCTCCTGGGCCTCATGTTCACCTCTTCAAAATACAGACATCAATAACTATTTAGCTCCATTTCCCTGGGGTCAAATAAACTGATTCACACAAGGATCCAGAAAGGCCCGCGAGTGGCCACTAGCTGGTAGTCTGTGTTTTTCTTTGCTGCAGAATCCCAGCCTCAAAAACCTGATATGGGGCCAGCAAAATGGCTCAGCAGAAAAGGCACCTGCTGCCAAGCTGGACGACCTGAGCTCTATCCCTGGAATCCACGTAAAGCAGAACTGACTCCATAAAGTTCTTCTGACCTCCGCACGTGTACTGCGGAACACATTAAATAAGTAAGTGGGTAAATACATAAGTAAATAAGTAGATGTAGTGAATTTAAAAACTACCAAACATAAGGAAACCACCCTGAAAGCAGAGAGAGGCCTGCCACAGAAGGTAAAAGTCTCACTGTGTCTTCAGGTCTGGATGCCAAGAGGAAGATCCACGGTCCAGCTGTGACCTGAGGGAGCACGGCTAGACTGGTGCTGATGCTGGGCTACCCCAGCTGAGGATTTAGAGGCATCCGTGCCACGTGAATGAGGTCGTCTTTGGGAACCAGAGACTGGAGCTGCTGCCCCAAGCCCCGTGAGGAAGGGCAGGCGCCAGGGCCCAGAACCTAAGAAGCAGCCGCCAGGGTGGGAACTCCGTGCAGATGGCCTGCTTGGCAGAAGTAATTAGCACCCTTGAGAGCGCTCACATATTAAACGGGTTACTGTTCCTGTGTGTCTTAGAAGCAAGTTTTGTGCTCCATGGGGAAAGTGAAGCTGCCAACTCCTAAGAAGCTCTGACCATACAGCCATGGATCAGGAAACCTATCTCACCAGCAGTAACGCAACTGTCCCCCAGTGTCCTTGGATAACTGGCCCAAAGACACTCTCATAGGTGCCAAATTTGCACGTGGTCATATCCCTCACGTAAAAAGGCCGAGTGTTTGCATATCACCTCTGCATCCTCCCGTGGGCTGTACTTAGCTCCAGATTACCTTTTGTACCTATCATGGCATGTGTGCTACACTGTAAGTAGTCATGCTGTGTTGTTCAGAGAATGTCAAAGAGGAAGGTTCATATATGTTGAGTACAGACGTAATTTTTCCTAATGTTTTTAACCCACAGCTGGCTAAACCCATGGCTATTTGAATCTGAAGTACAGAATCCTAACTGTGTGCTACGTGAAGCTAGGGCTTCAAACCACTTCTGATGCTGATGCTGCAATTCCCACCTTCATCTCCAGGTGATGGACATTTCTCAAGAGGGGCCCCATCCGTGCTTCCCAAATAAACGATCTCTGAAGAGAAAGAATTTGACTTACCCCAGCTTCTGCAAGTGACACTGTTGTTCCTTCATCTTTTCACACAAAACTTGAACTCCTGAGTCTCCCAGGGCGTTTTCTCCAATGTACAGTCTGGTCAGAGAATGGTTGGAGCTCAGAACCAGTGCGAGATCCTGACAGCATGCAGCTGTGAGACAGCAGCCGACCAGCCTTCCATGCAGAGGGGACAAGGTCAGTGCCATCTCCCACGGACTCTGTACCACGGGCTGGGAGACCTGTGCCTGCTCCTGCCCTGCTCGGCTAAAGTCTGCACCTTAGCCCCACTCAGTTCGTATCCCCGTCCCCGTCTGAAGAAGTAACACGCAGTAAGTCCATTCCTGCACAAGAACATCTTTACTTCTCCCTTCATCTATTTTATTGAAATAAAATGCATATATGTGGTCAAAATGCATATATGGGGTCAAGGGAGACAGCTCAGACGGCTCAGTGAGTAAAAGCACTTGCTACCAAGCCTGACAACCTAAGTTTAGTCCCAGAACCCACAAAGTAGGAGAGAGATGACTCCAAAAAGTTGTCCTCTGACCTTCACACAAACTCCATGGCATGCACTTACGTGCTAGCGCACATACATACATACATACATACACACACACTAATATAAAAACAGATTTTTAATGTATGTGTGGTAAAATCTGTCCTCTTAAGCACTTTCAGAATTGTATTGAGGCCTGGTAGCAGAGGCCTGCAGTCCCAGCTACTCAGGAGGCTAAGGCAAGAGGATCAAAAGCTCAGGGGTCCCTGGGCACCTTAGCAAGACCCTGACTCAATATGAAAAAGGAAGGGGGTGGGGTATAGTGCTTGCCTAGCTTGTGAGAGGACCTAGATCCAGCCTCTAGCAGTAGAAGAAGAGGGAGGAGGAGGAAAGGAGGGAGAGAAGGAGGAGGAAGAGGAAGAGGA
The DNA here is from genome assembly GCA_964023405.1 of Apodemus agrarius. Lineage (NCBI taxonomy): Eukaryota > Metazoa > Chordata > Mammalia > Rodentia > Muridae > Apodemus > Apodemus agrarius. Next base: position 44,541,118 of record OZ030015.1, on the reverse strand, counting down.
GGAGAAAGACAACTTCATGTTCTTAAAAGCAACCAACATCACTATCCATTTCTGATCACCTTTCAATTTACAAAACTGAAACGCTCTCTACCTGTTAAAACAAAACAAACAAACAAGCAAAAACCTCCCATTCATTCCTACCTGGTCCTGGAAGCTTCCGTTGTGCCCTATGTTGTGAATTTAAGTAATGTTATGTAAGTGTTTGCCCTTTGAGACAGATTTATCTCACCCTCTTAAGATATTACACCCTCAAGGCTCACAAAGATCTTGGCAAGTGTCCCAATTTGTTCAAAGCTGTGTATGTGCAGATACCACCTTCTGACCATTGTCCATCAACATACATGGAAAAGTTTCTAACCTTTGGCTGCTGTTACTGACACGCTCCGGACTTGGTTGTGCAAACACAGTTGCACAGCTACCAGACACATCCGAAAACCCACGGATCCAGTGCAGGTCAACACTCACGTGAGCATCCCCGTGCTGGCTGCCAGGCTTTAGTTTACATCTTCCTTGTTGGTATTTTACGTTCCTACTAGAGCAGGGGTTCTCAGCCTTCCTAGTGCTGTGACCCCTTAATGCAAACCCTCGTGCTGTGGTGACCCCCAACTGTAACACTATTTTCATTGCTACTTCATGACTGTGATTTTGTTTCTGCAAATATCTGTGTTTTCTGGTGCTCTTAGGGAATTCCTGTGAAAGGGTTGTTTGGCCCCCAACAGGGTCTTGACCCACAAGTTGAGAACAACAGCATTAAAGAGATAAAAAGGTCCAGTTCTCCAAGCCCTTGCCAACACTAGTCTGGTTTCTTATTTGTTTGTTATGGGTTTGTTTTCTATAATCATGGTGATGAGCTATGAGACACCACCACCTCATCAAGTTGGTTTTTGTTTCTGTCTTTTTGTTTTTTGTTTTTTTTTGTTTGTTTGTTTTGTTTTGGGGGGATTTGTTTTTTGAGACAGGGTTTCTCTGTATAGCTCTGGCTGTCCTGGAACTCGCTCTGTAGACCAGGCTGGCCTCGAACTTAGAAATCTGCCTGCCTCTGACTCCCAGAGTGCTGGGATTACAGGCATGCACCACCACTGCCCAGCTTTTTTTTTTTTTTTTTTTTAAAGATTTATTTATTAGGTATATGAGTACACTGTAGCTGTCTTCAGACACCCCAGAAGAGGGCATCAGATCCCATTACACATGGTTGTGAGCCACCATATGGTTGCTGGGATTTGAACTCAGGACCTCTGGAAGAGCAGTCAGTTCTCTTAATAGCTGAGTTATCTCTCGAGCCCTTTGGTTTTTGTTTTTATTTGGTTGTTTGTTTGTTTGTGTTTTTGTTTTGAGACAGGGTCTCATGTAGCCCAGACTGGCCAAAAATATGTAACCAAAAATGAGTTTCAGCTTTTGATCCTTCTGCTGCCACATCTGGTTTGCTGGTTTTATTTGGCACTGAAAATCAGACTTTGGGCTTCACACACGTTAGACAGACACTCTTCACTGAGCCACATGCCCAGCCCATAAGCGCTCTCTTACCTTTTTAGAATTCTCCTCTCCTAGAAGCATTCAGCAGGGACACCACACAATAAATGTTCTATTGCTTAAGCACTGCTTTTATTCTATTTAGCGTCAGGAATTATTATGAGTTCTCAAAACTGGTCTACCATGATGCTTCGCAGTGCTTCTGTTTTCTCAGATGTCTTAAAGATAGGCATCGTCTATCTGATTATTTATAAACACACACACACACACACACACACACACACGCACACGCACACGCACACGCACACGCACACGCACACGCACACCACTGTTATATTTTCACATGTAACTTCCCCCACAGCAATCACTGGCTGACTGACGACTGGCAAGCCAGCAGAAGGGAGCACGGGAAGTCCTCCAGGCCACTGAGGGTGCTCTCGCCCTCACACAGAGCTGACAGCTCATGTGTCTGTCTCCCTGAAGCAGAGCTCCTGACAGGGCCCTCCGAGGCAGGTCTGCCTGAGGAAGGGAGGCCAGACTCACCAGAGCTTCTGTAGGTTGCAGAGCAGATGCTTCAGGCCCACACACAGCAGTCTGACTCCGAAGTCCCCCAGGGCATTGTCGCTGAGGTCCAGCTCCACCAGTTTCTGGCTGCTGCTCAGGACAGAGGAGATGTCCAAGCAGCACTGATGGGACAGTCCGCAGCGCCCCAACCTTCACAGCAAGTACAGAAAAGACATCAGAGTGTGGCCTCTCTCAGGAGCTAGAGCCTACATGTGCCCCATGCTACATGTTCAAATATGCGGAGGGAGGTGAAACCTCTGGGAACTGGAGCCTGTAGGAAGACATGTGGGACGTGTGGACACTGATGGGGGTGATCTTAAGTTAGAGATATTGAAATACTGTTCAGTCTCTCTGTCTCTGTCTCTGTCTGTCATCTGTCTCTGACTCTCTGTCTCTCCCACCCACCCCCGCCCCCTCTCTCGCTCTCTTCCTCCTTTGTTCCTTAGCTATGATGTGCATAGACTCCTCTACCATATAATCCTACCACAGCTCATCACAACAGACTGACCACAGGCTAGACCATGAGCCAAAACAACGCTTTCCTCCTTTTCAATGACTATCTCAGGTGCTTATCTAATGGATGGAGAGCCGGCTCACACAGCTCCTTTGTTGTTATCGTTCTCCAGTCTGGGTGCAGTTTCTGCATCAGGCAGGAGCAGGTGTGTTCTGGGGTAACCAGCACTCCTGAGCAATGCATAGGACACCTTAGAAGTGGGGGTGGGGGCCTTGTGTGCACCAAGCTCACATTGATCTAAGTTTCAGGTAGACAAAGGGTACCTCCTGTTTTATTTTTTAATATTTATTTATTATATGTAAGTACACTGTAGCTATCTTCAGACATTCCAGAAGAGGACGTCAGATCTCATTACAGATGGTTGTGAGCCACCATGTAGTTGCTGGGATTTGAACTCAGTACCTTCCAAAGAACAGTCAGTGTTCTTACACACTGAGCCATCTCTCCAGCCCACCTCCTGGTTTGTAAATGAAAAGGGAGGTGAGCCTGGAGCCCCTGCCTTCCAGAGTTTCCAATGGTTGAAGCCCACTCGCTAGGCATGTGTCTCTAGAGTTCTCATCTCCATGACAAAAAGTCTTACATGTACTATGACAATTTCATGCCAGTGCTCTCTCTACACTGAGGAGAAATTTAGAAGCAGAACTGACAGGTAATCTCATAAAGTTCTTTTTCTTCGGGGTGGGTCAGGGACACCAAAGCCACATGCAGGAAGGCACAGATAGGAAGGATGGGGAAAGTTAGAGCCTCTCTCTGCTTCCCAAAGTGACAGCACCTTGGCACATGTGTCCTTCACTGACTTTCCCTCTTGGGTGAACAGATCTCCGTGAGCCACAGAGAAGAGCTGTGGGGAAATGTCATCAGCAAAGCTAAGCTCAGGTCTGGTCAGTGCCCCAATTTGTGAGTTCCTTTATTATTTGGCTGTGGTTTGTCCCCAGGAGGGGGACAAAGTCTTCAGTGTGGTGATGTGAGAGGGGCTGAAACCTCTAAGGGATGAGGCTAGGTCCAAAATAATGGTGTCACTATAATCACGGCTCTCCAAAGGAGTGAGAGGGGTTTTCTCAGGATTCAGTTAGGTCTCCACAGTAAGGAAGTGACTCAGCGGGTAAAGGTTCTTGCTACCCTAACTCAATGACCTCAGTTCTATCTATATCGGCAATCAATTTCCAAACTTGTCCTCTGACTTCCACATGCATGTTGTGACATGTGCAGGCCCACATACACACAGACATAGATAATACAACACACACACACATCACATCACAAATTTTTAAAGAAAAAAATTAAAATGTTCTTTTTTTAATTGTATGGGTGTTTTAATTTTAAAATGTATGTATATATTTAAAGTTAAACAAAATAGCCGGGCGTGGTGGCGCACGCCTGTAATCCCAGCACTTGGGAGGCAGAGGCAGGTGGATTTCTGAGTTCGAGGCCAGCCTGGTCTCCAGAGTGAGTTCCAGGACAGCCAGGACTATACAGAGAAACCCTGTCTCTAAAAAAAAAAAAAAAAAAAAAAAAGTTAATAAAGCACAGAATGGGATATATGAAATTCAGAAGCATAAGACAGTTATATAGCTCATAGGCTAGAAGGGAAAACATTGAAATATACTATGGGGCTGGAGAGATGGCTCAGCGGTTAAGAGCACTGACTGTTCTTCCAGAAGTCCTGAGTTCAATTCCCAGCAACTACATAGTGGCTCACAACCATCTGTAATGGGATCTGACACCCTCTTCTGGTGTGTCTGAAGAGAGCAACAGTGTACTCATACATAAAATAAATACATCTTTTTTAAAAAAAGAAATATACTATGGAATGGACTTTGTGGCAATGCTATAGTAAGTTAATGTGGGGAATGCATCCAAAAGAAAATTTATCAAAATAACACAACAAAAATCTACAGCTAACAAGCCAACAAAGGAAAATGGAATAATTATTAGTTTTCAATAACACTCAGAAATAATAAAATAATTCTCAATAATATAAAGCCACTCGGAAAGCAGAATGGGGGAATTAATTATTTTTATGTGTTATGAATGTTTTGCCTGAATGTACATCTGTTTACCAAACTTGGGTTCTCTGCCAGTACAGCAAGAGCTCTTAGCTGCCAAGCTATTTCTCCAATATCCCAAGTGTGGTTCCCCACACCACATGGTAGCTTACAGCTATCCATTAGTACAGTTCCAGGGAATCCAGTACCTTCTTCTGGCCTCTGAGGGCACCAGGCATGCACATGGTACACAGACATACATACAGGCAAAACATTCAGACACATAAAATAAATAAATCTAAAAGAAAAGAAAAAGCAGATGTGGAGAGGCAAAACACCCAACATCCTTCTGATGCACACATACTCTTAAAGACTGACATGTTCACGTGTTGCAAAGATCATAGCAAAATAACAGAAATTCTTCCCCAGAGTCGTAAGCTAAGCTTACTATAACATCCAGCACAGTGTCCCCGGCCCTGAGCTGGCCAAGTGAGGATGAGAGAAAGTGAACAGCAGCTTATACACAAAGTAAAATTGAGTTTAAAGAAATGGTGTTGGGGGCTGGAGACATGGCTCAGCGGTTAAGAGCACTGACTGTTCTTCCGAAGGTCCTGAGTTCAAATCCCAGCAACCACATGGTGGCTCACAACCATCCGTAATGAGATCTGACGCCCTCTTCTGGTGTGTCTGAAGACAGCTACAGTGAACTTACATATAATAAATTTAAAAAATGGTGTTGGGATGGTGTACAGTCTGAGCAATAGGAAGATATAGAAATGCTCTAAAGAAATGAACGTAACGGCCAGGATGCCACCTCACACTCATATCCCACTAAAGAAGCTGAGGAAGAGAGATGGCTGGAGCCAGAAAGCAGAAGAGCAGCCTGGGCAGCATCCTGAAACCCTGTCTTTTAAATAAGTAAACAAACAATTTCAAAGAGCTGTGTAACTTGTTAAAATTTCAGATGCTACATGCATCCAGAGTATGTGTCAAATAGAGCAGGAGGGACGCCCAGGGGCCCAGCTGGAGGCTCAGATGCTCAGACTATGGCGTGTAAATCACAGGAGGCTGAACACGTGGGTAGCTCCAGTGAGGCCAGCCAGAGGAGATACACTTTTCATCCCCACAGCAGCATCTGTGATGAAACGTCCCAGTTCTCACCCAGAAGCCTGGTCCATGAAAAAAATGGAAGACACAGCCTTTGTTTTGTCACCAACAAACAGCTGTCTTCAGTTCTTCTTCATCTTCCCCACCTACAGATTTCTAAACTCACCCCCAGCTCATTCAGTCAGCACAATTATAATAGAACCAAACTGTCCCTCCAAAGCTTCATGTATCTACGCTCCACCCCATAAGACCACAGTGTGTGACCATATTTGGAAATAGGCGCTTCAAACAGGTAGTTGAAATGAATCCAGTGTTAGCCCTAGTGCAGTCGGATTGACATCAGTAGAAAAGGCTGTTAGAGGTTAGAGAACAGACACACAGCTGGAAGATGATGCAAAGACTTAAGGAGAAAATGGCAACCTACAAGCCAAGGAGAGGGACTCAGAACAGACCAACCAGTGGATATGTGACGCTGGACTCCGAACATACAAATCTCAGTTAAAGCCATTAGGGATTGGCCCTTGGTTCTTTTTTACAGTAGCCCTGGGGACAACTGACCAGACCCATCAAGTCTTCCTCTACTGTCTCCTCCTGATCATTCTACACACTCACACACACACACACACACACACACACACACACGGACTTACCACAGTCTCTGAATGTTACAGCCTGGGTGCTGGAGTGCCTCGCAGAGCACCCTCATGCCGGGATCCCCCAGGGTATTGTCACTGAGGTCCAGTTCAGTGAGGCTCCGGTTGGTGCTTAGACTTGAGAAGAGACCTCGACAGAAGCTGGAAGTGAGGCAGCAGTTCACCAGTCTAGAATGGCAAGGGAGGAGGACAGAAAAGAACAGAGAACGTCAGTTTCCAGTAACAACAAACAGGGGTCCTGGCACCTGTTCCTAGAAGGGTCTCCTGAGGGTTAAGCCACAGCCACAGATCTACTGTTCATTAGGAGGGAAGAGAAGCAGCAAGCTGGTCTTGGGTAGAGAGGTTCCTTCTGAGATGCAAATAAGTAACGCTTGGCTTATTGCAAACACCTTCAGGCACCCGTGAGACAGCTGTTGTGCCCTGGCCTGAGCTTGCAGCTTGAGTGGCCAAGGAGGGTTATCAGGAGTGTTGTCCAAAAGCTTGAGGCCAGGCTGCAACCACGGAAGTAAAGTCTGTGTCTTAAAAAAAGAGACACAGCTACCCTGGCAGTTTTAAATTTTTATAGTCATTTCCAGGGAGTCACATTAGAATACCTCTTAGCACTCATTAAAATGCGGGACAGGATGTGCTCAGAGGGTAAAACATATTCCACTAGCCTATCTGAGGCCTGGATTGGGTCCCTAACCGAATCCTAACCTAAGGACAGAGCATGTGTGCCAAGGCCTGTAGTCCTGGTACTCAGAACGCGACTGCCACGCTTTCGTTGGTTGAAAGCAACTCATGCTTCACTGAGACTCTCCAAGAAGATTAAGAGCTCAAGGTCATTCTCAGTTAAAGAGTGAGTTCAGGCTCGACGCTAGCCTGGGCTCCAGGGAACCCTAGCTTTAGAAAAGAGTTGAGCTTCTTTGTATAGACACAGGACTGGGTTTGTGACTCTGGACCTCTGGTGGGGATATACTCTTAGTTAGTCCTCTTAGAAGGTTCTGTGATGGCCTCTACCCTGCAAGTAAGCTGAAGGGAGGCTCACTTCTCCTCGGGGCTGTAGCAGAGTCCCTGTCCTTGCCCATCAGTGCGTGGTCCTTGTCAGGCCTATTACCACTTCTCCACCTTGTATCAGGTCCTTAAGGAGCAAGTCGGCCTTCTCCTATCTCCCCTCTCGTCCCCCCTCCCACTGGGACAGTCTGCATGTCCACCCTATCCTTAAAAAGCCCAGGACAGGACGAGGGGATCAGGAGGTGAGGAGGACAGTGGGCCATGCTGACAGACCCTCAGAGAATATAGCATCTTGTGCAAGGGAGACCCGTGGAGCTGCTTTCTTCCTCCCACCACGTAAAAACAGCCTATGGGACCTCCTGTCTTCAGACGTCCCGTTCTCCACAAATATAATAAATAAGCCTTTTATATTCAAAAATAACCTAGTCTCAGGCCTCCATTACAGCAGCATGGGTTGAAGAACAGTGTGCTAGAGCTATGCTAGGATACAAGCAATGGACGTCTACAGCCGTATCCACGCCGTGCCACGGTCCACCCGATGCTGTGCGCTGAAGCGATATTCTCCCAAACGCTTACTTCGTAGTTCATTGGGTTTCGTTCTCAATCCCATTCATCCATCTAGCGTGAGATGCTCTCAACCAACAGAAGGGTGGCAGTTGTGTTATCACGAAGCTTGGCAATTATATTTCAAAAATAATTGGAAATAGAGGAGAGAAAGGAAGGAAGAAGGAAGGAAGGGAGGGAGGGAGGGAGGGAGGAAGGAAAGGAAGGAAGGAAGGAAGGAAGGAAGGGCGAAGAAAAGGAGCCAGAAATCATAAGGCACATGCTACCATCTGCCTGAAGCCAGATTTCCTTACCTGGAAGAACAGGCAATATGAGAGTCTGGAAAAACACACCGGACCTGGTCCAAGGGCTGACTTCCTGTTTTCTCTTCTTCCTCCTTGGGTGAGTTGTGGAGAAACCCCAGGGAAAGTGTTTTTACCCTATGACAGTTCTTAATACAAAAGGAAGAAACCACGTGGTCCATTCTGGTAGAGAGGTTGATCTCAATTTTGGGGAAGTGGTCCATGGCGCTCTGCACAAAGTCTTCCTCCTGCATCTCGTACAGGCAGTAGAAGAGCTCCAGCTGGCTGGGTTGCCGCTGCACATTCTTGGTCTGGGCTTTCACTTCAATCCACTTTAGCAGCTCCAGTCTGACTTGCTGAGAGATCTTGCAACTTAGTTTCTTCTCCAAATAAGAGGTTCTCTCCTGGTTTACAAGGCCAAAGAGGAAACGGACAACAAAAATGAGATAGCCTTTCTCAAACTTGCCGTAATTTTCCAGGAGGACCTTCACATCTCGGTTCAGAAGATCCGAACAACCCGCGGGCCCCTTCCTCGCGGTCACCCCCTCTTCCTCCTCTTCCAGCAAATAGTACATAGCCGCGAAGAACTCCTGGAAAGTCATGTGACTGAAGCTGTAGAACCTCTCGCAGTCCACTTCCTTCTGGAACACGTTCATCCTCAGGAAAGCGGAGACGTCGGTCTTCTGCAGGCCGTGTTTCCGCAGATCACACTCCTCGAACAGGATTTTCTGGTTCCAGATTCCGTCCGCAGCCAGTGAACAGAGCCCCCGAAGGTAGACCGAGAAGAGATGCTCCTCGCCGCCGCCGCCGCCGCCGCCGCCCCGCGATTGCAGCAGGCTGGAAAGGAAGAAGACGTAGACGGCGGTGGTGGTTTTGGAGGTCTGGGCCAGGCTCTTCCCGGTCTCCATCTGCTGCTTCAGCCCCGTGCACACGATCCAGCAGACCAGGGGGATGAAGCACATGGTGAAGAGGATCTCATTTTCTTGGATCAGCCTGAAGGCCTCCCTGGCCTGCAGCTCATTGGAGAAATACTTAAAAAAGTACTCCTTCCTTTTGGCCTCAGAGAAACCTAGAATCTCCACGTGGCGGGGGTGGTCCAGGAGATGCTGCAGCTTCTCCAAGGCTACGGGCCTCGTCGTAATCAACAGAGAGGCCTTGGGCAGCAGTTTCTTCCGGATGAGGCTGCTTAGCAGAATGTCTCCCCGCACAGCCTTCTGCCAGTCTGTGCACACCTCCCCAATGTGCTCGTCAAAGGCCCCCTGCAGCTCATCAAAGCCATCCATGAGGAAGAGGATCCTGGAGGGCTTACGCAGGATCTTGCACACTGGTGGGTTTGGGTCGGGCCAGCAGCTGACAATCAGGTCGGCTAGACTCCTGGGTGTCCCGAGGCTTACCTCTCGACAGTGGATAAAGAACAAATAATCAAATTTGTCTTTGAAGAGCTTCCCCAGTGCCCAGTCCAGCATGATCTTCCTGGCTAGGATTGTTTTCCCGATGCCTGCTGCTCCCTGGAACACCACTGTGTGCACAGGCTCCGAGTGCTCATCCTCGGGCTCAAACAGCAACTCCAGCTTAAAGGAACTCATGGGTCTGTCCCACATTTTAGTCCTGCCGATGGTCAGGAGCTCGTGCTCCCTCTCCTGCTTGCTCGGATGCTCCTTGACCAGTTGGAGCTGAGTGTAGCGTCTGTTGAGGTCCACACTCTCACCCAGACGTGCATTCCTGTCTTTGATAGAGTAGAACCTGCTCCTCACGTGTCTTCTGTACATCTTACAGTAATCTGCAGTAGAAACAGAAAGGTAGAATCCAGGAAAAGCCCACACATCTATTCCCCAACAATAAGCTGTTAGCGGACCTCTGCTGTTACAGGAGGAACATTAAGAATGATAAGGATTCGGGGTTGGAGAGATGACTCAGCGGTTAAGAGCTCTGACTACTCTTCCAAAGGTCTTGAGTTCAATTCCCAGCACCCACATGGTGGCTCACAACCATCTGTAATGGGATCCAGTGCCCTCTTCTGGTGTGTCTGAAGACAGCGACAGTGTACTCATATAAATGAAATAAATAAATCTTAAAAAAAAAAGAATTGTGAGGATTCAAGAACAACAACAACAAAATGCAGAGTGCTGACTGTCAACTAGAGAGCAGTGAGCTCGCCAAACATTCAAATGTATAAATCGAGCTGTAGTCATGGATGCAATAGTGGCACAATGGTTATGGCCAGAGCCAACCGTTTTATGATTGGTTTGGAGCCTGTGTGGCTGCTGCGATCCGTAAGCCTTGGCAGCCATGAGTTCTCCAGGGATCTCATTATATCTATTGCTGTTTTCCAAATTTGTATGGAAGCAACATAAAATGCAAGTAAATATTAAAACATGGCCATGTGCCTAAAAGGAAGCCAATGACTGATACCCTAGAAGAAGTAAGGATTGGCTTAGAAAAATATGTGGTATGGCCGGACAGAGGGCTCAAAAATATAAGAAAAATAGGAGGTATCATTTGTCTCTACTGCTCGAGCGTATCAAAAGTGACCCAAAATTCTGGTGTCAATTACTTCGCATTCATGATAGGGCGGAAGCCAGCACTGTGCCCTCCATCCAGGAAATCTGTTATTTAAGCCTCATACCTTTAGTCTGAAGCCCATGTCCACCTGTAGCAAACCCCTTCCCTGGGACATTAGGAAGCCATGTGTGAATGTGCGTCTGCGTCTCCTGTGAGGGCAGACGTCCTGAGGAAGGTCGTCTTCTCCACAGAAGCTTCTCTGCTTCCCAGTTCCTTAGCCCCCTGTTCCAAGTCTCAAAACCAAGTGGAAAGCAGCAGCTTGACGCATACCTTTCTTTTTTTTGCAATTCGAGATGCGGGAGAGATATCCCAGCAAGCCCATCCACTCCTCTTCAAGGCTGTCTTCCTGACATACCACAGAGAGATTAGGCACACATGCGTCATCTACACACAAAAGAAAAGAACACCAAGTACATCAAAAAGTCCTAACACGGAGACTAGAACTGAACCTAGTCTATGGGGTACGTCAAAGGCCCCTACTCTACTCCTTCTGAATTAAATGTGGCTTAGCCAGGCATGAGAGCATGTACCTCTAAGCTTAGCACTTGGGAAATGGAGGCAGGAAGATCAGAACTTCAGAGTTATCCTCAGCTACCTAATGAGTTCAAGGCCAGCCTGGGCTACATGAGATCATGTCTCAAAGAGAAAAAACAAAGAAAAAGGAAAAAAAAAAAGCCGTAGGAGAGGGAGTAAACATGGCTCAGGGGTTGCAGACTCGTGATAGTTAGGGCATCAAAAGCCTAGCAGGCATGACTCTGCTGGCCTCACTCCGAAAGGAGAGCTATCAATCATTAGACAGAACCGTGTCCCTAGGCTCAGAATGTCTTTCCCAGGCCCAGAAATCCATCCAGAGAACATATGAGATCGAATGGTATTTCCTTTGCCGATGTCATCTGTCCCTGGATGTCCCAGACACTCTGATTTAGCGTCCATGTGCAAGATCCACAGTGTTCTCCTGACAGGTTTCCCCCTCCCCTGAGCTCAGCTGGATGTATGTAGCCCACACGGGCCACATCCTATGCTGTTGAGTCTAGATTTCTAGGTCTTCAGAAGGGAACACTGACAGCCAGTCTAATTAAGTAGTTCAGAACAACAGCTTACTAAATTCACATGGCAAAGTTTGAAAGTGCTGGATATCGCTCTACTCGAAGCAGTTCTTTTTACTCTGGGCTGAGGCTTTGGCATCATTATCCATGGAAATGTCCAAGGTGATTCCAACAGGTACCTACAGCCAAGAACCACGTAGCTGAATAAAATGGACTTTCCTCCTAGGGGAAATCCAGGAATATAACAAAAGTTCCCACCAGAAAAAGACAGAACAGATCAAAGACACAGACGTACTCCTGTGAATGTGGGATTTTTCTGGATGATAATGTCAGGGATGTAGCCTAGCTGGTAGAGCGCCTTCCTAGTATGGATATAAGCCAGGCAGGGTGTTAGAACACAGACCTCGCACCCAGGAAGGGAAGGCAGGAGCGGCAGGAGGTCAGGGTCATCCTCAGATGCACAGTGAGCGTGAGGCCAGACTGTTATATATAAGACCCTGTCTAAAGAAGGCCAGACAGGAGAGAAGAAGGGAAGAGAAAGGAAAGCACCACTGACCACGGAATCACAAAACAAAAATCCAAACATCCGTGCAAACACCAAAGCTCAGCCCAATTCTCACGTAATGTCTCACTGCAACCCCCAAAAGAACTTCAAATACTGAAGACAATTTTTATACCTAAAATCTAGATATAAAAGTCAACGTCTCGTCGGGCGGTGGTGGCACATGCCTTTAATCCCAGCACTTGGGAGGCAGAGGCAGGCAGATTTCTGAGTTCGAGGCCAGCCTGGTCTACAGAGTGAGTTCCAGGACAGCCACGGCTACACAGAGAAACTCTGTCTTGGAAAAAAAAAAAAGTCAACGTCTCATGGCTATACCTTTATAGTCTTACCTGGCCTTTTGCTCTTACTATGACTGACCCTGGGGAGCCCTGAGGAATTAGAACCACTCCCCTGCCCATGTCCTTCATTTGATGATAGCACTAGGAACTACACCTTGGAATTATTGAAAGAAAAACAAAACCTGTTAAGACTGCCTTGTCTGTCCAGGGGTGCCTGGAGCGGGCTCTGTGATTAAGAGCACGAGCTCTTCCAGAGGACCTGGATCAGTTCCCAGCACCCACATGACGGCTCACAACTGTCTGTAGCTCCAGTTGTGGGGAACGATATTCCCTAGTCTAGCCTCCTCCGGGGCCAACACGTGCATGGTGCACATAAGGACATGCAGGGAAACACTCACAAGCATACATTTTTTTGTGGTTTTCCGTTTTTGTGTGTGTGTGTGTGTGTGTGTTTTGAAACCTGATCTCTTTATTATATAGTCCTGATTGTCCTGGAACTTGCCCTGTAGACCAGGTTGGCCTCTAACTCCCATAGATCCACTTGCCTCTGCTTCTGAAGTACTGGGAATAAAGACATGTACCAGTACATCGAGTCCAAAATAAATCTTATAAAAAACAAACAAACAAGTAAAACCCAACTACCTAGTATAGAACCAGAGAGAGCTGGGTCAGGGGGTAAAGGCACGGACCGGATGACCTGAATTTGATCCCCAAGACCTACACGGTAAAAGCAATCAACCCTGTAAGTTGTCCTCTGACACCCACACGTGTGCTACAACACACACATCCAAGCACACAAAATAAATAGCTAAAAACATTGAATGTTTTAATTTGAAAAAAAATCTAGAATTGCTCAGTCAGGACTTGTATTGCTGAGATTAACACTTCACTTCTGTTGTACACGTTCTCAGGACAGGAACAATTACAGCTACATCGTGATGTGCGATTGGACTGTCACATAGCTCTGTCTCTTTCTCCTGGGTCACCATTGCCTTACCACATATCTCCTCATCTCCAATGGACTCAGTGGTGTAGAGATGGAACCCAGGTCCCTGTGCATAACAGGGAGGCGCTCTACCACTGAGTATCACTACCCCAGCATCCCTACTGCCTGTGGTTACTTCCGTCCGTCCGTCCGTCCATCGCTCCCACTCAGCATCCTCTGCCTGGGACCTCCCTGGTTATTCTAAATCCCGTCTGCTGCTTCCCTGCTTCAGAGCAGACAAGCATCTGCTGGGAGCTGGTTGGGGAAACTAGAGGAAGACCTCAGCACTGAGCAGACTTGAGAGTGTGGAACCAGCCACAATAGGCTCCTGGGAGTAAGTAAAGACTGAGCCTGGAGTTTTTACAGAATTAGGAAAAACACACTGTTCCCTCCCACCCTCTCATATCCCACCGGGAGAGAAGGAAAGCCTATGATAATAAATTAACACTTCAAACATGTAAATAAAGGACATGATCTCTCAGCATTTAGAAAAGAGGACTCTGAGTTTGGAGCCAGCCTGGGCTACTTGAGACTAACTCAAAACCAGAGAAAGGGATATGTTGAACGTAGTTATCCATAGCAAATAGATATGCACAGATGAGACAAGCACAATATAATAGACACATGAATATTCATCACTAATCTTCTTAAAGAAGGAAATTCTGATATACCTGAAGACATTATGCCAAGTGAAATAAGCCAGCCACAAGAGACAGACACTTTATGGGACATAAGGTGAGGGGGGGAACTTGAATGGGGAAAGCCTTTGGAATGTAAACAAAGAATATAGAAAATAATAAATATATATATAAAAAAGAGAGACAGACACTTCATGACTCCATCTGTGCGATGAATATGTAGTGGCAAAGTTCACAGGGACAGAAGACAGAATGGTGGTTGCTAGGAGATGGGGTTAGGGAATGGAGACTTATCATCTAGTATGTTAGGAGCTTCAGTTGTGCAAGATGAGAAGTTGGTTGCACAACCACATGTTTCCTTGTTGCTAAGCCATATATGTGAAATTACTAAAATTCCACCTTTTATGTCATGTGTACTTTACTGTAAGACAAAAGAAAAAAAAAACACCAAAACCAAAACCCTTCTGCTCACTCACTCCACTCTGGCTGGTCCTTCTTAGCTTTCTCCGAGAGGTCCCGCCTGTTGATCGCTGCGAAGATCCACACAGCCATGGCCCATGCCTTCTCCTCCCCATTGAAGTCAATCATGAGTGTGGCCAGATCCAAGTGATCTGCCTTCTCCATCTGGCCCCTGGGGATTGGGACGCATCCTTTCTCGGGCGGGTAATCTTCCAAATGCATTTTGAATTTCTTGAGGTCCACATCTTCAAGGTCCTCGAGATACTGGGCCAGCTTGCAGCGGACACTTGTCATCTTCAGCAGCACTTCCGAGGGTCTTTGGGCTTAGGTCCACACTGGCAGAGCGGGAGTGAAAACCCCACGGGAGGAAAGAAAAGTCTCCACTTCCAGAAAACGACGTTCTCAGAAACCCAGAAAACTAGATGCTAACATTGAAACATCTAAGGGTACCCCGTGGATTGGTACAGGTTTTTAAGTTTCTTAACTCAGCAAATTCAAAGGAAAAGAAATACCACTTGATTCTGTGAATTACCATCTCTGACTTAGTAAGAACTGAGTAAGGCAAACCAGAAAGTTCTCTTAGCTTGATCCAGGAGTATGTCCTGAGCCATGGAAGAAGTCCCTCTGTAGAGATAAAAGCAAGGAAACCATTAACACAATCAGATGTGGTACCCAGAGAGCAAACATACACAAGGCCACCAGGACTCGTGTGTGACCAGAAGCCATGGTGACGAGGCCGGGACCTGGACACAGTCTTCATTGTTTCTCAACCTCAGCTTCCTCATCCGGTCACTGAGAAAGCAGAAGAGATTGCTTCCCAATTTCTTTTAATGGAAAGCTCTGGTTTCTTGCCTTTAATTTCATCTGAAGGAAAGGTACAAAGGAAGGAGAAAGCCAAGAGAAAATACGCCATAGTAACCGCAGAGCAGGAGAAGTGAGGGACTCAGCCCAGACAGATGGACAGTCAATCCTTCAGCGCTGCTCCATTTCCCGCTGACAGACAGAACCCAATCAGGTGGAATTGGGTGCACAGAAAGGAGAAGGCCACATATGCACACCGCTTTAACGGCTCTTTGGACATTTCACACCTATGGGTCTCGATGCTGCCCTGATTCTCTTTATCTTTCTCACCCAGTTTCTCAACTGAGGTGTGCAGGATCCTTCTGCTGAGTAGCAGAGACACTGAGTGGATTCCTCAGACTGAATCCATAAACGGTAGAGGGCAGGGCCTGGAAGATGGTGACTGACGGTCTTTGGATTGATATTCATGTGACAGCAAGGTGACATTCATGGTGCCCCAAGCTCACCGTTCCTGTTTCCTGTCCACTCTCGCATCTCCTCCCCCTGTCTCCTAGGTGCTTCACATCTTTCTTTCTGTCGTCCTAGTGTGTTTGCTGACGCTGCCCCAGTGCCACAAATCTGCCTAGATTTTTAAATTCTTTTTGTTTGTTTGTTTGGTTGGTTGGTTTGGTTTTTTTGAAGACAGGATTTCTCTGTATAGCCCTGGCTGTCCTGGAACTCACTCTGTAGACCAGGCTGGCTTCAAACTCAGAAATCTGCCTGCCTCTGCCTCCCAAGTGCTGGGATTAAAGGCATGCGCCACAACTGCCCGGTGCAACAACTGCCCGGTGCCGCCTAGATTTTTGACCCCTTCAGTTCCCAGTCTTTCCCAGGAGCTTTCAGCCCTCTGCTCCCTGCCACTATAGCTTTTCTCTTTACATTAGCTGCCCCCTGGGCTTCCAGCACATTCCCTCACAGGCAGTCAACCCTCTGCTGCCCTGAGTGGATACTGTTGAAATCCTAGGGAGCTATAATTGCTTCTAGTGCCTGTGTGTGTGCACACACACACACAGACACACAGACATCTCCCCAACATGCAAGAAACACATAAAGGCAAGCAGAACATCCCAGAAATAATTTAAAGTTAGATGAGTCTAAAAGAAATTCCTTGTTGCTGGGCAGTGGTAGGCCATGCCTTTAATCCCAGCACTTGGGAGGGAGAGGCAGGCGGATTTCTGAGTTCAAGGCCAGCCTGGTCTACAGAGTGAGTTCCAGGACAGCCAGGGCTACACAGAGAAACCCTGTCTCGAAAAACCAAAAGAAAAAAGAAAAAGAAAAAGAAAGAAAGAAAAAGAAAAAAAGGAAAAGGAAAAAGAAGAAAAAAAGAAAAGAAAGAAAGAAATTCCTTGTCTATTGACTAAGATAAATCATACTATTAAAAATAGCCTCCCATTCCTTCCCTGGATCTTTTACCCACACTGCTCCATGAAACTGTACTCACCCAGACAGCAGCCTTGGACACAGATAAAGGGGAAACAAGATAAATATATAGGGGTCACTGTGACACTGGAGGCAGGAAGGATGTGGCTTCAGGACGTGAACAAGCTTGCATCACTGACAGAGGCAGACTAACCGTTACTCATCTGGATGGATTTTCCAAACCCAAGCAATAGAGTTCTGTGTCTAAGCCCAGGCTGCAGTCCAGAATTCCCCGGGTTCCCTGCAGAAGCCTCTAGAAACAGTGGGGAAAGGTAAAACCTCAGGGCTCAGTGCAGGCTGCGGGCAGCTGTGTGAGGGCTGGGACCCCAGAGAGAGGGAAGTAAGCAGTGGTAAGCAGAACTGGTATGTGGAGAGTTTAGGAGAAGGTCAGGCTCTGAAACTCCAGATTCCAATTTCTTTCTCCTCACATGGAGGTGGTCAGCGGGCAGCTCCAGGGGTTTGGCATCTCCTGTTATTTTTAAAGGCAGAAGTCTTACTCCGTGGCTTTTGGAGTCACCTGTCAGGTTGATGTGGAAAATTGGCTATGTCCCAGGAAAAAGCCAAAGTGGTTGGCTTTCTTTACCCCTGAAGAACAAGGGAACTGATGTCCACACAGACCTGCTTCCCTGCTGCCCTTGAGAACTATAGATCCACTGTCTGTCAAGGACACAGGCTCCAGCCAACTCTGAGCAAGAGGTGCTCTCTCAGTGTCCTGAATGAGGCAGCTACTCATACTAATCTACAGTGCAAGGGCAGACCCACATCTCAGGCTCTGCTGATACAGGGACAGAAGCAACAAGAATTCAACTGCTAAAGCTGAAGAAAAGTATACCAGCCACACTCAGGAAATGAGAGCCCAGCCGGGCAGTGGTGGTGCAGGCCTGTAATCCCAGCACTCTGGGAGGCAGAGGCAGGCGGATTTCTGAGTTCGAGGCCAGACTGGTCTACAGAGTGAGTTCCAGGACAGACCGGGCTATGCAGAGAAACCCTGTCTCAAAAAAAAAAAAAAAAAAAAAAAAAAAGGAAATGAGAGCCCCTATCTGCACAGAAAATTTTTTCTTATAAGTCGGGTTGACTGTGCTATATTTTGCATGTAACAAAAATCCACACTTTTATGAAAACAAATACATAGATCAGTGGAAAATGGTAGAAAGTGCAAAAATAAACCTGAGTTTATGCGAGCAGCTGGTTTTTGACAAGGAAAACCAAGAAGGTGAAAAGGGAAGGTTGATCTCGCCGACAAATGTTCTTCAGCCAGACCCAGTGGTGCAAATCCGTAATACCAGCTGCTTGGGAGACTGAAGCAGGGGATTACAGGTTCAAGACCATCCTGAGCAGCTTCGTGGGACCCTGTCTCAAAATAAGAAAGAAGTGGGATCACACGGCCAGCGGATAGAGCCTTTCCTAGCATGCCCAAGACCCTGGGTCCCATCACTAGGACTGCAAAAAGTAGAGTAATAAAAGATTGGTCTGCAGAAAACTGGATAGTTACATGCCGAAGAATAGAAGTGGCCCCTGCCTGATCTCACACCACATTTAAATCCACTCAAAGTGGTAAAGGTCTAAGCAGATCTGAAGCCCTAAAAGCCTAGAAGACAGGGAAAGCCTGTTAATACTGACAGTGCTGAGGGCTTTTAGATATCTCTTGAGAAGCAATACCGCAAGAGGCAAAATCAAACCAGGACCAATCAAACTACAAAGCTCTGAGGACACAAGGAGTGCCGCGAAGAAGCATCAAACGACCTTGAAGAAGACATTTGTAAACCTCGGATTAGATAAGTGGTTAATATAAAAAATATGCAAGACCCTCATTCAACTACCTAGTAAAGGACACAACACCACTCAAAAGGAATCCAAAGGCCCACGAGCGTGTGAACGAGTTCAGCAGCACCAGCCCTCGGGGAATAGCAAATCCAAACGGCAGAAGTTGTAAATAGAGTGTAGTCGGAGAATGCTTGCCTGGAATGGATGAAGCCCTCCGTTGTTCCCAGCCCCACATTCTCTTGTTGGCGAAGGGTCAGAAAGAGAGCTCAGCAGGTAAAGGAGCTTGCTGTGAGCTTGATGACCCTAGTCCAATCTCTGAAGCCCACATGGTTGAAAGAAAGAACCAGCTCCTACAAGTTGTCCTCTGACTTGTGCGGTGGCGTGCCTCGTCCCCTCCAAGTAAGCAAACAAACAAATATGATTTCAAGGACTGTAAAACGTTCATCAATAAAACTGACTATAAATTGTTGTTGTTGTTGTTGTTGTTGTTGTTGTTGTTGTTGACAGAGTCTCTCTTTGTAGCCCTGGCTATCCTGAAACTTGCTATATAGACCAGACTGCCAGACTGGCTTCAAACTCACAGAGATCTGCCTGTCTCTGCCTCCTGAGTGCTGGGATTGCAGGTATGTACTGCCATACCAGGCCTGAAAACATCTTTAAAGGAGAGGCTATTATATGCTCAGTCCTAGATGGGACATGTATTTCACTCACTCATGGCTTGGGAACCGTTGTGAACAGGCAGGGGCAGAAAGAGATGTAAGAGGCAGGGGGAGGAGTAGGAGATATAAAACGCTGTCTCCTGGGTATGGAATGGATACTGTATTCTTTAAAAAAAAAACACCTTATTTTTAGATTTATTTATTATATGTGTATAAGTGTTTTGCTTGCATGAATATAAAGGCACCTGGCATGTGCTTAGTGCCCAGGGAGGTCAGAAGAGGGCATCGGAACCCCTGAAATTGGAGTTGGACCATGTTTATAGTACCAAATATGAATTCCGTCTTATGTTCAGGGCTCAAATCCAATAGGAAATTGGTTGGTTACTTCCTGTAACACTCTGGCGCCAGTAGACTCACCTCGCCTGCTTGTCAATGCTGTGCAAAATAATAAAGGTAACAATCATCACCATCTCTTCACTTGGAACCAAGCCAAGAACAGAAGCACATGTTTGTAATCCTAGCATTCTGGAGCTTGAGACAGGAAGATCCTCACAAGGTGGCGGCCAGCCTGAGCTACACAGTGAGTTCCAGGCTAGCCTCCGTTATACATCTCTGCCTCAGACAAGCAAACAAAAATCATAATGAGACATTAGCTCAAGCCTGGTACAATAAATATTACCAACAAGATAATAAATGTTGGCCAGAGATAAAGGAACAACTCCATGCTGCTGGAGGTATAAATCTGTACAGCTGTGGTAGAAAACCAATATGGAGGCTCTCAATAAATTAGAAATAGAATATCAACTGACTCAGCTATCCTTCTGGGTGTAAAGGCAAAGGAATTAAGTACGCCTCCTCTTCGTGCTCTTTCCACACTGCTATTTGTATTAAGATCAAGGAAACTCAGATCTGTTACTCTGTTACTGCAGCGCGATCTTGATTAAGGCCTTGCCAGACTACTTGGAAAATGGCTGTACCAACTTGGCTTGCATGGTGTGAGGGCTCCGCCTGCCCCGCCTCCTTGCCAGCATATGGATCCAGAACTGGTAGTCTGGCAGTCTTACTCACAAAGCCAGCCATTCTAATAGATTTCTGTGGAGCTAGGAAGTCAGCAGAAATGTTCTGAGGAGGAATTGTGCAGTTGTAAGCTGGCTGCAGCCATTTCAGAATGTGGATCATTCAGAGAATCGGGAGGCTCTTGACGTCCAGGAAGTGTTCTAGCCTGCAGGCTCAATAGCGCCCCCAACTCCCAAACATGGCGACCACTTGATGGCCCAGCCCCTAGTCGCTACCTCTTCTGTAAGACAATGGTCAAAAGTGGAAGAACAAAGTGGTATTATACAGTTCCAAGGTCCAAAATCTGCATTGATGATGATGACATTTGGTCAAGAAGACGGTCACCACCCTTCCATACTTGTTTCAGATATGAGAAGATCAAAACCAACAAAGATTGCCAGAACACAAAGTAGAACTCAGCGATTCTCTGCTTATCTCGTGAAAACACAAGCCACACAGAGGCAGTAACTTGTACATGGGAGGGAAAAAAAAGACTGCCTTTATCGAACCCCAAAAGCTTGCCCTGAACAGCCACCTGAAACAGAGGGCTAAACTAGCACAAGTTATTTAAAGTCACATAAACTCGAGTGAAACAAAAACCAAGTAAAACTCACACTAACGTTTGGTACAAAGGCAGCCTACTGAAGACAAGAGGAAAGACTTAGGCTGGGAACAGCTAGCTACATGAAGCCCAGGGTAGACTTGCCCCTACAGTTAGAGGGTAAGATGATGCCGCAGGGGAGCTAAAGGGAACGTGGGATTTACACATAAACTGCTCACACTAGCAGGACCTATGATCCCTCCTTATAAATGCTGAATTGAATTTGCAAGCTAACCCCCCAAAAGGCTTTGACAGGCTAAGAGTGGTGTGTATATGACAGAAACAGGAAGTTTTCTGGGATCAGTGGGGAGAGGAAGCTGCTGCTTTGGGACAGCAGAGTAGCCCAAGTTAAATTAGAAGAAATCTGTGGGGTGCTGGGTTGGATATGTGTCAAGACTCACATCAGCCTTTGGAGGACCACGCCCCTCAGAGCAGAGCAGGGGAAGTAGATAAAAGCAGGAGACTGGATTCATCTGCCTGCACGGAACCCCACTGTGGGCCCAAGGCAAATATGGATCTTTTCTAGAATAACTTTTTTGTTTGTTTGTTTGTTTGTTTTTGGTTTTTGGTTTTTCGAGACAGGGTTTCTCTGTGTAGCCCTAGCTGTCCTGGAACTCACTCTGTAAACTAGGTTGGCCTCCAACTCAGAAATCCGCTGCCTCTACCTCTCAAGTGCTGGGATTAAAGGTGTGCGCCACCACTGCCCGGCTAGAATAACATTTTTAAGTACATCAAATAAGCCACAGATGACCAGGGGTTAGGGTTTGAATGTGAAATGTCTACCAGAAGCTCATATGTTCGCGCCTCTGTGTGAACTCACAGGTGGCGCTGTGTCAGGGGGGAGGGGGGCTGTAGAACATTGAGAGCATTGACAGAGCATTGTAGAGCATTGTAGAGCACTGACAGCATTGAGAACATTGGTAGCAAGTGGGCCTGGAAGGAAGGTTTGATTCATTTCTGGATCAGGGCTGCCCACTGCCTCCTGCAGGCTGCAACACAAAAGCTCAGGAATGTCTGGGTTCACGACAAAGCAGGCGGAGCCATGGCGGCAAAACTCTTGGTTTGTGTGTGATAACCCCAGAGCCTTTTGTGGGATCCTGGTGCTTGGTGTGGTCATTTTCCTGGAAGTGTTCCCCTGAAAAAGATCAAGGTAGACCTCGTGGGGGCCCTGAGCTCTTGCGTTATTAGAAGGACGAGCCTGACTCCTAAGTGATCTCTGGTTTCCCACACTTGATATGGCCTTTACTGTGCATGAGGTGACAGAGCCAAGAAAGCCACACAAGAACACGCGCACGCGCACACACACAGACACACCATCGGAGACACACACACACACACACACACACACACACACCATTGGAGCCAACTGTGATCAACAAGATATCTTCTAAGTTGTTCTTTTTTTTCCCCATTTTTTTTTTTTTGAGATGAGATCCCACTGTGTAACCCAATATGATCACCCTGCCTCAGCCTATAGAATGTTGGGATTATCGGCCTGTCTGTCACACCTGGCAAGCTTCTTGCACATTATTCAAATTTTCTTTACAGAAAAAAAAAAAAGACAGTCTTTTTTTTTCCCATTCTGCATTAACAACAACAAAGTACAGTTTAGTTGGTAGAGAGAGGGATTACCTCAGTTGCACAAGTCACTGGGAGTCGCCACCAGCTGTGGATTAACTGGACATCAGCAATCTTAGCATTCAGGCTGAAGGATCAGATATTCCGTTCAGTTTCAGCTACACAGCTAGTAGGAGGACAGCCTGGGAGTCATAACATCACATCTTAAAAAGAATAAGAAATAATAAAAAAAAAACAGCTGGAGAAATGTGTCAATGATTCAGTGAAGAAAGTACTGGCTACTCTTCTGAAGGACCTGAGTTCAATTCCCAACAGCCACATGGAGACTCGAGACCATCTGTAACTCCAGTTCCAATGGATCCACCACTCTCTTGACCAGCACTGACATGTGCATTGTACACAGACATCCATAGACACAAAGATAGATAGATAGATAGATAGATAGATAGATAGATAGATAGATAGATAGATAGATAGATAGGCAGGCGAATGGACTGGTAGACAGACAGACAGACAGATAGATAGGAGAAGCGGAAGAAAAGAGGGGATTCCCATCTGTCACTGAGGAGATACTTCTAGTACCACATTCCACAAACGACCCAGACCTACGAACCAGATAAACCTCTATTCTTTTTAAATTTCCTGGACTCAAGGATGTGGTTATAACAAAAAGCAAATTAAAAGAAGAAGCACGTTCATCATTCTCTGGAAGGTGAGATCTCCCAGAACCCTCTCAGCCACACACTGGCTTGTCTCTACACAAAATCTCATCACACAACTGTGACCACAGGTTGAGCCGGCAGCCCACAGAGTATTGTGTCTAGTTCCTTTCTCATATTCCTGAAATTATTTTGTTTTAGTCAAGATCCTCTAGAGGAACCAAGCGTGTGTGTGTGTGTGTGTGTGTGTGTGTGTGTGTGTGTACATATACACCATATACATAGGCAGAATCCATTAAGTGAAATGAAGCAGTAACTGAAAGGAGAAGTATCAGCCCAGGAAACCCCAAGACTAAGTTCTGGGTACAAAGCTGTGTCTGCCCCAGAGGGACAAGGGACAGGAGATAAGAGACAAAGGAGAAGGGAGAGGGAACAAGGGAGAGGCGGAAGGGGCATTTGTCCCAGAATGGGGCAAAGTGCTGACTGCCTCCGGACAGAGAGGGGACATAAGTGATACGTGAGCGGTTGGTGGTTCGTAAAGATAAGATGGAAACCCTGTGCTAGAATAAGGTCTTTGGTTTTCATTGGACGTGTTAATCAGGTGACCCAAACGGGGCATTTGATTGCTGGACTTCAATGCTTTGAGAGCTGGACCGTGGTAGTCAGCTTAGGATGAGGAAGTGAGCTGGGTGACTGGTGGCTTTAGGGGTGTAACCTGCAGTTTTTAGCATGCCAGGGCCATGTTTGCCATGCTGAGATGGCCAGAGCCCCTTTAGTAGCAATGACCAAATCACACCTCAGACACTGAGAACCCCATACTTAGTACTTGAGGCTAGGTACCCAACAACTAGACTATCCCAGAACAATTATCTCTCTGGGAGAGGAGAATGGGCCATGACCAGTAGTCATTCAGCCCACAGGGCAGGAAGCCTCAGTAGTTCCATTCTGTTGCTGGAAAGGTTCCTGGACAACTACGGTCGATACTCCAAGATGAAAGCTTAGAGAATACTGTTTCTACTGTGTTGGGTAGCCGTTGCCTCGAGATGGAAAGTCTCCATCCTGCTCGGAAGCTTCTTAAAACAGAAAATAAGCAACTCGGAAAAACTTCAGGAAGTCCCTGAAAGTGATCAGACTCACTAGGCCCCTCAACCGCAAGAACAAGCAGTAAAAGCTGCTGAGAGTCAGTCCCAGACAAGGCAAGCCACAAAAAAAAGAAGCAAAGGTTGGCCAAGCTGCCTGGAAAGAAGCAGAGGCCTGCCAAGCTGCGTGGAAGAGCTGTGGACCATTGAGACACCAGGAAAAGACACCCCCTAGCCTGTCGAGCTGCCTCGAGGCCAGACAGCATGTTCCAGGCTTCCAGCTCAGGCAAAACATCACCCAGTTGGGGTGACCTTTGGTGATGCAACTGTCTTTGAGTCATTTCTGTTCCTGTAAATAACCAGCTTCACTTGTATCCCTGCAAGTCACCCCAATAGCACCACCCAGGCAAGCTCTCCAGCACCGCTCTGGCCAGGCCACCCAATGCAATGGTCAGCAGGAGACAGGGTCAGCTCTCCCACTTTCACATCCTTGGGGCTGGTTCACCTGTGCCTTTGCAACAGGGCCAGCTCCACTGTATTGTCCTGCTCTCCCAAGTGCTGCAGCCGCTGGGGAGGGCATCACCCCTGCACCCCGCACCCCGCACCCATGCTACCTCACAGCAGAGAGATGTCGCTCTCCCTTGCACTGTCCTCTGGGATGGCTTCCTTGCTCCCCCTTGACCAGGGCTGCCTAGGCAAGGGGCGGAGCCTGCTTTCCTGAGTTCTGCTGCTGGTAAGAGAATACCACATCCAGTGAGGGGCGGGGCCAGTTATGCACAGTCCCTGGACATCCACGTGCTCCCCAGTAGCAGCCCTAGGCAGGAACATCCTCACGTTCCCTGTGGTAATGTGAGCCTCGGACATCAACATCAACCTCCGCCCCCGTATAGCATGGATTCAGACCGGCCCTCAGTAGCAGTTCAGGCTGGTCCTCACCATCCCCCCCCCACTTCCGGGGCAGGGCGGGGGTCAGCCATTCGTAACAGACTAGTCTTCTCCACCTTCCCAGTCTCCAGTTCCATCTCTCTTCATAATGCTCAAACTGATCTGCTTTCTCTCCCATCTGCCTACCACACATTCGCACATGATGGTAGCTATTACCACAGGCTGGCCAAGTGGCCGGCAAGCTACCAGGCGACCTCCTCTATCTGTTCTGCATGGTTTGGCGGCAAGCAGGTGTCCATGGCCTGCCTGTGCCATGTGCCGGAGGGCAGGTCTGTGGGTGGCAGGGCGGCCTGCTGGTCTCCGTCTGGCTTCCTCCTCATGTGCTGCACTGCTCAGATTTGATTTGATTTGTATGTGTCCTAGGCATAACACAGCTTTGACCGCCAAGCCAGACATCAAGCTAGGATGAACAGAGGACCGCCACCTGCTCTGCCCCTGACTGTTAGAAGAACAGCACCACAAACACAGTGTTTCTTTGGCCATTGCTGGAGTGGGAGGGATGAGGAAAGGGTGGATGATGTAATTTTTGTTTTGTTTTGTTTTGTTTTGTTTTTTGGTTTTTTGAGACAGGGTTTCTCTGTAACTCACTCTGTAGACCAGGAACTCACTCTGTAGACCAGGCTGGCCTCGAACTCAGAAATCTGCCTGCCTCTGCCTCCCAAGTGCTGGAATTACAGGCGTGCGCCACCACCGCCCAGTGATGATGTAATTTTTAAAATCCAGACTTTTAGGGAATAGTATCCTCTGCTGAACAAATTCCCAGAGTTCCACGGGGCCCTCCTCCCCTCATCAAGCCAGCTGCTCCAGGCCGCATGGTCCGTGCCTATCTTGCCCAAGTTCTAAGAATCCTTCCGACACATCTCCCATACTAGAGGTCTCATTACCCTCAATGTCCAACCCTGTTGGGGTCTCATTCCTCAAAATGCTTCCCCTGAGCCTTGCTAGAGGAAAGTCATTTCAAATCTGCTAAGGTCAGCAAAGTGGACCCTCTTCCGGACCTTAGCCATGAGGTTTTATAATACAGTTTGGAACTAACTCCCGAATTCAACAAGGATAACAAAAACAGAGCATCTCTTGAAGTGGAAACGTAAGGGTTCTTTGGAAAGTTGGTTGGATGGTGTTTTGCTGGGACAAACATGTGACGGAACGTTTCTTTAAAATGGACAGAGGTGTGAAAGGCTAAGGCCGACTCCTAAAGGAACATTTCCACTGAAGCAGACACAGGAGAGAGGATGTTCTACTAAAGCAAACACGGGAAAGGACACGTGTTGAAGGATTCTTTGCTGACAACACACACGTATTGGTCCACCTTACACTGCCTAGTTGAGCTCCATTTGTCAGGACTCCACAGAGAGAAACGCACAGGAAACTTCTGGTTGTGTGCTGCAGTTTCTTGCCACTTCTGCTGACTCGGGCTGATTGGATGCTCGTGCTGGGGCAAGGCACACGGAGGACACGTGCTGTGTGGAGGGTATAAATAGGACTCCACGGAGTGACAGAGACAGAGCCTGGCTTGCTGGTCCAGCTAGCTGTGCGACACTTGTGGGTCTGAGTCTTTGCTGATCTTCGCTTCCCTGAGAGAGGCACAGCAGAGAACTTCTCCTGGTGTCCCTCCTTGGTCCCTCCTGCTGACTGGAGCTGAGGCTGAGGTCTGGCTGTCTCTGCTAGGTCCTGTCCCCACTGTTGCTAACCCGACTCTACTGAACTGGACTGCTGGTGTATGTGAGGTGTCTGGGAATGGATTGAGCTGCTGCTGCCTGCTGACCTGTGAACTGAACTGCTGAGTTCCAGACAACACAGATGGGAGTTGCTCCAAAGGTCCTTTCTAAGCAGCTCCACCCCTCACCCCCATATCCTTTCTTCCCCACTAGCTCTGGTGGGTGGAGGGCTGCAAGGGAGGGTAAAGGGTTTAAGAACCATCATTAAAAATAGGATTTGAAAATTGTAAAGTTACAATCTCTGGCTGCCTTAGTGGTTTTTTTTTTTTTCCTGTGCTAAAACACCATTGACCAAAATTAACTAGGAGAAGAAAGGGTCATCTCATCCTATGACTCTCCCGGGCCACTGAGGGAAGGATAGGGCAGGAGCTCAAAGCAGGAAGCTGGAGGCAGGAACTGTTGCTGACGCTGTGGTGAAATGGGGCTTCCTGGCCTGCTCCCATGGCCTGCTCAGCCTGATTTCTCAAATTACCCAGGACCGCCAGCCCATGGGTGACACAGCCCATAGTGAGTAAGCTGGGCTCTCCCACACCCATCCTTAATCAAGACAGACAATTAATCCCCACAGACTTACCTACAGGCACAACCTCTGGAAACAGTCTCTCAATTCAGATTTCTGCTTGCCAGACTTGTCTAGGTTTGTTTCAGGTTGACAAAACCAACAATGGCGTGGGAGTGCGGGGGGTGGGGGGGTGGGGGGGTGGGGCAGTAGATGGTGGGGGGTAGTAGATGAAGTTACTAATACGGCAGCACAGGAGCCTGGAGCGAAGGCTTGGTGGCCAAGAGCGCTGGCTACTCTTGGAGGACCTGGATTTGATTCCCAGCATCCACAGGGTGGTTCACAACTCTCTGTAGCTCCAGTCCCAGGGGATCCAGCATCATCTTCTAGTCTCCACAGGTACTATACACATATGGTACATAGATACATGCAGATGAAATACTCACACACATAAATAAATAAATTTTTTTTGTGTGTTTTGGATTTGGTTTTTTCGAGACAGGGTTTCTCTGTGTAGCCCTGGCTGTCCTGGAACTCACTCTGTAGACCAGGCTGACCTCGAACTCAGAAATCCGCCTGCCTCTGCCTCCCAGAGTGCTGGGATTACAGGCATGTGCCACCACCACCCGGCTATAAATAAAAATTTTTAAAGAGCGAAATAATTGAGGCCAGACACATAAGACTCCTGCCAGGAGGGAAGGTGGTCATGAGAATCCTGACTCAGGGAGGAAGCAAGACCTGGTATTAAGGAGGCAGGTCTTAGCTGGGCAGCGGTGGTGCATGCCTTTAATCCCAGCACTTGGGAGGCAGAGGCAGGCAGATTTCTAAGTTCGAGGCCAGCCTGGTCTACGGAATGAGTTCCAGGACAGCCAGGGTTACACAGAGAAACCCTGTCTTAAAAAACCAAAAAAAAAAAAAAAAAAAAAAAAAAAGGAGGGTGAGGGGGGTCTTGCTAAACTGACTTGGCAAGATTCCTACCTAAAGGTAGAGTTTACAAGGAAGCACACAGATAGGATTAGCAGAAAGAAGTCTGACTGGGACCATGGGTATGATTCAGAAGTAGGCTGTTTGCCCAGCTTGCATGAGGCCCAGGATTTGATCCTAGAGTTAGAATAAAAATAATGAGAAAGGTCTGACTAGAGCTTGCTCAGAGTGTCTTTGTGACCTCTGCTGTCTCCTTCCTCTTAGTGGTGAGTACCGATGACAGAATCGAGTCCTTCATGCATGCAACCCTCCCCAGCACTGAGCTACACTCTCAGAGTGTTCATGTGTGCACGCGTGCATGCACACACACACACACACACACACACACACACACACACACTCACACAGAGACACACACTCGCACAGGTAACTCTCTGTTCATTGACTCCCATCTTGTGTATATAAACCTCCCCTTGTTCTGTGGGATTACGTACGATTGTGCTCACCTGCCCCCTCCAGCCATCAGTGGTCCTGAGTAAAGTCTCCCTTGCTATTTCAGCTAGGGACAGGATCCTTTTCTTCACCTTTAATAACATCTGTCACTCTGATTCCTAATGGTGTGTGATGGTTTGTATATGATTGGCCCAGGAAGTGAACATATTAAGAGGTGTGGCCTTGTTGGAGTAGGTGTATCACTGTGGGTGTGGGCTTAAGACCCTCCCCCTGGCTGCATGGAAGTCAGTCTTCTACTAGCAGCCTTCAGATGAAGATGTAGAACTCTCAGCTCCTCCTGTACCATGCCTGCCTGGATGCTGCCATGTTTCTGCCTTGATGACAGTGGACTGAACCTCTGAGCCTGTAAGCCAGCTCCAATTAAATGTTGTCTTTTATAAAATTTGCATTGGTCATGGTGTCTGTTCACAGCAGTAAAACCCTAACTAAGACATGGTGTAATGTCAAAAGTCCCAGAGTAAGGAGCGTGGGCGGAAATGCAGCTGAGAACCACAGCCTGAGATCCACAGCACAGAAGAAGAAAAATCCCGCAGTGAGATCATCGAAGTTGTGTCTCAGTCAAATGTTTCCCCTAAACCAGTGGTTCCCACCCTTCCTGATGCTGTGACCCTTTAAACACTGCTCCTCGTGTTGTGGTGGCCCCCGACCATAAAAATTATTTTTGTTGCTACATCATAATTGTAATTTTGCTACTTTTTTAAGTGAAATATAATGTAAACATTTTTGGAGACAAGAGGCTTACCAAAGGGCTTGCGACCCACATGTTGAGAACCATTGGCTTATGCCTTTTCTGGGTACACAAGAAATAAATGTGTTGTATAACCTGAGGGTTTATACCCATAATGCTTGCCAGAAGAATGAGCATTTCCTTGAGTGGTATAGCCGCTAGGGAGGTACGCGTACTCCTGAACACCCCTAAGGAAACTCACTGGGACACACGCCCATAGTAGCTGAGAGGAAAGGGCTCTGTGTGGAGAGAGACAGTAACGTGATCAAAATATGTGATCAAGATATACTATGTGCATGTATGAAGATGTCGCAATTAAGCTCATCATTACCTATAATTTATATACTAGCAAAAAAACACCTTTGAAGTGTACCATTGCACTGAGTTTCAAGTTTTAAAAGGGGTTTAGGTGATGGAGCATTTCAAACAGTGCATGTCACAGTATGTTACCACTTCCCTTTTAATGAAGTGAGATTCTTAAAATCAGGGGGAAAAAAGGAACTGGTCCCCAGCTGCTGTTGCAATGCTTTTCCTGAACTCCGCACTTCCGCTGCTGCTCCAGCTGAGCCGATGTGCGCCCTCCTTCCCTTCCTCCTCCTCTCCCTCCTTCCCTCCCTCCCTCTTTTCTTCCCTCTCCTAACCCTAACCTGGCCCCGCTTGCCCCGTCTGCATTTCCCATGCTTTCCACACGGCTGCGCTGGAGAGAGGAAAGATCACAAGCTTGGGCTCACTGTCTGTCTGCTCCCGCTGGTTATCAAGGATGTTAGGACAGTCCGCCCTCCACTGCCATCCTCAGGTGGAGAGAATAGAAACTGAGAAGCAGAGGAGAGTGTGAAGCTGGAGCGGAGCAGAGCGTGGAGAGCACCACAGATAACCACAGGCAACAAGACCCTGTGATCTGACTGGGGTTTCCAGGAAAGAGCAGAGGATGAAACTGAACCGCTGGAGAGACATGGTATTGTGTGGGTGAGGGCTTGCCTAGAACCTAGGTTCCTAACTTGCCACATAAATTTACCTGTGCTAAGCTGGGCCGTGGTGGCTCACCACTTTAATTCCTCAGGGTGGGGGGTGGGGGTGGGGGCAGAGGCAGGTGGGTCTGAGTTTGAGGCTAGCCTGGTCTACAGAGTGAGTTCCAAGACAGTCAGGGCTACACAGAAAAACCCTGTGTTGAAAAAAAAAAAAAAAAAAACACAAAAATAGGCTGGAGAGATGGCTCGGCAGTTAAGTGCTCTTCAGAGGGCCAGAGTTCAAATCCCAGCAACCACATGGTGGCTCACAACCATCTGCAATGAGACTGGTGAGATGACAGTGCACTCACATACATAAAATAAATACATAAATCTTAAAAAGTGAAAAACTAGTCCCCTATAGTCCAAAGAAATTAGGATGTACACATTGGTAAAGAATGTGGATTTATTTACAGTTTGACCTAATAGAGGAGAGAGAGATTTTCTTTCTGCCTTTCCAGATTAGAGTTAACTTATAGAAAGGGTAAAGCAGAAAGAAGCCAGAGGGTACTCACATGTCACCACCACACGAGAGAAGCTGTCAGAATCGAGCGAAGTCTCTTCCTCCGGGCAAATCCTCCCCTGTGCCAGGACTTCAGCTTTCTCTGCCCTGCCCCTATCCGGCTTGGATTCCTGGGAAATTTTAATTCGTAGGGATTCCTTGCATTAGGGTTCCTATCATGCTGGTTCCACTCTCCAGCACAGGAGTAGGGGGCCTCACTCATTCATTACAGACCGACCACCCAGGCCAGGCAGGTTGTTGCAACAGCTCAGATGTACTAAGCAGAGAGAGAGAGAGAGAGAGAGAGAGAGAGAGAGAGAGAGAGTGAAAAGGAGGAGGAGGAGGAGGAGGAGGAGGAGGAGGAGGAGGAGGAGGAGGAGGAGAAAAAGAAAATTAAAATACATCAGAATTCTTAAGGTCCTGATTTTTGTTTGTTTGATTTTTGGTTTGTTTGTTTGTTTGTTTGTTTGTTTCCTTCTGGAGACTCTTGTCTGTTCTTTAACTCATGATCTTCCTGCCTCAGCCTTCTCCTTAGTTTCTGGGATGACAGGAGAGTCACCAGTTCTGGTGGGCCTTGACTAAGACAGCCTCCAACCCTAACTTCCAACCAAGCGTTGACCCTCTCCATTCTCCCTGAACCTGCCCACCCGTTCCCTTTGCACCCCGAGAACACCCCGATTGTCCGAGTGCTCAGATGCTTTTCCCTAAACAGAGAAGCAGCCAGACCCGAGCAGCACAGGAGGGGCGTTTGTCTGCCTAACACTCAGCAGACTCACTGTGAGCCAGGAAGTGGTGGCGCATGCCTGTAATCCCAGCACTCAGGAAGCAGAGGCAGGTGGATCTCTGTGAGTTTGAGGCCAGCCTGGTCTACAGAGAGAGTTCTAAGACAGTCAGGGCTATACAGAGAAACCCTGTCTCAAAAAACTAAGGCGGATGCCTTTAATCCCAGCACTTGGGAGGCAGAGGCAGGCAGATTTCTGAGTTCGAGGCCAGTCTGGTCTACAGAGTGAGTTCCAGGACAGCCAGGGCTACACAGAGAAACCCTGTCTTGAAAAACCAAAAAAAAAAAAAAAAAAAAAAAAAAAAAAAAAAAAAACCCTAAGGCAGGGAAGGGGTTGGGGTGCAGATGACTCACGTGGAGCAGGAGGGTATCTGACCCTCCCTTTACCTTTGGGAGGTCAGTTCACATGCCATGATCACAAAGGTAACATCCCCAGGATGGAGGCTAATTCAGTGAACTCTGAATATGGAAACTCTGAGAGTCTTCCAGATGTTGGAACTCAAATGCCACCCTATTATCCACCTGGAATTGGCATCAGATCCCACAGGCTGCCAAATGTGGTGGTGTGGGCGGTTAATCCCAGCATTTGGGGAGTGGAGGCTGCACGGGGAGTTGAGAGTTACTGAGAGAGTTCTAGACCAGCCGCAGGCTGAGATTTCAGCCTCACAAGACTTCCTGGGTTCAGGTGTCACTCTAAAGTCCTTGGCTGTCGCTTCTAGCCAACTGGCTACAAAAAAGTCAAGCTTTCCAACAATTCTCCAGACTCAAGCTTGAAAATTCATAAATATGGCTCCCACATCTCAGGAGAGCCACTACTGCCTGGGTGGCCTGCACCGGTCACCGATGGTGCAGGAAGCCCGTCTCTACAGCTCCCTCTTTTGGAGCAGCATGGATGTGGTTCCTGCTCAGCACAACATTCGACCCTGGGCTTCCAGTATGAAATGTTCGCAGCAGGGGTGTTTGATGGCTTGTTTGTTGTTTTTAGAACAGCACTAGAAGCCTAGGAACTATCTTTGCTGCCCTCTGCTGGTCACGAGTAGAACTGTCAAGAACTGCCTACTGCTATGCCATTATGATTTTCCTGACTCCCACCCCAGGAAATAATACCCACGGGGCCCCGAAATTTGCATCTTTTAGTAGTCTAGGGCTGGGATGATCTTGAGCCCTCAAAAACAAGATAGCAGTTCTCTTAAGGCCAGATGTCCTCTGCGGTATCCATGGAGGCCAGCCAAGCTCTGCTCTTGTGAGCCGTAAGGGTCAGTTGTGCTTATTCCTCACTATCCCGCCGGAACCAGCCCACTCCAGGCCAGTGTGCAGGATGGCGCACTCCCTGCTCCCAAGGCCACCATTCCGGTTCCAAAGCTGCATCAGAGCTGTGCCAGTATTTGTCCCTCAGGTCTGCTTCCAGAGACGCACTGGCTTTGAGACGGACCAAATCAGGCTGCAACGCGCAACCTCCATAGTCACCGGTCCCTGGACCGGCAAGGGGATGAACCACAGAAGGCTGCAGAGGCCGACCTTGGGGCAGATCACCCTTAACCTTTGTTGGGCTGTACTGAAGAGGCGCTATCATTTTGTATTAACACCCTTAAAGGCTCCATCCTGCCTTTCAACTAACAATACAGAGGACGGAAAGGATAAGTCTTTACATAAGGACAAACACGGGTATTTTCAAAAGTTATTCTTTGAGTAAAAAGTTTGAGAGGGCCGGGCGGTGGTGGTGCACGCCTTTAATCCCAGCACTTGGGAGGCAGAGGCAGACAGATTTCTGAGTTCAAGGCCAGCTTGGTCTACAGAGTGAGTTCCAGGACAGCCAGGGCTACACAGAGAAACCCTGTCTCCAAAAAAACCAAACCAAACCAAACCAAACCAAACCAAACCAAAAAAAAAATTTTTTTGAGAGGAGTAAGGCCTTAGATTTTTGTTTGTTTGTTTGTTTGTTTTTTGGATTTGTTTTTTTC
Source organism: Apodemus agrarius (assembly GCA_964023405.1). Taxonomy (NCBI): domain Eukaryota; kingdom Metazoa; phylum Chordata; class Mammalia; order Rodentia; family Muridae; genus Apodemus; species Apodemus agrarius. The sequence continues at coordinate 44,507,225 of OZ030015.1, read as the reverse complement.
GAGACAGGGTTTCTCTGTATAGCCCTGGCTGTCCTGGAACTCACTCTGTAGAGCAGGCTGGCCTCGAACTCAGAAATCCCGCCTGCCTCTGCCTCCCAGAAACCATCTCTAACTCCAGTCTTGTCTTGAGCCCTCTTCTGGCCTATGCAGGTACTGCATGCACATGGTGCACATATATGCAGGTAAAATACCCATACACATAAAATAAAAGTACACTTTTAAAAATCAACAAAATAAAATAAAATTGGGAGGCGTTGTGTTTCATCATAGTTTCAATCATAGGTATATTTCATCTACGGAGAATACCCCTTTGTAAATAGATCAAAACATGACAGGTTTTAAATGTTCTTAATCTTCAAATAAGTTTTGCTTATGTTAAAACAAAGTTCATAGTTATAAGACATAAATAATAGAATTTGAGGAAATATGCTCAGTAGCAGTTCGGCTCCTTAGCGGCGCAGCAAGTCTCTACAGCCGCTGGGAGCCAGGCGCCCCTCCGCGGTCAGGGCTTCCCTCCTGTTGCCCAGGACCTCTTTTTTGGTATACTCCTTACTTTGCCCAAGATTTCTTTATCTTCTATTTCCCCCACTTTTTGCTCTTGGCATTTAAAAACGGTCTCCGCCCTCACCTCACCCTCTACCTCCTCACTCTTTTATGCTGACCTCAAGCTTGGGACCTTAAACTCTTGCTTCAGATCCCGTGGTGCTGCCGTCAGAGGGACGCGCACCGCCCACACGGCTTTCCCTGCGAAGCATTCTGCCTCCGGGGTCATCGTCCATCTTTGGGCCAAGAAGCCGTGGCTGCAGAGCATTCCTTAGCTCTCTGCATCTGTCCCTCCCAAACGCTGGCGTTGTAGTAAGTGCACAGAGCACACTATAGATGGAGTTCTTCCTGACGCTCACCCAGCCTCCCCTGGTCTGGATCACACTACCGAGCCCTTCCTTCCCCAGTGCGGATCCACACGTGTCTGTGCTTTCCGGGGAATGGCTGATGAAACGGGCCAAGGATGTTAGCCGAGCACCCAGGTCTTAGTCCTGGGTCTCTGGGCCAAGGTCCCAGAGAGTCCATTGCCTTCCCTTGACTGGAGCATGTTCCTCTGTTCCGTATTCAATGGAGCCCTGGAAGGGAGTTAGAGGGACTTTTTCATGTATGCCGATGCCACTCAAAGCAGAAGCTTTCCACCTTTGTGTTTAGGAAACCCACCCAGGACTGGGGTTCAGCTGAGGGTTTGGCTAGCGTGGTGGGGGAGGGGAGTGGGAGCCTGTGCGGGACCTCCAGCACCTAAAGAGGAAAAGGAGGGCCGGCTGTGTTGGACATCAAAGGGAAGAGAGGCCCTTGGTCCTGAAAAGGCTCAAAGCCAGGACAGGGAAGCAGGAGTGTGTGGGTTGGTGAGCAGAGGAAGGGGGGATAGGATAGGATGGGGTGGGGGTGGGGGACCAGGAAAGGGGATAACATTTGAAATGTAAATAAAGAAAATATCTAATTAAAAAAAGAAGAAAAGGAGGTAAACAAGGGGAGAAGAGAAGAGGTGAGCCCACGGGGGGGGGGGGTCTTATCAAAAAAAAAAAAAAAAAGGAAGGTATTTCAGGAGTGCAGGACCTCTCAAGCTTTAACCAAGTAGTTTTACCACAGGACAGCCCCACTGCACTTTAGGAAAAGCTCTCTTTGAAGACCAGTGCCAGGGGAGGGGCAGCATTTGCTACACAGCTCTGAGGAACTAGTGACCTTTTACCAGACTGTTTCACGCTTTCTTAGAGTACTTGCAGGAAACCCTGGGTTCGATCCCCAATACTGGCTGCATAAATCAATCAAGATAGTAGTTCATGCCTGTAATTCCCGAACTAGATGGAGAGGCAAGAAGATCATCCACACAGTAATGCCTTTGAAGCCAGCCTGGGCTAACGACACTCAGCTTTGCCAGGCAGCGGTGGCACAAGCTTTCCATCCCAGCCCTCCAGGAGGCTGAGGCAGATGGTTAGCCTGTTCTACAGAGAGAGTTCCAAGACTGCCAAGGTTACACAGAAAGACCCTGTTGGGGAAGGGGTGAGGATCTTTTGAAAACAGTTCCAGTGGCCCGATGGCCCTCATCCTAAGGCACGAGGCATATACACGGTCTATATACACACATGCCGGCAAAACACTCAGACAAATAAAATATAAAACTAAAATAATAATAATAATAATAAGCCGGGCGGTGGTGGCGCACGCCTTTAATCCCAGCACTTGGGAGGCAGAGGCAGGCGGATTTCTGAGTTCGAGGCCAGCCTGGTCTACAGAGTGAGTTCCAGGACAGCCAGGACTACACAGAGAAACCCTGTCTCGAAAAAACAAAAAAAAAAAAAAAATAATAATAATAATAATAATAATAATAATAATAAAGCAAAAATGTATTAAATAATAGCAATAAAAAAAGAAAGTAAAAGGTAAAACACAAATAAGAAAAAATACAAGCTTGGACCTGGTGTGGTGTCACGCCTTGGTGAACCAGCCTGCCTCCATTTTGAGCTTGAAAGCCATCTTAGAGTAGAGACAAACAGGTTCGTTCCTGTTTATGATTAAACCTGTTTCTCAAGGATTGGACTGTGCCGCACCTGTAACCTTAACTACACATGGCTCCAGGAAATGACAACCATGCCTTTGTTTCGAAAGTTTGTTACGACCACCCGTTGTCATGACCGCCTGTTGTCATGACCACCTTGTGGTGACCACCTTGTTACCGTGTTATAAGCAGTTTGTCATGACTAACTTGCAAACATGTATTGTCTCAGGAGGGTGTTATGACCAACATGTTATGTTCTGCTACTCCTGAACTATAAAAACCTTTTTTACCCACACTCAATGCTAATATCTTGAACCCCACCTTTAGGGATATAAATATGAATTTTAAAAACTTTACTTTAAGCCGGGCAGTGGTGGTGCACGTCTGTAATTCCAGCACTCTGGAGGCAGAGGCAGGCAGATTTCTGAGTTCGAGGCCAGCCTGGTCTACAGAGTGAGTTCCAGGACAGCCAGGACTATAGAGAAATCCTGTCTCGAAAAACAAAACAAAACAACAACAACAACAACAACAAAAACAACAACAACAACAAAAACTTTACTTTAATAAATTGCTTGTGTTATTTAATTTGGCCATGATTTGGGTTGGTGGTCTTTTTCCTTGAATCTGTGGGATTAACAGCCTTTAATCCCAGCACTCAGGAGGCAGAGACAGGCAGATCTCTGTGGTGAGTTTGAGACTAGCCTGGTCTAGATAGTGAGTTCCAGGTCAGCCACGGCTAGAGAGAAACTGACTGACTCAGAAAGAAAGGAAGAAAGGAAGAAAAGAAGAAAGGAAGGAAGGAAGGAAGAAAGGAGGGAAGAAAGAAAGAAAGAAAGAAAGAAAGAAAGAAAGGAAGGAAGGAAGAAAGAAAGGAAAGAAAGAAAGAAAGAAAGAAAGAAAGGAGGGAAGAAAGAAAGGAGGGAAGAAAGAAAGGAGGGAAGAAAGAAAGATTAAATTAAATACAGGGTCTCCCTAAGCAACCCAAGTTGGCATGGTACTCAGTGCCGGGATTACAGGAGTGCGGTCCTGTGTCTGCCTGAGGAAACACATTTAGTATGACTACTACACACATGATATGTACCAGTGAATAAAGCGTTTCAGGAAGCAACCCTGGGTGGTGTGGGAACTTTGCAGCAAATTCTAAAAATTAAAGACCCAAATTTGTCATATACCTTTTCCCTCACGTTGCTCCCCATTGTTGTTCAGAATACCTTTTAAAATACGCGTGCCTGTCTGGGGTGCTTTCCCACACAAATGCCTGTCTGGGGTGCTTTCCCACACAAATGCCTGTCTGGGGTGCTTTCCCACACAAACGTTGCCATTGCTTGGCTAGTCAACTCCCACAATAACAAAAGCTGCATGGCCTCCCCGGGGGAAATGAAAGGCTTGCTTTCTTAGAAGGCCTTCCCAACCCCAGAGAGCCTGCAAACAAAATTGTGCAAGGGGGACGTGTCTTCTGCTCTCAGTAAAGAGAGGTAAAGCTTGCAAACCTAAGTACAAAAGAAAACAAAAAAAACAAAAAAAGACACACACAGGTACTTGTCTCTCCAAAAGTGAGCAGACTTCTGCTGGGCAGGTAACCACACGGAAACACTGACCTGAGGAACTTCTCTTCCAGGCACAGAGGACCAGCAAGAGAAGGGGAGGGAGGGTAACTCCGCCCCTCCCTAAGTCACAGGGGCCCACTGCGACACAGTTAGAGACCAGATCTAGAGTGTTCCCTTCAGCAAAGGAAGGAAGAGCCTGTAGCCCTGCTCAGGCTCATCAGCCACTGCCCGGTCATTTACTCTACAACCAAAAAGCAAAGCACAAGGCATACAATTTCCTTCAAAAAGTGGCTCTTTCTACTTTATATTTTTCTTGTGGAGTTCTTCCTGTTTTGGGTGGTTTGGTTTGGTTTGGTTTTAAACATGTCCCACTGAAACTATGTATGCCAAGCTGGCCTAGAACCTGCAGCATTTCTGCTTCTGGCTCCCAAGGGTTGAACTAGAGGCGTGTGCTTCCACACCCAGCCGTGAAGGTAACTGAAACCAAAGAACAGTTTATGCCTATCATTGAGCTTCTCTGAATCCCCTTTAGATGTTTAAAACAACTTTCTGCCAGTTGTGGAGGCATACACTTGTAGTCCCAGCCCTAAAGAGGCAGAGGCAGCTAGATGTTTATGAGCTCAGGGCCAGTGTTGTCTATATAAATAATTCCAGGCAGCCAGGGCTACACACACACACACACACACACACACACACACACACCAAAGAAAGAAAGAAAACAACTTTTCACCTGGAAATTATTGGATTAGTCTCAGCTCCAACAACTGTACAAGAATCTAGGCATTGTTGAAACAAAAACACAATTCTCACCTCAGAAAGGATCAGAGGTAATTTTATTCTGAAGCCAAATGTAAGTGACTATGACCCAAGAACAGAGTCAGGGTACCCCAAATTCCATGTCCAATGTGGTAACAGGTTGATTTTAGATTTCTGGGGCAGCGGTAAGAGACAGAAGACTGAAAGAGACCAGAGTGTAACTCTACAGTTACAATGTGTTGATTAGTGCACATAGCGAGGGGCAGCGCCTCTCCCCTAGGAAATGCAGGGTCTGTAGGATAAAGGTTGGCTCGTGCCTTGTGGGGGAGGTGGGAGTGTTAGGAATGAGGAAGTTGTTAGAACCCAGGGGTCTGCTTATGGTCTGCAGCCTCCCCTTCCTGAAACTGTCCGCCCAAGGCAAGACAGACCATCCTGAGACAGGCTGTCTCCGCAGACATTCCTTTCTGGACTGACGGATAACGGTCGAGCAAGGTCACTGTGATCTCATAAGAATTCCGTTTGTAAGCTGAGGTGCTCTGTCAGATGCTATTCTTATGGTAGCTGAATAAAGAGAGTCATAAATCAAGGCACTTCCCAATACACCTACACCGTGGAAGCTTTAAGCAGGCAGCCACAGTGCATCAGAGAAAGGGCAGCCTCAGGCTTCAGCGCTATCTGGTGACACTCCGGGCTTTGGGGGCTGGTGGAAACTAGAGTTTCATGAATGCATTATGAAAGGTTTTATCTGTTAGTCACATGACTTTAGGTCAGACACGGAGGTAGGCAAGGAATGGTCATTTTAAAGGCTAAAGGTAGCCCAAGATAAAGGGTAATTAGGCTCGCTCTGTCTCTGCAACATTTCAAGAATTGCTGATGCTTTAATCAGATATTCAGCCTGATGACAGGGTTTCTCTATGTAGCCCTGGCTATCCTGGAACTAGTTCTGTAGGCCAGGCTGGCCGGAAACTCAGAGATCCGCCTGCCTCCCGAGAGCCGGAACTGAAGGTTTTCAATACCACTGCCGAGCTGAGCGTAAGTACGCTTTTACCTGCAGATGGCTTTGTGGGTTCTTACCTACCAGGTTACACTTTGAGCAATTCAACAGGTTTCACAGACACAGACACTGCACATCTATGTCATTATGGGGCAAATGGGAAGATTTACAAAGCAGGAATCCTATCACGGCGATCTTTGAGATAGACCAGAGATGTTCTAGGCAGCTGTTAGTCAGGGTCATTCTTTTTGAACTGCCTGGCTGACTTTCACTCTTCCTGGTAAGAGGGAAAGAATTTAATGACAAGGCTGTCAGTGGTGAGCAAATTAAAAAAGGAGCATACCCTTGGTCAATCTAAATTCTAATTATATTAGAAGTACAACCCTTGCTGGGTGGTGGTGGCGCACGCCTGTAATTCCAGCACTTGGGAGGCAGAGGCAGGCAGATTTCTGAGTTCAAGGCCAGTCTGGTCTACAGAGTGAGTTCCAGGACAGCCAGGGCTACACAGAGAAACCCTGTCTCAAAAAACCAAAAAAAAAAAAAAAAAAAAAAGTTCCACTTGAGGTGCTGGAGAGATGGCTCAGTGGTTGAAAGACCTGACTGCTCCTCTAAAGGTCCTGAGTTCAAATCCCCAACCACATGGTGGCTTGCAACCATCCATAATGAGATCTGATGCCTTCTTCTGGAGACAGCAACAGTGCATTCACATATAATAAATAAATAGATAAATCTTTAAAAAAAAAAAGAGTTCCACTTGAGGCTAAGGTTTACTTCTGTATAACTTCATATTTTCTAAGTAGGTTTATTGGTGAATCCTCTATAACATTAGCTTGTTTTCACTTTTTTTTCTTCCTCTGCCCCCACCCAGCTCGAAGGGAGACCTAAGACTGGGAATCTTTTTTTTTTTTTTTTTTTTTTGGTTTTTTTGGGGGGATTTGGATTTTTCAAGACAGGCTTTCTCTGTGTAGCCCTGGCTGTCTTGGAACTCACTCTGTAGACCAGGCTGGCCTCGAACTCAGAAATCCACCTGCCTCTGCCTCCCAGAGTGCTGGGATTACGAGTGTGTGCCACCACCGCCCGGCAAGACTGGGAATCTTAGCTAAATATTTTAGTCCCATTAATTCCTCCAGATAATGGGGTCCTGAACCTATCACAGCCTGTTTTCACTCAATTATGAAGTTTTTGGTGGGTAATGTATCAGTGTTAAATGTCTGCTAATAGAAACAGTAAATTAAAAAAAAAAAAGTAATGGAAACACTTGGAAAATAGAAACGGAAAACCTGCTGAGTTCAAGGTCACTCTGGGCTGCACAGCAAGCCCCAGCCAGCCTGCAACCGCCTTCCCAGGGCATGTATTCTTGGCTTGCAGCTTCCCTGTGTGGCTCAGAAGGCAATTCAGGGACCGACGCTTCCTCTCTACTAGGAGGGGTTGGGCTCAAACAGATGAGACTTGTCCTAAGTGCTGCCGTTTTGTTTTCAAACTCCATTTTCATCATAAGGTGAAACTAAGTTTAAGTTCCCAAGCTCTAAGGGAGCTTTCCAGACAGCCTGCCAACTTCCTTCTACTTTTCCCAAAACATGATCGTTTCTAACCAAGAAAGAACCAGACTCTGACGGATGCAGCATTGTGATGGAACTTGGCAGAGATCTTTGTGAGCTTTAAAACTCTATAGTGTTCTGGCCTCGGGGTCACGGTTCTGATCCCACGTCTGTTTTGCAGCCCCTGACTGTTCCTGTTGATCAGCAGAGACCCGAGCAAAGAAAACTTTCTCATCTGCTTAACTGCATGACAAGGTGAACGTTCCAAAGACACAGTCAGCTTCGAGGCTGTGCCTGATTCAAATAAAGATCTCGCTTTGCTGAACTCTTGTGACTGCTTGGGTTGCTTTACATTTTTTTAGACCCCAATAGAGGGAGTTCACCATTGCAGCCAAGGTCACCTCTTCTGGACTTATAATTTTATATGTATGTTGTTGTCGGGCGGGCCAGGGAACCCTTGATGAAGAGGCCAGATCACTCTCAGAGCGGCTGCGTTAACACGACTCGGCTGCTGCCCTGAGTCTGCCCCAGACCGCGGCACACAGGGTTCTCTCTCCAGGCCGTCCTATCTTTACACTTGCCCTCCTGCAGAGGAAGAAATCCTGATCATCGCAGGCCTTTGTAAGTGTCCAAGCGTGTGAGTTACTCCTTCCTTCCTTCCCTGAGCTGAATCCCTACACACACCTCTGCCTGAGTATTTGTATTTGTTCCCGTTCTGCAAAACAAAAACAAAAATCAAAAATCAAAAAACAAAAAACCAGAGACAATAATCTAAAGCCAGGGTGGAGAGTCAGCTGAGTTCACACGCCTAGCATGAGAAGCCCAGAGTTCCATCTGAAACTAAGCAAAAACCTAAACACACCGGGCCTGATAGTACACGACTGTGGCCCCAGAATTTAGCGGTGGAAGCAAGAGTTAGGTTTTAATTGGCTACCTAAGACCCTGTCTCAGATACACACATACAGAAAACTTAGCTCTATTTTTCTGTTGTGACAGACACCGTGGCCAAAAGCAACTTGAGGGAAAAAGATTGATTTTATTTTACAGGTTATAGTTCATCATCAAGTTAACTAAGGCAGGAGTCTGGAGGCTGGAACTGAAGCAAAACTATGAAAAAAGGCTTCTCACTGGCTTCTTCCCTTAGCTAGCTCTCACACACAGCCCAGGCCCACCTGCCTAGGGACAGTCACCCACGGGCCACCAAGACCTAGGCCTTCCTATATCTATGAGCAATGATAAGGAGGATTATGATACAGACCCACGGGCTTTGGGACTGGCCAGTCTGATGGAAGCAGCCGACCAGGTATATGTAGTTGGTAACAAGATCAGCCGTCACACCTCATGGCGTTCAAGTGTTCAGAAGCAGAAAGTCAAGCTAAGGTATAGTGACGTCAGAAGAGCCAAACAGCTGACACATTTAGAGGTCAGGAGTCCCTGGAGTTGTGGAGAAATGGCTGTGCACGACAAACAGGAGCTGAAACTGTCTTTTGCTCTGTGCTGATATTCATACCTACCATTTTGCTTTATCCATAGGACCCAGGTGTTATCTCCCTCCCCCATTTAAGGATTCAAATGTGGGAGTCTTCTACACCTCTGTCTGATAGAGGGGAGTTGTGGGACATCATCAGAGAAGACTGCTTAGACCTAGGTTTAAACAAATGGAAAGTCTTTTATTAGCTGGTTGGAGTTTTTTACACTTACAGTTATTACACTGGGTTTGGGGGCTATCAATGTCCCCGAGACTTTCCTAGGGAGAGCTTTTAAGCACAAAAATCACATCCTGGGTTGACACGCTTCAGTTAGTAAGAGCAGTTAGCCAGAAGAACTACAGAAGCCAAAAAGCAAGCTTGGTTAGGACATTTAGAGTCGTTGCCAGAACTGTGGGCTTTGGTGGATCAGGTCTTTGTTTTCATTTTGGCAGGCGGTGCTGTGTCTATGTGCTGAGTTTTACAGTCTGAATGATACGTCCATCATAGAGTCAGTTGTGCTAAGGTCTGACAGCCTGTGCCAGGGACAGTATGATCGCATGAGTAAATGGACTGGTTAGAAATCGACAGGCCGTGCTCTCACGCGGAAACACAACAAATGTTTGCATGAACAAGCCAGAATGAGTCCGTGGAATGGCATCAGGAAATTCCACTGGATCCCACTGAGTTTGTCTGCACTGAGACTGAATCACAATACTGTTAGGATGGGTCTGTAGCCAAAATGAGGACAAGAACTGGCTGTCCAGGATGGGTCTATACTCTGAAAGATAAAAGGATATAAGTCAGGTTGGAGCGATGGCTCAGAGGTTAAGAGCACCAACTACTCTTCCATCTCACAACCATCCGTAATGAGATCTGACGCCCTCTTCTGGTGTGTCTGAGGACAGCTACAGTGTACTTACATATAACAATAAATAAATCTTTTTAAAAAAAAAAAGGATTTAAGTCATGTTCTCACAGAGGTTACAAGAAAGAAAAGGGATGTAAGAGACTCAAGGTCGATTAGAGCTGACAGATTTTACATCAGTCGACAAATGCTAAACTTGAGGGCAGGTATGCAGCTGCCAAGGGTGCCCTGAGCTTCAGGAAATACTACAGAAAACTAAACAGCAGGAAGCTGAATAGACCAGATATTTCTAACTTACAGCACCAACCAAGGACAGCTGGACATATAGGTCAAGAATTTTCAATCAAGTTTCCCTGCTGTAAATCACATGAAATGCCATCCTACAATACCACAGGACCCGCAGGAACAATTTACACCCCACCCGCCTTTTGAGAGTAGGTAGACTCAGAGCAGCAAAGTGTTCTTTCCTGGAGAACACATCCAAAGTCTAGGAGGTAAGAGAGGCTCCAGCTTCCTGAGACGACGGTGAGGAGTCAGTGATAGAAATGCAAATTATCCCCTGGGTGTGGTGATGCCTGTCTGCTTTTCCATCAGTGACAGGTCATTAAAGTCCCAAGCCTGGCCCACCAGGACAGCCTGGGGTACACAGTCAGAGCCTGGCTGACAGACAGAACACCCAAACTGCAGGGGAGGATACACCCACCAAATGCTGAAAACACTCTGTAGTCTCCCTTCTGGTACCATCATGGGTTCTCTCTCTTACACACACACACACACACACACACACAGAGAGAGAGAGAGAGAGAGAGAGAGAGAGAGAGAGAGAGAGAGAGAGAAAGAGAGGGGAAGGGAAGGGGAGAGAGAGAGAGAGAGAGAGAGAGAGAGAGAGAGAGAGAGAGAGAGAGAGAGACTGGAATTCAAGACAGGTATCTGCTTAACCCTAAACTCAGTCTCACACACTAAGCTCTCAGTCCCCCATAGCCACACCTTCAGGCCAGCAGAAGCCTGCAGCAGTGTCTCTCTAAGCTTCAGTTCCCTTCCAGAAATTCCAGATTCAAGAATTCAGCTCATATGCCTGGACCCTTAGGAAGACCCGTAGTGATCTGGATTTCTTCCTCTGCTCAAGGGAGGGAAAATATGGAAACCAGGAAGTCCTGGAGAGAAAACCCTGTGTGCTGCCGGGGGAGTGGGGGGGGGGGGGCAGACTCAGGGCATCAGCTGAGCAGTGTTAAGGCAGCCACTCTGGAAACAATCTGGCTAGCTCATCAAGGGTCCCTGGCCTGCCTGACACCCCTAGCTACTAATCGGGACAGCCACAGACCACCCACTTCCAGCTAGCTCCACTTCTCTTAAGCAAATCTCTAAACAGCAAACAGGACAGAGTTGACCGCTCCCCCTTTCCTGTTTTATAAGTTTCTTAAAGCTTCCTAATGTCCTGATGGCTTACGGTCCACTCAGCAGGCTGCGAGCACTACCAGGCACAGAGGAGAGAAGGCTAGTAGTTCTGCACACAACAGAAAGAAAAAGTAATGGAGGTAACCGGGTGTCACACCTTAACCCCAGCAGAGGTAGGCGGATCTCTAAGTTTGAGGCCAGCCTGGTCTACGGAGTGAGTCCCAGTACAGCCAGGGCTACACAGAGAAATCCTGTCTCAAAAACCAAACCAAACAAACAAAAACAATGAAAGTATGTGAGAGAAAGGAAAAGGTCTGGATTGCTGCCTGCTGGGAAACTTGGGGAACTGCGGATAAGGCCAAACCGGTTTCCAGAGACGGTGTGTCTCTTCCAAGGGATGGCTTGTTAGACCGGAAGCAAACTGCCTACTCAAGACCAAAATAATATTTAACTTTAAGTCACTAGCCAGACCCTTTCTTCAAATCTAAATAACCCTCACAAATTCATCTTTGCAGCTTTATTTTTTTGAATGTTTTCCAAATTTTTATTATTTTTCTTTAGAGACAAGGTTTTTTGTATAAACCTGACTGTCCTGAAACTTGCTCTGTAGACTAGGCCGGCAGTACTGGGGTTAAAGGTGTGTACCACCACTGCTAGCTTTTTCATGTTTCTTTCTAATAATCCCATTGATTAAGTTCTATATGAAAGCCAGGCATGATGGTGTACACCGTTAGTCCCAGAACTCAGGAAGCAGAGGCACCCAGATCTCTGTGAGATTGAGACCAGCGTGGTCTACATAGTGAGTTCCTGGCCGGCCAGGGCTACATAGTAAGACCCTATCTCAAGACAGGGAAGGGAACTGGAGAGATAGCTCAATCAGAGAAGGTTAAAGAGCACTGGCTGCTCTTCCAGAGGACCCAAGTTCAATTCCAAGTACCCACCTTTGAGACAGCGCTCTGTAATTCTAATCCCAGGGAGTCTGTCACCCTCTTGTGGCCTCTATAGGCTCTGCATGCACATGATAAATACATGCAGGTTAAACACTTTTACATAAAATAATAAAAAATAACATTATATTAAAATGCCCCTTTATTGAAGCCACTAACCTCTTTGGTCTGAGTGAAGGTCACTAAAGGGAAATGGAACCCTTTCAGGCTGCAGGAGTGGAACAGAGCTGTGGCTCTGTCCACATGACCAGTGACAAACTAGTGCAGTTACAAGGGCACACCTTCTGCTAGTGAACTGTGCCCTAGCCTACCAAACAAGACTTCTCACCCGCACCCACCCGGCTAAATTCTCCTTTTGGATCTCTATGTTGGGTCCATTGTCTGGATTTCCTCCACATAAGCTGAGGTCCCTGTAGGTGTTAGCCAGGTGAACTGTGCAAAGATGAAAATGAAAACCCAGTGCAGACTGACATCGTCCACCTGGATCAGACTTCTGGGAATTTAATGCCAAGAGGTTGGTTCACGGGCTGGAGAGATGGCTCAGCGGTTAAGAGCACTGACTGTTCTTCCGAAGGTCCTGAGTTCAAATCCCAGCAACCACATGGTGGCTCACAACCATCTGATATAAAAGATCTGATGTCTTCTTCTGGAGTGTCTGAAGACAGTTACAGTGTACTTACATATAATAAATAAATAAATTTTTTTTTAAAAAAAGAAGAGGTTGGTTCACTGTCAGCATAGTTAATACACAGTGCGAGTTGGGAAAAGATCTCCAGGCAGCACTCAGTCCAATCCAGCTGCATGATAAAGCTTAAGATGTGACGGTTGTGACCATTAAAAGAGAAAGAGGCGCCGGGCGGTGGTGGCGCACGCCTTTAATCCCAGCACTTGGGAGGCAGAGGCAGGCGGATTTCTGAGTTCGAGGCCAGCCTGGACTACAGAGTGAGCCCAGGACAGCCAGGGCTACACAGAGAAACCCTGTCTCGAAAAACCAAAAAAAAAAAAAAAAAAAGAGAGAGAGAAAGAGGCATAAGAATATGTTCTATGAGCTGGGCGGTGGTGGCGCACACCTGTAATCCCAGCACTCTGGGAGGCAGAGGCAGGTGGATTTCTGAGTTCGAGGTCTGCCTGGTCTACAGAGTGAGTTCCAGGACAGCCAGGGCTACTACACAGAGAAACCCTGTCTCAAAAAAACAAAAAACAAACAGAAGAAGAAGAAGAAGAAGAAGAAGAAGAAGAAGAAGAAGAAGAAGAAGAAGAAGAAGAAGAAGAAGAGAAAAAAAGAATATGTTTTATGGCAGTGTGGGGGAAGGGGTGCCTCAGGGGACCCATGCGGAAGCATCTCTTCCCCTGAGGGACCAGACACACGGTGGTATAGCATAGAATAGTTTATTCAGTGCATGGGGAGGAGAGTTAAGGGGGTAGTAGAGACAGAGAAAGGCAGAGAGAGGGAGAGAGTAGAGAAGTAGAGGCCGGCCATGACCACATGGAGAGAAGCGGGAGGGGAAGGTGGAAGGGAGGAGAGCCCAAGGGGGAAGAGAGAAGCTAAGAGAATGAGAGAATGAGAGAAGCAAGAGGGAGAGGAGGGGCAAGCAGCCCCTTTTATAGTGGGCCAGACCTACCTAGCTATTGCCAGGTAACTGTGGGGTGGAGTTTAGACAGACTTCTAACAGTGACTACACGTGGGGCCAGGGAAGCCGTGGGGAGCAGGCCTGAAGCAAGAGTGGGGTGAAGGCCTGTCTAGACCCTGGAAATCTCATCCTGCGATCAGTAGTAGTAGGATTGCCACCCCTGAGGCACTGGACCTGCATGGCTGGGCACACATAGACCTGTGTCCCCACCTTTGCCCTACCAGGGGAGGTCACGTAGCGTAGCCAGCTTAAACTTCCTTTCCCCTTATAAGGCCGTGTCCAGCAGCACCTGGAATTCCTCCTTATGCAAATGAGGCATCCCCAGCACTCTGGCCCAGATGTGACGATGCTGCACACTCACCCTTAGAGCCTCTACTTACTCACCAAAGGGTTAAATAGCCTTTGCTCCCCCAATCAGACAAGCAAAGGCTTCAGGAAGAAGCATTCTGCTCAGTCAAGACTGTTTTTTCCCGCTGTGCTCATCCATTGCCTGAGGTCTCCATCAACCCTACCCCCACCCCGCCCTACTGTCCCACCCCCCTGCCATTCCTGCCTCATCTTCTCTCTCAGGCTACTGGTCTGAAGGCAATAAGGGAGAGGGGGCAGAGTAAGGAACCACAACTACTTAGAAACTCTTTTACAAAGTACGTGTGCGAGTGGGTTCTAAGCTAAAAGGCCTAGAACCCAGTGTGGTCTCTGACCGATAGCATAGAGGTCAGCAGGCCATAAAGTACTGTGACGTCTCCCCGAGGGTCTAGGGAAGGAAGAGCCCAGGATAATCAGTCTGGGGAATTTGGGTGAGGTCAGCCTCCACAGATAGCAAAAGGTCACCAGGTCAGCAACAAAACGCGCTCTCAGATTTCTGGGTGGAATGCAGGGACTCCGCTTTATCTCCTCCATGGAGACAGCCCCGTGTGATTAACAACCTGGTTCTCTCAGTGCTTCTGTGCTCCCAGCTCACTCTTACCACCCCCACCCCACTGAGTAAAACAGAAGCTCCTAGAAAGGGGGGGGGGAGAGAGACAGGAAGCCACACCTATTTTGAAGATTCAACAATGCAGACAGACTCATTAAAAAACCTCCCTGATAGCTGTGCAGAGTTGGAATGTTACAGATCCAGGGCCAGATTATCCTCGGCTGTCTTTAACAGGCATTCCCTGTCCACCTCAATGTCTGACCTAGCACCAAGACTATCGCATGAGATCTTTCGGGAGGTATTAACAGACTACTCACTTCCAACCACCTAAAAGCTAAGAATGGCATCGGGTAGCATGTGAGAGAGAGCAGAGGCTCCCATCTTCCATGTTTACTACTGTTAAGATGTGGAATCAGCTTATGAGCCATCCATAGCAGGATGTACAGAGAAAATACAGTATATATACAAAATGGAGTTTTATTCAGGCATCAGTAAGGGAATTCTTCACTTATAGCCAAAGGGATAGACCTCAAATTAAATGAAATGGCAGCACAGAAAGACAAAGCGCACCCCCACCCCCGTTCTCACCCAGGTTAAAAGAATAAACTGACCTGCTGAGACAGCTCTGTGGCAGAGGCACTGGCTTGCAAGCCTGGTGACCTGCGTTCAATCCCTGAGACCCACAGGGTGGGTGGAGAGATCTGATCCCTGCTCTCTGACCTCTCAAGTGTGCCTTGGCATACCTACCCACTCGCACTGCATACATAAATAAATGTATAATCTTTTAAAGGTTAGTGACTCAGGAGCCAGGTGTGGTGGCACATGCTTTTAACCACGTTGATCAGGAGCAGAAGCAAGCAGATCTGAGAGTTCCAGGTCAGTCCGGGCTCCACAGTGAGACCCTAGCTCAAAAACAAGCAATCTGTAAGAAACCTAGAGCTTCCTGGGGTCCAGGAAGGATGTGGGAAGGCGGGTATATCCGTGATCGCTCAACGCATGCGTGCATGAAAAAGCCACTCCGCAGCTCATCAGTTCGCATCTTTATTTTCAGACAGGGTATCGTGTCATTCAAGCAGACCCCAAACTCACTCACTATACAGGATAACATGACCTCCACCTCTGATCTTCCCGCCCCCCAGTCCCGGAGTGCTGAGATTACAGGCACTCCTTTCCCTTCCAGCTTCCTTTGTTCCTGTTTTCCAAAACAGGGTAGCTCGGGCTGTCCTAGAACTCGCTCTGTAGACCCGCTCCCTTGAACTAACATGGATCAGCCTGCCTCTGCAGGTTTAAAGCTGCGCACCACCCCACCCTGCTCCCTCCCAACTGCTTGTAGCTGGGTTTTCTTCTTAAGTTCCTCTGTGTCACCCCGGGTTCTACCTCAGTGACCCTGCTAAACTTCTTACTCTGCCTAACCATTTCGGAGAAGAGCTGACCAAAAGTATCTAAAGGCTAAAGTATCTTTTCTGGGGGGCCAGTTCAAACTGGCTAGATCTAAGCTAACTTAAGATGCCATGAATCTTTAACCATCTGTAGCTAAGCAATACCTCCTGCCTCCTGAAAGTTAATAATTGCCAAGCATCATAACAGGAATAAAAAGGGACATCTGGGTGCTGGAGAGATAGCTCAGAGGTTAAGAACACTTCTAGAAGTCCTGAGTTCAATTCACAACAACCATGTGGTGGCTCACAACCATCTGTAATGGGATCTAATGCCCTCTTATGATGTGTCTGAGGACAGTGACAGTGTACGCACATACATAAAGAAATCTTGAATGAAAGAAAGAAAGAGAGAGAGAAAGAAAGAAAGAAAGAAAGAAAAGAATTAAAAGTGGGGGGAACACATCTTATTTTCTGGAAAATTTTCAGAAGTCCCAGGAAAAAAAGTAATATTCCTATACTGATAGTTGATGCCCCCACCTTCCTTAGTTTTTCCCCTTTGAGATAAGGGTCTGTAGCCGAGGCTGTCCGGCTACCAGACATGCAGCACAGCCCAGGCTGGCCTCCAACTCTCTTGTCTTCCTGCCTCAGCCTCCCAGGAGCTGGGACTGTAGGTGTGCACCAAGGCACTCCGCCCCCTCGCTTGTTCCACAGCTATAATAACATCCTACGGGCAAGGATCGAGGAGCTGCCTCCCAAGTCTGCCTCCCGTTCTGGGCAAGAATATAAGTCCTGCTCACTTTGAGGCTGTCACTCTGTCTGATGAATGAAAACAGAGATGGGGGTGGATCGTTGTGACAACAGAGCAGGGTTTACAAGTGTCATCGGGTACTTCACCCACAACTCCTGACAGAGCCCTGGTTGTTACAGGGCGAAATGCCTCTCTGTGGCCTCCAGTGCTGCCCCAGGGCCCGATCACCTCAACTCCTTCATTTCAAAGACCACCTTTGCGAGGACGTCTGACACACCTGACTCTTCAATATAGCTAAGTAACAACTCTCAGGCCGTGCTCAGCACTCCGGTCTTGAGGCTGCTGCTCTGATTTGGATTCCCTGTGGCTCCGTAGACCAGGGATCTGTTCTCTATTCGCCCTCCCGATGGCCAGGGGAGTGCACAGATGTGTCCCAGGGCCTGGAAGGGAGCTTCGAGCTGCAGATGTCTTGGAGACTCGGTATATATTTCCTGAGTAGCTTCGCAATGAAGCGGACAGCAGCAGTCTTCTGTATGAGTCACCTGAAGCACAGAAAGGCCAGGCAGGCCTTACATCACCTGACTGGGCCTCGACGGGTCTGATTGAACTCAGATGCCCTGTTTCCCAAACCCAATCTATTAGTCCCTATTCCAGGCTCTGTGCAGAAGAAACACAAAAGGCAGGCATATCTGGAGCCGCTGGTGGCTGCCGAACAGCGAGAGGGAACCGAAATCCTGAGAGTTGTGAGCTCAAGGAAAGGAACTAAAGGGAAAGTGTATGTGTGGAAAAAGAACTCCCATGCGCCAGCCACCTCTGTGCCCGGCCTTTTGCCTGTGTAAGGGCTCCAACAAGCCAACCTCTGAGCAGTCAGCAGGCCGGCGCTTAAAGAGCAGCCCTTCAGAATGCACAGCCGGACTAATCACGAGGCTTGACTTCCCAAGGGGGTCTTTGGTCATTCTACGCTGTGCTTCCTAGCTGGTGTTTTTGAAAGGGGATTGGCATGAATGTGTAAGTCTAGGTGGCTCCTCTTGCCCTCTGCAAGCCTCAAGTCCCAGCCTCGGGGTGACCCTTGCTCATTCAGTTCTGCTGCACTTGGGGACAAAACCATCCACTTGGCTTCTCTCCTAATGCCACACAACCTGGACATTTGACTCAATACCTACTGGTCGCAAGTGATCGGACCAGTTATTAGAAGGAAGACTCCCAAGACAAAAGCAGTCGGCCGGGGATGGGGTGTCTCTATCAAGCCACCTTCTTTAAGGGAACTGACTTCCTTTCATGTATCCTCGAAAGAGAATCAGAAGAAGAAAAAAAATCAGCACGTAGCTCACTTCTAGGCAGACTTTCCTTTGCTTCTTCCCTTTGACAGTCCGGCTCCGGCTCCGGCTCCATTGTCCAGCCCGGGAGAACGGGGGAGGATTTGGACTCTACTCAACACAGGGTAGATGCAGCAGGAATCGGTTCCAATGCCCTAGTTCTTGGTCGCCTCTCACTCTCCGTGACTTAAGTCACTCTGTCCTGTGTCTGTGCTCTAAGACAGCGACAAGCTCCCTGACTCACACTCTCAGGATTGGCAGCCTTCTCTCTCCGTACTCACCAGGACTGTCCTGGTGCTCCGAGGAACCCAGAGCGCTACAGTCTTCCTTAAACAGAGAAACTGACTGTAGATCATCTCCACGCCACGAAGGCGCGGGCCGATGCTTCGGCGAGCACGGTGTATCTCCGGGTCTGCATTTCCCCAGTCGCACTGATTGGGAGTCGTACTGGCAGCGTTGGCTTTGAAATGGAATTTTGGCTGGGAGGGGTTGGGGCCCAACAGCACACACGGGATGCGGGTGGTCACAGGGAGATCCCCTTACACCTCCTCCCTCCTCCCATTTCTGGCATTTCGCCAGCGCCGCCAGACCAGCCCTTCCCTGCGCCCACACAAGAGGAGCAGGAAAGAGCTAAGCCCCAGGCCGGCCTCCCTGGCTGGTGGCCGCGCGAACTGGCCCCCAGCGCCCGGGTCCCGCCGGGGCGCGCGCGCATCCCGAGCCGGGTAGGAAGGCCCACAAAGCTAAAGCCCGGGCCCGGCGCCCAGGCCGGGAGAGCACGGAGCGGGGCGGGGCGGGGCGGGCCAGGCGGGCCGGGGGTGTCGGATGTCACCCCCCGCGTACACCTCGGCCGGGAGGCGGGGAAGCGAACCACTGAGATGAGGAGACCTCCTCGGTCCTAGAGCGGTGCAGGAAGTGTCCCAGGGGAGGGAGCCGGAGGGCTCCGGCCTTTCCTTTCCGCGGCGGCCCGGCCTGCGCGGCCCGCCAACCGGGACGCTGCGCAGCGGTGAGTATACCGTGGCCCGGTTTCCCATGCCCTGCTGCTTGAACCCGGATCGTGCTCCCCACTTCCCGCGCTCTGATCCCCAGCCCGCGCCTGGGTCCTTCTCCCTGTTCTCCTCTTCCCGCGTCCGGGCCCAGATCCCCGCTCCCAGAGGCGCGTCCTCCTATGAAGCAATACGATTATTTTTCAGGCGTCTCCCTTCGCTCCCAAGCCCAGCTGATGCATTCTAGAGGACCCCGAGACAGGGTTGGCCTGGCCAGAGACGGAGTCTGGCCCATGCATTGGAGCCGCCTCGACCAAGACATCAGAGAGACCGAGCTGGAAGGTGAGGATCTGCTCCCCTGCTGTCCCAGACTTAGAGGTACAGAGCCAGCAAATCTGAACGAGTGTAAGCGACAGAAACCCCACAGTTCTCCTGGCCTAAAACACCCTCCTCCTCTTTCCTTCCCTGGGATCCCCTGCTCCTTCAATAACTGCTGTGGGCAAGCCCCGCCCCTGCGGGGGCCCTCCCCTCGCTAACGGTAGTTCATTCATAAAGCTTCCGCTCCCGAGGCTCCTGCGCGCCAGGTGCCAGAGTGACAAAGAGGCACACGCTTGTCTGGTCTAGGGCTCTGTGAGAACAGTCCTACCGCAGAACTGGGTGCTGAGGGTGGGACCCTGGTCCCCTATCCTACGTGCCGACCCGAGCCAGTCAGGGCCCAGCAGGTGGGAGACAGTGGGCGGGGGAAGCTGCCGAGAGCGGGCGGGGCCCAGATTGAGTTCTTAATACCGGAGTTGAGACGTGAGAGTAGTCGCAATTCACAGCCTGTTGCTTTCAGAGGCTCGCTTCGGGACGCAGAAAAGTTGGGGTTCCAGGTTGTTCGGTTGCTTGGTGGCTTTCTGGTATCGCTTGTCTTCCAGCAAAGTGGTGCGTGCCCCGCTGGGAATCCCTTCCAGGTGAGGGTGTAAAGGGCCGGTCAGTGGTTCCTGCCTGGGGCTTCCAGAATCCCGAGAGTAGAACTCTGTCTCCGTTTGCCTTTTCTCGGAGTATTCCAACGTGTGGGTCAAGTGGAGAGGCCATGCCCAATGCTGTGGCCGTAGTGTGTTTGCTGGATTTTGTTTGTGATAGCTGGGGAGCAATAGAGCCCCAAGCCCCACCGTGTGTGTGTGTGTGTGTGTGTGTGTGTGTGTGTGTGTGTCCTCGTGACCAAGAAAGGCTGTACCACTGCCTTGAGCGTAATTTGGAGAGAGCAAGGAAGGAATAGGCACAGATGGAAGACAAGTAGCTTTTTTTTTCTAGCCACATTTTTAGATCCTAAAATATAATTACATAATTACCTCTTCCCACCAACCCCTTTCACTCACACGCACTTCTATACGCACCTGCACGCTTAACTATATAACAAGAACTACAAAAAAAATTAGGATTTAATTTTTTAAATTATGTGTATGCCTGTGTGGGTCTGTGCGCTTGGGTGCAGTGCCCATGGAGGCCAGAAGAGGGTGTGGGAGACCCCGGGAGTTGGACTTACAGGACTTTGTGACAGACTCTCAACCTCTCAGCTGCTTCTCTGCCACGTTGTAAGGCTTGTCCCTTGTCCCAGGTGGGTGTAAGGCTTGCCGCAAAGCACTATGTGGGGAAGAGGCACAATTTTGGTGCACTAGCTGCAACTGTCACTGAGCTGTACCCCCCAGGCCTAGCAATGGTGTTTTTTAAATACAGTGTTGTTATTTTTCTCTGTTAAACTTCTGTGGCCGGCTCTGAGTTCCTTCTGCGCCTGGGGGTTTTTGTTCTTGCTAACACACAGAGAATGTTCTCGGGCTTTTGTCCATCCGTACTGTCCTTGGCAGAGTGACATCGGTCCACAGTGGTCTTGCATGACTCTTCCCTTGCCTACTTTTTTATTCAGTTCAGTTTGTGAAGACCTCAAGAACTGAGACAGTGACTTTGGCTCCAGAGCTTCAAGACTGTGGCCTGTTGGGGCTGTATCCTCCAGGAGAACCTGTCCATCAAAGGTATTGCAAACCTTGGTTATACATGTCTGCCTGTGGCCTTGTTATTCTCCTGGGGTACTGGAAATGCCAGAGTCCTGTTGGATTGCCACTTCTTTTCTCCCAAATTTCCTGCCTTCTTTACTGCCACGTGTTAGGGCACTCCACATGGGAAGGGTCATCTTTCTTTCTGTCCCCATGTGTAAGAACCAGCCACACCTACACTTTCTTACATTTCCCAGGGATTCCTCAAAGGGCTGGTCTCCCATGGGCTCTGTCTAGCACCCCCTCAGAAATAACCACAGGAGACCAGAGCATTGAAGCCAGCGATTTCTGTTTGGAAATAGGGTCGTCTTCTGCCGCTGACCCCCCATCAAATTCCATCATGCCCACAGCCCTGTGCCCACGAGTCTTGGCTCCAAAGGAAAGCGAGGAGCCCAGGAAAATGCGGAGTCCTCCTGGAGAGAATCCCAGCCCTCAGGGTGAGCCTCCCAGCCCAGAGTCCTCTCGACGCCTCTTCCGCCGCTTCCGCTACCAGGAGGCCGCAGGCCCTCGGGAGGCCCTGCAGCGCCTCTGGGAGCTGTGCCGGGGCTGGCTGAGGCTTGAAAGGCACACGAAGGAGCAGATCCTGGAGCTACTGGTGCTGGAGCAATTCTTGGCTATCCTGCCGTGGGAGATCCAGAGCTGGGTGCGTGCCCAGGAGCCTGAGAGCGGAGAGCAGGCTGTGGCTGCAGTAGAGGCTCTGGAACGGGAGCCAGGGAGACCCTGGCAGTGGGTGAGCACGGGGCGTCTGGGAGAGGGGAGCCCTTGCTGACCCTGTGAGACTTCTGACCCCAGATGAGAAATTCTGTCTAGACCCAGTGTTTGGTTTCCTAAGAAAGCAAACATTACTCTCTGAAGTCTAAATTGAGTGGATTGTTACCCATCAAGTCCATGGCTGGCAAGACCAGAAAGGGAGAAGGCCTACGCAGACCTGTGCAGAGCCTGCAGGCGGGCTTTATCATGCTCCTCTCTCCCTGGCCCTGACCTTCCTTCTCTGGGATTGCAGCTCAAGCACTGTGAAGACCCGGTGGTGATTGACGATGGCGATGGACCTGCGCCTCAGGACCTAGAACAAGAACGAATGTCACCAGAGTCCCAGAGCAGCCCTGATGCCCCGCCTGGGGCTCTAGCACAGGGCCCTGGGCTCCTAAGCAGATCGCCAGGCCAGCCTAGTGAAGACCTAGGTATGCGGTCTGTAGTGTGAGTTTGGGAGTTGAATTATACACTGTCAGTGCACTTAGGTGTTGACTGAAGTGATGGCCTCTGAACTATGAACTATTACTGTGTTCTGGGTTTTTCCGCAGAGCAACCGACCCAGAGTCTCTTCTTGGTATTTCGTCCTCCCAGAGGGAAGGCCTGTATGAACAGATGGTGTGAGATTAGATGGTCTTCTTTCTTTGAGGGTGTTCTCAGTGGCAACAGAGATAGTCACTGTAGGACCAAGACCTGTGGCTCTGTCTTCTGTACTCTCAAAACCACATTTTCTTGGCTATGTTACCCTGCAGCTGTAGGAACATCTAAAATCCCCTGGGAGAGAACAGTGGTCTCCTCCAGTGCTCTGTGGCAGGGTTTGAGTATCTGTTTAAACCATCCAGCAGCTGCAAAGACTGGGGTGAGGGGCGGTGGGGGGTGGGGGTGGGTATGTTAGGCTCAAAGCCTGAGCCACCATTCCTTTGAGTTACAGTAGGTCAAGGGTTCCTTGAGGTTTGGTTCCCCAAGGCCCTGGGACCCCATATCCCTCTTATAAGCCTTGCCACCACAACAGTACTCTTAATTATAATGGGAAAAGTGCATTTTTGAGATTTTTTTTTAGTTATTTCTGGCATTGAGTCTGTTCGGTGAGTTGGAGGTATAGCTCTGGTAGAGTTATCTGCTTAGCATGTATAAGCCCCTAGTTCTGTCTCTGGCACCTTATCCAAACTAAAAACAAAGCCTGCTTCTGGTTTTCCTTTCTTCCTCTTCCCATCCCTTTCTCTCCCCTTCCACAGGCTGCCCCTCAAACTCCTGAGTCTCCTACCTCAACCTCCTGAGTGCTGCAGTTACAGGCCCACTCAACCATAGTCAGCAATAATAGTCTTTTGTTTTGTTTTGTTTTGTTTTAAAAGAAAGTGTGCATATCTGTGTGTGCATATAATTTTCCTGCCTGCAAATGTTTACTGACTTCTGCACAAATCAGAACTCTTCTGTCCCTCTGGCTAGAAGGACTAGCTGTGTTGATAAGGTGGTGCTGCCCACCTGTGTTCTACCGGATTGCTTCCCTAACAGCAGGTAGTTTATTCTCTCATGGCTATGAAGTTGGTGGTCTGAACTTAAGGGCTGGTCAGCCGTGGGTTCTTCTGAGCCTCCTTGTGTTTCCGACAGACAGACAAGCACTTCCTGCTGTGCCTTCCGTCCACCTGTCTTCTGGCTAACTCTCCTTAGTGATACCAGTTGAATTTGGACTCATGAACTCATTTTCAACTTAATTGATTCTTTAGAGAGTCTTCCTCCAAATACAGTCACATTCTGAGGTGCCTAGAATTTGAGCATGTGAATTTACAGGGACTATAGTTCAAACATATCAGGAAATATAAGGGAGGAACCTTTCCCCCAAGTCAGCAATACCTTGCAAGCAGCCTTTATATACACATGAGCCCTCCTAGGGGAGGGATGCCAGGGAGAGGCCTGCTGTGAGGAATCTTCTAGAAGCCCAATTGCATCCACTCTGGCTTTGGGTTGTTTCCTTGGGCAGTAGTCAATACAGAATTTCCTGATGCCCAGCAACTGGGAAGACATTTAACACTAGGATAATTGACTAGAGATACAGCTTCTAATTGTGACAGTCTTCCACCAAAAGTAGCCTTTGCTGGGTAGAATGAGACAGCGACCCATCCCTAATAGGTGGCAGGCATTAGGGAGCAGAACTAAAACTTGTCCTCCAGATACAAATTCAATATACGAGCGAGATCAAGCCAGGCTTGTCATCCTGTGCCTGCTCTGCTTCTCTTAGGATGTGCTTTCCATGTTGCACAGGAGAGGTAGGATGCCACCCTTTATGCCTGGACAGCACCTCAAGTGTCTGTTTGTTTGCATATTTCTTCTGTGTCTCTGTCACATTTTGCTTTTCTTTTTGAGATCGGTCTTCCTGATTGCCATGAACCTCTTGTCATGTACTCTCAAACTCGAGATTCACCCACCTCTACCTCCCACGTCCTAGAAAAACAAGAGACAATATGCAGCTGGATGGATGGCGCGCACACACACACACACACACACACACACACACACACAGTGTGTTAGGTTATGCTGTGAAATGCTAGTTTGTCCCTGTTGACTGTTTCTCCTTGTGTGCATTTCTCCTGGCATTCCACCCCAGTGCCCTCCTTCCTCCTCTGGTGTTCTGTGTCCCTGTCCTTCCCTAGTCTTAACTAATCTCTCTCTCTCAGACCGTATTTTCTTATCCACCCACCCATCTGCTGATAGGCACTGTGATCCTCTAATAGCTATTGTGACTGATTCCCCAGGGAATGTGAGAGTGACTTGCCCCTTTGGAGTTTCGTTTCTTTTGTGGTTTCTAGTCACAAGAGGGATTGTTCGGTAATAGTTTTGTTCATTTTTTGAAGACCTGCTGTTTTTCCAAATGGCTGTGCTAACTCACATTCTCAGTAATGGTACAAGAGTCTCTTTCTGCAGCCGCACTAACTTCTTAAACAGTCTTCTTGTGGAACTTTGCAGGTGTCGAGTTTACAAGAGGTCCCACACCGGCCCTCCACTTCACCGAACCACCAGTTTTAGCCTTCATTCAGGCTTTTTTTTTTTTTTTTTAAATGTGTGTACATACTGGCTCAAACATGCTGTGATGTAATTGTGATAGTTAGAGAACTTGTAGGACTTGGTCTCTCTACCGTTTAGTTCCCTGGGATTGAACTCACGTCATTATTATGTTAGCAGGAAGCACCTGTACTCACTGAGCCATCTCACCAGCCCTGTATTTCTTTTTTGAGACTTGGTGGTTTATTCTAAAGGCTGGCTGATTCTCCGCCTCTTCCGAAGGCTGGGATTACAGGCACGGAACCTTGTATTCTTGGCACATTGTATTCTTGGCGTATTTAGATACTGAGACTGGTTCCTGGATTTACAGGGGTTGAATAGCAAATTGTTGAGGCCATCCCAAACCTGTGCATTCTCTGTGATAACCCCCATTGTCTATCTGAAAAGACTTCCAGAACCCTTGTGGTGCTCATTTTGCAAGTTAAGGTGGAGCACTAGGAGTTTTGCAAGTTATGCATGGTAACCGGAATGGCTAACCGGAATGGCTCCCCGTCGTCCCGCTGCTTCTCTTTCCTTGCACAATCTGTAGCACACAGAGCCACCTCTGGAAGTCTGGGAGGTGTTGGGAACCCAGCCTGGCTCCCTTTGGGACATCTTTTCCATCTCTTCCAGTTCCGCAAGATGCTTTCGTTGTTCAGGAGCAGAGTGTCAGGGATGCCCAGCCGGTGGCTACCTGCCAGCCTCCCCCGGTGAGTGACTACCTAAAGCTAATCTCTGAGCTGCGTGAGTGACTACCTAAAGCTAATCTCTGAGCTGCCCCATAGGGCAGCTTCCCGGACCGCGGGCCTGCTTGCTGAGGCCCATTGCTTCTGCTGTTTCTTGTAGCGCAAAGTGCTGCTTGCCAGGCCACTGTAGGAAACTGCAGATGGACATAGAAAGCTGCCTGAGGAGACTTCGCTCCTTTTCTAAATTCCCCTGTGGAAAGGAGAAACCATAGCTCCTTACTTCACGAGGAGTGTTCTAATGAGGCAATCTTCTCTAGTAGCTACATGTCAGGAAGAAAGCATAGTGGCTGCTACATGACCAGGTGCATGTCACGTGGGGCTTCCATGGTGTGTTCTGGTCTAAGTTTGCTTCGGGGTCCTTGGGGGGTGTGGCTGGTGTTCAGAGTGGGCACAGCTGGGATCTGTCACAGGTGGAGTGCTAATTTCCTTCATCTGTCTGCCTAGGTTTTCAGCGGACCTCTTAGCTTTCCCCTGTCCATTGCCCTTTCTACTGCCTTGCATAATGCTACAATGAACTCACACACACACACACACACACACACACACACACAGAGTGTGGGCTTCACAGAGTATAGGACTGCCGCAGTAGAAGAGTCGAGAAGGACAACCCCTCTCCAGGATGCTTAGGGCTATTGGGTTTGAAGCGGGTATTGAAAAATTCGCATATGTAAAATGAGAACTTGGGAGAAGACCCAGGTTTACACATGTGACTCATTTGTTTCATATATATCTCATCTGCGGATGAAGGTTATTTTGTGGTGTTTGTTTTTAAGAGTTAATTGTTTATTTGTGTCTGCTGCTGCTATTAGTCACTAAGTTTGAGGCTAGCTTGGACCCTCTCCAAGCATCACTTCCTGGGCTGTGGCCTGAGTGTTTGGTCTTCCCCCTCTTCCCCACCCCCTACCCCCATTTTTTGGAGAGTTACAGGAGGGAGCTTTGGGAAGGTCATAAGCGCAGAGTCCTCTAAACGAGTTGGTGCTTTCATAAAAAAGGCTGGCTTGGTTGGTAAAGTTGTCCTGCTAGCATGAGGACTTGAGCTCAGCCCCCAGAGCCCACATAAAAGCCAGGCCAGTAGCACACACTTAATCCCAGTACTAGGGAGGCAGAAACACGTGGATCCTGGGTTCCCCTCACCTACTGTCAAAGGGGAAAGAGGCTAGTCCAAGAACAAATGAGCCTTTTATTTTCCTGTCTTTTTTTGGGACAGATTCGAACACTGTAGCCCAGGCTAGCCTTGCACTCATGGGAGTCTTCCTGCCTCAAGCTCCCAGATGCTAGTAGGATTATAGGCCTGAAGGTGTGTCACCATGTCTGCCTCCTAAGTCTTGCTCCTTCTCTGGCTTTAAAAGCAGACTCCGCTGTGACCTTGAGAGACCTTCAGCAGAGGAAAGCAACGTGGAACAAATAAATGGGTTTATTTTCCTCTGCTGGCTTAGCCTGAAACTGAGTTAGAAGTGACCCAATCTCTCTCCTTTCCTGGCCTAGGACTTAGAACATCTCGGAATTTTTTTCTACCATTTCCTCTTTTTTTTTTTTTAAAGGTTTATTTTGTATGTATGAATGTGTACCATGTGGTTGTGAGCCATGTGGGTCCTCTGTAAAAGCAACAAGTATTCTTCACTGCTGAACCGTCTCTCCAGCCCCCTCTCCGTTTTCCACTATTTCAGAGAAAGCCTCCCAGGTGACTACTGCATCCATGCTTTAAATAATCTGTGTTCAGTCTCATCCTCTTTGGGGAAGGCTCATTCCTAGGAAGTTGTCCTCTATAAAGGAGGGATGTGGATAGGCCAGGTCTGTGACTGCCCGTTAGGTTAGCCCCGTTGCCACAGTGGTAGGAGACAGAAAGGGGAAGGAGACTATCCTGTCACCGTGAGGCCTGGTCTGTATTTTTAGAAGTGGCTTCTTTTGGAAAAGTGTAGGCAGGTAGTTCAGTTTTTTTTTTTTTTTTTTTTTTTTTTTTTTTTTTGAGCCAGCATAATGTGGTTGGAATTTGCTCTACCAAATTACATAGTTGGGAGAGAGAAAATGTTCAGCATTTAGAGATTGTAACAGTCAAAGGACTACAACATACAACTGTTAAGCCAGCCTATAATAGTTGTTTTTGGTTTTTTTGTTTTTTCTGAACAATGAAAATATTCAGCAGTGAACTAAAAGTTCACTAACAGACTGTCCCATGAGGCCTGGGGGAGCTGGGTGGTTTCTTGTCTGATATTTTCCACATGGTCTTTGTTACCACACAGCAAGATACTCAACCAATCTACACACCTCCTTACCCTTGCTCTGTAAGCATCAAGGCATTTCTGTTGTTTAGCCCCTGTTTTCACGTTGCGTGGTAGTGAAGAGCTCGCCACTTAAGCAAGCTGATGGGAAGGCTTCCAACCCATGTAGGCATGAGAAGTGGCACCGCCATTGCAAAGGGCTCTTCGGAAGGAGCTGAGCTCCCGTTCCTGTAAATCCTTGGAAGACTTTGGCCTAAGAGAGCCCGAGCAGAACAGTGATTGCTTTGATCTGAGAAGGGTTTGAGGTGGCCCCTTTGGTGTCTCTGAGTCGGTGTGGATATAGGAGCACTGTCTCTTGTGAGCCATCTTGTATTGTGTCTCAGGGCCCGGGGTGGCCGTTTTTGCCCCAAGCACCACAGGTTCAGCGTGTTTGCAGGAGTTGATGGCGATGAAGCCACAGGTCTGCACCTTTCTCTTAGTTTGTTGTAGGTGTGGCCTGTGGAGGCGGGTTTTGTTTTCAGTTCAGCATCAGCCTGTTTGATGATATTGTAGTTAATCTGGGGTGTGGCGAGCATAGGGTCTGAGTGCTTGGCACGGCTTGGCTGAGCTGCCGGCTGGCTGGGCAGATGTGAGGCCAGGCCCAGCATCTCTTGGTTTTGACTGGTGGTCCTTCTGAGGGGGAGGAGGTGCCTCGGATGGCTCCTCGGAGAGCTTTGCAGGTGGATGGCAGACTAAGCCATCTGGACAAAAGGGACAAGAATAACAGTCCATAGAACCCTCAACCCAGCACACACCTTTATTACAAGTACTTAGGAGACTGAAGCAAGCAGGCGAATTCTGGTCTATACAGTGAGACCTTGTCTCAAACAACAACAAAAGGCTGGAGAAATGGCTCAGTGGCTAGGGATACTGGCTGCTCTTCTGGAGGATGTGTGTTCAATTACTAACATCTAGCTACATGGCCACTTCAGCTGTCTGTTAACACCAGTCCCAAGAGATATGATGCCCTCTTTTGGCCTCAATAGGAACTGCATGCATATGGTGCACAGACATACATGCAGGCAGACCACCCATACAACATAAATAAATCTTTTTTAAAAATTTAATTAGCTGGGCGGTGGTGGTGCACGCCTGTAATCCCAGCACTTGGGAGGCAGAGGCAGGTGGATTTCTTAGTTCGAGGCCAGCCTGGTCTACAGAGTGAGTTCCAGGACAGCCAGGGCTACATAGAGAAACCCTGTCTCAAAAAAAAAAAAAAAAAAAAAT
Organism: Apodemus agrarius; assembly: GCA_964023405.1. Lineage (NCBI taxonomy): Eukaryota > Metazoa > Chordata > Mammalia > Rodentia > Muridae > Apodemus > Apodemus agrarius. The sequence continues at coordinate 44,478,152 of OZ030015.1, read as the reverse complement.
TATTAAAACTTTTATTTTTAGTGTCTTAAAATAACAATCTAAAACACAAGGACACTAACTGGCTTTATACAGCATAATCCAAATCAAAAAGTACTCTCAAGAACAAAATTAGTGTAGTGACTGTACAGTAAGCAAGGGGTGTCCAGCAGGAATTAGCAGTTCAAGAGTCTGGAGAGAGGGCTCAGAAGTCAAGAGCACTTGTTGCTCGTGCAGAGGACTTGGGTATAATTCCCAATATTCTCATGGTTACCATCTGTAACCAGTTCCAGAGGATCTCATGGCTTCTTTTGACCTTTGAGGGCACCAGGCACTCACGTGGTAGATACATACATTCAGGCAACACAGTCATACATAAAAAAAGAAATCTTTTTTTAAAAAATTATTAAAAAGAATCAGCAGCTTATGACCTAGCCAGACCCTTGAGCTAGTCCATCTCCAGCCAGCACCCGCTCTCTGCTCAGAGGGAAGCTCAGCCAGTACTCTGCCCTGTGGGCATCGGGTCGGGGGTGGAGTTCTTTGGGTTTGGCCACAAGGGTCCTCACCAAGGATCCTGGTCCTCTCTAGGGGGTCTTAAGCAGTTACTTCTGAGATCTGTTCCCAGTAAATGAAACTACCAACCTGGGCATAGGTCACTCTCCTCGGTCTAGTACAAAAGGTGGTTTACCAAAGATGGTTTCTCCCATAACAGCCATAATAAGTTCTTGGCAACACCTAAGAATACCCTTTTCAACAGCTAAAGAAGCTTGGGCCCCCAAGGAGGATGTTCAAACATCTGTGTTTCCCAAAGGGATGTATCTGAAATTGCAAAGAACTGAAAGTCAGGTTTTGGGTCAGGCAATGTTGAAAGTTCCCATAAATTTAGCTGAGGCATAATTTCATTTGTTCTTTCTACCAACCCAGAAGCCTGGAGGTGTGAGCATGGTGAGAATGTAATGATACTGGGTGGAGTCCTGGAAAGCCCTTTCCACCACAGGAGGACCCTGGGTCTTTTTTGGGTTTTTGAGACAGGGTTTCTCTGTGTAGCCCTGGCTGTTCTGGAACTCATTCTATAAACCATGCTGGCCTCAAATTTATGTAGATCTGCCTGCCTCTGCCTCCCGAGTACTGGTCTTGATCTCTAGCCTCTGAAGTCACTAGGCGTTTATGCCACGGTATCTTGACATCATAGCTAATGAGTCAAGCTAATATACAGAAAGGCCCTGCTCCTCCCCAGCTGACACAGCCCTGCTCTCTACTTTCAGAGCCGAGTTTCCCCATTTAAGGACATGATTTTATGCTTCTCAGAAGAGGACTGGTCCCTTCTGGACCCAGCACAGACTGGTTTCTATGGCGAATTCATCATCGGGGAAGACTATGCAGTCTCCATGCCTCCAGGTAAGACCCAGCTCCCATGCAGCCAGGTATCTGGAAGGGGGAAGGGCTCACTCCGGATGAGGGCCACTACCTATAGGCTAAGGTACTGTGCTGAGTCTGACCTCTGTTCACCCTCTTACCTTAACAGGAGGCTGTGTGTGCAGGACTCAGTTTCCATCAGCTTCCACTCATTCTTGCTCGAATGGCCCTTTCTTATGTGCCCAGTGGGCCTCGGAGAGATGGTCCCAGCCCTGGCCTGCTCTGTAGCACGCTGCCTTTCACCCTACCCAGTTTATCTGGCCTGGCTCTCCTTTATAGCCCCAGTGGTATAGCTCATGCTACACAGCTCGTTGGCCATCCCTCCTCAGGCTCTTCTTGGGTCGGACAGGGGTTACCTGCAACAGCAGGTTAGTTAGTGTTAAAAGTGTCCCACCTCTTTGTGACTAGGTGAGCCTCCAGTTGTGCCGGGTCACTCACATGAAGAGGAGAACGGGCTGCGGGTCACAGAGTGGACAGACCTCCAGGATAAAGAAGCGCCCCAGGCATCCTGCTTAGGTGAGCGACAGTCAGAGCTGGGTGGACAGCAAGGCAGGAAATGATTGCAGCCAGAGCCCCGTATTCCTCCGCAGCTTCCCACTCTTGGCACTCCATGTTGCCTTGACTCTGGCTTCTCATGGAGGGTGAGCAGGCTAGATTTTGCTGTGCATTGAGATTGTAGTCCTCAATCCAGGACGTGTAGAGAAGGGAAATATCTTCTGCTATCCAGAGTAGCCTTATGTTTGTAGTAATTCCTCTCTAGAAAGGTGGTCAGATGCAGGTGGCTGAGGACCAGGCACGAAGCAGAACCCTTTTAGACGCTGTGCTTGCCTGCCCCCGCCCACTCACACAGCGCTACCTTCTGACCCGTGTGTGTGTGTGTGTGTGTGTGTGTGTGTGTGTGTGTGTCCGTGTTTGTATGTTTATAACCTGTGCTATAAGGACGTGACCTTGAACAGAATCAGCAGCAACCCTGGCCCTCCATTCCCTCTGGCCCCTCCCATCTCTGTCCTGTAGGCTCAGTATAGTCCGTTTGTGGAAGGTCTGCGGCCTGCGCAGGGCCTGCCATGGAAGGTGTTACCCCTCTGTGGTAGAGCTAGAGCCTGCATTAACTGTGTCCAGCTTCAGAGCCTGGGCTCGTGGTGTTTGCTCACCTGCCTCCAGGCTTAGTCACTCAGCAGCCCCCTCGGAGGCCGCGCAGCCCTGCAGCACGGAGCTTGCCTCTTCCTTAGTGGTTTCTGAGTAGTGACATCTGCATGTGACACATACTTTCTCCATTCTCTTTGGAAAGACCTTCCCAGCCTCCAGCCGTTCCAAGAAGAAAGAAGGAAATGGGAGGAGCTGCCGGTGCCGGAGCTCCAGTCCTGCCAGCAGGGGGTGCTCGCTCAAAGTCCCTGTCCAGGTGAGGAGCCTGCTGTGGCCTGGGACCCTGGAGGAGCTTGGTATGAAGTGGAACTGGGCAGGGGAAGGGTGTGTTGCTTGGGAATTGAGCTGCCCAAGGCTCCTGCTGAGTGCTGGGGCTGCCCGTTGCCTTTCCTGGGTGGGTTGTCAGGCACTAACATAACAGTGCTCTGTATAGAGTGGGTGTGCCTTTACCTGATCACGGATAACCAGAATGCCAAGATGATCTTGTTTGGAGTAGATTCTAGAATGCAGAAGCTGCATGGCTGCCCTCCCAGTATGGAGTCTTGAGTCATGGAAAAGTAACCACCTCCAGAGCCGACTAGTGTCCTGTCTTTAACATCCATTGTGCCAGCCTCGGCTGGCAGTACAGGGGACAGGACAGCCTTGGCTCCCTCTGGGCTGACTGCAGCGTCTGTGTGCTGATGCTGAGAAACATCCCAGATTTTCCTGGGCGATGCTGGTGTCTTAACCACTGCTAAGGCCTTCGCTCCAGCCGACCAGCATCGCTTGTCCCAACAAAGCAGATGTTTCAGTTTAAAAGTTCTGGTCTCTGGATCACAGCTAATTCTTCCCAACTGACGAGAACCATGGCATACAGATGGCGCTGAGTCTGACCTTCCCCTGAAACTTTACAAGGCTGCGTTCTGTGGCCTGCATTGCCCTAGCTGTGCGTTAGCTCCCTCATTCGCTCACTGAGCACAAATGCCACCATAATCCTCTCAGAAACCCTGCTCAGTCTGTCAGCAGTGATGGCAGCCTGGTACCAGTTGATTTTAATCTGCTTTCTATTGCTAATGACACAATTACAGCCTTAGTAAATTATATGTTTGTTTTTCAGTTATGTGTCCATCTGTGTGACTATATACATGTGAATCTAGTAGCTTCAAAGGCCACAAGAGTGTGTCAGATCCCCAGGAGCTGGAGTTGTCGCCTGGATCCCTGTGACTGAGCACAGAGCGGACTCACCAGCCCTTATACATTTACTTTCTAAAGACTTATTTTGGTTAATGGTTTTTATTCAGCAACCTTCCTGTTGATCTCAAGGTGACAGAGGCCATCATGGCCAGACACCCAGCCCTCTAGCCTCTGTACGAGGTTGCTCTGAGGTAGCTGTTATGTGTCCATTGTTTGTGTGAACTCCAGCGCTCCTGTCAGCTGTGCTGGGGTCCTGGAAGCTGGAGTCACTGGCACAGTCAGAGCACACTCTGCTGGTGGGACCTAACTCAGTTCTTTATTCCACATCACCAGACCATGTATTTTTTGTAGTTTGTTTGTTGGTTTGGGCTTCTTACTGTTTTTGTTTTCTTATTCTTGTTGTTTCGAGACAGTGTCTCTCTGCAGCCCTGGGTGGTTTGAAACATGTTATGTAAACCAGGCTGGCTTCAAACTCAAAAATCTGCCTGCCTCTGCCTCTCCAGTGCCACTGCCACATCCAGCTTTTTTTTTTTTTTCCTGTACTGTGAACTGAACCCGGGGTCTGTGAATACTAGACAAGTATTCTAAGTCACGCCCCTCAAACCTATGGCCTGTTTTTAAACTGATGATTGCATCAGAAACTGGAGACATGTCTCATTTAGCACCTGTGCTTAGCATGTATGAGGCCTTGGATTCCGTCCTCAACATCACAGAACAGGGAAGTTTGTAGCTCTAGCTCCAAATGTAGCTAGTGCGTGTTTGGATGCCCCGCCCCCTTCCTGCCTCTGCTGTTCACCATACTGAAAACAGACAAAAGCAGCCTGTGAAAACTCTGCACATCTTCAATTCCAGTTTTTTTCCTTCGGTGTCTAGATTTTTTTTTTTTTTTTTTTTTTTTTTTTTGTCTCCAGATTTTAATATAAGCAGCAAAAAGAAAGAAAACAGCATCTTTAATATAGAACCTTCAACATTAGAAATTTCTTCAGCTAAATCTCCTTGTTATCACTAAGCTTCTTGTGACAGAATACCCAGACATGGGTTAGCTGACTTCTGCCTTGGTGCAAGAACCACCTTTCCCCCACATCAGGATTGCCGTCTGAGAGATTCCCCTGAAGCACATTACATAGCCCTGTTTCTGCTAGTCACCTCTTCATATCTGTCAGTAACGTGCACCTTAAACCTTCTCCCACTCTGTCCATTACCAGGTCCAAAGCAGCGTCCACATTCCTCGATGCTTCTTACAGCCGTACCTATGCCTTCTGTACAAAAGCCAAGAGCCTGAGGCGGTCAGCGTAGCTCACCACAGACGGAGATTTTTTTTTCTTTCTTAAGTGTGTGTGTGTGTGTGTGTTTGTTGGTAGTGGTCAGAAGAGGGCGTCAGCCCCTGGAAGTTAGCAGCAGACCCCTGTGAGCTGCCTGGGGACAGTGTTCCACCTCTAAGCAGCTGCTTCGGCCTCCTCGCACTGGCCAAGTTTTTTTTGTTTGTTTGGTTTGTTTGTTTGTTTGTTTGTTTTTGTTTTTTGGTTTTTTTTTTTTTTTTTTTTTTTGAGACAGGGTTTCTCTGTGTAGTCCTGGCTGTCCTAGAACTCACTCTGTAGACCAGACTGGCCTCGAACTCGGAAATCCGCCTGCCTCTGCCTCCCAAGTGCTGGGATTACAGGCGTGCGCCACCACGCCCGGCAACACTGGCCAAGTTTAACCACATGAAAGTTTCTTTCAGTTCCAAAGACCTCGAGTGCAGGATCAAGGTCTCTTTAGGGTGGGCTTCTCCCCGGGTCTTCCTCTCAGCCCCACCTCTTCACTGCAACCTACAGGATCTTTCTGCATCAGGTTTCCTCTCGTAGAAGCAAGGTTGTGCGGGGGCCGCCTCTAGCCTCATTTTTAACTCAACTGTCTTCTCATGTTTAAAGCCAGCTGCGGGGTAATGGGATTCATTGTTATCTTTTTCTATATGTACTTCGCTCACATTTCTTCCTGTCACCCTCGTGCTCCGCACTGCAAGTAGCTTCCTTTCTGCTTGAGATACTGAGCGTTGAAGGCAGAGCTTTGTGTGCGCTAGGCAAGTGCTTGCACTGAGTTATCTAGGCAAGTGCTTGCACTGAGTTATCTAGGCAAGTGCTTGCACTGAGTTACCTAGGCCAGCCCTGAGCTCCCCTTGCAACCCTCATGATTTTTAAACTTTCGAGAATTGTCTCTGTTTTTTGTTTTGTTTTCTTTTTTCCTAGACAGGGTTTCTCAGTGTAGCCCTAGACTGTCCAGGAACTTGCTCTGTAGACCAGTCTGACCTCAAACTCAGATCCGCCTGCCTCTGCCTCCCTAGTGCTGAGATTAAGGTGCCACCACTGCCCGGAAGCAGCAAGCACTCTTTACTAAGCCATATTTCCAGTCTTGCTTTCAAAATTCTATGTTCTGCATATAAGTCAACTTGCCTTTTGAAAAGCTGTCCCAAATACAGCGGCACTCTGCTGCCCTGAGGGTTACTTCAGCTGTTGAGTGTTTTGAGTTTTGGGGCACAGTCAGTTTGGTTGGGGCTGTCATAATATATCTCATCTCCTCGTGCATAAAGAAGAGACCTTTGCAGTCTACCATAACACTTTTTCTTTCACTGAAACCTAGTAATAGGAGAAAGTTTCATCAATGGGGGCTCAATAACGCCCTCTACCCGTCCACTCTGAGAGGTCTAGGTGTTCCACAACTTGAGTTGCCCACCATCAACCTGGAGAACGGGAGCATCCACTCTGTTTGATCATATAGATCATATAGATCAGAGTCTCAGAAAAGCCACCTGGCTAGGATGAGACCTCCCAGAAGACGAGAGGAGAGATGAGCTTGACGCCCAGGGTCAGGTTCCACTCCATCCTTCTTCCTCGGACATGTCCCTGGGATTGTGAGAGTATATAACATAAATAGTACAACACTTGTTAGAGTCTAGGGACAAAGAGGGATGTGCTCACCATAACTCTAACATGACCTTTGACCCTCCAGGGTCCATCACACATGACTCTGGAGGTTAAGTAATATAAATGTTCAAAAATATCAGTGGGGCGGTGGTGGTGCACACCTGTAATCCCAGCACTCTGGGAGGCAGAGGCAGGCGGATTTCTGAGTTCGAGGCCAGCCTGGTGCCAATTCTTAGAATTTTAAGTCCCAGTAGCTCAGTAAGAAATGCTTTGAAAGTAAAGGATTAGGGAAAGACAGCAGGAAAGCCAGAAATAAAGAGACAGTTGCTCCCGGCCGTTGTGGTGCACACCTTTAATCCCAGCACTTGGGAGGCAGACGCAGGCGGATTTCTGAGTTTGAAGCCAGCCTGGTCTACAGAGTGAGTTCCAGGAGAGCCAGAGCTACAAAGAGAAACCCTATCTCAAAAAACATACATACATACATACATACATACATACATACATACATACATAAATAGAGACAGTTGCTATACCAGCAGCCTGTGTAGGGCAGCCAAACCCTTAGGAGTTACCAAGGAACACTACAATCTCAGGGTGTCTGGACCCCCAGTTAAGCCTTTATAAATAGGGTTCCAAAGTCTGGAGTAGGCAGTAGTCTGGACAATTGCACTGATCATACTGGTTTCCTGTGGCAGGAGGTGACTCACCACCCCTCAAGAACAGCCTGGACCAGGAGGTGACCATCGAGATCGTTCTGTCCAGCTCTGGGGACGAGGACTCCCAGCACAGCCCATACTGCACAGAGGAGCTGAGGAGCCCTCCAGAAAACCTCCACAGTGCCCCAGCCCACCAGAGCAACACCAGTGCTGGGGGGGAGGTGCAAACCTCACAAAAGTCTTACGTGTGCCCAAACTGTGGAAAGATCTTCCGCTGGAGGGTCAACTTCATCCGACATCTGCGCAGCCGCAGGGAGCAAAAGCCACACAAATGTTCAGTATGTGGGGAGCTATTCAGTGACAGCGAGGACCTGGATGGACACCTAGAGACCCACGAGGCCCAGAAGCCCTACAGGTGCACTGCCTGCGGAAAGTGCTTCCGCCTCAACTCACACCTAATCTCGCACCGACGGATCCACTTGCAGCCGGCCAGACAGCAGCCCGTGAAGAAGAGTGAGGAGGACGCGTTGGAAACGGAGGGCATGGGTGCCAGTGAGCTGCTGGAGAAGAGCAAGGCCAAGCTGGGCTTCCAGTGCGGGGACTGTGAGAAGAGCTTCCAGCGACACGACCATCTGGCGAGACACCGTAGGCACTGTCACCTAAAGGACGAGACCCGTCCCTTCCAGTGTCGGTACTGTGTCAAAACTTTCCGACAGAATTATGACCTTCTCCGCCATGAGCGCCTGCACATGAAACGCCGCTCCAAGCAGGCTCTGAACTCATACTGAGCAGGGTGTGGCCCCACAAGCTAGCCCCTGCCCCGGCACAGAGCCCTTACCACCGCCCTTTGCTCTCAGGTAGTGTCCATCTTCTGGTGCCATGCCTCTTCCTCCCACTGTGCCGAAACCCAGGGAGGTGAGGCAACTGCATCTCCGACACCTCTGGCCACTTGCCCCGCCCTCAGAGGGACTGGGCTGCCCCATCCCAGTGGCTTCTAGGGGTGGGGTGTGTACGGTAGGGAGCTGGCCTCGCCTCAGAAGTCAGCCTGGGGGAGACTAGCCAGGGGAGCGTCCCACAGATCCACAGATGGCCAGGCCACTGACCGTCAGGAGGTCCCATTTTGAAAGTTCATGCATTTATCCCCATGACATCTTTGTACCCCAAGATCCTTCAGAAATGTGTAATGGAAACTGCCTGTCACCACTCACGCTCCCCATTCTGTCCAGAGCTGAGAGCCTTGCCCCTCAAGGCCCCTCTGCTGGGTACACCAAGCCCCGGACAGACACTTCTGTGAGGTCTGGTCCTTCACGGGCAGTGACTCCATGCACTCGGGTAGCTTCCGAGCGCTGCCGTCACTAGTACTGCACAGGCTCTTCAACAGCGCGTGGCACTGGCCCAGTTAAGGAATTTGCAGGGCTGGGTCTGGTGTCAGTGGACTGGTTCTTCCTGAGGCTAGAACAGGGAATCGTCCTGGGCCTGGTGGTCACTGGCACTTGTCTTTTACCCTGGGGCTTGGACAAACATCTCTCCATCTTTGCTTTCATCTCCACTTTGTCGGTCTCCAAACTTACCTTTTATTCAAGGATCCCAGTCTTGGGTTGGGCTCACCGTGTCTACTGTAGCAGAGCCCCCCACCCCCCACCTGGAGTGGCCATTTCCAAACACAGTCACATTCTGAGGTACTAGGAGTAAAGACCTCAACACTGGGGTTTGGGCAGACATAGCCACAACTCCAGTTAATCCCGTGGTGCTGGTGCTGTTCCTGCCTCAGATGAACCAGCGCGCCCTGAGGCAGCGAGCTTGCCATTTCTTTGAACATTGGTCTCAGTTGTCGGCTTCCAGAGCGGCTGTCCTCTGCCAGGGAGAAGCTTCATCCATGGCCTTTGAGTTCAGAGCCGCTCAGTGTGGCTGTGACTGGGCCTGAGAGCTGCAGGCAGCCGTGGGCTGGGCCAGCTCTCAGCCGTCAGGAGGTCTGGGAAAATGAATTTGAGGCCTCTGGTGCTCTCCATCCTGATTTTCACATCAGGAAGCCTCTCATCCAGACCCAACCAGAGACTAGAAGACTGTAACAGTTTCTTTTTCTGCTCAGAGCATTGCCCAGAAATAGTAAATGCAATAAAACCATTTGGTCACACCTTGGAGAAGAAATAAACTGTTGAATCTCTTAGTTTCTAAATAGTTTTCTTCTATCCTTGTGTCTGGAAAAGGAGGGGCGTCGGTCTTCGTGGTCAAGGGAGGGAAGCCTTGCCCAGGAGACCGGGCTTTTCTCTTCTCCCTGTCTGCCCCTGCACCCGGCCTGAGCTTCAGGGTTACCCAGTGCGGACTGTGGTGCTATTCACCTGTGTGCTTGCCAGCTAATAACCAAACGTGCAAGGGTTAATAAAGGAGGTATCCCAGGCAGGCACCAAATACTGCCAGGGAGTCCTCATTGCTGACCAAAGCCCACCAGGGGATCACCATGGCTGGAACGTCACAGGTAGTCACTTGTACCTGTGACGCAGCTCAGATCCTAGGTTTCTTCCTCTCAGGAGTAAACAGGAGTTAGCTGGAGGAACAGTGGCAAACCCACTAACACCCTGTCTCGCTGGGCCAGCTCGGTCTTCAGCTCCCTTCTGGCTGCTCTTCCGTGTCTTCTCATAATGGCTCATGGAAACCTGCAGGCTGACACTGGACATCCACGCCCCTGATTCCTCTCCTTCCCACAGTTGCCACAGGGGCATAATAAACTCTCCATGAGTTGAGATTCATTAAAAATAGTGTGAAACTGGTTTTGAGAACCCAGGTTTGTGATCCTAGCAATTAACCCTGGCAGGTGAGAACACTGACCCAAAGGTCCCTGTCAATGCACCACGAGGGAGAAGGAAGTCAGCCTGTTAGTGGAGTTCTGGTCCAAGTTACTTCCGCTCAATGGTTTCCCCTCAGCCAGGAGCAGAGTTTAGATCAAGCAGGAGGAGGATAATTTAGATCACCTGGTTCTATCAAAGCCCAGACACTTTTTTTTTTTTTTTTTACCCCCAGTACTAGGAAGTAAGCCCAAGGCCTCCTGCTTGCTAAAAGGTTACCCTATCATGGGGCTGTATTCCTAGCCTTCTTTTCACTATTACCAAGTTTCCCAAGCCGGCTTTGAGCTTGAGAATTGCTTCTAAACTTCCTGAGTAGGTGGATTGTGGACTTGCTTTGAGGTTATTCATAGGACTAGCTATCCAGACCCCCAGTGATATGACTTTCTAGAGAAGCCCAGATGTTGAGACAGGGTCTTTCTGTCCTGGACGGGGCTGGCCTCAAACTCATAGAGGTCCTTCGGCTTCTGCCTCTGCTGAGTACTGGGATTAAAGATGTGGGCCACCCCAGCCGGCTGTAGTTTTGTCTCAACACTGCCTATGGTCAAATGGGTTTGTTTCAGGTGTTATATAAGTTTTTCCATCAGAGCCTTTTGTAGCATTTCGTTTTCTGACTTCTCCAATATTAAAGAGTATTTTTGTTTCCTCCGTGTTCATGGGGTAGTGTGTGTGTGTGTGTGTGTGTGTGTGTGTGTGTGTGTGTGAGTGAGAGAGAGAGAGAGAGAGAGAGAGAGAGAGAGAGAGAGAGAGAGAATTTGAGGCTAGCCTGCTCTATGTAGTGAGTGGAGAGACCCTATCTCAAAAAAGACAAAAACCAACAAGAAAAGTTTCAGTGGAAGACAGCTTTCTCTCGTAGAGGCCTGAACTCTGAGAGCTGAGGCAGTCAAAAATCAGGGAGAAGTCCTTTCCTTTGCACCCTCCCTGGATGAGCTGGTAATGCTCCTTCTAATCAGGTGATGGCAGATGCGTTTCAGTTGAGGGTCTTATGCTACCTGAGACGGGCTACTGAGGGTTCCAGTCACCTAGAAACCATCCCACAAGCTGAGACAGAACGTCATCTCTTTTGTTTTTAATTGAAAAAAAAAAAAAAAGTGTGTGTTTGTAACTGTCTGGGGCACCAGGAACTGAGCCCACCTTGGGATGTCTGTCCCCAGCCTCCTCACCTGGGTGCTGTGACCTGGACTCTAACTCTCTTTAAAGGAGGTATGTGTATGTGCTCTTAACCACTAAGCTACCTTTCTAAATGTGGAGGGAGTGGGGATTTTCAATTAATCTTCATTATCATAGCTAAAGCCGTGGATCAAATTGGGAGTTGCCAGATCCACCCTGCAATTATACAAGCAACCACATGAGGTCACCATAAGCTCAAAGTATTTTAGACTAACAAACTAATCTGGATTGAAAGGAAGAGAAAAAAAATGATTTTGACAAACATGGGAAATTATAACATGGGACTTGAAAGAAATCCTTCAGATGGCCGTGTCCAAATTGGACCGTTTGTCCCGGAAGTCCTGAGGTGTCACTTATAGATGGATCCAGAAACAAATTCAATAATTCCTCACTGGGATAGCCTCAAGGGTTGATACTTGGTCTCAGGGCCTTAGAAGAGTGGAAGGAGAGGCAGTGCTCTCAGCTCTGGCCATCTCAAACCCCTTCTGAGGAACAGTGAGGCGAAACGCCCCTTTTGCCTACTTTGAAGGCAGGTCCTGTGCTGGAACACCCAGAGCGGAGTGGAGCCTCTCGCCTCTGACCAATTACAACGTTGCCACCAACTATGTCAAAGCCAAGTTTTACAGACTAGGAGTTATGGGGGAAAGATGTGTTTGTTCAGATACAACAAATGCTAGGTAGATGGCAGGGGATGGTCCAGCAACTGTTCTGCAGTCACCAAGGGCTTGGCCACGTGGCATTTGGAAATATGCTCGCGTGCTGAACATTTCATCAGGAAGATTTGAGCACATAAACGAATTACAGAGACCCTCCACTGTCTGTGGTTAAGAGAGAAAGACAACAGACCCTGGACAGAGCCTTGGGACAGGATACTGTGTAAAGACAAGTGCTTTAGCGTCTTGGCTGACTGGCTTCACCAGCATGCGGCGTTCTCACTGTGGCAGACCTCTGACTGTTGGCTTCTTTACGTGCGGACAGGGAACAGTTTTCTTTGTTTAGCCCAAAAGCGTGTGTCTGACTCACCACCCTTTCCCCCTCTTCCACCCTTCAGCCTATGAGAAGGACAGCTTGGATTTTTTTTCATTAATTTAGAAATTGGATTGGTGCACTTTATTTTATAGGTAAGGGGTTTGCTGTATGCACACATGCGTACTGCCTTCTGCTTGGTGTCTGTAGGGGGCAGAAATGGCATTGGATTCCCGTGGAACTGCAGTTAATGAATGGCTGTGAACCATGTAGGTGCTGGCGTGCAAACCAAATTAAACCCGGGTCTCTGAAGGAGCCACAAGTGCTCTTAACCAATGAGCCCTCTGTGCAGCTACCTTGGAATTATTTATCACCACCACCACCACCACCACCATCATTTCACCCCATCCAAAAAGCTTTTTGTTGTTGGGTTTGTTTGTTTGCTTATTTGAGACAGTGTTCCTCTGGATAGCCCTGGCCGCCTTTGATTTTACTCTGTAGACCAGGTTAGCCTCAAACTCAGAGATCTACCTACCTCTGCTTCCTGAGTCCTGGGATTAAAGGCATGGACCACCACTTCTCTAGAGTTTTGTATAGTTCCTGGAGTCTTGTCAAAAATGCCAGGATACCCCTCTGCTCTTCTGAGGATCAGACAGGAGCATAATGCCACCACCCTTGGGGGACTCCAGGGTCAGTCACTCGAAGGTGAGAATTTTTTTGTTTGTTTTTAAGATTTTATTTTATTTCCTTATTTTATATATATGATGAGTACACAGTAGCTGTCTTCAGAGACACCAGAAGAGGACATCAGATCCCATTACAGGTGGTTGTGAGCAACCATGTGGTTGCTGGGAATTGAACTCAGGACCTCTGGAAGAGCAGTCAGTGCTCTTCACCGCTGAGCCATCCCTCCAGCCCGAAGGTGAGAGCCTTATCCGCAGTCTTCGGCCTTGCTGCTCACCTACAGTGCACACGTTAGCTTGGGCACTTCCAGATTCTGCATGTCGCCTGTGACTGCCCCCACAACTAGAGTTGCTTTGTTTCCTCAGTCAAGAAGCATTTCATCTTTTGGACCATCCAGGACAGGGACAGAAGTGACTAGTTAGTATGACACGTGAATGACCTTCTCAGCGCAATCATATTAAAGATGCAGGTGGTTTGTCTGGCTGGAAACCTGTATACTTTCCCCAGCTTTTGCAAGCAGCTGTCCTGGCTCCTGGGCACCTCGAGCAGAACCTTTTGGACCTTGTGGCAATGGCACTCCCATGGTGGCTCTTTCTGCTCACAAAAATTTTAATTTTTTTCTAGTTATTAATGGGGGGGATTGGTGTGCATGCCATCTCTAATGTACAGAAGGTAAAAAGCCAACCTGATTATGAAATAAAATACAAGTAGAAATTGAAAAGGATGTGTGGGTGGGCTAGGTAAAGAGAGGTCAAGTTTAGAGTACAAGCTGTTTGCATGTCTGGGAAAAATGATAGTAAGACCCTATGAATGTGTATCTATTTCAGATGTCAAGCAAAATAAACTATCTACAAGAAAGAGTAAACATATACTGAGGCATATGTATATGTAAACATATACAAAATACTTTATTCCTATACATGCTGTGTAGCAATTCTTTCTAATTTAAACATCCATTAAAAGATTAAAAGATTAAAAGAAAGATTCATTAAGAGGAAGAATGGGGCCTGAGAGAGGACCCAGATTTGATTCCCAGAATCCCCAGAGGGTCTCATAGCTGTCTGTGACTCAGTACAGATCACATGCCCTCTTTTGACCTCCAAGTGTATCAGGCACACATGTGTTATACAGACATACATGCAGGCAAAACACCCACACACATAAAAACAAAATCAATAAATTTTTCCTAAAGAGTCAGGAAGTAGAGGTTTGTGGTTAAAAGCTGCTCTCCCATTAATAGCCGAAAGAAATTAAAATAAATGTTCTGATTGGGAGGCGCTCCCATGGGACTCCGGGCTTCACGCTTTCCCGTGTCATCCTCATAAACTCGTTGGTCCACCAAATGGAATTACACTGGACTCCTTTCTCTCATCTCTGGTCCGTGCCCTGTCTGGGGTGAGTAGATGTTCCAGGGGACCAAGAGCCAGGACGGCTCCCTGCGGCTGCTTTTCTAGAGGAACTGAGCTCATTTCCTAGCACCCACCCGGCAGCTCACAACCACCTACAATTCTAGTTCTAGGGGACCTGATGCATTTTTCTGCCCTCTAAGGGTACCTCTAAGGGTCATGGTTCATAGACATACACGCAGGCAAAACACCTGTATACGTAGAATAGTGTTTAGAAGACTCGGGAAGTGTACAAAACTTACAAGCCTCAGGAAGTAAACACTCTCAAATCTGAGGAAATTCTCCAAATTTAAAAGAATCTCAAGGTCTTCGCCCAGGTCCTACATCTGTAAAACAGGAAGAACTGCTGCAGAGAAGGAAACTGCCTGGCACTGTGCAGCCGTCCTGGGCCATCACCTAGGCTAGGACGTGCTGTTAACTGACGCAGCTGCCTGAGCGCATCCATGCTCTTGAGACTCCGGGCTTCTCCGTGCTTTCATGTGTAGCCCTGTAAACTCATCGGTCCACCAAATGGAATTACGCTGGACTCCCTTCTTTGATCTGTTGTCTCTGCCCTATATGGGGTGAGTAGATCTTCCTCTCCTCTCCTCTCCTCTCCTCTCCTCTCCTCTCCTCTCCTCTCCTCTCCTCTCCTCTCCTCTCCTCTGCTCTCCTCTGCTCTCCTCTCCTCTCCTCTGCTCTCCTCTCCTCTCCTCTCCTCTCCTCTCCTCTCCTCTCCTCTCCTCTCCTCTCCTCTCCTCCCCTCCCCTCCCCTCCCCCCTCCCCTCCCCTCCCCTCCCCTCCCTTCCTCTCCCTCCCCCCCCCCTCTCTCTCTGGCGAGATGGTGGAGGATGCATGGGGCACAATCCCGACACGGCCACTTTCCCCCTATTCTTTGTAGGAGACAATGGGCCTCTGTCTTAGTCAGGGTTTCTGTTCCTGCACAAAAATCATGATCAAGAAGCAAGTTGGGGAGGAAAACACTTCCACATTGCTGTTGATCACCAAAGGAAGTCAGGACTGGAACTCAAGCAGATCAGGAAGCAGGAGCTGATGCAGAGGCCATGGGGGGATGTTACTTACTGGCTTGCTTCCCCTGGCTTGTTCAGACTGCTCTCTTATAGAACCTCAAAATACCAGCCCAGAGATGGACTACAAGGGGGCTCTCCCACCTTGATTGCTAATTGAGAAAATGCCCCACTGCTGGATCTCATGGAGGCACTTCCCCAACTGAAGCTCTTTCTCTGTGATAAATCCAGCCTGTGTCAAGTTGACACACAAAACCAGCCAGTACAATCGACCAATTGACCCCTTGTTAACTTGACACACAAACACATCACTATTAAGCCTCAACTCTTTTTTTCCTTTTTTTTCCTTTTCTTTTCTTTTCTTTTTTTCTTTTTCTTTCTTTCTTTTTTTGTTTGTTTGTTTGTTTGTTTGTTTTTCGAGACAAGGTTTCTCTGTGTAGCCCTGGCTGTCCTGGAACTCACTCTGTAGACCAGGCTGGCCTTGAACTCAGAAATCCGCCTGCCTCTGCCTCCCAAATGCTGGGATTACAGGCGTGTGCCACCACTGCCCCACGACTCTTATTTTCTCATTCATCCCCAAGATCTAAATAACTTTAAGAGTTCCACAGTCTTTACATATTAAAAGTTCAATCCCTTTTAAATGTCCAATATCTTTTAAAATTCAAAGTCTCTTAACTGTGGGCTCCACTAAAATACTTTCTTCCTTCAAGAGGGAAGAATATCAGGGCACAGTCACAATCAAAAGCAAAATCAGACTCCAACCTTCCAATGTCTAGGATCTAAGTCACAATCTTCAGGGCTCCTCCACGGGCTTGGGTCACTTCTCCAGCTCTGCCCTTTATAGCACACACCTTGTCTTCTAGGCTCCAGATGCCTGTACTCCACTGCTGCTACTGTCCTTGGTGGTCATCTCATGGCACTGGCATCTCCCAAACACTGCTGTCTTCCACTGCAACTATACTTCACCAATATCTTCTCACAGGCTCTCTTCATGGTGCCAAGTCTCAACTCCTTTGCGTGACCCCTTCAGTCCTGGGCCATCAACTGCAACTGAGCACCTTCACCAATGGCCTTCCATGGCTTCTCACAGTGCCAGCCTCAGCTGCTCTTCATGACCCCTTCATGCCTTTAAAACCAGTACCACCTGGGTGACTCTTACACATTACCAAGTCCAGCCACAGCACAAGTTACAACCTTGGCTATCTCTGGAACACAGCCTCTGTGCTCTCAGAAAACACTTCCCAGAAGATTTCACCTCAGTGATGCTGGTCTCTTAATCGCTGCCAATTTCTTATCTCCAGCTAACCAGTATCAATTGTCCCAGTAATGCAAAGGTTTTGCTTTAGTAGTTCTGGTATCTTGTTAATCACAGCTGAATCTTCAGCCCTAGCTAACCAAAACCACAGAATCTTCACAATCAAAATAGCAATGGCCCTGATAAGAGTCTTTAATCTTGACTGGGCAGTGGTGGTGCACGCCTTTAATCCCAGCACTTGGGAGGAAGAAGCAGGCAAATTTCTGAATTGGAGGCCAGCCTGGTCTACAGAATGAGTTCCAGGACAGCCAGAGCTACACAGAGAAACCCTGTCTTGGAAAAAAAGAGTATTTAATCTTCCCTCTGAAATTTCACAAGCTAGGCCTCCATCACTGCACTGTTATCTTTCAAGGTCCTACACATCCCACAGAGCTCTTAACACCAAATGGATCTTCTAGCTCAAAGTTCCAAAGTCCTTCCTCAGTCCTCCCCAAAACATGGTCAAGTTGTCACATGAATAGCCCACTCCTGGTACCAGTTTGTCTTAGTCAGGGTTTCTATTCCCGAACAAAAATCATGACCAAAGCTGGGCGTGGTGGTGCACGCCTGTAATCCCAGCACTTGGGAGGCAGAGGCAGGTGGATTTCTGAGTTCGAGGACAGCCTGGTCTACAGAGTGAGTTCTAGGACAGCCAGGACTACACAGAGAAACCCTGTCTCAAAAAATCCAAAAAAAAAAAAAAATCATGACCAAGAAGCAAGTTGGGGAGGAAAGGATTTATTCAGCTTATACTTCCACACAGCTGTTCATCACCAAAGGAAGTCAGGACAGGAACTCAAGCAGATCAGGAAGCAGGAGCTGATGCAGAGGTCATGGGGGGATGTTACTTACTGGCTTGCTTCCCCTGGCTTGCTCAGCCTGCTCTCTTATAGAACCCAAGAATACCAGCCCAGGGACGGTACCACTACAAAGGGCTCTTCCCGCCTTGATCACTAATTGAGAAATTGCCCCACAGCTGGATCTCATGGAGCTATTTCCCCAACTGAAGCTCCTTTCTCTGTGATAACTCCAGCTTGTGTCAAGTTGACATTCAAAACCAGCCAGTACAGCCTCCTTGCTGTAGCAATGGTTACATGCTCTCTGTGATGGCGGGTAGCATAGGCAACCACGGCCAAGCCATCTGAGAATGGAATGATGGCATGCCATCCAGGGAAGTCTCAGGGTGGCCATCTTTATTCAATATGTGGGTAAAGTCTCATAAGGACCATAGGGGAAGGGCAGCCATTGCTGAGAAACGGGGTGAGAGAGGCAGTTTGATATCTAGTTCTCTGGGTTGTGCAAGCTGATGTTCACAGGAAAATTTAGATTCAGTGGACACTGTGGGGCTGGGTTAGGGCCTTAATGGCTTTCCATCTCTCTAGAAAACTCTTGTAATCCCCCCCCAATTACTTCCTGTACTAGAAGGATGTCTTCAATAATTTCTTCTTAGCCCAGAATTAAGAGCTTTACTGAGCCCTGTGATAGTAATTTCACATCTCAGAAAAAGCCAAGCAACAAATGCTACTGAAACAATGGAATTGGATGAAAAAATTATTTACTTCAGAACATTCATATCCCCTTTAATCGAGTACAAACAGTGAAGAATTCAAATATATGTAAGTGCAAACACAGATAGCCTCAAATACATCATTGGGCAAAATGATCTCTCTCTCTCTCTCTCTCTCTCTCTCTCTCTCTCACACACACACACACACACACACACACACACACACACAATCTTACCATGTAGTTTTGGATGGCCTGGAACACATTGTATAGATCATTATATATAGATGGTCTTGAACTCACAGAATTCATCTGCCTCTGCCTCCCAAGTCCTGGGATTAAAAGTGTATGCCACCATGCTGGGGTGTGACTTACTTTCACTTTCTCTCTCTCTCTCTCTCTCTCTCTCTCTCTCTCTCTCTCTCTCAAGAGATTTCCTTCCAGGCAAAACCAGGCTCATAGCTTTGCTGAAGAAAGGAGTTCAGGGAGAGCCAGTATGGAGCACCGTTGGATTTATTGCAAACAGAAAGGGTGGCTGGAGAGCTGACACAGAGGTGAAGAGCATTTGTTGCTCTTGCAAAGGAGCAGGGTTCAGTTCTCAGCATCCACATTGTGTAACTCACAAATGGTTGTCACTTCAGTTCTAGGGGGCTCCAGGTCCTCCTCTGGCCTCCCTGGGTACCGCATGCCTGTGGTGTATGTTCACACACATGCATAGATAGGGCTGGGGAGGGGCTTGGCAGTTGAAAGCACTGGCTGTTCTTCCAGAGGTCCTGAGTTCAATTCCCAGCACTCACATGGCAACTCGCAACCATGTGTCATGGGATCTGAAACCCTCTTCTGGTATAGTGTGCAGATGAACATACAGACAAAGAAGCCATAGCCATGAAATGCATGAATAAATGAGCCTTAGAAAAATACCTTCTGAATTAGAAAAAGAGCCAGGCAACGATGGCAAAAGCCTTTAATCCCAGAACTCGGGAGGCAGAGGTAAGCAGACCTCTGAGTTTGAGGCCAGCCTGGTCTACAGAACGAATTCCAAGGCAGCCAGGGCTACACAGAGAAAACCTGTCTCAAAAAAACAAAAAACAAAAAACAACAAAACAAAACAAAACAAAACAATAACGTCAGCCAAACAAGAAACAAAAAACAAAAAAACACACAAACAAAAAACAAAACAAAGAAAACCCAAAGACAAAACAAACAACCTAAACCTTGTAAAAAAAAAAAAAAAAAAAAAAAAGATCTTTTAAAATGCTTAAAGAGTGTCTTTTGTGGCTGGGCGGTGGTGGCGCATGCCTGTAATCCCAGCACTTGGGAGGCAGAGGCAGGTGGATCTCTGAGTTCGAGGTCAGCCTGGTTTACAGAGTGAGTTCCAGGACAGCCAGGGCTATACAGAGAAACACTGTCTCAAAGAACCAAAAAAAAAAAAAAAAAAAAAAAGAGTTTCTTTTGTAAACAAAGTCATGAGGTAGCTTTATGAGGAGTATCTTCTTTTCTTAGGCTTAGGCAAGAACAGTAGACACTTAAGGTTATAAATAATTTTTAAAAAATTATTATCTTATGTATATGAGTACACTGTAGCTGTTTTCAGACACACCAGAAAAGGGCATCCAATCCCATTACAGATGGTTGTGAGCCACCATGTGGTTGATGGGAATTGAACTCAGGACCTTTGGAAGAGCAGCCAGTGCTTTTAACCGCTAAGCCATCTCTCCAGCCCTCAACACTTATTTTTTTGTTTTTTGTTTTTTTCCAAGACAGGGTTTCTCTGTGTAGCCCTGGCTGTCCTGGAACTCACTCTGTAGACCAGGCTGGCCCCGAACTCAGAAATCCGCCTGCCTCTGCCTCCCAGAGTGCTGGGATTACAGGCGTGCGCCACCATGCCTGGCTCTCAACACTTATTTTTAATGATAGTTCTTAAACACTTTAACCTCCCCTCTAGCCCACCACCCACCAGAGGTAGTGGGAAAGAAAGGATCCAGGGGAAGTGAACCTGTTGGGAAGTAGATCTTTGGAGCAAATCCTATCTGCATTGTATGGGAACCGGCAGTTCAGTTCACAGGTCCACAGCAGCAGCTCGGTCTGCTTGCAAACCCTTCACAGGTACACCAGCGGTCCGGTTCAATAGCGTCGGGACAGCAAACAGGAATCAGCAGCCATGGCACTACCTCAGCCTCTGCTCAAGCCAGCTGGAGGAACCAGGAGACACACCAGAAGTTCTTGGCTGGGCCTCTCCCAGCGAAGAGGAGATCAGCGGAGACTCAAGACCCACAGCATTGCACCGCTAAGTCTATAAGCAAGGCGAAGTCGGCCTCTGCGAGTGGCTGTCGAGCTCTTTTTATATTCCCTCCAAACATCCCACGTTCTCTACGGGTCTTGTCTCAGCTGACATCGTTCTGCCAATCAGCCCCAGTCCACAAGAAACCGCAGCACGCCACCAGAAGACGTTTTGGTGTGTTTCTCTCTACAGAGTCCCCAATGCAGCTCCATTTGGTAAGCAAGGTAAGGCAGACCACCAGATGCATGTCATCAGCAAAGGCCCCTCAGCAGTGTCCGTTCGAGTGCTCGCTTTAGCAGAACACGTTCACCTGCGTCTGCTTCAGCGAAACGTTCCGTTATGACTCTGCCTTAGCCTTTCGCCTGTGTCCACTTCAGCCAAGCATTCTTTCACGTGTTTGTCCCAGCAAAACACCATCTGGCCCACTTTCCAAAGAGCCCTCAAGTTTTTACTTCAAATGCTCTTAACCACTGAGCCATCTCTCAGGCCCTATAAATAATTTGACTCTAGGTAAACACAGTTTATTTACGGCTCAATATCATTTATTGAAATGTCTTTAGGAAAGTACTGTCTAGTCCCAAAGAAACACAATTTATTTCTTGTGTTTGACAGGATGCCTTTTAGAAAGCATATAATGCCTTTACTGGGTTTTCTCAGGGGTTCCTAAAATGTCTTGTTTGTTTGTTTCCCCCAGCAAATAGGACAAGCCAGAATGGCAGGACAATAGGCCATTTTCCTTTCTCGTGTCACTGTAATGTCGCCTTTTTATCTCACCTCAGACAGACACAAATTTCAAAGTAATCCAGCTACTCTGGGAGAAGTGTAATTTTCTACAGCTTCTAAGGTGCGGGGAGTTGTCTGAGGTCCTCCTGCCTGTTGGGTATGGTGACTCCAGCCTATAACCTCAGCACTGGAAAGTAAGACCAGGAGACCATGCTGCCTATCTAATGCTTGGTGAGGCTGGCTTACAGGAGAGCCTGTCTGAAGCAATGAAACTGTTATCCAGCCTCTGGGCAGCTGCGGGACTTGGGCCATGTTTCTTGGCTTGAAACACTTACATACGCCTAATCTTCAAGCCATGCACGGTGATTGCAGACAGAAGCATTTCCTCATCCCTCCTCGAATCAAGTCTTTTGGTTCTTTGCTTTGTTTAAGAGTGCTGAAGACCAGCTACCAAGCCCTCTGTCACCATGCCCATAAACTGTACCTGTTCCTTTTCGCTGTTTTATGCGGTTTCTAGAAAATGTAAAATTATAGATGTCCTTTGTTAACTTCCATTAGACATCGCTCAGGCTAGCTCCTCGTATTAGCCAGGGCTCCCTAGATGAACAGAGCTCATAGTATAATTTATGAGTGCTTTACAGGCTGTAGTTCAGCTAGTGCGATACTAGCTGTCCCCCAACAGAGAGCCATGGGCAACCCATGAGGCTGGATGTCTCAGTTGGTCTTCAGTAGACATTGGAATCCTGAAGAAGTAGATTCTAATCTCTAACACTCTACAAAGGCGTGCTTTGGTAGCAGGATAGACAGGCTAGCCAGTGAGAGGGAAGGCGAGCAGGTAAAAAGCAAAAGCTTCCTTCTTCCATGTTCCATGATAGAGCCTGTCATGAAGGTGTGGTTCCAGATAAGGGTAGGTCTTCTGACCTCAAGTGATCTAGCCAAGAAAAGTCCCTCACAAGCATTCCCAGTCGCTTGGGTTTTAGTTGATTCCAGATGTAGCCAAGGTGACAACCAACAATAGCCATTACACTCCTCAAGCTAGGAAGATTATGGCATCTAAAATTTTAAAATAAGGCAGAGTCCTTGTTTAGAAAACAGGAAGTCCTTAGCCGGATCCCTAGTGCTGCATAATCTGTGCACCTGTCCTCCTATCACTCAAAAGACTGAAGCAAGCAGATCAGGGGTTCAAGGTTGGCCTGAACTGTATTTGAGGCAAGCTACATGAGACCCTGTCTCAACGTATTCACAATAAAAATTTCAAATAATTGTCATGTTAGGAATTTCCAGTTGTGAATAGTATATATCATTTATATATATATGTATATATATGATATTACCCCATTGATAAGTCTTCTTTGGACCAAGTACAAGTGTGTCCTGGCAGGGCCATTGCTAGAGTGAGGAGAAATCTTGTCCATTAGTATCTCTCAGTCAAGGGGTTGGATTACATCCCTAGTCACTCAAGGATTGGGGGCGTGTCCAAACGCTTGTCTATCAGAGAGGAATTGTCCAATCAGACTGCAGCTTGGGCGGAGGGGCGGGACAGATTGCTTTACTCTCGCGGTGTTTGGTTCTTTTCACTGTTTAGTTCTTGTTCAGGTTCCGTTTCTTCAGGTTCTGTCTCTGGCTCACAGTTGTGTAAGGTGTCTCCGCTGTAGCTAGCGTCCCTATGAGGTGCAGACGACGCGGGACGGCAGAAATTCGGAAATGGTGAGCGTTCCGGCCGACGCTGGCTGCATCCAACCAGGAGCAGCCGCAGGGAAGGCCTCCGTAGCTGGAGTCTGCGGCCCGATCGCGGTGCTGTCCGGTGTCCTGTGTGGCCTGGGTCCCCTCGCTTCCCATCTGCCCTCGCGGCGGCCTGGCCGACTCACCTCAGGACTTGGGGCGTCATGGCTGACTCACCTTCGGACTTGGGATGCTGGCTTCTGGTTGTGGGTTCCAGCCCGTCAGCCGTGGCTGAGCTTTCCTGAGACTGGGAAGTGGGGTCTCAATCTACTTTCTGTCCGCCTGGCTGACCCTGATGTTCACAGTGAATCCCCCAAATTCCAGTCTTCAGGGCCGACCCCCAGCTAGTCTCAGGACCCCGAGTTAGACCGATGGTTGGTTAGTAGGGAAAAGCGAAGAGTGGAGATTTCGTCAGTGCGGGCACAGTGGAAGAAGGACAGACGAGGGTCTAGTGACACTCCTACCCCGATTGTTCTTTGGACCGGAGCTTTACATAGAGGAAGGCCAGACCAGAAACAAGCTCAAACCTCAAGCAGCAACCTCCTGCAAAGTGGGCCCCGCCCATCATTGTCTCCGCTCCTTTAAGACCTGGAGGGCACTAGGTGGCTCTCTGGAGTTAGCTTCTGCTTCTGTGAAGGGCTGTTCTTCTGAATCCTGAGAGACTGCAGGTTACGGACCATAACTTATCTCTGTGGCCTCAGCCTTGAAAGATGAAGTGGGTTAGACAGACACCGCTTGAGTCTTACATGCTTGGGTTGAACCAGAATAAAGGAGGTCAGCAGAGTGAAGGCCGGGATGCCAGGCCACATCCCGTCTTTATTTGTGGATGTATGTGGATACACACACGTGTGTGGGTGTCTGAGGAAGTCAGAAGAGGGCGTAAGATTCCCTGGAGCTGAAAGGTATAGGCGGTTATGAGCTGCCCCAAAGTGGCTGCTGGAAACTGAACTCCATCCAGTTTTCCACAAGAACAGCAAATGCTCCTAACCACTGAGTCATCAGCCCCCCCAAAGCAGTTTCAGTCCCAGTATTCTCAAATGCCAGATTTTCATTGCTAAATAAATAGAAATAGACACAATATTTTTTTCATTTTCTGTTAATAATGGTCCCAGTTTTCAGAACTGCCAGATGCTGGCAAATTTCTTACAGCTGCCATATAACCTTTAATTAACCACTTATACACTAGTCTGAGGTCTGGAGTGAAACCTCTTCGAGGAGCAGCTGGAGGAATCTCCTGGAATAGTCCTCATCTCAATAGTTAATTTTTTCTTGTTTTTAATATTTTATGTATGTGAGTACACTGTTGCTGTCTTCAGACACACCAGAAGAGGGCATCAGATCCCATTACAGATGGTTGTGAGCCAGCATGCGGTTGCTGGGAATTGAACTCAGGACCTCTGGAAGAGCAGTCAGTGCTCTTAGCTGCTGAGCCATCGCTCCAGCATCCCTCCTCCCCATTTTTTTTTTTTTTTTTTGTTAAGTATTTATTATGTATACATTGTTCTGCCTGCATGTATGCCTGCAGGCCAGAAGAGGGCAGCAGATCTTATTAGCTTACTATTGAGACACAACGTGGGTGCTGGGAATTGAACTCTGGACCTCTGGAAGAGCAGACAGTACCCCCCCCCCCAACACACACAAGGTTTCTCTGTGTAGCCCTTGCTGGCCTGGAACTCTGTAGACCAGGCTGGCCTGGAACTCAGAGATCTACCTGCTTCTTCTGCCTTCTTAGTGCTGGGATTAAAGTTGTGCTGCCAGCAAAGTGAAATACTCTTGAAGGAAGTAGATTTCAACAACAACAAAAAAGAGTTTCATTTCCTCTGATTTTTTTTTTTTTAATCCTTCGCTTCCCTTCGTGAATACAGAAACATTTCTGAGGTGTTTTTATAGGGGAGTGGTGGTGGTGAGGCTCATATGGGCCTAGATTCAAATATTGAGAAAACTTTAGTTTCCCATTGTAGAAAATGAATACATTCCCACAAAGTATGATAGATGAACTTGTAAATTACTAAGTTGGCTTTGTTGTTGTTGAGACGGGGTTTTTCTATGTAAGTTGACTGGCCTGGAACTTGCTGTGTAGAACAGGTGGGCCTCCAGCTCAGAACCGCCTGTCTCAGCCTTGAGAGTGCTGGGGTTAGAAGGCTTTGCTACCAGACTAACTGAATATCGGTAGGATAGGACTTAAAATGATCTTCTAAGTAATTCCTTTGTCTTCTTTTTTAAACCTAAGTATAGATTTGTCAATTATAATCATGTTTACAAATAGCTAGTTTTTGTTATAGCTCATTATTTTCATTTGGCTTATTTTTATTATCTATTTGTGTGGGTTTGTTTGCATGTGCTTTAGTTAGGGTTTCTGTTGCTACAATGAAACACCACCAAAAAGCAAGTTGGGATAGCAAGGGATTGTTCTGTTGTTCTGCTTACCCTTTTATAGCACTGTGTTTCAATGAAGGAAGTCAGGGCAAGAACTCACGCAGGGCAGGATCCCGGAGGCAGGAACTGATGGGGAGGCTGTGGAAGAGCTCACTGGCTTGCTTCATGTGGCTTGCTCAGCCTGCTTTCTTATAGAACCCAGAGCTACCAGCCCAAAATGGGCTGGGCTCTTCCTTATTGATCACTAATTGAGAACATACCTTACAGCTGGATCTCATAGTGGCATTTCTTCAAGTGACGTTCTTTTCTCTCTGATGAATCTAGCTTGTGTCAAGTTGCCATAATACAGCCTGCATGCCAAGGTGTGTGTGTGTGAAGTCAGAGGACAACTGTAGAAGTTAGAAATTGAGGGCTGGAGAGATGGCTCAGCGGATAAGGGCATCGACTGCTCTTCCAAAGGTCCTGAGTTCAAATCCCCACACCCACATGGTGGCTCACAACCATCCAAGAACAGATCTGATACCCCCTTCTGGTGTCTGAAGACAGCTACAGTGTACTTACATGTAATAAATAAATAAATCTTTAAAAAAAAAAAAAAAAAAAGAAATTGAATTCAGGGCTGGTGAGATGGCTCTACAGTTAAGAGCACTGACTGCTCTTCTGAAGGTCCTGAGTTCAAGTCCCAGCACCCACATGGTGGTTCACAACCATCCATAATGAGATCTGATGCCTTCTTCTGGAGTGTCTGAAGTCAGCTACAGTGTACGTGCATATAACAATTAAATAAATAAATCTTTAAGAAAAATTGAATTCATACCATCAGCGTTAGAGCAAATGCCTTACCTGCTGAACCATTTTGTTAGCCCAGTCAATTGGTTTGTTTGTTTGTTTATTTTTTATAGTATAGAATAGAGTTTATTCGGGGCATGGGGAGGGGAGTTAAGAGGGTAGTAGAGGCAGAGAAAGGCAGAGAGAGGGAGAGAGTAGAGAAGCAGAGGCCGGCCATGACCAGGTGGAGAGAGTGGGGAAGGGAAGAGCCAAGAGAGAAGCTAAGAGAGTAAGAGAGGCAAGAGCTTATTTATTTTAAAGATTTATTTATTATTATATGCAAGTACACTGTAGCTATCTTCAGACACACCAGAAGAGGGTTATCAATCTCATTATGGATGGTTGTGAACCACTGAAAGGATAAGGTTGTAAGCTAGGAATCCCCCGTGCCTGAGTCTAGGGTGACCCCAAAGGAGCAGAGGTTCAGTGTGCACATATCCCACCCGCCTCCAGGGTCTGACCATGAACCTCTGGGAGTGTCCCTGGTATCTTTTCCCGTCTCCCGTGGAGTGGCTGTGGCAGGGACGGGCACGGCTGGGGTGCTGGCGGAGTCACCGCGGGGAGCTGCGGGGCTCCTGCCTGGGGGCACTTGGGTCTCCAACGCCAGTGGGGGAGGGTGGGCGCGACCCTGTGCGCAGTGGCCAGGTAAGCGGAAATGACTTAACTAGTTCTTCCGGTCTCTGTGAGAGGCTGGTAGGTTCTCAGAGAGCGTGGGTTCGGATGGTTTAAACTGATTGGCTTAGAAGCTTGTGGTAGGCGGGTTCTGTTATAAGCCCATAAAAAGCCTATATAAGCGAGCTCGCGCAGGCTTACTTCTTTTACCCTGTGTGGGGAGACTGTAACCCCCCAGAGCTCTGGAAATTAAAATCCTCTTGCAAATTGCATCAGGTCTGTCTCTCGTGAGTGTTTCGGGGTGCCGGTTTCCGAGGCATGGGGTGCTGGAGTACCCCCGTTTTTTTCTTTCGGATCTTACACCACCATGTGGTTGCTGGGATTTGAACTCAGGACCTTCGGAAGAACAGTCAGTGCTCATAACCACTGAGCCATCTCTCCAGCACTATTTATTTATTTATAGCATATGGTCTCTTTCTGTAGCCTTGTTTGGCCTGGCACTTTCTTCTGTGGGATAAGACACACACCACCTTGCCTAGCTGTTATTAATGTTGTTTTACTTTGTGAGGCAGGGTCTCATGTAGTCCTGGCTCATTTGATTTCTTTTTTGTTAAAGATACAGCATTTATTTTAAATTTAAATTATTTTGATTATGTGCATGCAAGAGTTTGTGCACTAGTACTTGCTTGTGGAGGCCAGAAGAAGGTTTCAGATCCTCTTGAAACCGGGGTTACAGGAGTTGTGAGTGCTAGCTTGGGTGCTAGGAATGGAACTTGGATCTTCTGCAACAATAGTATACACTTTTAACAGCTAGGTCATCGCTCCAGCCCCCATTTGATTAGATTGTGAATCCATGGGTGCCACCTCAGTTTCCCTGGGTTGATACAGGACTACCTTGCTCTTCCAGTGAATTTGATGCTTTAAACTTGTCCTGTGTGCTGGCTGTACTATATCCCACAAGTTAAGTTTCTTTTCCTTGAACTATTGAGGTTCTTTGAGGTGACTCTTTCATCCACGTGTGGCTTGGCACCGTGTGGTTTCATTTCCGGTTTGGAGGTTTCTAACTGTGTCTCTGTTACGTTCTGCTCTTCAGTGCTCCCGTGCCCGTCGGGTGCTCCTGTGCTTGTTGTGTGCGTGCTCACTCACCGTGTGGCCCGTCGTCTGGCTTTGCTGTGGACTGAAGTGTTCTGGAAATTTCACTGAAATCCTGGTTGATGTTGTTGAATAACACTATTTCCATTACTGCTTTTCTGCCCATTTAGAACTGTCAATTACTGATAAGGAGTATTTTGGAATTTCTAACTGTATTTATGAATTTCTCCATTTTACATTTTAATTCTAGAAGTTATTCCCTATGTAATTTGACCATCTGTTTTATGTTGCACATATTAAAGTCAGTTGATTGTTTAAAACATCTTTTTTGTTTTGTTTTGTTTGTTTGGGTTTTTTTTTTGGTTTTTCGAGACAGGGTTTTTCTGTGCAGCCCTGGCTGTCCTGGAACTCACTCTGTAGACCAGGCTGGCCTCGAACTCAGAAATCCGCCTGCCTCTGCCTCCCAAGTGCTGGGATTATAGGCGTGCACCACCACCGCCCGGCCCATTCTCTATTCTTGGTGTTGTGTTTTCTTTCTTTCTTTCTTTTTTTTTTCTTATTTAAAATAATTTAAATTAGCTTGGCTTACAGTTTCAGTGGTTTAGTTCATTATCATCATGACAGAAAACATGGTGGCATGCAGGCAGACACGGGGCTGGGGAAGGAGCTGAGAGTTCTACATTTTGCAGGCAGCAGAAAGGGGGGGCCATGTTCCATACTGGGGGGAGCTTGAGCATGTATATGAGACCTCAGAGCCTGTCTCCATAGAGACATACTTCCTCCACTCCCAATGGGCCAGGCATTCAAGGCCAGGCATTCAAACACAGGAATCTATGGGGCTGTTCCTATTCTAATCATCACAGGGGTCCATGTTGGCTTTAATGCCTTGCTGTTGCTGTTTTGAAAGTTATAGTAATTTGGGGATCAGAAGTGTAGTTTTTTTTTTTTTAAGGTTTATTTTATTTATATAGACACTGTAGCTGTCTTCACCAGAAGGGGTCATCAGATCTCACTGCAGATTGGTTGTGAGCCACCATGTGGTTGCTGGGAATTGAACTCAGGACCTTTGGAGAAGAATAGCCAGTGCTCTTAACTGCTGAGCCATCTCTCCAGCCCCAGAAGTGTAGTTCTTTTGGTGGTGTGCTTGTCTGGCATGCACAGATCTGTGCTTTCAGTCAGTCAGAAACTGGGTGTGATGGTGTACTGGGGAATGAAAGTGGGAGGATCAGCTGTTCAGGATCATCCTCAGCTTCCTGGCAAGTTCAAGGCCAGCCAGAATATGTGAGACGAGAAAGTAGGAGGCCCAGAGAAAGCAGCAAAGAATGGTGGTGTGTTTTCTTTACTGAAAAATGGACATTTGACAATTGTAATATAGGAAAACTGAAAAATCAGTTTCCCTTTCTTATCTGTTGTTTATTGAACACTAGCTGTTTATTTTGATATGTTGTGTGTAGACAGGGTTTCATTGTGTAGCCCCAGGCTGGCCTCGAACTCAGAGACCTGTCTACCTCTACCTCCTGAGTGCTGGGACCAAAGGTGTGCATCACCACTGGCCAGCTATGTCCATTTATGTCATGAAAATACTGTCCAAAGATTTTCTTTAAAATTTTAAAACAATTATTTTTAAATGACAAAGCTTCATTATGTAGGCAAGCTGACCTCCAACTCATAGAACTCTTAACTGGTTTTGTCTCCTGAATGCATGGGCTCCTGCCACCATGTCAGGCCTCCACTCCCCCACCCCTAAAAAGGTATGCACCTGCATGAGATGGCCTTGAAAACTGGAAGAGGATGATAGAAATCCTAGAACTGGAACTATAGGTGGTTTGTTAGCTGCCTCATGGGAACTAGGAATTGACCTGGGTCCTCTGCAAAAGTAACAAGCAGTTTTTAACTGCTGAGCTATCTCTAGCCCCTATCTCCAAAATATTATTGCAGACTATATTGCTTATGTGTACTCAATTTGTTGTATTGATCATTATTATTTATTGAACCAGTTTTGATGTATTTCTGTGAATTTCATAAACTAAAACAAAAGCACTGCTGCTGGGCAGTGGTGGTGCACGCCTTTAATCCCAGCACTTGGAAGGCAGAGGCAGGCGGATTTCTTGAGTTTGAGGCCAGCCTGGTCTACAGAGTGAGTTCCAGGACAGCCAGGGCTACACAGAAAAACAGTTTTTGGAAAAACCAAAAAATCCAAAACTAAACAACAGAAAACTTAGAAGACATGGTACATGCTCACCTCTTTGAAAGGAACCGGAGCTCTGGTACCCTTTAACACATCAGCAGGGTGGGGTTTTGTCTTGAGAGTTTTTTGGGATGTATGGAGCATCCTCAATTTCATATTATACTTGGGTACTTTTGAAAACTTTAATTTTTTTAAGATTTATTAATTTCTTTCTTTTTTTTTTTTTTTTTTTGGATTTGGTTTTTTCGAGACAGGGTTTCTCTGTATAGTCCTGGCTGTCCTGGAACTCACTCTGTAGACCAGGCTGGCCTCAAACTCAGAAATCTGCCTGCCTCTGCCTCCCAGAGTGCTGGGATTACAGGCGTGCGCCACCACCGCCCGGCAAGATTTATTAATTTTATGTATGTTAGTGTTGGTACACTGTCGCTGTCTTCAAACATACTAGAAGAGGGCATTAGATCCATTACACATGGTTGTGAGCCACCTTTGGTTGCTGGGAATTGAACTTAGGACCTCTGGAGAGCATCTCTCAAGCCCAGATACTTTAATTTTTTTTTTTACAAAGATTTATTTATTTATTATATGTAAGTACACTGTAGCTGTCTTTCAGACACCCCAGAAGAGGGCATCAGATCTCATTACGGATGGTTGTGAGCCACCATGTGGTTGCTGGGATTTGAACCAGAACCTTTGGAAGAGCAGTCAGTGCTCTTAACTGCTGAGCCATCTCTCCAGCCCCCATACTTTAATTTTTAAAAGAATATTTCACTGCAATGTTTTCTTCCAGAGTTTAGGTGGTGTGTACACATTGTGGGTATAAGGAGCAGTTTGTTTTTGTGCACCACTACCGCCCGGCTTTGCTTCATGCAAAATGAGATCTACTCTGCTCCTGAGCTGGAAGCTTAGGCTGCTGGTTTTAAGACTGTTAGCCTGTGTCTTAGGGTTTTACTGCTGTGAACAGACACCATGACCAAGGCAAGTCTTTCTTCTTTTTTCTTTTTTTTTCCTTTCTTTTTGGTTTTTCGAGACAGAGTTTCTCTGTGTAGCCCTGGCTGTCCTGGAACTCACTCTGTAGACCAGGCTGGCCTGGAACTCAGAAATCCGCCTGCTTCTGTCTCTCAAGAGCTAGGATTAAAGGCATGCACCACCACTGACCAGTGCAAGGCAAGTCTTATCAAGGACAACATTTAATTGGGGCTAGCTTACAGGTTCAGAGGTTTAGTCCATTATCATCAAGGTGGGGGCATGGCAGCATCCCAGCATGGTGCAGGCAGAGCTGAGAGTTCTACATCTTCATCTGAAGGCTGCTAGTGGAATACTGGCTCCCAGGTGGCCTAGGACAAGAGTATTAAAGTCCACACCCACAACAAGTCCTACCTCCCAACAGTGCCACCCCCTGGGCCAGTCATATACAAACCATCACATCATGTCAGAGACAGATTAATACAAGGGTGAGTAGAAGCCTCTCAAGGCCTTATCATTTTCAGATTTTTATATGCTTACATTCACATGGCTGATATAAAAATTTTGAATATTGAAATTTATAGCAAAGTTGTTTTTGACAGTTTTGCTTTACTCATGTTTCTGTGGAGAGACATAGCCGCTTTCCTAACCTCATTTTCCCTGGCCTCTGTGGATGTCCATGTACTGATGCTGCTTATGCCATCGCTTTACTGCGTTACCTCTGTTGCTGTTGCAGTAAGGCGGGTTCTGACTAGGAAGCACTCGTCTGACTGCTCTTCTTGGGATCTGGTAGTTTTCTGAGTGTCTTATTCTTCCAGGTGAAATTTTGCACTGGTTTTGAATTCCTATAAGTTAGTCATCCAGGATTCTAATTGTTCTTAGTCACTCTAAAACTTGGATTTGTGGAATTCCTCCCAAATCGTGAGTCCCTAATAGACCAGCAAAGGTCCAACTTTGTATTTCCTTCTAACCATAAGAACTCTGACATACAGGTATTAGCATCACTTTGAGGAGCAGACTATAGGATTTGGTTATGGATTGGAGATGTACTATACCGTGATAACCGAGAAGCACATCTTACTCCCTGGATTCACCAATGCGGAGGTGTCTTTATTCTGCTCTGCTTTCCTGAGTGCCTCAGTTCAATGGTATTAATACAGCTGCACATGGACAACTGAATACATAACAAAGTAAACTTTTAGGTGACAACATGATGGAATGAATATTTGGAAATCACAAAATTGCATGCACATCTACCTATAGAGTATAGATTCCTAGTGGTATAAGTCTTACCCAACCTCTAATACACATTGTGGGATATTTTAGAACTCAGTGGCCTTTGACGATGTGGCTATAAACTTCACCCAGGAAGAGTGGGCTTTGCTGGATCCCTCCCAGAAGAATCTCTACAGAGATGTGATGGAGGAAGTCTTTAGGAACCTGACTTCTATAGGTAAGAATGATAACATTTATTTTCTTCCTTTCTTTCTTTTTCTTTCTCTCTCTCTCTCTGTCTCTCTCTGTCTCTCTCTCTCTGTCTCTCTCTCTCTCTCTCTCTCTCTCTCTCTTTCTTTAAAAATATTTATTTTAGCCGGGCAGTGGTGGCACACGCCTGTAATCCCAGCACTTGGGAGGCAGAGACAGGCGGATTCCTGAGTTCAAGACCAGCCTGGTCTACAGAGTGAGTTCCAGGACAGTCAAGGCTACACAGGGAAACCCTGTCTCAAAAAAAAAAAAAAAAAAAAAAAAAAACCAAAAAAAAAAAATATTTATTTTATGTGAGTATACTGTTGCTGCCTTCAGATACACCAGAAGAGGGCATGGGATCCCATTACAGATGGTTGTGAGCCACCATATGGTTGCTGGGATTTGAACTCAGGACCTCTGGAAGAGTAGTCAGTGCTCTTAACTGCTGAGCCATCTCTCCAGCCTCTCTTTCTTTCTTTCCTTCTTCCTTTCTCTCTCTCTTTCTTTTTCTTTCTTTCTTTCTTTTTTTTTTCCCGAGACAGGGTTTCTCTGTGTAGCCCTGGCTGTCCTGGAACTCACTCTGTAGACCAGGCTGGCCTTGAACTCAGAAATCCACCTGCCTCTGCCTCCCAAGTGCTGGGATTACAGGTGTGTGCCACCACACCCGGCTCTTTTTTTAAAATATACTTTAATTGTATGTGCATTTGTATTTTGCCTGCATATATATCTGTGTGAGAGGGTCAGATCTTGGAGTTACAGACAGTTGTGGGTACTGGGAAATGAACCCAGGTCCTATGGAAGAGCAGTCAGTGCTCTTAACTGCTGAACCATCTCACGAGCCTAACATTAACATTTCTTCACTTAGTTAAAACAAAACAAACACCCTGAATTTTTTTTTTTAATTTTAATGGTGGAAAGGAACTACTTTTATAAATAAATGGGCATGATTTTTAGTATATAGTGAATCTCAAAGCTGCTATTAATTTTTTGAAGTTCATAATCTATAGTGCTTTTCCTTGGTCTATATTTTAGAGAAAGGGTGGGAAGACCAAAACACTGAAGATGAGGACAAAAATCCTGAGACAAATCTAAGGTAATCTGAATTCATAAAAGGTATGATGGTCCTTGAGGGAAGCTTAGCATGTCTGTGAACTTTGGTGAACAAACCAAACAGATAAGCACCATAACATTGGTGACTAGGCTACTCATCCCCACCCCGGTTAACAGTGTTCTTTTTTTTTTTTTTTTTTTCGAGACAGGGTTTCTCTGTGTAGCCCTGGCTGTCCTGGAACTCACTCTGTAGAACAGGCTAGCCTCGAACTCAGAAATCCACCTGCCTCTGCCTCCCAAGTGCTGGGATTACAGGCGTGCGCCACCACGCCCGGCTCAACAGTGTTCTTTTTAAGGTGGTTGATTTTTATACAGTACTAAGAAACTATGTGAACACCACTGTTTTGATAATAGATTTGGGGAAGTCATGTTTCAGAAAGATGATTCCATTTACTTTTTTTTTTTTTTTTTGGTTTTTTGAGACAGGGTTTCTCTGTATAATTCCGGCTGTCCTGGAACTCACTCTGTAGACCAGGCTGGCCTCGAACTCAGAAATCCGCTTGCCTCTGCCTCCCAAGTGCTGGGATTAAAGGTGTGCGCCACCAATGACTGGCTCCATTTACTTTTTTTGTTGTTGTTTTTTTTCGAGACAGGGTTTCTCTGTGTAGCCCTGGCTGTCCTGGAACTCACTCTATAGACCAGGCTGGCTTTGAACTCAGAAATCCACCTGCCTCTGCTTCCCAAGTGCTGGGATTAAAGGTGTGCGCCACAACCGCCCGGCTCCATTTACTTTCTAATAATTAATACATGCCAAACACTTGGACTTTCTCTGAAATTGGTTATAATGTAAGCCCAAGACATTAATGACTAGAAATTCAGCAATAAACCAACCTTCAATGTGTAAGAATAAAAGATTCTGTAAGAATAAAGATTATAAAAATCAATGTGGGTAAACTTTCAATGAGATTATAAATCTTAATCTGAAAAAAGAAGTGCTTAGTATAGGAAAGCCATGTGAAATGTGACTTGTCTGGAAAACTCTTATGTTGTTTATTCCTTAATAGGCATATCATAGCCAACTCTGGATACAGCCTATCTGAAAGCGAAGAATACTCCGAGAAGCCATATAAATTTACACAGTATAGGAACTCTTTCGTTTCTCTTATGAGTATTCAAAGACATATGGTAATGGACACTGGAAGTAAGCCTTACAAGTGTATGCTGTGTGGGAAAGCCTTTCACTTCCCCAGTGAATTCAGAATCCACCTAAGAACTCACACAGGAGAGAAGCCCTATGAGTGTAAACAGTGTGGGAAAGCCTTCAGTCATTCCAGCTCCTTTCGAAAGCACGAGAGAACTCACACCGGAGAGAGGCCCTACGTGTGTAAACAGTGTGGGAAAGCCTTTAATTGTTCTGGTTCCATCCGAAAACATGAAAGAACTCACACGGGGGAGAAGCCTTATGAATGTAAGCAGTGTGGGAAAGCCTTCAACTGTCCCAGTTATCTTCAAATTCATGAAAGAAGCCACACAGGAGAGAAGCCCTATGAATGTAAACAGTGTGAGAAAACATTCAGTTGTTCCAGTTCCCTTCGAAAACATGAGAGAACTCACACTGGAGAGAAGCCCTATGAGTGTAAGCAGTGTGGGAAAGCCTTCAGTTGTTCCAGCTCCTTTCGAAAGCACGAACGGACTCATACTGGGGAGAAACCCTATGAATGCAAACAGTGTGGCAAGGCCTTCTTTTCTCTCACAAGTGTTCGAACACACATGATAAAGCACACTGGAAATGGGCCTTTTAAATGCAATGTATGTGAAGAAGTGTTTCCCTTTTCCAGTGTATTTAGAAGACACCAAACTTCTCATGCTGGAGAGAGGCCCTATGAATGTAAACAATGCAATAAATGGTTTAGTTCCTCCACCTCACTTCACAATCACAGAAGAAGTCACAGTGGGGAAAAGCCCTATCCCTCTAAACAGTGTGGGAAAGCTTTCAGTCGTCCCAGTTACATTCGAAAACATGAGTGAGCTCATGCTGGGGAAAAACCCTTTCCATGCAATCAGTGTGGTAAGTGTTTCAGTGCTTCCAGTTCTCTTCAAATCCACGAAAGAATCCATACTGGAGGAAAGCCCTGTAAACGTGGACAGGGTGCTGGAGCGTTCGCTTGCTTCACTTCCTTTAGGAAACAGGAACAAACTAGAGTGGGAGAAACCCTATGACTACAGTGTGGGAAAGCCTTCACTGCCCGTTAGAATTGATTACTGACAGTCTTAAGTTATTCATAACAGTCTTATGAATGTAAATTCTGGCAAATCCTTATTTTCTCTAACAGGTATTTATTTGTTTTTGTTTTTAACAAAAATGATAAAGCGCACTGGAAATGGACCTTTGGAGTGTGAGGTATGTGAAAAAAGCCTTTCACATTCCACAGTCCCAGCGTATTTAGAGCATATCAAATAAACTCGTGCAGGAGAGAAACAATGTGAATGCAGACAGTGTGGTAAATCCTTCACTTCTTCCAGGTATCCTCAAAACCATTAACGTATTCATGTTGGAAAGTATCCCTACTAATGAAAGCACTGGAGAACCACTTACTACAGTTGTCTTGTAAACATGAATGAATTTATACCAGAGACATGTCCTTTGAGTACAAATAAATATGGTAAATATCACATTTTCCATTTGCCCTCAAACTAAATACTCCTTGGACAATAAATCATCACAGTGACTGTAAAGAATATGAAAAAACAGTGTTTTCTTAATTTTCATAAAGGACACCAAAAAGGTTCACACTGAGCAATAAGAAGCCCATGTGTTGAGAAAAGAGGTAAGGCTTCAGATGCCGCAGTTCTGAACACATACTAGCTAAAACACTAGGAATAGGAATGTGGGGGAAGCATTCAGATTTTCAGTGTTCTTCAAAGGCATAAAAAGGACCAGAGGGAGAAAAGCCTGTAGGCCTAATTTTAACACTTCTTTCTGAGAAGCATAGATGAACTCTGGAGAAAAGTCTGAGTGTAAGAAATGTCAGAAGACCTTTAGTTTTTCCATTTTCATTTGAAGACATGATAGAACTCATCTAGAAAAAGACTATTGGGTACAGAAAGTCTACTGAGTTCATTTCTCATTGAAAGGTATGTGATACACTGGAAATGGCCGTGTGTTACATTGACTTTACAATGTAAAAACATTGCTTTTCTGGGTTAAAGCATGGAATGTGTCTTTTTATATTAGATACAATTTTGTAGTATTTTGTTGAGACTTTTTATAACTATATTCAAAGAGATTTATGTATCTTGGTATAGTATATAATATAGAATTATTTAGTACATACAGTGTATGCATGTATATATGTGTATCTGTAGGATACAGTATAGTTTGTATATGAGTAGTATATATTATATAACTCGTTTATATGGTATGTAATTAAATGTAACCACTATTTTACTATAGTATTATACTACATGGCTATGCTATTGGAGTCTTAACAGTGTGTAGAATAAAGTATTTCAATTACCCACCACAGTCCCCGTCTGTAGCTTTTCTTGTTCCAGGAGCATGGCTACCAGGATCCCTAATATTCAGCATCAACTGTTTTCACCAGATGGAAAACAGGGATGGTTTCCATACCAACCAACCCATGGACTTGGGACTGCAGGTGGTATCAAAATCCTCAGCATCAACTGGATGTGGTGGTATACCTTTAGTCCCAAAAATAGGGAGGTAGAGACAGGAAAGAAAGGAGGAAAGAGGAGGGAGGGAGGAAGAAAGTAAACAAAACCAACAATGGAAACAACTCCGCAGAATCTTTAGCATTACCCATTCTTGTCCCTGAGGACTAGGGAAGTCCTATTCTGCAGCTCTGGGAATGTGGCCATCAAACTTTAGAGCAGGTCTGCAGAGAGTTATCGATAAACAGTCTGTAGACATCCTCTTCATATCCTGTATGCTGTACATACAAGGCCTAGCACCAACTTTACTCAAGGTATATAAGGTTTCTCATTTTACAACTGAACACCAGATTGGACACCAGAACCATGAATCCAAATGTTACCTTTAAATGTTCCATAATTGGGCTGGAGAGATGGCTCAGCAGTTAGAGCACTGACTGCTCTGAAGGTCCTGAGTTCAAATCCCAGCAACCACATGGTGGCTCACAACCATCTGTAATGAGATCTGATGCCCTCTTCTGGTGTGTCTGAAGACAGCTACAGTCTACTTACATATAACAATAAATAAATCTTTGGGCCAGACAGTGTACTCATATACATAAAATAAATCTTTAGCCGGGCATGGAGGCACATGCCTGTAATCCTAGCACTTGGGAGGCAGAAGCAGGTGGATTTCTGAGTTCCAGGCCAGCCTGGTCTACAGAGCAAGTTTCAGGACAGCCAGGACTACACAGAGAAACCCTGTCTCAAAAAACCAAAAAAAAAAAAAAAAAAAAAAAAAACAAAAAACAAAACAAAAACAAAAAAAACAAACAAAAAAAAACACTCTTTAAAAAAAATGGTCCATAATTCTTAGGGAAGATTTCAGAGACAAAGACTTCAGAGATTCTGATAAAACAAACCCTGGCACATGCTGGGTGGTGGTGGCACACTTCTGTAATCCCAGCACTTGGGAGGCAGAGGCAGGTGGATTTCTGAGTTCGAGGCCAGCCTGGTCTACAGAGTTCCAGGACAGCCAGGACTACACAGAGAAACCCTGTCTCAAAAACCAACCAACCAACCAACAAGCCTGGCACTACTTGGGCTTATACCATAAGGCTTCACGAAGGTCTCATCTAGTGGTTTCAAGTGGTTAAGAATGCTATATATCCTGATACCTACTACTTCAGCTCTTATTTAAGGAAGGTACCGTTTATGTCTTAAAACTTAGATTCTGGGATTACCCATGTCACACACCAGGGCCTCATCTCTCAGAACCTGGTGAGGGTTACATGGCATCCTGTGACATCAAAGCTTTAGCCACTGTTACTACAGTCCCGAGCCACCTGCATTCTTGAGTCCCAGGGAAAGTCTTCTCATGGCTGTGAAGGGTCACAGCCTTTGGCATCACCTATGCTTGTCCTGGGGTGAGGCCAGGGATAGTTCCAAGTATCCTGTAGACCAAGTAATGGTAAATGTTCCCAAAACACCTGTCATTGTACTAGCCTGTAATTCCTGTGAACACGTTTGGATGCCTGTGTTAACTACATAGTTGTACAACTATTTTTATGAATGGTTGTGCTTTGAACTTAGGATGCTCATGCACACTGCTTATGAAGCAAAGATAGAAAGCACACAGGTTATGCTCAGTTGTAGGCAAAGATTATAGAGTCTAGAGGGCACCCTACAAAGAATTGTACAGACAAATGGGTAGGGTTAGAGACAGTTTAATATAGAATAATACTTCCAAGAAGGGAGGTGGGCCATAGATGGGTAGAAAAGCCAGAGCTCAGTGTTCCCACTAACCAGCGTATTGGGGTCTGATTGTTATTTGTACAGTGTGCTCTACTTATAGGTATGATTCAGGTTCAGTTGGGGCGGGCTTTCCCTGATTACCCTCCTCCCCATTTGTTTCAATCACTGGTTTATTTTTTATATAATAACCTATATAATTTATATAGCATATACTTTGTATGTTCTGCTCTATTCTTCTGCCATATTTTCAGCATCAAAGTTGATGACTGAGGATCATAGACCCCTGCATATTTATTTCTCCATGACTCAATGGCTTTTTCTCTTCACCAGCTAATCAAGAAACCACCTTAAAATAGTATGGGTATATATAAATCTAACATGCAGATTTGCAAGCTCGGGCCTATGTGATGGGCGTTCTGGCGGTGCCTCAGAGAGTACAGAGACTTCTCCTTGGGAGCTACGGTTGGACACTTGGGAGGCACCTGTGTGTGGATGAGTAGTAGGTGCTGGGACAGGGACTGATGCGGCAGGGTATGGAGGGTGACTCTGCGGCCTGTCAGGTTGCCTTGGTTGTCTCCTGTCACAGTTCCTCAGAGGCATTTGGCAGAAAGGCTGCCACCACTTGGGAATTCCCCACATAAGCACTGGCAGATGGTTGCCTGTGTGAGGAATAGCTAGCTAGGTGTGGTCTATACGTGAGTCAGTCACCAAGTATGATTGGAATGCAGCTCCATACTCTCCCCCTTTGCAAGGCCTGCATGCCAATTGCTTGCATAATTCCAGCCACACAGAGGTCATTGTCTAAGCTTGCATGCACCAGCTGACAAGACAGAACCTGGCTTCATACAACACTTTGTCCTGTGTGGATCTGAGAGAAGATGACTCATTGCTCCCCTGCCATGCCTTGTGACTTCCAATATTGAGAAACAAGAGAAGATAGGGTGTGTCACTAGAATTCGGTCCTGTATAAGAACCCTACAAAGATTGTGGCCAATTCTACTTGTAATTTCCTTCTTCCCAGTGGTCTAAATTATGGTCCAGAGTAAGCAGCTGGCTCTCACAGGAGCTACACACCACCGCCCTCAGTCACAACCCCTACTTCTAGAAACAGCACAGAGAACATGGTTGCATGCAGATACCAGAAGTGTCATGTGGATTCATGCTGGTCATGAAGCAATGGTTTGTCTCCATCTCAGACTCAGAGAACATGCATAGGCAGTGAGCACAGCCAACAATGGAGGCACTGGCTTATCCAGGGTCAGCCTGAGGCTGGGTGGATCTGTCTCCTCTGCGGGGCTCTCCCCATTCTTCTGCAGATGAGCTAGCATAGGCGGCCAGGCCTTGAAGGACTGCTGTGGGCAGGAATGCTACTGATCCCTAGTTTTGTACCATCATCTCCATCCTGGACACTCAGGCAGACCAGTACCTGGGTTTTCAGCCACTTGGCACTGTGCCTCCAGCCACTGGCAAACACCCCCACTTAAGAATCCCCGCCCTACAGCTTATCACACTTTGGTTAATTCCTCCTAGTTCAGTTGGAGTCTGGAGCCCCTAGGACAGAACTAGAGGATGCAGAGGCTTGGAGGGCAACTGCACACATACATGTATATCTATGTCCCAGGTTACACAGGGACGCCTCCAAGGTAGGCAGATCGGATGGATGCCGATCACTCAGTGTTCTAGGATAACTAGAAGAGGCCGGACAGCCCCAAAGAAACCTGGGTACATGACCACTACACAATTCACATTCTTGGCAGGCTTGCTAGAGGCCAGATGGGTGAATATCTCTCTAGCCTCCAAGAGTTAAATTCCCATTTTGGCTGGACCTTCCTCAAGGTCCACCCTCTGCAAGAACTGCACCGGCACAGGCTTGGGGTACATCCTATGCCTCTAGGGAAGGTAGCCTGCATTTCCAGAAGGGCCCTGGGGCAAGAGGCTGCTCTCCAGAATTCTTCCTGCATCTTGATCTGTAGCATACTAAAGGGCCTCTACAGCGGCCACTGTGTCCTCCAGCTGCTGAAGCAACTCCTCTGGCTGTGGTGAGAATGTGCTGGTGTCCACTCTCTGAAAGTCAGGATTCACAACCACAGAGGCCAGCACGTCTGCGAGGCGGCCAATATCAAATGCAGCCTGCTGAAGGCCCAGGCCTAGGTTCTGGCTGTCCCCTGAGTCCCCCTTCAGTCCTTGCCTCAGGACAAGGAGCCTCTTCTCAGAGATGACTTTGAGGAAATGGTAAAATTCTTCAAAATTGATCCCCGTACAGGACTTCATGATGACCTGGACCAAGAGGAAAGGGACAGTAAGCCTTGGGGGTCACATCCAGACTGCTCAGGTGTGTAAAGATCCCTCTCACACACCCAGGGGTCAGGGGCTAAGATGGGACCCGGAGACAAAGGTTCAGGGCCAGACCAGTCATCAGTGAGTCTGAGTCACAAAGCCTGGCCCTGGCACCTGTAGTGGCTCCAAGGCTGACCCGACATGAGCTGGTTGCTTCCCACCTGGCAGTGGTGGTGCCAGTCAGGCATGGAGTCCTTCCATTCTCCAACCTCATGCTGCACGGCCTGGAGCTCTTGCTGTAGGAAGTGCCACATGTTTGCCAGGTTGCAGCCATTGACCCAGTTGTGGTTGATAGAGATGGTGTCATCCTGGAGGACAGAAGGCAAGCTGGTCCATGAGGCAATGGCAGGCCTCACCATGGGTGAGCAAATCCAGTCCCACCCCACACCCACCAGGCGCGGTGCTTTGGGTGGGTGTAAGTTCCAGCTGTCAGCGACAGAAATCCAGAATCACCTGAGAAGATAATCTCCATGAGCAATTGTATACACTGGATTGGCCCGTGGGCATGTCTGTGGGGGGTTGTCTTAACTGAGGTGGAAGACCCCGTCATTGTGTGCAGCACCACTCCCTAGGCAGAGGGTCCTGAACTGTGTAAGACTAGAGAACTAAACTAGAGAACTAAACTAGAGAACTAAACTAGAGAGCTAAACTAGAGAACTAAACTGAGCAGAGCAGGACATAAGAAAGCAAATCTTTAGCGGGTGGTGGTAGCTCACGCCCTTAATCCCAGCACTTGGGAGGCAGAGGCAGGCAGAATTCTGAGTTCGAGGCCAGCCTGGTCTACAGTGTAAGTTCCAGGACAGCCAGGGCTGCACAGAAAAAAAAAACAAAAAAAAAACCCTGTCTGGGGGGCTGGGGTGGGGTGGGGTGGGGTGGGGGCCCCCGAGAAAGAAAGAAAATCTTTATGCATTCATTCCTCTAATCTTTTTTTATTTTTGTTTGTTTTTTTTTTGTTTTTGTTTTTGTTTTTTCAAGACACGGTTTCTCTGTGTACCTGTCCTGGAACTCACTCTGTAGACCAGGCTGGCCTTGAACTCAGAAATCCGCCTGCCTCTGCCTCCCAAGTGCT
This sequence comes from Apodemus agrarius, assembly GCA_964023405.1. NCBI lineage: Eukaryota > Metazoa > Chordata > Mammalia > Rodentia > Muridae > Apodemus > Apodemus agrarius. Next base: position 44,435,901 of record OZ030015.1, on the reverse strand, counting down.
GGGATTAAAGGCGTGCACCACCACCGCCCAGCCTCATTCCTCTAATCTTGACTGTGGATGTGATGACTAGTCATTTGAAGTTCCTGCCTTGACTTCCCCACAAAGATAAACTGTAACCTCTCAAGAAGGAAACAAGACTCTCAGATACTGTGGCAGGAAATGTGGAGCCCATCTTAGGACAGCTAACACATTGGGATGAAGGATAGACCTTCATAGGCCATGGCAGGAATCAGGTTAACACAGGGCAAGAGAGTAAGTTCTCAGGAGTTGCATTTGTGGCTTCCCTACCCTATATCCAGCCTTTGCAGAGGAATAAAACTGCCCTCTTTAATACTACAGAGGCAGCTGGAGTGAGATGGGAGGGACAGGTAGGGAGGGAGCCTGGCAGAAGCAGGGTCATGTGCACAGTCTTACCAGGTTATACACTTGATGGTGCCACCCGCTGGGCACAAATACCATCTCTCCAGGCTCCTGTATGACTTCAATGGGAAGGCTATTGTGCTGGATCCTGGGATACAGGCGGGTGTCCAGGAGCTCAGTGGAAGTCACATCATAGGGCAGGCTACCATGGCAGTCCCGAAGGGCTTCCTCCTGCCCTGGCGGGAAGAACAACCATTTCTTCTTCCCACAGATGTTGACTGACCAGCTGAAGGAGCGGAAGATGTCTGCGTGGAAGGGCGACCTACAGAAGGGCTGCTGGTTTGTGTCCTGCAGAGCCCTCAGCGAGCCTGTTGACTTATTTCTTTCTTTGATAGGCCTCTAGGCAGATACCCCAGATAGTCACACCTCCCATCTCACCTTCAGCAGGTGCCCATGTCCCTACTGTCATTACCAGGTGCCCCTGGGGCCCGCATAGACGAAACGGTAGTCATCCACATTGAGGACGTCCCAGAACTCATTCAGCCAGTCTGACGAGAAGTACACAGGCAGGGTGAATATATCTTCCAGGTCGTCCACCAAGGAGTCTCTGAGGAGGGCACAGGAGCTATAGTAGTAATCCTCTCTGTGCCCTACCCAAGCCCACCCACATCAAATAGGGCCACCTACGATCACCCAGTCTCAGTGGATTTCTTTACAGCTGCAGATCCTGAGGACCTGAGCTGAACCTCAGATTGCTCAGTTCAGAGTGCTGAAGATGATTTTGGGGCACCCCAGCTTACCTACCCCACTTAGGCAGTAGTCACAGGGCCTCGAACACATGGCAAGCATCATCCCAGGTCATGCGCTACAGGCCTCCTTGTCGTCACCAATACTACAGAGCCTAATGGTACCTGGTGACTCCAGGCTGCAGCCCCAGATGTCAGGGCCTCAAAACCCATCAAAGGGCTCCCAAATGCTGGATCATATTAACACCATCCTTAAGGGAAATGCTGGGGAAAACTACTAGATGCATGTGCCTATAACTCCCAGCAAGAGATAGAGATGGCCAGAGCCTAAGTAGCAACAAATTATCTGCAGGTCCCCAAATATCAGGATCCTTTGCCTTTGCACATATCGCAAACTCGCTCATCTATTAAATTCTCAGGTATGGCTTCCCCTGTAGCCTCCAGATTATGAAATGCCACGCCTTCTGCCCTTTTTGGTTTCAGGCATACAACAGTCAAACATTGTATTTCTTTTCTTTTTTAAAGATTTATTTATTTTATATATGTGAGCACACTGTATCTGTCTTCAGACATACCAGAAGAGAGCATCAGACCCCATGACAGATGGTTGTAAGCCACCATGTGGCTGCTGGGAATTGAACTCAGGACCTTTGGAAAAGCAGCCACTGCTCTTAACCGCTGAGTCATCTCTCCAGCCCCCAAACATTGTATTTCAAATGGACAATTTTCTAGCATAAATATGCCAGTGTAACATTTGGGAAATACTTATACCAGTAACATTAAAGCAAGCAAACAAAAAAGACCAAAAAAAAAAGTTTATCTAAAATTTTTTTTTTTTTTTTTTTTTTTTTTTTTTGGTTTTTCGAGACAGGGTTTCTCTATGTAGCCCTGGCTGTCCTGGAACTCATTCTGTAGACCAGGCTGGCCTCAAACTCAGAGATCCACCTGCCTCTGCCTCCCAAGTGCTGGGATTAAAGGTGTGCACCACCACCACCAGGCTTATCTAAAATTCTAAACTACTACACACAACAGTATTAGGGCCTGTCTTGAGGTCTGATCTATTGCTATGTATTGTAATGCTAAATTTTGAACCATAAGATCTAGACCTATGAGCTGGGCGTGGTGGCGCATGCCTGTAATCCCAGCATTTGGGAGGCAGAGGCAGGCGGATTTCTGAGTTCGAGGCTAGCCTAGTCTACCGAGTGAGTTCCAGGACAGCAAGGGCTACACAGAGAAACCCTGTCTCGAAAAACCAAAAAAAACAAAACAAAAAAAAAACAAAAAAAACAAAAAAAAAACACCAAAAAACAAAACAAAAACAAGATCTAGACCTATGAGTGAATTCTCAGTTACCAGCTCTTGTTGTGCAAACCTTGTTCCTGATTAAATAAAAATGGCTACAGCCAATTTCTAGAGAAATTAGAGGGAGGTAAGGGTGGGGGTGTTGAGCATGAGAGAAAAGGCAAGAACAAGGAAATGGGGAGAAGGCGCCATGAGAGACGGACGTGGGCACATGGCCAGGAGAAACAGCAAGTGCTTAGGGACACCACTGGGGAGGCGGCCAGGCCACAGTTAGAAAAAGAGAACAGGGCTTACCCCTAGTAATTGTCAAAGTGAAATAAAAACCATAGTCTGAGTATCATTTATTTGTAAACTAGTCAGGGATAAGCTTAAACTGGTTGTACTACAGGCCTGTGAGCCTGTTTCTACCACATCCACATCCAGGGCCTGTGTCTGGTCACACTTTACCCAGCTCCTGCTCTAGACCCGAGGAGTAGCATGGCAGGGTAGCTGGAGGCTGGTGCTTCTGCATCCAGTCAGTTGTGGGAACTGCAGGGGCCCGAATCCCATCCCACTCTACAGTTCTGAGCCTCATTGTGCACACAAATGATACAGGAATTCAACTGTTCATTGACTCACTCAATATTACACTGTGCCTTTTGCTGGGGGTCTGAGGACAATGGCCTGTGCTTGTGAAAGGCACATCAGGTAGACGAAAACACACAGTCCCAGGGTCACCATGGAAAAGGGTAATACTCTTCCCAAAGTGAGCATCTTATGATGGGCTTATGCACTAACATGTCCAAGCTGAGAATACCATAAACTTCAAAACATACTAATAGCATGTGCTTATATGCTCAAGGCCTTAGCACTCCCAGTTCCAAGAAGAAAAAGCAGTGTGCCCAAGTGCATGACCACTTAGCTTAGCACAGCAACAGCACACTGTAGAGGGGTGGTCATTTCAGTAGATCCAGGGGTTTGGATGGGGGTTACGGTTTCTTGACACTGTCCATCATTGAGAGAGAAGGGTGGGAGAAGAACAGACCACATATGGCTGGCTTGGGAAAACACCAAAATTCAAATTTTGAAGTAGTTTCTACTGAATGCACTACACTCTGACCCCAGCACGAAGTCAAAATCTCCTAAGTAAAGCTGTCACAAGGTGCTGTGTGGGAAAAGTGGAGGCTGATCAGGGAGGATACTGAATGTCTCTTTAAAGAGTAAGGGGTTTCCAAAGAAGGACAGAAGTGGTTGCACAAAGGCCACTTGTACCTTTAGAGAGCTTAGAATGGGCCAGGAGATGGCAAGAATCCCCAGAGAAATCGTAAAAGGTACAAGCCTGTTCTTCAGTGGGGTCGCAGAGAGGGCAGCGCCAGAGGATCTGAGAGGTTCCTGATCAAACATCATACAGAGGAGGAAGGAGATAACAGGCCGCCTGTACCCATACAAGATTTACAAAAGACGTATTTTCCTCATGATAGTCTACCTGGCTCGCTACGTTGATCTCCCTGTGGAACCCATCCTCCCACCAGCTCTGAGATACAGACTAGAACTCTCTCCTGTAGATGTAGCCCCTCTGAGTGCTGTGGGCGTGCTCTACTGCCTGCACTAGCTACTTAGGGCCCAATGGTCATCCGCCAACCTGTTACCAATCCGCCAATCTATTACCTGCACAGATGCCAGTCTTTGAGGTAGAGGCAGCCCCGCAGAGAGGAGTAACCCCCTTGGATGTATTCCTTCCAATAACTGATATAGTCACGGAAGAGCATGTGCTCCTTAGGGTTTGAATTGTATTCCCGCACTCCACAGTTAGCAACCGGTACAACAGCTTCTCCTATAGCGAGAGAATCAGCACAGAAATGGCAGAGTCATACTCGTAGTGCACCCTCTTGGGCTCCGGCCACCCTCTGGGCGAATTATCCAGATTCCACTCGTCTGGCCGCCCTCATGCCGGGGTCTTTGCCTCCCGTCTGCGCCCTCCTACCATATTTCTGCTGCAGGTACTCGAAATCAGGCTTTCCCTCCGATGTCACCCAGCGCCGCCTGCTGCCCCAGCCCTCGGTGAAGGCGCTGGAAAACACGCAGGGCAGATTGGGCAGCAGGAAGCCCTTCACAAAGTCAGCATAGGAGAAAGCGTCCGGTGACCGAATGAAGGTCACGCTGCTGGGTGTGGGACCGCTGCCGCTAGGGACTCGGCCCCGAAGGCCCCGGTAATACCGCTCGGCAAAGGTGCGCGTCTCCCGATCCATCCACCGGGGAACTTGACCCCAGAGGCCCAATCCCACTTTCCTAATGGGGACTAGAGGCTGAGAAAAGCCCTAAAACCAGTTTGGAGCAATAACCACCGAGAAGGAGCCCGGAACAAAAAAACAGAGTCCAACATTCCAGCAGGAACGTAAACCTTGGAGCTCCCAGTCTGTGCGCCTGCGCACCTGCGCGCCTATGCGGTACCATCCTCCCGCGCAGGCGCACAGACGCTTGCCGAGCGGGTGACGAGCTCAGTTGCTGCTTGCGTCTCTGTTTGGTGGTCCAGCGGAGCGTGCCAGTGGGTCTTCTGCGCGCTCCTCCTGCCTCAGGTGAGCTGCTAACGCGCAGCTAGTGAGTACCGGAGACCGCCGCCGAGGAGATGAACATAAGTCCAAAACCTCAAAGGATGACAGGGTCCTGAGAGGATGGTGGGGCGCGGAGCGGGCGGTCAGCATCCGCAGGGCGGGCGGTCAGCATCCGCGGGGCGGGGTGAGGTTCCCGAGCATCCTGAATGGGTTGGGGGAGGAACCATTTTAAGGATTGTTGCGTTTGCTTAGAAATAGAACGGGGAAAAATTAAAAAAGGAGAAAAGTGACCTTTGGGAGATGCTGAGATTCAGATAGAGAGGTATGCATTGCGAAGAGGGGAAGGATACAAACAGGAGGCGGAGGAATATTTGGTCTAGCTAGCCTATTGTGGGCCGCAGTGCGACTCTGCTGCGGCTAGGTCATGGCAGAGATGACAGCGCATAAATTCAGGAGGAGAGAAACGCTTGGCCATGCCACGTTTGTGGTGCACGCCTATAATCCCAGTATTGGGGATACTGAAACAGAAAAATCCGAGGTTCTATGCCGTGAACCACGAATCAAAAAAAAAAAAAAAAAAAAAAAAAGAAAAGAAAAGAAAAGCCAGGTTACAATAGCAAAAATAAAACCCCAAAACACCCAAAATTCCATTCACTTGTAATCACTGAATCTGGTATTGAGGCTGTTTTTCCAGGTATACATGTATTTATATATTTTATCCCTGTTACCTCTTCCCTCTCCCCGGGATGCTCTTCCTTCTTTTCCTGCATTGGCAGCATGTTATATTTGGAAACATCTTTTTATTATTATTATTATTTTTTATTTATTTATTTTTATTATTATTTTATTTATTTATTTATTTATTTATTTATTTTGGTTTTTCGAGACAGGGTTTTTCTGTGTAGCTCTGGCTGTCCTGGAACTCACTCTGTAAACCAGGCTGGCCTCAAACTCAGAAATCCGTCTGCCTCTGCCTCCCAAGTGCTGGGATTAAAGGCGTGTGCCACCACTGCCTGACATCATTTTAGATTTTTAATCTACTTCTTGGTATATAATTCTTAAAATTCCTGGATTGTTTGAGCTTATAAATGCCATTTTGCATGCTAATGAGCCCAACACCATCCAACAGCCAGTAGGGTAGATTCCAGATGGAGCTGCTCCCTGAGACTTGAGCAGGATCAGAGGGTGGGGACTTAGAGCCCAGCCCTCAGCTTCTAGGGCTAAAGGTTGAATGGCCAGTGTTTCATCAGTCGTGTCCACATAATGAAATGTCCATAACACCCCTAGAGGTCATTCAGAGGACCCTATGTGCTTAGGGAGAGTGAGGGCCGGGTCATCTGCACTGATGTAGAGACATCTTGGGAGACAGAACCCCAACCTTGGGACCTGATGTGATCTTGAGGCAGACATTATCAGAGCTGAACTGAATTAAGGACATTCTTCTTCTGGTGTCCACTGATGAGGGCCCTCTTAGGGCCCCAGGATTCTGTACCGACTAGGACATGAGAGTAGAGGTAAAATACGTAGTTTGTTTGTTCGGTGAAAGTATGAAATCCAAATAAGAATCACTTCTTTGCTTGAGTATCTGAGGCCAGTGTCCATGACCTCGGATTTTTCTGTTTCAGCATCCCCAATACTGGTCAGGGCCAGCCAGTGTGTATGCTCTCAAGACTTCTGGGGCAACCTAGCCAAACACTGTAACGGGAACATGAGCTCTTGTGCCCTGCATAGTTAGTGCTGTAATCCTGGTCTTCACCTGATAGCTGGCCTCTGGGTGTTAGTAACAGTGTCAATTATGTGAGGCCTGGCGAGAGGCCCGAAATACAGGTGTGTGCCCATGAAGTTGCCTCTCCTACCTCCAGCTGGGAAGTGCTGGTGATGCCCATCCTCAGCCCACACAGACCTATGGAAACTGCGCATCCTGGGCAGAGTCACCCCAGAAGAAAACAGGAAAGGATTGGAGTTGGCACACTTGAGGCGAGGTGGAAACACTGCACGGTCTCATTTCTCTGTTTCTAGAGCATGCCCTGCAGCTAGGCTGTGGTGTTTGCTTGAAACATCCTCAGACAGCACGCCTGAGCCTCCCAGGGTGGGGATGGGAACCTCTGAGGGAGTGGAAAGGGTCTGCTACAGAGCAGGAGGGCAGGTAATGGAAAAAGCCGGTCTTGCCGCCCCCGCTCAGACACACTGCTCCACTGTTCCCTGCCCAGCCTGGTAGTGGAAGGTGTGCAGAACGTTGCGTGTTCTATTACTTTGGAAATTAACTAAAAATAGGCTGTTTACTTGCTATTGAGTTTTACTCGAGGGCACATGTGTGGTGGAAATGCTGAGAGAGACCCATTATGCCAATTCCAGTGTGTTGGGAGTCACAGTGGTGTGGGCCTATTCCCCAAGAACGTCATTTATGTGAATTTGCTTGACACCCAAGGGTTGCCTGCCATGACTTCCCACAGTAATTGTGTCTTTTTCACACAGGGTCCTCTCAGGGTTACTACTCTGTACCTGTCCTGGTGGAGGCAACTTTCAACCTTACAAAGGCAGATAACCTCACAAAGAATTCAGGAACAGAGCATCTCTAGAGGGCCTAGTCACTGTGTGTACACTGGGTGTCCATGGAGTATGCACAAGACTCAGTTCTGGGAAGGTCACCTTTGGTGCACATGTTTAGTTACGTTAGGAAAGCTCTCTGAGGTATGGAGTGCTGTGGTTGGTAGCATTAGGAAGGGTAAAGGTGAGCCAGGCAGCGGTAGCACACACCTGTAATCCCAGTACTTGGGAGGCAGAGGCAGGTGGATTTCTGAGTTTGAGGCCAACCTGGTCTACAGAGAGAGTTCCAGGACAGCCAGGGCTACACATAGAAACCCTGTCTTCAAAAACCAACAACCAAAAAAAAAAAGGGGGGGGGTAAAGGTGCTCTTGAAGTATAGAAAAGCAGTTCAGAGACAGGATAATGAGGAGCCTTGCAATGGCTAGAGGGGTGGGGCAGCAGAGTGAAGCTAGAGTCCTTTAGAGTGGGCAGAGTTGGGCTTTACCCTGTGTTAGAAGGGCATGGGTTTTATGACTTGTTTTACAGTGCTCTCTCCCACTACTCAGGGCCTTCCATGTGCTACGTCAGGGCTTTCCTCCCCGGCCCCCACCCAGGGTACATACTCAGAAGAGTTTTAGGCAGAAGCATGACATTTTATAGTTCTGTTTCCTGCTCGTTGGTGGTGAATGGACTAAAAGGGCAGGACGAGGTGACAAGGCCCTGGAGGAGTTATGCCAGTAAAGGAGGACCCTGTGCTAGAGAGCAGTGCCACCCAAGAGAGCTGCCACTGCTGCCAAGTGGAGATCACAACCTGTGTCCGAAGCCAGGTCTGGAAAGAACCAAACGAAAAGTGAAAAAAGAAAAAGGAGACTTATCCAATGTGGCCACATTGGGAAAGGGACAAAGAGATCTAATGAACCCCCAAGTCCTGAAGTGAGATTAAATAGAAGACCGAAGATTTGTATACCTAAGCCGTACAGGTGTGGCCACACCCACCATTAATCCATCCTTGTCTGGACTTAAGTCTCCTCCTGTAAGGTGGTCTTACAAGTTGTTGAAATTATGTGAAATCTCTTTCTGGGAGGTAGGTCCCCTTCTGGCTGCTGCCTTTTCCTTCTCCCAGTTTGAGATTCCTGGGGAGATACCCATTTCTCTGGGGTCCTTTGTTTTTAATACTTTGATAGTTGGATCGAAAGGCACAATTGTCTCTCTAAAATATTTTCATTTCTGCCAGGTCTTACAGCAGGATTTACTATGGGTTGAAAAGGATGAGGAAGAAGAATCCAGAAACTCTTGGTTCCAACAGAATTTTTGTTTAAAAAAAGAAAAAAGAAAAAAGAAAAAAAGAAAGAAAGAAAAAGAAATACATAGTAGCCAGGGCCTAGAACAGTATGAGATTCCCAACAGATGACCAAACAAGGATCTGGTTGTGGGCGAGGCTGGTTGGAGATGCCTGTAAGGGTGTGTTAGAAAGGTGCTCATCAGGCAACCAGAACTCTGAGTTGAAGCCTTGGGAGCTCCTGGACTTGGTAGGTATGATTGGGTGGAGTCAACATTGACTCTTAGACCTTGTGTCTCAGCAACTAGAAGGCATGATGGTCTCTGAGGAAGGGTATGTATATACTTTAACTTTGAGACTTGTTGTTTGACACAGGGTTTCTCTGTGTAGCCCTGGCTGTCCTGGAACTCACTCTGTAGACCAGGCTATACCCTAACTTAGAGCTGTCCCTGTTTCTGCTTCCCAAGTGCTAGAATCCAAGGTGTTAGCTATTGTTCCTGGCTTAACTAGGAGATTTATAATAGGCTTGTGAACTGAGGAAATTGTCAAGAGGAATTCCTATAAGTAGTATCTTATTAAAACTATAGTGACATGGAGAGGTTGGAAAACCTTTGGCATCTATTGACCTAACAGACCATCAGCTTCTACCAAACCTAAAGCTAGGAATGCCATCAGGTAACATGTGAGGCCTAGAGAAAAGCATTTTCTGTCTTGTTGTAGCCGCCTCTCTTATGAGTCCATTGACACATTTTTTACATTTGCCTTGACTTAATGACTTCCTTTGTCCTATAAAACTTCATGAAACTGCTTCTGCTTTGGAACATGGAATTTGGGGTAACTAAATCTGTGTTGCTAGATCCGGTCACTCAAAATGGTTCCAGAAGAAACTTCAATTAATCCTATTTAAGGTGAGAGCTGTGCTTTTTGTGTTGATAAAGTAAATGGGATTGACTACAGCCCATAGCCCATGACCAGTTTATATTGTAGATGAAGTTCGTTGGCACAGCCATGCCCCTTTGGTTATGTCTTCCCTCTGGCTGTTAGTGACAGTGACTAAGACTCAAGGTTCCTAAGCCTAAAGCACGTGCATGGCCCTCGAGCCAGGGTCACAGGCCTGGTGCAAAGAAGAGTGAGTGAGCGGTGCTGAGGAGGGCTTGGGGGGGAGCCCTTCAAGGCGAGCAGGAGCCCCTTGAGGACTCCATGGGGACTGTGTCAGTCTGGGCAAGTAGGAGGGTCATGGGGTCTAACCATGCGTGGGCAGCTTCTGCCACCTGGGTGGGCACAGCTTTCTCCTTTTTGGGCTTTCTGGAAAAGACATCCTGGAATTTTGTGTTAGGAAAAGTTGTGGCCACATGTTTCTCCTTTGAAACCTCTCAGTCCTGCTGGGCACAGGGCTCACATTCATTGTCATTGTCATGTCATGATGACAAATGCTCACTGTCCCTCCTCACCTTCTGGTTCTCTGTCCTTTTCTCTTTGAATGAGTTTGAGATCTTTTAGTTATTTTACCAGAGGGTAAACAGGTCCAGAAGGTGAGGTAACTTTTCCCAAGTCATAAAACTGTGGTGGAGCCGGAGGAGCGGCAGCTGAAACCACAGTGAGCTTCCACTGTGGCTGCGCCGCTAGGTGTGGGGAAAGTGTGGGTAATTTCACTGCCCACTCATGGGAGCCTCCCAGTGCTCTGCTCACGAAGAGCCTTGTGGAGCAGGTGACGGCTGATACAAACTTTTTTTGGAGTCTAGCAGTGCAGTAGTGTGTTGTTTTGTTTCCTGGAAAATGATTCCTAAAATCCTGAGAAGGGAAGTGTCTTCAGTGGGCCAGCAGTCCCTAGGTACTGGGTGGAACTGGTCATTGAAGATCCCGGGCAGGCTCAGAGGATAGGGAGGTCAGTCTTATTCTCAGGCCTCCAAGAAGGAAGAGGGGCTGAAGGTTTACTGGATCACCCCTGCCTAGTGGTTAAATCAGTCACACTCATGTAACGAAGCCTCCATGGGTAGACAGACCACCACAGAGGTCGGCTTCCTGATAGCTGAATACTCAGAAATTCCAGGGAGGCCAAGGATGCCTTTTTCCTTCTTTATACCTGGCTCTGTACATTTTTTCATCTTGCATCCATTTTAATACCCTTAAAACATAAGTGTTTTTCTGTATTGTATAAGTTGTTTGAGGAACTGAATCCAGTCTGAGACAATGGTAGACCCTGACCTACCTGCAGTGGGTCAGATATAGCTTGGGTTTCTTGTTGACATCTAAGCGAAGGCTGGCTTAGGAACAGACTGTCTTCAGGTTGCAGTGGAAGTGGACTAGAGACACCTAGCTGGTATCCACATCAGAACCAGTTGCTAGGTGGTGTGTAAGGACCACCACCACACACACATGTGTTTGCAGAAGTGATAGTAATGTAGGAGAAACTGAGTTTGTTTTTTTCCTTACCCCGACCTAGACATTGAACAAGTCACTGTCTCTTGGACATGTTTGCTTACAGCTGATTGATGGGAAGCCCCTTCCAGCCAGGAGAGTGAGACAAGGCTGTTTTCAGAAGCTGAGTAGTACTCTGTGTGGCTTCCTGCCTTTAACAAGTACCATAGCCTTAGAAACCATGGCTAGGCTAAAGTGGCTCACCTAATTCCGAGAGGCACATGCCTGTGCTTGTTAAAGCTATTTTTTTGTGTATGGGTGTTTTGCCTGCATGAATATGGACTACATGAATGCAGTACCCTTGGAAGCCAGAAGAGAGCATCAGATCCCCTGGTACAAGAGTCATAGATAGTCGTGAGCTATTCGGGTGCTGAGACTCAAACATAGGTCCTCTGGAAGAGCAGCCAGTGTTCTTAAACATCTGAGCCATTGCTCCAGTCCCACCAATGACTTTCAAGGGTTTAAAGGTCACATGCATGGCTTGGAGGTACTCTAGTCTATGACCAGTTTTACTGGCGTATAGGCAGGTCTTTTGAGGCATGAAGATATCAGCTCCTGCTCCCTGTATTTCCAGGCATTATGGTGGAAGGCTTAGGCATGAGCTTTCTACTTCAGGGATTTGTTGCCTACAACTTACTGTGGTTTATTCTAGTAGAAGACATTGCCACTGGTGTAGCCCTGGTGTGCCAGGGAGGGGCTCATAATGTAGACTCGCCTGCTGAACCCCTCCCTCAGAAAGACAAAGCACCCTTCTATACAGAAGGAAGTGTCTCCTGCAGCTGAGAAAATCTCCCCCACTTTTCCAGTGACATCAGGCTATAAACTTCCTGGCTGTTTCTCATGGAGCCTTCCTGAGGTAAGCATGCGAGGTGTTTTGTTTGTTTTGAACGTGGCGGTTCCCCTTGGTCTGGCCAAGGACAGGTTGTTAGGAGGCCTGGCTTAGACTCGTCGTAGGACCTGGTTGTCCTCTGCAACTTGGCGTTATCTCTGAAATCCTTTTCTAAAAAATAACTTTATGTATCTTCTTTTCTCTTATTTGCGATGATAACAAACTTCTCATAGGTAGTTGGGCACCTTTCTTCCAGGACCGTCCTCACCTCTGGTCCTGGGGCTGGTGGAGCTAGGGTTTGCTGATGCAGAAGTGACTGGTGAGAGCCATGGACACGTAGTGGGAGATAGGGTCTGTTCTGCGGCTGTCATGGAGAAAAGCTTTAGGATGTGTGTGTGAAGGATGTGTGTTAGAGAGGTCAGATTGCCATTTTGTTTTTCCCTGGCACTTCCATTTTGTATATCTTAAGTGTGACACCAAGTTTCCTTTCTTCATCTTTCTTTTCTTTATTCCTCTTCCTTATTATGTCTACTTGTTTCTGTACATATATTGTCTGAGACTAACTCTAACCATAGCAAAAACTAAGGCTGGCTTCTGCTTCTCCTGCCCCTGTTCACTGTTGTGGTTTGGTTTTCTGAAGAAATTGGATATCCTGATGACAAGGACTGGACTTCCCTCAAGGTACCCAATTCTCCTAATCAACAGGAAGTAGTCTAAGGAGATTGGGACCCTCCTTTCCCCTCTAACACAGATGAGGGTGGACTACGAGTTTTTTTTTTTTTAATTGGGTTTAGCCCAATAAAATAGCTAAGAGAAGTATGCCTACACCCTCCAACCCATAGCCTTCCTCCTTAGCCTCCCCAGGCACCACCGTATTCATCCTTTCCCATAATACATTTCTTATGGTTGGCCTGGTGGCAACAAATCCCATATAATCCCAACAAATTCCAACTAATAGAATGACTAAGGTGGTGTTTCAGAAATGCTTCTCTAGGAATGAGTTCGTTTGTCCATTTCTCTTTTTTTGTTTTTTTGTTTTGTTTTTTTTTTGTTTTGTTTTGTTTTGTTTTTGTTTTTGAGACAGGGTTTCTCTGTGTAGCCCTGGCTGTCCTGGCACTCACTCTGTAGACCAGGCTGGCCTCGAACTCAGAAATCCGCCTGCCTCTGCCTCCCAAGTGCTGGGATTACAGGCATGCGCCACCACGCCCGGCTCGTTTGTCCATTTCTGTAGGGTAGTTGAGAATTCTGTCTTCATCTTGTACTTTTGATATTTTGACTTTTATGTTCCCTCAAGAAGCTTGTTTGGGAATTCTTTGAACTTCATGAATCTGAATGTCTACATCCCGTTGAAAGCCTCAGGGTAGGAGATGTGGCTCTGTGGCAGATTTACTTGCCTAATATGAACAAAACCCTGTATTTGTTAGCACCATCGAAAGGCAAGGGGAGAGCTGGTGGTTTGAATGAGAATAGCTCACATAAGCGCATGTATTTGAATGTTTGGTCACCAGGGAGTGAAACTATTGAAAAGGTTTGAAGAATAAGGAGGGGTGGTCTTGTTGGAGTAGAGGTGGCCTAACCAGGAGGAAGCGTGTCACTAGGGGTGGACTTTGAGGTTTCAAAAGCCTGTAACAGTCTTCGTCTCTGTCTGTCTGTCTGTGGATCAGGATGTAAAGCTCCCAGCTGCCTCTCCAGTACCATGTGTGCTGCCATGCTTCCCTCCCTGGGAGTGAGCTAAACCTCTGAAACTGTAAGCAAGGCCCCGATTCAGTGCTTTTTTTTAATACGAGTTACCTTGGTTATGACGTCTCTTCATAGTGATAGAACAATGACTAAGACAAACATCTTCAGGAGTTTTCAGCTGTTACTTTACTTAATAAATAAAATTTTAGTACCTTATCCCTTATCCTCTGGAAATCTCATAGTGCAACTATTTTTCTTAATGGTCTCTCTCTCTCTCTCTCTCTGTGTGTGTGTGTGTGTGTGTGTGTGTGTGTGCGCGCGCGCCTGTGCACAAAGTATCTGCTGATGCCAGAGACATCCTCTGGCCCTCCTGAAGAACAGTAAGTGTCCTTAACTGCTGAGCCATCTCTCCAGAGCCATCCATTTTATTTTACTTTTTAGAGTTGTCTGGTGAGTTCTTTCAAAAGAGCCATCTTCAGTTTAGGAACTGTGTTTACCCCAGACTATTATGGCGCTGTTCATTTAATACTTGCTTGTGATCTTCTTCCAGGATTTCTGGCTGACCCATATATTTTGTTTTGTTTTGTTTTCTAGTTCTTTATCACATTTCTTATCTATATGATGAATTGCTTTCCTCATTTTGCTGTCTGTATTTTCTAAGGATTTTGTTTTGAATTACTTTATAGGCAACCCATGGATTTTCTTTGAATTGAAATCTATTTTCAGACAGCATCTGTATCCTTTGGAAATATCATGCATCCTTGATTTTTTTGAATTCTTCATTGATATTTTCATATCTGGCATAACGGTTACTTTCTCCAGTCTTGTGGTGTAGCTTTCATAGAAAAAGACTTTTATTTAGATAGGATTTAGGGTGCAGTGTACGTAGAAGTGAGCTTGGAAGTGTGGCCTGTGTAGTCTCTAGCTGTAGTCTGTGTCAGCAGTGCTATGTGGACTTTCATAGCTCGATTCATAGCAGCATGTGGGATAGATGCACAGCTTTGCAGCAGTCGTGGGATTCCAAAAGTGTGTTCCCTTGTGCCTGCAGACTTGAGTGCCTGGGACTCTGGGGTTTATGATGGTGGCAGCTGAAGTCCTATTGCTGCAGAGTTGGTGGCTTGTGTAGATACAGGTCTTCCGATCAGGGCAGCTGGTGTGCATGTGGAACAGGAGCAGAGGTGATGGGAAGGCCAGAGCCTCGTAGGTTTCCCGCACCCACTGCTGCTTACTGAATCCACAGCACTCCTTAGAGACCTAAGAGGGAGCACTTGGCCTTTAGCAGCGATGTCCTCGCACCTCGAGACTTCCACATGACACATGTGACACGGGGCTGAAGGCAAAATAGCAGCCCAGCCCACATCTCTCAGGGAGACTTCATGCTCTGAGAGATCCCATTACAGGGGTGCAGTCTGTTCAGGAGCCTTGTTCTGACACAGATTGTGCTTGTAGGTCTGGTCCGGATGGTGCTGTGTTTAGTACCGTGACTATCTATGACTGGCTCATCAGGGGTGACTCACTGAGCGAATTAATGAGTTTCCTGTTGATTCCACATTACCGGAGCTAGGGAGCCTGCCAGTGATGCATGCCTTTGTAAGCTTACTGCCTTCCGTGGCCTCTCCACATCAGGGCCTTATCCAACTGGTAATGGATTGCAGTATCCTTATAGCCTATGGATGAGTTCAGTAAGAAGGAAAGTCATATCATGAGAAAACTGTGTTTGACAGAGACAGAGAGACACAGAGGAAGAAGGAGGGTGAGAGCGAGAGAAAGATACAGAGAGAGAGAGAGAGAGAGAGAGAGAGAGTCAAAGATACAACCAGAGAGAAACACAAGGGCAGGGAGAGGAGGGGAAAGCTCTGCTTTGCACTTTGCAGAACACTTTCCTGGGCATCGCCAGGCCTAGCTCCTACCTAGTCAGTACCAGACTACAGTGTGGAATCCCGTCCAAAGAGAATTGGGCAACATATCCTATAAGGGTTAATTCAAATCTATCATCATGACTTATGACTGCTTTGATGAATATAATCATAGACATGAAATTTCAAACAGCCAGATATGATGACACAAGTCAATATTTCTAGTACTGGCCAAGAATGGGAACTTGAGGCCACCCTGGGCTACATACCAAGTTCAAAGCTGGTCCGAGCTACATGTGAGACCCTCTAAAAAAACAAACAAGGGGCCGGGTGGTAGTGGCACACACCTGTAATCCCAGCACTCTGGGAGGCAGAGGCAGGCGGATTTCTGAGTTCGAGGCCAGCCTAGTCTACAGAGTGAGTTCCAGGACAGCCAGGGCTACACAGAGAAACCCTGTCTCGAAGAAAAGAAAAATCCAAAAAAAAAAAAAAAACAAACAAGGGCTGGGTTACAGGTTAGTGGTGAGCAGCTCTCCCAGGCACACCTGGGTGTGACCCTCATTTCTGGGTGTGACCCTCATTTCTGGGGGTGGGGAGAGGGGACAGAAACAGAAGAAAGTGAAACTAGCACACTTCACTGCTTGTGGCCACACAATACCTGTCTATATGTAAGTACATCTGTGTGCATGCAGCTCTAGGTATCTCTGAGATGACTGTGTAGGAGGGCACCGTGTCTAAGACTTTCCAGTGAATCACCAGATACATACACAGCGAATTCAGAGAGGACCCTTAGAAGAACCATGTACAGATAGGAACATCATAACCACAAGGTCCTGTGCGTGGGAGGGGTCTGGGGCTTGTCTCCAGTGCTTGCTGTCCTCATGGTTTTCTCAGTGGGCCCAGGAGTGGAGGGTCTCATGCAGGGAGTGATGGGACAAGCAGTTTCCTTCTGATCTCAGCCCTCTCTACTGTTGCCTTGCTGGGCAGGGCCCAGAGCTCCCTGAGGCTGCACCTTCTCTACAGGCCAACCTCCTACTCTGCAGCCTAAGAGAAACAGATACATTTCAGCCTTATCTACCCACTAATTGTTTCTTTTTCCTCAGAAGCAGATACTTCAGCCTCTGTGTAGTCCAGCAACAGGGGACAAGATGAGCACTAATATGCGTATCCATACCTGGCCTTCTTCCTACTATGTGGCCCTTGAGAAGCAATGGGTTCGTGGAAAGCTGACCCTGACACCTCAGATACTGAAGTTCACTGCAGACGAAACTGAAGAAGTCCTTGTTGACCTGCCCCTCGCCGGCATCACTGAGATCAAGAAAGAGGCGTCACTCTATATCATGGGTGCGATCACAGTCCTGGAGAAGGATGAGATCAAGCACTGGTTCAACAAACTGGAGCCTGATCGAAATGTGGTCTTCAACATCATCGAGCATTTCTGGAAGGAGCTGTTACTGTCCCATGCAGTTTCTTCTCCTGACACCCCCCACACGGCCATGGGGCAGCAATTGATAGGACTGATGGAGTGTTCCCAGAGACGCATGGAAGACACAGCAAAGGTCCTTCAAGACCAGAGCGATCAGCTAGACGGTGTCTTGAAGGGCCTGGAGAAGATGGAGTCTGATCTAGACGTGGCTGACAGGTGGGCAAACTCCAAGGTCTTCTCTGCCTCTACTGGGAAGCAGAGTGTCCTGGACAGTCTCATGTTTAGCACATTCCTGCACCTAGAGAGAAGGCTGTGTACCTACTATGTGGACTGTGTGGGATGCACCCCAGAGAGCCATTGTCTGTCATCACAAAGAGCCTATTGGTTCACAGAGAGGAGGGGCGGGTGTCCATGTTGTGATTGCTGTGGCTCCTGTGTGCTGTTAGTCATGTCTCCAACTCTCAGGTCAGGAGTATGATCTGTGTCCCCTCCTGGTGGTGATCTGCTTTGATGATGACAAATAGGTTTTTTTGTTTTTGTTTTTTGTTTTGTGTGTACCGTACAATGTTTATTTCTTTGGTAACTTTTTCACATCCCTAAAATACGTGACCCATTCGGAGCTCCCATTCTGTGTGTATGCCTTATGCCTGTTCTCCTTTATCAGCTGTCTTGTGTTTTCTCTTTGTTTTGCTCTTTTTCATTTTCATTCTGGTTTGTATTTCTTGAGCTTTTCTTTCTGTTAGATTCTTTTTTTTTTTTCAGTTTTTTATTGGATATTTTATTTAATTATATTTCAAATGTTATTCCCTTTCCCGGTTTCCCCTCTGCAAACCCCCTATTCCATCCCCCCTTACCCTGCTTCTATGAGGGTGCTCCCCCATTTACCCACCCAACCCACTCCTGCCTCACCACCCTAGTATTCCTCTACACTGGGGCATCAAGCCTTCATAGGACCAAGGGCCTCCCCTCCCATTGATGCCAGATAAGGCCCCTGTACATCCTTCAGTTCTTCCCCTAACTCCTCCATTGGGGTTCCTGTGCTCAGTCCGATGTTTGCTACTTCTTGGCATCAGCAATAGTGTCTGGGTTTGGTGTCTGCATGTAGGATGGATCCCCAAGTGGGGCAGTCTCTGGATGGCCTTTCCTTTGGTCTCTGCTCCACTCTTTGTCCTCTGTATTTCTTTTAGACAGGAGCAATTCTGGGTTAAAATTCTGGAGATGGGTGGGTGGTCCTATCCCTTATCCGGGGTGTGTGTGTGTGTGTATGTGTGTGTGAGTGTGTGTGATGCTTAACCTCTTGGATATGGTCTCTACAGGTTCTCCCTCCCCTTTGTAGGGTATTTCAGCTATTGTCATCCCCATGGGGTCCTGGGAGGCTCTTCTTGCTTTCCTGGAACTTTCTGTTTCTCTCTCTCTTTCTTTCTTTCTTTCTTTCTTTCTTTCTTTCTTTCTTTCTTTCTTTCGTTTTTCGAGGCAGGGTTTCTCTGTGTAGCCCTGGCTGTCCTGAACTCACTTTGTAGACCAGGCTGGCCTCAAACTCAGAAATAGACCTGCCTCTGCCTCCCAAGTGCTGGGATTAAAGGTGTGCGCCACCACCGCCTGGCTTTCCTGGAACTTTCTGGTTTCTACTCCTTCTTCCCCATTCCCCATTGCTACATACCTCTGTTCAATTTCCTGACCCCTCTGTACATCTCCATTTCCTCCCATACCTGATTCTTCCCCTCTTTTTCCCCTTCCCCCTTCTCTTCTCTCAAGTCCCTCCCACCCTCTACTTCCCTTGATTATTTTGTTCCCCTCTTAAGTAGGACTGAAGCATCTACTCTTTGGTCTTCCTTCCTCTTGAGTTTCATGTGGTCTGTGAGTTGTATTGTGGGTATTCCACACTCTGCCTAATATCCACTTATCAGTGAGTACATATCAGGTCTGTTCTTTTGTGACTGAGTTCCTCAGGATGATATTTTTACTCTGAGGTAGTCTTTGTGACTGAGGTACGTTTCCTGTCTGCCACAAAATGCTGGGTCCTGTTAGGTATCCAGTCTGTTAGTCTATTTCTTTTTATTGGGAATTGAGTCCATTGATATTAAGAGATATTAAGGAATAGTGATTGTTGCTTCCTGTTATTTTTATTGTTAGAGGTGGAATTATGTTTGTGTGGGTTTGTTGTAAGATTACTTTTTTGCTTTTTCTAGGGTGTAGTTTTCCTCTTTGTATTGACATTTTCCATCTATTATTCTTTGTAGAGCTGGATTTGTGGAAAGATTGTGTAAATTTGGTTTTGTCTTGGAATATCTTGGTTTCTCCATCTATGGTAATTGAGAGTTTTACTGGGTATAGTAGCCTGGCCTGGCATTTGTGTTCTCTTAGGGTCTGTATGACATCTGCCCAGGATCTTCTAGCTTTCATAGTCTCTCGTGAGAAGTCTGGTGTAATTCTGATAGGCCTGCCTTTGTATGTTACTTGACCTTTTTCCCTTACTGTTTTTAATACTCTTTGTTTTGTACATTTGGTGTTTTGACTATTATGTGATGGGAGGAATTTCTTTTCTGGTCCAATCTATTTGGAGTTCTGTAGGCTTCCTGTATGTTTGTGGGCATTTCTTTCATTAGGTTAGGGAAGTTTTCTTCTATAATTTTGTTGAAGATATTACTTAAAGAAGCTCTTTAACTTGGGAATCTTCTCTCTCTTCTATACCTATGATCCTTGGTCTTCTCATTGTGTCCTGGATTTCCTGGATGTTTTGGGTTAGGAGCTTTTTTCCATTATGCATTTTCTTTGACTGTTGTGTCAATGTTTTCTATGGTATCTTCTGCATCTGAGATTCTCTCTTCTATTTCTTGTATTCTGCTAGTGATGCTTGTGTCTGTGACTCCTGATCTCTTTCTTAGGTTTTCTTTTTTCTTTCTTTTTTTTTTTTTTTTTATTTTTGTTTTTTTGAGACAGGGTTTCTCTGTGTAGTCCTGGCTGTCCTGGAACTCACTCTGTAGACCAGGCTGGCCTCGAACTCAGAAATCCGCCTGCCTCTGCCTCCCAAGTGCTGGGATTATTTCCTAGGTTTTTTATCTCCAGGGTTGTCTCCCTTTGTGGTTTCTTTATTGTTTCTATTTCCATTTTTAGATTCTGAATGGTTTTGTTCAATTCCTTCACCTGTTTTGTTGTATTTTCCTGTAATTCTTCAAGGGATTTTTGTGTTTCCTCTTTAAGAGCTTCTACCTGTTTACCTGTGTTCTCCTGTATTTCTTTAAGGGAGTTATTTATGCCCTCAAAGTCCTCTATCATCATCATGAGATGTGATTTTAAATCATAGTCTTGCTTTTCCAGTGTGATGGTGTATCCAGGGCTTGCTGTGGTGGGTGGACTGGGTTCTGATGATGCCGAGTAGCTTTGGTTTCTGTTGCTTGTGTTCTTGTACTTGCCTCTTACATCTGGTTATCTGTGGTGTTAGCTGGTCTTTCTGTCTCTGACTGTGGCTTGTCCCTCCTGTAAGCCTGTGTGTCCCTCCTGGGAGACCAGTTCTCTCCTGGTGGTATTTGGATACAGAGAGCTGTGTTACAGGGTCAGCTCTGGGTTGCAGATGGAAACCAGAAGGCTCCTGTTCCCAAGTGTTCCTTGGTTCCTGTGTTCTGATTGCTCTGGGTGGGTCCCTCTTGGGCCAGAAATTTGAGCAGAAGTGGTAGTCTCACCTGTGCTCTTAGGTGTGCCAGCACTCCTGGGAGACTAGCTGTCTCCTGGTGGGGTTTGGATATGGAGAGCTGTGGCACAGGGTCAGCCCTGGGAGCAGATGGAAACCGGAAGCTAGATGTTAATTTCTGAGGATTAGCTTTGCTCTGTACACACTGTGTGACTCATACCTCAACACTGTTTCCTGTCTGTTTTCTCTCATCTCTGCATTTCAGTTGCCTTTTGTTTCAGGTGTAGCATTGGCTGTCCTGGGACTTGCTCTGTAGACTAGACTGACCTATCTCTGCCTCTTGAGTACTGGGATTAAAGGTGTGTACCACTACCCCACAGCCCTTTTTTGTTTTATAGTGACCTGTCTCTCCTAGTTTTCTCTTTGTTTAGATATCTTTATCTTCTGTCTTTAGTCAGAAGCATTTGTCCCAGGGCCCCTGTGTAGAGGACTTCTAGGACTAGACTGTTAGTAAAACGTCATCTTGGGTCCCTGTATCTTTCCTGCAGTGTGACCCCTGTCGGCCTTGCCTGCCTTGGCATGGAGGACCAGCTCTCCTCTCCCCATTCTGCCCCTACTGAGCAGCGGCTCCCTCCACGTGCCCAGGTTGGGTGTAGGCTCCTGTTTGTCTTCCTCCAAGCCGGCCTGCTCTGCCACTGACCATAGGCCACCCCTGTTTTTAGAGGATGCTGGTACCACCTTTGTTACGGCACCTAGGTTTTAGCTTCTCCCACCATTGGTATATAGAAACGTCTCCATGGTCTTGGGACTGTCACTCTGTCAAGTGGTGGTGTTCAGCCTCAGTCCTGGAACAGGACTCCTGGCCAGGCTTCCCAAGGCCCATCTTTGAGAGTGCTTTTTTTTTTCAGCACACCAAGTTCAAACTTGTGTTAAATTTCCATGCTTATTTTCCAGAACTTAGTCTGGAAATGTTACAGCCCTCTTGTCTACAGTTCTGCTTTCTTGTTTCAGTTATCCCAGAGTCCCTCTGAAAATATTAGTTAGAGAAGCCGACCTCTCTGGTAAGTGTGTTGTCAGTGCTGCTCTGAGTAGCCTGGTGAGATCTCAGGCCTGATTGATTGCCCAGGCCTCTTAGGGTGGGGTCAGCTCTTTGTCTTGGTGTCTGCACTATTCACTACCCACGTCAGTTGCTAGCAGCTACTCTGGTTATCAGATATATTTAGGTGTCTCAGTGCTGGTTTCAGCAGTGCTTTACTTTTTTTTTTTTTTGAGACAGGGTTTCTCTCTGTAGCCCTGGCTGTCCTGAAACTCACTCTGTAGACCAGGCTGGCCTCGAACGCAGAAATCCGCCTGCCTCTGCCTCCCAAGTGCTGGGATTACAGGCGTGTGCCAGCCCCTCCACCCCTCCACCCCCCCCACTCCTCCCATCCCCCCCAACCCCCCCACTCCCATCCCCCCCACCCCCGGCAGCAGTGCTTTACTTAATACTGATCCTAATGTGCAGGAGTAGTGGTGCTCGCCACTTGGATATGCCAAGGAGAGGCTGCAGAGTGAAGCACAGGAAGGCGCTCTGCAAGGAGACTCCGCACATAGCTCCTACTGCAGTATAGTAGTAGTGGTCTATAAATAACTGCATCGTAATATGTGTATTAGAACCACAGCTCCCATAAGGTTTAATACTACCCTTTGTTTCTGGTGTTCCTCAGGGCCTAGGAGCATGCATTCTCTGTGGATGAAGGGCTGTGTATGTGAAGGGCGTGCAGGGCTCCCAAGCCATATGTGGAGGAATGTCCTGGCTCTCTCAGTGCTTTTCCAGTGTGATGGCCTCTGCTATAGTCCACACATGGTTAGGAATGTATGTGCTCAGAGCGAGCGTGCGGACACAGCCTCTTCTCTCATAAAGACAAGATGGTTTTTGTTTTGTTTTGGTTTGGTTTTTTAGTAAGACCATGCCATGGAGGTAGGCCTGTGTCAGGCTTGTTACAGGAGCAGACCGCAGAGTCCACAGTGTTTAGAGTTGGCAACTCTGTTCTCTCTGGCTCCTGCTTAGTTTTGTCCTCAGGATGAACTGTTATAAAATGAGTATGGAGAGCAAACTCTCTCTGTTCCAGGAATGGGGTGTTTTTACAACATCTTCTCTTCTGATTGACCATGTCCTAGCCTGTTTCTGCCTCTTTGTGCACATGGATACATACTTTACGGGAACTCAGGGATGGTTCAGCATATTTCATAGTCTGCCAAGTTAGAGTTCCTATTGTTTACTTTCGGTTCCTGTTGGGAAATAAGGTTTAATCTGGACACACTGGATACATTCGAGCCTCTGTCTCCTCCATGAAAACTCCGCAAATGAGTCAAAGTGAAGTGAGATCTTGGTGTTGCAGGGCCAGTCACAGTAGGTGCTGGATCAGGGCTTGACTCTTTTTGAGATCTGTTCTGTATCCTGACAGTGCACAGCCTTAAAGAGCCTACTCCATCACCACTCAGATGTCATGGTGTTCATGTCTTATGTTTTCAGTGTATGCCTGTTTGTAAGTACCATAGAGCCTGTTTCCATGGCACACTAGACAGAGGGCATCTGTTTGAGAATAGTGCTCTGTGGTCTTAGGATGTTTGGTTCCTTTTCTACCATGGTGCCTGTGATTCACCTTGAAGACAGGCTTCCAGCCTCAGAACTTAGAGGGAAGATTTGTATATAAAGGAAAAACATGATCTGGTATCCTCTTGTTTATGTTGTTTACCACTTTTTGGCTGTGGTATCATTCATAGTAACCAAACTAGGAAGTGGCTCATGTGTCCCGTCAATGGATGGGCAGATAAAGAAAATGTGAGCTATTCTCTCTCCCTCTCCCTCTCCCCCCTCCCCCTCTCTTCCTCTCCCCCCTTTCTCCCTCTCTCCCCTTCTCCCTCTCTCCCCTCCTCCTCCTCTCCCCCTCTCCCCCTCTCCCCCTCTCCCCCTCTCCCCCTCTCCCCCCTCTTCTCCTCTCCCCCTCTCCCCCTCTCTCTCCCTCCTCCTCCTCTCTCTCTTTCTCTCTCTCTTTTTCTCTCTCTCTCTCTCACACACACACACACACACACACACACACACACACACACTGGAACATTACTTGGGCATTACTCAGTGATAAAGAAGATTGTATATTAGCTGTCCTGGAGCTTGCTCTGTAGATCAGGCTGGCCTCAAACTCAGAACTCAGAGATCCATTGGCCTCTGCCTCCTGAGTGCTGGGATTAAATGTGTGTACCACCACTGCCAGCTTGCTAGTTTTGTTTTGTTTTAAACAAGGAATTTTGCTGTGTTGGGATTTATATGTCTTGTCAAATCTGGCTTGGTGTGCATCACGCAGTTTTTGAGCTGCATGAGCAGTTTTGCCTTTGCATGTTCTCTGAGCAGGACTGTGGACAGACAGTTTTGATCCTCATCTTTGGCAGAATCACCAAGGAAACCACTCAGGGCTTGGTGTTCTCTCTCTTTTTTTTTTTTTTTTTTAAGATTTCTTTATGTGTTTTATGTATGAGTATACTGTGTCACTCTCTTCAGACACTCCAGAAGAGGGCATCAGATCCCATTACAGATGGTTGTGAGCCACCATGTGGTTGTTGGGAATTGAACTCAGGACCTCTGGAAGAGCAGTCAGTGCTCTTAACCACTGAGCCATCTCTCCAGCCCCTCTGGTGCCATCTTTACAGATTGAGTTTTTTTCTAAAGATATAGATATATGTATACGTGTGTGTGTGTGTGTGTGTGTGTGTGTGTGTGTGTAATTCTTTTTGGGAGGCAGGGTTTCAGAAGTTGGGCTTTGTATGTTGTACATTTCAAGTAAGTTGTTAGATTTATTGGTACTGAGAATAATATCCATAAGACTTTCAACCTCTGAGGTAACATCTCTCATTTCCAGCCCTGTGTCAGTAATTTATATTTTCTCAGTTGTTTAATCGATATATCTTGTTAGTAATTTGTATATGGTATTTAAATCACATTAACGAACTGACTTTGTGTGTTCTCTCTCGACCTCTTTCTCCCCCACCCCTCCCCACTTAAGGTATAGTCTCGCTATGTTTCCCAGGCTATCCTGGAACTCACTTTGTAAACCAGGTGGGCCTGTAGCTCATAGAAATCTAGTTGCCTCTGCCTTCAGAATGCTAGGGTTAAAGCCACAGGTCACTCATTTTTATTCCTGTTCTCTGTGTGTGTGTGCAGGGACATATATACTGTAACATCTGTATGGACAGTTGGATTCTGTTCTCTTCTTCTACCATGTGGGTTCTAAGGATCAAATTCAGATCTTAGGTTTGATGGCAAATTCCTTTATCCACTCCCCTAGCTCCCCAGACCGGTTCCCCAGACTCCCCTCCCCCTAGCTCCAATTCCATTAATTTCTACTTTGTCTTTTCTGCTTTTTTTGTGTGAATATTTTGGTCTTCATTTTGAAATAATTTGAAGTAGACACTTAGATAACTAGTTTAAAACCATTTATCTTTTTATTTGTTTGTTTATTTATTGGTTTTTTTGAGACAGGGTTTCTCTGTGTAGTCCTGGCTGTCCTGGAACTCACTCTGTAGACCAGGTTGGCCTGGAACTCAGAGATCCACTTACCTCTGCCTCCTGGGTACTAGGATTAAAGATATGGGCCACCACTCCCTAATTTTAAACCTTTCTAATATACACATATACATGTTGAAAACTCCATTTTCTCAGGTGGGATTGTGTTTGCTTCTTGTGTGTGTTGTATTTTCAGTGTTGTTCACTTTAAATGTTTTTTAAAAAAGATTTGTTTATATATATAGTAGTATTTTGCCTGAATCTATGTCTGTGTATGTATATCAAATGCATACTTGTGCTCTTGGAGGTCAGAAGAAGGTGTCAGATCTCCTGGAACTGGAGTTATAGTTGGTTGTAAATCACCATGTAGATCCTGGGAAGGAGCCTAGGTCCTTGCAAGACAGCAGGAGCTCCTAACCACTGAGCCATTGCAGCAGCCCTTCTAGATATTTTCTGATTTCCTTTTTGCATTTTTGGTACATGCACTTCAGAATGCATTAATCTGCAAATATTTTCAGATTTGTAATTGTCCTTGCAACAACTAGCTGCATTTCCTGTCACGAGCAGTCTGTGTCCAGTTGAGAACAGTGTGCACTCAGCAGGTGCTGGCGATTCTCTTATCAGTCAGACTGAGCTGCCAGAATGCTCGCTCTCCAAAACTCTTCTTAAGTTCTTACTGTTTGTCAGCTTGTCCTATCAGACATTGAAAGAAAGAAATTCAACATTCAAAGACTGTTGAAGTCTATAACTGTGGGGTTTTTTTGTTTGTTTGTTTTGTTTTTACTTTTGTCAGTTTTTTGCTTCATGAAGTTTGAAGTGGTGTTACCTGGTATACAGATGTTTATTGTTAAGTCTCCCTGTTGGGTAGATTCTCTTATCATAGTGGTAGCATCCACTTACTCTTAGCATCCTGTGTATGATGTGTACAATTTTTTTTTTTTTTTTTTTTTTTTCTTTTTGAGACAGGGTTTCTCTGTGTAGTCCTGGCTGTCCTGGAACTCACTCTGTAGACCAGGCTGGCCTTGAACTCAGAAATCTGCCTGCCTCTGCCTCCTAAGTGCTGGGATTAAAGGTGTGCGCCACCATCGCCCGGCTTGATGTGTACATTTTAATTCTTTGTTTTCTGTGTATCTGTTCTTTCTTGTTTTTACGGTGTTTTGTGAACACGATATAGCTGCCCCTTGTTCCTTTCAAACTGACAATGTGTCTTTTAATTTGGTTCATTTGCTTTTAGATTGATGCTTTTCCTGGGTTGGTTTAACTCTTTAATTCTGCCTTGTGTTAGTTTGCTGTTTGTTCTTTCTGATATTTGCTTTTTCCTTCCTGCCCCCATTTTTCTTCTGTTGATACACAGGATATATTTCTTGGTGTGACAGTTGTGCTGTGCAGTCTTGTAGACACTTGACTGTACTAAAATTGAATTACCTTGGACTGGGAAGTGGCTTAGAGATAGAGCTCTTGCCCTGGTGCACATGAGGCCCTGAATTTGATTTCCCAGCTCTAGAAACAATTAATTAATTGAATTAAGAATTGGGTTTCTTAGTTGCCATGGCTACAGAGTGTTTGGTAGCTATGTGTGCCTCCAGTAGTTTTGGACATGCTGCAGAAAGCTGTAGCAAACAGCTCCGTAGAGATTGGTGGGTTGATGAATTCGTGGATGGAATCTGAGTCAGAATCCTCCAGGTCAAGGCATAGTGTGGAAAGAACACTTGAGTCATGTACACATGTGTGCTGTAGCTTTGGTTAGCAGGCTCCCATCTAGACAGGTGTGCTCACACCCCCAGCCGCAGCCCCCACCCTTTGTTCTTTCTGCTTCGTGCAGGCTTGTTGGGAAAGGTTGACTATAAAATGGTAGCATGCTCTACAAAGATTGAAGCAGTCTTCTGAGAACAACAGAGGCATCACACCTTAAAACCAAGACTGAAACTCTCTGCTTTCTGTGTTTTCTTTGTTCCCTTAGATTGATGACAGAATTGGAGACTCCTACCTGGTGGCCTTTTAACTCTAAGTTTTGGAAGATGCCGGCAGAAGCAGAGTTGAAGGGAGCTGAATCTGTACCTAGTAGTAAGCCCTTTGAAAAGGAAGGGGCTGTGGTCATGATCCCTGCTGTTGTTTCTGATAAAGCAGAGGTTCAGTCCAAGCTGGGAAAGTTCATTATCCTGGATTCTGCTTTGGAAATCTATGATGCCGGTTCATCTCTCCTGCACAGATTTGAGAAGGAAGATGTTGATGATATCACGGTTCACTCTCCTTATGAGATCACCATCCGCCAGCGGATCCCTGGGAAGCCAGACATGACTTACCAGCTGATATCCGTGAAGATGCCGGAGGTCATTCCCGTTTTAGAAGGGCGGTACAGCAAGAGGCTTGATTTCCTGGACGATGCCCTAGTGTTCAGGAACAAGATCGAGGATTGCCCTGAAGAGACTGACTGCTCCACTCCGCCTGCAGGTGAGTGGCCAGCAGGGCAGTGCATATACCGACTTCCAAATTTAGAGCCCCACTCAGCATGCTGTGGTATGGGTTCAACATGCCCAGGAGTCAGCAGATGCAGGCTCCAGCTCGCAGTCACAGATGCGTACAACCCTTTCAGACTGTCAGCTTACACCTGCCCTTGACGGATGATTGGGTGTCAGGATAGGGCAGCTTGGTTCTTGAATGTCTCCCAAAGACTTACCTCTCAAGGTAAGTCTTAGAAGATGGTGGGGCTTTTAGAAGGAAAGGCCTTCTTGGAAGTTTGCCCTCTCCTGTTTGCTAGCCATACAGTGAGCAGTTTGTTCCTGTTGTGGTACACTGCCTCACCACAGGTGCACAGCATGAGGGACCACTGATGTTGGACTGGGACCCTCTAAAACCATGAGTTTGGTTAAGTCACTTGTGTTTGGCCTCTGCTGAGGGTCACATGGCAGATAGTAGCATGCTAAGAACAGATGACAGGACAGGGTGCTGAAGAGATTCAGGAGACAGGCTTGCTCCTTTACAACAACTAGCTCTCTCAGAAACTTACTAAGATCCCACAATCCTCCTAAAGACAGTCTTCTTGTGACCTGATGACCTCCACCTAGGCTCTGCCCCTCAAAGGCACCACCACTTCTCAACATCACTTAGCACCTAGCATATGAACTCTTGGGAGGCATACTTAAAGCATATCTGAACAACAGTAAAGGGTTTTGGGTAAGTCATCCAAAGGAAGCTTCGAGTCCCCAGCCCTTGCCTCTACTCAGCTTAATTCAGATACATTCTGGTGTGATCCACATCTACCCTGACCTGCCCCCTACCAGCCTGCAACTATTCTTTGGCATCAAACTGGGTCTTTCCAGCCACTACCCAGATGTACATTGTAGAGGTCTGCATCCTTGAATTCTTGGCTACCGAGCTGAGTTTTCAGGTTCAGGTACTGTGCATTGGGTTAGTGGGGCAGCAGAACATAGCACCAAGGCCCAGGATAGGGGCAGTCCATTTGGACATGATGTGTGTGCATTGCCCGTGGAGTTCAGCTTCCCTGGATTAGGCTTAGCACGTGAGGACCTACATGTAAGAGATAAAATGCTACAATATGAAGCAGGACATCTGTCAGTGTGGGAGAACAAACTGCTCCTTTCAAGGGAGGCTCTCAAGACCAAGAGTGTCTAGTGAGGCAGAAGCAGAGGAGGAGGAGGACGTGGGGTCTCCTAGTGGAGGCAGGAGGAAGGAGATGCTGTAAGGAGGCATGCACAATGCTGGGGAGGAGGCGTGTGATACCGTAGCCTGGTGGGTGGCAGCTGTCTCAGTGGAGGAGGACTGAGGGAGGAAGTGATATGTGTGCGTGCCTGTCCTCCCCTGGAGGAGCTTTAGGTGGGAGACATTAAAATGTCTTAGGAAGGTGGCAGCTATGCCAGTGGAGGGAGGACTGAGGAGGCCACAATAGCCTAGAAGTAAGGTAACTTCCTAGGGAGATTCCTGGAGGCTTTCATGACTTCCCTGGATAGGTGAAGTCATAGGTTCACTGTGAGATAGACAGCCATCCAGTGGGTCTCATTCGGTGAGAGTTCTGTTAACACCCAGTGCCAGAAGGCCTAGTCCTGTGCGCAGGCTGCCTGTTCACTGCCTAGATAGCATCATCTTTAAGAAAGCCATAGGTATGCTTCCTGCCCTCCTTCCTGATCAGTACCCTAACTGATGAAGGCCAACCTCCCCTATTATAGATGTCGAAATCAGGGGTGTCTTTGTAACCACAGTCCTAGCAACAGCATTATGGGAGTTGATTGAGTTACTGGGAACCTGTCCTTTGTAGGGAGCACAGGAAAGTGGCCAACATGGGCACTTGCACGGATGAGTGGAGCACTTGGAGTGTGATAGTTGTCTGTCTCCTGGGGACTCCCGGAAGTGTTTTGAGTGTACTGGGTGGGAAGGAAGCACTATCCTCATTTCTAGTGCATGGATGTGCCCAGCTGGCTGCTCTGTGCAGGAATCTCACATGTACTGAGATTTAGTGGGGAAGATGGCTTCCAAGGAGGTAGGAACTCAGTGGTTTTAGCCACAGCTTGTTGGGAGGGTTGGCACCTTGCTGCCCACACCTCCATGTGCTGCAGTGCTCAGCTAGCTTCTATCTTACCACTGGGAGGTGGAAACTGGAAGCCTTGACTGAGGCCCCAGGCCCAGCCTCTTCTGAAGGTGTACTATGTGCGTGCGGCCACATAGGGGCAGTCTTGAAGCATGGCGAGCTTTTGCTGTTGGGAGTTAAACTACCCAGGGAAGCTCCCAGGAGACTGCTGTAGTGAATGCTTCCTGCAGGCCGCAAAGGCCACCAGTATCCAGGGCCTGGACCAGGAGAGCAGAAAGATTGGCCATGCTGTCTCAGAAGAGCACAGCTTGATTGCTGTTGCCGGTCAGGTCATCTTTAAAGACTTGTGAGCTTAGAATAGGTTTGAAAACAGTACAGGTCATTATCTTTTGTTTGATGTCACGTGGTAACAGGTGTCTCAGACTCTTGAGTTTCAGATTGTAGAATATTTGTGAACAGTAATGAAATCACGGAGCACAAGTCTGCACATGAAATTCACTGCTGCACTTCCTATCTGCTTTAGACATGCAGGCCAAGGGTGGTTTTATACATTTTCTTCAATGATTTTGTGCACAGACCATTTCAGAGTGTGCTGGAGTTTGCAGCATATAAACTTTGGATTTTAACATTAGAGTCCTATGCTGCCCCAACTCCAAATCTACTCTGTTGTCAACTTCTATTTATTTATTTGTTTGTTTGTTTAATTTTTTGTGTCAGCAATTTCTAACATTAGTGTCCCTCTCTGGCCCTCCAGGGAGCACCCATTCCCCATACCTAATCTCTTACCTTCCCTCCCCTCCCCTCCACCTGGCCTCCTCTGTCCCCAGAGCCCCAGGGTCCTGTGATTGTAGGTTCCTGAAAAGCCTGTAGAACTACCCGCTGGAGTACTCCCTGCTGGAGTACATGCTGTATATTTTCATGTTTTATCTGGGTGAAATCAGCAGTAAGGTACCTTCCCATTTTGTGACCAAAACATGCATAGCGTGGTCTGAGTCATCTGTTTGCTAACTCTTCCTTTGCTGCTTGCTGTTGTCATATGCCCACAACGGCTATCCACAGCTGGCACTGAGCGCTGCACCCAGACACTGCTACAGGACAGATACAACACAGAGGACAGATGATGGCATCTGATCAGCTTGGCCCAAGCTGTCTCCTACAACAGGGCTTAGACGTCCTTGAGAGTCCTAGGATATCGGTGCCCATCTTAGTCAGGTGTCTATTGCTGTGATGGAACATCATGAGCAAAGGCAAGCTGGGGAGGACAGGGCTTGCTTTGTGTACACTTACATAGCAGTTCATCATTGAGGGCAGTCAGGATAGGAACTCAAAGAGGCTGGAGGTTCCAAAGGAACCTGGAGGCTGGAGCTGATGCAGAGACCATAGAGGAAGGCTGCTTGCTGGCTTGCTCCTCAGCCTGCTTTCTTACAGAATCCAGAACCACCAGCCCAGGGGTAATCCCACCCACCACAATCACTAATAAGGACAATGTCCTATAGGCTGCCTGTAGATCAGTCTTATGGAGGCATTTTCTTTTCTTTTCTTTTCTTTTTTTTCTTCCAAGACAGGGTATCTCCGTATAGCCCTGGCTGTCCTAGAACTCACTCTGTAGATCAGACTGGCCTCGAACTCAGAAATCTGCGTGCCTCTGCCTCCCAAGTGCTGGGATTAAGGGTGTGCGCCACCACCGTCCAGCGGAGGCATTTTCTCAATGGAGGTTCCCTCCTCTCCAGTGACTGGCTTATGGCACGTTGACATGAACATTAGCCAGGACAGCACCCTCGGATGAGGTCCTCAAGTGTGCACGCACTGTGCTCTGTCTGGCTGAGCTCTCACAGGGGTTCCTGATGACACAGTTACTAAAGTATGCCTGATGGTGATCTCTGGGCCCAAGGGCAGGGTTTGTAGGAATACAGACAGGGGTGGCACTGTGAGTGTTGGTTCTCCTGGGTCCAAAGACAGGGTCCTCAGGCTTGTACTGTGCTGATCTGGGTTGGCTGGAAAGCTGGTTAGGAAGAGTGATTTGGCCTTTATACACCTGTGGTCTCCATGCCTGATTGTGCTATGTGCTGCAAAGTCACCGTGGAAGTATAGGTGTCTGTAGAAACAGAATATGATCTCCTTCTGTTTCCCCTTCCTCCCTCTGCCCTGCCCTTGTAGATGAATGTGCATTTTGTTTTCTGATCTCTGGACTAGCGTCTCAGGACTCATCCAAGTGCAGATGAGGAATGTGATGCCAGGTAGTTCCCAGAAGAGGCATCTATCTGCCTGGATCAGTCTTGGTGCCTTTACCAAGTGTCAGCAGGCTGTTGTGGGGGAACAGCATCTGTCCCTTTTGCCAGCTGACCTCCCTAAGGGCCATCTTTTGGTTCTGTCCCCACAGTCTCACTGCCTTGCTGCAGGAGCCGTTCTTGCTTGCTTTTATTAAACAGATCATTAGTGACTAAAGCGATACAAACCATCCTGCCTAGAGCCACAGTAATTCTTCTCAGCTGTCTCAGAACATGGACCAGCGAGTCAGCAGTCAGCCCTGGAGGTGGCAGAGTACTCTGTGGCTTAGATGGGTCCCAGCTGACCCCACAGCGCATGGAAAACATCCCAGACTCCATGTGTCGTGGTCATTAGGGGCATCCACTGGAGAATCTTGCTTCAGCTTTCTGTTTGTTGAAGCAAAGTCCTGGTTATTGGAGCTGTTGAAGTCCAGTCAGCCAGCAATGAACCCTAGGAGCTGGGGTTGAGGGTAGGCTGATGGCTACCACCACCACACTGGTGCCTGGCAAATATGAACTTGTAATCAGGTTGGCTTGTTGCAACCAGTTTTGTTAACAATGAAGTAGAAAAACCACTGTCCTGGTGATGGGTCCTAACTCAGCTATTTGGTAGATTAGATTTACACACTAATGTATGTTGTGTGTGTGTGGGGGGGGTGAAGGTTGTTCACCTCTGTGTTCATCTACCAATCTCACAGGCTGTCTTCATCCTGCCTGTCTTCCTCCTAAGGGTGTACCTTTCTCAGGAGGGATGCTTTCTTAAGACTGTTGGAAGAGATTCAGAGTGAAGGGGATTTTTGTTTGTTTGTTTTGTTTTGTTTTTCGAGACAGGGTTTCTCTGTGTAGTCTGGGCTGTCCTGGCACTCACTCTGTAGACCAGGCTGGCCTTGAACTCAGAAATCCGCCTGCCTCTGCCTCCCAAGTGCTGGGATTACAGGCATGCGCCACCACGCCCGGCGTGAAGGGGATTTTGAGTTGTGTTTGAAGCACCTGGGGAAGACAGACATCGTAGTGACTGATCTTTTTGGTCCTTGCTCTCAGGCCCAGCGAGAGCTCCCCTAAATGTGCCCCCTTTTCTTTCTCTTCCTGGTATGCAGCAGTGACCTCCAGACTGCTCTACCTTGCCTTGCTAAGAGAAGTGTGAGAGCCACTGGAGGGGCTACTTGTCAAGCTCAGGGCGCCCCCTGTCTCCTCCCAGTTTAGTAAATTCACTTGGCTGCCGCTCTTTATTTGGGGTGTCCCATATTGTAGGGAAGAGCCAAGGTAAGACTTTAGTTGCAGACCTTATCTGGGCTGTGAAATTCTGGGTTTGTGACTAGAGTTGCTCTTAAATAAAGAACATGTGGGCCGGGTGGTGGTGGTGCACGCCTGTAATCCCAGCACTTGGGAAGCAGAGGCAGGCGGATTTCTGAGTTCGAGGCCAGCCTGGTCTACAGAGTGAGTTCCAGGACAGCCGGGGCTACACAGAGAAACCCTGTCTCGGGGGTGGGGGGGGGGGAAACAAAAAAAAAACAAAAACAAAAAAATAAAAAGAACATGTGGCACGTGGTAGCCACCAGGAGCCACTCCATTGGGCTGGCTGCACTGTTCCTGCCAGCTGACCTGTCTTGGGTGCAGAGATTACCTGGCACGCAGGTGTATATTGATCTGTGCAAGCTGCAGAACTGTCCCATTGAGCTGAGCACTGCCTGACTACAGGGTGGGTAGTTCTGACTCACAAACTGGGCCAGGCTTGTACATGCAACACCACTTGGCTCTAATAGCTGGCCATTTCCTGTGCTGTCTGGAACCACAGTGTTCTGTGGAATAGCTCAACTGTCCCCGCATTTGCTGGCGATATGTATATTTCACCAGGGTTCAACAGTTCTTGTGTTTTATATGGCACATCTTTAAAAATGTGAACACTTGTGAATTATAGGCCCTTCTCTTAAGAGATAACTTACAAAATTAGCTCTGGGTGCTTACAGTATTGCAAACTCACCTTGATATGGGGCATTCAGCTTAGGAGGGGCCCAGGACCAAGGCCCACACATACCCATATGGACACTGTGACGCACACCTTGGGTCAAAGCCTGTGGCAGTCTTAAATGCCCTCTGTGATGTTCTGAACGCTTATGTGTGGTTTGCTCCCTTCCGAAAGTTTTCACCGCTGACCTCAGCTTCCTGTTCCAGCATCCAGTCCCCACGATGAAGTGGACTATCTGCAGCTGCAGAAGGAGTGGCCAATACTGTCTGATGATGAAGCCCGGGAGCTGTCCCAGGTAGAGGGTGCCCACTGCCTCAGTGGGACAGTCCAGCATCTCTGTCCTCTCCACCTGTGCCTTAGTCCCCTCCTGCCTGAAGACAGGCCCTTGTTAGATTATGCATGCCTTTCACTAAGACAGTGGTTCTCACCCTGTGGGTCATGACCCCTTTGGGGGTTGCATATCAGATATTTACATTTATGACTCATGACTGTAAAAAAAATTACAGTTATGAAGTATCAGTGAAAATAAATGTATGGTTGGAGGGTCATCACATGAGAAGCTGTATTAAAGTGTCACAGCATCAGGAAGGCTGAGAACCACTCAACTGAAAGGAGCGGCTTGCTTCCTGGTTTGCTATGCCCATCCCAGCTCCCATGTTTCATGATGTGCACACCCTCAGCACACATGGTGGTGACTGTGTGGTGGCCTCCGCTTGTTATGATGTATGCATGTGCTATACGTGTGTGCACTGCATATGTACTGTGACTTTTCTGCATAGTATATGCATACTGTCTAGTAATGTGCAATATACATGTGCTCCGTGTACATGTGTTGTATGGTATACAGGTACTGCATGCTGTGTGCTGTACATGAACATATGTTCTCTGTAAGCATGTATGTAAAGTTAAGGATAAACTAGCTTGCTCAGATCTCTCATATTCAACATTAGATTCTGAAAGAAGTTTTCCACTTTTCCTGAGAAAATTGAAATTGAAATCCCATACAAATGCTTTGGTATTCTGGACAGTGCAGGTGCCCTTTCCTCGAGTTTTTAAAGAAATGCCTCGTCAGTGTGCCCTCTTACTGGCAGATGTTTCAGTCTGTGCCCTAGAAGGTCAGAGTCCTTGTAGGGCATGATGGCTTGTCTCTGTAGTCACAGCACTCTGGAAGCCGAGGCAAGACTGCCGATGGTTCAAGGCCATCCTGGATTGCAGAGAGAGACTCTAAAGACAAAGCACAATGGCAAAAGCAGCAGCCAGCTAAGAGCTGCTAATAAGGAAGGGGCATGAGGGTGAGGCAGTTGGATCAGGAACTGCATACATAAAACACACATGCGTGCGTACATACATACATACATACATACATCGTAAGTAAGTAAACATAACCATGTTCTTAATTTAGAAAAGGAAAAGTGAGGGCCAAAGAGACAGCTTAGCAGTTAAGAGCACTGGATCTTTTTGAAGAAGCCTGGGTTTGTTTCCCAGCAACCACACGGTGGCTCACAGTCGTCTGGAATGCAGTCTTCTGACCTCTGTGAATACTGCATACACACAGTGCACATGCATGCATTCAGGCAAAATCTCATACACATAAAACTAAATAAACCCTTTAAAAAGGATGCATGACTAAAATGTCTGTCAGTGTTCACATTGGCCCGGACCTCCCATAAGGCCTGTCTGTTTTAACCAAGTCCTGTAGCCGCATTCAGAGATGGCAACAGCTCTACTCCTGGTCTGTGGGAGTTGAAGGTAAATACAGGGGTTCTGTTTGTGGGGACATGCCTCCAGCAGAGCACTATCTCCATCGAGAGGTGGATGTGATTCAGTAAATTTGTTCTTAGAAATAAGTTATCAGCTGTGTATCTGCGTAGGCACAAATATCTTAGAGCTCAGCAGTTTCCTCTTTGGGGGAAAATCCATTCTTTCTATGACATACTTTAGACATAGACCCCTATTCCTTTTTCTTCATGGTCCAGTGTTTATGGGTAAGCATGACCCAGGCGCACGGCCAGCTGTGAGTAATTTCTTCTGCAGGGCACCAGTCACCTCGTCTTCGAGACCTTCCCGGTGTGGGCTTCTTCCTCTGGGGTCTGAGGATGCTTAGTGTGTCAGGGCCCATGTCCCCGAGCTCCCTCCAACTCCTCTCTTGAGCTCTTGGACAAGAGAGCATCAGCCTTGGGAGGCTGGGTATGTGGGTGCTCAACCTGCCTTTATGATGATGTTTCTGCCCTGTGATTGTGGTTTAGGCAGAATTTCATTTATTAATTGCAATGGTGGTCTTGTGGTCTAAGAGGCATCTCCTGTTTGTGAACCTCTAATCTCTGCCAGCTTTCATCCAAAGGTGAGGGGCAAGGGGACGATGTCAGACTGAACACAGCTCAAGCCAAGAACGGGATAGGGCTCCACAGTGCCTGTCTGTGGCAGTACCTAGGCAGCCCTGGCGTCCTCTGTGCTGGCGACACTGAGTGCTGAGTGTAGAAGTCTTAGCATTGGGGCACTGAGGGCAGTGGTGCTGGAAGCAGGTCTGTGATGCCAGGCTGGACCTGAGGGAACAGGTAGGTGGGGACTCAGGGTAGTCAGGAGGTGCAGCCTAGCTTTACATGAAATGGTCTTTTCAAGGTAAAACACATGTTTCATATTTAGAGAAGAATTCCTGGCTGTGCAGTTGAAGCTCTAATCCAAGTAGGAATGAGTTAAATTCTGGGGAAAACAAAAATGCAAGAAATCCTCCTCCATCCAGCTGTGGTTTTGGTTGCAGATGCTATTAAAGCCATTATGTTGAGATGTGTCCTGGTGATTTAAATTGCAGTTGGGGATGCTAATGGGGAAGTGGCCAGGACTATACAGGGGTGGGAGTGAGCTGAGTGGGTGCGCGGTCTGTGGCCACCGGCTGCCGCGTCACTGCGGCTGGGGGAGAAAAAGCCCAGGAGGCCAGAAGAAAACCAATCCACTGGTAGGTTTGGCACAGCTCTACAACTGACAACTAGCAGAGTGTCTGCTCCTCCTTAGAGCTGTGGCTGCACTTGGTTCACAGGATCTGCAGAGGCACATACTGTTGGTAGGTAGTAAAGGTTGGACGTGATAAAGCAGTAAGTGGAGATTGCTGTCCCAAAGCCAGGCATGCAGGGTTCGTATAGGGTTTCTTCCTGCCCCTGTTTCTGTGTCCTGATCTGAGGTGGGAGGTTCTTCATCCCACTTTACCTTATCCTGGGATTCTACCAGTGGAAATCATGGTGATCAGACCTGGTGGGTTGTGGGCAGGAAGAGAGCTGGCCCTAGCAATGAGCTGTAGCAGAGAAAGGAGACTCCTGTGTGTAAGATCTGATGTCATGCTCTGAAGGTCTGCTGCAGCTCCTCAACTGGGCAGTGAGGTCTGCAGAGCCTGTTGGTCTCACAGCTTGATGTTTGTACCTTTGCAGTCTGCCACATGCTGCCTCTACCCCAGCTCCACCTGTACCTATGCCTGGCCAGATCGTTAGCTGTAGCTTTCTGGAAATAATCTCGTGGTTCTCTACTGGTTATATAACCTATTTCAAGACATTTGTGCGCCAGTGAAATGGCTCAGTGGGTAAAGGCACTTACCACCACGCCTGATGGCCTACATGGTAGAAGGAGAAACTATGTCTCACAAGTTGCTCTAGACCAAGCATGGTAATGTTTTTAATCCCCATAAATCAGGCAGAGAGCCGGGCAGTGGTGGCGCACGCCTGTAATCCCAGCACTCTGGGAGGCAGAGGCAGGTGGATTTCTGAGTTCAAGGCCAGCCTGGTCTACAGAGTGAGTTCCAGGACAGCCAGGTCTATACAGAGAAACCCTGTCTCAAAAAAAAAAAAAAAAAAACCAAAAACAAAAAAACAAAAACAAAAACAAATCCCAAAAACAAAAACAAAACTAAACAAAACAAAAAGAAATCAGGCAGAGGCAGAAGAAGCAGGAGAATCTCTATGGGATTGAGGACAATTTGATCTAAATCGAGTTCCAGGCCAGCCAGGGCTATACATTAAGACCCCATCTCAAAACAAAAACATAAAAAATATTAAGAGAAAACCAAACTGCATGCACAAAGAAACAATTAAATAGGAGCCGGGCGTGGTGGCGCACGCCTGTAATCCCAGCACTTGGGAGGCAGAGGCAGGCGGATTTCTGAGTTCCAGGACAGCCTGGTCTACAGAGTGAGTTCCAGGACAGCCAGGACCACACAGAGAAACCCTGTCTCAAAAAAACCAAAAAAAACCAAAACCAAAAACAACAACAACAACAACAAAAAGAAACAATTAAATATAATGAAAAACTATTAAATCCTTCTGTCTCTGACTTTTCATTCCTTTTGAGCAAATGTGGAATGTGGTTTATCATCTTCTGTGCCTGTCACCTGGGCCTGTTTTCCCTGGTACCCAGATTTAATCCCACCTCAAACTGTACCTTCTCCCTGCTGGAAAACGTCAGTCAGCCATTTTACAAGAACTTCATCTGAAGGAGATGAATGTACTCCCCAAGTATCCCTGAGGCTGAAGCAGAGTTTAAGGGTCAGGGGCATCCACACCCACACTCTGCTCATGAGACCCCAGGTCTGCTCGGCACAATGACATGTACCATGTTGTCCCCTCACATGTGCTGCAGGTCTCAGCCCCACAGGCAAGGGCCACACACAGTCCCCCATCAGTCTGTACAACCTGACTGTTCAGCCTCTAAGGGCAGAGCCCAGGAGGACCCCCTTCCAGGCTGAGTTCATGGTCTATTCTTGTGAGAGAATGCACTGAGACATATATGTCTGTGCTACCGTGTGTGTGTGTCCTAGTCCTTCAGAGGCCAAAAGAGGGCATCTCATACCCTGAAGCCAGAGCTACAGACAGTTGTGAGCCAACCTGTGTGTGCTAGGTATTGAACCCAGGTCCTTTGGAAGAGCAGCCTGTGCTCTTAACCATTGTGCCATCTCTGCAGCCCCCTGCCTTCACTGTTTTACCTCCATGATGAGGGTGCCCTGTTGGTAGACACTGTGGCCTACTACTCAGCCCCATGACCCTCTTGAAGGCTCTCTCCTCTGTACCTGAGGGCATGCTGGGCTTCACTGATGCCCTTGCCTTGTCAGTGGAGGGTCTTTCTGGTTGTTACTGATGGTGTGTCATCGATTCCTCACAGAGAACCCCTGCACTCTGATCTGTCCCATATGGATTCTGTTGTTTCCTGTGTTGTGTTTCATCTTCATTTGTCTCTAAGAGTTTTATACTATTTTCCTTTCATTGGTTGTTGCAGGTCGTGCTGTTTAATTTGTATATATCTGTGGATGTTATGGATTTCCAAATTTTTACTTTGATACCACTGTGGTCAGAGAAGAACCTTATTATTTCAGTCACTGTGCATTTAGTGAGATTCATTCCCTGGCACGTGATGCATGCTGGAGAAAGTCACCGAAGCATGGGGCATTCTGTTCACCCTAAAGTCCCGGGAATCCAAAAGTGAAGTCTTTCCCCATGTTCCTCTGCTGGCCAGTAGCCACAGCCTCTAGAGTAGCGTCAGGGTGGGGCTGGCTGCTGAAGAACCGGGGCAGGAGTGGAATGTGAGTCCCCTTAGCCTCACCTCGGAAGACTGGCCAGGGGTTTTACCCCACACACACACCCACCCCCGAGACCTGAAGCCTCCATTTATCTAACGCCTAGAGGGCATTTTCAGTAGTTTTCCAAGAGCCGAACAATAGGAGGCTCCTAGGGGCGGGTACGCACGGAGGCCATGGAAGCCCCGTCCTGTACCCACTCCTGATCTCTTACATCTCTGTGTCTGTATCTTAGGTAATTATCCTCATGATGAACCAGTCAACATAAGTTAGTGTTTCCTAAGTTCTGTGAACTACCTGAGCAAACCAGTATAACCCAAGATGGAGCTGTAGGAGCCCTGACAGAAGTGCTGGTCATCAGGAAGGGTGCACAGCTGGTCGTAGGGAGTGGGGACGTCAGAGCTGAGCTGAATCAGAGGACACACTGCTGGGGAACTGGTTGCCGTCTGCTGCAAGGGGCCCCAGCCTCTTGGCATTAAAGCGTGCAGGGAGGCTGCGCTTGCTCTTCCCGTGGCCTCAGACTGGGGAGCTGCTTCTAGTTCACCGGAGCCCTGCATTTCCTGATGTGACCTCTCCAGATAGTCTCCTCAGTGTTGTGCCCCTTGGTAACTTAGTAGGTAGCAAGTGTAAGGTAGCTTTGGTCTTGCCTAGGAAGCAGATGCTATTGAATCGGGCCAGATGATTAGGAGGGTGAAAATAATGACTGACTGTCCTTGTGTCTGTGTGTGTGTGTGCAGTAAGGAGGTGACACGTGCTGCATCCTTACCATGTAACCCATTGTGTTGGTATTATGATTGTTACTGTCCCTGTCATGCAGCAGGGCTGTACCCAAAGGCTTGGAGAAGAACAGCGTGAGGCCTTCACATGTCAGCTAAGACTCTGGGAGCCATGCTTCAACCCATCTTCCTTCTGTCTCCCGTCTTATGTAGTGAAGAGTCGTCTATGCAGACATTTGACTCTCTTTGAGGTCAACTGTGATTGAGCTGTGTAACAGTGGCCTGGGCTAGTTTCCGACCTGTGTGGTCAAGCTGGGCCTCAGATGAGAGCTGCTGTTGGTCACTGGCGGCTGGCCACCAGATGTAGTTCAAGGCCCACAGATCCCTAAAGCCTTGAGCTCAGCCACTCTGCTGTCTTGGAGTTGCCTGAGGAGTGGTACAAGCAAGCCCATGCATGCTACAGAATGCAGGGCCATGAGACTGGAGCCTCACGCCCACCCTCCCTGCCAGCCCCAGACCCCCGGTGGCCCCGAGGAATGCAGCTGCTGGGCCATGAGACTAGGGTGGTCTGTGTGCTCTGCATGTGATGGGTTGCAGCGAGCATGCTCTTGCAGCCCCTAGGGCTTCGCTGTTGTAAAAGCCAGCGTTCCCCTCTACTTTCTCCACAAGATGTTAACGGCTCAGCTGGAAGAACAGTTCGCAGTTGCAGACAGCTTGATTTACCCCAGCTCTGTTCTTAAATGGTTGCTAATTTCTCACTGTAGGAAAATTCGCAGTTACTGGGTGAGTCAGTATAAGAACAGCTGAGAGCAGACAGCCTAGCTCACACCAGCTGTAGGTGCTCAGATTGGTGTGGTCATAGCCCAGATCCTGGGATCATAGGACAGGGTGGAGCAGAGCATCATCTCTCAGATCCTCTGTGGAGATAGAGACCTGTGTACTGCAGCATGTCTGGGCACGCAGAGTGTGTCCCGAGCCAGGCTGTCTTGACAGCACAGCTGTACACCACGAGGCACCGAGACCCCTTGAGAGTATATGTGGAGACATGTCCACGTGGTTAGTGCATCTAAACCGCCTCAATCAGCACTGGTTACATAATGTGCTGTGTCTCTGTGTGGACAGAGTAGAGATGTCAAGGAGGCTGACTCTCTGTGTTTGCTCTTCTGGTGTGCCTGGTGTGACTGCTGCCAGCCGGGACTGTGTTGGTGGTGCTTGTCTAAGTCCAGGCAGCCTTGAGCAGGTGGACCACTCATCATGTCACCACTGAGCTGTGAGCTCTGGTCCAGAGAGGCCTTGACCCTGGGACTGTCAGGGCCAGCAAGGCTAGACAGCCCTTCCCAAGGATTCCCTGGGAATGGTCCTTCCGCCTGGTTCCTGCCTGAGTCACCTGAACAGTTCCTTCTCCTACCACAGACACTAAGAGGAGCTGATGTGACTCGGACACAACAGCTGATGATTGTTGTGTTGCTGTCATAGATTCTCTAGAAGAGCCCTCTGTTTCCCAGACTTTCCCAGACACGGGCCTGCACATGGTTGTGTCCTGCCTGCCTAGCAGGGCTGAGCATCCACACAGGTGAGGCTGCTTGGTTACCGTGTTGTTTGTTGCATGTCAGGGACTTGTGGGAATGTCCACTCGGGCCTGGTCTTTGACTCACAGCCAGACAGGGCTCATCAAGGGGCCCCCAGGGTATGTCAGAGGCTGGCAGCAGTATGTGCTGATGACTAGACAGCTTGTCATCCTGGGCCACAGAGGGAACAACTGTTTCTAAGGTTTGGCCAGACTTCATGAGCTCCATTCTTTCCGTCTCCTGTTATATGGAATGTACATGGTGCTGTTTAATTACTTCAGTCCCTCTCTTAGAGAGGAAAGGCTACCCGTGTTCTCGAGGTGTTAGTGCTTGGAAGGTTAGCGCTGTGGTTTCCTTTGTCTGCAGACCTAGTAGCTGTTGGACATCTTTTCAGGATGGCCAGGATTAATTAATTCCAAGTGCATTTTGGCAGACAGGCCAAGGAGGTCTTAGCAGGCTATTTGGAATGAGTTCTATTTTTAAGACTTTTAAAATGGTGAGACTTTTTCCAAATCAAAGGTTGAATAGCAACCAGCCTTTATTTTGAGTATTTGTATAATATAATTCTAAAACTTGGAGAGGCAATCAGTTGTTTGTGCCATGGATTATTTATCTGTGAATATTCTTTAACTATTAGGCAAAAGTCACAGAATACACAGTCTTGCTCTTTTGATTCCTTTGTTTTGGGTGTTTTGTTTTGAGAAGGTCTTATGTAATTTAGCCAAGATGACCTTAAATTTCTGGTCTTTTGACTTCTACTTCCCAAGTGCTGAGATTACAGGCAGACGTCACCACACCCGACTGCTGCGATTCTGGGTCAGAGCTTCATTCAGCTGAGCTGTACCCTCAGCCCAGACATAGTGTTTCTTTGGCTGTACTTTCACTGTGCACAAGGAAGAGCCAATTGATTTAGCTTTTCAGGAAGATGACCGAGGAAATGTCAGTCTCACAGAGTCTGTTATACACAAGGCCTGTGGCCTCTTGGTCCTGTTTCATGTGGCTAGTATTCATGTTGTCCTGGCTAAGATGTTTGTTAAGTCTAACAGTCTCACTGATGTATTAGAACTTCTGTATTGTGTATATTATACTTAACTAATCATGACTATCATTTGTTTACTTTTTGAAATATATTTTGGATATATTCACATTTTACTCCTCAGTATGTGGTTGTTGAAAAACTCTTTGTTGCTTCCTGTCCTGCAGCTTTATGGCCACTCCAGGCTGTGAGGGCCATGTGGGTCCTGCAGCCCAGCATCCAGTGCGGGTCTGTTTCCTCCAGGCCCAGATGAGGTCCTCCCCGTTTTCAGGGATATGCGATTTCTCACAGTGCCCTGGTGCTGTGACTGAGTCATCTGCCCACGGCAGTTAATGCTAGGCTAGTGGTTATGTCTCTTGTAACTGGCTCAGTCTGGATCCAGTGAGCCCCAGAGCTCAAGGCCAGTGCTTAGGTCTTCTGGACCATATTTTAAGAGTTTGAGCTGACAGGTGAACAGTTCCTAACATTAGGTTCTGGGAGTTGCATTTGGGGTGGGGTGTCTATAATGCGAGCTTTTGTTTAGGATGAGCTCTTGTTTATCCAAAAGA
The DNA here is from genome assembly GCA_964023405.1 of Apodemus agrarius. Taxonomy (NCBI): domain Eukaryota; kingdom Metazoa; phylum Chordata; class Mammalia; order Rodentia; family Muridae; genus Apodemus; species Apodemus agrarius. The sequence continues at coordinate 44,392,584 of OZ030015.1, read as the reverse complement.
TGAGGAAGTGCGCATGGTGGAAGTGTCCTATCACCATGCCTGCTGAGTTCATACAAGCATGTGGGTGTAGTAATAAAATCCGGCCCACGGGGGCTGAGCAGCCCTTTTCTGAAGCATTCAGGACTGTACTGGTTTGGGCTTGTTTAGCACTTTTAAATATTTCCCAGCCGTGATGGTGCCTTGGGCCAGCACCAGGCTGAAAAACATGGACTCCACTTGTTTCCTGAGTATCTCTGACACATACCTGAAGATGGTCTCAGACAGTACTTACAGTAGACCTGCATTCTGAAGGGTTTTGTTTTGTTAAGTTTTTACTTTTGCTGTTTTGAGATATTGTTTTGTGTAATCTGGGCCAGGCTCAAACTTTGTATGTCCTTGAGACTGGCCTTGAACTCCTGGTCTTCTTGTCTCTACCTTCCAAGTCCTGGGATTGCATGTGTGCCCCACCATGTCTGATTAGTGCCTGCATTTTGGTATGGCCTGTGCTGTGGGCTCAGGGGTGGTGTTCAGCAGCAGTGGCACATCGGCTCAGAAAGTCTCAGATTTGGGGTTTGGGGGTAAGAATGCCAACTTGTCAGGCTAATGTGAGGGATAGTAGTTTGAGTTACAGATAGCTTTTATTTTCTCCTTCAATTCTCTTCTTCCCTATAAGCATGGTTCTTCTTAAACAAGACAAACAGTTGTGTCAGCCAAATGAGCTGGTGCCCAAGGGGCTACAGGACCCTCACACAGCATGGCTGGGAACTGGGGCCCAAGTTCTGGCAAGGACTTGGCCCCCAGCCTTCAAAGCGGTCGTCGTCTAAAGGTTCTTCTGTCTCAGATGGCCTTGTGTGCCTTAGGGACAGGGATCGCAGTACCAGAACATCACAGTGCATTCACACCTCCTGGAATGACGTGTGCTTTTATGGGACCTGTGCACATGTACACAGGCCTAGAGACGGCAGAGAAGCATAGCCCGGGGTTGTGTGTACCTGACTGTGGGAGGCTTGTCGGATGACATACTTGATAGGCAAGTGGGCAGCACAGGCAAGATAACCTTCCCACCACAGCAGGGGGCGGGTGAGAGGGGGCTGGTGCTGGGTATGGGGGCTCCATTCCCTTGTTTCAGTCTGCTGTCTGGTGTCATCCCCACCCCAGGGCTCACCGCCCCACTGTGCTTTCCAGAGCTCCAGCTAGGATAGATCTGGAACTGCAGGCGGCCATCACAGGCTCTGTCTGTGACGGCTGTGTTCATGGGGACACGCAAGCTGTGTCTGAAACCTGTGGGTGGCCCTAGCACAGGCCTTTGCAGTTTGCAGTTTATCATGTGGATGGTTCATGTGACTCTAGATGTTGGGAAAGAACTTAGGCCTTACCATCCTAGCTTTTCCTGCTTGTGTTGTCTGTCATTAGTCAGATGCAGAGCTCTTGGCCAGGACTCTAAGCTGGTGGAAATGCCACCTTACGAGCAAGGGAGCCTTTGTGAATTAGAACTGAGCGCTTAGTGTGTGACCGTGGCACCAGCTGGGCCACCTGAGATGTGTGGTGGTTCTGCCTGGGCCCTCACAGGACACTTCCATGTGTGACATCGGGGAAGGGTCAGGGAAGGTTTTAGGATATAATGCAGTCAGTAGACAGGCCTTGGGGACCTCGGAAGTCTCCACTCAACCCATCCCGCCATAAGCAGCTGTGGGGAGACAGTGATCGGGATCAAGATGGCCTGATGGGCAGGTTCCTCGGTTCCTCTTCCTTGGCCCCACCATGAGGCGTGGCTCTTCCCGAAGGCGCAGGCAGTAGTCACGAGCAGCATTGCTGTTTACCTTAGTATATTTTCTTCTTTGTTGTCAGCTTGAAGTACGAGCTGCTTAGCCCAGCTCCATGAGAATACACTTAGAGCAACTTGACATGAAGAACTAGGAACTGCAATAAATAAAACTGTCTGACATGCATCGGGTCTGAGTGGAGGGAAGCTAAGGGGAGGCAGGGCTCCTGACCTATCTGGTCTGCAGTGGCCCCATGTACACACACACCTGTTACCTGGTCCTCAGTGCTCTCTGCACACTGACCCTAGGTAAGCAAGGCTAGCCTTGTACTTTTGAAGTGGCCCTGTGTTGTGTAGCCTATTAAATTACAGGTATTTGTCACTTAATGAGGAGTTGCTCCTTGTGAGGCAACTTCAACATCACCAACGTTTTAGTGACTTCCACAGGTCTGAATGCTCGGTTCCCTGCTGGTCTGAGAGTTGTGAGCACAGGTATGCACAGCTGTTGCAGCAAGTACCCTACTGTGCTGCACACAACGTTCACCCCAATATTTGTCTAACAGTATGAGGCATGTCACTGTGACGTGGGATCATTAGACAGCATTTTCAGCTCACACAGAATCCCACAGTTCATGGGTATATTCCTGGCTAGGTCCGCATGGGATTCCCTCGGCAACTTCCAGGGTGGTCATGTATGCTTTCTGCTGGGGGCAGCTGCATCCTGGGACTACAGGGTCAAACCTAGTGCTGAGGCCAAGCTCAGGCAGCAGCTCTTAGGCTGTGTCCTCCTAATTCAGAAAGCTGGATCCCTTTGGTTAGTTACATCAGGCAGTTGATACTGAGATATGAATGAAAACGGTGTGTGCTTGTCATTTCTGTTTCTCCCAGATCCTGAAGAAACTGAAGGAACTCTCAGTGGATACCAGGGCAGAGCTGGGATACCAGGGCGCAGCTCTGGATGACATCGACGAAGTTATGAACATGGTATCCCTGACTGCCGACAAACATAACCGCCGTATGAAAAAGCCGAAGTAGTGGGCAAGCTCCAGGACAGCCACCCCGGCATGGCTCTGCTGATTCTGCTGCTGTATCCCTGTGTCCTTTGCACTGAGACCTGTGCTGTAGTATTATGAGGCCCTACCTGGGAACTACACCTGCCTAGGATGGGCCAGGAGAAGCCACAGTCTGCATGAGCATGCTATATCTTCTAGTGCCCTTAGCATGAGGGCCAAGTCCTGTTCAGGCCACACAGCATAGCCATCCTTCCTGTCCACACTGAGACCCTGGCATAGAGCTGCCGTTGTGGGTCCAGCCCTGATTGCCCTGCACTATATTGTCACTGTATTGTCATCTTTTCACCATTTTTGCCAAACAGTGAAGAAGAATGTCAGTCATTCTGAGATGTGAATAGCTGGCCTGGCTGCGCCACTCCCTTGCCACAGGCGTTGATCCCCTTCAGATGCTGCTGTAGCCCCTGCCACCCCTCCTGGTCATCAGAGTTCTGTAGAGGAATAAGGCCTGTAGCCTTTATGTGTGCATAATAAAAGAATGTTAATTAGATTGCTTCCATCAGAGGAGCCGGGTCTATAACAGCCATGTGCACACTGGAGAGATGGAGCAGAATCTGGAGTCTCGGCGGCCCCAGAGCTGAAGGCCTGGAAGCTCCTGGAATCACTGGTATTGGCTCTGCATTAAAAGGTCAAAGACAGCGGAGGCTGGTGGTAGCCATGCGCTCGCTCTCAGGCAGACAGGGGCCTGCACGCTTAGCACATACTGCCTTCTTACGCTGCCCACAATCAGGGCAACCCTTTCCCTAGCCACTGTCCCTTTGGAAGCACTCCCACAGACACACAGGGATGTCTCAACACTCCCAGACATCTCTTAATCTAGTAAGTTGATGGCCAAGACCACCATCCTTCTGGCCTTGCCCTAGCAACAGTCTTTTCTGTCCACATGCTTGGTGACTGACTGTAGGCACAAGTGCAGCCCAATCCAGCTCAGATGTCTCCACTGTGACCTGAAGCATGGTGCCGATCTCCCAGGTTCTTCAGAAGTGTGACTGGTGCCTGCTTCAGAAGTGGCCCACAGTCTCGCTGTTGCCCTTCATTTGATCTTGTGTTTTCAGCGAGGGTTCTCAGCTTACTGCTCAGCGCTGCTTCCACCAGCCCCTGCGCCATGGCTACTGGGAACTCACGTGTGGGCTTGTTCATTTGGGGAGAGGGTCCTGTGAGTTGTTTGGTTTGTTTTTGTTTTTGTTTTTTGGAGACAGGTTCTCATTCTAGTCCAAGCTGGCCTCAAACTTGCAGCAATCCTCCTGCCTCCACATGCTAGGATTATAGGTCCGGGCCACCTCCCCTGGCCCCCTCGTGTGGTTACTTGGTGGATGCTGTGTAGCTGTGTGCAGTGATGGGGTCAGGCAGGCACCGCTTCCACCTCTCAAGCACTTGTCCGTCCGTGTGTTGGAACCCCTGTGTTCTCCTCCACATCGGATGAAGAGCAGTGAACTGCCAAGCCCTGTGGTCTCCCTGACATGTTCTAGAGCACTGGGTTTACTCCTCCTGCCACCAATGCTTCACTCCCATTATCCAGCCCTCCTCCTGCCCCCCCCCAACTCCTTCCCATCCTCTGCTCCCTGCCCCTCCACTCGGTGCTCCTGGGAGACCTTGAACATGCACTACCTGTCCCTGTGTGCCTGTCTCACTCCACCTGGCACCATGTCCTCGGGGCTTAGCCATGTCATTGCAAATGAAGGGATTTCATTCTTCACCACCGGATGCTGATCTATTTATCTGTATCGTGTTTGTTTCTGCCAGTGCTGAGAACCAACTCAGGGCCTTGTGCATGTCAGGCAAGTGTTTTACCACTGAGATGCGTCCCCTGCCCTTGGCCTTTTGAGACTGGGTATCACTGTGTATCTCTATGTGGCTTCTCACTTGAGATCTTCCCAACTCTGCCCCTTGAGTGTTGGGGTTATAGTCCTGTGGCCCTACATACAGCACTTACTACGTATTTTTTTATCCATTCATACCACAAGACTTCACTCATATGGAAGCTGGAAAAGCTGATCTCATGGGAGCAGAGAATGGAATAGTAATTACTGGAGCCAGGGCCTAAGAGGGGTGGGCAGGGAAGTGGGCACAGAATTCAAGTCAGACAAGCAGTACGCTCTGGTATTCTATTTAGCAGAGAGACTAGGATGGGCGGTGGGTATTTTTTCAAAGCACCTGGAAGAGAGTTCTCATCTCGAGAGAACTGATCGACGCCTGGGGGTCTGGACTCTCAACCACCTGATCTGGCAGCACACTATGGATGTGTGCCAGGGCATCACACCGTATCCTCCAAGTAGGTATAATTACCATGTTAATAACAGACAAGGCCAAGGGGCTGGAGCAAAGGCTCAGTGGTTAAGGACACTGGCTGCTCTTGCAGAGGATCTGGGTCCAATTCCCAACACCCACGTAGTGGCTCACAGCCTCCTGTAACTCCAGGTCCAAGGGATCTGATGTCCTCTTTTGATCTCATGGGCACCAGGTACACATAGGGTGAACAGATACATTCAGGCAAAACATACATACACAGAAAATAAAAAGAAATACAAATTAAAAAACAAAAGTACTGCCCAGAGGCGGTGTGTGGGGACAAGTGGCTTTCACAAGAGATTGTCCCCTGAGGTTCCGCAGCAGTGTACACCCACACATTGCACATGGGAAGAGCGCCGCCCAGCAGAGCCTTACGACACGTTCTAACATTTTGAGAAACTGATCCCTATTCAGCAGTCGGTGAGATTTGTGTGGTCTGCAAGTTGAGGCACTGCCCCAAGCCAGGCCCAAAAGGGACCTCCGTGAAGGCCTGGGGCTGGCCTGGTGTCCCAACCACAAGCTGATGAACGGCATGTGGGTGCCAGGATACTTGGTCGTAGGCACCTCTCATAGTCTCGCTATGGATTTCCACATCCATGTCTATGCCCCTGGCACCTTCTCAAAAGTTGATTCTGTTGGGAAGATTCTTCCCCCCTTGGTCTTTTTGAATAGAAAAAGCCACAGGGTTACTCACTGCTGACCCAGAGGGCTTGTCAGCCTTCTCTCCCCTACGGGGCCTCCAGACACATTAGCGGGGTTTGGTTTGGGATGGGGAGATTCAGTGGTGAGCTTGCTTTGCCTTTGTTTCTCTGGTCACTGGGAAGTAACTCCCTTAGGAGTCCCCCACATTAAGTCCCTTTCCCTATGTGGCACTGGAATATGGAGTGGAGACACAAATATGGGAGTGTCTAGCAGGCCCCAGTTTGGGCATAAGGGCTCCAGACTTGAGAGGTTCTGCTCGGGAGTGCACAGAGTGTCCTGTGGGCACCAGTGTTCGAGCAGGTACAGAAGTTACAAGAACCCGCTCTTGAGGCACGGTGAGTGAAGCCCTCAGGTGATGGCTTGGAGCAGGGCAGGGGTGCTTCAGGGCCCTAAGACCCAGATCATGTTTGTCAAATATAGCAATCTTAATACTTGTTTTGTTTGCCTGGTTTTTGTTGTTGTTTTCCTTTTTTTTTTTTTTTTTTTTTTTTTTTGAGTGTCACTTCCTTAGGTCTCACTATGTAGCCCTGGCTGGCCCTGGCTGGCCTACTCACTGAGTACACCAGGCTGCCCTCTAACTCACAGAGTTCCTCCTGCCTCTTCCTCGTGAGTGTAGGGATTAAAGTCATGTGCCACCATGCCTGGCTTAGTTCAATACTTTCATTGTGCTTGTATGCACAATACTTGGGAGGAGACCTCTGACAGACAGGGTCTCTTCTGTAGCCCAGACTAGCCTCAAACTCAAAATCCTGCCTCACGTCCTCAGAGGATAGGTGTATTACCACCATCTGTCTGCTGTTGATAGAAGATAGGTGTTTGCCAGGCCCCAGAATTCAGGATCTTCCTGAGAGCCCTTCTGTAGATCTGGGAGATAGAGGCAGCCCAGGAGGAGGCCTTGTGCAGAGCAGAGCGAGGCTGCTAGACCTAGCATTCAATAAAGAGGCTAAGAGATGACAGGCTAGGACCCCTCTGTATACCCTGCCTTCCCAGTCAGTGTACCCCACAGATACGCTGCCTGGTAGACTGCAGTGAGGACCCAGATTCACACAAGGAGAAGCTGACCTCCCATCTGGAGTACTAAGATGGGAAGGCACAGGGATGGTTGGAGCAGGGGATAACCACCAAGCACAACAAACAGGCACAAAGAGATACCCTCCACATGACACCCTATGTGCCAGAGCCTGCACCTCACTGTCAGCAGTACACAACACACAGCACATAGAAAACACCTGGGTGTCTGTCCATCCACACCCTACTTGACTTCTGACTCAGAGGGGAGAGTTCAGCACTGCAGGAAGCTCCCTGTCTGCAGGACACATACCTTCCTAGGTGATTCTCATCCACTGCAGGATCCAGGTGAGGATGGCGCTGGTCTTAACTACCTCAGGGCCATGCACTGGGCTAAGTCATCACTCTCCTTCATAGTCACACAAGGTGGGCTCCCCCCGTCCCTGACTCCTCAACATAGTCTACAGAATCTAGTTCTCTCCTTCCAGTTAGGTGCCACGTCCTAAAATCCACAAACTCATAACAGTGCCACTGGCTGAGAATCAAGTCTCCCAGCACATGAGCCACAGGAGACATTTTATATACAACCCATAGCTTCAGACAGACAAAATCTAGTCAATAGTAGCCCTGGCTTGTTCTCAGATAACTGAAGAAAGGTCAGAAACAAAAATTTAAAAAGCAAAAGTTTTAGTGAAAGAATACATGTAAATGTAAGTTTACTAAAAATAAGTGATCTGACGAATCTGCATATGTCTGTATGTACACAATGTGATTAATGACAGCCATGATGCAGAACAGAGGTAGAAATATTTTGGTGATAGAATGATAGAGATATTTTGTAATTTTTAACAGTTCATTTTTATGTGTGATGTTGGCCTGCACATATGTATGTGTACCTCCTGCATGCCTGGTGGCCAAAGGTCAGAAAAGGATAGTGGATTCTATGGGATTGGAGTTACAGAGGATTGTGACAGAATTGGACCTGTGTCCTCTGAAAGAGCCTCCAGTGCTCTTAGCCACCAAGCCATCTCTACCTGCCCCCAATTTTGAGTCAGGGTCTCACTATATAGTCATGACTAACCTGGACTTAATAAGTAGAACAGGCTGGTATTGAATCCAGAGACCTACTACCTGCTTTGGGCTCCTGAGCAATTACAAAAGAATTTTCCCCACATCCAGCTTTTTTTTTTCTTTTTAAAAAAGATTTGTTTATTATATGTAAGTACACTGTAGCTGTCTTCAGACACACCAGAAGAGAGCATCAGATCTCATTATTGATGGTTGTGAGCCACCATGTGGTTGCTGGAATTTGAACTCAGGACCTTCAGAAGAGCAGTCAGTGCTCTTAACTGCTGAGACATCTCTCAGCCCCCACATCCAGCTTTTAATTACTTATATTCTTTGACATTTTATGTATGTGTGTCCCTCCTTTCCTCCCAAGGCCCCCCTGACAATGGCGATGGCCCTTTCATGTCACACACACACACACACACACACACACACACACACACACGATCTTTCTACTCCCAAGGCTGGGATTTGATATCCAGGTGCTGGCAGGTTGTGTCTTCGTCTGGGCTCTACTGAGGTCTCCAGTGCGACCACGTTGGTGGCAGAATTCAGATTCTGTGGCAGTAATGCCCAGATTGCCACTTCTTTGACTGCCAGACTGTTCTCAGTCCCCTGTCTCTTCATGCCTCAGCCTCTGTCTCCACACTAGCAGCCACACAGTGTCCCCAGCTGTACTTCCTGGGCTCTCTTTCGCCAGTGGTGATCCTAGGCCCAAGATAACACTCCCTGTCTCGGAACCAACTCTAGGCCTTGCATCCATCTGCAGAGTCCTTCTACCAAGTCATTAGTGTGTACAGCAGGGCTAGAAATGTTACAGCATTTAAGGCTCTGCCTCTCTTTCCCCTTCATCCGTGAAACCCTTGTCAGGCCCTCACTCCTGACTCAGTGGAGTCTGGAAACTCTTTTGGTTAGTTATCATTGTCAACTTGACATAACCTAGAGTCACCTGGGGAGAGACAACCTCAGCTGGAGACCTGCCTTGATCAGATTGGCTTGTGGCCATGTCTGGGAGGGACTGTTTGTGACTGATGATTGATGTTGGAGGGGTCCAACCAGCTGAGGGCAGCACCATGGGGGGAGGGGGGAAGTCTCAAGATGCTTGAGAAATGTAGCTGCCCATGAGCTCCAGAGCCAGCTGGAGAGCAAGCCAGCAAGCTGGGCTCGTCCATGCTTCTGATTCTAGTTTCATTCAGTCATGGATTGTGAGCTGGGAGTGTTAGCCAAGTAACCCTTTCCTCCCCGGGGTGCTTTTGATCAGAGTATCGCAGCCACAGAAAGGAAACTAGAACAGGAAGTCAGCAGTCTACTTTGATTTGCCCAGTCTCTAGCCCCTTCATCCCAAGCTGGCAGTCTTTCTGTCAAAACCCTACAAGTTGCCCATGCATGTCTTGGCTTTCAGCATTGGCTGTGCTGTGCTGTGCTATGCTGTGCTGTGCTGTGCTGTGTGTGGGGCTCCAGCGGTTACTTCAGATGCAAGCTTTTAAAAAAAGATTTATATGTATATGAATACACTGTAGCTGTCTTCAGACACACCAGAAGAGGGTATTGGATCCCATTACAGATGGTTGAGAGCCACCATGTGGTTGCTGGGAATTGAACTCGGGACCTTTGGAAGAGCAGTCAGTGCTCTTAACCGCCAGCCCCCCCCATCCGTTTTTACTTCCATGTTTATAATATTGAGCTGGCCTTATCTCCTATGAACAGTGACGAAGTGCAGCGTCCCAGCCAGGTAAGACCCTTGACCCAGCCCCGTGGCGTGCTGCCTTGAACCTCCTGCAGACCTTCCCTGTCCTCATCTGTGAAACAATGCTGGCCCCTATTCCTGCCCATGTCCAGGGGCTGCAGTTCCATGCAATGTCTAAGACAGAGGACACAGTGGTGCTATGGACTGAGACTTCTCATTATCCCCAGTCCTTCCCACAAGATAACCAGCACCTGTCATCCCCATGGGCGTCCACCATGAGCAGCTCAGCAGGGTAGTGGCAGCTTGGCAGCCAGCTTAGAAATCCAGCGAGGGCCTGGGTGAGACAGCCACAGCGGCTGCCACACCCAGGGGGATGGAAGGCCCTTTTTGTTCTTGCTTTGTTGACGTACAGTGAGAGGGCTGGGTGCAGGCCTAGCCCATTCACGGAGCCGTCGGGATTTGTTCCACATGTGAGGCATGTTTTTAATTTAATGGTTTATATCGTGGTGGATGGTGTTTACAGCAGTGAAGTCAGAGAGATGGAAGCACTGTGGGCCCAGAAACCTTGCTTGGCACACAGGCTGGTCTGAGAGAGGATATCATGTCTGGCTTGATGGTCATGGGTATAGGTCACCAGAGGGGCATAACAGTCCAAGGGAGGGAAAAGCCAAGAGACAGAGGGCTGGACTTCTTTGATCTTACTAGTCTCCACCTTGGAATCCCCTCAACCTTTCCCATATGTAGGAATCAAGACAGTTGGTCTGTTAGCTAGCCCCAGATCTGCACAGTATGCTGTGCAACTGGGGGCCATGAGGACAGAGGTTTCAAGAGTGAAGATAATCTCCAGGAGATAGCCTCTGTCATGGGAGATGAATGTGAGTGTCTTGGATCCTTTATAGCACCACAGTTCAAAATCCCATCTGCCTAGTCCCATTTAAGATGGGCCCCTAGCTCCCGGAACATACCGGAGGATTCATACGATGATGCCATGGCATCATTCAACAAGCCCCTGGTCCCAGGAAAGAAGGAGATGGCTTCCTGGAGGCTGGAGCCAGAGAGGGGAAGAACAAATCAGGCCAGCAGAAAAAGGCAGGTCCCCAGTTCTATCCGGGAGAGGGAGGGATGGCTGGAGAACAGGAGCATTACCCTTGATGTGTGCAGTTGAACACACAAGCATGCATTGGGGTGACTCTATAGTGCTGGAACAGTACCCGAACATAGACAAGGAGTGCCTGCTAAGAACCCGTTGGTTGTCTGAGACCTCACACAGTATCTTGCTTGATTACTTTTCTTTTGCCTATGATTTTATAAGCTAAAATTCAGCCATGGCCAGAAACTAAAAACAGCAACTGGGCATGGTGGCACACATCTGTAATTCCAGCACAAGGAAGCTGAAGCAGGAGAATTGCTAAAAGTTTACTACCATCCCCCACCTCCTCCACTCCCAGAACATCCTTCCCCAGATCTTAGCAAGCACTACAAGCTGGTTTTTAATTTGTTTATTACACTTGTGAATTTCACTTGTTTACCCAAAGGAAGGACTTTCATAATTGGCCTTTGGTGTGTAGTGACAATTGATCTGATCATGGAAATGGCTCCCAGATCTCTACAGGGTGAATAATGTAAAAAGCTAGACAGAGGGGTGACTCACATACACAGTGGCAGTCCTGAGCCCAAGGCCATGAAATTTTACCACGACGCCCAGAGGATGGATCAGTTCAGACTACAGAACCATTGTTTGGAAATTTTTTATTAATGTCTCTAGATTGTGGTTGCCTAAAGTCAGATATCAGACCTGGGTGAGGGAACTGGCCTGGGTGGCCGGGTGACTTCAGTTCTGTACCCATGTCTGTTGGCGAGTACCCAGGCAGATGCCCTGGTAGGTGGATTGACTGACTTCATGCTGGACCAGGGCTCCATCTCTCACCAAAAGCAGATGTTCATCTCTGGATCCCTGTCACAGCATGCAGCCTGAACAAATAAAAGAACGACCACAGGTTCAGAAGAAAGGGGGGCGGGCGGCAGCGCCTTTCCCAGCTTTTCAAAGGACAGGCTTCCAAAACAAGACTCTTTAGATTTGGAAGCATACCTCCTAAGAAGCTAATTCTTTCCTTATGTCTGGAGCTTGATAAAAACAGGCTCCTTTGAACACAGTCCCGTGGTGCTACGTGTATGACGGGAAAAAGTTCCCAGAAAAAGTTCCCAGGGTCGTTTGTGGGCAGTGCCTGTGAACGCGCTGGTGCCGCCCTTGCTCAGGAGCACCCAGACAGGGCTGGGCTGTTTTGGGGGCGGCAGGAACAGAGAGAGGGTGACACCCTCAAACCCTCAGGGTGGGAGTGAGGCCACGGAGGGGGTGAGGGGCACTTGTGAAAGTGGGAAACAGGGTGTCTGGGGAGGGGGTGGGTAGACTATAGGGTAGGACTCCTAAGAGATAGAGAAAACCTGGCTAGGGGTGCGGAGATAAGGGCCCTGCAGGAAGGAGGTAATCAGAGGAAGTGGTGAGTGTAGGGTGGGGAGAGGGTGATCAGAAGTGACCAGGGAAGGGGTGAGGAGCAGGGTAGGGAGACAGAGGCCTCGGGGAACAGGATGTCAAAGGGAAGGGAAGCTAAAGAGATGGGGTCCCAGGTATCAACAGAGACAAAGGTAGGAGTGGGGGAAGGCGGGGCCTGAGAGAAGGGTGTCCAAGACGGACAAGACGAAGCTTCAGGCTGGTCCAAGCAGCTGTTCCCAGCTGTGGAAGGGAGGAAGTGGGCAGTCTAGAGTGCAGACGCAGAGGGCAGCTGTGGTGTTGGTGGTATGGCATGAGGTAAAGAAGGCACACCTCTTTCCCAAGCCCAGACCGATCGAGAGACAGCTTGCTGTGGCTTTTGCTGACTGTCCCTGTGGAACCCGAGCGTGAATGCAGGTGTGTGTGTCCCTAGCCTTTTGGCCACCAGAACCAAGCCAATTCAGGCCAGCCAGCCATGGAAGGACTCTTGCCCAGCAGCTGCTCTGGGGTGACTGCAGAAAGGACATTGGTCAAACCCAGCAGCAAGGGCGGGACTGTGCCTGGGGAAGGGAACACAGGCCTCTAAGGCAGATTGGCTAATCCCCTGTCAAGTAACTCAGTGCTCCAAGGTGTTCAGTAGAGTGTTTATATGTGTGCTCTCGGATGCCTGCGTCTGGGTGTCTTCGTGTGTGTGTGTGTGTGTGTGTGTGTGTGTGTGTGTGTGTGATAGATTGTCCGTTACCCTCTGTGTGCTCACAGATGTATGTGTTCTTCTGTGTGTGTTCTCAGGCATGTGTACTTGGATGTGTGTATCTGTCGATGTTCTATGTGTGTATCTGTCGATGTTCTGCGGTATACGCAAGGGTGTGGCTGTCCTCATGTTTGCACTGTGTGCTTTTGGATGGAAGGTGCACACTCTCGTTGAAGGTGAGGGCCTGTCTACAGCATGGGGATCTCTGTGCACTGGATGCTGTCTTGCTCCCACCTCTGCTGAGGAGACCCTCTCACGGATGGGTGCTTTTGCATAGTTTCTTAAACACTATCACTTCCTGGGGACTTTGGCACTAAAATAATGACAGTTCTCGGCCACCCAGAACCACATTTCCCAAACCTGATTTTCAAGGAACCCCAGAGTCCGGTTGAGAGTAGTTGGGCAGAGACAGCAAGTGTCTTCCTGCACTGACCAATTGATGCCAATTCCAGCCATCTCGGTTCCCAGACCCTCTAAACCCACTGCCCCACCTCCATCTCTTGGAAGGTTCTAGATGGAGGGAGTGGCTGTCTCGCTGAAGCCTAACTTTGGTCCTCCTCTTCAGACTCCCATCTTGAGGGTCCAGAACCACAAAAGACCCTGACCAAGGGCTGCTGCCTCTCCCAGTGGGACGTGATCTTCACGCCCACCTCACACACCAGTCCCCACTCCGGAGCCCAGCTGGGCTTTGGACAGTCTGAGTATTATACAGTATGCTGCCTGTACAGGAGAGGGACCCTCTCGTCTCTGCCTGTTTACCAGCACTCTCCAGGGTGGACACCTGCTTATACTCAGCCTCCAGAAGGAGGCTGGGCCAACACCCTTGGGCTGCCCACCACAGGCTCAGCCAGCTAGCAGTTCTCTGGTACCTAGCGATTGTTCGTGACAAGGACGTCAGTGCTGTCCGTCGGCAGCACTTGTCCTGCAAGAATGGGGTCTGCTGCTGTTTGGAAGTGAATCAGAATGTCTCCAAGACCTCAGGGTTGGGATGGGATCCTCGCTGTGAAGGCTAAAGAGGGAAGGAAGCTGGACTAGACATCGCCCACAGTTGAGTCCCAGGAGCAGGAGAAGACAAAGACCTGAAGAGACACAGCGTGTCCCCTCCTTCTTGCCATATTGATACTATGGCCCCTCAAGACTTCAGCAGAGTGTCTGGGGGCAAAACCTTGACCTTGGTCCTGTGACCCGGGAGGAATGAGCTGAAATCACTCCCCTGGATGACTCCTCCAGGGAGGGGAATTCTTGTGAGCAAGAAGCGGTGACAGAAGAGCCAGGCATAAGAGCACACACCTTCAGTCCAAGCACGAAGGGGAGAGCTCTGCACACACCTTCAGTCCAGGCATAAGAGCGCACACCTTCAGTCCAGGCATGAGAGCACACACCTTCAGTCCAGGCATAAGAGCGCACACCTTCAGTCCAGGCATAAGAGCGCACACCTTCAGTCCAGGCATAAGAGCACACACCTTCAGTCCAAGCACGAAGGGGAGAGCTCTGGGAGTTTGCGACAAGCCTGCTCTCCACTCTCTTTTTTGAGATGGGATTTCTCTGTGTAGCCCTCAGCTGTCCCAGAACTCACTCTGTAGACCAGACTGGCCTTGAACTCAGAAATCCACCTGCTCTGCCTCCCAAGTTTTTAAAAGCCTGAGCCTGGTTGTTTCTTTTCTTTTCTTTCTTTCTTCTTCTTCTTCTTCTTCTTCTTCTTCTTCTTCTTCTTCTTCTTCTTCTTCTTCTTCTTCTTCTTCTTCTTCTTTGTTTTCAAACCTGGTGTTTGGTCTAAATAAGCAATCTCCAGGCCACCCTAAGCTACATAGTGCGTCTCAGTCTCAAATAAGCAAACAACAGCAGCAGAGAGACAGAGGCAGAGATATTACACACACACACACACACATACACACACACACACACACACACACACACTGTACATAGCAAGGGATAGAGGGACTGATGAGGGCCCCAGATGAGAGGACTTTCCCAACCTCACACCTGCCACTTGTTGTCGACCAAAATGATATCACGCCACGTTGCCTGTATATGAGACACTTAAAAGTGAACTAAAAGTTAGACAGTATCACCCATTTCGCAGAATTTAGTGAACTGGCCTTTGTTTTTATGTTTCTTTTATTTGTCTGTATGAATCATTTGCCTGCATATTTGTGTGTATACCAAGTTTATGCCTGGAACTCCAGAAAGTCAGAGGGTGTTGGAGCTCATAGAATTTGGCATCTGGAGTTGTAGATGGTTGTGGGCCACCCTGTGGATGCTGGGAACCTAACTCAGGTCTCCTGGAAGAGCAACAAATGCTCCTAACCAATGAGCCTTCTCTCCAGTTCCCGAATTAGTCATTGTTGGGCCCAATGTCAGATGGTTTCCTGAAGTTCAAGAGAATGAGCCGCACGCCTGTCTCCTGCACACACAGGGCAAGCTTAGTGAGAGGGGCCTGTCCTGGCAGGGGTTCCTCCCGCCAAACGGGCTGTAGTATCCTGGTACTTAGGTAGCCATTTTTGACCCAGTCCTGGTTCTGGCCTTCTGCTTATATCCAGAGCTTTCATAGATTAGACTAGCTTCAAGATCCTTCTAAGTGTGACCTGGCCTTGGACTCTGGTCCCAAGCAATCTTGCTTCATCCTCCCTCGTAGCAGGTTGGCTGGCTTCTCGTTGCCCTTAATTGATTTTCATTAAACATGTGAGCAGTTGTGGGTTTGGATTTTTGCCACATCTTCCCTCTCTTGAGCTTCTGAGTCATTTTAATTAAATCTATCTTGTCTTTTTTTTTTTTTTTTTTTTTTAAGGGCTTGCTATGTAGCTCAGGGTAACCTTGAACTCTGAGCAGTCTTCCCGCCTTTGCTTCTCCAGTGCTGAGATTACAGATCTGCACCACGTGCCAGGCTTGGACAAGTTTTCAAAAGAGCCCCGCACTACTGTGTAAGCAGGATGTGGTAGAGTCCACCTGCGACTAAGTGCTTCTGTACTTGGGAGGTAGAGGCCAGAGAACCCGGCCTGCAGGGCCAGTCTGAACTACATACTGAGTTCCAGGCTACGTGAAATCCTGTTTCAAAACTCCAAAAACATTTATTTAAAATTGATTACATTTATTTATTTATGTCGGACACAAGAGGGGAGGGGAAATACGAACATAGATGGTGGCCAGAGGACAACTTTGCGAAGAGTTCTCTCCTTCCTCCATGTGGGTTCTGGGAATCGAACTCAGCATCAGCTGTGGCGTCACCTTTGCCCACTGAGCCACCTCACAGGCCCCCAAAACCATTAAAAACAAAAACAAAAGGAGGAGGAGGAAGAGAAGGAAGAGGAGGAGGAGGAATTTACTATGTGACCTATAGAATGCACTGGAGCTGAGACCCCTAATCTCAGATTTCACATTTTTGTGGAGCTCAAAGCCGATTCGCTACCGCTGCCTTTCTGAGCGGTCCGCACCAAGAGGCTCACAGAAACTCGGGCATATGGGTTTCATTTGTTTCCTTGCTGTACGGCTGAAATCCACGACCTCCACTGGAACGGCTCTCCTCCTGCTGGCTTGTTGCCACATGGAAACCTCCGTTTATCGGCCTTGGCGCTAAGACCCAGTTTCAGTTTTCTCAAGGTATCCTCAGTCCCCTCCAGAGTCCCCCTTGTGTGTGTCATACCTTCAGGGGATAATCCCAAATCCGGCAGCTGACACTCAGATGAGAAGGGATTTTGGATTGAGCAAGAATTTTTGTACTGCTTTGGTTTTGTTCTGGTTGGTTGTCTTTTTGATCCAGGGGTTCACGTTGTTGTCAGGTTGGCTTTGAACTAATGATGATCCTTCTGCCTCAGCATCCTAAATGCTGGGGTCAAGGCTCGGGCTCTGTGCCTCGCCCTGTTATGTTTTTGAAACTAAAGGAGGGAAGAACTCAGACCACCAGCCTTACAGCCTGTGCTAGGGCTGAGGCGAGGCCAAGAGCTGAGATGAACATTCAGGGCTGAGTTTAAACTATGAACCAAAACGCCAGGTTCAAACCCTGCTATCCCTACCACCAAGTCTTCCAAAATAAACTCTGAAAGAGCAAAATCACAAAAAAATAGACCAATAAAAAAATCAAAATCTTGCCGGGCAGTGGTGGCGCATGCCTGTAATTCCAGCACTTGGGAGGCAGAGGCAGCTGAATTTCTGGCTTTGAGGCTAGCCTGTTCTACAGAGTGAGTTCCAGGACAGCCAGGGCTACACAGAGAAACCCTGTCTTGAAAGCTAAAACAAAACAAAACAAAAGATCAAAATCTTGAAATTTTTCATTTAAAAATTGTATTATTATTATTATTATTATTATTATTATTATTATATTCACTTATCTGTGGGGTACTAGTGCCATAGTGCCTGTATGGAGGACAACTTGCAGGAGTCTCTTTCTACCATGTGGGTCACCAGGAAGAAGACTCGGGTTGTCTTGAGTCTTCTGAACTTTTATGGCCAGAGACAGAAGGCAGGGGGCTTAGGATACACTGGTGGGAAGTCAGGCAGCCAGGTTTCCCTGAGCTTGCTCTTCGTGTGAGACAGTGAGTAAATCCGCCTCCTGAGTAATACTCACTCATCTCTTGACTAGTACTAGTTACAGTCAAATTCCAGTTACAACTGATACTTATTTTAAAAAAAAATTTACTCCTCTAGGTGGTGGTGGCGCACACCTTTAATCCCAGCTCTTGGGAGGCAGAGGCAGGTGGATCTCTGTGAGTTCAAGGCCAGCCTGGCCTACAGAGTGAGTTCCAGGATCCCCAAGACTACACAGAGAAAAATAATTATTCCAATCCATCAATAAAGAGCATAGCTAGGGACCCGGTGGAAACCAGACTGGCGGTCACCTGTCTCCTGGGTGCCGTGCAGAGCAGAGGGACTGTCACCCAGGGTGCCGTGCAGAGCACAGGGAAGACTGCACGCAAGCATCAAAAAGAAACCAATGGCAAATGAATCACAAGTTGCAAAGGGATTGGAAAACAGAAAACTGGCCTTCATGTACATGGCGCATCTCCAGCTATGATACCACACGTCATGTGACACATCATATGACACCACACGGTGAAGCACGTGAGCAACCAGCATGCCTTGGCAGGAACTAACTGTGCTAATTGGATTTAAGACCTTCTCAACGAGAGAGAAACCATGCCTGGTTCTGGAAACCTAACTATTGTGTGTATATAACAGCCAGTCTGTAGGGAGGAAGGGCAGAACCAGTTCCTCCCGACTCCTCCCCTCCACTCTCTCTGACTCTGTCTCTGTCTCTGTCTCTGTCTCTGTCTCTGTCTCTGTCTCTGTCTCTCTCTCTCTCTCTCTCTCTCTCTCTCACACACACACACACACACACACACACACACACCATAAATAATAAATTAATAAATAAATAAATTGTAAAAAGTTAAATTTAAAAATAGGCACTCCATCTCTCACTGAAGCGCATTTTGCTGAGGTCAGATAAAGTACGCCCTTCTGACGATATATAAACAGACACGGACACACAGACCTGCAGCAGTGCCACCAAGATACCTGAGATAGTTCTGCCTTCAGATCTGTGACATTTATCTGTGACTTTCTCTTCCAGAGCTGTGGCTGGAGTTTTAGGCTTGAGGGCTTTGGTCTTGGAGGATTCTGGTTGGGATGACGGCATTCGGGTGAGCCGTTCAGGCTTCTGCTCGACCCCACCCGTGTGTCGCCTGACCTCAGAGAAATGCGTCTTGTGTAGGCTTCAACACACAAACAAGCAGACAGATAACAAATGCTCAGCTCAGGCACAGGGGCACACTGACTGAGTGTTCAGGCCTGGCTCCTGGGGGGGCCTGGCTCCTGGGGGCCTCCTGCTTTCCCCAGGTTTCCCTCCTTCCTGATGTTCTGCCTCCATCCTCTGGGCCTATCGTCCCTCGTGTCAGCGATGAAGGCCGTGGCCTCAGTGTGTATGGCAGCCCTGTCTAGACCATAGGGTAGGGGTGCGGGGGGGGGGGGGAGCTGCATGCCCAGAGTCAAATAAATCTGGGGACCTGAAGTAACTCCATGAACTGTTCCTAAGGTGTCTCCACTTCTAATACTCACCCACTACTAAAAAGCCAGCGGATAGAAACAGAATACATTTTACAAATATGTGAATGTTTCAAAGAAGTAAATAAAAATATTAGCCGGGCAGTGGTGGCATACGCCTTTAATCCCAGAACTTGGGAAGCAGAGGCAAGTGGATTTCTGAGTTCGAGGCCAGCCTGGTCTACAGAGTGAGTTTCAGGACAGCCAAGGCTATACAGAGAAACCCTGTCTCAAAAAACTAATAATAGTAATAATAATAATAATAATAATAATAATAATAATAATAGAGGGAAAAGCCATCTGGAAGGGGACTTATGGCAGAATGGCAGGTCGTGGGAGGGCTTAAATAGCCCAAAGCATCTGGCTACCAACAATGGAACAGCTTCCAGAGAGACAAATATCAACTCTGCCTCTGCTCCCCTGAGCCTTTAATACCGGCTGTTAACCATTGATGCTGAGCACGGGGGCCTATAAACCCAAGCTGTGGCCTCACTATGTACAGGACAAAAATTGGTCAGTGCTCTGTGATTTGAAAGAGGTTACCGTGCCCCTCCCTGAGGACTAGCTTTCTCGGTACCCAAAGGCATCATACAGCTTTCGAAGGAGAGAGGCGGCCGGCGACCCTGCCCAGCTACGGCCCTTGGCCACATTAGCAGCCAGCATGGCCCAATGACCCTATCAGTGCAGTGGCGGCACATGTACCTTGCAGTAACTAACTGCTCTAATTGCATTTAAGACCTTCTCAACAAGAGGAAAACTACGCCTGGTACTTGAGACCTAGCCAACAACTCAGTGCTAGTGAAATCGTGGTTATTGGAGGATAATCTACAACCACCAAGTTACTAAACCAATATATTTTCTAACACCAGTCTACAAACATTTGCCCTAATACCCACAGAAGAGTGTAGTCTTTACCCCTCATCATGGAAACTTCTCTTTGCAACAGAGACCATTACAAAAAACTGCCACCAATCCCTATTTAGAGTTGTGAAGCCCAGACCCAATAGATACATCTACAAAACGCTTGACACCTAAGGCTCAGGGATAATTGCAGAAGAGGGGGCAGAAGGAGGGTAAGAGCTGGAAGATCGGAGGCTCTGCTGGGAGATTTGTCTCCTAGCAACATCATAAGCAACACCCATAAAGTGTCACCGGCACGCCCATCCAAATGTAAACTGAACGAGGACATCAACAAACATACCACACAGCATGGGAGAAAGGCCAGCCATGATGAGGTCACCCTACACAAAGACCTACAGGCTACTGAGGAAAGCTGGGAGCAGGAGAGGCGGCCCTCCCCAGGGGAGAGCATCCCGATTGGTTGTCCAGTGCCAAATTGTCAGCCCTGTAAAGATACATACAAGTAACATTATGTGGACCAACAGGATCAATATCTGGGCATGTATATCTGTATACAGATACCTAAAAGCATATAGTAACAGGAAAACGAGGCCATGAATTTGAAGGAGAGGGAGGGGCAGATGAGAAGGTTTGGAGGAGGAAAGGGAAGGGAAACATGTTGTAATTAAAATACAATCTCAAGAGTAAAAAAATAGATTCCACCCCATCGGTGTCCCAGGAGAAAGTGACCACAGCTTTTCCAAAATTCATGTTTCTCTTTAAAGAATGTTAAGAAGAGGAGGAGGAGGAGGAGGAGGAGGAGGAGGAGGAGGAGGAGGAGGAGGAGGAGAAGAAGAAGAAGAAGAAGAAGAAGAAGAAGAAGAAGAAGAAGAAGAAGAAGAAGAAAAGGAAGGAAGGAAGAAAGGAAAGAAAGGAAGGAAGAAAGAAAGAAAGAAAGAAAGAAAGAAAGAAAGAAAGAAAGAAAGAAAGAAAGAAAAAAATTCCAGTCTGTGGGACAGTCACACAGCTGCATCTCTCTGTCCCTGGAGATACAAACCAGGGCACAGGAGCCCATCAGAGGAAGGACACGAACTCAAATGGGAGCGGAGGACCACTCCACCATCCTCCGGAGTCCACGAAGCAGATGGGGGCCTCATGGTGGAGACCAGAGGGGCGTGACGGGAGGTGAGTGGACCCCGAGAGGAAGCTGCCCATCGGGCTTCCCACCACACAGAAGAAGGGAGGAGGCAGAGTAGCCATGGGTGTGACAACTCTCCTTCATAGACAGACGTCACCCACAGCCTGTCCCACCTCTCCTGCCCTCCGCTCACACAGGCCTGGTCCCGCTCAGGTGCTCCCTGGAGCCCGAGTGCAGGCCTTTGACAGGCCTCTCGGGTGGCAGTGTTGGCCCTCTCTGTCGCGTGTCACCCAAATATACCGTGGAACGTTGGTCTTCCTCATCTGCTCTCTCACCTTTCCCAGACGCTCCAGCCTGGCACATTCATCTTAGCACCTTCCTCTGAGGAAGAAGCCGAGTTGTCCCCTTGCTGCTCTCATAGGCACACAGTGAAGGGCTCTGGGCAGGACCGGCCTTCAGGAGAAGGTTAAGAACCTCGGCAGCCAGCTTGGCCCCACGTGTTGAAGCAGTGTGTCTAAATGACAGTGAGGTCCACTCTCACAGAGCCTTGAGTGTTGACTCCAGCCTCACAGGTGAAGTGCCTGGGTCAGCCTTGGCCTCCATAGGGCCTGGCCTGGTCCCTTTGCAGTTTCTCCAAGAAAGGGATGCAGGGCTTAACTCCCCTGCATACACACAGCTAACACATGTAAGGCACACACATGTGCACGGCTTGGTCTCTGTTTAAATACACCTCGGGGCACAACCCAGGATCAGCCTCTGTAAGCACAAGCCTGTCTCAGATCTCCCTACCTGCACAGGGCCAGGCAAGGCAGGAAGTCCTGGGTCCTTGTTACTTCTGGGCCACTGGGTCCTGCATGAGTGGACCAACTGTGGACCCCCAAGACCTTCCCCTGGGCTGGAACAGAACCACTCAGACCTGAGAAACAGATGGTCAGAGAAGGTGGTATACCTGGCGGCCAAGTCCAGAGGAGAGGGTGTCACTTTCAGTACCAAGTTTTGTGGTCACCTGGGGAAGCAGAATAGATAATGTTGGAGTTAGATTTCCGCCTTCCTCCGAAACCAGTGAGGCAGGCCCAGGTGTTCCTAAACATGTGTGTGTGTGTGTGTGTGTGTGTGTGCGCGCGTGCATGCATGTGTCTCTGTGTTCATGTCTCTGTGTGTATGTCTGTGTCTGTATCTGTCTCTGTGTGTGTCTGTGCCTGGTGTTTCTGAACTTATGTGTATACATGTCTGTCTGTCTCTGTGTGTGTGAGTCTATATGTCTCTCTGTGTGTCTGTGTCATGTGTTCCTGAACATGTGTGTTTGTGTGTCTCTCTCTGTGTGTATATCTTTCTGTGTTTATATCTGTATGTGTGTGTGTGAGGTGTCCCTGAACTCTTGTGTGTGTTTGTGTCTGTCTGTGTATCTGTGTGTATGTCTCTGTGTGTCAGTCTCTGTGTCGTGTGTGTACATCTGTGTCTGTGTATCTATGTCTGTTTCAGGTGCTTGGGGGATGGGGTCTGTGTGTATCTCTGTGTGTCTTTGTGCGTGTGTCTTTGTGACCACACAGGGCACAGGGAAGACAAGGGTGGGAGTTGACAGGAGTGGCCAGAAAATCCAGACCAAGTAGAGAAAAGAGGAGCCGGGATAACAGAATATACAATATCTTAAACAATATTACGTATACTCAAGGCTTCCTAGGTGTGTGACCTGCAGACTCTTTGACAATCCTGTCCGTCACTTTGCATCTGTCCCACTCGGTTTGCTTTCGTAGTCCTTGTGGCGGGAGCTCCCCCGGATCCACTTCCTGGGAGCTTCACCCCAGGAGACAGGGATGAGTTGGAGGGATTCCTCCTGGCTCCTCCTGGAGCGGAGTGTGGGATGAGGGGCTGGGATTAAGTTTCCATCTCTGCCTGACGTGCTCACTGCACCAAGGGGAGCTGAGCCCCCATAATCAGAACCAGCTGTGCCTCGGGCTGGGATGCTGGGGGTGTAGTGGCCATGTCTGCCTGGTCCCACTTCCCCAGAGAATATTTTCTGAAACCTCTCAGTTTATAGTCAGAAACTGAGATCAAAAAATCCCGATCCAGAGTTCGCACCACTACAGGGACTCAGCCCTTCCCCTCCCCTGATTATTGAGCCTGCGGAGGGGACCTGGCTCCTGGGCCCAGGAAGCAGGACTCCAGGTATTAGACTCCAAGTCTGCTGGCATTATTAGCTTCAGACAGGGTTGTGATGGACACACTGCACACGGGTCGGGATTTTGTGGTTGTGACAAGATGCCTGACAGGAAGAACTTAAACTAGCATGCCAGGGTTCAGGGTTCCTGAGCGTCCTGTACCCCTTCATCTGGCTCCCGAGTGTCAAGCCAGTGGTGGGGAGCTGGTGCAACTGAGCATCCTGGCAGGAGCATGTGTGGGACAAAGCTGCTAGCCTAGTGGTGGAGAGAGGCCAGACACAGGAAGGAGCTGGGGACAGACACATAGGCCATATCCCTCAGAGGCATGTGCCCAGTGGCCCTCCAGCCGGGACCCCATTCTTTTTTTTTTTTTTTTTTTTTTTAAGATTTATTTATTGCCGGGCAGTGGTGGCGCACGCCTGTAATCCCAGCACTTGGGAGGCAGAGGCAGGCGGATTTCTGAGTTCAAGGCCAGCCTGGTCTACAGAGTGAGTTCCAGGACAGCCAGGACTACACTGAGAAACCCTATCTCAAAAAACCAAAAAAAAACCAAAAAACAAAAAAAATTATTTATTATATATAAGTACACTGTAGCTGTCTTCAGACACTCCAGAAGAGAACGTCAGATCTCATGACAGATGGTTGTGAGCCACCATGGGGTTGCTGGGATTTGAACTCAGGGCCTCTGGAAGAGCAGTCTGTGCTCTTAACCGCTGAGAGCCTCCTCTCCAGCCCCCAGGACCCCATTCATATGGCCTCCTCAGTCCAGAAGTCACCAACAGGTTATCTGATGATGAAGTCAGCAACTTACCAACACCTTTCTGTTGCTGTCCTAGATTTTTGTTGCTGTGTTAAGATTCTGTGACTGAAAGAAACTTGGGGAGGAAAGGGAAGGCTTTATTTGCCCTTCAGATTATAGTCCATCATCAGGGGAAGTGGCTTGATGCAGAGACCATGCTTTCTTTCCGCTTGCTTCCAGGCTCGTGGACCACCTGCCAGGGTGGGGTCCCCACCCACAGCAAGCTAAGCCTTCTATCAGTTAACAACCAAGAAAATGCCCCCAAAGACATGTCCGCAGGCCAATCTGATGGAGGCAGTGACTCAACGATGCTCCGTCTTCCCATGTATATCAAGTTGAGGACCAAGATTAGCCAGAACAACTGTGAACTAAGTGTTAACACCCTAGCTAGAGACATGTTTAGGCGTAACACCTTAAGACTGGCCCATAGGGCCGGGCGTGGTGGCGCACGCCTTTAATCCCAGCACTTGGGAGGCAGAGGCAGGCGGATCTCTGAGTTCGAGGCCAGCCTGGTCTACAGAGCTAGTTCCAGGACAGCCAGGGCTACATGGAGAAACCCTGTCTCGAAAAACCAAAAAAAAAAAAAAAAAAAAGACTGGCCCATAGGTCTGGCAATTCTAGATGCTCATGTGAATGTTAAGTTTAGGCTTTGAAGGGGATTCTAGTCCAGCATCCAGGACCATGGGATAGCCACATATGCAGAGGCCATAAGAGAACATTCCATGGGAACTCAGGTGGCGAGCCTTAGTATCCATTGCTCACTGCTGTCCTAAACCAAAGGCACAAAAAAGATTCAGCCATGTAACACATTTCCCACAAGGAATGAAATTGACCTGTGTGCTGGCTGGTTTTGTGTGTCAACTTGACACAGGCTGGAGTTACCACAGAGAAAGGAGCTTCAGTTGGGGAAATGCCTCCATGAGATCCAGCTGTGGGGCATTTTCTCAATTAGTGATCAAGGGGGGAGGGCCCCTTGTGGGTGGTGCCATCTCTGGGCTGGTAGTCTTGGGTTCTATAAGAGAGCAGGCTGAGCAAGCCAGGGGAAGCAAGTTAGTAAGTAACATCCCTCCATGGCCTCTGCATCAGCTCCTGTTTCCTGCCCTGCTTGAGTTCCAGTCCTGACTTCCTTTCGTGATGAACAGTACTGTGGAGGTGTGAGCTGAATACACCCTTTCCTCCCCAACTTGCTTCTTGGTCATGATGTTTGTGCAGGAATAGAAACCCTGACTAAGACAACGTGAAAGAGTCCCTGTCTCCAAAATCCACAGGCTGGTGGACATACTACAGGCGACAGGCAGATGGAGGAGGAGCTTGAGCACAGGGTAGGGAGGACACAGGTGGAGAACAAGAGCATAGTGCAGTGGGAGGAGGAAGAGGGAGGACTCTCAGGGAGAGAGCAGTGTAGGGTATCCTGGACACCTGGCTGGATGCTTGTTAATGCTGTTCGTTGGTTTGTTTTTTCGAGACAGGGTTTCTCTGTGTAGCCCTGCCTGTCCTGGAAGTCACTCTGTAGACCAGGCTGGCCTTGCACCACACATCAGCCTGCCTCTGCCTCCAGAATGCTGAGCTTAAAGGCGTGCCCTCCATGCTCGGCAACCAATGCCATCTTAAACACTATCGAGTACTCTCAAAGCTTCCCTGAGATGGTAGGTTTGCGACCTCCGGTCTTTTTATAACTCCTGCCTATCACTTTCAGTCGGTCCCACTCACGTCTTGGCTTGTTATTTCCATATTAACCTTAGGGCATCGTGGCAGGGTTCTGTTTGTCATCCCGTGCTACACGTCGTAGCAAAGACCACTGAAGACCTCCCCACTGCCTGCGGAGGGTGCGTGGGTACAAGCACATCGCTGCGAGAGCTCTCCGGTACTTTAGCATCAGAAGCGGATTAGCTAGGTGGTGGCGTAGAGAGGGCACCCCGGGTCGATGAACAGCACCACATCCTCGGAGACACAGACCCGTCCTAACAGACCCCAGGAAAAAAATAAATAAGACAGATTTGATGTCTGTCACCCACATGCTTGGGACCAGAAGTATGTGTGGTTTTGTGTTTTCGGATCTTGCGATATTTGCACACATCAAACAATCGCTCTGCGGCCATGGGAAACCCTTCCCATGCTGCCCGCGTCCCCTCCGCTCCTCGCCCGCGGCTCGCTGTCTAGGAGGGGCTTCCTGGGGCTCCTCACTGTGCTTGCTCTTTGAGTGTGACCTGTCACAGGAGGTCACAGGTGTAACTTACCACACCGTGGCACCACAACACCTCTCAGAGGTTTCATATTTCAGATCCTTTTGGATTCTAGATTTTCAGATTAGGAATGCTTCGCCTGCCTCCGTGAGGGGAAAAAGAAAATCAAAGTATGTCTGACTTGCTCGTCAGGAATCCATATCCGCACGCTCATGGCTGCCTTTCCCAGGTTCTGGCTCACCCTGTTCATCTGGATCCCTACCTGCTTGTACTCAGGGCACCCAGCAAGTCCCCAGGGACGAGGGGCATTTCCCCCGTCACATTACTTATATCTCACCACCGTCTGCTCTGGAGGAGCCAAGGCTGTCTTAGTGGAGCACGGGGGAGAGCAAGCCTGGCCCTGACGGTGTTCCCCACTGAGCGAGAGGCTGAACTCGGGTCTCGGGGCTTCCTTCCTTCGGGTGAGGCCCGGTGATGGGGAGCATTCCAGGCATGCCGAGCTGGGAATTGACTCTGCCTGGTGGGTGGCGCCTGCGGAGGCCCCTGGCTGACCCCGCGAGACTACTCAGCGAAGGATGTTCTCCTGTCCCCAGACTCCTCTGCGGCAGCAGAGTTCAGGGGGCCACCAGACCCTTCTTTCTGACGCTCATGTTATTGTGACGAGTCCCCCCGGGTTGGGACTGTACAGCCCCAGCGGGACAGCAGTCACTGGTAGCTTCCCCCCCCCCCCGAGACAGGGTTTCTCTGTGTAGCCCTGGCTGTCCTGGAACTCACTCTGTAGACCAGGCTGGCCTCGAACTCAGAAATCCGCCTGCCTCTGCCTCCCAAGTGCTGGGATTACAGGCGTGCGCCACCACACCCGGCTCACTGGCTTTCTTGAACAACTGAAGTTGGGGGAAGAACAAGCCATAGCTTCTCTCTGGCCCCTCTTTGAGCTGAAGGTGAGAGTCCGAGGAGCCCGCTGGCCCCCGCTTCCCTCCAGTGAAGTGTGGAGGAGGTCGCCAAATCACTCTGCCCGTCCCTACTACCTCACACAAGACGAGTGGTTGGCCACACCTCTGACGCCAGGCACTCTGAAGAAACCACAGGGGTCAGCGCGGGCAGCTCAGCCCCTCTGCCTATCTCGGACTGACTTGGAGGACGGCGTGGCACCTGCACAGGCTTTTCCAACCGCAGGCATCTGCCTCCCGTTTGCCCCAAGTTCAAAGGCAGATAGCTGGCAGGCAGAAGCCGAGTGGCTAGCCTGCAGTTGGGCGTGTTGTCTGTCTGGACAAGCTGGCCTGAAGGGGAGGAGGTGTGGCCCTCTGGCCGAGCCTTGACCCAGCCCTGCTTTGATTGAAGCCATGTGAGGGGTGGGTAGGCAGACAGCCAGGGCTTTGACCCTGGACAGCCAGGACTCTGACCCTCGGGAGAGGTGCAGTGATCCCTGCACGCCAGACTGTGTGCAAGCTCTTCACGGGGCTGGGCACATTCTCCTGGTCTGAGTAGTAGCCCTGGTGTGTACAAGGGCTGACGGGGCTTGCGGCTCAGCTCAGTACACTCAGCTCAGTAGGGACATCAGCTGTGGAGTCTGGGATGAAGCTCTCAGAGCATCTCAGCTGGACAGAGGACGGTAGTGACCTGCAGGGAGCTCCAGAGCAAGTGGACCTACCGTGTACTGGGCTAGCCAGTCACTCAAGACCCCCAGTTGCTGCAGGACTGTGCACCCAGCGATCCGATGTGGAGTGTTGATCAAGGGTTCACATGTGGGACCAGGTCCTCCAGGGGCATGGTGACATAGGGGAGAGATCAAAACCCAGAAGGCTCCATAGCTGGGCAGAAAGGCAAGGGAAAGGCTGTTTACATCTTCTGGACAGCAGTCTGTGGGGCTGGGTGGGGGGGCATAAGGAGAACAGACCACCGTGGGGCTGTGGACACTGGTAGGCAGGTAAGTGGCATTAAGGGGCTTGTCTTTGTGACATCTGGTGTCTTTCACCCCAAATACCCTTCTCTTCTGCAGCCTGCCTACCTACCAGCACCGCACACAGAGCGAGGCTTACTTTATATTGGGGGCCAGGCTCCAGTTCCCATCTCCCGGGCATTTGATCCTGGAGTAAATGGTCTTTGAGCTACTTCCAAGCCAGGAAGGACTGCCCGAAGCCCCTGCCAGGCTGCAGGGATGATGGATGATGTGTTTTCATAGAGAATGGAACAGGAATCTTTGCGGCCCACTCTCCCGAGGTCAGCCCCTAGACACATTGCATAGTGCGGAGTGTACCAAGCATGTTACACGGTACATGGTGCTCATGCTACGTAGTGGGTGGTACACACCTGCCTAGGGCACTGCCTGGCGCACGGCAGGCTGCGGACTGAGAGCTGCTTAAGTTCTGGGGGGCGGGGGGGGGGGCTTGGACCCTGCCCTACGTGGACACCTCCCTCCCTCTCTCCACTGACAGAGTCCTCTGCCCTCCTGATCAAAGCCTCCTGTTCTCATCCTGATTCTGCTCTGTGTCTAGAGGGGTCCTGGTATGCTCTGATGGCATAGGGAGGGAGGAGCCTCGGAGTGCAGAGCCAGAGGTCCCACCCCCCACCCCCACCCCCGCTCCCGCCCAGGATAGAAAGAGCTAAAGAAACTACAATACCCAGCATTCTGTGGGAGGACAAGGGGTGGAGGGACGCAACCAGCGCTCCAGACGCACGGGTCTTAGGAGCGCACCTCACATGAATTCCATGAAGAATCCGTAAAGGGCAAAGAAAGGCATGCTTCCCCGCCACTTACTCCTTAAGTTCTCAGCTAGGCAGAAACCAGCCATCTAATGGGGCTTCTCCTAAAGAGAGGCCCAAGCCTGCACTGGTCCCCTCTCCTTCTTTCCCATCATCTTTCCCAAAGGGACAGAGTCTGGAAGGTAAGACCGTTAAGAGTCCATGTAGATCATGGACGCCAGTAAGCAGGACCCCTCCACGGTCTCTGCATCAGCTCCTGCTTCCACCCCTAACCCCTAGCCTGCTTGAGCTCCTGCCCTCACTGCTTTTGATGATGAGCTGATAGATGTCCCTGTGAGGGACACAAACCGTCTCCTCCCCAGGGAGCTGTGGCCATGGTGCTTCAGCATAGCAATAGTGACTCTAACTAAACAGACCATAACATTTTCCGGCCTGCAATTTTCCTGCTTCAAAACCTCCTGAGGAGGAATCTCCCCATCCCCCTGGGCTGCGAGGCTTGGCCGAGTACAGTTGGCTCAGCCCTCTGCTCTGTCCAGAACTGAAATATCCAACAGTTCCAGGTCAGGCACCACCTTCAGATATCAATCTCTCCCCTGGCTGGGGACTCAACCCACTGTAGAGTGCCTTCCTAGGGGACATGTTGTCCTTAGTTACTCCCCAGCATTGCCCATGGCCAGCCTGGGCTACTGGGAGAGAGAGACAGACAGAGAGACAGAGACAGATAGGCACAGAGACACAGACACAGAGACACAGACATAGAGACACAGAGACAGATCAGTCCAGATATAATGCCAACAGGAGAGTCCTGCCTCCTCCTCAGCAGAAGCAGACAGCCAGACCGAAATCAACAACAAACGTCAGGATCGGCTGCCCCGCAGATGCACAGTGCTTAGGAAACACTAGCAGAGCCATTTCGCCCAGTCCTTGTGGTGAATGGATTCTCCTCTGCAGTTCATGGAACGTTCTCCAAACCGGATCAGATTTTACTCCACAAAGCAAGTCTTAATAAATAAAGGGAAGAAAGAAATAACTTTACAATCTTTTAAGATTGATATGGACTAAAACTGGGAAGCAACAAGAGAAAGTATGCCAAGTTATGAACACTGGACAAAACCCCTTTTTTAAAATAAAGATTTATTTATTTATTATATGTAAGTACACTGAAGCTGTCTTCAGACATCCTAGAAGAGGGAATCAGATCTCATTATGCATGGTTGTGAGCCACCCTGTGGTTGCTGGGATTTGAACTCAGGACCCCCAGAAGAGCAGTCAGTGCTCCCAAACGCTGAGCCATTTCTCCAGCCCCCAGACAGAACACTTCTGAGTGGGTCATTGAAGAAGTTCTGGGAGGAAATACAAGATTCCTAGGCCCAAATGCAAATGAGGGCACAGCTTGCCAGATCTTGCGGTGAAGGCCACTGGTTCTGCAAGGTTCTGCGAGGTTCTGTGAGGTCTCTTCAGAGCTCTGAGTGCCTACACTGAACAAGTCAGAGCGTGCGGGAGCAGCTGAGAGGTGACACTGAAGCTCAGGCCAGCACGACCAAGTGGAACCCCAAATCAGCAGAATAACAGAAACAACAACAATCAGAGCTGGGAATAATGAGACAGGGACAAAACACAAGTCAACAGAGTGAAAGACTGGTTCTTCCAAAAGGGTAAACAAGAGTGGTGAGCCCTGGGGCAAACTAAGAGACAGAGAAAGAAGGTTCAGATAACAAAACCAGAGGGAAGGGCAGCCTGTCACAGCAGAGACCACTGAGGCAGAGATCATTAAAGCACATTTTGAAATGTCATATTCTACGAAATCAGAAAATTACAATAACTATATATCTCAGTGTGTGTAGCCTACCAGTGCTAACCCTGAACAAAGCAATAATAACCAGTTAGCTTAGAGCAGTGGTAACCATCTCCCTGCCAAAGGCCCAAGGCCACACAGACTCACTGATGAATTCTACCAGGCCTTTACAAAGGGAATCAGTTTGGTATACTGGCACACACCTCTCATCCCAGCACTCAGAAGGCAGAGGCAGAAGGACCTTTGTGAGTCTGAGACTAGCCTGATCTTCATAGCAAGTTCCAGGACAGCCAGAGCTAAATATGAGACCGTCTTCTAAAATTTAATAATTAACTAAATAATTAATTTTAAGAAGAACTGTCAAAAAGGGAAATCAAGGCTGGAGATAGGAAGGACTTGAGTTTGAATCCAACACCCATGTTGGCTAGCTCAGAAATACCTATAACTGCTGTTCCAAGGTATCTGACTGGCACACTCTCTTGTCTTCATGGACACACACACACATACACACTCACACACACACACACACACACACACACAAATAAAAATAAAAATAAATTTAAAAATAGTTGACAAATGCGACTGTATCAAATATAACAAAAACGACAGCACCAATAGCCACCCTGTAGGACAGGAGAACAATTTTTGCCAGCTAGTCCTCCAATAGAAGGTTACTATCCAGAATATTCAAAGAACTCAAGTATAAACACCAAAAGAGTGATGAATATATTCAATAGATGGGCAAATTAACCAAATAGACACTTTTCAAAAGAAAAAAAAATACAAATGGCCAACTAACACATGAAAAAATATTCAACTTGCTAGCCATTGGGAAAATGCAAATCAAAACCACATGGAGACTCTTCTCACCCTAGTTATAATGTCTCTCACCAAGAGGGTAAAAAATTAACAGTGCTGACGTGCAATAGAAGGAGGGCGATCCTTACACACTGTGGGTGCAAGTGGACATTAGTGTAGCCACACTGAAGTCAGTATGGAGGTCCTAAAGTCCCCAAACTACGGCTGCCACGTCATCTATCTACACTATTTCTGGGTATCCACTGAGAGGATTCAAGGTCAGCACACATGTTTATGGTACCACTGTTTACAATAATGAGATCATAGAGTCAGCCAATGACATCATGGATAAAGAAACAGTGATGTAGGGGCTAGAGAGATGGCTCAGCAGTTAAGAGCACTGACTGCTCTTCTGAAGGTTCTGAGTTGAAATCCCAGCAATCACATGGTGGCTCAGAACCATCCATAACGAGGTCTGATTCCCTCTTCTGGGGTGTCTGAAGACATCTGGATTTCTGAGTTTAGGGCCAGCCTGGTCTACAGAGTGAGTTCCAGGACAGCCAGGGCTACATAGCTACATACCTGACTCAAAAAAAAAAAAAAAGGAAAGAAAGAAAGAAAGAAAGAAAGAAAGAAAGAAAGAAAGAAAGAAAAAAAGAAAAAAGAAAAGAAAAAGACAAGGAAAGAAAAAAAAAGGACAAAGAAAGGAAGTGGGGGGAAGAGGACGAGAGGGTGAGAGAGTATCTATCTTAGTCATTGGTCTACTGTGGTGAAGAGCCACTATGACCAGGGCAACCATTGTTAAGAGAAAGCATTTAGTTGGCGGCTGGCTTACAGTTTCACAAGCTTAGTCCGTTATCATCATGGCAGGGAGCGTGGGTTTATCATCACGGCAGGGAGCACGGGGCCACGCAGGCAGGTGCCAGGGCAGTAGCTGAGAACTGCATCTTCATCCCTAGGTGAAGAGAGAGACTCTAGGCTTGGTACAAGCTCTTGGAAGCTCGGAGCACAGCACCATCGCTGACACACTTCAGACCACCACGGCTCCCCAGTTTGATTTCTCCGGTACTGTGAGGAGCACCCCGACCAAGAGCCAAAGGGTTTGTTTCACCTTTTCAGCTCTCAGTCTATCATGAAGTAAAGTTAGGGCAGAAACTCGAGGAAGCTGAATACAGGAGCTGAAGGAAGCAGAGGGCACGGAGGAGCACCGCTTCCTGGCCTGTCCCGGGAGCTCACATTCTTAAACTTTCTAGGCCCACCTGGTCCTCCCACATCAGCCATTAATCAAGAAAATGCCCCCATGGACTTGCCTTTAGGCCAATCTGATGGAGGCATTTTTCCTCAAGGGCAGTTTCTTCTCCCCAGACAAGCCTGGTTTGTGTCAAGAAACTAACCAGCACCTAGTGGGGAAGAATATGGCCCAAACGAGAAGGCTACGCTGACACCATGACAGGCTTCAAGTTGGCAGTTCCGGAGACTAGGCCTAAGAACTGGGCAAGCCAAAGCAAGTCACTTACTAGAAAAAAACTCAGGCTTCAAGAAGCTAGTCAGAAACTGCCCCGCCAGCAGCAGCTGCCCCACCATCAGAAGAATGGGTCGGCAACAGTTTCCAGACCTCCCCAGCAACAGTTTCCAGCCCAAACACCCTGGTAATGGGTCTGGAATGTCTCTAGAGATGAAATAAGATAAAGGTCGCCTACCCCAGAACTCTCCTACTGTGCTTTAATCAGGCCTTCGAGCTCACTTGGTTGTCTCTCCATCTTGGAATGGGAGACCCCAGCAGCATGCTGGACTTGTACAGAATAAAATACTCTTTGCTTTTACATATGATTTGAGTCTGGAATATCATTCTTCGGCGAATCATGGACCCTTAGAAAAAGACACAGCATGCATGCCTGCGGTGCTGCTATACAAACCCATTAGTTTATATAATTAATAAGCGCTACCTGAAAGAGACGTAACATTTACCATCATGCATTTTTAAGTGTACAATTGAATGGCATTAATACACTCATGAGTTTGCACAAACACCAAGGCTGCTTGTCTCCTCTTTCTGTCTGTACAATGAAAATAAACCCACTAACTGCTCTCTATGGCTTTGACCGGAATAAGTAAACCAGTCAAATCACAAAGGCTAGGAGGACAATGGTGGGAGATGGGGGGGGGGGGAGGCGGGTCAAATGAAAACAGAAAAATTAAGAAGAAGCTGGGGGTGGGAGTGTACGATTATAATCTCAGCGACTGGGAAGCCGAGGGTCACTGAAGCCAGCCTCAGTGGGATAGCAAGTTCCAGGCCAGGCAGGACGACAGTGTGAGGCCCTCTGTCAAACAATCAGAAACTGGAGGATTGAAAAAAAATAAGGAAAGAAAGAGGAAAAAGAAAAATGTAGTGTACTGAAACAAAGAGGAAGAGGAGGAGGCAGGAGAAAGAGAAGGAGGAGGAGGGAAAGATGGGGAGGAGTGGAAAAGGGGAGGGGGAAGAGGAATAGAGGGAGTAGGAGGGAGGAAAGAGGAGGGAGAGGAGTGAAAAGGGGAGCCAGGGAAGAGGAGTGAGAGGGAGGAGTGAAGAGGAGGAGGGAGGAGGGGAGGACTGGAAAGGGGGAGCTGGGGGAAGAGGAATGAGAGGGAGGAGGGTGGTGGGAGGCGCGAGAGGAGAGAGGAGGGAGGAGGGGGAGACACACACAGCATTAAAGCACCTCACCCTTCTTTGCACGTATCCCCGGGTTCCCTCTTACTGTGAGTAGCTTCTTCGGACTTGCACTCTACTTCATGGATTCTGCCTTCATCTGGGTCTAAACTCTGTCAAGGCCATTCAGTGAGCTCTGAATTAGGTTTTTAACTTCTAGACCCTCCATGGTGGTTCTTCTTCTTCTTTTTTTAATCTTAATTGTACACTGTCCAGTTATTGAGAAAATAGAACTTAGAGGCCTAGATTCTTCTCCCTGACTCCAGCACAGCCAACCATGTCCGTTGTGTCCCTGGCTGTTAATTCAAGCACCTGGGTTTTCTACCATGTGTTTTTGGGCTGTTTCTCCTCCACCGTCTCTCTTCTCATGTTTCTTCCGTCTTTGTCCCTGGGCTGGAGAAATATCTAAATGTCATTTGCAGAAATAAGCAACAGCTAGGGCAATGCTGTCACTGTCCTGGAAAGCCCCCCATTTGCATTTGCTACAGATACAGATGCCCCTGCCACCTGCAGTGACACTGAGCTGGAGATCCTGAGAATTCCTGAGTTTTGGGCCCGAGCCACCCAGATGATGCTAAGTTGGGCTACTGTCCAGCAGAGCGCTGGCTAGCCTCTGCCCACCCCCCACCCTCTGGGCACACTCCCCTTTGTTTTCAGTCAAAAGCAGGTGTGGCTGAGTGTGGCCCACACCCTTGATGGGTCCTGGACTCCTATTTGTTTCCTTAACCCAGAAAGATGCCAAAAATGACAGAGTCCCTTCCTGGCCCTTCCCAAAAGGGCGGGATAGCCTGGGTTCCAACATCTCCTCGCTAGCCTGGCTTACTCTGGGGAGTCATCAATGTACTTTAGATATTTCCTGCTTCTATGGAGATGACATTTGCGTGCTGCCGTGACTCTTTCCTTGTTTTATTAGGAGGGTTGACCTCACTGCTCATGGTCTCTGGAAGCTTGTCTTGCATTTTAACCTAAAGTTTTAAAGCGCTTTCTTGATCACTTTAGTTCAGTTCTGTATAAAGGGTGTGGTGAGATCACATTCTTCCTCTTGGCAGATCCTGCGTCCAATAGAGCTTTCATTGACAGCGTGTGCCTCTTGAGTCCTGTGTGCAGGCTCTGGGTAAAGCCTTAAGTCTGGGATTCATTTCGGTAACAGGCTGAAGTTTGCCTCCTTCCCCTTCAGGGGTTGGGATCGTGACTCCAAGCAGAGTGATGTGGTTAGAAGTAGGGCCGTGGGGATGTTATGGCGGTGGCCCACGGGAACGGAGCAGTGTCCTTACAGAAGGGGCTTCAGGGTTCTCTCAGCCTTACATGCTGTGAGGACCTGGGCAGCAGGTTCCAGTCTGTAAACCAAGAGAAGCTGGACAGGTGCAGTGCTGGCCATCTAATCTCAGAACCCCGGCCCGCAAATGCCAAGAATACTCTGTACTCTGTACTCATAAGCCTGTGGAGTTTTGGGTTAGTTGTTCTTTTTTTAATCATTTTTCATATGTACGGATGTTTTACCTGCATGTATGTTTGTGTAGCCTGTGCATGCAGTGCTTGAGGAGAGGCCAGAAGAGGGGACTGGGTCCCTCGGAACTGGAATGGCAGGTGTTCGTGAGCCACAACATGGGTGCTGGGAATTGAACCCAGGTCCCTTGAAAGAGCAGCATTGACTCTTAATCGCAAAACCATCTCTAGACCTGGAGTTTTGCTTCAACACCATGAACTGATGAAGACAATCCCATTATGTCTCCCTCACCCCTGATAATTTTTGTTCTAGGCTATACCTTACTGATATCTTAATTACTGAAGCCCTTAGGATTCTTCTTGTTTGGCTTCTGTTCAGAATTGCTGTGAATCTGGTGTGATCAGAAACAGCTGTTTATGACATCAACCTTCATGGCCAAGTGCACAGGATATTTGTGACATCATAACCAAGTGCACAGGACAGCTCCATCCCCCTGACTTCTACAGCTCTCATAAAGTTTTGTAACTTTTCTCATCCTTTATTTCACAGCCTTATGGAATCCTCTCCCTAAAATATCTTTTAAATTGTGTGTATCTATGTGGGTGAAGCTATGTACACATGTATTCGCCTCTAAGGCCATAGGTGACAGATTTCTGGAGTTGGAACTACAAGTGGTTATGAACTGTCCCATGTGGATGCGAGACATCAAACTCAGGTTCTTTGCAAAAGCAATAACACGGCCCCTTTAATCCCTAGTCATCTCACCAGACCCAATTATACTTTTTGCTGTTTCTTTTGTTTTAAGACAGGGTCCCATTATGTAGCCCTGGCACTGAACTCAGCTGCCTTCCCCGTGCTGGGATTAAAGGCAGGCACCCTTATGATCTATCAGCTGGAATCCTCCCTCAAAAGTAAAAAGAAGGGTTGTCAAAATTTGCAAGAAGGGGTAGATTTGACTATGTATAAACAAAGGCTTAATTTTTTTAAAAAAAGGTTTAATAGCAGACGGTGCATGTGTGAATATTAAAATCTGACAGATCTAAGTCGGCCACCGAGATCACTTAGAACACTGGAGTTTGAAACAGAATTCTCAAACAGAACTTGTATATCCAGGTCTGACCACGGTGTGTGTGTGTGTGTGTGTGTGTGTGTGTGTGTGTGTATACAGTCCTAGGTAGTGTCTGTCGCTTGTACCTGAGGTGAGGTCAGGCAGTCAGGCATCCTGCCCTGCTGGCAGGGTGGTCTTTTGGCAATCTGCAAAGTCAGCCTCCACATAACTCAGGTTCCTTCCGTCCACACTTCGCTGGCTCAAAGTCACCTGCTGGGGGCGCCACCAACGCATCCAGGACCCGGGCACCATCACGTGTCCAGTTCACATCCTCACCAGGGGAGGCGCTGTCGCTGTCACATTTCCTGGTCAGCTGCCCTCTCCTGCTGGGCTGCGCCTCTGGCTTCATGGCCGCCCCCACTTCCGGCCTAGGCCTCCCCGGATACCTGCTGCTTCTGCTTCTACTGACTACCCCAACCTGGGTCGCACCCGTCAGTCGCCGACACCCCAAAAGCCAGGCAAATTCACTGAGCAGTGACGTGGGTAGGCCCCTGTCTCAGGGTCTGGGTGGTGATCCCTTCCTGGGTGGAACTTCGGCCCTAAGCCCCGGCCCGGCCCCTCCCCACTCAAACACTCCCTTCCTCCATCCGCGGCCCGGCCCCCTCGTGTGGTGTGGCTTTGGGCCCACTCTGCATGTGTTCCTCTCCTCAGCCTGTGGCCAACCAGTTCTGCAAGGCAAGCTCTTGGGTGGAGAGATGACTCGTGATCGGAAATGGCCGTGGCAGGTCAGCGTGCACTACTCTGGTTTTCACGTCTGCGGTGGCTCCATCCTCAGTGCCTACTGGGTGCTGTCGGCAGCACACTGCTTTGGCAGGTGAGAGGTGCAGGAGCTGTTAGGGGTAATGGATGGAGCAGGGACCCAGGAAAGGAGACGCCTCCACCGCGTGCTCATGGATGGGACTGCTGCATCCACTGTTGAAGTGTCGTCGTCGTCGTCGTCGTCGTCGTCGTCGTCCGTGGTGTCGTGTCTCCCCCTCCCCCCGCCTAACCACCATAGTTGATAACACTCATTCCCTTGACCTCAGACTTCCATCTGCTTCCAATGGACCAGCATGGATTTATCTGCCCTAGCTGACTGGGCCACTACATAGCTGCATGGCCTGTCCTCTCGAGCACAGACCTCTACAGACCAGGCAGGCTCCATCCCCACTTGAGAAGAAGTCTCCATTTACAGTCTGCCCCTGCCCCCAGCTTATCCTCCCCCCTCCAGCAAGGCCCCCCCACTAGAGACAATGTTCCTCCACAGAACCTTCTTTGGGCGGATGACCCTGTCTCCTGAGCCTCATCCAGTCAGACCCAAAACTGTGGTGTACAGGGGTTAATCAGCTATTCAGGTAGAGGCCAGAGAGGGGCCCACTGCATGGCTATCTGGCCCTCAAAGCCCAGGCACAAGTTCCTATGGATTCCCCAAGTCTCCTTCAGTCCAAATCAGGACCTCTGAGGTCAGACTGTCAGACAGGCCTACCCTGGGCTGCAGGCAGGCCCTGGCAGACCCTGTCTGTGCAATGGTGATGGGGGGGGGGGTGCTGCAGGCATTGGCCTCTATTATGGTTGGCAGGGGGAAGAAACTCCAAACCTTTGACATGTACGTGGGCATCACCAACCTTGAGGTGGCCAACAGACATACCCAGTGGCTTGAAATTAACAGGGTGATCATTCACCCCACCTTCGAACTCTTCCACCCCGTTGGCGGGGACGTGGCGCTAGTGCAGTTGAAGAGCCCCATCGTGTTTTCTGACTTCGTGCTCCCGATCTGCTTGCCACCTTCCAACCTGGACCTCCACAATTTGTCTTGCTGGACTACTGGGTGGGGAATGGTCTCGCCGCAAGGTATGAGCTAAGTAAGATCTCATGGAAGCAGAGCATAGACCAAACCGCTCTAGATATGAAAAATTCCTTTATGGGGTTTATGGTGGGCTGAGGGAGGATCAGTAGCCTTGGGGATAGATCAGTAGAGATTATCCATATTGAAACAGCAACAACAAAATATGTTGTTGTTGAGAAAGGGGGATAGAATGATGTGAAAAAGAAACTCCCCATGAGCGGACTGGACTTCCCTGTGTGGGTGGGGCTTCCCTGTATGGGTGGGGCTTCCCTGTGTGGGTGGGGCTTCCCTGTGTGTTGGTGGCTCTTGCTTGTGAATAAGGCACTCTTTGAGTGGGGATTTCTTCTAGATTTCTCCTCCATTGACCAAGAACCCAAGAATGTCTTTGCCTCCTTGCCTTCCAGGACTAGGAAAAGACCTAGCTGGACTCAGATACACACGTCCTCACCTGGCAGTTCCTCTTCCCCTCTCCTCTCACAGGCGAAACCGGGAAAGAGCTATTGGAAGCCCAGTTACCACTGATCCCTAAGTTCCAGTGTCAGCTGCTCTATGGCTTAACATCCTACCTCCTGCCAGAAATGTTGTGTGCTGCAGACATCAAGAATATGAAGAATGTGTGTGAGGTATGTCCCATGTTTTACAGATCAGAGAGGGGACTGCCGGGGGTGGCTGCACCCAGGCACAGTGTATGATCACCACACGCTTGTATCAGAACTCAGCGCTGAGGCTCTGGGCTCTGTTGCAGAGAGGGGCCCGTGTGGAGGGGAGGGGATGTGCCCTCATTCTGCCCCCGAGGGGCATACATGGTCTAGTAGATCACAGAAAACCTCTCTTCCTTTTCAGGGTGACTCTGGCGGTCCACTGGTATGTAAGCTGAACGAAACCTGGTTGCAGATCGGAATAGTAAGCTGGGGACGTGGCTGTGCCCAACCCTTGTACCCAGGGGTGTTTGCCAACGTCTCCTACTTTTTGAATTGGATTCGTTATTATATGGAGAACATACCCGATCCTCCCCAGATACTCCCCTCCTTCTCTGCATCCCTGAGAAACACCGGAAGCACTTTTTTGACCATAATGGGGAGCCTGCTGGTTTTGTGAGGGCCGAGACACCTACCCCCTGGGGCTGCCTCATGCCCTGTTTCTATCCTCTATACTTCTCCAATCCTGTTCCCATGAATCTTGTTCCATGAAGTCAGGACACTTGTCCCAGACTCTAAGTCTGCAAGAGACTGAGCATGAGAGGTAGAGAGGGGCAGGACCAGGAGGAAGAGTTTGGGGACAGCTGGGGTGAACCAAGAGCTCGGGCTCTGCTCATGTGACAGTCAAAAGTTATTAAAGATTTGTGAAACAAGCACCTCAGAGTTCCTGTCCTCACCCTGAACTCCGGTCTTATTACAGGGACCTTCCCTGTGCAGTGGGTAGGAATCCGCACGTAGAAAGTAGGCTATCCAGACATGGTCAGGCAAGTGTCCACCATGTGAAAAGAGTGGTACAGGAGGTTGGAGAGATGGCTCAATGGGTAAGAGCTGCTTACCTGCTGCTCTTACAGAGGACCCAGGTTCAATTCCCAGAACCCTGGCAGCTCACAGCCCTCTGAAACTCCAGTTCCAGGGATCCAGGGCCCAACTCCTGCATCTATAGGCACCAGACACCAAGGCACACACAAGGTACACAGACATACATGTGGGCAAAACACGCACATGCATATAATAAAGTTTGGGGGCAGGGAGAGAAGTAACAAACATCTTTTCTAGACACTGACCTGGGTAGGTCTATGGGCACAGTCCAAATGAGGGGAGTAGCCACAGTTTAAATATTGTCAAAATTAAGTTTTGAAACATGGAAGTATCCCAAGTGGGAAGGCAGAAAACAGGAGCTGAGGATAAGCAGGCCCAGGGGCATAAGAAGCAGAAAGGGTATGTGTGAGAACACGTGAGCAGAAAGCCCCTAAGCACCAAGTCTGACATCTGCAGGATATGTGTCCCACCTCAAATAGAAAATATTCTCCCAAACAGCTTCTTCCCTGACGAACTTGATTAGACTTCCCAAACAATGAGGCATGACAGTGATTGGCGGGGCACTTCTAGTCTGTTAGGGGTCTTGCGTCACCTGGAGATGGTTTTAAGTCTGTGGGAGGAACCAGGCCCAGTAACCCATTCCTGTAATTGCAGCACCGGTGACGCAAGAACAGGAAGGCCACAGTTCGAGGCCAGCCTGGCCTACACACAGAGGATCCGTCTGAGAAAAAGCACGCAGGAGGATGTGTGTAGGTTCCCTGCAAAGCACTTTTATTTTACGAGGGTCTCAGCATGTGGCAGACTCAGAGGAAGGTGCATCAGGCACTTGTGATGAGAAACTGACCCTTGCATCTATGCTAAGGGACCACTGGATTTTTGAAATGTTGCTCTTTGAAAGAAAAAAAAGAGTCAAAAAAGTAGGGGAGAAATTATTAACTTAAGATAGGAAAACAAAAGTCCACAAAAGACAGAGGACACCTACTGAAATGGGGGCATGTAAGAGCTCAAAGAAGATATTATGTGTAATTCTATGTAATAAATAAGTAATGAAAAAGCACTTTTATTTTAAAACAAAAACTAGCCCCAGTAGAGAAAGGTTAAAAAGTCCAGATTCCATAAACAAATGCAGGCGTTTGAGAAAGTGACCCCACTCCCCTACTCTATTTAATAGACATCCCTGGGAACTGATTCTCTTGAGACATGGACAAACTTTCAACTACAGAGGCGCCCCAGCACTGCCTGGCCTTCTGGAAGCTCAGAGAAAAGAGTAGCATCCCATTTGTCGCCAGGAGCAGCTTTGGATGAAGATACCCTAACATAATCCAATGATGGACAGGAATTTGAAAACCCTCATGAGGGGCGGGTGAGACGGCTCAGAGGAGAGGTGCTTGCCACCAAGCCGAAAGACGTGAGTTCGATGCCTGGAATGTCTAGGGCGGAGAGCACTGACTCCCACAGATTATCCTTTGACCTCTGTGTGTGCCGTTTGGCACAGGAGCACACATATACGTAAGGAAATAATAAATGCAATGAAAAATAAATGAAAACCTTACCGAAAGATTTACAAATAGAATCTTAACTTTACTTTTCAAAATAGTGCACTGTGATCACATAGGAAACACATTAATCAAACAGATTCATCATATCAGTTGTTCTGCTATGGAGAACGCTGGTGAGAAAGCTTTTTGACAAATTCAAAAGCCTACGTGGACAGGAGGATGTGTGCTTGCATTGTCAGCCCCAACCTAGCAGAGTGATGCTGACCATCTCTAAGTACAGAAAGGCTGCAACAGTCCACTTTGTTCTTGAACTCCTCGCCACAGCCACTCAGAGGAGCCGTCCCAGGAAATGGATGGAGCCTTTAAGTCATCTCTTGAAAAAAGAACTCAAGCCGGGCGGTGGTGGCGCACAGCTTTAATCCCAGCACTTGGGAGGCAGAGGCAGGCAGATTTCTGAGTTCAAGGCCAGCCTGGTCTACAGAGTGTGTTCCAGGACAGCCAGGGCTACATAGAGAAACCCTGTCTCGAAAGACCAAAACGAAAGAAGACAAGAGGACACAGAGGGAAGTGTGAGTTTACCACAGGCATCAGGCACTGTGAAGAGAAACACCTCACAAGAGGTTGTACTTCAGTAGAAAGCGCACGCTGTCAGGGAGGAGTAGAACAAGACTCCGCGCATGGAGCCTTAACTCAGCACGTGGAGACAGGGAGCAGTCTCCCAAACGCCCCCTGTCTTGGTCTGTTTTCTGTTGCTCAGTCAGAATACCACGACAGTGTGGTGTGTCTTAAAGAGTACAGAAAGGCCGGGTGTGGTGGCACACACCTGTAATCCCAGCACTTGGGAGGCAGAGGCAGGCGGATTTCTGAGTTCGAGGCCAGCCTGGTCTACAGAGTGAGTTCCAGGACAGCCAGGACTACACAGAGAAACCCTGTCTTAAAAAACAAACAAACACAAACACAAAACAAAACAAAACAAAGAGTCCAGGGTTCTTTGGCCCACAGTAGAGCATGGTGCGAGCACCACGCCTTGGTCGACAGCATCTGTGACGGCACAGCAGCACATAGAGAAGGGTACCCAGCAGTCACCCCCTTCCTGTCTTAACCCACAAACCCAGAGGTTCACCATGAGACCAGTTCTTCATGACCCAGGTGCCCCACATGGAACTGACATGGCTTAGAGATTAAGTGTCTGACACATGGATATGGGGGACATAGCCAAGCTCTGGCACCCCTAAACACAGCAAAGAAACAGAGTAGACTTGAGGCTGAGGGTGTGGTTCATACTTGCCTGACGTGTATAAAGCCCAGAGTCCGAACCCCAGCACCATATAAAGCGAGTATGGTGCAATGCACATGGAATCTCAGCACTTGGAAGGTGGAGACGGGAGGATCGGGAGTTCAAGGTCACCCTTATTACATGAGACTGTAAAACAAATTAGGTTTTGATAGATGATAGAAACCGTTTATATTCTCAGCCAGGGCAACATGAAGTAAAATGGAATTTGTTTCTTTGGTTTTGGACCTAGACAGGTTGATTTCAACATTTACATCAAATCACAAGTAAACAGGTGTGCTCAGAATAAAGTCAACACGAAAGCCAGTGACTCTGGTCTATGCAGATACAGCCCCTGCGATCAACACGCCACAAAAGGTGGAGAAGCTGCCTGTCCAAGATCAGACAGAAGCATAAGTGGAAGG
Organism: Apodemus agrarius; assembly: GCA_964023405.1. Classification (NCBI taxonomy): domain Eukaryota; kingdom Metazoa; phylum Chordata; class Mammalia; order Rodentia; family Muridae; genus Apodemus; species Apodemus agrarius. Next base: position 44,349,549 of record OZ030015.1, on the reverse strand, counting down.
AGCCTGATACTCAGTACTTCAACATGTAAGTAGAAGAGAGGCAAGGGGGCATAAGCATGGAATCCCATCACTTGGAAGGCTGAGGCAGGAGGATCATCAGTTTGATGTCAACTTGGCTTACACAATATCTTTTAAAAAAAGAAACCAAAAATTATTAAATGCGGTAAAAAGATTTTAAAAGCTTGCCAGCCGGGCATGGTGGCGCATGCCTGTAATCCCAGCACTTGGGAGGCAGAGGCAGGCGGATTTCTGAGTTCGAGGCCAGCCTGGTCTACAGAGTGAGTTCCAGGACAGCCAGGACTACACAGAGAAACCCTGTCTCGAAAAACCAAAAAAAAAAAAAAAAAAAAAAAAAAAAAAAAAGAAAAAAAAAAAGATTTTAAAAGCTTGCCATGTGCCAGATATTCACACTGGAAAGGTAAGAGCTAAATAGGGTGCTTGGCTTCTGCTGCCACAGGCCTCTCGCTCTGGCGTGAAACTACAAAGAGGTGACACCGTGGTCTCAGTGGTATTCGCCACACCATTTCAATCTATAAAATTTACATCTATTTTAGCAGCAAGCGCTTGAGATCAACTGTGAGCACATTAGGTTTCTTTTCCCCGACTCTCCTTCAACGTTTGGATCTAGCAGGGACTGCACAGGCACTTTGGGACTCCAACTCAGGGAGGGGTGCACAGCAGTCCCCCCAAGAGCCCAGCCCATGTGATGCTGACCATGGGGTGTGTGCAGCATGGACACTTCCCCACTCACTCATCCCTGTCTGGACGGAATCACGTCCAGGAATCACAAGCTGAGGAAGCTCGGTGCTCTGAATAATCCAGTTAGGACTGTTATGGTCACTGTGTTCAGTTTCTAGTGAAACCCACACACAGGATTTCTGCAGACATTCATACCCACTGGCCTGAAATAGTAAATATTTAAGGGACAAAATAAGTTCATGCACCAAGTCTGTGAGCGTTGTGTCTGATTAGAATGCATATTATGAGAGATCTTTTTGGTGTGTGTGTGTGTGTGTGTGTGTGTGTGTAGGTTTGCACGTGCATGTGCACACGTATCTTTGTGAGAAGGTTTGCATATGTGTGCATGCATGTGAAGGACATAAATCAACCTCAGATGTCATTCCACGGGAATCAAATGCTGCGTCTTTTTGGTCTCTTGTTTGTTTTTAATGTGTACGAGTGTTTTGCCTGCATGTGTGTCCGTGCACCACATGCATGCCTGGGGTCTGCAGAGGCCAGAAGAGGGCATTAGATCCTCTGTGACTGGACTCACAGAGGGTTGTGAGCCCTGGGGATAGAACCCAGGTCCTCTAAAAGAGCAGCCAGTGCTCTTAGCCGTGGAGCCGTCTCTCTAGCCCTGTACCGTGTGTGGTGTGATGGGATCTCTTGCTGGCCTGGGATGCACACAGCCGGGTAGGCTCGCTTGCCAGCCAGCTCCAAGGATCGCTCTGTTTCTGCTGCCCAGAGCTGAGATCCAAGGACTGATGATCGACATTCTCACTTTTTTAAAACATGATCCTGAAGCTCCATCTCAGGTCCTCAGACCCTCATAGCAAGCCCTTTACCGACTGAGCCATCGCCCCAGCCTTGGATTTTTTTTTTTTTAAGTTCATTAAATTGCCTGGTTTAGAGATCCAATTTTTACATTTTTTCCCCCAGTTGGAATAATACTGGGAGGGCATGGGTGCCACCTTTCCCCTCCTATCCCTCGGCCTGCTGTGTCTGTACACAAAAACCTCTATGGCACATCAAGGCTGCTGACGCATGCATTTTCCAAGCTTCTGAACATGCCTGCTCATTTGTAGCTCCCAATTTGTGGCTTTCCTCCTGAGACACAGGAGCCTGCCGCTTCCTGGCACCCTGACGTCTCCTGCCACAAGGGGGCAGGTCTTTGGCGCCCAGGAGTGGGACTTCCCTGGACCCTAGGCTATAGGGACTGTCTTCTGCGTAGATTCCTCCACTGCTCAGTGAGGAACCGTTGTGATACCGGTCTCAGGATGCTGAGGTTGCTAGTGGAGGTGGCAGATTACAACCACAGCCTCACCAGCATCTTGTTGGTTCTGAGCATCAGAGAGTGAGAGCGGGTTGTCCCGAAGGCCCAGCCCACAGGGCCACAGACTCTATCTCTGCTTTGCAGTCCAGGCTGGGGGTGCCATGAGCTATGTCACGCACCAGTGTGGCTTGTGTTCTGTTTTCTTTCCTCCTCTGTCAGAGGGTAAGTGTGAAGCGTGGACCCTCCTTTGGAAGAAGCAGCTGTGATGCTTGACTCAGGGGACTGAGATCGGTAGGGGGAATTGGGGGTGAATCCTGGTCCGTGAATCCTTGAATGAAGATTCAAGAGCCAGGAGAGCCCATCTCCCCCAGCCCCACTGCCTGTTTGAAATCCTTCCAGCTCCAAGCCCTTGGGAATCCAAGAGTTATTCAAGAAATAAAATATAAGTACCATGAAATGCCATGTTATTAGGATGAAGGGGGGGAACATTGACATCTCAATTATTAAAACAACAAAAGAAGCATTGGACAAGAGCCAACATCCTTTTCTGATTAAAAAAAAAAAAAACACCACACATTTAATAGACTGGGAGTAAAATAGAACACACACAACATAAAAAAAAGGGCACATTTCAAAAGCCCGCAGCTGGTTCCCCGTCTAATGGGAAAAGAGACAACTTTTCCCTGAGATCGACAGTACAAGATTTCCCCACTGCCACCCAGCATCCTGCCCGGTAGGAAGAGAGGGAAGGAGCACTCTCTGTACGGCACGGCTTTATGCTGTGGCATTTCTAACAGGCACACACACACACATTCTCTCTCTCTCTCTCTCTCTCTCTCTCTCTCTCTCTCTCACACACACACACACACACACACACACACCTCAAAAAGTTGCAGCACACCAAATCCACACACAAAATCAGTCACACTTATAAACACTAGCCTTCAAAAGCCCAAGAAGGAAATAAAGAATACTAGATACAGGCCCAGGACAAGTGCCCAGGGCCCACCCACAGAATCAAAGCCCTGGTGTCAAGGCCACAGAGGCAAGCCCACATTTCTGGCCTGTTTCCTGGTACACATGGCTGAGCCGCTATGGGCAGAGTCTGGAAGGTCTGAGCAGTCAGGAAGGCATGCACGAGCTCTGAGGCCTTGCGGGAGGACACCGAGCCAGGCTACGGGGAGATTCTGCCTTTCCGAGTCTGGGTTCTACTTCCGCTCTGCATTGTACGCTGTTGCTGCTTAGTGCTCTCTAGGGATGACGGCTCCTGGGACCTTCAGGGTGGCCTTCCCGTCACACACATTCTGCGGGGCATGCCCTGAAAGAAAGGGGCCTTATTGCCGGGCAGGACTGGCTCCCTGGTCTTCCAGAGGTCTCGGTGGCTGAGGGATTCTGATAGGAGAAGGTAGTGGGGAATGGGGCAAGAGGTAGGGGATAGGGACTTAAGCCCCAGAGCTAGAGGGACTTAAAGGGTATGGTTAGGACTTCCCAACAGCATGAGTCTACCCCCACTCTCCCTAGCCAGAAGGGAGACTGAGTTCGTGAGTCTGTGAGGGGCCAGGGTGGCCTACAGTCCAGAGGAGGAGAGCAGAGGACTCCGGCGGGAAGTGTCAGGGGTGGACATGTGCCTGACTTCCTGTGTGGCCAAGCTACACAGTCACTGGCAGTACACAGGGGATGGGAGTGAAGGTAAGCCTGGGGGGCCACCGGGCAGGGCACGATCACCCCTATTTATTTACAGGAGGGAAATATGCAGAGCCCAGGCACTGGAACAGATTATACAGTTCTAAGTGGGCTGAGGTTTCCTCTCTACTCCTCCTCTTCCCAACTCTCCCCCTTCACCCCTATACAACCTCCCCCCATGCCTTCCCTCCCTGGCCCTTCTCTCCCTGGCTTTCCCCTCCCCTCCCCTTCCTGGCCCTCTCCTCTCTAGCCCAACCACCCCTCCAGCCTGCCTCTCCTCAGCTCTCTCCTCCCAAGCCTCAACCCCTCCTCCTTATGCTGTGGAGCCGCCAAGCCTCTCAGCTCCTAAGTGGGGCTCTTGGTCCTTTATGAGTCTCCCACCCCATAAAAGAGATCACAGCTGAGCAGTCCAGAACCTCGAGACGCAGCTGGGCCAGCCGCAGCCTTGCAGGCCTGGCCCAGGGAGAACACAGGGGTCTAAGGCTGTCTCACGGGGTGGAAAGGATCCTCGTCCCTCAGTCCGCAGTGGCCCTGGCCACTGAGGGACATGCTTTGGTCTTGTCCTGGTCCCCATTGATCTCTGGGCCCCCGAGCCTTCCTCTACTGGGGCAGATTGTGTAGGCAGGAGACGGGGCACTGGATAGGTCCCAGAAAGCCCAGGCCTCTCTCTGGACATTCAGAGGGATCAGACAGGGTTTGGTTTACAACAAACGCCTCCTGATTAATAAAAGTTTGATGGAAATTTCATATGTTGACTGAGGTCCTAAACATTTTCCAGGCACGTCTGGCAGAGGCCACGCTGCCTGTTTATGTTCACAATGAGAACATTTTTTCCAGTGAGGTCCATAGCGATTGTCTCTGTCAGAACCAGCGTGGGGGACAGACACACTCGAGTGGGGCTCTGGGTTGTCGCTACTGCCCAGACCCACCCACCCCCTCAACTGGTGACAATAAGATCCCTCCCCGGAAATACAAACCCAGGTCCTTCCCCGCAGTGGGAGCCTCAGGCCAGACACCTCTCATCCCTTCCTCACAAGGGTCCCAAATGCCTCCATTTCCACAGAGGGCCCTCCTGGTGCACAGCCCACAGGTGCACGGCCTTGAATGGGGGCTGCTTGTGTGGAACACTGGAGAGGGCCCCCATCCTTCCCATGGGCTGGGGATTGGGCTGTGGCTTTTTTAAAGCTGTGGTTGGGTCCAGCCTCCCCTTGACTGAGCCTGGATTGGTGGTGGTGGTGGGGTCTTGCTGGGAGAGTAAGCGCATACTACCGTGTGTGTGTGTGTGTGTGTGTGTGTGTGTGTGTGTGTGTGTAAATCAGTGCACAGATGGGACATGTCTGGGTTGGTATGGTATTTGGATTGGGAGAACGGGAGCCAGGACACGGTCCCCGACTGTTTTAAGCACCATACACCAGGACTTCTAGAGGAAAGAGGTAGCAAATGATACCTTCCCAGAGGGACATCAGGGGAACAAGGCTTTACTCAGTTTCCCAATGCATTCCAGACCCCCGGCCAACAATCCTTGTGCCCCCCTCAGAGAGCAACCCTGTACAGAACTCACGGGTGTACCTATCTGGCTCCGGTTCTGCCCCTGGGCTTCTACTGCCGTGGGGGTCCGGTTGGGAGGTGGCAGTGACGGTGCAGTGTGCCAGCTGGGACTCAGCCTGCCCTGCGGCCACACCGAGCCGCCGTGTGTGGTCCTTGTGGGAGACTCTCATTTATTTTTCTTTCTTTTTTTTTTCCTACCCCCCCTTCCTTTTTAATAAAATGCGTCGGAGTGGAAGCCAGACACCACCTCTATCCCGTGTCCTTATAAAATCTGTGCGCCTGTGTATGTGGATGTGTGTATGCAAGTGTGTGTGTTCATGGCTTGCTTCAAGGTAGAGACAGGCAATCCACCTCCATCACCACACTACACCATGACTCCACATCCCTGCACGGGTCCCTCTCAGAGTAAAGGGGAGCGCCAAGGGCCACGACCCAGAGCCCAAGGAAGCTAAATCTTGGGCACTGTGGAGAGCTTCAGACTTGAGTGGCCCCAGCTCTTCAACTGTGGGCTACAGGAGGCCATGCCCCTCCCTGACTCCCCCAGAAGGTCTGCAGTGTAGGAATCCCAGGCACTGCCTGCCAGAACCCTGCACCTTTGCTCTGTGTTCCTCCAGATTACTTTGCTTTTCCCGGAAGAGTTTATCCCTGACACCTACACCATGCTCACCACACAGACACAACCTCTGCAAAATGACTGTGAGCAGGCCCTGCCTAGCCTCTCTCCACAGGCCCTTGGGTCCCCTCTCCTCAGGATTCCCTATGCCCTGCCACCAAGTCCAGGCAACACCAAACTAGGCAGACATCAGCATGGAGCCTAGATCTCCCAGGCCCGAGATAAGGCCTGTCCAGTGTAAACTTCCAGTGGCTTCCCCTTCCAATCATCCCCACATCCCCCACATCGAGATGCGTTCTTGGTATCAGAGTTGGGGGCTCCTCTCCTCACTCAGACACAGACTGTGTCCCTTCCTGGGCCTGTGCTCTGTGTAGGCAGCATACAGATAGCAGCCCACGAAGCACCTTCTGTGCAGAGGCCACCTCCCCATTTCTGCCTCCCCCCTCCTCTCCTGCAGGCCCCCTCCTTGGGCAGCTCTGAAGAGGCTGTTGCACCCCCGAGGGAACAGAGCTGAGGGGACTGGGACTAGGCTCTTGGAATACCCCTGTAGTCACGGGTGTCCTGACTGCCCTTGGGCCGGGTGGCTTTCCTCTTAGGGATCCCTTTCTCCTGAGCTAACACTCACAGCCACAGCTGGCCATCTGCGGGATGGACCACTTGTCGGGAGCCCTCCCAGAGGCTACCCCACACTAGCCTGTACTTTGAGGGAAATACCCAACTTACTTTTTCCTTGCCTCCCACCAGACACTGGGCTAGGAAACTGGGGAACTACCCCTAACCCCACCCCCACCCCCACCCCAGGACCTTCTCTTTCCCCTCCTCCATCATATCTCAAACCTCCTCCCACCCTCTGGCTCTGTCCTCCTGTTTCCTAGGAATGCCAGTTTTGTTCTCCCATGGACGGTGTCTGGTAAGGGCGGTTTGAATGAGAATGTACCCCATAGGCTCGTGTATTCCAACACTTGGCCCTTCAACATGGGGCGTTTTTAGCGGGGAGGTCTAGAGGTATGTGTGGCCTTGTTGGTAGATGTGTGTCCCTGGAGGAAGACCCTGAGACTCGAGGCTTCATTCTACTTCCGCTCTCTTTCTCTCTCTCGGCTTCCAGCTCCTGCTGTTATGCTTGCTGCTGTTTCCAGGCTTTTCCTGCCATGACGGACACTTATATCATTGATTCCAAAAGCCAAATTAAGCTCTTGTGAGGGTTGGTATATGCTTGGCCCGGGAAGTGGCACTGTTAGATGTGGCCTTGTTGGAGTAGGTGTGTCACTGTGGGTGTGGACTTTAAGACCCTCATCCCAGCTCCCGGGAAGCCAGTCTTCTCTTGCAGCATTCAGAGAAAAGATGTAGAGCTCTCCACTCCTCCTGCACCATGCCTGCCTGGAAGATGCCATGCTCCCACCTTGATGATAACGGACTGAACCTCTGAACCTGTAAGCCAGCCCCAGTTAAATGTTGTCCTTTATAAAAGTTGCCTTGGTCATGATGTCTGTTCAGAGAGGTGGGAACCCTAAGACAGCCCCCCCTTCTTCATAAGTTACCATAGTCAAGGCATTTATTACAGCAACCGAGAATTAACTGATACAGACATCTAACTCTCTTGAGCGCCCCAGCCTCTCATGCTGTTCTCTCTCTCTGTCAAAGCCCTGGAAAGGAAGCATATTCACGAGGAAAGCATCTGGGAAGGTGGGTGGGGTAAGCTGGAGTCATGGAGGTCAGTGGCTTGGAGGCAAGAGGGAAGAAAGAACAGGGGACAGCAAAGGGAGAGGGTTTGCGTGGTGACCACCTGCATCCCACGCTACAGAACACCTGCAAGTGACCCCCAAGGCAGGCACAGTCACCAATCCCCCCACAGGCCTTGGCCAGGGGTATCCTTATATCCCCGAGTCCAGTTTTCTGGCTATCCAAGATGTCCTTGGCTGGAGAGGTCTCCATCCATCCTCCTCACCTCTGTTGGTCCAGCCTGGGGTCAGACTGGACTTAGAAGCAAAGAAGCTTTATCTCAGAAACCCTGGCTTGCCTGGAGGCAGGGGTAGCCTGTGGAATCCACAGAGTGCGGCCGACAGAGTTGACGTACGGTGCTTGCACTCAGTTTCATCAGACTGTGGCGAGATCCCATGCAGAAAGGCACCCACCTCCATAGTCGTGACACAAGGTCCTCTCCCAGAGACGGTTCTTCCAGCTCCATCTGGCCCTTAGAACTCTACCAGCTTGGTCAAAACGGCCAGATAGCTATCCCTGAACCCTAGCCCGAGAGGATCATGGGGGCAGCAATGGCTTGTGATCGTGGAGTGGTAATCATTCCGTGTTAGCTTGGACCTTTCACGTTCAGGGGGTCAAGATGCCTCAGAATGCATATTCTTAAGGGGCTCTGAGCGATGGCTCTCAGCAGACCTGGAGGGGACACGATCTGTCTTCCCGTCGTGGGCTGTCCCAGAGCTGTGAGGGCTGGTGTGCACGTGTGTGTCTACAGAGTGAATGGTAGCTTTGCTGCCCCTGTGTCCTAGAGTCTCGTGTGTGGGGCTCTATTAGACTCTGACTGTCTGCTTGCCTTGAGCCAGGGTGCAAAGTCACCAGCACAGAGAGAAGTAGGACCTGGCCCTGTACTCATGTCAGGGCTCTCTGTGACCCTATCTGTGGCACTATATATGCTCTAATAGGGGCCTCAGAGAAGCAGGACTCAGAAGCCATCTGCATTGTTTCTGTAGATAGGAGAAGTCAGGAAAGCTAGTGAGCCCTGACTCACTTCATAAAGGGCCCCCCTGTGCCCAGAGGGCCTGTCCTGGGGAGGCCGCAAGCCCAGGGACCACCCACCCACCTTCGTCTACCTTCTAGAGACAAGGTAACTGAAGAGACCATTGCTCTCCCTCAACCTCCATTCTATCTGAGACCCAGCCCATTAAACAGCAGAGACAGTCCTTTGTGCAGAGGGGCACAGAGGGCCAGTGAGGAGAGCCCGGCTCCATCTGCTTCCTCAGTTCATGGCTAAAGTAGAGATGTCCCTTATGATGATTTGAATGAGAATGTCCCCCACATGTTCATATTTGAATGCTTGGCTCCTGATTAGTGGGCCTGTTTAGGAGGGATTAGAAGGTGTGGCACCGTTGTAGGAGTTGTGTCCCTGGGAGTGGGAGTTGAGGTTTCAAAAGCCCACACAGGCCCAGTCTCCCCCCTCCCCCCACCTCTCTCTCTCTCTGGGCCTCCGAGTTGTGGCTCAGATGTAAGCGCTCAGCTACTGCTTCAGTGCCCGCCTGCCTGCCTGCCTGCTGCTGCTTTCTTTCTGGCTATGATGGTCATGGACTCACCCTCTGAAACAGTAAGTAAGCCTTACCCCACTTAAATGCTTTTTTCCCTAAGTTGCCTGGGTCATGGTATCTCATTACAGCAGTAGCAAAGTAGCTAAGACACTCCTGGAATTTTAAATGATGCCACCTAAGGGAGAAAGTCCCGCACTCCCAGGAGAGCAAAAGGTTAGGAACAGGTAAGGCAGGCAGGGAAGGTCCTGACCCAGCAGGCACCAGGCAGGGAGAGTGCCCCACAGGCAGTGTATCCATGAGCACACTCACCTACACAAATGTGCTAAGAACACAAGCATATATTCAGGCATTTAAACAGCACATACGTGCACACACGAACCTGTTTGTGCATATAAGCATATGCATGCATGTACATGAGCACATACCTACATCTAGAATCCTCCTCAATCACACATATGAGCATATTCCATGCACACAAATAACCATCTCATGCACTTACAGATAAGCACATACCTGTATACACAAGCTTGCTTGTACACACATAAGCAGACACATGCGCACAAATGAACACAAGCACATACCTGCACATACTTCATGTACACATATGAAAATATTCATGCTTATATGCACAAGCATACACACACACACACACACACACACACACGCCTGTGTGTGTACACAGGAGCATACACAGACAGCACATGTGTGCAAATACCTAGACAGAGAAACTTACTTGGTCACTCACAAACATAAGCATACACTTACACAGAATATGCTCGCTCCCATACAAACACACTCATGCATACAAAATGCACAAATGAACAAATTCCTGTATACACATATGTACTGTCACACATGCACACGTGGAGCGCAATCACGCACCAGGGTTGCTCATTCCAAAATGCATTTTTCCTGAGCATTTCTGGCCCAAGCCTTCCCAGTTTGGCCTCCCTCCCTTTCTCTGGCTCAGGGAAGCTTTGTGGGAGGCGAGGGGCAGCAGCCAGCAGCTGGACCTCAGAGCAGCCTGAAGCCTGGCTCCCAGGAGGACAGCCGCTGGGGCCTGCAGACACGTGTGAGAGGCCAGGCGACCCCCTGCGTGGACACAAGGGTGGACCCCAGGTTTGATTTATGACGGGCTCCTGCACATGTGTCAAACACGCTGTGTTAAGCACCGGCATAAAAATAATATATAGGTTACCACAACGTTTTTATGACCTTCCCCAGCCCTGCCCTGGAATGCCGGAATCTAGCAGGTGAAATAATACACGTTTCAGTGGTTGCCGCCGCCGCACCGGGTGCAGGCTTAGAGCCTGGGCAGCAGAGAGGGCTTCCTCTGGACCCGAGTCTGGTAGAAGCGCAGTCAGTCGGATGCTGCAGCACGGTGAGGAAGCAGACTCCTGGATGGAGTCAGGGAGCTTCTGAAACTCCGGGAGAGGCTGTCCTGCAGGAGGGATGCCAGATGCGGCCTCTGCCTGTCCCTTCCTGCTCCTTCCTGGTGCACCTGCTCGCTACCTGTCCCAGGACAGGCTGCAGAGTCTCTCCAGGTGTTAGGTCACAGAGGAGTGCAAAGGAGGCTCAGTGACAGCCCCAGGCTACCGTGTGGAAGGCAGGCGAATGCAGATGTCCCTGCATGTGACTGGAGAGTGCCCGTCACCCGCCACCGCTGCGTGGTTCACATCCACCCTCACGCCCAGCCCCATCGAGCAGCGTGTGTTCTTGCTTCTGTCTTCCCGTTGGGAAACAGGATTTCTCCTTTCCACAGGTGAGGAAACTGATGTCTTTTATAAGACGAAGGCTTCTGTTGGCTGGACATCTTGAGGATGCAAACCAGGTGTGGGAGTATACATCTGTAGTCTCAACACTGGGAGGCTGAGACAAGACTCTATGACCCTAAGAGTTTAAGGGCCAACATGGTCTACATAGCAAGTCCCAGGCTAGCCAAGGCTACCTGTTGAGACCCTCTCTCAGGGAAAAAAAAAAAAAAACTACATCACAAACAAATGCAAACAGCCCAAGCACCACCCTTTGGAATGTTGGATAGTAGGGGGGACCGGGCTTTCTCAGGTGTCTGCCCCAGAGCTATATAGACTGAATCAATCTCCTCAGTCAAAAGGAGACTGCTGTGGCTGGGGACTTGGTATTCAGGGACACACAAAAAAAAGACCTCAGGCTCATTTACTGGACAAAAAGACATCTCTCTCCTCAGTCCAGTTGGGACTTGGGGACTCCTGGCTACGCACGGGCCTTGGTCTCCTCTGGTCCTCTGTCCTGCTGTGGCGTGTCTCAAGGTGCCTGTTTAACAGGCTGACATTGTACCTTCTGAATACTCGCTACAGGTTCCTCTTTTATGCCCCTGCTAGGCCCTTCCACAGAGACCTCTCCTGGATCCCTTTCCTTCCCCCACAAAGGGAGTATGATGCTGGGCCCATTACCAGGGCTGTCCCTGTAGTAAGGGGCAGTCACTCTGTGACTCAAGCAGAGGACTTCGGTGGAGAGGATGCTGCCTTGCCAGCTCAGCAAGGGAGAAGATGAGGCAGGCACCCCTTTCCTGGGTGTGGTGGGTTGTTCTCACAGAATGGAGCTAGGGGTGCACGGATGGGGCAGGGAGGAGGTTGACCGGGGTTCCTTCGGGCTCTCACTGGCCTCTACAGTGTGGTGACCTCCCGGACAGGGCAGGACCTAATTAATAACAGCTCAATGAGAGCGAAGCCTGAGGCACGCAGCCCTGCCCGGAGCTTCTGCCGCCCCATCTAGCAGGTGCCACACATCAAGCTGTGGTTTCCTCATCTTGGAGCCAGGACAGGATATCACTTGTTGAGGCTTGCAGCCCTCCCCTACCTGAGGCTCAGAGAGTCGGTCAGCTGAGTCTGGACTAGCAAGAGACAGAAGGAACAGCCTTGTCCTCTGTCTTCAGAAACCCCACAGAGAAGCAGGAAGCAGAGGAACCAGGTCAGCTCAGGCAGGCTCTGGAAACACCTTCTCTCGGGCAGCAGAACCATCGGCCAGCTGCTAAATCTGGGGACGCTGCCCACACGGTGTCCCCTATGGGCAGCAGAGAGGCAGGCTAGAGACAGGAAAATCAAGGGGACATGAGAGGGAAAAGGGAACCTGGCTGAGGCTTTTCAACAGCCAAGAATCAAGAATTCCAGCCCCATCATTTGCTATGAAGGTTGATGACACAGAAATAGAATTCCTTTTATAGAGGGGTATTTTATATTAGAATAGCAATGATAAGGCCAAAGCAAATATGACCTTCAAGACCTTCAAGTATGATCTCACTCATTTCTTTTCTTTTCTTTTTTTTTTTTTTTTTTTTTTTTTTTTGAGACAGGGTTTCTCTGTGTAGCCCTGGCTGTCCTGGAACTCACTCTGTAGACCAGGCTGGCCTCGAACTTAGAAATCTGCCTGCCTCTGCCTCCCAAGTGCTGGGATTAAAGGCGTGCACCACCACCGCCTGGCCCTCATTTCTCTTTTTTTAAAGATTTATTTATTAATTTTATATATATGAGTGTTCTATCGGCATGTACACCTGCATACCAGAAGAGGGCATCAGATCACAGTGTAGACGGTTTTGAACCACTTTGGTTTCTGGGACTTGAACTCAGGACCTCTGGAAAAGCAGCTGGTGCTCTTAACTGCTGAGCCATCTCTTCAGCCCCTGTGACCTTACTTTTACCACATATTTTCTGGGGAATCTTTTGTCTGTCTGTCTGTCTGTCTGTCTGTTTGTTTGAAGACAGGGTCTCACTACATGTCCCTGGCTGTCCTGGAACTCACTATGTAGGCTGGCCTCAAACTCACAGAGATCCACCTGCCTCCAGAGTGCTGGGATTAAAGGTGTGTACCACTATGCCCATCTTGAAAATTTACTGTTTGTTTTTGATTTTTTGTTTGTTTGTTTGTTTTGTTTTGTTTTGTTTTGTTTTTTGAGACAGGGTCTCTCTGTGTAGCCCTGGCTGTCCTGGAACTCACTCTGTAGACCAGGCTGGCCTTGAACTCAGAAATCCGCCTGCCTCTGCCTCCCAAGTGTTGGGATTAAAGGCGTGTGCCACCACTGCCTGGCTGTTTGTCTGTTTGTTTAGTGATTATTTCCAGTGTGTATGTTTTGCCTACATGTATGTGTGTACCTCAGATGCCCTAGAACTAGAATTACAGACTGTTGTGATTTGCCATGTGGATGCTAGGAATTGAATCCTGGTCCTTTGGAAGAGCAGACCATGCTCTTAACCCCATCTCTCCAGCCTTGGAGAATCTTAAAAACAACACAAAACCACTTTTTGTTCTTTTTATTTTGTTTGCAATATAAACCTCTTTACTTTCCCACAACCCTTGTGTCCTAGTAGGGTTTTACTATGACAGCTACAATCCCACTCAATGCATAGAAACCACCCTATGATCTCACTTAGGTTCCTTAGCAACCCTTGAACACATACGGCTCCAGATGCCACCCAGAGTGATACCTATGGCCACTGAGAAGACAATTCAAATTCTCTTTGAGAAGGCCATCCCTCTGCCCCTGAGTTTGTCTTATCATTCTCCTGAGTGGCCTTCTCTTTTCATTAAACCCTTGTGCTAAAATCCATGTTGAACTTTTCTTCTCAATAAACACCAGCTCTGTTTCCTATTGTATCATCCTGAAATTATTTTTCTGCGGCGAGGTCGGTGATCCAGCTCTGTCGTTCACTCCAAGGCTTAGGGAACATCACGGAAGAGGAGATGGAAGGAATGTGAGAGCCAGGGGAAGGGTGGAGTGCCGTGGAAAGGTGGAGCAGCGGCTTCTGAGTATGATGTGGCTTCCGCTGGCTTGGAGCTGCAGTGGCTGTAATGACTCCAACAAGATTGGGCCATTAGCACTGTCACAGAAAGGGGAGGGGGGGTCACGAGGCCTAAACCAGAAGGGCAGATTTTTTTTTCAGTGCTCTAGCTACTGGTAAGTTACCTATGCTTCTGTAAGTAATACCTCGCCCATGATCATGTAAGCAACTCTAACTAAATTAAGTGGGTTACAAAAAAAAAAAAAAGAAGAAGAAAAAGACATGAAGAGATCAGTGGGAATGGACGGGGGACAAGGGAGGGTGTCAGTCAGGGTTTACTGAGGCTGTAATAAAACACCAGGATTGCCAGGCGTGGTGGCACACGCCTGTAATCCCAGCACTTGGGAGGCAGAAGCAGGTGGATTTCTGAGTTCGAGGCCAGCCTGGTCTACAGAGTGAGTTCCAGGACAGCCAGGGCTACACAGAGAAACCCTGTCTCGAAAAAACCAAATAAAATAAAATAAAATAAAATAAAATAAAATAAAATAAAATAAAATAAAATAAAATAAAATAAAATAAAATAATAAAATAAAATAAAATAAAATAATAAAATAAAATAAAATAAAATAAACCACCAGGATCAGAGCAGCTTGGGGAGGAAAGTGTTTATTAAGCTTATCCTTCCATATCACTGTTTATCACTGAAGGCAGTCAAGACAGGAACTCAAAGGGGGCAGGAACCTGGAGCCAGGAGCTGGCGCCGAGGTCGTGGAGAGCTTGACCCTGTGATTTGCTCAATCTCCTTTCTTACAGAACCCAGGACCACCAGCCCAGGGGTGGGTGTCCCCAACCACAGTGGGCTGGGCCTTCCCACATCAATCACTAATTAAGAAAACGCCCCATGTCTTGCCTACAGCCGATTCTTGTGGAAGCGTTTTCTCAGCGGAGGCCCCTCCTCTCCAGTGACTCTAACTTGTGTCAAGTTGACATAAAACTAGCTAGCCGGTACACAGGGTGAACATGACCAAAATGCTGGATGAACATGTCACGATGAAATCTATTATTCTGTATAATTAGTGTATGCAAATACAAAATGTAAAATAATAAAAATAATTTGCCTTTACCAGAGTGGAGTTCCCTGGAGGATATGAGAATGCCTCAGGCTGTCTGCAGCGGTTCTGGGTTTTTCTGCTTGCCACACCCTTCCTCTCCCATCCCCCACCCTCATATCACAAAGGCATCTGGGAGGATGGAGTCCTGGCCTAGATTCCACAGGCCAAGATGGGATTAGAGGGTGTGTCCTCCTGAGTGTGAGCCTGAGGGGCCTTTGAGGCCGAATGTGCAACTGGTGGGTGAAGGACCAGGGGTGAGTGGGGAAAAATTTCTCAGAGAGGGCTCAACAGGCCTTTTTAGGAACCCCCCACATAGCTCAAGCTTGCACTCCATGTGCATTCAATAGTGTATACCTTTGCCCAGTAGTGCAGGAGGAGAAACTGAGGCTCAGAGTAAACCAGCTTCGGAGACAATTTGTTTCTTCTGAGGGGCTGTAGTAGAACCAGGAGATCTCTGGAGATGCTATGACAACCTACTCCTGCCCTGGCTGGTAACCACATACCCCCCCCTTTAGTCCTTGCTTTCACCTACATACTACCCTTGGGCCACCCTGACTCTGTCAGGCTTCCAGACTGCTGAGGGGTCACACGTGATCTGGGTGTGGGAAATAGTTGGGTGAGATCCACATGGTTGTCACCATGAATCTGTGGTCCCAGCAGGGCGTGACGAGACAGGTTTGTGGTCACGTGGAATCTGCCATCACAAGCTCTCTTCCAGAGCTCCTCACAGCCAGCCTCTGAGGCCGGTGGGCTGGGCGGGGCGTCAGTGCTTCCCGGCCCCAGGTAGGCACAGGTTCCACTCACGCTGGCTTTCAGCCTCCTGATGCACCTGTCTCCAGCTGTTTCTTTGTCTTCTCTCCTTTGTCACAGCTCTCCCAATCTCTGTACTCTCTCTCTCCTTTTCTTTCAGTTTGTCCCCAGGTCTGTCCTTATTTGCCTTCCTCTGTCTTTCTGTCCTCTCTAATCTCTCTTCTCTGTTTCTCCCCCTTTCAGTCTGTCTCCCTGCATCTATTTCTGTGGACCTCTCTTAGTCTCTTCCATCTTTCCCTCTGCCTCTCTTCCTTGCTTTCTCTTTATATGAGTATGCGTATATGATATTTATGTATGTGTACACATATATGTGTATGAGGTATATATATGTATATGATGCATTTGTATATTCATATGTATATACACACATATGTATTATATACATATATGTATATATTTTATATATTTTGGCGTTCTGTACTTGTTTCTCTGTCTTTTTGTCTCTGCATTTCTGTCTTCCTTATCTCCGTGCCTGTGGCTCTGTATCTCCCGTGTGTCTCTCTCTCCATCCACTCTTGAGCCCTGTGCAGGTTCCTAAGAACCCCAGTGTGCTTAAAATTAGACACTGGGAGGTTTGGTCAGCCTAGTGGGTTTCCAGCTTGTTTTCCAAATAAGTCTTCCACCAACTCCTTTCCTATCACAGCCCTGGAGTGTGGCTGGGGTGGATCTCAGGAGTGTGGCTGGGTAGATCTCAGGACTGTGGCTGGGATCTCAGGACTGTGGCTGGGGTGGATCTCAGGAGTGTGGCTGGGTGGATCTCAGGAGTGTGGCTGGGGTGGATCTCAGGAGTATGGCTGGGTGGGTCTCAGGAGTGTGGCTGGGATCTCAGGACTGTGGCTGGGGTGGATCTCAGGAGTGTGGCTGGGGTGAATCTCAGGAGTGTGGCTGGGGTGGATCTCAAGAGTGTGGCTGGGGTGGATCTCAGGAGTGTGGCTGGGGTGGATCTCAGGAGTATGGCTGGGTGGGTCTCAGGAGTGTGGCTGGGATCTCAGGAGTGTGGCTGGTGTGGATCTCAGGAGTGTGGCTGGTGTGGATCTCAGGAGTGTGGCTGGGGTGGATCTCAGGAGTGTGGCTGGGGTAGATCTCAGGAGTGTGGCTGGGGTGGATCTCAGGAGTGTGACTGGGTGAATCTCAGGACTGTGGCTGGGGTAGATCTCAAGAGTGTGGCTGGGGTGTCATAGCCCTGGTGGAGTTCTGAGGGCTAGGCCACACTGAGAGGCCTGGATCCAACCTAGAGGCCATAGCCCAACCCATGCTGGGAGAAGGGGAGTTAGGGGATTGAGAAGAAATTCCAGGAATTTGCCGGGAGGGGAAGAGAGGGTTGCCAAAGCAGGCAGCAGATGCCTGCAGGAGGGGCTCAAGATTTTTCTCATCCTCCAGCTTTCCATGGTTGACAGACTGTTACATTTAGGACTAGAAGAGACCATAATGGCCAATGGCTCCCAAAAGGCCACCTTCTACATGCTGGGCACACTCTAGACCCTCACAGTTGCAGGCTCCTCAGACTGGCTTCAGGCCCTGTCCTGGGTCACAGCCCCAGCTTCTGCCTCTGGTTCTAGAGTATCAAAGGTAAATGGGGGCCTCCCTTCCCAGGGAGGGGTACGGGTTCAGATATCAAATAAGCCAGGTGCTAAAGGGGATAAAACCCTCATTCCAGAGTCCCAGGGGGATCCTGGAGGTTACTGGAGCCAGGTCTGGTCCTGGGCTAGTTCCATAGGACCTATGGGAGTAGCCTGCAGGGAGCCGACCGGGTTATCCTGTGCCTGAGCCCAGTGGGGAAGAGTGGAGAAGCTGGGATCCCATGGGTGCTTCAGTCCTACTGAGGAAGGGGCTTCTAAGACTAGTCCCCTAGTATACGTTTTTAAGCTCTCAGGAGAAAAGGGTGACATCCTGGAGTGGGGGCTGTCTTCAGAGTCATCCTGACTATAGGCCCTGCAGTCTAGTTGACAACGCCTCCCCCCCCCACCTCTGATTGGAGAGTCCCAGCCCTTGTCCAAGCTTGGGATTAATCCCAATACAGGAAGGACAGAGAAAGTCATCACTCCTAGCTCAGGGATTGCCCTTGGGGATGTCCCAAACCAGCCTTCACCCACAGGCAGTGTTGAGCTACTATAATGCGCTGGGTTCTGTGCAGATGTAGCCAGATGGAAGCAGGATTCAAGAAGGCCGGGTGGTTGCACCCCGCCCCACCCCAGCCCTCCCTTCCAGCAGGCCTCTGAGCCTGGGGTGGGCTTTTGTCTCCTTTGGCACCTGGTCCATTTGGTATCTGAGCCTCATACCCCTCCCTGGGAAGAGAAGCCCCATTTACCTTTGATACTCTAGGACTAACTAATACTCTGGGGCTGATTCCGTGGGCGCAGGCTGGGGCTGTGACCCAGAGGGGCAAAGGGCAGGGCCTGAAGCCAGCCCGAGGAGCCGGCAACTGTGTGGGTCTAGAGTGTACCCAGCTTGTAGAAAGTGGCCTTTTGGGGACCATTAGCCATTACGGTCTCTTGGGCTGAGGCCAAGGCCACTCTGATCAATGTGTGTGTTCCCCAGCCTCGGCAGCATAAAAGAAACTTCTAGAAGCAGCAGAGGGGCTCAGGCTGCTCTGCCAGAACGAACCCTGGCGGGGGGGTCCCATACAGGGAGGGTCTGAGCCTGAGTGTTCTCGACTAATCTCTGGGGCTCCTGAGGGCTTTCTCTTCCCAAGCGTGACCTCCACAAACCCGAAGGACTGAGTTTCATCTTGGTTCTCCTCCTGCAGGCCATGACCTAGTCCTCATTTCAGGTGCCACAGGGGTGGGGAATCCCAGAACCGTCCAAGCAGAGCCCAGAGGGCAGTGAGATGAGGAGGTCCCCAAACACCTGGCCTTTCTGACAGCCTGGGTCCTCCAGTGTGAGACCCGAAGTGGATCTGCTCCAAGGACGAGACAAATGAAAAGGACGCTCACATCCTCTCCGGGTTCTCATCGCCTTCAGAGCCGTAAAAAGCTGAGTCTGCCTCTCTGAGACACCACCTAAAGGGTGGCATTTCTTGGATAATGACAGATTTTTCTACTGTAGAAGAAGAACAAGCCAGGTAGAGAGGCCACAGCCCTGGGGCGTGGTACAAAATGCACACAAGCAGATGCACATATATATGTGCACAGGGCATCCACAGCTCAGGATTCTGCACACAGAGTGTCTATTCCATACTGAAACACACAGGACCCACAAGCCACGTGTGTCCAGGACACATGACGTCCCAGGTGCCCAGTACTTACATGATGCATGCAAATCCCAT
This sequence comes from Apodemus agrarius, assembly GCA_964023405.1. Taxonomy (NCBI): domain Eukaryota; kingdom Metazoa; phylum Chordata; class Mammalia; order Rodentia; family Muridae; genus Apodemus; species Apodemus agrarius. Next base: position 44,330,517 of record OZ030015.1, on the reverse strand, counting down.
GCATCGGCCCTCACTGTGAGATGTTTATACAGGTGGGTTTCTACACACAAGCCATGTACCATTATACCCAGTGTCTGCAGATGTACACCCACTACAAGGTGTCCATGCACGGATTTCCCAGTGCCCGGGCTGCTCGCTTTCAGCACCGTCTTGAGTCGTTGGCCAAGTCGGAAGCTGTGTGGATGAGGCAAGCAAACACATCCTCTCTGAACAATGCACCGAGCAACCTCAAAAATCTCATCAGACCCTCAATTCCCTCAGGCTCCATGTGTGGCCCTCTCTGGACAATAGTGTTGCTTGGCCCACTAATAACTGTCAAATTTAGAGTTTCTATTCCAATGCATTCCCAGTACATCCAGATAGTAAGAATGCAAAAGCTGATCTGGCCTCGACTGATTTTGCATACATGTACAAGAAGGCAAACTGTGTCCTTTGAAATGAACTTTTAGGACTGACAAGATGGCTCAGCAGTTAAGATACTGAGTTCTATCCCCAGCATCTGCACGGTGGGAAAGAAAACCAATGCTGAGTTGACCTCTGGCCTCTACGTACATTTGAGATTATGCATGTATGCTTTTGTGCATACATGCATGCGCACACACATGTGCACACACACAAACATACACACACACAAATAAAGTTAATAAAATTAAACAACAAAACCAACAATAAAGTGCATTATGCAAAGTGGCACATTCCTTTATATTAGCATCCAGGAGGCAGGGGCAGAGGCAGGGGCAGGCAGGGGCAGGGGCAGGGGCAGGGGCAGGGGCAAAGGCAGGCAGAGCTCTGAGTTTGAGGGCAGCTTGCCTGATCTCTGCAGCAAGCTCTAGGCTATGACTACAACATAAGACCCTATCTACCTCAGAATAAATAAAAAATTCCTACTTACCATTTTCTGCCTATGCATAACTACAATTAATGAATACATATAATTAAAACTAGTTGTGTCGCCGGGCGGTGGTGGTGCACGCCTTTAATCCCAGCACTTGAGAGGCAGAGGCAGGCGGATTTCTGAGTTTGAGGCCAACCTGGTCTACAGAGTGAGTTCCAGGACAGCCAGGGCTACACGGAGAAACCCTGTCTCAAAAAAAAACAAAAACAAAAACAACAACAACAACAACAACAACAAACTAGATGTGTCATGGACAGGAGCATGTGCAATAGAAAAATGATTATGTGACCTAGTGTATCAGCCCATTAGAGACCCATTGTCACTGTGGCCCTTAGTAATCAAACTGCCCTTCCCATGAACCCACAAAAGGATCACCAAACACTAACTAGGCCCCGAGTCTTCACTCACGTGCCCTGTTGTCAGGACTGAAGGTGGATCCTCTTCTAATCTGAACTATTGCTTTGCTTTTGGATAGTTATCTTGATATGTTTGCAAGTCTCTTTGAACACTTATTTTCAATTATTTGGAGAAAAGATCAAGAAATGAAAGCATCTAACCCAGGCCCTGACTCTGATCACTAGTAACTGCACATATGAGTTCTTTTTTGTTGTTGTTTGTTTTTTGTTTTTCAAGACAGAGTTTCTCTGTGTAGTCCTGGCTGTCCTGGAACTCACTCTGTATACCAGGCTGACCTTGAACTCAGAAATCTGCCTGCCTCTGCCTCCCAAGTGCTGGGATTACAGGCCTGTGCCACCACGCCCAGCTGCACATATGAGTTCTTTCTCCTCCCTCTACTCAGAAGCCAGAGCTGACACCTGCTCTCACATGCAGTTCCTGAGCGCACAGTACCTGGTGTGCACACCAGCGACTTCAGACAAGTACCGGGAAGCTTGGAGTAGAGAAGGCTTGGGTATTTCCAGGGAGGGAGAAGACCAGGCTTCTCCCAGATGTGGGAGCCATCTTTCCTGGAATCCAAAGGCCCAGTGGCTGTCTAGTGCTACAGGTGTGTCATGGTGGCCACTCATGCCCATAAAGACAACAGGGCTCTGATTTCACCTGACAGACCCATGGGGACAAGGGACATTGCCTGGGCTTGCTAGCATGCTCTCCAGTAATGAAAAATATACCCTTGACACTTGTTAAAGACAGACTCAGAGTGGGGGCATCCCAGTGGGTACAGGGCTTCTCAACATGGCCTCACTGCAGGGAGAACTGTACCTTGAACACATTTGGGCAGTAATTACATCCAGAAGCAGGGGAGCTGAGTGGTTGGAGAATGACCAAGGGGAAACATCAGGTAAGAGGACTCTGGTCCAGCCCATTTGACAGGGTCCTACTGAGGACCAGCTTGAGAGGCTGTGCATCAGAGGTGGGGCTTCCAGCTCAGCTGCTTTAGCAGGCCCTCAATAAACCAAACATGCCGAGGTGTGTATGGCTACACAAATCAGTGCTACAAACAACAGGGCTCCCCAAGAACCTGAGTGATGTGGCCACCTTAGCATGGTTCCACAGGCTGGGCAGCAGTTGGCTTGGGTTCCCGAGTGTAGCCTTTCCTAGGTTCCACTCCTCTTTCCTGGGAGGCACTAGCGCTGGCTGGGCCTGTAGCTTGTGGATAGAGCACGGAGGCAGCCAGTCTCAGCCCCTGTGGTACCCAACGCGGGAGCACAGAACAGAGGGCAACCACCAAGTAGAGGCGAAGATGGCTGCTAACATGCTGTTCACGGCCCACTTCCTCAGTACTGGCTACACCAGGCCCTTCTGGGAGTCTCCTGGGTCAGGGACCGGCCTCTGGCTACCTCCCCTTATTGCCCAGCAGCTGACCTGGGGTGCCCACCAGAGGAAGCTAGGGGACAATGAGTTGTTCTCAGATGGGCAGAGATGAGGCAGAAGGTAGACACAGTGAATGGATTTTGAATACCTGGTCCCTGTAGGACTCTTGGTCTGATATAGCTATGGCCAGCTGCCTCCTGGGCCTCAGTTTCCTTTTTCTGTCCTCTAGACACCCATCTTCTTTTTACTGAATAGTCATTTGATCCTGTGCAAGACCCCTGTGTTGGAGCTTAGTGGTAACCTAGGACCCACAGGGCAGCCCGTAGACACTTGTGACACTAGTTCCAGACGACCCAAACTCTTCTTCTGGCTCCCTTTTATGTACATGTAGTATACATAAACTCAAAAAGAGCAAACACACACACACTAAATATAAATAAATACACTTCTAAAAGCTCCCTGGGTCTAGTAAGGTGGGCACACAAAGCAGGCCCAAGTGGGGAGCACTGTGGGGACCCAGGATGGAAAGGCATCCGGGAGTGAGCGTCTGTCCAGGAAGTGCTATCAAAGGAGACGGTCCAAGGTGAAGAAGTCCGTTCCTCTGTTGTTGCGTCTGTCTCTACCTCTGTCTTCCTCTGTCTCACTATTATTGCTATTTTGAGGTAAGGTCACATGGGGGTAGCCCAGGCAGTCCTGGACCTCATGACCATCTTTCTCCCTCAGCCTCTCCAGAGATGGGACAGCAGGTGTGAGCCATCACAACCCTCTGTCCTTGTCCCCTTCTTCACTCTGTCTCTCCGTGACGACTCTGTAACTCCCTGTCAACCTTCCAGTCAGTGTTTCCCTATGTCTTTATGGCCATCTCCCACCTTCGCTGTCCCTGTCTCTGTCTCCCTCCTCCCCCTCCATCTGGATCTCTCCATCTCCTTCCCTGTTTCTTCGTGTCTCCACCTCCCCTTTTGTCCCCACTTCCCACCTCTGTCTTTATGCCTGTCTCTTGTCTCTGTTGCCCCACCATCCCTCCCTGCTGGTTCCCAGATGTTCTTCTCATCTGGGCTGAGAGTGGTGCGGGGGAGGGTGCTTCATAAGCAGACCCCGTGGTTTCAAAGCTGCCTTCATCTCTGGCCAGGAATTTGATACTGCAGGGCAGAGGGGAGGTCACATCTGCGCTGCTTGCCAGGAGCACTCCCAGGAGACAGCCTTCAGGTAGGCGGCAAGAGGTACCGAATCACACAGTACCTGTGAGAGAGAAGGTGGCCCCCGGCCAGGGCATAGCCTCAGTGACCACATGCCCATCTCTTACTGCACAGGCAGGCCATCCCTGCCTGCCCCGAGAGACCGCGATCCAGGGCTGGAGCAGGAGGAGCAGTCTACCATTAACCTGCCAATTCTGCTAAAGACACAGAGGTCAGCACGATGGACTGCCCAGTGCCACCTGATGCAGAACTCACCAGAAACTCAGCCCAGTCTCTGTATCCTGTTCCCGTCCTTCTACAGCATCTTGTCCCTCATGCTCTGAGGTGACCCCATATGTCCTCTGGTGTCCTATCCCTCAGTGACATTTATTTTATGTATATGAGTACACTGTCACTGTTTTCAGACATACCAGAAGAGGGCATCAGATCCCACTACAGATGGTTGTGAGCCACCATGTGGGTGCTGGGAATTGAACTCAGGACCTCTGGAAAAGCAGTCAGTGCTCTTAACCTTTGAGCGGTCTCTCCAGCCCCAGCTCCACCCCCACCCCCTGTAAAGTCCTGTCTCTTGTAGTGGTTTGAGTGAGAAGTCCTGCATAGTCTCAGGTGCTTGTACATTTGGTCTCCAGTTGGTGGCACTGTTTGGGGGAGATTTAGGAGGTTCAGCCTTATTAGAGGAGGTGTGTCACTGAAGGGAGTCTTGGGAATTTAAAGATTCCATGCAATTTCCAGTTCTCTTTCTCTGCTTCCTGCTTATGATTCAAGGTGTGAGTTCTCTATCCCTCCATGATGGACTCATATCTCTCCAGAACCATAAGACAAAATAAATCCTTCTCTCTATAAATTGCCTTGGTCATGGATTTTATCACAACATGTCTTCTTAGTGCCCCATATCTCCTGTTCTGTGGCCTCACATGTCCTCAAATGTCCTGTTTCTCATACTTTGCGGTGACCCCCAGCATCCTCTCGCTATCCTATCCTGTAACCTACACATCCTCTTAGCATCCATGCTGCTACAGCACACTCACAGAACGGAAACCTTCAAGAGTCTGGAGATCTGGGCAACTGCAGGTCGGCAACCCCACCCTCAGTGAGTGGGGTGGATAATTTGAGTGTCTCTGCTGGCTTCAGGGCTCTCACTAGCTCCCTGGCTTGCAGGAGTTATACATTCTGGAAGATAAGTCAGCCATAGAGCTGCCCTAGGTCCTGGCACAGTCGAAGCATCCTGTCTTTTCCATGTCTCAGTCCACTGGAATGAGTCCAAATCTCCCAGGAGCCTGGCTGGTTCCGAATGGTCCCCGGGCAGCAGGACCTCGGCCCTTCTGAGCCCTAGCAGGAAAGCCCCAGCTGTTCCTTCTGCAGCTCCAGAGATGGCTACATCCCTACAGTCCCCGAGACCATGGGGCTCCAATGCCTTTCCTTTTTGAGTTCATTCACTGAGGGCCTGGTACAGCCCCAGGCCTACTCAGCCCTCCTGGCCAGCTCCCCAGACCCTGAGCCAAGCAGCGTGATTTCATCTTGGGAGAATCCAACTGCGCACGGCATTTACATAAATAGTCCTCTGCCCTGCCCCCATAGCCAGGCAAAGAGAAAGGCCCGAGCTCTGTGAGGCCTGGCCTCCCTCTGCCTGCTCCTGGGTCCCTTGCTGGCTCTGGGTAGCCAGCCCCTTCCATTCTTTCTCTCAGTCTGCAAAAGGGGGTACATGAAGCAGACTCCTTGAAGACAGGACCCCCAAGTCTCAGCCCTGACATGTGATCCCCGAGGCTCCCTGCAGGTGGCACACTGGAGTCTGGAGGGGTTGACAGGAGGACCAGAAGGTCTGGAAGGCCAGGACACGGTTCTTAGGCCTCAGGAGGGTCCAGTTGCTGTCAGAGGAACGGAGCGTAGGCCGACCCAATGTGAGGCCAAAGCCCCAGGGTTTTTTAACTGGGGCTTTGGGGAGAAGGGGTGGGAGAGCCTCCAGGTACAGAGGCTCACAGATGCTCTGAGTGGTGACAGAAAGGGGACCATGGAGAGGCACAGTGCCATCCTGTCCTTTAAGCTGAGTAGGCTGAACCCTTGCTCCAGTGTGGCCTAGTAATGGAAGGAGAGGCCATGGGGGAGAGAAGCCACTCGATGGGGCAGGCCCAGTTCCCTTCTGAATCTGCAGAATATCCACCCCATCCTTTCCTCCTCCCCTCCCTCCCTCTCTGTCCCTCTGCTTATCTCCACCTCTCTGTTCATCTCTCTCTCTCTCTCTCTCTCTCTCTCTCTCTCTCTCTCTCTGCCTCTTTCCCTGCATCTCTCTTTCTGACTCTCTGTTCTCCATCTCTGCTTCTCTCTCAATCTCTGTCCACCACTCTCTCCTCATCTTTCTTTCTGGCTCTCACTCTGTCTCTCCATCTCTTCCTGACTGTCTCTGTCTCTCTATCTCTGTCTCTCTGAATCCCATCTGTCTCTGTCTTGTCTCTCTCCATCTCTGTCTCTCTCTCCTTCTGTCTCTGCAACTCTCATCACCTCTGTCTCTTACTGTCTGTCTCTATCCGCTGCCTCACTATTTCTCCATCTCTAGCTCCTCATCTTTCTGTCTCTGTCTACCCCCGATTCTCACTGCCTGTCTCTCCATCTTCCCATGTCTCTGAGTCAGCCTGCTGGGCCTCAGGCTAAGAAGCCAAGAAGTGTCTGTCTGGAGAGGTGGAATGAGAGGCTATGGAGGCTGGCCTGCCTGGGGTCAGGAAGAGGCTGGGAAGGCATTGGGCTCTCGCGCCGGCTCCACCCCTAGAACTCACGCCTACACTCAATAAAGTAAGAGCCCCCTGGGGTCAGTGCTGCCCAGACAGTGCCCCACTCTCTCCGGATGACCTGAGATGGTCCAGCCCAAGGCCCTCAAGTGCAGGACAGATGGGCCTGAGCTGCAGAGAGCACCCTGTGACCTCACAGCCATCCCGAGAGCACCCTGTGACCTCACAGCCATCCCGAGAGCACCCTGTGACCTCACAGCCATCCCGAGAGCACCCTGTGACCTCACAGCCATCCCGAGAGCACCCTGTGACCTCACAGCCATCCCGAGAGCACCCTGTGACCCCACAGCCATCCCGAGAGCACCCTGTGACCTCACAGCCATCCCGAGAGCACCCTGTGACCTCACAGCCATCCTGAAAGGCAATGCTGCAGCAGCCAAGCTGGGTCCTCACAGCCATCCCGAGAGCACCCTGTGACCTCACAGCCATCCCGAGAGCACCCTGTGACCTCACAGCCATCCCGAGAGCACCCTGTGACCTCACAGCCATCCCGGCTGTGGTAAACAGAAGCAGCACCCTGTGACCTCACAGCCATCCCGAGAGCACCCTGTGACCTCACAGCCATCCCGAGAGCACCCTGTGACCTCACAGCCATCCCGAGATTTCAGCCCTGGGCTCTGAGCCCTCCTGGGAGCAGCAGCTCTAATCTGGATTCTTGCACTCAAGGCCTCCAGAACCATGATCCGCCACATTCCCATCCTTCCTGGATGTGCCTACCCAACAGCAAGATGTACCTCACAGCCATCCCGAGAGCACCCTGTGACCTCACAGCCATCCCGAGAGCACCCTGTGGCCTCACAGCCATCCCGAGAGCACCCTGTGACCTCTCAGCCATCCTGAGAGCACCCTGTGACCTCACAGCCATCCTGAGGACAGGGGTCATCAGGAGGAACCATGGAACATATGCCATCCTGAGAGTACCCTGTGACCTCACAGCCATCCTGAGAGCACCCTGTGACCTCACAGCCATCCTGAGAGCACCCTGTGACCTCACAGCCATCCTGAGAGCACCCTGTGACCTCACAGCCATCCTGAGAGCACCCTGTGACCTCACAGCCATCCTGAGAGCACCCTGTGACCTCACAGCCATCCTGAGAGCACCCTGTGACCTCACAGCCATCCTGAGAGCACCCTGTGACCTCACAGCCATCCTGAAAGGCAATGCTGCAGCAGCCAAGCTGGGTCCAGAGCAGGAGAGAGTCTGTGTTGTGGCTCACGATTTTGTGCTGTGATGCTGGGCTGAGACCAGGCTGTGGTAAACAGAAGCAGCAAACACGAACCTGCAGATGAAGTTGTGGCTTAAACCCCCGCTCCTACCACACAGAGAGATTTCAGCCCTGGGCTCTGAGCCCTCCTGGGAGCAGCAGCTCTAATCTGGATTCTTGCACTCAAGGCCTCCAGAACCATGATCCGCCACATTCCCATCCTTCCTGGATGTGCCTACCCAACAGCAAGATGTCCATCTATTCAGACCCTACCAATGCGCCCAAGCCTCTCTTTAGCAGGAAGGGTCAGTCCCTCTGTCCTTTGATCAGCTTGGCTGAGGACAGGGGTCATCAGGAGGAACCATGGAACATATGTCTCCTTTGGCTTGCTTCTAGCTGTCACACTGGCTAAGCTCCTGGTTCACCCCTGGGTCACCTTGTTGATTCTCTGGCTGGCTCTCTAACTTGAAAGTCTCATTGATCCCTGGATTAGTTGATATCTATTGAATCAATTGGCCCCACCTGACCCTGGCTTCCTGAATTCTCTTATGCCTCAGGCATAGCTTAGGTGGAGTGGGGAAACCCTGGCCCTATTTCATTTTGAATCCCTCCGAGAGGGCCTAAAGGGTCTAGGGTCACACGTCCAGGTCACTGGGCAAAGCAGTGTCTTCCCAGACCCCAAGGTGGACCATGCCCCACAGGTCTCAGAGTAAGTCAGTTTTCACAGTTGCTGCCAATAGGATGGACAGGGCCCCCTGTTGTCTTTGTGTCTATTTAACATAAGAGTATGTATTGAATGCCAGTAGGTACCAGTAGGCAAATGTGGGATGATGCCAAGTCTGCCCCACTGTCCCCGACACAGCAAATTGGGAGTTACATACTTGCTGGGGTGGATAAGCAGCCGATGAGGAGCCCAGAGAAGCTCCCTGCCCCATGGACCATGTGGCCAGGCCCTCACAATAAACCTTTACAATCCCCTCTGCCTTCCTGGATTTCACACATTCATTGTCCATGTGCGAGCCCTGCTGAGTTATTTGGCATGGAAAATGTCCCCAAGGGCACCATAAATGTCATCAGCAGTAGATGCTATCAATGACAGTTTCCAACAACTAGAGCTGGCCACCCAGCCCACAGCCCTGTCCTGGGGGCCAACTTAGGGGCTGGGTGGGGACAGCTCATCACTCCCCTCCTCTTGCTGTGAACCTTCAGGAAGCTCTAACCATCTCTGGGCTGATCTTGCCAACCGCCCTAAGCCCTGAGAGGGGTTTCGGCCACCTCCGCCCGAGCCAGACACCGCAGAGGATCTATGCGGATGCTGGATCCCTAGGGACCTGGGCTCTGCAAAAATGAGTCCCAGACAGCCACAAATCCCAATTCCACACCAGAACCACGGTTCCTCCTCCATGGAACTCCATGGTCTCACTTCTGGCGTGCTTAGGGAAGAGTAGATAGGACAGAAGGGAAGTTCTTAGTCCAAGTCCCAGAAGCTTCTGGGCCCTGCTCCAGGCAGCAGCACACCCCAGGAAGCCACTAGCTAAATGAGTGAAGCACTCAGCCCACTGCCCTTCCCAGCCTCCACTTTCTCATCTGAGCCAAGCCCCGGGCCTGCCTGGGCTCCCCATGCCTCCTTAGTGAGCAGCGGCATGCATCTGCCCAGCTCCTTCCGTACCCCTCCTGCCCACCCCACTGCCAGGCCCAGGCCTACACGCCCAGCTGCTCGGCTCCAATCCCTTGCTTGGGAGGCAAGTGCCACTTAGAGGGCCAGCGGCTCGCCCCAGGCACAGTAGACAGACACATAGCTCTCACCTTGAGCCTTTGGTGTAGTTTGGCCAGTTGTGAAAGCAGTGTGAAGTCCCCACCGTCATCAGTAGAGAGTAGTGTAACATGTGCTCTGACACGGCTCCACGGGGGTCCAGGAGGCCCTACCCCAGCCAGCTTCTCTGCAGAGTAATTCCAATCTCTGCAGAGATTGTCCCCCCAAAAAAATCTCTGTACCCCAGACCTAAGGAGATCTCTTACTCCTTAGAAGCAGAGGTGTGCCTTTGGGGGTGAGCTTGCCTCCAGACGAGGACTCCACGGGGAGTGGGGAGGAACAGGAGCCTCTGGGAGTCCTCCCCAGCTTCACCCTGGGATGAACTCCTCTTAGCATGAGGCTCTGGCCTCCCACAGCCAGCCAGCACCACCTCCTCCCTCTCCATAGCCAGCCAGGGACTTCTTAGCTATACTATGCACCTAGCCACGACCTCAAATATTCTGGTTGAAGTCCCCAGGACAAACCTCACAATAACTGGGTTTTCAGAAAGGAAAGGCTGGCACTGGGTCAGCAGACCAACCGCCCCACAACAGATCCTTGTGTCCTGACAGCCTCTTCCCCATCCTTCATTTATGCCTCTCAACCCCCACTGCCTGCATACCAGGAATCCTCCTCCTCTCCACACTCACGTCTCCAGATGGATATCCTCCAGGGATGACCTCTCTTGTCCAGCAGATGTCACCTCTTACTCTTTTTCTTACTTTAGATATGGTGTGTGTGTGTGTGTGTGTGTGTGTGTGTGTGTGTTTCAAAACAGGGTTATTCCATGTAGCACTGGCTGTCCTGGAACTCACTCTGTAGACCAGGCTGGCTTCTAATTTATAGAGATTCACCTGCCTCTGCTTCCCAAATGCTGGGATTAAAGACGTGTGCCACTGCCACCTATCTGGTTTATAAGTAGTAGAAACATCTCGTTGTGGTCTCAGTGGGTGGATAGTATCTTCTATTCTGCAGTGTTTTGGTTATGACTTGTGGTGGCTTGAAAAGGAATGGCCCCATAGACTCATTTGTTGGAATGCTTGTCCCATAGGAAGAGGCTTCATTAGAAGTGGCCTTATTGAAATAGGTGTGGCCTTATTGGAGAAGTGTGTCATGTAGGGGTGGGCTTTGAGGTCTTATATATGCTCAAGCTACACCGGTGTAACACAGTCTCCTGCTGCCAGTGGATCTAGGACTCTTGGATTCTTTGGTGCCATGTTTGCCTGGACGCGGCCATGCATCATACCATGATGATAATGGACTGAATCTCTGAAAACTGTGGGCCAGCCCCAATGAAACACTTTATATTAGGAGGCTGGAGTGATGTCTCAGATGCTAAGAGCATTGTCTGCCTTTCCAGAGGTCCTGAGTTCAATTCCCAGAACCCACATGGTGGCTCACAACCATCTGTAATGGGATCTGATGCCCTCTTCTGGTGTGTCTGAAGACAGTAACAATGTACTCATATACATACATAAATAAATCTTTTAAAAAGAGAGTTGTGTTGGTCATGGTATCTGTTCACAGCACTAAAATACAAACTAAGACACTTGTTCACCAAGAAACCTATTCCTCAGGATCTTGGTATTAAAAGTTGGGACCTTAGGCTGAAGAGATGGTTCAACAATTAAGAGCACTGGCTGCTCTTCCAGAGGTCCTGAGTTCAATTCCCAGCTACCACTCAGTGGCTTGCAACCATCTGTAATGAGATCTGATGTCTTCTTCTAGTGTGTCTGAAGGCAGTGACAGTGTACTCATATACATAAGGTAAACAAATATTAAGAAAAAAACCAAAGAGTTGGGAATCTTGATGATCCCAGTGGAGAGTGGTTGGGTCACCGGGTACTGTCCTTGGAATGAATTAGGGATGTTTTCATGGGATCCCAGTTTGCTGAAGCCAAACACTGGGTTGGGATGGAGTTATGATCCTTCTCTTCTAGTTACCCTATCACTGCCCCTAGGCCGGTACCATTGAGCTGACCTACTGTCTACTGCTTGGACATGGTCGTGACTCACTTGTGTGTCCCCATCATGACAAGCGCTCCATGTATCAGGCTCACAGAACCTTTTCTCTTCATGGCATCATGCTGATGAGATCCCGGTCACTAAGGCTCACTGAGCAAGTGGCTGTGTGACTGTACTTAGGGACGGGTGTTCTTCCTGTGGAACATACTTCCCTCCACGAACTGCTTGTTCTTGGTGGTAATCCTGACCTCCTTAATCTCGGTACGTGCAGGAGGAGACTGTGCAAGGTACCTGATAAGTACTTGCTGGCTGGATGGGTGCTGGGTGGATGGAGAGAGAAGAAGGAAAAATACAAGAGGAAGAAAGGAAGTAAATAAAAGTGAAGAGGGAAAAGTAAGAAAATTAGAGAAAGAAGAAAAAGAGCAGGTTTTTTTTTTTTTTTTTTTTTTTTTTTTTTTTTTAAAGCGAATAAAAAAAAAATTAGAAAAAAAGGATGGGAGATGACTCAGGTCAACAGCACTTGCTGATTGGCCAGTCAGGCCAGCCGAGGCAGTGAGCGCCATTGCTGATTGGCCAGTTGAGCCCAGCCGAGGCAGTGAGCGCCATTGCTGATTGGCCAGTCGAGCCCAGCAGAGGCAGTGAGCGCCATTGCTGATCTGCCAGTCAGGCCAGCCGAGGCAGTGAGCTCAAGGTTCACGGAGATTGCCTGTGTCCGAAGAGTGGGAGGGAAGCAATGGAGAAAGTCACTTGGCGCTGACCTCTGGCCTCCACACATGTCTGTATACACAGATGCACTCATATACTTTGGGGGGCAGCCTGTCACTGAAATGGAAGATGAGGAAGAGGGTGGAGAGAGCGTCGTGTTTGAGAGCGCTTGCTGCCCTTGCAGAGCAGCCCGGCTCGCCTGATTCCCAACACTTACATGGTAACCGGTAAGCAGCTGCTAACTCCGGCGATTCCCTCTTCTGTTTCTGCAAGCGCCACGCACATACATGCCGTGCACAATCATTAGTGAGCATAAAATAAAAAAAAATTTTTTTTTAAACAGAAGGGGGCTGGAGAGATTGCGGAGTGGATAAGAGCACCTGCTACTCCTGTGGAGGTGGGGAGGCCGGGGGGGGGGGGACGGCGGGGGGCTCAGCTTCCATTCCCAACGCTCACAGAGTGGCTCACAACTGTCTGGAACTCTGATACCCTCAGTGGCCCTCCACGGGCACACACATGTACACAGACATACACACAGGACAGGCAAACACTCATACATATAAAATAAAAAGAAATCTTTAAAACATGGCAAGGAGAAGGAGGAAAAGCAGAACAGAGGGGAAATGCCAAGAGAAGAGGGAAAGTGAGCTAGAGATCAATCGAGGAGTGGGTAAACGTCTCCAGGGCACTGGGGTTGGATCTGCAGGGACACAGCCACCATCTGTCCCCGCCCCTCAGACGGGTCAGCTCTGTGCTTGACTGGCCCCAGGCTCCCAGCTCCACTGTTCAAAACTCAGATCTATTTTTGTTTGTTTGTTTGTTTGTTTTTCAAGGCAGGGTTTCTTCTCTATATAGCCCTGGCTGTCCTGGAACTCACTCTGTAGACCAGGCTAGCCTCGAACTCAGAAATCCACCTGCTTCTGCCTCCCAAGTGCTGGGATTAAAGGCATGCAGCACCACTGCCCAGCCAGATCTATTTTTTCCATGTGTATATTGCAGGTGTGTGATAGTGCTCACGCATGCGTGTGCAAGTCCGTGAGGTAGCCGGAGACTCAGAGCGGTGGAAGCAGCTTTGCTCCTCCTGACTTGGGAAGTACGCAAGGCCTGCATGGAAAGAACAGGGCCCAGTGCCCTGTGAAAATGCATATTCTGTACCCATCCTTATAAAAAGCTGTTTTATAAAAAGCTGTCTTGGTGGGTGTGGACATCTGGGGTGGAGATGGCTGTTCCTTGAATTATCTAGGTTTGGTGGTGTTTCGGTATGGGGGATTGGGTCCAGAGCCTCTCACATGCTAGACAGGCCTGTACAACTGAGCGGCATCTCAGCTCTCCGTCATCCGTCTGTCCGTCCGTCCATCCATCCAACCATCCATCTATTTACTTACTTGCTTTTATTTTGAGACAAGGTCTCATAGAATTGCCCAGTGCCAGCCTTGATCCCTTGCTCTTCCTGCCGCAGCCTCTTTAGCAGCTGGGATCCCAGGCCTGCACCCCGCAGCCTGGCTTCAAGCTTAGCTGGAGCGCTGATGTCATTGCTGCCGCGTGCCTAATGCTCCGAACGTCTCGTGGCCATCGCAGAAAAATGTGTTGGCTTTTCTCAACGTAACCTACTCAAACAGATAATCTTATACAAAATTTTAACATGTGTTTGTTTATCTGGGGGGGGGCGGAGATAGAACCCAGACCCTTGCACATGCTAAGCACATGTGCTGAGCCACACCCACAGCCAGTGTTCATCGACATTAAGTCACACATGCAATGAAAACCAAGGGCGGCGTGGGAGCCCACGCTTTTTCCTCCGTCAGTTTCCGTGTGTGGCTTCCCTACTCGAGAGCTCAAGATAGCTGCTGAGGCTTTGCCGCCAGGTCTCGTGTTCCAGACAGAAAGAGGGTGGAGGGTGAAGCGCTGAGCAGAGGAACGATCTCTCAGCATCTGGTTTTTGTCTGCGCGTTAGAGGACGGACTTTCAGACTTGAGCCCACGGTCAGAAAGGTGTCAGGTGGTCACCGACGCTGGCAGTCGGCCAAGAGAAGCTGACCTAGTTGTTTTCCAGTTGAGTTCTCGGAATTTTATATTCTGCGCATGTGTGTGTGTGTGTGTGTGTGTGTGTGTGTGTGTGTATACAACAGTATGGCACATGCACAGATGTCAAAGGACAGCTTGGGCAAACCGGTTCTCCCCAGATGGTCTGAAATTCAGATTATCAGACTTGGTGGCAAGTACACCCTGCTGAGCCATCTTGGGACCTGAAACGGCCTAAAAGTCTTTATGATGCGCAAAGATTTCAGTGATGGGCCTCAGTTCTCAAGGTTTCGAATGCTCAGATTATGGATGTTTACCCATCTGTCAAATATCCCCTAGTCCAAAACATGTCTAACCTCAGAACACCCCTTTGGTCCCAAGCCCTCCAGATGAGTGCTTAGTCTGCACAGCGTACCGAATGAACCTATCAGGGACCTTATAAAGCTCCAACCCACGGAGTCCTCCCACGACAGCATCTGGTCCTGGAGATGACAGACTTGGGTTTACTTGCTAGTGTATGGCTTAACCTTTACCAGAGCAGAAGACCTCGGGGGAGAGGGGCCTCCTCAAGTCACACAGCCAGGGAACAGAGACAGTCCCTCTCATGTCAGTGTGCTTCTGGCCCCATACCATAGGGAGAGGAGCAAGCAGGGACATAGTACCTGCCCCGATTTCTCTTAAATGGATAGAAAGACAATAGATGTGTGTGTGTATGTGTGTGTGCGCGCGTGCACACACGCACACTAAGAACAGAGAACCTAACTCTGGGCCCAGCTTGGGGGCCTTGGTCCTGGAAAGGTCGGCCCTTCACAGAGAACTGCTCTTATGCTGCTCTGTCTTCTCCCATAGGGAGGATCTTGGTTTAGAAAGTCGGAAGAGGCCGGGCGTGGTGGTGCACGCCTGTAATCCCAGCACTTGGGAGGCAGAGGCAGGCAGATTTCTGAGTTCGAGGCCAGCCTGGACTACAGAGTGAGTTCCAGGACAGCCAGGGCTATACAGAGAAACCCTGTCTCGAAAAACAAAAACAAAAACAAACAAACAAAAAAAACCGAAGAAACAAGCAGTAGTGCCACACTTGGGAGGTAGAGGCAGAAGGATCTGTGAGTTCAAGGCCAGCCTGAACTACAAAGTGAGTTCCAAGATAGCTATGAATACACAGAGAAACCCTGTCTTAAAAATAAAACAAAACAAAACCAAAAACAACAACAACAAAAAGAGTTGGAGGAGGGTCTCCTGAGAGAACTGATACCCTGTGCCAGTCACATACCCCTGTGGCCAGACTCTTCCCTCACAGAAGCCCAAATATCCTCATCTCCTACAAGACTCCACAGGGCTCTTCATATACCCTAGGGCACGTCTTTGACGGGCCCTCCCTGCCCCCCCCCCCACAAGCCCAGGGAGTCTCCACACCCCAGCCCTGGCCTCTGCCCTCCCTGCCTCCCCTCTGCTCCTCCCTGCAATGCCCTCCTCGGCTGCTTCCCTTTCTCTCTCCCCTCTGCTCTCCTCTCTTCTCTGCCCTCTCTTTTCCCTCCCTCTCCTCCTTATTCCTGCCACCTACTGACAGACTGCAGCAGGAACAGCCCTGCACCCCCAGCCCCAGCCGTTTCCATGGATCTGGGCCCAATACAAACAGCCCAGGACCCCCCACCTTCAGCCTGGCCTTGGGAGGAAGGTTGGGTGGGCAGATGAGGTCATTGCCACAGGCCCCCCAGCAGGCCAACAGGCCGGTGAGGGGAGGAAGTGTTTGTTTGCTCTCGTTGCCCTGGCAACTTGCTGGACCCTTCCCCCCACTCTCATTCCTGAGCAGGCCGGCAAAGCTGTGGATAGGACCACTGCCCCTTTTCAGTCCATGCCTCGCTGTGCTGAGATCCCAGGCCATTATCCTGGGCTGCCAGGAAGGGGCTGTAAACCTTAACCCCACTTCCAGAGGTGGAGTTTGGAAAATGGAGACAAGACCATCTCTGCTGGGGGGTGTGGGGGAGGCTGAGGATCAGCCTGAAGCTCCACCTGCTGTCCCTGGGAGGCGGCACCTCTTTGGGGTTCGGAGCAGTGGCCAGGGGAGGGGGCGGGGGAGGGGGGCGTTGTTGGGGAGGACCCCTCTACAGAGGCAACAGGTTGGGGTCAGCTCCAATCTTCCAGGAGCTGAGCTCAACCATCCCTGGCAGGCGGTGGAAAGACGGACAGGACAAAACAGTGCCCCAGTGTGGCCAGTCTCCAAGCAGCTCCAGGGTCTCCAGGGAGCCAGGTGTGCATGTCTGCCCCAGGCCCGCCCCACAAAGTCACTGGCAAGTCCTCTCCAGTTCTCTTGTGTGCCGAGGGATCATAGAGAGAGAATCTCACAGATAGAGAGCCCCCAGCCCAGGTCAGACTAGGTCAACTCAGTCTCCAGAAGGCTGGGGGTGGGTGCACACAGGGTTCGTGTGCGTGCGCATGTGCAGGCAGGCTAGACCCCCAGGAATGACCCCGACCCAACCTGCTCACAACCGTCTACAATCAGCATGCCCCACCTTCCCCCTCCCCACCCTGACAGCAGCTCCTGTGGGAGCTTACCGTAAGCGACCTGGGGACAGTTAGGAAACCTCTCGGGGTCCCCATGCTCCACAACACACCCAGGGCAAACAAAGACTGCCACAGTCTATACTGGTCCCAGAGTTCAACCTTCTCTCAGGCTGCCCTTCATCTATCTCCTCTTGCTCCTCTCCTTTCCCTCCTCCTCTCCCTCCTCCGCTCTTCACATCTTCATTCCCGTCTCCTCTCCTCTCCACCTCTCCACTCCACCTTCATCCTTGGTGCCTGAAGTCAGCCTTACAGGCAAGGCGGGATCCAACCCAATACCTTCCCACTGTTGCACACTCAAGCCTTTCTGAGACATTACCTAAGTGCCTCCTTACCTAATCCCCCAGCCATCTCCCACTCCAGCCAGCCCCGCTGGGAGGAGAGCCAGATGCCTGCCTCGGCCCGGTCTCTGCTCAGGGAGTTGCCTGGGTGATCGCTGGCTGGCCCCTAGCACCTGCGTAGCCTAGGCTTGGGTCTCCGCCTATGAAAGACCCTGGGGTCACACCATTGAAGAATGTGTCTCATGGGACCCACCCCTTCTCTGCGTTCACTTGCTGGCACTTGTGATTGGATACCCTGTGCTCTAAGAACTGCTGGGGAATCTCTTCTCCAACCAAGAGTGGGAAGTGCCTTTTAGGATCCAGGGTGTCTTGGTCCACTTGGGGAAGTAACTCAGCGGGAGAGATCTTTCTTTCTGCCTCAGGGGTCACTGGAAGCCCGTCCACTGAGAAGCTCAGATGGGGGTAGATCTAGATCCTCACCAGGGTGGGTGGCTGTGCAAGGGAAAGACTGAGCAGGGGCTAGGAGGTGAGCTACAGCCAGCACTGTGTCCCTACTATACCCATATGCACACAGACATGCATGTGGCCATACATGCATGCAGACCCAATGAATCACACATACATCTGCACACATATATTCACAAAGGGACAAACCTATGGACACAGCCAAATAGAATCACAAGATACAGAGATGTGTGGACACAGACACAGGCCATGGCTCCAATGTATGCATACGCAAACACATACCGACACATATCCACGGACACAGCCCCTGTGAACATGTATAGACACTTCTGGGCACACAGACTTCGACATACACACATAGGCGTATTCGCATGGTCAAGTTCATAAACCCTGAAAGAATAGCTAGATGCCCAGGGGACCTTATGCATAAAAGAAAGGGCCTTTATAGCCGGCAGCCAAGATCCCAGGAGAATGACCAAGACCCCCGGGGGAGGGCACAGTTTACATGTCCAGGTGGAAGGACATCAGTCTTTCAGTGTCTGATCCTGTTTGTCCAGCAATTTCGCACAGACTCAGCCAGAGATCACAGGAGAGGCCCCAAGAAGCCTCTCAAAACCCCAGGAAGGAACTACGACCCCCCCACCCCTGCTGCTTGTCAATCAGAGTCCTGAACTCTGAAGGGGAACACGGCTGTCTGGTGGGGGTGTGTGTGTCAGTCTGTGACCAGAGGCTCAGTGAAAGTCCAACACGATCATCTTCCTGGAGCTGGGGCTATGGATATGGACATCTTGATCAAATAGCCAGTCCACAGTCTTCGGTGGCAACCTCCACCCTGAAGCTTATGTAAGCCCTGGGGCAGGATGGGGAGTAGAACATAGACCTGTGCTAGAGAAGTAGGTCACAGTGGCTGGGAGAGGGAGGAAAGGACTGAGAGCTAGGTAGCTACTTTGAGAGCACCCCAGACATAGGGCAGGCGGTCCCCCGCCATAGAACAGATGGAAAAGGGCTGTAGGAACCGAGCCAGAGGAGGTGTGGTAGCCAGAGGTGAAGGCTTTGACAGGAGGTAAAGGAGTAGAGAAGGCTTCTTTAGAGTGCCTTGGCTCCCACACAACCTTGATAGTGTGGGCAGAGACAAACCAGGGGTCTGGGGGTTATCAGCCTTCCAGAGGTTAGCAAATCTCTTTGCCCTAGGTCCTCAGAAAGGACCCTCCTTGTCCTGCCATTCCCCCACCTCTCCCTCCTCTCATGTTCTCCTCTTCCACCCTCTCCCCCATCGCCAGGTCCTCCCTTCTCTCCCCCATCCGGGCCTTACCCTTCATCCTCCCTGCCTTTCCAGGTCCCCCAGAGCCTCTGTGAAAGCAGCAGACTTAGGTTGTCTATAATTTAAAATACATTTATTTAGTGTTTCCACTTGTTTCTGGTTTTGTTACACAAAGCTGTTAAATAAATACATTCTCTGCACTCACTCAGGGTCACACCTACTCGCCACACAGTTGAGGTAGAGAAATCACAGGCTGCACAGGACTCCACACAAAGACAGCTCCCCTGTGTGTCCATCGCCAGGCGGGCCAGCAGTGCGCCTCAGAGCCGGCATAACCTGGGTGGCCGGCGGGAGCAGGGCAGCTGCTCACTCCACTGCCCATAGGAGAGAAGAGGATCAAAGAGGCTCTGGCCTGCGGGAGTTGCTTCATCCGGAAAGACGTTCTAGTATATATTTATACAGAAACAAACCAGCCGGCAGGCGTTTTCATTCTGCCTTGTTTTAAAAAATACTTTTCTGAATATTGAGGACATAGAGCTAAATGTGGTATTCGATAAAAATATTCTTCCTCTGGCCTGGTAGGCTCCTTCCCCCCCAGATCTGACAGAGCTGAAGCCCCAGACTGTGGTGGTCGTGTGACTGGGTACAGACATCTGTACGGGGCACGCGCCCACCCACCAGCCTCTGGATACTGCCACCCACAGGCATCCTGGGAAGGTGGCATTCATCGGTGGGCTATAGGAACCACAGGAGAATAAACTTTGCTATTTACACATCCAATGGGGACCAGAGGCCCTCATCCACATAAATAGGTTTCCTTTAAGACACAGTCCCACCACCACCCCAAGCCCGGGTCTTCTGGACCCCTGGTGCTCCAAGGCTGCCACTCCTTTCCTCAGTAGTGCCTGTCTTCATGTCCGCCACCTGCCCACACTCTAGCCTGCACTGCCATGGGTTCCCACAAACCTAAGGCTGGGCTTTCTGGGAGCCACAGAGTCACCATACTGCAGAGGGACACAGGCCAACTGGATGCTGACCATGCCAGCTCGGAATACACACACTCCCACACTCACACGACTCACGTACACACACTCACCACCAGCTCAGTGTAGCCACCTTTCCCCTGCAGAGACATCAGCAAGACCCGATGACAGCAGGCTGTGCCTGTCCCTCCATACCTCCCCTGGGGACACAGCAAGAATGGCTTCCTGAGATGGACAATCGAGAAGCTGACCCTGGCCCTGTCTCTGTGCCCGTGGCTCTGGTACCCCAGACCCCCAATCTATATCTGGCAACCTGGTCTCTGTGCCTGCAGGGCACAGCACAGGGACCCCTAAGGGTCTCTGACCCCAGGTAAGGGAGAATCAGGGAGTGGGCTTCCAGAAGACTTGCGGGCCATGGCTCGGTTCTATTGCTTCATTTCTTTCCAAAGGTGACCTTGATTTAGTGGTTTCAAACTAAAGCAAGCAGAGGGGGGTGGGTATGAAGGGGGGGGGAAGCAAGGGCTCCCAGACTGGCTGGACCGGGCCTGGGGCAGGTCAGAGGGAAAAGCCACAGATTAGGAGGTAAGGGGACAGGGAAAATAATAATTACTATATTAGTTAAATAATAATAATTTAAAAGTCACTGATACTCCAAGGAAGTGCTCAGGGTCAGAGGGCCGGAGGCTGTGCCCTGGAGATGGAGTGGCTGCCCTCTCCTAGTGGTTTGGCTCTCTGAAGACAGTGCTGGCATCAGGCTGCTGGGCCAGAAGGGCAGCCGGGGGATTCTGAAGGTGCACCTGCCCTCCAGCCTCAGAGGAAGCCAGGAGGCACCGAGGGCCAGTCAACACACGGGTCCCTGACAAGGGCTATACTGATGCGTCAGGGACAGAGGCTACTGAGAAAGCATTACTGCAACGCTCTCGGGTCAGGGGGGTGAGGAAGCTCAGGCCCAAGGCATAAGCTAAAGGTTGAGGAGGCCAGACGGGCCAGCCCCGCCCTCTGGGCCGGGAAACAGCCAACCAGCCGTCTGGATACCAGGGCCCAAGTGTGCTAGAGGCACCTCTCCTTCCTTGCAGACCTTTTCTGTTGTTTGTAACACCTGTGACCCACACAGCAGGACAGGCTGGACCTGCAAGGCTCACCCCATGCAGGTTAAGATCCTCTGCACTATGTGCAAAGCTACACTCCCTGCCGAAAGGCTGGCAGGGCCGGGAGTCAGCGGGAGTCAGCTCCTGCAGGTGTAGAATTCTTCTGGTGCTGTGTGCAAAGCCCACACCCCTTGTGGCGGAGCTGCAGGGCCTCAGGTCAGCCCTTGCAGGTATAGACCTCCTCTCTCTGTGTACACTGCCTGCACTCCACGTAGCAGCACCAGCGGACCTGGCATTGGCAGGGCCTTGTCACCACACGGCTCTGTGTGTTGTGGCCGCGGCCACAACAAATACTCTCGCAGTTCTTCTCACGGTGACACCGGCGGCCTGCCGTGCCAGGGGAAAAGCGGCCAGCCAGGCAGAAGCTGGGAGAGTCATCTAGGTGTACAAGCTCTGGTGTTCTGGGCAATGGGTCACTACCTCCTGACCCAGAGGCCCGGCCCCGCGGTGGGGAGATGGCGCCCGCCTCGCCGGTGGCTTCATTGGTAGTGCTGCCCACCTTGAGAGAGGTCTCATATTTGTGTTTTAGGTGCTTGCCCACCTCGTGGAAGGGCGCTAGCTGCCGCCAGCAGGTCCGCACAGTGCAGGAGCCAGACACTCCATGGCATTTGCACGTGGTCTCCACTCCAGCCTTTATCACCTGCAAGGGGACAGGGGATGGGAACATGAGGAGCACGCCAGAAAGACCCAGAAGCATCGGAGAGGCTGCAACCTCAGCCCAGGGGGGCCCACTCGGCAACCCTCATGCAGACTTAGACCAGAGCCTGGCCAGCAGGGGGCAGCACTGTCCAACACACAGCTGTCCAGCTACTAGGATCACAGGCTGGCTCTTTCCCCTCCAAGTGAGACTGCCAGGGGAACGGAGGTCCTAAGGCCAGCATGTTGACGTCCAGGATGCATCTCTATGAACACAGCCCGGTCCCTGTCCCGTTTGAGACGCTTCCTGCCTACCCTTACACCATCCCTGCCCTGCTGTCAACAATTACAGCCTTGTCAGTCTCCTACTAATCTCAGCATGCTGCTCGTAGGATGGGTGAAGACAAGGATTCCCCCGGGGCTGTCTAGGCTGACCACAGCCCTCCTGAGTGCAGACCTCCAGTAGACCTGACTCAAGCCCTACCCACTGAAGGGTCAGCCTGGGAGGGGCATGGGTATAGATGCAGAGAGAGGTTGTTAAAAATGCTTCAAATACGGATAACGGCTTAAGAAAATGCTGCACCTTCCAGGGCTAACTCCCCGGGCGAAGAGGCTGCACCCCTCACCCCATGGCCACAGGTAGGAGCAGGCATGACCGAGCACCACAATTCCAGATCTGGTAAACTGCCAGGGAACCCTGACTAGACCTTTCCCTTCTCGGGATTTAGGGCTCTGCCTGAGGAATCTCCTGCCTGGCCTCTCATGCCCAGGTCTCTCCAAATATTGATTCAAATCTTAGAGTTGTGGGATAGAAGAATGGGGGGGGGAACCCTCTTCCCAGGAGGGCCCTCAGCCACGGCTGAGTTCTCAAGCTCGCCCCCTCCCCCAGAGCGTCCATTGGAGAGGGATTAAGAAGTATGGCTACCTTCTCACTCTCCTGCCAGGCAACCGGAGAGTCCCACTTAACCATGCTTTTCCTGAGAAACCAGGACAGATTTAATTAAAGCGCGGCGGCCTGGGAGCGGCAAGCTGATGGGGCACGTTCACACATTCTGACTTTTCATTAATAGCTCAAAAGGGTAAGGTGGAGGGAGGGTCCGGCACGAAAGAAAAGCACAGCCTGGCCACGGAGATTGAATCTGCCCTCCCCGGTTCCCTCCCCGCTAGGCCTGGGAAGGCACCGGTTGGAAAGGAGGCAGACCAATCCTTTAATAAGTGGGGGATTCAGAACTCCAATTACTCAATAACAAGGCGCTCAGGGCAGGACTAGCTCTAATTACCTTGCTGTCCTCCCCAGACTGGAGATGCAGAGCCAGGCAAGGGGAGGAGGAAAGGCCCCCAGCTCCTGTGGGAGGTATGGACCCTGCTTTCCCAAGCCCAGGCTAGAGTTTGGAATTTGGGTCACTCAGAGATGAGGTGGAGGGTGTGAGGGGCTCTGTCTTGTTCCCATCCAGCACCAGGTAACCAGGGGCAGCAGACTTGTGAGTGACATCTAAGACCTTCAAGAAGCCAGCCACCTCCAGAGCATGGAGCACCTCCAGAGCATGGAGCACCTCCAGAGCATGGAGCACCTCCAGAGCATGGAGCATCTCCAGAGCATGGAGCACCTCCGGAACATGGAGCACCTCCTGAGCATGGAGCATCTCCATGCCTGCAGCCCACAACTCCCCAAAAGCCTACCAGAGAGCTAAGAAATCCTTTCTTTTTCTTTTTCTTTTTTTTTGTTTGTTTTTGTTTGTTTGTTTTTTGTTTTGTTTTGTTTTGTTTTTCGAGACAGGGTTTCTGGTTGTCCTGGAACTCACTCTGTAGACCAGGCTGGCCTCGAACTCAGAAATCCACCTGCCTCTGCCTCCCAAGTGCTGGGATTACAGGCGTGCACACCACGCCCGGCTCAGAAATCCTTTCTTTTGCTTGTTTTAAAAGTCGGGTCTCTATCTTCCAGAACAAACTTGGCCACAGACAACACTGGGCTCGGGTGGATGGCTCCTGCACCCTCAGCTCCTCCTTGGGGCCTCCCATCTACTATACTGTGGCTGCTCGCTGTTCTGTGGTGACTCTGCCAGTCACTCTGGCATTTGGGATACAAACTGCCAGCCTCTGGCGCAGACTGTCCACAGAGACTCCCCAGGTCCTTGACTTGCCAGAAACCGACAGAGAGAGCAAAGGCTCTTCCCAGAACTACACAAGGTACCCTCCTTGACTAGTGACCTCATCTAAGCAGGGTTCCAGGACCCTAGCTGGCACTGCGTGGCTAGGACAGGCAGTTCCTGCCTCCTCCCAGCCCCCAACACGTACTGTCCTCCACCCACTGCCCCTTACTCCAGCCCCCCTGCACCCAGCCTCTCAGCTGCCCTATCCAGGTCTTAGACACAGCAATGCCCTCGCCTGCCCTGTGCCCCACCCAGCTTGCCTTCACACCCACGAGGTTGTTGTGGAAGTCCACTCGGGCTCGCAGATCCTTGCTAGACCGCCGGCCCAGGAACTCCTTGACGAACTTGCTGCTGTATTTGAGGTTGTCCCCGCAGCCGCCCCACTGCCAGGCCTCACGGTTTTCCAGGTCAGGCGCCTCGTCACAGGTGCAGCGCTCCATGCGGCCTGCGCTGCAGGCCTTGGCCAGTGCATGCGTCAGGCCCGCGGAAGAGATCGCGTAGAGGAAGGCAGTCTCCTTGAAGCCTGGGGACAGCGGAAGAGTTAGAGAGGCCCAGTAGACAGGCAGGTCCAGGAACTGCACAGCGCATCTGCCCACGTCACCTGTGCGCTGGCTAGGCAGGGTTTGGGGTACTGTGCCTCTGAGGGCCTTCGGCAGGCGTCTGGAGGGAGGTGCTGGGGTTGCAGCAGTGTGGGACAGGCTGGGGAGTGGGTAAGCTTCAGAGCTTACTGTGGTGCCTCTAGTGTAGTGGTCAGAGATCTCATTCAGGTCCCCCATGTCTTGGCCTGTCCTGGGGTCCTTGGCAAATCTAGCCTTAGACTTCTCGTTCTCAACTAACCTGTCTATCATCTGCCATCCATCCGTCTATCTGTCCGTCTGTCCATCCATCCACCCATCATTTATCATCTATCTGTACATTTCTCATTATCTATCCATGTCTACCTATCATCTATTTATTATCAATCATCTACCTATGCATATAGATTGGCAAGTACTCTCCCACTGAGTCACAGCCCTATCTCAGGTCTCCAGTTTTTAAGGCTATGAGGAGATTCTCAGGAGCCCCTGTACCCTGTGGAAGAAGGGGCAAGGAGGGTTTGCCCTGTGCCCGAGGCTTCCAGTCAGAGCGGAGGGTGTGCACACCTGACAGGGTGAGCCTGGGGGTGGAGGGGGGCAGGGCGGGTATGGCTGAGGGAGGCGAGCAGGGCGTACCTCGCTTGAGCAGGCTGGCTCGGTAGCGGCCCTCCAGGGTGCAGTTCCAGCGCTCGAAGCGGAACTGGTACTGGCACTCCAGGGCGCTCATGCTCACGGCCTCCACCAGTGTCTCGGCCACACCCGGGTCCCTGCGGCACATGCGGCGCTGCTTGCGCTCCAGCTTCAGCCTGTCACAGGCCTTGTAGTGTGCCTGGGCTGCGGCCTCCGTCTCCAGGGTCAGAGGGAGTATAGTCAGGGGTTCGCTGCCTGTTAGCCTGAGGACAGAGGGGAGAGGGGGTGAGCCCCCGTCACAGGGTGGGGAGAACAGTCTGGCCTGAAGTGTCCGAGGGTCTCCCTGGGGACAGAGGAGCCAGTGCACTGAGCCAAGTCAGAGAGGTACAGAAGTGGTGAGATGGACGTGTCCGACCCTAGGGAACCCAGAAAGAATTGGGCAGTGCATAGAGACCTTCCCTGAACCTGCTCGCCCTCGCATCTACCAGCACTGCCCTGTTCCCTACACAATGTCTGGGGACTCCTGTGTAACCCAAAGTCCTCACAGCTGCCCAAGACATGGCCTCTAAAAGGTATGTCAGTGTCCAGACAGTTCCAGCTGGTATCAGCATTGATAAAGACCAGTCCCCAGTCACATCCTCAAGAGAGTATCAGTGTATGACTACAGAGTGGGAAAAAAGGGCCAGGGCAAGGACCCCACACTCCCCTCCTCCCCAATTTGGGGATCCCAGTACCGGCCATGAGTGTCCCGGGCTCCCTTCTCCCCCCTGACCCCCCGGAGCCTGGCTGGGATAGTCTCTCGGCCTCAGGACCTCTGGCACACTGGCGAAGCAGGCTCCGAACCCTCCCCTTTAGCGCACCTCTGAGATCTATGTGTGGTGCTGGCTTCTGAGAGCGTGTTTCATCACAGTCCCATTTAGGTGCCAGGATAGCATCTACCCTACTGGATAGGGTCTACTCTAGGAGTTCAGAGAGTCCTGACAGGGCCTCAGGGGTACAGAAGGGTGTAGTGGGCACTAGAAAGAAGGAAATTGTCAACTGAAAGCTCTAAAGGTTAGAGAGAGACCTAGGCTCAGAGAAAGCTGTGAGGCAAGGGCCAGGGCCCAGTCACAGAAGCCTTGACTCGTCGAAGGCTAGAAGTGGAGCTCAAAACTTTGGGAGTCCTCCAAAGGAGCTGGGCAGAGCATCCCTCAGAGAACTTTATAATAAAATGTGGGCCTTGCCCACCAATTCTGCTTACACAGATAGCTCCAAGCTTCTGCCTCTCAAACACCAGAGGCCTCAGGTCAGCGCCCGCCAAAGCGGGGTCAGGGGAAGGCTGGGGAGCCAGACCCGGGGATGCCAGCGCTATGAGAGCCAAGGAACTCCCAGACTGGACAGCGCTGTCTTCAGACAGGCTTGGAGTTCTTATGCTCAACACGGAACAGGAAGGTGTCAGCCGGCCATCTTCCTATCACCGGGACACCCCATCCAAGACAACCCATGGTCGTGGCCTTGAAGAGGGGACCAGGGACTAGGTGCAAACATGCAGCTGGAGTTTAGGACCAATAGAGGGGACAATAACAAGCTGCCAAAAAGGAGGAGGAGGAGGAGGAGGAGGAGGAGGAGGAGGAGGAGGAGGAGGAGGAGGAGGAGGAAGAGGAGGAGGAAGAGCAGGAGGAAGAGGAGGAGCATGAGGAGGAGGAAGAGCAGAAGGAGAAGAGGAACAGGAGGAGAAAGAAGAGAAAGGAAGAAAGGAAGGAGGGAGAAAAAAGGGAGACAGGGGATAGTGTGTCACGTCCTCTGATGCCTGGACAGCCTGGACACGCCCAGACAGCATCAGCTCATGCTCTGCCCGAGAGAACTGAAGACAAGGTGCCCCTGAATTCTTGGGCAAACATGTCTCACCATGTAAACAGGGACTTGAGGGGGCCAGGGTCCCTGTCTGGGCCAGCCTGTTCCTCTACTGCCCTGTTGGGGCTGATTTGTCTCAGAACTCTTTTTTACTCTGGGCGGGCTCAGTGCAGACATCTGGAAAGGCGTGTCATCAGAACAGCATGCAGGGCCATGGGGACGGGGCTAGGATTTGGGAGTTTGGAGCACTTGATATGGGAGGGCTTGGAAGGAGGTAGGGACCATAAGGGGAAGATTCTGGGAGACCAGCGTCAAATGCAAAGGCAGCCACAGAGGTACTGGAAGGGAAGCCGAGGGGGCATAAGACAACGCTGGGAGGGAGGCTTTCCTTCCTCGTGACTGAGTGCAGGTGTTTAGGTGTGAATGGATCCAAATACCTAAAAGGACTAAAAACCTTCGGGGTGTTACAGACGGCACAGAGATAAAAGGGTAACAGACAACCTGGGAAGCTGTTTGCAACTTATTTTTCAGAACAAAACCAACTCCAACTCTATGAGAGTGTGTGTACCTGTGTGTGTGTGTGTGTGTGTGTGTGTGTGCGCGCGCACATGTGCCTGCATGTGTATGCATAGAAAGGACTGTGGAGACATATCTCTTCTTATAAATGAATAGCCACAGGAAGTAGACAGAAGTAGCACTCATACATATGCTGTGCTTCGAGTGTGAAAAGTCCTCCTGGAGCTCACGCTTTACACATGTGGTCTCTAGCTGGTGGCAATAACTGGGGGGGGGGGGCTTCAGAAGCGTCAGGAAGTATGGCATGGCTGGCAGGCATAGACTATAGGGGTGGCCTCAGCCGGTTAGCTCAGCCCTTGGTTCTTGTCACATTCTTTGCTCCTAGGCCGAGTGATGTAAGCAGCCTCCGCCATCCACCACGCCGCTCCGCCACGCTGCTCCGCCACGCCTCACCCACTACCGTGGATGGAAACCCTCTGACGCGGCGAGCCTGAGCACACCCTCCTTTCAGCTGTTTCTGTCGCGTGTTTTGGTCACTGGGACACAAAAGTCACTAACGCCGGGCGTGGTGGCGCACGCCTGTAATCCCAGCACTTGGGAGGCAGAGGCAGGCAGATTTCTGAGTTCGAGGCCAGCCTGGTCTACAGAGTGAGTTCCAGGACAGGCAGAACTACACAGAGAAACACTGTCTCAAAAAAAACAACAACAACAAACAAAAAAAAAAGTCACTAACACAATAAAGGACAATACTATGTGTCCCCAAAAGTTAGAAAGATTTTGAACAAGGAAAACCTGGGGTGATTTACAAAACAATGTTTTAGTTTACCCCAACTTCAAAACCAGACAACACTTATAACATGACACACCACATTCATGCACATATGAAAACCTTGTGGATTGCCCCTTAGTATGCTCATTCTTTTATGTATCAATTAAAACATAAAGAAAATAGCTGGGTAGCGGTTCTCAGCACTGGGGAGGCAGAGGCGGGTGAATCTCAAGCCCAACCTGATCTACAGAGCAAGTTCCAGGACTACACAGAGAAACCCTGTCTCAAACAAAACAAAAACAAATAACCACGTGCAGCGGCACAGGTCTGTCGTCTTGGCCACTCAGGAGCGTGAGGAAGGAGGGTTACGAGTTCAGTGTCATCCGGGGCCAAAGGGCAAGACCCTGTCGGGGAGAAAGGAAAGAGAGGGGAGGAGGGAAGAAGAAAGAAGGTGAGGAGGAAAGTTTGAGGTACAGAAGATTTGTGCTAGCTAATTTTAGATCAACTTGACACAAGCTAGGATCACAAGAGGGGGGTACCCCAAGTGAGAAAATGCCTCCAGGAGATCAGCTACAGGCAAGTCTGTAGGACATCTTCTTAGTGATCAGTATGGGAGGGCCCAGCCCACTGGGGATAAGGCCACCCCTGGGCTGTGGAACCTGGGATCCCTAAGAAAGCAGGCTGAGCAAGCCATGAGGGTCGAGCCAGTAAGCAGCACCCCTCCACTGCCTCTGAATCAGCTCTGGCCTCAAGCTGCCTTCCCTGGGTGAGTTCCTGCCCTGACTTCCTGATGATGGGGGATGAGGAGGCATAAACCTAATAAGCCCTCTCCTCTCCGAGTTGCTTCGGACATGGTGTTCTACCACAGCTATAGTAACCCTAAGGCAAGGTCCCCGTTTACAAGTGTTTGACTTTACGATGACATGAAAGTGACAAATCGGGCAGTGGTGGCGCACGCCTTTAACCCCAGCACTTGGGAGACAGAGTCAGACAGATTTCTGAGTTGAAGGCCAGCCTGGTCTACAGTGAGTTCCAGGGCAGCCACGGGTGCACAGAGAAACCCTGTCTGGGGGGGGGGGGAACCAAACCAGAAAAAAAAAAGTGACAGGAATCCAGGAGAGAACCTCCTGCGGACTCGCTTTCTTCCCGCTCCTGTGTTGGCACTGTGCAGCATGAAGCCCCTGGCAGCTGGTCCCTGGATCCTCAGAGATGCCCGGAAGTGACACAGGCAGTCAGCTTATGATGAAATGGCCTTAGTGTTGATCCTGCCCCAGTAAGCCAGGCTTCTGGGTGTGTGCAGCGGGCTGGTCTGAGCTGCCCGTTCCACGCATTATGGCTTATGGCATGCCACATGACACTTATGACATGACACGCCACAGGTTTCTCAGGCCATAACCTAAGTCAAGGGGCGACTGTGCCACACGGCCCTCACAGGTGACGGTAGAACGCAGTGCTAGTGAGCGTTTGAGAAAGAAGTAAGAAACGGCTGGGTGTGCCTGACCCACTGTGCCCTGTGCCAACACCAAGCCCACACAACACCCCACAGATGGCATGCCCAGCAGCCTGCGGACAGGCTTGAAGACAGAGGAAAACACACTCAGGACAGGCCACCTGGGGAGGGGAAGCACATTCTTCTCCACACAGCTGTGTGTGCATCCCGGGGCAGAGATGGCTTCTCCACAAACACAAGGCAAGTGCCTGCCTATATGACTCCCCGCCCAGAGGTTGTGGCCCTGCAGCCCAGACAGCATCCCCCGTATCCTGTCCTGGCATGGCATAGGCCTTGTCCACCGGACCAGCTGCCTGCCACACACAGAGCACCTGCTGCCAGGCTCAATGCAGCTGCCGCCCGGCCCTGGTGGTGTCTGGCCTGACGTGGCAGACAGAGCCAGCTGCACAGCGCAGCACAGCCACCCAGCTGGGCACACGCATCTTTCCAGGCCTCAAGAGAAACCCGGAGTTTCTCCTGACATGATTTTCTGGGCAACCAAAGTCCTTAACTCAATCACATATCATGTCTGTTTCTCCATGATTCTATTTATTCTCCCTATCTACAAACAGGCTCTCAGCATACAGATAGACAGACATGCAGGCAGGCATGCACGCACGCACATGCATGTGCGTGTGTACACACACACACACACACACACACACACCCCAACATTACAGTGGTTTAGCGGGCTGGAGATGCAGATGCACATCAGCTGACAGTGTCTGCTTGTCGTGCACAAAACCTTAGTTCTATGAACCAGGCATGATGGCACACACCTGTAATTCCTGCACGTGGGAGGTAGAGGCAGGAGGAATAGAACTCAGGCTCACCCTTGACGACATATTAAGACTGAGGCCAGCCCAAGCAACATGAGAACTGTCTTAAAAGAGATAGTTCAATGGCTTAGAGCACTCACTGCTCTTGCAGAGGACTGAAATTCAACTCCCAGAATGCATATGGAGGCTCACAATCATCCGTAATTCCAGGGGATCTGACACCTCCATGGGCACCAGACATGTCTGGTACACATACATATGTGCAGACGAAATACATAAAAAATAAAATAAATCCCCAGAAGCTCTGAATACTCAAGACACAATTAGCAAATCATATGATTCCCAAGAAGAAGGGAGGAAAGGGCCCTGGTCCTGAAAAGACTTGATCCAGTATCATAGGGGAGTACCAGGACAGAGAAATGGGAGGGGATGATTGGGGAATGGGCAGAGAGAAGAGGACTTATGGGACATATGGTGAGGGGGGAACTGGGAAAGGGGAAAGTATTCGGAATGTAAACAAAGAATATAGAAAATAGAAATTTAAAAAATTATAAAATAAAATAAATAAAATAAAATAATCTAAAAGCAGCAGCAGCAAACAAAAAGTAGATTATAGGCATCTAAATACTAGTCCTAAAACTACTAAAATACAGAGGGGGAAAAAAGTCACTGATCTTGGTAGTTTTGTTTATTGTTGTTTTAACATGACCCTAAAAGCACACTGAATGGAAGTCAGGACCATGAAAGTAAGATGTATCTACAGAGCAAGGAAGCAATCAGCAGGGAAGAGCTACTGCAGAAGAGGAAACACTCGGAGTAGGGTTTAGTATCCAATTCAGCAACCAGAAATAACCACTTGAAAAGCAGGCCCTGGGCAGACTCAGTGATTAAAGCGCTCTGTTCTTCCTGAGGACCTAGGTTCAACTCCCAGCACTCCCGTGGCAGCTCACAGCAGTCTGTAACTCATCCAAAGGGATGCGACGCTCTCTCCTGGCCTCTGTGGGCACATACTTCCAGGCAAAACACCAGTACACATAAAAGTCAATCAATCAATCAATCAAACAAACAATCAATCAAATAAAACTAGCCAAAGAACCTAGATGACTCAAAAACAGGCATACACACAAGGAAAATAATCCTTGTCCCTCATCATCAGGGAAATGCCAGTCAGAACCTCAATACCTCATTACAGCATGTGGGGCTCTGACCACCACTGGAAGGGATAGAAATTAGTACAGCCATTGCAAAAGGAAGGTTCCTAAAACCAAAATGAAACCAGAACTGTCCTGATCCACTGACTTAAGTCGCCTTCATCTTGTTATAAGACAGCATGATCAAGGCAAATGATAGAAGAGTTTATTGGGGGCTCACAGTTCCAGAGAATGACTCCATGATCATCATAGCAGGGAGCGTAGCAGCAGGCAGGCAGGCAGGCAACAGGCAGGCAGGCAGCAGGCAGGCAGGCAGGCACGGTATTGGAGCAGTAGCTGAGAGCTTACATCTTGAGGCACAACCCAGAAACGAGGCAGAGAGCTAACTGGAAAAGGCAGGAGGTTTTGAAACCCCAAAGCCCGCCCCCAGCAACACACCTCCTCCAAGAAGGCCACGCCTCCTAATTCTTCCCAAACAGTTCCACCAACAGGGGACTGAGTATTCGGACATATGAGCCCATTCTCATTCAAACCACCACTCCAGCTACCCTACTCCTGGGCATGTGTCTGAAAGACATGAAGTCACTATGTCAGAGACCCCTGCATCTCTGTGTTCACACTCACAAGAACAGAGAAATGGAAGCATCCTTGGTGTCCAGCAACTTATATGCAGATAATGAAAGCAAGGCGCACCCACATCCTGGAGGAGATAGGGTCATTTATGAGGACCTGAAGACCATTATTCTAGGTGAAGTGAGTTGGACACAGAAAGACAAGTACACCCATATGCAAGGAGAGAAGCTCAACTCGGAAGTAGTAAACGGAGGTTACCAGGTGTGCTGGGAGGTGGCTGGTCAAGAGATACCAAATCTCAATGAAACTGGAGGAGGACGCTCAGGAGGCCTATCTAGTGCACGGTGACCATAGCAACCCTGGGAGCACGCTGTGCACAGCCAGAGGTCCGTGTAGAGCAGAGAGCTTGGCAGTGCCCACCCTCATAGAGCAGGCGGAATGCAGGCTCTGGAACACACAGAGGTCACCTTTGATATGCCCAGAGACGCACAGCTAGTTCTATTTTTAATTTCCCGAGGAATGGCCTGTTTTATGCTCTCACTAATGGTGCCTTTTCCACCTCGATGCCATTTTCCCCCTTTGCTTCCATAGAGCAGCGAGAGCCCTCGGCACACACAGTGTTATGGCCTGTCGCCCACACCCAACCTCCCCAGCCCACAGCACTGTGGTCTCTGGCTGACCTGTTATAGCAGCAGGTGTAAACACACAGCCATGCCCTCTAATAGCTGACGGCAAGCCAGTCAAGTCAACGCCACAAGTTTGTCATCCAGATGTAGCCAGCCTGGCACGAGGATAGCCCCAGAAGACAACAGAGAACAGAGAGGCAAGAGCTAGGACCAGTGCCCACGCATGTGCCCAGACTGTGAACTACATCATGATCATGAGGCAAGCTAGGGGCAGTGAGCACCTTCCCAGTTTATACGAGGCTGAGCTGGCCATCTCTGTCACTCAAAACATCTTGACATCACCCCCATCCATGGTGAGACCCCGACACACTGGAGAGGGCACAGCATCTCTCTCTTGAGTTTCCTTCAGGCTTATGGGTGGAAGCCACACATAACCAAATGTCGCTTGCATCTCTGGGAGAGTGAGCATCCCCCTTTCTCTGTAAAGGGAGGCTTGGAAACATCCAGCTTTGACAAAACCTCCGTTCTGAGTTTGAGCAAAGCTTAGAGAACATACTTTCGTCAGGATACCTCTGGCAGAAGCATGGCTAGACTCTGCCGGGGACTTTCACCTGTGTGCCTTTCTTTTCCATGTTCTTCCTGTTGAGCCTTGGTTCTCAGAGAACCTTCTGCCGATCTTCCCTGAAGAGATAACATCAGGTGGAAGGATCTAAGATCGTCAGGAACCAACCCACTGGAACAGCTCCACTCAAATCCGCCACCTCTTGCCACCCCCAGCTCTCTTACTGGGAGATAAATCACCTACCATAAAAACCCAACCTTTAAACACTGTTGATGTATTATTCACAGATATATCAATCATCAGCATCAGATGTAGGCCTTCCTCCAAAACTGGATATAGTGGTGTACACCTTTAATTCCAGTATTCAAGAGATGGAGGCAGGCAGATCTCTGAGTTTAAGACCAGCCTGGTCTATAGTTCTACTTTCAGGACAGACAGGGCTACACAGAACCCTGTCTCAAAAACAAAACAAAACAAAACAAAAAAGCAAAACACCACCAAACTAAACCAAATAACAAAAGACAAAAACAAACAAAAGCCCCTCCACCTTACTGCTGACAACTTACAGTTAACAAACCACTTTACTTCCTGGCTAGATGGATTTATCTATCAATTCAGAGTATTATTTTATATACAAATATATGTGTGTGCATGTGTGTACACATATGTGTGCAGGTTCATGTACAAAAAAATGTCCACGGATTGAGGCCAGTGGTCAACACTATACTTTCTGTAACTGACCTCTACCTTATTTTTTGAAAAAAAAATCCATATTTATTTAGTGGCTGAAGAGATGTCTCATTTGTTCAAAGCACTTACTGTTTTGATACATAACCCAGGACCTGTTTTGGTTCTTGTGGGTGTGTCCTTGGGATAGAATTGCTGGGCCAGGAAACTGATTCCCAGCACCATCATGGCGGCTTACAACTGTCTGTAACTCCAGTTTCAGGAGATCTATCATCCTCTTCTGGCCTCCATGGGCACTTTATATATGTGGTACACATATATACATGCAGACAAAACACTAATACACATAAAAATAAGTAAAAAATTAAATGTGTGGGGGTGTATATTTATGTGCCATGGTGCATATCTGTGACTTGCAGATGTCAACTTTTTTCTCTCTACTATGTGGGTCTCAGGAATCAATCTCAGGCCACCAGGTTTGGCAGCAAGCTCGCTTACATGAGCCATTTGCCAGCCCTCCTCCTCCTCCTATTTTCAGACAGGGCCTCTCACTGAATCGAGAGCTAGTCTATGAGAGCAGGCTGCCTGGCTAGGAAGACTTAGAGCTCTTCTAGTGTCTGCTTCCCCAACACTAGGGTTCCAGGCATACATCACACCTGCATTTGGACGTGGGTCCTAGGGGATCCAGGTCCCTGTGCTCGCACAGCAAGCCCTTTACCAACGGAGCCACTTAACTCTGAGTATTTCATCTGAATGGAGCCAGGCGACAGCAGCCCTTTGTGCCTGGTTCATTTCACTAAGTCACACTCTTGGCTCTTCCACGCTGAAGAATACTGAGTTGTTTTCTTCAGTTGGAAACATTCCCTTGTGTGGAAGGACATCTTGCTTATTTATTCATTGATGGATGGGCCCTTGGATTGTTTCGGCTCTTCAGAGGTCATGTGGACCTGTTTTGGTTCTTGTGGGTGTGTCCTTGGGAGAGAATCGCTGGGCCAGGGACTTTCCAGGAACTGTCAGGATGTCCTCCAAGGGAGCCGCCCCTCCCGACATCCTCAGGCAGGGTTTCTGAGTTTTTCTGGCCCTTCATCAGGGTGAGCTGTCACCTCTGCAGCACACTGACCTTAGGGAAATGACACCGCCTCTGTCAATGGTCTTCCCGTGACCGTCTCTGTGTTTGGCTTTGAAAACTTTCATTCCTGCTGATGGGACGCTGCGCAGTGCGTCCGAGCCTCGCTCTACCTCAAAATTAAGCAACTGTCATCGCTCCTGTCAGTGCTAACCTGCAGCTCCAGCCCCGGGCCCCAGAAAGCCACACGGGCCCAAGTCACTGATATAAAGCCTGAATCACAGCCTCGCAAGATCATAGAGCGCTCGAGGTATAGCCTCAAGAAACAAGTCACAGCACTGAGTTCCAACACAGTGCCCAAGCCATGGCCTCAAATCATCACAGACAGACTGAAGCTCCACAGACCAACACGGAGCCAGAATCATGGCCCCAGAAAGTCATGCAGGGTCTGAGCTGTAGTTTTAGCTTACCATACAGAATCTGAGTAAGAAGCATAGATAGATCAAAACAGATCCCGAGTCACAGCCCGAGTTTATCCTACAAAGCCTGAGTCAGTCTGATACAGAACCCAGTCAGACTCTGGTCTGATACAGAACCTGATTTCCAATCTCACCACCAGGCTGAACTCCCACTGTCTCCTGAGGTCACTATCTCCTGAGATCCCCCGCTGTCTCCTGAGGTCCCCCACCGTCTCCTGTGGTCCCCCACCATTTCCTGAGTTCCCCCCTCTCCTCAAGTCCCCCACCGTCTCCTGTGGTCCCCCACCATTTCCTGAGTTCCCCCCTCTCCTCAAGTCCCCTACTGTCTCCTGAGGTCCCCCCACTGTCTCATGAGGTCTCCCACTGTCTCATGAAGTCCCCCACCATCTCCTGAGATCCCTCACTGTCTCCTGAGATCCCCCACTGTCTGTGCCTCCTCATCCTCGTGTCCTGGTGGCTGTCTCACCAGGAGCCTTCATCACACTGCTCTGGACCACTCTCCCTCAGCTCAGCTTTACCATGAAGTCCTGACCCTATAAGGTCCAGGGCCTTGGCTTGCTGTTCTCGTTCTTACATACCATCCATTTTCAACCTTTTGTTTGTTTGCTTGTTTCAGTGTAGGGATCCCTCCCCCCACCTCCCCTCCACACTTTCATAGTTAACACCCGCCTCACTTTCCGCTCTCCTAGGCAGGAGGTTGTCACTCACCCACGCCCTTGCTAACGTAGGTCACCTGTCACGCTCTTGCCACCAATGATATGCTATTATGTTCCTTAGGTCCAGCTCAGGGCCGAGGAAACATTGAGTTACAGTCGCACTGTCTCACCTGCCACTTCTCAGAGGCCATTCTCTGTCCCTCTAGGGATGGGTGAGCCTGCTGAAAGTGAGTGTCAGCCCCTTGGCCCTCAGGAACAACGTGCCATCTGGGTCCGGCTCTCTCTGGCCCCTCTCACAACTGTCTTCAGTATTCCCAGATGTACCAGGAATACATTCCTACGAAAAGTACTCTTATTCCCTGTCTGAGTTTTATCCACTCACCATTTCTTGAATCTTCTGCATGGTTTTATTTTGGAAAGCATTGCTCTTTCCCTTGGAGCATCAGCCCTGTCCAGCTCCCTCCCCTGCTCTGGACCTTCCCAGCAGGGAGCCAGTTCCCCTGTCCCACATCTGTCTGCCTCTCCACCAGCTCTGGGTAATTTCTTCTGACCGGCTCCCAGTGTGCTAATTCTCTTCAGCTGTTTTGAATCTGCTTCTCAATCCATCTGTCACTGGCCCTTTCCCCGCCCCCCTGGTTGTTTGGTGTTTCCAAAATGCTGGGTCAGTTTTTTTGTGGGTTCGCTCTGTACAGAGATTCCTAACCTATCTGCTTTCACTGGAACCCCCCATTTCCCCCCCCCCTGCAACTCTCTACTCAAGTGCAGCGAGTGCTGTGGTGCTCTAGAGCCTGGTGCGTCTGTGGCTGCTTTTCCATGCATTCCTGGTTTCCCTCGACTGTGTGCTGGTTGCTGTCTTTGAGGTGAACAAGTTGAAATAAGGTATAAAAGATGGAGGTGGGTTAATGGTAAATGGTGACCTCACACGTTGGACATCTGCCCAGAGCCTCAAGGAGGCATTTGGAATCTTTGCAGGGATCATGAAGGTCAGAGTCCTTAAGTCCAGGCTCCTGCAGTCAGCAAAGGGTATCCTAAGAAAAGATGCGAGAAGAGGCCAGAGAAATGGCTTGGTGGGTTAGGGGCTTATTGTATATGCATGAGGACATAAGTTCAGATCTGCAGCACCCACAGAAAGTCCTGGCAAGGTGGTGTACATCTGCAGTCCCCGTGCTGAGGGGATGAGGCAGAAACAGGTAGATCCCTGGGTTTGAATGGACAGCCAATTCAGCTGAAGCGGTGAGCCTCAGGTTCAGCAAGAGACTCAAAACACAACGGAAAGTGCAATCGAGGAAGACATCTGGTGTGGACATCTGGCCTCTACAGCCACATGTGTACATACGCCCATGTATGTGTGTGCACACAGACACTCCATACAAAAGGAAACATACCGAGGATCTCAGGAGTTAAGGAGACAGGAAGGGCCTGTACAGGAGCCTTCAGCAAGACCCGAAACCTTGAATTCAGACTTTGAGTCTCCAGAATTGACAAAGAACAAATTATTGCTGCTTATATGCACCACACTGGTGTGTAGTCACTTGTATAGACCAGAGTCCAATAGCAGTCCCCTGGTGCAAGGACAGAACTTGTTCCCCTCAGTAGTCAGTGTACTGTGGCCATCAGAGTCCGGAACCCAGCATAAGTTAAGTGCAAGCAAGGCTGGACCCCAGACTGTGATGGAGACTCGGGCCACCATCCGGTGCCCTGCAAGCTCTTGGGCCCTGATGGTTGTGGAGAGGTCTCAGCCGAGGGTCCCCTGCTGTAGCAGGCACTGGCCTCTGCTGTCCTTTCTCCTGTGAGAGGCTCCAAGTCAACCTGTCTCCTTGCTATCTTTATGGGTCTATCTGTAGGGGCTTCCCCCTACCAGCCTTTGACAGTCTCAAAGTTCACTATCCACATGTACATGGATGTGCATACACACCCGTGTACACAGGCAACAGAAACATGCACACAGGTGCATTCACACAAATACCAAGACATACCCAGGACAAATGCACTCACCTAGACACATGCCTGTACATGTACATACACACAAATCCGGCTTCAACTGTTTTCAACAAGAGGAAATAGGCCCCTGCTACTGGAATTGGGATACTTATACTGCCAGGTGTTCTCATTCTGATGGATTGGTGGGTGTTTTTACTCCAGACATAGGCAGGACTTAGAGAACAGAGCAAAGGTGGTATGGCTAAGAGTATACAGTCTAGAAGCCAGATAAGACTAGGATCCAACAACAGCCCCCAACCCAGCCCAAAAGCAGGCCTGACTTAAGATTGCTCCCATGGCAAGAAGCCCAATATGGTCTCCAGGGAACACCCACACATCGCCAGTAACCAAAGCATCCCAAGCTGGCGCTCACACTGACTCCATCATTCAAGTTGCAGCCACTCTGGAAGATCTAAGGCCAGCTGGAAAGAAGGAAAACGTTTGTAGCATGGTGGGCCACATGTGAGAGACCTGCCATTCCAACCTGCAAAGCCCCACGGAGCAGGGGAGGACTCATGGGAGGACCGCAAGACTGATCCTGACCCCCTAGGATGCTGAGAGGTGTCTACCAAGACCCCCTACCCCTACAGCCCTGCAGGAAGCTAGTAAATGCCTTTCTAGCCCATTGGAGAAATCAGTGCTGGTGATTGATTGCTCCTGAGCCTTGGACAGCCTGAAGCTGTGACTGCTTAGGGACCCAAGTGGCTTCTTGGAGCACCAGCTAGGTGATCAAGAGCTGGGAATAGCTTAAGATGGAAGTGTACCCCAATCCTCCAGCCTGAGCTTCTCACACACAGGGCAGGCAGAGAGGGCAGCCCTTCTAACAGCATGCCCCCAGAGTTGATCTTACAGCCCTTCATCCCACCAACAAGCTAGGCGGCCCCCGGGGCCACCCTGCCAGGGAACCAGCTCTCCCCTGGGCCAGGGCGGAGGGGGCCAAGGGTGCAGCTCCAGAAGCCACAGCGCCCAGCAGAGGAAACCTCAGCTCCGCCAGACAGCATTTAATTTCTGTGTGAAACAAAATCAAAACAAATTCCAGGACTGAGAGACGGAACTGAGATTAACCCTCCATCCTCCTGCCGTCCAGCTTCCAACCCCGGGCCCACCATGTCCCTGGGGGCGGCGGCATGCCCGGGGTAAAGCCAGGGATGTTTTGCACAGAGACACTGGTCAAAGGCTGTACATGGGCACCCTTCCAGTCTTCCTCCCTCGCTGCCCACTGCCTTGGAGAAGGCAGGCTCCCGGGGACTGCTGGATAGACAAGTACCATCCAACTACCACCCCAGGATCCAAGGTGCTGTCCAGCAGGCCCCATCCATCACAGGCAAGCTTGCTGTGGTGCCACGGTGCTGCCCTGGACCTCTGGGAAGAAGATGGGAACAGAGCTTCCCACAACAGGCACCCGGGTCCAGCACCAGCCTTCACATAAGGCCCTGACACTGGAAGCAGGCAGAGCGGTGGGCCCTCCGCAGCCACCAGCATGACCCCACACAGTAGTCCTCCCCGGAGGACTACACCTCTAGCTGCTCAGTTGTGTGTCGGGGCTTTGAAAGACTTTGTGACTAGAGGGCTCCCATCTCCACATCCCCATCTGCCAGGACGCACAAGGTCCCGGTGTCCTCAGGCTCTAGGAGCTGCCAGCAAGCATTGCGTCCTGGGCCAGACCTCCAGCCCACTTCCCCTGGCTGCTCCGACCTCAGGTATTGCGATGAAAAACAAACGCAGCTTGTGGCTTGCCTTTTCCATCGCCTCGTCCGGCTGCCTGGCCCAAGGTGCTCAGACTGCCAGCTGGGCAGCTGGGTTTCCTCCTGTGGGTAGGGGCGGAGGGCCAGCAGGGATCTTGCCAGAGGGGCCAGGCCTGTGGGTCACAGGGGCAGGGCAGTCTGGAACCACCCAGATCGGTGTGTATGGCGAGTCTGTCCCCAGACACCTGCCCTCGGGGCACTTAGCCATGGGTGTCCTTTGAGATTTATTCTGCCTGGCTCGCACCGCACGGCCGCCCAGCCGTGAGGGTTCATCCGTGTGCACAGGCCCCTGCCTCATAATGATCGCAGGCATGCCAGCAGGCAAGGTGGTGTGCCAGCGGGGAGCCGCAAGCTTGGAGCGGGCAGCCACACGTCTTCTGAGCCACATCTAGTAGGTGAAGTCAGGACTCCAGTCAGAGTAGTGGACCAGGTGAGATTAATGAGCAATATAGACCCCCTCCCAGTAGAACAGAGGGTCCTCCACTGGCTGCAGGTGGCCTTCCACTAGGGGGTACAGTGTGCATCTCAGAAAGGACTCTTAGGAGACCCTCCTGAATGCCACAGTGTTATTAGGGAAAGACTGACACATCTGGGCTGTTACCCAGCAAGCCAAGCAAATGCTGATTTCACCTCAACTTCCCCCAAAACAGAAACTTATGTGCTTCAGGGGGCCTGGCTTCATCCACAGGCATCCAAGGTTCACGCCAGAGGCTTCCCTGACTACAGAGACAACTGTGCCTTGTCCAGAGTCTGCTGCAGCCAGCCGGGCACCAGCAGGGCACCCGCCACACGGCACAATACACAAAGGCAGCGGGTGCCCGGCAGGCTGGACTCAGAGGGCAAGTGCAGGAAGCCTGTGAACAGGTGTCGTCTTTCCAGCAAGGAGCCAGGCGGGCCTGGCTGCCCCCCTCCAGCTCACCCTTATCAGCTCATCACCCTTCAGGGTTCAGGGCCTCCCCGGGAGGAATCTATCCCCGCACATTCTTTCCTAGGGTACAAATTACCTGCACACCTTCCCCAGGATGGTCAAACCTGGGAGTCAGCAGGAAGGCAAAGTCACAGGCAGAAGATGCCCAGTGCCTTACGGCCACCTCTAGATGCTGCCTGGCACCCACCAGATCCTACCGGCACCAGAGCCACAGAGGCAGGAGGCCGAGCGTGTGGCAAGGACCGAAGCAAGATTAGGCCAGCTGTCTCCCCGTCCAGACGGCTGTCTGTCGGCTCTGAGCAGGACATCTGCTCACACAGCTGAGGGGGGCCAGGTGGCCCAGGCTGGCCTCACCTTAAATCCCACCACACTCCTGCCTGAGCACCACTTCCTATTCCCTTCAGGCAGCATAAGGAACATTGTGCGCCCTAGTCTGGGGGTAAAGGGTGGGGATGCGGGGGGGAGTCTGGGCTTGGCTTGTGCTCGGATCCAAGGCCAAGCCCCTCCCCCCCCTTCTAGGAACTTGCAGATGCAGACTCAAGGGCATCAGGAGCTGTGGGTCTAAGGGATTGCCAGTCCAGAGCGAGGGTGACCTGGGGCCCATGCCACACCTGCCGCACAGCCTACCTGGGAAGCCAGGCTACTCCAGCTTCAGCTGGCTGCTTCAGGTAAGTTGTTCAGGAAGCTGCACAGGAAGGCTGACTCCGCCTCAGTAGGCCCCAGGGAGCTCTCCTCCCCTCCCCCACCTCTTGGTTTCCCCTAATCCTCTGCCAGAAGGTCTCGGCCACAGAGCCCCCTTGGCAGAGCCTTCCCTGGGCCAGCCTGTCTGTCCCCACTTCTACTCCACATAGCCTCACTACCTGGACGCCACACTCAGCTGCCCTGTGAGCATCGCCGGGTGATGTGAGCTTAGCAGTTCTGTCCCCAGTTACAGCCGTGACTCCTAACCTAGACCCGACTTTCCGGTCAAGACTGCCCAGCTCATGGCTGGACCCAGATCCCTGACTTTTTTGTCACCTCTCCTCCACCCCAACATATACTGCGAAGGCTCTGTACAGCTTGGAGAGCCTGTGCTCGCAGACCCGGTGCTCTGCCTGGGATCCTTCCCGGGCTCTCAGACTCCTCTGGGAGCTCCCTGGATGCCCCTTGTCCAATCAGCTGCCAGGCCTGGGCCAGTGGCCACAGGTACTGCCATGCAGGCTCCAGGATAAGGATGAAGGATGAGACAGCCTCCTGATCTTTTAACTTGAGGGGATTATTCCTCTTCTCATTATTTTGTTGAATAGCCAGACTTGAACCCCTCACAGGGTTCTCATAAATAAAGGATATCCCTTCCGCTCTTACCCCGAGGCTCAGGCAGGCACGAGAAAAGCACCTAAGGGTTGCCACCACCTCCACATGTAAGGATGAAGGACTCCATTTGTGCTCCAATCAAGAAATAAAACTCTGTCCAGGAGAGGTCCAGAATATGTAAAGAATTGTCACACAACAACAACAACAACAATAATAACAACACAAATAATCCAACTTTGAAAATGACAAAAGAACTGAACAGCCAAAGGAGGCATGCAAAGGGTCAAGGAGGCTGCAAAAGCCACGGCCTTCACCCCTCCTTCCCGCACCCCAGAGACAGAGTCAGGCAGATCTCTGAGTGGAAAGCCAACGTGGTTTACATAGTGAACTCTAGGATAGCCAGGGCTACATAATGAAGAGACCCCGTCTCAAACAAAACGAAACAAAGCAAACAAACAGAAAACCCAGCCAACCAACCAACCAAGAAGAGTGCAAGAGACAATCACTGTCATCGGCCATCAAAAACCGACAAGGAGACACGCCTCACGCCCACTAGGACGGCCAGAAGTAAAAACAATGACAAAACCCAGAATGTGCTCCGTGATGACATGGAGAAACTGGAGCCCTGCACATTTATGGGAGGGATATAAAATATTGTAACTACTTGGGAAAACCTTTTGGCAGTTCCTCAAGAAGTGTAAAGAAGAATTACCCGGGGAACCTAGCGATTCCACTTCTAGATAGGACTCCTCCCCCCAACCCCCACCCCGTGAATATCCCAAAACCAAAACACAGATATGTGGAAGAGAAAAAAAAAAAAAAAAAGGCGCTGACATTCCCAGCAACGTTACTAGAAACAACCAAATGGTGGAAACGACCCAAATAGCCATCAACTGACAAACAGGGTTTTAAAAAAAAAAAAAGACTCTTGTGTAATCAATTTGATCATAAAAAGGAGTGAAACACAGCTTCAGGATACAACACGGATGTCCAAAGACATGACACAGGATGAAAGAAGCCAGACACAAAGACCACAGAGCGCATGGTCCCACTTGTACGAGGAGTCCAGAATAGGAAAATCCATGGAGACAGGAAGATTAGTGGTTGCCAGGGGCTGGAGGGAGGGGGTGGGGAGCGACTGCCGAGTGGGTATGAGGTTTCTGGGGTGAGGAAAATGTTCTGGAATTAGACAGTGGTGATGGCTGACAGTTTTGTGAATATACCCCCAAACCGCGGAGCTCGGAGGAGTTTCTCAGGATGGGAGTTATATTCAATAACAAAAAAGACAGCTTTGGTAGGCTCTGATACCACTCAGGCCCAAACAGTGCAAAGTAGTCCCAAGTGTCTATGGTGCCTTTCAGAAGGGGACATACAGTCATTCCCTGGGAGAAATAGGATGCATACGGCTGAAACGGGGGAAATGAAAGCCAGTCTTGAGGTTTACAATGTACCTTCCTAGTTTGAACAAGGCGAAAGCCCCTCAAGCTCCCACAGGCGCCTTGCTGGGAGCTAGCCCAGCGCAGCTCTTCCGTACCTCCACTCAGTCGGGGCCTCTGCTACCTAGCAGGGACACCGAGTCACAGGTCTGCCGCTCCCACCAATCCTCTCACCCACCAATTCCCAGGGAAGGGCAGGGGGCAAGGGGAGCCTCCAGAGGGTCTGTGTCTGTGTCTGTGTCTGTGTCCCCAACCCACATGTGACCTCCGGCTGGCCCCAGGAACACAGTACGCGCGCGTGTAGCAGGCAGCAGCTCTGGGAGAAACTAATGGAATTGCCACCTGCTGATCTGCTGAACGGGCCTGGGATGAAAAACTGAGCCAAGGGAAGAAGAGAGGGGAGCCCCTGCCCCATGGCCGGTGGCCAGCCTAGAGGGGTCCAGCAGCAGGGTGGCCAGAGGCCTCTAGAAGGGAAGGGCAGCCAGAGCGGTAGGGTTGGGTTGCAGCTCTGGGAGGGGGCGGGGAGGGCTCCTGTAGCCACGTGACCCTCCCCGGGGCCAGCCTCTCCTCTCTGGGTTCCTGGGCTGTAACTGGAGCCGTGTTCCTGCCTGGGAGCCTCCGTGCCAGGCAGAGCTTTGGAGAGGGGGAAGGGAGAGGAGAGCCCCAGATTCCAGCTCCTTCTCCCCACTCCCTCTCCAGTTGGGCTGGGAAGGGACACTTGAGCACACCACATTCTCACAGGCGCACCCTCAGGCTCCCCCTCCAGCTGCCAGGTCCTGCCAGGCCTTTCAGGGTTTCCAGACTCATCTCCTCCCTTGGCTGGGGAAGGGGTGGGACTGCTGGACACAGAATGGCCTAGGATACATACATCTTGTGCCTCCAACATACATACATACTCCTCAGGAAATCAATTCCAGAAAGACCCAAATCAAACTAGCCTACCCTCCCCAGCCCTCCCCTGATTCTACAGGTACCCACTCTGCCCATCTTTGGGGTCCTTCCGCCAAGCCCAGACAGTGGGTCTAATAGGCAGCTGCAGGAGAGGAGCGCTCAAAGGCACGGTCAGCTTTCTTTGATGGGTCCTCTGAGAGAGAGCTAAGTAGCGGTTGACCCAAGCCATAGCAATACTGATGTCTTCAGTATCTGCTTGGGAGCCAGCTGACCTGTACTTAAACCCTGCCACAGAACCAGAGTTCCAGCACCCCTACAGGAGCCAAGCTGGAGAACTTTCCCATGATGCAAAGTGCAGAGACA
The DNA here is from genome assembly GCA_964023405.1 of Apodemus agrarius. Lineage (NCBI taxonomy): Eukaryota > Metazoa > Chordata > Mammalia > Rodentia > Muridae > Apodemus > Apodemus agrarius. The sequence goes on along the minus strand of OZ030015.1, from coordinate 44,285,681 downwards.
AGCTAAGTGAGAGTGAGAGAGAGGGGCGGATGGGAAACAGCACAGGCAGGACTCTCTAGCCCCATCACCTGTAGGTTTTGAATCCTAGAGCCACAAGGCCATCAGCAGAGATCCCAGAAGGGGCAAAGTGGTCGCTCATGCAAGCCCAGGGTGTGTCAGATGCCTGGCTGGGCCAGAAGAGAGGAAGGCACAGCTGGCTGCTGGGCTGCTGTGACTCACCGCGGACCTGTGGCCAGACGGCCATCCTCAGCCCTCCCTCTTGCCCGCGGGTGAGGCTTAGGGCTGCACAGATGGCGTGCAGGGGCGTGCCAGGCCAAGGCCCAGGGGTTGGACCAGGGGAACCAGGGTGGGGGGAGACCCTGGGAACCGAGACATGGAACTGACCCTGGAAGACAACTCAAAAGAAATGGTCAGACAGAGGAGAAAGGAGGAGAAAGAAAAACACAAAGGGAAAATTTCCCATGAAAATATTTTATTTTCTTTGAGAACAGGATACACCTGCAGGGCTCCTCGGCCCAGCCGCCTCTCCCTGCCCTGGCGGGTGCCAGATTCCTAGACCAACGGGGCCCTCTGCCGGCCACACCGCTACAAGCGGGCACTGCAGCCAGGGGCGAGGGAACAGGTGACCGGCTAAGGGCGGAGGCCCAAGGCGCAGTCCGGAGTACCCAGGACCAGGGCTGCGACCCGAGGGGCTAACCAGAGCTCCGAGATGGGGAACGAGAAGGTGATAAGCAGGGAGACCAAAGAAAGCTGGGGCGCTGCCATGCATGATGCCACCCAGGACCTTGGAGAACTCAAAGTGCAATGGGTGTCCCTCTAAAGATCTCTGGGTTCGGGCATCCCAGACCTGGGAAAGCGAGTAGAGAGGCAGGGACGAAAGGAACTAAAGGCGAAGAGACGCGCCCAAGAACGCGGCAAAGCTACTAACACATAGACAGGCGAGTGCGGGCGGCGACCCCGCGGGACAGCGGCGGCGTTACCCCCGGGGTCAGGTCTCCCAGACGTGTTCCCGAGGGCCGAGGTCGGGGCCAGGCTCGGGCGAGCGCCAGAAGAAAGCGCAAGAAAAATAAATTTCTCCAACTTGGAGGGTTTTTTCTCTCTCCTTTGGGGCTCAGCGCAAGGAACATCTGGATTTTGTACGTGTTTTTTTGTTGTTGTTAAATTAACTTTTCCAGGAGAGAAGGGGGGTAGTGGGCAGGGGCCAGGGAGGCTCCAGCCTTTTGGCAGGAACACCGCGGCCTAAGGCGGCGGCGGCGACTCGGGAGTCACCGTGGACCGCGGCCCCGCGCAAGCCCGTCGGGGACACCCGCCCCTCTACCTCTAGGGCGCACGGCAGGGCAACGACCTGCGGACCTAGAGGCGCGCTCACTGCCAACTAACAACTCCAAGCCACCCGTGTACCCCGCCGAGCACCTGGCGAGTGCTGCCCCGGGCTCGATGCCCCCGTCCGGCCCCGCCGCCCTCGCCCGCCCTCGCGCGGCCGCCCGCCGCGGGCACCTACCCGAAGTAGGCGGCCGAAGGGCGCAGCGCGGCGAGCAGCAGCGTCAGCCCGAAGGCCGCGGCCAGCCAGCGCGCCAGAAGGGACCCATCCAGCATCTTGCCGCGCCGCGGCGGCTGACCATCGCGCTCCGAGCTCCGCGCAGGGTGCGCCGCGACCGCCGCCCTCTTATAGCGTCCGCAGCCGCGGCCGCGGGGCGGGGCGCCGGCCAGCTGGGCCCGGCCCGCCCGCGCCCCGGAGGAGGGGTCACGCCGGCGCCGGGGGCGGGCCGAAATCCGAGCCGCGCGCCCGCCGCCGCCGAGCCGCTCGGCTCGCGGGGCGGGCCTGGGGCGCGCCGTGGGGAGGGCTGGGCACGTGGCGCGGTGGGAACCCCGGTGGAGTAACGGAGCCAGAAGGAGCGGTGGGTGGGGCGGGACCCGTAGACAGAGCGGAGTTAGACCCCGAGGGGCTAGGTGTCTGCTGCCAGGACACAAGTGCGAGCTCCGGGATGCCTCCTGACAGTTGGGGGCCGGGTGTTGGCCGCCGGGAAGGACATCTGAGAGCCGTGAATCTTGGACGACTGTGCTTGAGGAGCGTGACTGGGTGGCTTGAGGGCGACATTAGCCACCGGATTACAGAGCGGGGGGTGGGGTGGGTGGCGGGGGGCGGGGACGCGAATCCACTCGTCCGAGAATGTTGCCAAGAGGGAGCCACTGCTGAAAGTTGGGGTGCAGTGACTGGAGGAATGGAAAGGCGAAGGGAGACCAAAAAGGCATTTCTGCAGAGCGGCTACTGTGGCCGACTTGGACCGGAGAATGGGGCGGTATGGTCCTCAGGGGCCTTCTGACTACCAGCTGCAGATATCACTGACACCCAAGGACCTCATCCCCCAAACAGATGAAGGGGACCGCTGGCCAGGATGGTGACTGGTCTGTGTGAAAGCTCAAAGCTGTGACTGACTCATCTTCGTGGACTGAATTGTCTATAAGTCAAACCTGAACTAACAGGCAGAGAAACACAAGTGGCCAGGGCACCCAAGAGAGACTGCTTACAAGTCCCTGACATTGGGGGAGGGGCGGCTTATCCAAGAATGATTCAAAGTGCTGCAGAATAGGACTGAGTGATCGGGTCAACTTTCCGTGCTGGAGACGCACTTCTGTGCAAGACAGTGACCCTACACGCACCAGAGCCAGGCTAACAAAACTCAGGGACCTCTGACACTAGTGTGCCTCCTGGGCTTGCTGGGGCGAGCTCCACTCCCTTACCGGCCAGCACCTTCTGAACTTAGAGGTGCTGCCTCTGGGTCGGAGACCTCCAAGTCTGAGGGCTTTGGGCTCCTCTGGGAGGCTGAGTTGTCTAGCTGTGCACAGCAACTGCTCAGCCACCTGTCACGGCTCCAAAGGAAAGCGGAGGAGGAAATGAGCGCAAAAAAAAAAAAAAATCACATCGGCCTCCACACTGGTCAGAGCCAAGCAGGTTACTCCTGAGGGTGTGGACCACCCAAGTGAACATACCCTGTCCTGACTGAAAAGCTTCCATATGTGGTGGGTGTGTGGCTGGGTGAGGGATCGGGGAGAGCCCATCACTTCCTCTCTGAGGCTTGGTTACCCCATCAGAGGCCCATTTAACTACAGTCGGGGACTCACACCGCTCCCCATTGCTGAAAACCCTCCCACACCCCCACATAGCCATCTGATGGTGCTTCTGCAGCAAAATGAACCCAGAAGGCAGCCCCAGCCATCGCAGCATTGGTGTGTGTTGGGGGGGGTTTAAGCATCAGGGGGACTTCCACCTGGAGGCCTGGCTCCCGCTCCTAGGAAGAAGCATGGAGACCCTGAGCGATGACATATTTAAAGGCACGAGATCGCTTCCAAGAAAAATGATGTGTGAGATTGTAAACGACTGTCGCCAGGCACTGCAGGCGAGGCATAGTCAGTGAGAGTGGAGCTGGCACCTCGGCCACCCAGCAAGTGCCAAGGAAGGAGGCAGCAGCCGGGCAGCCCCGGCGCGGAGAGGCCTGGCGTCAGCCCTGGACATCGGTGGAGATGGGGTGCTTGCTAATGAGGAGGACCCACCTTTTAGATGCTGGGGACAGTTCTGCTTTCTTTAGTTTTGGGTAGGTCTGATCACAGTGATGGGAGGTAGGTGTAACCGGATCTCTGAGTGACCTGTCCAGCTCAGAACCCTAGCCCATCTCCAGGGGACCAGGGCATGTGTGTGGCAGGACTCATGCTGGCACAAGGTTAGTGTCTTAGGGCTTCTCCCAGCCTTCTAGTTCCATAGATGGGGTGATGGTAGTTCAATAGATGGTAGAGATGCCACCCCTGTCCCACCTTCAACAGGACCTCAGGAGACAGTGCCCCAGCCCACTGCTACCTGCATGCCGCTCACCCAGGCTATAGCGGCTTCGCTCCATAGCATAGGAAAGCCATGTCCCCTCTTTCTCCCTCACAGGCCTTTGAGGTGCTTCTCCATATAGAGTTTCACACTGCTATGCTCTCCCAAAGGAGCACCCAGCCTGTCAGTCCCACTATAACTGCCAAAACTGCCACCGGTCAGCCTAGCATTGGGGTAGAGAGGGCCCCTGCCCCATGGAGGTCCTGCCACACATGTCTGCGTCTCTGCTGAAAATAGGTGGGAAGGAGAGAAAACCTCAGGGGAGGAGGGCACAGAGGACCAGAGTTAACAGGTCCAGGAAGCCCCGTAGTCCAAAATGAGACCAGAGGGCTTTTCTGGGGCTCGTCAAAATGCAATGGCCAAAGCAGCCACTGAGTAGATAGAAAGCAAACTCCAATAGAAGAGCTATTAATAAGCATTGGGTAGTAACCTGAGCCCTCTGAGCTGGGCAGGACTCACGTGCCCAAGGACATGCAGCAGTCGAGGAAGGGACGCCCTCACCCTCCTCTTCCTCTCCTCTCTCACAGCCGTGCTCTCTCTCTTACCTCTTTCCCTTCCCCAGTGTAGGTAATCGCTCAGCTTTGCAGAGTGTGGGAAGGGCCGGCCAGTCTCCTCCCTCCCATGTCCTCTGGCTGATGGCCAAGTGGCCTTCTGGTTCCATTTTGGGATACAGAGCCAGAAGGCTCATTGTCATCTCCCCCAGTGACCACCTAGGCCTGTGCACCGACCCAAGTTACAGAGAAGAAGCCAGATGCCACTGTATTCACAATCCAGAGATCAAAACCAAGCTCAGTCGCAGCTCTTTGATGGATCTTTAGGTTCAAGTCCACTTACAGGCCCAGAACCCCCAAATTAGGAGAAGATCTGGTCCCCTTGAGAAAGGACCCTCCAGTTGTCTAAAATTTACAGGTATTCTCTGAGCTTGCCTTTAGGTCTTTTGCCAAAGTGACCGACCTTGAGAGGAAAATGGACAGCTTGTCATTTTTAGATTACTGAGCCCAGGTTCTGGACTCACGTGGACTCTCAGGGTCCTGAAATGTCACTGCCAGTCCACTGAGAATACAACAGGCTTGAGAGGGACAGGTGACAATATTGTCTTAGGTCCACCCCATTTCACAGAGGGATCGGTGGACCTAATACCACCCTGCCGCCATTTCCTAGGACTAGGGCTGCATACTATGAGCAAACAGTGAACAGTGGGGCCCACGGCGGGCAGGACGAGGTGAAGGTGGTGGTATTTGTCCTGTCCTGTACACTCACCAGGCGTCTGAAACTGGGAGAACCAATCTCGGGTGGTCTGGAAAGAGTAGGGCAAGGGACCACTTATCAGGAAACACTGCCTAATTGAGAAGGTTGGGCAGGGGTCTCCCTGGGGGAAAAGGCAAAACCGTGCATGAGTCATTTGAAATGAAGCTGGACAGAGTGTGAGGAGAAATGAATCCACCCAGATTGCCAGACACGGACAGAATGAGCTCATGGCTGTGATAATGTGTGGTGTGATGTGTGATGTGTGTGTGTGTGTGTGTGTGTGTGTGTGTGTGAGTGAAGGGGGAGGGAGAGAGGGAGAGAACACACACACACACACACACACACACACACACACACACACACACACACGAGCCCATGCTGGAGTCAAGCCTGGGAAGCTAAACTGTAAAGCCACGCTGCCCCCTGCCGCTCAGCAGGAGAACCACTAGTGCCCCATCAGGGCCTTCGCCACTATCCCAGCCAGCATGTGCATCCCTACAGCCTGGGCAGCACCAGCCCAAGACCTGGCTTGGGACAGATGCCAGGCAGAAAAACATCAATCCACACCAATATATCCTCTGAGAGATGAGTGTGAGAAATTTGTTGTTGTTGTTGTTGTTTTGTGCAAGACTTTTATTAAATTGTTTTTACAAGACAATATTCAGACTCCAGATAAAACTCCCAGGCCCGGTTTTTCTGTGGGTACTGGCTAGGGCGCAGAAAATGGCTTTCTGTTCTTCTGCTTTGAAGGATCACATCGCCGGGTTCCTCAGGGCTTGCTTTCCCAGGCAGGAGTTTGCAGTCTTGCCTCCTGCGTCCCAGGAAGGACGGACGGTCTTTGCTTTGAAGCCCAGCACATCTGGCTGACACAGTGAGACCGACGCTGACAGGATCTCTGTGGAGCACCAGCCCGTCCACAGATGTCAGGGCATCTGTCCTTGCTGCCCCCCTCACCACGTCCTCAAAGCCCTTGGCTCTGCCCTCTTTGACAAACCATAGCAGAGCCTGATCTGGAAAGGCCCGCCTATCTGCTTAACTTCCTTTCTCCTTTTCCCTTTCCTCCCTTCCTTCATTCCTTCCTTAGTGCCCTTGGCCTGGCTATGTAGCTAAGGACCTTAAATTTTTTGATCTTCCTGCCTCTCTTCACAAATACGGGGACTCGTTGGGCATTGTGCCATCTTATGTAGCACTAGGCACCGAGATGCATGCTGAGAAGTGAATGCCCATGCCTCCCTCCAGACCCCCTCTCTTTCTCTGTTTCTTTTTAAAATCAGGGTCTTACATATCCCAGGCTGTCCTTGAACTCCTGGTCCCCTGCCTCCAGCTCAAGTGCTGAGATGGCGGCTGTGCACCATCCTACCCTGCTTCATCCAGAGTTTCTAACCACAGGTTCTGCTTAAGTCACGCGCACGCGCCTTCCACGGTTGCACTTCCCATCGACCCTCAAAGATGCTGCTGCGTTCATCAATAGTTTGTTTTTTCTTTCCACTGTTTCATATAGTTGTCCTTCCATGTCTGAAAGAAAGAGAGAGGCATCTGCTGATTGCCAGGGCTGCTCTGGCTGTTTGGATGTTGTGGAAGACAAAGTTAACGGTCACCCTGCGGTGTCGCTCCTCTGTGTCTCTCTGTCTCTGTCTCTGTCTCTGTCTCTGTCTCTCTCAGATTTATTTATGGGCTGGAGAGATTGCTCTTCCAGAGGTCCTAAGTAGTTCAATTCCCAGCAACCACATGGTGGCTCACAACCATCTATAATGGGATCTGATACCCCCTTCTGGTGTGTCTGAAGACAGCAACCGTGTACACATATAAATAAATAGATCTTTTGATTTTACGCGTATAAGTGTCTTGCCTGGATGCATGTGTTTGATGTCCTTGAAGGGTAGGGAAGGGCATCAGAGGCCCCGGAACTGGAGTTACAGACAGGGTGTGACTTGCCAGGTGGGTGCTGAGAGCCCAGCCCCAGTTCTTTGCAAATGCAAAAGGCACTTGTTTGTTTGTTTGTTTGTTTGTTTGTTTGTTTTTCAAGACAGGGTTTCTCTGTGTAGTCCTGGCTGCCCTGGAACTCACTCTGTAGACCAGGATGGCCTCGAACTCAGAAATCCACCTGCCTCTGCCTCCCAAGTGCTGGGATTAAAGGCGTGTGCCACCACTGTCCTGCTCAAAAAGCACTCTTTACAGCTGGCCAACTCTCCAGCTCAACCATGCACCTTTTTACCTCATCCTAAGAGTCTCACCAGCAAAGGGATTATTACCTTGCAACACCTGCCTCTTGTGTGGATTCTACCTTTGGTCCTTCCTGCAAAGCAGATGCCTTGCTGACTGGGCTCTCTCCCAAGCGCGCTCTCTGGTTATTTTGTCTTTTCTGGGAAGGTCCAGAAGGAGCATTCGAAGCCCTTGGGGAGAACTGAAGTGCTGAGTTGAATTTGGGGTGAGTGTATCACCCAGGTTTATGTGTTGAGATCTTGGCTTTTTAGGTAGTGGTATTGGAGGCCATTAAGAAATGATGCCTGGGGCTGGAAAGGTGGCTCAGTGAGATGGCTCAGTGGTTTAGAGGGCTCTGCTCTTCCAGAGGTCCTGAGTTCAAATCCCAGCAACAACATGGTGGCTCACAACCATCCATAATGAGATCTGATGCCCTCTTCCAGGGTGTCTGAATAAAGCTACAGTGTACTCACATATAATAAATAGATAAATATGTTTTTAAAAATAGAAAGAAATGATGCCCAGGGGCTGGAGAGGTGGCTCAGCAGTTAAAGACCATGCTGCGTTGCCCTCGCACAGGAACCCAGTTTGTGCTCAGAGGATAGCGGCGCCCAATTGTCTTTAACTCCAGTTCTAGAAGAGCTAGTGCCCTCTCCTGGCCTCTGCAGGCACCGCACAAATGTGGTGCACAGTCATATAAAAATATAAAATATAAAAAATAAATGAAAAAGAGAGAAGGGCTATCTAACTCAGACTTGGGGGTTAACTCATGAAATCCCAGAATGTAACACGTGCCTTTTCTGACCACAGTGACATTAAATGAACACTCAAAAAGGGCCAGCTGGGTATGGTGACATTCTTATGACAATTCTCAGGAGACTGGAGCAGTGAGATTGTAAATTCAAGGGCAGCCTGGGCCAGAATGAGATCCTGTCTCAAAAATACCTTGTTGCCAGGCGTGGTGGCACACGCCTGTAATCCCAGCCCTTGGGAGGCAGAGGCAGGCAGATTTCTGAGTTCGAGGCCAGCCTGGTCTACAGAGTGAGTTCCAGGACAGCCAGGACCACACAGAGAAACCCTGTCTCGAAAAACCAAAACCAACCAACCAAACAAACAAAAATACCTTGTTGTCTCACATATCCTGGTGGCACTACCTTTAACCCAACACCCAGAAGGCAAATTCCGCCTGGTCTACACAGTGAGTTCTAGGGCAGCAGGGCTGTATCGTGAGACCCTACCTCACGAAGAAAAACAAAAACAAACAAACAAACAAAACAAAACAAAACAGGGCAAGTGGAAGGTGACTGGTTCACTGGCCCTTAACGTGGTAGAGATGCTTACAGTCCTCACCCAAGAGCATGGCTTTTAAAATCCCTCACTTTCTCTGGCCTCCTGCTTTCTGACAAGATCTCCTCTGCCTATAGAGGTTCCTGTCATCATTTCAACTTCCCTCTCCAGAGGCCAGCTTGGCTGCCTGACACTAGACTTTCAGCCTTCCAAACTGCTTCGAAGTAAACCTTTGGTATTCTCTATAGGAAGACGGGCTAATTAACTCAAGAGGTAAGGGAGGGCAGGAGAGGTACAGGCCACCCTACAGGGAAGCAGAGTCGCAGGGAAATGAGACAGGGTGAGGAGATGGAGTGAAGCGTCTGGAGGTACCAAGAGCTCAAGCTCAGACCCGGCTGTGGTGGGCGGAGCAGGGGCTACACGGGCAGACAGGGGCGGAGCTTCTGCAGTGTGCAAACAAGCGCTAAAGGTGAGGTGTTTTGGACGGCTCTACCACACGGCACTGTCCTACCTTCTGCAGATATGATTTTTTTTCTCCCCTCGCCCCATGTCATTATCTTTTCCCTGGTGTTAGCTCTGGGCTGGAAATGTTCCTGATGACAGAGTCAGGGTTGGCCAAGCACCTGCCCCGCTGCAGCGAGAGACAACACCACCCCTGCAGATGTAACTGTATTTCCCCTAACCAAGCTTATCTTGGTTAGGTGGTTTTTAATCTGGGCAGAACAAGTTGGGCCCCCCCCAACTTCCGAGGCTGTGGGGATAGAAGGGTCTCAAAGGGGGCTGGAGAGATGGCTCAGTGGTTGAGGGCACGGACTGCTCTATCAGAGGTCCTGAGTTCAAATTCCAGCAACCACATGGTGGCTCACAACCATCTGTAATGAAATCGGATGCCCTCTTTGACCTCTTCTGGTGTGTCTGCAAACAGCTACAGTGTACTTACTTATAATAAATAAATAAATAAATAAATAAATAAATCTTAAAAAGGAGGAGGAGGAGGAGGAGGAGCTGAGCTCACATCCTAATGGCATATCCGGAGTTCTCCCCTGCCGTTGAATGACTCATCCACAGGCTGAAAATAGAGGGGTAAGCTCATGACACCTCAGCCTCCCTCAACAAAGAAAGCCCATAGTCCATGGATACGTTGATTGGCCAGTGACTTTCCCTCTCCACCGTCTGCCCTTTGCCCCACACTCCTGGTCCCTTGGAACAGGGCCCACATAATCAACCTGCATGGAAAAACCTCTCCCTCGGGCTCCAGTGACCCTTTTGCACCCCCCACCCCCCAGGCAGGTCTGGCCTATCAGTGGTGAGGCTAGCAGAACCCTAAGCAGAAGGGAACCTTTCCCAGTGTTGTACACACACTTCCTCTTTAAGACAAACATTTTTAGCTTCCCAATATGGAGTAGAACATACACTGTTTGTCTTTCTGTGCCTGGCTTGATTGCTCTGTATTCCATTCTCTGATTAAATTCATATCACAAGAGGCGCCCATGTTTATGGCCGACAGGTGTAGTATCGCGGGCCACACGTTGTTTATCCATTCATCAGCTGGCAGCCGCCTGGGGTTTTGTCTCTTGTCCGCTATAAATGGTGCTGCGGTGAGCATGCGCCTGCTGGTGCGTCGTTAGCAGACCAGCTCCGTTTTGTTCGCACATTCACAGCTAGGCTGGGACAGGAATGTCTGCTGACTTAGACTCCAAGGATGGTGACACCTCTGTCCACCAAGGGGAGTAACCCTCCTGGTCCACACAGAGCTTGGCTCACGGCAGGGAGGAGCGACTGTCTCCGCCCTCATGGGATGCATCATCCACACAAGGCAAAACCTGACTTGGGCCAGGGGACTGTGGAGATTACTGACAGCAGACACCACAAAATCCGTAACTAAAGGGATCCGGCTTCAGTCGCAAAGGAACACTTTCTAAGATGTTACTCCGCCCTGAGCATCTCCACGTGGTGGCAGTATTGACTGAAAAGCAGAACTCTCCTCACTAAGAAAGACTGAGTTGCTCTAAAGCCTTCGACTTCCTGCTAAAAGCCTGGGAATCAGAATGCCGAACACCAATCTCTAGACTCTGACCTGCCGCGACACAAGCCTAGGGTTTTCGAAAGCCTCGGCAATGCGATTTCTTCTTAACTTTCCAAATTCCATTTTCTTATTCGTGTGTGATGCCCCAGCTATGACCCTTTGGTTTGAGAAGCACAGAGTCCCAGAACTCAGAGGTTCTATCTAAGCAGCCGCTTGGGCGCTTGGAGCTCACAGCTGTCCCAGCTTGTGCTCAGCCCGTCCACGACATGGGATGTGCTGGCGTCACAGCGGGCAAGCAGGACGCTGGTGCCCCGCACCCATCACTCTGAGACTCTGACTGGTTTTGTCTTCTGCGTAGAGCTCTGTGAAGCCACACATCTGCACAGAGCATCCAAGCAAAGGTGTCTCACAACACTTTTGGAGGAAAAAAAAACCTCACATGAACGCACGAAACCGGTAACAACCACCAAGTCCTACATATGTTAATTTCCCCCCTCACATACCTGTGATGAGGTTGAATTTATAAACCGGGCAGACGAGCAGCTAAACAACCAAGCACAGAATAAAGAGAGCCATCTCCTTCCTCTCCGCTCTGGAGACAGACCACTAGGTCTTACCGAGCCCTGGGCAACGCCAGCACACTGCCAGTTTTTCCTTCTTTATTGAAAACGTTTGCCGTTTTAATTAAAGGAAAGAGTTCCCAGCTTCTCTCTGACATATTGAATTCCAGCGTCACTACTCTGTGAAGCTCCTGAGTAAAGAGAGGATCGCTTACACGGAAGCACAGTCAGCCTCAGAACAGAGACTTAAGGAGCGGGCGGAGTGCACGGTGCGGGTCTGTGCGTGAGGGGGTAATAACGAGATGATGCCCATTCTACAAGACAGAGTCAGCTCTCACCACCCTGAACGTAATGGAGGGAAATTTAAAATTCGTGAATTCTTTATTTCTGGAATTTTCCCTCCACAGTGGTTCTGGACTTTTGGTGACTGTGTGGAACTGAAAACACAGAAAGTAAAACTTTGGATAGCAGCTGGGGGGAGGGGTGACCATAGTAAGCATTACTGTAAGCGAAGAAAATAAGGCATTCTGATGTGAAGGAGTCAGGATCAAGTCACCCAGAGCTACGTCAAGACAAGTCTCGGTTACAGGACCTTGCTGCCATCTCAAAAAAACAGGAAAGAATGGAAGGGAGGAAGGAGGGAGGGAGGAAGGAAGGGAGGGAGGGACGGAGGGAGGGAGGAAATAGGGTGGACCTAGGGTAAGAAATAAACAATCTGACAGGAGAAACACACCAAGATAAATCAGTAGGACAAGATCCTGAGCAAGGCATGCAGCTCAGGAAGCAGACATCCAGACAGCGGATGGACCCAAAACCACACATGGATCAGCTGTTCGGGCTGGACCTGCCCAGCACAAGGCCAGACAGAAAGCAAGAGTTCGGCTGAATAAAGCATTGCGTAGGCTGGGAACAACCACAAGGCATGCTGGGACGGGGTGTAGACTAGGCATAGACCATACAAGCATCCCCGCACAGAAGGCAAAATGAGGTGACTTTCAAAGACAGATCGTCTGGAGTTGGAAGCCTTGCTTGCAAAGGCCCATGCCATGTCCGTGATTGCCACAGAAGAGGCTGTGGAAATGGTAATGTTGTGGGGTCCTGAGAAGCTGTGGGGGATGGGGGCAGGGAGAAACAAAGTTGTGGAACGAAGGTGCAAGAGGAAAAGCAGTTCCAGATGAACAGGAGGCTCGCCGGCTGTGAGGGGACGCACCATCAACAGGACAGAACAATCACGCAGACAGGTGTGCCTGACAGAATGGCTGCTGAGTGACCTAGCGGGAGGTAAAACCAAGCAGACCAGAGTTCGAGGTCAAGGAAGTTCACTCTTCAAGCACAGCACCTTTCCTTGAATCACGCCTTTCCTTCCTGTCAGCCCCACACATCCACCTAGGGCACAGTGTTGTCCTTCTCAAAGTGTGTGCCAAGGCATCCCAGGGTGCACCAGGCCAGAAAGCCCCAAGTGTGGTGTGGACTGTCCTCTGCTGTCCGGGGAGGCTGCTCCATCCTGGTATGCTTCATCTGAGCAGATGGGTATAAATTCCTCTCAAAGATCTTGTCTCTGTAAGGCTGGACTCGGAGGCTGTTCCTACCATTAAAAGCAAAGATGGTGGGTTGGGCGGTGGTGGCACACACCTGTAATCCCAGCACTTGGGAGGCAGAGGCAGGTGGATTTCTGAGTTCGAGGCCAGCCTGGTCCACAGAATGAGTTCCAGGACAGCCAGGTCTACACAGAGAAGCCCTGTCTTGAAAAAACCAGAAAGAAAAAAAAAACAAAGATATTGTACACATCAGCCTGGAAATGCTGGTTTTGGTCTGTGGGAAACTATCGGTCTTGAAGAAATTAGCTAGGCTCAGTGGCACTTGCCTTAAATCCTAGAATTCGGGAGGCAAAGATAGGCAGATATCCTCAAGTTAGAGGCTATCCAGTCTACCCAGCAAGTTCCAGAATTACATAAAGATATCCTGTCTCAAAGGATAACAATAAGAAGCATGTGTGCCTGGAGAGATGGCTCGTGGTTAGGAGCAGCAGAAGCGCTTCCTGAGGACCCAGGCTCTGTTCTCACACTTACAGGGTGGCTCACACCCATCTGTGATTCCAGTCCCAGGAGATCTGATACCCTCTGGCTTCCTTCAGCGTCCTTCATATGGTGCACACACATATACACAAACGGAATACCCAAACACATAAGATAATAAAACAAGAAGGCATGGGGACAGAGAGATAGATAGCTCAATGATTAAGAGCACTGGCTACCCTTCCAAAGGACCTGGGTTCAATTCCCATCGTTGACATTGTGGCTAGCAATTCTTTGTAACTCCAGTCCCAGAGAACCTGACACCCTCTTTCTGGCTTCAACAGATACTGCATGTACATGATGCACATACATATATACAAGCAGACAAAATTCTCATACATGGCCGGGCGGCGGTGGTGGCGCACGCCTTTAATCCCAGCACTTGGGAGGCAGAGGCAGCTGGATTTCTGAGTTCGAGGCCAGCCTGGTCTACAGAGTGAGTTCCAGGACAGCCAGGGCTACACAGAGAAACCCTGTCTTGAAAAACCAAAAAAAAAAAAAATCTCATACATGTAATTTAAAAAAAAAAAAAAAGAAGAAGAAGAAGGGGGCTCTAAAGATGACTCAGTGGTTAAGAGCACTTGCTGCTCTTGCATAGGATCTGGGTTCTGTTCAAAACACCCAAATGGTGGTTTACAGACATTTGTAACTCCAGTTCCAGAGAATCTGATACCTCCTTTCGTACAAGGCACAAATGTGGTACACATATGTACATTCAGGGAAACATTCATATACATACACAATTTCAAAGTAATAAAAAAGCATATGTTGGTTGTGGGTGTGTCTCAGTGTCAGAGGGCTTGGGTTCAAATCCCTGACTTTGGCCTCCAGCACTACACACACACACACACACACACACACACACACACTCAGTGCATGTGAGTCAGTACGCATGCCTTTCAATCTATGTGGATATTTTAAGGTAATTTCTGAATATTGTTTGCCATCAGATATTTCTTTTAACCTGGATGCAGAGAAAAACTCTGCAATTTTCTGTCTTTGAGCTCAGAGGACCCATTCCTCTGTGAAAAGTTCCCGAGAAGAACCCCACAGGGTCAGTCAGGGATGGCCCTGGAAGGAAGGAAGCACCTGACAGGCTGCAGGGCAGGGATGGAAGGGGCTGCCTCTTCTGTCGTGGAATCCCACCCTGTCTGCTCACTGATCCCTTTTTGGGGACGAAGATGTCTTTTCTTCCAGGATGACTCATACATAGTGATGTCTTTTCTCAGCAAAACCACAGTGTCTTAAGTTCCAGCTCCAAGGTGGTTTCCACAGAGAAACCTCAAATGCTCTCAGTCACTACAAACCATTTGCGATACTGGCTCAGAGGCCCCACTCATGTCCCTGCCCCACCCTAGTTCAGCTGTCTCAGATGTGCTGAGAGAAGACCTGGGGTTACAGAGACTTGGTCTCACCTGTGAGCATCCACCACATATTCACCAGGTACTTGACCTTGTGACAAGGGTACAGATGCTCTCCCCCTACATACATGGTTTAGAGGCACACGGACTGACAAGGGACAGCCCTTAGGAGACAGCAGAGGGCGCTCTTGGGAGCAACCTGATCTCCAGACAAGGAGGGATCTGTGGGTGATGCTTGTGCTCCCGGTAAGAGACAAATGTAGGCCTGCTGTGCACTGCACAGCCCTCCAAAGCCAGGCGGCTAGTCAGGGGGCAAGAGAGAAACACTGGGTGGCAGAGACGGCACACAGCCCCTGCAAAACAGAGTGGAGGCGGAGGATGAGACCAAGGCCAGGCTGAGAAAGGAAGATCGGTAGGAAGGGAGGAGAGGGGAAATAGAAGTGGAAAGCAAAGGAACAAGGAATAAAAACAAAACAAAACAAAACAAAACAAAACAAAACAAAACAAAACAAGCAGAAGCAGAAGGAGGGCCAGGCAGTGGTGGCACACACCTCTAGTCCCAGCACTCAGGAGGCAGAAGCAGGTGGATTTCTGAGTTTGAGGCCAGCCTGGTCTACAGAGTGAGTTCAAGTTCCAGGATAGCCAGAGCTACACAGAGAAACCCTGTCTCGAAAATCAAAACCAACCAATCAACCAACCAACCAACCAATAACAAAAATGGAAGGGTAAAAGAGAAAGACTCTGTGAGGTTCCAGGCTAGTAGGAAAGCCATCCACGACAATGGTCCACACTAAATGAGATGCCGCCATCTCCCAGGCTCTGTGGAGGCTGCTGTTCTGCTGCCCACGGTTGAGATTGAGAAGAGGGCGGGGCCTCCCACATTGTCTTGGTTGCCTACAAATTCTGAGCAAGCCTAGCTCAGGATCCTTGGGAAAGCTAGAGATAGCCTCCAATGTCTCCTCCCACCTGGGGAGCCAAGGTGCTCCGGGTTCCTCTCCTCTGTCCTCCCGCTTCCTCTAGCTGGCCTCGCAGGGGCCAATACAACTGCAAGGAATCAAGGAAGAGCACCCTCTCCCCGCCCCCGAACTGTCCTGGATGCCCCAGCCCCACAGCAGCTTCCACTCGCCCTGCCTCGGTGTGCTCCACCGTCCTGAAGGCACAGTGTGATGACCCACCCAGTCCTCAGCAAGACAGCCCCACCTTTGCAAGCCCTGGTGGCAGAGGTGACCTGAGACAGCAGTGCCTACATGCCTCATTTGGTGGGATCTGTGAAAGTTCTATGGAGACCAAGGACAAATACTTATCGCCACTCTCCTTTGTGTCTGGGGAGACAGCAGCCCCTGGAGTACTTCTCACCATGGCTCTTATCCCTGGGCCCTGGGGGGCTGGAGGTGCTGGAAGCCTGCCTGCTGGGACCAGGCCCCCAGCCCATGCATAGCCCAGGCTCCCCCAGTAATTCGATAATTGGGTGGGATTTTCACTGAAAGAGAGGGAAAGTCCAAAGTCGCGATGAGCCAGCTCTCCTCCCTCCCTGCCTCATTCCAGAGTTCTTCCCTCTGAGAGTAGAGGTCTAGCAGTGACTCAGACTAGGGAGTGAACAGAGGCTAGACGTGCTTGCACAGACTCATAATGGTGGTGCCTAAGAAAAAAGGGAAAAGTCTCTCTCTCTAAACTCCCCTGATGCCATCTCCAGGTGACTCCTGCAGCCAGGATCTACAAACCATGGACGCATCCTCAAGATCATGCGCTCCCTTTACTAAGGGTAAACACTGGGCAGGAGTGGGCAGGCTCTCCGGAGCAGCCCGCCTCTGTTTCTCCAGTCTGTGCTAAGCTTACAGAAACAGCCCGGCATCTCTCGCTCTGAAGAGCAATCCTGCACGGCACACAACACACTTTATGCTCCCGCCGAGCCGCAGGGTGAGCCATGACTCAAGATCACGGGCTCTAGAAGTGGACAGGGCACGACGAAGGAGCCTGAAACTCGCCGTTGTAGCTCTGTCATGGTGGCTCTCTCCTCAATTCAGAATGCCACAAAAATTCCTGCTGAGCTTCCTTTACAGCCGCGTGTACCGCGGCCCGATCCCTGGTGGGAGGTGTCTCTTACCTGCTTTGCCTTCAGGTGCTCCAAGGAGAAGCTGGAGCATATCCAAACTTGTACCTTGTCCTCAAATTACAAAACTCCCTAGGGTCTTTTCTCTAGGCTACAAAATTCTGCAAATGGCCTCACTTAGGAGGAATCAATGTGTATGACTTCGGAAATGTCATCTTTCCTTCCCAATCAGCAAAATAATGTTTGCCAAAATCATCCGGGTTTCACCCCCACCCCCACCCCCGAGTGGACTACAGCCGCCTTGAAAGCGGTGGTGCCAGAGCCTGAGCGCAGAGGCTGCCTCGTTCTTCTCATGAGTTTCTGTGTTCTCGTCCCTGGCTGGATAAGAGGGCGAGAGTAGAGGGGTTGATTGTTGGACTTGGACTCCCTAACAACTACTTGCGCACAGGGTCCAGACAGTGCTCCCTGCTCCGGGAGGGGGTGTGGCTAGACGGACTCCGGAGACAAGGTGATGGACTGAAGGCGACGCAACACTGCCAAGACCAAGAGACGGGATGTGGCTGAGGAGAGAAAGTGCTAGAAACAGGCTGTATGTTTTGCCCTGAGCTCAGGGAGCCCGGGCCTGGTCCTGTGACCCCAATAGGTTGAGATCGGGAAGAGAGGAGCCCAAGCCTGAGGATTACTCAGTGCAATTCTCAGCTGGCACAGCGCTGTCCTGGAAGGTCACTAACCCCGTGCGCAAGAACTCGCCATGCACACCTGGGCACATCCAACACCCTGTGCATCCCGATGCGCATTGTATTCCGGCACATACCAGCAGTGCAGCACCCCCTCCACGAACACCGACACACCCCGCACTCTGCACACACCTTCAGCACCCCAGTGCCGGGAGCTCTCCCATTCACCCTAGCACCCCGCACACCCACGGCCGCGGGAGGGGCCAGCGCCGCGAGGCTCCAAACCCCCAGGGCCCCGCCCGCCCCCTGCCCGCCCCGCCCAGGCCCCAGCCCCGGCGGGCGCCCCCCGCGGCGCTGCCCCGCCCCCGCCGCCCCGCGCCGCCCAGGGCCTCGGCCCTCCGCCCGGCCGCCGGCCCACCTGGTGCAGCGCCGCCCTCGGAGCCCGTGTACCGGTGCACACCCGGGAACCCCGCGCACCCCGCTGCCACAGAGGACCCAGCGCCACTGCAGCCGCGCCACCTCCCAGGGCCGGGCCAGCCCCGGCGTCCGCGCTCTCGGGGTGGACTCCCCCCGCTGCGCGTTCAAGCCCACGATGGCTCCTCTCGGATACCTCTTAGTGCTCTGCAGCCTGAAGCAGGCGCTGGGCAGCTACCCGATCTGGTGGTGAGTCTACTTGCGTTCGCCCCGGGCCCCAGTGCCACCCTAGGGCAACCGCCCCCCTGGGGTAGGGCCCCCGCCGTCGCTCCGCGCACTGGCTACGGGCGGGTTGTTTTCCTTGGCTGCCACTTGGACCTGTTCGGGCTGCAGCTGGGACGCGGGTGGCGGAGCTTCCGGGGACACTGATTACCCTGGCAGGAGGGGAGGGAGAGCAGTGAAGGTCCATGTTGTCCCTGGCGTCGAACAAGAATGGCAGAAAGCGGGTCAGCGCATGACACTAAGGCATAGGCGATGGTCAGAGAAGCAGCGCAAGGAAGAGACTCTTCTTAGGGACTCTATCTTACACACACACACACACACACACACACACACACACACACTTTAAAACAAAGTCGGCAAGACAAGACCGAACAGCTCGGGGCAGCGCAGTTACGTAAAGACAGTCCGAGACCGGGCGGGGAGTGGCTCGGAGCCTGCGGCAAGGCGCACCGAGGCCAGCCCGCCGTGTGCGCGCTTCCCCAGCGCGGTTGCGTAGCTTCTGTGTGGCTGTCGGGGTGGAAGGGTCGGCCTGCTGTCCACAGCCTACATCTGGCTGACAAGGAAACGCTGCTTGGGAGGGGTGAGCAGTAGGTAAAGTAAGGAAGGGGTATGAGTTTCCCGGAGTGAGAGGCTTGGGGACCGGGTCCTGGAGAGACTGGACAGCATCCTCCACTCCAGACAAGGCACACTAGAGGACTCTTCTCAGCCTAGGGATGGAGTGGGGTTAAGGAAAGGAAAGGTCCCGACTCTCGGGCCCGAGGAGAAATTGGGGCGACCCTTCCTCGGGGTGTGTGTGACACTCCCTCCCTTCATGGAGCGCAGACTTAAGGTCACGATTAGCTGCACACAAGCGAGACGATTGAGAGCGTCAAGGGACCGGCGCGCCGCCGGTGGAGGAGACTCAGTTGGACAGAAGCTTCCCCACAAACATGCGCACCACCCCCCAGGATCACTCCGACAGCTTGCCTGGAATTATAATAATTATGCCGAGGGGAAGGGGGGACCCAGCGAGCCGAAGTACATCTAATCCGATAATCATTTTTTCTCTTCGAGATGCTTCAGGAGAAGAGCCGAGAAGCTTGGGGTGGGGATGCAGGGCCCGCGCCGCGGCAGGGATGGAGGGTGGGCAAGCGGGAGGCGCTAGGGGCTGGAGAGGCTGCCGGGCGGCGGCTGCGCTCCGCGGGGATCTAGCTGAGCCTCGGCTCCGCTGAGATTTTTAAGACCCGGAGGGGGCACCTGTAGAGCCCCGTGGCCTCCGGGAGCGAGGATTGCGGCGGGCCCGTCTAGGAGCGCGGACACACTGAGTCGCGTCCCGGCGTCCGCGGGGAGCCAGGGGCAGCGCGTCCGAGGGAGCCCCGCGGGCTGCCCGCTGCTGCGCCAGGCTTCTAATTAGAACCCGCCGCCGCGGAATTCCTGGGCTCGGGAGGAAGCGCCTTCGCCCCCGCTCTACTCCCATAAAGAAGGGCCTTGTCGCCAGCCTCCTGGCTACCCCGCGTCCTGGGACTTTTGTCCCTAAGGTCGTGGGGGGTCACTAACCCGGTCCACCCAGGCCCACAGAAGTATAGCCTCCTTTTCACCTGGGCTGTTAACACCCGCCCCCTCGGGTGCACCCGGCAGTCTCCAGGTGAGAGGGGAGGGGTGTGAAAAAGCGAAGCCTTTAGCCTTCCCACCCCTCCCCTCAAAGGACCGGGGCAGCCCTTTGGCCCCAGAAAGTGATACGGAAGTCCACCTGGTATTCATGGGGATGGGTGACAAGGGCCACCTCTCCGCCCATCCCCTACTCCCACTTTGTTCTCTGTAGGATTCTCACACTTAACAATTCTGCTTCCTGAGACGCAGCCCGCCTCGCTCTAGGATGCTGGCTTCCTGGGGACAAGACCTAGTTCCCCTCCTGCCCCCTCTATTCCCTCTCAGCCTCCTGGGCAGGCTCAAAGTGTCAGCTGGATTGGGCACGCTGCAGAATGGAGAGGAAGGATCCCCTAAGACGGGCGGCAGTGGCTGCAGTGGCAGCAGTCACTTGATCCAGTGTGGTAGCCGGCTCTTTAATAAAGGTTGTTTTGCAATTTCTACTTACCCAAGCTTCGAGCGGTTCCTCTCTTCTCTGTGGCCCACGCTCTGGGCCTAGATGAGGCATAACCCCCAATGCGGAGGACCATCATGGCTACTGCTGGGTGGGCTGCTGGTGAGCTCAGTACAGAGGCAAAACAGGGCACTCGGGGACCTTTTCTTACGATGTGTTACACTCGCGCTCAGTCCGCTCGCTAGCTGGTTCCTTTACTTGACCTCCCACCCGACCTCCCACCCGGACTGAGCCTCCCTCCCCCCTCCTGGCCCGCAGCTCCCCTTTCCTCTGAAAGCGAAAGTGAACCGCAGAGACGTTCCTCACCTGCAGGACCCAAACCCAGGAAATCTCAAATCAGGGATAATTAGGCTTTTGGAGATGGTGTGGGTCTTCCGCAGGGAGGAGGAAGAGAGGAGAAAGTTGGTATTTCTGCTTCTGATGGAACCGTGAAGACCCGGCCACCTCCCCAGGACCTACTCTGAGGCATGGGTGGTGTGTTCAACCCCACTGCCAGTCCCGATACCACAGGCCCATCCAAAGTAAGACCTCCACGTGTGCCTGTCCTGGGATCTTCAAGAGCTGGGACAAGGGGCAGACAAGTGGACCAAACCACATCGCAGAGGAAGGTTCTCTTTCCTCTTCCCACGTCCTTGCCAGGTTCTGTTCTCACAGTGTTAGAACTGATTGGAAAGAGCCCAAGGGAAGAGGAACGGTTCACGAGGCTGAGAGAAAGTGGGCTCCATCCGAGGACTCACACCAGAGGGGGGCCTGGGCCTTCCTCCTCCTGTCTTATCTCCTGTCTGGAGATGCCAGCCCTGTGGCTCCCTGAGTCTCCCCAGACACTGAGCTAATTTGTGGCAGGGAATTGACAACTCCCCGTGTCCCCTCTCCACAGGCTACACTGCTGTGTCCCCACCCCACCCCCCTGGCCACTTCTTGCTGTCGTCTTCGCAGTTCTCAGCTCTATATCCATCCCAGGCCCTCACTGCCACCTGGATTTCCTGTCTCCCCTCTCTCCCTTCCTCATCAGGGTCCCCCGCCTATGGATCACCAGTTCCTGAGCGTGGGAAAAACTGCAGAGCAGACGGGGCCAGTGCTCAGCTCTCTCACAGACCCTTCCGAGCTTCTAACAGTGTCCTCTGTGGACGTCTCCCTGGTGTCCCGGAAGCTGTGTGCTGTGTCCCAGGGACACTTTAACGAGCCCCATTTCTTTAGAAATCAACTCTAGCTCCTCTTCTCTGCACATAGGTGCCCCCAGCTTCTCACTCTCCTCTGCAGTCCTGACCCCTACCCCACCCCCACCCTCGCTGTGCACTGCTGGGCACAGACCGCCTCCAAGGATAACTCTCTTCCCACC
Source organism: Apodemus agrarius (assembly GCA_964023405.1). Lineage (NCBI taxonomy): Eukaryota > Metazoa > Chordata > Mammalia > Rodentia > Muridae > Apodemus > Apodemus agrarius. The sequence continues at coordinate 44,264,206 of OZ030015.1, read as the reverse complement.
AACTTGTGACCTGGTTGGTGATGGATGCCAGTAGTCTGCCTCACAGTGGGGACAAAGCCTGGTGGAACACACAGGGTAGGTGGGACAGGGGTGTGTGAGAGAGACAGTCTAGGGGGCGTGCGGGTGTAAAGTGGAGAGGTTACAGATGAGGCGGATGGTCCATGTAGAATTGCCAGGTTGCCAAGGTGAACAGGTAGCCCTAACCCCAACCCCAACCCCAGTCTCAGCCGCAATCCCAACCCCAGCCCCAACCCCAACCCTAACCCTGCTGTGCAGAGCAGAGGAGGAGATGAGAACACACAGCTAGGCAAAGACGGGTAGACTGAGGAAGGGTCAAGCGAGTTTCCCAGCTTGCTACGGGGCTGCAGAGGTCACCCCAGAGCTGTCAGTTATGAGCCTTCCTCCCAGCCCGGCCAGTGAAGCCTCCCTCATCTTCAGGCTCCTTCCCCATCTGCCCGCCTGTCCCCCAGTTCTCTACCTTTCTGTTCCCTCCGTCTCTCTCTTTCTCCCTTCTTCCAGTCTCTCACTTCACTCGGTCAGTAGCTAACATAGAACTCACTAAGCAAAAGAAATTGGGACCCTACATAAATCACCACTTCTACTAGGATTGCGACTCCCTGGGCACTGAGCTGGGTGCTGCCTCCTCAGAACTGCCAATCACTCGGACTGTCGTCATTAACCACAAGAGGGACATTCAAAGCCAGCCCTTTCCCAAGACCAACCTGGCCAGCTCTTCCAGACTTTGATGCTCACACCCTCCAAATGTTGGGGGGGGGTGCCTCCAAACCTGGGTGTCTTTCTTCCACCCAGCTTTGTGTCCCCTTAAAATGACTTTCTATTTCCTTTGTATAGAGCTTCCCAGACTCCTTTGTGTCCAGAGAGCAGAGAGTGAGTCAACTCAGTAGCACTGAGTATATTCTTAGGCAGTTATTAGTGGTCTGGTAACATCCCCTACACACACAGACATTTGGCCCCTTGTACAAACCTTTGGCCTGCCCGGGCAGGGGTGGCCCACAGCCTACGCTCGATGCCAGCACTTGGGAGGCAGAGGCAGGCAGATCTCTGAGTTTGAGGCCAGCCTGGTCTACATAATGAGTTCCAGGTCAGCCAGGGCTATACACATAAACTCTATCTTAGGCAGAGGGTGGGGGCGAACAAAACAAAAACCAAAAAAAATCCTTTGGCCTGGAGCATCAGACCCTTAGCAACTCAACCATACCTCTTTTGGTATGGCTCAGGATTCAGGACTCAGATTTATCACCTTGGCCCTCAGAATCAGAATACGATCAGTACTTTTTGATATGTGACCAGAACCTAACTGTAAAAGATCTGCCAGTCGTCTGTGAAGAAGTACAATCTGTGTGTAGTGGTGGTGGTGGTGGGGGTGGGGTGTGATATTGCAGCAGCTTAATGACAGTGCACCAACAAGTCAGGCTCTTCTCTGCTTGGTCTAGTAGGCATCTGAGCCTGTGTACCAGCCTGAAATCACCCAGCAGCAGAGTTCTTCCTCTTCCTATACCCTAGGTCCCGGGTGTGAGGACCGCTGGCCCAGCCTCTGGGATTTCTGCATCTGCCTCTGTTCTGGGAAGGTAAAGAATTAGGCTATTGGGCTGAGAGGGTTCAGGGAGGACCATCTGGATCTCTGACAGCCCTCTGGAGAAGGAGGCTTTGTCTTCTGCTTGGCTTCAAAGGCTGCAGCCAAGGATGTAGAGATCTGGCAGGGGGGCGACCTGGGTTCAGGGTGTTAAAAGGCTCCCTGAGGGCTTTGACCTGGCACCATTCTAGGACATGGTGAGCAGCAGAATCCGAGGCTGAGAAAGGCAGCTGGCCACTTCCCTTCCCTTCTGAAGGCTGAAACTTCCAGGAGACTGAACAACACAAGGGCCACACAGCCCTCCTTAGAGTCCACAAAACCCTCAATGCCACCATGTGCACGAGAAGGAACCGTGTCTCTGTGGTGAGCGGTAGATCACATAGCATTTGTAGAGAGTTCTGGGACTAAATCTCAGAGTGAAGCCACAGGTCTGTGACCAGAGAGGCCTTAGCCATGTGGCCCTGCCACCTGTACCCAGGAGCATTCCTCTCCCTTTGGAAAGAGCACACTTCCAACACCAGTCAGTGAAATCAAGCAGACCCAGGCAGTATGGCTTCCTTTTTCCTCCCTGGCCTTGCTTTTTGGTCCTTTGCAGCCAACCCAGTAAGGTTGTGTTGAGTGTCACAGAGTCTTTCCAGTGGACAGCAGACACTATACCCGAGTATGGTGGACACAGGGACACATTTTAAGATTTCTAATACCTTCCCCCATCCCACCACGTGACAACTTTCCAGCTCTGAGACCTAGAGGAACCTGGCCTCTGCCTCTACCTAGGTCTCCCTCCAGGGCTCCCCAGGTGACACCCTCGAGGTGTCTGATACATTGGTGCTTCCACATTCCTTCACCAGCAGAACGTGCCGCTGCCGCCCAGGGAGGCTGGCAAACACATGGCCGCCGGCGCGGGAGCCTCCCGCCTGCCAGGACTCGCTCAAAGTATGTGTCAGTAATCCTGCTGGCCCGGCGGGGCAGGACAGGCGCTGGCTGGGAAGGCTTCAGGCAGGGCCCTGTGCTGCCTGGAGGAAGGACTTGGGACCCCTCCCCAACTCAGAAAGTGCTGGAACCTCCAGGAGGACTTCCATTTTCTGGGGATGCTGTCCGTTTGTGGGAAGGCATCAGATTGTTGGGGATCTCAGGGACACAGGTACCGAGGGGACAGCTCTCCGTCTGGGTGGTTCCTGGGCAGTCCCGTTCAAGAGAGGACAGTGTCTCAGGTATGAGTGTGGGAACCTGGTGATAGCACTGAGAGACCCAGTACTCCAGAGAGAAAGGCCTGAGTGGGATGGATGCTCCATCAACCCACAGCATACTGACCCAGGACCCTTATCAGCAGAGACCTCTCTACCCATGATCCTCCTTGTTCCCTCTGGGCCTGGGCAGAGAGCCTTGGGAACCCCACCTGCTGGGATCCAACTCAGTGCTTACTGGGCCTGACTCCATGCCAGCAGCGGACAAGAGAAGTCAGGCAAGCAAGGTACTTCTTGCACCAGATACAGATTGAGGGAGAGGTGGACAAGAGACAGTCCCAGACAGGCAGGTAGCAGGGCCACCAGTATACAGGGCTTCCAGGAGCACGCGCAGAGGTTCTGTCCATAGGATGTGACTCTCTAAAGTCAGAAAAGCAATGGAGACTTGTTTGTCCCACTCCTATCTTGAAGCCTCAGTTAGAATAAAGTCTACTACCTCATTGGGTAAATAGGGAAACTGAGGCCCAGGACACCAGGAAAGGGTGTCACAGTACTCAAGTGAATAATAGCACTGGATGTAATAATAATACTAAATGTAGTCTGGGCTCCTCACCTATGCCTGTTCAAATGCAACTGGCCTCAGCACCCCTCCCAAGCTACTTCCTGACGTGGCCCCTCTCTGCCCGCCCAAGACTTCCATCATAAATAACAGTCGGTCGCCCGCTTGCTCCTGGAGGCTCAACACTAGCTAACAGGGAACCGGTGCCATGACACCATGATGGGAAAATCCAGACCAAATAGAAGCTGGGGAACCTTGGCCCGGGGAGGCCAGTGCTGGCCCAGGCTGGGCTGGCCCGCTGCCCATCTCCAGTCCTGGGCCAGCCTCCTTCCTCTGCTGCATGTCACAGCCAGCGTCTCTGCTCTCTCCCTGGCCAGGTGCCCGGCCTTTCAACAGGAGCAAGGAAAGGAGGAGGGAGAAAAACCATTAGTGCTTGCCGGCTGCAGGCGTGGCCCCGTGGCTGCAGCCGCAGGATGAAACCCCGAGTCTAAGGATGAGGCTAGGTTCCAAACCGTAGCAGGCTCTTAGTAGACAGCGATGCCTACCCCTTTAAAGACAAACTATGATTAGGTAATAATAAAAAATTAACGGCGTTAGTGAAAATGAAAGCAAGAGGAGTCTGGGATCTGATTGGCATAACCCCGGCGTTCTCACTGGTGTGGCTTGTGCTTGTTTGACCCCCACAGACATGCTCTTGTAAGGATAAAATGTTTCAGCCCTGCTTACTAAGGCTCGATTTAAATATCGGCGTTTTGGGAACCTTTCGATGGTGGCCTTGGCAGTTACTCTTGGTGTGAAGTGCTTAGGGTCCACTACCTAACTTTGACAGCCACTCCTTCTGCTGGGACCCAAGAAAAGGCTTGGGGTAGGGTGGGGTGGCTGAACCGTTCTGAGGAATGGTAGGAGAACACTGATTTTTTTTTGGGGGGGGTGTCCAGAGGACCTTGCCATGTGACGTCAAGTTGGACAGTTAAAATTCAAGCTGAGAGTAGAGATTGTAGGCTTCTCCCGAGAGGCTGTCCTCCACCCTGGTTGGCAGGGAGAGGGGAAGTGCAATGAATTCCTCCGCTCGTGAATCACCAAGGCCAGGTGCAGAGAAATGGGTGCAGCGAGGGTGTGCCGTCTCCCAGCTTCTCCCCAGGCCCAGGCAGGGCCCTCCTGCCCTAGCTGTTTCCATCACCCCAAGGCAGGGTTCAGACCTTACAGTGACCTCACAACTGAAGGAGCTGGATATGGATTGGGAGTGACTGGTTACAGGGTCTCCTATTCTTAACACTCTCCTGGGTAAAAGATAAGGGTGCAGCCTAAGTCAGGACACAGGGTCCTTTGGGTAACCTGAGGGTTCACTGTCTTTGTCCAGACCCTGGTTTACACATGTCAGAAGGACCCTGTGTGAAGGGAGAGGGGAGAGCTCTTCAGACACTCCTGAAGGCTCAGGGCGGGCACTAGGGGCTTAAGAAAGACGAGGTTGGTTCTGGGCGGGATGAAGGTCGCCGGTTTGTTTGGCTGGTAGCCATCTCTTGGGCTTTGTAAGCAGGCATGGGTGACTGGCTGACTGCCAGGCTCAGGTTCCACTGGTCTCTGTCCCTTCTCCAAGCCCTGATATCTCTGGGGGAGGGTGGATCTGATAAGTCTTGGCTTTTAAGGGAAAGCAATGGAAGCCAGTAGGATTTTAGATGTCTAGGGGAAATTATGTCCATCCTCAACTCCTGGGAGAATGGGGTGAAGAAAGTAGAAAAAATAGGTGGCAAAGGCCTTCAGGGCCCATGAAGATACTCAGGTGTTTTGCATTTGGACTCAAGCCCTAGAAGATTCCTTGTCTTTGGTGTATCTTTAGAGCTCTGGAATGTCGGGCTGGAAGAGACCTCAGATCAGCAGCTTGAAACTGCGTTCCTGACACTGTGCTCTAACCCAGTCACCTGCGGTTCAGCTAGGGACACTGAGGCTCCAGAGCGGGCAGACCAGAATAGACCAGCAGAGTGGGTCAGATGAGACCTCATGGCTGGGATGACCACCCTCACCTCCCTTGACGGAAGTGATGCTGAAAGGGAAGCGAGACACTTGTGTGACCCTGTGCCGTTCTGATGTGCCGGCTGCGCACCGGCTCTGCTCAACGCGTTTCTCTATATCGGACTCACGCATGAATGTTATTTTGCTTGGACTGGGGCTCAATACGTTTTAAGAGTGTTAGAGTGTGTCAGAGCCAAAAGGATGGCTCAGTCAATAAATGAAGTATCTGTTATACAAGCACAAGGACCTGTGTTTGAACCTCAGGACACACATAAAAGCATTGCGTGGCCGGCGGCGGTGGCGCACGCCTGTAATCCCAGCACTTGGGAGGCAGAAGCAGGCGGATTTCTGAGTTTGAGGCCAGCCTGGTCTACAGAGTGAGTTCCAGGACAGCCGGAGCTACACAGAGAAACCCTGTCTCGAAAAACAAAAAACAAACAAACAAAATAAGCATTGTGTGGTAGCATAGTTTTTGAAATACCAGTGTCGAGGAGGTAGAGACAGGCAGGTCCCTGGAGTTCACTAACCAGCCAGCCTAGCCTATAGTGAGCTATAGGTTCCAATGAAAGACCCCATAACAAGACACATAGTTCCTAAGGAACAGCACACAAGATTGACCCCTGCCAGCCAGTGCATGTGTTCACACCTCAACAGAAATGCCTGAAAGGAGTGCCCTCGGGAGCCGGTGTGCTGGGACCGCTGTTGTTTTGTTTTTTGTTTTGTTGTTGTTGTTTGTTTGTTTGTTTTTCGAGACAGGGTTTCTCTGTGTAGTCCTGGCTGTCCTGGAACTCACTCTGTAGGCCAGGCTGGCCTCGAACTCAGAAATCCGCCTGCCTCTGCCTCCCAAGTGCTGGGATTACAGGCGTGTGCCACCACGCCCGGCTCTGGGACCGCTGTTTTTGCCATATTAACCTGAAGTCTTGACATAGGATCCACTCACCAAACCTTGGTTTCCTGTCCCAGGTGGCCTTGGGTCACACCTGTCTTACTCTGTCACTTACTGGGTCTGTGAACACATCGCCCATGAGCTCCACCCAGGGCAACTGGAGCTGAGGGCAGGCAGATAGAGGGCTGGGACAATGATGAGAGATTTGAAGGGACAAACACAGCAATAGATGATCTGTGGAAGGAGAGGGCCCGAGTGGCAGCAGGAAGGGGCAGCTGTCCACAGGCTAGGCCAACAAGCTTATTGCTGTGTCCCTAGAGCTTGTACACAAGGGACCTAGAAGGCAGCACCTGGGTGTCAGGACTCAGGTGAGGGTAGAAGAATCCAATGCAGTGAGGACAGTGGTGTGCCCCTCGGTTCTTGTCAAAGCAGAGCAGACGCCACAGATTTAAGAATCTTTGCGGCTCCCAAGTGTCAGCCAGATCAGGGAAGCCACTTCTAACCTCACTCACTTTCTTGGGGGTCATTTTGTGTATTCGTGGCTTGGGGCAGCTCCTGAGAGTCCCTCTGTGGTCTCAGAGCCAGAAACTCGGAGGCAAACTCCATGCTTCGGATCCAACTTCTGAAAACACACACGAGTAGGGCAAACTTAGAAGCCCAGACCTCAGTGTATGTATGCCCCAAATCCTGATAGGGCATTCTGGGCATAGTTTTGGACCTCAGAACTCTGGGAACACCTCAGAGTTTGAGGTGCTGCCAGATTCTGGGCTTGGAGAGTCTTCTGGGGGTGGAAGCAGGAAGCCACGTGTGCTGGAAAGCAGCTGAGTCCTTCTGAGCGTGTCCTGTGGCTGGACACGCCCAGCCTATAGCTGGAGAAACCTGGTGGGCATCTGAACCCTTGAATCATATTGCTGTGCAGCCTCTGGGTGCTACTCCCAGGCCTGTGCTCCCAATGGGACAAGAAATGGAATTCTCATCCCCAGCTCTGCTCGTTGCAGTGGGACCTCACCCTTGACCACGAAAGGAGGTGACACGCTGCTGTTGCAGCCACAGTTTCTGGCCTCACTGAGGGAGGACAGATGTCCCAGTGGGTGGGAAACGGAGAAGAGGTTACAGCAGCTGCTGTTTAGTGTTCTGTGCACGTCTAGCACACGGCAGCAGGACCCTTGCAAAATCCTCCCTGGCTCCCCTTCCTACCAGTCAGCCGGCTTGGTTCCTCACAGCTGTACTGTCCCCAGTTTCCTTCTGGACTATTTCATCTAGCTCTCGTTTTAATTACATTTTATTTATTTATTGTGTATGTCCGCTTGCACATGTGCCCAGGCCACAGCGTGTTTGGGGTGGGGGTGAGGGTGGGGTCAGAGGACAACTTCAGGAATCTGTTCTCTCCTCCACAGTGTGGATTCTAGGGATCAAACTGACGTTTTTCAGGCTTGGCAATTAGGCACCTTTATTCGCGGAAATATCTCTCCCACCCTGGAGTGTGTCTTGATGACTGTACAAAGAGCTCCCGGCACTCACCTTGGAGTCGGTGCACCCTTACTCGGGTGTTAAGAAAGAGTAAGCCAGGTGTGGCAGGACACACCTGGGATCCCCCATGAAGGAGGCCTAGCCTAAAAAATCACGTTTGAGGCTAGCCTGGGCTACCTGGCAAGAGCTTGTTGCTCAGTAGTGGTTGCCTGGCAGGGGCAAGTCTCATTAGCTGAGAAGAAGGAGAGGGGAGAGAGTCCAGAAATGGTAAGTTAGGCAGAAGTTTGGGAGAAACTTGAAATAGTCCTGGGGAGGGTCAGAAGTTCGTTGGCTACATATAGAATCAGAGACTGGAATACATGGGACTCTGTCCCCAAAACAGAAAAATAAATACATAAATAAATGTTTGACTTCGTACAGCCTTCCCTCTGTATTCTGTAGGCACAGGCTTAGCCAACTGAGAATTGAAAATGTTTGGAACCCCTGGGCGTGGTAGCACACGCCTTCAATCCCAGCACTCACTCTAGAGGAGGCAGAGGCAGGTGGATCTCTGTGAGTTTGGGCTAGCCTGGTCTACAGAATGAGTTCCAGCATGTAGTTTAGTTAGTAGAGTACTTGCCTCATACACACAAAGGTCACACCTGTAATCTCAGCACTCGGGAGGTAGAGGTGGGGGTGGGGTCAGGATTTCAAGGTCTTCTTCAGCATCTTGGCAAACTGGAAGTTAGTCTGGGCTACTTGAAAGACAGACAGAACTGAACAAGCTAAAACAAAACTAAGCTGACCATCACAGCCCCGCTGAAGTCCAGAAGTTTGCAGAACCCCCTTGACCCTGCCTGTGCATCCCCGCTGTACAGCAGCCACGCTGCTCAGTCGTCCGTACTCCTTCCCACAAGGCCTCTGTGCCTGGGCTTTCCTGATGGTCCAGCGCTCGGGGAATAAGAAAGGATCCAGGCTATAATTCAAGGCACTTCAGAGGCCTCTGGGTCCAGAGAATGTTCTCTCCCACCTTCCTAAATCCATGAGAGGGAGCAGGAGGGATCCTGATGGAGCTGCCCACACCCCAGCCCACTAGCTAGGGGAGGTGGCGAGCAGGGACCCACCCAACAGAGGGGAGGCAGAGAAGGCTGACTCAGCATCCCCAGAGGACAGGGCCTGGGGAGCTGCCAGGGGCCTGGGAAGTCCCTTCTCTGTCTTCCTTGGGGGCCACTTCCAGCAAGGTCGGTGGGGAGCTGAGGTCTGACCACTCCACGCCATTGGCAGGAACCCCCTCTTCAGCGGCATCCCCTTCTTCAAAACCCACACCATCAGCACCCAGGATGAGTGCGGGCTTCTGGCATCTAACAAAGGAGACCACCTACTCTTGGGAACTGGCCACTGGCCCTAGGCAGTTCCTGCTGGGAAGACAGAGCTGGCCAGTTCTGACCAGGTTCTCTTTTCCTGCTGTTTGAGAATGGTCATGCTTTCCACTGGCTCTAAGTCTCCTAGTTAGCGGCATTCGCAGAGTGAAGGTTGCCTTCTTTTTGGATGGATAGACAGATGCTCTTACCCTCTTTCTGGGATCTACAAATGAAGCCCAGTGGGGAGAATGATTGCCAGCATCTGTGGCATTCTACGTCTGATCCCCCTCACTGCAGAGGCAGATGGAGCTCTGGGAATTTGAGGCCAGCCTGATCTACATAGTGATCTCCAAAACAGCCAGGGCTATATAGAGAAAACTTGTTTCAAAAAAAAAAAGAGGAGGAGGAAGAGGAGGATGAGGAAGAAGAGGAAGAGGAGGAAGAAGAGGAGGAAGAAAAGAGTAAGGAAGGAAGAGGGAGCGGGACATTGCCTAGGTCAAGGGGAAACTTTGCTTTTCCACAGGTAGGAGAGTCTTGGGGCAAGTGTGGGTGTCGTGGGTGGTGGGGTTTGAGGGGGCTGGAGAAAGGAGGAAGGAGAGTTAAAGTCCTTCTGGATCCGTTTAACAGGCAGAAAGCAGATGGTGGGACCTCTGGTTTTAAGGTGGCCAGCCAATAGTGACATGGTGGCAAGGCACAGCAGTGGCTTTCCGCCTTGGTCTAGTCTCTTCCTCTCTCCTCTGGGCACCCGGCCAGGCCCCTCCTCTCTGCCATCCTTGAGGGCAAGGAGCACAGTTCCCAGTCCACGCCATATGTGTGTGTCTTGGCCCTCAAGCCAGGACCTTGGACAGTGATTTCTACTCTCCCTGTACCAGAAGTGCCCATGTGGCCCATCTAGCGCCATGAGGGACGACACACAGACAGCCACGGCGGTCAGCACCTAGAGAAGAAAGTGTTGATTCCTACCAACTGCAGGCAGGGAAGAAGGCATCTTTGAGTCCGACTAACCATGGAGGTCAGGGGCCTGGAGGGGAAAGACTCAGGCCTACTGAGAGGGGAAGCAGTCTCCAGTCTGCACAGGGCTCGCCTTCTTATGAACGTGGGGCCTATCATGGGTAGCTGAGCATGGAAGAAACCTACCCAGTCAGCCCACAAAGAGAGGAAAGAGAAAGAAGGACGAGGGAGGCAAGAGAAGGCCCTTTCATGGTGTACACACAGGAACGCACACTGCACTAAGGCAGGCAAATGGTGGTGTGTGACGCAGGCCTCTTGAGTATTTCGGGAGATAGGAGGGCCCAGCTCTGTGGGGACTAGACCCCAGGATGGATGTGCCGGGGAGCTGAAAACTCTGAGTTGGGACTGGAGGTGTTTGATGGGATGTAAGCATCCTTTGAAGCATCCATATCCACGAGAAAACGCTGTTCTTTCCTCCCAACCAGTCCCCAGAGGGATGTAGCCACACCAGGTGCTGGTGGCACACGCCTTTAATCCCAACACTGGGGAGGCAGAGGCAGGTAGACTTCGGCAAGTTCCAGGCCAGCCTTGTCTACAGAGCTAGTTCTAAGATAGTCAACAGCATGCAAAGAAACCCTGTTGGAAATCAAAACAAAACACAAAACAAACAAACAAACAGGACCCAGCCACTCTTTCTTTTAAGCTGTGATTCACAAAAGCTGGCTGTGGTGATGGCTGTAGTCTCAGCAGTAGTCGTCTAACGATCATTAAGTTCTAGCCTAGACTACATGGCTAATCCCAAGCTAGCCTCAGCTACATAATGAGTTCTAATAGTGAGTGTTCCAAAAACAATAATGATAGCTCGGTGTGGTGGCACATGGTTTTAATCCAAGCACTCAGCAGGCAGGGGCAGGCAGATCTCTGAGTTTGAGCCAGCTTGGTCTGCAGAGTGAGTTCCAGGACAGCCAGGACTACACAGAGAAACCCTGTCTCAAAAACCCTAGAAAAAAGGAAAAAGAAAAGCAATGAAAATGACAATGAGTGCTTTTCTAACATGCATGAGGTCCTGGGTTTGACACCTTCCTCCACCCCCCAACCCCCCACCCCCGCCAATAGCATAAGCCATGGTGATGTGCACCTGTGATCCCAGTGCACACCCATGACCCCAGTGTGCATCTATGACCCCAGTGCCGAAGGTATGGAAGCAAAATGACCAACAGTTCAAGGTCATCCTGAGCTACATAGTGAGTTCCAGACTCGATTGAGCTACATGTGACTTCAATGAAGAAATGAATTAAGGTTCAGATTTGTACAGCCAACTCTCTGTACGTGAGGGTTCTGCAGTCACAGACTTAGCCTCTGAAAAATCAAAAGGCTTTTTTTTTTTTTTTTTTTTGAAAAGCTGGATATGGCAGCACAGACCTGTAACCCTGGCAACCGGATGCTGAGACTACACAGTGAGAACCAGGGCAGCCAGTGTGATACATAACGAGACCTTGTCTCTAAGAGAGGAGAGAGGAGAGATGGATGCTGGGAGCCAGGCACAGTGATTCATGCCTGTGGTTCCAGCCAGAGCATCGCAAGTTCAAGGTCAGGACTGGCTGCATAGCAAGTCTGAAGCCAGTCTAGGCTGCAGGAGACCCTGTCTCAAAAATAAGAAAAACGTGAAAACCAACAGGAGAGAGAGAGAGAGAGAGAGAGAGAGAGAGAGAGAGAGAGAGAGAGAGAGAGAGAGAAACTATTTGGGAAGGTTACTGCATGCGTATGCGTACTGACCATGTGTGGGCTTCCTGCGCTGGCTTTCCCTGCAGTGCAATGTGACAGTATATACTCTCTCAGAATCCTTGTCATCTAGGTAGGTTTGGCACGGACAGAAGGGTGTGTGGACTGTATGCAAATACCATGCTATTTTATACAAAAGATCCAAATGTGTGCGCGCGTGCACCTGTGTGAGCACGCGTGGCCGTCATTCACAGGCCAGAAGTTGACGCTGGGTGTCTTCTGTCACTCCCCACTTTGGTTTTTGGTACAGGGTCTGTCACTGAACCCAGAACTCCCTGGCTAGATGGGCTGCTCCTGCCTCTCACCTCAGTGCTTATGGCTGCAAACCTGGTTTTTACGTGGGTGCTAAGGAACCTATCTCAGGTCCTCCCGCTCGCCTGGCAGGCATGTGAACCAGCACCTTCCTCCCATCCCCTCCCCACACTTTTTAGAGGACATTTGCTTTCTCCCCCTCCCCCACACCTGAGCTGGCCAGTGCCGCAAGCCCTGGGTTCACCGAGACGCCTCAGCAGCCGTCTTCATCCTAAGTTCTCCATCAGTATCTGTATCCTCCAGTGCCTATGGAGGTCTGAGCCGCAGGCTGAGGGTCCCGGGACCTGGACAGAGCAGGAACGCAGGTCTGGTTCTCACGCACAGTGAGTTGTGATGCTCGACATGGGATCTACATCCTGGGTACACTGTCAGCAACATCCTGTCTCTGTGGTAGCCTTCCTGGCAGAAGCAGCTTCAGGCCGAGCACGTGCACATAGCCCACAGAGCCCGTCTGCTTCCAGAGATGGTCTCACGCCCCTCCTTGTCTTCCCACCAGGTCCTTGGCTGTGGGACCCCAGTACTCCTCCCTGAGCACTCAGCCCATTCTCTGTGCCAGCATCCCAGGCCTGGTGCCCAAGCAGCTGCGCTTCTGCAGGAACTACGTGGAGATCATGCCCAGCGTGGCCGAGGGCGTCAAGGCGGGCATCCAGGAGTGCCAGCACCAGTTCCGAGGCCGGCGTTGGAACTGCACCACCGTCAGCAACAGCCTGGCAATCTTTGGCCCTGTTCTAGACAAAGGTACCCTGGGCGATTGGGATCATCACTACACGGGCACCATAAGGCCTTCTAAACGCCACCTGGCTGGGCTTCCTCCTCCTGACCAATGGAGGGCCTTGGAGAAGAAGGGAGGAAAAAGAAAAAGAAAGGGAACCAGAAGCCCACAGGGTGCAAGAGGCTTGGAGTATGTTGGGAAAGTGGTACGCCAGCCAGCACCCCTGGGCTGGTTTGGAAAGGAGAGAGAGGCAGGAGGGCTAGGTGTTAGTTAGCTGCTGGCAAAGAGCAAATTATCCTAAAGTGTAGTGGTTAAGGCAGTAATTACCATGTGTTGACCTCCTGCTGCCGGGGGTCAGGGGCTGGGCTGGCTCTGCTTCCCATCCACGGGGAGGTCCACGTGAGGCTGTCTCAGCACCAGTTGCTAGAGAGGGCTCTGAAGTGGGGCAAAGGCTTCTTTCTGTGATTTCTGGGACCCAGGGCCAAGGCAGAGAGGGAGACAGACAATAGGAGGCAGAATCAGAGAGACGGAGAAATAGAAGAGACACAAAGAGATGGAAGAGAGTCGGGGGTTTGGGGGGACAAAAGGAGAGAGAACACACAGCAAATGAAAGCTTTCATGCCTTGAAAGAACAAGAAGGGAAAATCATATAATTTAAATCACTTTAGAACATACAATCTCAGCACACTTAGCGCACCCACAGAATTGCGACACCACCACTCCTAATTCCAAAATATTTTCATCCTCTCGAAAGGAAATCCCAAACCCATTACACAGTGCCCCTGGCAACCACTGGTTTGCTTCCTACCCCTGTGGTTTTCTTATTCTGGACATTTCCTCTCTGTGTAATTATGCACTCTGTGGCCTTTGTAGCTGGCTCCTTTCACTGAGTGTGAGGTTTACAAAGTTCATCTGTGTGGCTTCATTCCTTTTGATGGCTGAATACTATTCCATTTCGTGGTGTGTGTGTGTGTGTGTGTGTGTGTGTGTGTGTATACCTTAAATTTTATATGTCAAAAAAAGAAATTTAGAGCCAGGCGGTGGTGGCACACACCTTTAACCCCAGCACTTGGGAGGCAGAGGCAGGCGGATTTCTGAGTTCGAGGCCAACCTGGCCTACAGAGTGAGTTCCAGGACAGCCAGGGCTACACAGAGAAACCCTGTCTCAAAAAACAAAACAAAACAAGAAATTTATATGTAAATGATGATACCACCTATGGATTTCATTTCTTATATTGGCATATATTTATTGTATTGGGTTTTATGTGTATCTTCATACACATATAGAATGTATTTTGACCTGACCTGATTCTGCTGCCCAGGACATCTGTCCCCTGTGGGACCAAAGTGGAGACGGTAGGTCAAAACTATAAGCAATGGATGTCTGTGGTTCCTGAGCCGCCCAGCCTTGGTGTTTGCTGCAAAGGTCAAAATACAGCACCTGTGGCTTTGCGAGTCTAGCTTGGAAGCATGGCCACCGAACTGTCCCTAAGAACAGCATTGTGGAGAGGAGGCTGGGGCTGGGCTCCTGCAGTGGTCTACCTGTGACCCTGAAGGTGTTTAAGTTCTTTGTTCCAGTGAGGTCAAAGCGGGTGAAAGCACGAACCTTTGGGGTGGAAGTAACTCTGTCCCCCGCACCCACCCAGGTCTGTCCTCCCCTCCCCCGCCTTTCACTTCTAGCAACCCACTCCACCCAGTCCCATCAGCCTCCATCCTCAAGCCAGCTCTTCACCTCATATAATGACATCATGCCACCAGCCCTGACCCCATGGTTGCTCTGACCCCTTTCACCCAACGTCATGACCCACCATTGATTTTCTTTCCTAGTGACATGTATCAGCTCACTTCCAGGGGTGTCAGCGTCCCTATCTATAAAATGGGAAAGTAATTGCAGCTTGCAGCTTGAGAGCTGTGAGTTGGGCTAATTACATAGTTTCTCCCCACAGGAAGAGCACTGCTGTACTCGGGGAAGGAAGGGTCCCCAGGCTGGTGCAGTTTACCAAGCAGGGCTCATAGTGGCACATATGGTCTATCCTGTCTTCATAGGAATGTAATGTGTGTACGTATGTCTTCCTACATGACTACATATAAGCAACACGTGTATTTTGTTGTTTTTTTTGTTTCTATTTGTGTTTGTTTTATTATTTTTTATTTTTTATTTTTTTTTTGCTATGACAATGTACCTGATACTAATATTTAAAGAGGGAAGATTGATTTTGGCTCTTGGTTTCAGAGTGTTCAGTACGTGGTTAGACGCTCCTTTGCCTCAGGCAAGGCAGTCACAGGTGGCCGGAATGTGTTACAAAAGGCTTCTTCCTTCCCTGGAACCGGAAAGCTCAGAAAGCAACAGGAAGGAGTCAGGGGTGAAAGATACCTTTCTAGGACATGTCCCTAGCATGCTCCTACCCTCTTCCCCCGACAAGGCCCCTGTCTCTTAATAATACCATGATATCCTGACTCAGTCAAGTCTGCTAATTAGTTCCAAGCTCAGGTTCCAGTCACCTCACCAGTCCTTCCAGACTACACTCCCTTTGAAAGCGTAACAGTGTGTGTGGTTATGGTGTGTACATACATGTGCACACATGGCTTCAGTGTGGGGCTACACTCACATGTGAATCTGTGTGCAGGCATGGTGCAGCAGGAGCTGAGAGTTCTCCATCTTTATTTGAAGGCTGCTAGCAGAATACTGGCTTCCAGGCAGCTAGGACAAGAGTCTTAAATTCATGCCCTCAGTGACACACCTACTCCAATAAGGCCACACCTCCTAATAGTGCCACTGCCTAGGCCAAGCATATTCAAGCCATGACAATTGTGGAGCCTTTAGAAGCTGAGATCGGGCTGGAGAGATGGTTCAACGGTTAAGAGCACTGATTGCTCTTCTGAAGGTCCTGAGTTCAAATCCCAGCAACCACATGGTGGCTCACAACCATTCATAATGAGATCTGACACCCTTTTCTGGTGTGTCTGAAGACAGCTACAGTGTACTTACACATAATGATAAATAAATCTTGAGGCCAGAGCAAGCACAGGTCCTGAGTTCAATTCCCAGTAACCACATGATGGCTCACAGCAACAGTGTGAGCCATCAT
This sequence comes from Apodemus agrarius, assembly GCA_964023405.1. Classification (NCBI taxonomy): domain Eukaryota; kingdom Metazoa; phylum Chordata; class Mammalia; order Rodentia; family Muridae; genus Apodemus; species Apodemus agrarius. The sequence goes on along the minus strand of OZ030015.1, from coordinate 44,248,317 downwards.
ATACATAAAATAAATAAATAAAATCTTAAAAAAAAAAAAGAAATTTTAGAAGCTGAGATCTTGAGGGGCTGGCCTTTGACGGTTCCTGCCCATAGTCTGTGTTGCGGTGAACAAGCAGGGCTCCCGTTACCACAGACAGAGCCCCCCCCAACCTCCTGCCTCTCTGTGATAGACTGAAATGAGCCAAACATCATTTCTGTTGGATATTTTATCACGGCAATTATAACTAATATATCCACTTCCATGGTGGAGGTGGGGGGAGGAGTCCGTGGGAAAATGCATACACGCTACCCCCTCATAATGCTAAGGGGAATCTCTCAGGGAGCAAGGAGGATACCCCATCACCCACCAACTATGTTTTAGCACTGAGGAAGGGGCAAACTTATATTCCATCCATCATGCTGACAGAGGGGGTAGGGCTTGGTTTCTCCTCTTCACCAGCACTTAGTATTGTTATTTTCTCAAAGCTGTCTTCGTGGGTGTGAGCATCTTTTCTTAAGTTCATCAGTTATGTGTGTCCTTTATAAAAAAAAAATCTATTCAGTTCTTCTATTCATAGGAATAGGGTTATTCCTATTTGGTTTGGGTTTCAATTATTTGTATTTTTCTTAATCATGGATTTAGTCTCTCTCTCTCTCTCTCTCTCTCTCTCTCTCTCTCTCTCTCTCTCGTGTGTGTGTGTGTGTGTGTGTGTGTGTGTGTGTGTGTGTGAATGCTTATGTCTGTCTCAGTGAATATGTGAAAGTCAGACAATAAGAATCTGATCTCTCGCCGGGCAGTGGTGGCGCACACCTTTAATCCCAGTGCTTGGGAGGCAGAGGCAGGCAGATTTCTGAGTTCAAGGCCAGCCTGGTCTACAGAGTGAGTTCCAGGACAGTCAGAGCTACACAGAGAAACCCTGTCTCGACCCCTCCCCCCCAAAAAAAGAATCTGATCTCTCTTCCTACCATGTGGATCCCAGGGATTGAACTCAGATTGGCCGTGGTGGCGCACACCTGTAATCCCAGCACTTGGGAGGCAGAGGCAGGCAGATTTCTGAGTTTGAGACCAGCCTGGTCTACAGTGTGAGTTCCAGGACAGTCAGAGCTACACAGAGAAACCCTGTCTCGAAAAACCAAATAAGGAAAAAAAAAAAAACTCAGATTGGCTTGGGTTCAGTTTTCAGGCCCCCACATAGTGGTTCACAACCTTCAGTAACTCCAGCCTCAGGGAATCCCACACTCTCTTCTAGCCTCCACAGCATGGAGACAAAACATGAGACATTTAAAGTATTTTCTTATTTTTTTAAAAATTAAATATTCTGTAGCTGGGCGTGGTGGCACACGCCTGTAATCCCAGCACTTGGGAGGCAGAGGCAGGTGGATTTCTGAGTTAGAGGCCAGCCTGGTCTACAGAGTTCCAGGACAGCCAGGACTACACAGAGAAACCTTGTCTCAAAAACAAAACAAAAAAAAAAAAAAACAACAAACAAAAAAACAAAAAACAAAACAAAAAATATTCTTTTAGTGTGTAGCACTTTTGCATGTGTGTGGTTTTGTGTATGGTCTCTCCATCCTCCTTCAGGAGTCTTTAACTTTGATGGCAAGTTCCCAGATCTTCGTTTGGTCTTTTAGCTCTGAGAAACCCTGGCTGAACCCAAGGTCACACGTCCTCGCTTGTTTTTTTTTTTTTTCCTTCTCTCCTCTCCTCTCCTCTCCTCTCCTCTCCTCTCCTCTCCTCTCCTCTCCTCTCCTCTCCTCTCCTCTCCTCTCCTCTCCTCTCCTCTCCTCTCCTCTCCTCTCCTCTCCTCTCCTCTCCTCTCCTCTCCTCTCCTCTCCTCTCTTCTCTTCTCTTTTCCAGAAACAGGGTTTTTCTGTGTAGCCCTGGCTGTCCTAGAATTCACTTTTTAGACCAGGCTGGCCTCGAACTTACAGAGATCCATCTGCCTCTGCCTCCCACGTGATGGGATTTAAAGCATGTGCCGCTGCCACCCAGTTCCAACTTCATTCTTTGCTGTGTTGAAATGCAGTTATTCAAACAGCATTTGTTACAAAGAGTATTGTTCCCCCACTAATGGCCTTAGCTCACTCATTGGAAACCAGCTGCCTCAGTACATTTGCATTGATGTGTATACAGGCTGTCTGCTCCATTCCACTGGTCTCTGAGCATCGGCATAGCCGTGCCATGCAGTTTTCATATCTATAGCTTTGTCATGTGGTTTAAAAAAAAAAACCTCAAAATTGTTTTGGTATTTGAGGCATGTTATCATATGTATGTTAGGATCCACTGGTAATGTCTGTTATTTTTTTTTATGTAAGAGTATATTTGCCTACATGTGTGTATGTGTATCATGTGTGTTCTCGGTGCCCACAGAGATCAAAAGAGAGCATGGGATCTGCTGGAACTAGCGTTATAGAGAGTGGTGAGCTGCCACGTGGTGCTGGAAACTGAACCCAGGTCCTCTGGAAGGGCAGCCAGTGCTCTCAACTCCTAAACCATCTCTCCAGCTCCCACTTGGATGAAAGCTTGGGGATCTTAGGGACTGTGTGGGAAGAGGAGGAGGAGGGAGAAGAGGAGGAAGAAAAGGAGGAGGAGGAAAAGGAGGAGGAGGAGGAAGAGGAGGAGAGGGAGGCGGAAAAGGGGGATACCATCAAGTTAGCAGTGTTGTCTCCTGATCCATATACATAGCCCTGCTGCTTGAGGGACGCTTGGTAGCTTCCATCTCTGTCTTGTTCGTTGTTTTCTAAGTTGTTCGCAAGCATCTCTTCCATCGTTATCTTAGGTCCCTGCGTGTTTCTGGGCACCACATGCATGCCTGGTGCCAAGGAGATCAGAAGAGGTTGTTGGATCCCCTGGAACTAGAGTTACAGATAGTTGTGAAATGCCATGTGGGTGCTGGGAACTTAACCTGGGTCCTCTCTGGGAGGAACAAGCCCCTCTCCGGGGCTAGCCATCTCTTATCCCCATCTTGCTTTTCTTACTATGTAGACCAGACTGGCTTCTAACTCACAGAGATCCACCTGCCTCTGTCATCCAAGTGCTGGGATTGAAGGAGTGCACAAGGCTCCCAGCTCATCAGTTTTATTTTTTGTATTGTGTTTGTATTGTTTGTTGCTAGGAGGCAGAGATCAGTTGAGTTCAGTCCAGTGCAGTCAATTGACGAGCTCCTCCGTGATATGGCTGAAGCTGTTCATAGGCTCTGGCAGGTTGTTTGCTGTCTGCTATCGATTCCTTGGGCTGCTCCACACACAGGATGATCTCACCTCTTCCTCCCACTCTGGATGGTCTTTATTCCTTGGGACTGCTTTCAGACCTTTGCTATAGACAGTGATAGCTGTGGATCCATCCAAGGTTTTCATTTTGTAGAGTCAGGAGTAAGAACCCTTTATTCATATATAAGTAGATACAGGATTTTTAATAATATTTTATTTATTTTTTTATGCATATGGGAGTTTTGCTTGCATATACATCTCTGCACCGCGTTCATGCAGTCCACAGTGGCCAGAAGAGGGTGTTGAGTCCCTGGAGCTAGTGTTAAAGATGGTTGTGAGGCACCATGTGGGTGCTGGGAATAGAACTTGGAGCCTCTGGAAGAGCAGCCAGTGCTCTTAATGGCTGAGTCATCTCCTTCGTCCTCAAAGTTAGCATTTTTTAAATTTTATTTTATTTGTCAGACATACACACACACAAGTTTGTGGGTGCACATGCATGCATGAGTGCGTACACATGTGTGAACATGAAGGCAAGTATCTTTGAAGACCAGAAAGGATCATTGGATCCCCTGGAACTGGAGTTACAGATGGTTGTGTAGGTGCTGGATCCTCTACAGGAGCAGTACACACTGTTACTGGCTAAGCTATCTTTCCAGCCCTGAGAGACGTTTGTTTTAAATAATCCATTCTTTCTGATCTTTTTTTTTTTTTTATGACAATCTATTTTCAAAAGGTTTTTAGATGGGACATGGTGGTATACACCTTTAATCCCAGTACTTGGGAGGCAGAAACAGTCTTGTCTACATAGCAAATTCCAGGCCAGCCAGGACTATATAGTGAGACCTTGTCTCAAAAAAAAAAAAAAAAAAAAAGTTTTCTAAATTCATGAGCACATGACTCAATTTCATTTTACTTATTTGTTTGCTTGCTTAGAGCTAGCATCTTACTCTGTTGCCCGGGTTCTTACTGAATGCCCCAATTCAATCAGTCCTACTGCCTCAACCTCTGAGTAGTCAAGGCCACAGGCGCGAGCCACCCCTGCACCTTCCTTTCTTAAGCTTCAGGGAAAACATAACTAGAGGTGGGCAGAATTGCTCAAGCTGCTATAGCTAGCGGCAGCACCCGTTTCTTGACTTCTAGGACAAATTCTCTATGGCTAAGCACATTCTAGAAAGGTCCAGGAGTCATCCAGAACCAGAGCTGGGACGTGAGAGGCTCTGCAGTGGGTGTGTGTGTGATAGCAAGCTCTCATCCCGCCGGGCAGATGCACACAGCCTATGTGCCTGTGGTCAGCATTCTGCTGGGCAGCCCGGTGTGCTCTAGCATATGCATTTTGCTCTGTGGATGTGTCGGATGACTGAAAGACAAGGTGCTGGTGTCCAGGAGCATCTTGGAGGAGGGCTTCCCTGGGGATGTAGCACTTGGGCTAGATTGTGTGTGTGTGGGGGGGGGCTGTCTCCTTTCCTCTCTTTCTTTAAGCATGCGTAGACAGTAATTCCCAAGAGCTGTTTGAGAATTCTAAGACTTACCTAGAGGCCAGTATTGTGGTACATCTGATTAACAAGTCAGGATACTGAGGCAAAATGGGAGCTCATGAGCCTGGCTCCAAACTCTCTAGGCAGACAGTAGTATGGTTATGGGGAGCCCAGGGGTGAGGGGAAAAGAAAGATCAGGGGAAGGCAGTGGGGCTCAGTCGTATCATTAAACTGGAGCCTGAGGTACAGTGGGGGAGGAGAGAGAATGGCTGTGACTGAGGCTAGTACCCCATCACATATTTTGGGGTGAGGTTAGGTGTGCTGCAGAATGTTGAGGTTCCCCCAGGACGCTCTTGGACAAACACAGGCTGTCTAGGGACAAGCAGCTGCCACAGGCCCTGCCTTAGAGAGCACACAGTCACATGAGCCTTGGGGCTGAGGGCTGGGCCTGCCCGCATTCCTCTGCCTACACCCTTGTGTCCTAGAAGCCACCTGCGGGATGGAGAGAGCCTAGGCTGTCCTCCGGCCATCCGCTTTCCCGTGACAGCGCCGGAGGACTTCCTGCCGGACAGCAGCCTGCACCCCTGCTCTGTCATCCCTGCAAACACGTCTTCGCCCTCTCATTTTGCTGCTCCCTCCTTCACTCTGTCCCCTCCACTCCCCTCCACTCTCCTCCTGCTCACGCCCGCCCGTCTCTGTTCTTCTCCTTCTCTTCTGGTGGCTAGGGGAGGAAGGAGCCCTCTGTGTGCCCCCAGAAAGGCTGGCTCCAGAAGCCCCTGTGCCCCCCACCCCCTGCTGCCCGCTGGCCTCGAAGTAATCAATCTGATTGGATTAGGGTCAGGGCAACCTTAATCATGTCAAAGGTTACCCTAGGCTTTGTGGCAAGGACCGCAGGGGTGCCTGGCCACCCCTGCCGGGGTGGCCTCTGTTGAACAGAGTTTAACATCTACTAGCCAGCTGTGAGGAAAGAGCCGGCCTTTTGCATGCATGTATGCATATATGTGAGCTTGTGCAGCCATGCGTTATTAAAAAAATGTGTGTGCACGTGTTTTATATATGCGTGTGAGCATGAATGTCTTATATGGGCATGTGTGCTCGTGAATATGAATGTGTTTGTGTGCATGTTAATCAATATGTCTGTCTGCAAGTGTGTCCGTGCATGGGCATATTTCAGTGTGCATTTGTGTGGAGGTGTCTTACGTGGGTTTGTGTGTGAATATATGAATGCATGTGCTATGTATAAATGTGTGCAGATGTGTGCACGTGTCAATGCACAGGTCTGGGCACATGGACCTTTGTGCACCTGTGTGTGCACTCATGGGTATTGATTATATTTGTATAGATGTATGAATGGGAGTTACACACAAATGTACGTATATGTGTGCTCAGGTGCATTGTATATACACATGTGGGTACTCGGCTGTCTCTGTGTGGGTTGACCATATACATGGTACACATGTATGTGCATATGTATATGCATTCAGCATGCATGTGTGATGGGTGCCCGTGTGTAGAGAAGGCAAGTGTTGGCTCATATCTAGTCGCAGTTCCATCTACCCTGTGTCAGCCTAGCCTGAAACCCAGGGTGCTACCCTGCGCATGAGGAGCCTCCAGCCCCTGGATGCTGAGCTGGGCCCGAGAGGGCTCTGTTTTTGCACCCAAAGGTAGCAGGGATCAGAAAGCATTTGAAGAATTTTGAGTACAGGATGATTATGAACAGTTTATGTCTCTTGTGGCAAGGCCCAGATACTTGGGAGGCAAGTGCTAGGTGACTCCCCTGTATTGACCTCTGGTAAGATAAAATGGGTGGGGTGGTTGCAGGGCCAGCCTGGCCAGAGTCAGGGGTCACAGGACGAAGATCAATAAAACAGCTGGCCAGGCTGGAAGGAAACAGGTGGGAGGCTCACAGGACTCGGGGCCCAGAGTCCAGGAAGCAGGCTCTAAAACACCATGTGGCCTTGTGAGGGGACAGCCTTCTCTAGGCTAAGTGAGACATTTGCATCTAAGACATGGAGCCCATAGCCATGGAAACTGGGGTCTCTTCCTGCCTGCACACTGGGGTGGCTATGCCTGGGAGTCCTCAGAAGCTCCTAGATGGCTTCCCTATGAGGGAAGAGCATCATCTCCCCACCCTTGACACACTCCATCGCGTTTGGGGGTGGTCTCCCCAAGTCCCTGAGGGCTCCTGGGGGGGGTGTCACTGCTTGTACAGGCAACCCTTATTCACTGTGAAATCTTCATTTGGACCTTACAGTCCTGGACAGTGTCTCCAGTCCGAGGCTCTTACCTCGCGTTGGGTGTGGTCTATCCCTCCCTCCTGTGACATACCTCCAGGCCAACCATATTCTCAGCTTACAGTGGCTGGACGTTGTTGGGTCCCCAAGACCTCTGTCACAACTAGTGGCAGAGGTGGTCGTTTCTGAGCATTAGACCCCTGCCCTTGGGGGGCAACCCACTGAAGAACTAACTTTCTTCCCAGCTCAGCCCGGGCTCTACTCAGCCTCTGGGCAGGGAACAACTTGGCTTCTTCCCCTCCCCCAGGCAAAACCCCTTCGCGATGACTGGCTTCAGCTCCGTGGCTCCTCAGGGGGTGGTCCTCCACCTCTCTGTGTGCTCAGTCTGTGGAAGGACCAACTCCAATGGGGCTAGCCTGCGAGACAGCCGGAGCCTAGGGTTCTGGAGGGACAGAAAGGGCAGCTTTTTAGGGAAGCAGAGTCCCCAAATCCAGGTTGCGACCCCTGACCCCCCCATCCGAAAGTGTTACCATTTACGATGCGTTGGGGGTGGGGGGCTCCCCTGGCTCCGGGGGCCTCTCCAGTATATCATTAACTCTCCGCTGTGGGAGGGGGGACCCCGGCCGATATCCCACTGCGCTCGGCTCGGAGCACAATGTCCCTGCGAGGACGACAAGATTAAGCACAAGGGAAAAGTGAAAATGCTGTTGGCGATTCACACGCCCTTCGGGGTGTTGAATTAAAGCGTCTGAAAGAGGATTTCCCCTCGCGCCCGACGGCGCGGCGGGCAGCGCATACTTCCAGGTTGCTATGACTGGCCGGCGATCGCCTAATCACCGGCCAGGGGGAAATTCATATAAAATATCGCTGGCCATTGTGGGGCTAACGCGGCGTGACAGTGTCGCACAAAGCCGGATTCATCAGCCCCAGCAGGTCAGCCAGGCGCCCGGCCGCGCGGGCCCGGGCGGTGTCAGGGGCCGCGGCCATGGTGGGGCACCGGCGCATTCCGCTCTCAGGTGGCTCCGGGGCCTTTTGTGCCTCCGTGTGATTACCAAATGCCACCGCGACACCCCCTCCGGGCCGCCCGGCTCCTCGAGGCCAGGAAAAGGGCCTGGGGAAGGAGGGACGGTGGGCAGCCTCAGAGGGGAGGCGCCAGGGCGGGGCCTGGGCTGCAAGCTACCAGCTGGAGCTGCTCCGATTCTCCTGTCTGCCCTTAGCCTGCTGTGCCGAACACGGGTGGGGGAAGGGGTGCCCACCCACTGAATGTGCTCTGGAAGCACTTTCAGACATCAGGATGGGAATGGGATAGATAGATGGTTTGTCTTTCCTCGGAGTGACAGGAGGGTGCCTCTCCCAAGGGAGGTGGTGCTCCAAGACCTTCAGCCTCTGGCCAGTCTGAGCAATTATGGCTATGCCATAGTTAGGCCTTCTTCCCACCAGTGGTCGGAGAGTGATCTCCCAGTTGGAATCTGGAAATTGAGAGGACAGGGACCATCTGGAGGATGTTGCCTGACAAACTCAGCCCAGGCTGCCAACCCTAACCCTTCTGTGGTCTCCAGGAAGGTGTGGTGGATGTAATGTGCAATCCTAGGTAAGAGTGAACTTTCTGTCTGCTGGAATTCCCTGGTTCTAGCCCTGTGTGGGGTAACTTCAACGGGGTCCTAAATAAACGTATACATAGCCTACGGTCCTAAAGGTACACGCACCAAACTTTGGTGCCCCCATCTTCATAAAAATGCACTACTGTATTTAAAGGCACAGATTAACATCAACTCACTTACTAGGCGATTTCAGTAGACCTACGCACACACGTGGACACTTACACAGCTCGTACCTGGTTCTCGAGAGTAGATACCTTGCATATGACTCATGTCTCTTCTAGTTCTGAGCCTAGTGCCTAGCTCATAAATGGACTTTCATATTCTGGACTGATGATGGATGCGTGGATGGATGGATGGATGGATGGATGGATGGATGGATGATAAATGGGTAGTAGGCGGATAATTTGCACATGGAAGATGGATAGTAGACAGATAATTGAATGGGTGGTATTTGGTGGAGGATGGGCAGATGATAAATGAAATAGATGAAGGGAAAGGAAGGAGGAAGCCCAGATGCTGATACTTTACTTAAACCCAGTGAGAGCACAGCAAGGCTGGTTTCTGAGCTTGTTTCTGCAGGGAGACTTTGCTCCCGACTTCCAGGATCTGGGTGAAGAGTCACTGGCCTCAATTCACGATCCTTCCACCTCAGCCTTCCTGGAATTACAGGCCTGAGCCATGACACCTTTTTGGAATTTGCTTCTTTTATAGAACAACTTCTTCAGGTAGTTCCTTTTCTTCGTCTTTACCTGTACCTGATACGTAGGCAGTATCTCCAGCCCCCAAAAGCTCATCTTAGCTCTGCTCCCAGATGACTCCGCCTGATTGGCAGCACTTCTCTGTAAGAGTCCCGGGCTCAGGCGCCCACAGGCACCCACGCCCTCCTCAATTGACGGCCAATAGCCATCTGAAAGGTCTGATTCGCTTGTATTTTGGAGTGAGGGATGCTCTTGGAAACCCATACCTTTGTGCTGGCCGTTTCAGCCAGGTCAACAGAAACTGAAAGGAGTTGATGCTTGTGGCAGAGAACTTGGCTGAGGTGTGCCCCGTTCCCGTTCGCTCTTTGCAAAGGACACAGCTCTGGGAGAGTGGTCCATTCGCCATGCTTGTTCTAAAACCCTGTGGGAATCTGATGGAAGCAAAGAGCCTTTCTGGGAAAATGTGTTTGTTCCCAAGATCCTTGAAAGCATGGGAGTCCGAGTCTTGCCTCTGACTCCTGGGTAGATCCAATCTTGTTGCATTAAAATCCCTGCCATCCTAGGCTGTCACCGGAACATTCTGGAGCCTTTTCTCTCTGGGTAGGCTGCAGACATGTTCTCAATTATCATTAACTATCTGAAGTATAGAGGAGCTTTGCAGGAGTGATGTGGAAATCTCAGGTCCCCGTCCCCTCCCCACAGCCCTGCACCCTGCTGTGGTACATGGTCATACTATATCCATCAAAATTATGATCGATCATGAAAGCCACCCTGACTTGGATGGCCCAAGTCTTTGGGCCTCCGTGTCCCTTGAGCTCCTCCATCCTACCCTTTTTCCGCTGCCAAAATCATCAGCATTTGTAGGAAGGGCCTCAATCTGGCTTGATCTGGCTTAATCTGCCTCCAGCCTATTAAGTAAAGACTGTACATTTTTAGCAAGAAAACCTTGAAGACAATACAATCCTTCTAGGGAGGTAGATGGTATCTGTTTACTGTTACGAAAGCAAACTCCATTCCTTGCATAGGGTGCAGTGGTGATATCTTGGGAGGTGGGGGACCTGCTAAAAACCTTTGGCTGCAAAAAAAAAAAAAAAAAAAAAAAAAAGCCGGGCGGGGGTGGCGCATGCCTGTAATCCCAGCATTCTGGGAGGCAGAGGCAGGTGGATTTCTGAGTTCGAGGCCAGCCTGGTCTACAGAGTGAATTCCAGGACAGCCAGGGCTATACAGAGAAACCTGTCTCAAAAGAGCCAAATCCAAAAAACCAAAACAAACAAACAAACAAACAAACAAACAAAAACCTTTGGCTGCAGCTTGCCTTCTTTTACCAAATGTTCTGTTTCGAGTTCCTCTGGCCTGTGGATTTGCAGCCTACAGCTCCTCCCCCTGGCTTCTTATATGGAGTTTCTGGACTATTTGTAGAGGCTTCTGGTCTTTATTTCTTTCCCAGCCTGTTGAAAGGCAACTTCAGACTTGTCCTGCCCTGACTTGATCAGGAGTGCTACCTCCTCATTTGACAGGAGAGGAAACTGAGGTTCAACAGAAAGGGAGGACTTCGCAGCCTGCTGGTGACGGAGCTGAGCAAGAATGAACTCTCGTCCACTTCAAGTTGTGTGGTGCTCCCCCCCCAGGACCCTCCCCCTCAAGTGTGTCTACCAGCTCCAGGCTGTTTGCTTGGGTCTTGATAAGCAGGGAGCCTGAAGCCCTTGTTCTGGGCAGGGCAAAGGCAAGGCTTAGAGTGCTGGTCCCCTTATCTTTTAGAGCCAAGAGGGGTGGGGGAGGGGCTGGACAAGGTGACGCAAGGCTGCCTTGAGACTTGGAATGTGAGGGTGTAGGCAGAGCCGGAGGCCTCTGAGTCGCACCCAGGAGGAGGTAGCTCAGGGCCTCTGGCCCCACACTCAGGTTCTGTGCAGACAGACAGACAGACAAGGCTAGATAGACCCTTAGGGGCACCCGGAGGAGTGGCTTGGCTCCTTCAAAGATCTAATAGGGGCTCGAAATATAGTTCCGTTGGTAGTCTTTGCCGGGCATGGACAAATGCCCAGGTTTCATTTCCAGCTCTACACAAAGCTATGCGTGGCAACTCACACAGCTGTAATTTTAACACCTGGTGGAGTTCAAGGTCCTTTAGACTACACAGTAAGCTCCAGGCAAGCTTGGGCTGGAGTCCCTGCCAAAAAAGAAAAAAGAAAAAAAAAAGAAATAGAAAAAATAAGGCTAGGGGCTTTGCTAAGCAGAGGGCAGGAGGGTAGGTGGGTGGTGCTGATGCGGGTGCCTCCGCAAAGACTGCTCCAGGACTGGCCCTCCTCCTCGTTTGACAGTAGGGACTCTGTCAAATGGACCGAACGTTTGTATTAGGAAAGGAAAACAGGGTGGGGGCTTTTTAAGAGTGTCGGGAAAGAGCAGAGAGCCTCTTCTGGTTCCATTCAAGAACACACAATGTGGTAGACCCTCACCTGGGATCTGCCTCCCCAGGGTGGACTTAGCGTCCCAGGCCAGGTTCTGCCCTTTCCCTGATACCACAGATCTCAAAGGGGTAGCACTGGAATGGAAATAAGGAGTGGACAAGTTACAGAACCCACCTGTGGGGAGGATCTGGGCTGGAAACGGATTCCAGCAGACAACTCCTCCTGAGGAATAGGCACAGCTGGCATTTCAGGGAGCCAGAGGCCATATGTTGGGTAGACAGAGCCTAGGACCTCGGCTGCCATGCTGCAGAGAGAAACTGATAACACTGAGGGGTGGGGGGAACTTGAGCCCAGGGAAGAACCAAGGTTGAGTGTGACCAGAGGCCAGTGAGTAGCTGAGCAGAGGAGAAAGGCAAGGCTGGGGGGCGGGGGGGGGATCTTTAGAGGGCTTCAGGAGAGTTGTGTGTCACGCTGGCTCTGGGCTCGGAGCTGGGCCCGTAGTGGGCAGCTGTGTGCACGGCCAGTGGAGGCCACTGAACGCTGGGTGGCAGTTCAATTGAGAGCTTCTCTGTGCTTCTGATAGCTCTTTGTCCAGAGTGGGAAGTAGCTGGACTCCTAGATGCCCGCAGGAGGTGTCCAGGCTCTGGCAGTGCCCCAGATTGGAGACAGAACAGCTGAAGTCTGCAGAGTCCTCTGGGGAAAGGTACAAGTCCATAGAGAGAGAGCCAGGGGCTCTGTGAGGCCTTTGCCAGCCAGCTAGAGATGTCCACGGCTTATTCTGTATTGTACTGAGCTTTGTGGGTAGGTCTGAGTGTGTGTGTGTGTGTGTGTGTGTGTGTGTGTGTGTGTGTGACAGAGTCCCAAGAATTTAACCTCTGAGATGTGGCTTGTGGAAGCATGGGAGGCCTGTGTATGCAGGAGGGGGTTGAAGAGGCTACAACTTTTCATGAAAAGTCTCATAATCCCAAGAGGGTCCCCTGGCCCGAGGAACCCTGGGTATAGGGTTCCCTCCTCATGAGGCAGGCCTGTGAGGCTTTCTGTCTGGAATGGTTTCTAGTGTGTTAAATCTCTGCAGGTCAACATGTCAGATTCCTACCCATCTTGCTTAGAACACCATGATTATCAGACAGCAAGCACTTGGCACGCCTCTATCTGGTGTCAAGCAGAGGAGGGAGTGCCTTCTCTCAGTAAGAAACTCCTATTCACAATTGGTGAGGGGTGTAAACTAATACAACCATTATAGAAATGATTCTATAAATTCTCAAAAATTAAAAATGGAACTGCCACCTGACTCTACTATTTCACTCCCGGACATATAGACCGAGAACTCCATGCTCTGCCATAAGGATATTCGCACCCCCGTGTATATTGCTGCTTTATCCACTATAGCAAAGAATTGAAATTAACCTAGTTGTCCATCAATAGATGAATAGTGAAATTTTTGCATATATATGGATACTATTCACCTCTTGATTTATTTTTTGCTGCCTTTTATAGTCAATATTGTAGTTCATTATCACAATATTATCATTTCAAGATCCACCCAGGTGATTTGCCCTCTCAATCGGAGGCCCCTGGCCCAGACCTACAGTGGAGGCCTACTGTCAGGGATAATACCAAAGTCTAGACTTGTTTTTCCTGTATATGCAGACCTGGGACGAAGGTATCAGATATGCTAGACACAGTCAGATTTAATGACCAATCTCCAAGCAGAACAGGTACAGTCCAACTGTGGTAATTATGTGCTTTCTCCCTCACTGGTAAGTTTTGTGAGCCCTAGGTCTACTTGATTTTGCAGCTGGATGATAACAAAACTAGTGTGGATTTCTTTTCTTCTCCTTCCCTCCTTCTTCCTCCTCCTCCCCCTCTTCCTCTTCCTGCTCCTCCTCCCCTCTTCCTCCTCCCACTTCTCCTCCCCCTCTTCCTCTTTCCCCCTCTTCCTCCTGCTCCTCCTGCTTCTCCTCCCACTTCTCCTCTCCTCCTTCCTCCTTCTCTTCCCCCTCCCCTCCCTTCTCCTCCTGCTCCTCCTCCTCAGCTCCTACAGGTAGACTTGTCCTTCCCGGCCATTGCAACTTCAGCATGCGATTTCTCTTTCCTTTGGTTAAGTCGAGAACCTTCTCCTTTTATTCCGAGGCATTCTTTGTGCACATCCAGATGGCCAGCATCACCTCTCTTGATTTCAGAGCCACCATTAGGTAAAACAAGGATGGCTCGGCCACAGCACTATGACATTGCCACTGCCTGAGTCCCGGGGCAGCCCCGAGCCGATCCTGTGAGTCACACACGGAACACAGATACTCTGCGCAAAGGGATAGTTGTATCTGAAAGGAGCAGCAGAGACGGCGTGAAACTTTATCACACCGCTCAGAACAACATGCAATTTAAAAACTTGATATTTCCGGAACTCTCCTTGTGTATGCTGTGCTGGGGATGGAAACGAAGGCTTCACAAATGCTGGACAAACAGGTTTCCACAGCCATCTCTCTAGGAACTCAAATGTTCCACTTAATATGTTCTAGCTTCGGCAAGCAGTGGATCTGACAAGCGGGATTCCTGGGTCGCCACACCGACCCACTCATTGTGGACACTTCCCTTCCATACACCCCACCCCCACCCCGCACCCCCTGACCGCCTGCTTTTCACATCTTTACTAAGCCTCCCTCCCTGACGGTTCTGTTCCCCTTGTTTACGAGACAGACAGCACCCTGTTGGTTTGCATTGCACCCGACTGGTGGTACTGAGCAGCAGGCTAGGTACCTCTGGGACCCTAGTGTATTACTCAGGATTCTCTCAGAAGACAGAAGTGATAGAATGAATCTCTTTATATATATAAAAGGAATTTAGTGGAGTAGCTTACAGGCTGTGATCTGGCTCATACCACAATGGTTGTCTTCCAACAGCAAGTGTAAGAACCCAGTGTTGTCTACAGACTAGATGTCTCAGCTGGTCTTCAGGATACACTGGAATCCCAAGAAATGGGCTGTAAAATCAGTGAAGGAATAAACTTACCAGTGAGAGTGAGGGCGAGCAGGCTACAAACTGAGCTACAGCCCCAGGCCCGACTTCTTTTCTTTTCTTTTTTTTTTTTTTTTTTTTTTTTTTGTTGTTGTTTGTTGTTGTTTGTTTTTTTGTTTTTTTGGATTTGGTTTTTTCGAGACAGAGTTTCTCTGTATAGCCCTGGCTATCCTGGAACTCACTCTGTAGACCAGGCTGGCCTTGAACTCAGAAATCTGCCTGCCTCTGCCTCCCAGAGTGCTTGGATTACAGGCGTGCGCCACCACCGCCCGGCTCCAGGCCCAACTTCTAGTGACATAATTGTAGATATTTTTAAGGGGCTGTGCAATACGTCAATATAGGATTATATTTTAAAAATGATCCAATAAGGGTTCTTTAACATGTCCATCAAGAACATTCAAAATCCCTTTAAAGCAATCTTTAAAACTACAGTCACTTGTCCACTCTCCTCACACCAGACCCTTTAACTGATCATCTTCCCTCCACCGTGTTCCTGGGCTCCGCTCTGCCCCGTAACTAACCCATTCTGCTTCCTGCTATGAAATGGTTGCTGTTAGATTTCACACCTGAATAATGCGAAGTACCTGTCTTTCTGTGCCTGGCTCATTCACTTATGTCCTCTGGGTCTGTCAGTCTTGCTGCAAGTGACAGGGTCTCGTTCTTATTTTTTGTTTGTTTGTTTGTTTTTGTTTTTGTTTTTGGTTTTGGTTTTGGTTTTGGTTTTGGTTTTTTCAAGAGACAGGGTTTCTCTGTGTAGCCCTGGCTGTCCTGGAACTCACTCTGTAGACCAGGCTGGCCACATGTTTATGCCCAGTTCTTTTTCAACGAAAGGTATAAACATATTCAAGAAGAAAAAAATATCTCAGATGAATGGTGCTGGGAAATTGGAATCTATCTTCACACAGAGAACAAATTCAGACCCTCCTATCTCCTACACACAAAGCCCAACTCAAAATCTGAAACTACTGGGGGGTGGGGAAAGCATGGTGATGATGCCTTTAATCCCTCAGAAGGCAGAGGCAGGCTTATCTTTGTGAGTTCGAGGCCAGCCTAGTATACATAGAGCATTCCAAGCCAGCTAGAGATCTAGAATAATTCCCTACCTCAACAACAACAACAACAGCAACACACACACACACACACACACACACACACACACACGACGCTGGTCATTTGGGCCAGTATTCTAAACCAAAGGTCCTCAGCAGCACAGTGGTGAGCACTGCGTTTTGGATTCCTGCCATTAGGACCACCGCTCTCTTCACCTGGCCTCCATAACCCCTATCTCCTTCCCCCGCAGCCACCCGGGAGTCAGCCTTTGTCCATGCCATCGCTTCTGCTGGAGTGGCCTTCGCTGTGACTCGCTCCTGTGCAGAGGGATCAGCTGCCATCTGTGGGTGCAGCAGCCGCCTCCAGGGCTCCCCAGGCGAGGGCTGGAAGTGGGGCGGCTGTAGTGAGGACATTGAATTTGGAGGAATGGTCTCTCGGGAGTTTGCCGACGCCAGGGAGAACCGGCCGGATGCCCGCTCGGCCATGAACCGTCACAACAATGAGGCCGGGCGCCAGGTACGTGCACAGAGCCCCCCGGGGCTGTAGAGCAAGAGCTGCTTTTTCACTGAGGAGTCCAGTGGGGCAGGACAAGCGGTGGAAGGGGGCTGCTCCTGGTGACCAGGCTGCTCTGCTTGCCTTCTGCCAAGGGACATTGTGATACTGCCCAGCTATACCTCAAGTGTCCAGTGTGTTCCCAGAGGATGCCAAGTTCGCCTGTGGACGTAGGGTTCCTGGAAGTAGACAGGTGGAAGAGGCAGCTGCAGAGATGTAGTCTCTGAAGAGGCTGCGATGAGGAGATAGCCACGAGAGGACCAGACATGGGGGAGCAGAGGGTTAGAGGGTAGACATGTATAGTAGCTACAGATTGAACTGAGATAGAGGGTTAGAGGGATAGAGATGATTGATACAGGCTATTGAAACAGACAGGAGGAGCCAGGCGGTGGTGGCGCACGCCTTTAATCCAGGACAGCCAGGACTACACAGAGAAACCCTGTCTCGAAAAACCAAAAAAAAAAAAAAAAAAAAAAAAAAAAAAAAAAACCCAGACAGGAGGGGATTGAAGAGAGACAGACAGACACAGAGAGACAGACAGATATATAGAGACACAGAGAGACAGAGGCAGACAGACAAACAGACACACACACACACACACACACACACATATATATATATATATATATACACAGAGAGACAGACAGACAGAGAGACATACACACAGAGATTATCATGAGACTCTGGAAACAGGAAAGGGAACCATGCTAACAGAACACTATTGAAGGTTCCCTCCCTCTGGCTGGGTTATACCTGGATCTCGGCTGACACTGGGGTTTCAGGAAAGTCTGAACTTTCATGCACAGACAGTGTTTCACTGCAGCAGCTTATCTTCAAATAGACTTTGCCTCCCTCTCCCAGAGAGCCCCCCTTCCCTCCTCCGAGAACGGGTGTCCAGATAGGTAGTGCTCAGGGGCATAGCAGAGCCAAGAACTGAGTCATGGACTGGAGAGGGACCTCTCGCCACCCAGGAATGCCTATGGTCAGGTATCCTGAGACACAGAGCTGCCTGTGGGGTTAAAACAGAGAGACTTCTTCACTGTGTTTTAAAGGCATTTTAAACTAGGTACAGTGGGTGCAGGCCTGAAATCCTAACACAGCAGAGGCAGGGCAGGGGGATCAAAGTCAGCTTCAGTATGTGTTTGAAGCCAGCCTTGTACATCAGACCTAGTCTCAAAAATAAAGTAGTAAAAGAGAAGAAAAGAAAAAAGAAAAGAGAAGAGAAAAGAAAAAAAAAGAAGAGAAGAGAAGAGAAGAGAAGAGAAAAGAAAAGAAAAGAAAAGAAAAGAAAAGAAAAGAAAAGAAAAGAAAAGGAAGCATTTCACATCTGCTGGCTCCGCTGCCCGGCTCCTGCAGCCGGGCACCTGCCTATCCTTCGCTGTAGCAGACATTTGGAGATGTGCATTCATGAGGACAAACTGTCACAGCGAAACTTACTTCCATACATAAGGAACTTCCAACCTTTGACCTCTTCTTCCTAAAACCCAACAGTAGATCAAAGGCTCTTATCCTTCCGACAAAGAACAGCATATTCTCTCTGGAAGACGCAGCCGTCCCAGAATGAACAGAGGGGTGTCTGGAACAGGGCAGTGAGAGCACTTCACGGCGAGGGTGTTGGGGTGGCAACTGCCTCCCACATACAGGAACATCCAGAAAGCAATGTGGGGTGTGCGAGTGGGAGGGGTGGGTAGTGGTGCAGGTCTTTAATCTTAGCACTCCAGAGGCAGAGGCTAGTGGTTTTCTGAGTTCAAGGCTAGCCAGGCCTACCTAGGACAGTCAGGACTACATAGACACTGTCCATATCTCCACCAAACCTAAACCAAAACAGAATATCCAGAGAGCAAGCAATAAAACAAACAAGAAACAAGAGTTTGAGTAGGAGTGATGGTTCAGGCCCCGGCAATCCCAGTACTTGGACCTGAGGCAGGAGGATTATGAGTTTAAGTTTGGGCTATATTGTGACTTTGAGGCTAGCTTGGGCTATATAGTGAGACCTTGTCTAAAAAAGCAAACAAAGAAACAACAAAAAAACAACCAACACCCCACACACACTTTTAGTTTTAAAAAATCAAACAGAATTTGTGTATGAAAACATCACAAAAACTATCAATATCCCCAGAACACTCAAACATTGTACCTGTGACACTGGAACAATGTATCATTTTTAAGGGGGTGAAAAAGAAGAGCTCTTGGAAATTAAAAATATGGGTCCTGCAAGATGGCACCGCAGATAATCACACTTGCCTCCGAGGCTGACAACCTGAGTGGTTTCCACAATCCACAAAGTAGAACACATGCCCCGTGCAAGTTGTCTGACCTGGGTGTGCATGTTTATATATGTACACACTACATGAATAAATGGGGGAGGGAGGGTATCTGCTTTTGTATTGTCTTTGAGACAGGGTTTCCCTATATAGCCATGGCCCTATGTAGTCCTGAAACTCACTATGTAGACAAGGATGGTCTAGAACTTAGAGGTCTGCCTGTTTCTGCTCTGGGTGCTGAATTTGAGGCTAGCCTGGTCTACAGAGTGAGTTCCAGGGAAGCCAGGGCTACACAGAGAAGCAAATTTAATAATGTGAATATATAATAACAAGAACATTTCATCAGGGGTTTTGAAGGGTATGTTCAGGAGAGACCAGGGGGACAAGAGGAGGAAGCTGGCACAGACATAATGCAGGACACTTCCCTAGAGCTGGGGTTTTAGATGTCCACATGCAGGACTGCAAAGATGGGGAGAGAGAGGGAGAGATGGCTGGGGTCAAGAGCCCCTGATGGACTTTTGAGGGGAACAGCATTGGGTTCTCAGCATCTACACAGAGGGGCTCATAGCTGGCTGTAACTCCAGCTCCAAGACACCTGCCACCTTCTTCTGGCACCTACACACACAGGGCCATACCTTTTTTTCTTTTTTAAGGATTTATTTATTTATTTATATGTAAGTACACTGTAGCTGTCTTCAGATACCCCAGAAGAGGGCATCAGATCTCATTAGGGATGGTTGTAAGCCACCATGTGGTTGCTGGGATTGAACTCAGGATCTTCAGAAGAGCAGTCAGTGTTCTTAACTGCTGAGCCATCTCTCTAGCCCCAGTGGTCACACCTTAATGTACACACACACACACACACACACACACACACACACACACACACACAGTTTTAGTATACAAAAATGGGGGAACCATCTTCCCCAAGATATATTATGAAATTCAGAGCACAACCTAGAGGAACCCTTCAAGCTTCAAAGAGACTACTTGGTGTCCCTGCAAAGGTTTGAGGGGGGTGAACAGCAAGGGCATGGTTGGAAGCTAGAAGAAATTTGAGCAACACTTTAGGGATTCTGAGTGATAAAATGATTTTAATCTAAGAATTTTATTCCCAGCTAGACTATGAAAAGATTTGCTTTTCTACTACAGGAGAAAAGGTTTGGGCAGTGGTCGCGCATGCCTTTAATTCCAGCACTTGGGAGGCAGAGGCAGGCGGATTTGAGGCCAGCCTGGTCTACAGAGTGAGTTCCAGGACAGCCAGGGCTACACAGAGAAACCCTGTCTCGAAAAACCAAACCAAACCAAAGAAGAAAAAAAAGAAGGTTTGCTTTTAGACAGCACCATTTCCCAAGGTCTACCAGATGGCTGTCAATGCGTAGAGGTGTGTGTGTGTGTGTGTGTGTGTGTGTGTGTGTGTGTATTGTGTGAATGTGTTTCCCAGTGTGTGTGTAGAAGTTAGGGGACACCTTTCAAGAATTGTTTTTTCTTCTTTCTTGTTTCTTCCTTTCTTTGTTTCTTCCTTCCTCTCTCTTCTGTGTAGCCTTGCAGGTCTTGAAACTTATTCTGTGAAGCAGGTTGGCCTCACATTCAAGAGATCCCTCTGTTTCTGCCTCCTGAGTCTTGGGATTAGCCATGTGCGCCATCACCAGCCTGCAGAGGTTGCTTTTCTTACTCCACCGTGGACTTCCTGGGATGGAACACAGGTGATTAGCTTAGTGGCAGACCTTACCCACTGAGCTACCTTACCAGATCTTTTTAATTTTTTTTTTTGAGACTTCCAAGCTGACTTGAATTTTCAATGTATCCATCTTCCAACCTCTTGCTTTACCTCCCGAGTGCTGGGGCTACAGACATGTGCCACCACCTTTAGCTTAGGAGATGCCAGGGAGCCAATCCAAGCCTTCATCCCAGCATGCTAGGCAGGGACTCACAACTGAGCTTCCTCTCCAACCCTGAGGCTTGGACATCTTAAATAGGTTGGTTAGAAGGAGAAAATATAGGGCTGGCCCATGACGCGCGTGTTAATTACATAACAGAAAGTTGTGTGGGAAAGGAAATGTCGCCTTAGAGTATGCCTGCTAACACAGCCAGGGCCATGGGCACTGAGCACTGAAGGGAGAGATCATGCTCAGAGCAGGAAGGGGGAGGGTTTGGCTGTGTAGTGGGAGGTGAGAGGGAGTAATAATTTTCACCCTCCGTGGTAAGAAAGCAACACAAAATACCTCCCATTCAAAAAACCAAGACACAGCAAGGCAAGTGCTGTGATAGCCTGCATTCTGCAAGGCACTTCCTTGTATGGTCGGGAGACACACCGCACTGACGGGCACTGGCCCCGCCCCTTGGTTTTTTTTTTCTTTTCTTTTCTTTTCTTTTCTTCTCTTTTCTTCCTTTCTTTCTTTCTTTCTTTCTCTCTTCCTTCCTTCCTTTCTTTCTTTTCTTTTTTTCTTGGTTTTTCGAGACAGGGTTTCTCTGTGTAGTCCTGGCTGTCCTGAAGCTCGCTCTGTAGACCAGGCTGGCCTCGAACTCAGAAATCCGCCTGCCTCTGCCTCCCAAGTGCTGGGATTAAAGGCGTGAGCCAACACCGCCCGGCCCCATCCGTTTTAACAGCAGGTCTCAGCCACTATTAAGATTTTTGACCAAGTAAAACAAAACTAAGAGAGACTGAAAAAGGAGAGATGGCAAGAGTCTCCTCTCAGAAAGCCTGGCAGGAAGGGTAAAGAAGCAGCTGAAAGCCGGGCGGTGGTGGCGCACTCCTGTAATCCCAGCACTTGGGAGGCAGAGGCAGGTGGATTTCTGAGTTCGAGGCCAGCCTGGTCTACAGAGTGAGTTCCAGGACAGCCAGGGCTATACAGAGAAACCCTGTCTCAAAAACAAACAAACAAACAAATAAAAAAGAAGCAGCTGAAAGTCAGGTGAGGTGCAAGCAGGGCTGAACCCAGGATGACTGGAGCATTAAGCCCATGCTGTCCAATACAAATTCTTGCAAGCCACAGCCTGAGCCACTTGGATAGTTACTAGCTCTCAGGTAGTTATATGAAAAGATACTCAGAGCTGGGTGGTAGTGGCACTTGCCTTTAATCCCAGAACTCTGAGATAGAGGCAGGTGAGTTAGAGGCCAGTGGTCTACAAAGTTAGCTCTGAGACAGCCAGGGCTGTTACACAGAGAAACCCTGTCTTGAAAAACAAAACAAACAACAAAAAGAATACACAAGGGGCTGGAAAGATGGCTCAGCAGTTAAGAGCACTGGCTGCTTTTCCAGAGGTCCTCAGTTCAAATCCCAGCAACCATGGGGTGGCTCACAACAATCTGTAATGGAATCCAATGCCTTCTTCTGGTGTGTCTGAAGACAGCTACAGTGTACTCATATACATAAAATAAATTCTTTAAAAAAACACACAGTAAGAATGCACTTGGAGTTCTTAGAGGGACAGTCTCACAGTGTAGCTCAGGCAAGCCCCCAGCCCTCAGTGCCCCAGCCTTAGCATCCCCAGTGCCACAGACATCGCAGTCACACCCCAGCAGGCTGGTCTGGTCTTGATCTTTCATCACTCTCTCCTCCTTCCATCCATTCTGCGACAGGTGAACTGTTACCATAGGGAAGGTAGTGGCCGGTGACACGTGGATATGGCCCACGTCTCAGACTCATGGTAGTTTTTCAGAGCAGGTGGGAAGCAGGTAAGGTCATTGAGAGGGAAGCTTCTAGCAACCTTTCCATTTAAAATGTTTTGACTGTCATGGTAACACAACATACTTACTAGGTGCAATGAGACCTTTCAGTATGTGAACATAATGTCTCGTGGCCAATCAGGCTAGGAAGCATCCTTATCACCTGAAACATCATTTTTTGTTTTGTTTTGTTTTGTTTTTTTCGAGACAGGGTTTCTCTGTGTAGCCCTGGCTGTCCTGGAACTCACTCTGTAGACCAGGCTGGCCACGGATTTATTTTCTTCTGTTCGAACATTCAAAACCTGGTACTCATAATTTGGAAGCAGTACTCTGTCTACTGTGGTGGCCACTTTGTGCTATAGAATACCGACAGGTATATATTCCTCCTCTCCAATGACGACCTCTTCAAGTTCCTACTACTTCTTAGCATCACCGCCACACTTGGGATCCCACATCCAGCATGAGAGCCTTGGCCACAGCCAGATCTAAACAGTAGCTAACCCCACGGCCAGCTTGTCAATTCAGCCGTGCAGTGGATGTTGAAATTATGAGTGCAGTATCCTGCATGCTTTTCCTACTTTGAGGCTTAAAGATTCCCTGTGTGTTTCGCACATCCGGTGCTTGTTGGAATGTTAGAGGAAAGACCCCAGGAGCTGCCCAGAGCAGAGGCTTACAGCCTGGGTCGGAAGGTTAGAAGTGTGGAGCAGAGGAACTGGGAGTGGCCCCTGTGGTAGAGAGGGCTTGGGATCTGAGGGCATCGGACAGGGCAGACCACTGTAAACAGTTCTGATGGCTCCCCCACCCCCGCGGCCCCCCTCGCCCCGTGTCCCTACAGAAAAGGAGGCAGGATTCCCTACTTCCTGAAGCACCCATTTCTTCCCTTTAAAGTGGGGCAAGGTCTCCATTGTTCATAGGGAAAGCTGTTCCTCCCGGCCCTGTGAGTCTAAGCAGCCATGCTCAGGACTCCTAGTCTTCACACTCCACGTCCCTCCAGCATCTCCATCCTGTCTCCCTGAAGCCCCCTGCTTCCCCAGCTCCGTCCTAGACACTCCCGCAGAGAGTTAGCTGATCCTACACAGAGAATGAAGCTCCCAGGCCCCTGAGGCCTTGGATCTGGCAGGGAAGACCCAGGTCACCATAGAGATGATACTGGCACTATGTGTGTTTGTGTGTGTGTGGGGGGGGGCTTTATGGAGCAGGAGGGCTGTAAGGAGCAGCCCCGCTGGTTGAGCCGCGTTAGGGACCAGTGCAGACACAGGCTTATGTGCTTGCCTCCTCAGGCCATCGCCAGTCACATGCACCTGAAGTGCAAATGCCACGGACTGTCTGGCAGCTGCGAAGTGAAGACCTGCTGGTGGTCGCAGCCGGACTTCCGCACCATCGGGGATTTCCTCAAGGACAAGTATGACAGCGCCTCAGAGATGGTGGTCGAGAAACACCGAGAGTCTCGTGGCTGGGTGGAGACCTTGAGGCCACGTTACACGTACTTCAAGGTGCCGACAGAGCGCGACCTGGTCTACTACGAGGCCTCACCCAACTTCTGCGAACCCAACCCTGAAACCGGCTCCTTCGGGACGCGTGACCGCACCTGCAATGTGAGCTCGCATGGCATAGACGGGTGCGACCTGCTGTGCTGCGGGCGCGGGCACAATGCGCGCACTGAGCGACGGAGGGAGAAATGCCACTGCGTTTTCCACTGGTGCTGCTACGTCAGCTGCCAGGAGTGCACACGTGTGTATGACGTGCACACCTGCAAGTAGGAGGGCTCCCAACAAGGGAGCAGGGTTCATTCTGAGGGGCGGGGTTCCTACTCGGAGGGGTCTCTTACCTGGGGACCCTGTTCTTACTTGAGGGCGGGGCTCCTACCTGTGAGGGTCTCCTACCTAAGGACCCTGTTTCTGCCTTCAGCCTGAGCTCCTATTTGGGATCTGGGTAGCTTTTTAGGGGAGAAGCTCCTGTCTGGGATACGGGTTTCTACCTGAGGGTGGGGCTCCACTTGGGGGTGGAATTCCAATTTGGGCCGGAGGTCCTACCTCATATGGCTTGGGCTTCTCTCTTGACCCGACAAGGTAAGCTACTCCCTCAACTAGGTGGGGTTGGCAGATGAGCGGGAGGGGAGAGATTAGGGTCCTTCCTCCCAGAGGCACTGCTCTAGATACGGAGAGGGGCTTGAGTGGGGGCGGAACTTCTGGAGACCCCCTTCCGTTGGGCAAGGCTTCACTGAAGACTCATGGGTGGAGCTCCACGAAGGGAGGAGTTCCCGAGCGAGCCTAGGCTCTGAGCGGGCCAGCAAGCTCCCACCTGGTTCCTTTCTGGTCCTGATGTAAGGTTCAACCTGCAAGCCTCATCTGCGTAGATCTCCTGGCATAATGAGTCAAGGAGAAGAACTCAGGGGTGATCCCAAGACCTGACTAACCCCATGCCTGGGAAGCTCTTTTAAAGCTCTGTACCCCTTCCGCCCGGGTTTTCCTGTCTTCCTTGGCAGAGTTTGCCTGAGGAAGATTTGCAGTCCCCCAGAGTTCGAGTGACACCCATGGAACAGAACAGACTCTATGCCGAGTAGAGACGGTTCTTAAGGGGTGGGGGCTGCTAGGAAGGATCCAGGGCATGGCCCCCTCCTACCATAGCCTGCCTCTGCCCTGAAACGTAACACTCAGATCTCCCAGGAAATACAGCCCATCTGGTCAGTGGTGTCCAGGCCCCAAATGCCTCAGAGATTCTGCCTCACTTGGAGTTGTATGAACTTCGGGGTCATGGGGACACAGTCGAGCTGCAGAGACAGGGTCGTTTCCTGGAGCCGGTTCAGGACCCATCTGATCCCCAGAGCCTGCTGTTGAGGCAATGATCACTGGATCCGTTGGCCACCGGCTTGTCCCCGAGTTTCTCTGGTGTCTGTGTGGCCTGGAAGTGACATGCTGCAGGCCATCGGCCACAAGAGCTTCCTGATTTCTGCCACTGTGAATTATCCCCTCCTCCAGGCAAGGGGAGGGGATGTGGCCACACAGGAGTGTGCCCCAAGAGCGCGGAAGAGGAAGAGAGGCTACTCATGCATGGTGACTGACTGTCTTCGGCCTGGAACTTTGCGTTTGCGGTTGTAATTTTACTTTCAATGCTGCTATATCCACCCACCACTGGATTTAGACAAAAGTGATTTTTTTCTTTTTTTTTTTCTTTTCTTTCTATGAAAGAAATTATTTTAGTTAATAGAATGTTTGTTTCAAATAATGGGGAAAGTAAAAAGAGAGGAAAAAAAAAACAAGTTTGTGGTTTGTACTAGATTTTCCCTTTTAGTGACATGCATTAGGTGCTCATACTAATGGAGTTTGGTATGGAATTCTTCGCTGCTCCTCTGCTCCCAGTGGTAATTTACACCTCCCTGTCCTTATCGCTTGTGGGTCTGCACTATGCTGAGAACCTGAAGATGCCAACTCTGGCTCGGGGCCCCAGAACCTAAAGTAGAGACTGTCAGCAAGCCCCCACGGATGGCTGTGGGCTTAGAATTTCAAGAAGAGACTAGAAATAGCTAAGCCAGGAAAAGAGCCGGTCAATTGTAGCAATATCTGGAACGGGATAGATTTGAGGGCTTGAATGGAGGGGTGCAGGTGGGGTTTAAATTTAAGCAAGCGTGGGAGCTGAGGGGCACACAGTAACGAGGGTACTTTGATAGTTCCAGTGAACAGAGCAGAGCCATGGGAGGAGAGGCTCAGCCACACTGGTGAAGCACAGGAGACGTGGAGCCGATCGCATCCCTGTGAGCTCACACGCACACAGCCCATATCCCAGTACCACTGTATTTAGGGTAGGCAGCCCTTGGTGGGACATTTGAGGACAGTGGCCTTGCTTGCTGTTGATGGCCTTTTATGTGTAAAGTCAACAGATCTAGGAGCACACACTGGTCCTCAGAGCCTGTCACCAGGAATGTTTTAGATTCCCGCCCAAAGGGAGCTCTGGGAGGGGGTGGTCTTTGCCCAGAGGCTGCCATACTCCCACTTGCTTTCACAGGGGCGCCAGGGCTTCAGCCAAGGCGGGCAAGGGCACTCGTCCTGTTGGCAAACCAAATGATGGGGCAGGTGGCAGCACGTCTGCCTAAGCAAGCCTACCATGTCTCTGCTCCTTTCCCTGCTCTGCCATGTCCATCCCTATAATGTCCCCCCCCACCTCTGAGTCCTATCCTGAATGTCCTGCGACACTGAGAGCAACAAACCCAGTCCTATCTCTCAAAATTCCAAGTTGAAGCTGAGCCATAGCGGTGCACGCCTTTAACCCCAGCACTCGGGAGGCAGAGGCAGGCAGGTCTCTGAATCTGAGGCCAGCCTGATCTACAGAGTGAGTTCCAGGACAGCCATAGCTACACAGAGAAACCTTGTCTCAAAACAAACCAAACAAACTGAACAAGCTGAAGAATGGCTCAGCAGATAAGAGGTCCTGAGTTCAAATCCCAGCAACCACATGGTGGCTCACAGCCATCTGTAACAAGATCCAATGCCTTCTTCTGGTGTGTCTGAATAGTGTGGCGGTGTACTTACATTCATAAAATAAACAAATACATCTTTTTTTAAAAGGGGAAAAAAAGCCCAAATTGAGCATAATCGTTGTTCCTGCGTCCCCTTCATGCCCAACCCCCACCCAAGTGATTCGAAAGCCAGTTAGGAGATGGCCACAAGAAGAAGCCCAGAAAGTGTTTTATGATGTCCCAGGCCCCTTAGCTGTAGTGATTCACCATGAACCTTAGAACTAGGAGACCCTGCTGGCCTCTAGAGGACCCAGGGAAGGAGCTGAAACATAGTCACTGTAGACTTAGGGGAATGAGGGTTAGGACACCCAGGAAGATCGTTAAGCATCCTCCCAACCCTCCCAGGGGACAGTGGGACCACCTGCCCCAGAAGAGGGGAAGATAATTCCCAGGCCCTAAGAGACCTGGGAGGAGAGGCAGTGAAGTGAGAGGAGAAACAGGCGAGGGCCTTCTGGACCCATCTGACTCGGCACTGTAGCTGAATCTGTGGATGACAGCTACAGCCAAGGCTGCTGTCCACATGCCCTGTGAATTTGTCCACAGGCCTATGTCACGTTGCCTGAAACTCTGAGAGCCATTTGTCAGAGCAGCCTGCCACTAGTTTTGTGGCAAGACCACTTAAGGAGGTCCTTAAACCTCAAGGCAATCACAGAAAGGCCTAAGGCCTCACTAGAATCACCTGTATCCTTCAAGAAGAGTACCGAGAAGGAGCCCCCAGGTCTTGGGGCAAAAAGATGAGACCAGGCATGGTTCCACTGCATGCTCCAGGCACGCCTTTTGTCCACCAACCCGCTGGCTAAGCCTTCTGCTCTTCTATGCACTCACCCCTTCTGGGACCCAGGAACAGCCTGTAGCTCAGTCCACCATGCTGAGTATACAGGCCTTCCTTGGTCACACTGTCATACCTAAACACCAATGTGCCCAGAGTCCCAGTAGGGTACAAAAGGAGGAACCAGCCTAGCCTGCAGGTGCAGGCCTACAATCCCAGCTGCCCCAGAAGCTAAGGCAGCAGGAACACAAACTCATGACTGCCTGGGGTACAGATCAAGGTGAAGAGCAGCTAAAGTGATTTAGTGAGGCCCTGTCACCAAATGAAAAGTGACAAAGAGCCAGAGGACGTCCATACGTGAGGCCCTGGCCCCCACCAAAGCACTGAAGAAACAACCCCAGACTGTGAGGGCTGTGGACAGCTAAGCGGCCTTGGGGAAGGAGTGCCATGCCGGAGCTCTCTGACCTCTGGCTTGTCTGTTCAGGGTGTGTGGAGGAACAGGCCCAGGTTCTGGACTCTCGGGACCCCTTTTTAGCCTTCCAGTTCTCTGACTCTGGGCAGGCAGGCACTCCAATGACATTTATGCCTACACATGGCTCCCTCCTCGTTCTCAGGGCTGCAGGTGCACCAGGCCTTGACACACTCTTGGCAGGACTCCCTAGGAATTCCCAGTAAGGGCAAGGGTCAGTGGGGGCCAGCCAGCTGCAGGTGAACACTCCACAAAGAGGATGCCATGCGCAGGGCCAGTCAAGGGAGAAGGGCAGACGCCCATTCTCCCCTCAGGGGAGTGAGTCATCAGGCAAGGGGGCAGGTTCAGGAAGAGTCCAATTAGCCTGCTAGGCCATCTTGGGTGCTAACAATAATAGAGCCATCGGTCCCTAGGGCAGTGATGAGAGTCCTCAGTTAAGCCTGTCCGACGGATGAGTAGTCCCTCTAAGTTGGCACCCTGGGCAGGAGCCACCCTAATTGGTACCTACTGCCCTAGTGCCCAGATGAAAGGGACAGACTCGACTGGCAGGCGGCAGGGCAGTGGCAGAACCAGCGTGTCACGAGGGCCTGGAAAGGCAGAGGCCAGTGGGTACAGAATGCCAGGCGCTCTCAAGACCCCAGTAGGGTCCCATGTCACAAAGCTTTTGGGGATGCAGAGCCCATGTGCCCAGGCAGAAGACAGACCACTTTAGAAGGTCAAAGGCCCACATACCTTTGACTACTAAGTGGGGAGCTTGCTAGGGAAGCATCTAGGCCTAGAGAGGAGGCAGCATTGGCCCGAGGGCATGCCAGGGGCTCAGGTGGGCTCTGGTGTCAGTTCTGAGCAGCAGTCGCCACAGGCCCAGGATGAGCGACTACCACAGAGACGGTCTCGGCTATCCGCAGGCGATGCACTAGGCTATGGTATGAAAAGGAAGCTTCTGGCCATACACTTGCCTATACCATCACCAGTTATTTATCCATGGAAAGCTCGTCTTCAGATCCATTCCTCAGTCCCAAGCCAGGTGTGGAAACCACAGCTGGCTGCACCCCAGCCATCCGATAGTAGGTTGTCTTGAAGGCCAGGCCACGGTGACAGCTCCAGTCTGTCTCGGAAGAGGAAACTGAGCCCCAGGACCCAGAAAGTAGACAGGGAGGGGATGACAGAAAAAGGGAGGGTCAGAGGTGACTCAGGGCGAGGGGGTTCTTGAATAGAGCATCCACATTCCCGGGGAACACAAGACAGACTCCCAGATAGTGGCCTGGTCATGGAGGCTAGGAGATGAAACCCTGAACTCATTGCCTGGCAAGAGCAAGTTGCACTCCTCTCTGAGCCTCAGTTTCCCTTATTGCAGAAGGAAGTAGGATGAGCTACAATCCCCAGTCCTAGGGGTGGGAAGTCCTAGGCCCTACTCAGATCGGAGCTTGCAGCTGTGGGCCTCAGAAGCTGCCTCTCTGGTGAGTTTACAGCCCCTCCTGCGGCCCTGGAGAAGGAGGAAATGAGCTGGAGGTCTGTTCACAGGTAGTTGAGACAGCCTCCCAATAACCATATAAAAGGGCCGGAGGCTGGGGGCCCCACCCAGCCAGGACCAGCCTGGCCATCCCCTTGCAAATCTCACACTCAGTAGCTTTGAAGTACTGGAAAGGGTGTGGCCAACCCCCACCTTGGGGCCCCACTGACCCTCCCTTTTTCTGTCACCCCCTCCTCTGGATGCCCACTTTCTGGGTCCTGGGGCTCAGTTTCCTCTCTTCAGAGACAGCCTGGAGCTGTCACCATGGCCTGGCCTCCAGGAAAACCTACTCTTGGACAGCTGGGGTGCAGCCAGCTGTGGTTCCCACACCTGGCTTGGGACTGAGAAAATCCATCTGAAGATGAGCCTTCCATGAATAACAACTGGTCATGATGTGGGCAAGTGTATGACCAGAAGCTGGAGTCCCCAATCCAAGCAGTCTTGGCAGTAGGATCTGGCATTGTTTCCTCTTCCAGGGAACACTGGGGACAAACAGGCAGCCAGGAGAAAATTCTGAGAAGTCCCTAGGACCTTCCTAAAAGCTGCCCACCAGCTAACTGTTGGGGTGAGAGAAGCTGTTGGGGTACCATAGCCCTAGGAACTCCTCCCAGACGTGACATGTTACATAGATGAGGCAAAGCCTGGTTTTCTGGACGAGTCACAGTTAACCCGCTGTCTGTGAAGTTCGCTGCTGCGTAGCTGAGCTGATCAATAGCTGGGCCGACTCCGAGTCCTGGCAAGCCTGGCCCAGCCATACTGATCTGCCTTGAAGGAACTTCGGGACACTGTTACTGCCCTGGAGTCCAGAGAGTGGCCTGAGACAGATTCATCTCCCTCTGGCTCTAACCTGCAGCATGCCCCAGGCCCCAGGTCCCCCCTTTCTCCACCAGCTGCTCACTTTCTCTCACAGCCTAGTAGTTCCTTAAGGGGCTCCCAAATTTCTTTTCAGAAACTCTCTCTGGGGGGCGGGGGGGAGGTACCCAGAAACACCACACTCTGAGGTTATAGCCTTTTAGGACCATCATCCTCCTCTCTAAGGACTTCTGACTTCCAGAGTAGAAACCAGGCACACCCACTTATTGCCCCAGCAAGTGTACTGTCCTGCTGGAAGCTAGTATTGGACAAAGGTATGAGTCCTGGGTAGCCCAGTTGTCTCTACACACTTGACGTGAACTATACTCTTGATGTGGGAAGGCTTCCAGCAGGTGCTGCTTCTGCCCTCTGATGTGTGAATCCTAAGATGCCATACAGATGCCAAGACAAGTAGTGGCCAGGGCAGCAGGGCAGCCGTGGAAAGGGCCCCCAGCTCCAGGAGCTCGGGTGCTGCCTGCCCTTCCTGCCCTGCCCTGCTCTGCCTGGCTGGGCAGCTGGGATGGAGCTACAAGCTGTCAGAAGGTGCTAATTGCTGTTTAGCTCTAAGCCGGCTCCTTGCTCTGGTCTTTTTTCCACCCTCTCTCTCTTTTTTATTTGAGCGTCTAGAACTCATGGTAAATAGTCATTTGGCTCTCAGAGCCCTGCAAATTGGTGTTTATGGTGTGAAGATGAGGAGGACTCAGGACTAGTCCACCAAAACACAGGCCAGTGAAGAGGGAGGAGAGAGGGAAGGAGGCATAGGCCCAGCTGGGACTGGGCACCCTCGATGTCCCATCCAGGCCCAGCCTGCTGCTTGAATCCAGGGGAGCTTCCAGGAAGAGGCTCCTCCTTCAGCCTTAGCAGTGGAGGGACTGAAAATTGCAGGAACCAGAGCAGAACTCTTATCATTCAGGAGGCACTAAAGGCTAGGAGGAGAGGGATAGAGAGAGGGAAAGAAGGAAGAGAGGGAGGTGAGGAGGGAGAGAGAGAGAGAGGGAGGGAGGGAAACAGAGACAGAAAAATCCACGTACGTAGGCCCTTCTTACCCAGTGGCCTCGCGGATTTGAGACAGGAATGTATGGCTTCTGTATGAGGCTTGTGGGGCGCAGGGTGTGGAAGGCAGGTGCCAGCGGAATTCCAAGCCCGAGCAGATGGCTGGGAGGGCTTCTCGGGAGAAGGGGACTTCCCCAGTTGCTCGCCTCTCTGAGCGAGCGAGCGGAGAGCAGGCAGGCAGGCCTGTGCAGAACCCTCAGGCTCCTTGGCAGTGGCGGCTCAGCAGGCTCCACGCACCCCAGGCTCCTCAGCTCCCTCTACTGCGGGAAGCCCAGGGTGCTCCCAGGCCCACTCGGTTTCTTCTCCATTCCTGGCACAAACCTGAGACACTCTGCCACCCTACAGTGCCAGACTTTATAAAGCAAAATGGCATCTAACCAGACCACCAGACACACAGCCCTAGAGGGGTGAGTCCCGGAGCTCTAAGAAGGCCATTTGACGTCTGTAGCTTGGAGTAGACTCTGGGGATTACACATGCTCCTTCCCCGACTGTTTTTATTGTCCAGGTCTGGGTTAGGGCAGTAAAGAGAAGTGCCAGCTCGCACCTCGGGGACTAGGGACTAATCTGGTGGGAGTCATGACCCCGGCAACGTTCCTTATGCCATGGACTGATCCTATGTACCCTCTGCTCAAGGATATCCCATAGTTCCCCAGTGTCCACCAGGTGAAGTTTAACTCCTCAAGCCTCACCATCTAGTCCTTTAAAAGAGTCCTGATCTATGGAGTGAGAGACCGAGAGACTGTCCTACACAGGAGCTGTATAGAAACATTACCCTTCAGACTGCAGCGGGCCCCCACCTGCACACATCAATCCCCCGCTATTCTCTGACCTCTGGACAAGTCTCACCAGTTCTCAAAGAAGTCTCGGGTCTCTAGCCCTTCTCTCCTTGGTCCTACACTTTCAATGGGTCCTTCTGACTCTAGAACTGGTTGCAATTCCTTGAACTCTCCTGGCCACATCCAGGAGCCCATCACTGTCCCTGGGCACACTGGAAGTACCAGCTTGACCTCAGGGACCTGTGTGGCACTAAAAGGGGGGCAGGTCCTGAAGTCATTGTAACCTTGATCATTCCTAGGGTCTTTGAAGCATACACAGCTGAACCGAGGGCCTGAACTTCCCCCCGTGACCCATCTGCCAGAGGCACCCACATCTGTGAGATGAGGAAGGAGCTGCCTCAGAACGGAGGCCTCCCCAGATCCCTGCTGTCATATGATGGAAGGGTGTCTGACAGATGCAACGGGTGAACCATGCACAGTCCAAACACGACAGGGACGAGACCACAGCGCATGTGGAGAAGGGCCATGTGGAGCCTGGGAGGGTGAAAAGGGTGCGGGAGAGGACCTTGCAGGCGAGGATGATGCAGTGAAGATGGTTCGGGAGAGGGCCCTGTGGGCGGGCAGGCGGGCGGGCGGGTGGAGAAAGTGCAGATGGAGATGTGAATAAGGAGGATGCTCAGGGGATGATGGAGAGGCTGAGGAAGCACAGGGAAGAGAGGTGCGCGTTAGGACGTTCAGAGACGGCGCGGTGGCGAGGGCACAGGTGGAGAAAGTGGAGATGAGGATGGCACAGGTGGGATGCTGCAAATGCTACCAGACAGGTGAGACAGAACGATGAGCCCGGCCACCGTCTATGAGAGACATACACACTGAGGTACTGAGAGTGCAGGCTTTTGGTGACCTTGCCCTCCCTGTAAAGAAAGGAGCGTCTACTCCTTCTCCAGTTCGTCTCCTGTGCTTTAACCACCGGCAAGTCTTGTGGACTCTGCCCCACCAACCCTGCTGAACCAAGAGGCAAGAGTAGAAAGGCCTTTCTAACCTGTCTGCTGGGCCAACTAGTTCAGAACCAAAGGCCTCTGTTATTTGAGTAGCCCTGCTTGGAGGGGCCTCTAAACCCCACCACAGGCCTGGGGCAGCCTACCGTCTCCTGAGGTCAGGGGTCTTCCACAGGCCCACTGCGGGCCCAGTCAGCCTGAGCTTCACACCCACCACTCAAACCAGCAACACGGCAAGCTCGACCAGCAAACATATCCTTCCCGGCTCTAGTGTGGCCCAGACACTAGCTTCTGCTCCTCGGGGATCTTTTCAGTGTAGGAATCATTTCCTTCAGAACTGAACCCTGACGGAGGTGCTGACATCATCAGGCCTCCTCACGCAGGCCCCACTCTTCTGCTCTGGCGACTCCTAACCTACAGCCCAGCTCGACCAGGTCCAGGCCTCGCTGGCTGCCCACAGACTGCCCGGACCAACGTGTTGGCTCTAGGCAAGCAGGCCTCCTGAAGATGCTAGCAGATCCTTTGTCAGCTCTCAGCTGAAGATGTGAAGGTGGTGGCCTGGCCTTTCCCTTCGCCTCACTTCCTTCTTAGCTTCGTTCCCTCGTTGCAGCCACACTCGAATCACGGGACCCTCGGGTCTGAACTGCAGCTGCGCAGGTAGCACAGTTTCCCTCTCCCCCCGCCCCGTGCTGTCTTGCCTCCCTCATCCATAGCTGCCCATCCCTGCCTCTTCGATAAGCTCTGGGAGGTTCTGCCTCTCTGACAGTCCTAACTAGTGTGGGCTGGAGCACAGTGGCCGACACAAGCACGCGCTAGAAACCCCTCTCATAATAGAGATGGCGGGGGCGGGGGCTCAGTTGAGCCTGAAGGTGGAAGACAGAGAGAGTAGTGACGGTCTCCGGGCCACATCCAGCATCTGGTCCCTAATGGTGGGAGTCAGGACCTGTCTGGTTTCCTCAGAGCCAGACCTGTAAACCAGAATGGGGATACCGAGGCAAGTGGAACATTAGCGTATCTTAGGACAAGGGATGATCCCTCAAGACCCTAACATGTGAGCAAGATGTTGCTGGCAAGGCTACTGGACAGCTCCAGGCTCTGGAGACCACCTGAGGAGACACGGAAGGGCCAGCCCCTGGCACAGTCCAGACTTTACCACGGAGCCAGCCTGGGGCACAGGTGTTAGGGGTGGGGCTCGTGTTGGCGGGAGTGCTGGCTGCAGAGGCCTCAGCTGGGCTTTTTAATTAACCTCTGCTGGCTGCTCCGAAGGGCCCCAATTAAGTACAGAATGCAATGGCAGAGTGGGGTCAGAGAGAGGAGCGGGTTTTAATTAAAGTGCAGTGGCCTGGGCAGGAGCGCCCCCGCCTGACCGCCTCCTCAACAGGCCCTGCTCGGCTCAAAGGCAGTCACGTGATGGGTAGAAGACAGAGAACTCTGCAGTCTTGTCTGGCTGAGATCCCACCAGATAACAGCGGGACCAAGGGCTGCCTTGTCTAGCCTGTGTGTCCACTGCCAGGCAGCCCCTCTCCCAGCCACTTTGTCCTCTCTGACCTCTTCTCATTTGTCACCTGACCTGGAATAGCCATCTGCTATCCTCTCAATAAGCAGGCTCCTGGTATAATAAGCATCTGTGGTATGTCTACTTCAGAAGCAGCGAAAAGAATAAAACAAACAATTACATCAAATCTGCATGAGCAACGGGATTAAGCAAGCTTGGCGGGGGTTGGGGGTGGGGAATGGGGGACAGTGGAGAGCTGTTTAACCTGGCAAAGGAGCAGACAGCAGCAGGAAGGGGAGGGGGCTCACCTGGAGAGGTCAGGGCCTGGAAAAAGCCAGGGCAGAATCTGGGCAGGGCTGAGTTGCTGAAGTACCAGCAAGGCCAAAGCCTACAAGCAAAACTAAGAGGGGAAGCCAGGCTTTTCTCCAAATGGACAGAAGCCTACGGAGGACTCTTGACATAATTAGCTTTCCAGGAAATGTAAGGGGAAACCATGGGAGAGGGCTGGTGAGGTACCACCAAGCCTGGAACCCACACTGCAAAAGAGACAGCGGACTTCTGCAAGTTACCCTTTGACTTCTGCACACAAATGCTTGCTTGCATATGCTTCTACACATGCATGCGCCTGTGCACTCGCACACACAGCACACACACACAGAATCAGCCAATGTAATAATAATCAAGAGGTGCTATCTCTTCCTCCTAGGGTCCATGATACACCAGCAAGGCAACAGGGAATGGTTGTGCATGCCTGTGATCTCAGCACTTGGAAGTGGGGGCAGCAGCATTAGAAAGTCAAGGTTATCCTCATCCTCAGTTACATATGGATTCTGTGCCTGCCTGAGCTACATGAGGTCCTGTTTCAAAACAACATCAGCAACGCCAAAAAAATGGATACTGAGGTGAAAGTAGATTCCCAGCATCCGTCCTGCTACAAATCCCAGGAAGGTGCTCCCCACCTATTACAATGGTCCCAAATAAGGTTTTTTTTTTTTTTAAATGTTATGGGCATTTTCACACACACACACACACACACACACACACACACACACACGGGGAAGGGGGAGATAAGGGCCTTTGCAACTCACTCAGGAAGAACAGGGGTTTCATGGGTTTCTTTCGAGGAGAAACCTTTGCTAGGCATCCTAGCCCTCTAGCAATCTCCCTGGCTAGGGAGGCAGGGTGTCTTCCAGCATCCTGACCCAAGCACAGGCCCTGAGCGTCAGTATGTCCTGACTCAGTTGACCCTAATCATGCCTCCAAGAGCACTCAGGCTGGGGGCTACCAGGGCAGGTATGCGTGTCTGCCCAACGGCCTCCCATCTTTCTTCCAACAGCTTTGAATAACTGCAGCTGTGGGCCAACATTCTCCACGCCTGGCTTCCTCCAGACATGGGACTTTGGGGAGTGATGAATGAGGGATAAGGAATGTGGTGGGGGGGCTTCTCCATGGCCACTGTGAGTCCCTCTCATCTGCCTGACTC
Source organism: Apodemus agrarius (assembly GCA_964023405.1). Classification (NCBI taxonomy): domain Eukaryota; kingdom Metazoa; phylum Chordata; class Mammalia; order Rodentia; family Muridae; genus Apodemus; species Apodemus agrarius. The sequence goes on along the minus strand of OZ030015.1, from coordinate 44,212,246 downwards.
AGGGGTCCCCAACCCAGCCCTGCCAGACCTGAGTGCCCAAATACTAGTTACCAAAAAGCCCTGTGCCAGGGGATGCCCCTTTGGTTCTGGTAGGGTTTCTCCAGAAGAAATCTGCTTTGGCCCCTGCACTAGTCACCTACCTAACAGCTCGTATTCAGAGTGGAAGCCCCAGCTAACGGGGAATGTCCAGAGGAGCGAGCTAGATGACAGTCTCTGAGTCATCTGCTACTCTGCGGCTTCAGTGTGTAGGGGACACGTGGAAAAGGAAGAAATGTGCTACTGAGACATTCCAAGGCCTCGATTCCAAAGACAGGATATTGGGGAAACAAGCACGATTGTCGTACCTGTCAGTACGCAGAGGGAATCGGGCAAGACAGGCTGTGGTTTGGATGCATCCCCAGAATTCCCGTACCGGAAACCTACCCCGTCAGATTGTATACTGACGGTGGTTGAAGGTAGTACATTGGGAAGGTAATTTAGGTTCAGAGATATTGTGAGGATGGGGACCCTTGACAGCATGAGCTACTTTTATCAGGTGAGGAAGGGTCTGCCTGTGTTACTTGCTCTGTCTCTTGGACACCCTGCAGGTGGCTACGAGGAACTTGAGGCCCTATATTAAGTTGCTGTCTTTCTGGAATCTGAGGCAGTGTTCTTCTGACTTCTGAAGGACATCTGACCTAGAAATGGACCAAGGGTCCTTTCTCACATTAGGCTTCTGAAATCTCATTAGTCTCTCTAAGTTGGCTAGCCCTGGTCCACCCAGAAGGAAAATCAAATAGACAAAGCTAGAGGTTGTGGCACATGCCTGTAATCGCCACACTTAGAAGGTGGAGATGAAGTATCAGTTCAAAAGTCAACCTTGGCTACATAGTAAATTCCGAGCTAGCCTAAGTTATGTGCGATCATCTTTTTTGTTTGTTTTGCTGTTCTGTTTTTTTTTGAGTCAGGGTTTCTGTCTGTGAGATTTATCTATGTAGCCCTGCCATTCTGGATCAGGCTGGCCTCAACCATAAGATTCACCTGCCACTGCCTCAAGTGCTAGATTAAGTGCCACCACAGGCCTGCACATAAGACCATCTTAAAAAAATTAGACCACTGCAGCTAAAAGGGTAGTTTGGGACCATGGGAAAGAAAGAGAGCCAGCTATCCCCGACAACTAACTCAGGGACAAGAAAGATGCCCTTGTGAACGCTAGAACCAAACTGAGCCTTGGAGGACAGGGTCCTGGGATGCAGAACAGAGTTTAAGAGATGTTTTAAGTCTTTCTTGACTGTGGATCATATCAATATAAACACATCCCAAAGTTCACTGGATCACACACAGTATATAGTAATATGTTATATGTACACACATACATCTTCTTATGAGGAAATAAGCACACTGCCCTCCCCCCCTTATAAAAGAACCCGCCATAGGGACTCAGGTTGCAGATCCTCCCCTGTAGTTACATGGACAGCTTCCCTAGTGCTCTGGCCTCAGTTTTCTCCTTCAGAGGACAGCTGGCTCTAGGACTCTAGGAAGATTGAATGCCCCCAACTGGACAGGAATTAGAAGGAATGGTTCAGCTCTACAGGAAACAGCGAGACTGTTATCATATGGCTTTCCAGAGGATGCACCCCTCAGGGCCTGGGGCAGAGGGTAGTGGCTGACCTACAGATGATGGTTACTCTCTGTGCCTCTGTGTCTGTCTCTTGTCTGTCTCTGTCTCTCTCTCTTTTGGTTTTTCGAGACAGGGTTTCTCTGTATAGCCCTGGCTGTCCTGGAACTCACTCTGTAGACCAGGCTGGCCTCGAACTCAGAAATCTGCCTGCCTCTGCCTCCCAAGTGCTGGGATTACAGGCGTGCGCCACCACTGCCCGGCGATGGCTATTCCATGGACAGAGCTGGTTATCCAATGTGGAGCCCATGCTACCTCCTGTGGATAGAGAAATTCTCCCAAATCTGAGCTGGATACCAGTGATCCCAGGCTCAGATGGAGTCTACCTTGAGCCTCTACAGTCCAGGTATAGACTCCCGAGATCCAGTTTCATTCCCTTAAGCCCCCGAGTCCTTTCTGGCTAGATGCTGGTATCCTGGAATGCTAGGTCTAAGATTTGGTAGATAGTCACAAGCCACAGGTTGTCTAAGAATGTTCCCTGGAGTGGGCAACATCCTGATGATCCCAGAACAGCTAGACGTGAAGGTTCCTGGACCTGATGAATAGGAAGTTCCAGGTGCAAAGCCTGTGGTTTCAGTAGCTCCCGGGTTACCTGGGTGTAGAGCAGCTCCTGACTCTCTTAGCATACACACTACATGCAGATCAGAGACACACAAAAAATGGGCAGGTGGCTCACTGTTGGCCACTGTCTATATGCACAGCAGAGTTGAAGCTTGTCTGCACACAGCAGGAACCTCCCCCAGGCAGCTGATGAGACCTTGTAGGACCTGAGATACATATACATCATGATGAAAGAAAGAGGCCATTGTCCAACACCTATATGCATTCAACACATTGCTTGAAGGGTGATATGTATTTCAGAATCCCAGTGGCGACAACGAAGCTGTAAGTTTTCTTAAGGGTTGGAATTTCTTTTGTCCTTAGCATCTCAAGTGAAAAAAAAAAGTGAGTATTTCCCCAACTTCAATTTTAGCAGAGAACATAAATGATTTTCGGGTTCCCACAACAGATCTGATGTGATCCAAAGAAGTCTACAATTTCTTGTCCCACCACCTTTTCCTCATGGGTATGTGTATGAGGCATGGATGTGTATGTATGAGTGTTTGCATATGTGTAAATGCAGGTGTATGTGTGTGTGTGCGCGCATGAAGAGCCCAAGGTAGACAAAGAAAATCTTCCTTGACTGATCTTTCATCTTATTCTTAAAAAAAAAGGTTTATTATTTTCACGTGAGTGTCTTGCCTGCGTGCACATGTATGTGCACCACATGTGTGCCTAGTGTTCTTGGAGGTCAGAAGAGGGTGCTGCATCCTCTGGAACTGAAGTTATGAACAGTTGTGATTTTGCCTTGTGGATGTCAAACCTGGGTCTTCTGCAAGAGCAAGTGCTCTTAATCAATGAGTTATCTCTCCAGCCCTTTTATCTTATTAAAATAGAGATCCCCCTACCTCTGTCTTCTGAGGCTGCACTTAAGGCAGGCTGATGTGTCTATCTAGCATTTGCATGGCGTTCTGTAGATCTGGACTCCAATCTTCTCGCTTGTGAAGCAAATATCCTCTGATCACTAAGGCAACTCGGATCTGGGACAGAGATCACAAATTTAGGGCTCAGCCATTAAAAACAAGATGGCGTCCTTTCACTTGCCATATTGGACAGAATTAACAGACACTATTGTAAGGGAAAGAAGTCAGCTACAGAGAGACAAGTTTTGTGTGTTCTCACTCATGAAAGAGAAAGACTGACCTTCCAGAAGACAGCAGAATACTGGACCCTCGATGCTCAGGAAGGAAGGGACAGAGGGAGACCGGGTGATGAAAGCCAAGGTACAGGTGGGCAGCAGGAGTAAGCTCTGCTACTCCACAAGATGACAAGAAGATCACAGCAGTTAGTTCACTGTTCTCCATAAAGATATGAAGGGACAGCCCAAAAGCTCTAATAACCAAACAGTGACTGCTAAGGGAGCTGGAGACACCACAGGGGACAGCATGCATGTGGTAGCACACTGTGCCTTGTGTGTGTGTGTGTGTGTGTGTGTGTGTGTGTGTGTGTATAATCATAGTGTATCAAAATAAAAAACAACAACAACATTGATCCTGTTGCACGCACTGCTGTTTTGGAATGCGGCCTACTGCCTTTGGAAGGGGAGGGAACTGGAGCCACCCACTAGAGGATGATAAAGCCACAGTGTACCGTGAGGGCCCTCACCACACCACCTCTGCTGCACCTAACCACTTGGGTGTGGCATGAAGCCAAGAGCAGAAAGAAAACAGTCCTTGACCACAAAGATGGCCTACCAAGCAGCCACTATTCCAGGACAGAGTTGAACTGTGGTGACATCTATATACACCACCCCAGTAGCAGAAACCTTGGCTTGAGTAAGGGGCTGTACATGAGATGGGGAAACTGAGGCTGGATTAAGTATAAGGAGAAGCAAGATGGTTAAAGGGACCAGAGCTGAGAAAGGCCCTGGAGCCTTAGCTCTCTATTTCTGGGCCTGGGCTGAGACTCTCTGCACTGCTGGGCGGCCCAGGTTGAGCTCACTCCCTGATGGCTGCATATTCCCTCAGAAGTCCCTGCCAAACGTGGGAGTCAGGCCAGGGCTAACCCTAGTGGCATGGGAGAGCAAGTAGGAAGCTGTCCCTTCACAACTGTCCTGGAACGGGCAGTAGGAGATGGATCGTGAACAGAAAAACCAAACTCAGTTTCTGCTGTAATCTCTTGTCACAGCCGGAACAGGAGCCTTCTGGGATCCCAGCTGTGGGGACTGATGCTCTCCAGGGAGCAGCTTGTCCCTCAGCAGTAGACAGCAGCAGGGTGTCCTTTGACTTAGTTCAGCCCCAAGGCAGTCTGTCTGGAGTGGCAGAGCTCAGGACTGGGGGCGGGGAGTCAGTCTCTAGGATATCCCCACTTTGGTGCTGAAGTAGGCCCTGGGGTGTATCATCTTCCCTTCTGCCAAACAGTATAAACCTGAGGTTCTGACGGGCAGTGGTGGCGCACGCCTTTTAATCCCAGCACTCAGGAGGCAGAGGCAAGCAGATCTCTGAGTTGGAGGCCAGCCTGATCTACAGAGTGAGTTCCCGGAAGGCCAGAACTACACAGAAAAATCCTGTCTCCGAATCAAAAACAAAAAACAAAAAAACTACCCAGTCAACCAAACAAATAAGCGGGAGTTCCTAGACACTTCCTAAGGTTGTACTGATTGGCTTAAGCAGCTGGAAGAGCTTGTGTTGACTGGTTAATCATGAGGGTAGTTACCAAGGATACAGATGAAGAGATAGGTGTAAGAGGTCAGGTATGTGGAGGGCTTCCAGGCCTTCCCTGGCCACTGGCCCCCAGGGCCCTCCACATGCTCAGCTCCTGGGACTCTCTGAGCCCATACATCTCTAGGGGGGTTATGGACACTCAGTCACATGAGGACAATTGATTAAACCACTGGCTATTGGTGATCCACTCAACTTCCAGACTGCCTTCTTTGAGATAAGACAGATGAGGGTCCCCACCCTCTGCTCCAGCCCTGATCTTGCGGTGGCCAGACCCATCTGCGGGCTGCTGGTCAGCAGAGGGCTTAACAGCACGAGGACTACACTTTACTACCAGATTCCTAGGATTTTAGGAATTTTGTTCTAAAAAACAGAAAAAAATTTTTTTCTCAGTCTTCAAAGCTGGAGAAGGGTGTGGGACAGGAATTAGGGAAGAGCAGGGCTCCCCCTGTAGCTCTCCCTCTGGGGAAGTCATTAAAGCTGTAAAGTTCCACCTGTCACCAGGTACTAAAGGTCCAGAGCTTTGATTGTATGAGCATGTTGAACACAAGACAAAATACCAAGTGGAGTTCAGATGAGACTCAGTGCTGCGCAGGTTGTCCCGAAGGGCACTATGAAGTTACATTTCAGCCAGTTAGCCTGCTCAGAAACTCCTGCTGGAAAAGGCTCCTAAGGGCTTGAGAGCAGGAAGAATAGATCCGAAAATCCTACAGAGCTATGTTCCAACCGCTCAGTGTACAGAACCTTTACGACAGACTAGGTGGTCTGGTGCAGTGTTGAGCTCCCTGTGGGCATAGGAATCCCAGAGAACACTGTAGTCTACAAAAGCACCAGAGTACCTGAGCCCTAAGGGGTCAGGGAAAGAGATGTGGAGGTCAAACTTCAGTGAGCTCCACCTCAGATGTGTGGGTGTGATACATGTATGTGCATGTGTGCATATGTATGTATGCATGTATGTATGATACACACACACACACACACACACATATATGTGTACACATACACATACAGACTTCTACATCTCTAAGCATCGGTAGCCTGGCATGAATGCTGTCCATCTCACAGAGACTGCAGGGGGACAAGATGGGGTCTTTAAGGCACACAGTTCCTTTCACCTCTCACTGGGTCTTGCCTCCTGTCTCTGGTCTTACTCTAGGTGTCTGTCTCCTTAGTAACTGGCAGAACCATGAGGCCAGGCCCCTGGGGATCCATATCTCTGACTAGTTCCTTGGGAGTAGGATAGTCTAAAGAGAAGGGCCTGGACTTTTCCCTGGCATCTGGCCAGTTGAAGGGGAGGTTCGAGGCCCTAGGCACCCCTAGCTTCCTAGTGCAGGTAGCTGAAGGATCCTGGCCTGCCACAGGATCTCATTCTTCAAGTCAGCTCACCTCGCCCCCTCCTGGCCAGAGCTGGTCCATCCAGGGGCCTCAGATAGGAAAAGGGACTCTAAGCAACCTTGTGGACCAGTTAGCCTCAGTTTACCCAAGCAATTGATATTTCCTGGTAGGGTCTGTCCCTAGACATGCCCACTCAGGGCTCCCACATATATATCTGCAAGCCCCCCACCAACCCGCTGCGACAGGACTCAAAGCGGAAGCACAGATGAAAGGAGGAAGCATGTTTCTTCACTTGGGAGGAGGCATCCGGCAATCTGTTTTATCATTTTCAAAACTCTATCTTACATAAACCCCATCTTGTCTCTCCATAATTTTTTTCAATTTGCTAAACTCCGCCCCCCAAAATAAAGTTTCTTTGGCTTTCTATGTCTTTTAAAAATTTTTAAAGATTTTATTTTTTAAAAAAATAAAGTATTTTTCAAATTTAAGATTCTTTTTAAGTGTGTGTGTGTGTGTGTCTGTGTGTGTGTGTCTCTGTGTGTGTGTATGTGTGTGTTTATACAGCTGCTTGTGGAGGCCAGAAGCTTCAGACTTCCTGGAACTGGAGTTATGGGCACTTGGGAGCTAGGAACAGAACTTGGGTTCTCTGTGAGAGCTGAAGTTTCTTCAATTTGGTTGTCTAACTTCCTTTTTAATATACACTTGGGGATGGAGTGATGGTTCTGTGGTTAAGTCCACTTGCTGCTCTTGTAGAGACATTGGGTTTGGTTCCTAGAACCTGCATAGTAATTCATAAACATCTGTAGTTCCAGGTCCAATGGATCTTCTGGACTCTTTGGGTACCAGGCCCCCATATGGTATACACAGTCACTCACATACATAGATAAAATAAGTACATCTTGAAAAACTATATATATTTAGGTGAATATACAATTTAACACTCAAAGTTCATGTGCAGTATGAAAATTTCACTGGAGCTTTAACTGACCTGATGGGGAGGTAGGAAGAGCCTGTGTGGGTAGTAGGGTCCACTTCAAACGTACCATCCATTACACATGTGGATATTAAATATCTTCAATGGCTGTTTAAAATTTTAACTGACATACGTAATTATTTATGGGGTACAGAGAGACGTTTTGATCAGGACTACAATGTACAGTGATCATATTGGGATAAATAGAATGACTACCACCCTGTCTCTATTTTTTCATAATTTTGCCTAATTTTCATAATTTTACAGAAAGGGAAAATTGATTATTAACCTGCAGTTTTCCTGGACACCCCATCCCTTTGTCTCCTTATCCAGAAGGCTAACACAGGCTTCTGACACGGCTGGAATCAAAGGCCTCTGGAGATGTCCTGCCACTTCTCCAGGGTGTGTAGCGGGCAGCACCACCCAAGGCTTTGCATAAGCCTTTGCTGTGTGTTGAGGGTGGGAGAGGACAGGACCCCCCCCCCCACACACACACACAGACGTCTACAGAAGCAGCATTTAAAAACGGAACCCTGGGCGATGGAAAGGCATGTGCTTAGGGTCAAGGAGATGACGACTGCATAGAATCCAGGCAGGCTCAGCACCCACAACTCTGGGGAGAAAGCGCAGGAGGTCTCCAGACGCAGTGAGGATGCCCTGAACCCTGTGCCTGGACACAACAGTGGCTGAAGTAGGCCCAGCTAACAGAACTGCCTCCTGCCAACTCCATAGATAGGGCTCCAGGCTCAAAAGAATCTCCCAGGTCCCTCAACATCTCCTGCCTGTGGGAGTCCTCCCTACAGCACATGGGGTGGAAAAACTGGATAGGGAGGACTGGGCCTGATTCCTGTACAGATGGGGAGAGTTAACGGATTCCTCCTCCTCACCTGCACCCTGAAGGAGGCCACCCCATCACTGCCTCTTTGGCAGGTCTCTGGTCCTATCAGTCAGCTCTGAGCGTGCACACAGGTCCAAGACTAGTGTAGGGACATGGTGCTTGTCTGACATTAGGCCGGCGCCACTTCCCACTCTGGCCATCTGTCACATCATTCTCTCTGATGCCCCGGCCGAACTGGAATATCAGAGACCCTGGGTACTCTGAGGACATCACAAGCCCTAGGGCTGACACGACCTTCCCACTCTGACCTTGGCGCTCTAGAACGTTTACTGGCCTCAACCCCCGCATCCGCGGAATGGGCTGGAATTCCGCAGGAAGGCGCGCGTGCGCACGCGCCGGCGGACACGGAAACCCATACACCACACCCTTGCTCGTTCTAGTCCCGGGAGCCAGTGTGCTAGCCCGGGACCCGATCCGGAAACAGAGCAACTTCGGCTCCGCCCCGTGAAGGCTACGGGGTGCAGACGCGCAAGCGCTATCCGTGTTGGGGCGGGGCCTCCTGCGTGCCCGCCCCCTTCCCCCGGCGTGCCCCGCGGCAGGCGCTGACGTGGCTGCCGTCAGCGCCGCCATCTTGTGGGAGCGAAACCAACGCCTGGCTGGGAGCAGCCGCCGCGGAGGTGAGACGAGGGGAGCGCTGAGGCCGAAACTGGGGAGGCCACGGGCTGGTCATCGTGGGAGTCAAGGGGCGCTCGGCTGAGGCTGCTAAGGACCGAGTCTGGTCGGGAGGCCTGAGGTCTGTGCTCAGTAGGCTTGGCGGCAGGCCGGACAGAGGATCAGGGCGCCCCCAAGTCCCGCGTCGCCCACGGCCGCTTGGCCCTCCCCCACTCCGCGGCCCTTACGCCTGGCCGCCCGCCGCGGGCCGCAGCCCGGAAGTCCGGCCAGGACGCCGGCTCTTCTCCAGGAAGCCAGGTTTCCTGCTGTTCCTCTCTGCGCCTCTCCTAGGCTCCACGGCCTGGGAGTCCGGTAGCGGGGAAGAGGGCTCGGGGGTCACGGGATTTTCCTTCTTAGAGACTAACAGGCAGCTTCAGATACGGCATGAACCTTGGGCCTGGGGAAACTGAGGCTTGGGTGGCCCTGAGACAGCGTCAAGGTCACTCGGGTGGCGAGGTCTTCCTCTTCTGTCTCTCGAGTCCTGTTCCTGTTGGCCTGGAGGACCGAAGTTATAGGAAGGGGGAAGGGAAAGGGGCAGGTGTCGGACAGGGGCTCCGAACTGATGAACCAGGTGCTGGGGTTTAATACGCTCGTATGCGGATCTCAGGGGATCCCAGAATACCCACTGTGACCCCCCAGTTAGCCGTGATTTGGGCCCCGAATATCCTCGGTAAGATCTGCATTGGGGTCTGCACTTGAGAGCCCGGTGGCCTCTGGAGGAGTTTGAGCCTTGTTTCGCCTCTTGGCTGACAACCTTTATGCACTTTTGGGTGGATTAGAAAGGCCATTCTGAATTGGAGAATCTTTAACCTACCCACGGAATAACCTGCTTCCAGTCTCTGAGCAATCTTCAGGTACAGAGGCCGGATCCAATACACAATTCTGGCTGTCCATTCAGGGTGGTCATGCCATGTCAGATTGTAATGTAGCTAACTACATGTGTTGTATGGTCTAGCTACCTATAACATGCTAAATGCTAGGGAATCTGCTCTCATCAAGAAGGGATTTTCCCATTCAATCAGCAAGTAGCTGCTTTGTCAGGAAAGGAAGGGTCAGCTGCTCTTGGTCCCAGAAGTCACTGGAGAGCCCAGTAGTTGAAGTCACAGCCCATGTTGGAGTAGTCTGTTGTAGTTCTTGTTTCACAACTAGTGGTCAGCAGTTTTTCCTGCAGGCTGATTCTGGTGTTTTCTGCCATGTCTGTCAGAAGACTAGTGAGATGCCATGATTCTTGGTGCACAGGCCTCATGTCTTCTCTGTCTTAACCAGTAACTAGTGTCTGACACGGGTGACTGTAATGTCCTCACCTTTAAGCTTTTAGCAGCACTATCAGAAATAGCCTACAGTATGAGATTTGATGCACTGTGTTATTACCTGGTTTCTGTTTCTCCAGAGAGTTGTGTGGTGTAAGGGCCAATCACAGATGTGTGAACTACATTGTTGGATCTAGTTGTCTCTGTGGCATAAAGGTTTCCCTTATTGGAATGTCTATCACTTATCCTTAGATTTGCAAATGGGTCTGAGTCATTGGATCTTCACATTGTTCTCTTGCTTGTGAGGCAGATGTACAGAATTGCTACTTCAAAAAGGTTTAGGAGCTGGTGAGTGCTTTTCTAGCCTGCGTGAAGTCTTGGTTCGGCTCTCTAGCACTGCACACCAGGTTTAAGACGGTGTGAATAACAGCTGACTCATACTCAGTCTACTCATCCTGGGAGGAACGGAGCAATAACTAGTTTTGTGCCCCTCACGCACAGTTCTGATTGTAAATCATGCAGCTGGGATGTCCACTCTGCCTCGTGCACCTTGTAGAATGGATGTCCAGTCTTTGCTACACTGGGCTGCTTTCTCTGCCCAGGACCAGACAGGCTTCAAAATATCTTTTTTTTTTTTTTTTTCTTTTTTGGTTTTTCGAGACAGGGTTTCTCTCTATAGCCCTGGCTGTCCTGGAACTCACTCTGTAAACCAGGCTGGCCTCGAACTCAGAAATCCACCTGCCTCTGCCTCCCAGAGTGCTGGGATTACAGGCGTGCACCACCACCGCCCAGCTTTTTTTTTTTTTTTTTTAATGTAAAGGTAAATTAGACCAGCAGTTGGCTGTGGTAACCCAGTGTCAGGCAGCCTAACCAAGAGAAAAAACTTGTTGTGCAAGTTCATGCAATAGCTTGTCACAATGGTTTGAAATTGTTGGGTCAATGTTTTTTTTTTCAGATTCTTAGAATTAAATGTTACATTGATGTGCAGGGTTTTTCTGTGTAGCCCTGGCTGTCCTGGAACTCCCTCTGGAGACCAAGCTAGCTTCGAACTCAGAAATCTGCTTCAAGAGTGTTGGGATTAAAGACATAAGCCAGCACCTCCTGGCTCTGATATGCAGGTTTAAATCTACTCTTTTGTTGTTGTTGTTGTTGTTGTTGTTGTTGTTTGTTTGTTTTTTCGAGACAGGGTTTCTCTGTGTAGTCCTGGCTGTCCTAGAACTCACTCTGTAGACCAGGCTGGCCTCGAACTCAGAAATCCGCCTGTCTCTGCCTCTGCCTCCCAAGTGCTGGGATTACAGGCATGTGCCACCACCGCCTGGCTTTTTAAAGTCTACTCTTAATCACAAGGGCTGTGTCATTTGCACTCAGGAGCCCATCAGACCCAGCCTGCACTACGCTGCTATGTCATTCATGGCCTTTTTTCCCTATTGGCTTTCCTGAATCCCTTTGACCTTTTATATTCATGAAATTGTCAGAAATGGTGAGGAGAGAAAAATGAAAATTTCTTTGACTTGAGATCAGATGAGCAATAGCATCTTTTTGTGTATGTGTGTTGTATCTACTATTGAAGATTTGGCAACTGCCTACTGAGAAGTTAAAGATAGCAGGGGTGGGAGTGTGTATACATTGGGATTCCTCATTACACTCCAAGGTCTGTGTCCAATATTGACTGTGATACAGATTACAGATAATAGCTTATGCAGTTTGCCAATGTCCTGAAAGGTAACTCAGCTCTCTCAGGTGGGTCAAGTGACCTGATTAGCTGGAAAACTTGTTAGTATAAGCACGTCCAATCTTTTTATTTCCAGGGGGACCTTTTAGGTATTCACCCGAGTTCTATCACCCTATCCTCCTACAGAGAGTGGTGAAACTGATGAGAACCCAGCCTCTACACACTCTTATCTGATCCTGTTTCCTGAATTTTTTACTCACAATGGTAACAGTTTGGTAGCCTGTCGGCAGCCAGTAAACTAGGAACTGTGGCACTTTCTGCAGGCCCTGATAATAGGGAAAGTTTTAAGTGATAAGAGCAGAATTGACAGAAACTAGGAAGACAGGCCAATATTTTTATTGGTGCTGTTCATCAGGAAGGGTTTCACTGTGAGGTACAGATTTTCCCTAAACTTGAGATCCTCCTGCCTCACCTCTGGAGATTACAGCCTGCTGGGATTATAGCTGTGTGTCACCATGCTAGGCAGGCATATTTTACAGACTGCAGTTGGGGGGTGATTAAGTTCGGGTGGCCAATAGTTCCCCATATCTGAGGATCTGAGAATCACTGCTGTATAGCGTGAGTGGGACTTCGTTATTATCATTGGACATTTCAGGAATTGAGAAGTGTGTAATAGAACTAAAAATTCTTCTTAATTAATACTTATAAAGTATTTAACCTTTAACCAGAGTTCTTTCCAAAAGGTTCTTGTTTTTTGTCAGTAGCAGTTGTCAAAATATTTTTGTAGTACCGTATACTACAGGAGCGTTTGTGGCTTAGAGTCTTTAGATGTCCTCTAACAAGTTTTTTGTTGTGTTTTGTTTAATTCAGTTGCTATAGTTTAGGCACATGTGGCCAACAAAGGGGTTTCTAGATTTAATGAGACTCATTACTGAAGAATGGGAGTGAAGGCAGGTCTAGGTCTAAGTGTGAGTGTTCTTTGAAGCTTCCTCTTCTTCTATAGATAATGCACTTCTTCCTTGTTTGAATCCAGATGGTTATATTTACATAGTCTCATCTTCTAGTGACTTTGGTGGTGAAATTTTGCTTGGCATTATTTTCAGCTTTTAACATTTCTCTTATGTCAAGTCATATCAGACTTTGAACATACTAATGTGTTTGCTTAACTGAAATGTGTGTTTAGAGCTGCCAATTCTGGACTAAGTTTGATGCATACCTTGCTTCCTCTGCTGTCACTTTACCTTCAGTTCCCAGGTCTGTGCACCCCCCACCCAAGTCTCTAGAAGTTACAGATGTAGAAATGTTTACTATAGATTTTTTCCTGAAAATCATTAAGATTAGCCTCTCTGCAGGTGTATGTTTTTGTTTTAATATCCCTCGGGCCTTTTATTTTATTTTTTTTAACTTTTAAACTTTTAAATTTTTTTGTCTGTTTTGTTTTTTCAAGACAGGGTTTCTCTGTATAGTTTTGGCTGTCCTGGAACTCACTCTGTAGACCAGGCTGGCCTCAAACTCAGAAATCCTCTTTAATTTTTAAAAACAACATTGCTTTTGCCTCTGATATGGAGTGCCTGTAAGGGGCCTAGTGGAAAAAAATGGAAGTGGTAACCTTACTTAGCATTGGGCACAAAGCTACTGTCCATGCACGTTATTGAAGTGTTCATCTTAACCATCCTAGACTATGTAGACTAGGCTGGTCTTGAACTCAAAGAGATCTGACTGCCTCTGATTCCCATGCCTGACTCAATATATGTAATTTATACTGCAGTGAATGTGTGTCTTAAAGGCGAATAGCTAAGGAGTTGACTCCGTGAGTAAAGTATTTGCTGCACAAGCATGAGGACCCACAGACCTTCTAATCCCAGCACGAGGGAGGAAGGCAGAGCCGGCTGGGCTGGGCCTTTCTGAGTAAGCCTTTCCAACTGAATTAGCTCCATGGTCAGTGAGAGATTCCACCCCTCCCCCTTCCTTAAAACAGCATGTTATGGGTGTTACCTATCCAAGGAGGCAGAAATGTCACCTTAGTAAGGTGACATTTTTGCAGAGATATGATAGAAAAAGATTGGCAAGGAAGGAACCAGAGGCCTCTTAGCAGCCCAGGACAATTGACAGAAGGGCTCTGAGCTGGGTAAGTGTGCTCTTGAGTTTGGAAACCTGCCAGGAGCTGTATGGGAGGGTAGGACTAGAGTGAAGGTGCCCTGGTCCCGGAAGAGCTTTGTAGTCCTCAGGGTATTTTGGAATCTGTGGGAACCCTTTTGGCTCTATCAGGTAGGGAGGCAATGTGTCTGGCACTTAGCCACTTGCGAGGTTTTCATGTAGGTGGAAAATCCCTCTGTGATAGCCTAAGCTTGATCACAGAAAGATAAAGCTTTTCTTTGGCATAATGTTAACAGATGTTTCAAGTCTTCCAGGAAACCCAGCTTTTACTATCTTGTAAGTCAAGGATAGTGCATTTTGTTCACTTCAGCACCTTAACAAAAGTTGTCCTCAGTTTTCTGGGAAAAAAATTACTTCTTTGAGGTGGGATGCCCTTGAGATTGCTGCGGTTGGCATTTAGTGCCTCAGTAGCCAGACACCCACCTTGTCCTCTGTATGGGAATGGCTGGGCCTAGCATTAAAGCAGAGTTTCCAAAGAAGTTACTTGCCTTTGTGTCCTTGTGATGTCATTGTTGGGGTAGGCTCATGGGGATCTTCAATCTTGTGCAGATGTCAGGTTATGTTAGCTTTTTTTCCAAATGGCAGACTTAGTGGATTTGAGGGTATGGTGGGCATCAGACAGTTCTCATAGCTACTATATGTCAGGGTCCTAACATTACTGGTGCCACTTTGTACCTGATTAATTCACTTGTTGTAGTGGGAAGTGGAGGCAGCAAGTCTCCATGGTTTGTGTCTGAAAAACTGGGTGGAAATTTGGGAAGGAGGGAGAATTTGATGGAAAAGCTGAGTATGGAAACATGGAGGAGCCTTACTTACCAGAGAATAGAGGCAATTACTAAAGAATGCCCTGAGTGGTGGTCACCTAAGGGGAGGCCTCTGAAAACTAAGGAGAGGCACCAACAGGTGTATGAGTTAGAGAAAAAACTTTCAGAGCGTTTTAGAGAAACTTTTCTGACATTGGGATGGTAGGAAAGATAGTGTGTGGTGTGTGGCTAGCAGTGCCAGGCTCAGCAAGGACAGCCGACTTGGGAATTTGGTCTTTGTCCTTCTGTGTGTTTGCCTCACTCCAGCAGGGTGGGGCAGGACCAAAGCTGAAGGGAGCCTAGTGACAGCTCAGCCTTCCTATATACTTTACTCTTCTGTTATTTCCTGAAGAACACGTTTTTCAAAAGAAGGGGCAGGGCACTTCCTACTACCTTCAGAATGAAAGTTCCTAAAGGTAGAGATAAGGGTTTTGTTTTTTAATTAAAAATGATGTATTAATATTTTTTTAATTTTTAAATTGTGTGTGTGCCTTTATAGGTGAGTGCAGATGTTCAAGGAGGCAGAGGTGTGTCAGGTCCTTCTGGAGCTGTATAACAGGCCATTATAAGGAGCCTGATGCAAATTCTGGGAATTGAACTCTGGCCCTCTGTAAGAGCAGTACTTAACAGCTGAGCCATCTCTAGCTCCTTGTTTTTGTTGTCATGAGACAATCTCAAACTATAGCCCAGGCTGGCCCTGAACTCAGGGCAGTCCTGCTTCAGCCTCTGTAGTGCTAGGATTACAGTTCTGAGCCATGGTGATAGTGAAAGTCAGACTCATTAAGTACTCTAGTGGCTTCTTTGTCCAAAGTATGGCTGGATGCAACATTAATGTTGAGTGTCAGTAGAAGAGCACCCTGCTAATTGTAGCTGGTTTGAGGAAGAGCTTATTTTATGAAAGCACCATGAACTAGCTGTTGGTTGTTCCAGTTCCCTTTTTCTTCAGTGTGAAAAGGGCCTCTGGGATGCCAGGTCCAGATCCGTTGGCCTCGCAGGTGCGTGTGTGCCTGCGTTTATTCGTATGTGGTGTTTTGGGTATTTTCTGAGTGTGGGGGAAGCTCATAAAGAAGTAATCTGGCAAAGCTGAGTTACTTTGATTTGCCTTTCAACAGAAATTAATGCTCTTCAGAGTCCTCCTGCTTCTCCTGAGCTCAGGAATGGTGGTGGTATATGTGGGTATGTGATACTTAACTTGGCTTTCTGTATACTCTGCCCTCTGTAAAGACCAGTGGAGCAGGGGTGGACATTGAGAAACCACAGTCTCCAGACAGTGGTGGTGCACACCTTTAATCCCAGCATTTGGGAGGCAGAGGCAGGCGGATTTCTGAGTTCGGGGGTCAGCTTGATCTACAGAGTAAGTTCCAGGACAGCCAGGGCAACACAGAGAAACCCTGTCTGGGGGAGAAAAAAAACACAGCCACTTGGAGGGTCAACCTAATTGCTTTAGCAGGAGGCCTCAGTGGTTTGAGAATGTACATGTTAGCAAACATGGATGTGGATCTGAAGGTGGGAGATCAGGGTATGATCTTGGGTCATTTCTCCTCAATTCCATTCTGTGACCAAAATAAGTTGCACCTGTTTATAGCCAACTGGAATTGTCTCTTATACACAAGTTGCATGCTCCATTTATGTGCTCGAGAAAGGAATAAAGGGCTGGGGTCTGGTAGATTCAGCCAACCTGGCCCTTTCAAGGAGTCAGGATAGGGACTTCCTTAGAAGCACAAGACTTATCCTAGGATGGCAGTCATGTGGTCATGTCGAGTGGGCTATGGCATGAGGACAGAACAAGTGGCTACAGGGTCACTAGGGAGAGCCAAGCTGAGCCTTGTCCCCTGATTTCAGGGTGGTTGTGTTGTCATACTGTGCTTTCCACCATTTTAGATGTTTCTAGGTTGATATCTCTTTATGTTTCTTGCTTTGTTTTGTCTATGGTTTTGGGGCGAGCAAACCTAATACTCTGCTGCTATTTCCAATTCTGTATCTGTAGGTTTGGAGTTTTTCCAGTGAGATAAGTAGAATGCATACTTCCTGCCAAAGTAGAAATGTGGTAGTAAGTGTTAGGGCAGTGTCTCTCAGCTTACCTAAAGCTCTGACCTTTTATTCCTATTCATGTTATGACACCCAACCATAAAATTATTTCATTGCTACTTCATAACTGTAATTTTGTTACTATTGTGAATCGCAGGATACCTGATACATGAACCCCCTAAAGTGGTTGAGACCCGCAGGTTGAGAACTACTGTGTTTGGGTGTGGTTCTGTGGCTCCTAAGTGGGTGCTGTAGGTATTCGGTGCTATAGGAAACTCCAGGATGTGCATTTTATTCTAGAAGCCCTGACTCCAGTTACAAGTTTGGATTCTGTTACTGAGAGGAATACAAGACCGAACAGTAGGTATCTGCTCCAAACAATGTGGCGGTGAGATGTTTCCCCATTGGAGCTTTTATAAGTCTCAAAAAGTATGTTTCATGAATTCCTTATTGTAGGAATGTGGGGGGTTCACCTTAAGTTTGCAAAGAATGCTCTAACTTCTGTTTCACTCATCGTCCTACCTACAAATCAGACCTGGTGGGTTCCCCCTGCCCTGAAGAAGCTTTGAGGAGGCAGTCAGTGTGCAGAGCAGGCATGTATTTCAGCTCTTAATCCTCGAACTGTTGGTTGCCCTTACAAGAGTGCTTGCCTGTCTTAATATCAGCACATTCAATTTTACTCTTAAGTAAATTTTATGAAATAATGACAAAATGTAGAGCAGTACTTGGATTGCATGAACATACCAGACCTAGAAGCCTGGAATGTTCAGCTGAGAGGCATGTGAAAACCTGAGGCTTTAGGAGTAGACATACTCAGTCTCTGTTGGTGTACAAAAAGCAGTGCGTGCAGAGGTCAATATGGCGCATGACACTAAAGCCCTTTTTAAGTTGCAGGCTTTCGTGTATTTGATTTTTGAACACTGTAAGTAAAGAGTAACATTTTTTACTCTTTACTAAAAACTTTTTTTTTTTTTTGGTTTTTTTTTTTTTTTTTTTTTTTTTTTTTGGTTTTTCTCTGTGTAGCCCTGGCTGTCCTGGAACTCACTTTGTAGACCAGGCTGGCCTCGAACTCAGAAATCCGCCTGCCTCTGCCTCCCAAGTGCTGGGATTAAAGGCGTGCGCCACCACCGCCTGGCTTACTGCAAACTTTAGTTAGAAAATGTTCTATAATGTGTTCAAGTTCTTTAAGAAAAGTTTCAGATTTGTTAATTTCCCTAGTTGTGATACCTGAGAATATACACATGATGAATGTGGCTAAACTTTATTTTTGAGGCAGGCTCTGGCTCCATTGTTGTCCTTGTATGCAGTTCCTGCAGAGGCCAGGAGAGTGCTTCACATTTTCTGGAACTGGACAGAGTTAAGGACAGGTGTAAGCTGCCACGTGGGTGCTGGGTATGGGATTGGTGTCCTTTGCAAAAGCAGCAAGTGCTCTTAACCATTGAAGCCATCTTTCTAGCCTAAAAAGTTCCTAAAAGGAACTCATGGTTTTTCGAGCAGGGTTTCTCTGTATAGCTCTGGCTGTCCTGGAACTCACTCTGTGGACCAGGCTGGCCTCGAACTCAGAAATCAGCCTGCCTCTGCCTCCAGAGTGCTGGGATTACAGGCGTGTGCCAACACTGCCTGGCAGGTTGCATTCATTATT
This sequence comes from Apodemus agrarius, assembly GCA_964023405.1. Lineage (NCBI taxonomy): Eukaryota > Metazoa > Chordata > Mammalia > Rodentia > Muridae > Apodemus > Apodemus agrarius. The sequence continues at coordinate 44,193,920 of OZ030015.1, read as the reverse complement.
ATGGAATAGGTGTGGACTCAGTTGTTTTTTCTCACCTTTACATAAGAGACCAGGAAGACCCTGCTACTGACAGAGAGGGTAGTATAGGGAGTGTGGTTGCCAGAGGAGAAGTTGCTTCAACCATTGTCCTCTGCTTCTCAAAGAATGAACTTTCTTGACCCCATCTAACTTAGTGGTTGTGGGCCCTCCTGCCTGAGGCATTCCCTCTGGTGGTTTGGTAGGCAGAAGAAAACAGCTAGAGGCTCTCTGGGAAGTGTGTTTTCACTGCCTGCTAATGGAGTAATGCAGAAGAACCTGAAAAGCAGGTTTAGCTTGTGTGGGGGATTGTAGAGGAAAGGTGACAGCAACTTGACTGGGTTTCAAGTAGTCGGGCCTGCACCCAGAACCTCTGGTGGTGATTGGCCCTTGTAGCCACTGGGCTTTTCTCTTTCTGGAGGGTCCCTTGGGTTTGGGTCTGCATTAGAGGCAGTGGGTGGGGCCCAGTGAGGACACAGAAGTACCTATTACATCTGCCTGTGTGAACAGCAGGATGAATCCACAGGCTTGCATTGTTGAATGTGTTAAATCTGGAACTCATCATTGAATTGTATGTTTGCTTCTTCCTTTGGTGATTCTTGTTAAAAAGAAAGAAAATGTTCACTGTGGTTCTCGTGACCTCTCCATAGAGAAGGCAGGTTAGGCCCAGCACACTCAGATGTGGGCCATGCAGATCACATGCAAGAAAGCAGCACTGAATAACAGCAGTCATGGACAGTGAGGCACTCATGCAGCTATTCAGTCAAACTTGGTTAAGGTTCCCGACACTAGACAGTTATTCAGGGTGTCTGTCTGCTACTGTAGGGACTTGGGGGGGGGGATGCCTTTCGTTTAGAAACAGGATCTCATTTAGTTCAGACTATCCTTATTTATTTTATGTACATGAGTACACTGTAGCTGTACAGATGGTTGTGAGCCACCATGGGATTGCTGGGAGTTGAAGTCAGGACTTCTGCTTGCTCTGGCCACAGACTGTTCTTGAACCCACTATTTATAGCCAAGGATTGATTTTCTTGAACTCTGCCTCAACCTTACTGGGATCACATATTTGCTCATACATGGGTAGTGAGCACTACCTCTATTGGTTTCTACACAACATCAGAACATAAAGAACTATCTTAATGTCCCCTCTGCCTTACCAAGCCCCCCTGGCACACTGGTGGCACCCTAGTCACCGCTGGTGGATCCCTTTTGTTTCTCCATTGATAACCATTTGTGATGTGTTGATTTGGAAGGAAGGTGGAGTGTTTTGCATGGACAACTGATTGCTGAGCAGATGGTTATCTGCTTCTGTGGGGCTTTTTTGTTTAAAATAAATTATGTGTATTGCCTCCTTGCTCTCCCCCCCCTCACCCCCCTTACTTGAGTGCTTCCTGCTTAGTGACATCTAATGACTCATTTCTTAATTCATCTTGGGCTCACTTTCTTTTGCCTGGTTTGGATCCTCATGGGATGCCTTGTCATGTCAAAATTGTTTTTTAACTATAATTAGTAGGAATTAAAGGTTGAGGGCCATAATCTCAGAATTTTAACAGAGCATTGCCTGAGAGTCTTCCTCCCACTGGCTCTGCATTGTCATTATCACAGAGTGTTTTGGCAGCTGTGCTCCTCCTGCATAGCTAAGAGTCTCCGTCTGTAAGTTAGTCTTGTCAATCTGTCCTGCCCATCTGTTTTCTTTCTCTTCTCACTTTTTACTTTCTTCTCTTTTCGTCTTATCTTCATGTTCTTCTTCCTTTGTTTGATAATTGGTTTTGTTTCTTAGTTTTTCCTACTGTAAGATCCTAGACTAGTTCAGGTTGGTGTCTATTGGCCTCAGTGCTGGGATTCCAGGCATGGCTCAGCACTTAGATTTCTTATGTCTTTTTCTTTGTCTCACTATATGTTCCAGATTAGCCTCATACTTTATGCTATTCTCTTGTGTTTATATTTTTCCTATTCTGCATTCTGGAAGCCTTCATTTTGAACTTTTTGTGTTCATTTTCTTTTGTTCCAGTATCCTGTTCTTACTTGGTGGACATCTGTACTGATACATTCAGGCTTTGGGGTGTTTTGTTGTTTGAAACAGGGTCTCACTATCTCCCTCAAGTGACCTGGAACTTACTTTTTAGACCCTCTTGGCCTTGAACTCAAAGAGCTACCTACCTATGACTCCTGGTTGGTGGAATTAAAGGCATGAGACACCATATTTCACACTGTTTTTGAGGTTTCTTGTAGCTTAGACTGACCTCAAAATTTCTGAGTAGCTGAGGCAGAACTTCTGATCTTCCTATCTTTATCTCCTAGTGCTGGTTTTACACGCTTGCACACTATACCCTGTTTATGTAGTCGGGGATTGAACTCAGGACTTCATGGATGCTTTGCCAACTGAGATCCATCCCTACCCTGAGTTTTTTGTTTGTTTGGTTAGTTGGGGTTTTTGTGGTGGCTTTTCTTTTTAAGATTTATTTGGGTATATGAAAGCTTTATTGGCATGTATGCCTGCATGACAGAAGGCGGCACCAGATCCTATTATATATAGAAGCTTTTGAGCCACCATGTGGGTGCTGGGAATTGAACTTAAGTCCTCTGGAAAAGCCAGTGCTTTCTGTGCTGTCTCCAGCCCTGGTGGCTTCTTTTTTTTTTTTTTTTTGTTAGAGGCTTTTAAAGAGAGATGGAGCTAGGCTTTGAGGAGCTGCTTATGTTCATATCTTCTGGGGCATTCTGGGAGTGCCCCCACATCTCTGTCATGTGGTTCAACTACTCTAACTCAGCCCCCACTTCGTGAGGGGCTGAAGGTACTTGAAGCTGGATCCTATCCATGACAAGTGTCCTTGGCCTCTATACTGTTCACCCCATCCCAGGATCCTTCTCAGAACTTCCTGAGGAAGGAGTACTTACGAAGTGAAGTGATGCACACCTTTAATCGCAGCACTCAGATGTAGAGGCAGGTGGATCTCAGTGAGCCTGCTCTACAGAGAGAGTTTGAGGATAACTAACAATCTGTCTCAAAAAAAAAAAAAAAAAGTAGAAAGCCTTTAGTGCTAAGAGTATCATTATTGCTCTCTTAGCTGATGAAGTGAAGAATTGAGTGTGCAATCCTCAACATCTCCTTTTTCTCTGTCCTAATATTTTTATTCCCTTATGGGCAGTCATTTTGGTGAGTGCAGAATGCTCATCTGCTTAAACATAAGCATCATATTGTATAACTTTTTGATTACATTACCTAAAAAGAGAACATTGTCTAGAGAGTACTAGAAATGGTGTGAAGAGGTCCTGTAGGTCATACCTAGGACATTGTGCCATCACATCAACTAAGAAGTTGGGTCTAGCCCACTGAACAAGACAATGTAATGTGTACTTGTATGGGTATTCCTCAAAATGGAAGATTTTCTTTGTAGAGCCTGCTTAACAGTGGCTAGTGGAAGTGACTGTGTTAAAAAGTCAACTGTTCACAGTATAATAAGATGTCACAAAACTGAACTCTGAAGAATGGTGAATGGAGTCTTAGAATGCCCCAAAACACACCTGCACGGGTGTGTGTGTGTGTGTGTGTGTGTGTGTGTGTGTGTGTCAGGTGCTCCTGTCTCTAGTCCATGTTATAGTGCTACTAATCCTTTGTGTTTCACATACTATGATCTGAATGTACTTTCCTGAGTTTATATATAGGAAATTGAACCTCAATGCAATAATAATGTTGGGCAGGCGTTTGGTTCTTAAGTTCCAGCCTCAAGAATGGATAAAGGCCATCAGTAGGACTTTGAAAGTATGTTCACACTCACTTTGCCACATGACATCATGGTATTCCTCTCCTGAAGGATACAGCTGAAGGCCTTACCTTAGAGCCAGACATCCAACCTGCCAGACCATGGTTTGGGATGTTCTGTTATGGCAGTACAGTGGGACAGTTTCTAGGAAGCCTTGTCATTCTTTTTCCTGTGGATCAGTAGCCTTGGATAATACACAGACAACTCTTTCTGAAGACACTGTTGCCTATTTGCTTTTCTTATTAAGAGTCAACAGTGAACATTTGACAAAGCAAGTAGTAAATCCATTTGGATGAGAAGTGAAGATCAAAGTGGCCACAGATGGTGAGGCCAGACCCAGGGAAGTCTTACTGTCCTTTCCAGAAGCCCTTAACATTTGAAAGGCCCTGGAAAATTGGTACAGACTGATTGCCTAGCATTTTTCTTCTTCCAGTGGGCCCTGCTAAGTATGCATACGCCCTTGCAGAGACACATCCTCACATGTGCTATTCTTGTGTCCTCTTATATGGGTAGGTCTTCAAGGAATGTGCTTTACTGTTTGAGTCTCTTCCTTCTTGGGCTACTTGAGATAGAACTGTCTTAACCTGTCTCCCATAACCTGAGCACACAGAAATGCCTGGGGGGTGACATCACAGTTCTTGTGGGCTTGTCTTGCTGCCACCAGGGGCTGTTGAAGCATTTGGCTTGTATTGAGCATAGGGTATGACTATCTCTTTCGTTGCAATTTGTGGGTACTCCTGACACTTTGAAGTAAGGATAGAGATGTAAGGTGGTTCTTTCCCTCTCAAAACACTCTTTTTAGTGCCAGCTCCCGATTATGAGTATACATGATTGTAGTTAGATGTCCCTGCATTCTGACAAGTGATTATTAGACTTTGGAGACAAGGGGTTGTGGTATCTGTTCCTAAACTGAAGTGTGTGGCCTTGGGGAGTGAAGGGAGTTTGGTAGGCAGGGTTCCTTTCTGCCACCTGGGACCTAGGATTGAATTGTTTCCCATCCTCCCATGAGATTTCAGGAGGGATATGAGAAGGCTTGGGACAGGGGACTCCTATCTAGGTAGGTATCTCTGACGTGCCACAGGGCCCATGCTGGCAGCACATAACAGGACTGGAACCACTCACTTTTCTTTCCCAGGTCTTTGGCCAGTATCGCTTCCACCTGTCCACAAGCATGGGGAATATCTTTGCAAACCTCTTCAAGGGCCTTTTTGGCAAAAAAGAAATGCGCATTCTCATGGTGGGCCTGGATGCTGCAGGGAAGACAACAATTCTATACAAATTGAAGCTGGGCGAAATTGTGACCACCATTCCCACCATTGGTGAGACACTGGGCCAGGGCCCGGGTGGGGGTTGGGTATGGGGATCCAGAATACAGAGGCCCTCAGCTGCAACCCTGCCCCCCCCCCCCCAGGTTTCAATGTGGAGACTGTTGAATACAAGAATATCAGCTTCACCGTGTGGGATGTGGGCGGCCAGGACAAGATCCGGCCGCTGTGGCGCCACTACTTCCAGAACACCCAAGGTAAGTGGCCAGTCCTTGTCCTAGATTCCTCTTACTTGCCTCAAAGGGATGCACTTGGCTCAGTGATCTTTGTGGTCCTTCCCATTTTGGGGCATGAAGCCACACTAAACATCATGGCCAGTGGGAGGATTGGTTCTAGAGCCTGTGGGTTAATCGGTGGGGAGTGTTCAGTATGTGCAGTAATGTGGCCATGTTTCAGGCTTGATCTTCGTAGTGGACAGCAATGACAGAGAGCGTGTGAATGAGGCCCGTGAAGAGCTCATGAGGATGCTAGCTGAAGATGAGCTCCGAGATGCTGTTCTCTTGGTGTTTGCCAACAAGCAGGTAGGTACCAGCAAGGTCCTTCCCTGAAGGAAAACCTGTATCAGGGAAGAAAGAGGAGGGGTGAAAGGCTGCCCATGGTTCCTGCCACTAATTCCTCCTTTCCCTTAGGACCTCCCCAATGCCATGAATGCGGCCGAAATCACAGACAAGCTGGGCCTGCACTCTCTACGCCACAGGAACTGGTACATTCAGGCCACCTGTGCCACCAGCGGGGACGGGCTCTATGAAGGACTAGACTGGCTGTCTAATCAGCTCCGGAACCAGAAGTGAACCAGACCCCTCCCTCCCCCTCACTTCCTCTTCTCCGCCCTCAGCTTTCCTCTCATGTGGCAAACGTGCGACTCTGTGGTCCTGAGTGCCAGAAGCTGTCTCCATGGGTTGGTCACAGTGTGCATCGCACCATGCTGTACATGTGCAGACGCAGCCTGCAGCCAGGTTTTTATTTAATGTAAATAGTTTCTGTTTCCACTGAGGCAGTTTCTGGTACTCCTATGCAATATTACTTAGCTTTTTTATTGTAAAAAGAGAATCAACTCACTGTCAGTACTGAGAAGGGATTTGGGTGTAGGGGCACCTGGCCTCCGGGAGCCATTGGGCTGTAGACTGGTGTCGGTATCCATTTGGTGGTTGGTTTTTAACCCAAACTCAGTGCATTTTTTAAAAATAGTTAAAAATACAGGACAAGAACACTTGAACACACAGAACGGAGACTATGCCTAGTGTAGGTTTTGCAGTTAATGGCCTGAATGCTAGTTATCAGATCACCTGTTTCCCTGTGGGAACAGGAGAGAAGGTGACGAACAAACCACCATCCGCTGCATGGTCACAGTAGAGCCCCCGTGACTCGCCTGTCTTTGGGTCACCTGCATTCCATAGCATTGTGCTTGTACTTGTGCTCACATGGTCACCTAGGGGTGGGCTGGGCGCCATTGTGGGGTGCAGGGCCTGGCTTGTACTTGGTGTATGGCCAGGCCCAATGGCAGCCTGCATACCCAGTTTACTCTTGGGCCCACTTGGACGCGCTGGCAAGAGGCCTGGGTCTCACCAGCAGGAGTGCGTGCAAGGTGGGAGGGTCGGTCCATTATAGACCCACATCCTGGAGCACCCCCATCTCCATGTGTGAAGTAGCTTCCTCCCTCAGCCTGCAAGGGTCCGATTTGCCATCGAAAGACGACCTCTACTTTTTTCTTTTGTATTTTGATAAAACACTGAAGAAGCTGGAGCTGTTAAATTTATCTTGGGGAAATCTCAGAACTGGTTTATTTGGTGTCGTGGAACCTCTTACTGCTTTCAATACACAATTAGTAATCAACTGTTTTGTATACTTGTTTTCAGTTTTCATTTCGACAAGCACTGTAATTATAGCTATTAGAATAAAGTCTCTTAACTATTTGATGGGCTTGTGTGTCAGTGCCACCACTGCTAGGCTGCCTCCTGAGATTGGGGGCCTTTTCATGCTATAGGAAACTGTCCTTCAAGCCCTAGTTGAAGTTGGTGACATCTGGATGTCTTGGCTCCCCTCATGTCTTAAAGTGCTTTGCTTTTGACAACTGGGGCAGCCAGCCTTGGTGTACATATCTCTGGATAGGTGTGGCCACTAGGAGATCCAAAGTCTACCATCTCGAGTAGGCCCCTAAATGGACTGACCTTCACCCCCTTGAGACACTGCTGACTCAGATAACTAATCTCTCATGCTTAAGTGGTTACCTGCAGGGCATAGGTCATCATAGAAGCCACAACTTCTATGAAGTCTCAGGACACATTGGGGTTTGCCTAAAAGTACACACTCCCAGCACAATAGCTTTTACAGTCAGAACTTGCTGTACTGTAACAACCCTAATGTTTTACTGTCTACCAGCGTGTGCACATGGGCTCTAAAACTGCTATTTTATCTGGCTATTGGACCTCTTAGACTGACAGCAGATGCATGCGTTAAGATCTACAAAAGGTTGTTCTTCTAACTTCTTGGTCACCTGTATGGTTGTAAGGCAGCATCAAGGACAGGTTTCTGGTCCCTAGACCCAGTGCCCTTAGCATATACTGGATGGGGGCCCCAGGCTCCCAGCCTACCCTGTCCTCAGTGAGATAATACACTCTACTTTTAAAATACATTTACTTAAGTATAAAGTGAGCTGATACAAAAAAAAAAAAAAGTAGAAGTAATCAGTAACACACACCCTCAACCTCATGGGCCTGGGCTGTGGCAGCAGAGACTTATATATTCCTTGGCAGGGGGACAAGGCAAGAGCACTACCCTCATAGAACCACTCTATAACCTGGAGTAGTTGCCTCCAGATGGCAAGATAGAGCCTAAGAGCCAGTAAGCTTGGCTCAGGATCCTGTCAGGGAACAGCCACCTGCCTTATCCCAGATAGGGATGAGTTAGTTGGGCAAGTAGGGAGTGGGCTGGTAGCCACTTGGCATCCAGTGGCTATGCTTTATAGACCCCACAGAGCTCAGAATTGGGCAGGGCAACCAGAGCTCTGGTGTCCTTTGGTCTAGCCACATTGTCAGTCATCAGAGCTTCTGTCTTGTCGTCTGCGGGATGGGTTCCTTCCACTGTCCTGGCTATGTTCCCGCTTCCTCTTAGAGCAGGGAGAGAAGTCAGAATGTCTCTGGCGTCTGGGCCTATGAAGACAAGGACAACCAGACACTTAAAGCAAGGGTTCCTCACCCTGCCAAGCATCACATGAGGCTTGGCTAGCTTAACCCCCCAGCCCCCCACCCCATTTCCTTAGTGTTCAGGTAGAGTTGGGCCTAGCCTACCGGGCAGGAGAGGGAGATGAGCTGTCAGCCTCCCTCTTATGTTCTTTGTCTTTCTTCTTTTTGTGTTTCTTGTGTTTCTTCTTCTTTTTCTTCTTTTCTTTCTTGCTTTTCTTATGGCTCTCTACACTGCAAGAAACAATACAAAAGATCTAAGCTTGAAGGACTAGAGTCTCCTCCACTGTAGGGTAGTCTCACCCAGCAGGGAAAGTCTGACTAGGGCAGGGTCCATACCATAAGCATTGTGCACACTGATAATTTCTACATGTTGTGAGTTTATATTTGTAAATGAGCCTAATATTAGGCTCCATGGCTACAAGGATGAGTGCTGGAATGCTGCCAACCAGGGTGGGCCTTCTCTTTCTCTCTAGAGACAAGTTCTCATTATGCAGCTTTTTCTAGCTTGGAACTCGTTGTTTTACCCACATACAAATTTGAGATGACACAAAAGTAGAAGTAACCAGACACACATATACAGATAAATGCCAAGGACTAGAACCAGCGTGTGAGAACTCTTGAGATCAGTCTGCTTCTGTCTACTGGGATTAAAGAAAGTTATGTGCCACCACCCCAGGCACTGTCCCACCTCCCACCAAACTGGCCAGCATAGTGATCCTGAGTGTCACCCATCACCCTGATGGGTCACCTATGGCAGCTACTGAGACTCCAGCCCAGAGATGGAGGCCCACCTACTTCAGTAAAACTAAAGCTAAGGCAGTGCTTTGCCCCTTCATGTGTGTGCACAGGAAGTCAGACTTACTCCAGTTCGGCCTTGTCCTCAGCACGAGGCTTCTTCCTGGTAGCAGATGGGGCAGTACTTGGGCCTTCGCTGTCCACACGGTGGTGCTGTATGAGAAGAGTAGCTGTGGTAAGGGATGCCCAGGGAGTCCGGCCCCACATCTCGGATACCTCCAAACCCCAGGATCCTATGCATTGGAGTTGACAGGGTTTACCGTGAATACTGACAGCCCAAGTTTGGCAGCCTCTTTGTCTTCTCGGGACAGCGCCACGCGGCCCGCAGAGCCACTGCAGGGGACAGAGCATTTGAGGACAGTTCGCAATCACCGCCCAGTCCTGCCCCCGACTCCCCAGCTGGCCTAACCTGGCGCTGCCCAGGCCCAGCAGCCGGTCCACGCCCTTCTCCTCAGGGTCTCCTTCCCGTTTGCAGATCTCCACGAAGTCCTGCGGAAGCGGAGTAAGACAGGAGGTTCTAGGCCGGAACAGCCGGACCCCCAACCACCCTGCGGACCTCGAACCCATATCTCAGACTCACCTCCTTGCTCAGGCCTGTGGGCTGTTTCCTCACGTTCTTGTAACCACTGCGAGCGAGGGTCGGGAATGCTCATCAAGGGTCTGGCCCCTCGGTCCCCTTCCTTCCCCTGCCCCGCCCACATCCAGCCCCGCCCCAGGGCCACCCAAGTCCCGCCCTCGGCGCTTGCGGTCGCCCCGCAGCCTAGGCACTCACAGTGCGGCCAGAAGCGCCTCCCGTTCCGCCTCGCGCACGGCTGCCAGCTCTTCCTCACGGCTCGGGCCGGTACAGGGCGCGCGGTCCTTCGCGTACCAGGTGAGGTCGCGGCCCTTCTGCCAGCGGCCTACTGGCGCCATCAGCGAGTTGCCCAAGTAGTTCTCCCTCTGCTTGTCAGTCTTCACGTCTTCCCAATTGAACTGGTCCTGCCCGCCACGCACGCCGCCGCGACTGGAGCCGAACATGGCTCTGGACCCGCTGCACACCTTCAGTACCCACGGTCCCGAGACGGACTCCCCGCTGCACTCGGCCTCCCGACGCTCGCCGTGACGTCACCTCGCGCCCCCGCGCGCGCCTGCGCTCTCAAACGTTTCCATGCGCTTGCGCACTGCGATTCCCGGGCCGACTCAATCAAGGTCCTCTTTCTAAAAGGGCGTTAAGGGCTTCATAGGCGCATCCTTTATCCTGTTACCACGTGCGCCTGCGCACTAGCTCCTCGAAGGGCGGCTGTGCTATCCCCACCTGATAACGCTTGTGTTAGGACTCTCAGTGGAATGGACCACCACAAAACCTTAGTGACACCAGGAGGGGCCCGCCCCTTGCTTCCTGAAAAGCCAAGCGTGCTAACTCTAAAGGAAGGCCCCGGGTCACTGTTGAAACGAAGTTAAATAATGGCAAAAATTCACGGTACGCTGAGGGGCAGATAAAGTCGCCAAAGAAACATAGATCCACTCTTCCGTGATCTGGGCAACAGAGTGCGTGGCATGAAAGTCCAAGCATTCCCAAACCAGAGCGATCTGTGTTCTCCAGAGGTGCAGCTTTACTGGGCAATTTACTGAGGCTGTGTCTCAAAATGAAGAGAAACATCGTAATGATAGATCACTCGCCTAACCTGTAGATCTTCAGTTCCATGCCTAGTCTGATAAACTACCCAACCCGGAACTCTCTAGCATCTCAAATAGACCGAGACAGACTCATTTTTATGTCTCTCTTCTGGACACACGTTAAGTACCTGCCAACAGCATGTGAGGCTCCTGGTATAAGCCCTGAGCTCATATCCTGGCTTTAGAGGACACGGCGGCCTCAGATCCCTCAGAACAAGATCATACTAGGGATGAATGGATGGTCCCAAAGGAAGCTGCACAATAAGGTGTAAATGTATCCTTTATTTGCCTGATGTAATTGTCATTTCTGAAGCTTACTGCCTCAGTGTGATAACCTAGGCCTAGTCCTGGAAGCTTCTAGCCTCCGTACAATCTTATTTTGGCCTAGAATGTTTTCAGCCTCTGAGACCTATTGCTGAATAAGCTCATCCTTTAGAGCTCTTTCTGAACTCTAGCTGGATGGTCAACTCAGCTGTTCTGACTCAAACTTCTCTACACACTGAATGATTCAAACTGCCTTCTTTCAGCTTCTCCCGAGTTGCTCTGCGTGGTCTCATACTACCTTTGGTATTATGTTCTAATCTTCTGGCTACTTCTCATTTTCAGGCTCATTCTGTCTTCAACTGGCTAATTTGGTCTCCCTCTGCAACCTGTCTCTGTACAGCAGTCCAGTAAAACTCCCCTCCCCTCTTCTTTCTAAGTCACCTCTTTCCTCTCTGTTCTCATGAGTTAGGTATATCCTATTCGGTCAGATCTTTCTGAGTCATTACTTTGTCTGCACCCAAATGGACATCACTTTTTAACATCGGTCCTTCTTTGTGGTTTTTTGTTGTTGTTGTTTTGTTTTGTTTTTTTTCGAGACAGGGTTTCTCTGTATAGCCCTGGCTGTCCTAGAACTCACTCAGTAGACCAGGCTGGCCTCGAACTCAGAAATCTGCCTGCCTCTGCCGCCCAGAGTGCTGGGAATACAGGCGTGTGCCACCACCGCCTGGCCTTTTTTTTTTTTTTTTTTGGGGGGGGGGTCCCTTCCTTCTAACAAACTACCTTCATTGGGATTAAAGGTTTGTACTAAAGCTGAGGCACACAGCTAGCAATGGGTTTTTCCAGGAAACAACAAAATCTCGAAATTCATGGTGTGATCAAATATGCTGCAACAATAAGGGAGCAGCAGAGTCATGTGGGCCACAGCACAGGATAAGCAGGCCAGCCATCTCCCGGGAGGTCTCCAGACAGCAAGAGAAGAGCCTCTGGGGCCCTCGCCTTTAACCAGGCTAGGTATGTTTAGGACACAGGAGGCTGAGCTGCATGGTCAGACCACAGAATGCATACTAGGTGAAGCTAAGAAGGAAGTGTGCTACAGGGCTGGGTGGGGATGGGACAGATGTCCAGAACAGTTGCAAGACCTGTGCATCCTTGAGTAATTACCTGCTCCAGGAGGACCAGAATCTGAAGTAACCGAGAGCTGCTATGAGCAGCTGGATAATCCCAGGCCTGCTTTCGAGGTTAGGTACTCTGTGTGCTCATGCACCTGAGGAAGCCAGTGTATTTTATATCACCATCAGGAGTGCAAAGGTTCAGGCAGCTGCTCATGGGCTTTGACTTACATAGTCACGGATTCTGTAGACTAGGGGTTCAAGACACATAGCCTGGCCACACTCCTGGCTTTCCAAGGGCAGGTAAGTGTTTCTCTCCTGGTTGTCTTTTAGGAAAGGACCTATTATCACAGGAGGTGAGGAGGATGAGGAGCTGGCTGTATGTGGTCCAGGAGTTTAACTTGGAGGGTTTCTAACCGTAGGCAAGTAGAGCTATTTGTTGCTGGGTACTTCCCGTCCACTGTCCACGTACTTCACTGCCAACTCTATAACAGTGTTTAAAACCCAGAGGTCTTAAGCTGTCTTTGATGGCACATACCTTTAATCCCAGATCTCAGGAGGTCAGGCCTGGTTTACATATTGAGCTCTAGACCAACTAGGCCGAGACTATGTCTTAAAAAACAAAGCCCAAACAAATAATAGACCCCACAGGTCTGACCTAAAGCAAAGCCTTTCTGTCTGGCTTTGACCTGACACATACTTCTCAGAAATGGTGAGGTCCAGGACGGGGCTTCCACACAAAAGACAATGACAGGAGGCCATGGCTTCAAGAATGTATGGTAAACAGACAGATGCCCCCATCCTTACAAAATGTCCCTGGTGGAACTCCCTGACGGAGTTAGTTACTTCTTGGACTTGGTCCAAAACCGTTTATATTGTTCAGTGTCAAAACTGTCAACCACCTCTGGCTCTTCTTCTCTCTTCTGATGGAGCTGAGCCTCACGTTTTCGGAACCTTGCTTTGCGCTCTTCTGGAGACAGGGCATCCAGGTCTAGGGGCATCTGCGTGGGGAGAGGCAGAGGTTATGTACACACCATTGGGGAGTCAAAGAATGACTGAGAAAGACACCTGGACCTCTTTTACCTGTACCTTCTATACTGTGCTGGCTATACTAGTTATAGATACTCGTTATAGATTTGTTTTGTTTTGAAGGGAGATGGTTTTCTGTCTTTTTCCCTTTGACTCATAGTGTGCTTGCTTAAGACTTTTTTTTTTTTTTTTTTTTTTTTTTTGGTTTTTTGTGACAGGATTTCTCTGTATAGTCCTGGCTGTCCTGGAACTCACTCTGTAGTCCAGGCTGGCCTCGAACTCAGAGATCCGCCTGCCTCTGCCTCCCAAGTGCTGGGATTACAGGCGTGCGCCACCAATCCCAGCTCAAGACTGTGTCTTAATTAGTCCAAGAAAGCCTTGAACTCACAGCAGTCGTCCTCAGCCTCCAGAGTGCTATGGTTATAGATGGGTGTCACCATGCACAGCTTTATGTGGGCCTGAAACCAAAGGCTTTGTGCCTATCAGGCAACACTCTACCGATTAGACTACACCCCAGTCTATATTTGGTGTTTTGTTTTGTTTAAACAAACAGACTTGCTAAGCCTGGTATGGTGAGATACCAGCACTTTAAAAGAGGTAGAAATATTAGGTCAAGGTCAGCTTCAGCAATGTATTCAAAGCCAGCCTGGTTTGTGCATAAGACCCTGTATCAATAAAACAAAAACAAAACCCAAAAAAGAAAGTACCAATTTGTTTGTTCCAATTTTAGTGACTCTAGTTTTTGGTGTAAATCCCAACAATCTGTTCCCTTCCTCCTGCACTATAGTAAAGGGACTGACTGTGCCTACATATGCAAATCCAATCCCAAGTTCTAGCCTTGGGCCCTAACACAAGTACCTACTGAAGGAAGCTTACCGCCAACATGCGCCGTGGTTCCCGGTATCGGATATGGATAGTGGAGCCGTCCTGTTTGACCAACAGCACAGGGTAGAGGCGAGCGTAGGCCTGGCGGCGCAGTCGAGTGAGTGAAGCCCTGCTGCAGTCAGCTCTCCAAGGAGATGTGTGTAGGTGGCGGGGTGCAGGAAAGGCTGCTCTCAAACCACAGGGCCTCAGCAGGCTATGGGCAGACATGCAGGCACTGGTTGATGGATGGTAGTAAAGCAGATGGCACCAAATGCCAGGCTAGCCAGCCCCTGTCAGGGTGTGCCAGAGACCTGCCAAGCAACCATCTAGCAACAACTGGCAGTTCACATTTAGAGACCTCCACTGAGCTGTGAGCAGCCTCAAAGCAGTCTAGAATGAAGGACTTGGGACACGACAAGCCTTCCAACGCTGAGGAGAGGGATAACAGCTCCTTCCTGGAGAGCATAGGGTGTCTTGGGGAGTTCCTAAGGGGACTGGGATTTTATGCTTACCCAAGCAGACTGCCCAAAGGCATTGTTTTTCCTTAGTACTGTGATGGCAGGAGGAAACAGTCACTGGCCCCGATGCAGGCCCTGCTAGGCAAGGGGGAAAACAAACAAACAAACAAACTGTTTTTGGGTTTGTTTTGGGTTTTTTGTTTTGTTTTTGTTTTCATTTGATTATTGTCTTAAAATCCTGGCCTGGAGCTAAGTCAGACCCAAGTGCATCTCTAATTGTCCAACTGACTGTCAGCTTTCTGCTGTACAATAGCGTAGTATTTACATATGACCTGTGCACCTGTTCAAATATACCTAAAAGAACACAAAGCCAAGTGTGGAAGTGCATGCTTGTATATCCAACGCTCTAGAGGCAGAAGCAGGAGGGTCAGGAAGTCAAGCTTATCTTGTTACACAGGGACTTAAAGGTTAGTCTGGGTTACTTCAGACTGTCTTAAAACACACACACAAGAAAACTGAAGCAAACCTACGGGTTTACAAAAGCCATATAACTGTTTTTCACATGTTTTATTTAGAAAAAAAAAAAAACTCTTATGTTCAGTGCAGACTGAATTAAAAAAAAGTTACCTTCAATCTGTGGTTTGAATTCTTCAATACAGAGAATTGGGTGTGAGATCCAGGTGTCATTTGCCAGTCTATCCTACTAGCCCTCTGGCCTCAGATTAAAAAATCCTTTTGGAGGCTTATTTACAAAAGCAGCTATAGCCGGGCAGTGGTGGCGCACACCTGTAATCCCAGCACTTGTGACGCAGAGGCAGGCGGATTTCTGAGTTTGAGGCCAGCCTGGTCTACAGAGTAAGTTCCAGGACAGCCAGGACTACACAGAGAAACCCTGTCTCGAAAAACCAAAAAAAAAAAAAAACAAAAAAAAACCAAAAACCAAAAACCAAAAACCAAAAAACAAAAAACAAAACAAAAAACAAAAAAGAAGCAGCTATAAGGGTTCTTCAAAGACTGAAGCAGTTTCGAGCGGATCACAGGCCCACCCATTCCGGAAATTTATGGAACCGCGACCCTCTTGTGCGGAGTATGTGTGGAGTGCCTGGTTCACTTTCTTTTTAACATCCTTCTAGTTTCCATAGCAAAACTGCGATACTATTTTCAACCCCGCTTACAGATGGGAAAAGAAGCTACTTTCTTCAATGCCAGAAACTCCCATAGTGGTCTAAGCGGGTAGAAGTAGAGTCCCACACTCAGCAAGCTCACCAGTGGGCGAGCGCATGTATTAGAAGGTTCCCACCTAAGGAGGGAACCACAGGGTAGGGTACCACTGCCTCGAAAGAGGTGATCCCGCTGGTCAAAGTCCCGAGTTCGGGGCCTCCTCCTCTCTAGCCACGTAGATTAGGCCCGGGGTCGTCTGCAGAGAAGTCCCCCTCCCATTTGCTCCACCCGATGCTCAAGTCCCCCTCCCATTTACTCCTCATTGATGGGGCCGGTTGGTGCCGGCACCCAAGACACACCAACCTGCGGCCGCCGCCTTAGCGTGGGAGACACCTTGTAGACCCGCCGTGCAGAACTTTACTCGATAGGTGGTAAACTGAGACCGAGCCACGCAGGGCCACACAGGGAACCCGTCACTGTAGATTATAATCCTCCTCCATAACCCAGATGTCCTGCAGACGCCCGCGGCGCGCGGTGATGACGTCACGTGGCGCGGGCGGTCGTCCCCTTTGAGGGCGGAGTAAGACCAGATGGGCGTGGTTGGGGCCAACTCTGGGGTGTCCTGGTTAATTGTCTAGGTTCTGGCGTCGCTGCGGGTGGCAAAACTGAAGTAGGTTAGGTCCGTGGACTAGCCAAGTCCAGAGAGTGTGGGCGGGAGGCCGTCGAAATTCTGTGACTCTCTGGGGTGCAGGCAGCCCAACGCTGTGCAGTGCGTGGACAGCACTGCTACGTACCCCTGGGCGGTCCTTAGTTTCCATGCCTGGTGGTTTTCCAGATTTGCTCCGGATCTAATGGACGCCCATGACCCCTATCAGCAGGTACGCGGCTTGTCTTGGGTTCGTGGTGGAACCAGGTCTGGAAGATAGATTTGGAGTCACTGCGGTACTCGTGAAGAGTATCATTGGAGAACAGTCGCTTCTTCAGAACCAAAGAACACGACTTTCAAGCACCACTCACTAGTGTCTTGTGAGTGGCCCGACACTAAAGGGTCCTGAAGCTCTCCACCGTTTTGAGTTTGTGGCAGCGGTTTATTGTGACCCCCGGAGGAGGGCTGCTGTGCGTGCAGGCTGCAGGACTCTCCGAAGTTTCTCAAGATAACTAAACAAACTTAACATGTGCTACCTTTAGAAGACTTTGCCACATTGGACCCCTAGCGTTATTTTGGCAGCTCTTTTTCCTTCTCCTTTCCTATTTTTCCCTGAGTTACTTGTCTTTGACCATCATCCCTCTTGGGTTGCACGTGTCAGTTTAGTTCCCTGTCTCCTCCTACGGCTATCCAACATGTAGGCAAGGGTCTGCAAGGGACACAATGAGAAGTGTTTTGTTTTTTCAGCTCGAGGCACACACTGGCCTGCAAGTGTCATTATCAGGCACTAGAAAGCAGGGAACTCATGCGACTGTAAGCTGGTGCCTATAGGATTTCCGAAGAGGAAGCTCTAGCCACCTTACAAAGCTCTGGTCATGGCTGGAGCGGCATAGGCATTGTCTGAAGAAAGGGCTGGTAAGCTTTTCTGCTTCACCTCTAGACACCAGTCCTCTTGTTGTTTAGTCGTGTTGTCATGGCAGATGGCAGGGAGTCCTCTGGGTGCTGCTGAAAGAGTGATTTATTGTAGATCAGTGAGCTCCAGCAGAGGGTACTCAGTCTGGGGGACAGGCGGTGGGAGCAGGTGGTGGTGGGTTTGCTTTGAGTCTATGAGACTCTGAGACCTCAGATGTGTCTTCCACATTCCACTGACTCTATCACTAAGTCTTGAGACTTATTTTCACTGTCTGAGGTTCTGTCTGTTGTCCCAGTTAGGGAACCAGAAATAACTTTGAATTCAGTGATAATAAGGATGGTTGGATATGTCTTAACTACATGGCAGATTCGAGAATGGAGGGAGAAAAGAATAGGGCCATTTATTTATTTTTCTATTTATTTATTTTTTTCCCCTGAGAGAGGTTCTCACTATGTATCTCTGGCTGTTGTGGAATTTGTTGTGTAGACCAGGCTGACCTGGAACTCAAGAGATCCATCTCCCTCTGCCTCCCAGGTGCTGAGATTAAAAGTGTGAGCTATCATGCCCCACATAAAAGACCGTTTTTTAACTGACAACTTAAAGCCAGAAAAGAAGGGGGAGGAATAACTTCTTTTTAGGGACAGTGTGGCTTCTTTTGATGTCTTCAAACCATCGTTGTTATAATGAGGGTTGCTTAGAGCTCAAGTGTCGTTGAAGAGCATTCGAACTCCTAGATCATGTATTTTTTTTCCTTAGCTTCAATGGGGTAGTATTTCAGATGGTATTTGAGACTTCCAAGGATACTGGAGACTCAAATATCATCTCACACTAAGCTGTCTGAGACAAACTGAAAGTAATCCCAGTACTTGGAAGCTAGAGGCAGGCGGATCAGGATTTCAAGGGCTACACAGCAAGTTTGAGGCTAGCCCTGAGGTACATGAGACCCACTGGACCCTTAACAGTCACCCAACGCATACACAATCTAAAAGCTGATTTTAATAAAAAGTGCTGAGTCCTCCGTTGGTCCAGACAGGTACCCTGTGATGAGATAATATACCAATTGGGAGTGGCCCCCAAGCAGGAATAGTCATCTGATAGTCCCCTCAAATGCTCTGGAGCCATTTTTGAAAACCCTGGACTAAATGATCAGCCAGGTCACAGTTCAGCCATGCATGCTTAGTTGGGTCCTTGCCGGCTGCGGTTACCCCCATTTTAGGTTTACGTGGGTGAAGTGTATGGCTTGCTCTCTGTCTTCTAAACACAACCACACTGACAGTTAGCCGCTTCTGCCTTCCACTCATCATGTTCTTGTCTTATTTATGGGGTGAGTAGCTAGAACTTGCTGGGACCTTCCAGAGTTGGGTCTCTGGTATAGGACTCTGGGAACACTGCCACCTTAACATTTTACAATGAGGTCTAAGCTCTCACATATGGTGTGTGAGGACAGTATCCGAATCAAAGCACTGCACCCCAGCCTTCAAGGTCCTTAGCCCTCTCACAAAGCAAAGTGCTATTAATCTACCCCTCAGAATCCCAAGTAGCTCATGACATCATTGCTTGTCCTGGTGAGATTTATGTGAATTTGACACATGCTATAGTCACCTGAGAGGAAAGACCTGCAACTGAGAACGTGCCTCCCTAAGACCAGGCTGTAGGAAAGCCTGTGTGTGTGTGGGGGGGGGGGGGTGAGGGTGGCGGCTGCTCTTCTTCTTTTTCTTTTTTTCTTATTTTTAACTTTTTATTGGTTCTTTGTGAGTTTCACATCATGCACCACAATCTCACTCATCTCCCCATCCCTTTGTACCTGCTCTCTGCCCTTGCAACCTCCCCCACCAAAAGAAAATAAAAACATAAAACAAAGCATAGAAAATGTCTTGTCTGAGAGGCAGAGGCAGGCAGATTTCTTCGTTTGAGGCCAGCCTGGTCTACAGAGTGAGTTCCAGGACAGCCAGGGCTACACAGGGAAACCCTGTCTCAAAAAACAAAAAACAAAACAAAAAGCTGAAGCTCAAGACATATCTTCTCTTCTTTAAAAAAAAAAAAAAAAGTAACTATGTTGTGATAACACCCTTGTCTGGCTTTGTGTTTGTCCACTAGTTCCTCGGGTCTTTAAATGTAGCGTTTTTTAGGTCTTGCTGCCTCTGAGTATCAGCCTTTCCTCTTGTTGCACTGTATGCATTTCAAATTCAAATCCTGACTGAGAGACGGAGGTCTCATCGGTCACATTTTCACTCCTGCTGAGCCTCCTGTGCAGAGGTGTAGCCAATAAAGAGGAAGCACAGCCCTGCTCGGCCTTGAGTCTCTCGGCACTGCCACTCCCTCCAGCTTTGGCTTTGTTGTGCTTTCATCACGTCTTAAGATAGAAACATTTCTGGTACTGGGAAGGTAGCAAACGTTCGTGCCGAGGACTGCGTTTGGGTTCCAGCACCCATATTAGGTGGCTCACCTGTAACTCCAGGGAATCTCACGGCCTCCTTTGGCCTCTAGCGGCATCCGCATTCATGTGCATAAACTACAGTCATACATATACACTTAACTTAAAATTGATGCTAGAAAAAAAGAAAAGAGCCGGGCAGTGGTGGCGCACGCCTTTAATCCCAGCACTTGGGAGGCAGAGGCAGGTGGATTTCTGAGTTCGAGTACAGAGTGAGTTCCAGGACAGCCAGGACTACACAGAGAAACTCTGTCTCGAAAAACAAACAAACAAACAAAAACCAAAAACCAAAAAAAACAAAAAACAAAAAAAAAATTCTAATTAAAAAAAAAGTTAAGAAATGACACAAACAAAAGCTCAAAGACAATGAATGACTCATACAGAAGCCCAAGGGCAATTTATTGGAGTTTAAAAGGAAATTCCCAGGGCAAAGTGTAAATTTCACAGTTTCTTGGTGAATGAAAATGAGGACCTGTTGTACCTCCAAGTTATGGTTGAAGAGAAGTGTTTATTGTAGATATGAGGGAGAGCACAGCCAGAGGCATCCAGAAGAGTCCAGAGCAGGGAGACAAAGACTAGACATGACCAGGAGACTGAACCAGGCCATGAGAGGAGTGTAGTGAAGATTTTTGTTTCTTTAAAATCACAGAACTGCTATGTGAATATGCTTTTGTTTGAATCTCTGATGTGGGATATGGAGATGCTTCGGATTGTCCACAGCAGCTGACTATGATTTGTCTCTTCCTCTGGCAGGGGCAGGATTCTGCCAGCTGAAGATAGTTTACATTTGGCATTCTGGGGACTCTGGAGAGGGTATAGAAATGCGCGAGTGCGAGAGGTCGTGGTGGCTGCTGCTCCTGCTGCTCCCTGCTGTTTGGAGATATTCTGACTTGCCCCAAGTCTCTAACCATCTCCCAGTGTTGGGGTTTGGAAGGGTAGAGAAGGGTGGTAGGAAGAAGAACCCAATAAAGTAGCCAAAAGTACAGTTACGTAGGAGGAAGAGGGGGAAGAGGAGGGAGATGGGGAATGAGAGGACCAGGAGACAAGGTCAGAGAACCAAGAGGAAGCCAAAAAGGAAGGTTTTCATAGGAAAAACACTGGAGGAAGCTAAGCCCCTCCCCTGGGGAGGTGTAGGGTAGGAGGGTGGGGTGAGAAGAGCCAGGATGCCTGCCAGCAGCATGGAGTCTGTCCCAGGGACTTGAGATGCTGAGACAGCTTGTGGCTAGCACGAACTTCGTATGCTAACAGGCACCACAGCCATTTGTCCTGTGTCTCTGGGACCTGAGACCTGGAGAGGACAACGGCAGAGTCATGCTGCTTGTGGACAAGTCATGGTGGAGGACAGCCACCCACAGCCAGCAGCCACATGACGGCAAGTGCTGTTGAGCCTTGGTCGCCATTGTCCTGACATACGGCACTTGGTGCTTCGACCTATACTCTTCTCTGTACTTTCCCTGTCCAGGTGTGAGTTTTCCCTCTCTCTCTCTCCAAATCTTTTCAAATTCTTCTTGTCTTTTAGTCTAAGAGAAACCAATTAAAAACAGAGAAGGCAGAACCTGAATGCTCTGCTCTTCTGAAACACTTCTGCAGCCTCAGGCATCCTGTTCAGCCTTCCATAGGCCGCAGGACACAGTCTCAACACAGCCTTGTTCCTTATAATGGTGGGACAAGAGTGGGTCCATTCGACCCTCCTAGAGAATATTTCCTCCCTCCCTCCCTCCCTCCCTCCCTCCCTTCTCTCCCTTCTTCCCTCCCTTATCCCCTTTCCTCTGTAAGATTTTTAAGAGTAAAATTAGGCAAAGATATTTATTATAAAATCAGTACTTTTTTTTTTTTTCGAGACAGGGTTTCTCTGTGTAGCCCTAGCTGTCCTGGAACTCACTCTGTAGACCAGCCTGGCTTCAAACTCAGAAATCCGCCTGCCTCTGCCTCCCGAGTGCTGGAATTACAGGCGTGTGCCACCACGCCCGGCCAGTCAGTCCATTGTTAAAGAAATTTCACGATTCCTTCACTGTCCCTCTAGATCACTTTCTTACTCAAAGTGCACAACTTCTCTCCAAAAAGGCTTTTTTGAAAGAATTGAGTTGTGCTGTCCACTTTACTGAAATTCTTTAATAAGTTTGTTTTATTTAAGACAGGGTCTCCCTATGCAGTTTTGATTAGCCTAGAGCTAACTATGTAAATGGAACCTGTCTTGAATGCCCAAAGGTCAGCCTACCTCTGCTTCCAAGTGCTGAGATTAAAGATGTGCACCACCTCAGTGGGCTTATTTTTCCTTTATCTCTGCTTGAATTAAGGACACACAACAACTTCAGCATTCTCTGACATCTTTGTCTTCCAGTTTCTTTTTTTTTTTTGTTTGTTTGTTTTTTGTTTTTTCCAGACAGGGTTTCTCTGTGTAGTCCTGGCTGTCCTGGAACTCACTCTGTAGACCAGGCTGGCCTCGAACTCAGAAATCCGCCTGCCTCTGCCTCCCAAGTGCTGGGATTACAGGCGTGTGCCACCACGCCTGGCTGTCTTCCAGTTTCTTGAAGTAACTTATTTAAAAAATACTTTGGCAAGGCACAATGGTACATACTTTTGTTTGAGACAGGGTTTTTCTGTGTACCCTGGCTGTCCTGGAACTTGCTGTGTAGACAAGATTGGCCTCGAACTCAGAGATCATCTGCCTTTGCCTCCCTACTACTGGGGGATTAAAAAAGTGTGTTCCATCTCTCGGCAGGCACACACCTTTTTAATACCAGCATTTGGGAAGTAGAGGCAGGGGGCTCTCTGGGAGTTTCCATACAGTCAGGACTACATAGTAAAACCCTATCTAAAAAACTAAGACTTAAAATTAGGTGTATGTGTCCATGTGTATGAACGAGTACATGAGTGCAGGTGCTGAGCCCGAACAACCAGGGTGCTGGGAACTGAATCTGGGTCCTCAGGAAGAACAAACAGCTCGTGCTAGCCGCCTCTTGAAGTGATTTAACAGTTAACCGGCTAACCCGAAATCGTGACCAGATTCGAAGCTGACTTAGATGTGTTCCTCTCGGGGTCTTTGTGGATAGGTAGGGCTTGAGCCTCGGGAAAGAAAGGAGGGTATGGAAAAGGGCGGAGTTTGGAGTAGAAGCAACAATATTAGGCGAAGTCGGAGTGGTCGTCGGGAGAGCCGCGCAGTACGCCTGCGCAGCACTGCGGCGCTTTTTCCCCCCCCCCCCCCCATAGGCACTTGAGGACTGACGTTTGGCTGTCCCTTGGGGGAGGTTACAAGGCGGGGCTTAATATGGAGTAGGTGGGGCCGGCAAGGGTGATGTAATGGCAGCCGGTAAAGGTGGGATGTGGCCGGCGCTGGGGCTTCGCGTACTCTGCGCAGCCATGCGGCACTCCGGTATGTCCCCGCGAGCCGGCGCGCCGCTGTGACGTAGTCCTGCGGGCGGTCCCTGATGCTGCGGCGCCCGCTGGTCGGGCTGGCGGTGGCCGCCCTGGGTCGGGTCCCTGCGGACGGTGAGTGCGCTGGCGGCTGGTGTCTGCGGAGCGGGACTTAAGGCAGCGGGTTTCCCCGGCGTGCCGACTCCTGTGACCCTGTCCTTGTGGGGATGCCGGGTGACCGTGTTTTTCGGGACCCCAGGACGACAGGGATGGGCACGCGGAGTCCCAGCCGCCCGCAGAGCGGTGCAGCCTGAGCCTAGTCTGCGCTCTTTCTCTGCTCCCTGCCCAGCCGGCATACTGGGTAGGCTAAAGCACATGGCTTTACTCCTCAGCCATTGCGGGTGTTGGACATCAGTGCCTGCAGATAGTGCAGGCCCTGCTGACGCCTGGGTCTGACTATTAGGATTTGGCCTGTCACGTGTTTTTGTTTTGTTTTTGTTTGTTAAGAAAAAAAATATTAAGCTGCCTTTGGGCTTAATCTCAGGCTTCGTTTTATCCAACGTGGAAGTGGGCGGGGTTCTTTCAGGTGGTGGCTGGAGGAGGAGCAGCAAGTGAGAGGTAAAATGGGTATCTGAGGAGAGAAGGAGAAAGCAAATGTTTGGCCAGCCTTGGATAGGGTCCAAGGGGAGAACGAAGGCGGCAATTTGTTTCTGTGGGTGTTCCTTCAATTCACCTTTCAAGAGGTCATAGGCTAGTTATGAAAGCTACTACTAAAGTTGTTTCCCTTTCTCTTTTGTCTTGACACACACACACACACACACACACACACACACACACTACCAGGAAACAGGATATAATTTGAAAAGAAAAGGCAGAAGGAGGTGTGGGAGGAAAGAGCCCAGTCAACAAAGAAGGAAAGGTAGAATAGGGTTGAGCCCTTGGGAGGCAGCTGTATGAGCAAGGTTTCTTGTAACCCTGACTCTTCTGGTTGGGCTTAGTCTTCCCTGTCCCCATCCACCCAGATTTGCATGTGCTGGTCCCTAACCTTGACTCTGCTTCTGTTGGTCCCTAGTCTGCCCTGCCCTACCCGTTCCCTGCCGACACACACTGGTTCCTTTGCCCTGCCTTATCCCCCATTCTCCTCCACCGTTCAGTCTTCCCTGACCCTGTAAGGCCGTAGTCTCCCTTCTGCACGAGCGAGCAGATGACGAACTCTTCAGTGTCCTGGGTCCTTCCACTGTATTCTCGTTGGGTTCTGAGCCCTTCTCCTGTCTGTTTCCTCTACCTCACGGTCATGGGTTGGCATCAGATTCCTGGTCAAGCCTGTTTCTTTTTGTCCTTGCTGGGAAGAGATGCAGACGGAGATGGGTGGCAGCAGGAAGGTGCAGCAGGCTGTCGGTGGTTGGCTGCTGCTCCTCCACCTCCTTGTTAGGAGGCCATGGTAGGTCCGTCTGGCTCAGAGGAACAAGAGTGGAAATGCTTTGGCTGCTCCTGCTGCTGCTGTTGGTGTGTCAGTCACGTCTGCCTGGCGCTGTTTGTCTTGGAGGACTGGTGACTCTTCTTACTCCTGGAAGGGCCTTCTCTTCAGTTGACAGGAGGGAGGTGATGGTTGGGACAGAGTTCCAATCCCAGAGGTATAGACAGGAGGAGGCTGTATAGGACGTTTGTCTAGGGGTGTCCCAGCAGAGCATACTCCCTCTGGTGCTCCTATGAAATCATTTGACTCTTGGTTTATTTTTTTTTTAATTTTAAATTTATTTATTTTATTTATATGAGTGCCCTGTAACTGTCAGACACACCAGAAGAGGGCATCAAATCCCATTACAGATGGTTGTGAGCCACCATGTGGTTGCTGGGATTTGAACTCAGGACCTCTGGAAGAGCAGTCAGTGCTCTTAACCGCTGAGCCATCTCTCCAGCCCCATCTTGGCTTATTTTTACAATTAGGGGCTTGGGGCGCTTTGTCAGGCAGTTGAAGTTTGGGACTGGGAAAGCTGAAGAGATAGGTGTCCGAAGTTTCTTCAGTGGTCTCCCCAAAGGAAGTTACTTCTATCCACCACACACTTCTGAAAATGCTAGGGCAAAAACTACATCTGTATATATCCTGTGTCCCTGTGGAGATGTAGTAATGGCCTTGCCACCTGGCTACTGACGAGAGCCCCTCCTTTGTCGGGCCTGGGAATTCCCCAGGTCCATAGTAGTCCTGCCTGGACTTGCTGTCTGCCCCTGTACCACACAGCTGGCCAGCCAAGGTCAACTGGTGTAGTCTGTGAAGAACTCATCAAAGATCCATAGCTGTGTATGCCAAGGGATACCTCCTGGGACTCTGTGGAACCACGGTGTGAACAGGGTGGCTCTTGAAGAGGCGTCTTCCTGTCTCTTGTGGTTTAGCAACAAGACAGAGGTTGCACACCCTGGCTCCTGAGAGCTCCTCAGCAGGGGAGCAGGAGGGGGCGCAGAGCTGGGTAGGATTCAGCTGTCTGAAGTGCATGCTAGTGTCCTTCCTCCCTCTGCCTGGTCGTGGCCTACTGGGTACTGACAGGGTTGGGATCAGGTGAGGGCTCCTGCAGTCCTGGAAACGAGGGTTCAGGCTGCAATGGGGGTGACACTAGCTCATTGTTACCTGGAGTTGGAAGCAGGTTATAAGGTGCTGGATTGGAGCCGGGCAGTAGTGGCGCACGCCTGTAATCCCAGCACTTGGGAGGCAGAGGCAGGTGGATTTCTGAGTTCGAGACCAGCCTGGTCTACAGAGCGAGTTCCAGGACAGCCAGGACTACACAGAGAAACCCTGTCTCCAAACCAGATGCAGAACCCATATTGGCAGCTGCAGGTCACAACCTGGGGCCATCACAGGAAATTCGAGGCAGTGCCACCTTGAGGAGCTCTCTGCCCGAGGGCCTGGTACAGGCAGAGGGAAGGGAGCTTCGCAGGAGCTGGGTTGTGTAGTTTGCATCGCACACCCGAAGGCCAGGCCACGGTGGAAGCAGCAGGGCTCGCTGACTAGGGAAAAGGATGCCTGTGAAGGCGGCGGTGAGTCGGGTGGGTTGGAGCCCAGAACGAAATAGCACATAGTGGTCAGTGTGGTTGGCCGATAAGCATTTTGGAGGAAGGCAGAAGGGAGCAGATTTATTGAGAGGCAGCACTGGTACTGGGGACTTTCCCTAGGAACTTTCTGTCTTTTGATAGGTGGTCCTATGTCCTTCTCAGAGACATGTGCACGTGCATGAGTGTGTGTTTTCATTGTGCACGTGTGGCATGCATGTGCATGCACACATACCATACGTGCAGTACTTGTGTTTCTGTGGGAGAGAGAATACCAGCAGCACTGCTTTTCTAAGATTACTTCATGGCCTACATTGGGGATTAAGAACTCAAGCCCTCTCTAAGCTGATGCCCTTTCTGCAACCTGTGTCTTGAACCAAAAGCTGTGTGGGCCTCATCCTTATAGGTCAAAGGTGCTTGGATTGACAGGCAGCAGCTCCCAGATACCCGCCCTGGTCTCCCTCAGCCCTGACCTCAGAAGCAAGCAGCAGCTCAGATCTCTCAGTGCTGTGGTGGCCCTTCCCGATCTCCCAGTACACGCAGATGCTGCCCTGGTTATTTGTACAGGTGTAGGCACAGATCTCAGGAGCAGGACAAGTACCCCTGCCTTTTCCTTCTTGCATAGTGGGAGGACAGGACTGATTTCATAGAGCAGGCAGGGCTGGTGCCCAAGGGATTTATTGCTCAGAAGGGCGGGGTATAGGCTTGGCAGAGATTAATCCCCTAGCCCTCAGTGCAGAGCAGCCGCTGACTCTTCCCAGGCTACCATGGAGGCTGCAACACATCAAGTAGGTGGGTGCCATCCTGGGGAGGCAGGAGAGCCTTTGTAGACAGGGTCCTTGAAGTGTAAATGACCTGCTCACAGACCCAGCCAACTGACAGTGAGGTGGGGCTGTGTCTGCTCAGGCAGGAGCCTGGGAGCAGGTGGGATCAGCTACTCTTAGGGTGATGCCATCGAAACTTTAGGGAAAGAAGCTCGGGTCCCAGGTAGACTGATGGAGGAGGTTCCTGCTGTGCTTTCTTACCTACAGCAGGTGCGCCTCCCTGGCAGCCCCGGCCTGTGGCCCACCCTGAGCTGCACTTGGGAGGCTAGGGGGTGCTATTCCAACTCTTGGCAGCAGGTTGTCTTTCCCAGACAAGTCAGAGATGGTTGCATATCTAGGGGAAGTTCCCCAAATAGGCTTGGATTGAACAGACTTGACACTGTCTGTAGGGACAGGGACATTCCTATTTCAGACTTGGGATCCCAGTGGGCAGTGCCATTTAAGGGAGTCAAAGCCCAGGCTGCAGTGTGAGGTCAGCTTCTGGAGGACAGCCTCTATGGGGTGGGACCAGTGTGCTGCATTGTCTGGTTCTGGGTCACTTGGCCTGTGGACGTCCTGTTGGGTGTGGGTGAGGCTGGATGTTGGAATCCTGTCCGCCTTCCTGCCTGTGTTTACCTTCTTGCCAATTGACTGGTGTTGTGAGGGAGGTTCACGATGTATGAGGGTGTTGCCCTTCGGAGGAGGCCTTCATAGCACTGATTCCTATTGAACAGGATGCCAGGGCTCCAGGGAAGGCAACCCCCCTCATGTCTGTGATGTCCCTCTTCCCACAGGCATGGCAGGACCTAGGCCAGTAGTGCTGAGCGGGCCATCAGGGGCAGGGAAGAGCACTCTGCTCAAGAAGTTGTTCCAGGAACACGG
This sequence comes from Apodemus agrarius, assembly GCA_964023405.1. Classification (NCBI taxonomy): domain Eukaryota; kingdom Metazoa; phylum Chordata; class Mammalia; order Rodentia; family Muridae; genus Apodemus; species Apodemus agrarius. The sequence continues at coordinate 44,166,224 of OZ030015.1, read as the reverse complement.
CAGCATCTTTGGCTTCAGCGTGTCCCGTGAGTGCCTCCGGACCTTGAAGGGCATGGAGCTCAGAGGCTATCCCAGCACGGGACGATTCCCAGAGCCTCCAGATGCACACACCCAACCTAGCAGATGCTCTCCTCACCCTCCTCATCCCCATTACCCTCTCCCTTCTCAGGGCCTCCATCTAGAGTAAGCATCTTGGTCCCAGTGACCTCCTGAGATCCCACTGGCTGTGAGCACCACCTGCTCTTAGCTAACCAGAGGACCGAGCAGGCCTGCAAGGGAAGACCCTGGCTAGGGGAAGGTTTGTAGATCCCCTCAGTGTGTAATAGTTTTGGGTTTTTTTCCCTAGATACTACAAGGAACCCACGACCTGGTGAAGAAGATGGCAAAGGTGAGTTGGCCTGCTAATCCAAGGGTGTTGGGCACCAGCTAGTGTGTGTTGAGGGAGTGGAGCGGGGGCGACAGGATTGCTCTGTGCCTTGGCTATAACAGCTTAATCCCCGGCAGGAGAATATCTCTTGCCTTTTGGTTAACAGCTTGATTAGAGTCTGCATCGTAGTGAAGGCTGAACTTTCTTCCTGCCTGGTGTATGAGACCTGGCCATTCCTCCAGCAAGGACAGTGGGGACAGTGGTATCTGTACTAGCCTGGATCTGGCCATAGCAGGCCTGTGTAGGATGGAGGGGGCCAGGCCAGGCAGGGCTGGGTTTCGGGTACCCTCTGAAAAGCCCTCTTCTCCTCCAGATTACTACTTTGTGACCAGGGAGACGATGCAGCGTGACATCGCAGCAGGGGACTTCATTGAGCACGCTGAGTTCTCAGGGAACCTGTATGGGACAAGGTGGGCTGTGTTTGGTGTGGGCCCGGCTTTGTGGATCAGGGTAATCCCAGAACTGGGACAAAAAGAAGCACTCCAGCATGTCCCCTCTGACCACACAGCGCCCTCCCAGGCTCCCGCCTAGGACTGGGGCGACTTGCTTTCCCCTAGTCTCTGAGCATAGCTGATAGGCTCCCGGGAACAAGCAGGCCCAGTCATGCCCCAGGCTCATCTGTCCTCAAGCCATCCGGTGAGGCGAGGAGCCTCATGCGGTACCTCACATGGAGAGGCAGGCAGTGACAGGCAGCCCAGGCCTGACCAAAAGCCCAAACCTTTTTGGCTTTTGCCTACAGGACAGGTAGAGAGGGCTATGATGTCAGAGGGCCTGACAGGGTTTACCGTATGCTTGGAAGTTCTGGGAAGTACAGAGGGTGCTGGGTTCATGTGAGCCTCTGCACTGCCCAGGCCAGGCCCAGGATGGGCCTTGGGAGTTTCTCTGAAGCTCTTGAAAGCCTTCGGAGGCTAACAAGGTGTAGCAGTCATTGCATGTATTCCTGAGGGTGGCCAAAGGGCAAGAACTTCTGTGGGCTTAAGGGCCAGGCCTTCTCTTGGGTCCACTGAACATCTGCCCGATGCTTTTCCCTGCTCCCAGCAAGGAAGCTGTCCGGGCTGTGCAGGCCATGAACCGCATCTGCGTGCTGGATGTGGACCTACAAGGCGTGCGCAGCATCAAGAAGACTGATCTGCGTCCCATCTACATCTTCGTGCAGCCTCCCTCGCTGGACGTGCTGGTGGGTACTTGGTGTGGGGATCCTGCAGGGCAGGCCCTGAGACCTGCAGAATACCTACCTAACCAGGACCTGCATTGCAGGAGCAGCGACTGCGGCTGCGCAACACTGAGACCGAGGAGAGTCTGGCAAAGCGGCTGGCAGCCGCGCGGACAGACATGGAGAGCAGTGAGTGCAGTCGGGCCATTCAGCCTTCCAAGCATGTGGCCCGCCCATTCACCAGAAGTTGGGGAGGACCAAGGGTGAAGATGGAGGGGTGGAGACCTCTGTCTGCAGAGCCCTTGAGAGTTCACACTTCTTCACTGACTTAAGTACTATAGGCATCTTTTTGTAGCTGTGCTCTTGTGTCTGGGTCTGAGCTTGGCCCACATGCAGACACTGTCATTGAGACCTGCTGTTCCCCTGTGTGCATGTGGCAGTCCATCACAGGCAGAGAGTTCTGAGAGGCCTGGGCAGGGGCGGTGGCCCACACTTTAGTAGTCAGGACTTCATGGGGAGCAGACCCCAGCTGAGGTTCTCTGGAAGAGAGGAAGGAAGAGTTCCGGAGCCCTGGTAGGAGCCCTGGCCATCCTACCCCGGTGGCAGCAAGAGTAGCCATAGCCAGAGAGCAGGTTGTTAACAGTGGTGCGAGCCCAGAAGGGGCCAAACTCCCTGTGTTCCTGACTCTGTCTCTTGTCCCACCCCAGGCAAGGAGCCTGGCTTGTTTGATCTGGTGATCATCAATGACAACCTGGATACAGCCTATGCAACACTGAAGCAGGCACTCTCTGAGGTAGGCCCCTTCCCATCTGCCCTGTCCTGGGCCAGTCCCCGGCATAGGCCATTCTGTGCATTCAGCAAACCCTGTGATGCCGGAACTCACACCCTCGGTGTGCTGTAACAGCACTGGCCCTGCCAGTTGCCAAACTGGTCAAGTACAGGTGCAAAGCCTGAGTCCCTGGGGCCCCGGGGAGGATGTGAGACCTGGCTCTCCCTGGTTCCCTTGCCTCTCCTGACTTTCTTTTTCCCTTCTTCCTTGGCAGGAAATCAAGAAAGCTCAGGGAACTGGTGATGCCTGAGGGCCTGCTTCATTCCACAGAGTGATGCCTGTGGTCTAAATTTGCCTGGATTACGAGGTGGGGGGGAACTTTGCCAGGACACCAAGGACTTCAAGTAGGCTTCCACTGTGGAGTAGGAGCTACCCCTCGTCTGGCCACATGGTGGCTCTGCACGCTGGGTTGTCTTCCTGAGGCTGAATGACTCTGAAGAGTACCCACATCTGTTCTCCCTGGGCGATTTGTGTTCCTTTCCCTCTTCCTCCTGCTGGAGCAGGACTGACATCTTAATAAAGTAATTATTGAGTTATAATGTCACAGCCCTCCATACTTGGCTTATGGCCCCTGGCGGCCCGCCTCTCCCTGGTCAGCCCAGATGAGGGCTGCCAAGGGGCCTCTGCACAGGTCTGGTGGCCCTGGTCCCTGCCCACATCCAGGGTTCACCAGTCAATGCTGGCTGGTGTTGGCTGTGTTCACTTCTTCCCCTGGGAGCCAGTCAACTGGGACAATCGGCATGGGCTGGAACGGCTCAGCCCTCGACAGCCTAGTGCCGCTGCCTCTTGGAGGTGTTTCTGAGCCATTTGGGGACTCAGAGGGACAGACACCACTTGCCAGGAAGGAAAGTGCCCAGCCCCGGGGGAAGAGCTAAGGTCATAATGCTGGCCCTGGACCTGTGAGTGCTGTGTGCTCTTGTCCTTGTGTATAGACAGCCAACACAAGGAAGGGACACTGAACCCCCTGTGAGGGCTGGTGGAGGGACAGAGCCCTGGGGCTTTTATAGAGGTCCCAAACTTCAAGCTCTAGAGGTTAGAGCGGGGGTGCAGCATTCCTGAGGGAAATGTCCCTCCCCTCCTGCCCAAGATGAGACATTCTGAGTGTCTTGGTCCTGCCGTCCTCCCCTCTTCCTCTGGGCTCTCGGCCCAGGCTGCCTGGCTCCGCCCAAGAAAGCAATCCCAGCAGGGAGGGCAGTGGTTGTTGTCAGCTACCCCCACCCGGTGGTCAGCCACAGCTCTGCCTTGTGCATCTCCAGGTGAGGCTGTTCCTGGGACAGGACTTGGGGGGGGGGTAACTGGATGTGGGTGAGAAGAGGGCAGACAGGTACCCAGGCAGAAGTTGCCAGGGAGACTGGGGAGTCCTGGGCTGCCTCCAAAACTGCAGATGTTTCTCTAGAAGGGTGAGCCAGAACTGCCTGGACCTCAAGTGGAGGCTGGGGAGACCAGCAGGCCTGTCTAGATCCCTGCTGCTCCACCCCCAGGGACAATCATGGATTCAGACCCTAGGGTGAACAATGGAGCCCTTGAGGGCCCCTCCTCCACCCCCCATTGTGCTTGGTGGCGAGAGGTGGCCCTAGCCCCACAGCATGCCCTTAGAGAGAATCAGCATCCAGCCGGCAGGTGGAGAGGCTCAGCCGAAGGTTTGCATTTCCAGCCTGGAGAAGGTAGGGAGGGGACTGCTGGGGCTGCAGACTGGCAGGACCTTGACTGGTCTGTACTCTCTTGACTGCTAAGGTGGAGCTTCCCAGGCTCCTGTGTCCCCTCTCAGGCCCTGTGGGGTGTGTCACAGGTGGTGCCAGATGCCTGGAAGACTCACTGGGGCTCTGGCCAGATGTCATCTTGCTGTATTAAGGGACCCTCAGGGTGTCCCTTAGCTTGGGTCTAGCTGCCTTTCTGGCTCTCTTTGGGTAACTAGACCCATGGAGGAGGGAGATGGGAACAAACCGGTGAGCCTAGGGTGCTTTCGGTACCTCCCCCAGCAGCTGAGACCCTTCAGGCTGTCATAGATGGGCCAGTCCACCCCAGCCAGTTGTAGTGTGTCCCAGGGATCAGTATGGGCACCAGGCCCAGTCTACTCGAACTGAACAAACTTCATTATGCACTTGCCTGCTACCAAGCAGACCCTCTCAGCAGCTGCACCCACACAACTGCTGCCGTGTTAGTTAGTGCGGCGCTGTAGGCAGCGCAGAAGTCTTCAGGACGCCACAGCAGTTCATTCTGTCTTCCTTCCCGCCCACCTGCTGTGTGTAGGGACTGCAGGGAGGGAAATGGGAGGATGGTAGTCAAAAGGGGAGATAGAGAGTCCGAGGAGGAAGAGGAGGAGGAGGAGGAGGAGGAGGAGGAGGAGGAGGAGGGAAAAGATCTGCTTAGGAGGGTCTGCTGGCTGGACTTGGCCTTGTATGAGACAGTGTCCATTGACCCAGCTGGGAAGTGATTCCTAGAAATGGGTAGGGGGCTGTGAAGGGGCTGACAGGAGGACTGAAGAGAATCAGGGCATGTATGGGCTTTCTACAAGGAATTAGGTACACATGTGCTCTCTGGGCAATGCCAAAGGGGGGCATGGAGTGTGTGGGGTGCCTCCCCTGTTTCTGGAATGCAGTTTAGCTGAAGGCCACTCAACCTGTAGGAGCTGTCTAGACTTAGGGTTGTGACTCTTATACTAGGTGTAGGGTAGCCCGTCTCTTTTTTTTCTGGTTCTCACAGTCTGATTTCATCTAGTTCTGCCTTCTTGAACTCCCAGGAATGTGACTTGGGTGCCGGTGAGGAAGGCCCCACAGGTACACAGGTCAAGGAGGGAGATGGGTAGTTTCTACTGAGTGCCCAGGGCTTGAGACCTGGCCTGTCAAGTCCTAATGCTTGTTAGCCACAGATAACTCTCACTGTACCCCTCACCAGCATCTGCTAGCCCTGGGGGACAAATGAGGACCCTCAGGTCTCCCCTCCCCCAATACACACATAACAAGTTGCTGGCCGTGTGTTTGCTAACACACTGGGCCATATACCCAGTCCCATGCAAACTACTTCTGGTCAGTTCAGGGCCTAGGGCTGGATGTATGAGAGGACTGGTTACAGTAGAGGATGCCCCTTCCATCCCTGGACAGGCTTTCTAAGGGAGGCAGAGGCTGAGCGAGCTATGTATTCTGTGTGTGTTGGGGGTGGGGTGTGGAGGCACCATTGGCCAAACATGAGCACCACCACAGAGCCTAATTCTGGACCAAGATATAGAAGCTGCTTTAGGGTAGAAGTTCCTTGAGTGAAGAACCCCTTCAGTTTAGCTGTGAATGCTAAAAACGGTGCCACACCTCTGTGGTAGAGTCCTGCATCTTCAACATGTTTAAATCAAAACAGGAGATAATAGGACAGAAAGGATCCCAGAGAACCACATAACCCATGCCATATCGGCATGAAACACATGACCATGATAAAGTCTAGTGCTGCCTCTAGTAGCTGAGAGCAACCTTCTCCGTGTTTCCGACATCCCTCGGCTCCTCCTGACACCACGGTGCTTCTTAGAAGACAGTCTCCTTGTCTTAGCTGCCCATGGCTGCTTCACATTACCATGGCGCAAGTCCCCATCTCATGCTGTCCTCTGATAAGATGTGGCCACCCACGTGTAGCCGCTGGAGTGGGCGTGTGCTCCCTTTTCCTATGTGTGCCATCTCAGGGTGGTTGGCAGTGTCTCTGCACAGAAACGGGATGGTTCTCCAGTCCTCAGCCTGGTTATTCATGGGTGCAGTTGTTATTATCTGGAGTATCTGTAACCAAAGCTGCAGTCTGTAATTCTACTTTCTTTAATCTACTGGTTATATTGTTGCAGTGTCAGTGTGACCAATCCGCACCCTTACAGCGTGTGTAAGGGTGTAAGCATGTTCATCCTCTGTGGGCATGCTCGACAGTCTTGTTTCCCTACTTAGTCATATGATCAGCCACTTCCCCCGGGATTCCCAGTTCCTCTTATTGAAAGAGAAGTTGGAAACCAGAGCTCTGGACCTAGATAGGGTTTTTGTTTTGTGAGTGGGGTTTGAGAAAGGGACGCAGTATAGTCCCACCCAACAATCAGACTCACCATGTAACAGAGGATGACCTTGAAACTCTGGTCTCCCTACCTCTGTGTCCCAAGCACTAGAATTTCAGGCAGCGTGCTCTCACTTCTCACGTGTTTCTACAGCCAGGGCCTCTCAAAGGACACAGCCAGAGAACATACGTACACCACAGGTTTCCATGGTGTATCTGTAAGTGACTTCTGCGAGAGCCTGCCTCTACCACACTAAACACAAGTGCATTCCAAAGTCCCCAGCACACGCTGGTGTCAGAAAATTAACCCTTACAGTGATTGGGAAGCATCTGATAGGCAGACTAGAGTGTTGAGTATGCATAGGCGCAAATTTCTGTCTGTCTGTCCATCCATCTGTCTGCCTCTCCCCGTGTGTGTGTGTGTGTGTGTGTGTGTGTGTGTGTGTGTAAAACTTATATGGCCAGGTGACTTTGCTTGTGTCTGTGCAGTCAGGGAAAGGCAGCAGGCGGGGCTCCAGCACAGGAGCCAACTGAGGATGGGCCAGGCACTTGGGGCAGTGACTAGGTGAGACCCTGATGTGTGCCTTAGTCAGAAGTCACTGGAGGAGCTGGGCGTGGACATGCCAAAAACTCCCAGCACTCCGCTGGCAGAGGGAGGATGATGGAGAGGTCAAGGATATAGTAACTCTTACAAACCGCTACGTCTGAAGTCCACCGGCTACATGAAACTGCTACATGAAACCTTGTCTTTAAAAACAGTCATTGTAGCCGGGCGTTGGTGGCGCACGCCTTTAATCCCAGCACTTGGGAGGCAGAGGCAGGCGGATTTCTGAGTTCGAGGCCAGCCTGGTCTACAGAGTGAGTTCCAGGACAGCCTGAGCTACACAGAGAAACCCTGTCTCAAAAAACCAAAAAAAAAAAAAACAAAAAAAAAACAAAAAAAAAACAAAAAAACAAAAAAACAAACAAAAAAAAAAAACAGTCATTGAAGGGCAACGGGGTGATCTCCATGTGCACTCTAAGGTACCCCAGTGGGCACGAGCCAGGTTTACAGAGAGTGAAACAGCTCGGATGGACCTAGAAGGCACGTGGTCCCAAGTGGTGCAGGTGGCAAGTGTGGGTGGGCTCAGGGTTTGCTGGTGGACTAAGATGTTCAGGAGACAGCAACACAGGTAAAGTAGTCTGAGAGTTGACAGGCCCCTTTGAAGAGGAGACTGGCATATGGGTCTAACCCTCTGTAGTTTCAGGTACCTGCTGGTGTGCCAGTGCCAAGGCTAGGCAGGAAAGAGTTACAGGCTAGAGGTTTAACTGGAAGTCCCCCCGTACATGGCCCGAGCCTAGGGTCCTGGTCCTTCCAGGTCAGCTCTACAACCATAGCCCATCTCCGTGCCATTCTTAAGAGTGAATAGCTGTGACTGCATGCATGCTTTGAGTGACAGGTCCTTCCACCCAGGGACAGAGTCAGCCCAGCGCTAAGCTACAGTGTCTCCATTGTTGCCTGTACACATCTTGACTCCAGTGCTGATCAGCTGCTATGACAGGAGTAGGGATGCCAGAGAAATGGCGAGTTGTCAAGCAAGGCTTTTTCAGAGATCCAGTTGTTAAGTACTACACACTGCTAGGCAGGTCAACCCAGGAACTCCTGGTTCCAGGCCCTCCTGGGTCTACACTGATAAGTCTTAGGCTCTTATGATTGAACTTTCAGGAGGGGGCTGACTGAAGCTGAGGTAAGAGAGCTGAACCTACTATTGAGAGGCCACCAGGTAGCCCCATTGTATGCCCATGCCTGAGGCAGCGAGCTAGGAGGGGTGGACCCTGAGGATGTGTCTGTCTGTGGATGTGTTTGTATAGCTATGTTTATTTTTACGGTGGGAGTGTGCATGTGTTCTTATGTGTGTATCACATGTGTGCCTGAGCTCACTTTTCTTTATGAATGAGCATTTGTGAGCATTCGGCTATGTGAGTCTTGAGTCTTTACATGCGTGGTTGAGTGTGTGAATTAATGTATGTGAATGATGGTGTATATGAATGTGTGGGCACCAGCATGTGTGTGCACGTGTGTTTGTGAATGTATACATCCTTGAGCATACATTTGTGTCTGAGTGCATATACATGCATATGAGTGTGCAGTATGTGTCTGGGGATGTATACTTATGTGCACGAGGGTGGCTGTGTATGTGTGTATGTGCATGTGAAGTTTGCATATATAACTCAGACAGACACACACACACACTTGTATGTGCATGCATGTATTCACATGAGGGTGTGTGCCTCTGCACACATGCGGTCCCAAGAGGGGGTGCACAGATGTGAGGATGTGGGGCCATTTCCTCAGGAACCCCTGTTGTTCTGCTGGCTGCCCCCTCTTCCTGCCCTGAGGGGAGAGGCCCTAGCTACCTACATAAAGAGCTCTGGAGCCTCCGGTCCTGATGTTGGTCCATGCCTGCTGCTGCTACCTCCAAGGCCCTGCCAGGGGGAGGGAGCCAGAAGTGACAGTGTTGAATGCTTGGGGGACTTCTGCCCCAAACTTTCCCAGGAGCAGGTACTAACTCTGTGGTAGCTGTGAGGAGGGAGGGGGTGCCTGAGGGAACCAGAGAGCCTTCCTCTGTCAGAGGTCTTCCAGATTGAGTTGAGCTGGTCTGGATGGTGCCATCTCTGATAGTACCCATGTACCCAACACAGGTATCCAAGCGTTGCTGGGTATCAATTTGTAGCCTCACCACTCCTGCCTGGACAGGTCCTGGGACAGTCCTGGGGACTAGGACCTGAGGCCAGATGAAGAGCCCTGGATGGCCTGTGAGCGGTGGGAGGGGCAGCAGATGGGCTAAGGGCAGCAGGGCCAGTGAAGGGCTCGGGGAGGGTCATTGATGGAAGGATTCCCAGAGCTGCTGTGCGGGGTGTGGAAGGAGAAAGGCTGACGCTGCTGGAGGATTGGAAGCTAAAACACTGGGGAGGCCTGGGGGCCAATGGAGCCTCAGGACTATGGGTTCGGACCACAAAGGCTGGGATGCAATAGAGGTTGGGAAGGCCTGAGTGGCTGGCAGGCTTGGGGTAAGCTCTGGGAGGATGGCATCCAATTGGGACCGAGCTGGTCTGGTGCTGTCCCGTTTTTCTTCCTCTGCCAATAAAGGCAGCACATGGGTTTTATGGCTTTAGGGGCCTGAGGCAAATTGCACTTCCTACAAGTTGAAGCTTTCTTGGAGATCTTTGGGAGAGAGGAGACAGGAAGGGCAGGAGAAATGGAAGATGCTCGGTCCTCATCTTTAGCACATAGGGTGTGAATGCACCCTATGTAAGGTAGTGAGCTCGAGCGAGGTCATCTGGGGTGTTTAAGTAGACAACTGCTGGACAAGCCTGCAGGCACCACAACTCTAGGCTCAGCAGTTCCCATCCTCCCTCCCCCGCTGACCACCTGCACGCGTGCCCGTAGGTCCCACCTGCTCGCTCCCATGACCAACATGAGCTGGAGCTTCCTGACGCGGCTGCTGGAGGAGATCCACAATCATTCCACCTTCGTGGGCAAAGTTTGGCTCACCGTGCTGGTGGTCTTCCGCATTGTGCTGACAGCTGTCGGTGGTGAGTCCATCTATTCAGATGAGCAATCCAAGTTCACCTGCAACACGCGGCAACCGGGTTGTGACAACGTCTGCTACGACGCCTTTGCGCCCCTGTCTCACGTGCGCTTCTGGGTCTTCCAGATAGTGGTCATCTCCACGCCATCTGTCATGTACCTGGGCTATGCAGTCCACCGCTTGGCGCGCGCCTCGGAGCAGGAGCGCAGACGCGCTCTCCGACGTCGCACTGGCCCCCGGCGCTTGCCCAGGGCGCAGCTGCCACCGCCGCCACCTGGCTGGCCTGACACCACCGACCTGGGCGAGGCAGAGCCCATGCTGGCACTGGAGGAGGATGAGGACGAGGAGCCGGGGGCGCCCGAGGGCCCCGGAGAAGACACGGAGGAGGAGCGAGCGGAAGATGTGACTGCCAAGGGGGGCGGAGGTGACAGCAAGACGGTGGTCACTCCTGGCCCGGCCGGGCAGCACGACGGGCGTCGTCGCATCCAGAGGGAGGGCCTGATGCGCGTGTACGTGGCCCAGCTGGTGGTTAGGGCGGCCTTCGAGGTGGCCTTTCTGGTGGGCCAGTACCTACTGTACGGCTTCGAGGTGCCACCCTTCTTCGCCTGCAGCCGCCAGCCTTGCCCGCACGTAGTGGACTGCTTCGTGTCGCGGCCAACCGAGAAGACGGTCTTCTTGCTGGTCATGTACGTGGTTAGCTGCCTATGCCTGTTGCTCAACCTCTGTGAGATGGCGCACTTGGGTCTCGGCAGTGCGCAGGATGCTGTGCGCGGCCGGCGGGGAGCCTCGGCGGCGGGTCCCGGCCCCACGCCGCGCCCACCGCCCTGCGCTTTCCCGGCCGCGGCCGCCGGCCTGGCTTGTCCTCCGGACTACAGCCTGGTGGTGCGTGCGGCTGAGCGCGCGCGAGCGCACGACCAGAACTTGGCGAACCTGGCGCTGCAGGCTCTGCGCGATGGGGCGGCGGTGGCGGCGGTTTCCGCCGACCGCGACAGTCCACCGTGTGCAGGGCTCAATGCAACCTCTCGTGGGGCACCCAGGGCGGGCGGCCCAGCCTCCGGAACCGGCAGCGCCACGTCGGGGGGCACCGTTGGGGAGCAGGGCCGGCCGGGAGCTCAGGAACAGCTGGCCACTAAGCCCAGGGCTGGCTCTGAGAAGGGCAGCAGTACAGGCAGCAGAGACGGCAAGGCTACCGTGTGGATCTGAGGGCGCCGCGGAGAGCTCAGGGTGGGCCTGGAGTGAGGGTTCAGTGGAAATCGTTCTGCCCGCAACCAGTGGTCTCTGGCAGACCTCATTAGGGGTCTTTAAAAGAGGGAGCTGAAGCCCCCTAGGAGGCGCTGGCTCAGGTACCTCCCTGCGGGATAGAAAGGGGAGTGACCAGGGTCTTATATGTGACCCCTGAGGCTGGGGTGGGGGCTGAGCTGTGTCCTAGGAATTGCCTGTCCCTCTAGGCTATGCTAAGCAGGGATGACCCCTCTGCTAGCTCTGCCAGCCCTTCCTTCTAGGCTCGCTCGCAGCTTCCCCTTAGGATTGGGAGAGTCTGGCAGGAACCCTTTGGGCGCACTATCCTCACTGCAGCAGCAGGTTCCTCTGCAGCGCCCTCTGCCCTCACAGAGCCAGAGAACTCCCAGGTAACTGCCGGCCCTTGGCTCCCTGCTGAGCGAGACCTGAAGGGGGCCTGGACCAAGAACAGCTCCTCTCTCTGAGCTGAGATGGCTTGGACTGACTCCTCCTTAGCGGACATATTGGGAGTTCTGGAGTGCCTGGCTGCTTAGATGCATAAGGCTGTGGTCCAGGGCTGTGGCTTTGGCAAATTAGAGCTCTGGGGAGCCTGTCCCCTTCTTCTGTGCCCTTCTCCCTGTTTTAAAGCCAACTTCCAGAACAAAGGAAGTAAAATAAAACTAACTTTTTGTTTACACTCAAGTGTGTACGTGTGCTTATGTGTCTACGCCCACGTTGCACACTGGTCAGTGTGCACCAGTGTGTGTGTGTGTGTGTGTGTGTGTGTGTGTGTGTAACCATGTGTTGTGGGTCTGTCTGTGTCTGAGCATTCAGAAATGTGTCCACAGCAGTTCACTGGGAGAGACAGCTTAATTGCCAGGAAGCTGGGAGAGGAGACCTCCCCTCCCCTCCTCAGGGACAGGCTGGGGAATGAAGCTGGAGATCAAACCCGGGAGGTCATCAGACCTATGATGGTGCCACTTGGTGCCAGGCAGCATGCCAGGGTCGGGTGGTGGGGCTTGGTGGAGCGAACAGATGTCAGAAACAAAGAACAGTCAGGCACAAGGTCAGCCGCAGCTCAGGGGACAGTGGCAGTTCATCTTGGGCTGGAGGTGTGTAGTGCTGACGACTTTGAAGGGGTGGGGGAGGGCAGAGGGTAGGAAAACACAAGGTGCGCCTAGCCAGGAGCCATCCCGGTGCAGATCCCAGGTGACCAGCCACCTCCTGTGAGGGCGGGGGCAGCACTGCCCTTCCTGGAGTCCCTGAGCCAGGCTCAGCTCAGCCTCAGTCTAGCCCTAGCATGGCTGTACTCAGATATAGCAGGCTGAGTCCCTTTCCTGGAGCCCATATACCTGGACCCAGGTCTCAAGGGATCCCTTACTCCAGCTGGGCCCCAGCCCCACTGAACCCTGCCTTCAGGTGAACCCCACCCTCTTGTCACCCTTGTTCTCGGCTGAGCCTTAGCTCCAGGTGCGCCTGACATCCAGGAGAGTCATTTCAGGAAGCTGACTCTGCACTGAGCTTCAGCTGAACCTCTCACCTCCAGGTAAGCCTCCACCCCCACCGAGTGAGCTTCATCCCTAGGAAACCACAGAAGGCCCTGCTGGGAGTGGAGCCTCAGGAAAGAGGATAAATCCGAGCCATACATAGCAATGTCTCCCCCAGTGGGGTCCTGCTGATTGCAGCTCTGCAGAGAAAGCATCCCTGTTACAAGCCGGTTGAGTTTGGGGCTGTGCCCATTTGATGTGCCCATCATAGATTGGGGCGGGGACTCTGTGCTGAGGGACAGGGCATAGAGTCAAGTGTGCTCAATGCAGCTCTAACCCTCCCTCCCTCTACCTGTTTGTTCTAGTTAGGCCATCCCTGACCTGATTAGACAAGGCTTTCCCTTGGCCTACTGACTCAAATGCCGTTGTCACAGAGAAATGCTACCAGACACACCCAGGGTATTAATTTTAATCAGTTATCCTTAACTGAAACTGGTAACTGTACAGTCCTGAGAACCGGGTAGGTGTCTGCACCTTGTAACACGCGGAGCAGGCTATTTATCTCTAAAGATTGATTGTTTTGTACTGCTGGAGCCTTCGGGTTCTTCTCTGCATTTTAAGTGATGTGAGTGATCGTAAATTCCGGCATCGCAGTTGGCCAGGTCTCCACGGTCCAGCCTGGTGAGCGAGATCAGAGCGAGGGAGTTTCCTTCTTAGACAGAGGAGAACAAGAGGTCCCTGCGGAGAAAATTGTTTACAGACAGGGAGAGCCCATTTCTCAGTGGGCTCTAGGCAGAGGCCTTGAGCTTGTCTTATAGGGGGACGTCTGCAAAGTAGCCAGTTTTTCAGCAGTGAATGGATAGTGAAGGCAGAAGCTGGCTCCAGAGGAGGGAAAAAAACTGAAATGGGTTATCAGCTGAAAATTTAGCTCAAAGCCCTCCTCCTTCACATGAATCCTGGACAGGGCCTTGTGCGCACAGTGTGTCTGTAACAGTTTATTGCCTGCAGGTATAGCTCAGGAGCAGTGCGTTTTCAAAGGCTTTGCCTCTGGAAGACGATGGCTCTCCTTGTTTCCTTGTTCTTCCTTACCTTGAAACTTCCTGTTGGGCTTTTCCTGAGACGGCACTTCTCTCTCCTGTCTCCCACCCAAACAAAGTCTGAAGCATCTGTTCACTTCAGCTACCCAGAAGAAGCCTCGCAGTTCAAGCCCTAGTTTCCATACAGGCCAGAGCCAACCAGCCTCAGGTGCTGGGTATAAAAATGGCCCAGCCAAGTCCAGGCAGGTCAGCAGGCAACTCAGCTTCCAGTTCCTTTCCTTGTAGGGAGCTGCTTCTCTACCTCAATAAAGCTTTTCTTGCTCTTCTGTTGTCCTTGAGATCATGTGTGTGTGTGTGTGTGTGTGTGTGTGTGTGTGTGTGTGTGTGATCAGTTTTTGTTTTGTTTTTTGAGACAGAGTTTCTCTGTATAGCCCTGGCCTTCCTGGAACTCACTCTGTAGACCAGGTTGGCCTCAGTCTCAGAGATCTGCCTGCCTCTGCCTCCCTGTAGCTGGGATTAAAGACATGCACCACTACCTCCTGGGTTTGTGACAATGTTTTGAGACAATGAGCCTGGGAGCCACTAGGTCAGAGTGACTTAGGTGGCTTTCAAATTTCTGGGGTTTCAGCTCCCTGGGTTAAGCCCACCTGAGTTAAGAAGTGGGCGTTGTCACATTCAAAGGTTCCCATAATCCTGGAAGACACACAGAGATCCCACATTGGAGAATCGGGAGGCAGAATAGCTTCTGTTGGGGGAAATCTCTTGTTAATCAGCTAGATAGAGAATACAGTTCTGGGAACTCCGTTTCTCTGAATACACCTGGCTAATAGCAGCTGCCACACAAAGTTCTATTTTGCAGGTAGGTCAGGTTGCTTGGCCTCCTATTATGACTGCCCCATAATGGGCACCTTGTTTATAGAGTTGGGGTCTACCTGAGGAATGGGGCTGCAAGCTGAAGACCTGAGTGCTGTGGACGCTGACGCCCTTGTCTTGGCTTATAGACGCCATCTTTCCACTGTGACCTCACAGGGCCTGGATTAGGGCTTCCCTGGCAACCTCATTTACCTTGGTGGAAAAAACTTTTTGAGAAAGGGTTTCACTTTGAGGCAGGAGGTTCAGGAGACTGAGGATAGCCTGAGCTACAGTCTCCCAGTGTGTACTATTACACCCAGCTCCTTTATAATTTCTCTTGAGACTCTGTCTCCAAATGCAAACACATTCTGAGTTCATGAAGGTTAGGATGTCAGCAAACAATTCTTCTGGTGTCGAGAGGTGCATTTGCCCAGCTGAATGTTCTGTGTCCATGGAAGGAAGGACCTTTGGCAATGGTGACTTACATCCTGATGTCTCACATTCAGTGAGAGAGTTCTTGAACTTGGGTCTCCCTTCTCCTTGGGGGCATTAGCCACCAGTCCACAAAGATGAAGGGGGCATTGTTGACCAACAGGGTTGGACATCCTGTGAGTACCAATGGAAATAGCATCATTCTGGGATCAGCTCTGGGGAGACAGACCAACTCTAATGGGGATGAACCACTGGTGATGGGTTATGTAGTTTTGGGGAAGTGGATAGGAAAATCCAGGGTGGACAAAGGTCATTGGCTAAAGGCTAAGGTACTGATACACCCCATTTGCAAGGTGAGGAGTTTCAGGAATCTCTCGGCTGCTTGCTTTACAGGTTCTTTTTTTTTTTTTCCCCCGAGACAGGGTTTCTCTGTGTAGTACTGGCTGTCCTGGAACTCACTCTGTAGACCAGGCTGGCCTCGAACTCAGAAATCTGCCTGCCTCTGCCTCCCAGAGTGCTGGGATTACAGGCGTGTGCCACCACTACCCGGCTGCTTTACAGGTTCTTACCAAGAGAAAGGAAACTGAATTTATAATCTCACCCAGGCATTTCGCAGGTGGAAGGTAAAGGGGTTTTGGGCTTCCCAGATAGTCATACATGGGAGAAGCCCTCTGGTAAAGGGAGTCCGCCATTTTGCACTGAGCTCAGGGCTTCCCGGTAGTATCAGACTTTGACTTTAGTTAGCAGGGCAATACTGGACTACTCTGGCTAAGTCCCAACCTCCGTGTCATCCACAAGTCCAACCTATAAGACCAGCTCCTTGACAATGTGGACACTACCACAGGTCCTTGTTCACCCCAGATAGAGATGGTAGCAACATTTAGGGTCTGTGCAGATCCATGTTGGTGAAACAATATGTTTATTAGGGGTTATTTCAGGAAAATGGGTAATTCAATTCCATAGGCAGCTACATTGCCAGGAAGTCCCCTGAGCAATTTGCAGACATCTAAACCACCGGGGACTCCCACACGCAGTATGGATGATTTGCAAAAGAGCTGTACCCCTGGCGAGCCCCCTGGCGACTCACGAGTAGCTACCCTGTTGAAGAGTCTCTTTCTCCAACTCCCCAGGATCCTTCTACTTCCTGTATAACCTTGGGAAGGGGGCAGACCTGGTAAGATCTTGAGAATCCTGTGAACCCTAAGAGTCCCCCCTGCTCCTCCTACCAAGGAATGCTAGTGGGGTGACCTTATGAGGGTCCTGCCCAAGTGGGTGGGTGATCACAGTTGCTCTGGCTCAGGATAGCATTGCCATGTCCTGCTTGGAAGAATCAGCTACACACATGCCTGAGCTCTGAGCCCCAGGCTGGGTGGATTATGGCCTCTCACTGTTGCATGAGATCTGAGATGCTCTTTAATTTCCAGATGCTGAAACTACCCAACTACTAACCTAGCACTTACTAGTTTATTACTCAATTAGCTTCATGCCTCAGTTTCCCCTTCTGCCTGGGATAAACACAGTCCTTAGGCTCCACTGGACACTCCTGACCAGTGCTTATTACTGCCCTCCTCTGTCCCCTCTTTCTGGTCCCTGAGCAGGCCTGTGGCCTGGATGGAGGCCCCACCCTTATTCCACACTGTACGGCAGCCATGCCTTGCTGGCACAGGATCAGTTGGGAACTGCCTCTGTCTGTCTCATCACCATCCGTTTCCACGGTCTTAGCCAACTGGCTTCTGCCCATGAGAGTTCATGGAGGACCAGGGTGGAGAGGGGCATATTTCAGAGACATCCCCAGAATAGGGGCAGTTCACTTCTTCCTCTGGGAAGGGAAGAAACCTAAGAGGAGAAAAACAGGAAACTACCTCCATCCCTGGAAGTGGGGCCTGGGACCCCACCTGGCCAATTTTCCAGCTCCCTCACCCCTCCTGATGGCCGCAGAACCCGGGCCTATGAGAGATGTTGGTGAGAGCACATGTTGCAGCCAGGCTCTGGGGCCAGGGTGGGCCCCTCGGTTCTCTGGAGCTTTCAGGGTCTAATCCACTGTCCCCTCCTCATGGAAGCAGAGCAGCAGTCCAGCGCCAGCCCTGTGAAGGTTGCTGAGCATGGAGCCCGAGGTTTGATACAAAAAGTCCAGAAAGTTTCCTGGGCAGAGGCTGCGGCATCACCAGCATACCTCAGGAGACAAGTTCCATGTAGTTTCACTGAGGTCACGTGCATGACGCCGGCTATGGCTCTAGCCGGAGCAGGCCTGGAGGGAGCTTTCTGGTGACTCTAGCCAGGGCACTGGGGTACTGGGTAGATTTCTTTTTTGTCCTTCCTGCCCTCCCTGTATGGGTGGGAAGCCCATTCCTCTTGTGCTGACCAGGGACAAATTGATGTGAGGCCTGAGGAATGTGACCCTCATAACCCTGTGGGTGTTGCCCCCAGCAGTGTTGTCCTGTCCTGGCTTCCGTGATGGCCTCTCCCAGGCTGGCAGGGGTTTCTGGGTCACCCTCAGGCCCAGGGAAGAGGAAGTCATGATCTTCCAGGAGCATGCATTCCAGCTGCAGGGTGGGTAAATCAGGAAGTTTGCAGCCTGTGGGGAACTGAGTGTTGGAGTCTGTTAATGGGGGACCTGCCTGGACCTCCATCAGAAAATATTACTCATGGTAGTTAAGGTAATGGCTGATGTTCAGGTGGTTGTCCCAACACAGGCCGGGGCCACCAGGGATCTATGGCCTTACAGGATTTTGAGGTAGACAGGAAGGCCTTGAAGTTAAGTGTAGGGCCTGGGCCCTGATCTTGGCCAGGGGATACATGTTCAGCCCTGCCCCTCCTTTCCTTTTGGGCTTTGAAGCATAGATTGGCTTTGAACTTGCTACATTGATGAGGATGCCTTTGAACTCCGGATCCTTCCGACTGTGCCCCCCGAGCGCTGGGACTAGAGGCAGGGACATGATCCTGCTTGTTCAGGCCTGTTGGTAGAGATCTGCCCGGGAGCACCCGTTTTACTCAATAACGTCTGCGCTGCTGGCCTAGATTTAGGGACTTGGCAGTGAGGTGCATGAAGATTCTCTGCTTGGCCAAACTGTAGTCTCTGACTGTGCCCAGCCTTGTAAATTCAAGCTGTAGGAAGAACCCTGCCTGGGCAGTTTAGTGGGAATCCCCACCCTGAACACCGAGTGCCACAGTTACAGGACTAGATCCTTATCCCCTCGTCTGAGGGGCTGTACGCTCACCTGGAACACTTCCAGTGGAACCTGTTAGGTGACCTGGGCTCTAGAGTCCCCCTCACCAGTCACCAACTGCCTTGCTCCTGTAAATTCCCACTGTCAGGTTGTATTTGGGGTGAGGCCAAATCTTTCTTCCTGATGGCAAGGCATTACTGTTGTGGTACCTATAACTATAACCGCCACTGTACCTATCATTATGGTCTTAGTAACTGCTTAAAAAAAAAAAAGAGTTGTGGGTACATGTGTATGTGTAAACACACGTGTGTGTTTGTGTGTGCAGGTGCGTGGGTGAGTCCTCATGCATGTATATGCGTGCATTCAGAGACCAGATGAGGGTGTCAGATCCCGCCAAGCTGGAGTTATAGGTGTTTGCAGGATGCCTGGCTTATTAAATGGACACTCCAGATCCGAATTCTGGTCCTCGTGGCTATGCAGCAAGTTGCTCTAAATCACAGAGGCATATTTCCAGCCTCATTAGCAGCTTCCTTAACATCACCCTAGCGACGACCATAGGTAGTATTTTCTCTAGGCCGGACATGATGGCACGTGCCTTTAATCTTAGCACTTGGAAGGCAGACACAGGCAGATCTCTGTGAGTTTGGGGCAAGCCTGTTCTACATATGGAGTTTCAGGCTACCCAGAGTTACATAGTGAAAGCTTCCCCCGCCCCCCCCCCAAATTGCTTTTCCTTTATTATCTATATGACAGTCGCACCTGCCTGCGGCTCTATAAACGAGGACCTTTTCAAGTCTTTGATGCGTTGTGTGAGGAGTGGAATACTTAAGAGAAACAGGTTACATCGTGGGACTGACATCATGGGACGACTCGAGCAGGTTTCTACAGAAGATTGTTGGGTCCACCCTGAAGCTAGGTGACCCACAGCAGGGGAAGTGGCTCCTTCTGGTAGGGAGGCCACTTGCTCAGGGTGCAGCTTCTGACCAGGGATCTGGGCTATTTCTCTATGGAAGAAGCGTCTCTAAACAGTGACTACAACTCCATGTACTGCAGTTCCCAGCACGTCCATCCCCTTGAGTTCAGTCACGAGGAGACAATACAACAGCTCCTAGGAGGATTCAGAGTCATGTCTAGGCTTGTCACAACAATAGGAAAGAAGAGTGAGACCTGTCCTTGTCCCCAGGAGACACCTGAGCAGCTGATGTTCCCATAGCTCAGCCGGAAAGCTCGTCATCAGCAACAATAGAATTGGCAGAGCTGGGTGGATAAGGAGGAGCGGGGCCTGTGGGCAGTTGGCAGAGAAATGATCAGATGCTTGTCACCATGTGATCACAGTTGCTGCAGGCTGAGATGTCAATGTGGAGGTGCGGGGCATAGTCAGCCATCTGGACTAGCGGCCTAAGTGCCCTTGGTGTCCAGAGGCTTGAAGTGAACTGCCAGCCCTTTGATGAATCCAAGCTGATACAGGATAACCAAATTTTGCAGAATGCAGTGAGTGAAACACATTACTCTCCAATAAATTGATATTTATCTTAAATGGAGTCTGCTGGTAGTAGAGAAATTGCTGACATAGCGCCATAGATCCATATTTATTATTTATTTATTTATTTATTTATTTATTATTTTTAATTTACTGTTGTTTTTGAGGCAGGGTTTCTGTGTTGCCCCAGCTATCCTGGAACACCCTGGGGCTAGCCTTGAACTCACAGAGATTTACCAGCTTCTGCCTCCCAATGCTGTGATTAAAGGCATGTACCACCACTGCTTGGTTTATTTATTTATTTATTTATTTAAAGACATGAATCTTACTCTGTAGCTCTGGCCTGCCTGGAACTTGCTATTTAGTAGACCAGGCTGACTTCAAAATCACAGTGATCCCCCTGCCTCTGCCTCTGCCTCTTCTGAGTGCTGATCACAGGTGTATACCACTACTACTTCCTTGCCTTTTCTTAATAAACTGTCCCTAGAAAGATGGAGAATTGACTAAGAAGCTAGGAGCATCTGTTATCTTGCAAAGGATATGAGTAGAGTTCCTAGCACCTATGTGGGAGCTCACAACTATCCATTAATGCCAATCACAGGAGAGCCAACTCCATTTTCTGACTTCAGTAGGCACTAGACATGAACATGGTGTGTAAACATACAAAATAATAAATCTAAAAAGAGCTGCATAAACTGTCTATCTATGTAGCTCTGGTGCAATCCTTTGCCCTGGTGTGGTAGATGAATGAAAAAAGGAAATTAAAAAGAAAAGGCCATGATTGGTCTGGGTTTTGGCACTAGATGAATGAAAGAAAAAAAAAGAAAAGAAAGAAATAAAAAAGCCGGGTGGTGGTGGCACACGCCTGTAATCTCAGCACTCTGGGAGGCAGAGGCAGGTGGATTTCTGAGTTCGAGGCCAACCTGGTCTACAGAGTGAGTTCCAGGACAGCCAGGGCTACACAGAGAAACCCTGTCTCGGAAAAAAAAACCAAATCAAAAAAAAAAAAAAAAAAAAAAAAAAAGGAAGGAAGGATGTACCTGATTCTAGGTATGGTGGAAGAGGAAGAGAAGGTTTATTGTACATAATGGAGAGAGCAGAGCTAGAGCAAGGGCATCTGGGAGAGTCCAGAGTGTGCAGTCCAGTGTGAGGAGGGAGGGCAGGGGAGATGGGGGAGTCAGACCAAGAGACCAAGAAGGTCAGAGGTCCAGTAAACAAAATGGCTGGATTATATTGGGAAGGGCCTTTGTGGGCAGGGCAGCCAGGCATACCCTGTAACAGCTAGGGGCTGAGGGATGCAAAGGAAACCTGGTGTCCGGGTCTGCTTTGATACGACAGTGAGCACCTCAGTTAGTCACTTGTTCCAGGTTTAACAGTAGGAGCCTCTGAGGGCCACGGAAAAGAAACACAGAACGCAGCCACGGGGTGAGCAGTGCTCTTGCATATATACAAATGGGACTACATCTCTCTGCCCCATTTTCTTAGCAGTTCTAGAGACCTTGAAGGAAAGGCAGGAAGGCCACCATGTGGCTTATTTTTTGCCAAGCTTCTGTGAGACCTTGCTACAATTGAGTGACCTTCCTTTCCTCCATATCTAAGCCATCTTTAGAAGCCCACCTTAAGGTTTTAAAATAACCAATAAAATTATGTTATCATATATGGAAGACAAAGAAGCAAAAGCCATATAAAAAGTTCTCCTGTTACTAAAAACAAAACAAAACAACCTCCCCCCCAAACCCAAGAGTTTCATTGAAACTGCTGGAATAATTAAAAAACTACTTTTTGAAAAGTCTTGGTATCCTGTCTTTGCTCAGAATCCCACAGCACTGGGATCTGAGAGCCTGGAGTAAAGTTTCCTTTGAAGTCAGGCCTGAGCTGTTAACATTTTGAACTTAGGTTGGGGCCCAGTACTAAGCATGCTTTCTCCCTTTCCTTCTGTTTATCTGTCTGGATTCCGGCCAAAAGCTTAATAAATATGTTTCTCCCGAGACTCTGGGCTTTCTGTTTCTGTGACCTTCATTTAAACGCCAAAGGCATGACTCTGTTCTCCAAGCAGTTGTAGGATGGGTTGCTTACCTACTGACTTTCTATTTCTACCAGCGTTTCTGCTGCTATGACAAAATATTATGACCAAAAAACAAGCTGGGGAGGAACGAGGTACTGAGGCTTACACTTCCACATCGGCATCCATCACTCAAGGAAGTCAGGAGGAACGCAAACACGGGCCAGGAGCTGAGGCAGGGGCCATAGAGGGGAGGGGTGCTGCTTACTGGCTTGCTCCGCAGGATGGCTTGTTCAACCTGCTAATAGAATCCAGGACCACCATCACAGAGATGGCCCCACCCAATGGGCCTGGCCCTCCTCCATCAATCACTAATTAAGAAAATGCTGTACAGGCTTGCAGTACAGGCTTGGTTTCTTTTCTTTTCTTTCTTTTTCTTTTTCTCTCTTTCTCTCTCTCTCTCTCTTTCTTTCTTTCATTCTTTCTTTCTCTTTCTCGATTTATTTATTTGTTATATGTAAGTAGCTGTCTTCAGACACTCCAGAAGAGGGCGAGGGTGTCAAATCTCATTATGGATGGTTGTGAGCCACCATGTGTTTGCTGGGATTTGAACTCAGGACCTTCGGAAGAGCAGTTGGTGCTCTTAATCACTGAGCCATCTCTCCAGCCCTGGAGGCATTATCTATCTATCTATCTATCTATCCATCTTTCTTTCTTTCTCTCTTCTCTCTCTCTCTCTCTCTCTCTCTCTCTCTCTCTCTCTCTCTTGTTTCTGTTTTTCGAGACAGGGTTTCTCTGTATAGCCCTGGCTGCCCTGGAACTCACTCTGTAGACCAGGCTAGCCTCTTGAATTCAGAAATCCTCCTGCCTCTGCCTCCCAAGTTCTGGGATTAAAGGCGTGCGCCACCACTGCCCAGTGAGGCATTTTCTTAATTGCAGCTCCTTCCTCTCAGATGACTTTAGCTTGTGTCCAGTTGACATTAAAAACAAACAAACAAACAAACAAAAAACCTATCTAATACAACCACTTTCTTTGTTGTTTTTCTCTCAACTGCTAATTTTCTTCTCCTTTCCCCACAAGACAGGGCTTATCTGTGTAGCCCTGGCTGTCCTGATACCAGCTCTGTCCACCAGCCAGGCCTCACAGGGATGTGCCTGCCTCTGCCTGTCCAAGGTTGGTGTTAAAGGCCTGCGCCACCGCCGCCACCAAGCTCCAAGTCCACTTCTAAATTCCACGGTCAGCAAGACTAAGAACACACAAAAGGGAACTCCAGGTTCCCTGGTAGCGATATGACCCAGTATGCGCCAAAGACCCAAAAACCCCATCTCAAAGACATCCGTGTAGTCATTTTCATAGCAACATTACTCCTGGCTCCAAGAATCAGAGACCTCCCAAGTGCCCACCGCCGGCAGAGTGCATAAGGGAAAAGTCGGCATTCACGTAATGAAATACAATTCTTAAAAAGGGAAGGAAATTGATACATGTTACAACAAGGACAGATGGACGCTCTATGAGGAGAGGCAGGTGCAAAAGGGCAGGTACCAAAGGTCCTCCGAGGCTTCCAACCCGCAAGGACAGAAAGCGGACTGTGGGCACCAGGGGCTGGGCGTGGGCTCTGGGAGGAGTCAGCACGGAGATGAGAAAGTTCTGGATGGTAGTGAGGGCTGTGCAGCCGTCTGAACAGCGGCGCGCTGAATGCCTTAAACTTGGTCTCCCCGGCTCGCTTTCATCAGCTTGCCACAAGCCTAGAGATACCCGGGGAGAGCGACTCTTCAGGAAATGCCTCCGTCGCTGCGCCCCTAAGCAGGTCTCTGCTTCCATCACATCGGTGACTGATGGAAGAAGGCCCAGCTCAGTGCTGACAGATAGATGCTCCTGGGTTGTATCAGTAGGCAGGGCTGAACAAGCCATATGAAGCAGGCCAGTAAGAAGCTTCCCCCAGGGCGTTTGCTTCAGTTCTTGCCCTGACTTCTCAGTTGAGTGGGTGTGACCTGAGAGTTTTCAAATGAAGTGAACCCCTTTTCAAATGAAGAGAACCACTTTTCAAATGAAGAGAACCACTTTTCTCCCCAAGTTGCTTCTGGTCATGTTTTTTTTTTTTTTTTATAGCAATAAAAAAGTAACAGTGTCAGCCTGGTCTACAGAGTGAGTTCCAGGACAGCCAGGGTTACAGAGAAACCCTGTCTCGAAAAAAAAAAACAAAAAACACAAAACAGTAACAGTGGTGAAGATAATAAATTTTATACTGTCTGTATTTAACCATGAACAAAGAAATGCCTAATTTTTTTTCCCTCCTTTTTTCTCTGGGCAGTACTGGGGATGCAAACCATGGCTTTCTGCCTGCTAGGAAATGCTCTACCACTTAGCTATCTTCAGCTCAGGAGACAGGATTGGATTTTATTTTATTTTATTTTATTTTAATTTTTATTTATTTTATTTTATTTTATTTATTATTATTATTTTTTTATTTTGAGACAGGATTTTAAGTTACCCAGGCAGCTCTTGAACACGCATCCTCCTGCCTCTGCCTCCTAAGAGGCTGGCTGGGATTGCACACCAGGACCGACATAATATGGCAAATTTTACGTTTGTGTATTTACCACAACCACAAATGGTTTGGATAGGAGCCAACTAAGGAAAAGGTCACTGGGTGGCTCTAGCCTCGGCGTTTATCTGGGCTTGCGCACCCATCGACCGCCCGAGACCCCGCCCACTCCCCCCCTCCCCACGCACGCGCGTCGCCCGCCGCTGCCGCCGGGGGCCGCTGTGGTGCCCGCCTTCACTAGAGCCCAAGATGGCAGCGGTGGCGCTGCTTCGGGGCGCGGCTGCGAGGTGCAGAAGCCCAGCTTGGCACTGGCGGCCGAGCGGAACAACGAGGCGCTGCTTAGCCCGTAGCTCCGGCCTTCTCGGCAGCAACCCCGCGGACGGTGTCGCTTGGACTTGCTTCCGGCTGGACGGGCGCGCCTTAGTGCGCGTGCGCGGCCCGGACGCTGCACCCTTCCTGTTGGGACTGTTGACCAATGAGCTGCCGCTTTCGGGGCCTCCGACCGGCGCGGCTCAGCCTTCCGCGCGTGCGGCGTATGCCCATTTCCTGAATGTGCAAGGACGCACGCTCTATGACGTCATTCTGTATGGGTGAGCTTTGGGCAGCAGGGCGGGGCAGTAGGGGCGTTAGAGTCTTGAGGGAGCAGGCTAAGCAGAGTCCCATAAAGGATGTCCAGGATAAGATTTCTAGGGAATACTGGCCAGACAACCTTGGGAAGGGGTTTAATTAGATAACTCTGGAAATGGAAATTGCTTTCTTAGGACAATCTAGACTTAGAGAAGGGGGTCACCTAGAGGCGGGTGTCCCATGAAAGGCATCCAGATTGGGCTAGTTACTTGCACAGAGCCTTGTGCCTAGGCCCCCAACTAGTCATGTCAGAAGCTGCTATACAGTGGAGCTTCTGGAGTTAAGCATTTTCAAGATAGGGGCTTCAGCCTTGTCCCCACTCCTCATTTCTTAGAAAGATTTCATTGGTCCTTGGGACTTTATTTTAAAAGCCACTCTGCACAGCCACTCTCTACAGTGACAGATTGTACCAGTGTTATGAGAACCCAGTGTTTTCCTTACTTCGGGTTCCTCTTTGCAGTACCAGCTGTTTGTATGGTCTTGTCATCTATACAGACCTGACTGTGACTGTGAATAGTGTTTGCTGACCAGCCTGGGCGGAGCCTGTGTCTATAGCATTGAGTACTCAGTTGCTCACCTTTAGAGGATCTACGTCTTGAAGTCTCAGCATTGTCTAGTAGGCATGTGAAGACCCACCCTTCCTCTCCTGTCCCTGGGCTGTCCCTTGACTCCTACCGAAGTCCAGGCCTGGCTGACTGTCTTATCTACCCGGTGTCTTTCTAAGTTGGGTTTTGGTGAGCCTCTTCAGTAGCCCCTAGAATGCTCAGAGTGGGAATATATGAAGAATCCTCATATCTGGAGAATAATTCCTGAACCCCTGAGGGTGGCCATTCCAGGATGAAAGTGGTCATTGAGAATTGACAGCCATGAATCCACTAGTTGTCTGCAATCTGTGGGGGAAATCTAGAGTGTCTGTCTCCAGGTGCTGAAAGGCCACAGTGACGTGCTTTCTAGAGATCTTTTTCCCCACATTACTGCGCTTAGTGAATCTCTGAATCTAGAATTAAGTCAGTGAGTGATAACCGTGGACCAGCCCCAGTATGACGCTTCGGTAGACGGGTTCTGTGTGAACCCTGGGACTGTCTTCCAGGCAGTATTAGGGCTGTGGTGGCTCAGGGCCTCAAGCCTAAACCAGTCACTGCCCTTTGTAGAGCACATGCGTGGACTCCGTACTGGAGGCTTGGATCTGACTGCATTTCCAGGGACGCTATCATCTCTGCGTGTTGCCAGTAGGCAGCCGGAGTTGACGAGTGCTAGTCTTTGGTGGCTTCCATTGCTCGTGGTGATGGCAGTGGTTGCCAGGATCGTAGCAGTTGCCCTCTGGTGTTGAAGGCTAAGCATCTGCAGCCTTGGTCCTGCGAGTGTGTACGGCTCTTGTGCACCTAGTGGAGGGATCCTGCTACACTTGGCAGCAGCCGTGCTGCGTTCTTGTGTGGGCTATGGAAGTTGAGATTCCTTAGCTGTTGTTACCGCTCCTCCTCACAGGGTCTCAGACCGTCGGCTTTAAAGGTTTGATTGACAGCTCTCTGGAACTCTTCAGTGACCCGGGCCTGCAGTTTCTCTCCTCTGGCTCTTTGCAGTCTTTTCTCCTTCTTCAGTCTCAGCTTGCTGTCTCTCTGTCTGCGCTCTTTCTCCCTGCCCGGGCTGTTGTTGAGTCGCTCAGCTGTCGCTTCAGCTGCAGACAGCCGCCAGTCTTGCCTTCTCTGCCACTTTGGCTGGTCACCTGCTCAGCGGCCGCCGCCCCTGCCGTTCCACTGCCTCTGCTGACCTCTGCTGCCTCTCTCGCTACTGTCTCTGTTCCCAGCCCAGCCCACACTGCTGAGAGCAAGAAAAGAAAACGGACAGAAGCCTTTTCTCGGGCCTGCTGCTCCCACACTGGGGCAGCGCTCAGGAGAGTCTCCTCACAGCCTCATTAAGTGAGCCTTCACAGCCTGTTTGTGACCAATTACAGGCTTGTTTGGACCAATTACAGGCTTGCTTGTCGGCAACCTTTGTAATGACTGAGGATCGTGTTTTGGACAGTCACAACCCCACATCTTTAGTAATAGTTACAGCAGTCCCTCCTCTAGGCTATTGGGGAGATGCTGTCCATATGGCCTACTTTGGAAGTGGTAGCAAGATCATCAACCTGAGACTTGTAAAGGCAAAATGTCTGATAAAAACCGTTTTAAACAACCCTGGTGGAAACTGTGCTGATAGCAGGGGCGCTCTGCTGTATGAAAGTGCTGATAGCAGGGGCGCTCTGCTGTATGAATTGCTGATAAGGGGTCATCTTGTCAGTCCTGTTGCTCAGGGCAGCAAGGGAAAGCCAACACCTGCTAACTTGTAAATCGCCCATCCCGACATCTCTGCTTATTCCTAATAAACATCAGGGCTGCCTGCCAAAAGAATGTTAAGTAGATGGTAGGACCCAGAACTGTCTAGGAAGCACATCTTTAGGCGTGTCTGTGAGGGAGGTTCTAGGTTTGGATAAATGAGGTGAGAAGACTCGTCCTGAGTGTGGGTGGCACCTTCCCATGGCCTGGGACCCTGCTCCGAATGAAAAGGAGAACGTAGGCGAGCTCCAGCATCCATCTCTGCTTCCTGATGCAGATGCAGGGTGCTCCGCAGCCTCTAGTTCCTGCCCCTACGCCCTTCCCCCAGAGTGGACTACGCCCTCGGACTGACCTCCAATAATCGGCTCATTGTGGCTTCTTTTCAGAACTTGGTTACAGATGTGAGAAAGGGGACTAATACAAACACTAGCAGGTTTTGTTGTTTTTAAAGGATCTGTGTAGCTCAGTTTGATCTTGAGTTCCATATGTAGCAACCCTGATCCTCTAGTCTCCACCCCCCAAATACTGGGATTATAGGTGTGTGCCACCCTGCTCGGCTAGTAGTGATTAAAAAAAAAAAAGAAAGAAAAAGAAAAACCTCCAGATTTTTACAGTGCTCAATACTGTTCCCACCTCCGGGGTCGGTGAGTCCCTCTCATCTGCCTCGTGCACTTATTTCTTTCTCTCCTAAGGCTTTCATCTGCTATGTTCCTTAATTATCTAGGCTTTCTGTTTTTGTTTTTGTTTTTGTTTTGGTTTTTTCGAGACAGGGTTTCTCTGTGTAGCCATGGCTGTCCTGGAACTCACTCTGTAGACCAGGCTGGCCTCGAACTCAGAAATCCGCCTGCCTCTGCCTCCCAAGTGCTGGGATTAAAGGCGTGCGCCACCACGGCCCGGCATCTAGGGCTTTCTGATTCAGGAATTTTCCTACTAGTAAGCTTAGCTGTGTCTTCACCATGGAGCCAGAGAGACTGTGAGGTCCTGTTCCAGGCAGGACTGTGGACAGGCACCTGACTGAGAGCTGCCTTGGCCAGCCTCAGTCTCTGTCTGGGTAGTCAGCTCTCTTGGTATGTCTGCTTTGCCCTGGCGGGGAGGACTTGAGCCAGTCTCATCCCTCCAGTTCCCACAGAGCATCAGGCCTTTGTTGCATCTGCCTGTGCACAGGGCAGCTCGGGTCTCTGTGATCTCAGGCTGCTGCTGTGTCCACGGCAGCGGGGGCCGCCTGCCTTGCTGCACAGCCATAGTGCTCTGTGGCTCTTAGCCGTGGTGCGTGTGTCTGTGTCCGTGTGAGTTCTGCAGGGACCGCCCTATGTGGGTCTGGGTGCACGCTCCATGCCTGGGTCCCATCAGTACGTTTTATAAGCTCGGCCCTGTGCGGACAGACACGTTTGTCTTGTGTTGGCTCCCACCGTGCACTTAGCTGCCTGTGTGGAGATTCCTCTGGAGGTGTCTTGTGTGGCCGAGGGGCGGGGCTCTGTGTACCTGTCTGCTTTGTGAGGAGATGGAGGTTGGCCTGCCCCTGATGTGGCAGCACAGACCCAGCCATGCATCTGGGTTACGACTCCGCGCTTTTCCATTTGTGTGTCTGCCTGTGTGGAGGCGCCTCTAGAGGCACCCACCGTCTCATGTCATTGTGGGTATGGCAGTCTGCCACGGGCCAGCAATGGATATAGCTCACGGACACAGGCCACACGTGTGTGGCAGCCCCATGTGACCGGGGTGCTTTTCTCTCCGTGTGTTGTTCTTCTCAAGCTTGGTAAGCTGACAGTGCCAGCTCTGAGTCCATGTCTGTCTCCTGCAGACTCCCGGAGTGTACGGAGGAGGCACCAAGCTTTCTCCTGGAGTGCGACAGCTCTGTGCTGGGCGCCCTGCAGAAGCACCTCACCGTGTACAAGATCCGGCGGAAGGTCACCGTGGAGCCACAGCCAGAGTTCCACGTGTGGGCCGTGCTACCTTGTGCCCCTCAAACCTCTGAGGCTGCGCCTCTAGAAGAGAGGGTAGAAGCCACCACCATGCTTTTCCGTGACCCCCGGACTGCACGTATGGGGTGGCGGCTCCTCACCCAGGATGATGGCCCAGCCCTGGTGCCCAGGGGACAGCTTGGGGACCTCCAAGATTATCACATGTACCGGTACCAGCAAGGTATGGGTAGGGCAGAGAGGGACAGCTGTGCCAGCTAGTGTTGGGGAGCGGCAGAGGGGTTGGCAGAGTCGGCCTGCAGGGCTGGGCTTCTCTCTGCACTTGCTGTGCTCATTCTCCTGGTTTTTGAATTCTACAGGCATCCCCGAGGGAGTCTGTGATCTTCCCCCAGGGATGGCCCTACCCCTGGAGTCCAACCTGGTCTTCATGAATGGCGTGAGCTTCACTAAGGGCTGCTACATTGGGCAGGAGCTGACGGCCCGGACCCACCACACAGGTGTCATTCGCAAGCGCCTCTTCCCCGTGAAGCTCGAAGGCGCCCTGCCTGCCAGCGCCATCAGCCCTGGTACCTTAGTGACGGTGACGGCAACAGGCCAGGCAGCAGGAAAGTTCAGGGCTGGCCAGGGACATGTGGGACTGGCTTTGTTGCGGTCAGAGACAATCAAGGGTCCTCTCCACATCAAGACCTCTGAGAGCCAAATGGTGGCCGTGACGGCCGTGGTGCCGGACTGGTGGCCCACAGCTGCCAAGTAGCTGGGTGCTCTGGAGTGGGAGCTCCACTGGCCTTAGAGTCACCCGAAGCCTCTGAGCCTCTGCCCAAGGTCTCCTGCTCTCTGTGCTGCGCCCTGTTGGGTTGAGTTCCTCCTCCTGTGGTGGCCTTCTGGAACACACCGGCTAGGAAAGTTCCGTGTGTTCCAGGCTCTACAGGTTGGCTGAAGCTTCCTACAGAGGGCCTCCTCTTGTGGACTGTCCTCTCGTGAGAAGTCTGACTGAGAGCAGAGTGACCACGTCAAGCTGGGAGAGAGAAGGGTCTGAGCTCCCGTTTGACCAGACTCGGAATGAGATTTGATACAGTCCGTATGCCAGGTCTGTAGGCCTATGTCGGGCGCCAGGTCCCTAACCTCGTTTCTCCTTGGAGGAAGGGACTCAGTGTGTCTGCAGAGGAGCTGGCCCAGGCTTTGTGTCCTCTTGAAACTCATCTCAGGGCAGATGTTGTATAGGTTGTGTGCAGGGTCGGGAGGTGGGATCCCTTGGATTGGGAGATGTGTTCTGTGAGTGACAGGGACTACACGTCTACTGTGCCCAGAGCTCCTCTCACTCCTCAGAGTGAGCTGCTGTCTTTTCTTATTCCCCTGGAAGCTCTAGGAGGGGTGGAGCCCAGGGCTCAGGTCCATCTGGGCGGGGCTTCTGCTTGGCTAACCCTTTTGCTGGTTTGGGATATCACTATGCTTTTAGTAGGGAGTGACTTGCCGGCCGCTGGTGGGGTGCACGCCTCCCTCTGAACCACTGTTTTCTAACCTTTGTAATGTGAACTGGGGGTCTCGCCACAAAGCCCAAGGACTAGTAAAGTGCGGTCTGCAAATAGCCCTTTGGAACTCTTGTTTCATTCCGGGCAGCTCTGGAAAACAGATCCTGAACTGCCATGGAAGCAACCCACTATCGTAGCCCGGGTTGGTCTTGAACTTGAAATTCTCCTGCCTCAGCTTATGAGTGCTAGACTGACAGGCATGCACCAGTGTGCACGCAAGACACACCCATGTCTCTCTCTTTCAAAAGATGTATTTTGTTTTTATGCTGTGTGTGTGTGTGTGTGTGTGTGTGTGTGTGTGTGTCTGGGTGGCTGTAGTGGACAAAAGGAGGGTATCACATGCCTTGGAGTGGGAGTTACAGGTGGCTCCGAGTTGCTGGATGTGCATGATGGGTACTGAACTTGCATCCCCTGCAAGAGCAGCAAGTATTCTTTGTTTTTTGTTTGTTTGTTTGTTTGCTTGTTTGAGATAGGGTTTCTCTGTGTAGCCCTGGCTGTCATGGAACTCATTCTGTAGACCAGACTGGCCTCGAACGCACATGGATCCGCCTGCTTCTGCCTTCTAAGCGCTGAGGTTAAAGGTGTGCACCACTATGTCCCGCTAGGTCCAATACGTTTATCTTAGCAGAGTTCTATGGTCCGTACTGGGTTGGTGGGAAGTGGGGAGGCTTCTGAGCCTGGGCTCAGGCAGTGGGTAGCCTAGGTGATCATCCCGGAGCCGGCGCAGTGAGGACTTCTAAGAACTGTGACTTTGGAGGCTACTTAGGCTGGGGCTGTAGGTGCACTCTGAACTGAGGTGCACTTTGCGGCAGCTTAGAAGGAGGCATGGGGTCGGGAGTGGCCTTCCTCTTAGGCGAGATGTGTCGGGGCCCCCTGAATGACCTCGCTCTCTACAAGAGAGAGAATGAGTGGTCAGTGCTGGGGACAGGGACCTGGCAGAGACAGCTCGAAGGATGGATTTTCCTAGCTGGCGATTTCAGGGAGTTGCAGTTCATAGAGGAGTTCATGGCAGTGGGGGTGTGGCCGAGTCCCTCACATGGTAAGGTGCCAGGACACAGAGAAAGGGCATCCACAGGCAGGTGCGTCCTTCAAATGTGAGCCCCCCCCCCCCAGGACAGTTCACATCCAAGGCACAGTACCTGAAGCACATACATAGGCTGTGCAGGTCCTAGCCTGGCGGATGGATAGACACTGCCTATCCTGCTCGGATGCCTGGCCTGGCCTGGCCTGTGACAGACAGCCTTGCCCGGTAGCTGTTTTGCCTCTGACTGCCTGTCCGCTCCCTCGGGAGCGGTACTGTAGTTGTGTAGGATGTTGGGGTTCCAACTGTGCTCTGGAAGCCTGTGACTGATGGGCTCCTGCTGACCCCACCTGGCAGCTTTTTAAATTGACCCCTAAGGACTCCAGGCAGCTTCCTTTTTTGGGTTGCAGTCAGGTGACTGGCTTTTGCCCTCTCAAACCTGTTGGGGGAAGTGCCCACACAGAGGTTGGTGCTTCTGGGGCTACTTTGGATACATTCTGGCCTTCAGAAGGAGGCCAGAAAGGTTCTACGGCAGGCCCATTGGGTAAGGAAAGGGCAAGTCCCAGAAGAGTCGGGATGCTGCTTTGGCCCGAGGCTCCGCCTTGTGAGTCGCCCTCCCCCCACAGACCCCATTGGCTCTTCCACAGTCGCCATTGATGCATCTCCGCAGTTTGGAAAAGCAGCACCACACAGTAAATTGCTGACGAGTGGAGCCAGCTGGCCCTGGGCTGATCTGCAGGGGCCTCAGGGCCATTCTTAGTGATGCAGGCACGCTTTGGTATCCACCGTCTCCTGGGACCCCAGTGTAGACTCCTGAAAACCCCTAACTGCTTTTGTACAAAGCACAAAGCTGTGAAAAATAAACCAATTAAGGGGGAAAAAGATGTGGCTTTTATTCTGGAGGGTTTGTTTTTTTTTTTTAAACTACTTCTAACCCAGGTTTTAGGGACTGTATTTCTAGGATACAGGGTCTCAAAACCTTTGACACCATGACCTGTCCTGGTCCCTGCTGAGGTGGTAGGTCAGGAGTGTCCTTGGGAAAGGCCCCTGGAACCTGTGAGGCCAGAAGGCAGGAAGGAGCAGGGGTAAATTTACCTCTGCCAGGGTCACATACTGTGAGGGGCACAGGTGACTTAAGGGTTGTTGTCAGGCTCAAGCTGTAGGGGTGGTTGCCCGATCCCTGGGCACCTGGTCCTTCAGGGAAAGGGTGAGGCCTGCTTGTCAAAAGGGTAGGGGCAGGCTCTGAGATAAAGCCAGCAACACTAGGAGCTGACTAGCCTGGGGAGAACAGGCTCTTCCCCTTCAGGGAGGTTTCATAGGCCAGAACCTCACAGTATACTGGAAACTTTCCACACATGCTCAGTAGAATACTACGAGAAAGGGCCAGCAGAAAGACGACGGGTCCACAAGTTTAAAGACAGAATAACCAGGCACATTCTCTAAGAATAATATATGGGATATATTAGGTAAATGGCTTACAATTGAGTAAGCGAGAGAGGGTCTAGTGATTCTCAGAGGCCGAGGCAGGAGGGAGGAGAGAGACGGGGTAACAGGCACAAGGTCACAGCGGCCTGGGCAAACACATTTTCTTCTGGTACGTGGACGGGCCAGCAGACAATGGTGCCGGTCACATCCTTCAAAATAGCTGGACGAGCATGCCGGATGTCTCATCACAAAGGAATGGCAACTGTGTGACCCGACCACCTCCAGCTGATCATCGCACAGCGTCTACATGCTCCAGCCATCACACTGGGCCCCAAGACCTGGTGACTGACTGGCTGCGGGGTTGAAGCTGTGAGAAGGGGGGGGGGCTGCTGAACAGATCAAGCACAATTGTAAAAAGACAAGTTCTAAGTGGGATGTGCCAGGCGCATGCCTGTGACGCTAGCACGTGGGACAGGGAGGAGGATTCAAGGCCAGCAAGGGCTATGCAGAACCCTGACTGGGAAAAATGCTCCCCCAGAAGGAAATCTGTAGGATGTGTTTTTGGGAGCCTTGGGAGTTGGGAACCACTGAGCCTCAAGGGTGATTGTCCTAGAGTGCAGAGAAGTCAGGAGAGGGTGAGCTAGGGTGAGAGACAGGAGCTCAGTGTGGTACGGACAGCATCCAGTGAGTGACTTTAGGGTAATTCCGGAAGGACAGCAGGGAGAGCGCGGGAGGGGTGTAGTGTAAATTATATTGGTAAATTGTCATGTGCTGGTGGAGTTTGTTGAAAGTGGGTTCTGGGAGTCAGGAGCGTCCCCTTATCCTAGGCTCGAGTATTTTTATCTCCCATTCCCAACCCTTTGTCCTGGGTCGTGTTGTTCAGGGTCTCCGTAAAAGAAAAGTAAAACAGAAAACAGCTAAGGATATTAAAGACACGGTACTTGCAGAAAAGCTAGAAGGTCAGCCCTTTCCAACAGAGTCGATACTGTTTATGCTCTGAGATGTGGGAAGTCCTCGCAGCCCCTCCCCAGGATTCCCCACTGTTACCCCAGCTCCTATTCACAAAGAACTATGGGCTAAGCAGCCTCCCCATGGGTTCTTTGCCAGACCCTTGTTTGGAGAAATGGCCCTGTGGGTGGAGCAGTGGGGAGAGCCAACCAGGCAGTATCACATGGGCACAGCTCTAGAGCTGGCCCTTGGGTCTGGCCACAGTATCCGGGCTCAGTCCCTCGCGCCTCAATGGCCTGGTTTATGGTTTACATCAGGGCTGGGACATCTGTGTGGGAACCAAGGTGGTACCATGCAGGTGCTGTGAGGACTCTGTCCTGTCAGCTGCTTTGCCACATGTGACAGGGACAGGCCATAGTCCTCACCGACAAGGAGGAAGCAAGTGGAGCATGTAGGTCCCTGAGAAGTAGGAAGTCAGAGGACCAACTGTGCCACAGGTGACGGCCTTCCAGAAGGGGCTCTGCTCCTTCCTTTCTTTTCTTAATTGCTTACCTTAAAACGCAGTCAATCAATCAATTAAGCAAGCAAGCACACACAACAAACCAGGTTCTTACATATCTAATACTGGCCTTGAAGTCAATATACAGGTGAAGATAACCTTGAATGTCTGAAACTCCAGAATCCACTCCTAAGTGCTGGGTGACAGGTGTGCCCCCTCTGCACCAGGTTTTTGAGGTGCCTTCTGCATGCTAGACAAACATTCCGTGGGCTTCCGATGTGACCCTGCCGACGGCCAGCCTGACCATAGACAGGCAGCCCCGCACACAGAACAGGACAGATAGCCATGGCTGCAGGGTGGGCGTAGCTCCCAGTGAACTCCGAGCTTAGAATCCTCCATCTCCAAGCAGTGTGTGCTGAGCTGTTTGGGTATTCGTGGCTGTGGCTCGAAGTCTCCACCATTGCCCCCCCCACCCCCCACAGCTAGTCCTGAGCCAGGAGGTTTGCAGTCTTGGCCTGCTCAGACCATCACTTCAAGATGTCATTAGGGTGGTGACAGTCTAGCCCTCGAGCATGGAGCTGGTGTTCTTCAAGGCCATGCTGAAGAAAGTCAAAGGGTCCCAAGTTGCACATTTTTGAAATTGCAGAGAATATGTCTAAGAAAGTGCCTTGACACGTATATGGATGTCAGAGGATGACTTTTAGGAATTGATTCTTTCCTTTTAATGTGAGTCCCGGGGTTCAAACTCAGGCTTGCCAGCGATCGTCTTTACCAGTGAGCCACCACCTCAGCCGATTTCCCGTGATGAACAATACTGCCACGAGTGTGCAGGGACTAAGTTTTGCACGGGCACTGCTAGTGTTTGGTGTTGATCTTACATCAAGCAGTTGAATTGACGGGTCATATCTCAGAACTGTGGCATAATTTTTTTTTAAAGATTTATTTTTATTTCCTGTGTATAGGTAGTTGTTTTGGCTCCATGCTTGTCTGTGGACTGCATCATGCATTGCTCATGAAGGCCAGAAGAGGGCGTCGGATTCCCTCCTTGATCTACTGATGGGTGTGAGCTGCTTTGTGGGTGGTGGGAATTGAACCTGCGTCCTTTGCAAGAATAGTAAGTGCCCCTAGCTGATGAGCCATCCCTCCAGCTCCTCAGCTCTGCTTAGTCAGCCCAAGTTTTGTTTACAATTTTAAATTAGTGTCTCATGACTTTTAAAATAAATGGTCACAGCGCTGGAGAGGTGGCTCAGTGGTTAAGAGCACTGACTGCTCTTCCAGAGGTTCTGAGTTCAATTCCCACCAACCACATGGTGGCTCAAAACTCTGTAATGAGATCAGATGCCCTCTTCTGGTGTGTCTGAAGAGAGCAATGGTGTACTCATATACATAAAATAATAAATACATAAAATAAAATACATAAAAATGATCACAAATCAGGTGAAGGATCATCTCAGAGATTGCAAGGTGTGGGCAGGGCCTGCGCTCCCTGAGAGGCCCCAGCTCTCTCAGTTCCTGGTGGCACCTGGTGTCTCCACTGCTGCTGTGTCACTCCAGCCTCCTTCCTTGTACTTAGACATCTTCTCCTGAGTGATTTCCTCTCACATGGCCTCTGCGTGTGTCTGTAACTATCTCTGTGTCTGTATTTCCACTTCTTATGGGAACACCATTTACCGGACCAGACGACCCCACTATCCTTATCATGACTGGATTGCTGCTGCTAAAACACTCTTTCTAAATAAGCTTCTATCCCAAGATCTGGAGAGAGACTTTGGCATAGCCTTTTGAGGGGAGGCCCCCCTCCATCCCGTATGTCAGAAGCATCAGCCTGTCTGGCACTTTGCCGAGAGAACTGGCTGCCTAGAGCAGCCTTCCCTCTCCTCCACAGGGATGCTTAGATCTGAGCACATGAGGGGCAGTTCTACACAGCCATCCGTCTGTCTATCTGCCCACCCAACACCACGATGAACAGGGTGAGCCATCAGAGTCAGAAGAGTGGCTTCTCTCCGTCCCAGCCACGTCGTACATAAAGCCAGGAGGCTGTGAAGCAGGTGTTTCTGACAAGGGCTATCTCAAACGTTTCTGCCTGGGTCACAGCCTGCTTACAGGCCACTGACAACCTGACAGTTCTGGAGAGATGCCTCCCACAACAATGGCTCAACCTCAGTGGACGCCCCCCTTCCCCCCCAGTTCCTCCTCATTTCCCCTTTCAGATCAACCCCTCCCCTCTGCCCCCTGGATCTGCCCTTTCACCATGGCATTCAAACTCCCACATGGTGTTCTCCACTCTCCAAGCTTACTCCTCAGAAGCCCTCTAAGTCTCTGTGGTTGTTAGGTTGCTGATAGTGAGAATGCAGAGGCTAGGGGCTGTGGAGATGGCTTAGCCAGTAAGGTGCTGGCCATGGAAACACAAGGAGCTGAGTTCAGATCCCACACGTCTATATAAATGGATGGGTGTGGCTACCCACACCTGTAATTCCAGGACTGGGGAAGTGAAGATGGGATAACTCTTGGGGTTTGCTGGCCAGCTGATCTAGCTGAGTTGGTCGTCTCCAGGTTTAATGAGAAACTTTGTCTCAAAAAATAAGGTAGAAAGTGATAGAGGAACACACTCCATATTGACCTTTGACCTTATACTTGACCAAACAGGTGCATGTCCACCAATACACACACACACACACACACACACACACACACACATACAGAGAGAGAGAGAGAGAGAGAGAGAGAGAGAGAGAGAGAGAGAGATACTAGCATGTCCAGGCAGCTTTTCTTCCATTCTCTGCTTTCTACTCTCCAGCTGTATAGATTTGGCCCTGGCTTCTGGAGAGAGACCTAGTAGTGATGGCCACATAAAAGTCCTGCAAGTGATTTCATCGAAGGCACCCGTCAGCCCAGCTTTGGGACAAGAAGACAAGGAGAGGATGCTGGAGCCCGATGATGGCTAGAACCCGATGTCCAGAACACAAGTTTGGTGCTTGAAGCTCTCCTGAGAGATCAAAGACCCAGGCTCTTCTGAGTCATGTGGGAGAAGGAAGCGCTACTCTAATCATGATGGGATTGAAGGGTTGCCAAATTAAGTCACTCAGTTAATTGCGGCTGTCAATCTCTCTCCTAGGAATGTGTCCAGCCCTAATCTTAGCATTTCCAAGGAGAGAAGGCAGCTGTTGGGGTGGAAGGTGGCACTCTCTTCCATGACAGCTCCTGGTTCCATGACTAATTTTAAATTCTGACTGAGGAAGCAGTGGCTGGCGCTGACACAGCCTACACTGGTACAAGGTCTCCTGTGGTTTGTCTCCCTCGAACACATCAGAAAGGTTTCCCACAAACACTTTCAAAGCCTTGGCAAATCCTTTGGGCCAAAAGATTCTTCTCTTGACATTTGTTTTAGGCGGCATAAGATGGATTATTAACATTCCGTGTTTACTTAAAATTGTTTACATTCATAGACAAGCTTTTCCTCATGGAACACTTTACCAAGTTGGGTGGCCATTGTCAGGTTTTTGCCCTTAGTCTTCACAACAGAATTCCCTGTGGACATCATGAGACAACAGAGATCCAGAAGAAAATTTCCCAGAATCCACAACAGGAGAACCTTGGAATCCCACCAGTGGGATGTTTAGAGTGTCTCCCAGGATCATCATTTTATGCATGTTGTATTTATTTAAGTGCTGTGATTTAGCATTTTTCAGTGGGTCAGCTGTTTGGTTCTGTTGTGTGGGTATTTCCATTTAATTGGAAGATTTCCTTTAGGAAGGAGGGTGGTAGATCTCCAAGTAAGGAAGTTAGACAACTTAGAAGGTTCTCAAGTCCTGCACTGCCCAGTGAGAATTCTGGAATTTTAGTTTCTTTTAAAAAAAAAAAACCCAGAAATATTGTAAGAATATGTTTTTGCTTTAATCTCAGGTGTGGGTTATGGGTTGGACAATCTGTTTCAGATTGTCCACAGCAGCTGATTGTGATTTTTCTCATGTTCTAGCAGGGGTGTGATTTTTTTCCATCTGCAGATAGTTTCCTGAGATTGTGTGCCATTTGGAATTCTGGGGACTTTTCAAGAGGGTATATAAATGCCAGGGCCCTGAGAGGTGAAGGATTGTTTGTGGGTTGTTGGTTGTTGTTGAGGGCTGGTTTGTTTGTTAAGTAGTTGTGCACAAAGACAAAACAAGAAGAAATTAGATGTCCAGACAGCGCAGATCAGACTTGCCCCAGTGAACTTGACATGCCTGATCAGCAGGAAGTAGTCTAAGGATAACATTGCCACCTTAAAGACCCCTGACTTTATTCAGGGATCTCTTTCCTTTCCTCTGTCCTCCCCTCCCCCTATCTAGTGTTAGGAGGTTGAAAGAGTGGAAGAAAAAGGGTAAAGGATGGAAGAAAGAAGAACCCACAAACTAGCCCAGTCCAGCGACACCTCCCCAAGGTTAGACACACGGTGTGTCTTAGTCAGGGTTTCTGTTCCTACACAAACATCATGACCAAGAAGCAAATTGGGGAGGAAAGTGTGTATTGAGCTTACACTTCCACACAGCTGTTCATCACCAAAGGAAGTCAGGACTGGAACTCAAGCAGGTCAGGAAGCAGGAGCTGATGCAGAGGCCATGGAGGCATGTTCCTTACTGGCTTGCTTCCCCTGGCTTGCTCAGTCTGCTGTCTTTTTTTATTTTTTATTTTTATTTTTATTTATTTATTTATTTATTTGTTTGTTTGTTTACTTATTGTTTTTAGAGACAGGGTTTCTCTGTGTAGTCCTGGCTGTCCTGGAACTCACTCTGTAGACCAGGCTGACCTCGAACTCAGAAATCCGCCTGCCTCTGCCTCCCAAGTGCTGGGATTACAGGCATGCTCCATCATGCCCGGCCAGTCTGCTGTCTTATAGAGCCCAAGAATACCAGCCCAGAGGTGGTACCACCCACAAGGGGCCCTCCCCCCTTGATCACCAATTGAGAAAATGCCCCACAGCTGGATCTCATGGAGGCACTTCCCCCAACTCTTTGTGATAACTCCAGCCTGTGTCAGGTTGACACACAAAACCAGCCAGGACACGGTATAAACTTATATGTACTGTTGTGGGGTTAGGGAACTTCAGGGTGGCAGCCTTGAGACCAGTTACCCATACTGCAACGGGTGTCCCAGTGATGCAGCCTTCCGGAGTCATTCATGTTCCTGTAAATAACCCCAAATGCACTCATTGTTTCACCGAGATGCAATTGGATGGATGAATGACTCTTTGCTCTGCTGTGGGTGCCCTCTATGGGTGGATAGACGTTTGTTCATGTCTCCCCATAGAACCCACAACTCACTATCCACGCCCACTTTAGATTACAACAAGCCGGGCAATTACACATGCAGATGCAAAGGGGCATTAGAAAATCTATCATATTTAATTTAGTTAGGGTTAAAAAAAAGCATAAGAACTAAAAACAAAAATAAACTGTGTGCACGTGTGTGTGCATGTGTGTGTGTGTGTGTGTGTGTGTGTGTGCGTGTGTGTGTGTGTATGTGTGTGTGTGCGTGTGTGCGTGCGTGTGTGTGCATGAGCATGTGTATAACATGTGGAGGTCAGAGAACAATGTTCCAGAGTTCATGCTCTTCTTTTTGTGATGTGGGGTCTGGGAATCAAACTTGTTTATTTTTTTATAGTTTAGTGTATTTTAATAGCAAACTTACAGGTACAGCACAGAAGACAGACAACATTAAACACATGTACTTGCATGTAGGACAACTCAGTTAGAGAAGTATAGTGGATGGATGGAATCTACTGTATGATAAAAATGCTACAAACACCATTTAGTTGCCGTCAATAAGAAATTTACTTATTTTTAAAAAATCCAAATACTGGCATTGTCCAGAAAAATTTAACAGGTTTATTTATAATTGTTATAAAGTTGAACTGTTGAAATGTGTTCACTGAAACATTTTGCTTGCATTAATGCTTTACATCTTGCATTTATATTAAAAATTCACGCACAAATGAACGTGGAGAAACTGCCAATACCTGATTCTGTCCCCTATGTTTCCACTTGCAATCATATACTTAGGTACCTTTGACACCATGGGAAAAGATATCTAACATTCAGAACTACTGATAACAGGAAGAAGAGGAAAATTTTTTTTGAGAATGAAACGTTTCCCCTCATAGTGGATTCTTAAGCACGCTCTCTGTGTATGCGGCACGCTAACTGGATATCTTTTGGCATAATTGTTACGTGTTTGGCATGGATAGACAGGTTGGTATCTTCACAAAGGCCGACCAGATACGCCTCACTTGCCTCCTATAAAGCACCAGTAGCTGCACTCTGGAAGTGCAGATCTGTTTTGAAGTCCTGAGCAATTTCTTGCATCAGACACCGAAAGGGGAGCTTGTGAATCAGAAGTTCAGTGGACTTCTGATAGCGCCTGATTTCACGGAGTGCCACAGTACTAGGCCTGTAACGATGACGTTTCTTCAGCACCACACCCAGTAGAGGGCGCTGTCTTGTGAGCGGCTTTTGTAGCTACTTGTTTTCTGGGTGCTTTACCACCGGTGGATTTGCAGGCAGTTGGCTTTGTAGGAGCCATGGTATAGGCACCCCCTTACTTATCCCCCCTTCTCCTTTGGCTGGAGCTCTGCAAGCGAGAGGTGGCGCTGGCGTTAGAGAGCGGCCAGTGAAGGCTGCAAACACAAGCAAACTTGTTTTTTTTTAGCCTTGGCAGCAGGTACATTTTTTTTTTTTTTTACTTCAAAAGCTATTTGGCAGCCCAAGGGAAAAAAAAATTACTCTTTTGTTCTAAATTTAATTATTCTTTTAATCACACAAATGTATGTGGCCCACTGTGATGGTTTGACTCATAAAGACCGTGTGCAGTGAGCAGACTGGGCCCGAACCATTTCCATGTTTCGCTCATCTGCCTTCTGACTGCTAATCCCGTGCGGCTTTCCTCGTATGTGTGACTTGTTTCATCACACGTGTGCTCATGCGCTCGGAGGTGTCTTAGGTGGTGCCAAGGCTCAGTTTACTTTCTTTGTTCATTATATGCTTTATTTATTTCTTTAGGGTGCATACTTTCAGTCTATCCACAACTTCACTGACTCTTTTATTACATAAAATCTTCCATTGAAAATGTAAATGTGGGGAGCTGGAGAGATGGCTCAGAGGTTAAGAGCACTGGCTGCTCTTCCAGGGGACCCTGGCTTAATTCTCAGCAACCATATGGTGGCTCACAACTGTAACTCCAGCTCTAGGAGATCTGATACCCTCACACCAATACACAAAATTTGCATAAAATAAAATGCAAATGTGTCATTTCAGTTGTTGGACATTTCGCCTCCACAGAATTATATTACTGCCTGTTCTCTCTCTCTCTCTCTCTCTCTCTCTCTGTCTCTCTCTCTCTCTCTGTCTTTCTCTGCCTCTCTCTGTCTCTCTTCTCTCTGTGTGTGTCTCTGTCTCTCTCTGTCTCTGTGTCTGTGTCTGTTTCTCTCTCTGTGTCTCTGTCTCTGTTTCTGTCTCTCTGTCTCTCTCTCTGTCTCTCTCTCTGTCTCTCTCTCTGTCTCTCTCTGTCTCTCTCTGTCTCTCTCTCTCTCTCTCTCTCTCTCTCTCTCTCTCTCATGCCTTTCCAGACAGGGCTTCTCTGTGTAGCTCTGGCTGTTCTGGAACTTGCTTTATAGACCAGATTGGCCTTGAACTCAGAGATGCTCCTGTTTATATATGTGTAACATCATGCCCAGTTTGTTTTTTTCTTTTTTTTTAAGACAGGGTCTCACCATGTAGTCTTGGATGGTCTGGAACTTGAGATGTAGACCAAGCTGCCTTCAAATGTACAGAGGTGCCTTCCTTTGTCTCCCAAGTGCTGGGATTAAGGCCTGTGCCACCCCTTCTGACTTGCTTTTATTATTTTTAATTATATCTCTCTCTGTGTGGGCTAGTGCATAAGATAGCTCCTTAAGATTCTGATCATATTTCCATGATGGTGAGTGGTGTTGAACATGCTTCCTGGGTCCCTGCAACCAGTCAGGTCCATTTAAAAACTATACATGTTTGCAAGGTGGTGGTGGCCCACGTCTTTAATCCAAGCACTCAGGAGGCAGAGGCAGGTGAATCTCTGTGAGTTCAAGGCCAGCCTGGTCTACAGAGTGAGTGCCAGGACAGCCAGGGCTACACAGAGAGATTCTCCTTTGAAAAACCAACCAATCAACCAACCAACTAACCAATCAATCATTAAAAAAAAACCTTATATGTTTAAGGTATGTAACAATGTGGAAGATATTTTGAGTTAATTACTGGCCAAAGACAGCTGTACCTCACAATTACTTTTTTATAATTAATTAATTTTTTTACACGTCATGTTTTATTCTCCCCACCCCAGTCCCCAGTCCCCCTCGTGCCTCTTCCACATCCCATACCTCCTCCCTACCCCTGTCTCCACATGGATGTCCCCATTCCTCCACCCCACCTGACCTCTAAACTCCCTGGGGCCTCCAGTCCCTTAAGGATTAGGTGCATCATCTCTGAATAAACACAGACCCAGCAGTCCTCTACTGTATGTGTGTTGGGGGCCTCATATCAGCTGGTGTATGCTGCCTGTTTGGTGGTCCAGTGTTTGAGAGGTCCCGGGGATTCAGATTGCTTGAGGCTGCTGGTCCTCCTACAGGGTCACCCTCCTCCTCAGTTTCTTTCAGCTTTCCCTAATCCAACAACAGGGGTCAGCTGCTTCTGTCCATTGGTTGGGTGCAAATATCTGCATCTGATTCTTTCAGCTGCTTGTTGGGTCCTCCGGAGTGTAGTTATGATAGGTCCCTTTTTGTGAGTGCTCCATAGCCTCAGTAATAGAGTCAGAC
Source organism: Apodemus agrarius (assembly GCA_964023405.1). Lineage (NCBI taxonomy): Eukaryota > Metazoa > Chordata > Mammalia > Rodentia > Muridae > Apodemus > Apodemus agrarius. The sequence continues at coordinate 44,122,910 of OZ030015.1, read as the reverse complement.
CTTGGGATCGCTCCTTGAGCTGGATTCTACTTTGGGCCTGTCACTGGACCTTCTTTTCCTCAGGCTCCTCTCCATTTCCATCCCTGTAATTCCTTCAGGCAGGAACAATTATGGGTCAGAGTTGTGACTGTGGGATGGCCCCCTCTCCCTCATTTGATGCCCACATCCAGCAGGATGGATGACAGGGCCTCACTATTACTTTTGTGTGTGTGTGGTGAGGACATGAAAGATCCAATTGCTTAAGTAAGTAGGAGTGCCGTAGAAAAGGCCTTACCTTATTGCTGTTGAGTGGAAGTCCTTACCCATGGAGGACATTAGCTCCTTAGGAGATGCATGATGTATAAAATCTTTGCTGTTGTCTGTCTGCACTGCTCTTTTCTGCAGTGCCACACATGGCTTTAGTTAGGTGCGTGGGTAAGCACCTATGACCTTGTAGCACAGTGTGACTATGATATGTTTTTCCTTAAAGTTGGGTAAGAATCCAGATACAAAATGTTCCCACCCACATGCACAGAGACAGTTCTGTGAAGGGCAGACGAGGTCATTTGCTTGGCTCTGGTCATTATTCTCAGAACAACACTTTATTTATCCATCAGTTGGGGATTGGTGGTAGAGTTGCTTGTTTAGAACATATATATATATATATATATATATATATATATATATATATATACATATATATATATACACACACACACATACACACATATGTATATATATGTATATTTACGTACATATGTATATATGTATATATATAATTTTCTAATTATACATCAATAAATCCAGTGAGGAAGCCGGGTGTGGTGGCGCACGCCTGTAATCCCAGCACTTGGGAGGCAGAGGCAGGAGGATTTCTGAGTTTGAGGCCAGCCTGGTCTACAGAGTGAGTTCCAGGACAGCCAGAGCTACACAGAGAAACCCTGTCTCGAAAACCAAAACCAAAAAAAAAAAAAAAAAAAAAAAAAATCCAATGAGGAAAGACCCAGCAGTTCAATAAAGACCTCTCCTACCAAATTTTGTCTGGTGAGTTGTCCTTGAATATTTTGCTTTTGTGTTCCACCCCCAGAGAAATCCTAATTACTTTTTTTTCTTTAAAAATACCGTTAGGATTTATTTGTATTTTATATATTTCCCCACTGATATGGTTTTCACCCAGGAGTGACAAGACATTGAGTGCATTAGTATTAGTTTTTAACTAAATCCCGGCATGGGGTTGCTTCCCCGCTCGATGGTTTATGTTCCTGAATGAAAGGCACACACAGCCATTGTATTTAATTGGCTGCTCTTGACCCCATGGACTTGACCTCTGGGCCGTGTTCTCTTGGCCCCTTTGCATGGCCGCTCTGCTTCTCTCTCCTGCATATTCCTCAGGTATGGTGTCTCTTCTCCTTCTCCTTCCTCCCTGGTCCCAAGCCCAGGAATCCTAAATCCTGCCTCTGTCTCTCCTCCCCAGCTATTAACTGCTGGCATTTTACCAATCAGAATTAACTGGGGCAGGTTCCCAGAAGCTACATGCAGACCATCTTTTGCAGTTTTGGGGATCCACTTAGCATTACAATACAAGCAGCTGCAAGTACACATCTCCTTTGGCCCCAGGGCTGGTCCTCATTTTTCTCAGGAGACACTGGCTTAACCTTGGTCAGCTGTATACAGGTAGCACTGTTCCGTGGGAATATATACTAAGAGTCTGGTCTGAAAGGGCATTGGTAGGTAAATGTGTGATTCTGGGAATTTGCTTCCTGTGTTAGGAACATACGTTTGCCAGGTGCCTGTCATTCACAAGGCAGCCAAGCATTGGAAAGCTTCCCAAATAAAGCATCCAGAATGGAATTGAACATGAGCCTCTCCAGAGTATGCAACTTCTTCACAGACATCGGCCTTGTTCATATGTTCATATAAGACTTATGTATAGAGCCATGTGTGGTGGCCCACTCCTTTCATTCCAGAACTTAGGAGGCAGGGGCAGGAGAATCTCTGTGAGTTCCAGGCCAGCCTGATGGACAAATCAAGTGCCAGGACAGCCAAGGTTGTGATACGGAGAAACCCTGTCTCAAAAAACCAAACCAAACCAGACCAGACCAAACCAAAGTAGACCAGATCAAACCAGACCAGACCAGACCAGACCACGCCAGGCCAGGCCAGGCCAGGCCAGGCCAGGCCAGGCCAGACCAGACCAGACCAGACCAAACCAAACCAGACCAAACCAAACCCAACCAAACTAGACCAGACCAGACCAAACCAGACCAGACCAGACCAGACCAGACCAGACCAGACCAGACCAGACCAGACCAGACCAGACCAAACCAAACCAAACCAAACCAGACCAGACCAAGAGAAAAGACATTTACTGAAAGTGTTCCAGAAACTGTGGAGATAAGTTTGATTTGTTTCTTCTAAATTTCTTTTCTTTTCTTTTTTTTTAAATGGGAAGCTTTTCGAAGATTTATTTATTTATTTTATGTATATGAGTACACTGTAGCTGTCTTCAGACATACCAGATGAGGTCATTGGATCCCATTACAGATGGTTATAAGTGGTGGTTGCTGGGAATTGAACTCGGGACCTTTAGGAAGAGCAGTCAGTGCTCTTAACCACTAAGCCATCTCTCCACCCACCCTAAACTTATTTTTTTTACCCCACTTTTACTTTGCCAAGGTGTAGCTCATAAGGATCACATGCCTTTCAGGGATGGCATGGGATGAGTTGGTGTGTCTACACACCAAGGAAGAATTCCTGGTCAGGCTAGTGAGCACACCCACCACCTTCCCCACTCTGTGATGGCGCTTCAGGGGTGCTTTCTGCAAGCTGAAGCAGACCCGAGGCGCAGTCTCACTGACGTGGACACTGGCCTGTGGAGGGAGTCACAGAATTTACTCATCCTTTTATCTTTTGCATCCTTTGGTCTGTGTCTCCTCATTTTCTTAAAATGATAGAAATGGCTCCATTGATATTCCAGCCGAGGCTTCCCTGGGGACATAGCCCGACGAATAGAGATTAGTCTGAGAGGCTTCTGCACACCTGTGTGGGCTGTAGCACTAATCATAGTCGCCAAGGAATGGAAACAACCCAAGGGCTCACCAACTGGCCAGTGGGTATAAACTGTAGGGTGTTGTCATTTGATATCCTCAGGGCATTTGTGCCAGGATGCCCTGCCCCTACCCCGCTGATGCCAAAATCCACAAATGTTCAAGTCTCGGATTCAAAATGGCATAGGGATTGCACAGAACGTCCGTATGGCCTCACATTCCTAGTCCTCAGGCCTCAGCCTCCCAGTGCTGGGAATATAGTTTTGAGTCACTATAGCCAGCTTCTCTAATACTTTAGTTCATCTCTAGCTGGCTGGTAATACCTAATACAATGTAAAAGCTGTTTAAATAGCTGTCTGCTCTTTTCCCCCCCTAGGAATTAATAACAAAAACAGTTCATACATATTCAAGAGAGAATCCTTTAAATTTGTTTTTGAGACAGTCTCACTGTGTAGCCTTGGCAGACCTGGGACTTGCTGTGTAGAGTAGGCTGACCACAAACACATAGAAATCTAACCTCCTCTGCCTTATGCGTGCTGAGATTAAAGATGTGTGTCACCACGGCTAGCTTTTTTGAATATTTTAAATCTGAGTGTATCCAATTGAGTCTGAGGATGAGGAGTCCAAATATTAAATTGATGTTAAACATTCACAGAGTGGAATTCTACTCTACCTAAGACACAATCCCTGTTATTATCAAGTGCATGGAGGCCACAGAAGGACAGGTGCTGATTTATCACTCAAATGTGAAATAAATAAATTGCCAAGAGGCAGTGTAGGTGCTGGCGACTGGCCAAGGGGAAAGGCGAGAGCCGGCGAGGGAGGGTGGATTTGGGTTTTGCATGAGTGTCAGATTCAGTGTGTGTGACTGTGTCCCTGCTGGGGTAGAGGAGTGGCCAGGCTCCTGAGAAGACAGACAGCAACAGAGAGATACACAGCAAGAGAAGTGACCCACATCCTGAGGACACAGGAGAGGTACCAGGCACTCCAAGTGCTAGCTTCCAGGCAGGAAAAGGGAAGGGCAGGTCCTCTTTCAGATAGTTTCAGATAGACTGTCTGGAAGCACATCCCGCTCGATCGGTCCGCTTGGAATGTGGGAGAGGGGGTCAGGGCTGCAGAGAGGAGGAGTTACAGAGAGAGGAGTGGGAAGACAGAGTCGGAGGGGGAGGAGCCATTTAAGAGAAGGAGGAAGAACTGTATAGAACAGGGAGTCCAGGCCTTGTGGAGACCCATGGTCGTGATCCTGTGTGTCTCCAGCCTCTCTGCTTTTGTCCTATAGGATGTGTGCCCCAGAGCCCTGTATTTGTCACCACCCCTTCCGGTCCACATGCGCCCCTCAGTGTGTGTGTGCCCACCAAGGGGAGGGCTTTTACTCTTAGGGCCTTTCCCATGCCCGCTGTCTGGGGCACATAAACAGGTGCTTCGGCTTCCCGGTGGCCATACTCCCTTCAGTTCCATCAATGAGCCTCCCTCCTTAGACACATCCCTGCTGTGAGACTCCCTGGGAGTGTGTGGGAATTGGTGTCTGTGGGTGTGGAGTCAGAATCTGCTTTTCCATTGCAGTCCATGATGACAAGAGAGATTCAGGGAACGGCCCTTTGGTCAAAAGACTCAAGCAAGGAATGGGGACCGATCCTGGGCTGAGTGCCAAGTCCCCTGGCCTCGGATGTATGGACAATACCCAAGGCTGCATGGGCCAATCTTAGGAAGATTAGACTCAGATCCAGGTGAGGGGACAGAAAACCCAGCCATGGTGGTATTTCATGGATGAGCCAGGGCAATAACGGTGAGGACCACCAAGAGACCAGGGCTGTGCTGGACATAAAGAGGACCTGGGCCTGATATCATGTGCTTGAAATCACAGCCCTCAAGAGGCTGAGGCAGGAGGACCTCGAGCTTAAGGCCAGCCCAGGCTATAAAACAAGACCCCAAACAAAAGAGGATCCTAGTTTTCCCAAGAGGACCTGGAGGCAGCCAGGGAGCCTGGATGTGTCCCCTCCTTTGCCGTGCGTGGCTTGGGAGGGCATGAGTCACGCATGCCTCCATGTACGCTGAGGTCTCCATACCCATGCACACGCAGGTGGACTAACACCTGTGCAGACACCGATGCTCACACACCACACACCTATACCCATAAGGGCCCTTATTTGTGTAACAACCATCAGGATCTTGCTCCTGGGACTGGTACCTTCCATTTCTTTCTTTCCTTATTGAGATCAGGTAATATCTCCTTTAAAATGCACATGCTAGAGCCCCGCCCCCCATAGCACTGATGTTAGGGGGTGGGACTTTTGGGGAAGATAATGAGTCCATAAGAAAGGTAGAATGGATATACTTAAACAGGGACCCCAAGAGTCCCTTGCCCCCTCTGCCAGGCAGGCACTGGGGATACTAGTTAGAAGAGGGTCCTTACCACAGGACACGGAACCCTGGCCTTGTTTTCAGAATAGGGGGAGACAGGCGGTAAGAAGCTGCTCCCAGCTGACTACGTCCAGCAGTCTCTTCCTCTGGATCCCACGGCCCTGGCAACTAGTTAGAGGGTATGTGAGCCTCAGAAGACAAGTTTTGACCCTCCCCATTCCCCACGTCTTTAGATGGGGCCTGCAGGGAGAACTGTATACCTCCCTCACTTCCGGCTCCCCAAGGTTCTCACCAGCCCCACCGCAGGCTTCCCTGCTGCCACCCATCTTCTCCCTAGGCGGGAGATGCGTCTGCACGATGTCCGCATCTGTTCCTGGGTTTGAGGGACTCGGCAGTCCTGCTCCAGACATGAAACAGCAGGCACTGCCAAAGTCCACAGTGGAAGGAGGGACAGGCCTGCCCGAGGCACGAAGCAGCAGGCAGAGCCAGTGCCCAGCTCTACCCCAGCGGCAGACCCCTTGACCCTAGTTTGGTTGGTTCTTATTAGGGTTCCATTCTCATTTAAAGCCACCACAGATCCTGAGCACGGCACAGGGACCAAGGTTGCCTGGGTCATAAGTGTGGACAGGGCAGGGTAAGTATGAATCAGGGATCGGTGTATATTGCTCCTGGCTGTCCCCTTACTGCTGGGACCTGGGAGGGCCAGGTGGGGAGCAGAGCAGGTTGCCCTAGTTCCTTGGAGTAAACTTGACCCTCAATCCTTCTTAGGGCAGACTTGGGTTCATCCCAGTCTTTATATATGTCAGGGTTTTCTTAGGTGCCCGTGGGTTCCTTTAAAGTGCTCCTGAGTCTTTGGATTGGCTGTGTTAGGCTGATTCTAGACCCCCATGTGGTCCTGTGACCCCTTAGATGTAGTCCTGGTTCCAAGTGGTTGTCCTGGGTCCCCTGGATGGTCAGTGCCAAGTCTTTAAGACTGCTGACTGGACCCTCTTGGCACCATCCTGGGACCATAGGATCTTGCCCCACCAGCACTCCAGGATGCTGGTCTGAGGAAAGCTGGGCCAGCTGCCCCTCTCCCCACCACCCTCATCACAGTGGGAAAGACACAGGCGTCTTCCTGCTCCTGACCACCTGCCCTTTGCCTCCTTGGGATTGAGGGTGAAACTGAATCCTGGACAGTGACACCAGGGCTATTTTGGAGCTAGGCTGGGCTGGGCTGACCAGAACGGGGGTGGGACAGGGGCGGGGCCCAGCCTTCTTCAGCTGACAGCGTTTGCCTGTCCTTTCGTCCCTGTCCAGTCTGAGGACCGGCTGGAGTGTGGGCTGCTGGGTGGGAACCACGTCGTCCTGGGCCCCAGGAAGGAGGCAGACCCAGCAGCCCCCAACTCACCATCTGTGCCCCTTGCCTGGGTGCTGCCCCAACCCCTGGTAGACACAGGTGAGGAAGCAGAGCTGCCCTGAGGGCCATCTTTCGTACCTGGAGGTCAGATGGGCTGAAGGTCATGGTGTTCTGTGGAACTTGGGGACTTTAGGGGTTCAGTTATCCTGGGCCTCTCCCTGAGAAGAGAGTGGGCTAGACGCCAGATCTGGGCCCTTCTGTGACTCTGAGTTGAGATCTCAGAATGGGAAGGGGCAGTTTGCCCAGAGGGGTCTGGGAGGGCTGTGGCTGGCACTGTGCAACCACTGCCTGGCTGGGTTACCCCTTAGTCTCCCTACTGCCTGGGGGTCTGGTGTCCCTGCCCCCAGCTCTTCCGAGATGGATGTCCGCTGACAGCTGGGGCTATTTTGGGCCTGTTGGCTCAGTGGAGGGGACAGCCAGAGGGGCACTGACACTTGACTCCAGGAAAGAATTTCCCGGGGAGCGGGGGAAGTCACAGGCCTGGGGTCTAAGGTGAGGCTGAGCTCAGGGGTTGCCCTTGGAAATTTATTCTAGAAGGGCATGGGGGCCACAGACCTGCGCTCTTGGAGTGGTGTGGAGGAGAGGGAGGGCCAACGAGATGGAGGAGAGGGAGAGGGTAGCCTCTGCAAAGGATTGAATAGTGACAAGGACATCAGGCCCCAGGCTAGCTAGGCCCAGTCTGGGTGTCACCTCCCACTGGGTTCATCCAGAAAACGGGTCCACCCTGCAAGAAGCGGAATAGCCACGCTCTGTTAATGTGGTGGAGGGCGTGTGTTACGGTGTGGCCAGTTGCATGAACCATCTTAGGCAGTAGAGGAATCCAAGTCACCTGCTGGGGTGAGGAAGGGGTGAGGAAGAGCTGACTTCCTAGGAGAAGCTCCTCTGAGAGGCTGGGCATGACCACCTGGACCCCTCTGCTTGGGAGATGCTACCTCCAGCCCAAACCAGGCAAGAGGAGGGGCCTCCCTGGGGATAGATGTCCTGGAAGCATCTGTCACACTCTGGTTTCCTCATCTGTAGGAAAGAGAACAGATTCCCCAGTGCTGGGAGTCCCTCTCTGGCCTCAGACCTGCTTGGCAGGGTGATCGAGGGGCTCTGAGGCTGTCATCTGGACCCATGAACAGTGACCAGTGACTTGGTGTGCAACTGACTGGTAACATAGTTGTAGAGGGGATAGGGTCCTTGAACAGACAGTGAGACCCAGGGACAGCATCTGTGAAGGCCTAGGAAGACTCTGAAATCTCCAGTCCAGGGCCTGTGGACCTGCTGAGGCTGGGTCCAGCTCCCTTTAAATATGTGTGTGGCAGGCTGTTTGCACACTCTTGTTCATGCGTCTCCGGCTGGGCCACTGCAGGCTATGCATAGGATGGAGGGCAGAGCCATAAGGCACCCTGCCTTGCTTCTGGGGACCTATAGACTTGAGCAGGGAGCTCTCACTCAAGGCCCCTGAAAGCTGACGCCAAGGCAGACCTTCTACGGAACAGATGCTGAAAGGCAGTCCCAGGGGCTGAGCTTGGGCCCCAGTGGGTGCTGCCTGACAGCCCTATCCTAACCCTAAGACATGGGGCCTGTTTGTGGGTGGGGGACAGAGGTGCTGACTGGACAGTGAGTCAGCAAACCGGCCAGTGCTGCCCAGCCCTGGTCCAGGGTCAGTCTCCTGGAAGAGGATTAGGGGATTAGCTACCTGAATCATAGGACCGGGAGCTGGAGGGTCAGGGAGAACAACCCATTGACTGGCTGGTCCCACGTCAGGCAGCCCAGGCTGAGCGGCTGGAGGCTGTGTCAAGGCAGAGCAGATGCAGGGGCTGGGGTCTCTGCACTGGGGTAACCATGACTGCCAGAGGCGGAGGAAGTTAGCTTGTCGAGTCGGCCGCAGTGGCCACTGTTCTTCTATGAGAGCTGGGGTTGGCGGGTAATTTCACCCACTCACTGGATCCGTGAGTGGCAGCTTGGCTGGGGCTAACTAAGTCTTGATTGGGCAGAGGCCAGCCTTATTTGGGTGCTGATGATTCCTAGGAGTACTGAGGCATGCAATTGCATTCTTGCAGGGGGGAAGGGGGGCGTCGTCCAAGTTGGCAAGACCAAGCTAAGGACTGAATAGTGGTGACAAGGCCATCAGGCCCCAGGCTAGCTAGGCCCAGCTGGTCCCCACCTCTTGTAGAGAGAATCGGGCTGTACTGGCCCCCGTCTATAGGGACCCTCCTGCCGCTCACTGGCTACAGCGCTCCGACACCCTGCTCTTACCTGGGGCCAGATTTTCCGGGAGGATTGGCAGTGTGAGGGCAGGCAGGTGTTCGTGGGTTATCTGCACCCCTTTGTGCAGTGAGTGAGGACCCCTTGGTTAGCATGAGCCCCACTTCAGGTGAGGTTGACTGCTCCTCTCCTGTTGGCTGGAGAACATGTCCCCTTGGGAGTCAGGAGGACTTCCTGGTTTGGAACTTAAGGGACATAACTTTGGGCCATAGACTGGAGTTGGGCATAGAGTGGAGGCATATCAAAGTAATTGAAAGATCCCAGACATTCAAGCCACAGAAAGGGGCCAATCTGAACTGCTGGACTTTAGAGCCACTAGAGTGGGTTGGGGGTGGAGGAGAAAAGGAGATCTGGTGAGGAGGCAGCCCATGTGGAGGCTTCCATTTGGTTAAATTGGCCTCTCCCGGTAACACTGGACGAGGAGGAAGAGGGTAGACTGTGGTACAGGCGACTGGCTCATCTCAACACCATCATGACCATCATCTCTGCCTTTTGTAGTCCCCCAACCCTGCTGCATCATGGACCACTCCTTCAGTGGAGCACCCCGCTTCCTGACACGTCCAAAGGCCTTTGTGGTATCTGTTGGCAAGGATGCCACGCTGAGCTGCCAGATCGTGGGCAACCCCACGCCACACGTGAGCTGGGAGAAGGACCGGCAGCCAGTGGAGGCAGGAGCACGCTTCCGCCTGGCCCAGGACGGGGATGTGTACCGCCTCACCATCCTCGATCTGGCGCTAGGTGACAGCGGGCAGTATGTGTGTCGCGCGAGGAACGCCATAGGGGAGGCCTTCGCCGCCGTAGGCCTGCGAGTGGACTCGGAGGGCACGTGTGCCGAGCAGGCGCCCCACTTTCTGCTGCGGCCCACGTCCATTCGCGTGCGCGAGGGCGCAGACGCCACCTTCCGGTGTCGCGTTGGCGGCTCACCCCAACCTGCTGTGAGCTGGTCCAAAGATGGGAGGCGCCTGGGCGCGCCCGATGCCCCCCATGTGCGCGTGGAAGAGCACGGCGAGGCGAGCGCGCTTCGCATCCGGTCCGCAAGGCCTCGCGATGGCGGCACCTACGAAGTCCGAGCAGAGAACCCGCTGGGCTCCGCCAGCGCTGCGGCCGCTCTCGTGGTGGATCCGGACACCGAGGTTGCGGGTCCACCCGGAACCTCCACCGCCACGCTCCTGGCGCATCTGCAGCAGCGGCGCGAGGCCATGCGCGCAGAGGGCGTTCCCCCGTCTCCACCCGGCGCTGGCACGCGCACCTGCACGGTGACCGAAGGCAAACACGCGCGCCTCAGCTGCTTCGTGACCGGGGAGCCCAAGCCCGAGACAGTGTGGAAGAAGGACGGGCAGCTGGTGACCGAGGGCCGGCGACACGTAGTGTATGAGGACGAGCAAGAGAACTTCGTCCTTAAGATTCTTTTCTGCAAGCAGTCCGACCGCGGCCTCTACACCTGCACAGCGTCCAACCTCGTGGGCCAGACCTACAGCTCGGTGCTGGTGGTCGTGAGAGGTGAGCGAGCTTGCAGCCCCGCACATGCGCACGGCGGAAGCTCTTTCCGGACAAACTCCTCTCCCCGCACCTCGTCCTTCCTCTTGAACACCAGTTGCGTTTCCAGGAGATAACCTGGTGCAGCGATCTGCTAAGGCCGGGTGGCTACAGCCTGAGGCGGAGGTCCGAGTAGCTCTCCTTCCTCAAATACACGGCCGATGATGGCCTCTGGCCTGAACCACCATAGTCCCAGTCACTACCCCTACACCCCTCCCTGCACACCCCTGCCTCACCCAGTGCCTGCTAGTGTTTCTTCTGTGTTCTTCTTTCTCCTCTTACTCTTCACTCTCCCATCAGCTCACCTATTCGACCATGTCCCTTCTTCATTTATGGTCCCTTGGTCCGTTGAGGACATCTCTTCTCCCCCACTCCCCCTCCCACCCCTGCCGGCCAACTTCGATGGTCCACGCCTATGTCCCGGACGCCTCCCTTGCCTCTTTCTCTCTGTTAGTGTCAGGTTCCCTGCTCTCATTCCTCACCACCTACTCTGCTGGCTTGCCTTGTCCCCGGCCCTGCTCCTATCGGAGCCCCGCCATTGGCTCCTCTCTCACACTGCCCCCTCCCGCAGAGCCGGCAGTGCCCTTCAAGAAGCGGCTGCAGGACCTGGAGGTGCGGGAGAAAGAGTCTGCCACATTCCAGTGCGAGGTGGCCCAGCCAGCCACCGAGGCGGCGTGGTTCAAGGAAGAGACACGGCTATGGGCCAGCGCCAAGTACGACATCGAGGAGGAGGGCACCGAGCGCCGGCTGACCGTGCGCAACGTCTCGGCAGACGACGACGCGGTGTACATCTGCGAGACCACAGAGGGCAGCCGCACCGTGGCGGAGCTCTCGGTTCAAGGCAGGCGGGCGGGGCGGGGCTAGGGAGGGCGGGGCTGGGCGGGGCGAGGAGTGCAAACAAGTCTGGGTGTAGAGGCTGCAGGCCTCTCACCCAAGGGGTACTGATGAGTGTGGGCAAGAAGGTAGATGAAAGGGGCTGAATTGAGAGGGACAGGGCAGACGGGCTAGGATAAGGGGCAGGGCAGGGGGTATCTGGGATGTGGGGTGGGGGTGGAGTCGAGTAGAGTGATGGATCAGGTTGACAAGAGGGTGCCCTCCGGAATTGGAGGAAAAAATAGGTTGGGGTACAGCTGGTGGGGCAGATAGGGAAGAGGGCAGAGCGCACAGTGGTGGTGAGTCAGTAGGTGGGGAGGTTCTAGGGCATGGGGGTGTGTAGTGGTGTGGGGCTGGGGAGAGTTGAGCCTGGCAGCGCTTAGAGGGAGGCTAGGATTAGGGTTAAGCCTGGTTCTGGGGGCTGGAGAGATGGCTCAGCGGTTAAGAGCACTGACTGCTCTTCCGAAGGCCCTGAGTTCAAATCTCAGTAACCACATGATGGCTCACAACCATCCGTAGTGAGATCTGATGCCCTCTTCTGGGGTGCTGAAGACAGCTACAGTGTGCTAACATAATAAATAAATCATTTAAAAAAAAAAAAAAAGGTCTGGTTCTGGACAGGCAAGGGACCAGAAGGTTGGGCAGATGCGTATGAGTGTGTGTGTGTGTGTGTGTGTGTGTGTAAGAGTGAAGCAGGCAGGAGGATGGGGCTGGATACATAGGTGGGTTGGAGTAGGGGGTGCACAAAAGGAGTATGGGGTACACACGGGGCTTGTCTTACCATCTTGGCAATCTTCCCACTCTAGGGAACTTGACCAGAAAGCTGCCTCGGAAGACAGCAGTGCGCACTGGAGACACAGCCATCTTTTGGGTGGAGCTGGCTGTCCCCGAAGGCCCCGTCCAGTGGCTACGGAACCAGGAGGAGATGGTGGCAGGGGGCCGGGTTGCCATCACTGCAGAAGGCACGTGCCACACACTCACCATCTTCCAGTGCACCTTGGAGGACATGGGTGAGGTGGCCTTTGTGTCTGGTGGCTGCCGGACGACCACCCAGTTCTGTGTGTCAGGTAAGGGTTGGAAGGATGGCCTTTGGGTGGCCTTCCCTGCACACAGCTGCTCTTCTGTCCCCCCCCCCCCATGCTGTAGGCTTCCCTTACCAGTGGTGGTTCAAGGGTGGCAGAAAATTGTGGTCGTGTGTCTTCCACTCCCAGTTCCTCTCTTGAGGAGGGAACTTCCCACCCTGACTGGGTGCCAGCAGGTCTGGAGAAAGGCTTCTGGGCCCACTGACGGTGGCTGGTACCATCCCATCCACCAGAGCAGTGCCCAGGCTCCATCAGTCATTCACTTTCGGGTGACCCCAGGCTGGGGGGGAGGGAGCACTCAGTGGGTGAGCTCGACCTGTTTTCCACACAGCGCCCAGGAGGCCACCCCTGTACCCTCCTGCGAACCCTGTCGTAAAGGCCAAGACTGAGAGTTCTGTGACCCTCAGTTGGTCCCCACCGCCCCATGGCGACCGGCCCGTCACTATTGATGGTTATGTGGTGGAGAAGAGGAGGCTGGGTGCCTATGCCTGGAGCAGGTGTCATGAAACTGAATGGCTGCCCACGACGGAGTTTACTGTCACCGGTGTGGCTGAGGAAGGGGACTTCCAGTTCCGGGTGTCAGCCATTAATCACTTTGGCCAGAGTCCTTACTTTGAGTTTCCAGGGACCATGCACTTGGGTGAGTGAGACCATTTAGTAACATCACAGGAGGCTGACACTTGCCCTTGAGTTATCTACCCCCCCCCGCCCCCAAAGCATGATTCTGCTTCCAGGAGAGCCAGGATGATCTTCAGGGGACTTTCTGTGTGGGTTGGGAGATGTTGGAGCCTCCTAAGATGTTGGGCATCCTAAGTCAGAACCCAGGTCCTGTGGACCCTGACTCTGTTCAGCAGACTCAGGGAACTGGGCTTCAGCTGCTCCGTCCGTGTGGGCACAGGGAAGAGGAGGGGCAGCTTAAAGACTGTGCTCTCCTCTGTCTCCAACTCTCCCCTTGATGCTGCTCACCCTGCAGTCCCCGTGTTGGCTGTAAAGACACCTCTGAAGGCAGTGGAGGCAGTGGAGGGCGGCGAGGTCACTTTCTCCGTGGACCTCACGGTGGCCTCTTCCGGCGAGTGGTTCCTGGATGGAGAGGCCTTGCGAGCGAGCAGTATATACGTGATCCGCCGTGACCGCACCTGGCACATGCTCACCATCAGAGAGGTGCCCGCCAGATTGCACGGGGCTCAGCTGAAGTTTGTGGCTAACGGCATTGAAACCAGCATCCAAATGGTGGTCCGAGGTAGGCCCGAGTCCCAGAATCCCATTTTTACTTATTTATTTTTTTCTGCAGTGTGGTGATGGGCAGGATAGTCTCTAGAGAAGGCTTGTCTGGAGACCATGTGATAAAGGGGGCTTGGGGCTGTTTATCCCATGCTGGCAGTTGAGGCTGGGTTCGTGTGTCTGTGTGTGTGTGTGTGTGTGTGTGTGTGTGTGTGTGTGTCTGTGTGTGTCTCTGTGTGTCTCTGTGTGTATGTCTCTCTATGTGTGTGTGTGTGTGTGTGTGTGTGTGTCTGTGTGTGTCTGTGTGTGTCTGTGTGTGTCTTTGTGTGTGTGTGTGTGTGTCTGTGTGTCTGTGTAAGATGCCTTGTGGTTGGACCACATCTCTTTTCTCATTCTCTCTTCTATCTCTCTATCTCCTCTCTGTCTGCCTGTTTCTCTCACCCCCATATTACTCTCCCTGCTCTGACTCTCCCCATGCTTTCCGTCTTTTTACGGGCACCTGGTGTTCGCCTGTCACTTCCCGTCCTCATTCCTCTCATGTCCTCCCCCCCCCTTCTCTTGCCTCCCACTGACTTACTTTCCATGGCTGCCTCTTTGCTTCCAACCCACCCGTTTTCCTGGGTCTCTTCCCTGTCACCTCTCGTTCTCTACCCTATCCCCTCTCCTCTCTTCCACCGCCTACGGCTCCTTTCTTTCGTCCACCGTCTGGTGGTCTCTTTCTCCCTGTTTAAACCGTCTCTGGCCTGTAGCGGCCCTGGGGCTGCCCAGCAGCAAGCTTCCTGCGGTGACTGCCCGCGAGGTGCTGGCCCACTTGCACGAGGAGGCACAGCTGCTGGCCGAGCTGTCCGACCAGGCTGCCACCGTGACCTGGCTGAAGGATGGCCGTGAGCTGTCCCTAGGGCCCAAGTATGAGATGCAGGTGTCGGCCGGGAGGCGAGCGCTGCTGGTGCGGGACGTGGCGCAGGATGACGCCGGCCTCTATGAGTGTGTCAGTCGTGGGAGCCGCATTGCTTACCAGCTATTGGTACAAGGTGAGTGCAGGTGGGCAGTGGGGCTGGCATCGTGTCCTTGTGCTGTGCTGCGGTTCCGGATGTGTATTCTCTGTCCCGTAGCTCCAGGCATGCTGTTTTCTGAAGTGTGTGTGTGTGTGTGTGTGTGTGTGTGTGTATATGAACATATGTGCACATGTGTGTACCTCTGTGTGTGTACACATGCGTATGTGCACATATGTGTGTGCATATTTGCATACATGTGTTGTGTGTGTGCCTCTGTGTGTGTTTGTGTGTTTGTGTGTGTTTTAGTGGTGGTGGGTAGCTCAGTTCTATAGGAAGAAGGAATTCCTAGCTGTGGTTGGAACCTCTGGTCTGGGCGAGCATCAGCATCCGGTGTGGTCTAAGCCTGGGCACCTGCATCTCTACCATGTAGGCTTCACAGCTTTCCTCACAGACGTAACAGACAGCTATATGGATACTGTGCCTGGGGCCCAGCGGGACCTCAGGGACACGTGTGCAAGTGTGCTGGGGTTCCTCCTGCTACTGCAAGACGCTTGGGTTCCTCCTGCTACTGCTCCTCGCAGTATGACATGTGGGTGTGGCATTGGTTGGAGGCAGCTTCGGACAGCAGGCAGGGACAGGTACCTCCTCCTGCTCCCAGCTCTGGCAGAGATGCATACCACCCTTCAGAGGACTGGGGTTCCTCACTCTGGATCATTGGGTGGGCAGAGTCCACATATTATCTCCACAGATGAAAACTCTTCGCTGCCTTCCGGAGGCACGTGCTGCCCTTTCTCTAAAACCCTACAAATGTAAACATTCTGTGCATCAGGATTCTTAATAATGTACATGGCTGTAAGTTTGGCTGTATCCAAAAGCAAAAGTCACGCCATGGTCAGTGTCCAGTTGGTAGAGAAAACTGGGAATGAGTTAATGAATGGGACCTTCCTGCTCTGTGGAGAGTGTTTCTGAAGGAGGGCAGATTAGGGAACGCGAGAACATTGTCTCTGCCTCTATGGGATGGCCTGGTGGTTTCTTGTGGTCCTTCCTGGTCATTCTGCTCTGGCCAGTGAAGGGCTGGGCATCACATTCTCAGATTTAAGAAGAGCCACAGCCAAGCAATAGGCCATGGAGGATCTTTGTGGCAGGAACTGGAGTTACCCAGAGCTCAGAGTTTGTTAATCAGAATCCAGAACTAAGGGGCTTGGCAGGATCCTCTCAATAAGTGTCCCTGTCTATCTGTCTCCAGAGCCCAAGGCGGTGTTTGCCAAGAAGCAGCCAGCTTACAGCGAGGTGAAGGCAGAGGCGGGGGCCAGTGCCACACTGAGCTGCGAGGTGGCCCAGGCCCAGACCGAGGTGACATGGTTCAAGGACGGCAAGAAGCTGAGCTCCAGCTCGAAGGTGCGCGTGGAGGCCTCGGGCTGCTCCAGGAGGCTGGTGGTGCAGCAGGTGGGCCAGGCGGATGCTGGGGAGTACAGCTGCGAGGCTGGGGGGCAGAAGCGCTCCTTCCGCCTGGACGTCACAGGTCAGTCCTTTGGGACAGTCCATGTATGTATTTGTACTTTTTATATCTTCTTGAGTTTAGTTATTTTTTCTTTTGAGACAGGGTCTCACTATTTAACTTTTGTCTGGCCTTGCCTGGAACTTGCTATGTACATCAGGCTAGTCTCAAACTTAGAGATCTGCTTTTTTTTCCCTCTCAAATGTTAAGATTAAAGCCATGTCACCATTCCTGGCTTATGAATTTTCTTTCTTTCTTTCTTTCTTAAAGTTTTTTTTAAGATTTATTTTATTATGTATACAGCATTCTGCCTGCATGTATACCTGCAGGCCAGAAGAGGGCATCAGATCCCATTACAGATGGTTGTGAGCCACCATGTGGTTGCTGAGATTTGAACTCAGGACCTCTGGAAAAGCAGCCAGTGCTCTTAACCACTGAGCCATCTCCCCAGTTCCCTCCCTCCCTCCCTCCCTCCCTCCCTCCCTCCCTCCCTTCCTTCCTTCCTTCCTTCCTTCCTTCCTTCCCCCTCCCCCTTTTTCTTCTTTCTCTTCCTCCTCCTCCTCCTTTGTGTCTTTGAGACCGGGTTTCTCTGTAGCCCTGGCTATCTTGGAACTCATGTTGTGGACCAGACTGTCCTTGAACTCACGGAGCTCTGCTGCCTCTACCTCCCGAGTGCTGGGATTAAAGGCGTGTTCCACCATGCCCAGATGCTGATAAATTTCTCTCTTATTTTAAACTTTTTTTTAAAAAAAATCTATTTATTTATTATATGTAAGTACACTGTAGCTATCTTCAGACACTCCAGAAGAGGCGTCAGATTGATCTCTTTATGTATGGATGGTTGTGAGCCACCATGTGGAATTGAACTCAGGACCTCTGGAAGAGCAGTCAGTGCTCTTAACTACTGAGCCATCTCTCCAGTCCTATACATTTCTTATTTTGCCTAATGTATCAACTAGCCTTTATCAGGGGCACATTGGAAAAATGACATATGTAGTCTTTGGTGTTATCTGCATTGAGGCACCTACTGCAGGCCTTGGAGTGTTCTCTGGGTAGACAGGGAGAATGACTTTCCCTGTGTTTAGAGGCCTTAGGGCTTTTCCTGAGCATAGCAATGAGCCTGGATGACATCTCCCTCCAACTGACCCAGCCAGGGTCTTTCTGGTTATAGCTTTGCTGATCTAGACAGTGCCTCTGACTGAGTGTCCCCATTTGTCTCCAGAGCCCAAGGCAGTGTTTGCTAAGAAGCAGCCAGCTTACAGCGAGGTGAAGGCAGAGGCGGGGGCCAGTGCCACACTGAGCTGTGAGGTGGCCCAGGCCCAGACCGAGGTGACATGGTTCAAGGACAGCAAGAAGCTGAGCTCCAGCTCGAAGGTGCGCGTGGAGGCCTCGGGCTGCTCCAGGAGGCTGGTGGTGCAGCAGGCGGGCCAGGCGGATGCTGGGGAGTACAGCTGCGAGGCTGGGGGGCAGAAGCTCTCCTTCCGCCTGGACGTCACAGGTGGGTGCTGGGGTTGAGCTCAATGGGATTATTTCAGAACATGTCTAGGTATCTTGGGCTGGTATTCCTCCTTCCCTTAGACCTCAGTGATTGCAAGTCTTCAGCTCTGTCCAGTATCTTTCACCATGGGTAAGATCAAAACAGAAAGATGGCTGAGCCAATCCTGGGGAGTTTCCCGGCTGACCCTGACCTGAGGTGATGAGTTGGCATAGCATGAACACAGGTGTGGTGCCTCTAGTCTGCTGGCTACAGAGGGAGTCCCCTGGCTGTAGATCAAGTCCTACAGATGGCAGGAGATCTTTCTTTCAGTCAGTTCCTATTTGCTGGGCCCCAGGGCTCTGGGAGCTCTGTCACAATTCCCATGTGACCACGAATGTGTCTCTCACCCTCTCCACGCTGTCCTTGACTTTGTAGCCCCTCTGTCTTGCTTGACTCGACTGCATTCCACTCTCTTGTTCTTCCTTTCAGCCGTGGTCCAGAAAGGTTGGGTTGCTGGCTTGGGGGTTGAGGTGGTCATCCCACCCAACTGTGCAGCCTCCAGCTGTCTATGGTCTCTGCATGTGGGAGGGTTGGGGAGCCATGGATGGCCTGGAGTTTCTGGGGTAACCCAAGGCAGGGAAGATTTTAAAGGCAAGCTGACTGTGATGGCCTTAAAGGCTATATATAGTAGCTCACCTGTCAGCAAACACCAGAGCAGGTCTGCAGGTTCTTAGGACAGTGACCAGACTGCACAGCCATGAAGCTTCACAGCACACAGCTTGGGTCACATGTGGCATTGAACCTTGTTTATGATCACATGATATTATGTCAGTTATGGGCAGTGCTGCCCTGGTAATCGCTGGGCTCTGATGAACCCCGGGCCCTGGTGAAGGGTTATGTTGAGTCTGGAGTCTCCGACCCACTGCGTTTCTGTCTGTTCTCAGAACCCAAGCTGGTGTTTGCCAAGGAGCAGCCGGCTGGCAGCGAGGTGAAGGCAGAGGCGGGGGCCAGTGCCACACTGAGCTGCGAGGTGGCCCAGGCCCAGACCGAGGTGACATGGTTCAAGGACGGCAAGAAGCTGAGCTCCAGCTCGAAGGTGCGTGTGGAGGCCTCGGGCTGCTCCAGGAGGCTGGTGGTGCAGCAGGCAGGCCAGGCGGATGCTGGGGAGTACAGCTGCGAGGCCGGGGGACAGAAGCGCTCCTTCCGCCTGGACGTCACAGGTGGGTGTCAAGATACTAAGCCTTGTGTGGGAATGATGGCTGCCTCTGCGTCTCTGTTGAGTTTGGTGTCTTTACGCCTCTGTACTTTAGGCCCATGTGAGCCATGGCTGACCCTGGCTGACCCTATGGTCTTTCCATTACATTTTATCTCTTCACATCGTTTCCCTTCCCGTCCCCATGTTCAGTTCAGTGTTGAGCTGGACATTGAATGGGATGGGTGTCCCCGGAAGGTCCTTTCCTTCCTGTGTGTCTGGAGAGATGCTCCCAGGGTGGGGAGTTTCATCATGGTTATGTTTTTGTTTCTGACCAGAACCTTCCTAATGTTCCTGTCTCCATCTTAGTGGTACTTGCCAAAGAACAGCAGTCTCATCTCCCGGCTGCATTAGACAAAACTAGCTCTGAGCAGACCCAATGGATTATTTAAGATCTCAGAATAAACTGGGTGGTGGTGCTGCACGCCTTTAATCCCAGCACTTAGGAGGCAGAGGCAGGTGGATCTCTATGAGTCCAAGGCCAGATCGAGTTTAGGACATCTATGACTAAAAAGAGAATCTCTTTCTTGAAAAACCAAAAAAAAAAGAGAGAGAGAGAGAGAGAGAGAGAGAGAGAGAGAGAGAGAAAACCTCACAGTAAGATTAAATAAGATATAAGTCCACTCAACACAAGTGGAAGTCAACATTTTCACCTCATATGAAACTTTACATTAGTGTGTCTTCCATGTGACACATGGCAGATAGACAAGACACTTGAACGCTGCAGGCACAGCCTTAGCATGTGAAGATGTAAAGAGCACCTAGAACAATGAATGGGGCAGAGGAGCACTATTAGAGAGTAAATGTCACTTCTTGGAAGATGGAGCGCTAGTGGCCAGAGCCGGCAATGGCCCGCCACGCGGTGAGGCGGGAAGACAAGGTAGAACCTCCGAGAGTCGGGGCTCCATCCTTAGCACCGTGGCTCATGATTCTGAGCAGGCAGGGGCACGGAGCACCAGGAACTCTGTGCACTGGTGAGAATGTCCCTTGCACAGCCCTGGGACACACACCCTTGTTACTGTAGGGCAGATGCGTCCTTTGCCTGTCCCAGAAACTGTAACCCAACCCTCCTATAGTGGGATGTGTGGATAGACTGTGGCTTTGTGCTGAAGCATGCTGGGACTTCCTAAGCACATCAAGGGCGGAGCCTAGAGGATGCTCTGTCCTATGGCCACCACGTCCCATCCTTTTCCCGTGTGGCCTTTCTGATCTAGACGGTGTCTCTGACTCTGAGTGTCCCCATTTGTTCCCAGAGCCCAAGCTGGTGTTTGCCAAGGAGCAGCAGGCTCGTAGCGAGGTGAAGGCAGAGGCGGGGGCCAGTGCCACACTGAGCTGCGAGGTGGCCCAGGCCCAGACCGAGGTGACATGGTTCAAGGACGGCAAGAAGCTGAGCTCCAGCTCGAAGGTGCGCGTGGAGGCCTCGGGCTGCTCCAGGAGGCTGGTGGTGCAGCAGGCAGGCCAGGCGGATGCTGGGGAGTACAGCTGCGAGGCCGGGGGACAGAAACTCTCCTTCCGACTGGACGTGGCAGGTCAGTTGGTTAGACATTTGACTGTGTATGGGACAAGCCTAGGGAAAATGTTTCAGTGTGGGCCAGGTGCTGGGTGTGTTGCACAGGCTTCTCAAGGGCATGTATTGGCTAGTTCCCCACAAGTAACAAGTAACCCCAAACTCAGAGGCCCAAAGGAGGAGTATGTTTTTGTCTCCCCAGTCCACGGGACAAGAGGCACCATGGCCTATGCTGATGGCTCAGCTACCCAGTGTGGTGTCACCAGGGCTGGGAATGCGAGCTGGACTTGTGTTGGCATCTGTCGTCTCCACTGGGATATCCCTCATGGAAGGGGCTGCACGGGATGAGAAGAGTCTTTTATAGCAATGGGGCTGACCTAGCGCTGTGTTTGGAGCCTTTGGTCTCCTTTTGTGTTCTTTTTTGCTTCACAAAAGCTTGTAGCCAGGGTGGTGGTCTCCATGGGGGGTACCTGGGCCTCTTGTTGAGGTAACTAGGTCTTCCTTAGGATGCAGGAGCGCTTGAAGTTTCACTCTGTGAGACTAGAGTGTTACTTCTGCTTGTGGTTTATTCAGACCTGAGCAAAACACCCACCTGGTCTGAAGAGCAAAGAGAAGCAAAGTTTGCTTTGGATCATAGGGTGATGTGTCCCATCATGGAGGGGTCTGAACACAGGGAGACCGGACCCCAGTGGAACATTTTATTTTATTTTATTTTATTTTATTTTATTTTATTTTATTTTATTTTATTTTATTTTATTTTATTTTTTTGGTTTTTTCAAGACAGGGTTTCTCTGTGTAGCCCTGGCTGTCCTGGAACTTACTCTGTAGACCAGGCTGGCCTCGAACTCAGAAATCCGCCTGCCTCTGCCTCCCAAGTGCTGGGATTACAGGCATGCGCCACCACCGCCCGGCCCCAGTGGAACCTTTTTGACCTTTTATCATGAAGTCAAGGCTTTCTTTTTTTCTGTGTCTTCCTCTTACTTCTACCTGATGGTCACACAAGGCTTTCGTGCCCCCAGTCATAGCATTCAACATCCAAAGAGGAAGGATTGGGAATTACAGCTCTGTCTCTGTCTGTTTCTTTCTGTCTCTCTGCCTTCTTTTTCTTCCTTCCTTCTTTTCCTTCCTTCCTTCCTTCCTTCCTTCCTTCCTTCCTTCCTTCCTTCCTTCCTTCCTCTGTCTCTCTCTGTCTCTGTCTCTGTCTCTCTCTCTCTGTCTCTCTCTCTCTGAGACAGGGTTTCTCTGTGTAGCTCTGGCTGTCCTGGAACTCACTCTGTAGACCAGGCTGGCCTCGAACTCAGAAATCCACCTGCCTCTGCTTCCCAAGTGCTGGGATTAAAGGCATGTGCCACCACTGCCCGGCGCCTCTGTGTGTGTGTGTGTGTGTGCGCGTGCGTGCGTGAGTGCATGTACTCAATAGAGCATGTGCATGCATAAGCTAAAATTAGTCATTTTTCTTTGTTTTTGTGGTTGTGTGTCAACACACTGACTAAAACCTTCTCCACTCTTCCTTCTCGTTCCGTTAGGGCTTCTGATTTCTTTCCTTAGGTCTTGGACTCATTTTGAGTTTATGTTTGAACAGGGAGAGAGTTAGGGCCTTATTTAATTGATCACTGTCAATTTTTTCTATTCTTTTCTTTTCTTCTTTTTTACAAAATTTTTTGGAAGCATACAGGGTCTCAGTATGTAGTCTTGGCTGGCCTGGGACTTGTGTAGGGCAGGTTGGCCTCAATCTTATGGAGATGTGTCCAGCTCTGTCTCTGAAGTGATGGGATTAAAGGCATGTGCTACCATTCTTGGAAAACCACTGTAATTAAAAAAGTGTCCTGCATGTATGCATGCCTACCTTGTATGTGCAGTGCCCAAGGAGACCGTAAGGGCTTTTGACCCCTGGAGTTGGAGGTACAGCTAGTTGTGAGATGTCACGTGGGTGCCGGGATCCCATCTCCAGTCCTCTGCAAGAGCAGCCCTCGCTCTTAACTGCTGAGCCACGTCTCTAGCCCAGGATGACTGCAATTTTATAATTAGTTTTAAAATTGGGAAGTGGAATGCCTCCAGTTTTGTTCCCTTTTCTTTTAAAATTGATTCATCTATTTTCTTAAAAATTATTGAGCCGGGCATGGTGGCGCACACCTGTAATCCCAGCACTTGTGAGGCAGAGGCAGGTGGATTTCTGAGTTCAAGGCCATCCTGGTCTACAGAGTGAGTTCCAGGACAGCCAGGACTACACAGAGAAACCCTGTCTTGAAAAACCAAAAAAAAAAAAAAAATATTATTTTATATGTATGGGTGTTGTGCCTGAATATATGTCGGTGCAGCACATGTGTACCTGGTGCCCATGAGGACCAGAAGAGGGCATCAGATCCCCCGGGATGGGAGCTAAGGATGCCTATGAGCTTCGATGGGCCTGCTGAGAACAGAACTCAGGTCCGCTGGGAGAGCAGCCTGTGTTCTTAGCCACTGAGCCATCTCTTTCTTTGTAAAAAGATAGCTTTGATCATCCAGGGTACCCTGACTTTCCCTGTTAACTTGAATGCGACTTCACAAGTTGTACAAAGTTAGTATGTGTGGTTTATATGACTGCACAGGTCAGTTTTGGGAATATTGCCATTTCAAGATGAAGGCTTCGAATCTGTGACTGTGGTATGCCATTTTATTTGTTTATGTATCTGAATATGTTCAGCAAACGGGACTTAACACTTGTTCATGAACTTATTCCTAAATGTTTGTTTGTTTGTTTGTTTGTTTATTTATTTATTTTTTTAGTATTACCACAGTGATGGGATTCTCCCTTAATTCTCCCTTATTCTTTTGAAAACTTCATACCTGTATATATCTTGGTCACATCCACCCCCACTCCCTCCTCCAGCTCCTCCTGACCCCCACCCAACAGATCTCCCACTTCCTTTTTTCTTTCCTTTCTCCCACTAAGTTCAGTCAGGGCTGCCCATGTGGGCATGTGTGCTCACGATCATCTGCTGGGGCGTGGGTGACTTACTAGTGGTGACACTCTCAGAGAACGATGACTCCTGAGCTCTCAATAGTCATCAGATGCCATCAGCCCCTCGGCTGATGCACAGGAAAAGGCCTGATTTCTGTGTGTTCATTTTGTACTTGCAACCAGGCTGAACCTTCTCGTTAGTGCTAAATTCTCTTGTGAATCCCTGAGAATTTCTAGGTAATGGCCATTGTTTCTGAAGGTAGAGAGGCTGTGCATCTCATCTCTGGTCTGGATGCCCCTGTATTTAGGTATTGATTCAGCCCTACTGACTGCAGGACTCTCCAGGGTTTCTGTTTTCTCTTCCTCCTCTGGAATCAGTTTCTATGGAATTATCCAGGAATTTATTTGTTTCATCTAAGTTATCTTACATATACATGTATGCATGTATGTATGTTTGTATGTATGTATGTTTGTATGTATGTGTCTGTCTATCAGTTTTGGCTTTCAAGATGATGAGGTTTGGGGAGAGACAGTGTCTGTGAGCATGGAGAGGAGGCAGGGACTTGAATGCTGTTGCAGAGGGGAGTAGAACAACACCAGGGCACGGAGAGTGAGGAAGAGGGAGCTGTGAGGTGGTGTGCTGTAGACTTGGGCAACAAGAAACAGAAAGAACGATAATACAGCATCCAGAGTACCGCAGCGAACAACCACCAAACTCAGATTCCATACCCAGCTAAACTGTCATTCAGAAGTGAAGGCAAATAACACAGTTTCCAAAAGTACCTTCAGAGAGTTTAGCATTCAAAGAAACATTCACAGAGAGAGTTGTCAATGGATATACTGCTCAGAGTAAAAACCTTAATCATAAGTAGCAGAATGGGGGTCTTAGAGTCACCAGATTTTGGGATCCAAGGTGGACCCTACTTTAGTTATAGCAACTGTATGTCTTGTTTATTTGTAGAGCCCAAGGTGGTGTTTGCCAAGGGTCAGCCGGCACGAAGCGAGGTGAAGGCAGAGGCGGGGGCCAGTGCCACACTGAGCTGCGAGGTGGCCCAGGCCCAGACCGAGGTGACATGGTTCAAGGACGGCAAGAAGCTGAGCTCCAGCTCGAAGGTGCGCGTGGAGGCCTCGGGCTGCTCCAGGAGGCTGGTGGTGCAGCAGGCGGGCCAGGCGGATGCTGGGGAGTACAGCTGCGAGGCCGGGGGACAGAAGCGCTCCTTCCGTCTGGACGTCACAGGTCAGTCCTTTGGGACAATTCATGTATGTATTTGTACTTTTTATATCTTCTTGAGTTTAGTTATTATTTTCTTTTGAGACAGGGTCTAACTAGGCCAGTTTTGGCTGGCCTTGCCTGGAACTTGCTGTGTAGATCAGGCTAGTCTCAAACTTAAGACATCTGCTTTTTTTCCCCCTCCCAGATGTTAAGATTAAAGCCATGTACCACCATTCCTGGTTTATGAATTTTCTTTCTTTTTTTTAAAGTTTTTTAAGATTTATTTTATCATGTATACAGCCAGAAGAGGGCATCAGATCCCATTACAGATGGTTGTGAGCCACTGTGTGGTTGCTGGGAATTGAACTCAGGACCTCTGGAAAAGCAGTTAGTGCTCTTAACCACTGAGCCATCTCTCCAGCCCTCTTCCTTCCTTCCCTCCCTCCCTCCCTCCCTCCCTCCCTCCCTCCCTCCTTTCCTTCCTTCCTCCCTCCCCCCTCCTCCTTTTTCTTCTTTCTCTTCTTCCTCCTTCTTCTCTTCCTCCTCCTCCTCCTTTGTGTCTTCGAGACCGGGTTTCTCTGTAGTCCTGGCTATTTGGAACTCATGTTGTGGACCAGACTGTCCCTGAACTCACAGAGATCTGCTGCCTCTACCTCCTGAGTGCTGGGATTAAAGGCATGTTCCACCATGCCCAGATGCTGATAAATTTCTCTCTTTTTTTAAACTTAAAAAAAAATCTGAGCCGGGCGTGGTGGCACACGCCTGTAATCCCAGTACTTGGGAGGCAGAGGCAGGCAGATTTCTAAGTTCGAGGCCAGCCTGGTCTACAGAGTGAGTTCCAGGACAGCCAGAACTACACAGAGAAACCCTGTCTCCAAAAACCAAAAAAAAAAAAAAAAAAAAAAAAAAAAAAATCTATCTATTTATTTATTATATGTGAGTACACTGTAGCTGTCTTCAGACACTCCAGAAGAGGGCATCAGATTGATCTTATTATGTATGGATGGTTGTGAGCCACCATGTGGAATTGAACTCAGGACCTCTGGAAGAGCAGTCAGTGCTCTTAACTACTGAGCCGTCTCTCCAGCCCTATACATTTCTTATTTTGCCTAATTTATCAACTAGCCTTTATCAGGGGCACATTGGAAAAATGACATATGTAGTCTTTGGTGTTATCTGCATTGAGGCACCTACTGCAGGCCTTGGAGTGTTCTCTGGGTGGACAGGGAGAATGACTTTCCCTGTGCTTAGAGGCCTTAGGGCTTTTCCTGAGCATAGCAATGAGCCTGGATGACATCTCCCTCCAACTGACCCAGCCAGGGTCTTTCTGGCTACAGCTTTGCTGATCTGGACAGTGCCTCTGACTGAGTGTCCCCATTTGTCTCCAGAGCCTAAGGTGGTGTTTGCCAAGGAGCAGCAGGCTTGCAGCGAGGTGAAGGCAGAGGCGGGGGCTAGTGCCACACTGAGCTGCGAGGTGGCCCAGGCCCAGACCGAGGTGACATGGTTCAAGGACGGCAAGAAGCTGAGCTCCAGCTCGAAGGTGCGCGTGGAGGCCTCGGGCTGCTCCAGGAGGCTGGTGGTGCAGCAGGTGGGCCAGGCGGATGCTGGGGAGTACAGCTGCGAGGCCGGGGGGCAGAAGCGCTCCTTCCGTCTGGACGTCACAGGTGGGTTTTTGTTTTTGTTTTTAATGTTCTATAGTGTGCACATTAGACTTTAAGGTGAGACGCTGCTGTCTTGAGACCTGTTTCTTTTCTGAACTTCACCTATAATCACTGTTAGAGATTGCCAAACATATTCAGGTGCCTTGATGTTGTGAATGGCTTCTCATTTTTAAAAGATTTTAAACTTCTCAGCAATTCTATGAGGAAGAATCCTGACTATTTCCATTTTAAGATGAGGCACAAATGAGCTTTGACTTGCTTAGCCAGACAGTTGCAGAGCCACGATTTGGGTTGATGTTGGTTTCTTCCTGAAGACATCTGCTCCACTGGTGTCTGCTGTAGCAGGTCTCTGGGTGTGCCAGTTCTAGAAATTTCTTTCTATTTGAAAACACTGATTTTTGGCAGTCGTGCTGGTTATTTTATGTCGACTTGATACAAGCCAGAGTCATTTGGGAAGAAGGAATGTCTCAGTTGAGAAATGTCTCCATAGGATTGGTGGGTAGGTAGATCTGTGATACATTTTCTGAATTAGTGATTGATGTGGAAGCTTCAGTTCACTGTGTGGAGTGCCACTTCGGGTAGTGGTCGTGGGGTATTTAAGAAAGCAGATAGATATGGGAAAAAGGCATACAAATTGATCTTTTGCATCCCAGAACTGATTGTTCAGTGTGAGTTTTGACAACCAAGACAGCTCAAAGGAATGCTGGTGTTAGCAGTGAGGCTTGTCTTGAACATGAGGTTGGAGCTGGAGCTCCCTGAGAGTGGATGCCTGTTTCAGTGGCATCAGCATATTCTGCAGACAGATTAGTATTCTGAGAGTGTCTGAATGATCTGAATTAGGAGAATATGATCTGAAATCATTCTTAGGAGAAGTGGGGTGTCATCAAGTGAAAGGCAGATCTACTTTGAAATGATTCCTGAAATAAATTGTTTGTAGAGATTGCCAGAGAACCTCTGGCGGGGAGCTTGGAAGTTGTCCTGAGTACGTATCTTTAATTTAAAGAGAAATGAAAGAATAAAAGAACCATGGGATGACAGCACAACTGGCTTAAAGATCTTTCTTTGAGAAAGGGTCTTCAGAAATCTTAAACTTGAGTGATTTGATGGACAGCGAAGGAATCACATGTGAAATCCTAATAAATAATTCTGTCTAGTACTGTACAGTAAGAGAAAATGAAAACCCTCTACACAGATGAAAGAAAGAAAGAAACAGGCTGAGCAAGCCACGAGGAACACTTCTCCTACCTCAGGTCTCTGCCCTGAGTTTTTGCCCAACTTCCCTTCATGACGGACCTGATCAGGACACGTAGGCTGAAACAATCCTTTCTCCCCCTCATTGCTGTTGGTCATGGTGTCTTACAGCAGTAGATGCTTTGGTTAAGATAGCAGTAAAACAGCAGTGGCCTCACGTGCAGTTTGCTTGACGCTGGGGTGCGGAGCATGAAGAGTCTGTGGGTTTCTTGGTCTGTGGCTCTTTTGTCCCATCTGTCCCCGAGAGGACGCCTGTGACGCTGACCGGCACGGGTCCAGCACGTGCTTCCCCCTTCTCCACCATGTTTCTCTCTTTGCTTTAGTTTGCATTTTTTCTTCTGATCCTTCTTCCAACTCGCTAACTTACGTTCTCGCACACACAATGCCAATTCCACTAGAAGTAGGTTTACTTTCAGCTGTTGCATTTTTAAACTTTATAATTTCTGTTTGACTTAATTGAATATATGGATGCTAGATTTGGTGACTAAATTGCCATCATGTGTGTGTCACACACACATATACACACATTCAGATGCACATAGACACATACATACAGAATATATATACATAAACACAGACACAAAGATACACATAGAGACATACAGTCACACAGATACACAAACATACAGGTACACATAGACACATACATACAGACATAGATACGTAAACACAGACACACAGACATACATAGAAACATAGTTACACAGATACTAGACACATACAGACACACATAGACACATAAACAGAGACACACAGACATACATAGAAACATACAGTCACACAGATACACAGACACATACAGACACACATAGACACATAAACATAGACACATAGATGCACACACATAGACATACAGACACACATAGACACATACACACACACAGTCACACAGATACACAGACACACACAGACATAAAGATATACAGACACACAGAGAGACATACACAGACACACAGACATACATAGACACACAGTCACACACACACACACACACACACACACACACACCCATAGACACACACACAGATACACACAGACATACAGGCACAGACACACAGACACACACACATAGACAGACACACACATACATTTTGGTGTTGAACCCAGGGCCTTTCCCATCCTAATTACATCCTTAGTAACTCCGCCCTTAGTAACACTGTTCCCCCCCCCCCCACACACACACAGTTTCTTCTTTTCTTCTCTCTATGGCTGCACCCATGCCCAATAGCTCTAATGAATGGTGTGGCTGTTCCTGAACGTGGACCCCCATGACGTCACCACCTCCCGCTTTGCCCTGCCATTTTCGTAGTTGGGGGCTTTTCTCATATCCATTGCTGACCTGGTGTGACAGAGAATTTCTTTTTTATTGACTTCTACACATTTTATGCTCAGACTCGATTACGATGATGTCCCCCAGTTCCAGAGCACGGAGCATCCTTCTATTTGCTGGGCAGGTGGGGAGCACTCGGTGTAAGAGCCATTCCAGGCCTGCTGTAGTTTGATCAGCCTTGCCTACCTCTCATTTATTCGATTCCTGGGCACGGTCTTCCAAGGAGTCCTGAGCCATCCTCCAGCCGAGGTGGTCACCCCAGCCTTCAGAGGGTCTCTGCTGGTCTCTGCTCTGTCCGGATGTGTGGTTTCTAACAGAAGCGCATGTGCTGGTATTTGGCTCCTATCGTGTTGAGATGGGGAGACCTTTACAGGGCAGGCCCCCGTGGCAGTGGGGGCTGTGGAACTTCTAGCCTCATCGGTAGCTGAATGCAGTGCGCCAGTCTCTGAAAGCCATACAGAGCCCTTTGTCCTGACGTTCCCTTCACCAAAGATATATTCAAGGATATTTTCAAAAGACATTTACATTTTGTTTATGCATATGTATACCTGCCTGTACACAGGTATGTGCGAGCACATGAGTGGGTGGGCTAGGAGCCCAGAAGAGTGTTGCGCCCCCCCCCCCCCCGGGGCTGGAGTTGCAGGCAGTTGTTCGCCATCTGCCAGGGGTCTTAGTTACTTCTCAGTTGCTGTGACAAGGCATCTAATTGGCCCATCATGGAGGGGCAGTGTGGTAGCAAGTAGCAAGTGTGTCGGCTGGAACAGTTGAGAGCACATCTTGATCTTAATCGGAAGGCAGCGGGAGAGAGGCACACTGGGAACCGTGGGAGTCTTTTGCAACCTCAAAGCCCGCTAGTGACGCACCTCCTACAACGAGGCCAACCGTCCCAGTCCTCCCCAGTCCTTCCCAAGTGGCTCCACCAATTGGGGTCCAAATAGTCGATCTAATGGTGGTTATTCTTAACCAAACCACCACAGTGGGTGCCAGGAACTGAACTCTAACCCTCTGTAAGAACAGTTTGAGTACGCTTATAGCCGCCCTGCTGATTATAGCTCCAGGCAAACAACCCGAATGAGCTGTGAGAAGGAAAAGAACAAGTTGTTCAGTTGTGGTGTTTAGGCACCACAACCCTTTGTAGCAGCATGAAGGAACAAATTTCTGCCCTTCCTCTTCCCCTCCTCCTCCTTTTAAGGACAGGGTCTCACTATGTACCCCTGACTGTCCTGGAACTCACAGAGATCTGCCTGCCTCTGCCTCTCAAGTTAAAGTTGTGCACTACAATGCCTGGATCACATGAACAAATAATATGCAGTGTGGCTGGGTCCTTCAGACAAGTCAAACGGAAGCCCACAGGCCCACCAGGATATAATAGAATACACGCGATGAAGACTTTGTGGTCAGCTGGCTGGCTCTCAGGGCGTGGGCCTCACAGAGCACGGTCACACACGCTGAGACAGCTGTCGTGTTGCTGAGCAACACTGCCTTAAGGGGCCACCGTGGTTATCCCGGGGTCAGTCACCGAGTAGAGAGAGGAGCATCAGCACAGAGCACGCGACTGGCCTAACTGGTGTGAACTCACAAAATCCAGGGGGAAATGACTGAGGGTGCCAGAAGTCAGAGTGGTGGCTGTGTGTGCACAGTGTGTGTGTGTGTGTGTGTGTGTGTGTGTGTGTGTGTGTGTGTATAGGCAGTCTGTATGGATGGGAAGCTTGGATGCTTTGTTCATAGGTATGGGTTCTATGGGGAGAGGTATATTTGAAGTTCACTGAGATGAACATATATACTCATATATACTTTAAGTGTAGATAAAACCATCGGGGAATGGAGGCTGTAGCGCCCACCACAAGTCAGCTCTGGGAGCAACAGAATCTGCCGCGACCTTGGCAGAGGCAGTAAACCTGTAGCCCACCCTCTATCCTCTGGCCTTGACACCCCTCTTGAGTGAGGATAACTTTCAAATGTTCACCTGAGCCACCGAGACAAAAGACACAGTTTGTGAAGACATGTCTAAATCCTACTGGACACCTGATGTCCTCTAGGACACAGTATATAGAACCCTGGAGAATCAGTGTCTGTGAAATAGGTACCATATGGTTTCTCTCACTGTGTGTCCCTAACTGTCCCCAGAACCCAAGCTGGTGTTCGCCAAGGAGCAGCCGGCTCGCAGCGAGGTGAAGGCAGAGGCGGGGACCAGTGCCACACTGAGCTGCGAGGTGGCCCAGGCCCAGACCGAGGTGACATGGTTCAAGGACGGCAAGAAGCTGAGCTCCAGCTCGAAGGTGCGCGTGGAGGCCTCGGGCTGCTCCAGGAGGCTGGTGGTGCAGCAGGCGGGCCAGGCGGATGCTGGGGAGTACAGCTGCGAGGCCGGGGGGCAGAAGTGCTCCTTCCGCCTGGACGTCACAGGTGGGTGTTCGGGTATCAAGGCTGCTTGTTTGCATGTGATGGGAGATGGGCTGGTGGCCTAGATGGTCCTGTCTCTGCACATGTCCCACTCTTCCCTGTCAAACTGCTTTCTTCATGTTGGAATGGGCAGGAGAGAGGAAGTGGATTGGACCCCACAGTCCCCCTGGAGCACAAGTGGAGACCTAGAATGTCCCACTAGACCCCTAAATACTAAAGCTACCTCCTAATGGTGCCACTCTGGGGACCAAGTCTCCAACATGTGGGCCTTCGGGGAGCATTTCAGATCCAAACAGCACACCCAAAGAAAAGGTGGTGCCTTTGCTGCATTACCTGTCAGAACATGCTAAAACCAAGTAGTGAAGACACAGGCATCTCAGTGCAGGAATAGGCAGCCAGACTGAGGGAGCAGAAGCATTCCTTCACGGGAACAGTTCCTCCGCCCCACCTACACCTCTCCCCCCTCCTCTGGAACTATGGGAGGACTGCAGACAGTAGGACTGTTTCATGGAAGATTTTGGACCTTTCATCTGTATTGAAAAAACACCGCAGCAGTAATCACCATGTACAAAGCCAACTCTAGCTGAGTCCCAGACTCAGACTAGAAAAAGAAACATAGCCCTCAAGGTGGCACGTAGATATTTCTATGATTCCACTTAAGGATTGGCTTCCTTATGTTTAGCCAGTGTATACTGGTATCTATCGAGGCGCAGTGTGGACTCTGATAGCATGTTTCTGAGGCGCACCAACGTGCACTGATCCAGCTCTGGCAGTCACCATCTTCACTTCCGCTGATGTCAGTGTCGGAAACATTGAAAATCCTTGCATGTAGTTATCATGAAGTACTTAAGTAGTTACTCTAGGGTATAGGAGAACACCAGAACTTATAGAATGAGATGAGTATGTGCCAACGGAACACACACACACACACACACACACACACACACACACACACACACACACTGTACTATGCTGGGAATGGAATACAGGACACATGCTCTGTCTGTCTGTCTGTCTGTCTCTGTCTCTGTCTCTGTCCCTGTCTCTTTCTCCTTCTCTTATGCTGAGAATGAAATACAGAGCTCTGTGTATTTGAAGCACAGCCTCACTACCGAGCTACTCTAGTCCCCAGGAATGAGTTCTTTATCAGAACAAACACAGTGACCACCACAGAACACATCTGAATACACTGAAATTTGAAACTGATGTAGGTCCGGTGAGATGGTTCAGCAGGTAGAAGGTGCTTGCTGAACAAGTCTCATGACCTGAGTTCAATCCCTGGAATCCACGTAAATATGGAAGGAGAGAACCAACTCCACAAAGCTGTCCTCTGCCTTCACCTGCGAGTGTGGGATACCTCCTCCCCCGTATCACATGGAACAGTAATGCTAAGTGGAAATTAAAAAACCCAGGGACTCAGCACAGAGTTCCGTAAATGACAGAAGACAAACAACTAAAAATGGGAGTATCTGGCATGTGTGTGGTTATCAGTCCTCTAGTGTGAAAATATGCATGGAGATCCTAAAGTGAGTGCCTAAAAGACAGTGCTATTGAAAATTGGACCAGGTCTGGAGACATGGCACAGTGGTTAAAGCACTGACTGTTCTTCCAGAGGACCCAGGTTCGATTCCTAGCACCCACATGGTGGCTCACAATTCTCTAACTCTAGTTCCAGGGGACCTGATACCCTCACACAGACATACATGCAGCCAGAACACAATGCACATAGAATAAAAATAAAAGAAATTATTTAAAGAATTGGGCCAAAGTTCTGCCTAGTGACACTAGAAAGGAGGGGTATGGTGTATGTCAAATTGTGACAGTTATTCTTTTTATCCTGAGTAACATGTAATGGGTTTATTGACCCACTGTCCTCTATGGCTCTACAGTATATGGAAAATTCCGTAAATAATCAGAGTCATCAGGGTTGTCAGGGTACCACATCACTGCTGTTCAGTTGGTCCTTATTTTAATTAATAATGGTCCAGAGTGTGTGCTTTTGTTATACTATGTTGCTTTAATTTTTCTATTTTATCATTAACTGTTGTGATTTTCTTGTTCGTTTGTTTGTTTTGAGGCAGTCTTTCTACAGAGCCCTGGCTGTCCTAGAACTCACTCTGTAGACCAGGCTGGCCAAGAATTCCTAGAGTTCTGCTACCCAAGTGATTAAAGGGATGGAATTAAAGATGTGCAAAGCAACATCAACCTTTTTTCTTTTTTCTTTGAGACAGGGTCTCACTATGTAGCCTTAGCTGGCCTTCCTGGAACATTCTATGTAGACCAGGCTAGTCTCAAACTCACAGAGAGCTGCCTTTCTCTACTTCCTAAGTTCTGGGATTAAAGCCATGCACCATCACAGCTGGCTTTCTTACTTTGTCTAATTTATCAATTAACCTTTATCAGGGGCACTTCAGTAAAAACATAAATAGTCTTTGGTGTTATCTGCAAGGCCTGTTACTGCAGGCCTTGGAGTGATCTCTGGGTGGACAGGGAGAATGACTTTCCCTGTGTTTAGAGGCCTTAGGGCTTTTCCTGAGCATAGCAATGAGCCTGGATGACATCTCCTTCCAGAGGACCGATCCAGGATCTTTCTGGCTACAGCTTTGCTGATCTGGACAGTGCCTCTGACTGAGTGTCCCCATTTGTCTCCAGAGCCTAAGGTGG
The DNA here is from genome assembly GCA_964023405.1 of Apodemus agrarius. Lineage (NCBI taxonomy): Eukaryota > Metazoa > Chordata > Mammalia > Rodentia > Muridae > Apodemus > Apodemus agrarius. The sequence goes on along the minus strand of OZ030015.1, from coordinate 44,088,970 downwards.
TGTTTGCCAAGGAGCAGCAGGCTCGCAGTGAGGTGAAGGCAGAGGCGGGGGCCTGTGCCACACTGAGCTGCGAGGTGGCCCAGGCCCAGACCGAGGTGACATGGTTCAAGGACGGCAAGAAGCTGAGCTCCAGCTCGAAGGTGCGCGTGGAGGCCTCGGGCTGCTCCAGGAGGCTGGTGGTGCAGCAGGCGGGCCAGGCGGATGCTGGGGAGTACAGCTGCGAGGCCGGGGGGCAGAAGCTCTCCTTCCGTCTGGACGTCACAGGTGGGTGCTGGGGTGCCAGTTTGCCTTGTGTTGAGGGGATGAGTGGATCAGACACATGGCTGACCACTGGGTCTTTCTGGGACACTTTGTCTCTTACCATCTTGTGTCCTGCCATCTTATATCTGTGGGCTCAGTGAGGCAAAACAGGCAGGGTGGGTCCTTCTTACACACCCTGAGTGGCGTCCACATAGCGCTACTTAACTGTATGTCCCGAGAGCCTGCCCAGAGCCTTTCAGTTGGTTCTGTTTGAATCAGTTGGTCCTTGGTTGTAAGGTGACCATGCAGCTGCCACCAGGGAGAGCAGTCTTCCTTGGGTTGGAGGCACTGGAAACTTCCGGGTTCTCTTCCAGAGCCACATGCTGTTCTCCATGGCCTGAGCTATTTGCATCCCACTGACTCTGGGTGAGGAGAAGCCACAGGCCAGACATTTGTCACACCTGTTACTTTCTCAAGACTATCTTATATTCTCAGTGTTTGCTTCCTTATGGTCTCTTTTACTCCTTTTCTGGGGAGTTAGATGCGCTTCTACACACTGCCTGTAGGAAAATGCCTGTGGGTGGACGAGCAGGCACACAGCTATGGTGATGCGTACAGAGTAGAGATTGATCTCAGGCTTTGACATCCACTTGTCGGGATGGATGAGTCTGTCAACCTTGCCCTGGCCCCGTTGCTTTATTTTATTTTATTTTATTTTACTTTTACCAGAGCATTCCCATTATTAACCCTCGGAAGCTGATGGACAAGCTAGCGTGGGGAAACTGTTGATGTGGTGTGCCGCCATTTTGGCTGTGGCATCTGCCAGCAATTGGAGTGCTGCACAAAATCTCAGTATGTCTATAGTGACTGGGTGTCACCGGTCCTCTGGCTGGTGCATAGAGGTGGCTGAGAGGCACATGCATTTCCTTTCATTAAGAGATTTAATGCTAAGTCACTAGAGGCTGCACTCTCGTTTGTGTTGCATCCTTGGTGTCCTCGAGAGTTAGTTCCAGGACGCTGCTGTAGATGGGAAATCCTCTTGTGCACCAGTCCTGTATGTAAAAAGATGCTATATTTATACGAAAACAGAACACATGCTCTCTACAATTTCTTCTTTTAAGATCTAGTTTCTTTTTTTAATATTATTTTTATTATTAATTTTTAATTATGTGTGGAGGCATGTGAGTATAGTCACTGGTGGGAATCTAAGTCTTCAGATCCCCCAGAACTGGACTTAACAGCTTTGGTAGTCATAGAGTGTGGATGCTGGGAACTGAACTCAGGTCCCCAGGAAAAGCAGGAAGGGACTTCTAACCACGGAGCCATTTCTTCAGCCCCCTATTTTTTTTTTAAAAAAATTTGTGTGTGTGTGTGTGTGTGTGTGTGTGTGTGTATGTGTGTGTACGCAAGTGCAGGCACCTGCAGAAGCCAGAAGAGAGCATCGGCTCCCCTGGAACTGGAGGTACAGGTGGTCGTGAGCTGCTCAATCTCAGGTCCTTTGGGAGAGCAGTAAGCACTCAACTGCTGAGCCACCTCTCCTGTCTCTTCACTCAAAACCAAGCAACACCCCAAACCCAAAACTAAACCAGATTCATTTATTTCACGATTATGACCATGTTGCCTGCATGCATGTTTGTGTACCATGCACACGCCTGCTGCCCATGGAGTTCATGGGCGAGTGTCTGATCACCTGGGCCTGGTGGTTGTGAGCCGCCGCCGTGTGGGTGTGGGAACCTCACCTGCGTCTTCGGCAAGAGCAGCCAGTGCTCTTAACTGCACGGCACCGCGGCCCTTCCCCTCTGTGCACCTCCACCTGCTTCCTGCTTGATTGTACCCCGTGCAGCGTTAGCGCTCTGTTAGTTGCTTTCCTGTATTATCCGGGGACTAATGACAAGAAGGAAGCCTGGGATTCCCATAGATGCAGTTCTGCTCCGCCCCTGAATTTTCTATTTGCTGGTGTTGAATCCATGACGCAGACGGCCAGCTAGACAGTCAGTTATGAACACAGACAACTACCAAAAAAAGCCTGCTCTTTCTTTGTGAGATGGTAGTTGAAGAGATGATGAGAGCTAATTTTATGGTTTAAGAAATTTGGCAAGTTGTGACCGTTTGGCTAATTCCTAGAAAATTATGTCAGAACTGACCAAAGAGGAAACTGAAAACTCAAACAGCTCTGTGACTTGAACCAAATGGAGACAGTACTTTTAGAGCTGGTTTCATGGGGTGGGGGGGATGGGCAGCTCAGCAGGGACTTCGTCCCAGAAGTTCTAGGAACAACTCCTCGTTCTTCACTCTGTTCTCCTGGGGAACAAGAGAAGGAAAGACGGACCACGGAATGGAAACCGTGCGACACAGAAACCAAGCCTTACCTGGAAAATATGCAAAAACAAAAAGGCCATAGCCACGTCTTGGCCAGGCGAGGGAGGGCCTGGTGGAGAGCTGCTCTGCGGTGTTTGAAGGCCGAGGAGTTGGCGCAGCAGTGGGCGTGGCTGATCAGGACGACAGGGAAGTCACGGGGATCTCAGTGAGCGCAGAATGAAGACGCCTTGTAATGTTCATTATCTTCTGGGCTAGTGAGATGGCTGAGTGCGTAAGAACACTTGCTGCCAAGGCTGAGGATCTCATTGCTGGGACCCAGAGAGTGGAGAGGGAGGGAGGGAGGGAGGGAGAGAGAGAGAGAGAGAGAGAGAGAGAGAGAGAGAGAGAGAGAGAGAAACACCAGCTCAGACATGGCACACGCATGTACCCTGCACATGTGATAAAAAAATTAAAACAATCAGTTACCATCCTGAAAAATGTCCAATAAAATTTATCACGAATTCTTTCACAAACCAGTAAGTCTCTCTTTCTGTGAAAAACAGAAGGACAGGAAACAGCGGCTGACACCGCACTTCAGGAGAGAGAGTCATTGTTGCAACGTCAACAAGACAAGTGTAGGAGAGCAGGAGTAGGTGCTACCGGAATCAGCTGAGAAAGGCCCCAAGGTGAAGGGCGCAGTTCGAGCCTTGGGGAGGATGGCCTTGCATGGAGACCTCGCTCGAGGGGGCACGGCTCCACCTGCACACTGCATGGATGCTTGGAAAATGAAATTCTGTAGCATTTACAGAAGCTTCAGGAGCATCTGTTTTCTAACCTGATGCCCCAAAATGATATTTGAAGTCCAGTGAAGAAATGGTGAAATGTTTTTGAAGGGTTGTGACAAAGGTCCAAAGAAACTCCTAGAAATCACAGAAGACTTAACTGCATTCCTAGTCAGAACCCGTATATGTATGTGTATGTGTATGTGTATGTGTATGTGTATGTGTATGTGTATGTGTATGTGTATATGTTTGAGTGTGATGCGGATTGACAAGCAGATTGTAAAGTCATGTGTCCTCTCAGATGAAAACCGAGAGCATTTGCTCCAAGATATCAACCCTCACCATAAACCAATGCTAATCAGACGGTGGGCCCAAATGTGTTAACAGAGAAGCAAAAGGGTGGTCTCTGTCCCTGCTCTTGGCTGACCTGTCCCCCCTTTTCTGTGGCACATGTCTAAGGCGTAGAGACAGGACCATCTTCCCCAAGTGGTACTAAGGGCATCTCACACTGGGAAAGTGCGTTAGCCCCGGGACTCTCCCCCAAAGCATAGGCTGCAGTCAGCAGTGCGTGGAGTGGCAGCCTCAGCGAAAGACAACCTGATCCACGGCTGGGTGTGCCGGGCATTACCATACGGATGACTTCATAGTCAGTGTGTGAATATGTGGCCTTCGGAGAACCAGTCGATGTGTTGCTTGGTGAAAATAATTGATTCAACCAGAAAACACACACAAAAGTGAGAAGCTGAGGAACACAGACATGGAGAATATTTACAATACACATAGCTGGTAGGACTCCAATATTATTATTATTATTATTATTATTATTATTATTATTATTATTATTTTTGGTTTTTCAAGACAGGGTTTCTCTGTGTAGTCCTGGCTGTCCTGGAACTCACTTTGTAGACCAGGCTGGCCTCGAACTCAGAAATCCGCCTGACTCTGCCTCCCAAGTGCTGGGATTACAGGCGTGCACTACCACGCCCAGCTCGGACTCCAGTATTCTAATACGTACAGAGCTCCAAAAATCTGGAGACAGATCATGTAGGTATAAACCAGGTCAGCCTGTGACACCAATACCACTGACAAACAAAAGCAGGGACTGAAAATGTCAGGTCTCCACCACAGAGCCACTGAATATAGCTTTTGAAGAGGTGCTTTCCAGAAGACCCCCCACAGTAGAGGCAGGATGTGCGGATCCGGTTCTGTGTGGAGGGAGGGGCACTGGTATCTGTACCATCAGGATTTTCCCCTGATTTGGTCTTTCTGGCCTAGACAGTGTCTCTGACTCTGTGTGTCCTTGTTTGTCCCCAGAACCCAAGCTGGTGTTTGCCAAGGGTCAGCAGGCTCTCAGCGAGGTGAAGGCAGAGGCGGGGGCCAGTGCCACACTGAGCTGCGAGGTGGCCCAGGCCCAGACCGAGGTGACATGGTTCAAGGACGGCAAGAAGCTGAGCTCCAGCTCGAAGGTGCGCGTGGAGGCCTCGGGCTGCTCCAGGAGGCTGGTGGTGCAGCAGGCGGGCCAGGCGGATGCTGGGGAGTACAGCTGCGAGGCCGGGGGGCAGAAGCGCTCCTTCCGCCTGGACGTCACAGGTGGGTGTTACATAACTAAGTTAGCCTGTGTGGAGGTGTTGGAGGATGGCTATGGTTTAGACAGATCCTGGGTGTATTCCTTTTACAGGTTGACTTTATTATTACTTTTTAACCATGCGTATATGTGTGTGGGTGTGTGCACATGAGTGCATGTACTCAGTGAGTCCAGAAGAGGGCGCCAGATCCCCTGGAGCTGGAGTTACAGGCAGCCAGGAGTAGTAGTCCAATTTTGGTGCTGGGAATCAAACTTGGGCCCTCTGCACGAGTATTATGTACTCTGAATTGACAAGCACCCTCCCAGCCCTCGCTCTCCTCCTTCCCACTTCACCCCTTAGCCCCTCTTGCTTCTTGTTCCCCCACTTACGGCTGAGCTCGGGGGATCTAGCAGATGGGCAGGGTCTTCTGCAGCTTAGTGCTGTTTCCATCACTGCATTAGGAAATGCACTTCTTGCTGTGGGTGGTGCAGCCTGAACAGTCCTCCTCAGATCCTTGGGGGGAAGGGGCTCTGCAGAGATGCAACAAGGTCCTTGATGGAATTAGCCCATCTACTGATGAAGCCAAGAGGCACTTGAGAGTCCTGTGCAGGTTCCAGTAGAGGAACATATATATTTTTAAAGATTTATTTATTATTATATGTGAGTACACTGTGGCTGTCTTCAGACACACCAGAAGAGGGTGTCCGATCTCATTACGGATGGTTGTGAGCCACCATGTGGTTGCTGGGATTTGAACTCGGGACCTTGGAAGAGCAGTCAGTGCTCTTACCTGCTGAGCCATCTCACCAGTCCAGTGGATGAACATATTACCTGTTGCTGTGTCTGTGATTTGGGGCCCTTGGGTTTACTTAATCTCCATCTGAGCTTTAATATTAGCCAAAGTACATGCTGATGTATCCCCCCCTTTTTTTAACCCACAAAAGTTTGTTCTTGACACAGGAGGCTGTCCTAAGTCCACAGGATTGTAGATGGGAGGGGATGCTGATCACATGAAGGTAGACGTGAACAATTCATTGTATGTTTTCAGGATCTTGTTCACCAATGTTCCATATATATATATGGACCCTGGTGTCTCATAATATATATGCAAATGGACAGTTATGTCAGAATTCCTGGTTGTGAGCCAGCGAGGCATGTCTCTCAGAGCTAGTTGACTGAGGGCCTTAACGATCTCCGTTTCTTCGCTTCCACGTAGCCGTGCTTAGCCATTCATTTCAGAACACCTGCCCAGGGCTCCTGATGCAGTGTGGTGCCCTGGCTGCCTCACATCTGACCTGTGGCCTGCAATGCTCCAGATGTTTCTCCAGGCTTAGCCAGATGCCCTGAATTTTATGATCTGGTCAAGAGCTCTGTAGGGGAAAGTTACACGTTAAAGCATTTTCATTAGTGTTATCACTATTGCCTGTGTGGACATGCATGCCACGCCGCGTGTCAGAGGTCAACTCCATGGCCGTCTGTCCTCTCCTTCCAGCTTCCTGCAGGTTCTAGGGGGTCAAATTCATCTGTCTGGTTTGTAGAGCAAGCGCTTGCATCCCAGACCCTTAAGGAAAGTGTGAGATATTTCTCTAGTCTTGTGAGGCTTTCCTACACAACATAGGGACTAGATCCTGGGTTCTCACTGGAGAGACAGAAGTAGAAGAGAACAGAGCCTTGATCTCTGAAACACACTCGTGTGTAAACCCCATCCTCCCTTTCCCCTGTGTTTTAGACCCAGTGAGAACTAGAGAAAGACTTTTCTTTTTTTTAAAAAGATTTAATTAATTAATTAATTAATTTACTATATGTGAGTACACTGTAGCTGTCTTCAGATAGCTTTTTCTTCTCTCTCCAGTCCTGCTCACTCCCAAAGATTTATTTATTTATTATATGTAAGCACACTGTAGTTATCTTCAGACACTCCAGAAGAGGGCATCAGATCTCATTATGGATGGTTGTGAGCCTCCATGTGGTTGCTGGGATTTGAACTCAGGACCTTTGGAAGAGCAGTCAGTGCTCTTAACCGCTGAACCACCTCTCCAGCCACAAGAAAAGACTGTTTATGAGAGCTTTTGGGATCTTAAAACACATGGGAAGAAAGTGTTGTCTGCTAGTTCACATCACAGAGGTCTATTCCAGGGGAATTAGAGACACCAGGGTCCCAGCTGAGCCACAGTCGTGTGGCTTATGATGGGTGTTGCTTAAAGCCCTCAGGAGAAGGAAAGAGTTTTCAGGAAAGAAGCGCAGGAGCTACGCTTGGCCACATTACACAGGACACGAGACCCATTAGGAGTTGTAGCTGCTGTGTGCAGCTATCACAAAATAGTCCTGCTGGGGGAGCAGCTCCACAGTGTAGCAGAGAAGGAGAGGGGAGCCTTGTTAGGAACAGAAAGGGTCAAACACACAGGCATGGAGGACACTTAGCCCTTGTGAGAGAAATACTCTGTTCCTGGAAGACTCATCCAGTTTCTCCAGATAAGAGAGTGGAGTCTGCATGGTCCAGAAGATTCACTAATTTTCCGCCTTGTAAAAAGCGTTTCACCTCAACACCAGCGTGTAAGGATCCAGCTTGTGACATGTAAACTTTTGGTGGTACAAGCCACATCTAACCATCTGTAATGGATCAGACCCACAGGTCGTACATACAATGAGGGAAGATAAGTGCTGTAATATATAAATAGATTCCTGAAATAAATATGAAGAACAAACAGTACTACTGAGAGTAGGGTCTCCTTGTATACCAGTTATCCAGAGGAAGATAGACACTGAAGGCTGGAGACATCAGTGAGACAGACAGCAGGGAATCACAGAGGGCCCAAGAGCTCATTTTAGTGGGTGCCATGGCTGAAAATTATTTAGAGTAGGAAAAGGTATGGCAAGTCAGGATTCTCAGCTCAGTGAGGCATGTCCTACCAAGTCCTGGGGAAACTCTCCATGGCCACTGTGGGGCCGGTACATGTGTCATGACCCACAGTCCCTCCATGGGAGACTGTAATAACCATGTCTCCCCTTGATCTGCCCAGCACTGGTGACAGGCTATGTGGATAAACCGGGGTTTTGTGTTGAGAGGCCCCAGGGGCTTTTCCTGGACATACTGTGCAGAGCCCAGGTGATATTCTGTCTTCGCGCCGCTCCTTCCAATCTTTCAGAAGGTGGCCTTTCTGATCGAGAAGATGTCTCTGACTCTGAGTGTCCCCATTTGTCCCCAGAGCCCAAGCTGGTGTTTGCCAAGGAGCAGCAGGCTCGCAGTGAGGTGAAGGCAGAGGCGGGGGCCAGTGCCACACTGAGCTGCGAGGTGGCCCAGGCCCAGACCGAGGTGACATGGTTCAAGGACGGCAAGAAGCTGAGCTCCAGCTCGAAGGTGCGCGTGGAGGCCTCGGGCTGCTCCAGGAGGCTGGTGGTGCAGCAGGCGGGCCAGGCGGATGCTGGGGAGTACAGCTGCGAGGCCGGGGGGCAGAAGCGCTCCTTCCGCCTGGACGTCACAGGTCAGTTGGTTAGACATTCGACTGTGTATGGGACAAGCCTAGGGAAAATGTTTCAGTGTGGACCGGGTGCTGGGTGTGTTGCACAGGCTTCTCAAGGGCATGTATTGGCTAGTTCTCCACAAGTAACAAGTAACCCCAAACTCAGAGGCACAAAGGAGGAGTATGTTTTTGTCTCCCCAGTCCATGGGACAAGAGGTACCATGGTCTATGCTGATGGCTCAGCTACCCAGTGTGGTGTCACCAGGGCTGGGAATGCAAGATGGACTTGTGTGGGCATCTGACATCTCCACTGGGATATCCCTCATGGAAGGGGCTGCACGGGATGAGAAGACTCTTTTATAGCAACGGGGCTGACCTAGGCGCTGTGTTTGGAGCCTTTGGTCTCCCTTTGTGTTCTTTTTTGCTTCACAAAAGCTTGTAGCCAGGGTGGTGGTCTCCATGAGGGGTACCTGGGCCTCTTGTTGAGGTAACTAGGTCTTCCTCGGTATGTAGGAATGCTTGAAGTTTCACTCTGCATGACCAGAGTGTTACTTCAGCTTGTGGTTTATACAGAGCTGAAGAAAACACCCACCTGGTCTGAAGAGCAAAGAGAAGCAAAGCCTGCTTTGGATCACAGGGTGGTGCATCCCATCATGGAGGGGTCTGAACATAGGGAGACCAGACCCCAGTGGAATATTTTTGACCTTTTATCATAAAGTCAAGGCTTTCTTTCATTCTGTGTCATCCTCTTACTTCTACCTGATGGTCACACAAGGTTTTCGTGCCCCCAGCCATAGCTTTCAACGTTCAAAAGAGGAAGGATTGGGAATTACAGCTCGGTTTCTGTTTCTCTCTCTCTCTCTCTCTCTCTCTCTCTCTCTCTCTCTCTTTCTCTTTCTCTCTTGAGACAGGGTTTCTCTGTGTAGCTCCGGCTGTCCTGGAACTCACTCTGTAGACCAGGCTGGCCTCGAACTCAGAAATCCACCTGCCTCTGCCTCCCAAGTGCTGGGATTAAAGGCATGCGCCACCACTGCCCGGCGCCTCTCTCTCTCTCTCTCTCTCTCTCTCTCTCTCTCTCTCTCTCTCTCTCTCTCTCTGTGTGTGTGTGTGTGTGCGCGTGTGTGTGTGCGCGCGTGCACGCGCATGTACTCAAGAGAGCACGTGCATGCATAAGCTAAAATTAGTCATTTTTCTTTGTTTTTGTGGTTGTGTGTCAACACACTGACTAAAACATTCTCCACTCTTCCTTCTCGTTCCGTTAGGGCTTCTGATTTCTTTCCTTAGGTTTTGGACACATTTTAAGTTTATGTTTGAACAGGGAGAGAGTTAGGGCCTTATTTAATTGATCACTGTCAATTTTTTCTATTCTTTTCTTCCTTTAAAAAATTTTTTTTGGAAGCATACAGGGTCTCACTATGTAGTCTTGGCTGGCCTGGGACTTGTGTAGGGCAGGTTGGCCTCAAACTTATGGAGATGTGTCCAGCTCTGTCTCTGAAGTGATGGGATTAAAGGCATGTGCTACCATTCTTGGAAAACCACTGTAATTAAAAAAGTGTCCTGCATGTGTGCATGCCTACCTTGTATGTGCAGAGCCCAAGGGGACCGTAAGGGCTTTTGACCCCTGGAGTTGGAGGTACAGCTAGTTGTGAGATGTCACGTGGGTGCCGGGATCCCATCTCCAGTCCTCTGCAAGAGCAGCCCTCGCTCTTAACTGCTGAGCCACGTCTCTAGCCCAGGATGACTGCAATTTTATAATTAGTTTTAAAATTGGGAAATGGAACACCTCCAGTTTTGTTCCCCTTTCTTTTAAAATTGATTCATCTATTTTTGCAAAATTATTATTTTATATATATGGGTGTTGTGCCTGAATATATGTCGGTGCAGCACATGTGTACCTGGTGCCCATGAGGACCAGAAGAGGGCATCAGATCCCCCGGGATGGGAGCTAAGGATGCCTATGAGCTTCGATGGGCCTGCTGAGAACAGAACTCAGGTCCGCTGGGAGAGCAGCCTGTGTTCTTAGCCACTGAGCCATCTCTTTCTTTGTAAAAAGATAGCTTTGGTCATCCAGGGTACCCTGACTTTCCCTGTTAACTTGAATGCGACTTCATAAGTTGTACAAAGTTAGTATGTGTGGTTTATATGACTGCACAGGTCAGTTTTGGGAATATTGCCATTTCAAGATGAAGGCTTCGAATCTGTGACTGTGGCATGCCATTTTATTTGTTTATTTATCTGAATATGTTCAGCAAACAGGACTTACACTTGTTCATGAACTTATTCCTAAATGTTTATTTATTTATTTTTTTAGTATTACCACAGTGACGGAATTCTCCCTTAATTCTCCCTTATTCTTTTGAAAACTTCATACCTGTATATATCTTGGTCACATCCACCCCCACTCCCTCCTCCAGCTCCTCCTGACCCCCACCCAACAGATCTCCCACTTCCTTTTTTCTTTCCTTTCTCCCACTAAATTTAGTCAGTGCTGCCCATGTGGGCATGTGTGCTCACGATCATCTGCTGGGGCGTGGGTGACTTACTAGTCGTGACACTCTCAGAGAACGATGACTCCTGAGCTCTCAATAGTCATCAGATGCCAACGGCCCCTCGGCTGATGCCCAGGAAGAGGCCTGATTTTTGTGTGTTTATCTTGTACTTGTAACCAGGCTGAACCTTCTCGTTAGTGCTAAATTCTCTTGTGAATCCCTGAGAATTTCTAGGTAATGGCCATTGTTTCTGAAGGTAGAGAGGCTGTGCATCTCATTTCTGGTCTGGATGCCCCTGTATTTAGGTATTGATTCAGCCCTACTGACTGCAGGACTCTCCATGGTTTCTGTCTTCTCTTTCTCCTCTTGAATCAGTTTCTATGGAGTTATCCAGGAATTTATTTGTTTCATCTAAGTTATCTTATGTATGTATGTATGTATGTATGTATGTTTGTATGTATATGTATGTATGTTTGTATGTATGTGTCTATCAGTTTTGGCTTTCAAGATGATGAGATTTGGGGAGAGACAGTGGCTGTGAGCATGGAGAGGAGTCAGGGACTTGAATGCTGTTGCAGAACAACACCAGGAGTAGAACAACACCAGGGCATGGAGAGTGATGCAGAGGGAGCTGTGAGGTGTGCTGTAGACTTGGGCAACAAGAAACAGAAACAACTGTGATACAGCATCCAGAGTACCGCAGCGAACAACCACCAAACTCAGATTCCATACCCAGCTAAACTGTCATTCAGAAGTGAAGGCAAATAACAGTTTCAAAAAGTACCTTCAGAGAGTTTAGCATTCAAAGAAACATTCACAGAGAGAGTTGTCAATGGTTATACTGCTCAGAGTAAAAATCTTAATCATAAGTAGCAGAATGGGGGTCTTAGAGTCACCAGATTTTGGGATCCAAGGTGGACCCTACTTTAGTTATAGCAACTGTATGTCTTGTTTATTTGTAGAGCCCAAGGTGGTGTTTGCCAAGGGGCAGCCAGCACGAAGTGAGGTGAAGGCAGAGGCGGGGGCCAGTGCCACACTGAGCTGCGAGGTGGCCCAGGCCCAGACCGAGGTGACATGGTTCAAGGACGGCAAGAAGCTGAGCTCCAGCTCGAAGGTGCACGTGGAGGCCTCGGGCTGCTCCAGGAGGCTGGTGGTGCAGCAGGCGGGCCAGGCGGATGCTGGGGAGTACAGCTGCGAGGCCGGGGGGCAGAAGCTCTCCTTCCGCCTGGACGTCACAGGTCAGTCCTTTGGGACAGTCCATGTATGTATTTGTACTTTTTAAATCTTCTTTAGTTTAGTTATTTTTTTCTTTTGAGACAGGGTCTCACTAGGTCAGTTTTGGCTGGCCTTGCCTGGAACTTGCTCTGTAGATCAGGCTAGTCTTAAACTTAAGACATCTGCTTTTTTTCCCTCCCAAATGTTAAGATTAAAGCCATGTACCACCATTCCTGGTTTATGAATTTTCTTTCTTTTTTTAAAAGTCCTTTAAGATTTATTTTATCATGTATACAGCCAGAAGAGGGCATCAGATCCCATTACAGATGGTTGTGAGCCACATTCCCAGCCATGTGGTTGCTGGGAATTGAACTCAGGACCTCTGGAAAAGCAGTTAGTGCTCTTAACCACTGAGCCATCTCTCCAGCCCTCTTCCTTCCTTCCTTCCTTCCTTCCTTTCCTTCCTTCCTTCCTTCCTTCCTTCCTTCCTTCTCCTCCTCCTTTTTCTTCTTTCTCTTCTTCCTCCTTCTTCTCTTCCTCCTCGTCCTCCTTTGTGTCTTTGAGATCGGGTTTCTCTGTAGTCCTGGATATCTTGGAACTCATGTTGTGAACCAGATGTGTCCCTGAACTCATAGAGATCTGCTGCCTCTACCTCCTGAATGCTGGGATTAAAGGCGTGTTCCACCATGCCCAGATACTGATAAATTTCTCTCTTTTTCTAAACTTAAAAAAAAAAACTATCTATTTATTTATTATATGTGAGTACACTGTAGCTGTCTTCAGACACTCCAGAAGAGGCGTCAGATTGATCTCATTATGTATGGATGGTTGTGAGCCACCATGTGGAATTGAATTCAGGACCTCTGGAAGAGCAGTCAGTGCTCTTAACTACTGAGCCGTCTCTCCAGCCCTATACATTTCTTATTTTGCCTAATTTATCAACTAGCCTTTATCAGGGGCACATTGGAAAAATGACATATGTAGTCTTTGGTGTTATCTGCATTGAGGCACCTACTGCAGGCCTTGGAGTGTTCTCTGGGTGGACAGGGAGAATGACTTTCCCTGTGCTTAGAGGCCTTAGGGCTTTTCCTGAGCATAGCAATGAGCCTGGATGACATCTCCCTCCAACTGACCCAGCCAGGGTCTTTCCAGTTTTGATTTTGCTGATCTAGACAGTGCCTCTGACTCTGTGTGTCCTCGTCTGTTTCCAGAGACCAAGCTGGTGTTTGCCAAGGAGCAGCAGGCTCGCAGCGAGGTGAAGGCAGAGGCGGGTGCCAGTGCCACACTGAGCTGCGAGGTGGCCCAGGCCCAGACCGAGGTGACATGGTTCAAGGACGGCAAGAAGCTGAGCTCCAGCTCGAAGGTGCGCGTGGAGGCCTCGGGCTGCTCCAGGAGGCTGGTGGTGCAGCAGGCGGGCCAGGCGGATGCTGGGGAGTACAGCTGCGAGGCCGGGGGGCAGAAGCTCTCCTTCCGTCTGGACGTGGCAGGTCAGTCCTTTGGGACAGTCCATGTATCCATTCATAATTACTACATCTTTTTGATGTGATGAATTGCTTCCCTCATGAATGCATAGTGAACTTCTTTGTATTTTCTGACTACTTTTGCCTTTAACTCTGCTTGATGAGATCTGAGTCCAGCTGTCCCCGCTTGCTTCAGGCTTCCATGGTTTTAATCCATCCACTCTCCAGTCTGAATTTACCAGTGAAGTGTGTGTGTGTGTGTGTGTGTGTGTGTGTGCGTGCTTTAAACTACATCAAGTTCCGTGTTAAGACAATTAGTAACCTAATTTATTTCTAGTCCCTGGGTCTTATTTTTTAATCCAATAGGCTACTCTGTCAGGGAGTGAAGACTATTTACACTTAGAATTATTATTGAGAGGTATTTCCTGATTACTACAATTTTGTTGATTGTTTTCCTGGTTGGCTGTTTTAGTTGAATTCTTTTCTTAAAAAAAAAAAAAGATTTATTTTAATTTTATGTGTAAGAGTATATATGCATGCATGTACATACATGGCACGTATGCAATGCTCACAGAGGCCAGAAGAGGGCATCAGATCCCCTGGAACTGGAGTGACAGATGGTTGGGAGCTGCCACATGGGTACGGGAAATTGAACACCGGTCTTCTGCAAGAGCAGCCATTGCTGTTAACCTCTGAGCCATCTTGCCATGCTCTTCTTTTCCCCCTTCCTTGTTTTTGTTAACAAGGTTTACTCATTTACGGGATTGGTCACCACTCAATCCCTTCTCTGTTCATTTACTCTTCTCATGAAATGGATCAATTCACATGCTGTTGTGATTTAGACCTTTTTCCTCCTCAGAGTTTAGGATTCCTATTAGAGTCTTAAGGAAGTGTTGACTTGGATGTCATGAGTTACTTTAGTTTGTTTCTCTGCAACGATCTTTATTTCTGTTGATTTTAAGAGATAACTTTGTTGGAATCATCCTTGTAGCTGTGTTTTCCTCCGGTGCATGGAATATACCGTCCCCTGTTTTCCTAGGGTTGAGGGCTTCTACTAAGATGACTAAGGTTACTCTAATGAGTTTGACTTTTCAAAAGTTATTACATTTTTATGTTGTGTGTACGAGCGTGTGGTGCATATGTGTTGAGATCATAGTTATTTCACCAGAGTCAGTTTTTTCCTCCGAGCAGGTTCTGGGACTCGAACTCCGGCTGCCAAGCTTGGCAGCGAGCTCTTTACTTGCTGAGCCATCTCACTGCTCCTCTTACGGCACATAACACTGTTTCTTTGCCGAGCTTCAGCATGTTCTTTATTATACATCACAGGGAAGACTCTATGGCCACGTTTATTTGGGGGCTGTAAGTACCCCATGTGTTCTGAACCCCATATCTTTGTAGTTGGGGAATCTTCTTTTACTATGATTTCATCGAATTCATTTTCTACACCTTCAGTTTGTATCTCATCATTTTCTTCCCTGTAGATTCATAGGCTTGGCCTCCTGACCATATCCCAGAGTTTCTGGATGTTGTGGGCATGCTCATCTTTCTTTTCTTTACTGCTGTCTGGCTGCAGCCTTTCCTGGTGCCCTCCACCTGAGATAGACTTTCGTATGCTTGATTAGCCTGCTCATGGTGCTTCCCAGTGCATGTTATTCAACTAAATGTTATTAGTTGAAATTTTCATTTCTATCATATATACATATATGTGGATATATGTATATGTGCATGTATGTATGTATGTATGTATGTATGTATTTCAAGATCTCGATGCCCTTGCTCAGTTTCTCTTGCATGTCGCTGGCCATCTCTTCTGCATTACAGACTTATTTTCGTCCTGAACTGATTTCCTTGCCTTATCCATATGCTGCCCTGTTTTCTCCTCGAACACATTGGCCATCTTTATGGGGAGATTAAATTATTAGTCCAGCGCTTCAGCCATTTTGGTGTCTGGAACTCAGTAATTGAGGCGTTACGGCCTTTTGGAGGCATTGTTTTGCGTAATCCTCTTATGCCAAAATCATTGCTTAGAACGAGACTTGAGAATGATTTTGAGACCACGGGCGGTGCAGAGGCAGCTCAGCCATGTCTGCACGGGAGGGGACGATTTTAGATTTACACGCATGTCAAAAGCATCACCTTGCCATTCCCGAGTCCTACAAGGCATGCCCGCACGCTTTGTGAAAATTATTAAACATTCTGAAGTGACCGCGAAGATAGACTGAGTGCCACACAGTCGGGAAGACCTGCGGGTGATCACTCTTGGGTCAAATGTAGCAAGGAATGCTTCTGTCCACGTGGGAAGATATGGAGTCAAATCCTGGTCAAGGAGCCACGTGGGGGCACTTGCTGTTCCAGATGCCGAGATGGTTCACAATCTGAGGCCAAAAGCAATAATGAGATCTAAATAATTAGTGGCTGAGCTCAGAACAGAGAGCGTATGTGAAGATCTGCCCTCTACCTCTCCCCCCGACCCCAGTGACATGCGAGGCGCACGGAACGCGGGACAATAAAATAAGTTGGATGTCCTCTTTGCCACCGAAGAGCCAAGTGCTGGCGGTCACAGGTGCCAACGTGAGGGTAAAATAGGCCATGGCGAGGGTTTCAGGTTTTCTTACGGTTTCAGCATCAGGCAGGTTCCCGAGCAGAGTCTAAGTGCGTTAGCCATAACGGGCACCATTGCCTGCAGTGCAGCTAGCATGCTAGAGCCACCCCTGAATCTGTGGCAGGACATATGGATGAACTGGTTTTGTCCCAAGAGACGCTGGGGCTTCTCCTGGGCACAGCCAGTGCAGAGCATGGAGGATATTTTCCCACCCACCCATCCACCCATCCACCCATCCAGACCCTTTCTCTGTGTGACCTTCCTGACGCTGTGTGTCCTTGTCTAACTGTCCCCAGAGCCCAAGGCGGTGTTTGCCAAGGAGCAGCCGGCTCGCAGCCAGGTGAAGGCAGAGGCGGGGGCCAGTGCCACACTGAGCTGCGAGGTGGCCCAGGCCCAGACCGAGGTGACATGGTTCAAGGATGGCAAGAAGCTGAGCTCCAGCTCGAAGGTGCGCCTGGAGGCCTCGGGCTGCTCCAGGAGGCTGGTGGTGCAGCAGGCGGGCCAGGTGGATGCTGGGGAGTACAGCTGCGAGGCCGGGGGGCAGAAGCGCTCCTTCCGCCTGGAAGTCACAGGTGGGTGTTTGTTGCTCATTTGCATGAGATGCTAAAACTGACTAATAACCCGAAGGACCCGGACACCGCTGCCATGGACTTACCCTCTGTGAGTCTTAAATCTTTCTGTTTTCACTTCCATGGCTTGGCTGTGTCAGCAGAAGGTAATGCAACTAAGTCAGGAGAGTCGAGTCCCTATTCTTCTTTGTTTGTTTGTTTCTTTTTTGTTTCTTTCTTTGTTTGTTTCTTTCTTAAAGATTTATTTATTTATTTTATGTATATGAGTACACTCTAGCTGTACAAATGGTTGTGAGCCATCATGTGGTTGCTGGGAATTGAACTCAAGACCTCTGCTTGCCCCGGCCCCACCCATTCAGGCCCAAAGATTTATTTATTATTATATGTAAATGCACTGTAGCTGTCTTCAGACACACCAGAAGAAGGTGTCAGATCTCATCACGGATGGTTCTGAGCCACCATGTGGTTGCTGGGATTTAAACTCAGGACCTTCAGAAGAACAGTTAGTGCTCTTAACCACTGAGCCATCTCTCCAGCCCCGAGTCCTTGCTCTTATGTGGTAGCATTTATCATCCCAAAGCATCCCAGACATTCTCTCTGTTGCTGTCTGGTGCCTGGGGATGTCCCTGGCTCCTCCTGGTGTTTAGGACTGGAATAAGTGAGATCTGTCTCTCTGTACTCTGTGAATGTCCAAGTGTCTGCAGGTCCTGCATGCCCTAATCCAGCATGAGCATTCTTGTTCACAGGAAGCATTTCCACTCAATTTAAATACAACCAGGGAAATTTTGATCCCTTAATTATAACTGGGTTTTCTTGCAACAAAAGCTGGCTTATGTAGTTTCCAGTGCCGGTACCTGATTACTCTTTCCTGATCTTTGAGATGTAAAGGTCTCTGTGTGTACTGAAGTGTACTCACATCATTTTGCGGTGTTTGTGGGTGTGCTGCTGTGACGGCAGAGTGCTCTCTGTGGTCAGTCTTATTGTCTAAGGGCCGGTTAGAAAACAGGTCCGTAGTAGTGTCCTTAGAGCATCATTTGGGAAGACAGGAAGGCGGAGCTTATGGGTTTTTCCCCACCCTTGAGAACCAAGGTGAGTTCCTCTCGTGGGGTTCTCTGTGCGCAGCATCCTTAAGAGCTCATCTGTTGGCCCCTCCCCCACTTGCTAGAAATCTGAGGTGTGCATTTGTCTTTCTTCACTCAGGAGTCTTCTCTTACTGTGACCTCTGGGTATTACTAGATAACATTTCAAGTATTCCACCAATAGTAAATTGTTTCTGAATAAACATGCCGACAAAACAAAATAAAACAAGGCAAAAAAAAAAAAAAAAGGAAAACATGCTTTGTATCTTTACTAAGTAATATTTCAAAGAATGTGAAAAAAATTAAAAAACACCTATTTTCTATAAGTTGTATAAAAAGGACACAAAAAAGAAGTAAAAAAATTGAAAGGTCATAGTGTCTTTTTGAAACATAATTATAAAAACGAGTTTATCAGGACTGGAGAGATGGCTCAGTGGTTAAGAGCACTGACTGCTCATCCAGAGGTTCTGAGTTCTTTTTTCATCAACCATATGATGGCTCACAACCATCTGTAGTAAGGTCTGGTGCCCTCTTCTGGCATGCAGACACACATGCACATAATAAATCTAAAAACAAACAAAAACCAAAGATAATTTACCATAGAAAAGGGCCTTATTTCAAGGGCTATGGATAAATCTTATCAAACATTCTAGAAGGTGATTATTAATTCTGGTGCTTTATTGCACAGTAAAATGATTCTACTCGACAATAATGTGCAATGAATTTTTAAACAGCTAAGAGGATTTAAAATGTTCTCACCACCATAATAACTAGTTGGTTCAGTAGCTATATTAATTATCATGTTTTGGTTACAATGTAGATAGGTTATTGAAACATTAAATCGTGCCCTATAATTTATTATTTGTTGATTAAAAGTGAAACAAAACAAAACAAAACAAAAAAAGGAACCAGTGAGATGAACCAGAGGCAAAGGTTCTCACCACCAAGCCTGGTGGTGTGAATTAGATCCCCAGGACCCAGTGAGCCAGGCTCACCTGTTTGAGGTCCTTGGACCTCAGTATCTACACACCAAGGACCAAACTTCCATCACACGAGCCTCGGGAAACACACCACACCCCAACACAGCACAGGAGAAACGAGCCACATGACTGTAGTAATAATAGTGTACCGTGTGCTTGAAAATAGCTGAAAGAGTACGTTTCAGATGTACACACACACACACACACACACACACACACACACACACTGATGTGCATGCAGAAATGTATCTTGGTTACTTTTTATTGTCAACTTGATATAACCAAGAGTCTCTTGGGAAGAGGGATTACCCAGAACAGACTGGCCTGTGGCCACGTCTGAGGAATTGTTTTGGTTGGTGGTTAAGGTGGCAGGACCCAGCCCACTGTGGGTAGCTGACCTAGGCAAGTGGCCTGGGCTGTGTCCAAAAGCGAGAGAACGAGACATTCCTCCAGGGTTTCTGCTCCACTTCCTGTGTGAGCTCCTATCCTGATTTTCCCCAGTGGTAAGCCGTGACCTATACGTATGAGCTGAGTAACCCATTCCCTCCCCAAGTTGCTTTTGGCCATGGTGTTTATCGCAGCCAGAGAAACCAAACCAGACTGTGATGGGCATTTTATTCAGCTTGATTTAATTGTTCCTTGCTGTAACATTCATCAAGATGATACCTCACGCTCCATAAACGTGTACAGAAGGTGTCAGATACAATAAAGGTCCTGAGTTCAATTCCCAGCAACCACATGGTGCTCACAGCCATCTGTAATGGGATCTGATGCCCTCTTCTGGTGTGTCTGAAGACAGCGACAGTGTACTCGCATACATTAAAAAAAATGATCACTTAAAAATTTAAGCAAGGGATGGTATAGACATAACTGATAGTTTAATCGTTTCTATATTTTTAAAACTGGGCTAGGAATTCACAAATCACGTGTCAGGCGGGGCAGTCACAGCCTAAGAGCCCAGATCACAAGACCCTTAGGTGATAGCTGCAGTGGCCTTCAGGCATTCTGAGGGCTTCTTATTCCATGTTTATAGCTATCCCCTTAGAGACGGAAAGGGAGGCAAACCTTAAGCTCTGTGTATGTAGGTAGTACAACACACTAAGATCTGCCCAGCATGTAAGAACTCATATTTTAGGCCAACCTATTATGGGTATCAAGGACAGTTTGTGAAACACAATACTGATGAGCTGGCCTCAGGGACATACCCACAAGATCCCCTCCCCCTCCCCCGCCCCTCCACCCCGTGAGGAAGTTCACAGCCCAGGACCAGCAGTCCCGCATACTAGAAAGTGAGTGTTCGGCCTGACCTTATCCGGCTGACCGGAAACTGTGTAGTTATCTAAGGAAAAAAAAGGGATAAAACTCAGCAATGTAAATTAAAAAGAAGTATTTGACAAAATTTATCACCACTCATATCATAAAATCTGTAACAAATGTCATTAAATAAATTCTTTCTTGGCTTGGTAAGCGGCATGGTATGAAAGTTGAGGGCTTCGCTCCAAGATCAGGAACAGCATAAAGAGGCTGTCTGTCTGTCACTACATCCTTCAGCATAACTAGGAAGGACACCAATCAAAAGGCACAAAGGTTAGGGGAAGAAAAACACCCCAACAGATTCACGGATGATAAGATTTCTTCAAAAGACACACGAGTGGAGAAAGAACCCTTCACACGAAGACCGATGCGAGGACAATTCTTCCATATACACAAGCAGTGAGCATCTGGCAAAGTGAGTTCCAAAGCTCCAAAATGTCTTCTAGAGTATCATGCTGGCAATGCCGAGCCTGGCACCAGGCTTGGGAAGTCTCACTGCGGTAGATCACTAAGCACTCTTGGGAGACATCAAGCGCTACAGGGACACAGATAGAGATGAAATGGGATTTGCAGGTGTCCAGTTGCCACCACCACGGGACCGTTGCTGTGGGGTGAGTCGGAAATGACGCTGTCTGTAGCCAGCACTGTCGGGAGGAGAGCTGGTGGTAAACAGTTTCCGACAGGTACAAGACCACCACAGAGGTGTTGCATTGTCTTTAGTAAGAGAGAACAGCAAGGGCTGGAAAGATGGTTGGGAGCACTGGCTGCTCCTCCAAGGACCCACGTTCAATTCCTAGCACCCATATGGCAGCTCACAATTACCTGTAACTCCAGTCTGGGAGTGGCATATGGTGCCGTCTTCTGGCCCCTGTGTATACTGTATGCCTGTGGTGCCCAGACAATCATGCAGACAAAACACTTATATGCATTAAAACAAAACAAAACAAAAAACCCAAAAACAAAAAACAAAACAAAACAAAACAAAAACAACAACAACAACAAAAAAAAGGACAGGATCACAGCCAGTCTAGTTATGTGATTTATTTGTGATTTTAGAATTTAGTCCAGGGATGTCTCTGCCCAAGAACATGGGCAGGTTATATTTACAGCCAGAGAAGAGGCACTGGCCTAAGGAAAAGGGAAGCCAGGTGTCTCTCTTGTCTGAGCATATTTGGGAACTTGGGGACTTGTCACTTATAGTCTGATCAAGATAAGTTAGAGGTGGACCAAAAAAAAAAAAAAAAAAAAAAGAACCCCACTCTAGACCAATTATAATCCAGTTTAATACAATAAGACAACAGAGTCTCAATGCAAGAATGGTTAGGAGGTAGTAAGCATACATAGGTGGGCTGGAGAGATGGATCAGTGCTTAAGAGCACTGACTGTTCTTCCGAAGGTCCTGAGTTCAAATCCCAGCCACCACACGGTGGCTAACAACCATCTGTAATGAGATCTGATGTCCTCTTCTGGGGTGTCTGAAGACAGTGTATTTACATATAATAAATAAATACATTTTAAAAGAGCATACATTGGCATTAAAAAGGAGCATGTCTTGGTTACTGTTCTATTGCTGCGAAGAGACACCATGACCAAGGCAACTGGTAAAAGAAAGCGTTTAACTTGGGGGCTCACAATCCCAGAGGACTAGTCTGTGGTCACCTTGGAGGGAGCACAGCAGCAGACAGACGGGCCTGTTGGAGCAGTGGCTGAGAGCTCACATCTAGCCCATAAGCACAGGGCAGGAGGCTGACTGGAAAAGGGAGTTTTGAAACCTCGCGGATCTATTGTGGTTTTGTGCTGAGAGGGACTGTGGCCTCTCCTGGGATCAGCCAGTGAAAAACCTAGACAATGTCCTACCCTTCCACTTGCACCGTCCAGTACTCTCACTGGCGTGGCCTTTCTGATTAAAGATGTATGTGACCTTGTGCATCTGTTTGTCCTCAGAACCCAAGCTGGTGTTCGCCAAGGAGCAGCAGGCTCTCAGCGAGGTGAAGGCAGAGGCGGGGGCCAGTGCCACACTGAGCTGCGAGGTGGCCCAGGCCCAGACCGAGGTGACATGGTTCAAGGACGGCAAGAAGCTGAGCTCCAGCTCGAAGGTGCGCGTGGAGGCCTCGGGCTGCTCCAGGAGGCTGGTGGTGCAGCAGGCGGGCCAGGCGGATGTTGGGGAGTACAGCTGCGAGGCCGGGGGGCAGAAGCGCTCCTTCCGCCTGGACGTGGCAGGTCAGTCCTTTGGGACAATCCATGTATCCATTCATAATTACTACATCTTTTTGATGTGATGAATTGCTTCCCTCATGAATGCATAGTGAACTTCTTTGTATTTTCTGACTGCTTTTGCCTTGAACTCTGCTCGATGAGATCTGAGTCCAGCTGTCCCCGCTTGCTTCAGGCTTCCATGGTTTTCATCCATCCACTCTCAAGTCTGAATTTACCAGTGAAGTGTGTGTGTGTGTGTGTGTGTGTGTGTGTGTGTGACCCAGGGTTTGGTGTCTGGGCACTCCCTTTCCCTTTGTCGTGGAGTCCTCTGTGTATCCCGGTGTGGCAGTGCCAGCATCCATGCTTCGTGGCAGTGCCGCTGTAGAGGACCGACAGCGAGGCCCCTGTGATGCACACTTCTGAGCTCCGGCTCTCTCTGCACAGCTAATCTTGTTTTTCTTTGGCATCAGCCAGGACTTTAGGCATGGATTATATGTCTTAGAAATTTTTCTTATACATTTAGCAATTTTAAAGGTTATGTAGCTCATTCTACAAATGCCAGCTCCTATCAGGAAACTAACCCTGTTCCATAATATTCTACAATATCCCCCAAGTTGTCTAGAAGTTCAGGCCCCTGTCTTTCCCTGCTGGGTCCACGGAGAGATCTGTGAGCCGACATTACTTTTCTTCATGAGAAGCATGCAGCCCTGAGAGCTAGTGAGGGCTCAGCAGGTTAAGGACCTTGCCACCAAGTTCTTTGTAGTTCAATTCCCCCAGTCCATCTAGTGGCAGGCAAGAGGGGGTTCCCACAATCTGTCCTCTGACACACACACACACACACACACACACACACACACACACACCCCATAGCATGTCCCATATAAAATAAAATAAAAAAAAAAGTAATGAAAGAAAAGTTTAGCCATGCAGGGGTGGCACACGCCTTTAATCCCAGTACTCAGGAGGCAGAGGCAGGCAGATTTCTGAGTTCGAGGCCAGCCTGGTCTACAGAGTGAGTTTCAGGACAGCCAGGGCTAGCTACATAGAGAAACCCTGTCTTGGGGTTGGGGTGGGAGGAAGAAAAGTTTAGCCTGAAGAGGGCGGTTCGAAGTTCCTCTGAGGCACAGGCACGTGGCAGCTTGGGACTGCTTTCCATGATGGTTGGTGGAGGACCAAATGAACGGTCCTGGTTGACAAATGGTGTCAAGGAGTATGACACGATTTTATGCAGGCAAATTTTGAAGAATTTCATTAAATCAGTCAATTCTTTAGAAGTTATCAGAATGGATGCAAGAAAAAAACAGGGAATCAGAATAGCCATAGAACCCTTAATATCAATAAACATGAGTTTAAGCTGGGGGTGGTGGCGGCGCACGCCTGTAATCCCAGCACTCTGGAAGGCAGAGACAGGCGGATTTCTGAGTTCAAGGCCAGCCTGGTCTATGGTGTGAGTTTCAGGACAGCCAGGACTACACAGAGAAACCCTGTCTTGAAACCAAAAAAAAAAAAAAAAAAAAAAAAAAAGTCATAGGAGAGGGGCTAGGGAGATTGCTCAGCTGTTAGGAGCACTCACTACTCTTGTGGTAGACCTGAGTTCAATTCCCAACACTCACATTAGGTCACACTGCCTGAAACTCTAGCTCCAGAAGGTCTGACTTCTCTAACTCTGAGCACCTGCAGTCAGTTAGACAGACTGACACACATACACACACATGCATATATACTCACACATGCACACACACTCATCCATATTTACACACTCATGCATACACATACATACACACAACCACATAACACATTCATACATACATACCCACCCATACTCATACACACACATGCAAACATACTCACACATGCACACACACTCATACATATACATAGACACTCATGCATACACACACACACACACACACACACACTCATGCATACACACACACTTAGAAACACTCATACACATCACATACACACACCCACACAACACATTCATACATATATACCCATCCTCATACATGCACACACAAATACACCCATGCACACATTCACATATGTACACACACAAATACACTCACACACAATTACACACACACACACACACACACACACATATGCACACACTCAAATTAAAAAAAAATATTGTAGGAGAAGAGTTTAGTAGCCTGTAGATAAATTGTTAAAACTATATTTGAAACAAATAATTTTGTATAATGGTCTTTCCTCTACAATTCAAAGGGACATATATACTTTCTAACTCACTTTATGTGGATAGTACAATACTGATACCAAAATGACATGCATTATAAAAACTGAAAGCACAAGCCAATCTCTCGTAACTGCTGAAATAATCTATACAACATTTTGACAAACTGGGGCAATATGCTAAGAGCTGAGTATACTGGGAAAATGTTAGTTCAAGAATGCAAGGTTGGTTTAATATTAAAATGTAAAAGCCAGTAAAACCTATGATTTTATTAGGAGAATTAGGGATGGAGGGATGGCTCTGGGGTTAAGAGTGCTACCTGCTTTTGCAGCGGACCCGAGTTCAATTCCTAGCACCTACATCCTCCTGCAGCTCCAGCTCTAACGGGGCTCCATAGCACTGGCACTCAGGGGCACAGACAGACATAGACACAATCAAAAATAAAATAAATACAGTTTTAAAAAGCTGTTAGGGGTGGGGACACACATATTAATCCTAGCACTTGGGGGACAGGGGGTAGGGTTAGAAGGACCTCTGTGAGTCTGAAATTAGCCTGATCAAGTTCTAGGGCAGGCAGGGCTACATAGTCTCTTATTTTTCTTTTGCATCATATCTAGAAGATATAAAAGTTAACATCTACTTACATTAAAAACAAATGCTTGTGTTGGGGATGTGACTCCATGATATACCCCTTTACACAGCATCCCTAAAACCCCGACACTAGAAGAAAAAATCTCTTGAATTAGTACTAAAACAGGCTTCCTAAATTTCACACGGAGTGCTGTTGAGGGCAGCAGGTGTCACGCTAAACACAAAGCCATGATCTCTTTCTCTTTCAGTGAAGAGCATAGAGCGATGTGCGTACACAAAGGTCAATGTCACACATTGTGTGATTACCACTAGGGAAAAAAGGTTGAAGAATATACCACAATTAAAAAGAATTGTGATAACCGAACAGGGCGTGGCAGCACACTCCCTTAATCCCAGCACTTGGGAGGCAGAGGCAAGTGAATCTCTGTGAGTTCGAGACCGGCTCGGGCTACCGAGTGAGTTCCAGGACAGCCAGCTGTCTCAAAAGACAAAACAAAACAAAACAAAACAAAACAAAACAAAACAAAACAAAACCAAACAAAACAAAACATCCCAAACCCAACCCCCCCAAACAAACAAAAAACAAAACTAAAACAAAAAAAACAAAAAACAAACAAACAAACAAACAAAAAAGAACAAAAGAAGAGTTGCCATACTGTCCCAGCGTGAAGCTTTTAATTCAATGCCTAATGAAGCACATTTAAGCTTCTGAGGGGGAACCTACTTCATGGAGACCAGGACAGCGATGGCCAGGGCGGACGCTGGTGGTGAGCCAGGCGGAAGCTCCAGAGGTCTGTGCCAGTAACTATCCAAGAGATGATCTTTTGACTGCGTGAGCCAGAACCTTCCAAAGAAGGAATGTAAGAACATTTCATCTACCAGATGTCATCTTTATTGATGGCCCAGGTCACCTCAAAGGAAGCCTTGTAGAGCCCAGGGGGATCCTCCGCTGTCACTTAGGGCCAGTGTAAAGTATCCTGACCTATAGTCCCCCTTTACACAAGTCTTGTACAGACTCTTGTCTGCATCCGCCCGCCACAGTGATGAGTGTGAGCCGTGCTTTCATGCTGAGAGGTGCTCAGGCTTTGGGCACAGTGAGGGCGGTCAGTGTGGTGGTTTGCTCTCCAGCTGCCCCATCTCTTCCTGTGTTATGTTCCTGAGCTAGGCAGGGTCTCTAACCCTGTATATATATCACTGTTCGTCCCCAGAACCCAAGCTGGTGTTCGCCAAGGAGCAGCAGGCTCGCAGCGAGGTGAAGGCAGAGGCGGGGGCCAGTGCCACACTGAGCTGCGAGGTGGCCCAGGCCCAGACCGAGGTGACATGGTTCAAGGACGGCAAGAAGCTGAGCTCCAGCTCGAAGGTGCGCGTGGAGGCCTCGGGCTGCTCCAGGAGGCTGGTGGTGCAGCAGGCGGGCCAGGCGGATGCTGGGGAGTACAGCTGCGAGGCCGGGGGGCAGAAGCGCTCCTTCCGCCTGGACGTCACAGGTGGGTGTTGAGACACTATGTTGGCCTTGAGGGAGGGAGTTCAGTGACTGGCTCATACCTGTGACTGACCTCATGCTCCTTCTTTTTGTCTGTTGTCATCATCTTGTCATGTTTTCCCTTTTATCCCCTGTGGTGAGTCTGTCAGTGACTGGGAGGCGTTACCCTGTGTGGAACTGTCTATGTTTATTTGGTGGCGGTGTCTGTTTAGGGGAAACCAAGAACATAAGGCTAATGGACACGGTCCAGCGACCCACGTCTGTGAGCTGTGGAGGTCTCTCTTTGAAGCAAATCTTTATTTTCCTCAGCTAGAGCATTCTTTTTAATTCTTCTTTTTCTTCTTTTTCTTCTTTTTCTTCTTTTTCTTCTTTTTCTTCTTCTTCTTCTTCTTCTTCTTCTTCTTCTTCTTCTTCTTCTTTTTCTTCTTTTTCTTCTTCTTCTTCTTCTTCTTCTTCTTCTTCTTCTTCTTCTTCTTCTTCTTCTTCTTCTTCTTCTTCTTCTGGTTTCTTTTTTTTTTTGGTTTTTCGAGACAGGGTTTCTCTGTGTAGCTCGGGCTGTCCTGGAACTCACTCTGTAGACCAGGCTGTCCTCGAACTCAGAAATCCGCCTGCCTCTGCCTCCCAAGTGCTGGGATTACAGGCGTGCGCCATTTTTATTACTTCTTAAGGTTTTAATGAGTACATTTAGATTTGAGAATAACGGTGAGGCTCGTGCCACATCTCCAGACTGGGGCTGACATGCTCCAGAACAGCACCATTGGGGAGCAAACTCCATGACAGTATCTGTGCTCAGTAACGTGTCCTTCCCTGTCCCAGCTGTGTGCTCTGTGGGCTGGCACTGCTCTCCCGTTCAGAGTTCAGAGACTTTATGTACTGCAGGCTGGGGTGTGGTTCACCGTCCTCTGAGGTGAGTTTACAACTGTCTTGTATAAAAGGGCCAAATGAAAGACCCACTGAGAATCTTTTTGACAAATGATTTGAAAGGACTATGACATCAGTGTACGTAGGTAAGCTTCCAGAGTTCCACCAAATTGGCCAATTCCTGAAAAATGACTATAAATCTTATAGAAAAAAATCCTAGGAATCCAACCAGTCCTGTAACCTTTTATTTTATATTTATTATGATTTTAGTATGTTATATGTTGTGTTGTGTGTATATATGGCCTATGTATGTATGCATGGTCATGTGTGAGTGTGGGTGCGCATGTGTACAGCTCAGATGACAACCTCAGGTTTAGATCTTCTTCGAGGCAGATGTTTCTGTAGTTCACTACCATGAAGGCTAGGCTAGCTGACCCACAGGCTTCCTGGGATCCTCCTGTCTCTGTCTCCCATCTTAATGCAGGAGCACAGAGGGTTATCCAGAGTCATCCAACCCAGTGCACTCCTATAACTTTAAAAAATTTATTTATTATTTAACATTTTATGTATGAGCATGCTGTAGCTGTCTTCAGACACACCAGGAGAGAGCATCGGATCCCATTACAGATGGTTGTGAGCCACCATGTGGTTGCTGGGAATTGAACTCAGGACCTCTGGAAGAGCAGCAGTCAGTGCTCTTACCCACTGAGCCACCGCTCCAGCCCACTTCTATAACTTTTTTGAGAAATGAAACCTTAACAAAAAAAAGGCATAGGAAATAGTCAAGTTCAGTGAACTATGAGTAAATTATACAAAATATTCTAGAAAGATATTATTGCGTGGTCACAGTGATTCTTTTAGAGAACACAAAGGCAATGGATACTGTCACCTTACTTTATGTTGATAATATAGTGTTGATACTAAAATGACATTATTAAAACCCGAGACCAACATTCTCTCAAACACAGCAAAGACAGCATGCAGACACAGTTTTGGCAAAGCTTCCAGAGCGTTATGCTAGCAGCTTACTATGCAGGGATGAGGGTCCAAATCTAGGAAAGCAAGGTTTGGTTTGACACTAGAATGTGAAAATTAATATGAAGTTTTTTTTTTTTTAAAGAAAAAACCAGGGCGGTGGTGGCACATGCCTGTAATCCCAGCACTTGGGAGGCAGAGGCAGGCAGATTTCTGAGTTCGAGGCCAGCCTGGTCTACAGAGTGAGTTCCAGGACAGCCAGGGCTATACAGAGAAACCCTGTCTCGACAAACCTTTAAAAAAATCTTGTGCACTTAAAAAGTACAAAGCAGAATGTTTGGTAAAATTTTACATCATATATCCAGGTCAAAATCTAGTGTGTACTCATGTAAAACATTCTTTTGATGAGGTGCGGCTCTGTGACAGAGCCTGACCTTGCAGTCCCCAGACGTTTGCTCCTCAAAAACAAAACAAAACAAAAACCCTGTTAAAGTGAAAATAAAAGAGACTCCTAAATCTCCTGAAGGGTGCTACTCAGAATAGCAGATGCCATGAGAGCTGCAGTCATGTAAGATTTCTCTCCAGTGAAGATTTCTCAGGGCCTTATTATAATAATGCATATCCAACACAAAGCACCAAAGAAGAGCACAAATTAAGAAATACATTTGTGTTATAGGAAGATGTCACAGGCGATCGGGTGACACAGTGGCAAAGGACAGCTCAGAACTTCAGGAACACTGCATCGTCATGGCTCTGGTTCCGAGTCTGAGGCATGGTTAGCCCTTTGAGGGGAACTTCTTTTAGGGAGAAATAGGAACAGAGCAGTGGTGTGGTGACCTAGTTACATTTATTCTTTTCTTTTTTAAAAAAAGATTTATTTTTATTTTATGTGCATGGGCGTTTTGCCTCATCGGATGTCTTGTGCACTACATGTGTTCATTGCCTAGTGAAGCCAGAAGAGGGCATTGTATTCTTTGGAACTGGAGTTACAGATAGTTGTGAGCTGCTGTGTGGGTGCTGGGAATCGAACCTGGATCCTCTGGAAGAGCAGCCAGTGCTCCTAGCGCTGGAGCCAGCTCTTCAGACCAAGAGAGCTATTTGTTCTTGATGACAGCATCAGTGAAGATTTTTTTTTCGTGGTGTGAAAATTCATAAGTTGATTTCAAGGCCTAAGTGGAGTCAAAGGAGTCATGAAGAAAGAACTTTTCATCTACTAGACGTCCAGGGTCATTCTGATGCTGCCATACTGGAGACGGCTGACCGTCAATGCAGGTGTGGGTAACGGCCCCAGGAACGGAGCAGGGAGCCTGGCGACAGACCCGAGGAGAGCCGGGCTCCCTCCCTTCCTTTTCGTGTGCTTTGACCGTGGCCCTGACCAGCGGCATGTGATGTTAGGCAGTAGCGATGAGATCACACAGCCATTAAGTGCAGGAAGCACACTTACAATGGATGTGTTCCTCTCTCACAAAGACGCCGGTACCCAACTGCAGCAGACTCCAGTGTGAAGGGAGACAAGCTCCGAGGGGAACCATGGGATATATGATAGAATTGCAGGGTATAAAATGTGCCTGGCAGGAAGGACAAAAGCACTTTTATTTCTGCTGAAACATTGTGTCTGTGTAGCTTATGAGATGCCTTTTCTGTCAGCAAAAGATACCACTGAAAGGGAAAACAAAGGCTCCTGGCTGACAGGAAGAGAGACTCATTCTCGGTAATCAGGCCCTTCATGTGAAAGCTGTGGTAAGCATGAAAAGGCGGTGAAAATGGCTGACAATGGTATTGGTCACTACATAACTGTTACACTAAGAGGACCAAGCACTAAAGGCCAAACCTGCCCCTTCCTGGTGAGGTATCAGGACACGGTCTAACTGTAGACAGCCCAGCCCCTTCCTGATACAGCAGCTTACAGTGCTCAGAGCAGGCAAGGGCGTGGAGCCTCAGGGACCCTCAGCCCTGGTGATGATGTTCCCGGATGGCAGTGTTCTGTTGTCATGGGGGTGGGAGACAGAGCCGCGTATGCTATGACCTTGTGGTTCTTCCCTCAAGGAGCCTAGCAACAGACCCTGTCACCTACCCTTCTGCAGTGTAAGTGTCCTATGCCAAGGATCTGTTTTTGCACTGAGAGGCCTTGGGGCTTCTCCTGGGCACAGCCTGTGCCCAGCCTGTAGGAAGTTCTGTCCTCCAGCCGACCCATTCAAATTGGTTCCCCATGTGGCCTTCTTGACCCAGACAGTGTCTCTGACTCTGCATCTCTTTGTCCCCAGAGCCCAAGGTGGTGTTCGCCAAGGAGCATCAGGCTCTCAGCGAGGTGAAGGCAGAGGCGGGGGCCAGTGCCACACTGAGCTGCGAGGTGGCCCAGGCCCAGACCGAGGTGACATGGTTCAAGGACGGGAAGAGGCTGAGCTCCAGCTCGAAGGTGCGCGTGGAGGCCTCGGGCTGCTCCAGGAGGCTGGTGGTGCAGCAGGTGGGCCAGGCGGATGCTGGGGAGTACAGCTGCGAGGCCGGGGGACAGAAGCGCTCCTTCCGCCTGGACGTCACAGGTGGGTGTCAAGATACTAAGCCTTGTGTGGGAATGATGACTGCCTCCGCGTCTCTGTTGAGTTTGGTGTCTTTACGCCTCTGTACTTTAGGCCCATGTGAGCCATGGCTGACCCTGGCTGACCCTATGGTCTTTCCATTACATTTTATCTCTTCACATCGTTTCCCTTCCCGTCCCCATGTTCAGTTCAGTGTTGAGCTGGACATTGAATGGGATGGGAGTCCCCGGAAGGTCCTTTCCTTCCTGTGTGTCTGGAGAGATGCTCCCAGGGTGGGGAGTTTCATCATGGTTATGTTTTTGTTTCTGACCAGAACCTTCCTAATGTTCCTGTCTCCATCTTAGTGGTACTTGCCAAAGAACAGCAGTCTCATCTCCTGGCTGCATTAGACAAAACTAGCTCTGAGCAGACCCAATGGATTATTTAAGATCTCAGAATAAACCGGGTGGTGGTGCTGCACGCCTTTAATCCCAGCACTTAGGAGGCAGAGGCAGGTGGATCCCTATGAGTCCAAGGCCAGCCTGGTCTACAGATCGAGTTTAGGACATCTAGGACTAAAAAGAGAAACTCTCTCTTGAAAAACCAAAAAAAAAAAAAAAAAGAGAGAGAGAGAGAGAGAGAGAGAGAGAGAGAGAGAGAGAAAACCTCACAGTAAGATTAAATAAGATATAAGTCCACTCAACACAAATGGAAGTCAACATTTTCACCTCATATGAAACTTTACATTAGTGTGTCTTCCATGTGACACATGGCAGATAGACAAGACACTTGAACACTGCAGGCACAGCCTTAGCATGTGAAGATGTAGAGAGCACCAGAACAATGAATGGGGCAGAGGAGCACTATTAGTCAGAGAGTAAATGTCACTTCTCAGAAGATGGAGCGCTAGTGGCCAGAGCCGGCAATGGCCCGCCATGCGGTGAGGCAGGAAGACAAGGTAGAACCTCCGAGAGTCGGGGCTCCATCCTTAGCACCGTGGCTCATGATTCTGAGAGCAGGCAGGGGCACAGAGCACCAGGAACTCTGTGCACTGGTGAGAATGTCCCTTGCACAGCCCTGGGACACACATCCTTGTTACTGTAGGGCAGATGCGTCCTTTGCCTGTCCCAGAAACTGTAACCCAACCCTCCTATAGTGGGATGTGTGGATAGACTGTGGCTTTGTGCTGAGGCATGCTGGGACTTCCTAAGCACATCAAGGGCGGAGCCTAGAGGATGCTCTGTCCTATGGCCACCACGTCCCATCCTTTTCCCGTGTGGCCTTTCTGATCTGGACGGTGTCTCTGACTCTGAGTGTCCCCATTTGTCCCCAGAGCCCAAGGTGGTGTTCGCCAAGGAGCAGCAGGCTCTCAGCGAGGTGAAGGCAGAGGCGGGGGCCAGTGCCACACTGAGCTGCGAGGTGGCCCAGGCCCAGACCGAGGTGACATGGTTCAAGGACGGCAAGAAGCTGAGCTCCAGCTCGAAGGTGCGCGTGGAGGCCTCGGGCTGCTCCAGGAGGCTGGTGGTGCAGCAGGCGGGCCAGGCGGATGCTGGGGAGTACAGCTGCGAGGCCGGGGGGCAGAAGCTCTCCTTCCACCTGGACGTCACAGGTGGGTGTCATTGTGTTCAGGGCAGAGATGCAGTTGAACACTCAGAGGCACAAGGGTTCCTTGTCTGGTTCTTACAGCCCAGTCTCTGTTCCTTTTATTCCTCTAATGACCCCTGAACTCTGAGGACAGAGCCTCTTTCTCACATACCCCCGATGTCTCCCAACAGATCCTTCCCTTGTCCACTTCCACTGTCTTCCTCATCACCAGTTCGGTTGGGCTGGCTTCTTCAGCGGCAAGAGCTGTTATCCCTCAAGTTTTGGGGAAAAGGCCCAGTTCTTTGCCCCTGTGGGCTGTGAGCATCCTAGCCTGAGGCTCAGAGCCTGTTGCGGTTCCAAGGGCCCTATTGTAGCCCCAGAGTCCTGGTAGTTCAGTGAGAGGTTGATCCTGTGTCACGGTCCTAGTTTCAAAGCCTGTTTTGGCCTGCTGCTGGGCCGGATGACTTGCCTCTGCCTTGCCCCCTTTCTCCTGCTCTCTCAGCCCCTCCCCTGCCCTCGGCACACCCCCTTCTACCCCCTCTACACCCCTTCCTGGTGAATGTGGTACCTGGGTTGTTATTGTTTTCTGGTAACCGCGATCATCTACCTGACACACTTGAAGAAGAAAGGGTTCCTCTTGGCCTATTCTGTGAGGGCATCCAGTCCGTTCTGGGAGGGAGAGCTGTGGTGTCAGAAGTGTAAGTCAGCTTGTCATGTCCCCTCCACAGTCAGGAAGCAGACACAGATGGATGAGGCGGGTGTTCTGCTCTCTTCCCCCCTTTCTGTTTAAATTCAGTTCAGGGTCCCAGTCCACACACAGGGTGAATCTCCGTTCAGCTAAACCTCTCAGGGAACACTGTCTCCTTCCCTCCCTCCCTTCCCTCCCATACACATACACCCACCCACCCCCACACATACACCCCCACATCCCCCCACATCACATATAAGTACATACACATTACACACACACCACATATACATGCATACACACTATACATACACACATACACATACATCACACACACCATACCACACACACACACATACCACATCACACACATACCACACCACACACACATACACATATGCATACATACATATATACCACACACACACACACACACACACACACACACGCTTCATGGGACCGGAGAGATGACATAGAGATTAAGAAGACTTGCTGCACTTGCAGAGGACCTCGATTTTATTCCCAGCACCTGTATGGCTCACCTGGAACTCCAGTTCCCTGAGTTCTGATATTTTTGGTCTCTATGGACACTGCGCGCGTGCGCGCGCGCGCGTGTGCGCGCGCACACACACACACACATACACACACACACACACACATTCTCAATAACACACGAGATACATACAGAAAATTAATCTTTTCAAAAAGGAATGCTTCATAATGCTCTAGCTGTTTCTTTCTTTCTTTCTTTTTTTTTTTTTTTGTTTTTTCGAAACAGGGTTTCTCTGTGTAGCTCTGGCTGTCCTGGAACTCACTCTGTAGACCAGGCTGGCCTCGAACTCAGAAATCCACCTGCCTCTGCCTCCCAAGTGCTGGGATTAAAGGCATGCCCCACCACCGCCCGGCTAACTCTAGCTGTTTCTTAATCCCACCAAGCAGACATGAAATTAGCCATCTCAGGAAATATCACCTCACATGTTCCCACATCCAGGGATGTTTTTCAGGCTGACACTGCCTTGTAAGACTGACAGGGACAGGTGCAGCATGTTGCCGTGGTTCCTGGCCGCTACCACGCCCCTCCTAGCTATCATTATCTCTCACTGCAGTCCTTGACACACCCCTACAGCTGAAGTATGGGGTCTTTTTCCTACCTTTTTTTTTTTTTTTTTTTTTTTGGTTTTTCGAGACAGGGTTTCTCTGTGTAGCCCTGGCTGTCCTGGCACTCACTCTGTAGACCAGGCTGGCCTCGAACTCAGAAATCCACCTGCCTCTGCCTCCCAAGTGCTGGGATTACAGGCGTGCGCCAACACCGCCCGGCTAGTATGGGGTCTTTTTAAGGGTAACTATCGTGTGAGGCTCCGCGGAACCATCTCGGTCTCCCTAACACCCACCCTGACTTTTGCCAATAGCGTTTTGCCCCAGGCTATCTTCTCAGGCTGCCTCTTTGGACTTCCAGTCTCGTGCCATGGCCTGTCTGTCATGGCCTGGAGTGTAGGCTGCTCGTCTTCTACGCCATGCTGGACTGTGGGTTGAAGTCCCCTGGAGGACAGGATTGCTGGGTTTTTGGTTTGGATGGTGCTGGTGATGATGGTCCTCAGGAGAGACATGTCTTTGCTGTCTCAACAGCGTGGTAGCAGCTAGCACTCACTGTTGTTAGAGTGGCATATCCGGGTCCTTTCTTTCATACCTACTACTTACTTCTCTTCAGAACCAGAGCCTGAGTCCCAGATTCCAGAGAGACCCAGCCGCAGGGAACCTCTGGTGGTCAAGGAACACGAGACCTTTGTCCTGACTGCTACGATGGCTGCACCCTCTGTGGCTGCTGTGTCCTGGCTCAAAGATGGCGTGGAGATCCGCCGCAGCAAGCGGCATGAGGCCACCAGTCGGGGTGATACTCATACCCTGACCGTGCGAGGCGCACAGGTCCTGGACAGTGCCATCTACAGCTGCAGGGTTGGCCAGGAAGGTCAGGACTTCCCGGTGCAGGTAGAAGGTAAGCAGAGGCTGGGGGCGGGGGGCAGGCACCTGGGTCTCCTCCAGGGTTCCTATGTCTGCTCCAAAGACTAGCGAAGTGTTCCACAGCAGGCCCAGAGTGGGGCTCGGGACACAGGGCCGTCTGCATAGGGCACAGGCTGATACCTTCTTCTCCCCTCAGAGGTGGCGGCCAAGTTCTGCAAACCCCTGGAGCCCATCGAAGGAGAACTGGGTGGCACCGTGACGCTGGTCTGTGAGCTGAGCCCGGAGCAGGCCGAGGTTGTATGGCGCTGTGGGAACACACAGCTGCGTGCAGGCAAGCGCTTCCAGATGACATCCGAGGGGCCTAGGCGCACACTGACCGTGTCTGGCCTTCGAGAGGATGACGCCGAGGAGTATGTGTGTGAGAGCCGGGATGACCGCACCAGTGCTCGGCTCACTGTCAAAGGTACCCGTGGGTGAGCTAAGGTGGCTTCCTGGGGGAGACATCCCTCCATGTGTCTGTCTGGTGGGGGGGGTCTCTGTAGAACTGCTCCTGTGGCCTCTCATGCACGCTTTTCCTCTGTAGTTCCCCGAGTGGTCAAGTTTACATCTGGATTGAGTGCCATGGTCGCAGAGGAGGGCCAAGAAGTCACCTTTCAGTGTGTCGTGTCCCCCGGGGATGCAGCCATCGTGTGGTACAAGGACGGCACGCAGCTGCAGCCCAGCGAGAAGTTTGTTATGGGACAGAGCGGGGCCAGCCGAAGCCTGACTATCTCAGGCCTGACCCTGCAGGACGCTGGCCATGTCACAGTGGAGGCTGAGGGGGCCTCATCTTCTG
The DNA here is from genome assembly GCA_964023405.1 of Apodemus agrarius. Classification (NCBI taxonomy): domain Eukaryota; kingdom Metazoa; phylum Chordata; class Mammalia; order Rodentia; family Muridae; genus Apodemus; species Apodemus agrarius. The sequence continues at coordinate 44,053,034 of OZ030015.1, read as the reverse complement.
CTGCACTCCGGGTCCGAGGTGAGCCGGGAACTGCGTGGGCGAGCTTTCAGAATGTCCAGTGGCTCCTTGCATGTCCTTTCCTCTTCATGGGCTGACGAGGGAACACCATATTGTGTCGGGCTGATCTGGGTGACCTCAGGGGGATATGAAATCTCTCAGCTGGCAGCAGAGGTGATTTGGTGGGAGGACTAGATATCTCCTCTTTATGTGTACTTGACAGGGGCAGGGATAAGGTTGGGACAATCCAGAGAGGGTTAGGGTTAGGGTTAGGGTTCTGGAGGAAGTGGTCTTGGGATGAGTCTGCAGTGGCAAAGCTGGGGGTGGGGGAGGGGAGCTGGCAGCCGGTGCCCTCGAAAGCGGGAGGCGTGGGCATGCTTAAGGGCCAGGACTTTATTTGTGGATGCAGCAGGCGTGGCTGGCTCTTGAGTGAGGGAGTGATGAGGCTGGGTGTACCTCCCCGGGGATGGGGAAGGATGGGACAGCCAGGCCCACACTGCAGCCTTCGCCCTCCCCATAGATTTTAACACGAGCCAGTGTCCTTGGGCCTTGTTCAAGGGCAGACAATGGGACAGTGGCTGGGGGGTTTTGAAGTGGCCCTACCCAGATGTTGAAGGCTGGCTGTCGATGGTTTCTGGCCGTAGTTGGGAGTTCTGCATAGACGACCGGAGCAGGGCAGCAGGGCTTAGGAGGGGACTGAAGAGGAAACGGCCTTAGCTTCCTCCCCTCATAAAATGAACCTACATAAGGTGTGCAGTTAGGGCTCTGCTTGAATCGAGACTGCTCGCGTGGTGGGACTCTCCGGGCCTAGATTCAGGCTGGGTTCAGGGGTGGGGCTCGGGCAGGCCCAGAGTGGCTCGGATGACTTCTGCTCTTCTGTGTCTCAGAGGCACCGGTCCTCTTCAAAAAGAAGCTTGAGCCTCGGACGGTGGAGGAGAGGACCTCGTTGACACTGGAGGTGGAGCTGACGCGCCCCTGGCCTGAGGTGAAGTGGACACGGAATGCTGCCGCCCTGGCACCCAGCGAGAACGTGGAGATCCGAGCCGAGGGCGCTCGGCACTGTCTGGTGCTGCGCAGCGTGGGCTTTGCGGACCGCGGCTTCTTTGCCTGTGAGACTCCAGATGACAAGACGCAGGCCAAGGTCAACGTAGAAAGTAAGGCTGCGGTTGAGACTTAAGGGGGGGGAGGGGCTCCCTCAGGAGTGGGAGACGTGGCCTTGTGTTGGCTGTGAGGTGGAGCGGGGTTTCCTTTTGTAGAAGCAGGCAAGTGGATCCAAGGAAGGAAAAGATGGAGGATGAGAAGGGTCAGGCCCTGGGGGTCAGTGGGGTTGAAGTTGAGCCGGGTGAAGGTGCTCACTGGGGCTCCTGGTCCTCAAGGACGGTGGGCTAAACTCTCACCTGCATCTGAGTCCTACCTGGCTGGAGGGTCTCACTTCACCAGCTCACTAGAGCCCCTCCGACAGTGCGGCAGGTCCGGCTGGTTCGAGGCTTGAAGGAGGTGACGGCCAAGGAACAGGGCACGGCCTCGATGGACGTCGAGCTGTCCCACGCTGAGGTGGAGGGCAGCTGGACTCGAGATGGCCTGCGACTTCAGCCCGGGCCCAGATGCCACCTGGCTGTCCAAGGCCCTGTCCACATCCTCACACTCTCGGCGCTGCAGCCACAGGACAGCGGGCTGGTGGCCTTCAGGGCTGAGGGCGTGCACACGTCCGCGCGGCTCACCGTCACTGGTGAGTAGGTGGGGGCTGGCAGTCCCTCTCCAGGGCACACCCATTTCATCTCCCTAAGCGGTCGGTCGAGGGAGGCAGATGGGGCCAGGAGGGAACTGGAAACCCCTTTGTGGGATTCTCATCATCCTACCTGACCAGAAAGCGCCTCCTCACTCCCTCTGCTCCTTCCCTACCTCCCGTCTCAGAGTTGCCCGTGAGCTTCACCAGACTACTACAGGATGTGGTGGCCACTCAGAAGGAGAAGGTGACCCTGGAGTGTGAGTTGTCACGGCCTGTGGACGTACGCTGGCTGAAGGTATTTCTTCCTCCTCTCTGCTTTTCCCTGTGGGCATCCAGGAGGCGAACTCCTTCTCCTGAGCCTCTCCAGTCCTGACCGGTCCTCTCTGCCCTACAGGATGGTGCGGAGCTGCGGGCAGGCAAGGCCATAGGCATAGTGGCTCAGGGAACCTGCAGGAGTCTCGTCATCTACCGGTGTGAGACTGGGGACCAGGGCGTCTATGTATGTGACGCTCTGGATGCTCAGACCTCTGCCTCTCTGAGGGTGCAAGGTGAGTTCTGGACAGCGTGGCGACGGTGGGCAGGGACACCTGGCAGGCAGGAGTGAGTGCTTTCTTGGGCCTCTGCTTCCGCAAGCTGGTAATGTGCCGGGAATCTGCCATGCTTATGGGCATGCCAGCTGTCTTAGTCAGTGTTCTCTTGCTGTGAAGAGACACCATGGCCACAGCAACTATTCTAAAGGGAAGCATTTCGTTGGGGCTGGCTTACAGTTCAGAGGCTCAGTCCATTATCATCATGGCGGGAAGCATGGCGGCGTGCAGGCAGACATGGATTCTGGAGTAGCTTGAGAGTTCTATATCAGGATCCACAGGCAGCAGGAGAGAGAGAGAGAGAGAGAGAGAGAGAGAGAGAGAGAGAGAGAGAAAGAGAGAGAGAGAGGGTGGGCCAGGCATGAGCTTTTGAAATCACAAAGTGCACCCTGAGTACACACTTCCTCCAACAAGGCCACGCCTCCTAATGCCACTTCCTAAGCATTCAAATATGTAAGCCCATGAGGGCCCATTTTATTCAAACCACCACAATGGCCCTATCTTCCCTCCCCTAGGTCGCAGTGTTCAAATTACAAAACCACTGGAGGACGTGGAGGTGATGGAGAAGGAGGGCGCCACGTTCTCCTGTGAGGTGTCCCATGATGAGGTTCCTGGCCTCTGGTTCCGAGAATCCAGCAAGCTACGGCCCAGTGACAACGTGCGCATCCGGCAGGAAGGTAACAGGGCAGAGTGGGTGGGGTCCCCAGGCTGCCTTCCTCGCTTTCGGCAGTACTGAGTGCCCTTCGCCTCCAGGGAGGACGTACACTCTTATCTTCCGGAGGGTACTGGCAGAGGATGCAGGGGAGATCAAGTTTGTAGCTGAGAACGCAGAATCAAGAGCTCACCTCCGAGTGAAAGGTGAGGAAGGCTGGGGGAGGGGAGGGGAGGGAGTGGCCGTGGACAGCGGCTTGCCACAGGCCTTGGCTGCCTCGGGACCCCTCCCAGACAGGGCAGCAGTGAGTCACAAAGAAGGTAGGGAGTATGTTCTCCTCAGGAAGAGTTGGTGTAAGGAATTCAAGCTCCGCTTTGCCAGCGGTCATTTGTATCCAGCGGATTCTAGATCAGCCCTGGGTGGGACGCTTGACTTGGCCCCCTGCTGGCCCAGGTGGTCTGTGGGTCTGGAGTGGAGATCAGTCTCCTGGCTCCTGGGAGCTGGCCAAGGCAAACCTTCTGGGTCACACTACCCGACTGTGTCCACAGAACTGCCTGTGACCCTCCTGCGCCCACTGCGGGACAAGATCGCCATGGAAAAACACCGTGGTGTGCTTGAGTGCCAGGTGTCCCGGGCTAGCGCCCAGGTGCGGTGGTTCAAGGGCGGAGTCGAGCTGCAGCCTGGGCCCAAGTACGAGGTGGTCAGCGACGGCCTTTACCGCAAACTGGTCATCAAGGATGTGCAGCCCGACGATGAGGACACGTACACCTGCGACGCTGGCGATGTCAAGACCAGCGCCCAGTTCTTTGTGGAAGGTATGGGGTAAAGGCGTGGACAGGCCTCCTGGGTTTGTGAGGGGGACGGGGTGGGATCTGTGGTTTCTGTGGCTTGCTCCGGAGGTTCTGGAGGCTGGCACCTCTCAAGGGAGTCTGACTGGGGACACCCAGGCAGCTGCAGGGAGCTACATGGTGGGAAGAGATAAGAAGGAATATACAGTGTGTAGGAGGGGAGACGACCCCTCTTGTAAGGGTGTACTGGGGACCAGCCAGCCCTCCATCCACAGAACAGTCCATCACCATTGTGCGGGGGCTGAAGGACGTGACCGTTATGGAGCCTGCCCCTGCCTGGTTTGAATGCGAGACCTCCATCCCGTCTGTGAGGCCGCCTAAGTGGCTCCTTGGTAAGACTGTGCTCCAGGCAGGGGCGAACGTGGGGCTGGAGCAGGACGGCACCGTGCACCGGCTGACGCTACACAAGACCTGCTCCACCATGACGGGGCCCGTGCACTTCACCATCGGCAAGTCCCGCTCCTCCGCGCAGCTTGTGGTCTCAGGTTAGAAGACGGTGTGGGGGCGAAAATCGGGGGTGGGCGCAGCAGCTCCGGGATGTGCGTGGCCGCAGTTTAGGGCCGTGGGTGCCCGTGGCTCGGAGCTGTGGTTTGCTGTGCATCAGCGGCTTGTACGTTAGAAGCGAACAGGGCATTCCGCAGCAGGACATAGGAAAAGTGACCAGGCATAGGTGGCCCAATACTTGGACTCAAGGCTGTGGGTGGGCGATACTCAGTGACCTTACAGAATGTGTAGCAGAACACGGACACAGGGCGGCACATGGATGGGCTTAGTGAGAGCTGGCATGGGGGCCGGGGCTGTGGCCTGAGAGGTAGGATTTGGGCTTTCAGGCACGGCAGGGGTATGGGCCAGGGAAGCATGGGGTAGTATATGCTGGGACAGAGCTGAGTACTGGCAGTGAGGGGCACGTGGAGCGCATCCCTGAAAGAGAGGGCTGGGTACATTGTATGGGCTGTGGATGCAGATGGCTTAGAACCTAGGCCAGGCAGGGTGGTCTGGTCGCTTGTGGCCCCCCAGCCTTGCCCTCGGATTGTTCTCTGCAGACATTCCTGTGGTATTGACACGGCCTCTGGAGCCCAAAGCAGGGCGTGAGCTGCAGTCGGTAGTCCTGTCCTGTGACTTCAAGCCAGCCCCCAAGGCTGTGCAGTGGTACAAGGAGGACACACCCCTGTCCCCGTCAGAGAAGTTCAAGATGACGCTGGAGGGCCAGATGGCAGAGCTGCGCATACTCCGGCTCACGCCAGCCGATGCCGGGGTCTACCGGTGCCAGGCGGGTAGCGCCCAGAGCAGTGCCGAGGTTACTGTGGAAGGTAGAGAGTTGGGAAGGAGGGCAGTGGACTCCCCACTCCGGGGCAAGGGGGGAGTGTCTGGTAACACGGTGCTGAGGTGCTGGTGTGTGCCGTGTAGCTCGGGAGGTGACGGTGATTCAGCCACTGCGGGATGCCGAAGCCACGGAGGAAGGCCGGGTCTGCTTCTCCTGTGAGCTGTCCCATAAGGACGAGGACATCGAATGGTCACTCAACGGTACACCCCTGTACAATGACAGCTTCCACGAGATCAGCCATGAGGGCCGTCTCCACACACTGGTGCTGAAGAGTGTCCGGCAGGCTGACGCGGGCACCGTGTGCGCCACCTCTCCCAAGGTGTCCGTTTCTGCCCGGCTAGTGGTTAAAGGTGAGAAGACCTGTGGAGCCTGTGGGGTGCCCTCCCCTCCCCCCCCGGGTGGGCACAGGCTCCTCTCACCGGCCCATGCTATTCTTCCAGCAAAGCCAGTGGTGTTCCTGAAAGCACTAGATGACGTATCAGCGGAGGAGCGTGGCACGCTGACCCTGCAGTGCGAGGTCTCCGACCCCGAGGCACGCGTGGTTTGGCGCAAAGATGGTGTGGAGCTGGGTCCCAGCGACAAGTATGACTTCCTACACAAGGCAGGTGCTCGAAGCCTTACGGTCCATGACCTGAGCCACGAGGATGCTGGCCTGTACACCTGCCAGGTGGGCAGTAAGGAGACCCAGTCCAGGGTCAGCGTGCACGGTGAGTGGTCAGGGCTTTCGGTCAGGGTAGGGCTTTTTTCCATCTAGAGACTCCAGGCTGCTCTTTAAGACTGAAAGGTTGTTCTGTGTTTCAAGCAGGCACCACAGAAGTTGTTTGTAGCACACAGGGCTTAATGTGGCTGTTTGAGGTCCTGGGAATAGGCGGACGGGTCAAGGGGCAATTGTCTACAGGTCCTCACAGTGCAGGGCTGGTATGGATTTATTCAGTGCCCTGACATTTGCCCTGTACCCTGTGATGGGGTTGAAAGGAAATCAGCCAGGCATGTGTGGAGGCACTGAAAGGCGTGACCAGGAGCCAGCCTTAAGAGGGTTTGCAGGCTGAGGGCAGGTGTCCTCTCCTGCAGGTGAACAGGCTACAATCTGTGTTCCCATTCTTTACAGAATGTCCCTAGGTTCACACTTGCTGCCCCATGCGGCACTGTTATTTAAAAGAGGCCAGTCCCTTTGAACACAGGCCTTTCAGCTTGGGAAGCCACTCACTGTCCTGACTCAGATCTGGTGTCCTAGCTTGCAGGAGATAGGTTAGCAGCCTGTTCATTCATGATACCTCAGAGGCTCTGTGACAGCCTTAGAGGACGGGGACTAGGCTTGCTCTCCAGGAAGAGGTTACTTACGGGGCTCCTGTCCCTCCCCTCCTGGTGTTACTATGGTTAGAAATGTGTAGGAGCCTCCTTCACCCAACCACCTTGATTGAAGAGCTGTCAGTCATGCAAACACCAGGGCATGGGCAGCTTGAAGGGAAGATTTTGGTGTCAGTTCAGTGATGGCATACATTGTCATCAGGTATGGAGCTAGGGACAGTGGGAAACTTGTTCCTACAGTGACAGGGCCCATCCCACTGCCGGGCATGGGGCACTACTGTTTTCTCAGGTTGGCGTCTGTGGGCCGACGGGTGACCTGTTTCTTATGTCCCCTAGATCTTCATGTGGGCATCACCAAGAGGTTGAAGACGGTGGAGGTGCTGGAGGGAGAGAGCTGCAGCTTCGAGTGTGTCCTTTCCCACGAGAGTCCCGGTGACCCAGCAGTGTGGACGGTCGGTGGGAAGACAGTGGGCACTTCTGGCCGCTTTCAGGCTGTTCGGCAGGGCCGCAAATACACCCTGACAGTCAAAGATGCTGCGCTCGGTGACGCAGGAGAGGTGGTCTTCTCAGTGCTGGGCCTCACATCCAAGGCCTCGCTCATCATCAGAGGTGGGTGCTGCTGTGGGCTGAGGCCAGGAGCCTGAAACTGGGGTACGATTGAGCTGGGGTGCTTCTGGGGACCATCTCCCTATCATGGCGGAGACTCAAAATATCTCTTGGGAGTGCTGTGGTGGGGAATTTTGGTTATCGAAGGGGGTGATAGTCCTGCCTGAGCACCTTTGAGTTTCTAGAGCAAGCCCAGAATTCTGGTCTCTCATTCGTGGTCTGACTGCTCCCGGTGCACGCCGCTCACTCAGCCAGTCACCTAAGCGGAGGCCGGGGAGGCTGGGAAGTAGCCTCTGATGTCTTGAAGCTTGTGCTTCCGACACACACTTGGTGCTCATGGGTGGATCCGCACAGGGACCAGCCAAGCTGCGGCCACACCCTGGTATGAGCCTTGAATGAGGTGTCCTCAGAGCCCATGCTTCGGAGGGCTCACGGTGACAGTGACGCTTGCTACAGAAGCTCGAGCCTCTAGGGGTCTAAGGAGTCAAGGGCTCGAGGCTGTGTGGTGTTGATCTCTAGAGAGTGCGTGCATCCTGAGGCCCGCCTCTCTCCTCATCCTGGCCATGGCTGAGGCCGGTTCTCTCTTCTTCTTTTTCTTATTTTTATTTATTCTTTTCTCATGTAATACATCCTGACCACGGCCTCTCTTCCTTCTACTCTTCCCAGCCCCCCGCCTCCCCCTCAAGTTCCCCTTTCCGACAGACCCACTGCTCCTCTGTGTCCCTTCAGAAAAGAGCAGGTCGTCCAGGGATGTCGCCCAAATATAGTATAACGAGATGCAATACTACAAACCCTTCTGTAAAGGTTGGATGAGGCAGCACTGTAGGAAGAAAAGGGTCCCAAGAGCAGGAAAAAGAGTCAGAGACAGCCTCATTCCCATCCTTAGGAGTCCCACAGAAGCCCCAGGCTAACAACCCCAGCATGTATGCAGATGGCCTAGCACACACCCATGCAAGCTCGGTGACTGTCATTTCAATGCCGAGGGCCATTTCTGGTTTTTGTTTTGTTTTGTTTTTTTATTTGTTTTTTTTTTTTTTTTTTTTTTGAGACAGGGTTTTTCTGTATAGCCCTGGCTGTCCTGGAACTCACTCTGTAGACCAGGCTGGCCTCGAACTCAGAAATCCACCTGCCTCTGCCTCCCAGAGTGCTGGGATTACAGGCGTGCACCACCACGCCCGGCTCTGAGGGCCATTTCTAACGGACGTTGCAGTGACTATGTGGCTAATGGCTGGTTCTGCGGTCAAGGGTGTGCCTCATGGGAACCATCTCTGCTTATTCCAGAGAGGCCAGTGGACATCACGAAGCCCCTGGAGGACCAGCGGACTACGCTTGGGGAAGATGTGACGCTAAGCTGTGAGCTGTCTAGGGCAGGCACCTCCGTGCGCTGGCTGAAAGATGGGAAGGCCATCCGGAAGAGTCAGAAGTACGACCTGCTCAGCGAAGGCACGCGGGCTGTGCTGGTTGTCCGCAAGGCCTCGCTCAAGGATTCTGGAGAATACACCTGTGAGACAGAAGCTTCCAAAAGCACCGCCAGGCTCTGTGTGGAAGGTAAGCACACTGCACACGGCCCCGCCATAGTCTCTCCCCCTGCAGCGTGCCAGGGGCCACCCCGAAGCCCCAGTGGAAGTGACAGAACCTGCATGGTCCTCATAGGAGCCTCACACACACACCCCTCTTCCCTACCTGTCTCGTCCTTTACCCAGAGAAGGCAAACCGGTTCACGGAGGAGCTGGCTGACCTGCAGGTGGAAGAGAAGGGCAGAGCCGTGTTCACATGCAAGACAGAGCACCCAGCCTCTGTGGTGACCTGGCGCAAAGGCCTCCTGGAGCTGCGGGCCTCGGGGAAGCATGTCCCCAGTCAGGAGGGCTTGACCCTGAAGCTCACCATCAATGCCCTGGAGAGGACAGACAGCGACACTTACACCTGTGACATCGGCCAAGCCCGGACCCAGGCCAGGCTCGTTGTCCAAGGTGAGGCGACCACGACTTAAATGCTGCTTTTGGCTCTTTAATGGGTGCGCCGTTCAGCGTTGTCTGAAGTAGACCACGGAAGCTCAGAAGTGCTCAGCCATCAGGACTCTGCTTGCCCTAGCCCAGCCCAGCCTCAGGTTCTCTAGGTCTAAGGGTAGAGCAGGTTACCTGGGCATCTCAGGCTTTCCTCGTGTGACCATCTGTGAGGCAGCCAAGGGCTTGCCTTCATGTATGCTGTGGGTACTTGCCGTGTATTCTGAAGCATTGAGGCCTGTGCTGAGTCCCAGGGCATGTTTTCTACATGTGCTTGGACATATGGCGTGTAAGTTATTACGGAGGAACAACTCGACCGTGCTTGTTGACAACGAAGGAGGTTTATGTGTTCCCAGTGGAGAAGTGGCTGGCTGTCAGTGCGGCCAGTAGTGATAGCGTCAGTTTAGAAAGTGTTGGTAAAGAACAGTCATTCCATCAGGAGTGCATGGCATCAAAATGGAGAGCCAGGGTGCATCCCAGACCAGGGATGTGCAGAGGAGGACGGGCGTGAGCCTCGTGGGTACAGAGATGGGGTGGGGGCTGGTGTCTGTGGTTGCTGGGGGTGTCCCTGCTGGGCAGGTGTCTGTCCACAGCCTCTGTTCTGAGTTGCTGCAGAGTTCAAGAAGGTCAAAGTAAACTTTGGTGTGATCTGTGCCTATAACAAGGCGTGTGGAGCGTGAATGCATGTGGGACGGGAGGGGATTTCTCTAGGGCCTCAAGATAGTGTTTGTGCATAGCAGGCAGAGTTCTGTCGGGTTTGATAAGAATGATCTCAGCAAAACTTATAGCTTGTGTTGAAGTTTTGTTTGTTCATTTTTTTGCTGTCTCTGTTCTCGCTTTTGAAACACTTTTCGCCTCCAATATGTAGGGCGAGAGCCATTGTCCTCTCTGGTTTGTAGAGAAGGAAAGTGGTGTTCAGCCTAGGTAGTAGGGATGCATCTTGGTATCAGAACAGAGATGACTGTCTCTGTCCTGACCACAGCCTTCACCTAGCTCTGCAGTACTGGGTTGGAGTCCGGCAGGGATTTCCTGGAAACCCCTCTTCAGCGAGACAAGTCTGTTTATGAGAAGCCTCAGCCTTGATAATTAGAAGTAACAAGAGTTTACACTCCATATGTGCAGGTTCTTCATGTTCAGATCTCGCCCCTTGCTAATTAGAAACATGTGGAAAAAGAAATTGTGGGGCTAGGGAGATGTCCCAGTTGTCAGAGCCCACATCAGTGCAGGTGTTTGGGACCCACATGTGATTCCTGCTTGGAAAGGTGGAGATGGTTGATCTCAGAGCAATCTGGCTCTCAAGACTGGCTGCATGAGTGAGCTCTGGGCTTGATTGAGAGATCCTGCCTCATTGAATTATATGCAAGAGCTATTAGGAAGATTCCTGACATCAACCTCAAGCCTCTACATGTGTGTGCACACGCACACATATGTGCCTTCACAGTGCAAATATGCATGCATGCACACCCAGGCACATTGCACACAAAAGGGAAGAAAAGATTCTATGGCTGTGATGAATGCAGACTTATTTTCTTTGTTACTACTCCCTGTATATTAGTTACAGTGTAACACTACACCTCCACTGCACTGACTATTTAATGCATTCTGGCGTCACTATTTTTTTTTTTTTTTTTTTTTGGTTTTTCGAGACAGGGTTTCTCTGTGTAGTTCAGGCTGTCCTGGAACTCACTTTGTAGACCAGGCTGGCCTCGAACTCAGAAATCCGCCTGCCTCTGCCTCCCAAGTGCTGGGATTAAAGGCGTGTGCCGCCACCACCCGGCTCATACTTCACTATTTTTAATATGGGACTTGAGTGCTCTCAGATTTTGATATCTGTAAGGTTCTAGACCAACTCTCCATTGAGACTATGGAATGTAGAAGTAGGAGGAGCACAAGATCAAGATCATAGCGAGTTCAGGTTTAGAGTGGAAAACAAGAGACCCTGTCTCAAAATAGAAAATCGGTTAAGAATAGACCTTATGTGTGGACTGACTGATCTGTAGGTGGAGTAGAGTCATTCTTTGTGTGACAGCCTACTGATCAGAGCCCTTTCTGTCTGCCCCCACCAAGTATTGGGGTCTTTCAAGTGGAGCCCTTCCTTCAGCACATTTGTGGGTGCAATTGTGTGTCTGTGGGATCCATGTCAATCTACTGTTCTTAATTTAACAACAACAAAATATTTCTAGGGATTTATGAGTGTGCATGGGTGATTGTGTGTGTGTGTGTGTGTGTGTGTGTGTGTGTGTGTGTGTGTGGCTGGCTTTCTGGGTGTCTGTGTATGAGTATGTTCACATGAGTGTTGGTACCTGAGGAGGCTAGAGGCCTTGTATACTCTGTAGCTAGAGCTGCAGGTGTTTTTGAGCCATCTGATGCAGGTGCTAGGGATTGAACTTAGGTCTTCTGGAAGAGCAGTACATGCTTTTACCACTAAGCTACCCCTCCAGCCCTCAATTTAAAGTTTAATATAGGCATAGCTCTCTGCATTAATTTTGATCTAGTCAATTTTTTAAAAAAAGATTTATTTATTTATTTATTATATGTAGCTGTCTTCAGACACTCCAGAAGAGGGCGTTAGATGGTTGTGAGTCACCATGTGATTGTTGGGATTTAAACTCAGGACCTTTGGAAGAACAGTCAGTGCTCTTAACCGCTAAGCCATCTTTCCAGCCCATCTATTCAATGTTTTTAAAAAAAGATTTATTTATTTATTTCATGTGTGTGAGTACACTGTCAGTCTTCAGACACACCATAAGAGGGCATCAGATCTCATTACAGATGGTTGTGAGCCACCATGTGGTTGCTGGAAATTGAACTCAGGACCTCTGGAAGAGCAGTCAGCGCTCTTAACCGCTGAGCCATCTCACCAGCCCCTATTCAATTAATATGTAATATTTGATCTACCTGTGATACAGTATGATAACTGTGTATGTGTGGGTAGCATGCAGTGATCCAATCAGGGTACCAGGCATTTCCATACGTGAGCAGTCATCATGTATGTGGTGAGGGTTTACGCTTTCCCTTGGGTCTTCGGAATGCAAGTGAGCTAAGCCAGGGACACAGATGTAGATGCCACAAATTCTTCACATTTGTGGATGCTGAAAAGTCTATCTCACAGAACCAGAGAGGAGAACAGAAGGGGCCAGATGGATCAGGAATATGAAGGTAGAGCCATGGAGTCTTCCAGCACAGTGGGGTACCGGTGGCTTCTTTGCATCCATCTATGACCTATCAATGTGAGGTCGACTGCAGTATGAATTATACAGTACTATGGTGAGTGTGGTTGGTGTAAGTGATTTTGGGAGCAGGCAGCCTATCTGTTAGCAAGCCCAGCTTAGTGCAAAGGGCCGGAGAGAGTGCACCAGCTTCAGCGGGCTGTGGGCCTTCCACCAGCTTGGCAAAAGGACTTCAGAGACGAAAGGGGGCTCAGAGGCCAACTACAAAGGATTACATGTCTCAGATCTGCTTTTAAGTTTCACCAACGAGGAGTAAAGTAGACTACTTGCTTATGGCCCCACTAAGGGTCTTGGGCGAAATCATTTCTCTGAGCCTGGCCCTAGGCTGTAAGAGCTCTGACTTGTCCATTTGCCCAACAGGCCAGAAAGTGCGCGTGATTGAGGACCTAGAGGACACTGATGTCCAGGAGGGCTCCTCTGCCAAGTTTTGCTGCCGCATCTCCCCTGCTGACTACGGCCCCGTGCACTGGTTCCTGGATAAGACCCCCTTGCACAGCAATGAGCTGAACGAGATCACTGTCCAGCCCGGAGGCTACCACGTGCTCACCCTGCGGCAGCTGGCGCTCAAGGATTCGGGCACTGTCTACTTCGAGGCGGGTGACCAGCGGACCTCAGCTGCCCTGCGGGTGACTGGTGGGTTTTGTGTCTGAGGGCCATCCGTGATGGGGACACTACATGGCCTAGAGGATCCTTGAAGAGGGGCAGGTGACAGATCCTTCGTGAGCTCTGTCTAGTGCACAGTGTGGTCCTGGGATTAGCTGTCAAGGGCAAGGGGGTCTCTCATCCCAGCCCAGCCCAGCCCAGACGTAGCCAATGGCATGTGGGTTTTCTACCTCAGGGAGTTGATTCAGAAGACTCAGTTGGGTTCCTTCAGGATCAGTTTCTGAATTCAGCAATTGTGGGAGGTGTTACTGTGTCTGTGCGGAATAGAAACTTCACAGAGCCTGCCTTGTGCCCTCAGCATTTCGGTCTGGCTCCAGCTTGAGGTCAAGGCCTCACATAGCCTATCATGTTCGTCCTTCCATAGAGGTGCCACAGTCCCAGTTACCGTTGGCTTTTCTCCATCTGTCCTCCAGAGAAGCCGAGCGTCTTCTCTCGGCCACTCACAGATGTCACAGTCACAGAGGGTGAGGACCTGACTCTTGTCTGTGAAACCACCACCGTGGATAGCTCTGCGCGCTGGACCAAAGATGGGAAGACACTGAGGCCATCTGCACGATGTCAGCTAAGCCATGAAGGCTGCCAGGCCCGGCTGGTCATCACCGGCACCACCCCACAGGATGGCGGGCGGTACAAATATGAGGTTGGCGGAGCCTCCAGCAGCTCCATTGTCAGGGTCCATGGTGAGTGCCAGGTGGCCATGTTTGCGGCAAGAATAAAAATATGTCCGCATGCAGCAGGAGGCCAGGGGACCCCAGAACAGCTTCTGGCTCCTTTCCTCCATCTCCTTCTGCTGTGTAGGGCCCTTGGCTCCCTTGTGTCTGAGTCTCTACTGCCCCAGTGGTCTTCCACCCTCTCTTGATCTCCTGATCCTTGCTTGTGGCCCATTCCTGCGTTGGCTTTGACGGACCCCTCCCCCCGGAGCCCCTCTCCCTGCCTGTGGCTTGCCTCCATCTGGACCACCCTGAGCTGGCGGCACAGATAGGAGGCTTGCACATTGGGAGTCTCTTGTCCCCGTGGCTGTGTAGAATGAAAGTAGATTCAGCTCCTTGACTGGGTGGCCTCCGGGGGTTCTGTCTTCTTGGCTTTCAGATGCCATCTTCTCTGGGACTCCAGATGGTTAGTCCTCTCTGTTGGTATCCTAGTTAAGGATGCCAGAGCAGTGAAGGAAGGGCACACTCCAACCACCATATTCTATTTTATGTCCTTAAAGTCTACAATGCCAAACAATCACATTCTGAGACCCCCAAGTTAGGGCTTCAATGTCTGCACTTTTGGGGGGGACACAGTTTCCACTGTAATACTCTGCCTTTATGTTCTGGTCAATGTCCTCTTTTTCCATTTACGTACCATCAGACCTATCTTTCCCAGAGGTCATTGGGTCCTCCCCGCTGGCATCCAGTGTTTGAGGATCACACCCTGTTGCCGCTGCTGCTCCTTCTGGACCCCAGGTGGGATGCTCCCCAGGAGACTGAACTGGCTCTGTGTGTTCGCAGCTCGGCCAGTGCGGTTCAGGGAGCCCCTGAAGGACGTGGAGGTGCCAGAGAGCAAGGCTGCCACACTGCGCTGTGTGCTGTCATCTGTGGCTGCACCCGTGGAGTGGCGTCACGGCGACGATGTCCTGAAATCCAGCAGCAAGTATAGCCTGCGCCAAGAGGGCGCTGTGCTGGAACTGGTCATCCGAGACCTGCAGCCCCAGGACAGCGGGCAGTACTCGTGTTCCTTTGGGGACCAGACAACCTCAGCCGTACTCACAGTAAAAAGTAAGTGTGCCTGTGCACACTGTGCCCAGGGCCCAGTGGGAACCTCAGCGCGGTGCGGGAGAATAGCGGTGTTCTCTGTGTTTGTGCCTGTTGCAGCCTCATCTGCCCAGTTCATAGGGAAACTGAGAAACAAGGAGGCCACGGAAGGGACCATGGCCACACTCCGGTGTGAGCTGACCAAAGAGGCGCCCGTGGAGTGGAAGAAGGGAACAGAGACCCTGAGAAATGGGGACAAATACAGTCTGAAGCAGGACGGAGCTGTGTGTGAGCTGCAGATCTGTAGCCTGCTTGTGGCAGATGCAGGGGAGTACCTGTGTGTATGCGGACAGGAGAAGACTTCAGCCACACTGACAGTCAAGGGTAAAGAGCACACATGGCTTCCCCGCCCCCATGCCGGTGCACCTACTGTGCACCCCACCTTTTTTTTTTTTTTTTTTTTTTTTTTTTTACAAAAGATTTATTTTATTCTATGTATATGAGTACACTGTAGCTGTACAGATGGTTGTGAGCCATCATGGGAATTTAATTCAGGACCTCTGCTCGCTCTGGCCCTGCTCGCTCTGGCCCAAAGATTTATTTATTAATATATGTAAATATATTATAGCTGTCTTCAGACATACCACAAGAGGGCAATGGATCCCATTACAGATGGTTGTGAGCCACCATGTGGTTGCTGGGATTTGAACTCAGAACCTTCGGAGGAGCAGTCAGTGCTCTTAGCCGCTGAGCCATCTCTCCAGCCTGCCCCATCTTACTTCTTGAGTCACTATGTATATGAACCAGAAAATGCCAGCATCTGCAGCTGGCTTCCCACTCTTGGGTGCTGGTGGGTTCTTTCCTGTCGCTGCGTTCTGTCTCGTTCCCTATCCCCTCCTATGTCCTGTTCTGTCTTCCCACACTCGGTAGCAGATCTGATGCTCCAATCGTTGTCTTACCCTCCTAGCTCTGCCGGTCCACTTTATCAGAAGGCTCAGGAGCAAGGAAGCCACTGAAGGGGACACGATCACACTGCAGTGTGAACTGAGCAAGGCTGTCCCTGTGGAGTGGAGGAAAGGGTCGGAGACCCTGACAGATGGGGACAGATACAGCCTGAGGCAGGACGGGGCCGTGTGTGAGCTGCAGATCCGCGGCCTGGCTGTGGAAGATGCTGGAGATTACTCGTGCGTGTGCGGACAGGAAAAGACCTCAGCCACGCTGACCATCAGGGGTAAAAACCACGTGTGTTCCTGTGTGCGCGTGCCCCGTAAGCGGGTGGCTCTGTGCCTGAGCATTTTTCACCTGCCGTTCCTTATATCCTACGTCTCATCTTGTCCCGTTGGCTGATGTTTCTCATACTTGTATGGGGACCCTCCTTAGATTCCAACAAACAGTGGAGAATTGGGTGTTTCTTAACTTCAGGCGTGTCCTGGCTGGAATGAGTGCTGTGTGTGTGTGTGTGTGTGTGTGTGTGTGTGTGTGTACAACCAAAGATGTAATTATAAGTCCTGGGGGCATACCAGGAAAAGAGGGAGGCAGGAAATGGAGGAATGGCACACACAACAGGGACACAGGAAGGACGGCCTTGTCATGTGCCCGACTGTGAGGGTGAGGATTCACCATGTAAGTATCAGGCAAGGTCGAAGGCCTACTCCTTAGGAGTCAGATAAAGGTGGGGCACCGCCCCATGGGAGTCAGGGTGGAGGGGAGGGCTCGTCGTATGCTGGTGAGGAGGTGTGAAGACAAGTCCGTGGGGGTGAGCCTGACGCTGTCCTCCCTGGTCAGTTCTAGATCTTCGCATTGGGGAAGGGTTTGCTGATCCTATCTCTGACCACTCTACATGGCCCGTGTCATACATGTGGTGTCTGTGGCCTGCTTTTGTCTATGGCTACAGACTTTAATGGTCTCTGTGCCTGTGTATCCTTCCCAGTTGTGGACAGTACTTCACAGATGGATAGAGGCCTGGGGAGGGCATTGCGAGGAGTAGGGTCACATTGCGGAGTGTGGACACAGGGAGTCACCTCCCTGGAGTGTGGACACAGGAAGGCACCTCCCTGGAGTGTGGACACAGGAAGTCACCTCTCTGGAGTGTGAACAGAGCAAGCAAGGTGCCTCCCTGGAGAGTGAACACAGCATGGTGCCTCCCTGGAGGGAACAGAAAGGCTTTGGAGGTCCGGGATGGAGGAACTCATATAGATTGAAGCAGATCTCATATGGAGCCCTGTCGCCTGGCTGCAATGGATCTTGGGAATGCTCATGGAGGCACTGGCAGCGACAGGCCTTCCGAGAGTGACCTACTGGAATATGCTCCTGAGTCACAGGGTGTCCGGGGAACTGGAAAACTACCTCAGTGTGACTGGTGACCTCGTGTTGAGTTGGCTCTGTCTGGAGTCCTTAGAGGGCTCGAGCCCCTCAGCACAGGGATGCAGATGGAATGGGCAGATGTTGTTGGAGGGCTCTGGGCAGCCTGGATTCTGAGGATGGAATGAATCTCCTACACGTGCAAGAAGCCCTTGTCCTGGTGGGTTCTGCTCTCACACGAAGAACCAACTACTGAGGGCACTGGAGAGGAAGGAAGGCATGAGAAGGCCTGGCCATCTCTTTGTCCAGGCCTTGGCACGCGACTCCTATCACCTGCACAAGCACTGGAGACACTTGAATGAAAACCAGCTGCTACGTGGAGAGGCCTGGTGTCAAAATGCAGAGGCTATTCGGACATTCCAAGATGGCAGAAGGGTGCACGAAGGCCTGTCCCAGGGCTACAGAGTTAGAAAGAGGTCACAGGAAGACACACTCCACACTTCCAAGCCCAGGCCATGCTGTTGATGGCTGAGGTCCTGGCATATGGATACCTTGCCCGGGCCTTTCAAGACTGCTGCATTTTTAGAAGATGCCCTGGACCCTAAAGTCCTGAGGGTGCTCTGAGCCACTGTCCTTAAAGACCTTTAAGTACATAGAGATGGGCATTGGAGAGTTCTCAGTCTTGGCCCGGCAGCCAGAGGAAGTCTCCAGCTTTGGCAAACAAGAACCAGTTTGTCCCTGCTCTGCTCTGTGGCCGCTTCACACATGGTAGCTAAGGACAGGCGTTCAGTCCCTTTGCTCAGTCATGGCTCTCTGCCTGTACTCACACAGCAGAGAGTGTGCCTGCACTGTGAAGACCCCGCGGCCACATACTCCCGGCTGACAGTTCCAGGAAGAGGCTTGAGACTTCTCAAGCCAGCCAAGCTGTCCCTTTGTCCGTGTCTGTTCTGTTCTGAGAAGTGGGGTCTGCTATGACTACATGAGGGGCTCTCTCAGCACGATCAAAACGATGGCATAAGAACCACCGAAGACATTCACAACCAAGCCATACTGTGACCTAGCACCCAGGCCAAGCCATCGAGCCTGGAGTTTGTGTGAGGGCTGGTGGGCCAGGGATACCATTGTGAATGCTTCTGCTGTCCTGGTCCTGGGCTCTCTCTCTCTAGACCTCCTGGTCTTGAGGTCCTCTGTCTTTGCTGCTTCGCCAGGGTCAGGCTGACCAGTCTGTGTGCTGCAATCCCCCGGCTCCCGCCTGTCGTGCTCTTTCACACTCGTTTCCTTCCGATCTCCAGAGTGTATTTCACTGTTGAGTGTCATGTCCTGTCTCCAGCGTGCTCCAAGCTCCTGATGATCTTGGTGCTGCCCTCAGCTCCACAAGCCAAGCTCATGTACAGTCTGAGGCCCATGGAAACCATGGAACGGACTGTGGCCGTGAGACACATTGTCTAGAACTAAGGGAAGCCCCTCCCTCTGCTGCGCTTCACATGCCCAGTGTGTGGTCTGCGTGCAGCGGGGCTTCCTGTCTTCCCTGTCCCAGTCTCATCTAGGGTCTTCCGTGTTCTCAGAGAGTATGATTTGTGCCTGTGTCTTTCTGACCTCCCCAGCCCTGCCAGCTAAGTTCATAGATGGTCTGAAGAATGAAGAGGCCACAGAAGGAACCACGGCTGCACTGAGCTGTGAGCTGAGCAAGGCAGCTCCCGTGACATGGAAGAAAGGAGCCAAGACCTTGCACGATGGAGACAAATATGGCCTGAGGCAGGACGGAGCTGTGTGTGAGCTGCAGATCCGTGGCCTGACTACAGCCGATGCCGGGGAGTACTCATGTGTGTGTGGGCAAGAGAAGACATCAGCCACGCTGACTGTCAGCGGTAAAGATGGATGGCTTGTCTTTACGTGGCGCCTATCGTTTCCTCTTGCCTCCACGTGTGGCACAGCATCTGTGGGACCCCGTGGCCGTGTGTCCATTTACGCAAGCGGATCCTCCTGCTGCTGCCCCTCCCCAGTTACCTGCTTCCTTCCCCGTCTGCATATGGGTTCAGTTACTCAACGCTGTGGCTCTTTGATCAGTGTGTGCCCTGGTTGTGGTGGGTCCTGGGGAGTACTCGTGTGTGCCTGGGCAGGAGACGACCTCAGCCACACTGGATATTAATGGTGAAGCTGTGTGGCCAGTTGGGTTTGCGTCTTGGCGTCTATGGGCAGGCTGCGTATCTTGCTCATCCCATATTCTGCCCATTTGTCTGTGTGTCACATCCTCTCATGACTGGATAGAGTCCCAATTTTGGGAAGCTGTAGGAGATAGGCAAAAACATATGCGTAGCTGCCTTTCCTCCACCTTGTGCCACCGCGAGTTAAGCACTTTTCCTGGCAGGTTCATGTCATTCAGATTGAGTCATCCTGCTAAAGTCCTACAGAGAATGTGGTACCCCCGTGTGTTTCTGGGCCCGTCTCTGATCATCATAGCAGATCTATCGAAAAGACCAGGGTTCTGACATTAAGAGAACATAACATTCATAGCCCGTTCTCAGCAGAGCAGTACATGACCCACCCTCAGTGAGGTTTGCGTCTTCTCTGTGCTATTCATGTCTAGTGTGCATCATAACCTGTCTGCTTAACTTGCTCTGAACATGATAATTCACGTGCCTTTCTGACCTCCTTAGCCCTGCCTACCAAGTTCACAGAAGGTCTCAAGGATGAAGAGGCCAGAGAAGGCACCATGGTGACTCTGAAGTGCCAGATGAGCAAGGCTGCCCCTGTGGAGTGGAGGAAGGGGTCAGAGACCCTGAGAGACGGGGGCAGATACAGCCTGAGGCAGGATGGGGCCGTGTGTGAGCTGCAGATCCGCGGCCTGGCTGTGGAAGATGCCGGGGAGTACTCATGCGTGTGTGGGCAGGAGACGACCTCAGCCACACTCAGTGTCAAGGGTAAAGATCACGTGTGGCCACCTGACCCCGAGGCTTGGTGTCTCCATGTTGTCTCATCGATACATCTGTCTCCACATGTGGTTTTCTACAGGGACCCCGTGGCCATCTGTTCTACAGCTACAGTCATCTGGGCATCTCCATCTGTGCTTTCCGCATGCTCAGGAGATGTTCTGTGTTCACATCCGTGCCACTGTCCTCTCTGTTCCTCATGAGTTTGCCTCTGTCACCGTCTGCACCTTCCTTCACATGTTCACATTGTGGTCTTTTACAGTGTGTCATTCCTTGTGAGTTGTATGTCATGTGCTGTGATCTCCGATTCCATGTTCTCAGTGTCTGCTTGGCCCTTTCAGCCCTGCCCCCCAGATTCACAGAAGACTTGAGAAGCCAAGAGGCCACGGAAGGCACCCTGGCCACTCTGAGGTGCCAGATGAACAAGGCTGCCCCTGTGGAGTGGAGGAAGGGGTCAGAGAGCCTGAGAGACGGGGGCAGATACAGCCTGAGGCAGGATGGGGCCGTGTGTGAGCTGCAGATCCGTGGCCTGGCTGTGGAAGATGCCGGGGAGTACTCATGCGTGTGTGGGCAGGAGACGACCTCAGCCACACTCAGTGTCAAGGGTAAAGATCACGTGTGGCCACCTGAACCCAAGTCTTGGAGTCTCCATGTTGTCTCATTGCTATGTCTGTTCTCTACATGTGACATCGCTCCTGTAGTGACCAAGTGGCCATCTGTCCTGAAACTAGGGTCATCTGGAGATCTCCATCACTACTTCCAATTGTCCAGATGTTCTCATGTTCTTGTCTACCCCAACCCCTGGGGTCGTGAATCCTTTGCATCTGTTCCCTAGTTCACTGTTCCTGCCTCAAATCCTTTGCCAGAATGTGTGTCTCCTTGTGTATTCCTTGTGCAGCGTGTCCTTCAGAGAGTCACATTCTCAGTGTCTGCTTGGCCCTTTCAGCCCTGCCCCCCAGATTCACAGAAGACTTGAGAAGCCAAGAGGCCACGGAAGGCACCCTGGCCACTCTGAGGTGCCAGATGAGCAAGGCTGCCCCTGTGGAGTGGAGAAAGGGGTCAGAGACCCTGAGAGATGGGGGCAGATACAGCCTGAGGCAGGACGGGGCCGTGTGTGAGCTGCAGATCCGCAGCCTGGCTGTGGAAGATGCCGGGGAGTACTCGTGCGTGTGTGGGCAGGAGACGACCTCAGCCACACTCAGTGTCAAGGGTAAAGATCATGTGTGGCCACATGGTGTCTCCATGTTGTCTCATTGCTATGTCTATTTCATATGTGACAGCTCCTGTGGTGACCCAGTGGCCATCTGGCCGGTACCTGGAATCATTCTGCTTGCTGAAGACATATTCTCATGTTCAAATCCATCCCACTGCCTTTCTGTTCCTCCTGCAGTGTTTCCTCCCATCCACCCTCTCTATATCTTTGTTTACCTGTTTTCTGTGGTGTTTCTAGTTCTTTGTGGCTGTGTGTCCTGTGTACAGGATCCTCCAGTGTCACATTCTCAGTGACTCCTTGGTCCTTCCCAGCCCTGCCAGCCAGATTCACAGAAGATTTGAGAAGCCAAGAGGTCCCGGAAAGTTCTACAGTCACAATGCGGTGTGAGCTAAGCAAGAAGGCCCCTGTGGTGTGGAGGAGAGGGTCAGAGACCCTGAGCAACGGGGCCAGATACACCCTGAGGCAGGATGGGGCTGTGTGTGAGCTGCAGATCCGTGACCTGACTGTAGAAGATGCTGGAGAGTACTTGTGCATGTGTGGGCAGGAGATGACCTCAGCCACACTGAGTGTCAAGGGTAAAGATTACGTGTGGCCACATGATTGATCTGTTTTTTTTCCTATCTCTCTTGTGTAATCTGTGCCATTCCTATACCTCTCGGTGCTAGCATGTCATGTATAGTCACGTGTGTGTGTGATCTTTTCCCCCAAAGCATACCATGCTACTCTTGTCGAATGTCTGTTCTAAGATATGAAACCCATGGAGGAATTGTGCTCAGTTTTAAGGGAGCTAGGTACCAATGGATTGTATCTGTGTCCAATGAGAGATCTGCTGGAGCCACTAGCATTGTCCTAAGGTCTGGAGATTTTGGGTCCTTTAGCTCCAGGCAGAGTCAACCGATTGATGCCTGTTCCTTGACAGACATGCGCAGTAATGTGGTCCTGGTTGGAGGTGGCCGGGCAGACACCGCTGAACTCAGCAAGAGCATTTCACTGCTCCTTTGAGATAATGCCTGACTCTGAAGGACTCCTGCCTTAGTCTCCTCATAAGTCTGGAGGCTGGGATTCCTCCACTGAGGCACCAGAAGTGTGGTTTTTCCTGAAGGTGGCTTTTTTCTCCCAGTCTTCACATGGTCATTCCTTATATCTGTGTCCTAATCTTTTTTATATGTACACTACCTATTTTGGATTTGAGCCTCGCCTGACCTCATTTTGACCTAATTGTTTACTTAAGTACTCTTCTTGGAAGCAGAGTGACTTCCTGAGGTATTGGAAAAGCTGGAACTTCAGAGTGTGGGAGTAGTTTGGAATTAGGTACTTTTGTGTGGCTCTGAGATAAATCCATGACCAAGGCAACTTAAAGAGCTTATTTAGGCTTACGGCTCCAGAGGGCGAAGAGTCCATTGTGGGAGGGAGACATGGCAACACGCAGCAGGCAGGGGCAGGATCGGCAAGCTGGGACTAAAATCTTGAACTGTAAGCATGAAGACGAAAGTGAAGTAGAATTTCAAGTCTTTAAAGTCTCTAACTGACAAAATCCAGCGAGGCCACACCTCTTCATCCTACTCAAACATGGCCACCAACTAGGAACTGAGTATTCAAATGTCTATAAACTCCCCCTAGGGCCCCAGTTTTAGTGTTTCCAAAATCTCCATTCTATGAGGCACCAGAACAGAATATGGCCAAGTTCACTGCCACTGTCACAAGGGGGCACCTTCCTTCTTCTAGTTTCACTTCCCATTTCTGTCTGAGGCCTGATTGGATACAGCACTAGTACCCATATTTCCACGGACTGTTCCCAGCCATCTTGCTTTCTCTACTATATACTTCAAAGGTCATCCAGCCTCGACCCTTTCCTGTTACCCGACAGCCCCAGACTCATAGGTGTTTGTTACAATAGTATTCTTAAATTTGTGTTGTTTGGGTCACTGTCGCAAAGAACAGTAGATCAGGACTCTTAAAACAAATTAATTTCCTTCCTATACTGAAGGTCTGTACTGATCAGATTGCCAGTAGCGTTCGCTCTGTCCAAGTCCTCTCACTGGGTCCCAGGCTGTTGGAATCCCCATGTCTTTACACAATCACCTTGTTTGTGTCCAGATGTCTTATAGGGACATTATTAATCATTCATCTGTGCAGCTTCATCTTACAGTTCCACCTCTTCAAAGGCCGATTGCCAAGTAGAGTAATTTTCTGGCATTGTATTGATTTAATATACATTTAGAGATGTACAGCCAATTTCTGATATAACCAGGGTGAGCTCTGATCAGTCAGGGGAAGGACGGCAGGACAGCTCCAGGGCTCAGGCACGCCTAGGGGGCCCCAGCCGCAGCCTATCGGGGACCAGGAGACATGAGCCAGGGAGGTGGCACAACGGGTGGAGTGTGACTCTAGGAGTGTCAGGACAAGAGTGTGGAGTAGCGGAAGTGGCTTAGAGGAGCAGTAGAAGTGGGTCCACACATGTGCAGTGCCGGGTGGGAGGCCCTGTGTGAGAGTGCATGCCGTCTGTGAGGCTGGAGGACACAAAATTGCGAGATGCCTGCCATGGAAGTCATGTCTTTGCATGTATGGCTTAATCTCAAATGCCTGGCGTGTCGCCTAGTGGTGGGAGAGCGTAGAAAGAACAAGGTGCCATTGAGAAGATGAGCCTGGATTGGCAGCCGTCTGCCGCTCAGCCTGCACCTCAGTAGCACAGCACAGGAAGCTCACCACACACACTTGGATCCGCCTCCTCCCATGATCCTCAGACCTTCTGCTTCCGTGTCCTTCCTGGATACTCCGATCATGGCTGACAAACCGTTCATGGAGTTTCATAGCTTCTGTCCATCTGATCCGTCCTAGCCCTGTCCACGCGGTTCACGGAAGAGCTGAGGTCCAAGGCATCCGTGAAAGGGCGCACGGCCACTCTACAATGTCAGCTCAGCAGAAAGGCCTCTGTGGCGTGGAAGACGGGAACAGAGACTCTTAGAGGCACAGACAGATACAAGCTGCAGCAAAACAGGGCCATGTGTGAGCTGCAAATCCATGGCCTGACCATGTTAGATGCTGGAGAGTGCGCATGCGTGTGTGGGGAAGAAAGGATGATTCTCAGGGGTAAAGACCACAACTGGTTGAGTAGATCTACATGACAGTGCCCCAGTATGAAGGTCATCCTGTCCATCACATCGTGGGATCCAGTCCTGCTTCATGGGTTGTGTTACCCAGAAGACAACAGTGTCTGCAGCAGCTTCCCCACGGCCTTGTGCTGCTGTGGAGTTTGTGTTGTCGGATCCCGTGTGTCTTAACTGTCATGTCCTGAACTCCAGTAGGGTCATATGAAGTATGAAACCCGAGGAGGCTGCAGAGTAGGCAGTGTGGAGACGTGCACAGGCCAGCCTGAGGAATACCACACCAAGTTCTCAGCAGATGCACATGTGCCCTTGTTAGGTTCTGTGTCTTCTCTGTGTGACCCGTGTTTTGTCTGCCACCTGCTCTGATATAATGACCGTGCCTGTGTCTTTCTGACCTCCCTAGCACTGCCCCCCAAGTTCACAGAAGGTCTGAAGAAGGAAGAGGCCACGGAAGGGACCCTGGCCACTCTGAGGTGCCAGATGAACAAGGCTGCCCCTGTGGAGTGGAGGAAGGGGTCAGAGAGCCTGAGAGACGGGGGCAGATACAGCCTGAGGCAGGACGGGGCCGTGTGTGAGCTGCAGATCCATGGCCTGGCTGTGGAAGATGCCGGGGAGTACTCGTGCGTGTGTGGGCAGGAGACGACCTCAGCCACACTCAGTGTCAAGGGTAAAGATCACGTGTGGCCACCTGAACCCAAGTCTTGGAGTCTCCATGTTGTCTCATTGCTATGTCTGTTCTCTACATGTGACATCGCTCCTGTAGTGACCAAGTGGCCATCTGTCCTGAAACTAGGGTCATCTGGAGATCTCCATCACTACTTCCAATTGTCCAGATGTTCTCATGTTCTTGTCTACCCCAACCCCTGGGGTCGTGAATCCTCTCTGTTCCTCATGAGTTTGCCTCTGTCACCAGCTGCACCTTCCTTCACATGCTCACATTGTGGTCTTTTACAGTGTGTCATTCCTTGTGAGTTGTGTGTCATGTGCTGTGATCTCCGATTCCATGTTCTCAGTGTCTGCTTGGCCCTTTCAGCCCTGCCCCCCAGATTCACAGAAGACTTGAGAAGCCAAGAGGCCACGGAAGGCACCCTGGCCACTCTGAGGTGCCAGATGAGTAAGGCTGCCCCTGTGGAGTGGAGGAAGGGGTCAGAGAGCCTGAGAGACGGGGGCAGATACAGCCTGAGGCAGGACGGGGCCGTGTGTGAGCTGCAGATCCGCAGCCTGGCTGTGGAAGATGCCGGGGAGTACTCGTGCGTGTGTGGGCAGGAGACGACCTCAGCCACACTGAATGTCAAGGGTAAAGATCACGTGTGGCCACATGGTGTCTCCATGTTGTCTCATTGCTATGTCTATTTCATATGTGACAACTCCTGTGGTGACCCAGTGGCCATCTGGCCGGTACCTGGAATCATTCTGCTTGCTGAAGACATATTCTCATGTTCAAATCCATCCCACTGCCTTTCTGTTCCTCCTGCAGTGTTTCTTCCCATCCACCCTCTATACCTTCATTTACCTGTTTTCTGTGGTGTTTCTAGTTCTTTGTGGCTGTGTGTCCTGTGTACAAGATCCTCCAGTGTCACATTCTCAGTGGTCCTTGGTCCTTCCCAGCCCTGCCAGCCAGATTCACAGAAGATTTGAGAAGCCAAGAGGTCCCGGAAAGTTCTACAGTCACAATGCGGTGTGAGCTAAGCAAGAAGGCCCCTGTGGTGTGGAGGAAAGGGTCAGAGACCCTGAGAAACGGGGCCAGATACACCCTGAGGCAGGATGGGGCTATGTGTGAGCTGCAGATCCGTGACCTGACTGTAGAAGATGCTGGAGAGTACTTGTGCGTGTGTGGGCAGGAGACGACCTCAGCCACCCTGAGCATTATGGGTAAATGCCTCCTGTGGCCACAGGATGGTCTTGGACTTCTTCTGTTCTTGCTCTGTATCTGCCTTGTTCCCCTTGAGCTCTCCCCAGGATTGCCTCCCTCATGACTGGTCTCAGCCACAGCACCCTCCAGGGTCCTGGCGTCTGTGCCTTATGCGCTCACACCACCAGTCACCATGCTGGGCAGGATCCTCCCTTCCCCCACCCTGTTCTCTGATGGTCCACCCTTTGCCATACGTATTCCAGTTTCTGTGTGTCATGTTTAGCCAAATACTCTCTTTTGCGGGGGGGTAAGTTGGATATGCAGAGAGGATGGGTGGGTCTTGCAGTGGCTCCCATCCTCTGCAGAGTGGGGGTGTGGTCCTTGTGTCGCCAGTGGCTGCTTTGGAATGTGGAGGACAGAACCCTACCTGATCTCACAGGGTCTGGCTATTTCCTGGGGTCTATGGGACACTCTGTGCCCTAGCAGCAGAGGGACAAGACCATGCCAGCAGCCTGGGACGGGCAAGGCTGAGCTCCAAGGTTTGGTCTGAGACTGTGATCTTGGAGAACCAAGCTCTCTTCTGGGTTCCGGTCTGTAGGAACATGACTAGTTGATTCTATTCTGAGTGGTGTAATGTGAGTGTCTCCCTCGGTCCTTTGTATATAGCCCTGCAGGGGACTGGATTGTCCAAGGAGGCAAGATCCCAGGGTCAGATCCTGAGTACTTTCTAACGTCCTCACCAGCTCCCTTACCTTGAAGTCCACCTAGACCCATGTCTGCATCCTTCGTCAACCCCAGGGCTGCCTTGGGACTGTGGGGGAGCTGGGCTTCACCCTGTCTGGTCCCTTAGGTTACTCAGAGGCATGGCTGAGGAGAGTCTGCTAGCTTCTCTCATCTCCTCACAGCCCCACAGGTGGTGTTCCAGAAGCCGCTGCAGAATCTGCAAGCAGAAGAAGGCTCCATGGCCAGCCTGCGGTGTGAGCTGTCAGTCCCCAACGCGGCTGTGGTCTGGAGCAAGGGCGGCCTGGAGCTGCAGGCTGACACGCGCCAAGAGGCGCGGCAGCAGGGGTGTGTCGCGGAGCTGCTGCTTCGGGACGTGCGCCGCGAGGATGCGGGCGAGTACAGTTGCACCTGTGGCCCTCAGACCACAAGCGCCACGCTCATGGTCACAGGTGGGTGCCTGAGGCTGGATGACACCAGGCTTGGGGGCTGGCTGTGTGGGTACGGGTTGCGAGGATGCGGGCGAGTACAGTTGCACCTGCGGCCCTCAGACCACAAGCGCCACGCTCATGGTCACAGGTGGGTGCCTGAGGCTGGATGACGCCAGGCTTGGGGGCTGGCTGTGTGGGTACGGGTTTTATGCCGACCTTCACAGTCTCAGCCCTGTTTCACGGATCCCAGCCAGAACTCACTCAAAGTGGTGGCCCCGAGGTCCGCCTCCCTCGCCGGTAGCTGGACCTCTGAGGATCTCCTGAGCAAATCCTTCATCCTGTCATTTGTTCGGGGACATTGTTCATCCTGTCCCTCCTATGGTAGCATTGTCTTGCTAGGTGACCCAAGTCTTCCGTGTCATCTGTCACTCTCCATATCTGTCCCATAGTCCTTTCCATCTCATATTATATTGTATTATATTATATTATATTATATTATATTATATTATATTATATTCTCAATTCAGGGTCCCCATGACCTCAGCTGCTCCCGTTCCCTGTAGCTCCTCAGGGACATTCCTCCCTGTGTTCTTACCTCCCTGCTAGCTTCAGGGGCAGGGGCAGAAACCCCTTTCACTGCCGTATACAGCACCCCAGTTCCTCCCTGCTGAGATGTCCCGTGAATCCCGAGCATGGATCTACTATGGGTTGTTCCCTGACTGCAACAGCCTTATCAATTCAGGGACCTGCTCTCACGCTGCCCCTCAACCTCGCAGCTGCTCCCGTGCGGTTCCTCCGGGAGCTGCAGGCCCAGGACGTTGATGAGGGGACCACCGCGCGCCTGCGCTGTGAGCTGAGCCGGGAGGCTGTGAGCGTGGAGTGGCGCAAGGGCTCCTTGCAGCTTTTCCCGTGTGCTAAGTATCAGATGATGCAGGAGGGCGCAACTGCGGAGCTGCTGGTCCACGGGGTGGAGCAGGAGGATGCAGGCGAGTACACCTGCGATGCAGGCCACGCGCAGAGCGTCGCCAGGCTCTCCGTCCGAGGTGAGCTGCCTGTGGTTGGTATGCCCGCCCCCTTCCCCCCCATCTCCTTTATCCTTGAAGAGCAGGGGACCTTATTCAGGCAGAGTCAGAAAGTTGGAACCCATGGCTCTAAGTATGCTTTGATGGTCCTCAGCCCCCAAGCCCAAGTTCAAGACCGGCCTGCAGAGCACGGAGCAGGAAGCAGGTGGCATGGCCCGGCTGTGTTGTCAACTGAGTGACGCTGAGCCAGGGACTCCAGTGCAGTGGCTCAAGGAGGGGGTGGAGCTGCGTGTCGGCGCCAAGTATGAGATGCGACGCCAAGGGGCCATGTGTGAGCTGCTGATCCACGGGCTGGAGGCCAAGGACACCGGGGAATATGCCTGCGTGGTGGGCGGCCAGAAGACCTTGGCCTCCCTCAGAGTCAAAGGTGAGTAGCTAGACTCCAGGAGGAAAGTTCGAGCCCTTCCCACCACGCCCACTCCCTAGGGATCGCCTGGGCACAGCTTACACAGGGGCCAGGACTCTCACACCATAGCCCTCTCCACCTCGTTCCTACACCATGTCCAGTTCTGATTCTCTGAAGGGTCCTAGCAACCAGGACAGACCTCAGACCCCAAAGGTGGTCCTGCCTCCTCTTCTCAGCCAGCAGGAAATTCAGCACTGCTTTGGGGGCATTCTCTGAGTCCTTACTTATTCCTATATTCCTAAGGTCTATCTACAGGAATAAGTGCTTCATGGTGACCTAGCCAAGATAGGGCTGGCCGCGGTATCAGGGCCAACCACAGCATTCGCCCCTGTGTAACCAGTTCCCCTCTTGGCCTGTGGGGAAGCAAGTGCCGCAGCTCAGCTTCTGTGCTGTAAGGCCAGCAGGTGACCTGCCGTGTCGGGTAGCAGAGGGGCTCTGGGTGTCAAGGAAGGCTTTCAGGAGAAGAGGCCATGGGAATTTGGCTCAGACTGATAAAAGACCCTCTCTCCTCTGTGCCCCTCCCCCAGAGCCTGAGGTGACCATTGTGCAGGGACTCGTGGACATGGAGGTGCAGGCTGATGAGGATGTGGAGTTCACTTGCAAGGTGTCACAGGCAGGAGCCACAGACGTGCGGTGGCTCCTCCAAGGTCTGCCACTGCAGAGCAATGAAGTGACAGAGGTGGCTGTCCTTGGAGACGGCTGTACCCACGTGCTCCAGTTGAAGGGTGTGACCCTGGAGGATGCTGGCACTGTCTCCTTCCACGTGGGCAGCCATTCGTCTTCTGCTCAGCTCACAGTCCGAGGTATCTGGCTCTGGTGGGCCGGGGCTTCCCTCTCCTGGGAGGAGAATGTTCAGGCTTAGGCAAATTTGGGAACACAGACATTCTTTGGAGGCTGAGGTTCTGGTTGTGAGGGGGACCTGAGTGGTAATTTCCCAGGTGGATCTGGTGGGTAGGCAGGGGCAGTGGGCTTCCCGGAAGCTTATATGGTGTTGGTGCTTAGGACCTACCTATTATCCCTCAGAGATTCTGCACACTGTACTATCCAAGTCCTAGGCTAACTAGATTCTCTGTGGGCCTGAGCCCGGGGTGTGTTCTCTATATAATCCTAGAGAGGGGGTCGGTAGCATGTTCCTATGGGATTATTCTCAGGGACTGGGTTGAGGTAGCGTGTGACTCCAGGGATATGGGAGCTCTACCATTCGAGAGAACATTCCAGATGCAAAGGCTGATGCCGATGCTTCCGTGTCTAGTCCCAGAGGTGACGGTTCTGGAGCCCCTGAAGGATGTGCAGCTCAGCGAGGGCCAGGATGCCCACTTCCAGTGCCGGTTGTCCAGGGCCTCGGGCCAGGAGGCTCGCTGGGCTCTGGGAGGGGTTCCCTTGCAGTGCAACGAGATGAACGACATCACTGTGGAGCAGGGTACACTCTACCTGCTCACGCTGCACAAGGTGGGGCTCTGCTTCAGCCTGGACATAGAAGGGTCTGAGATGGTCAGGGAAGATCTTCCTCCTTGGCGTTGGGTTGGGGAGGTGACGAGGCCCCTATCACTGGGGCCTGGGAAGATCGACCCCTTTCGGTCAGGGTGGGGTGCAAGCCAAGCATCTTCCTCCTGCCTCTTCAGGTGACCCTCGAAGATGCTGGAACCATCACTCTCCAAGTGGGCTCATGCTCCTCAGAGGCCCAGCTGAAGGTCACAGGTGGGCATCCCTATCCTACCTCAGCCTCTCCCAGTGGAAGTCCTTTGTCTCCTAGCACTGCAGCTGCTGCAGAGGGGCTGTCAGTTTTCCAGCACATGGTATCTTGGGCTAGAATTGCCACTGCCTCCTGGGAAAGCTAGAGAATCTGGCTCACCTAGGCAAGGGCCGACTGTGTGGTTTAGGTCCTTGTACGTGCATCTATGTCCATGTTGATGTGCATTTACTTACTCAAAAGGCTTAGAGATGTGGGCACAGCCACACACCTTTGACACATGTATGGATATGGCCATAGGGAGTGTGGCCTGAGCCTGGCAGGCAGGACTTCAGGGACCTTCAGTGTAGAGTACACCTTGTCCCCAGAATACTACGTCCATCCTGTGGAGCCTAGCTTTGAGCAACCTTCCTGTTCTACCCTAGCCCTGTTCTCAATGTGATTCCGCTGACGCCTGCATCATCTTCCTACTTAGTGATTTATCCTCTGCATGTCTCCCATGCGTGCATCCATCCAGTTACAGCCACCATTGGTCTCCCATCTAAGCCCATGCTCCATCCATCACCCGTTCATCCATCATCCATCTTCCACATCACCCTGCCTATTTATCCAGCTACTCATGTTTGTCTGTCTACCGTCCATTTATCATCCGCCCATACAACCGTTCACCCATCTACCATCTATACATCCATTAATTTACTCATCATCCAACCATCCATCCATCCACCTACCCACCATCCATCCATTCACCTACCCGTCTATTCAAGCCCGTATTTGCCATCCAACTATCTGTTCACCATTGGATGGCACCTCTGATCTCCTACCTTCATCTCTAGGATTCCAGAATGGGTTAATGTAGCTTTGCTATGACGGAACCCCCAGTCTGCTGAGGGAAGCTGGATGTGGAGAACAAAGCATATTCTGGATCCCATTTCCCTCTGGAACTTTAGAGATTACCCGGCATGGTCAACTCGATGACCTGTGGGGCTGGGAAAGGCTGCCAAATGCCCATGCCTTTAAGTTGATTGGTGAAGAATTTCGTGGTTGTCTTGAGTAGGGGAAGGGCAGAAGGGGCCTGTGTTACTGGGGGACAACATGGGACTGCAGGATGTGCTTCAGCCCTGATCTAGGTTGGTTGTTCCCTTCCTGAGAGAGCTGGCTCATCTGAAGCCTTGTGGGGTCTAAGGGGAAATGACTGTCCAGGTAGCTTCGTAATGGCCAGGCTTGGGAACTGGTGCTAGAGAATTGTGTGCAAAGACTTCTAAAGAAGTCTTTCTGGGGTGATCCTGGGGCTGCCCTGTCTTCCTGGGTCCTGATGTCCTTCCAAGTGGATCCTGGCTGATTCTTCTCAGCCTCATCCTATGCTATAGAAGCAAATGAAACAGAGGGATCTGGACTTTGCCAGTTGCCCACAAGAAGGCATCTGCTAAATGTTCAGAGAGAAACACAGGGTGGTGGCGGCGTCCTTCCTGCCTGGCTCCAGGTAGCAAGTGTTGAAGAGACTGTTGATTTTTTTTCCTGTCTGGTCTGGGCCATGGGAAAGTCAGCTAAGAAATCATTAGCACCCTGGAGTGCTTTGTCCATCCATCTGCTGTGATTGCCCCAAATACCCATCCAAGAGGTTGAAGGGCATTTATACCACTGAAGCTCCTGAGCCTGGAGCGTGCTGTGTGGTGGGGATACAGCATACCCAGCAACTAAGGCTCCCGAGTCCTAAGGCTGGCAGAATCTTGGAGGACATCCAGATAGAGTGCTCCTGTCTGTGTCTACACGTCCCAGGAATGGAGAGCTAGCTACTTCCAGGGCCTGAGCCCCATGCTCACAGACCAACAGGTCCTGGGTGCCTCCTTCTTCCCATGCTAGGTTAGAGGAGACACCTGTTGTCAGAAAGTGCCCCAAATGTAGAGTTTATCCTTTGTTCCTTCTGAAAAAGATGCCAGACAGGTGTCGTTGGCCTCCCGAGGATGAAGCCCAGGGGTGCTCTGACTGCGTGTGGGATGCTCAGTAGCTCACAGGCTTCTTGTGGGTGCAGTATGGGTCATCTCTGTGCTTTTCTCCCAGCCAGCTGGTTGGGATGGATTTCTGGACCTCTGGTCCAAGCTGCTCTGGTCTGGGTGGTACCTGATCCCAGAAGATGCCAGGTGGCCCCGATCAGTCAATGTCAAGATTGTTCTAGTAAAGCCACTTGGGACCCCAGTGCTGGGAACAACAGTCTTACTGCAGTTCCTCCTTACATTCTATATAACACAGGACACCTGACTAGAACAGTGGGTCCCTCCCCCGCCCAGGCAATTCTCCAACAGATACCAACTGGATGCACTTTAACTTGGTTCAGTTCTGACACCACCCAAAGTGAGCACAGTCTCACCAGTTAGAAACAGTCCCATGAGATGCCTCCACCAGCAAAGTCAGTTGCAAATCTAAGCTTGCCGACTAAGTGTATGTGAGTGAGGCTCGCACTGTCTACCTGGGTTTGACCAGAATGCTAGGACAGCTGAGAGTCTTGAAACAATTACTGTTACTGTTCATGACACACGACACCACCCAGCAACAGTCAGAGACTAGGTAGTGTGTGTTGGAGGGAGGGGGGTCGACAGATACCCCGTCCATTGCCCATTGATCATGCTCCATGCCCTTAGTACCCCCCAAATCTTGAAATTTGCTTGCATTGAGAGCCTTGCTGCTCTCCCTGAGACTTGTGGGTAGGGCTAGATATTTGAACCATCTTGTCACTTGGTCTTCCTGGTGACCGGCCCCTTCCTGAAGCTCACACCTCATTAGCATAGCCTCTGGTGTGATCAATTGGTTGGCTGTGTATAAGAACACATGTGACGTTCAGGAAGTTCTGTGTTAGGAACTGGGACAGAGAACAACCTGGCTGTTGGATCACAGTCCCACCCCAGTGCCCCTGAGGGTATCCCCCACCCCACAGACCCCAGGGAGCCCCAGCCCAGACTTCCTTCTCACCTTCTTGAACAGAGGCAGCACTATGCCTGGTACGAGGCTTGCAGAACGTGGATGTCTTCGCGGGGGAGGTGGCCACGTTCTCCTGTGAGGTATCTCGCGCAGGTGGGCCAGAGGCCCGCTGGTGGCTGGATGGCACCCTGCTTCAAAACAGCCCTGAGAGTGCCATCACTGTACAAGAGGGCACTGTTCACTCCCTCACGCTCTCGGGCCTGGGGGTGGCAGACTCAGGCACCATCACCTTCCGCACAGGGCCCCTGGTCTCCACAGCCAAGTTATTGGTCAAAGGTATTGGCTAGTGGGGACACCCCCCCCCCATGCTGGTGCTTCTGCTCTTGCTGTCCCTGCATGCCTCCTGCAGACTTCCGGGGAATTGAGGAGTGTCAGGTACTGACCCCGAGGGCCGTAGACTGGGCATTGCTCTGGGTCTATCATGTACCCAGGACAGCTCCACGCGGGCAGAGGGTGAGCTTTCATTCCCTTCCAACATGGCAAGTTCAGTCTCCAGGAATCGTTTAGTTGGAAACTGGCCTGCACATTTGCGGGGTGGGACCTACACTCACTGACCTTGTTTACCACCCCACTGGCCAGAAAGGGCAGTGTCAGGGGTGGTGCTTCCTATGGGCTCCTGATGGAGAGACCACTGCTTCCGGTTCTGGTTTGCCCCTGTGCACACCTTCCTGTGAAAACCCTTCTGGGGAAGAGTTGGCTGGGCAGGGAGGGAAGGAGGCTACCAGGGGACTCCAAACTGCTCATCCCAATCTTCCATCCAGTGCCTTTGCCTAAGACCTCCTGTAAGCCTTCATCGAACCAGACCCAGGATGGATAGCCATTGGTTGAGTAGGATTTCAACAGGTGGGGATGGGATGGGACCCAAGGGTATCAGCATCTTTACACTCTTGGAGAGGGGCAAGGTGGGCTGCAGCTTCATACCGCCAGGATCTGGGGTCCAGGTGTGTTTACGATGGGACCTGTGTGTTCACCTTGGGCTGGAGGGACCCAGCCTGGACAGACAGCCTGACATTGTCATCTGCCATGGGCAGAATGAGGCACGTGTGGTGTATAGCTCTCGGGCAGCTATGATGGGTCCCCTTCCTGGCCACATGCCAGGCACCTGTGGCTAAGTCATTGCCCACCCAAACTCCACGCTTGCAGCAGCTGAAGCCACTAACAGAGACAGCAGAAGGCGGGTGGGCCATGGTGCCGCTGTCCCAGGGACTGACGCCATGTCTGCCATGTCGGCCGACAGATCCCACAGTGGAGGTGGTGAGTGCCATGCAGGACCTGGTGGTGGAGGAGGGGGGCTCAGCTGAGCTCCTCTGCCAGTACTCACGGCCCGTGCAGGCCACGTGGAAGATGAACGAGCGGGAGGTGTGCGCGGATGGGCGCCGTGTCATCATAGAGCAGGACTGGACCGTAGCCAGGCTGACCCTCAGGCCAGCCCTGCCCTGTGACAGCGGCATCTATTCTTGTGAGGCCGCGGGCACTCGAGTTGTGGCACTGCTGCAAGTGCAAGGTGAGACCACCTGGCAGGCAGGCTCGAGAGCATCAAGGTAGAAAAGCAGGCAGTGGCCACCAGCCTTGCATGCAGGTGACCTATCCACTGAGAACATCCGTCTGGGTGGTGACGCCGAGCTGTAGCTAGGTTAGGGCACAGTCTCGTGAGCTTGTGGCTTCCGTGAGAAAGTGGCTCAGCTAACTGGCAAGAGGGGGAGGGGCATGGACTTGGCAGGTCTCCAGTCGGTACAGATTTGAGGAAAGCATCCCAGGCTTCAGGACGGGTCTAGCAGTGCTTGTCAGGGACTTAAAGAAAGGGTGTGGCCCACATCTTGAGGCTGCAGGCCCCATTGTGGGAAAGGACACAGCTCTGCATCTCCAGATGACTTGAGTCTGGGTTTGTGAGGTTCTGGTTTGTGAACACCTATGTGGGTTTCCCATCTGTGAGGCACAGGATGCCCCTCAGCTATGTGGAACCCAATGCTAATGTGGAGAGAGGGTGATGGGCTGGATGGGCTGGGTATCCTCCAGTGGACCCCGAATGCCACCCTCCATAGTGGCTGCTGGGGTTCTGTTCTGTTTGGTTCTTTATAGTTTAGGGGGTTCTTGGCAAGAGACAGTCATGAAGAGTTGCTGCAGGTACAACATCCTGAGCCCCACTTTCTCCGCAGCCAAGAACACAGTGGTGCGTGGCCTGGAGAATGTGGATGCCCTGGAGGGGGGCGAAGCTCTGTTCGAGTGCCAGCTGTCCCAGCCCGAAGTGGCTGCCCACACCTGGCTGCTGGACGACGAACCCGTGCACACGTCGGAGAACGTGGAGGTCGTCTACTTCGAGGACGGACTGCGCCACCTGCTTTTGCTCAAAAACCTGAAGCCACAGGACAGCTGCCGCGTGACCTTCCTGGCAGGGGATGTGGTCACGTCTGCATTCCTCACTGTGAGAGGTGCCAAGCTGTGGGAGGGTTGCGGTTGGGTGGATGGGGTGAGGCTCTTCTGCCGGAGGCGGGGCAGTGAGCAGAGGTGGTAGTGAAGGGGTAGAGAAGCTGTCCTCTGAGATCCCTCATCAAAGGCTGTGCAGGAAGGGAAGAACGCTGGATCTGAGTTCTTCCCACCTCCCAAACGGTGCTGTCAGCACAGCGGAATTCTACAGGATGAAAGAACTGGTGTCTGGGTTGAGAGCCACATGTGAAAGAGTCATTTCCAGAGTGATACTCAGCTGACCGCTGGGAGTTGCCACTCTTCAGGGGTGGGGACCCCAGTGAGAAGAGTGATAGTTCTCGGATCCCTTCCAACAAAGGCTCCGCCTGTCTGGGAGAGTTGGTGGGTGTCTGCAGACTCCTCCCATAGGTGGCTGGACTTCTTTGGTGGATTATAGGGATTTAGAGACACTGGGTGTGGGAGTGGGGCAGGAGATGAGGAGGCAAGACCTCCCTGAAATCACTCAGGACGTTCCCCTTAGAGGCCCTGGCAGCCATCAGAGCAGTGACACTGGGACCTGCGGGTGAGGGTTGTTGACCTTCTAGACGTCCCAACATGAGGCCTTCCTGGTCCAGGAGAAATAGGTGAACTGTCAGTCTGGGACCCCTCCGATTTGAGGCTGGGTTGAAGGAAGCTTTGTAAGGACCAGGGACCTTGACCCCTTTTCTGGAGCACCCCTCTGCAAATGCTCATCCATCCTGCTCCCCACAGGCTGGCGCTTGGAGGTCCTAGAGCCCCCACAAGATGCAGCCGTGAAAGCTGGTGCGCGGGTGGGCTTCACTTGCGTGCTAAGTGAAGCCGTGCCTGTGGGTGAGGCTACTTGGTACATCAACGGGGCTGCCGTCCAGCCTGATGACGCTGACTGGACAGTCACCTCAGATGGCAGCCACCATACCCTGACACTGAACAGTGCCCAGCCCCAACACACAGGAGAGGTCACATTTGCAGCACGTGATGCCGTGGCCTCTGCACGCCTCTCTGTGCTGGGTGAGTGGTTGGCAGAGACCCCTGCTCTATAGTTTGGGTCTGAGGGACACCCAAGCCCCAACTCCTTAACCCCCAAACCTAAGATGAGTGACCATCAAGAGCTGGCTTCTGTGCCATCCCATCAGACTCTCAGAGCCTGAGGATGGTGTCTCCTGCAGGTCCAGCAGGCTGACTGACTAGAGATGCTTATTCTCTTCCTTGAGTGTCCCCGAGGCCAGAGTCCCTTGAGATCTTACTCTGTCCCCTTCTTTTTTGTCTAGTGCAGATCTAAGCTCAGCTCTTGGGGGGAAGGGTCAAGAGGAAGGAGGTCCTCCGGTGCCCATGGCTGCCCTCAGTGGCGGATGCCAAGAGGCACAAACACCAACCCATGGTGGCCTCGGGAGCACCCCTTGCTTCCCCCAAACAGTCTGCGCCACTGAGTTCAGCACCCGACAGGACTCATAAAGGGGTCTTCCCCAAAGGGTACACAGTGGCTAGTACTGGACCCCAGCATCTGCTGGAAAGGCCTGCAGGCCCCCTCGTGTGTGCTAATCTGCCCTCTTCCACACAGCTGTCCCTGATCCCCCTGAGGACGCCGAAGTGGTGGGTCGTAGTGACCACTCGGTGACCCTATCCTGGGTGGCTCCCATGAGTGACGGCGGTGGTGGGCTATGTGGTTATCGTGTGGAGATGAAGGAGGCGTCCACAGGCCAGTGGCAGTTGTGCCATGAGTTGGTACCCGGCCCAGAGTGTGTGGTGGACGGCCTGGTCCCTGGGAAGACCTACCGCTTCCGAGTGGCAGCTGTGGGTCCAGCAGGTGCTGGGGAGCCTGTACATCTGCCCCAGATGGTCAAGATAGGTAAGTGACTGCTTTCTGTCCAAGAGGGCCCAGCTGTGCAAGGTGGAGGGAGAGAGCCTCATAGGGTGGGGCAGTGACTCTGACTGATGTGGCCTATTGTTCTTCAGCAGAGCCAGTGGAACCTAAACAAGTCCCGGCCCCAGCCCCAGCCCCGGCCTCAGCCTCAATCCCAACCCCAGCCCCAGCCCCGGCCTCAGCCTCAATCCCAACCCCAGCCCCAGCCCCAGCCCCAGCCCCAGCCCCAGCCCCAATCCCAACCCCAGCCTCAGCCCCAGCCTCAGCCCCAGCCAGGGCCCCAGTCCCAACCCCAACCCCGGCCCCGGCTCCGGCCCCGGCCCCGGCCCCAGCCACACGGCAGGCAGTGGTTGGTGAAGATGTGTGTCTGGAGTTGGAAGTGGCAGCTGATGCTGGCGAGGTCGTCTGGCACAAGGGAACAGAGCGCATCCAGCCCAGCGGGCACTTTGAGGTCGTCTCTCAGGGTCAGCGGCAGATGCTGGTGATCAAGGGCTTTAGGACCGAAGACCAAGGGGAGTACCGCTGTGGCCCCATCCGGGATCTGCCCTCCTCAGGAGCCGCCATGTTCAATGGTGTGTCTGGGCTCTGGAGCTGGATGCTCTGGCGGGGGTGGGGGTGGGGGTGGGGGTGGGGAGAGGGGTGGGGTGAGGGGGGAAGGGTTGATTTGGCCTTTCTTTTTGATGTGTTCTGGAGACAAAGCTGAGAGTCCTTTCCATGACTCCATGTGACATGCAGAGAAACCAAGGCTTGGCCAGATGAGTCAGATCTCATGTGACTGAATTATTCTATAGGGCAGGCTCCTGTCCCTGAGTAGGATTGGTGGTGGATTTCTTAAGTTCTGGGACTCCTGCCTACAAGAGTTTAGAGGCCTTTTCTGAAGCTACTTCTATACAGAGCATGCCCCCCTCTCAGTGTACCCTGCATTCCAAGGCGCTCCCACACGCTACCCACCACCAGCACTGTGACCCACCCCTCTCTGAGCATCGCCCTGGGAAGCTCCCTCTGCATTCCAGCATGCCCCCACTATGCCCCTCCACTACGCCAGGTCCTTTCCTTCTCCCGCCCACCCCGTGCCTGTGGTCCTACCTGCACTGAGTCTCTCGCCCCTCCCCCCATGCTCTCTCAATTGTGCCGAGTCCACCCCTTATCTCAGCCCTCCCGATGGAAGCCCTCTGTGTTCTGGGCACCTCCTTTATCCACTGCACTCTGAGCCACATGCTGTACGAGGGTCTCCTCCTCTTGCCTTCTGAGCCTGTCCCAGTGTAAGCACATCCTCTCCATGTAGTGCTAACGTCCCTGTGAACCTGGGCTCCTGTGCCAGCGTCAGGGCTGAAGTGGAAAGAGTTCCAATTTTATTTTTGCTGAGATATATTCTGTTCTGGCCGAGTTACTGTACGCCCCTTGCAGGAGGTAGACTGAGGCAGATAAAAAATGGGGGTAAGGATCTGAGGCTTGGAGCATCTCAGACTGGATAAAGGTACCTGGTGTGTGATGGAGAGCAGAGGTCCAGATGACCACAGCCAGGCCACACCCCATCCAGCGGCACAGGCAGGCTTGGGCTCGTGGCTCTGTCTGGCCTCACCCAGTGACTTTTCTGTTGCCCTCCTCAGTGGTCATGACCTCGGGCTCCGGCGATGAGGCCCCCGCGCAGCCTAGCCTGCCTCCCGAGGCGGCCCAGGAGGGTGACCTGCATCTGCTTTGGGAGGCCCTTGCCCGGAAGCGCCGCATGAGTCGGGAGCCCACGCTGGACTCCATCAGCGAGTTGCCCGAGGAAGACAGCCGTGTACATCATCTGAGGCAGGAGGCCGAAGAGACAGCGCCTGACCTCTCCGAGGGCTACTCTA
Source organism: Apodemus agrarius (assembly GCA_964023405.1). Lineage (NCBI taxonomy): Eukaryota > Metazoa > Chordata > Mammalia > Rodentia > Muridae > Apodemus > Apodemus agrarius. Next base: position 44,013,496 of record OZ030015.1, on the reverse strand, counting down.
CCGCTGATGAGCTAGCACGCACAGGAGAGGCCGACCTCTCTCACACCAGCTCCGACGATGAGTCTCGGGCTGGCACCCCTTCCCTAGTTACCTACCTCAAGAAGGCCGGGGGTCCTGGGATCTCACCCTTGGCCAGCAAGGTGAGCCTTCTAGTGGGCCTGCCAGGAGAGGGCTGGGATCTCAGATCTTTACCATCTCGTTCTGTGTCCATCTCTAATCTCATAACTCACCCATTCATCCACCTCAAAGCCATCTACCCATAGTACATAAACTTCCCATCTCAGCATCCGCCCATTCACCAACCAGCCACTCCTCCGCCTATATCTGCATCTATCCGTCTGTCCACCTACTCATTATCTGCCCACCATCATCCTTTCATCTGTGTATCAGTCTGTCCACTCATCCAAGCATCCTCTACACCCCTGTCCAGCCATATGCCCGTTTGTCCACTCTTTGCAATTCACCCTCTCCTCTGCCCACCATCCGTCCACCACCCCTGCTCATGTTAAACGGTTGGGCGGCTTATCTCTCACCCTAGCCCCACCCACCTGTCCACTAATCTACGAGCTGCACCTCCCATACGCATATTCCAGTTTACCCATTTATCATGCCGTCTGTCTGTCTGCCTGGTCATCCATTTATCTATTGTCTGCCCGTCCGTCTCTGGCTGTTCCTCCCCTCACTCAGACATTTGCCTACTGTCCCCTTCACCTGCTAGTTATTCTTTTGTTTGCTCACCTGTTCATTTTTCTGCTGACTCGTGTACCCTCCAATCTACCCATCTGTCCGTCCATCCATCCACCCCCAGCCACCCTGACCCATCCAACCACACGACCACCCGCCTACCTGCTTTTTTCTTGCATTTTCCACACATGCACCCACACACCTACTGAACAGTTACAAGAGAAGAGCATGGCCTTCGTGGCATTCCCCATGATGCTGTTGGTCCCTTCTGGGTCACCGCATACTTTGATTTCTAGGAAGAGCATCTGCTTTGCAGAGTAGTAGTAGTAGCAGGGCTCCAGCAAGCGCCGGGGCAACCACTAAACTGGAGGCAGGTGGTTGCTGGAATGGCACTTGGCCTCGAGTGTTCTTGGTCTTCATTTCCCTGTCTTGCTTTGACCTCACATCCTGTGTCCGTAGCATGAGGCCCAGGTGACCGTGTCTGTGAAGCCACAAAAGCAGCAGGAGCCAGTAGTGTCCACGTGCCCACTGCCGGGAGACTTGAGTGCAGCAGATTTGAAGGATCCATCCCTAGACAAGGCGGCTGTGAAGATCCAGGCTGCCTTTAAGGGCTACAAAGTGCGGAAGGAGATGAAGCAGCAGGAAGGGCCTGTGTTCTCACGGACATTTGGGGACACAGAGGCACAGGTTGGAGATGCCCTGCGGCTGGAGTGTGTGGTGGCCACCAAGGCCGATATGCGGGCTTGCTGGTTGAAGGATGGCATCGAGTTAACAGACGGGCGTCACTACCACATCGACCAGCTCAAAGACGGTACCTGCTCTCTGCTGGTCACTGGCCTGGGCCCCACTGACTCTGGCCGTTACACCTGTCAGGTGAGCACCAAGTTTGGCCGTGTGAGCCACAGTGCCTGTGTGGTGGTCAGCGGGACAGAGAGTGAGGCTGAGAGCTCCTCCGGGGGCGAGCTGGACGACGCCTTCCGCCGGGCAGCAAGACGCCTGCACCGTCTCTTCCGCACCAAGAGCCCGGCTGAGCTTTCAGAGGAGGAACTCTTCCTCAGCGCTGATGAAGGCCCCGGGGAGCCAGAGGAGCCTGCGGACTGGCAAACATACCGAGAGGATGAGAACTTTGTTTGCATCCGTTTTGAGTCGCTTGCAGAGGCCCGCCGGGCAGTCACCTGCTTCCGTGACATGTTTGCCACCATGGGCATCGGGGTGGAGATCAGCCTAGGGGAGCAGGGACCCCGGGGAGTGGAGATGCGCATTGGCAAGGTGGCCCCCACTGCGGCCCCTGCGGTGCCGCTTGAAAAGACACCTGGCCTGCAGACTTCAGATGCTGGTGAGTCTGCGCTGCCTCGGGCTGGCCTCGGGTGGGGAGCTTGGCCTGAGGTAAGGGGGAGAAGAAGAGGGAGGCTGACCGAACCCGAAGGGAGCTCTGGCTAGTTGTCTCCCAGCCTATGGGTGTGGCAAAGCCCTGACTTTGAGGTTAAACAGCTGAATTTGAACCTCAGTTCTGTCTTCCACCAGTGGTCCATGTTGAGGTCCATTCCTTATGATAGTTTCCATGTCAGTGACTGAGAGTAAGACAACTTCAGTATGCACAGGAGGTTATAATGAATGCCCCTCAGTGCTGTGTCTTGAGACTTCTCCCCAGGTTGGGGCATCTGGGGTTGAAGGCCCCACTAAAGTCCCAGCCTGCACATCCTCTTCTGTCTGCCTTTTCCAGTTGTCCACTTCTCGGCCTCATGGTAGTTGGGAACCAAGAACAAATTTTTAGAGACCGAGAAAGAGGGAGAAGGTCAGGGTGTCTAGTCACGGAGTCTGGGAAATCCCTTACAGGAAAAGCTGCTGTTTCACAGCACCCGCTAATGGCAACCTGCATGCGCGTGGTGTCTGGGTATGATGGGCACCCCGTGGCTGACTCTTGGCACCCTCTATCTGCCTGTGCCAGCCCCAGTGTTCCTGACCGAGCTGCAGAACCAAGACGTGCAGGACGGCTACCCCGTAAGCTTCGACTGTGTGGTGAGAGGCCAGCCCGTGCCCAGCGTTCGCTGGTTCAAGGATGGGAAGTTGCTAGAAGAGGATGACCACTACATGATCAACGAGGACCGGCAGGGAGGCCACCAGCTCATCATCACGGCTGTGGTGCCGGCGGATATGGGGGTCTACCGCTGCCTGGCCGAGAACAGCATGGGGGTCTCCTCCACCAAGGCTGAGCTGCGTGTGGAGTGTGAGTGCGGGACCGAGCTGGGTGTGTCCAGGGTGGCCCGGGCATGGTCTGACCACCTCCCAAAGACCCAACCCCCAATACCAATACCACACTGATCAATTATTTTTATATGTTGTGTGTGCGTGTGTGCATGTGTGCACACACGTGTGTGAGTGTGTGCCAGGACACTTGTGTGGTTGTCAGAGGACAATTTGTGAGAGTTGGTTCTCTCCTTCAACCAACTGGGTTCCGGGAATTGAACTCATGTCACTAGGTTTGATGACATGCACCTTTACCCGCTGAACCACTTGGCAAGCTCAAGAATGTGTGTTTCTGGGTCTTGAACATTCTGTGTGTAACAGCGTGACTCTAGGGAACTCTAGTCCCTCTTACCCTGTCCTGTACAGAAAGTCCCAAGCACTTGGTTTTGAGGCCTATATCCCTTTAACCCTCATGGTATAGTAAGATGGAACCAGAAGGTTCTGCGTGTGCTGTGGTAATTGATGAAGACCACAGATTGTTTGACAGCTCTAGATCACTGGGCCAATGAGGCTTGCAGTTAATTTTAGCCTGAAGTATGGGCCCAGTCATGGGCTGGGGCAGAGCAGGTGCATGAAGCTGTTGCCATTTTCCATGCTGAGGGCAGGTAGCTTGCCTCAAGACTGCATGGCCAGAGCCTCAAGGTGGCTCCTGTGCACGTGTTCTAGACCTTGACCCAGAGTCACCCTTCCTTCTCCAGTGACCAGCACAGACTATGACACTGCTGCTGATGCTACCGAGACCTCATCCTACTTCAGCGCCCAGGGATACCTGTCCAGGTGGGGTCCCTCAGAGATGGAACAGTTCAGTCCCGGGGCCCCTGAAGAGGCAACCTTGCTGTCTGGGGTGTGGGGGTCAGGGCATTTGGATTGACAAACCAAATCTTGGCGACTTCCACCAGGCCATGGTGGCTCTGTTTTCTCTGTCCCTCAGTTTGGGGAACGTCAGTAATCCCTCCATGTCTGGCATCACCTCGGTGACCTTCCTGCCTTGAGCTTTCTTACTTATTGGGTTATGGGTATCCCCTTGTTTGTCCTTTCTGCCAGCCGGGAGCAAGAGGGGACGGAGTCAGATGAGGGGCAGCTGCCCCAGGTGCTGGAGGAACTGAAAGACCTCCAAGTGGCCCCTGGCACACGCCTGGCCAAGTTCCAGCTCAAGGTGAAAGGTGAGGAGCTGGCGAGGAGTGGCACTGTCCCACAGAGCAGAGGCCACGTCCTGCCAGCCACGGTTGGTAGGGCATCCCAGCCAGCAGTGTTTGGGTGGTCATGTGTGTGTCCTGTCCGTTTGATCTCTGAGGGGTCTCTGTTCTGGGTCTTCTATTATCCCTGGGAGACGGCCTTGGGATGACCACCTGCCTTTGTTTACCCCAGGCTATCCAGCTCCCAAACTATACTGGTTCAAAGATGGCCAGCCCCTGACCACATCTGACCACATCCGCATGACTGACAAAAAGACCCTACACACACTGGAGATTGTCTCTGTCACCCGGGAGGACAGTGGACAGTATGCAGCCTACATCAGCAATGCTGTGGGTGCTGCGTACTCGTCAGCCCGGCTGCTGGTCCGAGGTGGGTGTTCCGAAGGACTAAGCAGAGGTGAGCTGTGAGCCCCGCCAGCCTTAGCGCCTGGGCTCTGCAGTCACTGCTCCAGTGAGCAGAGACTCAGGTGGCCAGAACTCAGCCCTGTAGAGAACAGGTGACCACAGTGGCCTTGAGGCCCCCTCTTCCTGAACGTGGAAAGGGGATTACAAACTTGCACCAAATCTATCTTGCTACGAGTGGCTCAGTGCTTCCTGTGTTCTCTTTTGCCAGAGCGTGGGAGACGCGGCTCCTAAGCTGCTGGGCTGTGCGCATGCCCATGCATTTGGGTGCAGAAAACGGCTGCAGGTCCGGGGAGGTTGTGGGTAACAAGGATGGGCAGCAGTACGTCATCCGTTAGGTCCACGTGGCCTGCGGCCATCCCCATGCTAAGCGGTGAGGTCCACAGCGTTCCAGCTGAGGTTTCCTAAAGTTTGAGTATCTTTGTCCTGGGAGTGGGGCTGCCAGGACCAGCGCAGGACCATGCATGGGGCTCAGGGTCAGAGCACCCAGGAATGCTGAGAGTCTGACTCTGTGTTTTCAGGTCCCGGTGAACCAGAAGAGAAGCCAGCATCAGGTGAGAGAGCCCCAGATGGGCACGAGAGGGTAATAGAGCATAGACAGGAAGCCAGAGTGGATAGACCTGGGGCTGGCTGCCACAAGTGTGGGTAGCCAGTGGGCATAGGTTTCAGGGGATCCTCTGGGATTAGGACACCAGAGGCGCTTGTTTGTTTGTTTTTGTTTTTGGTCAGGGGATCACTATGGGTTGACTGTGTCATTCCAGAGGTCCCCGAGAGGCTGGTGCCACCCCGAATCCTGGAGAAGTTCACCCCCAAGAAAGTAAAGAGAGGCTCCAGCATCACGTTTTCCGTGAAGGTGGAAGGTGAGGTGACGCACAGACAGGGTGACGGCTGCCCACGGTGCTCCGTCCCTGGCGGGAGGTGTCACTATCACTGCCCTCTGTCCCTCAGGACACCCGGCCCCCAGCGTGCTTTGGCTCAAGGAGGAGGCAGAGAAGGGAGTGCTGTGGATTGGCCCTGAAACCCCGGGCTACACCATGGCCAGCTCTTCCAAGCAGCACAGCCTGGTCCTGCTGGATGTCGGTCGACAGCACCAGGGCACCTACACATGCATTGCCACCAACGCTGCTGGCCAGGCGCTCTGCTCCGCCAGTCTGCACATCTCCGGCTGTGAGTGAAGGGTCAGGGTGGCAGGCAGGTTCATGTCCATGGGAGGGGCTCCAGAGCTGGACAGTGTACAGACTCAGGCTTTTGGGGTGAAGTGAGCATGTTGACCTTAAACATCTGAGGGCCCAGACTTCTCTTCCGCTGCTCATTCTCTCATCAGGACACCCCCAAGAGCATCTCAGGTTTCACAGTGCAGGAGACTTTGGTGTGGGGTTCCGGAGTCTCTCAGGTCCAGCACTCATTCCTGCTCTGTATAGGGGGTCTCCAGGGTGAGCTGAATCTCTGTTCCAGAGGCTTGCCCAGCCCTTTGTGGGCTGGCACTCTGAGGGTAGACCGTGTTCTTGGTTACCACGGTCAGGAGTGGGGCAGGACTATTTGAAAAAATGGTCCCTGCTTAGGGTTCAGCGAATACAGTCCAGATTCCTGGGGCAGCTCAAATACCCTGAGGCTATCTGGACCTGGAATCAGATGCTCCAGGATCCAGGAATTCACACTGATGACTCTCTACTTTCTTGACAGTGGCCAAAGAAGAAGAGCAGGAGAGGGTGAAGGAGGCCCTCATTTCCTCCTTCCTGCAAGGGTGAGTGAGGGTCTCTGAAGGCCCCAGGGCCAAGATCACAGAACAGGCCTAGGAACTGGGAACGGCACAGCTGTGCTGCCGGCGGAGACCAGCCTGGCTCTCAGTGCAGACCAGCCTGCGGCTTGCACAGTCTGTGTACCTGGGCTCAGCCCGTCCCTCCCATGCCTCAGTTTCTCCAGTGTAGAATGAGGGTTTCTCAGGATCCCTCTGGGGTGGAGTTGATGACTGGTGTCCTAGACCATTGCCTCCGGACCCTTTCCTGTCAGGAGCCTCTGCCCGAGGGTGGAAGGGGGGTAGCTCCTACCTCGGGTCTCTCACGATGCCCCTGTTTCCACAGGACCAGCCAAGCTGTCTCAGCCCAGATGTCAGAATCCACAGGTTTTGCTGATCTTGTCGGGCAAAGGAAAGGTACAGGCAGGGCGGGCACACCTGGAGCCCTTTCCCCCACAAGCCAGGGCAGGTGAAAAAGAAGTCGCCTGGCAACAGGGCTGGGTGGGTTAGGAGTCCTCACATCCCTCTCCTGAGCTTTGGTTGGAGTCGGAGGCATTTGTGACCTCAGAGGATCTGGGAACCTCTGGCATGCCATGGGTAGCCTAGCCTAGACTCAGAGCCCACGCCCAGTGGAGGCCAGCAGGCCTAGCATCAAGAGCAGGGTGGCACGGACCATATCCCAGGGCCTCCACGACCTGACAACCACGGTCTGACCCCTGTGAAGCTCTGTTCTCTCTCACCCTCTACCCCGTAGCTATGCTGGCCACCTGCTGTTGGTATGTCCACTGCCCACATGCGACCTGCTGTTCAGCTGTGCCTACTGTGCCCAAATCATAACCCAGATCCCAGCTGTGCCATCCACCCCGCCCCACCCCAGCTGGCTGCTGTCCCTTGACTGCCCAGTGGATACCCTGTTGATCCTTAGCCACCTACACTGTCCCTCAGCTTCATCTACTGTGTCCCCTCTGTCCAGGCTTGCTTTTTTTTTTGCCCTTAGGCCTATTGGCTCTGACCATGGCAAGCCTACTATGACTTCATGTGGCCAGCCTCACCACCCCATGTCTAGGGGCTGCTCTCCTTGGTCAAGCCCAGCACCATCAGGAAGCCTGGTCTTCTGCATGTCACATCCCTCAGGGACAAAAGTGGGCCTGTGGTGTAGGGGATATTTCAGCAGACACCTGGGGGAGGATGGTTGACTGAGGCTCACTTTTATCATCCCAGGTGAGTCCCTGGTGGCTGAGGAGGCCCACAGTCACCTGTCCCTTGCTGAGGTGGGCACGGAAGAGTTCCTGCAGAAACTCACCTCGCAGATCACCGAGATGGTATCGGCCAAGATGTCTCAGGGTGAGGCGCTAGTTGCGTGTCTCAAGGGGGTGCTGGGGCCAAGTGCTCTTGAGCAGAGAGGCAGAAGCTCTCCTGCCTCCAAGATCTGGAAGCTGTCTGGATACTGGGGGGCAGGGGCATCACAACCCTTGTGTCCATCCAGCCAAACTCCAGGTGCCTGGAGGTGACAGCGATGAGGAGTCCAAGACACCATCTGCTTCTCCTCGGCATGGCCGGTCACGCCCTTCCTCCAGTGTTCAAGAGTCCTCCTCAGAGTCAGAGGATGGGGACTCCCGTGGTGAGGTGGGTGGGCCGGGACCCTCGGGGGAACGTGATGGGGAGGGGTGTCCTGGAAGACAAGGTAGGGATGAGAGGTTCAGGGGAGAGTCCAGGGAGGTCTGGGGAAGGGAATGTGTTACTGAGCATCAGGAGATGAGCTCCTGGCTCGAGGGAAGCAGCGTTTGCTTTCTGTTCTGAAGACACATTTGGAGGCAGGAACTGGTGAGGAACCAGGTTCGTTCCCCTGGCCTTCCTACACGGTTGCTTTTTCTGAGTCTTCCTCCCTCCTCCTTTTACCCGCCTTCTTCCTTCCCTCCTCCCTTCCCCCATCTCCCTCCCTAAGCAGGCATCCTCTGCGGTTCCAGGTGGCAGGTGGGCAGGGGATAGATGTCCCCGACTAGAGTCCCTGAGGGTGTAGTGCTTTCTTTTGGCAGAAGCCAAGGTAGAATATCCACAATCCTGACATCGCGTGCGTTGGGGAGCCAGTGCCTGCACTGAATGTCCCCAAGACTTCTGTCCTGTGTTCTGGGACTTGACAGGCTTGTCTGATACCCAGGGCTCTGAGAGGCAGCCCTTCCCTGGTGGCTGCTGGGGCCTGACAGGCCTGGCTGGTGGCTCTATCCTCCCCACCCCCACTCATTTCATCTCCCTACCCAATCAGATCTTCGACATCTACGTGGTCACAGCTGACTATCTGCCCCTGGGAGCTGAGCAGGATGCCATCATTCTGAGAGAAGGCCAGTACGTGGAGGTCCTTGACTCCGCCCACCCCCTGCGCTGGCTTGTACGCACCAAGCCCACCAAATCCAGCCCTTCCAGGCAGGGCTGGGTGTCACCTGCCTACCTGGACAAGAGGCTCAAGGTACTGGGCTGAGGATTGTTGTCCTCATTAGGAGGTCAGAAGCCCCCCAGCCTCCACAGGGGCAGAGCCAGAGCTCACAAACTCCCTCTAACTGGCACCTGTTTCTCACCAGCTGTCTCCCGAGTGGGGGCCCACTGAGGCCCCCGAGTTCCCTGGCGAGGCTGTGTCTGAGGATGAGTATAGAACGAGGCTGAGGTGAGTTTCTGGTAGAGCGTCCCCTGGCTGGCACACTGCTCACAGGGACCTGTTGCCCGCCCGCCCTCTTTCAGGGTCCCAATGGAGTTCTGACCTGCTGCTTTTATGGGGGCTGTGATCAGGGATGGGTGGAGATAGAGAACAGAGTTGGCACCGGTTTGTCGCTGATTCCTGCAGCTGAGCTGACCTCACATGGGCTATAGCTGCTTACTTCCCTGGTTGGGGGGATGCAGATATGCAGAGAGTGAGTGGTTCCTCCCGGGCACACCGCATCCCCTCTCTGAATTGACAGTGGGCTTCAGGAGGCAAGAAAGACCAAGATTTAGCAGCTGAGGGGATGGGAGCCATAAGAGAGTTAAGCCGCCCTGTGGTTTCTCCTTCTGCAGCTCTGTCATCCAGGAGTTGCTGAGTTCAGAGCAAGCTTTTGTGGGTGAGCTGCAGTTCTTGGAGAGCCACCACATGAAGCACCTGGACCGATCTCCCCGGGTACCCGCAGCTGTGGCCAGCCAGAAGACAGTCATCTTTCGTAATGTGCAGGACATCAGCCATTTCCACAGCAGGTGGGAGGGTGGGGCTGCGTGCACGCACATGTGACTACAAGCATGCAGCCCCTACTGCAGGCTAGGCCTCATGGAGGGTGGGCAGGAACCGAGGAGGGGGACAGCCTGTGCTAATACGTCATAGGCAAACTTCCCTTATTGGGTATCTTGGTTTTGCAGGGTAAATCCTGCAGTCTGCCTGCCTCTGAGTGGTGTGTTCCCAGCCCTGCATGTAGAGTCTCATGTGTAGGCATACACATGCATGTGCATACATGTGTAGATGCATAGCTGCCACACTGTGCATGCCATGTTCTTGGCACATATGTGAATACTTGTACACACACACACACACACACACACACACGCACGCACATTCATACTTACATGCCTGCTCATGGATATGCATAGCGTTTCACATCCTGTACTTGATGTACCTCACAACATATGTGCCAACATTTCCACATATTTGCAGCTTTCTATACATGTGCAGTGTCACCCAGGCATATGAGTACACACGAGCACACACATGCTCACACCTGTACCAAGATGCATGCACACCACACATGTCCACACTGCACTGAACATATACAAAGTCTGCACATGCACGTGCCCACATCTGTGCCTGTTGATGTGTCTATGCATGAATGCCATTAGAAAGCCTGCATGATGAGTATGCACACACACACATGAATGCTTTTGTACAGGTGCACTCATAATATATGTGCATACCCATGCACGGGCAGATGGGCACACACCCACACACTTCCTGCACACATGACTCAACATACACTCTCCTTCCTGGGGCTCGGCCCTGATTAGGGTCCTGGCCTTCTTCTTGAGGAGAGGGCCTGGTGCTGGTCGATGGCGGGAGGTGCTGACACTGTCCCCTTTGTGGCAGCTTCTTGAAGGAGCTGCAGGGCTGTGGCACCGACGATGATGTGGCCATGTGCTTCATCAAGAACCAGGAGGCCTTTGAGAAGTACCTCGAGTTCCTGGTGGGCCGCGTGCAAGCTGAATCAGTGGTCGTCAGCACCCCGGTCCAAGAGTTCTACAAGGTGCTTCCTGTCTGTCTCAAGCCCACCCGCCCTGCTTGCTCCCAGGCCCCAGTTTGCTGAATGCTTTCTAAGGTGTAGGTCCACTGGTCTATGTGGCCAGCCCGAGTTCGTCTTCCTGAGCCCATGTCACTGCACAGCCACCGCCTTCCCGCGCCCTGGCTTAGTGGGAAATGCATTAGGAGTTCCCACCGCTCAGTATTCCTCAGCTGTTATTTAAGCTGCCCAGGCCTTATGCCACCACCAAGGACATGGTGACCTAGTGTCACTTGGTGCAGGGCTGTGCATCGTCAGCATCTTTGGCATCAGACTTTAGCTCTCAGGGGACATAGCGATGCTTGGGGGCGGGGCTCAGGGCTGTGCCTGTGACACCCCTGGAGCCTAGCCTGCAGATCAAGGTGACTCTAGCCATCAAGGGACCATGCATTCATGCACAAAACCGATTTTTTTGGTTCCTACAGAAATATGCAGAAGAGACACTGTCAGCCAAGGACCCCACACAGCCACCCCCACCTCCTCTTCAGCACTACCTGGAGCAGCCAGTGGAACGGGTGCAGAAATACCAGGCCTTGCTGAAGGTGACATGCTCCAGCCTCATCTGTGCAGGCTGCACCTGTTGGGGGAGAGGGGGATCCCTGGGTTCAGAGCATTCTGGATGCGTGACTCTTGCTCCTTACCTCAGGAGCTAATTCGCAACAAGGCCCGCAACCGGCAGAACTGCGCGCTGCTGGAGCAGGCCTATGCTGTGGTGTCCGCCCTGCCCCAGCGGGCCGAGAACAAGCTGCACGTTTCTCTCATGGAGAACTACCCGGGAACCCTGGAGGCCCTGGGAGAACCTATCCGCCAGGTGGGGCTGTTGGGTTCTGGGGGTGGAGGGGAGGCAGCACTGTATGAGGCCTTTGGAGGTGTAGCGTGTCGGGTTAATACATGACTTTGACAGGGAGTTGGATACTGGCTGTCAGCGGAGCCCGCATCCATGGGGGGGCGTGGCTAATCAGAGCCCATTCACACTTCCAGGGCCACTTCATAGTGTGGGAGGGGGCTCCAGGGGCCCGGATGCCCTGGAAGGGCCACAACCGGCATGTCTTCCTCTTCCGAAACCACCTGGTGATCTGCAAGCCCCGGAGAGACTCTCGAACTGATACCTTCAGCTATGTGTTCCGGAACATGATGAAGGTCCATATGTGCAGGGGCTGCCGGGGGTGGGGTGGGGGGCTCGGTAGAAGCGGAGGATGTGCCCTGGGTGGAGGCCACTTTGCCTCTCAAGCTTTAGGGTGGGCCCTGGTGGCCAGTGCCTTGGCCACGGTTGCAGGGTGTGCCTACGTGTGTCCCGCCTGGATCCCACCTCATCAGAGGGTGGTCCCATTCTCCTCACAGCTGAGCAGCATCGACCTGAATGACCAGGTAGAGGGGGATGACCGCGCCTTTGAGGTGTGGCACGAACGGGAAGACTCTGTGCGCAAGTACCTGCTGCAGGCACGGACAGTCATCATCAAAAACTCGTGGGTGAAGGAGATCTGTGGCATCCAGCAGCGCCTTGCCCAGCCTGTGTGGCGTGAGTATCCTTTTGTGGGCCATAGTGGTCACGACAGGATGGGGGGACATGACCTTTTTAAGCCTAGTTCTCCGGCTGGGGTGCACCCTGGCTGTTAGGACCCTGAGTCTCAGGTAGTTGGGTGGCACTGCCTTTGCCTTTGCCTACTGGGTATGAGAGCGGATTGTTTTGGGGGCATGGGGCAAAGGACTCCACTCTCTCCTCTGTTGACTCTCAGTGGGATCTAATAACTATGAGGTTTCCCCTGACTAGGGAGGGGACACTTAGGGGCATGGTGGGAAGATCCTCCAGAGGCATCCGAAGCTCAGGGCATCCATCTGGATTCCGCGAGGTATCAGGGAATCTTGAACCCTGGACCAGCTCCCTCAGTCAGAACAGAATCATCCAAACCATATGGGTTTTTATTATGAATGAATTAATTTTTGGTGCTCTATGCATATATGTGCACATGCGTGTTCACATGTGTGTGTTGTTATGTGGGCCTGTGCACATGTGCTGGATCCTGCTTAATCACTCACCCTTTGCCTATTTCTTTGAGACAGGGTTTCTCACTGAACCTGGAGCTTACTCTTTTGAGGAGGTTGGCCCACCAGTGAACTCTGGTGATCTGCCTGTCTCTGCCTCTATGGTGTTAGGGATACAGGCACACAAGGCTATGACCCCGTGTGGGTGATAGGGACTCAAACTCAGGTCGTCACGCTTCTACGGCAAATGCTTTTACCTACAGAGGAATCTCCCCAAAGCCCTCCAGTTTTCATCATGGTCCCCATCCTGTTCTACTGTGTATCCGATTCACCCCACTCTCCTCATTCTAAGTTCAGGCCCCAGATGGTGGTGACAGCCACACTGCTGGACATGGGATACTAGCCATTGGGTGGGGGAACCCCAATGCAGGGCATATGCAATTAAGACAGTAGGCCTGACCTGCTACACACATAACACTGGGGACCCCCTTGTGTATCCTCAGGTCCCCCTGAGTTTGAAGAGGAGCTAGCTGACTGCACAGCCGAGCTGGGTGAAACGGTGAAGTTAGCATGCCGAGTGACTGGCACACCCAAGCCTGTTGTCAGCTGGTACAAAGGTATACCCCAGGGACGAGGACGGCCGGCCTTACTGTGGGGCACTGGCTCGGCAACACAGACGAACCTCTGAAGAGTGTGGGAGCTAGTCAGTGGTACACGAGGGACAGGAGACAGGAGGGTCTGGTCAAGAGCATGATGATGGAGGGCAGAGGACAGGTGATGGACAAATAAACCAATAGCTGGGCAGTGCTGTGGCACCCGGAGGACTAGTGGCATTGGGCATTGACGAAAAGCAGGACAGCCCTCTGAGATAACATGACTGAGAGGCAGACATGAGGGCCTGGGTAAGCCTTAGCCATGAGGCCGAGGAGCAGCCTGGTCAACACGTCACATGGCATAACAAGCAGTCTCATGGGGAAGCTAGGAGGAGGGAGGTGGGTTTCGGACAGTGCAGGGATCGAGGGTCATGGTGCACATGCCTCACACCTGGCTGTGGACCACCCGATCACAGATCTCACACACATTGCACATACTTGTATGTGCATGACCCACATATGTAGTATGAACATTACACTGGTGCATACTGAAACATGCCACATGCATGATTATAATACACAAGTATACACTAGACATACGTACATGCATGGATACATGCTAGCATGTGTACACACACAGATACATATACATTTGCATATGTATACTACAGGCACCATGTGGCCCATGCTGGCCATTAGGACACATTCATTGATCAGAAGCAATATGTTAAGAAGAATGGCTGGTTTCCTGGGCCCACCTCCCACAGTAGGGGTGTGGCTACCTCACATGAGGCAGCCATACTCTCTTTAGACTTGAGAGCATCTCTCGGTATCTTTCTGACTAGTGTGTAGCTAGCTTTGTGTATGTCTAGTTGGGGGTGGGTCCCAGTGATGGGGTGTTGTCGGGGCTCCATACAAGAGTCCTGGTGGTCTGCTGGGGCGGTCTCAGTTTATCACGTGTTCATCTTTATTTGATCCACGCTTTGTGGCCCCAGAGAGGGACTCCTGTAACCTGCCAGTCTAGCTGTTCACGTGGCAGAGCAAACAGCTGGACCAGTAAGGATATAATGTCACTAAGGCAGTAACAGGTGCAAAGCTCTAAGCGTGGCTTGGACTCTGCCCACTGAACAGAGTGCCACATCTGCCCAGCTGCAGAGCTTTGTGTGCTACTGGCTTCCTGCTTATCTGGACAACAAGTGACTCATGGATCCAGACCCTCGGGGGAACCAGTGCAGCTTGACATTGGGGTAGGGTGAGGGGGGACAGAACACCCCACTCTGGGAGGGTAGCCACCTGCTCAAGTTGGGAATCGAAGTTGGGAATCAGAGTTGGGAAATCGTCTCTTTTATTTGAAGAGGAAGGCTGGATACACACTACTGGACATGCTTGTCCTGGAGTCCAAACTGGCTCATCATAGAAGAAACACTTAGGACATCACTGAATTGAACATCTGGTTTCCACCGGATCCCCACACATGCGAAGAGTTGACTTTCAGGAGCGATGTGTCTAGTGGCCATGTTGTGCCTCCCATGCCAGAGACTTCGGCTGGCAGAAGGACAACTCCCAGAAACTTAAAGCTTGCCCAGGACCATGCAGGAGCCTCATAACACCAGAGCTCCCCCTTGCCGCCCCTCTGTATCAGCATCTGTATTCTTTAGGAAGGAAAGAGATTTCTTTTGATATCAGGATTTGGAGGCGGAAAGTCCTGAGAGCACAGTGTCACCCCCAGTGGGGCTCCTGTTGGGCGGCTGCAATGCATCATGGGGCTTTGGAGGTGTAGGTGGTGGATGGCAGGAGCAATTGTGGGAAGAAAGAGGGACTCGGGCTGGGCCTGCTCTCAGAATAACTCTTGAAAGATGGAGTTACTCCTAGAAGCCAGCATCAACCCCTTCTCAAGGCACCTTCCTCGGTGGCCTAATTCACTTCAGCTCGAGCCCTCCGCTAAGGGGTTTTACCACCTCAGTATCATCAAGACTGGAGACCAAGCATCCACCACAGGAACCTTCAAGGGACTCACCCTGAAACCATAGCAGGGCTCAAAGGAGCCCTCCCGTGGGGAGTTCAGAAAACCCACTGCAAGCTGCAGGTCTCTGGTAATCCCTTAGGGCAACTCCAAAGTGGCTGGGACCATGGGGAAGACATGGGTGGGACACACACTGTCCTCAGGGTCCAGGAGTCCTATAAGGTGTTGGTTCTCCTGTGGAGGTCAGAGGATCCAAAAGACGAAGATTTGTTATTGTGAGTGCTGATGTAGTTCCGAGGTACTCCATGCTGGGAACAGAATGCTGAATCTTAGGTCTCTCAGCCTGCACTGCTGGTAGAGCTCAGCTCAAGCCCGGCTATTAGAGACAGATGCTTCTAACGTACCAACCAAAAGAGTGCTGATCCAGCAGAAATGGGCTGTCAAAGAATCGTGACATTCTGAGTGCTACGTCCAGACTTAGAGGTGCCTTGGATGTATGTTACATACCTGGTGCTGTGAACTCAAAGGGATGTTGGCCTTTATTATCCAAGACAAAAAAAAAAAAAATTAAGGAGCCACAACTGGTATCCCTAACATAGGCATCGGCAGCTACTAGTCTCACCAAGGATGTCCACATCAACTGGCCTGACTGAGCCAACCCATCTCCTGTAGCCAGCTCCCTGATGTCATACGAGGGCACAGAGCATGACTCGACCTCCGTGAATCCTTGGACACCTTTTCCTCCTGGGCTCTGTATTGTCTCTGTCAACCAATCTTGGAATAGACAAGGAGACCGGGGTGGGTAACAGTGACCTCCTGTGCTTTTTACGTGGTGTCTGTCCCACCCGAGTGCACTGTGTCCGTGGTGGAGAGACACAAGCAGACTGAGCATCCAGAGGTAGAAAGCAAAGCCTTGGTCCTCAGAGGGCCTCTCAGTGTCAGTTGGGCGGGACTGGAATGTGGCATCTGTGTCCAGCAGAGCTGGAAAGCTGACATTCTTTCTCAAGATCCCCACATGCATCTGTATTGGATTCCAGCCCCTCTGGCTCCAGAGAGATACAGCCAGAATGTTCTGTCGGGATATGTGAATCTGTTTTGTTTTGCTGGTTTTGAATATTAATGGCTGTGGATCCTCTATGGGAAAGTACCTGTCCCTCTCCACCACTCACCCAGGAAAGAAGCAGGCCAGCCTGACATGCTGCAGTGGGTGTCATATTGTGACTTCGTGGGAGGTTTTAGCCTTTAAATCTCTTACCACAAGGCCATGCATTACCTTCAGTGACTGTTTCAGAATTTGTTTCCTGTCTACAGAGGAGATGACTTGCAAAATAGGTGTCTGGTGTGTTCAGGCACTGAAAACGGATCAAGAGTGCCTACCTTTAGGGTGAACTGGGACGGCTTTGCTGGACGCACATTTTCCCTGAGTGTGTGTGTGTGTGTGTGTGTGTGTGTGATGGTGGTGGTGGTGGGGCTTCTGGCTGCTCATGGCTGAGGAAACTGGAACTTTAACTGTAGGAAGAAAAGCACAAGGGTGCGGCCTCGGGGCGGGGCTCTTTGGACAGGCCTGGTACTGAGGTCTGAGCGGTCTGCTGGGAGTGGTCTCCACTCACTCAGGGACTCTGGGTGCTTGTCTTGCCACAAGGCTGGCTGGCTGTAGGATGGGGTCAGATGTGGGAGGAGGAGGAGGAGGAGGAGGAGGAAGAGGAGGAAAAGAAGAAGAAGAGGAGGAAGAGGAGGAAGAGGAGGAAGAAGAGGAAGAGGAGGAGGAAGTTTTAGGGGATTGTTTATGCAGACTCTAGATTTTAGAGCAGAGGAGATTGAAGGAAGAGGAGTTCACATCAAGCGTGCTGGACATTTGTCCCCATGTAAGATCCCTGAGAGGTGCAGTCAGTGAGGAGGTGCGGCGGAAACAAGGCAGCTGCGCGTATTGAGTGTCTTCTACAGTTCAGGCCCGCGCACCAGCCTCTGTTGCTAGAATGTTGAAGTTGGCCAGAGACAGATAATCTGAGTCAGAGCCCTTGTGGACTCTCAGAGACACTCAGAGATGGGGATGGGAGGAAGAGAGGGGGGAAGGGAGAGGAAGGAGGAGGGCTGGGGGAAGAGATGTGGAGAGACAGATTGCAGCCCGCCTTTCACTCCTGGTCATCAGCCTTTGGGACCTTATTCCATGAAAGCTTGTCCCTGCTTTCCAGATGGGAAGCCAGTGGAGGTGGACCCGCACCACATCCTCATTGAAGACCCTGACGGCTCCTGCACCCTCATCTTGGACAACCTCACGGGCATAGACTCTGGCCAGTACATGTGTTTTGCGGCCAGTGCTGCCGGCAACGCCAGCACCTTGGGGAAGATTCTAGTCCAAGGTGAGCAGAGGGGGTTATCTAGTGTAGCCGAAACAGTCCACAGTCAACGGTATGGACCAGGCTGTGGTAGGGCTGGTGCGTAGAGCCTGTGGGTGTGGAGCAGATGGGGTGACTCAGGGCCTCCCCCAGACTCCCAGAGGGTAGTCACTGCTGGAAGTGAGGACAGCGAGTTTCCACCCAAGGGCTCCATCAGCTCCATCATCGATGTCTTTCTGTCCTTCCTGTCCTTGCCTGCTTCTGCCCACAGTGCCCCCACGATTCGTGAACAAGGTCCGGGCCACGCCCTTTGTGGAGGGTGAGGATGCACAGATCACCTGCACAGTGGAGGGAGCGCCGTACCCTCAGATCAGGTGAGGCCTGGCCTGCAGCTCCTGCCGGTAAAAGGAGGGCTGAGCAGCGTGGTCTGAGCTGGGGAGGTTGTGTGTGGCCACCGAGCACTGAAAAGCGGGTATCATGGGGCTGCGACTCCTGCTGGACATAGGGCCTTCCGTGGCCCGGAAGACGTGGCTCAACTGTGGCTTCCAGGGGGAGGAGCTTGCTGAGGATACCGGATCTGGGGCAGCCTGGTAGGGGTTCTAAGCCGAGGTAGCTTTGTCTGAGGGTGCTCCGAGCACCCTGAGGGTACCATGGAGGTGGCCCCGGCAGAACACTGGGTCACGGGACTTTCTGGCTGGTTCCAGGTGGTACAAGGATGGTGCCCTGCTCACCCTGGGCAACAGGTACCGGATGTTGAATGAGCCCCGCAGTGGTGTGCTGGTGCTGGTGATCCAGGCGGCCAGCAAGGAGGACCTGGGACACTATGAGTGTGAGGTGAGGCACTGCATAAAGGACAATAACCATCCTCCAGGGCCCGATCGGGCCCAGGCTCCACTGTATCAGTGTAGATGCTCTAGGCTGACCAGGTGACATCAGTCTTCTGTCACGCACCGTCCCCAGCCACCTGTCCTCTGCCGTGCAGCCTCTCCTTTCACATCAGGCTGGCCCCTGTTATCTTGTCCCCTTGCCACTGTCCCCACCATTTCAAGATGACGCCAGTTGGAGGGGACCCAGTGCTGACCGCAGCTGTCAGTCCCTAACGTGAAAACGCAGTGCCTTTTACCCGGTGAGTCTGGCATTGCACAGGACAGAGCTCAGCATTGCCCATGCGAGCTGGCCTCCATCTCTGTGCTCCTTGTCCTTGGAACTGAGGTAGAGAACAGTCTGGACCCTATGTACAGCCCCTGTGTGGAAGTCAGTCTCCTCTGTGTGGCTTTGACTGTGGCCCAAGGGCCCGTGACTTCCCTAAGACTTCCTGAAAGCAAAGGTGCTCAGGTTAACTCTGGTTTAGAAGGCACAGATGCCAGGGGACCAATTCCAGTTCTCTACTGTTTCTGGTGCTCACACCCTCCTTCTCTTCAGAGGACAGGACAGCCACACCCTAGCCAGGGGAGGGAGAAGCAGTCTCCATATTGAGTCTCTAGGGGAACCCCTAACTGGGCTAGGACCCTTTCCCCTGTACAAAACATACTCAGGGTAGTGACCCCATGCTAGACCATCAAAGTGGTCTAGACTCCTCCGAGGGTCCAGATTCCTCGAGGAGCCTGTCTTCTAGCGGGTTTCTGCTGTCCCTTTGGCAGTTGGTGAACCGGCTGGGCTCAACGCGTGCTGGCGGAGAACTATACATGCAGAGCCCTGCACTGCGCGCCCGGGACCAGCACCGCCGGGACCAGCTCGTGGCTGCTGTGGAAGGTAGGTTCTGTGTCTGCGCTGTCTCAGTGACTCGTGGCTGGAGTAACGCTAGGCTGGAGCCTCCACCGGTCTGGAACGAGCCTGGTGGAAGTGAAACACTATCATCCCTGTTTCCAGGGAGGCGGCTAGCATCTCAGGGTGGGGATTGATGGAGACTGGAAGTTGGGAAGGCTGCACATGAGGTCAGAGGAGGCGGCTGCGGGGTCATGGACGCAGCTGCAAGTGCCGGAAGGTCATGAACCCAGCATAAGAGCTGGAAATTGCCCTGGGTAACGGGGACCCCACAGTCCTATTCAGTTATTGTGTCTGAAGAAAGGGCATAGCAGGGCTTACATCAGCTGGACTGGAAGGGCTCATGGAAGCTCTGTGCAAGCGGCAGCAGGAGTGGGTGAAGGGTCCACACTGATGCAGAAGATACGACTGCTTGGAGCAGGGGCAGGTGTCAGGATATCTCATGGGGAAGGAATCAATACACAGGGAAGGAATCAATACACAGCGAAGTCCTTGTCTTGGCCCAGGGCTATTCCTGGGGTACCAGTGTGGGGGTAGGAGTAAGCTATAAAACAAGCCTCATTAGGGGCTGGAGAGATAAGTGTTTAAGAGTATATGTTGCTCTTGGAGAGGACCTGAGTTCAGTTCCCAGTACCCATGTGAGGCAGCTCACACCGGCCTGTGAATCTCACTCCGGGTATCCAGCACTGCCTTGTCTCCATGAGTGACAGTGCTTACATGTACAGGCGCAAAACCAAAGCAGATATTTAAAACAAAATAAATAAGCCTGACTAGGGACAGAAGTTTGAGTTTTGTTCCTTATCCTGGGATGTGACAAATGTCTGTTCATTTCAGAAAGGCCATCAGTGATAGACAATAGGGGATCAGGAAAAGAAAGAATTCTACACACATCTTGGTAAAGTGATGAATTTGTTGGGATTAGACGTATAGGTGAGGGATTACTACAGACACATGGAGAGCTCAAAGGCAGCTGTTTCACTCCACGGTTCATCCCAGCATGGGTGACGAATCTTGGAAGCCACATCCCTGGAGCATGCCACCCATCCCACACACGTGCAAGCAGTTCTATGGATTGACTTAGTGATGACTACTATTCCTAGGACCTTAATTTCTGAGCCTTGTAAATTTTGTTCACTTCCTGTGTCTCCATGGGTTTCCCTTGTTAAAGGCATGTTTTAGTTTGGAAGACATAGCCATGTGGTATCCCACCCCTTCCCCTGGCTTACATCCTTTTTGATTCCCTTTTTGGGTGTTCCCTGAGTCTTGGAAGGAATGGTATAGGCATCTGATTATTTTTTTTTCTTGCATTCCTGGCTGAGCATAGCAGAGAAACAGTTATTTGGTTTCAGGAGCTAATAGAATCTGGGTCTCTATAGCACACCCCTCACTGGAAAAAAATTCATCTGGAAAAAAAAAGTTTTCCTCTTTGGCTGACCAAAATTGGCAGCAGCAGTAAGTAATGCATGCAAATGCAAACATTTAGACAAGAACACCACAGGCAGAGAACAAATAATAGTAGTCGCCTCCCCTGTCTTTCCCTTCTTTGCTCTACCATATGGGGGTCCCCTCCCCTGGAGCAGACTTTAAACCTATAGGAAAGTAGTTGGCTGTCCACATACCGGTCACGCCATGACTGTACTAGCAAGCACGTCTTGCTTGGCTTATTAGTATTGTGGCCCACAGAGCCATTCAGAGCTGATGAGGACTGTTCATGACAGTTCTCACCAGTAGTCCAAGAGGGACCTCTGGTACCAGCCAGCAAAGAGGGACAACTTTCAGCAACAGGAATTGTATTTAGCCTTGGTACACAACAGTGACTACAACCTCTGTGGTTTGGAAGGTCTGGGTGACCTCCATAGATCCCAACTTGTAGAGAGGGAGCCCACCCCTGCCACTGGGATTTTTAGCCAACGACCACACGCTTCTACTTGTGTCCCTGTCCCCCACCCACCCCCAGTGCATGCAGGTGCTTTCATCTGAACTGGGTTACTGCTCTTCCAGAGACGCTTGAACACATCTGTAAGACTCTCCTCAGGGCTCAGCATTATCTGATAAGACCTTTCCTTTCCAGGGAGTGGGTGGGTTCTCTGAAGCCAGCTACCACCCATTCCAAGTGCCAAGTGATCTTGGCCAACTGGGCGTGCACTAAAAGAGGAACACCATAAATGGCCAGAATAGTAGAAAAAGATCACACCACTTCTCTCTGCTGCTTCATCGAAGAGCGGTATCAGGCACAGGTGGGAGGGGCTACAATATCTAGTCTTCTGTAACTCGCTGACATTTTCCATGAGCCACCTGACCCCGTCACGTGAGGTGCTGTTGCCACTGCAGGACCCCTGTGCACCACCCCACCTCTGCCGGTCTTCGCGGGAGGAGGCCTGCGTAGCTTCTGTCAGCAGCCACCGCAGGATCCATGCGGCCGTCCGCTTAGTATCTTCGGTTCTCTCGGCCCCTGCGCAGGCACCACTAATGTTGTGCGGCTTTTAACTAGTGAGACATGTGTTTGTCCCAGAAATGGCACTGAAGACAGACTAAAACGCCGTTCTACCCAAATCTAGCTTAGTGAACCAGTGAGATTACTGGAGTTACTCTCGGGACACAGATGTAGGTATCACCGGAAGCTCGCTTCGGCAAGAGCGAGGAGTCAAAACGACATGTCCTAGGAGCTCTCAGAAGAGCCTGGCGGCAGCTCTGCTGGTCAGAATCTCCCTCCCCAGCCATTGTTACTGCTTAGGTGACCTGGGAGCAGAGCAGCGCCTTGTGAATTTTATTGATTTCTTGAGTCTTAATGAACCTCCCTCCAAGGAGGAGTGTTTTGATTTGGAGGCAATGGCTACATAAGAAGAGTTACAACACTTGCATGGACAGTCAGGATGGGAGGACCAGCTAGTGCTCTCCCATCTGGAAGGTGCTCCCAGATACTGGAGAGCCTCACAACCTGGGGGTGGGTGGGTGGGATGCAGAGACCAGACCAACACCAAGTGAATCACAACTTCCATAGTAGAAGGAGGACAGTATATATCTTCAAGTGCTGAGAGCAGGATCGTGTGGTCCCTTGGCCACTGGAATCAGTTCCTGCCATTTTGTGGTCCTGTTTTTTTTTAGACCCACTCAGAAGTGAGCCAGTCAGAGCTCAGCAGCTCAGCCTTGGGACCTGTGATGTCCTCCATTGTCCTCTCGGAGAGCCCCCCTTCCATGATGAGCAAATGTTTTTGCTTCTCTTTGACCCACCTTGGACAGGCCCTTTTCTGTGATTTCCCACACACAGTCTTTCTGACCACAACCTGGTAACCGTAGCACCATGCGTCCTTGCGTCTGCCGCCACCGGAATGTCCACTTCCCGTGCACCTCCTGTTTTGTGCATATCCCATTGTGCACAAGAACAGTCTCTATACTCATTTCTTTGTGGCCATGATGAGTCTTTTTCTGGGACAGAAGAGGGGGTGGCAGCATGGAGGAGCAGGCCTTTGGGACTCATGAGCTGGATGTGCGTCAATGCCTTGGAGAGACAAGAAGACTGGTCCCAGGAGACCCTGGAGCCCGAGTCCTGCCAACCTGCTTCCTAACTCCCATCCTGCTTCCTGTTAACCCCGCGGCTCTGCAGCCAGAATGGCCTGACAGAACTCTGTGGGTGTCGCTACCCTCTTGCTTGGTCCTGCATCGGGCTGGCAGCCCTGCTTTGCACAGTTGCAGCCTGCCTGTGGCTGCCAGTTACTCCCAGGCTCAAAGCTGGGCTGTGAGCAAAAGAATCAGAAATGTTCTCAGAGGTGCTGTGGCCACTACCCTTGAGAGTAGTAAAGTGGGGTCCGTTAGGGAAGGGGAGTGCTCGAGCTGCTGGGGAACACTGGTGGGGAGTTCTGTGGCTGGATCCCAGACTCACTGTGGGATCCCTTCCCATTAGGAGAAACCTACATGCACACACACACACACACACACACACACACACACATCTATATGTATACACATGTGCATGCACATGTGTGACATGTGTGTATCCATGCACACAATGCATACATGCACATATATGCACACATGTATGCATGCGTGTACAAGTACAGATACATACACACATACATACACAAGCATATATGTGCCTGTGTGCAAGACATATGCATGTATGTGCCTATATATAAGCACATGGTAAATGTATCTTCCGTACACACAGACGCTGATGGCACTTTAACCCGCGTGCCCCTCAGCTTCTCTGTCGCCCTCCTCTATGTGGCCTTGCCGCAAACCAGGAGTCATGAGTTAGTGTCCCAGGCTACAGTCACGGGCAGTTCCCTGCCCCCAAGACTGTAAAGAAGGCTCCTCGGATGTGAGGGTGCAGGTGGCCCACAGACTGCCTACTGGGGTGCACCTGAGACACCAGCTGAGGGTGCTATAGGGGGAGAGCCCTTGCGCTGGACTGGATGAGGACAGACTCAACTTGTTCCTCAACCGAGAGCCCCATTACTAGGTGAGAACCACAGGCCCCATTTTCCAGCTATGGGGGCAGAGACATACTGGGGTTGTCTCTATTGGGAGAGACAGGTCCCTTCCAATGCTGTGGCACTGTCTAGGGCTGTTCCTAGAAAGATATCAGTGGGGGGTCCCCCACCGTGAGTGCCATTTTTGGAACTCCAGGGTCAACCCCCCCCTTCTTAGCCTTTGTGATTTTTTTTTTCTTATAAAAGAGGATAAGCTAGCCTCGCCTAGCCTAGCCTTCGTGTGGCTGCTGGCTCGCTGTGCAGCTCCAGGCCCTCCCATTCCCTCTCTGGGCTCAGATTCCGTGTCTGAGAAAGGGAATCCTATGTATGACACCTTCACAGGACTTTGTGGGCTGTGGACTGAGTCAAGGGTGAGAGGGCTTTGTGTAGAGGCAGACTTCACCCCACTCCCAGCCTCTACGGTACCCTAAGGACACTAGGTACTTTCTTCACGTGACATGTGAGGTTGACACTACCATGTGAGGTTGACAGGTATTACTCCCATTTCACAGATGAGGGAACTAACAGCCAAGGTCTCCCCAGGAGCGCACAGACAGGCAGAACCAGCCCGTGCTCCAACACAAGCAGGTTGCTATGCTGCCAACACCACTCAGATAGCTCCGCCCCCCCGGCGCTGCTAGTCTGTAACGGTTGCTGTTCCGACTGTTTTCTTTGTAGTCACTGAGCAGGAGACAAAAGTCCCCAAGAAAACCGTCATCATGTAAGTGCAGGCGTGACTCTAATCTTCCTCTGACTGTCGTGCCCATGCATGCTACTAACCTCCTCACCTTGCCAGGCTGGTGCCCTTGCTGCCTGCCTGCCTGCTTGCCTGCCTGTCTGTGCACACAACCTTCACGCCCTGCCCACCGTGGTCATCAGCACCTTGACTCTCAGCCATTTCTTGCCATCTGTGGAACCTCCACACACCACAGCTCCCTTCCAGGTCTCAGAGTTCATCGCACAGGGTGGCAAGATTCTACACACTTCATGGTGATTCACCAGGGCAGCGACCTTCCCAAAAGCCATTTCCCTTAATGGGCTCAAGACAGACTTCTACCCTTTAGTGACGGAGAGTTTAGAGACTCTTGGTGACAGGGCTTCCTGCAGCAGTGGGTTCCCATTCTATAACCTGCTCTGCCTGATGCAGTATTTAAATGTGTTTACTGCAACAGAAAGCAAATCTTGAATGTGATCCAGTTTTTATTCGTTGGATCTAAACTAAATGGTGCTACAGTGGTGGGTGTCGTAGCCCTGGGGTTCTGTGTCCCCAAACCTCACCCTTGCATTTGGAAAATGGGAAAGCAGGAGCTCTGAGAAGCAAGGAGGCCATCTCATCCACCTCTCTCCTTCTAAAGTGGGTGGCTCCCACGGTGCCACCCAGCCTACACTCGCCACCCTAGTCCTGGAAAGGCCCCACGCTGGAGTTTGGCATAGATGGTTATCCATACCTGCTGTATGGGGAGCAGTATTATAAGACACTTTGGGGGCATCAAGACCAGGGTCCCCGGTGCCCGAGGAGACCCCAGATAGCCAGTACTTGTGACATAGCTCTGGGAAAGTGCTCGGTCTTTCCATTTTTCTATCCATACCTCTGCTGGAACAAGAAGCAACCGAGCCCAGACTTAAATCTTACCGAGTTCTAGCCAATGCCTGCCACTCATCCCGGTGCCCCAAGCTCTGCTTCCTCCTGTTGCTCTGACTCCCATTTTGGAAGGGTGGGGCTCAGGGAGGAGACAGGGCGTGGGAGAAGGCCCGTGCAGCCCAGCAGAGCCCAGAGCTAAGCCGGTTCATGTGTGCTCCTTGGCCTGGTGAGGCCTCGCGGTTCTCATCCTCTCCAACCCAGAAACCAGGATCGTGGGCTGCATGTTGGAGCCAGCTGCACCCTGGGCTTGGAGTTGTGCATGTGGCCGCCGCATCGGCTAGCCAGCAATCCCTATTAACTGAGGGGCTTCCAGCACTGAGATCTGGCCTGGTACTGCCCCTAAGGACAAAGCACAAAGCCTGCTGGGGGGCGGGGTTGGAAAGAATGGGGCCAGCACAAGGAGCACTGCCAAGCACAGCTCACTTTGTGTTAGGAAGCACCTAGAACTCTTGTTTAAGGTCATATACCCGAGCCTGAGGTTGGCCACTGGAGCTTTGTGCTTTGTGCTTTGTTTTCTGTTTTCTTAGCTAGGGTAGTGCAGATTGGCCTCAAGCGCATGTGTAGGAGTTTGTGCTGTCTTGTCCTCTGCTCACTGACACGTGCACTAACTTGGGCTCTGACATATCCTGATGACACTAAGCTGGATGAGGTTGTGGGTCTCTTGGCCATCTCTTCTTGGGCCCTCTTCCCCCTACCAGAGAGGAGACCATCACCACCGTAGTGAAGAGTCCTCGTGGCCGACGACAGTCCCCCGGCAAGTCTCCCTCCCGCTCACCCTCCCGCCGCTCTGCCAGTCCACGGAGGCCAGGGCTGTTGGCCCCTGAGATGCTGTACCCCCCAGGGACCAGCCCATCCCGGAGGCTTGAAGTAGAACAAGGCAGGAAGGCCCCGGTGCCCGCATTGTATGTGACAGAAGCTGAGCCCCACACTCCAGCCTCGAAGCCCCAGCCCAGGTGGTTAGAGGTGGAGGAAACCATTGAAGTCCGGGTGAAGAAGACAGGGTCACGGGGTGCGTCTCCTGTCCGCGAGACGACCAGCCGTGGAGAGGGAATCCTCTTCACACTGCCTGGCGGGGTCCCTGGTAGGGACCCAAACTCCAACAACTCCAACAACAAGAGTGTGTACCAGGAAGCCCGGACCTGGGGTCCCGCTGTGGTCCATGTCGGCGAGCCTTTTGTCTTCCAAGTAGACTCGGCGGGCAATGTGGACTGGGTAGCTGCTAGCCCTGAGCCAGAAGCGGTCAGGGCCTCACGGGAGGAAGAGAAGGTTGAAAGGGAGGAAGGATGCAGTGATGGAGACGAGAATACCTTCCTGATGGAAGAGCCACAGGACACGGACAGCCTTCAGGGCCGTGACCCCAAAATCCTCACACACAATGGCCGGGTGCTGACATTGGCTGACCTGGAAGATTATGTACCCCAGGAAGGAGAGACTTTCGGCTGTGGGGACCCCACCACCCCCAGCACCCCTGATGAACCTCCCTGTGAAGTGTCTGTGCTCCAGAGAGAGATCAGCGAGCCCACTGTGGGGCAACCTGTCCTGCTCAATGTGGGGCGTCCTCCAGGCACCGGCACCACCCCCAGCTTCTTCAGGCCAAGTTCCCGGGTCCACAGCCCTGAGAGCGTCTCCTTCCTTTTACGTGAAGCCTGGACAGGTCCAGGGGGTGCTGCCCCTTGGACAAGCTCCTTCCGTACCCATGTCCAGAGTTCCGTTGACGGTGGCCACGGGAGCTTCAAGACAGAGGTCTCCACCCAGACAGTCAGCTTTGGGGCTGTAGGAGAGACAGTCACTCTGCATATTAATCCAGATGGTGGAGAGGCCCCAGGCCCCTCCCAGGGCTGATGCCACACATTGGGGACAAGGTAAGGGAAGTGTCCCAGAGCCTTGGACCCTGCCTGGTACCAGCATCAACCCTGGAGCCCACAGCTTACCTTGGGGACCTCCCACCCCCATTCTTCTCCAGCCTGGGAGTGAGCCTCCTTGCTTTCCTGCCCGGTCCTGCCTACCTCACTGGACCTGTTCTCTGCCGGGAGGATGGAGGAAGTACTTGCACAGTTGGAGTACAGTGATGTCACTTCAGAAGAGCCCTGGCCAGGAGCCGTCCCGAGACTCCACCTCTCAGGCCCTGTGGGGCTCTGGAAACAAGACGCGGACTTGGGTGTTTGCCCCGAGAGACATATCGCCATTGAGGGTCTTCTCCAGTGTGTGGTCCTGTCACCAGTACTGCAGCTCTTCAGGACCACCTCTGTGGTGGACAAGGCTGTAGGGTGTGGGGGGGAGGGGAATCCCTGGTCATTGCCCTGATGAGAACAATAAATCAAGTCCCAGACCCTCCTCTTTGCTCTTTTTTGCTTATGCATCCAGAGGCTCAGGGTCCCCTCCTCTTGTAGCTACCTGCTAGACCTACTCTCATTTCTTCAAGGTTACACCTCAGGTCACATAGGCCTCTAGAGTGTGCCCTGATGGAGTGCGTGCAGGTCCCAGCCTACCTTGAGGTTCATGGGTAGTGTCTTAGGGTTTTACTGCTGTGAACAGACACCATGACCAAGACAACTCTTAGAAGGACATTTCATTGGGGCTGGTTTACAGGTTCAGAGGTTCAATCCATTCTCATCAAGGTGGGAATATGGCGTCATGCAGGCAGACATGGTGCTGGAGGAGCGGAGAGTTCTACATCTTCCTCTGAAGGCTGCTAGCAGAATACTGGCTTCCAGGCAGCTAGGATTAGGGTCTTAAAGCTCACACATACAGTGACACACCGACTCCAACAGGGCCACACCTTCTAATGGTGCCACTCCCTGGGCTGAGCATATACAGTCACAGGTAGATTAGGGACAGGACTGGAATTGGTCCTTGGCCGTCTATAGAGCTGGTTCCTGGGACTCACAGTGTAACCAGGGCAGCCATCACAGTCACTTTTGGCCGGCCGGAGCTGAGTAGCCCTTCCTAATCCCTGGATTGCTGAAGCCATTGTAGGACAAATGGGGAGTCAGGAGTGAGAGTGGGTGAGCGTTGCGTCCTAGGCTTTTGGCATAGAGGGGCCAATCTCACCATCTGCAGAGGAGTTGACTTGGGATTCTAGCACTTGTCTGTGAGGGGATGGGGCCCCAGGAATCCTCTCGCCCCGAGGCCTGTTCTAAGGATGCTTCTGGCCTGTTGGGGTTGGGAACAGCCTGTCCAGGTTGTGTCTGGGGATGTCAGAGATGCCTCATCCCCAAGTACTAAGGAGGATCTAGGCTGGGATGGCTCTGGGCAGGGAGGGGGTTTGTTGGCAAAGGAATGGTCAGTAGTCCTGGGGCGTGTGTGTTGGGCCCCCCACGTAGGTATCCAGGTCTGAAAGGAGGCACAGGGGGAAAGCACAGGAGCCACACCCAGGAGAGGTTTAGAGGCATGCCAGGGGTTGCTTACTAAGATTTGGGTAAGGACACGAGCCTGGACTGGGTTTGGAGCATTTAGGTGTGGGGTGGTAAGCTGTCAGCCACATGGGATGAGCTGCCCTGGGGGGTGAAATAAGGTCATGGTTCCTAAACACTTGATCCTACTGTCCCCCTGGCCCTAAATGTGCACCAGTCTAAGATTTGGGGTCCAGAGCCAGCCCTGAGGGGAGCCAGGGCTGGATGGAAGGTGTGTGGGACTGGAGGTACACTGAAGACGGTGGCTTTCTGAAGATGGACTTTCCCTATAGCTTTGAGGAGGGTGGCCCTGGGTGTACATGGATCTGGGGGGGGGGGCGGGCAGCAGTGGCCCTGGGCTCAGAACTTCTCAGTGTGCCATTCCTCTTGAACGTCCCCCTCCAGGTGGCTTCCCAAGCTGGGAACAGTGGTAGCAGTGGTGAGGTGCGAGGGTGAGGGCTCTGAGAACTGGGTTGGGCACTCGGAGCCTGTGCCTGGGATTTTCGCAGACTCACCTTGTGTTCCCACCCTCCTGTCCACAGACTCCGCCTTGGAGGGCTCTGCCCACCCCACCCAGGACGGAGCTGACCAACAAGCTGCTTCTGTCCTGTGGAGGCTGCTGGGTTCAGAAGCCCTCAGCCCCTCCCCAGGGGATTTCCCCAACACCAGACAAAGTGAACCACCTGCATTTGAAGAGGCGGCATCCCAGATCCCAGGCCCAGCTTCAGGCACACTTGGTAAGGCCCAGGAGGGATTCCTCCTCTCCTTTGCTAATCCCGCCCCATCCTTGGCCATGTGATCCAAAGGGCCACCCTGATTGGTTACAAACTTGCAAAGCTCTGGGGCATCTTGGTATGTTTATGGTTTTATGTGTCATCATGTACTTTGCCTGGTCATGGCTCATCCTTAACTTGACTTCAGTTTCCCAATCTGTGAATTGGGCCTACCCAGTTCACCTGTGCATGTACGAGGATCCAGAGGTGGTGACTTCTGTCTGGAGTTTCAGTTTCCCCAGATGTGTCATCTGTCCCCTCAATCCCACACTGCCACCTGTGTCCTGCTGTCATGTCACCGTAACTTCAGCCTGGTTGGATGTACAGAGGGCATCCATGTTCTGTCCTAGAGGGCAGAACTCCATACCGATGCCAGTCTGGCTGGCGGGCTGGGATACCAGGCTTGCGGCCCTGGTGGGGAACTGGAGAGGTCTCATATCTGGCTTCAGCAAGACAGCCAGCATACAGTACTAGGTTGTGGAGGTCAAGACTGCCTGGTTCTCACTCCGGGTTTTCATCCTGGCCCTGGAGCTGCTCTTGGCTTTGCAGTCTACCCCGTCCTGGTCACACGGGGAATCCATGCTCCTTAAAGAATCTCCTCCCCAGCCCAGCCAGGGTGCAGCTCACCAGGCTTCCTACTTTCCACCAGGGGAAGTCCCAAAGGTCTCACAGCCCGGCGCACACCAGGGCCTGGAGCAGGAGGCAACAACTTCTGCGTCCCAGGGATGGACTGTACCCATTCGGTAACCTCCGGAACCAGATGGGTCATGTGCAGAACTGCCCTCCAGAGGGCACCCCCGGGGGTGGGCAGTGCAGAACCTATTTGCTTTGGCCTCATGGTCTCCGACACACTTCTTGCTGGCCCCAGCCCAAGCTGGTGGGCAGGGGAGGCAAGAGGGACCTGCCCGAGAGCACAAGGTCTTGGAGAGAAGATGGGGAGCCTCTATGCACACATCTAACCCCACAAGTAGGGTCCTCATACTGTCCTAGGGCTTGGGTCCCTGAGAGGTACAGAATCAGAGCTGAGGGCCACCCTATCTTGACAGGGTGGAGGGAACAGCCTGGCCAGCTGCGGGCACCGGGCAGGTGCTCTTGGATGTGCACAGCCAAGTCATCATGGAGACCACACAGAGGACCTACGTGTGCCAAGCTCCCGACACCGGTGTCACAAGTATGGAGCGGGCCGGCCCGATGTGGGTACACCTGCGCTGGGTGCTCAGGGGCGTTTGATGAGAGCCTGACCAAGTCCCATGGCACGCTTTAGCCCACGTTTCCCCATCTCTTCTTTCTGTGTCCCCTTGGAGGGTCTAGAACCCTCTGGGAAGAGGCAAACAGCAGCAGATGTGGTACCCGCAGGCTCTAGACTTGAGAACGGCTGTTAGTGCTCTGCTTGCTGTGGCTTGATGAACTTGTGATTGCTTGGCCAGCTGAAGTTAAAACAGCAGGAAGAAAGGGGGCTGTACCGAAGGAAGCACTTCACAACCACGAGGGGGCCTAGACAGTGAGGTCGGGTCCCCAGAGAAGGAGGTGGACTTTCTGGTCCGAGGGACATAAATCAAGGCTTTACCAACCCCAGGTGTATACACAGTGGGCTGTGCGTCGAAGGCTATGAGGCCTGGGGGTCCCTCCTCACAGGGTCTCTTCCCTTCTCTCCCAGGGGCTCCATCCATGCAGGTCACTATTGAGGATGTGCAGGTACAAGTAGGGGACATGGCCCAGTTTGATGCTGTCATTGAAGGCAACCCGCCGCCCATAGTAACCTGGTTCAAGGTAGGAGGAGGTCCAGGCAGCGGGTGGCGGGGGTGGGGAGAGACAGGTTTCAGAAGCTGGAGGGCATGGGTGCATGTATGCGTGAGACCATGTGGGGGTCTCCAAGGGGGCTCATGAACCCCACCATACAATCTGTAACCCCGACTCCATAGCCCTGCCCTGCAGCCCTATCCAGTACCTTCCTGTCCCACTTGGGGCTGGGCACACAGCAGGTATTAGAAGTACTGCTGCGGGAAGGTTGTGTGAGCCCAGGCGCTGGCCTGTCCCAGGATAGGCTGATGGTAGCCCAGCCTGTCTCCTGTTCGTCCAGGACAACACCCAGCTGATGAACGGGGCCCGGTTGAGCCAGCGGCAAGACGGAACTACGTATTCCTTGGTGCTGACTGACGTGGCTCCACACGATGCCGGTGTCTACACATGTGTTGCCAGTAATGCAGGCGGGCAGGTGCTCTGCAAGGCAGAGCTGCTGGTCCACGGGGGTGAGTTGGCTGGCTCTTCCAAGCCCCCCTCCCCCCGCAGGGCAGGCTGTAGGGACCTTGACATTGCATTGGCAGAATAGTGGGGTCAATGCATGGCTGCCTATACTGTCCCTGTCCTGTGCTTTGACTGTAGGGGACAAGCTAGATGCCGAAAAGCAAGTCTATCGGAGAAAGCTGCATTCCTACTATGAGGTTCAAGAAGAGATTGGGAGGTACCGCTTCCTTACCTGCTCCACAGTCTGCAGGCCTTCCCAGGACACCCTCAGCATGGTACCGACCATGGGTTCCCTCTCCCCTTCTCCACCCCCAGGGGTGTGTTTGGTTTCGTGAAAAGAGTTCAGCATAAAGGAAACAAGATGTCCTGTGCTGCCAAGTTCATCCCCCTGCGGAGCAAAACTCGGGCCCAGGCATACCAGGAACGAGACATCTTGGCTACACTCGGCCACCCGCTGGTCACTGGACTCCTGGACCAGTTTGAGACCCGAAAGACCCTCATTCTCATCTTGGAACTGTATCCTGCCCCCGAACCCCTGAGAGAGTTCAAAAAGGCATCAGGTCCCAGACTAGGGCTGGAGTTGCTGAGTGTGGGGGGGTCCCTGGACCTGGGTGCTATCATGACGTACTAGCCCCACGTCTGAGCATCCTGATCCTGATGCAGTGACTGTGCGCGCCAGCAGCTCCTGAGCCTACAACTCCAAGTGGTATGGTTGAGGTTTTGGACACAAGATCTTTCCTTTCTGTGGATCATGGGTGGGGGCTCCCACAGTCTTGATTCTTAGCAAGGATGGCCTGGAGAGGGGGCTCCCATTCCAGCCTCCTGGTCTCCATCACACCCATGGGGGCGTGTTTGGGGCTCTTATTCATTTCACAGCCTGGCTGCCCTATCGCTCCTGAAGCTGTGTCTTAGGATCCTGGGATGGGGTGATGGAGTGGGCTCTGTGTGGAGGGAGATGAAAGGGCGCCCCGGCTCCATCATGCTGCTTTATTCAACAGCCTCACTCTCCAGAGGGTCTTTCTGAAGGCCCCTTTCTCGGGGATGCGAGCCATCTGGGACCCGGGAGTCTTCTTCATCCCACTCTTCTCCTTCCGGATCCCAGCACCTCTCGATCCGGCTCACGGGAGCCTGGGCCTGGGTGCCTTTGTGTGAGCATGGCCCGGGGTCAGGTGGTTCCTGTCGGGTGCAGCTTTTCCTTGACTAAGCCCAGGTGCTCCTCTGAGGAGCTGCTGGATCGACTCTTCAAGAAGGGTGTCGTGACTGAAGCTGAGGTAATCTCTGCCTTCTCCTTGCCTGAGGGGGCCCCTAGAGTCAGAGCCCGCACCCCAGTCCCTGGACGTAGCCTCTTTTGCCTTGAGTCCCTTGTAGCTTCCAAGGTCCCGAGGCATAAGCAGCCTCTCCTCCCCGTCCTGGCCATACCTGCGCTGCTGTATGAGTGATGTCTGCTCCTCCCTGATTTGAACAGACTGCTGCTTCCTGCCTGTTTAGGCTCAGCCCACCTTTAGGAAACCCCCAGCTCTGGGGCTCACAGGTTCCTGACCTGTGACTTTGTTGGTCACCTGACCTGTGGGGCCTGAATTAAGGTGCTTGATGTCAGGAGCAAGCTGGGATGGAATAGAGGAGGAGGCTGAGGCTGGCCCCTCACCTGGGCCAGGCCTTTAGGAGGTTCCTGAGCCAGCTTTTTGGGGGTTGGTTCCAAACTGAACCCGGCCTTTACCACAGGTCAAGGTGTATATCCAGCAGCTGGTGGAAGGTCTACACTATTTGCACAGCCATGGTATCCTCCACCTGGACATAAAGGTATTGACCTCATGGTATCTCCAGAACTCAGGGTGGGGACAGTTGGGACAGCCTGGGCTTGGATTCTAAGGACAGGGAACTCATTGCTTCCCAACCCTCGGGTGGGGTTTGGCTCTCCTGGAGTGGTTGTAATGCCCACTCTGACCTAGGGACTCCTCACTGCCCTTTACCAGCCTCAAGGACTCTTCAGGGCTTTTCTAGGCCCAGAGGGTAGGAGTGAAACCTCTCTCGTGCCCTGTAGTCAACTTTCCAACTCTGCCTGACAGCCCCCCAACATCCTGATGGTACACCCAGCTCGGGAAGACATTAAGATCTGTGACTTTGGCTTTGCGCAAAGGATCACCCCTTCAGAGCCACAGTACAGCAAGTACGGCTCCCCCGAATTCGTGTCCCCAGAGATCATCGAGCAGAATCCCGTGAGCGAGGGCTCAGACATCTGGTGAGTGGGTGGCTCCCCCAGAGGGCCATTGGCCTGGACCCTCCCTGTCCTCCGCATGTCTGTGAGGCAGCTGAGGAGCCTCTGAGCCTCTGCCTCCTCTTCCAGCCCCTGGCTTCTCCGCCCCCACATGCATACCCCTTGCCTGTGGGACAGGCCTGCTGTGACTCACAAATGTGGTGTTTCCATTCTTGCAGGGCCGTGGGCGTCATCTCCTACCTCAGGTAAGCAGACCCTGCCCCATCACCTCTTCCAAACTCACCCCTCAGGGTCGGCCAAGTGCACTGCTGGCCACTCCCCAGATCAGCCCCGAGACACAGCAGGCAGCTATTTTGAAACCCGGCAGTAGGCCAACCCTGATAAAAGAAAGGTGTTGCTTAATGCTTCTTACTAACACCCCGCCCCATGGTCACGGTCATGGTCACGGTCACGGTCACGGTCATGGTCACGAGGCAGAGCTTAGCCACTTCTCTGCAGGGCTGGGGGCTTGACCATGGGACACTCAGTGACCACCGATGCCTCCAGAGGTGCTAGTGGTATAGCTCAAATTTAGATCTCTGCAGGTTGAACCCCGATTTCTACCTCAGCAAATGCTCCTTTCTACCCTAAGCAGTCTCCTCCCATTCTGAACCTGAGGCCCTGCCCAGCTTACCCCTAGGTGTCACCTCAAACTGACCTTGGATACCTTGCTCGAACCCGAACCCCTACCTTAAATTAAGGCTATGTCCACATTGCAAGCTAAGCCTATATCTCAGTCCTATTTTGGACATGAGTTTCCATGTCAGGACAAGGGCAAGCAACCCCCTCAGGATGAGCCTTTATTTTTACCCAAATCAGAGACAAGATACCCACCTCAGGCTCGTCGCATATCCCCCGTCAAAGCTGAGCCTCCGTCTCTGCTATGGGGCAACTCCTAATCCCCACCTTAGCCTGAACCTGGATTCTCATCCCAGTCTGAGCCCTGATAACTAAGCCTGGATCCCTGCTAATCCTGGGCTGTTCTGGTCCAGCCTGGAACATTTCCTAGAATCCTCAGGTCTAGACGAGCGTGGTGCATGTCCAGTCAGGGCGTCTTCTCCGGGCGTCAGCTTCCACACTCCTCTGCTTTCAGCCTCACCTGCTCATCCCCATTTGCGGGAGAGAGTGACCGTGCCACCTTACTCAATGTCTTGGAGGGGCGGGTCTCTTGGAGCAGTCCCGCAGCTGCCCATCTGAGTGAGGACGCCGTGGACTTCATCAAAGCCACGCTACAGAAGACCCCCAGGTGAGCGCACGCCTGCCCTTCACCTGCCGAAGCCCGTCAGCCGTCACAGGACCCCCCTGACTGGCTAGCCTACCTGGCTTTCTTCTTCCTCCAGGGCCCGGCCCAGTACTTCCCAGTGCCTTGCCCACCCCTGGTTCCTGGTAAGTAGGTCCAGCTTGGGCTCAGCTCGCTGCTTTGCAGAGAGGGAAACACAGGCCAAGAGTTCTCATCAGTATGGATTATTCTGGCCTGTTGCTCCCCGGTTCAGAGGACACTAGTGCCTTCCTATTGGCAGGGGGATTCTGAAGTCACAGTTAGCAACAGGGGGGTTCCTTCTGCCTCCCTGGGCATCTGGGGAAGGATTGGCAGTGTCCTGACCCCAGAGTGTCTGAGAGGAGCCTGAAGTTTGCTGCCTCCATCCTGCTGGGCCTGCATCCCTGGAGAGCCCCCACCAGGGCGCCAGGGTCCGTTTCTTGTTACCACAGCCACTTCTCCCCCGCCCCACCCCCACTGCAGAAATCCATGCCTGCTGAGGAGGCCCACTTCATCAACACAAAACAGCTCAAGTTCCTTCTTGCTCGAAGTCGCTGGCAGGTGAGTCCCCTTTTCCCAGGAAGGAGGTTCTGAGGCCAGGGAAGGGAACCTGAATCTAGCTGTGCGCCCCACTTCGGCCAGGAGCACAGGGCCAGGCTGGCCTGCTGCACGATTCTGGGTTCCCTTGAGTGCACAAGATGGGGGTGGGGCAGAGCGATAGAGCACCGGGTGCAGGAGACCCGGATGTCCCGGGTAACCATCCCTCTGGAACAAAACAGCACCCCGCCCCCTGCCATGCCCCGGCATGCTCAATGGGCGTCCCTCTGTCCCCACTTCCAGCGTTCCTTGATGAGCTACAAGTCCATCCTAGTGATGCGCTCCATCCCTGAGTTGCTCCAGGGCCCTCCGGACAGCCCGTCTCTAGGAGTGGCGCGCCACCTGCGAGGGGAAGCCAGCGGCTCCTCTAGCTCATCGTCTTCCTCGGACAACGAGCTCGCCCCGTTCGCCAGGGCTAAGTCGCTGCCACCCTCCCCCGTGACCCACTCGCCACTGCTGCACCCCCGGGGCTTCCTGCGGCCTTCAGCCAGCCTCCCGGAGGAGACAGAGGCCAGCGTGCCCACCGCTGACGCGGCCGTGCCAGCATCCCCCCAGGGTGCTGGGCCTCCGGCAAGCCCAGGTTGTGTGCCCCGGCACAGCGTCATCAGCAGCTTGTTCTACCAGCAAGCGGGCGAGGGCGCAGAGCGTGGGAGCAAAGCGTCGGGTGCCAAGAGGCACCCAGCTCGGAGGCGGCACCTGCTAAAGGGCGGGTACATCGCCAGGGCCCTGCCTGGTCTGCGGGAGCCACTGATGGAGTACAGCGTGTTGGAGGAAGAGGCTGCCAGGGAGGAGCAGGCCTCGCTGATGACCAAGACACCCTCCTTTGAGACTGCCCTGCGTCTACCTAGTTCCAATGCCAGAGAGGTCCCAGGCCGAAGCCGCTCCCTGGACAACCCACCACTCGCTACTGGTCCCTCTCCTGAGGCGTGCAAAGGACAAGACCTGTCCCCACCCACCTCGGGATTGACTCATGAAACCACTGCCAAGGACATGGGGCACAAAGAAGGGTTCTTGCAGGAGTCTGTCCCCTTTCCACCTACGAGCGGTGACGCTAGGTCTGCTAAGAAAGAGGGCTCATCCCAGGACAGTTGTAGAGGGAAATCAGCCCCTTCCTGTCACTCTGAACTGGGTTCTGGTCCCCAGGAGGGCTGTGGCTCTCCATCTTCACAACTGCTTGGCTCCTTACCTCCACAGTCGCTGAAGAAGGAACTCTCGACATCCTGCGGCCCGCTCTTTTCAGACCAGCCTCAGGCAGCCCCATTCCCAACCCAAATAAGCCCACTTCCGGGTTCTGAGAAGAAACCTCAGGGTAGCTCTCTATCTGAAGGGCCAATCCCAGCTCCCTCCAGTTCCCCAGGGTCAGCCTCCCAAGTAGGTGTGCCCCCGGATACTGAAGGCTTGTCTGAAGCTGAGGACACATGTGACTTCACGCCTCCTCCACAGCGGCCTCAGGAGCAGGCCACCACCCGGAAGTTCTCTCTGGAATCCCGTGGGGGCTATGCAGGGGTGGCAGGCTATGGCACCTTCGCCTTTGGCGGGGATGCAGGGGGGATGCTAGGGCAGGGCCCTCTTTGGGCCAGGATGGCCTGGGCTGTGTCCCAGTCCTCAGAAGAGCAGGATGAAGCTGCAACCGAGAGCCCTCAACCTCTGGAGAGCTTGGGGCCCATTGCTGAGGCCAGTGGGGTTCCACCAAGGACCTCTCCAAGCCTCACCCCATGGGAGGAAGTGGAGCAGGTTTCCCTGGTGCAGATCCGGGACCTGTCTGGTGACGCAGAAGCAGCTGACACCATCTCCTTGGACATTTCTGAGGTAGATCCTGCCTACCTCAACCTCTCTGATCTATATGACATCAAATATCTCCCCTTTGAGTTCATGATCTTCAGGAGGGTCCCCAAACCTGTAGAGCAGCCAGAGTCACCTGGCTCAGAAAGTGAAACGGGGCAAGGACCGGCAGATTTCCTGGAGGAGGCCGTGTGGCCCTGGCCAGGCGAGCTGGGACTGCGTGCTGGTCTGGAGATTACAGAGGAGCCAGAGGAGCCGGGGGACCTGGAAGCGCTGCTGGGCGAGGCTGCTGTGGGCAGGAAGCGCAAGTGGTCCCCCTCCCGTGGCCTCTTCCAATTCCCTGGGAGGTGCCTGTCGGGGGAGGAGCCTGTGGAGCTGGGGCTGCGGCAGAGGGTGAAGGCGTCCATGGCTCACATATCCAGGATCCTGAAGGGCAGGCCGGAAGGTAACATCTCCCATCATCTGGCACGCCCATGTCCCTAGTTCCGCATCCACGGGGCTTCTAGGTTCTCGTGTGCCCTCTCAAGTCCCCACTGGCCTCCTCTTCCTGTCTATATGACCCACACCTCCCAGCCTGACCCCAAAGGTCTTGG
Organism: Apodemus agrarius; assembly: GCA_964023405.1. NCBI lineage: Eukaryota > Metazoa > Chordata > Mammalia > Rodentia > Muridae > Apodemus > Apodemus agrarius. The sequence continues at coordinate 43,975,303 of OZ030015.1, read as the reverse complement.
CTCAAATCCTGATTTCCCCTCTGTTGCCCTGACACCCCTCCTTACTGGGTATCTGAGATCATCTCTGATACATACTGGCCACAGAGGCCTAGAGCTAACAGCGGGGGCAGACCTTTGAGGAGAGAGAGGGACCAGACCCCAGATCTCTGGCCCAGGAGCCACCCCAAACCCAGATCCTCTGACATAGCTCTCAGGGACTCCAGAGGACCTTCATCTTCAGAGCCTCGATAACCTCTGACCTTCCCTACCCAAGGGCCAGCCTCGTAGCCAGATTTCCCAGGTAGAGGAAACTAGTGCCATCCTGTTTCTCCCTTCCCACCCCCCCACCCCGAGCTCCTGGGCCTCTTTCTTCCACAGGTCCTGAGAAGGAAGGGCCTCCCAGAAAGAAGGCGGGCCTAGCTTCTTTCCGGCTGTCAGGCCTGAAGGGCAGAGACCAAGGTAAGTAGGGATGGCAACTGTGGGGCCCAGTGTGAGGTTCTGGTCCAGAGGCTAAGCTTGGAAGGCTTCTGTTGGAGCAGAGCAGGGTCCAGGCTGGGCTGTCTGGTCAGGCAGTCTCCTCTCAAGGCTCATCTCCCCTCCCCCCACCCCCACCCCTCAGCACCATCCTTCTTAAGAGAACTCTCAGACGAGGCTGTGGTCCTGGGCCAGTCAGTGACACTGGCCTGCCAGGTGTTGGCACAGCCACCTGCCCAGGCCACCTGGAGTAAAGGTAAGGAGCTGTCCTGGAGTTTGGGTGCTGGATCGGTGTGGACAAACAACAACACACAGGCCGGGCAGGATGCTGAGGCTGTCCTGGGGAAAGCCAAGGCTGGCTTTGTCGTGTCACAGATGGGGTCCTCCTGGAGAGCAGCGGCCACCTCCTCATCTCGTCCACCCTAAAGAACTTCCAGCTGTTGACCATCCTGGTGGTGAGGGAGGAGGACCTGGGCACATATACCTGCTGTGTGAGCAACCCGCTGGGGACAGCTGTCACCACAGGCATCCTCCGGAAAGCAGGTGTGTGGTCCACACTGGAAGCTTCCACCAGGCCATGAGGGCTGGGCTGGGAGTTCCGGGACATCTCATTTTGCTTAGTGAGTAGGACAATACTGGCTTCTTATCTGAGGGTCTATGGAACTTGGGGCTTGTAGGGAACTCGAGAAAAGTCAAGAAAGTAGATAAAGCCTCTTCTACCACAGCTAGTGCCAAAGAGTCTGTGTGCTCCATTGCTGGACAGAAAGCCCTTACACATGATGAGATAGGACTTCCTCTCCTGACTATACCACCTCAGCTTCCTGTATTGCTTTCTGGTTCACACAGCATCCGAGGGCACTTCGGGTGATGAAGACTGGGACTACTGGCCTAGCTGTGGGACCAGTCCATTGCTGATTGGCCTGTTAGCCTTGGGCTAGGGCACTCAGCAGAGATGAGGCACTAACCAGGGCCACTCCATAGGGTCTGCACTGTGCCCCGGTGAGGTGGCCGGCTGAGAGGCCATCTAGACAGAGACAGCCAGGCAGGGGGACCCACACACTAGGAGAGGTGCCAGCCTCTTCTATTCACCCTAGCTTGAAGCCCCTCTCCATTAGACGACAGAACCAGTAGAGGGCAGGCCTGGCAGGTGTTGAGAGTGAGACAGGTGTGGCCAGGGGTTGTTCCTTGAGAGTCGAGTGTCCATGCTGATCACAGAATTGCCCTTGCAGAGCGCCCTTCATGTTCTCCACGTCCAGAGGTGGGGGAACTATACTCGGATGCAGTGCTGCTGGTCTGGAAGCCTGTGGAATCCTGTGGCCCGGTGACCTACATTGTGCAGTGCTGTATAGAAGGTATAGGTTTCCCAAGGCTTGGGACTCTGCAAAGGGTTAGCATTGGAAAGGCACCATGGGTGGCCTCAGGAGAGGGGTTCTCTCGATTCTCCACAATAGCTTCTTACTCTCTCCTGTGTGGTCAGGAGGCAGCTGGACAACCCTGGCCTCTGACATCTCCGACTGCTGCTACCTCACGGGCAAGCTGTCCAGGGGTGGCGTGTATACCTTCCGGACAGCATGTGTCAGCAAGGCAGGAATGGGTCCCTACAGCAGCCCCTCAGAACAGGTCCTCCTCGGAGGACCCAACCACCTGGGTGAGCTTTGGGGCCCATGGGGCCAATAGGGGTGGCCATCAGATCAGGCATAGACACCCTCTTGTCCACGAATGATCTACATGCCCGCATTCAGCATTCACAGCCCACGCTCCCTGGGGATCCCATCGCCCTCTTGTCCCTCTTCACCCACTGACCCTCCTCACATCACCCTGGCAGTTGATCATGGTTGATTTTTGACTTTACTGGCTGTTGTGTTTGCATGTGATGGAAGAGTCCTGCTGTGGTTGATTAGAAGTGCATGGTGTAGACTCAAGAAAGGTAGATGTCCTTTGATCGCTATCCCGTTCCATCTGGAATGTTCTCTGCCATTATCACGAATGCAATTTGTTAAGATAAGATTCCATCATGACCCTGCCCTACCCAAGTTTCTCCTCCAACACACAAAGTTACTTGTTCAAGAAATGAGAGGTCAGAGTGACGGGAGCTTAAAGGGTTATTTTTGTCGTGCTTGGGAAGGTACTGAGAAATGGTGGGAGGGACAGGGCTGCCTGGATGTCCCTCTCTAACTAGGTCCCCTGTCTCACTTCTCACAGCCTCTGAGGAGGAAAGCAGCCGGGGGAGGCCTGCCCAGCTTCTCCCCAGCACAAAGACCTTTGCCTTCCAGATGCAGATCCGGAGGTGGGGGGTGTTCGTAGAGGTGGGAGGGTGGAGACTGTCCCTCAACTCTTCCTGGGGGCTTTCCATGACCCACATTGCAGAGCAAGTGCCCAGCATGTCTGTCATTGGCCCTGTCCCTTCTCTGCCTCCCCCCCCGCCCCCACCTACTCCCAGCTTGGTCCTTGCTGCTCTGAGTGTGTGTGGGGAACTCAGGAGCTCACACTTTTGCTTCCTGCAGGGGTCGCTTCAGTGTTGTGCGGCAGTGCAGGGAGAAGGCAAGTGGGCGGGCCCTGGCAGCTAAGATCGTTCCCTACCAACCTGAGGACAAGACAGCTGTACTAAGAGAATATGAGGCACTGAAGAGACTGCACCACCCACATCTGGCCCAGCTCCATGCCGCCTACCTCAGTCCCCGGCACCTGGTGCTCATCCTGGAGTTGTGCTCTGGCCCTGAGCTGCTACCGTCTCTGGCAGAGAGGTGAGGGGTAGCCTGATCTGCCTGGGGAGACAGTCATGCAAGCAGAGATCTCTGGGAGGGACTGTGAGAACTGTTTGACCCCATCCAGCTGGGACTCGGCAGAACCTGATGCCCCTTCTGGCCTGCCAGGGCAGTGTCCTCAGCTTTCCCATGTGTGCCAAGCCCTGCTAGGATACCCATTCTACCTGCCTTGGGCCTGTTCTGAGCCATCTGTGCCCCTAGGGACTCCTACTCAGAGTCTGACGTGAAGGACTACCTGTGGCAGATACTGAGTGCCACCCAGTACCTGCATGCCCAACACATCCTGCACCTGGACCTGAGGTCGGAGAACATGATGGTCACTGAGTACAACCTGCTTAAGGTCATAGACCTGGGTAATGCCCAGAGCCTCAGCCAGGAGAAGGTCCCAGCCCCTGAGAACTTCAAAGACTACCTGGAGACCATGGGTACGTATATGACTCCTGACCCGTCTCCTGATCTGTCCGGGCAGGGAGGAAGGTCTCCCCTGCCTGTCCGCCCTCACTCCCGGCTCTGCTGACCAGCCTCTCACTAGAGCCGGACCCCCATGCCTCTTCACTTGAGCCCGGATGCCCCCCATGCATGCAGTTGGCTCCTCCACTGGCATTACCACCTGGCCTACCCAACTGTGCCCAACCTCATGTCCACCCATGCTTCTCTGCAGCTCCGGAACTTCTGGAGGGCCAAGGGGCTGTTCCGCAGACAGACATCTGGGCTATCGGTGTAACAGCCTTCATTATGTGAGTACCCCCCCCCGCCCCCGGGGTGTCTGGGGAAACTATGCTAGGTGGTTGGGTCAAGCTACAAACGCAAAGCCATGTGCACCCCCACAAATATATCCAGAAGTAAATTTGCTCCCTATACTTCACCACCCTCTATGCGGAGCTCGATGCCCCAGTATCTGCTACCCATTCGAGGGTAACCAAGTCTCCTGTGCCTCTCACCCACGCAGGCTGAGTGGCGAGTACCCAGAGAGCAGCGAAGGGACTCGCGACCTGCAGAAAGGCTTGCGCAAGGGACTCATTCGGTTGAGTCGCTGCTACGCGGGATTATCAGGGGGCGCCGTAGCCTTCCTGCAGAGTTCATTGTGTGCTCAACCCTGGTAAGGAGCTCAACCAGTGCTCAGCCACGCCCCACATCCTCCGCTGCTCTGGCCTGTCCATCCCACGTCACCAGCCCCACCCACCATGCAGCCCTTCCCTCTTGGCTTGTCTTACCCCGCCCTGCGCCCAGTCCAGCCTAATCCTCAGACCCCTGCTGATCCACTCTCTCTCCTTCAGGGGCCGCCCGTGCGCTTCCACCTGCTTGCAGTGCGGGTGGCTGACAGAGGAGGGCCCCACCGGCTCCCGTCCCACGCCGGTAACCTTCCCCACCGCGCGATTGCGCGCCTTTGTGCGCGAGCGCGAGAAGCGGCGGGCGCTCCTCTACAAGAAGCATAACCTGGCCCAGGTGCGCTGAGGTTCCCCTCTACAGAGCAAGATGTGCCAGGCCACATGCGGACACCGGCCAATAAAAGGTGCAAAACAGTCAAAGAGCATTCTGCTTCATTGAGTCACCTTCCTGGTGTTTGGGGTCTTCATTCATACTGTTAGGGAACTTGGGGATCACAATTTGTGCCCCAAGTCAGGTCCAACCACCCATCCTCAATAAGCCAATTAAAATGTGGCTCCACCGGGAAGAGTGACGCTGAGATACAACAGACCCCTCAAATCCATCTTCAGCTAAATTTAAATAGAGGGCCATGGATATGCACATCTAAGCAGTGCTGGCCAGGATGCAGTCTCACTCACCAGTCATCTGGATTTTAGTTTCATCTTGTGGAACGCTCTGACAGGCTGTTAGAACTGTTGGAAATCTGGGAGACAGAGTCCCCTCTGGATAGTGTCCTTTCCTGGGGAGTGGGGGTGGGGAACTTCCATTTCTTTGGGGTCAATTGACAAACTTGAGAGACAGGGGTGTCTCTTTAGAGTGCCACTGCTGCCAGACTGGTGACAAGGTAGTACCCTCATATCCTCCCAGCTGGTCATGCATTTCTATTAACCTCTGAGGCCAACGCTATTCACAAGAACCTACTGGCCTCTCTCCTGGCCTTGTGTGTGGTGTGTGCCTAGAATCTCTTGGTTGCATCGGTTCTTAGATAAAAGGTGCACAGCGGCCAATCAAGAAGTACTGCTGGCCATGAACCTCCTGGAGCCCTTATTCAGGTCTTGGCTTGGGATTGCTGGCTCAAGGCTGTGGTAAGAACCAGCCACCCTCAGTCTTCCCATTGACCCTTGTCAACTTGACGCGCATATACATCACTATAAGCCTTAACCCTTACTTTATTCATCCCCAAGATCTAAATAACTTTAAAAGTCTCACAGTCTCTGCAAATTCTTAAAAATTCAATCCCTTTAAAATATCCAATCTCCTTTTAAAATTCAAAGTCTTTTTACAATTAAAAGTCTCTTAACGGTAGACTCCACTAAAATACTTTCTTTAAGAGAAAAAAATATCAGGGCACAGTCACAATCAAAATCAAAATCAAACTCCAACCACCCAATGTCTCAGGTCCACTCAAAATCTTCTGGATTCCTCCACGGGCTTGGGTCACTTCTCCAGCTCTGCCCTTTGTAGCACACGCCTTGTCTTCTAGGCTCCGGCTGCCTGTACTCCAATGCTGCTGCTGTCCTTGGTGATCATCTCATGGTACTGACATCTCCAAAACACTGCTATCTTCCACTGTAACTAGGCTTCACCAATAGCCTCTCATAGGCTCTCTTCATGGTGCCAAGCCTCAACTCCTATGCATGACCCCTTCAGTCCTGGGCCATCAACTGCAATTGAGGCTGCACCTTCACCAATGTCCTTCTGTGGCCTCTCACAGTGCTGAGTCTCAGCTGCTCTTCATGACCCTTTCATGCCTTCAAAACCAGTACCACCTGAGTGACTCTTACACATTACCAATTCCAGTCACAGCACAAGGTACAACCTTGGCTATCTCTGGAACACAGCCTCTGTACTCTCAGAAAACACTTCCCAGATTTCACATCAATGATGCTGTTGTCTTCTTAATCACCATGCTGGGCGTGGTGGCGCATGCCTATAATCCCAGCACTTGGGAGGCAGAGGCAGGCGGATTTCTGAGTTCGAGGCCAGCCTGGTCTACAGACTGAGTTCCAGGACAGCCAGGGCTACACAGAGAAACCCTGTCTCGAAAGAAAAACGGGAAAAAAAAAGTTAATCATGATTAATTTCTTAGCTCCAGTATCAATAGTCCCAGCAATGCAAAGGTTTCACTTTAGTTGTTATCTTGTTAATCACAGCGGATTCTTCAACCCCAGCTAACCACAGAATCTTCACAATCAAAATAGCAACAGCCCTTATAAGAGTCTTTAATCTTCCCTCTGAAATTTCACAAGCCAGGCCTCCATCTTCTGCACTGTTCTCAACATTATCTTCCAAGCTCTTACATCCCACAGAGCTCTTAACACCAAATGGATCTTCTAGTCCAAAGTTCCAAAGTCCTTCCATAGTCCTCCCCAAAATATGGTCAGGTTGTCACAGGAATACCCACTATGATGGTACCAATTTGTCTTAGGGTTTCTATTTCTACACAAAACATGACCAAAAAGCAAGTTGGGGAGGAAAGGGTTTATTCAGCTTACACTTCCACATCACCAAAGGAAGTCAGGACTGGAACTCAAGCAGGTCAGGAAGCAGGAGCTGATGCAGACGCCATGGAGGGATGTTCCTTACTGGCTTGCTTGCTCTGGCTTGCTCAGCTTGCTCTCTTATAGAACCCAAGACTACCAGCCCAGAGATGGCACCACCCACAAGGAGCCCTCCCACCTTGATCACTAATTGAGAAAATGCCTTACAGCTGGATCTCATGGAGGCACGTCCTCAACTGAAGCTCCTTTCTGTGATAACTCCAGCTTGTGTCAAGTTGACAAAAACCCAGCCTCTACACTAATTGATAAAAACATTAAACAGACAACTGTCAGAAGAAGTACAAATAGCCAATAAACACATGAAAATATTCAATGTTCTTAGCTACTAGGGAAATGCAAACCAGAAGTACATTGAGGGGCTAGGTGTGGTGGCTTTTGAGGCAGAGTCCTGTGTGGCTCTGAGTTCAAGGCCAATCTGGTCTACCATAGTGAAACTTTGCCTCAAAATAGCAACCATACCGAAGTTCTATCTTGCGTCAGTCAGAAAGACTGCCAAGGAAACAAAGGAGCTGGAGAGGTGGCAGAGCTGTGGTTCTAGCCCGTGGGCTGCACATCAGATACCCCGCATACTGGATAGCTCCATTACTGAGCAGAAGCAAAATCAGTTATGAAGTAGCAACAAAATAATTTTATGATGGGGGGGGGAACCACAACTCGAGCAGCTGTATTAAAGGCCATCAGGAAGGTTGAGAAACAATACCTTAGAGGTTAAAAGCCCTTGCTGTCCTTGCAGAAGACAAAGAGTTTTACTTCACGTAGGTTCCCTAAAACTGTGTGGTTGGGAATCTGTATGACAGGACTTTGACTTAGCTCTGAGGAATACAAGAGTGAGCACAACAGGAGAGCAGCTCTGGAGAACCTCAGCCCCCACCTGCCCTGACGGCCTCGCTGCTCTCCTGAGATCTTTCCCGATCAGCATCTGCCCCCCTCCCACCCCGCCCCACAATGTCTCATTTCAGAGTTCCCCCACTGCTGGGCGAGGACTCAGACCCTGCTCCAGCAGAGCCCACCCACTACATTTACCTGTCGTTCATCTCCTTCACTGCATGGAGACTGCTCCCATCAGGGCACGGGAGCTCCTGGCTGTACGTACATTCCCTGGACTTAGAGGAGGCAGTATTTGGCTTTGGCCATGAGCGGCATCCTTCCTCAGGACCTGTCTCCTGCTCTTCTCCAAAGCCTTGGCCAGGAGCACATGCTGGTCTCAACCCCACGCCTGTCTCATCTGTTTGCCGGGGTCTCCTGCCCCAGAAATCACCAACGCGGCACACTGTTTACAAGTCGCAGCCAGTGCGGATGCACACAGCCAGGTGCTGGACTCAGCCGCTACAGAACCTGCCTGGGACAACGTGGAAGTGTCATAGGGCGTCCTCAAAAGAAAGCTGGTAACGGGAGTAGGACTAGTTGATGAGCTATACAAGGTCCCACCAACCCCAGGGAGCCACATCCTTTTGGAGTGTCATACACATCCAACACACGTGATAGAGAACATACGGGACCCCCACTTTTATCATGCCTGTGTGGGAAGGAACTGTTGTGTCTTAGGTCTGGTGGCCAGTGACCCTCTTGCTTCTTCAGTGACCGCATATCTGCCTGGCATGTCAGCTTTTTAAGTTTTCTTTTAAATATATTTTTAGTAGTGTGTGTGTGTGTGTGGGGGGGGGGGTTATGCAGCATGAGATTGCAGATGCCCTCAGACGCTGGGTGTGCAATTCCCTTCAGTGGCAGTTACAAGCTCCCCAACATGGGAGTCGGAATCGGTCAGTAGTTCAAACTTTGCAAAACCAGTGTGTGCTTTTGCCAGCCCAGGGTCTTGGCTATTTGCCCACAGGATAAGCAGAGGCCACTATTTCAGATGAGTTTATTTCAACATTCCCCTTTCAATAAATAGAAGATAAAACCCCCAGAAGTGTAATACAAAGCAGTCACTACTGGCTCCTGTGCACTTGGGACTGTGCAACACAGTCTGCAAAGCAGGCAGCCAGGGGCAGTGTACCACAGCCAGCCAGCCAGGGGCAGTGTACCACAGCCAGCCAGCCAGGGGCAGTGTACCACAGCCAGCCAGCCAGCCGGGGACAGTGTACCACAGCCAGCCAGTCGGCTGGCCAGCCAGCCACCTTTTGAGGGCAAAACCAGACAAGACTCAGAACAGAAGTGTCATTTCTGAGTTCTACTTCTGGGCCCCCTATGTGCTGGATACAAATGTTGAATACTCCTTTAGGATTCAGCCCCCACTAGACTGTTCCATTTCTGGGGCCAGGCTGCTAGCCTCTTTGTAGCCACACCCAGCAAGGTCAGGACTCTGAGCAGCCTTCCCATCTATTGACCAAGTCCTGAGATGCTGGTGAGCTTGAAGCTGGCTCCCTACCTAACCTCACCCAGTGTCATTTCAAGGACTGTGTGGTGTGCTTGGCAGGCAAGCCAGACTGCTGCACAGCAGTGTGGACAAGCCTTGGTTACTTCTGGAAAAGTCGATGACATTACAGGAGCCCAGATTCTGAGGTGCTGGTGACACATGGGACTTAGTGCTTTGGTGAGAGCTTTTGGCACTAAGTGGCATGGGGGCGGGGAGAATCCCCAGCAGGAGGGCAGAGTCCAGCCCTGACTCTCACTCAGACCGTCTCTGAGACCGAGAACTCGTGATTCCCATGTATGGGCGGGCGGAAAGGCACTGTGTGCTCCTCCTAATGCTCACAGGATGTCAACTGGCTCCCGGGTCTCCGCATGGCCAGGACAAAGGGCCAGGAGAGGTGAAGGGACTCTTCTAGATCTGGGTCACTGTGGACCAAGGGTGTCCCCAGATACACCTATCAGCCTGCAGATGGTCATAGGGGTCGGGCTGCTCGACAGAGGTGAGAAGAGGGGCCGGAGTGTCCCTGAGAAGGGTGTCTCAGGGAAGATAAACAGCAGTGACCCGTCTGTGGCACTGTAGAATGAGAGATGGCCAGCTTCGTAGTCCAGGAAAATCCCCACACGCTTGGGAGGCTCCCGCAGTGGGGAGAAGGCTGGCTCGTTGGAATTGTAGAAACTCCCCAGGAACACCAGGATCCAGAACCCATTGCCCGTGGACAGCTCCCCCTTCTCCTTTCTGTTGACCGTTTCTTTACACACTCCAAGTGCCCAGCTGGTTTGGTCCCCGACTTCCACCTCCCAGTAGTGGCGGCCAGAGGTGATGCGTTCCTGGCCCAGCACGCAGGGGCCGGGGTCGAACCGCTCTGGGCTGTCAGGCAGGGCCTGCCGCTGCTCGCCTCGCTGCACGCTCCTCCGGTCCTCAGATAAGACAAGCTCCGGGTTGGCGGTGTCGGGGTCCAGGGTTATGTCCCCTGTGTAAAGGCTGAGGTCAACCAGACTCCCACGTCAGCCCCCATTGCTCTAGGATCAGCTAAGCCTTCCCTGACAGTCCACAGGGCTATTTCCTGGAGCCTCAGGCTTAAGTAACTACCCGCAGTGGAGACCTTCCCTTCCGTGAGGAAACGCCTAGCTCTATCTCGGCTCTAGAAAGCATCCTGCATCTGCTTCTGATATCAGGCATTCCTACTGCAATTTCGTTTACCTTTTGAGAGGGTCTCATGTAGCCCAGGACGGGGTTGCTGAGTCCAGGATGATCTTCTCTCCCCCCCCACCCCCCCAATGTCCTGATCACTTTCCACATTTGCTTTCTTTCAATCTCCAACAGAAGACTGTGGGTTTGGGTTGCAGCTTTCCCGAGGCCCCCAGGGTAACACAGAGCTGCTCAGGAGGGCTGTTCTTTCCTCCCAGTCCTAGTCCCAGTTCCAGTCCCAGCTGATTTCTGGTCTACCTACCTCTGGGTCTGGCACGGCCCACATACGGTCTACCTCTGGCTAGAAGCGAGGGCAGCAGCCCCCCAGACAACCGAGACTTTACAGTGGAGTCCATCCCTGGCTCCAGAGAAGACCTGGCAGTCTGCTATGTCAGCCCCAAGAGTCCCCTTACATCACACTTGAACTTATGCTCCTAAGGCGGCTCAGGCGGGGTCTGCTGAGCACTTCAGGACGGTGCTGGCCACCACGAGCCAGCTGTGGGACAGAAGGAATTTCAGCTCCATTCATAGGCTCCAGGGAGAAGACAGGAGCCAAGGGTCAAGTCTGCTCACAATGACCTGGCATACTATACCCACAGAACAGAACGTCCCTAAAAGTTCCTCAAAGGTTGGGTCCAAGGGGACAGTGAGCTGAAGGGACAGTCCTCAGAGAGCAGGGGGCGTGTGCAGCAAGCGCAGGAAGGCGTCATGCCTCTCTCCAGCCTTACCCGCCATCTCTTCCTTAACTGCAGCTTCCTCAGTAAACTGGTAATACTAAGCAAAATGACTCGTGGATTTTGTGAGCCACCTAGAAAATCACCTAACATGAGAGAGGGGCTAAGAGGACCCTGGAGTAAGAGCAGGGAGAGAGAGAGAGAGAGAGAGATGTGCATTTTCTGGGTCTGGAAAGTAGCATCTGAAGTAGGTCAGCCTGGTGGGCCTGGGCCTGGTGGGGAGTTGCTCAGTTTGGAAAATACTCACACATGCTATCGTGTCTAAAGTAGAGGGAAGTTTCTAGAACTGCTGTTCTAAGCTACTGAGTCCATGTTACGTCCCAGGGCTCCCAACAGCTCTGCTCCCAGGACTGTACACCCACCTCGGAACCTCCGCAGGGTCTCCAGCAGCCCTGGGACCCGGCACACGGTCCTCAGCTCCATGGGCACCACTGCTGGAGGCTGCAGCTTCACATCCTGCACCCTACAGGGGACAGCTCAGCTTCATGCTTGGGGCCAGCAGCTGGCCCCACCCACGTCCTGCCCACAGCAGCTGGCCCCACCCACGTCCTGCCCAGATGCCCAGGCTCATACCTGCACAGGGCGTCCTTAATGTCCTGTAGGAGGAAGAAAGTATACACTCAGTACTAAGTATTGTTACCTGTCCTGGTTCTCCCCAGATTACTCTGGCCCCATGTGACAGAGACGCACACAGTGGGTCTGATAACAGCCCATATACAGGAATGCTGCAGGGTCGAGAGCCCTGTGTGGATATCTCCTGAAGGGGGAGACCAGGTCTAGATCAAGTTCTGCTTCTTCCTCTCACAGCAAACAATGAGTCCTGAGCAGACTCCCTGTTACTCCTAGGATAGGACAGGTGTGCCTATGTCCCCTAGATGGGGTGTGCTGTAAAGTCAGGATCTTCACTAGCTAGGAGTCCAGCCTGTGACCCCACTGTGTCCTCTTGCCCCTTCCCCCACCCCTCCTGCAATGTCCCACAGGTGCCCCAACTTGGTCCCATTCCTTGGTATTCCTTCTTCTGTGTCTATTTGGGGTTTTTGTTTTGTTTTGTTTTTTCGAGACATGGTTTCTCTCTGTTGCCCTGGCTGTCCTGGAACTCACTCTGTAGACCAGGCTGGCCTCGAACTCAGAAATCTGCCTGCCTCTGCCTCCCAAGTGCTGGGATTAAAGGTGTGCACCACCACTGCCCGGCCCTTCTATGTCTATTTACCTAATCCACAATGGTATTTCACAGTAACTGTGGTAGTTTGTATATAATTGGCCCAGGGAGTGACACTATTAGGAGGTGTGGCCTTGTTGGAGTAGGTGTGTCACTGTGGGTGTGGACTTAAGACCCTCACCCTAGCTACCTGGAAGTCAGTCTTCCACTAGCAGCCTTCAGATGAAGATGTAGAACTCTCAGCTCCTCCTGCACCATATCTGCCTGGATGCTGCCATGTTTCTGCCTTGATGACAATGGACTGAACCTCTGAGCCTGTAAGCCAGCCCCAATTAAATGTTGTCTTTTATAAAGCGTGCATTGGTCATGGTGTCTGTTCACAGCAGTGAAAACCTAAGACAGTGACCAAACTCTGTCCCTCCCTCCCTCCCCCAAACCTTAGAATGGAACTGTATTTCAAGACAGAGCCAGGCTGTCAAAAATTACTACTGTATACATCCCTATATAGAGAAGCCATATGACCCCCTCACCTACAGGCTACCACTGCTCTTGGTTAACTGTCTTAATTAGAAGGTAAGGCCCTATTGCTGGAGACTCAGCACACAGTGGTTGAGGGTCACAGAAAAACCAACTCGAACTGACCTGGAAATTCCATCCCTGATAGCTAGCTTCCATAGTACCAAAATCTTCAACGGCCTCACTCAGAGGTTGACCATGGTGTAATGCCAAGGCAAGATGTGCCCACAGCTACCACAGTGGCATGGAGGCTATGGGGTACCAACTACTTTCACTGCGTGTGAGGCCTGCTCCACAGGAGGAAGGAATTCATGCCTGGTACGGCTGGGGAGGCCGCAGGCCCTAGAGGGGAACCTACTACTGTTGCTTGGTTAAACAGGAATCTGTCAGCTACCTCCAAAGACTCCTGCTTCTGTCATGGCCAATGCTGTTCTCACCTTGTCTAGAGAAGCTTGTCTCTAGTACGCAGCAGTCAACGCAGAGCCCCAGAACTAGTTAAAGTGCCGAGAAGAATGGGTGCCCACTGACCGTCCAACCCTAGCTGGGTCATCTGTGGCTGCATGCATATCCCACAGGCTCCCCACCACAGGCGGGCGAGCGGGAAGGGAGGGTGGGGATGGGGGGGAAGCTGTGAGATGCTGTCTTCTGGACATGACCCTTGGGAACGCACAGACGCCGAGGTTACCCGCACAAGACCAAGCCAGTGAGTGAGCCCGGCACGAGTGGGGAGGGCGCGCTGGGCCGCTGGCAGGCTGTCCAGCAGATGTGGGCAACACAGACTGGGCTCGGTGGGCCATCTAAATAAAGACAGTGAGGGAGAGGAGACAAGACGGGGCAAAAGCACGTGCTGAGGGGTGCCGGGGAGCGGGAGGGGAGTCGAGTGCACATGCCGATCTACTGCAGGCAGGGGTGCATGAAACTTAGAGAACCAATAAAACATTTTAAAAAAAATCACTTGGTGTTAATCACCTCAAGTCTTATTGTTAAGCACGTCTAACATTCATTTTCCTGAGGATTCACAAAGACGCTGAAGGATGGGCCCTTTACTCCCTAACTGGCAGCTGCTGGACCCCCTTGCTGCCCTGACTGCCCAAATGTCATCTCAGCGCTGCACACGTCCACAGCTATGCAAAGACTGCAACACAACCAGCAGGAACAGCTCTAAGACTCTGCCTTCAGGAACTCGGGGTAGCACGCCCCCTGGTGGCCTGGTGGGAGGCTGCGACTGCTGTTAACGGATAGAAAATCCTGTCTCTACTTCAAATGGCTGGTATGTGGTGGTATGTGGTGGGTTCAGAGGCACCCCGTCTGTTCCTCCAGGATTCCAACAGGCCGACAAAGACTCCCTTCTAGTGGGCTCCTTTCACCTCATTCAGTGACACCGGCTGAGCTGGTGATATCTAAAAAGACGCAACAGAGACAGTGGATGTGGCCCGGTCAGCTGACTGAGAAGGAAGAAGGGTGGCATATGCAGAGGGACAGAGGGACAGAGAGAGGACAATAAGACTCAGCTGAAAAAACAGTGGGTTAAAGATACCAGAAACCTCAGGCCCTGGCCACCAGCAAGAGATCCGGGCAGAGGTCAAATCTCTACAGTCAAAGGTCTGAGGGAGACGGGGCCAGGAGCTCAACACTGGCTGGTGCTGAGGGTCAAGGAATCCTCACCCCCAGGCACCGCCTGCAACAGGGCGGCAGAGCAGTCCCCACTCCCTAGGCCCACAGAACTCTAACACGTGCAGGTCCAAGGCCAACACGCGGGGCCACCTGAGTGCCACGTGCTGCTGCTCACACCTGCCAAACACGAAGAGAAACAGAAGCTCCTGCCAAGCCAGAGTCTGTCTCTCTGGAGCAGCCTCTAAGACAGACAACTGTGATCAGTGACTTGCACAGGACAGACATGCAGAGGAGTGACAGGCGAGAACATGGAAGAAGATGGAGGTCTCCGAACCAGGAGAGACACCAACCTCTATTATTTGTTTGTGGTGACTGTCCTCCTAGATATGGCGTAGACATTTGGTCCCTGTGAAGCTGTTAAGAGGTGGTGTGGCCTCTAAGGTGCAATCTAAAAGGAAGTGTGGGGGCTTACTCTTGGAAGGAAGTGCTATAACAGTTCATAGGGGCCCGGCTAGCTCTTATAAGAGCCGTTGGTCTTTTCTTCTCCAGCCTCCTGGCTCACCAAGCCACCTCCCTCATTCAGGTCCTCACAGCATGACGTCAGTGCCGTGACACACTCAAGGCTCCACGCCCCAGCTGCCAGCATGCTGTTTGGACTTTCAGCCCCAGTCTTGGGTGTCTCAAGGCAACAAAATAAGTTAACACACTAACCCCACTGACCCTGGGTTCTGCGTGTAAGTGCTCAGCCTATGGTACTTCGTGTATCAGTGGAGCAGGGCAGCGCATGCGGCCAGCCAGCTGCCATGGGCCTTGGCCTTTTTGCCACAGACATGATAAATAACATGTTCCCACCATGGGGAACGTTTCTGCAGATAGGATCATACTTTCAAGTTGCTAAAAAGGAAGGCTCTGAAGGTGAGTTCCCTGGGAAACACGGGAGGGTACACGGGCAAGGGCCTGGAACTCAAGGGGCCTGGTGTGGGCAGAGCGGCACCAATTGGTCCCTCACCATCTGGAAGCAGGAATGCTGGGGGTCCCGGGAATCCCACGGCCTGAGGCAAGGACAGCACAACAAGGCCTTCCCTGCTGGGGTAATGGGAGAGCCTTGGCCTCCAAGGTAGGGAAGGGGCCCTCAGACACATCTGTTGAGGATAAAATATTACCCTGCGCCATAGAGCACACAGGCCATAGATGGGTTCCGTGTCCCCAGCCCTCATCTCTGAGTGACACTTGCCCAGAAGGCCATAGGAGACCGCACCGGGCCTTAGAGATCCGGCAGAAGGACCGCGCAAGTGAGAGCGCGGCCCCTCAGGCTCCCTCCCCACCACAGCCAGTGAAGAGCAGTCACAGGGACAGAATGAAGCAAGGTCCGCTCTCCTAACCCTGAGACGTGGGCACAACCCACCCAGCAGCGGCAAAGGCTCTCCCAGAGAAGCTTGGTAAGAGTGGGGACCAGGGGGAAGAGATGTGGGTGAGGAGCAGGCAGTGGTGACACAAACGGGACAAGGATGGGGGACAGACACAGGTGGCAGCGAGGCAGCCCCGTGGTGTGAAACGACCAGACACAGCGACAAATCCAAATCTGGTGCCCACACAGACCCCGGCACCCGCATTTCCAAGTCACCCCCTCTTCCTATGGTTTCCCGGCATTTTGTTTTCCTATAGCCCAGGAGGCTGACTGTGGTTAACAGTCTGTACCCTACCCTATCTGATACACCACAGGACGGTTTGGCGTTTCCTATTTACTGTCTTTACCAGTGAGTCTCCCGAGCTGCAGACAAGAGTATGGGCATCCGATCGGAATGCATCACTTAAAACCCAGCGTGGTCCTTTCCCTAGGACACACAGCAATGTATATACCTCTGCAAGGAGGAGCAGGGCCTTGTGAGACCTTCTCCCACAACTGAGATTTGAATGGGCTCAGCACTCAAAAAAAGACAAAAAGACCAGGTGAGAGGCACATCAGTGGCCCTGATTTAATCAGTGCAGAGGCTTTAGCAAATGGAGAAACGTCACACTGTACCCCAGAAATAAAAGACCCATCCTCATCAGCTGTCAGTTAAACAGGAAATACTCCCAGCACTCCCACCCCAGGCAGGGCTTCTCCTCGCTTCCTGGCTGCTAGGGACGCTGCCTCACTGACACAGGCCTCAGTCTTCATTCCTCTCTGCCCCCCTCGTCCCCTCCGGGAGCTCACAGAACTATTCCTGTCTGTCAGGCTCTAACCATGACAGCCCGGGAAAGGCTGAGACGCCATGCGCCCCTTCCCGGTGAGGAAGTCCTGCTGTGTACCTAGCATCTGGGCTCCGTCTGTCCTGCATGGAAGGCCGAGGGTCAGAGGGTCAGTCTCAGACCCTGGATCTACATACCAGGTAGATGTCACTGGGGCGTGGGGAGGACAAAGCCCAGCTGTGCCCCTAAGGAAGGGGCCAGTGGACCCCACAGCCCCTATGTGACCTCTCAGCAGTCACCTCTGAATCTCATCAATGCCCATTGGACAAACAGGGAGACTGAGGCCCTGAGCCTGCTGAAGGCCTGGAGCTAAGAGCCATGCTTCACGGTCATCTAGAGCACCCTGAGACAGATTTGGGGGGGTCACGAAGAGAAGAGTGGGGTAGAGCTCACATCTTAGGAACAATTCTAAGAGGGAAAAGGAGAAGAGTGGGGGAGGGAAGAAGTGTTGAGGGCTAAGGGACCAGCCACAGTTTGAATGTCTCCCTCTAGATGCACATCAAAATTTACTCCCTACCCCGAGGGATTATAAGGAGCACTTTCCTGGGGTGATTTGTCCTGAGGACTCTGAGAGCCCCTCTCAGAGGCTGCTGTTTGACCTCAGCTCCTGTCTCACACTGTTAGATCAGAAAAGGATGGAGGCGGCACCCTAAACACACTGAACACCCAGGGATGAGCGAGTGCACAGAGGGTAGATCAGAAGCTGAAAGGGCGGAGCTGGAAGTCCTACTGAGAGCTCTCAGGGGTCTGGGGACAAGGATGAGTACGTAAAGAAACGCGTCCTATCCTGCCCCTCCCACTAAAGCACACAGCAGCTCAGCCATGTGGGTGTGGCTGTGCCCACTGAGGACAGCAGCTGTGGCCAGCCTGGGGAAACGGGACGCTGTGGGGAGGAAGCAGTGCGGTGGAGGGTAGGGGTGCACACTCCATGTTCCCCTTGGGGACCTCCGGGCCGTTCCATCCAGCTCACTCACCTGCAGTAACCCCAGCGCTGGCAGCTGGCAGCGGCTCTCAAGCTCAGAGATGAGGGCTGCCAGCTGTGTGCTCTGCTGGCCGAGCCGCGCGGCCCCTTCGCGCAGGCGTGGCAGCACCTCCAGCTCCTCTTCCTCCAGCTTCTGCAGCAGCTGCTGCTCCTCCTCTGCCAACAGGCGGCGCAGCCTTTCGAACTCGCCCAGCACATTCTGCCGCTGGCTCTCCACCATCTTCTGCAGGGCACAAGAGGGACAGCTGAGGGAGAAACCTCAGGCTAGACCAAGGACTGACCACTTGGAATGCTCACACCCCAAAGCCACCACACCACTCTAGGCTGATCACAGAATATACCACCAGAAGCTGCCTAGAGCCCGACATCTGACAGCACATCCGATCTGTCACCTGGAGCTGCCCAGACAGCACATGGGACCATTTACAACCCAAACCCACCACCCCCCAGAGCCCTCCGATCTCCACCCTACCGCCCTTGGCTACCTAGACTCAAGATCCATTCCTGGGGCCAGTTACACTCAGCATCTGTCACACAGGTCCAGCCAGACAAAGATGCCACCCCAGAGCTACACAGACTAAATCTACCCCAATGCCAAATGCCTCCCTGACTCCTAAATCTACTACTGAGACCCCCCTGTATCTGACGTCCATCCAAATCCCCCCTTGGGAAGCCTCATGTCTGCTCCCTCTGTAACCCTGAACTCAAGCACACCAGGACCCCAGGACAGGGACTGAGTGCAGGACAGAATCCAACTTAGCTATCCTTATTACAGGCACATGCATACATTTGGGCTGGCGGGTCTCAGTGAGGCTAGCCTGGCCACCGGCTACTGACTAGATGCTCCCTCCTTCACCCCGACCCAGCACCTGCCTGCCACAAGGCACAGGTCTCCTCAGCCCGGGCTTGGAACAGCATCGCATCCTCCATTTGTTTCCGCAGGTGCTCCAGTGACTTCTCCAGCCTCCCCTGGTGGGACGGAGACCAGGCGGTGCCATGAGAATCCCAAGAGGCATCAGGCCCTATAGGCGGGGCCCAGACAGAAGTCGCCTTTCCCCTCCTGATCTATCCCAACCTCTTCTTGGACTAAATGAAATCTGTCCAGACAACGGCAGGCACAAAGCCCTCCAGTTGGCAGGTATCTCCTGAATTAGCAGTTTCCCCTCTGGCGCGCTTCCTCTTTCCCGAATTCACCGAATATCACAGTTGAGGTTTCTCTTTACTTTTAGTTTTCAGCCCCATGGCCCTGAGCTAGCCCTGCTCACCACTGCAGACTGCTTGTTCTGTGCTCAGTGGGCGTGTCCAGGCTCTCTCAACAGGACACACCTATCAAGCTGGCAGTAAAGACCCAGCTTTTCTCCCTTCAAGACACTGTCTCGTCCTCTTCTTTTCATCTGTGGTCACAGGGCTCACAGCATGTCAGAGGCTAAGGCTTGAGTGTGTCCCCCAAAATTCCACCATGGGCTAGACGTTTGGAAGGTGACTGGGACATGAGAGTAAGGCCCTCTGGATAGGAGTAGAGAGTTCCTGCTCCTTCTTCTGGAAATATGAAAACACACCCAGGAGGGGGCCACCTGCAAGCCAGGAAACAGCCCTTGTTAGATATGCCCTGACCTTGGACAGCATCCAGGCACAGGGCCCTGGATGACAGGCCCAGGCCCTGTGAGACAGAAGTGGGGAAAGCACCATGGGAGTTCAGACTAGATATGGCTTCCCACAGTCCCTTCCCCAGTCCCTCAGGGTCTAGCTCTATTGTCCTAGGTCTGGCCTGGTCCAGTTTTCTTTTCCACTCTCTTGCAGATTTGTGTATCACAGAAGAGTAAGCATCCTTACATGTGCTTGTCTCCTCTAGGATCTTTTTATCGATCCAATCCTCATCAATTCCAGGCCGGGACAAGGTGCTGGGGGGACCCTGAAGTCAGCTAAGGAAGGAGGGACTAAACTTAGCTGCCGGCTGGGCTCAGCCTGAAGTCACAGGCCTAGCTCAGGGGCTGCCTTGCTGTTGGAGACACCCCACATTAAGCTCGAGATGCCCGGGACTCCTGATGACAAGGAAGAAAAACCTGTCGGGGAGACAGTGTTTCAGAGCACAAGGCAATGGCGTCTTGTGGGCCCAGGATGAGGCCTGCTTCTTTGGCGCAAGTAACTCGTGATGTCATTTCTACAATTATTCTTAGTACTTATTATTTTCTTTATCTATTTACTATCTATCTCTCCCTTTCTCCCTCTCCCTCTCCCTCTCCCCCCCCTCTCTCTCTCTCTCTCTCTCTCTCTCTCTCTCGATTAAACTGATATTTAGTGACCTGCCAAGATCTAGTAGGAGCCTGCTTGATACCCAGAAATTAGATGTGACCTACAGTAGTGAAGTGCAGGCTGCTCGTGAATTCGCGAGCAGTGTGTGTTGCAGTCAGTCACTCTAGGTGGAAATGACAGTAGCCCAGAGCTGCAGGCAGAGAAGAGAGATTCTACTGCTTTCCCCCAGTCTTAGTCCCAATTTCATATAATAAAAATAGCATATTTCTGTTATAAAAACGAGGATCAAATAATATGCGGATATTTCCCAGAGAGTTAGCAATGGGGTCCTTGGGTTCAGGGATGGTGGTGGCAGCCCCTAGGAATTCCCTATACAGGCTGGGTGGCAAGGATGATTTTGTAGACAGACAGATGGGGTCCAAAAATTATAAAGACTGCAGGGTCAGCAGTAGGATCTCGTTTGTGCCCTTTATGAAACTGTATTGTCTCACATATGTCTGAAAGATATTGATTTTGTAACCGCAGTAGTGTTGCCCCCGACCTCACCGGAGACTGGTGGTCGGGACATATAAATATTGTGCTTGCTGTAAAATGTTTATGTCTGACATTGTATAGTTCCCTTTTATTTGTTCTAAATTTGTATTGCTCTGTGTCACAAGAAAATGTTGTCACAGGAAAATAAAGAAGCATTTACCCACCCTGTATGAATTTAGTAACCCAATTTCCTTGTAGGACGTCAATGAAAGACTGGGGCTGAGTCCAGTCTAGGTGAGCGGCCTGACTCCTGAGTTCTAGGGCTCACAAAAAACACAGCCTGTCAGTATTTTATCTCAACTGTGTGTTTTCTTATTCGCTACCAGGTATGCCTAGGCCTTGACAACCCTCGACTCTTGCTGGGGCTGGACCCCCGCACCTTACTCTTGAAAACCCAGGCGTATCCCATCACTCTGCCCCCATTATCGCCTACCCCTCCAGTCTACGCTCCAAGCTCTGCCTGAGTCTTCCCTGCGTTTCCTCCTGGAATCCAGGACCTCGTGCATGCTGAGAAGTGCCTTACCACTGAGTCACAGCTAGCCCTCTTTTTTAGTTTGCAACAGGGTCTTACACTGGCTTTGAGTTTATAGTAGGCCCTGAACTTTGACTTTCCTGCCTCAGCGTCTATAGTAGCTGGGATGACAGATATAAGCAACCACTCCCAGCCATTTCTCATTTAAAAAAAAAAAAAAAAAATCTTTATTATTTTATTCATGAATGTCAGCAAATGGAATGTGCACTTAAGTGGCCTGTAGAGGCCAGACTGGTCGGATCCCCTTAGAGCCGGAGTTATAGGCAGCTGAGCTCCGTCAGGAGCAGTATTTTTAAATAGCTGTGAAGCAGCAGCAGCAGCAGCAGCAGCAGCAGCAGCAGCAGCAGCAGCATGTGTACACTTCAGCAAAGGCCTCAAGTTCTGGCTGCATGCAACCCTACCGTTGGTTAGGTATCCATGCAGACTTCCTACCCTGGGTGTGGTGAGAGTGTAGTGAAGCCCAGGAGGCCCTGGGCCAGGCCTGGGCTCTCCCCTCCGCTCCCAGTTCCTGCCTGTGTGAACCCTCCTCCCATCTCTCCAGTTCTACTGGAGAACTGGTGGTTCCCCCCTCTCGACACTACTCACTCACGGCCCTAGAGCCAAAGAGTGGACTTGGCACCAGAACCATGTAGGCCAACATTCCAAAGACCCTGCATTCCGAGCGCTAGTGAGCGGGGGAATGGCTCGCTGTAGACCCACTGGTCGCAGGTAAAAGCTATCTATGATTTCCTGGTGTCCCCAGAAAGCAGGCTGTGTCCCCACACCCAAACCTGCTCCTGTGCTGTGAGGATGTGGAGGAGAGGCTTCTGAACAGCCACAGACACCTAAGCGTGCAGAAGACAGAGTGTCAATCCTGCAGGAGGGAGACACCCTCTCCGCCATCAGCCTCCTAGTTCCTAGTCAGGTTCACAAGGTCTCTTTCTGGTAACTCCACACCTTTTGAGATAAAAGGCCCAGGGTAACTGCTTCTCTGGGTTTTTCCTGCTCTTTTCTCGTGTGAAGCCCTATGCAAGAGAAATTTAAAGTGTTACTTAAGCTATAACTTTTCCTGCTGATCTGTCCTATAGGTTTGTTAAGTTCAGACAGTGAACCTACCAGGGCAAAGGTTTTGTTCTTTGGCAATAGCGAAGCTTTAGTATTGTCCCTTCAGGGCTTATCATGTCATTTGTGGAGAGACGTGGGTCCCTTTCAGCACCATCAAGGGGCTTGTGGTGGCAGGAAGGTAAACTGCTACACCAATCGGTAAACCGGGTATGGACCAAACAAGATGAAAATTACAAGGAAGATCTCTGTTTATAAATTCCAAACCTTTGTGCTAAAATCCAAAGCAAAGAAGACTTGGTGCCTGGTTTATTCTGGTTACCCGAGTTCATGCTGTGATGTATACTGGCCCAGTATCAACTGACACAGGCCAAACTGTTGATCTGACAGTGGGACCCTTCGCAAGTTCTCCTAGCTGATGCAGGACTGACTACCAACACCCGGTTTTTCTCAGAATGCACGTGCATCTCATCCCGGAATAAGACAGGCTACTTCCCGACCCCTTCACAGGATCAAGATAACTGTAACTCACTCTCCTTCAACTCAGGGCAGGGCAGTAACGGGACATCCCTTCGCACCGGGCATGGGCCGGATGCACCCGATAGAACGTACCTTGAGGTCGTCGGCCGCCTCCTGCAGCGGTCGCACCCGGTGAGCCCAGTGCTCCGAGCGCTCGCAGGTGGGGCACAGGAGGCTGAGGTCGTCGCCGCAGAACGTGGTCAGCGGCTCGCGGTGCTCCGCACAGACGCCCTGCGGGACCGGCGAAGGCGGGTGCAGGCGCCGTGCCATTTCTGCCATTTTGGCGAGCGGGCGGTTGGGCCGTAGGTTTCTCTGCGCCGACAGCTCGCGGCACTCGGGGCACGCGTAGGGACCCTCGGGCTGGCCCCAGCAACGCCGGATGCACTCACGGCAGAAGTTGTGGCCGCAGTCGGTCATCACCGGGTCGGTGAAGTAATCAAGGCAGATGGCGCAGGTGGCCTCCTCCTGGAGGTTGGTGGACAGGTCTGGGGCGGCCATGGTTCTGGCGTCTGCGCCTGGATCAGGCTCTTCGTGGTGCAGGGGGAGCAGGCTATGCCGCGGCGAAAACGCAGCGGGCGCGAGCCGGGAGCAGGTAGCAGAACTCTCAGCCTCCTGGGTAGTGGGTACTTCCGGCACTTGGCACGCAGACTTCCGCCGGAAGAGGAACCGCGGCGGAAGAAGGAAACTGGTTTTTTACTTTATATTTTAGAACCCGCTTTTGTCTTGGATTGGCCACTGTTTATCCCAAGGCTCGGGGGTGGGATCGAAATATAGTGCAAGAGATCGCATTTTCATGGTGACATGTTTCCGCAGGTGGCGTCCCCCCTCCCCAGACCCGGGTGTTGCAAACTTTGGCTGTGGGTTCTTGTGCACTGAGTAAAAACATTCTCCGGGTCAATAAAATGGCCAATGAGCTTAGGCTGGAAATCAGACGTGGGATATCTGGAGAAGAGAGGGGACGGGGTGGATGCTGGGAATCAATACGGGCGGAAGTTTGGCCTCAGAACGCAGATGAAGATAGCAGCAAAAACCAGGTAACCAGCTACAAGTGGCAGACAGAACTTAGACTAGAATAACGGGATGATTAACGAATGATGCACTAGTGAGAGAACTAGTCAAAGATGATGGTGATGACCGACTGCGGCCACAACTTCTGCCGCAAGTGCACCCGACTTGCTGGGGCCAGCAACTTAGAGAAGTTCTGGACAGCGAGAGCTGGACTAGAAAGCCAGGCACGGCTACTTTAAGATTTCCCGTAGCGGCAGTCGGTAAGCAACCGTGGGTAGCGAGCCGGAACGCACCCCAGCCTGCATCGGCAGTGGCCCGGGCGGTCTTGCACTCCCGCGGCTGCAGAGAGGCAGGCAGCGGCATGCTGCGAGCCTCTGGCGTGTCCCGCCGGTGAGCAGCTTCTCAGAGCTGCACGAACTAAGCGCAGTTTGCGACCCAGAGCTCGGGCAAGTAGGCCTGGCTTCCAGCCGGTGGCTGCAGCTAAAGCCCTAAAGGCCTTGACAAGCAGCAGATCGAGACGGCCTGGCCAAGGGCCGGCAGAAGGTGGAACCAATGGGGCAGCCTCCTGAACTGAGCTGGGGGTGAAGTTAGCCGTCATCGACACTTACTGGTCTATGGAGCCTGTAGATGCACTAAGGGGCAAAAGGAACATTTTCCCACAGCTGATGTAGGACTAAAAAGTTTCTGAACTGGTAATGTATTCAGTTTGGAGAAAAAAAAAGAGGAAAGAAACTAAATATAAAACATTGTAGATAATTATCGTTTAAAATTGGTAAATCAAAGACCTTAAGGAGAGATTAAAGGAAAAAATATTTTCTATGTTAAAAATGGAAAGAAACTCAGTGGCACAGGGCATCTAGGTTCCGTATAGTTTTGCTATACATACCAGAATAGAAATAACTTTTTCAGTAACGATTACAATTTTATATGTCCTTTTAAAGAGACATTTTAAAAAAAGCAGACTTATATAAGGAGAGGACTGGAAGATGGAATGGGAGGATACAGGCCTTAGAAGAAAAATTAGAAAAATAAAAATGAGGAAAATTCTAAAGTAGAAGAGATGAAAAATGGAGACAGGCGATAAAAGAGAAACTGGAAATATTTATAAATAAAAATGAAAACACTAAGATAGTAGAGCCACAAGGGGAAAACATGTAAAAAAATGGAGATGGGCCTTAGAAGAAAAATTAGAAGCACTTATAATTAGAATTGAGAAAGATAGTAAGATTAGACCGTAGGAAGGCCAGAACATACAGTACCACCTTGTAATGAAACTGAAAAGGGCAGTCTCTATCTGTTAAAATGATTTACCCAGACTTGATAAAGGAATTGGGAGGAGATGGAAGAAACCCACAGAGTTATCAAGAGTTTGAGTGGAAACTTACAGAAGCACGGGATTTTAGAAAAGTTAAGGAAGCAGTAATGAGCGATGGCTTACACTCTCCATATGTAATTACTGGGCCACACAAAAATCATATAACCCCAAACGACTGGAGAGATGTGAAGCTAGCCGTTTGAGAGCCTGGACCTCAGTTACAATGGCTGGTGTGGTAGAAAGATGAGGCTTCAGTCTCGGAGCAATGAAGTAGGAGGCGTCCCAGGGTCTGGGATCAGTTACTGAGTGAAGGTCTGTTCTGAATTGAAAGTACAGATTACCCTGAGGATGCCTTCCTAGAACAACAATGCCTTACAATAGCCTGAACCACTGGGTAGAGTTCAGTCATTTACAAAGATAACCCAGGGTTCCAAACAACCTTTCAATGGCTTTTTACAAAGATTAACTATAGCTCTAAATAGAGCAATATCAGATCTACCTGCCCTGCCAGAGAAGTTTTAGTTGAATCTTTATGTTTTAATTTTAATGCTAATGCTGAATGCAAAAAGGCTACCAGACGCTTAAGGGCCAGATCTGTATGCTTTATAAGTGGGTGTGGTTATAGAGTTTAATACAATTCAGTTATGGTGGGGCAAAACCGCACGGAAAAAAAAGCCCGTGGCCACAGCTGTGAATGAGCACGACGTTCCCTAAGGGTCTGGAGACAAAGAGGTCCTACGGATAAATTCTTCTATAATAATTCAGGGAAGAAGTGTGCTGTGAAATGTAGGTGTGAAAGGAATGGATATAAGTCTCATGAATGTAGATCATCCAAAGGTAGTCAGGGCAATTCCCTAATGTCAGAAAACTAAGAGGCTTTGCTCCGGGCTCAACAAAACCCAACGGGCATTCATTCCCTGCCCACCAAGCAGAGAGTATTCCGAAAAAACACCTGAGCCTGGCAGGACAAGCAACTGCTCAAAACGCAAGTAAACTGTTTAATAGAGATGGAGCCGCTCTTACGGATAAAACAAGAGATTCTAAAGATACCAAAAATCAGATATTGTGACGAACCAGTATAAATGACAAGAGACTGAAGTTAAAATTACCATTGGATAGACTCGAGCTCAAGGGATTAATGGACGCAAAAGCAGGCGTCACTCTAATAGAAAAAAGAAATTCTTTAAAGGTTTTAAGAAAATTCAAAATGTCAGATGTTTTAATTATGGTAAATATGGTCAAAAGGGATTGATTACAGGCAGTGTTCCTAAGAACAATGTTTTTCTAAAGATCATCAAAAAAGAAGACCCAGCCTTCTGAAATACACAAAAATAAAAAATGTGGCAAAGACTGACAGGACTGTAGATCAGCAGAGACAGACAGGGTGAGTCTGTGTTGGAGACACGCAGGGCCTGTCAGTCATTCCATCCCTTCATATGGCGTGGATGAGAGTTCATGTTACAGCATGGTCAGATAATCCAAACCAACGGATAAAGACTGATATCTTCCGTCTACTCAAAGAATCATCTCTCACTGATTTGTGTGCACTGCACATTACATACTTACGCTAATGTGGAAGTATATAATACCTTTGAAAGTTTATATGCTCACAGAGAAAAACCACCAGAAAAGCAGCCCTGACAAGGTTCACCTTGAGGATGCTGAGATGCTGAGGTGTAGTGAGAGGACTGAGACAGGCTTCAAACTGGCAGTTCAGGAGACTAGGCCTAGATCTGTTTCCCAGAACTGGGCAAGTCAGTTACCTAAACAACTCCAAGCCTCGGGCAGCCAATCAGAATCAGTAGCTGCCCCACCACCTGGCCTGAGGTAAGGGAAATGGTCAGTAACACTTTCCAGGCTTCCCCAGCAACAGCACCCCCCAACCTTCAGCAGTGGTTCTGGAATGTCCCTAGATATAGAGCCAGAGAATTAAGATAAGGTCACCTACCCCTCCCTGGAATTCCCCCTAATGTACTTTATTACATTACATTGTGAGCTCACTTGGTTGTCTCCATCTTGGTAAATAGTAGACTCCAGCATGCTGGACTTCTGCAGAATAAAACACTTTGCTTTTGCATCTCTTTGAATCTGGGGTGTCATTCTTTGGTGAATCATGGACCCTTGCTGTATTGATTCCAGCATCTTGCCTGATCCTACCTCATACCGACTGAATGATGTTTCCTTGACATTCTGCCTCCAGGATAGCTTCAAAGAAAGCTGCTTAGCCCCAGCTGGTCAGCATCACAGTCAGTCAGGACTTCAGTCAAGCCCTGAACTTTCTCAGCACAGAGAGACAGGACAGCAACTGCGATGGATGGCTAGCTTTCTTAGGATCTGACCATTTTTCCAGTTTTCTTGGCCCCCCCCCAAAGGAAACAATGCCCCAAAAGAAGGCGATTTTAAGAGTGATGCCCCATTCCCAAAAGGGGTGGTGGGCGATTGTTTTGGTAGTTGGTTGAGTTATGGGTGTTTATCATTTAAGTGGTTACAAGTCATAAAGGTCTTGGATCTGGGAGGAAACAGTAATGGTTAGACTCAGATTTCTCTTTTTTCTTCCTCTCCTATCTAGTGTTAAGGGGGAAAGGGGGGTGGGGGGATACAGGAGTAATAGGAAAATGATAGAGTATTAAATCTACTTTTAGACCAGAAAGTATTAACAAGCCAAAAATCTTATGTTGGTATATATCTTTGTATTTTGATGCAAAATTGAGGTTATATTTTGCAAAAACATACTATGTTTTCAACTCTTATTTGCTGTACTGTACCTAGGTGATTATTAAAAATGCAACATTAAGTTCCTGTTCTTTTAAAATTATTACAAACTGCTTAGGATAATTAATACAAGTTAATAGTCAAACAAATGTATGGTCTTATAGGTGCTAGTTTAGTTATTTTCAAAGTAAGTTTTGTTTAGTCTATGGTAGATGTTTTCAAGGTTGATCAGAGAGTGAATACCTAGAAACAGATAATTCAGTTATAGATGGTTTTCAGAAACCTCAGAGATCTACAGAATATGACATTTAAAGATGTTTTATTATTAAAAGGCTTCCTGGCAGTGAGATAGGTCTGCTCCTGACAGAACCCGTTCTTCTACTTCAAAGAAAGATGAGCATCAAAGGACCTCCCTATGGAGTTTGCTTCAAATGTGGCAAACTGCCACTGGGCAAGAAACCGTCTGTGCTTCAGCTGCTGACAGAATGCTGTCCAAAATGCACAGACTGGGACGCAGGGAACTCAACTGCCGAGCTTTGCAAGAACAAGGTAGCCAAGTCCTTCCTAATTCGGGCTGCGCAAAAAGGTCTGTCAGGGATACTGGGCCAGAGGGCTGAAGACCGTACAGGAACTGGGGGACGGTCAAGGCAGCTAGCCTGTCGTTTCTATAGTTTTGGAAGCCGCTTGCCTGCACTTCGTACACATTTTCAGGTGATATATATTCCTTCTCAGGTCTCTGGAGTTGAGGACTAGATAGTCATAGTCTCACGGTTAAGCCTAAATTGTCTAGGATTTTAAGTTGGTAATGCAAGTTATAGTAGAAGTTGACTTAGGTACAGAACTCTGAACTCAGCAGCATAGGGTAGATAACAGGTTACTTTCTCCAAGGTTGCCAAAACACATGGACAGAACATTATAATTGTTATTGTATATAGTTTATTTTGTAAGAAAAGGAGCCTTTTATTGGACTAAAAGGGGAAATGTAGAGAGACTCTCTTGTTCACTGTCAAAGCATTCACCTGTCAATAAAAGGCTGGTTGGCCAATGAGCTGAGGCAGGAAATTAGACGGGACATCTGACAGAGCAGGAGGAGGGGGATGCTGGGATAGAGACAGGTTCGAGAGTGACCCCTGAACCCTGATGTGTACAGCAGCAAAACCCGAGGACCAGGTCATCAGCCATGTGGCAGAACTTAGAATAACGGAAAGATTAACTTAGGAGCTAGTTAAGGAACAGCCAAGCCTTATGGCCTAGGTATCTGTAAATACATATGAGTCTCAGAGTTATCCTGAGAGCAGGGTCCGTGAGAAAAGACACAGCATGCTAAGAAGGGGGCAGAGTCCTACTGATGGACTTCAAGGACATGGAAACCTGAGAGTGGTGGCCAAGGGGGTTGGTGGTTTCCCTTTGCACTTTCACCGTGTCCGCAGCCCGCAGCACCCCTGGGCGGTTGGCGCTCAGAGCCTCCAGCGCCACCCTCACGTCTGTGGCAGGCCGGCCCCGCCGTCACACCACTGTGGCCCAGAAGGGTCACAGCGGACACAGTGCTGTGCCAGTTCACAGCCTCGCCTGAGGCCTGGGGTAACTTGTAACAGGAATGGGAAGTGAGGGTTTCTGGGGGGAGGGTGTCAGGAAAGGGTATGTGAAAGAAGGGGAGAGGCGCCCGCAAGGGGAGAGGGCTGGAGTGGGAGGGTGGGGTGGGTGGGGCCCCACCTTCCCTGTCAAGGACCAGTGGCCAGGGAAGGGCGCCAGGAAGCAAGATATTAACAAGCTTGGGGGAGGGGGGGCTAGCCAAGCAGAAGAGCAGCTCGCCTGGTGAGCGGGTCTATATTTAGAAACGAGTCCTCCCGGGATAAGCAGGGCTCTTTCCAAAGTGCCCCCATTCGGCATCTTATCTGTAGTCGTTCTCACTTGAGCATTTTAATCTTGATTGTATTTCAGTTAGTTGCCCTGCCAGCACAGGTATTAACTCTTAGCGCCCCAGAGAAGCGTGGGTAGGTGGCCACGGTGGTGAAACAGCACCCTGCCTTCTGGGGAACCATGGCACACTCAGCGTCTGTGCCCGACCCCAAGCCTCTATCTAGCCTTTCACCCACATGGTCACTGTGGAGATGACCATTTGGCCCGACTTTGGAGCCCCCAAACAGAAGAATGGTAGTAGCGGCCCAGGGAAGGCAGCCTGGGAAAAGCTGTGCAAATGGGACCCATCGTTCACGCTGTAGAAGGACACCTCCCCGGCCTGGAAGTCCAGGAAGACACCCATGTGGCTGGGAGGCTCCGTGAGGGTGACTGGAGTGGAATTGGGTAACAGGGACAGATGTTTCTTCCCCTTGGACAGCTGCACTACCCAGAAGCCGTTTTCTGGGGACTTGAGCACCCTGTCCTTCCGGCTCACGTTGTCTCTGCACACCCCCAAGGCCCAGAGTGCGTCCCCGGTGAGATTCATGCCCACTTCCCAGTAGTGCCTTCCAGAGGAAAAGCTCTTCTGCCCCACTGCGCAGGGGTAGGCCACGAACCGGTCCTTGCTGTAGGGGGCGCTGCCCTCTGGCGGCGGGCTCAAGTAGCGCCTCTGGCGACTCTCGTACAGGAGGAGATAGGGGTATGCTGAGCTGGGGTCCGGCACCACATCCTCTGCAGAGGGTCCATGTGGACAGAGAAAAGTAGGGGTCATCCAAGGGAGATGGGCCGGAACCCTCAAGCTGGCGGGGTGGGGCACGGTGGCCAAACGGCTCTTTTCCAGATCCACCGAAAAGCCTCCCCTCTACCAGTCCCAGCGGGTTGGGGTTACCTCGGGGTTCTACACTAAAAATCCCTGTGGGTATTGGTGATTCACCAAGACTAAATGGGACAAACTTAATTCAGCAGTCAGACTTGGAAAGACGGTAAGTACAGTTTAAGACACTAATTTCTAGTTAGTAGCTCTAGTTGGTGGCATCTAGGTAAGGCAGAGCAGGGACCAGAGAGCTGGGGTCCTGGGAGACCTGGGCCTCCGCTTACCTTGGAAGCTTTTGAGCACCTCTATCTGCCCTGGGACTCTGCACACGGTCTTGATGGCCGCGGGGAGGAGCACCTCCGGGTACTGCATGCTGAGGCTGTCCTTCCTCCAGGGGACACAGACTCATGTCCCCTCTGGCTCTCCACGTGCTCTGTCCTCACCCACCTCCACCACCACCTCCACTGGGGGTACAGTACCTGGTCAAGGTGTCCTTCACATCCTGCAAGCCACAGGGAGGAGAGTTCAGAGCGGGCCCTGCTCGCTGGTGTCAAAGCTCCCTCTGCTGCCCGCCACTTTGGGACATACCCTCAGCTGGACGGTCCCTTCCCAGACACCAAGTTCGTACTCTCCCCCAGTCTCCCCTTCACTCCCACTTGGCAGACCCTGAGCATTTCCTCAGTCCATGGTCGCAAGCCTGAGGTCTGGTCAGCGGAGAGGAGGCCAAGTCCTGGGAAGCCTGCTCAGCGCTGACACTCGTGGAGACAGACAGAGGGCCCCGCTAAGCAAGCACCCTACCACCGAGCCACACTGCCCTCCCTGCTCTTTCCCCACGCCTCGTCCCTGGAAGCAAATAAACCCTGAACCACAAGTCCTTGTGAGTGTGTGTATGTGTGTGTGTCAGTGTGTATATGTGTGTGTATGTGTGAGTATGTGTGTATGTATGTATATGTATGTGTGTATGTGTGAGTGTGTGTATGTGCATGTATGTGTGTGTATGTGTATGTGTGTATGTATGTATATGTGTATGTGTGCATACGTGTATGTGTGTATGTGTATGTGTGTAGGTGTGTATGTGAGTGTAGGTGTGTGTATTTGTGTGTGAGTGTGTGTATGTGTGTGTGAGTGTATGTGTGTGTGTGAGTGTGTGTATGTGTGTGAGTGTGTGTATGTGTGAGTGTGTGTATGTATGTATGTATATGTATGTGTGTATGTGTGTATATGTGTGTGTATGTATTTGTATGTGTGTAGGTGTATGTGTGTGTGAGTGTATGTATGTGTGTTTGTGTGTGTGTGACTGTGTGTGTGTATGACTGTGTGTGTGACTGTGTGTGTGTGTGTGACTGTGTGTGTGACTGTGTGTGTGTGTGACTGTAGGTATGACTGTGTGTGTGTGTGACTGTGTGTGTGACTGTGTGTGTGACTGTGTGTATGTGACTGTGTGTGTGACTGTGTGTGTATGCGTGACTGTGTGTGTGCGTGACTGTGTGTGTGCGTGACTGTGTGTGACTGTGTGTGTGACTGTGTGTGTGTGTGTGTGATGATGCTGTTTATGAGTCTGGCACAGAGAATGCTAACAGAATAGAGCAGAGTCGTCTCTAACAGTGGGCCATGGTGAACTTGCGCTCACTAATCAGCTCAAGGCTGGCTGGTCATGCTTCTCTGAGGCGATGTAAATCGCCAGCTTCACTGCTCTCTGAGTGTTACTTGTGCAGACCCGCAGATCACCTCACAGTAGCGTTGATAGCCAAGACAGTGACAGGTCACTACACACAGCACAGATATATTAAACAAAGGGGCGATCCCCACCTGAGGTGGATTTTATCATAGTCCTCAGAATAGCATGCAGTTTAAAACTTAAGGACTGTTGACTTCTGAATTGTCCCCTTTGATATTTTCAGGTTGAGCATAAATGAAGCCATCTGGGGAGGTAAGCTGTGGATAGGGAGAGAGCAGTTTCCTCCCTGGGAACTCTGGCGGCCGCAGATCCAGTTAGGGAGCAGAGGACACGGGGGCAAAGAGAGGAGGACAGGAGGACAGTGGGCATGGTTTGAGGAGGGAGACGGGCTGGGGTCCCTGGAGACGTTCTAGAATCCAGAATCTACAGACTTCTCAAGCACCATTAACATCCTGGCCTAGAAAACCACAGGGTCCCGCCTGCCTTGTCTAGCTGTGTTAGGTTTCCATCAATATCAGGTTGGAATTTAATTCCTAGTGTCACAGTACTGAACAGTCAGTGGGAGGGCCCCGAAGAGGGGATTAGTCCACAGGTCCACCATGGTGCGGGGAGGGGAGAGGGTGTTGAAGTGCGCTCATTCACTCTGGCAGGTGCTGGTGGGCAGCGTGTCATGTGAGGCCTTCAGCAGAAGCAGCAAGCTCTTGCACTTCTAGAACTCTGGGCTAAACCTGCTTTTAAAGAATGTGTTTGTTGTCTCTTCCTCAGTGTGTGTGTATGTGTGTGTTTGTGTGTGTGTACTGTGGACAGTATGGGCCATTTGCTGTGAGGCTGGGATGGGAATGGGTCAGTGACCTTCAGGTATCAGCCCGTCCTCATCCCGTCAGGTTGCATTTGTTCTGTAAGCTCCTGGGCTGAGTGCACATCTTCAGGCTCCCCCCACCCTCATGGTGTATCCATGGGTTTGTGGCAACACGGAAAACCCCAAGGACACGAATGCCCGAGCGTCCTGTGGCCTCACCTGCAGCATCTGGAGGGGCTCCTGCTGGCTCCGCTCCTCCAGCTGCAGCAGGATCAGGTCCAGGGACCGGCTCTGGTGGTCCAGGAAGGTCTTGCTGTCCTGCAGCTTCCCTACGGTGTCCTCCTCCTCCTTCTTCAGGACCTGGAGGAGCCTCCGCTCTTCTTCCACCAGGAACAACACCACCTTCTGGAACTCCTCCAGGATGCGCTCTCTCCGCTCTTTCACTCTCTCCTGTGGAAAAGGAATGGGGACCCCAAACTGGCTATGAGATGGGCCAGAAAGGATGTATTTCCTTCAGAGTTGCCACACAGCAATTCTGGACACTCGGTGCCCTAGAACTCTGGGACAAAGCTGGGAACCAGGACTTTTGACAGAGATTTCCCACAACA
Organism: Apodemus agrarius; assembly: GCA_964023405.1. Lineage (NCBI taxonomy): Eukaryota > Metazoa > Chordata > Mammalia > Rodentia > Muridae > Apodemus > Apodemus agrarius. The sequence goes on along the minus strand of OZ030015.1, from coordinate 43,941,885 downwards.
TCCCTGTTACATGCTAACAAGTTTGGGTAATGGCACCTATACATTCAAATGTCCATGTGTCCTGGAGTCAGTGGCTTCAGAACATGTGATCTCAAAGAAAGACACAGGCATGATTAATGAAAAGGACAGGGGGCTCCTAATGACCAGGCTAAGGATGACATTGGAGCAACCCATGTCCCTAAAGCTGTTGATCAAAATTAGTAAGAAATCAGTTTCAGAGACAACAAACTTCCCAAACTGGCCCCCCTCCCTGCTTTCCCCTCTCTTCCCCCTCTCTCTTTTCCTCCCTCTCTCCCTTCTTCCTTCCCTCCCTCCCGTGTGTGTGTGTGTGTGTGTGTGTGTGTGTGTGTGAGAGAGAGAGAGAGAGAGAGAGAGAGAGAGAGAGAGAGAGAGAGAGATGTAGTTCTTTGTCTTCCTTTTCTTCTTAGATGGGCTTTCTTATATAGCTCTGGGTAGGTTGGAACTGGTTATGTAGCCCAGGCTGACCTTGAACTAACACAGATCTTGCCTTTGCCTCTGTGTTCTGGGATCACCATTAAGCACTAACAAGGCACCCCTTGAGCCAAACAGACCATTTCTAGTAAACAGGGGGAAGTCAATCCTTGATCCTTGCCCAACAGTACCACAGGATGATCCATGGTAAACCAGCTAACCCGATCCCACTTTACAACATAACTTCGGAATGAAAGGACCAATCTGCAGCCTTTCTCAATCTCTAAAATCAAAGGTACAGCCCACATTTATTTGTGGAGGCATTGCCTGGACTCTAGGACAAAGAAATAGAGCTGTTTAAGGTCTGATACACAGGGTGGGCTGGAGAGATGGCTTAGCAGTTAAGGGCAGTGCCTACTCTTCCAGAGGACCAGGGTTTGGTTCCCAGCGCCTGTCTACGCCTCACATCCTTCCTAAACCATAGTTCCAGGTGATCTGATGCCCTCTTATGGCCTTACTGGGCATTGCATGCACATTGTTCATATATATACATGCAGGCAAATACCAATATACATAAAACGAAGATAATTTTTAAAAAGAGGTTTGAACTAGCCAGGTGCAGTAGCACCTGCCTGTAGACATAGCTATTGGAGAAGCTGAGGCAGGAGGATAACTTAAACCTATGTACTCAAGGCTAACCTGAATTTATGAACACCCATCTACAAAAAAAAAAATTAATGTGTTGTTATTTTGTTCTCTGACAAGCTTCAGGCGTTCTAGCAGGCTCTACCTGAGACTGTTATGTAGGCTCAATTTGCAGGCCAGGCACCAAACCTGCAGAGTATCGGAACCGGTTTCCTCCTTGAAGCCCTGAAAGGCACATCCTGTCATGGAGGAGGATTGGCGTGGGCACACAGGATGGAACAGCAGCCATCGTACCCACCTGCCACTCAGTTAAGTTCTGTTCCTCCTTGGCTTGCAGTGTCTCCGTCTTCATCATCTCCTCCCGTAGATATTTTATGTCCTCCTCCAACATGAGCTGGACACACAAACAGGCCTCCGGTCAGCAGATCCCATCTCTGCCCATGTCTGGACTGTGGTCTCTGAGGTTGACCTGACCCTAGAGATCCTCCTACGGATAGAATATTCTAGCTTCTCATTCCAGTGACTATGCCATGCTAAGGGCTGAGAGCTGGCGCCCTTGAGGTGACCTCTCTTGACCTGAGTTTTGGAGGTTAGCTCCTGGCAATGTGTTGGTAAACTGTCTGCGCTGCATGAACTCACTGAGAAGCTGGCTTTGGACTCAGCATCGCCCCCTCCACACCCCACATCTATTTTACACCCAGGCATGTTTGTTGAAAAGTGCCCTTGAAAGTCCCTGTCCTAAGAGTGGCTGGGTCCCCTGACTCTGACGTGACAGGCAGGAGTGAAAAAGGCAAAATAGCCCAAGAATAAAAATGTGTGTGCTTAGGAACAACTATAAAACAAGCCACTACCAGCAGAGGTTACAACTGTTTATCCTGTGATGTAAAAATGCATCCAGTGTTAAAGAGAAGCCAGAATTGCAGTCACAGGAACACATCCACGAGAGAGATCTCAGTTAACCAAGCCAAACCAAACCAAACCAAACCAAACCAAAAAACAAACAAACAAACAAACAAACAAACAAAAAAACAAAAACAACAACAAAACAAACCAAAACCAAACCAAAACAAACCAAAACAAAACCAAAAAAACCCCTCTGCAGCTGACTGCCTCAACTTCCCTAGTTAATTCTGCTGACCCCTACTTGTAAGACCCCTATTTGATGATGTTGCCCTTTTTCTCTTGATCAGGCTCCTCCCTCAATTGCTTCTGTGGGATGTTGTAAACTTATTTGATGACACTTTGCCATCTATCTACTGTTTGTATCCGCTACTCACTGTGTTCTTACTTTTGCCTGCCACTTATTAATAAGCAGGGCTATGATAGACCATCCTTGGGAGCATGTGGACGAGTCCCACACCTATTTTGTTCTGAAGGGAAAGGATTCTTCCTCCTGTTGTGGCTGTCTCTAGACAGTTTTCTTCCTCTGCACCCCCCCCACCTCCCCCTTGCTCTGTTAGCACCAGTGCTCTTATTATGAAGTGAAGGTCCGCCTGAGGCCAACTTGACTGAACTCCCTGGCCTATTAACCCCTGACCCAGCATTCACCTTATACTCCTTTGCAGCCTCATCGAGAGGCAACACCTTGTGCATCCGGTGCTCCTGGGCCTCCCTGCAGACCACACAGATGGGGATCTGGTCATCCTGGCAGAACAGCTTAAGGGGTTCTTGGTGTGCTTGGCACAGGTCTCGCTTCTGTAGCCCAGGGTGCTGGCGGGCCATCTCAGCCACCTTTGTCAGTAGGCGGTTGGGCCTCAGGTTCCTCTGAGGGGACATCTCCCTGCACTCGGGGCAGGGGAAGGAGCCCTTCTGCTTCTTCTTCCCTTTCTTGGCCTTTCCCTTCTCCCAGCTCATCTGGATGCACTCTCTGCAGAAGTTGTGGCCACAGGCAGTCATCACAGGATCAGTAAAGTAGTCGAGGCAGATGGAACATGTGGCCTCTTCTTGCAACCGTCTGGCAAGCTCCACAGCATCCATGGCTCCTGGGGAGAGACAGGGGGAGGCTTCCACTGCAGCCCCGTGGCGAGCAGGGACACAGAAGGGTGCCCGGGGCAACTCTCTTGCACCCCCACCTGTACAGCACAGCATGAGTGCCCCCCTGTTGGTCCTTCACAGATGGAGACAAAAGCTGGTGTTCAAATGCGGGGTACACAGACACTGACCAGACGCTAGCCAGACCTTGGAACCTCAGGTGCTAAGCTTGGATTTGGCGCCTGTGTTATCTTAACTCTGAGCTCCCTCCTGTGCTTTGGGGAACTCCCAGATGTTCTGCTGTGCCTGCTGTCAAGTCCTATGTCTGCCCTGGAGTCACATCTCCACCCCAAAAAGGCTGTGATAGTCAAGTGTCAGAATGATGTCTTTAACTCACCCCTGGTTAAACAAGAAACTCAGAATGAACTAGAGATCCTTTCCGTTAAGGTGCAATGCAGAAAAGATACAACAGAACACACAGATACAGGGGCTGTGTGTAGGCACATGGACACACCAACACAGGCACACACAAATGCAGGGCATACATATAGACATGCAGACACATGTACATATATAAGCTTGCACAGGGTAAATATGTTTGTAACTACACATGAACACATCCACACAGAAAACGTGTGCAAGCACACTTACACACCATAACAAGCACAGGCATGTGAACACGGGTGCACTCTGAAGGCGCACACAACACACGTGCACAGGAACACATACATGCAACCCTCAAGTCTGGGTCCTGCTAACCCAGGCGGTGGAGACCCTGAACTGCGCTCATCCTGCTTCCCAAGGTCCTTTTTGAGAGTTCGGGAATGAGGTTGGCTCTCAGTGTCTGTCCCCCCCACCCCCATTCTAGTTCTCTCTTCTGAATCCTGAGAGCCACGGCATCTCTGGATATTCCGGAGTGGCTGCCATGTTAATTTCATCTGAACTTCCTATGAGCAGGGCACAGGGCACTTTAGCTCCTCCCGGACTAACCGCAAGAGCCTCACCACTGCCCACCTAGTCGGAACCAGGGTCAAAAGGGTGAGGTTGCCTGGCTTCCCTAGGGCAGGGACAGAAATCAGGGCTCTTGGTTATCTAAGGTCTTTTGTCAATGAGGGCTCATCTAGGAGACCCATGTGGTCAGAGCTGTCCACGGTTTGAAGCCTATGGTTTGTTTGACTTTTGTCGAGAACAGGAGAAGGGGCCCCTAGAGTCTCCACGCAGAGGGCGAGGGAGCGAAGTCTCTGGACGGCGATTACTCACAAGGAAGGAGCCTTGCACTGCGCCAGGTGCCAGGGCCAAGTGCGCCACGTGGGGGAAAGGCTGGGTTTGTGCTACAGCACTGGGGAAGACCAGGAGCTGGAGCAGAGGGGCATTGTGGCGTCAACTCACGCAGGCAGGTTGCTTAGCTGAGACGCCGCGGGGGCGGGGCTGAGGCTGCTACACCGAAGGGAGGCGGGGCCTCGTTGGTTAGAGTTGGGCCAGAGAGAAGGGGGCGGTGACAGAAATAGGCTTCGCTAGAGAATTGTGGGACCAATAGATCAATAGGAAAAAAGAGACAGGGGTGGGGGGTTGCGGTGTGTGTGTGGGAGACTTGGTCACTCAGGTGGGGACTGCAGGGTAAGTGTGGTCGGGTTTGCGTGGAATGAGGCCAGGAAAGTGAAAAGGGGGCAATTTAAAAGTTAGGGACTGAAAGTTGGAGGTGGTGATCCATGCCTTATAATTCTAGCACTTGAGAGGCGGAGGCGGAGGCGGAGGCGGAGGCGGAGGCGGAGGCGGGCTCATTTCTGAGTTTGAGGTCAGAGGGAGTTCCAGGACAGCCAGGGCTACTCATAGAAACAGTCTTTAGACTCCCCGTCCCCACCCGTCCCCACCCGTCCCCACCCCACCCCATCCCACCCCCCTCCAGTCCCCCACCCCCACCCCGCACCCGCTAATACCCCTTCCCTGGACCTGGAGACTTAATGGGCTTCAAAACTTTTCAGTTGCATCCTTGTATTATATGCACACCCCAGGAGTAATTTATGTATTTAACATAGCCATTAACGAGTGGTTCCATTATGTAGGAGAGGTTAGGTTTTCTGTATTAACCTCCCAGCCATATTCAGGCTATGCTATTCCCCTCAGCCCTCCACTGTGTGGTTCAGTTAACCATCTGAGCAAGCTGGTCAGTCTCCATGTCTGTCATCTCCGAACACCACCCTCTTTGTATGGATCAGAAGTCATACTGTACTGGAGAATGAGAAATCAAGGCTAGTAACAGTCAAGTCCAGGGCAAAACATCCTCTTGATAAGAGAGGTTCCTATTGCTTGCCACTCAGGCTGAGTCAACACAACAGCTAGACTTTCCTACCCTACAGGAATCCTATAAGGTAGGATTCTCTGGATGTGTCCCCTGGAAATAGGTAAGTCAACATTTCCCTGACTTTTTTGCCGCCGCCAACAGATAGGCAAAAAGAGTTCACTGGGCTCCTGATGGAGATCAAGATCAGGAGAAAGGCCAATTTTTTAAAGCACAGGAATAAGCCTTTTTCAGTTCAGGTAAATCAGCGTCGAAATACAAGGCAATTAACAGACCTTACTCGGCGGGTAGATGGAGTAGATGCGTTTGGATGCTATGAACTATGCAAACACAGCCCGTTTACTGCGCATGGAAGCTGGGCTCGTATTTTCACTTGGCAAGGGGAGTCGCCCATACAACTACCAACTTTGCACTACAAAGGCCCAGGCCACGCCTGACAAGAGAAGGCAGGCTATACAGCAGGGTGGAGCCGCAAGCCGAAACAGCTCGATGGACGAGGATCAGCTGCCAAGCCCGCTAACCCGACTCCTGAGGAGCAGCTTCCAATTCCGGCCATCTTTTCACTTCCCGAGGACGCAGCAAAGCTAAGCCTAGGTTACAGACTCTCTCTCGACTCCGTGGGTGGCTCTGAAAAGAGCCGTTGGGTTCATCAGCAGTGCCTGTGGGATCTAAGCCCGTTCTCCGCGAATGCGCCGAGCCAACTGGATGTCTTTGGGCATGATGGTCACCCGCTTGGCGTGGATGGCACACAGGTTCGTGTCTTCGAACAGACCCACGAGGTACGACTCGCAGGCCTCCTGCAGCGCCATCACGGCGGAGCTCTGGAAGCGCAGGTCGGTCTTGAAGTCCTGGGCGATCTCACGCACCAGGCGCTGGAAGGGCAGCTTGCGGATCAGCAGCTCCGTCGACTTCTGGTAGCGACGGATCTCGCGCAACGCCACCGTGCCAGGGTGGTAGCGGTGCGGCTTCTTCACACCGCCCGTGGCCGGGGCGCTCTTGCGTGCCACTTTCGTGGCTAGCTGCTTGCGTGGAGCTTTGCCGCCTGTCGACTTCCGCGCCGTCTGCTTGGTGCGAGCCATCTTCCGGATCCGTTCTCCTTCCCTGCTTCTCAGGTGCAGAAGGTGGCGAGCAGCACGGCTTTTATAGACCCAGCTGCATTTCTATTGGCTGCCCACCAGGTGCCATTATGGGATGCTGCACTCTGATTGGTCCACTGGGGGCTCCACTTTACACCTTATATTCTCTCTCAGCCGTGTGGCTCTCAGAGCTGATAGTTGAGGCTCAGCGGGAGGGCAGCGGGAACTGGAGAAGAACTCAAGTACTTTTCTTGGAGTTTTTGTTTCTGTTAAACAAGAAGCAAAACAACCTTGCCTCGACTCACAAGGCACAAAGAACCTTCTAGAACCTTTCCGTATGCCTCCTTTATATGGCAACAAGACATAGTTTTCCTGAGTTCTGGAATACTAAAAAAATCGACCTGGTTTAAGGATGCCCCTGGGAGCAGCGTGAACTCCGGCAAGGGCTGGAGGTAGCTTAGCAATTAAGCTTAATTCCAGGACTTGGGAGACAAAGGATGGTGGATATCTGTGTTTGAGGCTAGCCAGGGCTATATAGTAAAAAAAGAATTGTTTTAAAGGCATGGGGGTGCGGGGGGGTGGTGGTGAGGTAGAAATCGAAAAAATAAATACAAGATAAAAATAAAAAAGGTTATTTGCTGGAGAAATGGAAAGAACTCAAGATCACAGTGTTAAGTAAGCCGGATCCAGGAAGAAAAGCATGACATGGGCCCTCTAGCATGTGGAAGCTAGATTTCTTTTTAAAGCATCAAAATGGGGTTGTGGTGGATATTTATAAAGAGAAAGGGGACCAAAGGGAAAAGGGAAAAAGGGGGAGCTGATGCGTGTGTAGATATGAACAAAGATTGTGTGTGTGTGTGTGTGTGTGTGTGTGTGTAAAGTTATTAAATGAAACCCATTACTAAGTACAGTTAACATACGTTAATAAAAAAACTAAAAGATATGACTCAAAGAGCAGTGGTCCATGCTTATAGCGTCAGCACTTGGTTAGGACAACAATTTTGAGGCTATCTTAGGGTACACTGAAATGACCCTTTATTAAACAAAACATGTTTAGGTATGAAAAAAATAAAAGATTTCTGAAGCAAGGACTTTCGAGAATGACATGGGTTGTAATCGTGGATCTCCCAAAGGCCATAATCTGGGCATCAATCAATAGTAATAGTGGTTATTTAGAACATGTCAGAAGATGAAAAAGGTCCACATAATTTGTAAAAACGTTGAGTCCAGTAAAGCATAGGAATCGAACTGTGTTGCATCTTTGCAGATTTGGTTAAAAAATAGAACGCATTGACAGTCGTGGTGTTTTGCTTCTAAACGTGTATGTGTAGTTTGAAGAGACGCAGGTGAGCGCCAAAGCTGGGAATCCGGAGCCCGTGTCCTGTAGGGGGCGGTCGCGGGAAGGCGCTATGCCAACCGGAGGACGCGGGCTCGTCCATAGGGGTGCCCGGGAGGACTCTCTAGGGACCGCTTAAGGACACAGTGACAGGAAAAGTGGCTCTTCTTTCAGAAAGAACTAACCGAAGCTCTTGCCTCTGGGAATGCACGACCCTGTGGGACATCAGCGACACGCGAGGTTTGAAATCCCGAGGGAGCCAGGCAGGAAGGTGCTGTCGTGGAGTCCTTCAGCCTCATGCCCCTCACGCAGCCAATGGGATCAGCCAGAGCTTTCGGACTGACCAATCGGAAAACGCGGCTGAGCAAGCCCTGCTGGAGCCGGAGAGGACAAGGCGCGTCGCTCCTCCTGCACCCCAGGACGAGCCGCCCAATCAGAGGACGCGGGGACCCTTCTTCACGCCCCGGCGCTCACGCTCACACACTCCCGCCTCCCAAACCTCGGGAAGGCCAAACTGCAGCCGCCACCGCGGTGGTTCCCGAGCGGGGCGCTGCACCAAAAGAGCCACTGCTATAATCTTAAATCTGTTTCTGTTTTTGCTTTGTTATTCCAACTAGACCGCGCCGAGCTTCCCAGAGAAAAGTCGCGCCATTACAGGGCTTCATGCAACTGCAGAGCAGTGTCTCAAAATCTGGGAAGAAGCTTCTTTTCTTTCTGGAGCTTTCCCTTCCCTGTAGTTTCTCCCATTCACTATCTGATCTGCATCTATGCCTTGTGGGAAACGATCAGATGAAGGTTTACTGTTAGGGGTGGAAGATGAGGGCGGGGAGCTCAGCAGAGGGGCATCGCTGCCCCCTCTCCCGGCTGCTTGCTATGGGAGGTCAATTTCTTTCCATCACCAGCTAGACAGGGAAGAAAACCTTTGTTCTTAATTGACTTAGCAAATATATATATTTAGTACTATGTCCAAGGCATACTCAACATGTGAGAGGGACAGTAGGCCATAAATGTGCCTCTGCACTCTGTGACGTTGATGTTAGCTAGCTACGGGCAAGCCACAGCGCCCCAGTGTTTATCCCTAGGCAGGAATAGGGCCATTATGTGGGGAACTGGAAGGCGGGACAGGAGCAGAAACGCAGAGTACTAGAAGGGAGAGGAGTTTTGGTTTTCGTTTTGTTTTGTTTTTGATAACCATTCCCACAACAGTGGGGTGAATCCTCACTGTGGTCTGATTGGTCAGCAACGGTATCGATTTCAAAGACCGTGTGTGTCTTTACAGAAATTCCTATTTGGGATCCTTTTGCCTCTTTAGAATTCGAGCTGTTTGCTATTGAATTATAGGGCTTTGCTGTTTGGGATATTAATTCTCTGATCAAATGTATAGCTTGAAAATGCTGTTCCCTGTTCTGTGGGTTGCATTTTAATGACTCCAGCGATCTAACTTCTGTATGTGTATTTTTTTGTCGTAGCAGCTCAAGAATATTTAAATCAGGTATATTTTGTCCGCTTTTTTAGTTGAATCATGGGTGTGTGTTGGAACTGTTTAGAGAGGGAGGAAAATTTCATGTGATCATGGTGCCAGTGGGGACAGCAGGCTGCCTTTAGCAGGTGGGGATATCCAGCAGGTGCTATGAACATGCAGTTAGGGGAAGAGGTGTGGCTCTGTGGGAGCTGTGGTTTGGGTGATATCACAAGAAAAGAGGGTACCCCATGGTCAGCATCCAGACCTGGGGTGTGCAGCAACGAGGCCTGAGACCCCTGCCTTCTAGACACCCATCCGGCTTTGCCATTCGTATTAGGAAATTAGCTGTCTGCACAGCCTGAGTCCAACTGGCCTGGCACTTGTTCTGAACCCCCGAGCTTAGCCTGAGGGACAGTAGGGAAAGGTGCAGCCTCTGTGCTCCTTGAACTCCCCCACCGACCTGCTGGAGAAGCTTTCCTGATTTTCCAGGTGACCTTTCCTGCCTCTGGCGTTCCTCTCCTGAGCTCTCTCTGAACATGCACAGAGCTTTATGATGATGACTCTCGATCAACTTAGTACAACTATTTACCCTATAACTACACTGCACTATTTACAACGAGTCATGATGGCACACTTGAAAACACTCAGGACATTTGTAAGTTATACGCAGATGTGGTTTTGCATATAAGGATCCTGGGTAGTCATAGACTTGGTACCTGTCCAGGCTGGAGGGTTGGGCAGAGGGGAGGTCCTGGAACCAATCGCCTGTGATGCCAAGAGACACTGAAATGTCCTCTAGCTTCATCCACATGACAACAAATGCATTTTTGTTTTTAAACCTATGTATTTACCTGTGTATACAGCACATTTGGGAGCTCCACCTGCCCCTTCATAGACATTTAGGTAGGTCCCATGTTTAGCTATTTTAGCTAGCGACGGTGCCACAGTGAGCATGTCAGTACATATGTCTCTTCCACATACTGGTTTCATTTTGTCTGGAGAGAAGCCCAGGAGTAGGGGAGCTGGGCCGGATATTAGGTCTATTTTTAATTTCACTGAGGGGAGATTATTGGAAATGTAGGTGAGCCTGCAAGAAATGGCCCCACAGAACAGAGACCAAATGTGGGAAGCAGGGGGAAAAGGAAAGACACACACCCAGAAGAGGAACACAGGCTGCCACAGAGACAGAGAGAGCTCCTCCCGCACGCTGCAGACACTGTCCGGAGATAGTTCCGAGATTGTCTCACGCTGCATCCTTCTGGCAGTCTTTTTCTTGCCTTCAAGAAAACAGCAGTGCGTAGGAACACATGGGGAGGGTGAAAGAAATAGCACAGGGATGTGTTCAGAGACACAGGGGGCCAGGGGAAGACCTCCAGACCTCCACACGACATTCATGCAGGCTGCACCTGGCAAGGTTATGTGCCCAGGCCTGCTCAGAGCTACAGCAGTCTGAGGATCAGACCCCCTGCCTTCCCACGGGGTCTCTGATGATGGCAGCTACGGTGTGTGAGCTTCACCTTTTACCTGAGGGGGGCCAGTTTTACTCTAGAAAGAAGGCACTGGACTATATCTCAGGCCTCTTCCTGTCCTTAGGGCTCCCAGGTTTCCTTCATCCACTCATGCCCCCCAACCCCCAAGTGTGAGTGTGCATTTGCACACCTGTGCATGTACGATGTTTGACTGTGTGTGAGTGCAGGCATGCGTGTCAGCATGAGTGAGGGTCTGAGGACAATGTCGGGTATTGGTCTCAACAACTGTCTTGAGCCAGGGTCTCTTGTTGGTTGCCATGTATACCACAGCAGGTGGCCTGTGAGCTGCCAGAGAGTCTCCTGTCTTCCCTGCAAGCGCTGGAACTCGTCAAGCGCTAACCTGGCCCTGCATTACATGGGTTCTGGACTCGCTCAGGTCTTCATGCGTGCATAGCGATGTCTGTAGCCACTGAGTCCTCTCTCCAGACCTCCTTCTCTTTAGTCACTGAGTTTCTTAAAAAACTTAGGTGGAATTCACAGGATATGGCGAGCCATTTCCAGTGAGCAGTTGAGAGGCATTTGCCTTCTTCCATGACCACACCAGGAAGGTCCGTACTTACTCTCTCTGCTCCTGCCGCTCCCGTATCTATTGTCTCCGATGTTTCCTGTTCTGGACATGAAGGGTCATTCATCTTTTCCTGTCCTCTCACTGACTAAGACTCCAGTACGAGAAGAGTTTTGTGAATCTATTCATTAGCTGATGAATATTTGGGTTCCTGTATGTTTTATGGGTTTATGACTGATACTCCTCCTCCATCTGTGTAGCTTATATTTATTCTCTTGTTTTACTGGGCATATTCCTAGGAGTGGGTCATGAGGTGCTTGAGTCTAGAGAACATTTTTTTCAAGGAAGCTGCTGTTGGCACTTTACATCTGGAAATGGTAATCCAGATGACCGGATCTTAGGTCACAGCTGCTCTACCTGGGACTTCCTGTAATCTCGTAGACACATTCAGGATCTGTGCTCTCTAGTTATTCACGAGTCACATATGCCTGGGCAACTTATGAGTTGCGTCTTTCCATTACATTTTACCTGTTACATGTTCCTTTTGGGTGGTGGTTGTGCATTTGACAGCAGCCTAGAAGAGATGAGAAACTACCATAGTATGCCTTCCTCCACAATGTCTCTATAACTCCATTAAATGGTAACATGACCCAACTCCTAAGGAAGTTTAACTTCCACTCAAGCATTTAAGCAACTACAATGACCGATGAACACAAACTAAAACTAGAACTAGAGATTCTAACTAGAAAACATAAGGAAAAGATCTCAGGAGGTCCAACCCTCAAGCATTGTTTTACTGAGACCCCCATTTGCAGATGTATAATCTATATGCAGGGTTTTTTTTTTTTGGGGGGGGGGCTATTGTGTTGAGGCTCACCATTAAGGAAATTGCTAATCTTTAAACAATTGACTTTTTAAGATGTTGGTATTTTATAAACAGATTTGTAGTTAGATGGTGTCTGAGGAGCCCAGGCTTGGACAGATCGTTTTGGGAAAGTCTATATAAATTATATAATCATTATATAATTGTCTTGATGGCCTGTATTGCTAAAACTTAGTGTGCATCAGTTAACAGGGAAGAGTTCTGTGGCATCTTAAAGGATTTTAAGGTTATCTGGTTTATAACCCCCTGGTCTCCCTTTCCCACTTACATGCTCTTTAATTTACCAGGAACTCCAACCGTTCTTCATGCCTCCTGTAGAAGTCGCAATCCTCTGTGAAGACATGTACTTAGTATGATGCTGTTTTCTTTTAAACTTCATGACAAAGGTCACTGCTATATTCTCATACCTAGTTTAGCCAGAACCTGACATGATTTTGCTCCCCAAGGTTAGGCTACTACTTAGGTGGATCCGATTTACTAGTTCCAAATGCCTGCAGGACCACCAGGCTCTTCTGTAATCCTACCACTAAGCAGGCTGAAGCAGCCTAGAGACCAGCTCCCCACCCCCACAAAAGAAACCAGCAAACTCCGAAGTTGTAAATCGCCTTATAACAGAACCTTTATATAAACAAGTAGATCTGAAATGCCCAAGCTTCCCCTCAGAAACCTTTGGAAACCCCAAGGTGTTATGACCCTAATTCAAATGGATTTTACATTTTGGAAGATCTGGTCACGTCAACTCACCCAGTTTCAACAGAAACTCTAACATCTACCAACCAGAACCTTATGCTAATTTCTACAGAATCCCCTTTAAGGTCCAAACACAAACGTTAACTGAAATTTGTGTCTGACACCGGAGCGGTGGGGAGAAACTCGAACGCCTCCAACCGACCGCAGGCCACCCGCCGATGCAGCCGTTGGTCTCCCGCGAGCTCCCCAGGCGCCGCACAGGGAATGCAAGGAACGAGTCGGGAGACCTTGCCCGCCCAGTAACTGGTGACAGTTCAGTGTACAGCACTTTCCAAAGAGGTGGTGGGTGGCTCTGAAAAGAGCCTTTGGTGTCCGTAAAGCTGCACTAACGACCAGCGGAAGCCTCACTTGCCCTTGGCCTTGTGGTGGCTCTCGGTCTTCTTAGGCAGCAACACGGCCTGGATGTTGGGCAGGACGCCGCCCTGGGCGATGGTCACGCGGCCCAGCAGCTTGTTGAGCTCCTCGTCGTTGCGGATGGCCAACTGCAGGTGGCGCGGGATAATTCGCGTCTTCTTATTGTCGCGGGCCGCATTACCAGCCAGCTCCAGGATCTCAGCAGTCAGGTATTCCAGCACGGCAGCCAGGTACACCGGGGCACCAGCGCCCACCCGCTCGGAATAATTACCCTTACGGAGAAGGCGGTGCACACGGCCCACTGGGAACTGTAGGCCAGCCCGGGAAGAGCGAGACTTCGCTTTCGCACGAGCTTTACCGCCCTGCTTGCCACGACCAGACATCTTCCACTGACGACCAAAAGTACACGAAAAGAGAAAAAAAACCGGCGAAAACGGATCTGTAGGGCCCAGCAAGCTCTTTTATATGATCAGGAGGGAGGCTAGACTGCGCCTTCCTATTGGATACTAACAGGAACCAATCAGAAAAGAACGCGGAGCCACCCTAATTTGCATATGCCTAACTCTGAGATGACGTAACGCGAAACTTTATTCAATCAAAGGGAGTGATGCCTGATTCTTCATTTGAATACAAGGCTTACAAATATACTTGCTTCAGGGGCGCTGGCGTTTCTGTAGTGCACCTAGACATTATGCCTGACCCTTCCAAATCTGCTCCGGCCCCCAAAAAAGGCTCTAAAAAGGCGGTCACCAAGGTGCAAAAAAAGGATGGCAAGAAACGAAAACGGGGCCGCAAGGAGAGCTACTCCATCTACGTGTACAAGGTGTTGAAGCAGGTGCATCCCGACACCGGCATCTCGTCCAAGGCCATGGGCATCATGAACTCCTTCGTCAACGACATCTTCGAGCGCATCGCCAGCGAGGCCTCCCGCCTGGCGCATTACAACAAGCGCTCGACCATCACGTCCCGCGAGGTGCAGACGGCCGTGCGCCTGCTGCTGCCGGGGGAGCTGGCCAAGCATGCTGTGTCCGAGGGCACCAAGGCAGTCACCAAGTACACCAGCTCCAAGTGAGGCGCGGCGAGGGTGCCCTCATTTCAAAGGCTCTTTTCAGAGCCACCCATTCGGTCGTTAAAAGGGTCTTGAACACAGTGTAGGTCACGACGATTGCCACACGCCTAAGGCATTCCCTGACACTGGGCGCGGCCAAGTCAGATTTTTGAGCGAGGAATGTGGGGATGTGGCTGCTTTGCTCGTCCTAAGAGTGAATGATAGCCGCGGGGGCAGGCAAGGGGCGTGAGCCCCTTCCCCAAGCCTGGAGCTTCAGTGGGCGAGATCATAGCGCAGTGTTATTCTGGATGTGCGCCCCCCCCCCCCGCGTTCCATTCAGTACCTTTTCTAGAATAGAGAGATGTCTTTATCACCTGAAAATGACCATTCTGACAGATCATGTCAATAATTTGCAGTACGCTGGAAACGGGGCGGGGGCGGGGCGGGGGCTGGGGGGGGCGGGGGCTGGCGGGGGCGGGGCGGGAGGTGCGGCACACCGCAATGCCTGTGCGCAGGAGCTAGGATGTAGCCAGCCTGAGCTGCCAGCAGCACTTTCAGTGGTTAGGGGATGGGTGGTGGGACAGAATTCCGACGTTTTGAGCAAGAGTTGCTCTCCAAAGCTGAGTTGTTTTCTGTGAAGCATTAGTAAAAGAATATTCCACACTCAGCATTTATTTGGAGAATGCCATTTTTATCGGGAACATTTGGGCAGGAAATCTTACCTGTGGAAAGAGCACCACTTTCCTTGGTTTGGCTTTTATTTAGGAAAAGTGATTCGTGATAACTATTTGAGCTGTTATGAGACATATCGAGAGTTATATCGTCACCAGCAGGGAATACTATGTAAATTTTATTTATTTATTTATTTTTACCAAGTTGTCAAAGGGAGCTCCTCTCATCTGGCCTCATGCTGACGGGCATTAGGTGAGGGTATCTCGGCTGGAGCTTCCTACAGCAGCTGTGCCACCTTCTGCGCTACAGTTTGGCCCACATAAAAGGGTTTTTTATGACGTCATGTGTTTTAAAGTTAGCATCTGAAGTATTTTTATCCTAAATCCAAGTAATTGCAAAGATGCAAATGACAAAGCAGAATTTTTTTTTAAATTATTTTTTAAAAATATTCTTTTGCCGGGCGGTGGTGGCACACGCCTGTAATCCCTGCACTTGGGAGGCAGAGGCAGGCGGATTTCTGAGTTCAAGGCCAGCCTGGTCTACAAAGTGAGTTCCAGGACAGCCGGAGCTACATAGAGAAACCCTGTCTCGAAAAATAAAAAACAAACAAACAAACAAACAAACAAAAACTATTCTTTTAAATACCTTTTGCTTTATCAATTTAACACCAGAGTCTGGTCAAAATAATTTTTAAAAAGATATTCCAGATTATTCTTCCTAAGAATGTCTCTCTTGTTTTCCTTCTTCAAATTCTGCCAAGAGCAGTTATATATATATACACACACACACATATACATATACATATATGTATATGTATATATATTATATTTAACTAATTGTTGTTTCCAGAATTGTCTATTCGAATTTAAACATGCTAACCGAGTTATCTCAGTTTTTTTTTTAAGAGCACACAGACAGTAGAGAATTACTTAAGACAGGAACCATTTAGTTTTGGTAATCAGTGAAACTAGTCTTTCACTGAGGTTTGTTGGGAGGAGGGGTTGGCTTGAGACTTGAACCTTGGACCTCAAGCATTAGCCAAAGTTCTCCACTGAGAGGCAGCACAGTCCTCTTCTGTACTACTGCCCGGATTATTATTTCAAATACATTCCTGGACACAAGCAGTCAGTGTGTGATATACAGCGTTACTTTCACTGGACATCTTTTGAAAGGATAGAAATAAGCACATAGTAAAGGAAGCCTTGTCATGACTGCCTTATCCAATACATTTGCTCCTTAGTTATGATGGAAAGCATAAACCACGATCCATCATCAGAAGCATCAGAAGCGAGGCCTGTCAACAGCTCTTTCACATTTTCTCTCTGTCTCTCTATGCCTCTGTCTCTCTGTGTGTCTCTGTCTCTTCACACACACACACACACACACACACACACACACACGAGAGAGAGAGAGAGAGAGAGAGAGAGAGAGAGAGAGAGAGAGACTGGTATGGAAGAGAGGCATGCACCACACCTCTGTCAGCATTTTTAATGGTCTCAAAAAAAAAAAAAAATAGAGGATTTGAAAGCTAGATATGGTGGCATGGTCCTGTAGAAACCATTGGGAGAGGCAGAGGCAGGTGGGTCTTTGTGTACTCAAGGCCACTGTGATCTGCATATCAGGTTCTAGGCTAGACAGAGCCACATAATGAGACCCTAGCACCAAGTACGACACAGACAGGATTTGCACTCAAAAGGACGGCGTGTGACCCTCTGGGAGCTGATGCCAAGTGACAGTCAAGGCCTTCGGGGCTTGCACTACTACAGAGCCGCGTGGCCAGTCCCTGGTGCCAACTATTCATTTTATTTTATTTTATTTTATTTTATTTTATTTTATTTTATTTTATTTTATTTTATTTTATTTTATTTTTATTTCACCTATGAGTTGTTTGTCCTGCATTTATGTGCAGCAAACTTGTGCAGAAGTTAGAAGAGGCGGTCACAGGAAGGAGTCAGATCCCTTGGAACTAGTGTAACTGATTGTAAAGCCATCATGTGGGTGCTAGGAACTGAAGCAAGGTTCTTTGCAATAGCGATACATATTCTTAACCCCAGAGCCATTTCTTCAGACCTAAGAATCCAATTTAAAAGGAGTATTCACAGTTGCTTCTTCTAGATCCAGTACAGTACATACATAGTTTTAATAAAATGAAACCTTTCCCTCTGGAAGAAAGGTAAGCCTCAGCACTGCTTAGTACCAAGGGGGGGGGGGAATGAGCAAATTAGCACACAATTTCCAAATAAAATTCATTCTCTAACAACACATTTATAGCTGTCAGTAATGTGATGGAACTCTTCCTTCCTTTCTTTTTTTCAAAAGCTGAAAGTTCAGATTAAGCTGCCCAGGTGTATTATTTTGGCAGCCAGAGCTCAGATTGGGGGAAGATCTGTCCTTTTGGGTAGAATGTGACTATTAAGGAGTAGACAAAGAAATGTAGAAATTTGTCTCTGCTCTTGAGATTTTATAATATAGACAACTGAGAGCAACTGTATTCAAAATCAGTGTCTCTAGTTTCATGTTATAAGAGAATAAAAGAATGGTTAGGTGAAATTGAAAAATTAGAGAATGTAAGGAGCGTGCAACAGATATTTGAGAATCTACAATCCTAAGAATTAGGACAATGCAGCGGCAACGGCTAGTTCTCTGGACCTGAAAAACTTAATGTTAGTAAGGTGTGTGTGTGTGTGTGTGTGTGTGTGTGTGTGTTGAGGGATTTGCAGGCACACAGTCTGAAACAATGAGACAGTTATTCCCCACTCTCAACTAGATGTTCAAATCCAATTTACTAATTATTAGGGAACCAACCAAGAATTTTGAGCGAGGATAAAAAACTGTCTCTTTAAGAAGAAATTACCAATAGAAAGACTCCTGCATGAGACAGTAAGAGGTTAAATGTTGACAATGAGTGGCTGTTGCTGGAGGTGGTGTGAGGAGGAAGACGCCATTGTTCATCAGAACCCAGGGCAGCTAGGAGTTCATGCAAGAGGGGCTTCTCCGACATACAGCGAGGAACCACTGATCTTTGAATTTTAGAGGAAGAATATTTTGGACTGTTCTTGCAAGCCTCATTCATTTAATGCAACCTACACTGAATACAACGTACGTAGCTTTTTGTTGTTATTTTACAGGTTCTAATTTTAAAGGACGTTTCACCATTTACTAGGGTTCTATTAACATATACACATTTATATGTACATCCGCACACATACGCATGCATTGAGATGGAACAAAAGGACCTTTCATTGTTTAAATACGTCTACGGATAAAATATCAGAATCTTCACCGGCGACCTTATTGCTTAATTAGGTAAGGTTGGAGAACAAGAGCTGTGCATCCCAGTCAGGCATTTTGAGCAGAATACAATAGAAGACCTGCGCAAACTGGTTTTGGCCAGATTTTAATCCTGACAAGGGGATAGAGCAAGATGGCTCCGACAGCATCAGCGCTGAGAGCGCAGCACCCCGAGCCTCACACAGCACTCTGCAGGGGGAGGGGAATGGAGAGGGTGGGAGGATGGCGAGAAAGCTTGCTGCTGACATTGGCCCCCTCCCTCCAATCGCGCGATCCATTCCAAATTTCCCCAAGAGCCATCTATTAAACTACGTTGTCTGCGGCCAAAATTGAACCAGACAAATTTATTAATGTATCATTATGAACAAGAGGTAATATCTCAGGGTCCCAAAGTCCAGTACAACCCCTCCCTACCCACCCCCCTCCTCCATCTCAATGTTCATCAAGTTAATGACAATCTTAAGTCAGGTAGCAACGCTCCTTTTTTGAGCTTGGAAGGTGGCTCTGAAAAGAGCCTTTGGGTTGGGGGCGCTCTCGCCGCGCCTCACTTGGAGCTGGTGTACTTGGTGACTGCCTTGGTGCCCTCGGACACAGCATGCTTGGCCAGCTCCCCCGGCAGCAGCAGGCGCACGGCCGTCTGCACCTCGCGGGACGTGATGGTCGAGCGCTTGTTGTAATGCGCCAGGCGGGAGGCCTCGCTGGCGATGCGCTCGAAGATGTCGTTGACGAAGGAGTTCATGATGCCCATGGCCTTGGACGAGATGCCGGTGTCGGGATGCACCTGCTTCAGCACCTTGTACACGTAGATGGAGTAGCTCTCCTTGCGGCCCCGTTTGCGTTTCTTGCCATCCTTTTTCTGTGCCTTGGTGATGGCTTTCTTGGAGCCCTTCTTCGGGGCGGGAGTGGAGCGGGAAGGCTCCGGCATGCTGCTGCACTGGCTGCACCCAGACGAACAGGGATACGGGGAAGGCAGGGATATTTGTCATCTTTATATTTAAATGAGGCTCCAAAGCCCTCTCATCTGATTGGACAAACATTAAATGTTGTAACTAGGTGACCCCGCTTCTTCTTTCCCATTGGACAGTATCCCAACCAATCCGAAAGTGCATTGGCTGTGCAAGCTCAGGTGTCTAATCTTTGTCTGAACCCTTTGTTTTAACGTGGACGATTTAGCGTCTCCCCGACTGAGGATGTGGCTGTGAAGGAACAATGCAGCTGGGTCTGATCCTTGTGCTAAATCGCCAGCCATTTCTTTCTCACCCTCAGCTAATGAGGGAGAAGCTGATTGCCTGCTTAGAGGAGGAAATGACAGCTTCCGACTTTTGTTTCCTGTCAGTCTCCATCCAGGGGAAACAAAGGCAAAGACATTTCTTGAG
Organism: Apodemus agrarius; assembly: GCA_964023405.1. NCBI lineage: Eukaryota > Metazoa > Chordata > Mammalia > Rodentia > Muridae > Apodemus > Apodemus agrarius. Next base: position 43,922,256 of record OZ030015.1, on the reverse strand, counting down.
GATTCTTGACCAAATTCCAACAGTTCACTGGGAAATCTGAAAACAAACTAAGGTTGTTTCACTGGAAGCGTGTGACTGGGTAGACTTTCATTTGGAGAAAGGTATGATACTTGGGACGCCCATCGTGTCTGGAGTTGAGGCTAAGGCATGACGTTAAGGATGGGTACCAGGATGGGTACCGCAATTACAGGACGTAGCAGGTTAGGGAGGTTACGATGCGCTATCTCGCGCGCACGCGCACCATCCCCCCTGCCCCGCCCTGCCCCCCTCACGGTACTGAGAGAAAATAAGACTGTAGGTTCTCATGGCTCACATTTCAGCATCACTTGGTGAGCTGGCTTTATGAAAGCAAACTGTTAATGTCCTACCTCCATACACGCTGAGTCAGGATCTGCATATTACTGCCTGACAAATCCTGGTCGGAAGTCCAGTTAGCTGCTATACCTGGGGCAGGCAATCTACTCCCTTTGCATCTCCATTTCTTCATGTGATGATATAATGCCTGTTAGATGCTGTGAGTTCATGTGCGTGACAAGGCTGGCAAGGTGCCCTGCACATACTTGTGCATAATTTCTATGAGCTCTTTTCATGTCGACACGCAGTCTTTTTTTTTTTTTTTTTTTTTTTTTTTTTTTTATCTCTCACCGAAATACAGAATACAGAGAAAATTATAATCTCCCACACAGAGATGTGGTTGTGGCTCCGGCGTCTTCGGGGTGAAAGACAATTTGGCACTTGGCAGATGTCCAGCCAATGCTCGGTGAAAGAACAAACCTGGAAGCCTATTCGCATGCGGCTGGTGCCCTGGATAGCTTAATGCCGGACGTCGTGAATTCGCTTGTCAACAGCCTATTCTTGGTTATCAGTAAGAGAAAATGCTTTCAAATGTTGTAAAGCAAAAGACAAAACAAAACAAAAACTATTTAGAGCCTGGCGATGGTGACACACACCTTTACTCCAAGCATGGGAGGGAGGGGTGTGGAGGGGTGCAGATGCAGGCAGTTCTCAGGGTTCGAGGCCAGCCTGGTCTACAGCGAAGTTCCAGGACAGCCAGGGCTACACAGAAACCCTGTCTTGAAAAACAAGAACAAGCAAGCAAGCAAGCAAGCAAGCAGAGAAAAATCACTTAGGGGAAAACAAAAAACAAAAAAAAAAAACCGTGTTGGGTGTCAACCCTCCTATATATACACTTAGGGTAAAGAAACCTTGGGCTAAAATTTGCAACTACTGAGATTCAAAAGGCTAATGTTATAAATATCTATAAATTAGAGAAAACTTACCAATTGTTTAAGACTATGAATATTAAAGGGAAGTTTGAAACAAACACTACTATCAAACTAACATAAAAGTGATGCTCATGAAAACAACGGTAAATGTTTCACCTACTAAAACCATAGTGGCCTGAGCTGCCTAGTGCACAGGAAAATACTACCCTACACTGAAAGAACACTGAGGAAATCTAAAAAACATACCAAGATTCTCTACACTATGCCAGAAACCCCACTGTTGTAGTCTCCCAAAGTAACAGCCATGTTTGCAAGCAAAAGTGAACATTCAGTTTCAAAAATAGTATGTGTAAATACACACACACACACACACACACACACATATATATATATATATATATATATAGAGAGAGAGAGAGAGAGAGAGAGAGAGCGAGCGAGCTGAGGCCCAACCATGAAGATGTATAGTAGAATCAATTGGGGCTCCCTTTTACAATGGAGTTTTCTATTGTTACTGTTAAGGTAACAATGCCTTAATAGTAGGCAGGCAGTGCTGACAACACTTTTAATCCCAGCACTTGGGAGGCAGATGCAGGGAGATCTGAGTTTGAGGCCAGCCTGGTCTACAGTGCGAGTTCCAGGACAGCCAGGGCTACACCAATAAACCTATCTCAAAAAGCCGAAAAACCAAACCAAACCAAACCAGACCAGACCAAACCAAACCAAACCAAACCAAACCAAACAAAACCAAACCAAACAAAACAAAACAAAACAAAAAAAGGACAAGGCCTCTGGTAGCAAGCGCAGCCAGGCTTGCATTTCTGATAGTCTTGGGTCCTTCTGCAGTGGTTGAGATAACAGCTAACCACACCCGGCTCATTAAATGATGTTTAACAAGTGGAAATAATATGAAACAAAACTTAATAGTAAGTACAACTGCATGAAGTGTCTCTTGAAGTGACACTGACATCTAAGTCACTTTCTATCCACCTCGGCCGTGTGTTGCTGTGCGTCTACACTGTGTTCAGAGTGAACAAAACCCTGTCTCCCTCACTCCAAGGCCACGTTGCAGTGGTGACTCATCTACAGGCATGGGGTGATCCTGAATAAAGATGTCCTGTTAACAGGTCACTTAATGTGGTTAAAAAAAAAAAATCCATACCCAATGGGTCTGGAATTGTATAAAGTATAGAAGTTGTCAGCGTAGCAATGACTTCCTGTCCTTCTTACCAGCCTGGAGGGAAGTGTGGAGAGGTGAAGCAGAGAGCGAGTGAAGGAAGGGTCAACGTACTCCCAAACCAAACAGTATTCAGTCACAAAAGGCGGCAGAACCATGAGTTTTCACAGAGCCCTCAGAAACCTTCAAGAATGCTTCTATGGGACTGGGTGCCATTGGTCAGTTAGATACAGTTGGAGCTTAATATTAATATGCCTCAGGCCCCAGCAACACACACACACACACACACACACACACACACACACGCACACAATTCGTACTACTTCTACGTGAAGACCTTGCCAGCAAGTGCCTGTCCAATCCCATACTGGTGCCACTTTTGCTACTGGTAACTTTGGCCAAAGATCATTGTTTAAAAGTATCTTACACGCTCCTCCTCATTTGTGTCTTTAAAAGCAAGCAAGCAAGCAAAGCACAACGACAATGACAAACTATTACCTGGCTCCAGCTTCTTTGAATGTGCCATTCCTCGCTCACTTTGGGACCCAGGTCCCCACTGTAGTGGCCCTTGGCTCTTCCACGGCATCATCCCTTACTGATAAGGTGATGTCATTGGTCTGGAGAGCCCCTGTGTTTACTGGACCAACATGTTGGTTCCAGGTGAAACACTGGCAAACTGGAGGGTTTTGTTTGTGAGAAGGGAGGGAGGAGAAGAGAAAGAAGGCAGGAAGGCAGGAAAGAAGGGAGGGAGGGAGGGAGGGAGGGAGGGAGGCAGGGAGGGAGGGAGGGAGGGAGGAGAGCCCAGGAGAAAGGAAGACAAGAAAGTGAGAATGGAAGGCCACGAGCGAGAGCTCAATGGGTGTGAAGGCACCAGGCGTCGAGCGCTAAGGGCTAGAGTGCAGTGGTCCCGTCCATATGGTGGGAGGAGAGCAGGGATTCCCACGAGTCGTCCTCTGACCGCCACTAAAGGCACCCAACATGAAGCAAAATGGAACTCTGAAAAATAAAGAGAAGAAAATGAAAAGGGAAAGTCTGGGAAGCAATAGCTCCCATTTCAGCCACGCTTGGGGTTGACGGTAGACTTTAAAGGGCCATGTTGAAACCTTTTGTTTTGCTCGTGCCTCTCTCTCTCTCTCTCTCTCTCTCTCTCTCTCTCTCTTTTTTTCCTTTACTGGCTCTAAAGCCCAGTGCCTGGCACTGGCGGCTGTCGGTCCAAATGTGGCATTAATCAGCACCTTGATCAACATCCTGGAGTTTTTGGTTCTGCTCTGTATACATTATTTTCTACTATGAGCAGTCTCTCACCCAACCATGACGCTGGGTTCTTTTAAAAATTTCCACAATTAATACAAGTGCCACACTGTCGTGGCCAATATATGGCATGCCCGTTTGGGAGGAGGGTCCCCGAGGGGCTGATAGTTGGAGGAACAGTAACACTGGGCATCCGGGCTCTAGTGGGATAAAGGGCTTGCAAAATATGGAGGGCATGTTTACAGGCTTGCTTCCCTTCGAGGTTGAACCTTTGACGTTGGAACTGCGGGAGAGGGTAGCAAGACATTGTTTGTGATGAGCTTGGGCCCTCTCCTCTCATGAAACCAGGAACGAGGTTTCGTGGTCCTTTGTCCTCTGCAGTTTCCAGCCGGCATCCTTTGGACAAAGGCCTGCCCTCTGCTATACTGAAGCCTTTCCTCTGCGGACATCTATGGTATGGCGTGGGGCTGGGTCGCTGCAAAGTCCCTCAGTTAAGGGTGTTATTTTCTCTGATTGGGTATCCAAGGGCTCTAGCTGACCCCACCAAGGAACCAGGATGTGAGGCGGTCCGCTGGCCTGTTCCTCTCACCTGTGTTTGCAGAAGGGACGACTTCTGTGGCCATTCCTCTTTTATCTCAGCAAGAGTTGCGAATGACAGTGAGCTGTTAAGGTACATTTTCCTGACAGATGCATTAGCCTGGGAAAAGCCGGGCCACAGTCCCCAGCTCTGCAAACCGCGTGCGTCCAAAGTTTCTCTGTGCACCAGCCCAGCTGCTTCAGCCCCACAGGTTCTAGTGAAATTTTCTTCCATGCAAGTGATCACCTCCTTCTCTTAGACAATTCATGCTTCTCCCTCCAAGCACAGTAATAAAATGTCTTAGGAGCTGCTGAAAGTGATCCAGTGGCTTTTGAACAGTATCTGGAGAAGATGCAAAACTCCACACTCAACCTGACTTAGAATTTATGAGAATATGTACCAGCTCAAGGGACATAGTATTTGCGGTGGGGGAGGGGAATGGTGGGGCTAGGGGCATGGGAGGAGGGGCAGTGGCGTCACAGTGGCTTTAGAGGAAGGGCTTCTGGGGCTGGGAGAAAGGGAGAGAATCAGGAATGACTGCAGCCTTAGGTAAGAGGAGGTCACGTCCCAGGCCTGCCCCAGGAGATACCAGAGCCTGCCCTGCCCCAGGGTTTCTTTTCCCACCCCACCCCCACCTCCAGAGCACATATAGCTAAGGAAATCACTGTGATGTCTAATAACAAGAGAGAACATGAAGGTACAAACGCTCACGAAATGCAACGAATTCCTCGCCAGGGAACAAAACTGAAGGCCTCTGCCAAGCGTTGGAATAAAAGACAGCTTAGGAAAGTGCTGGAGCAGCAGGCGTAGCAGCTCCCAGGCTGAATGCAACGCACTAAAGGTACCCCAGGCCTCTGGACTGGATCAATCCACTTATGGAAGAATAGATTTGTGGGTTACCACTGGAGCCTTTTTTGTTATAACCGGCTGCTGCTGGATCTGTCTCCCCCTGAGATGCTCTGAATGTTCTGCAGAATCCCCACAGCAAGATGCGGCCCCTCAGCTTTGAATTTACCAGCTTTAGGAGCCCAGATGGGATTCTCTATACACACAAACTATGCAGTCTTTGGTCACAGATGCAGAAAACAACTGACAAGGTCTCACCTACTCTGGGAGTCTCCATCTTTCTGGTGGTCTCCTTGCAGTCCTAGGCACAACTACCTAACCATCACTTCTCTCCACCTGTTAGGGCCCTGCTGTGCACAGGACACCAAGAAACCCTTGTCCTATCCTGCAGCCCCCAAGGGCTTTGTTGACTCTCATTTGGGCTTTGTCTCTTAGCTTAAACAACACACACACACACACACACACACACACACACTTCTTAATTATAATTACATATATGTATGTGTTATGTATTCATGTATGTATGTGTGTGTATATATGTATGTGTATGTATGTATATATTTAAATTCAAGCATGGTGATGGCAACAGAGCCGGAGACCAATCAATGACACTGTGGAAGCCGTCAGAAACCACAATGGAGCCTCTCTCTGCTGTAGTGAAGTGACTTCCTCTGGGCCTGACAAGACCGTTACAGAGCAGAGATGCTGAAGAATAAGCGGACATCGAGGTGTATGATCATAGTTGTGGGGCTGCTACTATTCACTCAGTAAGAGGGGCGCGCCTACATCCTTGCTGCAATGTCTTGGGGGTTCCTACTGGAGTATAGAGTGGAAAGCCGGCTGGAGGTGGGAACCGTGGGGGTGCAGCCTTCCTGAGTTGTCATCCATGCTGACACAGGACTTTTTTAATAATATAACTGTCAACTCACTTATGATCCCATAAGTAGCCCTTTCCCATGTCCTGACAGAAATCCCAATGCATGTATTGACCTTGGTGGGATTATTTCTTTGACATAGTAGTGCCCTATCTGGGTAAATTGGCATGTCCTGACATCTTCCCAGGAAGCCGTGCAATGTTTTGTCCCGTTCAAGCCATTAATATGTCATTGTAAAGCAGGTGTGCCCGATAAAGATGATCTCAAAAGGCTCAGAGGGTACTGCCACCATATACGGAGAATACTACAGGGGCATTGCCCATAACTCTCGTGGCCACAGCGTCTTGGAGTGCCTCATGTGACGCTTCCTCTCCTGCTTTTTAAATGTGCTTGCCTCAGCCGCCCCCCCTCCCGTTTACAATGGTTTGTGTTCCTTTCCTGATGCACTGCCCTTCCCAAATACTATTCTTTAGAAAATCTCCCTTTTGGTTGTTATTTGGGTTGTTTTTTACCATCACAAATATAGAACATTGTATCAGACCAATTAGTTTTTTTTTTTTTTAATTGTAAGGTAAACAGATAGGTTCCTGTCATTAATCTGTTTCCTTATTGTCCAGGTACTTCAATCCCCTGCCTCTCATCCAGGCTGGACTTGATTCCCCCACTTTGCTGTCCTGTTATTAATATCAGGGCTCTACACCTGTCAATCACTCATTTATTTCAGAGCCCTATAATAGATGAATTTCTAGTCTCCTGTTGTTCATCTACACAAGGCCTTACAGACAAAGACCAGAGGTGATTTGTTCAGCTTAAGGGAACTGTTGTTGTTGATTTATATTTTTAAACAACATAAGTATAGTTGAATTTTTGGTTTTTTTATTCATTGGTTTGGATTGGTTTGGTTTTCGAGACAGAGTTTCTCTGTAGCCTGGTTGACCTGAAACTCACTCTGTAGACCAGGCTGGCTTTGAACCCGCAGAGATGCTCCTGGCTCTGCCTCCCAAGCCCTGGGATCAAAGGCATGCATCATTATTAACTGGCTTTTTGATTTTTAGGATCTAAAATAATTTAATGAATTTTAAACATCTGAGTATTTATTTCCACACCTAAAATATTTAAAAGGTAATAGTTATGAGGTAAGGTTTGATGCAGTTTTCTTTGAAGTGGAATTTATATTTTATCACTTAACAGTTTTGGGTTTGTAGAGGTGGCTCAGCACTTAAGCTGCTCTCTCAGAAGACTGGTGCTTGATTTCCAGTGCCCACGTTGAGTGGCTCACAGCGCCCTAGAACTCAGGTTCCATGCTATTTAATGTCCTCTTCTGGCCTCCACGGGTACCTATAGGCAGGTGTAGCCATACACACATATACGTAAGCATAAATGAAATCTTGTTTTTAAGAAAAGGCTTTGAGGCCGGGCAGTGGTGGTGCACGCCTTTAATCCCAGCACTTGGGAGGCAGAGGCAGGCGGATTTCTGAGTTCGAGGCCAGCCTGGTCTACCGAGTGAGTTCCAGGACAGCTGGAGCTACACAGAGAAACCCTGTCTCAAAAAAAAAAAAAAAAAAAAAAAAAAAAAAAAAAAAGGCTTTAGTCTAAGCTTAAGCGCAGGCTGTAGGAGACGAGAGAGGACGCTGAAGAGATGGCTTCAGGGTAAGAGCGCTTGACGTGGCTGCACAGGACCTGAGTTCAGTCCCCAGCACTCCCTCACATGGCAGCCACAACTGTCTATAATCAAGTTCTGACAGCTTCATCTGTCCTCTTTGGGTACTATGCATGCATATGGTGTGCATGCATGCCTGCAGGCAAAACACTCATACACAAAACGTAAAAGTAAATATCTTTAAATTTAAGCAATTTAAAAAGAGGAAGAGAGAGGCTTATGTAGAAGACAGTAACCACACCCTCCAGTGGGTGGGGAATTCTCAAGAGAATTGCTGAAATTTTTTTAAGTAAAACTTTTTTCAATGTTTATCTTTAGAATCAAATATGAAAGGCAGATCATAGGCTAGGGGGATGCATCTCAGCGGTGGAAGGTTTCCCCAGGATACGCAATCCCAGAATGGAATTCTGATAAGGGCAACCAATCTTAAAGCTTCGCCATTCATGTCGCTATGCACTTCTTCCTGAGTAACCTGGCATGGACACCTTGGCCACGCCTGCAGGAGGCGTCGGGGATGCCCAGGTGCTGGGCCACCTTCCAGGTTACATCGCATGTCTTCCCATGCGTCCTTCATCCTTGCTTCTCCGTCCCTGCTGTTTTTGCGGTTATTTTTGTTTGGTTTGGTTTTTCTTTTAAGTCAGGGTCTGGCCATGTAGCTCAAACTGGCCTTGAACTCGGTTTCGCTGCCTCCATCTCCCAGTTGCTGGGACTGTAAGCACAGTCATTGTCTAGGATGCACAGGACCCTGCGTGTGAGCACCAGACCTCAGAACAGTTTGGGAGCCACGCTGGTTATGGCTGTGACCAGTTACATGAATGTGAAAGTCCCTAAATAAATGTAACTAATTTAAATCAATTCATGTATGCATACATGTTATACCTGCTGAAGAGGTTGGCTTTAAACTTCCAAGGATGCTACAATATAAGAACACTCAAATCCCTCAGATAAAATGTTTCTCATATACATACCACATCTCTCTCTCTCTCTCTCTCTCTCTCTCTCTCTCACACACACACACACACACACACACTCAAACATGTTTTTGTTTTGTTTTGTTTTGTTTTTGAGACAGGGTTTCACTATATAGCTCTGGCTGGCCTAGGACTCACTGTGTAGACCATACTGGTCTGGAACTCACTGCGATCTGCCAGCTCTAATTCCTGAGTGCTGTGATTGAAATCATGTACCATCATACCCAGCTAAAACATCATAATATTTACATGCATCCTTCTATTTATTTTTTTTCTAGATGACTTATACTTAATAGGATGGGAATACTGTGCAAATATTTGTTCTATTGTTTAGGATAATGAGCAGAAAGGGCTGTATAGCTTTACTAAAGATGTGGCTGCTATCATAGTGTTTGGAACATATAAATAGCAACATTGTACTATCTTAGCTAGGGTTTCATTGATGTAAAGAGACACCATGACCAATGAACCTCTTATAAAGGATATTTAATTGGAGCTGTCTTACACGTTATCATCAAGGCAGGGAGCATGGCAGCATCCAGGCAGACATGGTGCTGGAGAAGGAGCTGAGAATTCTACATCCGATCCAGGGCAGCCAGAAGCCGGTCTCCCTGGCAGCTGGAAGGTCTCAAAGCCCACCCCCACAATGACACACTTCCTCCAACAAGACCACACCTCCTGATAGTGCCCTTCCCTTGGCCAGGCATACTTAAACCACCACAATCAGATTTACTGTATATTCTCAATCTCAGTCTGAAGAGTCGTAAATTGTGGATAGCTGACTGCACAATGTTCTTTAAAGTGCTTTCCTGCAAAATGTGCTGCTGTTCCGTGTGCACATTGAGTGTCCCTGCCTTCATTTTGTGTCGCTATCTTCTTTAATTTGGTCATATATACATACATAGCCATCTGTCTACCTAACTTGTTTTATCCTGCTTCAGGGCTGAAAGTATAGAGCTAAAAGTCACCCTAAACCTCAATCACCCTGGAAAAGCCTTCCCTGACAGACTACCTCCCTAATTATCTGTGAGAAATGGGCAATTATTCACGATGTTGGGGCAGTTACCCTACAGTATGAGTAATCTTATAGGACACGGGGAGTATCATTGTGAGGATCTGGGTTTGGAGCCCACGACTGACACCATCAGGACAAAGAGGTGAGCAGCTACCAGAACCAGGCTGGAAGAGAGCGCAGCAGCTGCTCGGACTAGGGCAGGGCGAGCAGCGAGTACCAGGATCTGAATGGAGAGCGCACAGCTGCCAGGACCTGGATGGAGGAACGCGCAGCTGCCAGGACCTGGACGTCAGAGCGCACGGCAGCCAGGACCCCGCCCCGCGCGCGCGCGTGCCCGGCGTTGGCGCAGTCCGGCTCTGAGTCGTCGGCTGAGGCTTGTCGGCCTTGCTCTCCGGCCGATCCTCGGCCCTTCTGCGCCCTCTCCGCCCGCGCCCTCGTTGGCCCCGCCGCCCGCAGCCCTGGCGCTCCCCGCGGGCCCCGCCGAGGCCATCTGCGCCTTGTGTCAGCGCGCGCCCCGCGAACCGGTGCGCGCCGACTGCGGCCACCGTTTCTGCCGGGCGTGCGTGGTGCGCTTCTGGGCCGAGGAGGACGGGCCCTTCCCGTGCCCCGAGTGTGCCGATGACTGCTGGCAGCGCGCCGTAGAGCCCAGCCGCCCTCCACTCAGCCGCCGTCTCCTGGCGCTCGAGGAGGCGGCCGCGGCGCCGGCGCGCGATGGCCCTGCCAGCGAGGCCGCGCTGCAGCTGCTGTGCCGTGCCGACGGGGATCCGCTGTGCTCCGCCTGCCGCATGGCCGCTGGCCCGGAGCCGCCCGAGTGGGAACCGCGCTGGAGGAAGGCGCTGCGCGGCAAGGTGCGCGGGGCGGCCCTGCACAGTCCACCTTTGTGCCTTACCTGGAGTCAGTCTCTCGATCAGTGTGCTGACCTCCTCTTCCCTCTCCCGCATCCCATCGGTGCCCAGCACCCTCCCCTCCCCTCCCCTCCCCTCCCCGGGGACCCTGCCATGCCTAGGGGCTCTTGAATCCTCTGCTTTTCTCCATCTTTATTTTCTGTCTCCCGGCCTCTTCTATGTTCCTCGAACTATTATCTCCAGAGCATGCCTTTCTGTCCCCCTTTTCATCCCAGGTCTCAGGCCCAGCTGTGCCTTATCTCTATACAACCTTTAGACTTTGATTTTTCTCGATTTCCCCTCAAGTCCCGATCCCATTCCCCGAGGCCTCTTCCTCCTACCCGTGTGTGACCTCATCGGGGCAAGCCCCGCCCAACCGCTTGATTGTGGTGACCTGAGAGTGGGCTTCTGCGTGCCACTTACTATTTGCAGCCCTCAGAGGAGCTGTCGGTCCACCTCATTCCGGAACCTTCTCTGCTGTGCTTTCTTGGTCATTGCATGTAGCACCGGCCATTGGGCAGAAACCGACCGTTAGAATCTGTTTGAAGCTGAGTTGCAGGGATCTGGAGTATCTTCCTGACCCAGAGAGAGATCTTTCTGAGTAGCCAGATAGGAAAGCAGTGGAAAATACCGGAGAAGATAGTGGCCTAGTGTGTTTGAGGGTGCTGTTATCCTTCTGTTCTGGAACGATGCACCGTGAGCCTCTGGAATAGGGTGTGAAGAACTTTGAGGAGGAGGCCACTGGTTACATCCAGGCCCCAGACTGGGGTAGGTACTCTACTAGAACGTGCCGCTAGGGCTGTCCTCCGGTTTGTTGTCCCCTTACTAAGACAGCAATCTCTACAAATACCAGACAGGACACAGAGAAGTCAGGAAAGCCAGTCTTAAATCAAGCTGGCACTCAAGGGGCCTATCTAAGAACCTGGAGTCACACAGCCAACCTCGAATTGCCTGTTGTACACCTAGTTCTGGCGCGGTGGGAAGCACAGGAGACCCTTTTAAAAAACAACCATTTTTCCAGCAGAGACCGGACGAGTAGTTCAGTCGTGGAGTGTCCAAATCCTTCCTCTAACCAGCTTCTCTCTCCCAGGAGAACAAGGGCTCTGTGGAAATCATGAGGAAGGACTTAAACGATGCCCGGGACCTGCATGGTCAGGCAGAATCAGCGGCTGCTGTGTGGAAGGTGAGTGGGCTCTTCTGGGTATGGGGAGCTAGCAGGACATCCAGGCGGAGCTGCTGGAGTTCGCCTGGCTGGCTGGCTGGAAAAGGGATCTCTGTTCATAGGGAATCCTCTGTTCTGTAAGCTCTAGTAAGGATGATTTGTAAGCTTCAGGATCCTTTTCTACACAGGACGCTTTCTAGTGCTCTTGACTCTGACCAGCCCCAGCTGTTACTAGTAGAACGTGCTGTTTTCCGGCTGCCTACAAAACCACAGACATTATTGCCCTGGAGGCTGGAGGCTGGAAGCCCACAGGCTAGTCATGGCAAGTCCGAGTCAGGGCTAGTTTCCGGTGGCCTTTCTCACTGTGTTGGCACATGGAGAGTGGGGAAGGAGCTCTTTGGGGGTCCCCTTTACTAGAGCACTGATCCCATGTCTATTTGGTGGAACTAATCACATCCCAAAGGTCAACACTTAACACCATTACCTAGAGATTTCAGCACAGAGATTTGGGGGACACACAGAGTTGGTACTTAGCAGCTAGCCTTCATCTGGTACCATCCATGGCCCTAAACACCAAAATGACATTAGTTAAACCCTGGAAACTTTTCCTTTTATATATTAAAGTTTATTATAGTTCCCCTCTCCCCATTTTTTTTTAAACATAAAACCAAAGTGTTTTTGTAGACTATAGGAACCATGAGGCCTTAAGGCTGAAGGCAACTGTCCTACCCCTCACAAAAATTATAAGATGTTGAGGACACCTAGTTTTCTAGGAATCCACAGTAATTCCAAGGACAGGTTCTAGAAGACTTTAATACGAAGATCCTGTGGTCAAAGGGAGGAGCTTGGCCAGTCAGCAATTATCTGGCTGGCGTTTATATCCTTTCAGCAAAAACATTCTTCCCTCCGGAATATGGGTATCTATGTATATATAGGTTGTATGGGCAGGACCAAGAGGGAGACCTGAGTGCAGTCAGGAGTATCCTTTTCCAGTACTGCTGTCTAGGTTAGGCCACTAGAAGTGTTGCTGAGGGTGGCAGGATGGAGTTTTGCTCTCAGGTTTACCAGAAGTGATAGTGGAAAAGTGACTGGTTTAAGGTAGCGATGTGTTCTGACAGGACTTCAGTCCCAGAGATTGACTTTAGGGAGCTGTGAGTGGGGTATTCACATAAGCTGAGCGTTGTATACGTGGGGTGAATGTCTAAGGGCTTAATAGTCTTCTGATCAGAAATGAGAATGTGTCTGGTTGGCGGAATGCTTGTCCAGCATGTGAGAGGCTCTGAATATAATCGTGCAAAGCAAGCACCACAGCCAGACAGCAGGCCTGTGGCTGGTATTGGGTGTAATTGATGAATGCACATCTTTCTAGTCAACTCTTTACATTGTGTTAGGTAATTGTATCAACTGGAGATGGTCTGAAGCACACGGAAGGGTGCAGATGGCTTATGTGTTAGTGCTGTGCCGTTTTGTAGAAGGATCTTGAACATCCATACACTTAGGTCTTGGGGATGCATGTCCTGGAATCAGTCATGAAGGACAGTGCAGGGGAGACAAAACATTGCCCTAATGGAAGTTCTAATGATATGAGAGGCCTCACAAAGTAATGATTCAAAGAAGCTGTCACCTCTTACAAATACACTGAGAATTAGCAAGTCTGTGTCTCTCTGCCTCCACGTCTGACCTGGATGGAATTGCTGTGTAGGAGGAGAGAGGTTAGCCTTTATTCTAGTGTGACAGAACAGCCAGGACTGAGTACTATGTAAAAAAGGCGAGTTATGAATTCTAGAGGGTGAAGTAAAGATGAGAAGGCTCTGTCTGCTGTGTCTAGTGAGGCCCTCCTGGTGGAAGTGAGGGCACCAAGATGCTCTCTCTGTAACAGCTGTGTCTTGGAAACCAGCTGGTGGCCTGTGAGACCAGCTCCCATCCCTTCAGAGGGTACGCCCACCATGAGTGATGGGACCGCTGTCCCTTAATCCCCACCTCTTCAAGGCCCTGCCAACTACACATCGCCACAGTGGGGCCAGGCCAATAAGGGATGGCAGGAGCATCTTTCATGTGGAGATTTCACTTGTTTTGGAAAACAGGGAAAGAGAATCTTCTCTTACCTGTGATTTTAGTTTTCAAAGTAGGTTTAGTTCAAAAGACCCAGCCAGCATCTTTTGAGAGCATAGTTTCTTTCAGAGTAGATGGGGCTTCTCTTTCTGTAGACACGCGAGCCAGTGTGGACTGTCGTCCCTCCCCCCACTCACCCTGCAGGGGCATGTTATGGACCGAAGAAAGAAGGCCCTGACTGACTATAAGAAGCTCCGGGCCTTCTTCGTGGAGGAGGAGGAACACTTTCTGCAAGAAGCTGAGAAGGATGAGGGTGCTTCCGAGGATGAAGAGCTGGCTGACCCGGCAGATCGCTTCCGGTCCCTGCTGCAGGCTGTGTCCGAGCTGGAGAAGAAGCACCGCAACCTGGGCCTCAGCATGCTTCTGCAGGTACCGCCTGGGTAGGGCGAGCATCCCCACAGCACAGTCTGTGGTCAGCTCAGAGGCGCAGTGGAAGAGAGACTCCCCTACAGGCAAGGTCGGAGGCACAGCCCACCTCGCCCCTGCTGTGGCCCAGGTCTGAGCATCAGAGAATGAGGAGGTGGTCGGGAGAAGTAGTTGGAAGGCACTTAGAGCTGATGGAGATAGGAGGAGCCCGAGGTCTCACATGAGAGGGTTTTCCCCACCTCAGGCTCTGTGAGCAGGAGTAGCCCAGGCTTCCCCTCTGTCTTCTCTCATCCTCATCTCATGCCCCAAGGCTTGAACCAACACCAGAGGCAGCGTGCTTGGCAGTCAGAGCCTGGGTTTGTAACATGGCATCAGCAGCCGCCTGTAACTGAAGTGTCCCCTTCCCACAAACCCATCGGCTGCTTGGGGGCTGGACAACCTAGGGACACAAGCCTCGGAGCCCGTTTAGATGGTTGTCCAGTCACCTCGGCTCTAAGTGCCTTGTGCTCAGGAGAGCAGCAGTCTGTCTCACTGTCTTTACCTGTGTGTCTCCCTTCATTTTCTCTGTCTCCTGTCTCTCCCCTGTCTGTTTCTCCCTTCTCTGCAGTGATGATGCTGGCGCAGCAGGCTGGCCCCCTGGAACGCGAGGCAGAAGAAACCACCTTCCACAGCTGGCCTGCAGCACCCCACCTACATCCCTCAGGCCTCCCAGCCTGGCACCACCCTTCATCCCGGACAGATCCCCATCTCCATCGACACAGACAGCACGCTGGCCGGGATGGCGCGTCAGAGGTGCCCGCTGGCCGTGTGCGTAGTTCCATTGTTCAGCAGTGTTTCCATTTTCTTCGGGGCGTGAATGTGCCCGGGCTTGTACCTGTTCCAAATAGAGACCGGTCAGTCCTGGGATCTCTTTCCCTGTGTGTGCCAACTCTGCCTGGGACCACTTGGCAGCTCCAAAGCCCCTGCTTCTTGTTTTGCCAAGGCTCGGCCATGGCTTGGCTTAGTGTGGCATTCCCTCTGGTGTCCAGGAACCAAGCCTCACACCTTCCCCATTGGTGCCCATGACAGGGTTGGCTCACTAGACATCCCTCAGCAAGGTTCTGAGGCATACAGTTACAGCCAACCTGTGTTAGTGCCAGAGAATAGAGCTGCAGGAGGCCTGAGGTACAGCTGGGGCCTGAGTGTTACTGCAGTACCCCGCCCCCTCCAGAGGACCTCTCCCCCCGCGCCAGGTCCTGGGAGCTGCCTTCTGCTTTGCCTCCCCAGCCTCTTCCTCCCAGCTTGTGCCCCTTGGGTGTCACTGGCATCCCCAAAGTGCTCCCTCCTTTCCACCTCTCATGAAAGGGACCTGCTTCCCTGCAGAAGAGCAGCAGGGTGGCATCTCCAGGCCGCCGGGTGCTTCACTTCGCTGTATTTTTGGCTTTTGCTCACCTCATATTTTCTCCAGTAGGTGAATTTCACAAAACTAGTGACGTAGCGGTAGCGTGGTTGCCTGCAGCATCGTGTGTGTAGATAACTAGTCCAAGAAACAAAACCCAGCAGAATGGTCGCGGGGCAGGGGCCAAAGATACAGATGTATTTAGGTTTTGGGTAACAATGTTCTGTCCCCAGAAGGCCCCAGCCTTGGATGTAGTGACCGGCTCCAGCTTGACTCGAAGGTGGGCTGGGTTTTCAGTGCTGAATAAAGTGGTTTGCCCCAGCCTCTCTGTTTCCGTACCTCCTAGTCTGTCCATACAGCTGCTTCTCCCTTCCCTGGCCAGGTTCAGGGTCTTTGATACCTTTGAAAGCACGATAAGTAGACTGTCACTAAGATATTCCGGGATAGAGGGCAAGTATCACCCAAAACCCAGTGTCAGGAATTGCATCTGGGAAGCAGGTTCCATGGATGGCTAGAAGGACCGAGAGGAGACTCCGTGGTGAGGACTCTAGCTCAGCCTGCAGGTCTGCAGAGGGCTGGCTGGCTGGCCAGCTGCGCCAGGGTGGAGGGTAACAGACTGGTCATGTTCATATCCAGGGTGACTGGGTGCCCAGGGTGGGGTGCATCCCTGTGAGTCCAATGCAGGTGGCAGCGGGAGCAGCCCTGAGTAGTGTGCCCCTTAGTGACAGGATGTTATCTCTGTTGGGGACTAAAATGAATATTAAACTAATAGACTAGCAGGTGTAGAGAAAGTCTAGGACTGGCCACCTGGTGGTAGGTCAGAAAACTGATAGGTTTGTCCCTCAGATCTTAGATTGGTCCAGAAAACCATATGACCTTGTCTGAGTAAATACCTCCACCACCACCCCCATGGGCGTGGCCCCAGACTCAGCGGACTGGATGGAAGGTGCAGTCTTACGTTGAGAAAGCCTCACGTTCACACCACAGCTCTGCTCACCAGCTAGCAGTTCACACCTGCTGTCAACAGAACACTAATGGCTGCCACACAGGACACTTCCTCACGTGCCCCCCCACCCCCATGGGGAGGGAAGAATGGAAGCCTCCAGAGTGCATAGAGAGCACCAGCCCTGTGTGAGCTCCACCCTTTTTACCTTGTCATTTCCTAAGGTCTCACCTTCCTACTGCCAGCATTGGGAGGAGGGATTTCACAGTGACAGCAGAAACCTGCTGCTGGGTGAATGTCAGCTCTCAGAGCTTGACATTCAGAGGCACAGGGAGCCAAGACACCCCTCCAGGTCCTCAAGGTGGCGCCTGCTTTGCTCTCCACACCATTACAAGACAGGCCAGTGGGTTCTTTTGCTAGGGAGGTGGGAGGAAGGTCATGTGGAGGGAAGACGGAGCCCATGAGGCTGAGAAGAGCTGGACTTGTTTTTCATGAGTCGTGCTTCAGGGTACCATGGTTACGTAAAAAAAAAAGTTGAAGTGTACAAATGGCCTGTACAGATATATCCATCCTCTTGACACTCTCCAAGTGAAGTACAAGTTGGTGGTGCTCTACATTGATTTGATAAGTATCTTTTGTCTGCACCGGATAAGATGCAGGATGGATATGGTGAGAGACCATGCCAGCATCAGAGGACCCCAGAATCTCAGTTTGAGGCCAGCCTGGTCTACATAGCAAGCTTTTGGTCACCCAAGGCTGCATAGTGAAAACCTCTATCAAAAAACAAAAACTGGCTGGGCTGTAAGCTTAGAAAAGGTTGGGAGAGCGAGTGTGGCCACGCCCTGGATGCTGAGGCTGGGTTACTGTCCTGTGTTTAAAGGCTGGGGGGAGGGGGGGAATGGGTGAGAAACAGCAGGTGTTTTTGTTTGTTGATTTGCTGGGGGCAAAAATGGAAAACAGTTGGGTTTTAAAACAAACTTCAGTCTGACCTTGCTTGGGTTTCCTGCAACAGTGCTGTCATGCTGGGCACAGTTCGTGAGACTTAAAATTGTGCATGGTAGATAACAGGCCGATACATCTGATTGATAAAGAATTGCAGGTCCTTGTCTATAACCCACGGACAGACATCTGATGCTCAGTAAATCCTCTAGATTACTCGTGTAACTAGCACTAGTTACACGACTAGTTTTATATGGTTTGGGGGAAAATGATGAGATCAACTGTACAAAATACATTCTAGATGAGAGGGTTGTTTTGGTTGGTTGGTTGGCCCCCACCCCTGCACCCCCCCACCCCGGTTATTTTTGATCTCTAATTGAATCGATCCATGTGGAGCCTATGGGCCGGGTAGCTGTATTCTAACAGGCAAGTCAGTTAGGCGTTGACGATCCTGGGCTCTCTGGCAGCTGCCCCGGACTGACCCAGTCGGGGAAGTCATGACCGAGGGAGAATCAGGGCTTTGGTACTCAGGAGGGCACAGGTGCGGCGAGGTAATGACAGACACACACACTAGAAACAGTTTGAATCTGCTGCAATTTTACTTTTTAGCCAGACATTTTTTATAATACAGCAACAAGGAACAGATGGAGATTGGCACACCTCCAGGAACATAAGAAAGGTACATTTCCATCTTAATGGGAACAGTAAGTAGACATGGCATAGTGCTCATAGGAACTCCTGCTCTATGAACCATGATCAAAAGCAGACTATGATCATGAACCTCAGATGTGTGGCGTTTGAGTCTAACGTGGTTACTCATTAAAGTTGTGTTAATAGTCAATAAGAGAACCTGGGCCTTCAGGCCAATTTGGATGTTATAAGCCTTCTTCTACCACCAGAAGTCAGAATGTCTTAAGAATGAGCACATATTCATTACAAGAGCCCTCTGTGCTGCCCTGGACAGCAAACACCAAGGTGGTCTGGCTCGAGCTAATCTATCTCTATGATTTAAAGAATACTATAGGACCCTCTGCCCGTCAATGCTTCCACCCATCTGTTACCCTCTTCATCATAAGCACCTGTATAAGGCCATGGCTCATCAGGAGTCCTGTACTTTCCCATACTGTGTTCTTCCTGCTACAAACTATTCATAACATTCCCCAATGTCTCATTTTCTTTTCCCACTACTTTTGCTAAGGCTTGTAGTAAAGGGCAAAATCTTTCACTAGGGTTCATCATGAGTTCACTGAGTTCAGGACTGGGAACAGTAGGTGTAACCGTCACATCCTCTTTTCCTTCCACTGGAACATCAAATCCTCCTTTATCAATTAACCAGCTTGTTTCCTGTGCTGTATAAAGAATTAAGAAGAAGAAAGACACAGTGCAGAACCCGTAACCCAGGAAGCGCAGTATCTTTGGAGAACATTGAGGCCCTTTTCAGGGCCAGCAGTGTGCACTCTGCCAGGGACCTCCAGGGAGCCTAGCTGAGGGGCATGTATCTCCCATCTGCCTTGATGACAACTGTCGTGTCACACAGACGATACTGGAGTTGGTGTGGCAGTTCCGTTTTTTTGTTTTTAAGAGGCAGCTCCGTCAGATCTCGCTTCATTGAGTGAATGGACTTCAGCAGGAGTCTAAAAAGGCAAGGAAACAGCAGCATGACCATAACAATCATAAACAATATTCCAATTAAGACAAAATATTGTGTCGAATCTAGAGGATTCAAAGACTTGATTCCTGCTTCCAGCCCCTCAGCCGATGAGCCAAGCTGAGTGTTATCCAGATGCACTTTGCTAACTGTTGCAATATCCCTTTGCAATATCTCCATGTCGTGGGTAATCTCAGAATCTGCCCAGACTCCCTGTAAATGATTCTTCGCCTTTTCCCATTGCTCAGTAGCATTATAAAGTAAGGGTGTAATGCAAAAACACGGAAAAACAGCATGGAAGTGCCCTGATAGAAGAGCAGTCTCTAGAGCTGGGAATAAGTTCACTACATATTTAGAGTCTGTATAAAGGTTAAATTTGTCTGCAACATTTTGAAAAGCAAGTAAAACCGCTCTAATTTCTGCTTGTTGTGCAGAAGTCTGGGTTCCTTCCTCTATCAGAGGTGAATGTCCGGGTATGTATACCACACACTTTCCATTAGAGGAACCATCTGTAAAAATGCATAGAGCAGACTCCACAGGCTGCAGACAACATTTAATAGGAAATATTACCTCAGTTTCTTTGAAAAACTCTATCAGAGGATGACTGGGATAATGATATTTAATTTGACCAATGTACCCTTGCAAAGATAGTCCCCAATTCTTATCCTCCATAAGCAACGTTTCAAACTGTTTTTTATTGGAGGGAATAATGATGTTATGCATTTCCTTCCCAAATAATTCTCTAGACCTCATCCTTCCTTTAGAGATCAAGAGCAAGCACATAAAAGGATAGGAGGTCAGCATTTTATGTTGCATATGAGGTAAATGAATCCATTCCAAAATCCCTGCTTGCCATAGACATCCAGTGGGCGTATAGGGTGTTCTAAATATAATGAAATCCCATTCTTTGTTATATAAAGTTTGTTTCACTCTTGCTGTATTTGATTGCTCCTCCACCAGAGCTAGAGCTTTAGTAGCTTCTGGTGTCATAACACGAAGAGATTTAGGATCAGTTTCCCCTTGTAGTAGCTGAAACAGAGGACTTAATTCTCCTGTTGTGATTTTTAAATAAGGTCTTATCCAATTAATATTCCCCAATAACTTTTGAAAATCATTCAGTGTTTGTAATTTATCCACTCTTATAGACACCTTTTGTGGACTGATAAAATCATTATATATTAATTGTCTTAAATAATTCAAAGGTCTATTTTTTGAACTTTATCTGGAGCAATACCCAGGCCAAATGTTGTCAGTTGTTCAGTAGTATATACTAGAATCTGACCAGTCATTTCCTTAAAGGGCGAGCTATCAATGTATCATCCATGTAATGAATCAAATACACATCTGAATATTGTTCTCTAACTTTGACTAAAGCCTGATCTACAAACTTTTGACACCATGTAGGACTATTTTTCATACCCTGAGGGAGAACTTTCCAGTGATATCTTCTATCTGGTCTTTTTAGATTAACTGATGGAACACTAAATGCAAACCTTTTACAGTCCTCAGGATGTGATTTTATGGTAAAAACAAAAACAAAAACAAAAAACATCTTGTGAATCAATTACAATTATACTCCAACCTTTAGGCACTGCCACAGGAGAAGGACGTCCTGGCTGCAGGACACCCAGATCTATCATAGTTGCATTAACTGCTCTCAGATCTTGTAACAATCTCCATTTCCCTGATTTTTTTCTTTATAACAAAGATGGGTGTATTCCAAGGGCTAGTGCTTTCTTCAGTATCACCTTTGCCTAATTGTTCTTGCACCAATTGTTCTATAGCCTGTATTTTTTTCTTCTCTCAGGGGCCACTGATTGAGCCACACAGGCTCTTCTGATTTCCAACTTATTTTATCTGCATGTAACAAGCTCCCAGTGGCCCACTATGAAAAATGCTGATCATTCAAATTATCAGATGATACCAATTTAAGATCCATGTCTTCCATAATGTCTCTTCCCCATAAAGAGAAAGGAAGAGAGGGAATGACATAAGGCTGAATCATTCCTGTTTTACCTTCAAACTCCCATCTAAGGAGGTTGGAGCTCTGAGCTACATTCGAGGCCATTCCCAATCCTAGCAAAGGAAGAGAGAGTCCTCTGACAAGACCAAGCAGAAGGCCAGTCTTTTCCTGCTAGGCAGGTTCTATCGGCTCCAGTGTCTAAGAGACCCTGAAGCAATCTTCCTTTAATCCTTACCATCTTAAAAGGCCTCTGGGCCCCAATATCTTGGACCCAGGCTACCACATCAGTGGATCCAAACTGTCCTTGTCCCCTATTTGCTTTTAACATAGGGTTAGGCAATTTAAGATATGGCAACAAGAGAAGTTGTGCTATTCTCTGTCCTTTATGTATCTGTACTGTTTCTTTCAAAGGTCTTATCATCACTTTTATGTCTCCAGTGCTGTCTCCATCAATCGCTCCTGGCAATACTTCAAAATTCCTTTTACAGTTTGAACTATGCCCAATTATAAGTCCCACTATTCCTTGTGGTAATGTCCCTATCACTGAGGTTCGGATTAAGGTAACTCCTTCCCAAGATGACAAAATGACATCCTTGCAGGAAGCTAGATCTAACCAGCACTGCCTGGAGTAGCTCTAGGCAGATCTGAATAGTAAATTCTGGTGCCTCGGGGGTAAGGGCACACTCTTGTTTTGTAGTGTTGTCTTCTTGGTCCTCTCTTTCTGTTCCGGGACTGAGAGGTTGCCCCTGACCTAGTTTTTTGAGTTTTCCTCCTCCTTTTCCCTGTAAGGGGTGCTCCATCCTTGTGGAACTTGGATTTGCATGCATTCTTCCAATGCTTGCCTTTCTGGCACCGAGGGCACACTCCTGGAGGAGGGCCTCTTCTCTTGTTACTTCTATTATTTTCTCCAGGACACTGTCTTTGCATATGTCCTTTCTTTCCACACTTATAACAAGTGGGGTCGGAGGAATCTCTTCCTCCTCCATACGTTTGCTTAACATGGGCGCTGAACTTCTGCCCTTTCATAGCTGCAGCATAGGCCAAACCTTACACTACAGCTGGTGAGGCATCTACACAGGCTTTTATAAAGTCCTGCACTGTTCCTGTCTTTCTAATGGGCCTTATAAGGTCTTGGCACAAAGTGTTAGCATTTTCCCAAGCCAATTGCTTAAGGAGTATCTCAGTACCATCTGAGGGAGGCATCATTCTATTTACAGCTTCTTCAAGCCGAGAAACAAAGTCCTGATAGGGTTCCTCATTGGCTTGCTTGATGCTTGACAAGGTGGTTCCTTTGGTCCCAGGAGGGGGCAACTTTCTCCAGCTTGAACAGCATTATGAGTAACTGCTTCTAAAACATCCTTAGGGATGGCTATTTGGGCTTGAGGAGAGGCATAAGCACCTGTCCCTAGCAGCATATCCATTCCAGGCTTAGAGCCTCTTTTTGTAAGAAACTGTGTCACTGTCGTTTTAGACCTGTCTTCATACTCAGACCTCCAGAGAACATAATCTCCTGGACTTGAAGTTGCCTTAGCAGTTTGATGCCAATCATGAGAGGTCAGCCAATGGCTGGCCACCCTGTCCAAAACTTGTAGAGTATATGGAGCCGAAGGACCAGAGGACTTAACAGCCGCTTGTAATTCTTTTAAAGTTTTCAAGGGGAGAGGCTCCCAAGTGGGCTCATCTCCGCCCATTCCCTCTTCTACTGGAGTAAAGAACTTACATCCCCTGTCCTTCGAGCCTCCTCCACGGCTCCCCTAGGAGCTAAAGGGCGCGGCCGAGGCGCTCCCTTCCTTGTGTCAGAGGTGGGTTTCCCCCGTGACAGTGGTTCTTGTCTTTTGAGGGCCCATACTCAGCAGCCTCCTCATCCAGGGCCCAATCGTCACCATCCTCGTCATCATCATCGATATTTCCATCATCAAGTGTTATCAAATTTCCTACAGAGCCTGTACCATAGTTAGGAGCAGGCTCGTTTATGGGCTTAGCCTCTTTTTCATCCTTCACAGCCGAGGTCTCATGAACTAAACCTTCAAAATCAGAGGAGTCTGTTAATAATTCCCTCATCTGTACCCATCACGGATGTGCATGCGCCGGAAGTTCACTCCCTCCCTGCCTTTGCACATACCTCCTCATTTCTTTCCCCACTCTTTTCCAGTCGGGTAATGACAAGGTACCTTCTTCCGGGAACCAAGGACTCATCTTTCTCAAGAAATAAAAAAAGTCCTTTAACGTACATTCCAAGACCTTTAAACCTCTACTGACCATCATATGTTTAAAAACCGAAAGGAGCATTCGTTCCTGCTTTGACTCAGATTGCCCCATATTACCTCATGATTACTTGCACTTAATCGATGATCTTTTACCGATGGAACCGTGGATTCCTGGCAAGAGCCGACCCATTACCTTAAAAGAAAGAAAAGAAGGGAAAGAAATTACCTGTCCAAAGAGTCCCTGTTCTAGAGTGCCACCTGCCCCGGACTGACCCAGCGGGGAAGTCACAACAGAGGGAGAATCAGGGCTTTGGTACTCGGGAGGGCACAGGTGCGGCGAGGTAATGACAGACACACACACTAGAAGCAGTTTGAATCTGCTGCAATTTTACTTTTTAGCCAGGCATTTTTATAATACAGCAACAAGGAACAGACCGAGGTTGGCACACCTCCAGGAACATAAGAAAGGTACATTTCCATCTTAATGGGAACAGTAAGTAGACATGGCATAGTGCTCATAGGAACTCCTGCTCTATGAACCATGATCAAAAGCAGACTATGGTCATAAACCGCAGACATGTGGTGTTCAAGTCTAACGTGGTTACTCATTAAAGTTGTGTTAATAGTCAATAGGAGAACCTGGGCCTTCAGGCCAATTTGTATGTTATAAGCCTTCTTCTGCCACCAGAAGTCAGAATGTCTTAAGAATGAGCACATATTCATTACAAGAGCCCTCTGTGCTGCCCTGGACAGCAAACACCAAGGTGGTCTGGCTCGAGCTAATCTATCTCTATGATTTAAAGAATACTATAGGACCCTCTGCCCGTCAATGCTTCCACCCATCTGTTACCCTCTTCATCATAAGCACCTGTATAAGGCCATGGCTCATCAGGAGTCCTGTACTTTCCCATACTGTGTTCTTCCTGCTACAAACTATTCATAACATTCCCCAATGTCTCATTTTCTCTTCCCACTACTTTTGCTAAGGCTTGTAGTAAAGGGCAAAATCTTCTTTCACTAGGGTTCATCATGAGTTCACTGAGTTCAGGACTGGGAACAGTAGGTGTAACTGCCACATCCTCTTTTCCTTCCACTGGAACAGCAAACCCTCCTTTATCAATTAACCAGCTTGTTGGCTGGGATCGTGCTGTAAAAAGAATTAAAAATAATAATAAGAAAGACACAGTGCAGAACCCATAACCCAGGAAGCACAGTATCTTTGGAGAGCATCGAGACCCTTTTCAAGGCCAGAGGTGGGCACTCTGCCAGGGACCTCCATGGAGCCTAGCCTCGAGGGGCATGAATCTCCTGTCCGCCTTAATGACAAATTGTCATGTCACACAGACGACACTGGAGTTGGTGTGGCAGGCAGCACTTCCCCTTCAGACTGCAGATGAAGTTCTTAATTCCGTTTTTTGGGACTTACTGTGAGGCTTGGGGTGATGCCTGTGGCATTTCTTCCTCAGTGAAAACTGGCTGTGGATCTGTTTTCTGCCCTGGTCACCTCTCGGTTAAGTGAGGGCTGGCGGTCACTGTTCCCAGGCAGTAGTTCAAAGGCCACTTCTCACACCCACTTAGATTTCTCAAGCAAAGGCTCCCAACTGACCAGACGTCTGCTAAAAATCCCGGGGAAGGGAGGCCTTCCACAGCCATGTGCCGCTCGCTGCCCGTGTGAGGTACGTTACTTCCACAAGAGAATTTTAATTTGGAGATAGATAACTGAAACAAAGATTCTGTTAAACTGTCATCATGAAAAGGAATGTGCTGTTAAGGAATTTCTAGGGGACAAGCAAGGCTACGTGCTGATAAGACTTTACAAGTGGACCAGATGCTGAAGCAGCCCTGCCGTTGACACCACACACAAGCCAGCCAGGACTGAACCCTCACAAAACATATATAGTCTGGTTTTCAGCGAGATTTTATTTTATTTTATTTTGGGGTGGGACAATCAGCTTCTGAGTCTCCATGGTTCTTTTCATAAATGTAAAGGTTGTATTCTGACGACTAGGGTTTTCTGAATTCTGTCCCTTGGCCTTAGACTGAGCAGGTCTGCAGGACGGTCAGTGTGTCCAGCCTTCTGTCCAGCCCCTCCCTCCTTCCCTCCACTTGCTCCACCCCACCCCCACCCCCGGTTCCCTCTCCTATGCCAGACCTACTGAGCACACTGCCTTACTACCAGGTGTCTGGTGACCTGCGCTCAACCCATGGCTGGGTCAGGTGGGTCAGTGTAACGGATGGTTTCTTTGGGCAAGTTAGAGGCCAGCTTGTCTTGGTCCTGCAGTCCGTGAATTCTGAGATTCCCTCGTAGCTAGAGTTGGTGCAGGCAAAGCATAGCTCCCACCAGCAACCCTGAAGGACATGAGCAAACCTCAGGGTATGCTGCCCTGGATTGTTTTCGCTTTGATTTTGTAGTCCCTGGAAAGCTGAAGGGAGGGGGAAGGGAGAGGGAGAGAGAGATGCACGCCTGAATCTCTTTAGTAGGTGTCATAAGGGTGAGGCACCCCTTCCTTGTGGACAGCTCTGTGTTCTGGCAAAGAAGAAATATCACCTGCCTCCAGCCAGGAGCAACAAGGATTTCTGAGGGATTAGCGCCTTGAAATAAAAATAACGGAAAGCACGGTCATAGAATCCTGTTAGTATGCAAATGAGGTGACTTCCTGGGCTCTTCTGATTGGACAAGTCTCCACAGAGCATCCAATGAAAGCCTTTCTGTTGTGGGCCAGTGCCGGAGGGTCAGGCCGTTTAAAAGAGTTAGAGTGGGGCCGTAAGCTGCTTATTCATTTCTGGTGGTCAGCTTGCTTTCTTCCTGGATCTGCCGCCCCTTCCTTTGGGTTCCTCACCGGGTTCAGGGCTCTGGTGACTCAGGTGTTGCAGCTGTCTGCACTTCCAACCACCTCCTGCACGGACGGGAGGTGTGTGAGCTGTGCAGCTGATCACAGCGCAAGACTGTCTAATCCAGCTCTCAGCAGTGTGAGGATACCCTCAAGGCCACCAGCTACGGAGGTTTTTGTCTATCCTGGGGGTCCTTCAGTGAATACCAAAGGCTCCTCGGAGATAACCAGAGTCCCTGGGTAACTTAATGGAACAGCTTTAAAGGACTCCTGACCTGGAACAGAGTGGGCAGTCTCCCCCTGGTGGCCTGGCGAGGTAGTACCGTGCGGCATGTTAGCCGGGTTTGTCCCAAAACAAATGGCTGGGGTCCCTTCAAACAGTTCTTGGACTCTACCCAGGTTCAGTTGTCTTGATGATTCAGGTGGGAGGCACTAGTCCAGCCTTTGACCCCATTAGGATAAAAAAAATAGAACATGGTGGGCACTTTGCTATGCATACAAGTAGTAATATTAATACTAAATATTCTGATTAAAGTATTTGAGTTTTTAGCTTATTTCCATCCATTTGCAAAATTTCAGGAAGATTGCAAGGGAGGTAGAAGCAATCACTCCCCATGTTTACAGCCAGCTGCTTTTCACCCGCACCCAAAGGGGGTCATTATTTTTGAGAATATATATATATATATATATATATATATACATATATATATATATATATATATATATATATATATATATATTTTTTTTTTTTTTTTTGGTTTTTCGAGACAGGGTTTCTCTGTGCGTTCCTGGCTGTCCTGGAACTCACTCTGTAGACCAGGCTGGCCTCGAACTCAGAAATCCGCCTGCCTCTGCCTCCCAAGTGCTAGGATTACAGGCGTGCGCCACCACGCCCACGCCCGGCCTTTTGAGAATATTTTTAGTCGATTATTTTACTGATAAATGTGGATCATAGTTAGGCACTGAGAAGATGGCTTTAATCAAGAGTGCTGGATGCTCCTCCAGAGGCCCAGGGTTTGGTTTGTGGCACTCACATGGGAGACTCACAGTATTCTGTATATATATTGTATATTCAGCTCCAGGAGATCCAGGCTCTCCTCTAGCCTCTGTGAGCACTGCATGTACATGGTACACAAACATATAGGCAGAACAGCTACACAGACAGACAGACAGACACACACACAGACACACACACAGTGGATTGTAGCTCAATGAACTGATGACAACAGAAAAAAATATAGCCTGGATGATGATATAAACAAAAATGACAAAAATGTGCTTTTATCTTAGCAATTCTTTTTTTAAAAAATATTTTGATTTATTTATTATATCTAAGTACACTGTAGCTGTCTTCAGACATACCAGAAGAGGGCGTCAGATCTCCTTTTTTGGATGGTTGTGAGCCACCATGTGGTTGCTGGGATTTGAACTCAGGACCTTTGGAAGAGCAGTCAGTGCTCTTAACCCCGGAGCCATCTCTCCAACCCATCTTAGCAATTCTTAAATAACTTGGAATACCATTCCCCTTTCTATCAGACTTTTCACTAAAATAGTTTATGAATCTTGGCTAGGTGAATAATGTCGGAGATCATCCCAACAACTAAGACATCCCTCCTCCTCCTCCTTCTCCTCCTCCTCCTCCTCCTCCTCCTCCTCCTCCTCCTCCTCCTCCTCCTCCTCGTAGTGTATTCTTTTACTTTGTGTGCATGCACCGTGGTGGGCATGAGGAGGCCCGAGGCAGCTCTTGGGAGCGAGTCCTTTCCTTCCCCCTTGTGGGTCCCAGGGACTGAACCTGGGCCGAGAAGTTTGGCGGCAAGTGCCTTTACCCACTGAGCCATCCCTATGCCTGTCCTTGGGTCTTTAAGCACTCTCTTTCCCGGGCTTACCACACAATGCTTCTACTCATGGTTCTCCCAGGAAGGAGAAAATCCCTTAGAATCTTCCTCACATGGTTGCCTCCCATGCAAATAGGCCACAGAGACAAGAAAGGGGGACCCAAAGACACTGTAAGCATATATAGCCAGGAAACGAATCAGAAGTTTTAGAATGAGTGGCCCCTCAAACGGGGCGGGGGATGAATGGGCGCTCACTTCCGCTTCCCCCTTTGTCAATGATGAAACCCGGGAAGGGTAAGCACAGGTCCCAAGCAGCAGGGCAGCATTCCAGCAAGGAAGGCACTCAGAGGACCTGACCTCAGCTCAGCTGTGTCCAGAGGTCACCGGGCGCTTTAAAGGGAGAATGGGAAGAGGCAGGCTGTCAGGAAAGCTCAGTGGCTAAAGGCCCTTGCCACCAAGCCCGACTGACTGAGCGAGTTCAGTCCCTGGAGCCCGCACTGGAAGGAGAGACCCAGTTCCCACAACTTGTCCTCTAACCTTTATGTGTGTGCCACAGTATATACATGTGCGCGCGCGCGCGCGCACACACACACACACACACACACACACACACACACACACGGACTACATGGAACTAAGGGAGAACAGGGAGGCAGGGTGTGGGATGGTTTTATAACAACGGGATAGAGAAAGGCTGTAAAGGGCCGAAGGTCCCATGGGATCCCCTGGACTTGCTCAGCAGCATTTGGAGATACCATCCTCCTACCTTTCCACAAAGCCAGCCATGGCGGTTAACGGCCCAGCAGAATCGAGCAAAGTGGTGCCCAGTTGTTTGGTGACATTCTGTCGCTCTGTGGCTCCATGACAGTCCACTGACGGTAAAGAGCTCTGCCCGCTAACGCGCTTGGCCGTTGTCCAGTCAGCTGAGAGCCTCCCTGGAGCTAGGGTGGGCAAACGGAAGCTTGAGCACCAAGCTCGGTCCTGAACCAACACTGGCACCCCAGAGGCAGAGGCGGGGGGTGGGGGTGGGAGGGGATCCGAGTTCCAGTCCAGCCTGGTCATCCCAACTCAAGAAGACAACATAAAGCTGGACTCCGCCTCCCTGTTGAGCTGCTGCTCCCCCAAAAATGTGACCTAAGAAGCGTTCCTGTCTCCCTGCTACAGGTATTTTATTATGAAAACAGGAAATTAACACAGACGTTAAAAAAAAAAGTTTATTTTAAATTCCAGAACAGATAAAAAGGGATCATTGAGGGGATGTATCACACAGAACAAGAGAAAATGAAAGTTCTCAACTTCGTGGCATCAGTAATACCCCACAACTTTAAAGGACTGACTTCAGATTAAGTCCAGCCAGGAGAAAGGGAAAATCGAACACAAGCTCTAGATGGGGATCAAGTTCCAACAGGTCCAAGGGGACTTTTACGGAGAAAGACTTAACTCTTGATGGTGCCGCCACGTGACTGCACACGCTGACCAACGTTCCCCAGGCGAGAACGTGGTCTTCAAACACGAGAACCTGGAGCTGGAGAGACGGTCTCGCCATTAGGAGCACCTGCCGCTCCATTGTAAGAACGGGGGGGGGGGAGGGGGGGTGCTGATTCCAGCAGCCACAGTGGGCAGCTCACAGATACACCTTAACTGCAGCTTCAGGGAACTCAGTGTCCTGTTCTGGCCTCCACAGGCGCATGCAAGTGCACACACACACACACTTACACAAACATGCATGAGTCAACGGGCAGACAGACGTAAAGTTTTGTTTTTTGTTTGGTTCCCCCGTGTAGCCCTGCCTGTCCTGGAACTCACTTTGTAGATCGAAGTGGCGTTGAACTCTGAGAATCTGCCTGCCTTTTCGAGATTAAAGGCATGAGCCACCTCCTAGTCTACAGACATGCATGCAGACAGAACGCCCACATACATAAAATATATAAATCTTAAAACAACTCCAAAAAGAAAAAAATCCTTGCGCCAGGCCTCCCTCCCAGCGCCTGGTGGAGGGAGTCTAGTCCCCCGTAGCTGGTAGGCGCATCACTGCAAATGCTGCCCCTGCCTCAGATGCGGCATTCCCATTCTCCGTTTCTCTTAGCAATCCAACTCAGCGCCCACAGTAACACAGGCTGGCGCCACCCAGAGGTTTGTAACTTGATTGCATCTCCAAGGACCTTTCCACATGATCCTGTTCAGGGGTGCGAGAGGTCCTGACCCCAAGTGGGGGCCGGGAGGGGGGGGACAGTCAACCTACTCCACAGTGGGCTGGAGTTGAAAGGCCCTGGCCAAGTGGCGGGCTCCCCTTCCCTTTTGCACTGGAATGGCTCCTCAGAACGAGGAGACCGTTGTCCATAAGGACCGTAGTAATCTCTACATCTTTGAGAGAGACAAGGTCCTTAGACACAGACAAAGGTCACCTAGTGTTTTGGGCTCACAGTCAAGAGCAGTTATGGTTTAGTCAGTGGATTAGCAAGGAAATGTCACAAGCACAGATGGCCCCTGAGCTGGGCTTTGGAGAGAGGCTGGCATTTATAAAGGAAGAAATGGGAGGAGAGATGAGACCCAATCAAAGACCCCTGGCTGCATCACCTGCATGTTACAGTTTTTCAACCTTGGGGTAATAAAGTTTTAACTTTTCAACATTCTTTATCAGTGTGATACTTCTATGTAACAAATTTGCTAGATAAAAAAAGTGCATTCGGCACAGAAACTTGGCAGGGGGAGCATATCCAGGCCCTGCTGTCTCATCATATTTTTATATCGGAATGGGATAAACAGTGCCAGGAGCCAGGAGGCGCAAGAAGGCAGGAGCTTTTCTCTCTTAAGGACATCTCAGGAGTCCCCAGGGAGGTCAGGACGTCCAGAAGATTCTGTGTCTTCTTTGATCTCTCTGACCACTGAGCAGATGGTTAGGGGCCTAGGGTCATGGGTCCAGAGACAGAAGAATGGCTGTAGGGGACCAGAAAAGGAGAACCCAGAGAACACATAGATCAAGGAGCCATTGGCTGAATTATAAAAGGAGATTTCCCCTGCCTCAAAGTCTAACAAGATGCCCACCCGCCGGAGAGGCTCTGGAGGAGACAGGCAAGTCCTGGGGTAGGAGAGGGCCTGGAGTTTCTTCTTGTAGAACTCTAGTGCCCAGAGGCCATGCTGGGGTGACTTGGGGATCCTTCCTTCCCGTACCAAACTCTCCAGACACACACCCAGAATCCAGGCCCTCCTGTCCCCAACCTCCACTTCCCAGTGATGTCTCCCTGCCTCAAACCGCTCCTGAGCCAGGATGCAGGGGTCCTGGTCAAATCTCCTGGAACTGGGGGACACGTCCTGGTCAAACAGCAGCCGCTTCACGCTCTTCTGATCCTCAGACACCATGAGTTTGGGACTGGCGGTTTCAGGGTCCAGGGACAGACTCACTGTTGAAAGAAGAAAGTGACAAAGTGACAGGCATGGGGACTGTAGCCTTCTTGGCCCTGCGTGGATGAGGGCTCCAAGCTCTGTCTCCAGGAAGCTTTCCCCACCTGTCGCTAGAAATCATTTACTGTCCCTGCCCAAAGCAGCGAGGGAGGCAGGGATGACGGATACTTGAAGAGATGTGGGCGCAGCCTGAGACAACTCCCAGTGTACACTAAACCCAGGCCAGAGGCCAGGCTCTCTGTGGAAGAGACAGAGACAGGAAGAAACTAAGAGAGACAATCTCCAGCAGAGAGAAAACTTGGAATTCACACTCACAGCCCACAGCCAGCACCCCAGATGTGGGCTTTTCTGTGGTTGCTGGTGACTGGCATGCGCTTTCAGGCTTTGCGTGTTAGAAGCCCGACCTTCAACCTTCGACCTTCGGTGTGAGCGGTGGGGGTGGGGAACTTTAAGAGGTGGAGCTTCATCCAAAGTGATAAATTTGTAGGAACACCATTTAGCTCTCTGAGGACCCTGGGAAGTTCCCATATGTCCCCCCGATTCCTCGTTTCTTCTGTCTTGCTATCCACCATGTGACACAGCCAGGGAGCCCTCACCCACGGGCCCCTGATCTCAGAAATTTAGGCCCCCAAAATATGAGCTAAATAAACATCCCTTTACGAATCACCCAGCTTCGGATATTTTGTTTCAGTGGTGGGAAAAGGACAAATCTAAGCTTTAAGCTCTTGTCTATCCATTTCCCAGAAGGAGGCCCTGTAGTCTGCCTAGACTTAGCTTGTGAAGAATACTTGACCAAGGACTCTCCCGGCGGTGAAGGGTTCTCACTGGGTGGGTTGTACCTGAGAAATCCGCACGAGCCATTCATTCTGTCCCTGCTGTGTTGGGTGACACAGAGACAAGCCTCAGAGCAGTACCCGGCAAGCAGGTCTCTGGTGTGAGGGTCAGCGCCCACTCACCGTGGAAGATCCCGGCCTCTTCGTGGGCTCCTGGAGCCTCCTCTTCCTGATTTGTTTTATGCTCTTCTTTGTGACATTTCCCAAAGACACAGGCTATTGCTGCTGAGACCAGTCCTAGTGCCGTGAGGATCAAAGGCAGAGCGGGTCCACTTTCCGTCGACAGAGGCCTTCTGGACAGGGATGCTACAGGGATTCCAAAGGCATCAAGAAGGACAGGAGGAGATCATCTTTGTTAGACGCGTGTACACACACACACACACACACACACACACACACACACACACACCATTCCAAAGTCAAGGAACACAATGTTTATAGACCTTTCTAAAAGGGGTTCAGAAAAAAAATGAGTTGTCTTTCAATACTCAGTGCTACAGCCTGAGTATTTGTGTACTCCAAAACACTGAAATCCCAGCCTCTTAGATGATGGTGCAGGAGGGCTGTGGGAGGTGGGACAGTCCTAAGGGTGGAACCTCACAATTAGGATGGTCATCGTGAGTTCTAGGCCAGTCAGGGTTACATAGTGATAGCCTTTTTTTTTAAGTTGAAAAACAAAAGAATTTTAAAGAAATAAACTTTAAATGAGCTAAATCTATCCTTTAGTAGCTAAATAGGTAAAGTGTCATCTGTCTAGACAGTGGGATAGTTATTCAGCCCCCCCCAACAGAAATGATTTATTAAGCGTGGCAGTTTGAATGAGAATGGCCCCCATGAGCTCATCTGCTTGAGTGCTTGGTCCCAGTTAGTGGGACTGTTTGAGAAGGATTAGACGTGGCCTTGTCTAAGGAGGCGTGTCACTAGGGGTGGACTCGGAGGTTTCAAAAGCCCATGCCAGGACCAGTGTCTCTCTCTCAGCCTGCAGCTTGGCCTCTCAGCTCCTTCTCCAGCACCATTTCTGCCTGCCTGCCTGCCTGCCATCATGGTTCCTGCCATAATGATAGTGGACTAACCTCTGAAACTGTAAGCCAGCCCCAACGAAATGCCTACTTTCTGTAAGTTGCTTTGGTCATGGCGTCTCCTTGTAACAACGGAACAGTAACTAAGGCACCAGGCATGGAAAGGCAAAACCATGCAAAGAAAGACCAAGAGGTCCGGATCCTCGGGGGGGATTAAGTGGGAAGAGGAAGTGCAGTGGGCTTTTGGGCATTGCGCAGTCCCGGTGAGCAGACGCCCCTCCCCTGCGTCCACACACCGGAACACAGAGCACTGGGGAGCCTACACACTTGCTCTCGCCTGTTCGCTCCTGCCATGCTTCCTTTCTGGACATTCATAACTGGGAAAGTTACGACCGTGAGATGAGGGTCGTAACTCTACAGAGACATTTCAGTGGTTAAGAGCTGTGCTGCCCTTCCTGAGGACTCTGGTCCTGTTTCCAGCACCCACACGACAGCACAAAACAACCATCTGTAATTCCAGTTCCAAGGGCACTGCATACATACATGTGTACTCACATACACTCAGTAAAACACTCATACACGTAAAATAAAAATATTTTTTAAAGAAAAGAAAATCTATGCAATTTCTAATTAAATTTGCCATCAACTAAAACTTCTCAAAAAAAAAAAAAAAAAAAACCAAAAAACAAAAAACAAGATCTATTCAAACAACAGCAGCAATAGAAAAGCCAGTATCAGGTCAGGGTGCATCTTTCTTGCTTCCCTAGTGGGACTCCCTGCATCCTTATCCCTGCATCATCTTGGAAACCAACATCCCTGTGACCCTCTCGGCCAGGCTGAAGGCAGGATCTCCTCTGGCTCTGCCTGCACAGCCTTCTCCCAGCATCCCTGGCACCAAGGCCTGGCTGGCTCTGGTGTCTCTGATGGCAGAGCTGAACAGATAC
This sequence comes from Apodemus agrarius, assembly GCA_964023405.1. Classification (NCBI taxonomy): domain Eukaryota; kingdom Metazoa; phylum Chordata; class Mammalia; order Rodentia; family Muridae; genus Apodemus; species Apodemus agrarius. The sequence continues at coordinate 43,888,192 of OZ030015.1, read as the reverse complement.
TCACCAAGCAGGTAAGTCTCTGTCACCTTCTCACGGAGGAGGGGATTGGAGATGGAGCAGGTCAGGCCCCCCACAGCCCTGTCCTGGGGAGTCACGGTGGAGAGCAAGCCCACGAGGCCAGTGCTGGTAGAAACTGAGAACTGAGTCTCCGCAGGCAATGGTTGCCCTTTCAGGTCCAGCCACTCCACCTTGGGCTCTGGGTACCAGCCCGCTGAGGTGCACTCCGCCCGGACGCCTCTGTCCTGGGTGTCAGTCACTCGGATTCTGGGGGATGAGCCCTGTCCTGAAGGAAGAGACGGCAGGTCAGATCCTGCAGCTACAGTTGCTGCTGTGGGGGGACGGGATGTCCTGCAGGGGTTTAGTAGATTCTATGAATCTTCAGGGACCACCTGTCTGTGTGACGAAATCACTAATGCAGTACCTTCATCCCGAATAAAACAGTCAGAGAAATGGGGGTGGGGTTAAGGAAAAAACCTGAAGCTTCCTAATAAGTATGAGAGCGAGGAAGGAGCTGGGGGGGGAGGGGCATCTGTCACCTAGGAAAACGTTCCCATAGCCCCAAACAACCCCAGTCTCCCTCTGGTCTCCCCATGTCTCTCCCCTCACTTTCCCCAGCCTCTTTGTCTTTCTCTTTGTCTTCTTCCCCTGCTTTCCCTTTGTTCTCGTCCTCACTGTCTTCCTGTTTCTGACGCTCCCTCTCAGGCTCTCTCCTTCCACTCCCCAGCCGTTTCTATGCCTTCACTCCCACATCTGTGCTCTCTCACTGGTACACGGGTGTGACAGAAGGAAAGACAGCCTTCTCTTTGGATCTACACGACACATAGAAACTGTGGGGGAAACAGCTTTGCCTGGAAGCAGGTGTCACCGAAGCCTCTCCAGCCTCAGCACCCAGGGCTCTGGGGACCAGTGTCTGGAATCCTGGCTGACGCTGAGAGACACTCTCCAGTGGAGAAGAAGAAGCCCCCACACCAAGCCTCACCTGCCACCTTCAGCCACAGGGTGGCCTGGCTGTGGGATGTGTGCTCCGTGAAGACACAGTGATAAGTCCCGTTATCGAACACGGTGACATTGTGTATCGTCACAGTGGCCTCTCCCCTGGCCATGCGGTCGCTGTTGAAGGAGGTCCTTCCCTTGTATTCCGTCATCTGTTCCTCATACACGTCCTCCCCGTTCTTGTACACATGCACAGCTGACGAGGGCGTGTCCCTGTACCACCTCAGCTCCATGCCCTCAGCGCTGATGTTGAGTGACAGCCTGCAGGGCAGCTCTTTGTCTTGCCCGACTATGGCCAGGAGCGGGTCAGGAGGTCCAAGGACTTGGAAATCTGATTTTCCTTAGAGATGCAAATGGAAGGGCTAGGTTAGGTCACATGCAGGAGGCAGGCGCTCCCCCTCGCGCCCCATTTTCCTCTCTGAGAGTTCCCCTTAGTCCTGAGCTTCGTTGGAGGCCCCAGCCTGACTCCGGGCACCCTTAGGGTCAGAAAGGGAGGGGTGTCCTACCGTTCCCAGAAGTCAGGAGTTGCAGGAAGAGGAAGCTGACCAAGATGCTTGGCAGGGTAGCATCTCCGTGGTGTGCCGTCGCCATATCTATATCTATATATATATAACACGCAGATACATGTTAGTTACGGGGAGGAAGGAGCTAGGACTCTAATAGGAGAACGGAGAAACCGCTTAGGAGAGATAGCTGCTCGTCCACCCACCACACGAATACCTAATCCTAGAAGCAGGGTCCTTCCCCACAGACCCCACCCGCAGAACCCCTCGGCTGGCCCTGTGGGTGAGTGAGCAGCTCTTCCCCACCCAGTCCTGGGTGACGTTTTACCCAGGCTCCTGCCCTTCGCAGGCACATGGAGAAACAAACAAACAAACAAACAAACAAACTAGCTCCAATAGGGCCGTCAGGACCCTGTAACACCCTCCACTGTCCAGCTGTCCTGAAAGGACCCTCCAGCCAGCGGGAGAGGGCACAGCTCCCTCATTGGCAGGATGAACACCCCAGAAAAACTCAGGAATCTAGAGTAGTTAGCATAATCTGTTTGGAGAGCAAGTTTTGGTAACTGGGTAGCCAGTCCTAAGAGTCCTTCCTGGTGCAGCCTCAGGCTGCCCGTCAGTCACATCTAGTGTGTCATGTCGTCATGTCGTCAGCAAAGGGCTCTTGTGTGGTGCGGTCCTTGCTTACTAGGACGGCCACAGGTGCTCCCTGCCCACTGAGCGTGGGGAGAGGTCCAAACTAAAATGCTGAGGAGGGCCATTAAAGAAGAAGACACTCACGTACCTCTGAGCCGGCTGCCTGTTTTCCGGGTTCTGATGGTTCCCTGAGAACTTGAGACAGGCAGGGCACGAGCCGAGGAACGGAGCCTGCCTCCCAGGATGAGGGGAGCCTGGAAACTGGCGAACGGGCAAGCCCACCAGCTTCTGCTGCGTCCGGTTACTGCCACCAGAAAATGACCAACTCTTACCTTTAGGAAAGTTGCAACAGGGGAAAAAAAAACCAAACAAAACCAAAAAGCCAAAAACCCCTCCCTAAGGGGCATGGCCAGCTGTACTGAGCATCTGAGATAAAGATGCTGGTAAGAGGGATAAGGGCGGGCACGGAGATGAGGGGAGGAGGCCTGTAGGAGGGTGGCAGCTAGGCCAACTTGGGGACATCAGCAGCCCATAGAAGAGGACATCCATTATCTGTACTGGGACCCCAGCCAGCCGTAGGAGTTGGGGAGTTCAGATAAATTCTGGTTACTGAGACCTTCGGAGCAGCCACGTCGGTGCCCCTGCCTCTGGGAATGTTGTGACATGGTATCGAAAGCGGCCTGATTTTTGGCATCGGCTGTGGAGACTCCTGTCCAGGAATCCAGGTCAAGCCCTTCCTCATCTCGTCCCTGTGCCCGTCGCTGTAAGGTCGTGGGAGCTTCCCCTGAGCCAGTCTTTCACCCGTCACTTGGGTGAGGTACTGGGCCAGGCTGTATTTGATCTAGTCTTCCTTCTTATTGACTTTACGCTTTGGTGTCCCTGGAGGCTTTGGGTAAGAAAGGAGGTCCCTGGGAGGGCCACTGGGCTCTGCAGGGTGGAGAGCTCACCTTAACTCAGCTGATGATGTAGGACTCTCAGGAGCTCTGGGCCAGGAGCTAAAAAGAAAGTCCAGACCCCGCCGGCAGTGGTGGCCCAAGCCTGTAATCCCAGCACTTGGGAGGCAGAGGCAGGTGGATTTCTGAGTTCGAGGCCAGTCTGGTCTACAGAGTGAGTTCCAGGACAGCCAGGGCTACAGAGAGAAACCCTGTCTCGAAAAAACCAAACCGAACCAAACCAAACCAAACCAAACCAAACCAAACCAAACCAAACCAAACCAAACCAAACCAAACCAAAACAAAACAAAACAAAACAAAACAAAACAAAACAAAACAAAACAAAACCACAAAAAGAAAGTCCAGCCCCAAATTCCTTTCTGCTTGCCTCCTTGAGAATTACCTTCTGGTAAACATGTTATTTTATGTACAAACACCAGGGGGCGCCACATGGAAACGTGAATTGTGTTAGGTAGGCCACAGTGCCAGTTGCAACTCTGGTTCCTGTGAGTCATAACTGTATCTAAAGCAAGTCCTGAGCAGCCATGATCCATGATAGAGCGCTGAGGGTCTGGTTTGGGACCCAGGGACAAGGGACTGAGGTGCATATTTCACATACCAAAGCAGAGCTGGCCTCCAGGTTCTCCCAGCATCCCTTAGTCACTACCTGGCACACCCTGTCCCATCTTGAACTTTCTTGACCAGAGTCTGGGCTGTCCTTCCCTTAGAGGCTCTTCCCTATATAATCCAGACATTTTGGTCTTCTCTCTCTCTCTCTCTCTCTCTCTCTCTCTCTCTCTCTCTCCTCTCTCCCTCCCTCCCTCCCCCTCCACCCCTTTTGCATGGCAATTTCCCAATAAACCTGCCTTTAATACAATCTAATCTGGCTTGAATTGGCTCATTTCGGAGGCAGAGAAATAACCTATCACTGAGATTCTTCAAAATTAGAAACAACACTACCCTATGAAGTGTCCCACCACTGGGAAATTACACTCAAAGGAAATCACACCAGTATGTGAAAGTGATGGGCGCATCCCACATTCACTGCCACCCTAGGGTTTTTGTCTTTTGGTTTTTTTTGTGTGTGTGTGTTTTGTTTTTCTTCTTGAGACAGGGTCTCTCTGTGCAACAGTCCTACCTGTCCTGGAACTCATTCTGCAGATCAGGCTGGTCTCCAAACAGAGATTCGTCTGCCTCTGCCTTCCCAGTGCTGGGATTCACTGCCTGGCCAGCCCTATTCTTGACAGCCACGAGAAATTAAATAAACCCACTCCACCGCAGGACGAAAGGCTAGGAAAGGCAGTGGGAAACTTCAACCAGAAGAGAGTGAGAGCTGTCATTTGCAACAAGATGGACGGAACTGGAGATTTTTATGTTAGGTAAAATGAGCCAGGCACAGAGAGACGAGCACAGCACTATCCCGCTCTTGCGCGGAAGCTAAGATGTTGATCTCAGAGAAGTTGAGAGTAGAATGGTGTCCAGCAGAGTTTGGGGACAAACCGAGATAATAGTCACATAGTAGCAAGAAGCGCTGGTCTGCTAACACAGAGGATCTGTACTGATTACAGAGACTCTCTACTGATTACAGAGACTCTCTACCGATTACAGAGACTCTACTGATTACAGAGACTCTCTACTGATTACAGAGACTCTACTGATTACAGAGACTCTCTACCGATTACAGAGACTCTACTGATTACAGACAGGAACAGTAGGACAGAAAGATGGCCGAGTGGCTGAGCGCGCTTGCTGCTCTTCCAGTAAGGTTCCTAGGACACATGGTGGGCGGCTCACCACCACCTGTACCTCCAGCTCCAGGATGCAACACCGCTGGCCTCTGTGTGTACCGGCCCTCACCTACACATTCACATCATTTATAGTACATAAAATTCCCTTTTAAAAAGGCATATGACAAATGCTTAAGGAAATAGGTTTTCGCCCTGATGTAGATGTCACACACACGCACGTTATCACAACAGTGGTACCCCGTAATTATGCTTAATCTTAATATATCGGTTAAAAATGAATTCATTTTTTAATCGTTTATTTAAAGTTATTTTCCAAAAAGCTTTTCCTGATCCTCCGGCTTCTACCTCTCAAATGCTGGGATTCTAAGGGGTCAGCCGTCTAGGCTGCTTCCCCCAGGCCCGGAGACTGAGTCACTGTGCCCTCTTTTATGACTGGCTCAAGCCTGAGTGCACTACACCAACCGCGGTGGTGCATGGTCCGCAGGCTCCAGCTGGGAGCCGAAGAGATACCAGCCATGCGCCTTGGCTGTGAAGCTTCCGTCTACGAGCATAAACCGCAGAGGCTAGGAGGGCTAAGGTGGCGTGGTAAGAGAGGGGATGGAACGGGTGTGGAACGGTGGGGTTGCATAATGGCTCTGAGGCCTTATTTTAAGGCACTGAGTTTATTTTCAGATTAGATATAAGTGCTAGTTGAAAAATAGTGTGAATGTCTTAAGTGCCAACGTGGTTTGTTTTTATGCTGTGTGAATTTAACTTCATCAAAAAAAAAAAGAAGAAAGAAAAGAAAATAGAAAAAGAGGAGGTGACGTAAAAAGTGGTACACGCCACCCTGTCTGAATGAAATTAATAATAATTAACAGCAAACAAGGTTAATTATTTTGCTCAGTGGAATTTCTAGCTCTTGGCGCCCTCTGCAGGAGTTTATGTGTCACTACCTCTATGAGTCTTTAGAGTTTTTTTTTTTTTTTTTTTTTTTTTTTTTTTTCTTCCTTCCCAGGGAGGGCCCCAGGGAGTTTATTTGCACTAAATTCCTGTTGATCTTCCCATTTCTACTTGCAGCAGTTTTGCTAAGCCCCTAAGCCGGGGACTCTGAAGTCTCTTCTCTTCAAGGTCCTCTGAAAGTGGTCCCCAGGCTCCTGGGCCTCACCAAAGAGCGTCACCTCAGCAGGCACAACGTCAACCGCACTGGCTTCCAGCATTTTTGTAGCAACTACAGGGTTGTGTCCCGAGCTTTCCCCTCACGCTGTGCTGATAGCCCCAGGACTGTAGCTGCTCCTGCCGTGGAAGGGGAGCCGGGTGGTGGAGCCTCGCAGAACAGCCTCTTCAGTGGGGAAAGTGTCCTGTACCTGAGCTGAGCCTAGGGTCCTCAGATGTTGCCCCTGGTCCTTGCCACCACCCATCCGTGTACAGGACCTCCAGAGTGGGTCCTTCTCCTCTCACAAGAGTCTCAGAAAGCCCCGCTGTCTCCATACATTGCGAGAGATTCCCCTGGGGTCTTCAGGACCTTACTGTCACAGCAGAAAGTACTGATGTCATCTGCGGATGCAGGAAAAAAGTTCTTTTTGTCCACCTAGTAAAGAATTAAAAGGTAGGGCAAAAGGTGTTATTAGACATCCTGGAGAGTTCAGGCGGAGCCACCATATCAAAGTCTCTTCCTGGGCTTCTTTATCCCATTAATAAAAGAATGGGTTTAAGTGGAAGCTCAGAGATAATTTAGGAGGTGAAAGAAAAACCCCAGGATAGGCAAGCGGTAAATCTAGCAGCAGAGGGTGGCGAAGTAGACGAGGGTGGTGAAGTGGGGAGAAAGGCCATGCTGTCTGAGATGAGCTGGCCCTGTGAGCAAAGAAAAAAAGTCCATCAAAGGTAGCTCGCCTACCAAGGGCCTACAGTCCATAAACCTCCTGCACCTTTAATTTCCCCCAGTGGGCGAAACACTTATTTCTCCAAGGTCTTGTGCTTTCTCACGGTCTCTTTTGGACATTCAGCTCTGGACTACTGAAGGACAGAGGGCAGGAAGCTGAGAGTCCCCCACAGAGGAGTTACTAACTACGCTCCATCCCAGGCTTCAAGCCAGAGAAAATATTGTCAGTGGTTAGACCCAGCACTGGAACTTTTACTGAGGATAGCCAGGGTGGCTTAAACCAGACAAGTCCCTCCACGCTCCTCAGTCAGTAAAGAACCATATAATTATAACAAACTCGCAAACAACTGTTTGGTGGCACGGGCCTTTGTAAAACCGTTTATCAAATTTCCTATGCTGTGATGATGCTGGAGGTCTAGACCTGTCCCACAGTGGCTCCTTCCCAGCCTCCTGGGCAAAGACTTGGCAAATAGGCCACACACAATTCTTCTTTTAAGGGATTCAAATATTTGTGGACACTCTCGAATGATGGCTAGGTGCCTTTCCAGCAGGATCTGGGAAGACTGGGTTTCTGATGGCCTCCCTTCAGGAGTCTCATGCTTGAAGCCATGGCTCTGAAAGAATCACCCTGCATCGGGGCGAACTGTCACAGCCGGCAATGCAAGTGATGTCAAAACACTTGGGCTTGGAACTGAGACTATCAACTGTTGGATATTGTAGCGTTTGTACTGTGAATAAAAAGTTTTACACACTTACGGGCACAATGGAAGCTTAATAGCAGAAAACACCTTTGGTGGTTTTTTTTTTTTTTTTTTGTTTTGTTTTGTTTTGTTTTTGGGACAGCGTCTTTCGCTGTAGCCTTGGCTGTCCTGGAACTCACTCTGTAGGCCATGTTGGTGTCCAACTCATAAATATCTGTCTTCCTCTGCCTCTTGAGTGCTGAGACTAAAGGCATGTGCCACCATTGCTCAGCCAGAAAAACACTTTTAATATTGTCCTATCTTCATTCCTTAGCATACATCAAATGAGAATATCTTTGGATTGTGCTGTGGAATACAAATAAGTTCATCATTTCATTAGTATTTTGTATTAGTCTTTAATAATGGTAAAACTATATGTATAATAAGGGACTTTGATTTTGTTTATATTTTTTGAGATAGAGTCTCATGTAGCCTAGAATGGTCTTGAATTCACCATGGAGCTAAGTATAAAATGAGACGGGGAGTCAGATATACTCCATGGGGCTGCTGAGACTGACTTTGTCTGCCTCTCTGATTCAATTTTCTTAGGGGCATGGTCAGGAAATTAAAGTTATTCTGTGTCCCACCCAGGGTAACCTTTTGCGGTAAATCTAATCAATTTAGAAACTCTTGAAATATGGTCAGAGGTTTATCTCCTAGAGATGACTCTGGATTTATCCAGTTGACAGCCAAGATTAACCACTGGCCAGATGTGGTGGTGTACTTCTTTAAGACCAGCATATGGGCTAGAGAGATGGCAGTTAAGAGCACTGACTGCTCTTCCAGAGGTCCTGAGTTCAAATCCCAGCAACCACATGGTGGATCTGATGCCCTTTTCTGGTGTGTCTGAAGACAGCTACAGTTACAGTATCCTCATATATCTATATACACATATACATACATACATACATACATATAAAATAATTCTTAAACAAACAAACAAACCCAAAATCCTTAAAAAAAAAAAAAAAACCAACCAGCATATGGGAGGCAGAGGCAAGTGGGTCTCTGTGAGTCTGAGGTCAGCCTGGTCTATGTGGTAAGTTCCTGGCCAGCCAGAGTCACATTGTAAGATCCTGTCTCAAAATAAACCAAAACCAAAACAAGACAAAACAAAAAGATGAAGGCAAGTTAAGTGTAGGAGGAAGTCACATATCTCAGTGGTCCTTTGGCTCCTCCACAAGTTCTCTCTTGCCTCAGTTTATCTCTAAATCATGCCCTTGACATACTACTGGCAGGCCCAGAGGGTATCTGCCTGGCCCTGGGAGATTACTGTCTCTGTGTCAGCTGATTAAGGACAACGTTGGACACAGCTAAGAAACTTAGAGAGAACAGACACCTGACTTACGAGGGAGTGCCTCCGAGGACTGGCTGCTCTGGAGACACTGAGGCTGACTTTCTTAGCTACAGCCTCTCCGGGCTCACTTACTGCTATACTTCTTCTCTGTGTTTCCAGCCCCGTCTACTTAACCTTTCGGTAATGTTGGTAACTTCCAGACTACTGGCCCCTAAGCTCCATATGGACAGGTGCCTTGGCCCATTGAGCCATCTCACCTGCCCCTAGGACTTTGTTTTCTTTTGTGACTATAAAAAAACCATGTAAAAACCTTCCACAGTGCTCTGTGTCATCGGGGACAGCATGAATATGTGTCCCCGGAGCACAGTTCATTCATATTTGATCATTTCAAATAAATGATCTCTTGCAGTTTGTTGGTGTCCACTATAATTTCTGCCTTAGAGGCAGAGTCAGGAGGATTAAGAAGTTCACGGTTATCCTAGGCTATAAGGGACCCTGTCACAAAAACGGGGTGGGAGGAAGGAGGGAACGCCCCAGTCCCTTTCTAGTGAGAGCTGTGTGCTGTGCTGTGCCTTCATGGGTAATTTTCACTTCCCTTGTGTTGCTGGCTTAGATTCCTAGGGGATGCTCACAGGAATGGCGTGAATCCCACGGTCTGTTTTCAGTTTTGTGAGGGAGCACCATGGGCACTTCCACAGCGGTTGTGCAGTTTCACATTCCCGACAGCTGTGCCTAGCAGTCACTCCTCGGTCTCCCTCACATCTGCTTTCTTGATGGTAGCCGTTCTGCACTGGGTAAGAAGAAAATCCAACATAGTTTGGATTTATGTTTTTCTGAGGACTAAGGGTTTTGAACCCCTTTTTTCTGTTTTGTTTTGTTTGGTTTGGTTGGCTTTTTTTGCTATTATTTGTACTTCTTTTAAATATGGCCAAGTTCTTCATACATTGTGGATATCATCCTCTGCTGGCTCCATAGCTGGTGAGTGCTTTCTCTCATGCTGCACTGCTCGCTCTGTTAGCTGTCTCTTGTGCTATGCAGTAGCTGTTGAATCCCGTGCAACTACATGAGTCAGTACTGGCTATCAATTCCCTGGGCTATTCTAGGACTTTCCAGAAAGCCCTTGAAGTCATTGGAGCCATGGGTCTCCAAGCTAGTATAGACTGTCACTAACACAAAGGCACAGCGCTTACTTCAAAGGGGAAAAATACTTTATTCTGGAGCCAAATATCAGTGACCACAGGCCTAGGAACAGGGATTCAGTTTACTCCAGTTGATGGAAACTAGAGAACAGTTAGTACATCCCCATAAGACCCACCTGATAGTCCCAAAGATGCCGGTGTGGACTGAGGGTGACAGCCTTTCTCAGCTCTTGCTGAGCTTGGCCCCGAGTGCCCACCCACCAACACTCACCAACAGCTATGGTGGGCTAGTGGCTCCCAGGTCCGATTCATTGCCTCACACCTCAGAGTAATGAGTTGCAGCTATGGGGGGAGCAGAGGGAACCCAGACCTAAGGAGCAGTGAAGGGGATTCCTGGGAGTGGTGGTGGTGCTCGGGAGGTGGTAGGAGGGACTCTGCCCTGCCCTGCCAACTGGCCTCGTAAGACTTATGTCAGGAACTGGATGGGGACTGAAGTCATCTTTATTGAGACTGGCCATTCTCATCTGGGGTTGCTGAAGAGGGAAGACGTGGGACCCAGAAGATTCTTAAGAGATCAAAGGCTTAAGACCCCTGAGGCTTTCTTGGAGTCTGGATGATATAATCGGTGGGCTTTGTAGCTGAATGATGTTTGGCTATAAAGGAGTTTTGGGTGCTCCATCGCCGGTGCTCCATCTGAGTTGATAAGGGAAAAGGTGTGTCAGGTTGTGTGGTTTAGAGAAAGAGGAGGAGGAGAAGGAAGAGGAGGAGGAGGAGGAGGAGGAGGAGGAGGAGGAGGAGAGGAGGGCAGGCAAGCCTGGGGTCAAGTGTATTGGGGAAGTGAAGAAAATAGAGGCTTAGAGGTCCCTTCCCAGCAAGGGCACAGGACAGGTTGATTCCACTAGGAAGGAGTGGGTAAAGGGATTGACCCTTAAAGACACATCTAAGTGATGGTATTTGGAGAGGTTAGTAAGGCTCTCCTTCTAACCCTGACAACAGGAGAATGAGAGGTGGGTTCCCCAAACTCTGACAGGACTGAGTAGGTGACCCTGGTGTCCAGGAGGAAGGAGAGGTGTGGCCCTGATACTATGATGACTACCCGGGGCTTCCTGTGGAAGATGGTGGTGGTTCAGCCTAGGGAGCCCAGGCCTCCTCAGTTGTCCTTCGTCAGGCCTAAGAGGTCAGCTAGAGGGAGATTTAGGCCTGATGTCCCATGCTGTGAGGGTCATGGGGCAGTCAACAGTCCCATGTTCCTTTCGATGGCACCTTGGCCATGGTCGAGGTGGTTTACAAGGGCTCAGGCAGGCCTAGGCCTTTCTCACCACATTTGACACAGGAACCTGGAAGTTTTGGGGCTTTCTGAAGAGAGGAGGCAGTTGCTAGCGCCAGCTGAAAGGCCTTAGCTGCCCTCAGGTATTTTCATTTTGGGGCTTTTGCAATTTTTTCCCCATGGTACATCTTAAAGGTCATTGCTAAAACTTCTGTCTGTGGAGTCTAGGTGTTTAAGTTTGGCCCTAATGTCAGGGAAACTCTGGGAAAAGTAGGTCATAAGGAGTAGTTCCCCACTGGAGGTCTCGGGGTTCGGATTTGTGTGTTGTAGGGGGTCCTTTGTAAGGTGGTCCAGGAATTGAGAGGGGCGTTCATGTTTGTACTGGCTAACCTCTCGGATTTTCTCATACTTTACCACTTTTAGGACAGCTTTATGGAGACCAGCCACGAGGCAAATTATAAACTGCTCGCTAGTTAAAATGCTCCCTTGGGCATTAGAGTTTCTTTGGGATCCTGGTCAGGAGCCGGCCTCAGCCCCAGTTGGGTGGGTGGTGTTAGTTTGGTGGCTTTTGTCTGCATGAGCAGTAGCCTGTTCCCAGACTTGCCTCTGCTCTTCAGGGAGAAGGCTGCTGGTCAGAGCTTGTGACTGTAGTTGAAGGTGAGACAGTAAAAGTGGGTGATATATTGGAACTCTTTAATCAAAGCGGAAGGATTAGTAGTATAAGAAAGACCCTAGCCTCTCTTCTGAGAGATCACTAATGAAAGGGACGGGTAAAACCAATCCATCCACCTTGGCGACCTCCGCGGCAGGAGAACTGCGGCCAGGCTAGGGTGGGAAGAGGGGCATAGACGGAGTGCCACAGCGGAGCAGCCATAGTGGAGCAGAAACGAGTAGCGGGAGGACGGGGGGAGGGGGGGAGGGGGGGAGGGTTGGTGCGGGGTGGGGGTGGGGTGGGGGTGGGGGTGGGGTGCGGGGGGGGGAGCTGGTGGGCTAAAAGTGGCGTCAGGAAAGGTTGATTTGGATGACCTGTGACTGAGGGAGAAAGGGAAACCGGAAGGGCTGAAGGAGAGGGAGCTGTGGCTAGAGCCTGTGCATCAAAAGTAGTGAAGGAATCATCTTGTCCAGACTCCACAGCTAGAAGGAGCTGAGTTGGGGAACCGGAAGACCAGAGAGGGCTTGGAGTGGAGGCAAGAGAAAGCTTGGACCGAGAGAATCTCTATTTCCTTGATTGCTCACGGTAGGTAGTCGTAGAGGTCCTGAGTAACACTGGGATCTAGGGTGCCACTAGGTGGCCATTTTGATAGATTATCTAAGGGGTATTGAGGCTGCTTTTACTGCAAAGGTGCACAAGCTTAGGGATCTTCAGGTTGGGTGCCAGTCTGCTAAAAGGCATCCCGAGGGGGAATGAGAGGTGTTGCCATGGATAAGAGAGGGGACAGGGGGGGAAATGGCACTGCAGGCTGTAGTCACAAGCATCCCTAGGACTCAGGGAGGACAAGAGGAAGACACAAGTCGTTCGGTGGGCTGTGGTCACATTCCACAGGGGCCAGGGGCTCAGTCTGGCTAAACCTGAGGAGAGACTTAGTACCAGGACTGCTGTGGCAGCCGGAAGGTGAGGATGAGAACTAAACTCTAGAGGGGGCGGGTTGTCTCATCCACAGGGAAGAATCAGAAACAGGGTCACAAAAGCCACGAGGCCCTGGAGGGGCTGTGTATTTATGGGCAGCTCTGAAGGGAAGGTGGGGAAAGACCCCACCTAAACTTACCTAATGCGGCCGGTGGATGGGGGGGGGGGGCGCTGAGCTATCTGTGAGTCTAAGGTGAGTCTGTTGCAGATGGACTGGAGGTGAAGGATAGGGTCGCAGGATGGCCCAGACCCCAAGGGGGCGCACAGACTGAGGAGAGCCTATGCAGGTCAGGATATCATAAATGTTATAATTCTGAGGGGAAAGGTGTCGTGGCAGACGGGAGCCAAGGAATCCCACAAAGTCACATCACACAACAAACATCACGAGATTTATTTGGACAAGCACAGGTAGGTGGCTGCCTCTGCTCTGGAAAGAAGTAGCCAAGAACCAGGGAGCTGGAGGTGGACTTTTTTGTTTTTGTTTTTGTTTTTATTTTTTCGAGACAGGGTTTCTCTGTGTAGCCCTGGCTGTCCTGGAACTCACTCTGTAGACCAGGCTGGCCTCGAACTCAGAAATCCACCTGCCTCTGCCTCCCAAGTGCTGAGATTACAGGCGTGTGCCACCAGCGCCCGGGTCGGAGGTGGACTTTTTAAGAGGTTTCTTGGGGAAGGGGCGTCCACGGAGCTTTCTAGAGTGACGATTGGTGGAATCTGAAGTCCAGATCTTGGGGCAAGTTCAGGGATTGTTGCGATTTGAAGTCCTGAGCTTGAGCATATTTCCCCCCCCCCATGGGGCGGAGCTTAACCTGCAGTTTTGGCCTTTAGAGCGTTCTGTAGGTGGAGCCTAGAGTTCGGAGGTCCTCAGGGGCGGGGCCTGGCTTCAGGATGCACTTTGAGTGGCTTGTGTTTACACTCAGTGTTGTCAGATTAGATTTTCAGTGTGAATTCCAGGAAAATCTAAATGATAATGTGCGTCATATTTTATTTGTACTTGACATCCTCTTTAACAGGTGGTTTCTGTTAGATTTCTGTCAGCTTCTCTGTTCAAAGTTCTGGGGCCAAAGATCAAAGACAAAACAAAACAAAACGAGAAAACGTTACTTGAACTTTAAAAATAATTGTTATCGTTTTCTTTACATTTTTGAATAATATGTTCCTATATATAATTCATAATTCACATGACATAATTCACATAATGAACAGGACTAAGCCCTCATCTCGTCGTCCACCTGGACTGAGCTTTTTTTACCTAAAGACAGCTGCAGACGAGGGGAGCATAGTGATCAACTCATGTAATCTCAGCGCTTTGGCGCCCAGGCAGAAGGATTGCCATGAGTTCAAGGCCAGCGTGGGTTACTCAGCAAGACCTTGTCTTGAAAAACAAAATACAAAACGAAACGAAACAAAAAATATTTCGCAGCAGCCACTTCTCGGGGTAGGCTGCTTTACTCAAGTCATCGATTGGTGCTATCTGTGGCCAATCAAGGCACGATGGGGGCGGGGACCGAGGTACGACCCAATCAGGCACGCATCCCGGGCACAGGGGCGGGCCTTCGCGGGTTCGCTAGTTCGCGGGTCTTTGTCTCCCGCCATCTTTACACTTGATCGGTCAGCTGAGCCGGCCAGTCGGGGTGCCTCAGGCCTATCAGCGGCTGGAGGCGGAGGCGGACGGGGGCGCCATGGTGAGTGCTGCCCGGTAGGGGTCCCGTTTCCTCCGCTTTGCCGCGCGCAGATGGTTTGGCACCAGGAGGCCTGTGCAGGGCTGAGCTCACGGCCTCTTGTCGCCCTAGGTCTTGACGTGGCTGAGCCTCCTCACTCCCTGACTCTGCAGGGACACCAGTCCTCAGCCGCACCCTTCTCTTGGTTCAGACTCCGCTGCCACAGCTGCTGTGTCTGCTGTCCCACTGCCTAGCAGTGACAGCTCTGGATATTGGAGCAGCCTGAGGTGTGGGGTGAGCCTGGGCTGGGGCATCTCCTGGCCTCCCCGTTATCAGCAAGGCTCTTACTGTGCTGGCTTGTGCGGAGAGTGTAGTGAGAGGGCACGTGCAGCATCTCTATCTCTTCCATACCGGATTCAGGTCCTTTGCTGTAATTATGGATCCGCTCCCGATGTACCTGTCCGATGGCGCTGTATACACCTTATCCCATCTTTGTAATTTGTATGTGCTTGGTAATCGAGTGCCACCTCGATGGGACTGACTGTTGCCTACATTAAAAACACACCTTTGACTGTGTGAGGGTCTTTCCAGAAGTGACATTCCAATCAATGGCTCTGGCCTCATGAATAAATTAGATTAATCCCTTCATGAATTCACAGTATGATATGCATTACTGGTGGCGCAGAGTTGTACGAGGTTAGTCCCAAGTGCAGCTGTGGGCATCAAAAGAATCTGTGCCCTTCTTTATAATGGTTAGAAAAAAAAAATTCAACCCCCTTTTAAGATCCCCATTTCCCCCGACTTTGTAAAATCTCAAATAGAACTCACAACAGTTACTGGAACAAATCAGAATTCCTGCATCTTTGACTGGTCTGTAGCCTTAATTTACATTATATACCACAGAACTTGTAAGTTTCAAGTTGATACTGTTGAAAGTGTCTTAAGACTATGTCATGTATAGGGAAGAAGCTTAAGTTTTTATAAATACTGTAAAGCCTGTATCAGTACCTGTGTGGTGCTGTGATATTGTCTAACAATTTTGCAGTTATTTTGGGGCATTTTCTGCATTCGCTCTTATGACACTTTTAGCAGAATGTTTGAATCGTGTACTCAGGGGCACTGCATTTGCCGAATGCACAAGACGACAGTGTGCCTCCTTTGCTGGAGACTGGGGTCGTCCTATTGCATTTTGCTTTAGTTCATGTGTTGTTGCACTGTGTCCAGCACAGACATCGCTCTAAGTCAGTCATGTGGCGTCTTCAACATTGCATGCTTTTATAGAGGAACTGGCAGCCTGACAGCGTGGAGAACTCCTTAAATCAACTCCCCAGTCGAAATCTTGAAACCGGAAAGCAGAAGAGAAGTTACAAGAAGAGGCCAGTCACCTACAGTCACTGGAGATGGTCCCAGAGGAACAGAGCGAGAAAACACAAGGCACCAGTAAAGGTAAGTACGAAACTAGAGAGGGTCATGTATGTGCGTGTTATCTTATTTATTCCCTTGCCTTATCTAGAAACAGTAGTAGGAAATTATATGTCTGCAACATATTCTTTATGCAAACATGATTTAGTGTAATACATCATAACAATCGATAATTGAGAATCCGCAAGAGCCCTGTCAAGATGATCAGTGGGTAAAGTACTCAGCCCTGACCACCTGAGCTGGATCTCCAGGACCCGCATGGTGAAAGGAAAGAACCAGATCTCACAAGTTGTCCTTAGACCTCTACGTGCTCTGTGGGGCGAGCATGCGCATGCACTTAATTAAATACAGTTTTAAGAATCCATGTGACCATTTCAGTAGATGCAGAAAAGAAAGAGAACTTAAGAAAATCCACCTTTTGTGATAGAGAGATACAACAGCGTAGGAACATAAGGTTACATTGCACTTAAGCTGAACAATTCCTGTGATGGATACCAAAAGCAAAATATTCAAAATAATGTTAAAAAAATGTTAAGTGTTGATCATTGAAAACCAGACTATGTGGTTTGTTTTGGGGATGGCAGACGGTGCCTCTTCAGCTCCTCCCTTGGCTGGCGTGGTGGGTGTGTGTGTGCGCGCGCACACGCATGCACGCGCATTCTTGTAGAAGGAGGTAGGAACTTTCCGTCATTACAGACTTGCTCAGGATGAGCCCACACTCAGATGCGTGTTACCATCTCCACTGCTATAGATAGAAGAACGAAGCCCACAGAGAGGGGCATCCTAAAGTAGAACAGCAGGTCCTGAGTCTCTCACCCTGCCCTGCCCATTGCCCTTATATCTGCTGTACCAGTGGGTTTTAAAGAGGGGGATCTGGGACCAAGGGCTCTGCGGATTTGCATCTGAGGTTGTCCTCTGGCCTACACGCATCTGCACTTTGGTCAGCCAAGCCAAGTGGGAGATTATAAATCTGATTATTTGGATTGACTACAAGTAGGAACTTGCTTTTTCATCAGAGTTAGGGATGGCAAATACTGTGGACAAATTTATGTGGCGAGACTGACCACTAAAACCAAATGCTACTTTATCTGGCATAGGGCTTGTTGAAAGTAACTGGTTAAAAAGGCACGCTAGGGGCTGGAGAGACGGCTCAGCAGTTAAGAGCAACAACTGCTCTTCCAGAGGTCCTGAGTTCAAATCCCAGCAACCACATGGTGGCTCACAACCATCCACAATGAGATCTGTTGCCCTCTTATGGTGTCTGAAGACAGCTACAGTGTACTTACATATATATAATAAATCTTTAAAAAAAAAAAAAAAAAAAGGCACGCTAGTCCCTAATCTCATAGCACTAATGGCCTTTAAAAGAAGAGGGAGGGAGATCTTCCTCATTGCAGGAGGACACCTCCAGGATGTTGCCGGTCTACGCTGGGAGGCACCTCAGCAGGAGCTGAGTCAGCTGCTGTCTTGATCCTGCAGAACAGAAAATGGAGCGTGTGTTATGGAGCTCAAAGCTGACTATGAAGGGAGGGACCGCACTGGGGAAAACAGAACTGGAAACAGTCACACCAGTGATTTGCTTCTTTAGTTCCCCATAAAAACTCTGAGATCCCCGTTTCTACATTTATGAATTTGATGCTTCCATTGGACTACTGTTAAATTAGTTTCTTGACCTCCAGAGAGTCAGTGTCTTTATGATTATAAAGTTATACTCCATGAATATGGCACTTTCTTTACTTGCTTTTTTTTTTTTAAAAGAATATCCCTCACCTTTTATGAATATTTTCACATGTAGAGTTTAATGTTTGTACAGTTTTAATTTATTGAGATTTCTATTTGAAATGCTTTATCAGAGATTCTCAGATGTTTCAGTTCTGAATGATAAGGACATCAGAATCTTCATTTTTCTTTTGTCATTTAACTTGGTTGGCACGTCTTATATGGTTCTGGTGCTCGGAGATATGGCGCTCTCTGATGACGTTTGAGTTTTGTAGACAGTCTTGTCTTCTGATAGGCTCAAAAGCTTGAGTTGAGGAGAACTGTCTCATTCCAGGGGCTGGTGTCCTTTGAGGATGTGTCTGTGGACTTCACCTGGGATGAATGGCAGGACCTGGATGACACACAGAGGAAGCTCTACAGGGACGTGATGCTGGAGACCTACAGCAGCCTGGAGTCCTTGGGTGAGTGGAAGTCCCGGTAGTATTAAAAACACTTCCTTTGTTAGTAAGAACAGTAACCATGTCTGAAGTTTGTTTAGCCGTGTGTGTGTTTGTGTGTGTGTGTGTGTGTGTGTGTGTGTGTGTGAACGTACCTCCAGAAATTGGCAGGTCTATGCGGACAAATCCCGTCTTTATATTGGGAGCATTTAAATCCTCTATCAGCTATTTTGTGGCACGGCATCATTTTAACCATGATCATGCTTCTGTGCTGTAGAAAACTGAAAGTTATCCGGACTCTCCAGCTGCACCCCTGCGTGCATTAACCGTCGTCTCTCTGTCCCTCCCTCCCACACCCCTGCGTGCATTAACCATCTTCTCTCCGTCCCTCCCTCACACGCTCTAATAGGCGTTGTCACCCATTCTTGCTTCTATTTCTGTGAGTGCCAGTTTGTCTTTCACATATAAACAAGGATGTACAATGTTTGTCCTTTCATTCCTGACTTACTTAACTTAGTAAAAACATCTTTTAGTTCCAGCCCAAGATAAGTTTTGGATTTGTTAGTGAATAATATTCCCTTATGCATACATACTTTTTTGTTGTTGTTGTTTTTCAAGACAGGGTTTCTCTGTGTAGCCCTGCAGTCCTGGAACTCACTCTGTAGACCAGGCTGGCCTCGAACTCAGAAATCCGCCTGCCTCTGCCTCCCAAGTGCTGGGATTAAAGGCATGTGCCATCATTGACCAGCTCATACTTTTAAAAAAAGATTTATTTGTTTATGTATTTTATGTTTATGGGTACTTTGTCTGCATGTATACCAGAAGATAGCACCAGACTGTTGTGAGTTGCCATGTGGTTGCTGGGAATTGAACTCAGGTCCTTTGGAAGTACAGTGAGTGCTCTTAACCACTGAGCCATCTCTCCAGCCCATAAATACTTTTTTTTTAAAAGACAAGATCTCATATAGCTCAATATTACCTTGAACTCATGATCTTTCAAAATACTGATTTCATTTTTTTTTTTTTTTTTTTTTTTTTTTTTTTTTTTGGTTTTTCGAGACAGGGTTTCTCTGTGTAGTCCGGCTGTCCTGGAGCTCACTCTGAAGACCAGGTTGGCCTCGAACTCAGAAATCCGCCTGCCTCTGCCTCCCAAGTGCTGGGATTAAAGGCGTGCGCCACCAACGCCCGGCTACTGATTTCATTTTTTAAAAATATATTCAGTGATAGCTGAACCATAAAGGTGGTTCTATTTCTAGTTTTAAAAGGAACTTTTATACAGTTTTTCATAGTAGTGATTTCATATTCCCACCAACAGTGAAGGATAATGTGTCTTTCTCTGTGTCCTTGTTAGTATTTGTTGTTCATGGTTTTGGGAATATTCTAGCTGTAAGTGTAGCGACATTTGGTTGCAGACATTTTCATTAGCTGTGTGGGCTGACCTTCACACTAGCCTTGGCTTTTCTTTATAGAGGGTATTGTTTATGAAACCCCAGTTGTCAGTTTTTGTTGTAGATGGCTGTGATTTGAGTCATGATGGATGTCATTCGGGTCTGATGGTGCAGGTCTGTCTGTGCTTCCAGAGGAGGAGGTATTACTTGTGCCCAGGACTTCCAGACCCACCTGGCAACACAGAGACGCCAATCTCAAAAGGGGGGGGGGATCTTTGAATCAATATTCAGCTTCCCTGTATTTTATTTCCTTAGTTTCAGATCTTACATTTATGTCTGTGATATATTTTAATTAGATTTCTGAATACAGAAAGATATAGGGGGTCTAATGTCTTTCTGTATACCAGAGAGTATAGAGTTTATACCAGTTATTGAAGAGAACTTTCTTTCTAAATGTTCCTACTGCCTCTGGTGAAAACCAGGTGGCTGTAAGGTCTGGACTTATTCCTGTTGTTCCGTTGGATGTTTGTTTACTTTTATGCCAGTTCTGTACTGTGTGTTCCTGTGTTCTGTTGCTCTGGCATATGTCCTACCATGTTCCTGTGTGCTGTTGCTCTGACATGTCCTACCCTGTTCCTGTGTGCTGTTGCTCTGACATATGTCCTACCGTGTTCCTGTGTGCTGTTGCTCTGACATGTCCTACCCTGTTCCTGTGTGCTGTTGCTCTGACATATGTCCTACCGTGTTCCTGTGTGCTGTTGCCCTGACATATGTCCTACCATGTTCCTGTGTGCTGTTGCTCTGACATATGTCCTACCGGGTTCCCGTGTACTGTTGCTCTGCCTTATGCAGTGACTGATTTGCTTTGTTTTTCAAGTATGCTTTCTTTGACTGCCTGGTGTCCTTTGTGTTTCTCTGTGAAGGTTAGGATTGGCTTTCTTCTAGATCTATGAAAATGCCGTTGGTACTTAGATTCCATGGAAGTGGTAAGTCAGTGTGAGTAGAGTGGACATTTAATCAATATTGAAGTTGTTCAATATTAAAGTTGTTCTTTCAATTGTGTGTGTGTGTGTGTGTGTGTGTGTGTGTGTGTTTTATGTGATGATTTATTAAGAGAGGACAGGCAGAAGAGGTTTAGTACTTCTTGATGCCAGTGTGTGTATGATGTGTATCCTCACACCCTTCTTGATGAACTTGCGTGTGTCCCTGGAGTTACTGCAGATCCGATGGGGGGCACTCATAGGGCAGAAACCGCACATTCCCACAAGAATGTGTCGTGCTTCGTGAGACATTAGTACTGTGAGCTGTGACTCTGCTTGTTCATGCTCTTTCTCACTCTGTGGCCCGAGAGGAGGCCACCGGCCACCTCACAGCCTGGAGCCGTGGCGGCTGCTCTGTAGTGGCGGCTGCGATAGGAGGCTCCTCATCTCTGTCCTAGTGGGCCTTTATGCACTGCTTTTGCTTTTGTTTTTTGGTTTTTTTTTCTTTAAAATCTGAATGATGTTGCTCTCTTTTCTTTTTGAAAGGATTTATTAGATTCATGTATATGAGTGCTCCATGTGTATGAACACTGCATGCCTGACGAAGGCATCACGTTCCACTGTCGGTTGTGAGCCACCATGAGGTTGCTGGGAACTGAACTCAGGACCATATAATGGAAGAGCAGCCAGCGCCCTTAACCACTGAGCCATCTCTCCAGCCCATGTTACTGTCTTTCTATCTCAACAATTTCATTAAAGAGACTACTGAATAGGGCTGGGGAGATGACCCAATTAAAAAATTCTGGTTTAACATTCGTTTGTTTCAATTAATATTTATTTTTTAAGATTTATTTATTTATTTTATGTGAGTACACTGTCACTGTCTTCATACACACCAGAAGAGGAATCAGATCCCATTACAGATGGTTGTGAGCCACCATGTGATTGCTGGGAATTGAACTTAGGACCTCTGGAAGTGCAGTCAGTGCTCTTAACCACTGAACCATCTCTCCAGTCCCCCAATTAATTTTTAAATTTGCATTTTACTTCTTTCATACTCATTAGTCATCCCATAGGATAAAACTTCCAATTTTATATGTCTGTGATTTTATATGATCACATGGTGATCAGAGAGGACATTATGAATTCTGGGTTTTTGTTTTTTAATTTGCTGGGACTCCATTCCTGTCGTGACACTGTCCTGAGCAGTGCTGTGCCCACCATGGGCTGTGAGATAATGGTGCTCTCAGTAGGAGATGACAGCCTGTCAGTGTCTCTTAGGCTATTTTGTTCCACTGTGGGCTTTGATTCCAGCACTTCTCTGGAAATTTCCTGCACTTTGGTGATATTATTGTACAACAGTCTACCCCTTCCGTGTGACCCAGTGACATGCGCCCCGCAAACCGGGTGTTCAGCACGTGTGCGTCCCTTTACACAGCACTTACTCTTTGAACCGACCCCTTCTCCTCCTCTTCCTCTTTGTCCTCCTCCTCTACCCTCCACCCCTGCTTCTCCTCTTCCTCCCCCCACCCCTGCTTCTCCTCCTCTTCCCCCACCCCTGCTTCTCCTCCTCTCCCCCCACCCATCCTCCTTTCACAGGTTTTGATTCTGTTTGGACTGGCTGCTTTGGGTCCTACTTGCATGTTAGGGCCATCCCTTTGTATTTAGTTCACATGTATTATTCCTTAGTAAATAGTTTTCTCTTCTGCAGCACGCCACTGAATCTGTTATTTTCATCTATTCAAATGGTTTATATGTTTACTGAGAAATAGTTTTGTTTACATTTAAGAATATTTTTGATAACTGAGGACATATTTCTAACATTTTTGGGTGGCTATATTCTGTATTCTGTTTTTCCTCTGTGTTGATTTTTTATTTAGTGATCTTCTGTATTCTTTTTCTTTTGTGTATCTTGCTGTATTATTTAATTTTATATGTTCATGTGTTTCAGTAATGGTAGGCATGACCAGCCCACTTACTGTATAGCATCTCTTAAGCCTATGTATTAAACCTGTGGGTCACAACCACTTTAGGCGTTTTTACAGTGGTCACCTAAAACCATTGGCAAGCACAGATATTTACATTAATTCTTATAAGTAGCAAAACTATAATTATAAAGTAGCAACAAAAACAATTTTATGGTCGGGACTCATCACAACACGATGAACTATATTAAAAGGTCATAACATTAGGAAGGTTGAGAACCATTGCACTAGAGGAACAGAACATCACTGTGTGTGTGTGTGTGTGTGTGTGTGTGTGTGTGTGTGTGTGTGATTAGACTATCTTACAGCCGATAGGGAGGGGTAGTGAGACAGTGACTGTCTGTATCCTGGAGAGCCTGAGAACCCAGTTCTCAATCCACAAGGCCAGATACCTCAGCAGTCTCAGTCTAGTCTTTAAGGCCTGAAAGAATCCTGGAGAGCCGCTGGCCTTCAGTCCATTTTGGAAACTGAAGAAGCTGGAGTTCGGTGTCAGGACAGAATGTCCCTGGCAGCGGAGATGAAGACACTCACCAGCAAGCAGAGCAGGCAGGCCAGCAAGCAGCTCCGCTTTCCCTCAGCCCTCCTGGGAGGGTCTTCTCTCCTCAGCTAAGCCTTCCTGGGAGATCCCACACAGATCCCTTCAGAGCCTTGTCCCTTATTGATTCCAGACCCTATAAAGTTGGCAAGATCAATCACCACAGGCTGATCTAGTGCCGATTCATTCTGATTTTTAAAGTCCATTTCTCGGTTTTTGAAAGTTAACCTCTCTACACACAGTGTTCTCGATTGACAGGGGCTTTGTTATTGTTTGTTCTAACTTTAGTCAGTCAGCCTCTTAGGCCCTCACCTGTTGGATTCCTCTTGCACTCTGGGGTTCCTCTAAAGCATGTTCTGCTTTTGACAGTCTTATTATACATCAGTACTTTTTTGGGGGCAAATCTAGATGTTCATATATTTGGGATCTAGATATTCACATATTTCTCTTGAATTTGGATTTTTTGGTCATTTATTTCACTGAATATTTATTTGGATTTTTAAAAATTTGATGTGTGTATGTATGTGGTATATTTGCTTGTGTGCATGACTGTGTGCAAGTTCATACACATGTACTTGAACATTTGGAGGCCAGAGGATAGGATGCTGTTAGGGATCTGTCTGTCTCTGTCTCTCTGTCTCTGTCTCTGTCTCTGTCTCCTCTCTCTCTCTCCTCTCTCTCTCTCTCTCTCTCTCTCTCTCTCTCTCTCTCTCTCTCTCTCTCTCTCTCTTTATTCCCTTGTATCTTAATTCCAAAAGCAACTTGAGGAAAAAATTTGGCTTACAGGTCACAGTTCATCCCCGGGACACTAAGGCAGCACCTGAAGCAGAGGCCACAGAGGAGTGCTGCTTCCTGGCTTGCTCACCCATGGCTTGTTCAGACTGCTTTCTTATACATCCCAGCACCACGTGCCCAAGTTTGGCACAGCCCACAGTGGGGTGGGCGCTCTCACATCAATAACTAACCAAGTAAATTCCCGTCAATCTTGCTGACATGTCAATTTAATGAAGACATTCTTTCAATTGAGGTTCCTACTCCCAGGTAACTAGCTTTTGTGAGGTTGACAAGGACAAAGCCCCCAAGCCAACACCTTGAGACAGGGTCTCTCACTGGACCTGAAATTTCCTGCCTGGCTAGCAAACTCCTGGGATCCCCTTGTCTCTGCCTCTCATTCTTTGGTTTTGTGAAATAGGGTTTTCCCATGTCGTTCCAGTTCACTTGGAATTTGCTATGTTGTCCGGGCTGGCCTCCGACTCCCGAGTTTCTTATCTGAGCCGTCTAAATGCCGAGAATTACAGGTGTAGTTCACTGTGCCTGGATAAATGTGTGTTCTGCTTTGGTTTTTATGTCCAATCTATATTCTTTTCAGAACACCAGTCACATAAATGCTTAAAGCAAAAGTATTAAAGGTTTTCTTCATTAAAAAATGTTTGGGCTGGGGGGCTTGGCAGTTAAGAGCATTGACTGCTCTTCCAGAGGACCTGGGCTCAGAGACACACATGGCAACTCACCAACCTTCTGTAACTCTGGTTCCAGGGGCTCCAGCCATCTCTCCTTAAATCCACTGGCACTGCACGTATGTGCTTCACAGACATACATGCTGGCAAAACATGATATAGAATAAAATCAAAAGAAATAAAATTTGTTTCTTTTTCCATTTTAAAATCTGACAGGTCTTTAATCCTAGCACTTAGGAGGCAAAGGGAGGGGGAACTTTGTAAGTTTGAGGCTAGCCTGATTTATATGGTGAGCTCCAGGACAGCCAGAGCTACGCTGCATAGTAAGATCCTATGTCAAAAACCCCCAAAACCAATAACAAAAAACCCCCAAACCAAAAACAAACAAAACCAAACCTAAATCAATACAAAACCTGGCTTTATTATAAGTGTTCTTCTTCTGCCTGATTAGTTCTGCTGACGAGACGCCCACCCCCTTGTTCTCCTTAAGGTTTTGTGGAGTCTCAGCTTCAAAATTCAGATCACTTGAACATTTTTTAAAAAATGATTTTTTAAAAAAGTATAGTGTGTGTGTGTGTGTGTGTGTGTGTGTGTGTGTGTGTGTACAGTCACATACGGTGACATACATCTAGGGGTCAGAGGGCTAGGGAGAGAACTCAGATGGTGAAGCTCTGTATTTGGTGCACTTACCTGCTGTGCACCATCTCCATCTCCAAAGCTGGATCACTTCGGATTTCAGTCACCTCTGTCTCCTACATATCAGTCTTCCTTCCTTCCTTCCTTCCTTCCTTCCTTCCTTCCTTCCTTCCTTCCTTCCTCCTTCCCTCCCTCCCTCCCTCCTTCCCTCCCTTCCTTCCTTCCTTCCTTCCTTCCTTCCTTCCTTCCTTCCTTCCTTTCTCTCTCTCTTTCTTTCTCTCTTTCTTTCACCTGTCTTTTATTGAGTTGTATTATGTCTTTTAGTTTTCTTAAAATCATTCTTAGATTTTTAATTCCTATTTATTTATTCTTAGTGCTGGGGATTGATTTAAGGCTTTATGGATATTAGGCAAGTGTTCTGTCACTGAGCAGTATTCCCAGCCCCCTTTTTATTTGAGACAGGGTCTTATTAAGTTGCTCAGACAGATTTGAACTGGTCTTCCTTCTGCCTTAGCATCTGAAGCGGCTGAGACCACAGACCTGCAAGACTTCCAGCTTGACTCTCTTCTCCAGCCATTTCACTTTCCTTACTAAAGGCACAGAGCCAGAGCACGAGGAAGCCACACTTCCAGAACGTCCAGATGTGCCTAGCAGTCACTCGCTCCCCAAAGGCTTGGTCTCTCTGCGGTGAACTTGACTTAGCATTTGGTAGCCTCACATTGTTTCCCACCAACAGGCCACTGCATGTCCAAACCTGAGGTGATCTTTAAGTTGGAGCAAGGAACTGGGCCCTGGAGAGTAGAAGACGTCCCAAGGCAGAGCTGGCCAGGTCAGTGAATGCACCCTGGACAGACGGACAGGGATGCACAGACTCTCAGACACTGGCCATGCTCAGCTGTTCTTACTGAGGGCTGCTGTGATACTTCACAAGATTCCCAAGTGCACTCTCCAAGGGGAGTGCTTGCGTGGGCTTTCACTCTTTATTTTGCTACATAGATCTTCTTTAACTGTATGGAGTGTCACAGACACTTTGGTTATTTGGTTAGCTGCTGTTTCTATATTCTCAGTTGTCTTCTCATTCCATCAGGATTTAACAGTAATATTGATATATGATATATACAGATGTGTCCCCAGTGGGTCTGTAGCGTAGAGTTCACAATGTAAGATCACATCACTTCACTGGTTTAAGGTGTGTAGTTCATTTGAAATGCAAGACCATTTGCTCTTCACGGACTACTTGTCTGTGTATTTCAGCATGCCGTTTCCAGCTGCCATCCCCCACCCCGTCCCTTCCCTCTGGTCCTTACAGTACGTCCCATTTTCCTTCTTTCTGATCTGTGGCGGTAAGATGCTCCTCAGCTAGCTCTGAGGATGGAGGTTTGTGCGGCCTGTGTTGGTGCAGACTTGGGAAAGGGCCGCTCTCTGTGTGTTCAGCTCTCACTGTTCCTCCAGGAACCACGGTATTTTTGGCTGGGTTAGTTCTTTTATCACGCAGTATTTGGTTATCTTCCAAGCACTGCACTTCTAAAAGTAGATATGCAAATAATAATAAATATATCCACACATAAAGAGCTTACATTTTGTTGAAAAACTTAAACACACATAATACTTGGTTGTAAGATGAGTCACAAAGGATGCATTGTCATAACAAGAAATACAGTTATACACCATTTTATTCCAGAAAACATCTAAAGGGAAGGGATTTTAAGAAGACTATTATTCATTTAGTTTAATCTTGACACTTCTTTTTTCCAATATTTGGTATATCTAATACATGGCTGGGCATAAAATGTAGATTTGTGTCTTAGTCCTTATAGATAAGGAAATTGGTAGCTTAATATAGATATTTAAATCATAGGTTTTCAGGCATTAACTAAGGGGTTGTTTGGTGAGGGAATCAGACAAAGAGGCCCAGCATCAAGTCTCCTGCCCCACGGGGTGGAGTTCGTGCGAGTGAGGAGTCCTCAGCCCGGGAAGCGGGGGTGAAGCATGACAGGAAAGTGGGGTCTGCTGTCACGGGGGCGTAAGTGAGGCAAAGCGTTCATGTGGAAAGGCTGAGGTTTCTGTGTCAGTGTGGTCATTGTCATCAGCAGTCTCTGAAAGTAATTTGAAGACAATAGACTTACGCAGAAGACCTCATTTATAATGTAGAAGACAGCTTACTACAAAATGGAAGCTCCCAGAAGCAGAGGATTATAAAGTAGGGCTGCATGGACCTTCATCTAAGAGAAGAATGACAGTACTGTGAATTCCAGAAACATCCAGAAAACATTCAAACAGTGGTGGGGATTCCTTAGTTTCCTGAATGAAATTCACTAGTCCAGCAGGGGGCAGACTGGAGCTTCCTGGCCCTTTTAAGGTTCTTGGAAGCACAAAAATAGATTTTGATTAGGAATTTGGAGGGTTGGACTTAGCTGTTTTCATATGAGAATAAGGTCATTTGTGTCTGTAAACTAACCCCCTAAATTTCTCCCGTGGTTCCTCGAGGAACAGTGAGAGCTGAACACACAGAGAGCAGCCCTTTCCCAAGTCTGCACTAACACAGGCCGCACAAACCTCCATCCTCAGAGCTAGCTGAGGAGCATCTTACCACCACAGATCAGAAAGAAGGAAAATGGGACGTACTGTAAGGACCAGAGGGAAGGGACGGGGTGGGGGATGGCAGATGGAAACGGCATGCTGAAATACACAGCCAGGTAGTCCATGAAGAGCAAATGATCTTGCATTTCAAATGAACTACACACCTTAAACCAATGAAGTGATGTGATCTTACATTGTGAACTCTACGCTACAGACCCACTGGGGACACATCTGTATATATCATATATCAATATTACTGTTAAATCCTGATGGAATGAGAACGAGAAGGCAGCTCTTCATCATTATGCTGTAACATGAGCTTGGTGACTTTTGTTTTCTTGTTTTTAGATGTCCCAAAAGTAATGGAACTGAAAGAAACCAGCCAGGACAATGAAGAGGGACATTTGTGGCACCTTGTAATTACCAACAGCAACATATCAACCGAGGAGAAAGTTAAATTCGGAAAAATTCTTAATGTGAGCTCAGACTGTGTTTCAAATCTGACTGTAAAGAATGGACAGCCCTCAGGAATGAGGCCTGAGGCACTTACTGTGTGGGAGAGCGTACCACTCCCTAATGAGCCCAGTGACATGCGGACTGGAGAGGAACGTGATTGCTGTCGAGCTAGCAAGCCCCCCTCACACGCAGAGCATCATGGGTCGTGTAACAGAGCTCCAGGTACTCGGCAGCATCTTCAGTGCTGTAGGCAAGAAGCAACCTGCGACACAAAGGCACTGTGGATGAACAAGAGCTTTCACGGTGCACGTAGGTCCGGTAAGCTTGGTGAGTCTGAGAAAACACCTGATGAGGTAGCTCTTAATGCCCAAGAGATGAGTTGGGTACGGGAAGAAACTTTTGAATGTAGTACTTGTAAGAAAACATTCTGTACAAAGTTTAAGCTCACTCAACACAAGAAAATACACAAAGGACAGAAATATTACACATGTAGGGATTGTGAGAAAACCTTCAGTAAGAAATCATACCACAAAAACCAGAGGATACATGCAGGAGTCAGGTCCCATAGATGTAAACAATGTGAGGTATGCTTTCATCAGAAAACCCAGCAAAACGTGCACCAGAGAGTCCTCAGAGGAGCCAGACTCTATGAAATTTATCAGTCTGAAAAAAGCTTTAGTGGGAAGCCAAATTTCAGAAGCTGTCAGAGGACCCGTGGAGGTTATAAACCCTACGGATGTAACATGTGTGAGAAGTCATTTTACCTGAAGTCGCACCTCCACAGGCACCAGAGAATTCACACAGGTGAGAAACCCTATGGTTGTAAAGAGTGTCCGAAAACTTTCTATCATAAGTCCTCCCTCACGATACACCAGAGAACTCACACGGGTGAGAAGCCCTATGAGTGCAAAAAATGCAGGAAAACTTTCTACTGTAAGTCAGACCTGAATGTCCATCATAGAACTCACACAGGGGAGAAACCGTACGAATGTGACGAATGTAGGAAAAAGTTCTACTCTAAGTCACACCTCGCTATACATCAGAAAATTCACACAGGTGACAAGCCATACGAATGTGAAGAATGTCAGAAAACCTTCAATCGTAAGTCAAACCTCACCGTGCATCAGAAAACACACACAGGGGAGAAGCCTTATGAATGCAATGTATGTGGGAAAACTTTTCACCGTCGGTCACACCTCAACATGCACCAGGGAACTCACACTGGCGAGAAACCCTACGGATGTAAAGAGTGTGGGAAAGCGTTCTACCAGAAGTCGAGCCTCAGCAGGCATCAGAGAAACCACACGGGGAGCAGACCGTATGCATGTGAGGACTGTGGGAAGACCTTCCTCCATAAGTCCTCCCTCACTGTCCATCAGAGAAGCCACACCGGCTACAAGCCATACTCGTGTGAGGAATGCAGGAAAACGTTTTACAGTAAGTCACATCTCACCGTTCATCAGAGAACCCACACAGGCGAGAAGCCCTATGAGTGTAAGCTGTGCAAGAAGGCTTTTCACCAGAAGTCATACCTTAACAGGCATCAGGTAACTCATGAAAGTGAGAAACAGTTTGAATGTCTAGAATGTAGGAAAACATTTTATCATAAGTCATCCCTCACTGTCCATCAGAGAATCCACCTGAGGGAGCGCCTGTGAGGCGAACGTGGAAGCTCTGTTAGCAGAAACCATCAGCAGGCATCAGGCAAGGCACGTTAGGGCGTTTCCTGTAAATGTGACTGTGGACAATGTTTTTGCAAGAAGGGACACCTTTGCTGGTGCTAAATTTATACAGAAAATTCTGTGTGGCACAGGTTGGCTGTCTTCTCTGGAATGCAGTTTCCATTATGTGGTCTGTGTGACCATGAAACAGCTCTGTGTGTGTGTGTGTGTGTGTGTGTGTGTGTGTGCACGCGAGCGCTTACATGTGTACATGTGCATCATGATCACTACTTTCAGCCAGGCCCACAGAAATACATTTTTTTTCTTTCTCCCTAAGTTCTTATGAGCTCTGGGTCTGAGCTGAACATGACCTGCAAGATAGCCTTGACATCCGTTGTCAGAAAGTCCCCAATTTAAGAGAAACAGAACTGACTGGAGATAGCTCGTTTTTTATCCCCAAATACTTTTTTTTTTTTTCAGTTTGAGGAATCCTTTCTCAAGCCATTGTGCATGGCACTTTCGTAAGAATGCACTAACTCACGATACAATTGGGAGAACTTACTTGCTCTTTAATATTTCAGAATTTGTACATAAGGGAGACTTGTGCAAATTGAGAAAGTTGTCAGAGATGTTTCATTGAACAGTTTGAATAAATCAAATATGAATAAATTAACAGTTGAAACTTTCAGCAAAACTTCCGTGTCAGAAGTTTGTAATGAAGGAAAACTATCAGTCTTTGTACTTTTAATATTAATGTTCAAATGGAGTCATACCTGTGCCAATAAATACGTGAGTGACACTACGGTCTGTCAGAGCGCATTGTGTCTGGAACAGTTGCGGTTATCGTAGCTGGAGGTCGGAGTTGCTGCTGGCGTGCAGTAATAGGGGCCAGCCATGGTTTTTAAACAGCTTGCTCTGCACAAAACATTCCCTCATTCGCCTACATATTTGGGTGTTTCAAATTAATGAAAAATCCCTTGGTGGGACGTAGATTAATTACAGGAAATGTGTTTGCTTTGTATATGTCTTGCTTTGTTAAACCAACTGAGGTACAAGTGTAGCCCAGTAGTAAAATGTATCTGTACCACTCATGAGACCCTGCTTTCAAACTCGCTACATACATGCATAAAACCTAAAAATTTCCACATCAAATACCATTCTAGCATGTGTTCATATTTTCTCAAATATCATCCTACACATTCTCCTCACCTTGTGCAAGTGTAAGTAAGTATACGTGGACATTGCTAGTCAACTATCCTGTAGATAAGCAACACTTTTTCTAGTGTGTGAAGCTAATATAAAGCCTGCCAGTTGATCTAGTGGAAATACTATCCGTGTAGAAAAGAACAAATGAGCCGGGCAGTGTTGGCACATACCTGTAATCCCAGCACTCTGGGAGGCAGAGGCAGGCGGATTGCTGACTTCGAGGCCAGCCTGGTCTACAGAGTGAGTTCCAGGACAGCCAAGGGCTATACAGAGAAACCCTGTCTCGAAAAAACCAAAGTCCATAAAACCAAAGCCAAAACCAAAAAAAAAAAAAAAAAAAAAATAATAATAATAATAATGAAGTCCCTGAATTGTTCACAGCTGACACTTAAAGAGCCACAAACAACAATTCTCACTTGGGCTTCAGAGCTCTTGGGGAGCAACAATTCATTGTCCATTTATTTGTGCCGGCCCATTTCCTTCACTCAGGCCTCCATATGAAGCCATTGAACAGAAGAGCCTGTTTTAACGTACCTAGTTCTCCCTGAACCCTGCTGTGTCACCAGCAGCACAAGTCTTTTGTCACTACACATTTTGCTCTAGCCCTAAAGACATTTCTACCCTACACTTAACTGCCTTGAATAAAACACTTTTAAAAGATTTATTTATTATATATAAGTACAGTGTAGCTGTCTTCAGGCACATCAGAAGAGGGCATCAGATCTCATTACACATGGTTGTGAGCCACCATGTGGTTGCCGGGAATTGAACTCAGGACCTCTAGAAGAGCAGTCAGTGCTCTTAACCGCTGAGCCATCTCTCCAGCCCAAATAAAACACTTTCTGTATAATGTACAACACCATTTCCCCTTATAAATCTGTAAGTCTTGGTATTTGAAACTTGTGTCATGATCAGCACGTTTGAGATGCCGATGGGAAACTGTCCCAATTAGTTCTCTGGTAAAACACTGACCAAAAGCAACTTGAAGAGGAAAGGTTTTCCTTAGCTTACACTTCCATGCCACCGTCTATGACTGAGGTAGTCAGGGCAGGAACTGAAACAAAGACCATGAAGGAGTGTTGCTTACTTGCTGACTCTCCATGGCTTGCTCAGCCTGCTAAGGCATGGTGGAGACTGGTTACGGAGGATGGCTGCTCACTGAGAGCTCTTTTGTTTTGTTTTTGTTTATTTTCTTGAGACAGGGTTTATCTGTGTAGTCCTGACCTCTGTAAACCAGACTGGCCTTGAACTCAGAGATCCACCTGTCTCTGCTTCCCAAGTGCTGGAATTAAAGGCCCATGCCACTACTGCCTGGCTATCAGTAGCATTCTTAAAGACCGAACTCTTCATAATTAAACAAAATCTTGCTCTGCTAACATTAATATCAACAAGATTGGGACAATTGATGCAGAGATAATGTCTTCATTAGCATTACCAGGTCATATGTGACTAGTTGTCACATCTATAGAGTTGACATTCTCTGTCCACTTGGAATAGTTACCAAGTTGCAAATTCCAGGAAAGAAGTGGATGCAACATTGGCCCGGTCCAGTTACTCTGTCTCTGTCATTTCCGCGTTCCTCCTTCCAGACCTGCTTTTCCGGGCAGCTTGCAGGAAGCAGTTCAAATACAGGTAGTATTTAGAGATCTAAGGTAGGTGACACATAACCAACTTAGGAGTTACCTATATATTTTTTTCCTTTTCATGAAGAAACGGTGCTCAGATTGTCTTCTCCCCTACCCCGACCTTTACTCTTAATTTCTCACCAATCTCAAAGTTATAAAATCCTTTTTCTGACAACAGAAATCATTTTTTAGCATAACATGAAAATGTCAACCTCTCCTGGCTTCCTCTAAATCATTTGACATCTTAAATATTTACTGAACTAAATCTGGAAGATGTTCAGAACTGAACTGAATTCAGAACTAATTTAGAAGATCCTTCTGGGTTCTGATGAGTTGTATCAATCTCTTTGGAACCCATATGTCCACCATCTCTCTGGAATCCAGACGTCTTCCCACTGCAGATCTGAGTATGCTCATGTATTTCTGATGAGAAGCTGTTGTATGATGGCTGCTTCTACCCCAACTCAGGGAGATGCACTGTGAGCCATGCCTGAGCAGACCCCAACCTTGTTGAAGTTAACAGAAGAACTGAGCAAAGACGCATGCCAGAGTCTAGACTACTGAACCGGTTTGAAAATCAGACATAACCAGCTCACATACAGTCAGTGGGCACAAACCAATACAATCCTTCATACTTTTGAGAGTGATACATTTGCTAGAATGGCTACCAGTTCAGAAATAAAATAAGCAGGCAATCCTTAAGGTAGATTTGAAATCTGGTTTCAGATCTAGGGACCTTGGTGACCAGGCTAGAGCAGAGGCCCACCAATCCAGATGCAGGAAACCAGCTCTCATCACAGTCTTTCCCCAACACAAGCAGATGAGATGAGTCACCCTCCTCTGACACATCAGTGGGGCTCTTTTGGGGGGACATACAAACATCTACTAAACCCAGATAGGGCACCATGACAGACTGAAAAAAAAATTACACTGCATTATAGTCCAACTTAGGGGAGCAGTAAGTGTATTGAGCTTGCTTACAGATTTCATGGTTGTGTTTCACTGCCATTTTGCTTTCTGCTTTGTGCTTGTGGCAGATATGTTGTGATCTCTCAGGCTTTCATACCGGCCCAAACTGATGGACTCTTATCCCATTGGAATTGTAAGCCAAAATAAACTCTACTAGGAATCCCTTCTGGTTGTGGCATATCTTCATAGTAACAGAGAGGTAACTAATAGATAAGTTAATACCAGGAGGTGGATGCTACTGTGAAGGACCTGAACATGTTGCCTTTTGGAAGGATGTGGGAGGCCTTGAAACTTTGGACTAGAAAAGTTGTTGGATTCTGTAAGCTTAATGGGCCGCTCAGGTAGAAGCTTGGAAGACAGTAGTGCTGAGAACACAGTACAGAATGTGGAGGCTCAAGACATTGCAGAAGAGGACAATATTGGAAACTTGGCTGGAAGCCATTCATGTGATATTTTAGCAAAGAATATGGATGCCTGCTTAGAAAGTCCTACGGACTTGCTTGAGGGCAAATTAAGAAGCAATGGCCTAATTTCTTTGGGGAAGAGAATTCCAAGACCACATAATATTGAAATTGTGGCATGGCTGTTACTGATATTTATGTAGTTCTTCAATGCAAAAAAGGAAGTGTGATAGAAATACAAAGTGTTTGGAGATAAAAGCACACCAAAGAGCTTAGTGCTACAGCCAAGGCTTGTGCTAGCACACTGGCTGTTGTTGTTAAGGATATCATACCCTTAATGAGAACTGATCTGTACTAGAACCAAGGAAAGGGTTCCTCCAGGGCGAGATCCCACCCAGATAAGCTTCCAGCATAAGGAAGGAAGAGGTCTAAGGAGTTGAATGCTCTTAGAAAGCAACTGAATATGAAAGCTGATGCTAATGTGGTTCAAGGTAGTGGTGGTGGGAGGGAGGTTAGGGTCCATCCTGAGCTGACAGTAGAATTTGGCAGTCTCATTCACAAGGTATGTTGGCTTTAGAGCATGACTGGTTTAAGGGTTCTTCCACTGTGGTTTCAGAGCGCTGCTGAGGCAGACAGCGTGTGACAGGGTAGTCCTCGGGTGAAGGTCCTGGGTAAAGGGGCCCCGAGAGACCGTGTGTGAAGCTATGGAAATGAATCCTGGGTTCTGGTGAAGACCCCAAGATGTAGGAGATCTCAGAGCCATGGGATTATTTAGCCAGGAGGGTGATATACAGGGAGTGGAATCAGCCCAAGAGAAAGATATGCACGTTGCAGGCAGCAGAGCTGAAAAGGTGGAGCCACCTGCGCGTTTGGAAACGAAAACTACCAGACATTGAACTATATGGCATTTGGAGTTTGCCCCGCTGAGGTTCAGTCTTCCCTTGGTCCAGTATTTAGTCACCATGGCCCCATTACTCTCCTTTGGAATGGCTGTTCTATACGCCCCATTATTTGTTAGAAGTATGTAATTTGCTTTTTGATTTTAGAAGGAGTTATAATTTTGAGAAGTGCTAGGAGTCTCTGAAGAGACTTTGAGGCAATGTTAAAACAGTCTATGGGAGGAGACTTTTGGCATTAGACTAAACACATTTGACATTATAATTCGGCAGTGAGCCTATGGGGGTTGGGAAATGGGGTGTGATAATTTGAATAAGACGCCACCCCCCCAAATGTCCAGGCATTTGAACATTTGGTTTCCAACTCATAGCACTGTTTGGGGAGGTTTAGGAGGTGTGGCCTTGCTGGATGACATCACTAGGGGCAGGTCTCATCCCACTTCCCATTCACTTTCTCTGCTTAGAACTTGTTGAGATGTGATCTCTCGGCTTCCTGCTCCCACTGCCCTGACTCCCTGCTATAATGGACTCTTACCCCTTTGGAATTGCAAGTCAAAACAATTTTTTTCTATAAGTCCCTTTTGGCTGGGGCATCTTATTTTATCATAGCAACAAAGAAGTAACCAACACACATGTGATATGATCTTTCACCAAGCCTTGGCTTCACTGATGGAACCAGAATGGCTGCCCAAGAATCTCTGGTAATCCCCTTTTCGACCCCTCAGCGGTAGGATTGCAAGAATGCACCATGACTGTCACTGGGAGTTTTACATCAGATGAGGGTCCATGCAACAAAAGCACTTCCCCGAACGAGCCATTTCCCCATCCCACCACACAAGTTTCCTGTGTCTGCTCCCTTACACATGGACCTTAAGACGAGAGTCCATGAATACAGTTTAATTTCAGAGAACAGGAAGAAGGGAAAATGTTCGTTAATATATTTCAATAATCTGGAGAATAGGCTTTCGTGCTTTAGAGATGAAATCTATTGCACATAAAATCTGAATGACTTATGACTCATAAAGAATAACAGATATATAATCTTTTATATCCATTTCTATTTTGTCCAATTAACATACATGCATTGTCTGGAGCATTATTAACCTGTTCAAACTAATGAGCCAGACCTGGTGGCACAGCCTTTATTCCTAGTACTCATGGAGGGAGGCAGATCTTTGAGTCCTATGCCATTTTGGTCTACATAGGGTGTTCTAAGACATCCAGGGCAATAGAGACCACATCTCAAACCAACAAATCAAAAGGCCCTATTATAAGGAGCTAGTAATGAATGCTGCTGCAGTCATGTTCTTCCCCGTGTTAGTTCACAGCTCGTACCATATTCGTTTATTATTCTTTTACTGTGTCAAAGGACAGCCTGTGGGCATCTCTTCTCTTCCCCTTCCACTACACAGATCCTGGGAACTGATCTCAGGTCCTCAGGCGTGGCCATCGGTGCCTCTCTCTGCTGAGCCCTCTCAACAGCAGACATCCTTGATATCCCAGTGTTCGGTAACTTCCTAAACTCATGCTTCGAGGAATTTTTCAAGCATCTTGAAAAAGTCCCTTCAAATATTTTAAATTCCCCCATCCAGCCGGTAGCAGGGAAGCCAGACCTAGCCAGCTTGCCAGGTGCTCAGACCCTGCCGGCGGAACCAGGTACCCGAGACAGCCCGAGTTTAAGACCTCCGGGGACTCAGGTCTGGAGCAGGAACTGCGCACAGAGTAGCAGTTTGGAATACAGCGGCCGTGCCTGTGCTCTGTGCTCGCAGGCCAGACCCCAAACCCCCTGCAGGCAGCGCCATCTTGCCTGCAGCTTCCCATCCAGCCGGTAGCAGGGAAGCCACACCTTGCCAGCTTGCCAGGTGCTCAGACCCTGCCGGGCGGAACCAGGTACCCGAGACAGCCCGAGTTTAAGACCTCCGGGGACTCAGGTCTGGAGCAGGAGCTGCGCACAGAATAGAGGTTTGGAGTACAGCAGCCGTGCCTGCGCTCTGCGCTCGCAGGCCAGACCCCGAACCCCCTGCAGGCAGCGCCATCTTGCCTGCAGCTTCCCATCCAGCCGGTAGCAGGGAAGCCACACCTTGCCAGCTTGCCAGGTGCTCAGACCCTGCCGGGCGGAACCAGGTACCCGAGACAGCCCGAGTTTAAGACCTCCGGGGACTCAGGTCTGGAGCAGGAGCTGCGCACAGAATAGAGGTTTGGAGTACAGCAGCCGTGCCTGCGCTCTGCGCTCGCAGGCCAGACCCCGAACCCCCTGCAGGCAGCGCCATCTTGCTTGCAGCTTCCCATCCAGCCGGTAGCAGGGAAGCCAGACCTAGCCAGCTTGCCAGGTGCTCAGACCCTGCCGGGCGGAACCAGGTACCCGAGACAGCCCGAGTTTAAGACCTCCGGGGACTCAGGTCTGGAGCAGGAACTGCACACAGAGTAGGGGTTTGGAGTACAGCGGCCGTGCCTGCGCTCTGCGCTCGCAGGCCAGACCCCGAACCCCCTGCAGGCAGCGCCATCTTGCCTGCAGCTTCCCATCCAGCCGGTAGCAGGGAAGCCAGACCTAGCCAGCTTGCCAGGTGATCAGACCCTGCCGGCGGAACCAGGTACCCGAGACAGCCCGAGTTTAAGACCTCCGGGGACTCAGGTCTGGAGCAGGAGCTGCGCACAGAATAGAGGTTTGGAGTACAGCGGCCGTGCCTGCTGCGAACCCCCTGCAGGCAGCGCCATCTTGCCTGCAGCTTCCCATCCAGCCGGTAGCAGGGAAGCCAGACCTAGCCAGCTTGCCAGGTGCTCAGACCCTGCCGGGCGGAACCAGGTACCCGAGACAGCCCGAGTTTAAGACCTCCAGGGACTCAGGTCTGGAGCAGGAACTGCACACAGAGTAGGGGTTTGGAGTACAGCGGCCGTGCCTGCGCTCTGCGCTCGCAGGCCAGACCCCGAACCCCCTGCAGGCAGCGCCATCTTGCCTGCAGCTTCCCATCCAGCCGGTAGCAGGGAAGCCAGACCTAGCCAGCTTGCCAGGTGCTCAGACCCTGCTGGCGGAACCAGGATAAGCAACAATTCTTGTTTATTAAGAAGAGTGAGGACCAGCGATAGCGGCAGGCCTCCATATTGCAACCAGGACACAGCTGGAAAGGTGCAGGTAGAGACTCCGTCTGGGGCTAGAGCAGGGAGAGCTGCTAAGCTCTCGCCCACAGGCGGGCCCAGGCGCCTAGGCTCTGCAGCACGTCCCTGCGAGCTTAGGCCGTGCACCGAGGCAGCCGGAACCACCCAGCTCCCCAGGACCCCGGACCAGCGATAGCGGCAGGCCTCCATATTGCAACCAGGACACAGCGGGAAAGGTGCAGGTAGAGACTCCGTCTGGGGCTAGAGCAGGGAGAGCTGCTAAGCTCTCGCCCACAGGCGGGCCCAGGCGCCTAGGCTCTGCAGCACGTCCCTGCGAGCTTAGGCCGTGCACCGAGGCAGCCGGAACCACCCAGCTCCCCAGGACCCCGGACCAGTGATAGCTGCAGGCCTCCATATTGCAACCAGAACACAGCTGGAAAGGCACAGGTAGACAGATTCCATCAGGAGCTACCACGTGGGGGGGATCTGCTAGGCTCTCGCTACTAGGCAGGCCCAGCAGCGCCTGCCGAGGCTCTGCTGCACTCCCCCACACTTCCCGGAGACCTCAGGCCGTGCACAAAGTCAGCGGGTGGCAGCCAGCTCGTGATCCCGTTGAGCAGCAATCACGCATAACCACCAGTAGAGAAACAACAGGTAAGCCCAGCCTCACAGGAGATTCAAACACCAGCCAGTGACAACAAGGTCAACCAACACCAGAAATAACCAGATGGCAAAAGGTAAACGAAGGAATGTCACTAACAGAAATCAAGGCAACATGACAGCATCTGAACCCAGTTCGCCAACAACAGGAAGCCCTGGATACCCCAAAACACCAGAAAAACAAGACTTGGATATAAAATCACTGGTCAGGATGCTGGTAGCTGAACACATAGAAAAATCTCGTAAAGAAGTAGAAGAGAAAATGGATCAAAAGTTAGAAGCCTTTACAAGGCAAATACAAAAATCACTTCAAGAAATGCAGGAGAAGATGGATCAAAAAGAAGACAATAAGGAGGAAAGACAAAAATCACTTAAAGAAATACAGAAGAACGTGGGCCAACAAGTAGAAGCTATGAAAGAGGAAACACAAAAATCTATTAAAGAAATACATGAAAACACAATCAAGCAAGCGAAAGATCTGAGCACATCCATCCAGGTACTAAAAACAGAAGTAGAAACAACTAAGAAATCGCAGAGGGAGACAACATTGGAGATAGAAAACCTTGGGAAGAAATCAGGAGCCATAGATGCAAATATCAACAATAGAATACAAGAGATAGAAGACAGAATATCAGAAGCCGAAGATACCATAGGAACCATTGATTCAACAGTCAAAGAAAATACTAAATGCAAAAAAGGCTGTAACCCAAAACATCCAGGAAATCCAGGACACAATGAGAAGACCAAACCTAAGGATTATAGGTATAGACGAGAATGAAGATGTACAAGTTAAAGGGCCAGCAAATATCTTCTACAAAATATTTTAAATTCTGAAATAAGATTTTTTTGTCCCTATAATAAACTATTCTCTGGAAAATTTATAATGTGACCACATTTTATATTGTCTTTTGTACACAACTATTCTTCCTTTTAAATTTGTGTATGTATTTAAACTTTGTCTTCAGTTGTGAATCTGGGAGTTAAAAGCAAGGTGTCATCAGGGACGGTAGGGGGACTCCTAGGGAGTATGCAGAGGTGGTGACTGACTTCTCGGTAATAACATGGGCAGGGGAAGGCATGCAAGAGTGTGTGTTTGGATAGACTGAATCCTTGTATACCATATGCTGGCCTCAAACGCACTATCTTGAATCAGCCTCCCAAATCCTGGGACTGTGCTCAGAAAGCTTGTTTTGGGTAAGTGCATGCCTGTGGCTTATTTACGAATAGAAACCTAATGTTTTCCATATGTCTCCCAAGTCCTTCAAAAAAGCAGTTTCTCCATTGGCTATGTATTCCCCTCCATGGCACCACTCACACTGGTTGGAA
Source organism: Apodemus agrarius (assembly GCA_964023405.1). Classification (NCBI taxonomy): domain Eukaryota; kingdom Metazoa; phylum Chordata; class Mammalia; order Rodentia; family Muridae; genus Apodemus; species Apodemus agrarius. The sequence goes on along the minus strand of OZ030015.1, from coordinate 43,848,362 downwards.
AGCTTTTTACCATGACAAAAATTAGAACCATATTTGAGGGACACAATTCTCCACCAGAAATCATGACAAGACCAATGTGCATTGAAGACAGACTTTTTTCATGTCTCCACCTGCCTTCTGGATTAGCCTAAGGTGTTTTGAGACTCCCACTTTACCCCATCCCAGTACGCTAACAGACACAGCTAGGGCACATGCCTACCTTTAAAAAAATTGGATGATTGATCTCATCTAATTACAACTGAGGTAAATCTCTGAGTAAGTATCCAGAAGAGACCAAAGCCAAATCACTTTGGCAAAGTATAAGATGGTGTTGTATGGTCAAAGGACATTTCATTGCAAAACTGTACCAAATTATTGATGTGTACTTGTGAACTGTAACTCTCATTACTGTGTTAAGATATACTGTCCACTAGTTCCTGGGAGCAGCACTGACTATCTACCCTTGGCATGCTATGCTGTTGGCCGAAGCAGGCTCTATGTGCTTATGTGCACAGGTATGCATGCGCGCGCGCGCGCGCACACACACACACACACACACACACACCACTTTGGTTACACAGCATATACTCAGAGCTAGGTTGGTGACCAATTTGAAAGCATGAGAAAGAATAATGACAAGAAATTATTCAAGACTATTTCTCAGAGAAGATGGCAATGAGTACCGTTTCTTCACAAAGGTCTAAATCAATTCACAAGATGGCTGTGAAAATGATCTTTATTCATGTTTCCCTACCCTAATACTCTCTTAAAAATATTGGTTTACTTTAAGAAATCACCATGTTAGAAAAACACTAACCACATTATAATTGGCAGATAGTTGATGATAAACATCATATACAGTTATATTTTAAAAGATTAAGAAAATACAGACTGGGGGCTGGAGAGATGGCTCATTGGCTAAGAGCACCGACTGCTCTTCCGAAGGTCCTGAGTTCAAATCATAGCAATCACATGGTGGCTCACAACTATCCGTAACAAGACCTGACGTCCTCTTCTGGAGTGGAAGACAGCTACAGTGTACTTACATATAATAAATAAATAAAATTAAAAAAAATACAAACTGGAGGTTAACAAGATGGAAACAAGCTAGGATAAAATTTAATGAGGAAAACCTTAATGTAAATCATAAAAAAAAATAAAAACAAAGTGCATTTCCTGCATGCCTCTGCATACTGAGAACCCCTGACAATGTGGTAAAATCATACGCACAAACCTTACATGTAGCAGGGTCTGTTGTGCCTGATATGCAGCAGTACCCCTTGAATGAAAACATTCTATCCTGGGGAAATGCTCATTAAGACTCAGAAATAAGCCCTTAAGTCTCAGGAAGCCCCCAAATGTAAGATGCTCAAGGCTCATTTACTCTCCAAGTCTATAAAACGGAAGGGCTGCTGGGGAGGGGCGGCTCGCTGGCGTGGCGTGGCGTGAGCCTGCTGAGCTTCCTGCAAGCGCTCCACTTCACAGTCACCCCCACGGTGGGGTGGGCTTTTCGGTGATGCAGCTGCTGCAGCCACACTTCTGTACGCTCAGTAAACTCACTGGACTCACCAGACTGGAGCTTGGCAGAACTGTTTCTTTGGTCTGTTGTTAGTGCCCTACCTGGGCTAAGGAGATACCTGTTTGTGCCTCCTCGGGAAAAGGACAACCATGTCCTCTGGGCAGCTCAGCTGCAGTCTTGGTAGCCACTAGTGTTAGTTGCAGTTTTTAAACTTTGGTTGTGACAAACATGAATGTCCCCAGATACAGACCAAATTCATCACATGGCACAGCCAACAATTGTTTTTTTTTTTTTTTTTTTTTTTATGAAGTTGGGGGTCTCATTATGCAGCCCTGCTGGCCTAGAACTCTCTATGAAGACCCGGCTGGACTCAAACTCAGATATCTTACTGCCTCTGCCTTCTGGGTGCTGAAATTAGACACATGCCAGTACACCTAGCTCAAACATAATTTTAGTACTCTAACACTTCCTAGAAAGTGACAATGTCATTTTAATGAATAATTTCAGATACATTTGAATTTTAATGTTTTATGGATATACATATATTCTACACATGAAAAAAAAAGCTTTACTATCTTTTTAATGTAATGCTGGTGCCAGGTAAGGCATTTAGAATTTATTGAAATTTCCTGGTTCTTTTTATCCACAAAATGGCTTGAAAATATACAGGTGACAAGAAGGGTCCTCTCCTGAGTGAACTTTCTAACATGAAAGATTCTCTGTCTGAAATGCTTTTAAAATGGGTTACAATGATTTTGCATTATGTTGCACAAAGCTCGTATAGAATACTATGTCACTCATACAAATGAGAGATTTATAAACACATACGAAGCCTCCACTCTCTCCACTAAGACGTCCTTAAATCAGTGTCAACTGCTATATCCTCTTATCCAAGATAAACTTACCTGCCTTTCAGGCCATGAGGACACATTCAGGGTTGAGGTCGGAAAGAAATGACTCATTACAAACATTAACACTGATAAAACTTAGGACATGTTCTCTCCGTAACACTACACATACAGGCTGCCAGGCTCCAGGTAAAAGAAGAAAAGCAAATCTTAGCTCACAAGACCTGTGCATATAGGACCTCTCCCAATGACATCTTTCCATATCGCTAACCATTCTACATCTGCTTTCCCACGGAACAGCATTCCCTCTCTTGTGAATTCTCCGATGTGAAGTCAACTTCCTATAAAAGGGTTGTCCTTATACATTACATTACATCCAGATACTTCCAGCCTGTGAGCTCTCCAGAGTGTTTCCACTGGGCAAAATGTCTGTCTGTCTGTCTGTCTGTCTGTCTATCTATCTATCTATCTATCTATCTATCTATCTATCTATCTATCACACTCTGGTTTCTCAGGAATGAGGGTTTTCTGATGCACACACGTTTATGTTATACTTACTCATGTATGTTACCTATGTGAGTTCTTGCACATAACCCAAAAATATAAAATATTTTCTACATTCTTTAAATTTACAAGGTTTTTGTTCTCTTTTTGGTTCAGTTTTTATACTCATGGGTTGTGTGTTTGTGTGGTTCTCTAGTGGAGGCAGATGTCTTTGTTTTACAGAACCAAGTTGTTGCACACACATTAAATTGCTATGGCTTATCCTGCGCGCCTTCTTTGGTATGCAGTAAAGGATGCCTTACAGCTGAAGGGCTCCTCACATCAGGACTGCTGCGACCTCACAAATAGGAAAAAGTTTCTCTACATACACTGTATGGACCCCACGCTTCTCAGCTATGTGTGCGATGTGCAGTCAGCTACCTGCTGTTGGGATTTACTCCCCTTTCACCTGCAGGGCTTTTCCACCTGAGGACCCCTCTATACGTTTGTTGGAAATGCTTCCGAGTCCTGAAAACCATAAGGCCTCTCAGCGGTGAGGTTCTCTGATGTGTACTAGGTTTGGCATGTGGCAGGTGACCGTTCTGTAGACTACACTGACAAGGACCACTGTGACACACATGGAGAGGACAAATGTCTGACCCGCTTCGCTCCATTCTTTACCTTCACGGGGCTTCTCACCTATGGGAACCCAAGCTTCTCAGAGATGGGACGTCCGACTAAAGGGCTTTCCACACAGCTACACTCAGGGTTTCTATCAGTACGGATTCTCCAGTCTTACTGAAGACTGGCTATTCCAGGCCTCACAGTCAGAGGGTCTCTCAACTGCAGAGTTTCTCCAATAGCTAAAGTCTGACATCTGGCAGAAGTCTTCTGAACAGATCCCACACTAGTATGTTTCTCGGGTTTTGAGTTCACTGATTAACCATGAGATCCGACTTAAGACTCAGAGTCTCTGAAACCTTACGGGCACAGGGCTCTTCACTCTTCTCCTCTCTGCAGTCCGAGGGGAGGAGAAGCGGCTTACCCTTCTCCTACATTCTGTATGCACAGGGCTGCTGACCTGTGCCCGCACTAGGATGCCTGTGCGGGTTTGGTTTCTCACAGAAGGCTTCCCCAGGTTTCACGAATGAGGTTTCTCGCCTGAGTGAGTTTTCAGATGTATAGTGAGATATGACTTGACACTAAATGATTTGCTACATTCTTTGCATTCAAAGGGTTTCTCACCTGTGTGGATTTTCTCGTGCGTGGAGAGATTTGACTTCTGGTTAAAGCGTTTCCCACAGACCCCGCACTCGTATGGCTTCTCGCCTGTGTGAATTCTCTGATGTACAATGAGCCCTGACTTTATGCTGAAAGCTTTCCTGCACTCCTTACATTCGTAGGGCTTCTCACCTGTGTGGACTCTCTGGTGGATAGTGAGGTCACACCGCCTTTTAAAGGCATTCCCACATATGTTACACTCATAGGGTTTTTCGCCGGTGTGGGTTTTCTGATGTACACTGAGATTTGATTTTACACTGAACAGTTTCTTACATTCTTTACACTCATAGGGCTTCTCCCCAGTGTGAGTTCTGTGGTGTAAATAGAGATTTTGTGTGTGCTTAAAGGCTTTCCCACACACTTTACACTGATAGGTTCTCCCACATCTGTGCCGTCTACGAGGCTGGTTGTTGGGTTTTACAGATGTGTTGGACTCAGGGGGCTTTTTACCTGTGTGTGGTCTCCGCTGCACACTGAAAGCTGAGTCTGGGCAAAATGTTTTCACGCAATTGCTCTCTTTACTCGAGAAAACACTCTGATCAGCCCTCGGTTTTGGCATCTGATGCACGCATTTCTTGTTGTTGTTATACACACGGGGTTTTCCCCATGTGTGCAGAGCGCGCTGAAGGCCTGCCTTGGTTCGGGATGCTGGCTCCCCGTCAGTACACTTACCGCACTGGATTTTTAGGTGTGGGTCTAAATGCTGAGTGTAGTTACACTGGTCAGAGAATGACTTCTTACACATGGTACAATCAAAAGTCTCTTCCCTTACGCGAGTCCCCTCTTGGGCAGTAAGAGCCAACTCATCAAAGGGGTTCGTCGAGCTGTCTCCTGAAGGAGACACGGTATGTGTCCGCACAGTGTCCACTTCCAAGGCTTCATCAGCCTGAGCACACTGGGCGCGCCGCTGCCCACTTTCAACACTGAGATCCAGACTAAGAGGTGCAGGAGGTCTGAACGGGATCTTAGCTGAACTGAGATGCTCAAGTTCCTCTGTAGCCTGCATCTCAATGGGCCCACCAGGGAGACAGGCATTTTCCCATGGATCAAGCACCTCAGATCTCATTCTAGAAGAGCTCCTATTCTTAACAGCCAGGTGCAAAACATGGTTTGAACTCATATTAAATATTTCCCCAAATCGGCCTCTCTCCTCAGCTGATACGCTGCCAGTGATTACCAGGTGGCTCAGATGTCTCTTTCGATTGCCCCTTCTGGTTTCCTTCAGGTTCTTCGCAGGTTGCAGAGCTGAAAGGAAATAAAAGTGGCCGACATGAGCAGTACAGAAGCCATTCTGACTGAATGCTAATGCAAAAGCGAAGCAGTACCTCGCTAATGATGTCATATTACAAAACAGGGGCTGGAGAGATGGCTGGAGGCTAAGAGCACTGGCTGCTCTTAGAGCTTCCTTCCGCTGGGTTAACATTTCACAGCAGCGCTGCACCAATCTGCTGACTTAGAGTAAGTTCTACAATGAAAACGCTGAAGGCCAACTACATACTACAATTTCTTCATCAAATAGGAGCCTTTCAGCAGGGCCTGCTCATCGGCCACCATGCCCAAGATCTCCTGGATGTCACGCCAGACCTTGGCCTACCCTACTTGGGGCCTTCACAGGTGTTCTGTGAATTTCTGGTATCTTGGTATAATTGTTTGATTTTGGACATCTCTTTTCACGTTAGAATTCTTCAGGCGAGTGCCTGAAACCTATCTTTTCAATAATGATTTAGAAATACTATTACTTCAGAATTGCTAATGAAATCCCAACCACTCTGAAGGCTAGAACTCCTATCAATCTATGAATTACATACCAAATTTGTAAGTCTCAAAATTAATCTGAATTTTAAATTTTAAAACAATCTCCTCAAAACTCTTCGGCCATTGAACCACCCTATGTTTTTCATTCATTTATCCATCTAAGGAAACCTATTTTTGTGGTTATTATGTGGTTAACCACCCACAGAGCAGACCAAAGTCTAGGAAGACTCAAATAAAAGTGATGAGTGCATTAATAACCCCATGAACAAATGCTTGAAGTGAAGGGTTAGGTAAAAACAGAAGGGAAAAGGATGAGATTTAGGAGAACTACTTAACGAAATGTTTAAGAGTGAGAGAATTTGCTGAGTCTATGGAAATACATAGCAAGAACAAGAAAGGAGGGTGCGTTTGCCAATGCGAGCTTCCCTTGGACATGATACAACAAGCATCTGATTAAGAAGTGAGCCTCAAGACTGGAGATGGCAAAACTGAATAAAGAGAACTCCCCACATCCACCATCTGCGCACTCCTGAGCCTGGACCCCTCACTAGGGGCTGGCACTGTGCACGCACTCACTGACCTGGGAGGCTCCGGGCTGGGGCATCCTCTTCCTTCCATGGCCCAGCTCCTTGCTCCAACTTCAGGATCAACTCCGGTTTGGCATCACACTGATCTATTAATAGGAAATATTGTACAAGTTGGACCTCAATTATAATTACTGATTTCAAACTCTCAGCAATGATAGGACCAGTATGAACACTCTATGAGAACATTTATAACCAATGCTGAGGACATTAAAACAAACAAACAAACAACAAATACATACAGAATAAAAGCATTATTCTGCCTGACCACCTGGACCAATTGGGGGAACTAGTGAAAAATTAAAAAGTACATACACTGAGTCAACAACAATCTAAACGTCTTCTGCTGGACACAAGCTGGCAAGATCAAGATCCGTAGATGGGAATCAGCGTGCTCTGAATTACCCCTCCCCCTGCTCCCCCAAAGAACCCCGTAACAGGAAGCAGAGGAAAGCAGGAGCTAAGGAGAAAACAATGGATAAGAACTTATTACAAACAAAATAGCAACAGAATAATAACAGTAAGAGTTAATTTTCTTTTTTTTTATGATAAGAATCTTTTGGTTTCTTGGATTCAGCTCCAGTCTCTGCTACTCTATTCTTGGTATTGCCAGATCACCTTACACCATTAAAATTAGGTAAGAAGAGATGACTGGAGAGAAGCCTTTTCTTGGAACACCACCAGGGGACACAGCACAGAAGGGACTCTCTTAGCCAGCTCTCCAAGTGAGCGGATCTGGCGGCTTTGTACAAAGCAGGAAGCCACGTTGTAAATGAAGTTAATGTCCATAGCAGTCAAAGCACCTGTCAGATCACAAGGGAAGTGTTCCCCTTCTGTTCCCTGGGAGAACACGACTGCAGAGTCACCAGAATTCACTAAAGCCCATGAGAGCAGAAGTCAGTTAGAAACGTTGAAACAGTGTTGGCTTGTACTGCACCTCCAGGGGAGAGAGCAACCAGCTGTAGTGTCCTCAGAGTGCCCTGGGAATGTTTAGAGCAGTTGGTACTGCCCTGAGAGGAGTCAGACCAGCTATCAACCGGGAGTCCTTTTACTCAACCAGGGAGTAAGTCAGTCAGACTATCCAATTCCCAAAGTCTTTGCTTCTTATAGGACATACACACACACACACACACACACACACACACACACACATGCAGAAGACATGATACTGACTCTACCTTAGTGTTGTCCACCCTCAGATGAACTGATAAGAAAATGTGCTAACTACGGAGAGGGTGACCTCATCCAGCTGTGGAAAAGGCCCCAGATTTCTCCCATAGGACCACTGAAGGACACACATTAAGTGGGGGAGATCATCATGGTTGGAAGCTGATGTTAGCCTAAAAATAAAGAACGAACATCTAGCCATGGGAGTGTAGGACCCGTGCGCGGGAAGGAGGGAAGATGGTTGTCAGCTGCAGGGGAACAGCTGGATGGAAACATAACTCCCACTGCTCCATAGCACACAGAGCTAACTGCAGTGGACAGCAAGTACTTGAAAGGAAAAGGGAGGCTTTTACGGGGCTTGAGAGATGGCTCAGGGGGTAAGAATATGTGTTTTTCTTGCGAACGACTTGGACCTGGTTCCTAGCACACAAATGGCAGTTTATAAATATCTATAACTCCAGTTCCAGAGTATCTGTCATCATCTTCTGATCTCCTTGGGAATCAGGACCACACAGAGCACATACACAAAATCAGGCAAAATATTCATATACATTAAATAAATAACTAGAAAGAGAATAAGAGGGAAGGTTTTAAGTGTTCTCAATAGACAGAAATGCTATATCTAAGGTCACAGACTTATAAAACACTTCTCATCATGTAGACTGCACAGATGACAACTCTGATTATAAATACGGAGTTACTATGTGTCAGTGAAAGCCTATGCACTTCTTAGGATGGGCAGGGCTCTGGGTCTGGGCACAGGCACAGAGAAAACACAAAACCAATAACCACCACCCACTGGCAGAAGTGGCTCCTGTATTCACCAGAAAGGAACAAGCTGCGAACAGCACCACTGGGACTTCCACTCACTCAAGGACAGCAGGCTGCTGTAGGTCTCCAGCATCACGTCCCTGTAGAGCTTCCTCTGCGTGTCATCCAGGTCCTGCCATTCATCCCAGGTGAAGTCCACAGACACATCCTCAAAGGACACCAGCCCCTGGAATGAGATGACTTTCTTTAACCCAAGCCTTCAGCCTTAGGTCAGAGACAGGAATATGTGAGGCGCTGCTCTCCACAGGATCCTCTTAGATGAGGTTCTTTATTAAGGAAAGACATATACCCACAGTCCCCCAAAAAACATGACAAACAATAATATGACCTGTACACCTGCAGAATTGTTTGAAAAATACTTTTTTTTTTTTTTTTTTTTGGTTTTTTGAGACAGGGTTTCTCCGTGTAGTCCTGGCTGTCCTGGAACTCACTCTGTAGACCAGGCTGGCCTCGAACTCAGAAATCCGCCTGCCTCTGCCTCCCAAGTGCTGGGATTATAGGCGTGCGCCACCACCGCCCGGCTGAAAAAGACTTTAAAAGCTCTGGAATCTATTATAAGAATTGACAAGTCAGAGAGCATGAAATTAAAAATATTTTGCACAGCAAACAGCCTATAAAACAGGACAAAATTGTTACCAGTGACATATTTAACAGGAACATCTACAATGTCTAAAGAACTCAAAAAAGTAAGCACCAAACTCAGAAATAATCCAACTGATAAATGGGTCAACTAAATGAGCAGATAGATATTCCTCAAATGACAAAGTATATATGTCCAATAGTAGATGAAAAAAAATGTTCTACGTCACCAGCTCCCAAGAAAATGTGAATAAAAGTGATAGTGATATTGACTTTTCACCCATTAAAGCAGTTATCAATTAAAAACACTTAATTGTTGCTGAGGATTTCAGAAATTCTTATACATTACTTATACATCTAAGCTAATACAGCCATTGTAGAACCAATATGAAAATTCCTCAAAATACTAAAAATATAAATACCATATGATTCAGATATACCACCCCTGGAAAAGTTCTCACAGGAGTCTGGCCAGGCTCTTAAAGAGATGCATGCCCAATCATCCATGATTATTGTGGTAATATTTACTTTAGTCAAAAATTTAACCAGCCTGAGTATCCCGCAACAGATGAAGAAAATAAGATACAATGAAATTTTATTCAGCCACAAAGAATGAAATTATAACATCATTTAGGAAAATGGGTGGAACTAGAAGTAATTATTAAGTTGAAAGGAGCCAAAGTCAGAAAGACAATCCTCACATTTACTGTCATATGTGAAATCTGGATGTAGATACACACCACACATTCATCTGTATGGAGACGAGAAAGTGCACCAAGGACCGAGGGGAAGGGGAGGGAGACAGGCGGGGTAATGAACACAGGTTATACTGGAGGGGGAGGAGACCAGGAGGAGGTGGGGCTTGTGGGAGAAAGGCAGTCCTATGGTAAAACAAGATCGAAGAATAATGTCACAGGCATGGGGGTGACACACACGTGAACACACAACTCCAAAGCTGGAGTTGTTCCTTACAACACAAACACACCTTACATCCTAAGAAATGCAGAAAGCAGACACCAGTCAAGGAGAATCGTTCTGGTTTACCACAAGGCACCACAAGTGCTGAGGCTGGACCGATGAGCACTTCAACACATGGTGAGCAGTAACTACTCACACACATGAAGTGGTACTAAGTCCATAGATAGAGTGAATAAGCGTTGGGGAGTTACAGGCTAGAACTACTCTGCTTATATATTTTGGGAAAGAAAAACGCCTTTCTAAAAGAAACTATAGTTTAATAATCATATAACTAGAAGTCAAGAAATTTGAGTACATGACAAAAGAAACAATAGTCACAAAACTAACTGCTTTCCATAAATGAAATGAAACTTTACTTCTGGGCTGGTGAAATGACTCAGTGGGTGAAGGCTTGTCACCAAGCCTGGTGACTTGAATTCGGTCCCTAAGCCGCATGGTGGAAGGAGAGATCCAGCTCCTGCAAGTTATTCTCTGACACAGGTGCACACACGAACAAAAATGACTGTTAAGCCTTACCTCCAAACGGCTATTGTAAGGTAGTTGTTATGACATGGCTAGACCCAGCATCGGGGAGGCAGGAGCACGGACTGAGGCACTGCTCTTGCGCTGCAGTCACTGCTGTTTGCAACCGTGCGCTCAAACACCGCAAACTGAAAACACTCACAGAAAGCGGCTGTCTGGTCAGGACAGAAGCAGATGGTTTTCTTTCTCTACTGAGTTAAGAATGAGTTACACAGTACTTACTATGCACTGGGCACTGTAGAGAATTTAGAAATGTTTTCAAGTATGCAGTAGAGAGCTGTCTAGGGGAGCATGATCCTTGCCTTACCTTCGGGCTTTGTGGATAGTCTCTAGGCTGATGGTGGCAGGCATTTGGGGGACAGGCTAGGTCCAGGCACTATCAGCTTGAACTGATACTTGCTAGGCGGGAGACTAAGGGCAAACATCTATGTGACTGAACCCCAAGAAAGACTATACATATACATATACATATACATATACACATACACATACATACACATATACATACACATATACATTGGGTAGGAGGAGATTCACTGCTTGTCAACTGGATGTGGCAACTGCTGGGTACTGTTGTCTGACACAGAGCTAATATCACAGGCCACGGACAGAAGACAGTGGGGGTTTCTACACGGTGATGACACTTGGACCTTGCTGACTGTAGAGAAACCTTCCCTAGGCCTAAGTGCTAACCACGGGTACGGTGACATTTCTGAATTCTCTAATTTTATTCCTAGGTACTATTAAACCTACAGATGAGTTGAGGAACCTCAAAACTTGTAGGTAGTAACAAACACGTTTCCTGGGTGAGAACTGAACATTTGAAATCAGGAAACAACATAGAAGTTGGCACAGTGGAGGCCTATGACATAGCCATTAATGAGAGATGGGAAACTTGATCTTCACAAGTTGCTTTCTGATACACACACACACACACACACACACACACACATACACACAAAATGTTAAACATAATTTTAGGGGCCTGGAGAAGTGGTTCTGGGGTTAAGAGGGCCTGCTGCTCTTACAAAGGCCCCCCAACCCCCAGGCTCAGTGCCTAGCATCTATATGCTGATTCACAATTACCTCTAATTTTAATTCCAGGGGATTTGACTCTGACATACACATTGTACAAACATACATGCAGGCAAACACTCATATTTATATTTATAAACCTTTACATTTGAGAAAGTAAAATCATTTCTAAGCAACAAAAGGAGGAGGTTGGAGTGAAGCACTGTATCCCTCAATGTGCATGTGTTCATGAAGCCTGCTTAGGTGCCACAGGCCATGAGAACCGACCACATTCTCCTCCCGGGGTCAGTTCAAGCTTTACCACAAACAGCACAGGATCAGAAAAGCCAGTGACCAACTGCACAGTTCAAATGACTCTAAGGCCTTTACATTGTAGTCATATCAACATTATAATCTTATTATGGTTGTGTATGTTTCTCATGCTTATTTCTCCATTTCTACTTTAGTTATCTCACAAAGCATTTCAACGGCGATGTACCGGAAGGTCAGGAGCTATCACACCACTTACCACAGCTGCGCTCATTCTCCTTGGCCTCTCAGGCACATGGAGAACCCGGCAGTCGCAGCTGGAAAAGACGGCAACAGAAGTCACAGGCCCTTGCTGAGCCTCGTTTGTGGATTCCAGTATCTCTGCATAGTTGCTGAGTCAAAAAAACACAACAGGACAAAGATGCCTCCGGTGTGGGAACTGAGTCTTACGGGTGAAGAGCCACCACGACAGATCTAATGGAAAGAACATAATTATATGAGAAATTAAACCTATTGTTTACCCAGAGGTTAGTGAAAGCAGTCGCTGCTTGCTTAGTAACTATTATCATGAATACATACCGACCGCAGTGTTTTAGGAACGGATGTTTAATGAGCATGATGTTAATCATGAACATGGTACAGAAATTACAGGAAACACTTGAACAGGATTTCCTATTTTCCCATCAATGCAGAAGTACCACCTCCATATTTCTTGGTTCCCATATTTAATTTTCGGGGATAAAATGCTTTGTTTAGTCTAAGCCTTTGGTCCAGGACTGTACCTGTAAATGAACACGACCCCTATTTATTGCAGTACCTTGGAAATACTGTTTAACCAGAGCCTGCCTGTGGTGTCCACAGATGGTGTAGTTCCCTCCCACAATGTCCCTTAGCTCTGCCGTTTCTTGTGCTCTGGCCAGCAGGGCCTTGGTGTAACAAACGTATAGCTTTCGAATGCGGATTCCCATGCTAGCAGGCTATGGTTATAGTTCTGTGTTACTATGCCCTGTTCATACATCTAAGTTTTAATCAAGGCTCCTGAAGAAACTAAAAGTACAGTTACCACGGGATCCAGAAATCACAGGGATTCTGCATGTTTTCACAAGTAATGAAATCACATTGTGCAAAACAGCACGCTCCACAGCTCCCTATTGTACTGTGGCTTTCCTCTGGGCACAACAGGATTGCATCTCTACATCGTGGGGCAGAGCCTGATCAGAAGTCCGTGTCAACGAAATAAGCCAAACAACACAGGTCTACCATAGTGGTAATGGAGCTGTTACACTCTAAAGTAGGAGAGGAGGGGAGTTAAGGACCTTCATCTGGGATTCCAACCATTATTGCCCATGGCACCTCTCACTTTGCTAGTGAGGTCGAGTATGCAGGAAATTAAAAGTTTACTGAATGTGAGGCTCCAAGAGTCAGCATCTATACTGGGCTGGAATGTGGTGGTCTTGGGGAGGGGGTTTCATCCATCCTCTCTGTATAAGTAAGCCCAATAAACTCAACTGGATCACCAAGTTGGACCGTGGTGGAATCCTTCCTTTGGTCACTCCCAAGTGCCCGCCTGAGGCGAACAGAACATTTGTTTTTGCTGCAGGAAAAAAGTCTGTGCAATTACCATGCTCTCTCCACAGAAGCCAATACTCATAAGAGCCTTCCAGATAAGCGAGAGGCCAGGAGATGCCCAAGCACAGGTTCACCCCACACGTCAGGCTGCTCTAGGATCTAGGACTGTCACTGCTAGGCGACGGGACACTAGATTCAGCAGTTGTGGCACCGGGGTCAGGGCTAGGAGGAGACGAGATACGGCTGAAGACAAGCCTCCTTGCAGCATCAAGGAGGGTCGGCTCAGCCACGCCAGGACCGAGGGCGACGGAGGTTGTGAACTCAGCTCGCACAGGACGCCCGGGATCGCACCGTCTGCACACGGCACAGCGCCCGCCCCTGCAGGCAGAAACCAGCTGTACTCACCAGAAGGCTGGTGTCTGACAACACATAGCTGTCCAGACAGGCTGGCGCAGGACTGAGGCCACAATCCAACCCCCTTGGAAACCGGAAGCAAGATGGCGACGCCGGAAATAGACCGGAAGTTCGCGGGAGCCGTCCGGACTTCAGAGCCGGTGAGACCGTCTTCGGAGTTTATACAGTTTAGGGCATCCCGGTCACTCGCTAGTGACATCGTTGCATTTGGAATACACTAAAGCTCTAAAGTGAATGCTTCGTGAGGCTAAACCCAGAAACAACTGCTTTATGCCAAAAGAAAAAAAAAAAAGACCATTTTAGCTGGGTGGGCGTGGCGTCACACACCTTTAATCCCAGCCCCGGGTGAACAGATCTCTGAATTCCAGGCAGAGACCCTGTTCCAAGGGGGAAAGAAAAAGGAGACTGAGAGAAAGGGGAGGGGGCGGAGAATAGAAATAAATTAATAATTTTTGTTTGGCTGGAGACATGGCTCAGTGGTTAAGAGCATATTCTTAGGACCCAAGGAGCTGAAGAGGTTTGCAGCCCTGCAGGAGAAACAATAATATGTACCAACCAGTACCCCCCAGAGCTCCCAGGGACTAAACCACCAACCAAAGAGTACACATGGAGGTACCCATGGCTACACATATGTAGCAGCAGATGGCCATTTCAGACATCAATGAGAGAGGCCATTGGTGCTGTGAAGGCTTGATTCCCCAGAATAGGGGAATGCAAGTCAGGATATTGGGGGAGGGGTGCCAGCAGGGGGAAGGGGATGGTATAGGGGGTTTTCGGAGGGGTAATGAGGAAAGGGGATACCATATGAAATGTAAATAAAGCAAATATCTAATTTTTTTTTTTTTTTTTTTTGGTTTTTCGAGACAGGGTTTCTCTGTATAGCCCTGGCTGTCCTGGAATTCACTCTGTAGACCAGGCTGGCCTCGAACTCAGAAATCCGCCCGCCTCTGCCTCCCAAGTGCTGGGATTAAAGGCGTGCGCCACCACGCCCGGCCCTAATTTTTTTAAAATAAAAAAACACCATTCTTCCAGAGCATCCAGGTTCATATGGCAGCTCACGACCAGTACCCTCTTGGGGGCGGGGGAAATCAAGAATCCTCCTGACTCTATGGGCATTACACACATATGCACAGACTTACAGGCAGACAAAATACCCATACAAAAACTATATATTTATTAGGTAGCTAGCTAGCTAGACAGGCCTTTTGTGGACAGGCATGTGCTAAGTTAAAGAAAACCAAACTACCACAACCACCCTTAGAATTCAAACCGCCACATGAAAATAGAGATCATGGACACAATTGCCCCTCTTCAAAATCTAAAATTCCATGTGAAAGGAAGAAAAATGGAAGAGAATTGTTGTTTGTTCATTAAGGGAAGGCTGTTTCCCTATGTTTCATCATAACTTTCTTTTAAAAAAATCTCACTTTTTTTTTTTTTTTAATTCAGAAGAGGAGGACCTGAGTTATAACTTTGACTCTGGGTAGAAGTGTGAGATTCTAAACTTCTTCAAAGATTACAAAAGCAGAGATACAGGCTGGGTGGTGGTCCACATATTTAGTTCAAGCACTAAGGAGGTGAAGGCAGGCAGATCTGTGAGTTCAGGCCAACCTGGTCTACATAATTATTTTTTTAAGGACAGCCAAGTCTACAAAGCAAGAGCTTTGTCTCAAAAGTAAATAAACAAAACACCAAAGGCATACAATTGCCCCATTCTTACAAGTTAATCCAAATAAGCTTGTCAACCTCCTGGATAGAACTCTTGGGGAGTTGCCCCAGAGACGTCAGTATGTGGTGTAGATGGAGTCTTTCCAATGGAGTCTCACTCACTCTCACCCTTGACAATGCTTCGCCTTATTCTGCAACAACGATCTCCATGCCGTGCTTTATTTGATCTCACTGGAGGAGACCAATGCCTGGGACAGCTGAAGGAGAGCCAGAGCGAGTACCTAGGAGTACTTTCTGGGTCAAATCCTGTCCTGGCTGAATCCAGTTCCATAAGTGCCCTGCTGTGTGAAGGACACTGTTCTCACTCTGGGCCTGGTGAGCATCATGGTGTTGGGACAGTGCAAGGAAATGCTGTATCATAAAAAAAAAATGCAGAGTTGGGGGTTGGAGAGACATGTCATTGATAAAGGCATGTACTTGAGCACAGAGACCCCAAGTTCTGTTCCTAGAACCCACACCAGAGAACTCATTACCCCCTGTAACTCAAGTCCCAGGGGACCCAACAGCATCTTCTGGAGTCCGTGGACCCCTTCATTCACATTTACACATTCCTGCACAGACATGCATATTTAAAAAAATATGTGAGCTTACCACTTACAAAACTGCACTAGTTACTGGTGAGTCTATGGGCTGCCCAAGACTTAGGATTTGGAGACAATTACCATCCTTCTGATGACAGGACAGGCAAACAGGGATACAGTACTAAATTCTTTCATTATTCTGAAAAACTGCCATGGGATTTTTTTTGAGACAATATATAACATTGAAGATTATTATTATTATTATTGTTATATATATATATTTTTTTGGTTTTTTCGAGACAGGGTTTCTCTGTGTAGTCCTGGCTGTCCTGGAACTCACTCTGTAGACCAGGCTGGCCTTGAACTCAGAAATCCGCCTGCCTCTTCCTCCCAAGTGCTGGGATTACAGACATGCGCCACCACACCTGGCTTGAAGATTATTATTATTTTTTTTGGGAGATACAACTATTTTACTTTGAAACATTGCATGTAACTTTTTTTTTATCTGTGTAAATAAATGTTAAAATGGAGGGAAGTCTTGATTAGAGTGGTTACATTGTCTCTCAGTGTCCTTGAGCATAATAGCAACAGGGAAAAGGATCTGAGTTTGGTTGGCCAACTAAAGGTAAAAGCCTGGATTAACTCATAGAGGAGGGACTAGTGGAGCTGGATTCAGAAGACTCTGGACGTTTCTTAAAATTTCAATCAATCCAAAACCAACAGCCAGAAATATTTCCTATCTCTCTGTTGCTATTGGGAGGATCTTAACAATATGGCAGAAAACAAAGCTAATTATACCCTCTGCTATTTCTTTTACGGGTACCATCCTTTCTACAATTCAATTCTAGTTCTCCCTAAACCTCCTTCAACTGCAAGCTACAGTTCGGCACCAGATTGGTTTGTCTGGCTGGTACATTCACCTGAAGCTATATGAGGAGACGCAGATCTGTATTTGGGTTAGTGATCTTGACATATGGTCCACGGGTGCCTAGGAATTTCCAGGGTCTAAATATACAAGTATGGTTCTGGAAATGCATGCTTTGGCAGGAAGGAAGACATGTCTTTCCTAAGTTTAAAAAAAAAAAAGATTTTTGGTAATGTTACAAAAGGCACTTCAGTGTAACATGATTGTATAATAGTAAATGGATATGCATAAGAAATAACGAATATAAATAAATAATACTTAAGGACATGTAACTATTCTGGGTACAAGTGAAATACTGAGATGGGCCCCGAGATAAGCAATGAGGCTGCATGCTTCACAGCAAGGGAATGGGTCTCCAGCTCCACTTATTCTTAATTCTCATTATTCTTTTAGGACCTGGCATAATCTCCACAGCAAAACTGGGCAAGAGATCAGCAAGCAGCCCTGTCCTGCCCAACACCAGCAGTTCCACAGAGTCCTCATTTTTGCCTTCCAGGTCGTCCGGGGTGGTGATGATACAGTAGTAGAGTCCGCTGTCTCCCCACATGAGTTTTCCAATCTGAAGATCTGCATCATGAACTATGGTGATCTCTCTGCCCCTGTAGAAGTCTCCCAGGGTGACGGTCGAACCCTGTTTCGACGCTACCACTCGGACGGTCCTTCTGCTGTCCAAACAATCCAAGTAGGGGTCCCAGTCCAGGTTCCTCTTGCTGAGCGCTTGGGCTCGCGGGGAAGACATGCCCAAGGACTCTCCCATGAGGTCCTGGCAGTAGGATTTGAACTTCCACTGAACCACCGCAGGCTGGTGGGAGGACGTGGAGAAGTGGCAGCGGAGCACAGTGGGCTGGAAGAGCATGGCCACCTTCTTCTTGTCGGGCACCGAGACCTGAAGGCCTTCAACCATGGCTGTTAACCAGAAGACAGCAGTCCACCCCAACACGACCCTATCCATCTTCCCCAACTTCCCATCCAGATCCAGAGTGGGAAAAGCCGGCAGCGGCTGGCAAGCTACGATCCCGATGACCTCGCGGCAGCAGGCGGCGGCGGCGGAGCGCGGGCACCGCGCGTCCCTGGCGCCGCAGCCCGGCCCCGGGCGCTGGACGCCGCCGCCTGCGAGAGGCGCGCTGCCTCCTGCTCCAGAGTCCGATTGGGCTGCCGGGGCCGTTCCCGCACGCACAGGGTGCGCGGCGCGGGGCGAGCGCCTTCCCGCAGCAGAGCTCGCCGCGCGGGGGAGCTCGACTGCCGCGCCGCCGCCCGCGCCCGAAGATTATTTTTAATGTATAGCATGCAAACAAAATAATTCCGATTTCCATCCATGAGAAGCTCAATGAATTATCACACAATGAACACATGTGCAATAATAACTTTGCTCTCAATAACTTTGGCCTTGCTAATTCTAAAAGGTGTCCAAGATCTTTGTTGTTCTTGTTTTTAAGACATATTTTATGTGTATAAGTGTTTTGCCTGTATGTATGTAATTGCACCATTTGCAAGCCTGGTGCCAGAGGAGAACGGAAGAAGGTGCGAAAATGTCCTAAAGTGTAGCAAAACATAGTTATATAAATAGCCATGTGGGTGCTGGGAACTGAACCCCTGTCCTCCTTAAGAGCAACAAGTGTTCTTAACCACTGAGCTACCCTCCAGTTCCTTCTCTTTAATAGAAAACACTTTCAATGGGTAGATATGAAATCCAGAGCTTTGCAAATCCTTGAACAGCATTCTAACGCTGAGCTTCTCACCTGGCCCAGCAATTAAGTTCTTAGGCGTTAACACTGTCAACTTTGTCTGTTTGCTTTTGAGATATTTCCCACAGCGCAAATTGATTTCAAATTCAGTATGTAGCTGAAGATAACATTGAAGGTAACACTGAGTTTATCTTCCAACCTTCATAGGGCTATCAGGCTTGTACCATGTTCTGGGATTATAGACATTTACCACCACACTTGGCTGTACTTTGCTTTTTATAAATGTATGTATATTTTACATTTGCATGCATATTTCATTACAGAAAAATATCCACAAAACCAAACAATATAATAGAGGTTTTACAGCTTCAACAAATACTTATTATGCATCTTTAAACTTCATTGCTTTAGTCCATTCTCTACCCTGTCTACCCATACATGTTTATTTTTAATTCCTCTGTTTGTATAGTCAGATGTGCATACATTGAGTGTACAATTTTAAAAACTGTTTTTATTAATCACGCGAGTGATAGGGTGTGTGCATATGCGTAAGGTACTCGAAGAGGCTGGAGGCATCCAGTTGAGTCTCTCCCTGCCATCAGAAGTGGAGTTACAGGTGGTTGTCAGCAACTCAGTGTGGGTGCTGGGAATTGAACTCAGGTCCTCGTTGGAAGAGCAGTAATGCTCTGAATTGCTGAGCCATATCTTCAGCCCAAAACTTACTTTATTTTCTTTCTTTCTTTTTTTAAATGCTTTATTTATTTATTATAAGTACACTGTAGCTGTATTCGGACACTCCAGAAGAGGGCGTCAGATTTCATTACTGATGGTTGTGAGCCACCATGTGGTTGCTGGGATTTGAACTCAGGACCTCTGGAAGAGCAGTCAGTGCTCTTAACCACTGAGCCATCTCTCCAGCCCCACTTTATTTTCTTTAAATTTATGTGTATTTACACCTGCTTGTCTCTGTGTGCACCACTTGCATCCAGTACTCACAGAGGCACAAGATCCCTTAGAACTGGAGTTACAGGCAATTTTGAGCCATTAAGTACAGGTACTGGGAACCAATCTGAGTCTTCTGTAAGAGCTCTTTGCCATTGAGCCATTTCTCTAGTCTCAAAGCTAATTTTTTTTTTTTTTAGGTTTTGTTTTGAGAGTGGATCTATTAGTTAGCTCTAGGTGTCCTGGAACTCCCTCTATAGACTAGGCTAGCTTTCAATCCATGGAGATCCACTTGCCTCTGCCTCCCAAATGCTGGACTTAAAGGTGTGTGCCACCACTCCTGGCTTCTGAAGGTATTTGGATGTCCGCACTCATGTGGGAGTGCCCCCAGAGGCGAGAGGCACAGGATCCCCCTAGAGCTGGAGGTACAGTGTGCTACCCAGTGTGGGTGCTGGGGCCTAAACTCAGGCTCCAGGCGAGAGCAATATGTGCTCTTAACCACCGAGCCACCTCTGCAGCCCCCATTCTCATCTTGAAAGCAATGAACACAGGCAGGTTTCTCAGTGTAATCTCGTCAGTTTTATGCGAGAGATAAACAGGTAGTTATAGCAACCCCTTCTGTATCTGATATTTCTAGGCCCTATCAATTATGAAGGCTTTAGCATAAATGCTTTAATGTACCCACAGACTGTGTGAAGACAACTGGTACTTGGCACATCTGTGGAAGGCAGGCCTCAGAGAGAGGAAACAGCAGCAAACACGTTGCTTTGAAGCCCCACCTCCCTTTAGCTTTCTTAGGTTTGTCTCCTCTTTGCTTTCAGCTTCCAAGATGTGAAAGCATACCTCTGGCATGCCTCCCTCCACAATAACTGCCTTGCTATAAAAAAGACAGTCAACCACCAACTGGCTTTTTTGCAACTATGAGGAAAAGAAAGAAAGAAAGAAAGAAAGAAAGAAAGAAAGAAAAAGGAAAAGAAAAATCAAAAAATCAAAAAATCAGTGTTTCTCCCTAAATTGATTACCTTGGGTGTTTTCTCACAGTAATGTAGATGGTGATCAACACTGGAACATAAATGTTTCCCTTGGACTTTAACCAAGTAAGATAGATTTGGACTGAGAGAGCAGTACCCAAGTCAGCATACTTCCTCCAACAAGGCCACGCCCATAATCCTTCTAATCCTTTCAAGCAGTTTCACTCCCTGGTGACTAAGCATTCAAATATAGAAGCCCATGGGGACCATTCTCATTCAACCCACCACAGATGTCTTGGCTGTAGACAAGGGACAGTGCTAGGGCAAAAGCTGGTTTCCCCTGCAGACCTCCTGGGGAAGAGGGCCAGACACCAGGAGTAAAGGGAAGATTGACAGGTGCTGGACAGGCAAGATGGGAACCTCTTAAGGCAGCCATTATGAGGCAGTATTGTAGTTCACTTCGGTTGCCCAGTATTGGGATTCTACATAGTCAAATGTCTTCTCAAGTAGAACTACCATACCTTTCACATAAGAAATATTTTCTTCAACTCTATACTTTCTCAATGTCTCCTCTAGCCCTACTGTTCTAAATACAGAACTCTAGTTCCAAGCTTGCTCCCTTGAGCATTTTCCTTTATATACTACGAAGTATTGTTAAATATGTATTTAGGGATGTTGTATCTGTGACTATTTTAATATTCCACAGTCTTTGCTTTGAATCTAAAATACTATTGTGAACTATAATTTACTGTTCTCTGGAACAATAATTTTTAATTTGGCAATGTTGTTTTCCTCACCTGCCTTACCATTTCCCTTTTAAATCTGCACAAACAATAGTATTTATGTGACTATCTACTAGGTCTACTATGGGGAGGTTGGCAGGCATGGTGGCAGAGATGCTTAAGTGAAACCAATGAATCGTAGGTGTGTGTGTGTGTGTGTGTGTGTGTGTGTACGTGAGTGCGTGCATGTGTATATGTGCTTGAGTAGTGTATGGGTTGGGAGTGACTCCCTGCACAGGCATCAAACTCAACACTGCCATTCCCTCCCAAGTGCTATAATTTTGTGCAAGCATCACAGTTCCAAGAATTCTTATACTGCTTTGTAACTTTGTCACTATTTCTTATGGCCCAAGAGAAACACAATCCTGTAAGTAAATGAACAACCCCTCCCCCACAAAGGAAACTCCCCTAGTTTTCACATCAGCTGTTCCAGTGGTACTACACAACACTATTGATAATTTATGGGATCCACTAATAAAAGATTATTGGACTCTGAAGTTCTGCCTCCACAGGTCAGTGTACAATGGAAGGCTTACTTCTTCCAGGTCTCAATTTGTTTTTCTGGTACATTCTTAGATATGTCATGGAACTCTCAACATTCTGTCGTAGCCTCCTACCAACTTAGAAGACGCTCGTAAATTAATTCACTGTAATGCTTACAGTGTCTATCATCACATTCCATGTTACATGGCAAGTATTCTATCTAATCTCAGCACATCACATTGGGACAGGTTCTATTTTTCCTTTTTCTTTTTATTGAAAAGGGAAGTAAAAACACTTTATGATAAAATTAAAGATTTATATGGAAAATATTTCCGATAAAATAGAAGATATATAGTAAAACATGTTAAAATTGACAATTTTCCTGGAAAATTAAAGAGTAAAGTGGAAGACATGCAAAACATTGCTAAATTGATTGAAATATGGAATAGAAACATTTTATGACAAAATTGAAGATGTACGTGGAAAATATTTCTGATAAAATTGTAGAAAAATGTAGAAAGACATGTTAGAATTGAAGATTATCATGGAGAATTTTATATAGATATAATAATGGTATGCATAAAAGTATTCCTAAGATGATTGAAAGTGGAATTATAAACATTTTCTGATAAACTTGAAGATTTACAAGGAAAATATTTCTGATAAAATTGAAGAACTATATAGAAAAACATGTTAAAATTAAAGATTATCCTGGAAATTATACAGATAAAATGATAGGCATTTGATAATTCTAAGTTGAAGGTGGAATTATAAACATTTTCAGATAAATTAAAGATTTACATGGAAAATATTTCTAGTAAAATTCAAGAAATATATAGATAAACACGTTAAAATTGACTATTTCATGAAAATTTTACATATAAAATGGTAGTTATAAAAACTCTAAATTAATTGAAGATGGAATTAGAAACATTTGTGATAAAATCAAAGATTTACATTGAAAACATTTCTGATAAAATAGAAATATGTAGATAGACATTAAAAATTGAAGATTATCATGAAAAATAATGCAGATAAAATGGTAGACATAAAAACATTACTAAATTAATTAAAAGGGAATTACAAACATTTTCTGATAAAATTGGAGATTTACATGAAAAATATTTCATTAGTCTATGTCTTTTTATTGGGGAGTTGAGTCCATTGATGTTGAGATATTAAGGAACAGTGATTGTTGCTTCCTGTTATTTTTGATGTTATTTTTATGTTTGTGTGGCTATCTTCTTTTGGGTTTGTTGGAAGATTACTTTCTTGCTTTTTCTAGGGTGTAGTTTCCTTCCTTGTGTTGGCATTTTCCATCAATTATCCTTTGTAGGTCTGGATCTGTGGACAGATATTGTGTAAATTGGTTTTTAATCATGGAATATCTTGGTTTCTCCATCTATGATGACTGAGAGTTTTGCTGGGCATAGTAGCCTTAGCTGGCATTTGTGTTCTCTTAGGGTCTGTATGAGGTCTGCCCAGGATCTTTTAGCTTTCATCGTCTCTGGTGAGAAGTCTGGTGTGATTCTGATAGGTCTGTCTTTATAAATTACATGCCCCCTTTCCCTTACTGCTTTTAATATTCTTTGTTTAGTGAATTTGATGTTTTGATTATTATGTGCCGGGGGAACTTTCTATTCTGGTCCAGTCTGTTTGGAGTTCTGTAGGCTTCTTGTATGTTCATGGGCATCTCTTTCTCTAGGTTAAGGAAGTTTTCTTCTACAATTTTGTTGAAGATATTTACTGGGCCTTTAAAAATGTAAATCCTCGCTCTCATCTATACCTATAATCCTTAGGTCTTCTCATTATGTCCTGGAGTTCCTGGATGTTTTGGGTTACCAGCTTTATGCATTTTGCATTTTCTTTGACTGTTGAGTCAATGTTTTCTATGGTATCTTCAGCACCTGAGGTTCTTTCTTCTATCTCTTGTATTCTGTTGTTGATGCTTGCATCTATGACTCCTGAATTCTTTTCAAGGTTTTCTATCTTCAGAGATGTCTCACTTTGTGATTTCTTTATTGTTTCTACTTCCACTTTTAGATCCTGGATGGTTTTGTTCAGTTCCTTCACTTGGTTGTGGTTCCTGTAATTCTTTAAGGGATTTTTGTGTTTCTTCGTTAAGGGCTTCTGCCTGTTGACCCATGATCTCCTGTATTTCTTTCTTTCTTTTCTTCCTTCCTTCCTCCCTCCCTCCCTTCCTCCCTCCCTTCCTTTCTCCCACCCTTTCTCTTTCTTTTCTTCTTTCTTTCTTTCTTTCTTTCTTTCTTTCTTTCTTTCTCTCTCTCTCTTTCTCTTTTTTTCTTTCTTTCTCTTTCTTTCCTTTCTTTCTTTCCTTTCTTTCTTTCCTCTTTCTTTCTTTCTTTCTTTCTTTCTTTCTTTCTTTCTTTCTTTCTTTCTTTCTTTCTTTCTTTCTTCTTGTACATTCCAACCTGCCACCCATCTTTATTTTCTGTTTAATTTCTTTAATATTGCTTTTTCTCCGATATATTCTTTATTTACATTTCAAATGCTTTTCCTTTTCCTGGATCCCCCTCCCCAAAAATCCCATAAGCCCTCTTCTCTCCCCCTGTTCTCCATTACACCCTTCCTGCTTCCCTGTCCTGGTATTCCCCTATACTGCTGCACTGAGCCTTTCCAGGACCATGGGCCACACCTTCCTTCTTCTTGGGCATCATTTGATATGTGAATTGTGACTTGGGTATTCCAAGCTTCTAGGCTAATATCTGCTTATCAGTGAGTGCATACCATGAGTGTTCTTTTGAGACTAGGTAACCTCACTTAGGATGATGTTCTCCAGTTCCATCCATTTGTCTAAGAATTTAATGAATTCATTGTTTTTAATGGCTGAATAGTGCTCCATTGTGTATATATACCACATTTTCTGTATCCATTCCTCTGCTGAGGGACATCTGGGTTCTTTCCAACTTCTGGCTATTATAAATAGGGCTGCTATGAACATAGTGGAGTATGTATCCTTATTACATGCCGGGGTATCCTCTGGGTATATGCCCAGGAGTAGTATAGTGGGGGTCTTCCAGAAGTATCATTCCCAGTTTTCTTTTTTTTTCTTTTGAGACAGGGTTTCTCTGTGTAGCCCTGGCTGTCCTGGAACTCACTCTGTAGACCAGGCCGACCTCGAACTCAGAAATCCACCTGCCTCTGCCTCCCAAGTGCTGGGATTACAGGCGTGTGCCACCACGCCCGGTTCCATTCCCAGTTTTTTGAGGAACGGCCAGACTGATTTCCAGAGTGGTTGTACCAGCTTGCAATCCCACCAACAATGGAGAAGTGTTCCTCTTTCTCCACATCCTTGCCAGCACCTGTTTTCTCCTGAATTTTTGATCTTAGCCATTCTGACTGGTGTGAGGTGAAATCTCAGGGTTGTTTTGATTTGCATTTCCCTGATGACTAAGGATGTTGAACATTTCTTTAGGTGCTTCTCAGCTATTCAATATTCCTCAGGTGAAAATTCTTTGTTTAGCTCTGTACCCCATTTTTAATGGGGCTATTTGGCTCTCTGAAGTCTACCTTCTTGAGTTCTTTGAATATCTTGGATATAAGCCCTCTGTCAGATGTAGTGTTGGTAAAGATCTTTTCCCAATTTGTTGGTTGCTGTTTTATCCTTTTGACAATGTCCTTTGCCTTACAGAAACTAATTTTATGAGGTCCCATTTGTCAATTCTTGATCTTAGAGCATAAGCTATTGGTGTTCTGTTGAGGAAATTTTCCCCTGTACCCATGTCCTCAAGGGTCTTCCCCAGTTTCTTTTCTATTAGTTTCAGTGTGTCTGGTTTTATGTGGAGGTCCTTGATCTACTTGGACTTGAACTTAGTACAAGGAGATAAGAATGAATCAATTTGAGAACATCATACTAAGTGAGGTAACCCAGTCTCAAAAGAATACCCATGGTACGCACTCACTGATAAGTGGATATTAGCCTAGACTCTTAGGACACCAAAGACACAATCCACATATCAAATGATATCCGACAATAAGGAAGGAGTGGACACTGGTGCTGGAAAGGATCAAAACATCAGTGTAGGGGAATACCAGAACAGGGAAGTGGGAAGGGGTGGATGGGGGAATAGGGGGAGGGAAAAGGGCATGTGAGACCTTTGGGAGATGGGGAACCAGAAAAAGGTAAATGAAATGTAAATATAGAATATATCCAATAAAAAACAAAACCAAAAAAAAAAAAAAAAAAGAATGAATCAATTTGCATTCTTTTGCATGCTGACTTCCAGTTGAACCAGCACCATTTATTGAAAAGGCTATCATTTTCCCACTGGATGGTTGTAGCTCCTCCTGTATTTCTTTAAGGGGATTTTTGTGTTTTCTCTTTAAGGGCTTTTACCTGTTGACCGATGTTCTCCTGTATTTCTTTAAGGGAGTTATTTAAGTCTTTCTTGAAGCCCTCTATCAGCATCATAAGATTTTAAATCCAACTCTAGCTTTTCTGGTGTGTTGGGGTATCCGAGACTTGCTGTGGTGGGAGAATGGGTTCTGTTGCCATGTGGCCTTGGTTTCTGTTGTTAGGGTTCTTGTGCTTGCCTTTTGCCACCTATTTATCTCTGGTTCTAGTTGGTATTGTTGTCTCTGGCTGGAGTTTGTTCCACCTGTGGCCTTGTAAGCCTGTGTCCTTACTCCTCTGAGCTCAAAAGTGAAAGCACTGCTGGGAGATCACTCTCTCCTGGTGCGCTGTGCACAGAAGGATGTGGAGTCTCCTGGATCTCTGGTGCAAATGGTGGCAGGAAGACTTCTGTCCCAGCTGCTCCACTATCTTATGCTCTGTGTGGTCCCAGCTGGTCCCCTCCAGAGAGAAGGTGGAGTTCTCACCTCTGTGCTCAGAAGTGAAAGCGCTGCTGAGAGATCACTGTCTCCTGGTGGGTTGTACACAGAAGGCTGTGGAGTCTCCTGGCTCCCTGGTGCCAGGTTCTATTTTTTAATGGAAATTAAAGAAATCTCAGTTACAGAGCATTTGGTGCAAATACTCACACCTATGCTGATGCCCCATTTCAAGGTGTGAGAAAATTACCTGAGAGTGGAAGGGGATGAGAACTATAGTTCACAACAGTCCAAAATTAACTCACACACTAGCTGTGAACACGTCCTTTCACGTGTAAGCTCTTCTCTGTAAATGCTTTCCCTAGTAGATGCAGAGGCCCACTCTGAGATGTCATGTTAGAAAAACAGTATCTTTATTTACTTGAGCCAGTAACAACTGTCATACACAGTTAGATGTGCTACAAGACTAAGAAGTGTCTAATACAACATGTGAGACTAGGAAGTAAACAGGTCAGAATAGCACCAAATGCGGGAAATATCAACATACATTGCACCATGTATAACATGAAGCCATGGAAAGTCTCTTCTGCTGAGTTTCATCATGGAACATGATTGATGTAACATGAACCATACATACATGGGTATATTATCCAACATACTGCAGGTTGTCCAGCTGTATCCCTGTATGTGCCATTGGCCGCTCTGAAACTCTACTTACATCACAAATGTCCCCAGACAGAGACTGATGCCCACTGCTAGGCAGTCTCACCAATACTCCTTTCCTGGTGTGCAGATTTTTAAAACCACTGGAATATGAGATTTAACATTTCTGTCCAAAAACTTAATATACAGATTTCATAGTGATAACTTTCCCAGATCAAGGATTTTTGAAACCCAATCGGAAATTTTGGTGGAAGGTCTCACACTTAAAGGAATGGGCACTCTGTGCAGTTCCTACTGGGAACACACTCGGGATGTGTGGAAGTCTTATCAAGATTTCGTCTTCCCCACAAAGCACCATGAGAATGCTGGGTGGCAATAGGGTTCTTTCTCCTGAGAATTTTCTAATAAGACAATCACTATTTGTCCCAACCACCTTTTAGAGTGAATTAACGGTTGTGGGTCTGAGTATTACAGATGGTGCAGATCTCTCTTTTATACACTTTCAAGATGGCAGAAATGAAGGAGGACCACAGCTCTGGACAACATACATTCCTTTTTTTCTTTTCTTCTTATTTTTTTTGACACATATTCCTAAGCCACAGTGTCCTTCTATACAAGGCCCCCAAACATGTTAGAGCTTATCTACTCTCGGGCCAACTACGGATGTCAGGCAAGGTAGAGTTTAAGATTTGGGGACAGTGTGGTAGAAATGAATACAGCATACACATTTGTATTCTAGGAGGCTAGCACAGAGATGGACTGAACACACAGGCTGCGAGCGCAGGGACAGAGCACATCCTGTTGAGCACATGGCACTCTGCCTCCTGGACTTCTGGCTGTTGTGGGAACTTGTGCTGCACAACTTCTTACTCAGAAACATTTCCCACATTATTCCCCGTTTTACAGTATCTCCTCTGTGCTAATTCAAATGTATCCTGAGGGCTTGTGTGGCTCTTTCAGATACAGTGATTACACTGGCATGAATGAAGGTATGTTTCTCACACCCATACAGTAAGTTTCTCATACACATTATTCATGTGCTTCTGGTCAGGGTTAAGAGAGGTCTGCCTACTGAAGAAGGCATTTCTGTGTAGACTACTCCCTTAGGGTTCCTCAGTAGTGCAAGTTCCTCAGTGTAGAGACTTGGCACCTCCCAAAGGGTTCTCCGCCTACATCATACTCACCATGTGCGTACAGTTACTCACCTACGTGACTTCTTTCATGCACAGCAACAGAAGGCTTATGGTTGAAATAGTTCCTACCATATTTACAGTCATAGGGTTTCTCAGTTTTGAGTTTTCAGGTGGACATGGAGGTTTGTCTCCAGTAAGTGTTTTCTGCACATGAACAACAGTCATGGAGATGGCCCCATGTGTCTTCTTTGGTATGTGGTGAAGAATGACCTATGGTGGAAGGATTTGTCTACATTCACAGAGGTTTTATATGGTGTGAACTCCCTAAGGACTATGGAGACATGGCATGTGGAGAAAGACTTTTCTACATACATTATGCCCAACTGTGTGTTTCTACATTACCCACAACTGTCTATTTTTCATATTACACCCAACCGTATGTGTTTCGATGGACAAATTGGATTTTATGGTTGAGATATTTTTTACATTTATATGCTCTTAAGGTTTGTGACTTCTCTTATGTATCTTTGGCTGAAATATTTTCTTAGTTTTTAATTATAAAGGTCTGTCACTTGTATGACTTCTCTGATGAGTTAACCAGATGCCAGGCCTTTCCATATACACAACAGTGACAGGTTCTCACCACTGAAGCCCTGGTGGGCAGAGGATTAGTGGTAGAGAGTTGTTGTAGACCAACTCTTCCCACTCAGAGGGCTTCCCACCCGAGTTCTCTGATGGACACAGGTGTGAACTTGCTTCAAGGCTCATCCACACACATTTCACTGATAGTGCTTCTCACTGGAGTGAGTTCTCTGATGTCTAGTGAGGTGGAATTTCAAACTAAATGACTTTCTACACTGCTTACACTCATAGGGCTTCTCACTGGTATGGATTTTCCTGTGTGTGTAGAGGCTTGGACTCTGCTTGTAACTTTTGCCACATACAATACACTCATAGGGTTTCTCGCTTGTGTGAGTTCTCTTGTGTGCATGAAGGTGGGAATTTTGCTTAAAGGATTTCCCACATACGTCACACTCATAGGGCTTCTCACCTGAGTGAGTTCTCTGATGCACAGTGAGGTATGACTTGAGAATGAATGACTTCCTACACTCTTTACACTGGTAGGGCTTCTCACCTGTGTGGATTCTTATGTGTGTGTAGAGACTCGTCCTCTGCTTGAACCTTTTCCCACATGTGTCACACGCAAAGGGTTTCTCACCTGTGTGAATCCTCTGGTGTACAACAAGAAATGACTTCAGTCTAAAAGATTTCCCACATTCTTTACAGTCATATGGCTTCTCACCTGTGTGGGTCCTCTGATGTGCGTGTAGGTGGGCTCGCTTGTAAAAAGCTTTTCCACACACATTACACACATAGCGTTTCTCCTGCGCGTGAGCTGGCTGGCTCACCGTGAGCCTCGACTGCCGACAGTCTTCACACTCATAGGGTTTCTCAGTCGAGTGAGCTCCCGAGTGTGAGTAGACATGTGGTGTATGACTAAAGGTTTTGCCACATGCATTACATTCATACACTCTCTTGTACCTGTGAGATGTCTCCAGTTGATGGAAGTCTGACTTACTAATTGTTTTTACAGATATACTGTACTCATGGGATTTCACATCCTTGCGAGGGTTCTGCTGAACGCTGCAATTTAATTTTGAGCACATGGTCTTCCCACACACAATCCTTCCATCACCTATGATTTTCTGCTGAACGCTTTTTTCTGATTTCGGACAAATGTATTTCTCATCATCATTACATGTATAAGGCTCTTCTTCCACACCCAAGCTCTGATGCTTTGAGAGTTTTGGTTGTATATTGAGTACTGGTTCACAATTACTACCTTTATAACATCTCTTTTCTTTGTGCATTTTTAAATGCTGTGTGAGATGGGAATTTTTATAGAATAACTTCCCACACACTTTGCATTCAAAAGTTTGCACCTGTGCCTGAATTTCCTCTTTGGCAGGAAGAGCTAACTTTTCTAACTCTTTCCTGTAGTCCCTCAACTTACTGGAGGGATCTCTCATAGGCAATGGTTTTTGTAACCACACTGGCTTCCTGTGGAAAGCTTTGCTGGGCCCACAGTACTGAAGATGCTGTTCTTCACATTCAGTACTGGGATAGAGACTAAGCGGCTCAGGAAGTCTGGGGAACAGCCTGGTTACATCAGGAAGATCAAGTTCCTCTCTAGCCTGCGTCTCACTGGGCTCCCTAGGGAGAAGTACACTGTCCCTAATATTAAGTGCCCTACAGTTTGTTCCAGAAGATGTGCGGTTCTTTACGGACAGATCTAAGACATGGTGTGAGCTATTCAGTGCTTTTCCTCCTGTAGCCCTCTCCGCTGATGTGCTGCTCTTGGCAATTACCAGATTGCATCTGCGTATCTTTTGGCTGTCTTGGCTGACCTCATTCCGGTCATCCACATTCTGCATATCTAGAAGGAAATAAAGAAATGGAAGGCTTTCTGGTTAGTGCCCATATGCATCAAGTACAGTGTTCTTGTCTGTTATCTAAGAAAGAATTTCTTGTCGAAACAATGCAGACATCTTCAGTGTTTTTCAAATACTAATGATCTCACTCTATATACATTAGTATGGATTCTCAATATTCCTAATTTAATCTGAATTAAATATAATGCATATGAAAACTGCAAACATTTGATTCTATAAGCCAAGGTGTACCCACAATACTGGAGGTGTGAGATTTCTGCACAGGTCTGACATTAATGGCTGGCCTTTTCCCATCTGTGTGAACACACATATGCTGAGTCATAAAATCATGCTTCTCCAGGTCTTTATTCGGGCTTTGGAATTCTGACTTGCTAAACTTTCAAAACAAATGGGCTTTGCTGTATTGATTCATTACATATGCTGAATTAGAGCGATTTCCACCGGGAAAACTAGATAGCTACTTACTTAGCTCAATCCCTAGGTACACATCCTAAGTACACGAAATATGAGCCCAGAAACAAGCAGTCTGTGGCCATTTGACCTTCAGGTCTAAGGTCTCCGAGGTGCAACACTAAGCTCCACCCGCACCCACCTCTGAGGACTGTCAGGTGCTCCTCAGGCTCACGAGTTATCTCTTCACATACATGACTTCATCTTCTTATATTCTTATCAGCCCCTTAGCGGGCAGAGAACTACATTTGCAGCATTAGTTTCAAACCATTAATATCAAAATTGGATTCTTAATGAGATAACAAGCACTCTTGAGCGTTCGTGTTCACCTATGCATTGGATATTAGGTTTAGAAATCGGTGATCCAAAATTAAATTAAATAAAAAAAAAGTGATAATCTTAAGAGTGCGTGTTATTTAGACTTTATTTTTTCTTCTTCTTTTATTCGGGGAAGACTTTGGGGGATAGGTGATGACCCCTTTAATACCAACATTTCTGCTTCTCAACACACCAGAGTTCTCTAGCCTGCTGATAAGCTTCTCGATTCATAAGAATGCCAGCCAAACTGCCTCAGGCATAAGAAAACAATCCTGTCTATAAGATGGAGCAGACCAACATGTCAGAACTATCACAGAGTGAACAAAATTTGTTTAGCCTAAGATAATAAAAAAAACCAAAATTAGAAACAGGGAATGAACTGATATGCAAAGGTATGAACTGGATTTGCTAAGCCTAACATAATACATGTCAAAAACAGTGAGAACAGTATAATGGCCAATCTTGGTTTTCAACTTGACTATTTTTGGAATCAACTAAACCCCAAGCACCCACACATATCCGTGAGGGATTTCCTTGATGGGATCATTTGAGGTGGGAAGGCCTTCCCTAAATCTCAGGCCAAACTTTCTAGTGGCCTAAATGAAAGGTCATGGAAGAAGAAAGCTTTTGCTTTTTGCCTGCGTGCTCTTACTCTTATTGGCAAGTACATCTGTCCTGTTGCTGTGGTGTGACTTCACTGGTTTTAGAACCTGCTTCTACAGGAGTCCAGTGGATACTGAAGACAGCAGCTTTCTAGGATCCTCTGGGATTTCAGGACCACGTTGATATTGCTGAGACATTGGTATCACTGACTGAACAACTACCAAATCCTTGGCCTTTCTGTTGGGATAGCCTTTGTTAGATTACCTGTGCCACAGCCTGTAATCCACTCTAATAAATCCCATGTGTGGTGTGTGTGTGTGTGTGTGTGTGTGTGTGTGTGTGTATGTGTGTGTGTGTTTTCTACCTGTTCCTTTAGGAAATCCTTATACAAGTGGCATGCATTTATATGAAAGAGCCTTCCTACAGACTGCACACCCTAACTGCTGGATGAGTGAGCTTAACGCAGCCACCATCTGACGAGCTTCCTCAGCCTGGCATCTTTGTCTGAAGGTGTATTCACTGACCTGGGAGCCTCTGGTTTGGAGCATCCTCTTCCTTCCATGGCCCAGCTTCTTTCTCCAACTTCAGGATCAACTCAGGTTTGGGATCACACTTATCTATTTAATAGGAAATACTGTATAAGTTTTGGCTAACTGCTAAGTCAGGACATTAAATAATGATGAGATATTGGGTTAGAGAGATGGCTTGGAGGTTATGAACACTGGTTGCACTTGCTTTAGCCTTGGGTTTAATTCCCTGCACTTAGATGGAGGTTTACAACTGTTTCAGTCCCAGGGGACCCAATGCCTTGTGGTGGCCTACAAAGGCACTGCACTCATGAGCACAGATATGTATATTCAGGCAAAACACCCATACACATAAAATTAACATATATATTATTGTGGGTCTTAGGCAGTGACAGGACTAGTGAGAACATTTTATAGGAGCTTTAAGATTAGCCACAGATTTAACTCAAACAGATAATCCCTATGGTGTATTACAGTCAACTATGAAATGTACAGAATAGGACTGGAGAGATGGCTCAGCAGTCAGGGGCGAGTGCTTCTCTTGCAGAGGACCTGAGTCCAGTTCTAAATAGAAACATCAGGCTGCTCACGAACAACTGTAAACTCCAGCTCCAGAGGATCTACTTTCCTCCTGCACCTAGGTAAGCACTGCATTTGCATGCACAAACCCACACACAGATACGCATGATTAAGTATGATTTAAAAAACCCTACAAAACAAAGACAGAACTCTAGGACAACATGAGAGCCAGCATGGGGGACGCTCTTATAATTCTAACTGAATTTTGAAGGAAAGCCTGAGGAGAGAGATCTTTTCTCTCTTGGTTTCTCAGGACAAGGTTTCTCTGTGTAGCCCTGGCTGTCCTGGAACTCAGAGATCCACCTGCCTCTGCGTCTGGAGTGCTGGAACTAAAGGTGTGCGCGTCTCCATACCTGCCTGAGAGACTGTATCTTTAAAAAGTGAAATTTTGCAAATGAAAAAAATGTGGAGAAGGCAGATGAGTCAGCTCAGCGTGTAAAGGCATTTGCCTCTAAGGCTGAGGACCTGGGTGAACCCAGGAACCAATGAACCAACTCCTGCAAGCTGTCTTCTGACCTGCACATACACCCCACAGCACACATATACATATAATAAAATGCAACAGACAAAACAGTACGCCATGCAGTATATAAACCCTTTACAGCAGAGTAAATATCTCCAAATATAGAAAGTTTATAGGCCATGGAGTAGGACAACAATGGGATGATGTACTGGAAGTACCAGGAAGTATCTCCAAGCAACGATCCCATAACCAGAACAATGTTCAAAAAGAGAAATGAAAGCTTTCAAATGCAAACAAGTGAAAACGTCTATTACTCCAGGTGACTTGATAGGAAATGGTTACTGTTCCCATTATACATTCCACAGGATGCCATCATGGAAACACAGGAAAGGATAAAAACTCAAGTACAGAGCAGATGCACAAAAAGGAAGTTGAAGATAATTCCTGTCTATATTGGAAATCACAAAATGACAAAGATTTATTGAAAAGGAATAGAGGCTATAAAGAAAAAGAGCAACAACTAAACCCCAGAATATCATTTCACAAGAATGTGATCTGTGAATCCAAAGCTGCAGGCTGGCTGAGTGGCTAACAGAAATGAGACCTAATGATAAACTACACAAGCAAGAATAACTGTGCCTGTGAAGATACACCTAGATGGCTAGTGGAGGGACTGAAAGTGATGGCCCACACATACAGACTCAACAGCTAGCTATACTTAAGTCAGACAAAGGAACTTTAAAACCAGTGTAAAAAAATCCACAAGGGTCATTATAATGATATATGTATATTACATAGTTACATAGATAGTATATAGACATTTTATATCACACACACACACACACACACACACACATGCTGGAGGACAGTATTACACAATGCAGACTCATGAGAAGTAAATTAACAGTGCAGCTAAACTTTACTTAGAGACCCAAGATGCTTAAAAGACATTATGGAATTATTTTGCCCAATAGCCAAGGAACACACATTGCCTTAGTCAACAAAGCACTCTCCAGGACAGATCAAATGTTAGGGGACAAAAGAAACTTCAATGTACCACAAAACAAAACAAGTGGAAACACTCCCTGAGTGTTCTAGACTACAAGGACAAAACTGGAAGTCAACAGTAAGGACTGGCTGAACATGGTGGCTCACACTCACATTCTACACACCGGGGAGTGTGTGGCAAAGGCTGGTGAGCCTTTTGACACCCATTTTTTTCTTTCTTTCTTTTTTTTTTCCCCGAGACAGGGTTTTTCTGTATAGCCCTGGCTGTCCTGGAACTCACTTTGTAGACCAGGCTGGCCTTGAACTCAGAAATCCGCCTGCCTCTGCCTCCCAAGTGCTGGGATTAAAGGCGTGCGCCACCACTGCCCGGCTTGATACCCATTTTTGATAAGAGGAGATAAGGTAAGAGCACTAGAACAGAAGCAGTCAGTTCCAAAACAGGGAGAGGCAGAGAAGGATAAAACACCAGAGCTGAAATTAGTACAAAGAAAGAATATTAGTGAGGGTCCACAGGTAAAAAATCATCAAGCACAAAAACCAAAGAGCAGTAATGGGTATGTGTGTGTGTGTGTGTGTGTGTGTGTGTGTATGTGTATGTGTGTGTATTCTGTTTACAGAGTCTCTATTTAGCTTTGGCTGGCCTGGAGTCATCAGGTAGACCAGGATGGCCTCAAACTCACAGAAATCTGTTGCCTATGCCTTTCAAAGATGTGTATGACCATGCCATGTATACAGGAAGAGTAAACACAAACCGTTAGCTTCCACTGCCCAGTGTGACGTGTGATGCTCTCTCTCTCTCCTCTGCTGCTCTCACTGAGTGAGCAGCTCAGGCTGCAGTGAGGCAGAGGAAGGGAGAATGTTCACCGAGCCTACTGCTGTAAGACTGGGAGGCAGATAGTCGTCAATGTGTAGAACTATGACGAGCCTGTTAAAACACAAACAGGGGCTGGGTGTGGTGGTGCACACCTTTAGTCCCTGCACTCGAGAGGCAGAGGCAGTTGGTTCTCTGTGAGTTCAAGTCCAGCCTGATCTGCACAGGGAGTTCCAGGACAGCCAGGGCTATATAGAGATCCTACCTCAGCAGACAAACACCAGATAGGGGCCTGGAGAAATGGCTCTGTGATGAAGAATATTTGCTACTGCTTATAGAGGACCTAGGTTCGATGATGACTAATAACTGTCTGTAATTCTAGTTTCAGGGGGTCCAATGTCCTCTTTTTGATCTCCTTGGGCACTACGTGCACAAGGTCACACACATATAAGGAAACAACATAGCCATACATATAAAAATAAAATAAATCTTAAGAAATGTAAACTTCTTAAGAAGACTGAGCTCAGTGCTGGGTGCTGACTTGTACTGTACAAGGCCCAGTGTGGTCTCTAGCACAGAAAAACTATCCTTAGAAGAGGCTCCTGTATTACCCAAAAGGGACACGCTTCTAATAGCACTACCAGGACTTCCACTCACTCAAGGACAGCAGGCTGCTGTAGGTCTCCAGCATCACGTCCCTGTAGAGCTTCCTCTGCGTGTCATCCAGGTCCTGCCATTCATCCCAGGTGAAGTCCACAGACACATCCTCAAAGGACACCAGCCCCTGGAATGAGACGACTTTCCTCAACCCAAGCCTTCAGCCTTAGGTCAGAGACAGGAATATGTGAGGTGCTGCTCTCCACAGGCATCATTTCCATAAGATGTACATTCAAGTTTTCTTATCTTGGAAGAAAAGCCATCTGCAAAATGCCTTACAAACATATTTAGTATGGATGAGATACAAATGGCAGAAAACCAATGCAAGCAACTGACAATGTTTTGGTTTCAGACTTAAATGTACCTGATTCCAACAACTACGATGCCAAGGAGTCAGTGTTGTCTGTAAGTTATTTATAACTTACAGTCGTAAGCATCTATATATGTTTAGAAGAACTGTTAAATCCAACAGAAGTAAGTATCAGTAGCATCCTATAAAGCAATATATTAACAATCAGAAGCCAGTAAAAAATGGTTAGCTCAACACCTCGAGATTTTAAAAGTCACCGCATGGAAGGAGAAGGAGGCAGAGCCAGAGGGGAAGAATCACCCCACAATTTCCACACTGGGAAATACACTGCTGCACTAGGACTGTAGAATGGGAGTCATGCAATGTGGTAAGTCCCACAGATCCCACCTCCAGAAGGCTGAGGCATGGAGACCAGTCGGAGGCCGGTCAGTGAGATATGGGCAGACACAAGAGGTTCAAGTAAGGAACTAGGAACTCACTGCAGAAGGAAATGCAAAGCAAGACCAGAAAATAAAAAGAATAGGGTTTTCATTAATTTCTTTGGTCTTTTGTTAAAAATGCCAGTTTGTCTCCAAGTTATCCACATGGGCAAGTGACTGGGAACCGATGCTTTGTGTGATCTGAAAGGAGGAGGGGGCTTGTGGGAAGGAAACTACGGATCCCTTTCTCCTGTGGTTTTGCTAACCTGCGAAAACCTGTCTTCCCATCGGAATTCACTCCCTAATTTCTTTAAGAACACAGTAAATTAAGGTGCTATGTACAGACCCAGGACAGAATACATGCTTCCATTCCCTCACTCCCCCGAGTAAAGACTCGCTAACACTGCTTAAGGAGAGATGTGACCTGCCATCCCTGTTTGCCTTTTTGAACTGGTGCCTAGTACCTGGTTTAGACAAAAAGCAGCATCTGAAAGTTGAGAAGGGGAAAGAGGGAAAGGGATGCTTATTCTCTGACCACGATGTATAAGAAAAGCTTCGATTCATTATTGCCCAAGACCAAACTTCCTGGGGAACAGAATGGGAAGTTCCTAAAGAAGGGACACGAGCTTGGCGAGAGTAGCCCAGGAGCCACCAGGGTGCAGGACCAGAGCCTCAGCTAGGGAAGTGTCCAGTGCTCGGGGTTCAGGCCGTTCACCGAGGCTGCCTAAGACTCCAAGACTGAAAGATGCTGCATCTCAAGGTTTGCCCCTATGGCTTATTACCATCTGTTATACCGTGGGCAGAAATTTCTAAGTGCTAGATATCTGAAGCAAGAGTAGTCATAATGGGTATTAAATGAATTCCTGCCATCATGTGTTAAAAAGAGAGTACCGTGGATGTGCTGGCCTACGCATGGAAGAGGGTCCTAGGGTACAGTGACCGCGGTGTCAGGGAACATCTGCAGAAGTGACATGCCACCTCTGATTACCTTTTGCAACTGGCACTTGGTTTTCTGCTTTTTTTCTCCACTGATCAGCAAACTCCAAGAAGGCCCCTCTGTGAAGTGATTGTGGCCACAGATGAGATGTGCACCTTACTTATGTAACATCACCAAAGTTGGGAGTTGTTGCTTTCCAAAACATAACCTATGCCACAGATTCTGACACCCGAGGACCCAGAAGAAGACTGCATCAGCTGGAGACCCAGTCCTGAGGCTGGACCAGGGAACACTGCAAACAAATACTGACTCATGCACACTGACCTGAGTTTCTGGCTTTCACTGACTGGATACAAACAAGAAGGAACTGTTCTCCTCATTTTCACTGAGGAGATACCTTTCTAAAAGGAAGTTGAGCCAATAAACATACAACTATAATACAAGCTGAGAAACTGAATTCAAACATATCAAAATTAGGTCCCAAGACAAAGAAACGGCATCACAAAAAGATTCAAGTCACTTTTAAAAATGTTTACTTCCTGTGGCTTGGAGAGATGGCTCAGCAGTTAAAAGCACTGACTGCTCTTCCAGAGGTTCTGAGTTCAAATCCCAGCAACCACACATGGCTCACAACCATCTGTCATGGGATCTGAAGCCCTCTTCTGGGGTGTCTGAAAAACAGCTACAGTGTACTCATATATAACAAATACATCTTAAAAAATTAAGTTTACTTCCTAATTATATACCTAAGAAAAATTATTAAAAAAAGTTAGCATTCAAAATATTTGCCTGATACATGTGAACATCCCCAAAAACATTCCTGGAAAGTGATCTTCCACAGCTACAGCCTCAGCCCTAAGCAAACTTGTTATAAAATAGAAAGAATGTACATAACTACAGTCTTCATTTCTATAGCTGGTTGTATAAGGGTGTGTATGGGTGCCGTATGTATGTATGTATGTATGCATGCATGCATGTATATATGTATCAGTTCTAGTACCAACTCATTTTCCCCAGGCCTTCAGCAAATGTCTCAGCAGACCTTGTTTCTTTAGGAGAGTAAAGACCCACACAGTCCTAACTTGAAGTATCTGGAATATCTGTAGTCCTGCCTGACAGGGTTGGTTTGGCTACAATAGGGCACAGTCATACTAAGAGATGCCCCCAGGGACCTCCTGCACTCTAGACATGCTCTCCCTCTCACGGTTCGAGGATGGAATGGTCCCTACAGGCTCACTCTCTTGAGCATGTGATCCAAAGTGGGTGGTGCTACTTTGGAGGCCATGGGAAGGTTTGGGTGGCAGGGTCTGGCTGGTGGAAGTAGACTAGAAAGGGGGTGTCCTGGAAGGTTATACCTGCCCTGGTTCCCACTTCTCTCTCAGGTTCCAGGTCCACCATGGCGTGAACAGCGGTTCCTCTTCACACTCTCACCTCCACTGACGGAGCCACTCCAACCTGCCCTCACTGCCAGGACGGCCATGAAGGACTGACATCTCTGAAACAATGAGCCAAAATAAATCTTTCCTCCCCTAAGTGGTTTCTTTCTGGTATTTGGTCACAGCAAGACAAAAAGGTCATTAATAGCCTCCCTTACCTCCACTGAAGACTAATCCAATCTCTTGGTAATCTAGATGACTCTCAGCCAAACCAGCCCTGAAGCTCCTTTCCACCTACTGCCTTGGAGTCATAAGGAGCAAAGTGCTCAGAATGAAATCAGTCCCACAGCTGAGCAGACTCATGGTTCTCAATACCAATACCTAGCTTCTCAATACAGCTAAGCCAGTGGAGTATGTGGTCATGGGAAGTGACCTACACAGCTGTCCTAGCAGCTGGTTGTGGTGGTGCACACATTTATGCCCAGTATCTGGGAGGCAGAAACATGATTTGTGAGTTCAAGACCAGCATGGCTTACAGTGCAAGTTCCAGGCCAACCAAGGTTACATAGTGAGGCCATGTCTTTAAAAAGGCCGTACTGCTAAGTAACTTTACATATGAAGTCCTCTCATGAGGTTTAGTAGGAGACACAAATACCTTTATCTCTTTCTACCATCCAGATAGCACGTCAACCCTCCAGTTCCCAAGCGTGTTTAGTCTCAATTTTTGAGTCTAGTGTTCCTTCTAAGCTGCTGACTATGAGCCTGAGCCACTGTGTACGTCAGGTCAGTGGAGGCAAGAGTGCACGGTTCTTTTCTCACCATTGCCTGCTGATTCCTATAGGCTGACTTCTGTCTATGGAGAAAGGCAGGTAATCAGTTGAGCCTGTAGAGAATCCTGTCCCAACCATGTAGGGACTGAAATCTAGTTGTTCCTGTGTCCTGTGTTTAAAACTATATCCAGACACTTTTGAGCAAGGAAGAGATTTTGTATGAGCTACAAACTCCATGGAAGCAGTGATGTGGAATCCAGGAGCAAGGTCTGTACACTCTTCAGACCTGCGCTGCTGTTTTCACTTGTGCTCTGGGGACCGTTCCCATGGCTCTTATAATCAATGTTGACCCACTGCCTTCTGTTCTCTCATCTCAAGGCTTTCACCATACCCGCCTGTCAGCAGCGCAGCTCATCGGCACTTGGGCATCACCACTGAGGAAACAGACCCTTCTGGTCTGGCAGAGAAGGACAGTTCCAGTGTGATTAAGAAAGTATCCACGTGTCTTTAGGCAAACCCGCTTCCTTCCCATGCTGCCGCGTGCTCAAGAATGAACAACAGGCAAAGCCAGTGGGATTGCAGCTCCTAACGTTAGACCTCAGGGAGAAGAGAGGAGAGAAGGGAAGGGAATAAAAAGAAGGGTTCAGAAAAAAGATCCCTCTTTCCAGTGTGCTCACCAAGGACACAGGTAGGCTGGTATTAAGACATGTACAAGGAAGCACGGGAGGACGTGACTTCTGATTTGACAAGGGGAGCTTGACTCTGCAGATCAACATAGGATCTGAAAGCTGATCGAGAGGTCCACACTACACGGAAATAGTTACCAAACTCCAACCAAAGTGCTGGACCCCAGAAGTCCTCTGAGGTGGGATGAGTGGGGGAACTGAGCAGAGCAAAGGCATAAGCTGCGATAAGGAGAAAAAGAACTCAGAAAAGAGGTGAAAAAAAAAAAGCAGCAGTAACATCAGGGCAGAAACCGAAATGTAGACCTTGTGGGAGAAGATGACGGG
Source organism: Apodemus agrarius (assembly GCA_964023405.1). Lineage (NCBI taxonomy): Eukaryota > Metazoa > Chordata > Mammalia > Rodentia > Muridae > Apodemus > Apodemus agrarius. The sequence continues at coordinate 43,807,257 of OZ030015.1, read as the reverse complement.
CAGAACTTTGCAGCAGGGAGGAAGACTTGCGTGAGGCAGCTGGCGGAGAAGGGGTTTCATTCAATTGTGATGAGATGTTGAGAATCTGAACCAAGAGTCCAGTGAGTAGGAAAAAAGGTAAACGGTAAAGACAAATTATTACTAAAACATGTTCAGACATTGTCACCATCTGTATATACACACAAGCAGAGAAAAATGCAGGGGGAGAAATGAAGCACCCGCAGGACACTGTCTTCATATATTCCGGGTCGTATCTCACATAGGTGGGAATCTCCCAGAAGCTGTCTGGAATGTTACAACTTTAGCCAGCAAAGCACCGCTCTGTGTTCCAGCACTCGAGAACTGACACTGTGAATTGCTGTGTTTGTCGCCAGGCTGGGAACGAAGCTCCAGCCACGTCATGCACGTCCATGGAGCCTATTTCGACCTCACAGGACATGAGAAGTTGGCACCTTTTCTTTGAGTCAACCCAAACCCTACCACAAACAGACCTTTGTGCCTCCATGTCAGAAAAAAACAGAGACCAAATCTCCAGGTGACTAAATCATCCTCCAAAATATGGCTCTGTCAACATATCCAATGCTATCATCCGCATGCATCTATCTTACATTAACTTTATTCTCCCCTTCTAATTGTCAAAAGTCCTAAGATACAATGTAAAAACAAGACATAACTATACAACATACCTCAGATGTATCCATTGTCTTAATTCTTTTTAGATCTGAGAGGACCATCCAACCACAGCTGGAAGAGAGAGAAGGCCAAGAGAGATTAGTGTGTTACATTAAAAAAGTGCCACAATCTTGCTAAAGGAGCACCAAGCATTTTACTAAATGGTGGGGACTCATCAGTTATGCACAGGATAATGGAAACCTTTGCTGCTTGTTATTTCAGAATATTTCAGAACCTAGTTATTCTGAAATCAATCATGCAATGTTTTAAGGACAGGTGTGTAATGAACATTATTGAGTCACAGAAATTAGACTACAGAAAAATACTTAAACAACATTGTTTAGCAGTACGGTTTAATACAAACACACGGTCCTTACTCGGCAGCGATAACTAGCAGCACACTGAGTAACACTCAGAAAATTCGTTTGACAGATTTCAATTTTATAGGAAAAAGTCTCATTCTGATGTAGTCTTTTCTCTCAAGACGACATCAGAAAGACTGAAAACTGAGTGCGTATTTCCTGCAGGACTTTAGCAGTGATGCTTCTCAGTGGCTGGTCTCCCAGCTGTCCGGCCTTTGTGTAGCTCCCTCCCACAAATTCCCTTGCTCTCCTAAGTGCAGCTACAATAAATGGGACCTGTACAGTTTTTAAAACGAGTTTTCCCAGGGGAACTGGCTGAGATGACAATTTTGTTTTTCCACAGTTTGCCTCTCACATCGTTTGTTTGTTTATTTATTCATTTATTTATTTATTTATTTATTTATTTATTTATTTATTTATTAAGAGTATTAAGGCTCTTCTGAACACTCGAAGTAAACCTAACATAGGCTCCAGAAAGCCACAGTTCTGGGTGTGGATCCAAAGAAGCCGAAACCACAATAAGAGATGCGCTCCTCCATGGGCTATTGCTTCCCCCTCCTCCGCCCCCCAGACACAACAGGTCTCCACTCCCACAGAGGTGTAGAGGTGCTCTTGGGGATGAAGCAAGAACGCAGTGATGGCTATGTCTGTGTTAACTGTGGTCTAGCTGACTAGCACTCCAAAGTCAGAACCCCTCACCTGGTAGGGTTCCAGCTACTGACCCCTCCCCCCGAACCTCACCCACCACGCCCTCTCCTATTGGTCAAATGGCTTCTCAAATGCCTTCCTCTCTGGTGAAGCCCACACAATAAAACATTACAGTGGCAGTGTGCAAAGTCCTTTTGAACTGCAGCGTGGGACATACACTTGATCACCTGGTGGAGGGAGAGGTAAGCTCAGGAGCCGCAGGAGATGAATGTAGGAATCAGGGCCCACTTAGGGGTCCCCGGGCCAGGACCAGGCTGAGCAAAGCTTCGTGGAGAGAGACCGGCAGTGAGCTCAGACCCGCACAGGTTCCCAGCCTAGCGCCGTCGCAAGCGTAACCGCAGAGCGGATGAGGACCGACCCCAGCCTGCTTCTGCCTATTCCCCAGAAGCTGCACTCACCTCGGTGCCAGACATCAGTCTCCCGGTGCCTTTCGCCAAAAAATAGCAAAGAACCAACCAAATAGCCACAGCCGGCGGAAACCGGAAGCAACATGGATGGCGGAGCCCGAGACAAATCGGGAAAGCACACCCCACCAGGGAGCGTGAGCCTGATTGGGCAGATCCCGAGACTTCGATGTGATTGGATAAAATCCATTGAGTGACAGTACAACTGACCAGTCCTTGGCAGAACAAGGATGACTGGCGGGTTCTAATTACCACTTTATTCTGTAACTTCGACTTTAGCCATTATATTCGATGACACCATTAAGCAGGTTTCTTTATCTGGCTGTTTCATTTACCATGAGGTCCTTTAGGTTAATCTGTGTTGTCCAAAGTGACGGGGTTTTCTATTTGTGATATGCATTTCATTGTGGATATTCATATTTCCCACCCCACCCCCCAACACCTATGGATGAATAATTTCCATATCTTGATTCCTATGGATAGTCCTACAATAACTATAGCATGAAAAAAATCAATAGCACACTAACCTGAAATCCTTTATTTATATGCTCAGAATTGGAAGTGTTGGTTGTTACAGTGGTTACATTTTGGTCTTTTTGAGGAACCTTCACATTTTCCATAATGGACATCTATCCATTCACTTTTAGCTCCCTTTGTAAATATGTTGCTCATGTGCACATTCTCAACAACACGTGTCAACTTTTCTGTTACTGTTCTGATAGGTTCACTCCTACGAGTGGCACCTTATTGTGGTTTTAATTTTCATTTTCCTGGGGTTTGCTGATATTAAAGGTTTACCATTTGCATACACCCTCCCCACCCCCCAATTTGGCCAGTTTATATTACACATAAAACCATATAAAACTTTTCCTCAAAAAGGTATTATCCACTGTATTCTTTCTTATAATATATACCTTAAAGTTTATTGATTGTTCAAAGTAAGTGTCTCCATAGCGATTTCATTCAAATATGATGTATCTGAACATAGTTGCATCACCCCTATTTCTATTGTTTGCTCTACTTTTCCCTTACCAAAGTTCTATTACTCTATTTTAAACTTTTCCCCTTATTTTTCTTTCTTTCTTTTTTTTTTTTTAGTTTTTTGAGACAGGGTTTCTCTGTGTAGTCCTGGCTGTCCTGGAACTCACTCTGTAGACCAGGCTGGCCTTGAACTTAGAAATCCGCCTGCCTCTGCCTCCCAAGTGCTGGGATTACAGGCATGCGCCACCACGCCCGGCTCTTTTTTTCTAAATTTTTTTTTTTTTTGAGACAGGGTTTCTCTGTGTAGTCCTGGCTGTCCTGGAACTCACTCTGTAGACCAGGCTGGACTCGAACTCAGAAATCCGCCTGCCTCTGCCTCCCAAGTGCTGGGATTACAGGCGTGAGCCACCACGCCCGGCTCCCCTTATTTTCAAAACCTAAAAACACTTGCTTAGCTTTCAGATGACCAGCCCAGTACCTGCACTGGGCACCTTAAAAGCTCCTATAACAGCATTCCCAGAGGATACAATGTTATCTTCTGTCCTTCATGGACACACACACACACACACACACACACACTCAACCCTAATCCTAACCCTTTGTTCTAACTATTAAATAAACAGCCTGCAGGCATCCCAACTACCTTATCCATTCATGACATTGGGATGCAAAAATGTATCCTTGAAAGATGGGGGCCACTTCTCCAGGGGGGAGAACAGTGAGAAGGGTAGTTAGAACAAAGTTTCTTGTGAGTTTTTGAGGTAGAATGTTTGTATGTCTACCTGAGATACTGTTCTTTAAGTGTTGAGTAGCAAAGGTTAAAGTCAGACAATGCTTGCTTCTAGGGCAGAGATTTGAGAAGCAATGAATCTAAATTCATGTGTTCCTCCAGACCACACAAGTGAAGAAAAATGAGTACCATAAATGAGATCAGAAATGAGCATGGGGGCATCTGTATTTCTTCTATGTTTCTTATGGAAAAGTGAGTCTGTTAGGGTCTCACTGTGTCTCTGTTCTGTTTTCCTGTTTCATGTGTATGCGTGTGTGGTGTGCATGTATGAGTGCAAGCATGCTCGCATCTTGTTTAGAGTATGTATCTGTGGATGGAGGCCATTACCCTCTGTGCTGTCTTGCTAGCCCCCACATTCCTCCATTTCTTAACTTTTAGACTGTTTGTATCTATGTATTTACTTAAATGGAAAGAGAGAATATAGCTGCATCTAAATACATATATATCAAATTTTTAAGGCAGAGTCTTACTTTATATCCTAGGGTGGCCTAGAATTTACCATGTAGACCAGGCTATTCTCAAATTTATAGAAATCTTCTTGCCCTTACCTCTAAAATGCTGGGATTAAGGGCACAAACAATTATTCAAAACTACTCTGTTTTTTAACAATATATTTTGATAATTTATACTTAAAAGCATTATTGACAGATTGGATTTAACTATCCCGTTTATAAATGTTTCTGAATTATTTTCCACTTTCTTTCCTTTTTTGTCTTGCATTTTTGTGTTTCAGTTATACTTCTTTTAAAAGCTCCAGTATATGTTCTTGAATTTTCAAAATGCTTCTTATTCTTTTTTCCCCCCAAAAACGTAGACCAATTTAAAAATGACACAGCAGCACCACTTTTGGTGTAATACAGACACATAAGAGAATCCCCATCCCCCTTCCTCCTGCATTAGAGAAAACATCCCCTCCCAGGAAGCACTGATGACAAATTGTGTGCTTCACATTCTCCACGGCGATTGGATTCTGTCAGACTGACTACATGGGGAAACATATTGATTTCTGTGTAACCTGATGATAATCTAAGAGAGGGAAAGCTTCAATCACAAATTATGGTCACATGTCTTTTGAGAAGAAAGTCAGTTTTCATTTATTTTAAATGTTAGATTTTAGGTGTTTCAGTTGAGATTCATAGTGTCCAACACTATTGTCAGTTTTGAGAAACAAATTAATAAATTTAATAAATACCCCAAGATACTGAGCTGGGCTTCCATGATTCTTACAAATTTAAAAACAGGACACAACCTTCTTCCTTAACAGGAAATCCTTGTGAGTCCCAAAACCCCTACTTTTGGGAATCGGAAGCAGAAAATTGAGCTGATGATCATTCTTGCCTACATACTGACTCTGATGTTACAGGGCTACTTGAGGTCCTGCCTTAAAAATAAGATACAAGAACTGGGAGAGATGGACAAGAGCATCAGCTGCTCCCCCAAAGGACCTTGTTTGATTTGTAGCATTTACATGGTGCCTAACAACCATCTGTAGCTTCATCTCCAGGAACTGATGCCCTCTTCTGATAGTCACAGACCCAAAGCACAAAATGGATCATGCACACACATGGAGGCAAAACTCCCATTCACATAAAATACAAATAAATTAAAGAAAAGAAAAGGGAATCAAACTGAGAAAAACAGCAAAAGAGCAATCCTGCCCATGTATGGAAAGAGGCCACATTCCCATGAACTGATTTGAGTGAATTTGTAATTGGAGAGGGACTTAAGAGTGTTGCTGTAAAGAGAAGAACAGACTCCAACTTAAATACATACGCACAAAGGTAGAGCCCAGAGCCAGGGGACAAAGGTCTGTGGAGGAAAAAAGATCCCATTGGAGAACCTGTTGGGAGACAGTGACATTGGCAGTGAGAAGAGCTGTTCCTGAAGTGTGCAAACCCCAAAATCACATCTGAGAATCATGGTGATGAGGCTTAGCACTGACAGAGGACACTCGCTTTTCTGGCCGGTTGAAGACATCCAGTGGAGATCCAACAGGAGTATGCTATTCACAGCAAAAGAGAGGCAGAGAAACAGGACTTGGTAAACAAGTCTATCCCACAAGGGTACTTGCCAGTCCCTCAATACACAGTGCTCCGGACAGTTCTGCCATAGCTCCAGAGCCTGGGAAGAGGGAGTCAAGCAGCCCCAGCTGTCTGGCCATCTCCTTGTGTCTAAATTCAGGTTCTGCAAACAGAGACGAGGAGGAGAGTGAATGACTGTCTAAGCCGTCCTGTAGTATAAGCCTGGGTAGTTGGAAAGCAGGTCAGTTGAACACCAATTAGCAACCAGCTTTGTTACTGAATACAGATCAGAGGTTTCTGTTGGCAGACAGTTTTTTTTTTTTTTTTTGCTTGTCTATGTCAACTATATCTAGGTATTTATATTTCCACTTAACTAAAGTCACTCGGTTTTATTATTTTTAGAACATTGTAAGACACCTTTTTTATTTGTAAATGTTACTATATGGGTATCTAAGTGTAGGTAAGTGCATATGCATCTGGGTGCCCTTGGAGGCCAGAAAAGGGTAAAGAATTCTCCGGAGCTAAAAGGTCACTGCAGGGAATCAGGTGGCTTCTGGCATGCTTAGGAACGGGTTTCATCAGCAATAGCAAGCATCACAGGAAGGGAAAGGAGTATGTGTGGGTGAAACACTTGACTCCAACAACAGCCACCAGAGCCACACATTGTAGTCTTCAAGGACTCAGTTCTTCCTCCCACAATAAAGTTTCTGTAGAGCTAACTTCATATCTTTGTTCCTCAGACAATAGACAACTGGATTTGAGGAAGGTGTGACTACAGAGTAGAAAATAGATGCCAGGGGATTCAGGGTAGGGGAGTACTGAGAGGCAGACCTCAGGTACACAAAGCTTCCAGTTCCATAAAACAAGATGACCGTGGTCAGGTGAGAGGAGCAGGTAGAAAAGGCTTTCCACCTGCCATCCACTGAGGGGATGTGAAGAACTGTGGCCACAATGCCAATGTAGGAGACCACTGTGAGGGCGAAGGAGCTCATGATAATGCAGCTGCCGACAGCAAAGCCCACCTCCTCACTGAGATGATAGTCAGCACAGGAGAGTCTCATGACTGGAGGGATGTCACAGAAGAAGTGTTCAACAACATTGGGTCCACAGTAGGGGAGGGAGAAGGTGTTGAATGTATGGAAGGTGGAGAAGCAGACCCCACCCACCCAGGCAGTGACCACCAATGCAGAACAATATTTCTGGCTCATGATGGTTCCATAGAGCAGTGGTCTGAGGATGGCCAGGCACCGGTCATAAGCCATGGCTGTGAGCAGAAAGCATTCAGTAGCACAGAGTGTGACAAATATGTAAAGCTGTGCTACACACTCCAGATAGGAGATGACCCCTGAGGCTGTGAAGGATACAACCACTGCCTTGGGGACGGTGGCTGAGGTGTAGCACATATCCAGGAAAGACAAATTCTTCAGGAAGAAGTACATGGGAGAGTGAAGCCGACTGTCTCTCATCACAGCTGTGATGATGGAGAAGTTCCCCAGGAGGCCAAATGTGTAAATCAGCAAGAAAAATGGGATGACCACCAATCTCAGCTGTGGGACATCGGAGAAGGCCCTGAGGATGAAATGAGTCACTGTTGTGTGGTTGGACATGTCTGCTCAAATTGTGCCAGATGCAGTGCCACACACAGCTGAGGGAGGGGACAGAAATAACAGATAGACTCAGGACATGTGTGTAGAGGTCCATGTTGACTGTGGAGTCTTTTATCAGAAAACTAAGACAATGGAGCAGCCTATCTAAATGGCATTTTGATGAATCAATTAAGGGGAGGGGAATTTGATGATGGAGGGGCAGGAGCGGGCAACAAAATGGAGGGAGAGAGAGGAAAGAACAAGAAGAAGAAAGGAGAAGACGAGTGGAGGAGAAAGTGGAATTGGGAACAGAGACTGGGCGAGGAGACTCAGTCAAAGTTCTCTTGCTCTTAAGTTTTGCATGGCTTCAGGTGAGAAGCAGTCTCATGTATTCACTTAAAATACCTTTACATTTATGTGTGTATATATGTATGTAGCTGAATCTCTTTCTTTCTGTATCAATATCTATATATATTTATATATCTACATATCTATATATCTATATAAATACATTCTTTTTATCTCTTTAAGTCTATCTCTATCTCTTTGTCTATCTCTATCTAGATCTTAGTTTTCTAAACAGAATAGAGTTAAGCCTGAGGCAAAGAGCTCTAATCCTGGCCCCAAGTATCGTTCTGCTTTTTGTTTCAGGTATTTGTAGGTGCTGGAGAGGGTTGAGTGGGCTACCCAAGCTCAAGCAGAGTAGTGGTGTGTTCCTGTCAGGGTGGGCCACAGTTGGAGTTGTCTAAGATAGCCTTGTCTGAGGTTTCCCTTGTCATCTTGTCTCCTGCAATGCCCTGTTTCCTGCTATTCAGACATCTAGGCTATGTGATCCCTGCCCTCAGGCATCCGTGTCTAACATGGATGTGAAACTTCCTTCCTCAGCAGAATCCTCTGAGGACCTGACAGTTTCTAACAGCAACTGCTGTTTTGTACCAGCTTAATAGATTTGTTTGATCTGTCCTCTGTCAAATTTGTTTTTATGGAGACAAGTTTCACCTATGGCAGCAGAGTCAGGTCCAGCCCTTCTTGGTCTGTGACATACACTAGAGATCGTGTCCTTCCTCTGCTGCCTTGAACCAGAGAAAGCAACTCATGATCCTGCAAACTCAGATGGCTAACCACTGACATCAGTGAGTACAGTTGAGGAGATGGCTTAAGATAAAGTCTTACTGAGTTAGTCACCAGTTAACTGGCCTCGAGTTCACTCTCTGGTCAAGAAGGCCTTAAGCTTGCAATTCCCCTGCCTCTGCCTCAGAAGTAGCTGGGCTGACAATCTTATACCATCAAGCCACTGCCAATATTCTGAGCTAGGAAGAAGACACTTGGACAACGTTAGAAACAGAGCTTTACAGCAGTTGGTACTCCAGTCTGTAGCCAAGTCTGCTAAGCAACAAGCATGGGTCTTGTCTTGGGCCCAGTTGATGGTATATTCTAAGAGGCAGTGGTGAAATTATACTCAGAGTGGTTACGATAGAAAAATGCTCAGCTTTTTAAAAATTTTACACTCTAATTTTTAGACCTCCAACTTTCCTAAAAGAAACACAAGTTTATTGATACACAGTGCACACATCTCACAATGAGGCACAGAGGAGACTTTTTTCATCTCAGCTCTCACCTGGCGCACTGATGCTCACTGTCTGTGTCCCAAGGTCATCAGGTGGTGAGATGGACAGTAGGACCATCTGTCAGGCAGTAAGGCAGCTGCCCTGGCAAGGTCTTTCTGGAGGTCTGGACGGATGAATTTGTCTGATTCCTTTTGCATGTCTTAATGTGAAATGGTTCATCTAGGAAAGGAGAAACTATGGTTTGATTTTCAAAAACCTCAGGCTTTAGTGTATGAGACAGATATTTATTTTAAGACACAAATATCTGTATACTATGGAGACCACAAACATGAAATCAAATGCTCTGAACTCATTGTTTTCCTTGTCCATGTTCTTAGGGTTCTTAAAAGCATCAACCAGTCCATCTGGGGAAGGCAAGAGTGTGCTTTGCCCTGTCTGGGGAGCTGGCTCTGGGAATTGGTGTGGTTCCTGCCAGGTCCCATGGACTAAGACTTCTCAGGGTCCCTGTGGGTTATCTCGGAGACTTAAGACAGAATGTTTCCTGAGGCCACATGAAAATAATAGTTGGTACAATAAAACCATGGTTTGATTTTCAAAAACCTCAGTCTTGAGTCTGAGACAGACATTTATTTTAAGATACAGATTTCTGTATACTATGGAGACCACAAAGATGAAATCAAATGCCCAGAATTCACCATTTTCCTTGGCCATGTTCTTAGGGTTCTTAGAAGCATCAACCAAGCCCCATGCACCCTTGTATCTGGTACTGTCTCCAAACATTTGGTCACCCAGAGTCTTGTCTTGCCATACAGATGCAAGGATGGCATTGTTTAAAAGACAGGTTTGTGAGTGTGTGCCATAAACGGTCCCCTGGAGCCTCCAGCTCAGTCTCTTTCACTTACGACCAAATCTGTCACATTTCCCAGTGCATCTAGATTGGGGAACAGAAAGTACAGTCCAGCACTGATGGGCCTGGGGAGGGAGCAGGGGGACTATGAATGTGAGGCCAGCCTGGGCTATGCAGCAGCGTCCTGTCTAATGGCAGAGAAAGCAAAATAAATAAGTGTGTGTGTGTGTGTGTGTGTGTGTGTGTGTGTGTGCGCGCGCGTGTGCGTGTGCATGTGTGCTTTTATGTTCCTCCATTATCGGTGCTTTCTGTATAGAATCTACTCTGGTCCAGTTCTTGAGTTTTTCCAAGGCCATTGTGGAAACATAAACACGAAAGGGAACACATGGAAATCTGAAGTGTGAAGGTCTGTGATGTTTTGCTCTGTGAAGAAGTTCATGTAAACACAGATATGATCAAGTAAAGCATGAGCTTCAGCTTGGTTCTTGTTCATACCTCCTCCCAATCGACGCACCTCCACGGAGGGCTGGTGGTAATCTTCCAGCAGGCAGCCATAGCAAACCATCTGCTCGGACTGAATTTTGCACCTGGCTTCTTTTGGGAGACCTTTTTTTTTTTTTTTTGGATATTTTCTTTATTTACATTTCACATGTTACCCTTTTCCCCAGTTTTCCCTCCTCCTGGAAACCCTTGTATTGTCTGGTTTTGTGTGTCAACTTGACACAAGCTGGAGTTGTCACAGAGCAAAGAGCTTCAGTTTGGGAAATGCCTCCATGAGATCCAGCTGTAAGGTATTTCCCAATTAGTGATCAAGTGGGGAGATCCCATTGTGAATGGTGCCACTTCAGGGCTGGTAGTGTTGGTTTCTATAAGAAAGCAAGCTGAGCAGGCCAGGGGAAGCAAGCCTGTACGTAACATCCCTCCATGGCCTCTGCATCAGCTCCTGCTTCCTGACCTACTTGAGTTCCAGTCCTTTCTTTGGTGATGAACAGCTGTGTGGAAGTGTAAGCTGAATAAATCCTTTTTCCCCAACTTGCTTCTCAGTCATGATGTTTCTGCAGGAATAGAAACCCAGACTAAGACAACCCCCTATCCCATCCCCCTCCACCTGCTTCTATGAGGGTGTTCCTCCACCCACCCACTCACCCACTCCTGCCTCCCCACCCTCGATTCCCCTACATTGGGGCATCTATAGAGCCTTCATAGGACCAAGGACCTCTCCTCCCATTGATTCCTGACCAGGCCATCCTCTGCTACATATGCAGCTGGAGCCATGTATACTCTTTGGTTGGTGGCTTAGTTCCTGGGAGTTCTGGGGTGTCTGGTTGATTGATATTGTTATTCTTCCTATGGGGTTGCAAACTCCTTCAGCTCCTTTAGTCCTTTCTCTAACTCGTCCATTGGAGAGCCCAAGCTCAGTCCAATGGTTGGCTGCTAGCATCCACCTCTGTATTTGCAAGACTCTGGCAGGGCCTCTCAGAAGACAGCTATATCAGGCTCTTTTCAGCAAGCATTTCTTGGCATCCACAATAGTGTTGGGGTTTGTGACTGTATGGGATGAGTCCCCAGGTGGGACAGTCTCTGGATGGCCTTTCCTTCAGTCTCTGCTCTACATTTTGCCTCCAATTTGCTCCCATGAGTTTTTTGTTCCCCTTTCTAAGAAGGCCCGAAGTACCCACACTTTGGTCTTTCTTCTTCTTGAGCTTCATGTGGTCTGTGAATTGTATCTTTGTTATTCAGAGCTTTTGGTCAGAGATTTTGGGCTAATATCCACTTATCAGTGAATGCATACCATGTGTATTCTTTTGTGATTGGGTTACCTCTCTCAGGATGATATTTTCTACTTCCATACCTTTGCCTAAGAATTTAATGAATTCATCATTTTTAATAGTTCAGTAGTATATCATTGCGTAAATGTACCACTTTTTATGTATCCATTCCTCTGTTGAAGGACATCTTGGTTCTGTCCAGCTTCTGGCTATTGTAATTAAGGCTGTTTTGATCATATGAACAAGGAGCATGCATCCTTGTTATATGTTGGAGAATCATTTGGGTATATGCCCAGGAGTGGTATAGCTGGGTCCTCAGGTAACACCATGTCCAATTTTCTGAGGAACCGCCAGACTGAATTCCAGAGTGGCTGTACCAGTGTGCAATCCCACCAACAATGGAGGAGAGTTCCTCTTTCTCCACATCCTCCCCAGCATCTGCTGTTACCGGAGTTTTTGATCTTAGCCATTCTGACTGGTGTGAAGTGGAATCTCCTTGGACCAGTATGAAGTGTCCTTTTTTATCTTTTTTGATAACTTTTGGTTGATAGTTGATTTTATTTGGTATTAGAATGGCTACTCCAGCTTGTTTCCTGGGACCATTTGCTTGGAAATTGTTTTCCAACCTTTTACTCTGAGAAAGTGCCTTTGTCACTGAGGTGCATTTCCTGTATCCAGCAAAATTCTGGGCCCTGTTTATGTATCCAGTTTGTTAGTCTATGTCTTTTTATTGGGGAATTGAGTCCATTGATGTTAAGAGATATTAAGGAAAAGGGATCGTTACTTCCTGTTATTTTTGATTTTGGAGGTGGAATTATGTTTGTATGGTTATCTTCTTTTGGGTTTGTTGAAAGATTTTGTTCTTGCTTTTTCTAGGGTATAGTTTCCCTCCTTGTTTTGGTGTTTTCCATCTATTATCCACTGTATGGCTGGATTTGTGGAAAGATATTGTGTAAATTTGGTTTTATCATGGAATATTTTTTTTCTCGGTCTATGGCAATTGAGAGATTTGCTGGGTATAGTAGCCTGGGCTGGCATTTGTGTTCTCTTAGGGTCTGTATGGTATCTGCCCAGGATCTTCTAGCTTTCTAGTTTCTGGTGAGAAGACTGGTGTAATTCTCATAGATCTGCCTTTATATGTTACTTAACATTTTCCCTTACTGCCTTTAATATTCTTTCTTTGTTTATTGCATTTGGTGTTTTGATTATTACGTGACAGGAGGAATTTCTTTTCTGGTCTAGTCTATTTGGAGTTCTGTAGGCTTGTATGTTCATGGGCAAGTGATCCCACCCAAGTTCATAACTTATCTTTTCTATTTGAAAGTGAATAACAAGAAAAAATCAAATAAATCTTTAAAATGCAGGATTATTTTAAATTCAAGTTGTATGTTTCTCTCTTTGTAAAGGAGGGTCTGCATGTTTCATATTTACTATAACAATCTGAAGACAACATTAAAAGGTGTCCATGTAACAGCACTAAGCACTGTACTAATATATCTATAAACTATACATAATCTCATCAACATGAGGCAAAAAGCTGTGCAGGAAGTCTCGAGTTTTCACATTACCTTGTCCATTCTAGTAAGCTTAAAAATATACTTTATGCCGGGTGGTGGTGGCACACGCCTGTAATCCCAGCACTTGGGAGGCAGAGGCAGGCAGATTCCTGAGTTCGAGGCCAGCCTGGTCTACAGGGTGAGTTCCAGGACAGCCAGGGCTACACAGAGAAACCCTGTCTCGAAAAACCAAAAGGAAACAAAACAAAAATATACTTTGTATTTTCCCAATTTCTTTCCCTTTCTTTAATAAACAATGGATCATAATTGACAATCTTTCACCAAAATGTATAATATATTTCTTTGGTGTGCTTTGAACTCCTCCAGGAAAAGATAAGAATCTCTAAAAATAAAGTAATTAAAAACTGTACAAATTCATGAAATTCTTAGGCAAATGGTTGGAACTAGAAAATATCATCCTAAGTGAGGTAACCCAATCACAAAAGAACACACATGGAATGCTATCACTGATAAGTGGATGTTAGCCCAGAAGTGCTGAATACCCAAGACACAAGACACAATTAACATATCAAACTATTCCCAAGAAGGAAGGAAGGAGAGGGCCCTGGTCCTGGAAAGGCTCGATGCAGCAATGTAGGGGATTATCAGGGCACAGAATTGGGAAGGGGCTTGATTGGGGAGCGGGCGGAGGGAAGAGGGCTTATGAAATTTATGGGGGGGGGGACCGGGAAAGGGGAAATCATTTGGAATGTAAACAAAGTATGTAGAAAAAAATGTTCATCTATTTATCTGCCTATCAGCTAACCCCCCCAAAAAACCCCCAAAACTGAACAAATAAAAGTATTCACAGACAAGTTATTAACAAGGACAAGACTTCATTAACCATTCCCAGCACACAAAACAAAATTCCTACAAATCATGGAGTAGGGGATATCTTCAGGGTCTCTGAGGATAAATTAGTAACTTTAGCATATGTATATGGTGTTTCTGATGGTTTACAGTTTGCATAGGAGATGTGTTGTACCAACCGGACATAAACTGACTAACAGTTATTGTCCTAGGTCCTAAACCCTTTGTATCCTGGCTTGACAGCTCTGGCAAAGGTCACACAATCATCAGCATTTGGTGGTTAACTATAAACCTTTTAAATATTTTAACATGTATAGCAACAACTTCTCTTGTAAAATAAACCATGCACTTCACACTGTCATTACAAACAGAAGAAGATTCGGTCCTTGTGGCACACATGAAAGAAAATACATTAAAAATAAAGACCTTTTTTAAAAAAATAGTCAGTGCAATAGTATAAAAGAGGAACTGACCTGTTTTTTTAAAAATTCTTTTAAAAATGGATAGGATACAATACTAACACTTCCTCAGATATCACTGTGCATGTTGGCATCCCAAAGGACTTATGGTCAAAGCCATAACTCCTTATTACCCAACAAATTTGGATACAGCCAGGAGGCAGCATCTGAAATTTCCAATTTAAAATCAAAACAACACAACCCAGCAGAGGAAAGAGAAAGCACTTGAATTACTTCTGGTTTACAAAAGATCACAGCTTCCCAGTTGCCTGTCTCAGTAGCTCCTCTTGGTTTCTTCTTGAACAATCACAGTAGCATGATATATGGAGCTATATTAAGGTGGCTGCACTTGGCTTGACTCTTTTTTTTTTTTAAATCACACAAGATACTGAAGGAACCATCCTGTACAAAAATATCATGTTACACTGAGGTTGATAATAAAAGCAGAGGAATTAGAATGACAAATATTAGAAATCAAAATTTTGTTTGTTTGTTATACAAAGACTTTTGGATATAGGCACAGTCCAGGATCTGTTATCAATGCAGCAAGTGTGTATTTTATAATCAAGAGGCCTTTGCAGAATTAAATCTTTACCAGAAGGCTCAAAAGCAGCCCTCATTATGGTGTCAAAGGCATCTGAGAGGCACTCTGGGACATGGGGAGGACCTGGTTGATGTGTTAAGTTCTGACTTAATATTCTTTTTTCCCTGTTTAATCCACACACACAGTTGTACACACATGCACATGTAAGCACATTCAAGTTCACTCAAGCTCTCTGTCTGTCTCTCTCTGTCTCTGTCTCTCTGTCTGTCTCTGTCTCTGTCTCTCTCTCACACTTATACACACACACACACACACACACACACATTGTATTGGTAGTGCATATCTCAATTTCTCCACTCATTTCCCTTGATAGAATCTTACAGCAGGCCTGTCCCCCCAGCAATGTACAGTTCAACTTGGTTGCTTATTATTTGCTTTTATTTTTCCCCTCCAGTGCTAGAGATTGGACTTAGCCCAGGGCCTCGTGCATGCTAGGCAAGCGCTCTACCACTGAGCAATATCCCTGGTCCTGTTTTATTTTGTGGTTGTGTTTATTTCTTTTAGGAGAAAGAAGAAGAAAAAAAAATAACCCCCCAAAAAACACCAAAAACCTAACAAATATCTTAAAATAATTAAATGTACAAACACCATAGGGTTTCATACTGAATAAATAGGGCTAATTAGACCCAGTGGCAAGTCTGAGTCCACAGTTTGTCTCAGGCTCAGCATTGGTTCAGATTAGGACATGGTCCAAGGACTCCCACTTACTACCTCACTTAATAATAATTCTAATGTATCATCCACATGATTTCAGGGTTCCCATACATTTCCTCATCTCCAGACTCTGAGGTGGTTCCATTGCTGGAAGGTGTGTGGAGATGACTCGTGGCCCCGCTGTCCTGGCAAACAAATCACTCCTTGAGGTTGGTCAGCTGAGGGGACAGAGTGCTGGATCGACTCCTGGTTGGGTCCAGCACAGGGGACAAAGGGTCACCCAGGGGGGTCCCCTCCGATGAGTAACCAAGAGCTCCACGAGAAGGTGGGGAGGACTTGCAGTGAATCTTCATGTGCTTCCTCAGAGAGCTTGGGTGGGTGTGAAAGAATGAGGTTGCAGGCTAGAAATCCCCCGTGCCTGAGTCTTGGGTGACCCCAAAGGAGCAGAGGTTTGTCCCACTCTTTTTTGGCCTGGAAGTGTGTGTACATCACACCTGCCTCCAGGGTCAGGCTGGGAGGGTCCCTGGCGTCTTTTCCTGTCTTGCCTCTGTGGAGCAGCTGTGGAGAGGACGAGCACGGCTGGGGCTGTGGGGCTCATGCCTGGGGGCGCTCAGATCCCCAACACCTACTGCTAGTGGGGGAGGGTGGGCTTTGAATACGTAACCCTGGCCCTGTAACAGGAAATGCGTAATGGGAATTACTGCTGTGTGTAACCCTGGTGTGACCCTGTGAGTGGTGGCCATGTAAGCGGAAATGACTTAACTAGTTTAGCCGGCCTCTGTGGGAGGCTGATTGGTTCTCAGAGAGCGCAGGCTCGCATGGTTTGAACTGATTGGCTTAGAAGCTATGGAGTGGCTTGTGTAGGTGGGCTTGACTGTAAATCTATAAAAGCAGTTCTGGTTCTGCATGTGGGGTTCACTGTCATCCACTCCGTGTGGGAGATGGCTGTGGCCCCAGAGCTCTGGAATTAAAATCCTTTTGCTACTTGCATCAAGACTGTTTCTCATGAGTGATTGGGGTGACGGCTGCCTGTGATTTGACTTGTGATTGATCAGTCCTAGCCCCAAAACATGGAGTATTTCTGTATATTTTTCTTTCAATATGTTTACAGTTTGGAGGCTACATTTAACACTACAATTCTTTCAGGCTGATTTTTTGGATGCAGGTGAGGGTATGTGTCTAATTTTATTTTTCTCCATGTGGATACCCTTTCTCCCTGCATTGTTTTGGAAGAGATGATTCCTACCCCATCAAATGGTTTTAGTTACAGCAGTTGTATATCATGAGACAATATGATATGATACTGTTGTAATTAAACCATATAGCACTTCAGATAAAGGGCTCAGGAATGAATGTAGGCATTTAAAGCGAACAGATTTCCAAACCTGTGCCAAGCTGCTTGGAATGAGGATGGTACCCAGGGCTTGGCATATGTCAATCAAAACACAACAAATCCTGCAATTCTGTCCTGTCTGTGTGGAGAGGCTTCTCACACTTCAGAGAAGTGCAGTGAGTAAGGAGCCCACCTCTGAGAGAACAGGTGCTGCAGGAGAAGAGATGTCCAGGTCCAGTGTCTTTATAAGACATGTCTACCTCTTGGATCCATTTTCAGCTTATAGTTAGGTAAGATGTCTTACCTAATTTTAAAAATTATTTAAAATTATTTAATTGTATCTGTATGTATACCATGTACATGCATGAGCCTTGGAGGTGAGAAGAGGATCAGAGTTAGCATATGGTTATGGTGTGCAGTGTGGAAGCTGGCAACGTGTTCATTTTTATAATGTGAAATAGTTTTGGATTTGATCAAAAGAGTGTAAGAAAGGAGAAGAGGTATATTAAGTTTCAGTTCCACATGAATAAAGATAAAGATTCCTTCAGGCCTCACTCACAGGTGCTTGCTGGTCACACCTTCATCAGCAACATCTCCAAATAAGGCCTTTGCAGGGAGCCCACTTGCTACTGAACCCTGTCCTGTTTGAAGACAGTGTTTCTAGTTGCAGTGGTATGAACAGAAATGGCCCCCATATGTGTGAATGGTGGACATAGGGAGTGGCACTATTGGGGCCTTATTGGAGCAGGTGTGACCTTGTAGGAGGAAGTGTGTCCCCGTGGAGGTGGGCTTTGAAGTCTCCTATGCTCAAGCTAGGCCTAGTGTGTCAGTCTCCTTTTCCTGTCTGAGGATCAAGCTGTAGTTCCTTCTCCAGCACCATGTCTACCTGCATGCCACCATGCTTTCCACCAGGACGATAATGGGCTAAACCTCTGAGAAGTGTAAGAGAGCCTCAATTAAGTGTTTTCCTATAAAAGAGTTGCCCTAGTCATGGTGTCTCTTCCCAGTGATGGCAACCTTAACTAAGACACTAATGAATGAAGATGTGGCTCTGTAGAACTCTCCCTCAGAGTGACAGATGTTTCCACATGGAACAGGCTTTTTCTAGTGTTTGAGGCTTTGATGCAGGACCAGGCACAGTCCTGTGGGCTTCTGTGATGCACTTCAGGCTCTGAGCACCATCCTTAGATTATCAGGTTACCTCAGAGCCCTTGTGTGACAAGGTTCAGTGTGACTGCAAGGAGCTGTACCCAAGCCTGGGAAGGGCAGGGCAGGAGGGACAGAAAGAATGCTCAAGATACATCTTTGTTTCAGGACCATGTCATATGGGTCTATTAAATAAACAACCTGCTTGAATCCCAACCATCTTATTCATTCTTGAAATTGTGATGCAAAATGTATCCTTTAAAGTTGGGGGCCACTTCTCCAGTGGGAGGACAGTGAGGAGGGTAGTTAGAACAACTTTTCTTGTGAGTTGTTTGAGGTAGAAAGTTTGTATGTCTACCTGAGATACTGTTAAGTGTTGAGTAGCAAAGGTAAATTCAGACAATATTTGCTTCTGGGACAGAGATTTGATAAGCAATGAGTCTAAATTAACGTGCTCATCCAGACCACACAAATGAAAAATGAGTACAATAAATGATATCAGAAATGAGCATGGGGCCATCTGTATCCTATGTTTTTTTTTCTGGAAAAGTGAGTCTGACAGTATAGCAGCGTGTCTCTGTTCTATTTTTCTGTTTCAAATGTATATGTGTGGTGTGCACATATGTGTGGTGTGCACACATGAATGTGTGCATGTATATGTGTGGTTTGCACACATGAATGTTGCATGTTTGCATCAGTGTGAGTGACTGTATCTGTGGATGGAGGCCTTACCCTCTGAGCCATCTTGCTAGCCCTCAGAATCCTCAATTTCTTAACTTTTAGTTTTCGTGGATCTTTATATTTATTTAAATGGATAGATATAATATAGTTGCATCTTTGAAAATCTCATCTATCATGCTTTTAAGGCAGGGTCTTTCATTGTTCCCCAGGGTGGCCTAGAACTTACTATGTAGAACAGGCTATTCTCAAATTTATAGATGTCTTCTTGCCCTTGCCTCTAAAATGCTAGGGCTTAAGTGTGAGAAATTATACATGGTTACTCTATCTTTTAAATGTATATTTTGATAATTTATACTTAAAATCATTATTGACAGAATTAGATTTAACAATCAAATTTATAAATGTTTCAGAATTATTTTCCAGTTTTTCTCCCTTTCTGTCTTCTATTTTTTGCATATCAGTTATACGCTTTTTAAAAGCTACATCATATGTTCTCAAGTTTTAAAAATGCCTCTTTTTTTTTAATCAAAAAATCTTAGGCCCATTTTCAAATGACACTGTAGCACCACTTTCGTGCAATACAGACACATAAGGGAATCCCCATCCCCTTTCCTCCTGCATTAGAGAAAATATCCCCTCCCAGGAAGCACGGATGGTAAATTCTGTGCTTCACATTCTCCACGGCGATTGGATTCTGGTCAGATTGACTACATGGGGAAACATATTGATTTCTGTGTAACCTGATGATAATCTAAGAGAGGGAAAGGTTCAATCACAAATTATGGTCACATGTCTTCTGAGAAGAAAGTCAGTTTTCATTTATTTTAAATGTTAGATTTCAGATGTTTGAGTTGAGATTCATAGTGACTAGTGCTAATATCAGTTTTGAGAAACAAAGTTTAATAAATACCCCCAGATATTGAGCTGGAGTTCCATAATTTTTAAAAATGAAAAAAAATAGGACACAGCCTTCTTCCTGATCAGAAAACCCTGTGAGTCCTCACAATAATCCCTCCTCTTGGGAATCTGAGGTAGAAAATTGAGCTGATGTTCATTCTTGACTACACACTGAGTCTTATAATGAGAAACAAGAGCCCAGAGAGAAGGGTATGAGCATCAGCTGATCCCCCAAAGGACCTTGTTTGATTTGTAGCCTTTACATGGTGCCTAACAACCATCTGTAACTTCAGCTCCAGGAACTGATGTCTTCTACTGATATTCACAGACACAAGGCACAAAATGGTGCGCGCACACACATGGAGGCAAAACACCCATACACATAAAACAAAAATAAACCAAAGAAAAGGGAACCAAACAGAGAACAACAGCAAAAGAGCAATCCTGACCATGTATGGGATGAGGCCACATTCCCATGAAATGATTTGAGTGAATTTGTAATTGGAAAGGAACTTAAGAATTTCACCGTAAACAGAAGGACAGACTCCAACTATAATTACATATGCACATCGGTAAAGCCTTGAGCCAGGAGACAAAGGTCTGTGGGGGAAAAAGATCCCATTGGAGAGCCTGTTGGGAGACAGTGCCATTGGCAGTGAGAATGGCTGTTCCTGAAGTGTGCAAACCCAAACATCACATCTGAGTATCATGGTGATAAGGCTTAGCACTGACAGAGGACACTCCCTCTTCTGGCTGATTGAAGACATCCAGTGGAAATCCAACAGGAGGATGGTATTCACAGCAAAAGACAGGCAGAGAAACAGGACTTGGTTAAAGGGAACAAGTATTTTCCATAAAGGTACTTCCAAGTCTCTCAGTAAACACAGTGTTCCTAAGAGTTCTTCTGTAGCTCCAGAGCCTGGGAAGAGGGAGTCAAGCAGCCCTCTTTGTGGGCCAAGCTGGCTGGCCATCTCCTGGTGTCTAAATTCAGGTTCTGCAGAGACGTGGAGGAGAGTGAATGACTGTCCAAGCCACCCTGTAGTATTAGCCTGGGTAGTTGGAAAGCAGGTCAGTTGAACACCAACCAGCAACCAGCTTCATCACTGAATACAGACCAGAGGTCTCTTTTGACATATCTTTTCTTAAATTTTTTGCTTGTCTTTCTATCTCAAGAATCTATCTAGGGATACATTTTTCACTTGATTCAAGTCACTCAGTTTTATTATTTTTAGAATATTCTAAGACACATTGTTAACTCTTTCATTGTTAGTATCTACATGGGTATACATGTAGGGGAATGCTCATGGATCTGGGAGCCAATGCAGGCGAGGAGAGGATGCTGAATTCCCTGGAGCTAAAAGGTCAATTCAGAGACTGTGGAGGCTTCCAGCACATTCTGGAACCGGTTTCATCGGCAATGTCAAGTGTTACAGGAGGGAAAACATGTGTGCGGATGACACACTTGGTTCCAACAACAGCCACCAGAGTCACACACTGTGGTCTTCAAGGACTCAGTTCTTCCTCCCACAATAAAGTTTCCGTAGAGCTAACTTCATATCTTTGTTCCTCAGACAATAGACAACTGGATTCAAGGAAGGTGTGACTACAGAGTAGAAAATAGATGCCAGGCGACCCAGAGTAGGGGAGTACTGAGAGGCAGGCCTCAGGTACACAAAGCTTCCAGTTCCATAAAACAGGATGACTGTGGTCAGGTGAGAGGAGCAGGTAGAAAAGGCTTTCCACCTGCCATCCACTGAGGGGATGCGAAGAACTGTGGTCACAATGCCGATGTAGGAGACCACCGTGAGGGCGAAGGCACTCATGACAATACAGCTGCTGACAACAAATCCCACCTCCTCACTGAGATGGTAGTCAGCGCAGGAGAGTCTCATGACTGGAGGCATGTCACAGAAGAAGTGTTCAACAACATTGGGTCCACAGTAGGGGAGGGAGAAGGTGTTGAATGTATGGAAGGCTGAGTAGCAGACCCCACCCACCCAGGCAGTGACCACCAATGCAGAACAATATTTCTGGCTCATGATGGTTCCATAGAGCAGTGGTCTGAGGATGGCCAGGCACCGGTCATAAGCCATGGCTGTGAGCAGAAAGCATTCAGTAGATGCAAATGTAAAAATTATGTAAAGCTGTGCTACACACTCAAGATAGGAGATGACCCCTGAGCCTGTGAAGGATATAACCACTGCCTTGGGGATGGTGGCTGAGGTGTAGCACATGTCCAGGAATGACAAATTCTTCAGGAAGAAGTACATGGGAGAGTGGAGCCGACTGTCTCTCATCACAGCTGTGATGATGGAGAGGTTCCCCAGGAGGCCAAATGTATAAACGAGCAAGAGAAATGGGATGACCACCAATCTCAGCTGTGGGACATCTGAGAAGCCCCTGAGGATGAAGTGAGTCACTGTTGTGTGATTAGACATGTCTGCTCAAATTGTGTTCAGGTGTAGTGCCACACAGAGCTGAGGGAGGGAACAGAAATAACAGGCAGGTTCTGGTCATGTGAGCAGGTCCATGTTGAATACAGAGGCATAACTTTTATTAAACAACTAAGATGATGAAGCCGTCTAACTAAATGGCATATTGATGAATTAAGGGAAGGGGTATTGGATTAGGGAGGAGGAGGAGGGGCAAAAGTGAATAGAGGGAGAGAGAGCGAAGAGCAAGAGGGAGAAAGAAGAGGAGAGGAGGACAGAGTTGAATTGGGAGCAGGAAGTGGGAGAGTAGACTCAGTCAAAATTCTGTTGCTCTTAAGTTTTGCATGGCCTTGAGGGTGAGAAGCAGTCTCATGTGCTCACTAATTTTTTTTTTACAATTATGTGTGTATATATGTATGTAGTTGAGTCTCTCTGTGTATCAATATTTATATTCATATATATTTATATGTCTATATCTGCATATCTATATATTCTTTCTCTCCCTCTGTCTCTGTCTCTGTCTCTGTCTCTGTCTCTCTATTTGTTTCTTTATCTAGATCTTAGGTTTCAAAATATAACAGAGTTAAGTCTGAGGAGAAGAGCTCAAATCCTCTCACAAAGTATCGTTCTGCCTTTTATTTAGGGTAATTCTACATGCTAGAGAGGGTGGAGTGGGTTGCAGGAGCTCAAGCCGAGTAGTGGTGTGCTCCTCTCAGGGTGGACCCCACTCGGAGCTGTCTATGATTGCGGTGTCTGAGTTCTTCCTTGTCATCTTGTCTCATGCGATGCCCTGACCCCTGCTCTTCAGACACAAAGGCTGTGTTCTTATTCTGTTGCACCCTCAGCCTTCCAAGTAAAGACATGCTGCTTTCTACTTCATGCTTGGAACCACCTCCACAGAGACTGAACGTAGATTCAGTCTAATGAGGCTCTCTCTGTACAACCCACCACTGGCTACACAGTGTCCACAACCCTCAGAAATCTGTGTCTAACATGGATGTGAAACTTCCTTCCTCAGAAGAATCCTCTGAGGACCCGACAGTTTCCAAAAGCAGTGTGTTATACCAGCTTAGCAAATTTGTTTGATCTTCTGTGTCATTTTGTCTTTTTTTTTTTTGGAGACAAGTTTCCCCCTATGGCAGCAGAGTCAGTCCCAGCCCTACTTTGTGACGTTCACAGGAGACCATGTCCTTCCTCTGCTGCCTTGAACCAGAGAAAGCAACTCATGATCCTGCAAACTCAGATGGGTAACCACTGACATCTGTGAGTACAGTTGAGAAGATGGCTTATGATAAAGTCTTACTGAGTTAGTCATCAGTTAACTGGCCTTGAGTTCACTCTGGTCAAGAAGACCTTAAACTTGCAATGCCCCTGCCTCTGCCTTAGAAGTAGCTGGGCTGACAGTCTTGTACAATCAGGCCATTGCCAACATTCTGAGCTAGACAGAAGACACTTGGACAACTTTAGAAACAGAACTTCAGAGCAGCTGGTATTCCAATCTGTAACCAAGTCTGCTGAGCAACAAGCATGTGTCTTGTGCTCAGTTGATGGTATATGCT
Organism: Apodemus agrarius; assembly: GCA_964023405.1. Classification (NCBI taxonomy): domain Eukaryota; kingdom Metazoa; phylum Chordata; class Mammalia; order Rodentia; family Muridae; genus Apodemus; species Apodemus agrarius. The sequence continues at coordinate 43,783,419 of OZ030015.1, read as the reverse complement.
ATGACACAGTGGAGAAATTATATTCAGAGCTGTTGTGATAGAAACGAAATGATTAGCTTCTTGTAGAGTTTTTGTCCCTCTTTTGTAGACCTTCAACTTTCCTACAAGAAATACCAGATATTTGATAAACTGCACACATCTCACAGTGAGGCACAGAGATTTTGTTTTACCTCACTCAGCTCTCACCTGGTGGATTGATGCTCACTGTCTGTGTCCCGAGCTCATCAAGTGGTGAGATGGACAGTGGGACTGTCTTTCAGGCAATACGGCAGCTGCCCTGGCAAGGACTTGCTTGTGGTATAGATGGATGAATCTGTCTGATTCCCTTTGCATGTCTTAAATATCGTGGAGCAGTTCACCTGCCAGTCCATCTGGGAAAGGAGAGAGCGTGCTGTCTGGGGAGCTGGCTCTGGGAATTGGTGTGGTTCCTGCCAGGTCCCATGGACTAAGACTTCTCAGGGTCCCTGTGGGTTATCTTGGAGAACTTAAAACAGAATGTTTTCTGAGGCCATGAAAATAATAGTTGGTATAATAAAACTATGGTTTGATTTTCAAAAATCTGAGACTTGAGTGTATGAGACAGACATTTATTTTAAGACACCGATATCTGTATACTTTGGAGGCCACAAACATGAAAATATGTGCCTTGAACTTCTCATTTACTCCTAGGTTCTTAAGGTGCATAGAATCACCAACCAAACCCAGTGCACCCTTATATCTGCTACTGTGACCTGTGACCCCAAACATTTGGTCATCCACAGCCTGGTCTTGCTGTAAGGATGCAAGGATGGCATGGTTTAGATGACAGGTTTGTGAGTGTGTGCCATAAGTTGTCACCTGGAACCTACAGCTCAGTCTCTTTTCACTTACACCCATATCTGTCACATGTCCCAATGCACCTAGATTGGGGAACAAAAAGCAGAGCCCAGCACTGATGGGGCTGGGGAGGGAGCAGGGGGACTATGAATGTGAGACCAGCCTGGGCTATGCAGCAGGGTTCTGCCTAATGACAGAGAAAGCAAAATAAATAAGTGGTGTGTGTGTGTGTGTGTGTGTGTGTGTGTGTGTGTCTGTGTGTGTCTGTGTCTGTGTCTGTGTGTCTGTGGGAGTATGTGTTTTAATGCCACTCCATTATTGGTGCTTTTTCTATAGATTCTACTCTGGGCCAGTTTGTTCTTGCGTTTTGCCAAGGCCATTGTGGAAACACAAACAGGAAAGGGAACACATGGAAATCTGAATTGTAAAGGCTTGTGAAGTTTGGCTGTGTATAGGAGTTCATGTAAACACAGCTCTGATCAAGCAGTACATGAGCATCAGCTCAGTTCTCTTTCATACCTCCTCCCTATCCATGCACCTCCATGGAGGCCTGGAGGTAACCTTCCCAGCAGGCAGCCATAGCTACCCATCTGCTCAGACTGAATTGTGCACCTGGCTTCTTTGACTGACATTTTGCATGCACATTGTCTATATACCTAATATATATCTTTATATATTTTTAAGTATTTTTATTTTGAGAAGTACACATTAATAAATATTGAGATATATAAATAATTCAATCTATATCAAGAAAATTAAATGTTGTCAAAGAACCTGAATAGATATTTATCAAAAGACATAAACATGCTGATTAGATGAATGAAAAAAAAACCCTCAAATCAGCACTAGGGATGCATTTTAACTTTGTTTATTTTAACATTAATATTTGCAAATATTTTCTCCCTTTTGTTCATTCAGTTGATTACTTCCTTTTATGTGTGGGGTATTTATGGTTTGCTATAATCTTACTTGACCATGTTTGCTTAGGTGCTTGTGATTTGGTCTGTGATTGATCAGCCTTAGCCCCAAACCATGGAGTTTTTCTGTATATTTTCTTTTAATATGTTTACAGTTTAGAGGCTTATATTTAACTCTACAATTCTTTCAGGCTGATTTTTTGGATGCAGGTGAGGTTAAGTGTCTAATTTTATTTTTCTCCAAATGGATACCCTTTCTTCCTGCATTGTTTTTGCGCAGACCATTTCTACCCCATCAAATGGTTATAGTTACAGCAGTTTTAAATCATGACACAATATACTATGACACTGTTGTAATTAGACCATGTAGTACTTCAAAGATATAGCCCAGGAATGTTTGTAGGCATTTACAGCAAACAGATTTCCAAAACAGTGACAGATGCTTGGAATGAGGATGGTACCCAGGGATTGGCAGATGTCAATCAAAACAAAACAAATCCTGCAAGTCTGTCCTGTCTATGTAGAGAGGCTTCTCACACTTCAGAGAAGTGTAGTGAATAAAGAGCCCCCACCACTGAGGAGAACAGGCAGTGCAGGAAAATCCAGTTCCAGTGTTTACATAAGACCCATCCACCTCTTGAATCCACTTGCAGAATATACGTAGGTAAGACGTCTTGCCTAAATTTAGAAGTTATTTAAAAATTATTTAATTGTATCTGTATGTACACCATGTACATGCATAAGTCTTGGAGGTGAGAAGAGGATCAGAGTTAGCATATGGTTATGGTCTGCAGTGTGGAAGCTGGCAACGTGTTCATTTTTATAAAGTAAAATAGTTATGGATTTGATCAAAAGAGTGTAAGATGGGAGAACGGGTATATTTAGTTTCAGTTCCACGTGAATAAAGTTAAAGATTCCTTCAGGCGTCACTCACAGGTGCTTGCTGGTCACACCTTCATCAGCAACATCTCCAGATCAGGAGTTTGGAGGGAGCCCACTTGCTGCTGAACCCTGTCCTGTTTGAAGACAGTGTTTCTAGTTGCAGTGGTATGAACAGGAATGGCCCCCGTATGTGTGAATGGTGGACATAGGGAGTGGCACTATTGAAGCCTTATTGGAGCAGGTGTTACCTTGTGGGAGGAAGTGTGTCCCTGTGGAGGTGGGCTTTGAAGTCTCTTAGGCTCAAGCTAGGCCTAGTGTATCAGTCTCCTTTTCCTGTCTGAGGACCAAGCTGCAGAATGCTCAGCTCCGTCTCCAGCACCATGTCTACCTGCATGCCACCATGCTTTCCACCAGGATGATAATGGACTAAACCTCTGAGAAGTGTAAGAGAGCCTCGATTCAGTGTTTTCCTATAAAAGAGTTGCCCTAGTCATGGTGTCTCTTCACAGTGATGGGAACCTTAACTAAGAGACTAGTGAGTGAAGACGTGGCTCTGTAGAACTTTCCCTCAGAGTGATAGATGTTTCCACATGGAACAGGCTCTTTCTCGTGTTTGAACCTTGGTGCATGATCAGGCACAGTCTTTTCGGGCTTCTGTGAAGCACTTTAGGCTCTGAGCACCATCCTTAGATTATCAGGTTACCTCAGAACCCTTGTGTTACAAGGTTCAGTGTGAAATCAAGGAACTGTATCCAAGCTTGAGAAGAGCAGGACAGGAGGAACAGAAAGAATGCTCAGATACATCTTTGTTTCAGGGCTGTGTCATATGGGTCTATTAAATAAACAACCTGCATGAATCCCAACTACCTTATCCATTTATAAAATTGTGATGGAAAATGTATCCTTGAAAGATGGGGGCCACTTCTCCAGGGAGAACAGTGAGGAGGGTAGTTAGAACAAAGTTTCTTGTGAGTTGTTTGAGGTAGAATGTTTGTATGTCTACCTGAGACACTGTTCTTTAAGTGTTGATTGGTAAAGGTTAAAGTCAGACAATGTTTGCTTCTAGGGCAGAGATTTGAGAAGTAATGAGTCTAAATTCATGTGTTCCTCCAGACCACACAAGTGAAGAAAAATGAGTACCATAAATGAGATCAGAAATGAGCATGAGGGCATCTGTATATCTTCTATGTTTCTTATGGAAAAACGAGTCTGTTAGGGTCTCACTGTGTCTCTGTTCTGTTTTCCTATTTCATGTGTATGTGTGTGTGGTGTGCATGTATGAGTGCAACCATGTTCACATCTTGTTTAGAGTATGTATCTGTGGATGGAGGCCATTACCCTCTGTGCCGTCATGCTAGCCCCCACATTTCTCCATTTCTTCTTTTAGATTGTGTGTATCTATGTATTTACTTAAATGGATAGATAGAATATAGTTGCATCTAAATATATATCGATCATATTTTTAAGGCAGAGTCTTACTTTATATCCTAGGGTGGCCTAGAATTTACCATGTAGACCAGGCTATTCTCAAATTTATAGAAATCTTCTTGCCCTTGCCTCTAAAATGCTGGGATTAAGGGCACAAACAATTATTCAAAGTTACTCTGTTTTTTTTTGTTTTGTTTTTTTTTTTTTTTGGTTTTTCGAGACAGGGTTTCTCTGTGTAATCCTGGCTGTCCTGGAACTCACTCTGTAGACCAGGCTGGCCTCGAACTCAGAAATCCACCTGCCTCTGCCTCCCAAGTGCTGGGATTAAAGGCGTGCGCCACCAACGCCCGGTTTGTTACTCTGTTTTTTAACAGTACATTTGATAATTTATACTTAAAATCATTATTGACAGATTGGATTTAACTATCACATTTATAAATGTTTCTGAATTATTTTCCACTTTCTTCCCCTTTTTTGTCTTCCATTTTTGTATATCAGTTATACTTCTTTTAAAAGCTACAGTATATGTTCTTGAATTTTCAAAATGCTTCTTCTTTTTACAAAAAATGTAGAACAATTTACAAATGACACAGTAGCACCACTTTTTTGTGTAATACAGACACATAAGAGAATGCCCCAAGATACTGAGCTGGGGTGCTGTGATTGTCACAAATTAAGAAACAGGACCCAGGCTTCTTGCTGAAGAGGAAGCCCTTATGATTCCTCCGAATAATCCCCACACTTGGAAAGCTGAGGGAGAAATACAAGTTCAAAGTCACTCTTGACTACATACTGAGTTTGAGGCTACTGGGCTACTTGAGACCCTGTCTTACAAATGAGAAACAAGAGCCTGGAGAGATGGGTACAAGCATCAGCTGCCCCCCCCCAAAGGACCTTTGTTTGATTTGTAGCCTTTACATGGTGCCTAACAACCATCTGTAACTTCATCTCCAGGAACTGATGCCCTCTTCTGATATTCACAGACCCAAGGCAAAAACTGGTACATGCACACACATGGAGGCAAACCACCCATTCACATAAAATAAAAGTAAATTAAAGAAAAGAAAAGGGAATCAAACTGAGAAAAACAGCAAAAGAGCAATCCTGACCATGTATGGGATGAGGCCACATTCCCATGAACTGATTTAAGTGAATTTGTAATTGGAAAGAAACTTAAGAATTTCACTGTAAACAGAAGGACAGACTCCAACTTAAATACATATACATAAAGGTAAAGCCCAGAGCCAGGAGACAAAGGTCTGTTGGGGAAAAATATCCCATTGGAGAACCTGTTGGGAGACAGTGACATTGGCAGTGAGAAGGGCTGTTCCTGAAGTGTGCAAACCCCAAAAGCACATCTGAGAATCATGGTGATGAGGCTTAGCACTGACAGAGGACTCTCCCTTTCCTGGACCATTGAAGACATCCAGTGGAGATCCAACAGGAGTATGCTATTCACAGCAAAAGAGAGGCAGAGAAACAGGACTTAGTAAACAAGTCTGTCCCACAAGGGCACTTCCCAGTCACTCAATACACAGTGCTCCCGACAGTTCTGCCATAGCTCCAGAGCCTGGGAAGAGGGAGTCAAGCAGCCCCAGCTGTCTGGCCATCTCCTTGTGTCTAAATTCAGGTTCTGCAAACAGAGACGAGGAGAGTGAATGACTGTCTAAGCCACCCTGAAGTATAAGCCTGGGTAGTTGGAAAGCAGTTTGGTTGAACTCCAACCAGCGACCAGCTTCATCACTGAATACAGATCAGAGGTCTCTGTTGGCAGTTTTTCTTTTGCTTGTCTATGTCAACTATATCTACGTATTTATTTTTCACTTCACTAAAGTCATTCGGTTTTATTTCTTTTAGAGCATTGTGAGACACCTTTTTTATTTTTAAATGTTACTGTTTATATGTGTATCTATGTGTAGATAAGTGCATATGCATCTGGGTGCCCATGTCCCACAAGGGCACTTCCCAGTCACTCAATACACAGAAAAGGGTAAAGAATTCTCCAGAGCTAAAAGGTCACTGCAGGGAATCAGGTGGCTTCTGGCATGTTTAGGAACGGGTTTCATCAGCAATAGCAAGCATCACAGGAAGGGAAAGGAGTGTGTGTGGGTGAAACACTTGACTCCAACAACAGCCACCAGAGTCACACACTGTAATCTTCAAGGACTCAGTTCTTCCTCCCACAATAAAGTTTCTGTAGAGCTAACTTCATATCTTTGTTCCTCAGACAATAGACAACTGGATTCAAGGAAGGTGTGACTACAGAGTAGAAAATAGATGCCAGGGGATCCAGGGTAGGGGAGTACTGAGAGGCAGGCCTCAGGTACACAAAGCTTCCAGTTCCATAAAACAGGATAACTGTGGTCAGGTGAGAGGAGCAGGTAGAAAAGGCTTTCCACCTGCCATTCACTGAGGAGATGCGAAGAACTGTGGTCACAATGCCGATGTAGGAGACCACCGTGAGGGCGAAGGCGCTCATGACAATACAACTGCCGACAGCAAAACCCACCTCCTCACTGAAGTGGTAGTCAGCACAGGAGAGTCTCATGACTGGAGGGATGTCACAGAAGAAGTGTTCAACAACATTGGGTCCACAGTAGGGGAGGGAGAAGGTGTTGAATGTATGGAAGGCTGAGTGGCAGGCCCCACTCACCCAGGCAGTGACCACCAATGCAGAACAATATTTCTGGCTCATGATGGTTCCATAGAGCAGTGGTCTGAGGATGGCCAGGCACCGGTCATAAGCCATGGCTGTGAGCAGAAAGCATTCAGTAGCACAGAGTGTCATAAATATGTAAAGCTGTGCTACACACTCGAGATAGGAGATGACCCCTGAACCTGTGAAGGATACAACCACTGCCTTGGGGATGGTGGCTGAGGTGTAGCACATGTCCAGGAAAGACAAATTCTTCAGGAAGAAGTACATGGGAGAGTGAAGCCGACTGTCTTTTATCACAGCTGTGATGATGGAAAGGTTCCCCAGGAGGCCAAATGTGTAAATGAACAAGAAAAATGGGATGACCACCAATCTCAGCTGTGGGACATCGGAGAAGGCCCTGAGGATGAAGTGAGTTACTGTTGTGTAGTTGGACATGTCTGCTCAAATTGTGCCAGATGCAGTGCCACACACAGCTGCGGGAGGGGACAGAAATAACAGGCAGACTCAGAACATGTCTGTAGACGTCCATGTTGGCTGGGAAGGCTTTTATCAGAAAACTAAGACAATAAAGCAGCTTATCTAAATGGGGTTTTGATGAATTAATTAAGGGGAGAGGGTTTGCTGATGGAGGAGCAGGAGGGGGCAAGAGAATAGAGGGAGGGAGAGAGGCGTAAGAAAAAGAAAGATTGGGGGAGAGAGTGGAATTGGGTGCCGGAAGGGGGACAGGGGACGTCAGTCAAAGTTCTCTTGCTCTTGTTTGCGTGGCTTCGGGTGACAAGCAGTCTCACGTATGTCCTTAAAATGGTGTTACATATGCATGTAGCTGAATCTCTTTTTCTGTATCAATCTCTCTGTCTATATTTATATATATTTACATATCTATATTTCTATATAAATACATTCTTCTTATATATCTCTTTATGTCTATGTCTATGTCTATCTCTATGTCTATCTTTATCTAGATCTTAGTTTTCCAAATAGAATAGTTAAGCCTGAGGCAAAGAGCTCTAATCCTGGCTCTAAGTATCTTTGTGCCTTTTGTTTCAGGTATTTGTAGGTGCTGGAGAGGGCTGAGTGGGCTGCCTGAGCTCAAGCAGAGTAGTGGTGTGTTCCTGTCAGAGTGGGCCACAGTTGGAGTTGTCTAAGATAGCCTTGTCTGAGGTTTCCCTTGTCATCTTGTCTCCTGCGATGCCCTGTTTCCTGCTATTTAGACACGTAGGCTATGTGACCCCAGCTCTCAGGAATCCGTCTAACATGGATGTGAAACTTCCTTCCTCAGCAGAATCCTCTGAGGACCTGACAGTTTCTAACAGCAGCTGGTGTTTTGTACCAGTTTAATAAATTTGTTTGATCTGTCCTCTGTCAATTCGCATTTTTGGTGACAAGTTTCCCCCTATGGCAGCAGAATCAGTCCCAGCCCTATTTGGTCTGTGACAGTCACAGGAGACCATGTCCTTCCTCTGCTGCCTTGAACCAGAGAAAACAACTCACGATCCTGCAAACTCAGATGGGTAACCACTGACATCCATGAGTACAGTTGAGGAGATGGCTTACAATAAAGTCTTACTGAGTTAGTCATCAGTTAACTGGCCTTGAGCTCACTCTCTGGTCAAGAAGGCCTTAAGCTTGCAATTCCCCTGCCTCTGCCTCAGAAGTAGCTGGGCTGACAGTCTTGTACAATCAGGCCATTGTCAATATTCTGAGCTAGATGGAAGATACTTGGACAACTTTAGAAATAGAGCTTTACAGCAGTTGGCATTGTAATCTGTAACCAGGTCTGCTTAGCAAAAACTGTGTGTCTTGTCTTGTGCCCAGTTGATGGTATATGCTATGACACAGTGGTGAAATTATGCTCAGAACTCTTGTGATAGAAAAAAAAAGGTCACTTTTTTCCATATATAATATTTTCCTATAAATTTGTAGACCTTCAATTTTCCTACAAGAAATACCAGATATTTGATACACAGTGCACACATCTCACAATGAAATGCAGAGGAGTTTTTGTTTTATCTCACTCAGCTCTCACCTGGTGGAATGATGCTCACTGTTTGTGTCCCGAGGTCATCAAATGGTGAGAAGGACAGTAGGACCATCTGTCAGACAGTAAGGCAGATGCCCTGGCAAAGACTTGCTGGAGGTCTAGATGGATGAATCTGTCTGATTCCCTTTACATGTCTTAAATATTGTGAAATGGTTCACCTGCTAGTCCATCTGGGGAAGGTGAGAGTGTGCTTTGATCTGTCTGGGGAGCTGGTTCTGGGAATTAGTTTGGTTCCTTCCAGGTCCCATGGACTAAGACTTTTCAGGGTCCCTGTGGGTTATCTCAGAGACTTAAGACAGAAAGTTTCCTGAGGCCACATGAAAATAATAGTTGGTACAATAAAACCTGATTTGATTTTCAAAAAGTTCATTCTTGAGTCTAGGAGACAGACATTTATTTTAAGACACAAATATCTGTATACTATGGAGACTATAAATACGAAATCGAATGCCCTGAACTCATCATTTTCTTTGTTTAGGTTCTTAGGGTTCTTAGAACCATCAACCAAGCCCAGTGCATACTTGTGACCTGTGACCCCAAATATTTGGTCACCCACAGCCTTGTTTTGCCATACAGATGCTTGATTATGTGTCATAATTGGTCACCTGGAGCCTACAGCTCAGTCTCTTTTCAATTGCAAGCAAATCTGTCATACTTTCCAATGCCTCTAGATTGGGGTACAGAAAGCAGAGCTGGTTAAAAAAATCCCAAAAATACAAATAAAAAATTAAAATTACATTTCTGTGTAATGTATATTTAGAAAAACCATTTTGAATAAAAATTTTACAAAGACATCTTTTCCTATGATATTTGTATTAATATATAACTAATATTTTATTTCATTTACTTATTATGGTAATAGATATTTCCAGTGTTAATAACATCTGTTGTAGCCAAAATATTTTCATTTGAAAGGAGGGATTGAGGAAGTAGGAAATAAATTGAAATGTAAATAAAGAATATATCTAATAAGAAAAAAGAAAATTTATGTTGATGGTTCTCAGCGCTGAGATGTATGCTCACTAAATTTCTTTTTTCTCTTTCAGTCTCATTTAGCTCAGGCCAGACTCAAACTATGTACTGGAGAATGACCTTGAACTCCTGAATCTCCTGCCTCCATTTTGTAAGTGCTGGAGAATTAGGAGTTGAAGGTCATTCTCAGATACCTCTCTTAAACCTTTGGGCTTTGTCTGTTACTGAATGACCTGACACCACCATCACCACCACCACCACCACAATCACCATCCATCCATCCATCCATCCATCCATCCATCCATCCATCCATCCATTCTTGTTGTTCTTCTCGTCGTCCTCCTCCTTCCCCTTCTCCTCCTCTTCCTTCTCGTCTTCCTCCTCCTCTTCTTCCTCTTTTTCCTTCTACACGAGGATATTATTTCCTCAGTGAGAAATATTCCTTAGCTTCAAATACTCATTAATTAATTTAATACCTGAGAAAATGAATACATGATAATTGCCTGCAAATTAGAACAGACCTTAATAAAACAGCCTGGAGGCTGCTTGTAAGGTTGAAAGGAAAGTTAGCATGTGATTTCTTATTCTACAGGGCTGAAAACCAGGACAAGTTATGTACCTGTACTAAACGAGAACAGTGCACCAAAGTGAAATACCTGTACCTATTATCTAGAGCAAAATTTTTCATAATAACGGAAACATAGAGCCAACCTGAGTTTCACTAATGCATGAGTAGGTAAAAAGTATGATAAACAGTAACTTCTGTGGGATGCTTTACATCCTGAAGAAGAAAAAGAAATCCAGCTGGAATGTTGTGAATTATTATGAGGAATAGCACAAATGAAACTAAAGGATATTATTACTACGAGCAACAGAAAAATGCCACATTTTCTTAATTATTGGGCATTTAAAAAGTTGAATGTTGAATGTATTCAATAAGAATAAAATATTTACAAAGGGCTAGATGAGAAAAGGTTGTGGGGAAATGACTCCCAAAAATATGAAGTTTTAGTTAGTGACTCAGGCTCAGTTAAGATGTACTGATATTCAGGAGACCAGATTTTGGGTCCCAAAATTGATGCAGGTAACTCATTTCCAGGGCACCAGACACCTTCTTCTAGGCCCTGAGATCACTGTACTTGTGTGCACAGACCTCACACAGACACATACATACATATAATGTAATGCCTATAGTTATCGTCTATATTCTAAAGTGGTTGAGCAGGTTTCATTAGTTTTTCTCCCCCAGAGAAATGAAAATTTAAGTAAAAATGTCCAAAGTTTAGTTTAGCTATCCTACAATGTGTGTGTTTTGAAGCCACAAATTTTATGCCACACACACATAAGTATGTATCTAGAATATATATTTTTTTAAAAAGTTGTATTTATTTTAAGTTTATGTGTGTGTGTGTGTGTGTGTGTGTGTGTGTGTGTGTATATTTTGCCTGTGCAGTATGTGAATGTAGTGCACTAAGAGTCCAGAAGAGGGCATCAGATCCTCTGGAACTGGAGTGAGCCACCATGTGAAGGCAAGAGTGACAGTGCTCTGAATCCCTGAGCTATCTCTCTAGCCTCACAGTATTTTTATCAACTAAAAAACAATCAAATACTTAAGGGGCAGAATAAAATAATACCCCGATATTATAGAGAATATTAAGTCTATTCTTCTGACAAAAGATTTTATATATGAACGTGCCATGAGAAGAGTATCTATGTATATATGTATCTCTGTATGTATGTATGCAAATATGTATGTAAGTATGTATGTTTGTATGTATGTATGTGCATATGTACATATGTATATACATATCTATCTGTCTATCTATCTATCTATCTATCTATCTATCTATCTATCTATCTATCTTTTCATGCTTAGTCAGACCCGGTTTCACTATATAGTCCTGGCCAGCCTTGAAAGCAAGATTCATGAACAAATTCATGAATGAATTTGACTCCACTATTAGGTTAACAAGGTGACAAACTCTTGGGACAAGTTTTCAGAGTTCCTTGGTGAGTCTTGTGAGTTGCAGCCATAGGCAGACTTCTGATGAAAGCTGAGATCTCTGGGGAAATTAGGAGACTAAAGAGTGAGTGTCACCCTGGGGTTGAAAACTGTCACTGTTCCAGAGTGTATTTTGGGAGATGCACCAGGAAAGGAAAGCCCCAGAAGATCTGATATGGTTTGTAATGCTAGAGCTAGAATAAGCCTGCGGAACCCTGTTTCCTCAACTCTGCTTTAGCAGAATGATTTTAATTGGAAAAAAATCTCTCCTTTAAAAGATAGAAGGAAGGAGGTACCTCGGTGGGAGAAGGGGGGAGGGAAAAAGGGAGACAGGATCAGGTGTGGGAGGAGATGGGGAGAATACAGAGGGTCAGGAAATTGAATTGAGGTGTGGAGCAGTGGGGGATGGGGAACTGGGAGTAGACATTAGAAAGTCCCAGACACCAGGAAAGCAAGAGGCTTCCAGACCCAACTGGGATGACATTAGCTGAACTACCCACCAAAGGGGAGAGAGAACCTGTAGAGACCATATCCAGAGGTTAGTCATAGCTCCCCAGTTGTGAGATGGGGCCACCCACCCATCTCAAAAAATATTAACACAGAATTATTCCTGTCTACAGGAAATGCAGGGACAAGGAGTGGAGCAGAGACTGAAGGAAAGGCCATCTAGAGACTGCCCCACCTAGGGATCCATCCCATCTACAGACAGCAAACCCAGACACCATTGCTGATGTCAAGAGGCACTTCCTGACAGGAGCCTGGTATAGCTGTCCCCTGAGAGGCTCTGCTAGAGCCTGACCAATACAGGTGCGGATGCTCGCAGCCAGTCATTGGACTGAGCATGGGGACCCCAATGGAGGAGTTAGGGAAAGGACTGAAGGAGCTGAAGGGTTTTGCAACCCCATAGGAAGAGCAACAATGTCAACCAACCAGATCCCCCAGATCCCCTAGGGACTAAACCATCGGGGGATGCATGGCTCCAGCTGGATATGTAGCAGAGGATTACCTTTTCTGGTATCAATGGGAGGGGAGGCCTTGAGTCCTGTGGAGGCCTGATGATCCAGTGTAGGGGAATGCTAGGGCACTGAGGCAAGGGTGGGTGGGTGGGGGAGCACTCTCATTGAGGTAGGGTGTAGGGGAAGAGGATAGGCTTTGTGGAAGGGAAATGAATAGGGGGATAACATTTGAAATGTAAATAACTAAAATAACCAATAATATATGGAAAAAAGTAAAAAGTTCAAAATATAAAATTTTTGTATTTTACTTGCAAATTGTATTTTTACTTGTAAGTGTTCATTGCAATGAATCATTGGACTGTTTTGAGGCTTCTGGCTTCAGCTACACTATCAATACTGGATCCTCACGAGGACTCTTCTAGGATATCCTGTTGTTACCCTGTGTCCTGGAGATCCTGAGTTGGCAGGACATGCCCTTTCTCTCAGTCCAGCAGGTCACAGTGGAGGGAGATGTTCGAGCGGGCCAACTCAAAGCCTTTGATCTGGAGGTGGGGGGAGTTGGTCAGCCTTGCCAGCTTTCCCGAGGCCGTACCACCAGATAGAATTCTCTAGCATTGGCCCAAGATAGCTTACCCAGTGCTTCAGCTGGCAATAGGTAGGGTCCTTTCTCCTGCTCTCATGTCCTTGGGGCCAGTTCACCTGCACATCTACTACCACGGTCAGCTCTACTGTAGTGCCCAGGAGAGGCATAGGACCCACTCACCTCACAGGAGACAGTGAGTGCCAAAGAGGAGCATCTCTCTTTGTTACCCCATGGCAGATGAGGGGTGGGGCTAGCTCTCCTGAGTGCTGCAGCCAGTGAGGTGGCAGGAGCAGCCACCCTGCTCTAGAGACCTCTGGGGATCACGTGACGGGGCAAGAAGGGAGAAGGGCATCTCTTCCTCACCCATTCCACCCCATGGAAGGTGAAGAGTGGGGTCAGCTCTTTTGCTTCTATTTTCGAAAAACTTTGAATTACTGATGTTCCTCAACTTACAGTAGGGATGTGTTGAGATCAACACATCATAAGCTGGAAGCTTTAATTCTTTCCTTTTTGTTTTTGTGTACGTGTGTACGTGTGTATGTGTGTGTGTGTGTGTGTGTGTGTGTGTGTATGTGTATGTGATATATGTGTAAGTGTCTGCAGTGGCCAGTAAGAATATAGTGGATCCTTAGGAACTGTGGTTGCTACAGGTTTGAGTTTTCTGATATGGATGCTGGGAACTCAACTCAGGTTTTCTGAAAAGCAGCAAGCACTCTTAAACACAAGAAAATTTCCAGAGAGAAAATAGAGAAGGTAAGGAGAGTGGGTTGAAATGAATACAGATTTAGACTCAGAAAGAGATGGTCCACAATTCCCTTTTATTTTCAAACTTGAGCTACAGAAACTTTGAAAAACTTTCTCTGATCTAATTGTCTGTCTGCCTATCTATCTATCTATCTATCTATCTATCTATCTATCTATCTATCATCTATCTATCTATCTATCTACCTACCTATCATTTTATATAGGAGTGCTTGTCCCTGGGATGTGTGCTAGGAAGGAATAACAAAAATTAGGATCCATGGCCCAGGCACCTGTGCATAGATGGTACACACACAGAGTACACACACACACACACACACACACACACACACACACACACACGTACATATGACTAAAATAGATTTTTAAAAAACCTCTAGTTTATAATATGTTCATCTCAATAGAGCTCTGTTGTAAGTTGGGAAACATAAGTAATATACAGATTTAAAGACAGAAACAAGTCATCTGTTTTGGACTGCAGGAGCTTTTTAAGACACAGATTGTTTATTGCAAAAGGTGTTTGAACGTGTTTTACAATTTTATTTCTAGCTGATGTAATTTCATCTTCACTTTATTTAGTTTTTTTCAAATGTAATTTTATATCAATATACCAAAAATATTTTACTTTAAGCTCTAGGACTTCTGTGGAGAACAAATCCTACATTTAAGCCCAAAGTCAATTTTTCTAAAACATTGAATGATTTGTGTATTCTCTGTGTCTCTGTCTTGATAGATGTCCTCATAGCTGTGAACTCCCCAGCCCTGCCCTGCCATGCTGAAGGCTTCATTCTCTAAAACTTCTTCCCAAGAGTCAAGTGTTTTGGTGACATAATACATTAAAACAGCTTCCTAATAAAACACCAACCATCAGTAACCAAAAAAGTTTGCAGTATCATAAGAGACCTGTTTGGGGGGGCAAGCACGAGGTTATGTAGTTATTTATTTTTATTTTTATTTTTCTATTTTTTATGTATTTATTTATGTATTTATGTATTTATTTATTTATTTTGGTTTTTCGAGACGGGGTTTCTCTGTGTAGCTCTGGCTGTCCTGGAACTCACTCGGTAGGCCAGGCTGGCCTCGAACTCAGAAATCCACCTGCCTCCGCCTCCCAAGTGCTGGGGTTAAAGCGTGCGCCACCACTGCCCGGCTATTTTTATTTTTTAAAATTTTTATATTCTTTGTTTATATTCCAAATGACTTCCCCTTTCCCAGTTCCCACCTCCCCATAAATCCCATAAGCCCTTTACCCTCTGCCCATTCCCCAATCACCTCCCCCCTCTTCTCTGTCCTGGCAATCCCCTACAATGTTGCATCAAGCCTTTCCAGGATCTTTCCTTTGTTCTTCTTGGGAATCTTTTGATATGTTAATTGTGTCTTGAGTATTCAGAGCTTCTGGGCTAATATCCACTTATCAGTGACTGCATTCCATGTGTATTCTTTTGTGATTGGTTTACCTCACTTCAGATGATATTTTCCAGTTCCAACCATTTGCCTAAAAATTTCATGAATTCGTTCTATTGGGCATATACCCAGAGGATTCCCTGGCATGCAATAAGAACACAGGCTCCACTATGTTTATAGCAGCCTTATTTATCATAGCCAGAAGCTGGAAAGAACTCAGATGTCCCTCAATGGAGGAATGGACTTAGAAAATGTGGTATATTTATACAATGGTTATGTAGTTTTTATCACTATTGCTCTGTAGCAGAGCTTGAGGTCACGGATGGTGGTTACTCGAGGCGATCTTTTGTTGTGGAGAATAATTTTGGTTATCCTGGGTAGCCAAACTCTTTCTAGATCTATGAAGAATTGATTTGGAATTTTAATGGGGATTGCATTGAATCTGTAAGTTGCTTTCGGCAAGATGGCCATTTTTACTATATTATCCTGCCAATCCGTGAGCATGGGAGATATTTCCATCTTCTGAGATCTTCTTCGATTTCTTTCTTCAGAGGCTTGAAGTTCTTATCATACAGATCTTTCACTTGCTTGGTCTATGTCTAATTTTCTGAGGTATCGAACTGATTTCCAGAGTGGTTTTACCAGGTTGCAATCCCACCAACAATGGGGAAGTGTTCCTCTTTCCCCACCTCCTCTCCAGCATATGCAGTCCCCTGAGTTTTTCATCTTAGCCATTCTGACCAGTGTGAGGTGGAAACTCAGTGTTGTTTTGATTTGCATTTCCCTGATAACTAAGGATTCTGAACATTTCTTTAGGTGCTTTAGAGCCATTCCTGTTTCCTCAGTTGAGAATTCCCTGTTTATCTCTATACTCCATTTTTTAATAGGGTTATTTGACTCTCTAGAGACTAACTTCTTGAGTTCTTTGTATACATTAGAAATAACCCTCTATCGGATGTAGGATTGGTAAAGATCTTTTCTGAATTTGTTGGTCACTGTTTTGTCCTATTGACCATGTCCTTTGCCTTATAAAAACTTTGCAGTTTTATGAGGTCCTATTTGTAGATTCTTGTTCGTAGAGCATAAGCCATTGGTGTTCTGTTCAGGAACTTTCCCCCTGTGCTCGTGTTCAAGATTCTTTACCACTTTCTCCTCTATAAGCTTCAGTGTGTCTGGTTTTATGTGTAGATTCTTGGATCCACTTGGACTTGAGCTTTGTACAAGAAGGTAAGAATGGGTCGATTTGCATCTTTCTGTATGCAGACCTCCAGTTGATTTAGCACCATTTGTTAAAAATGCTGTCTTTTTTCCACAGCTCCTTTGTCAAATATCAAATGACCATACATGTGTGGGTTCTCTTCTGGGTCTTCTATTCTATTCCATCGATTGTCCTGCCTGTCTCCATACCAATACCAAGAAGTTTTTATCACTATTGCTCTGTAGTAGAGCTTGAGGTCAGGGATGGTAATTACCCCAGTAGATCTTTTGTTGTAGAGAATAGTTTTTGCTATCCTGGATTTTTTGTTATTCCAGATGAATTTGAGAATTGCTCTTTCTAGAGATTCTAGAGATTGGGATTCTGATGGGGATTGCATTGAATCTGTAGATTGCTTTTGGCAAGATGACCATCACCCCGATTTCTATTGTTTGTTCTACTTTTCCCTTACCAGAGTTCTATTCCTCTTTTTAAATATTTCCCTTATTTTCAATACCTAAAACCACTTGCAGAGCTTTCAGATGACCAGCCTAGGACATGCACCGGACAGCTCAAAAGCTCCTATAATGGCATTCCCAGAGGATCCAATGCTATCATCTGTCCTTCATGGACACCCCCTCACACACACTCATGCACACACACACAAAGCATAGCAGTTAAACCAAGCTTCTGCTTCCAAGGGAAAGTGTGCAACATTTGTTTTTCTGAGTCACACTGACTTTGCTTATGGATGAAGAGTTCTAGTTCCACTGTTTTCATGAGACATCCCTGTATCCCACATTCATTTTCAGTTAGCATATAGGGAATATGTCTTGCCTAATTTAAAAAATTATTTAAAAAGCATTTAATTGCATGTGTACACCATGTATGTGCATAAGGCTATGGAGGGGAGAAGAGGCATCAGACTTAACAGATGATTGTTGATCTTCTTTGCTCCCGGACAGACCAGACAGGCAACACCAGGTACACAGAGACAACCCAAGCATAACATTGCTTGGGGTAAGGCACACCAGGGCTCCAATGGCACCCAAGTGTAGGGCATACCATCAGCAATCTGTGCCAGGGGAAACCCAGTCATCCAGTGGTGTGGTAATAGCCTTACAAGCTCACAGGAGGTTCAAGCACCAGCCAGTGGATCAACAGGACCAACTAATGCCAGAGATAACCGGATGGTAGAAGGCAAACATAGGAATGTTACTAACAGAAATCAAGGCAATATGGCAGCATCTCAACCCAATTCACCAACAACAGCAAGTCCTGGATACCCCAATAAACCGGAAAAACATGATTTGGATTTTTTTATTGGATATATTCTATATTTACAATTCATTTCCCTTTTTCTGGTTCCCCACTCCCCAAAGGTCCCAAATGCCCTTTTCCCTCCCCCTGCTCCCTCATCTACCCCTTCCCACTTCCCTGTTCTTGTATTCCCCTACACTGATGCTTTGATCCTTTCCAGCACCAGTGTCCACTCCTTTCTTCTTGTCAGACATCATTTGGTATGTGAATTATGTCTTTGGTGTTCCAAGATTCT
The DNA here is from genome assembly GCA_964023405.1 of Apodemus agrarius. Taxonomy (NCBI): domain Eukaryota; kingdom Metazoa; phylum Chordata; class Mammalia; order Rodentia; family Muridae; genus Apodemus; species Apodemus agrarius. The sequence continues at coordinate 43,765,247 of OZ030015.1, read as the reverse complement.
AGGCTAATATCCACTTTTCAGTGAGTGCATACCATGGGTATTCTTTTGAGACTGGGTTACCTCACTTAGTATGATGTTCTCCAGCTCCATCCATTTCTCTAAGAATTTCATGAATTCATTGTTTCTAATGTTTGAATAGTACTCCATTGTGTATATATACCACATTTTTTGTATCCATTCCTCCACTGAGGGACATCTGGGTTCTTTCCAGCTTCTGGCTATTATAAATAAGGCTTCTATGAACATAGTGGAGCATGTATCCTTATTGCATGCTGGGGAATCTTCTGGGTATATTCCCAGGAGTGGTATGGCTGGGTCCTCCGGAAGTATCACGTCCATTTTTCTGAGGAACCACCAGACTGATTTCTAGAGTGGTTATACCAGCTTGCAGTCCCACCAGCAGTGGAGGAGTGTTCTTCTTTCTCCACATCCTCGCCAACACCTGATGTCTTCTAAATTTTTAATCTTAGCCATTCTGACTGGTGTGAGGTGAAATCTCAGGGTTGTTTTGATTTGCATTTCTCTAATGACTAATGATGTTGAACATTTTTTAAGGTGTTTTTCAGCCATCCAAATTTCTTCAGGTGAAAAGTCTTTGTTTAGCTCTGTACCCCATTTTTGGATAGGGTTATTTGGTTTTCTGGGGTCTAACTTCTTGAGTTCTTTGTATACATTGGATATTAGCCCTCTGTTGGATGTGGGGTTGGTGAAGATCTTTTCCCAACTTGTTGGTTGCCAATTTGTCCTTTTGACAGTGTCTTTTGCCTTACAGAAACTTTGTAATTTTATGAGGTCCCATTTGTCTATTCTTGCTCTTAGAGCATAAGCAATTGGTGTTCTGTTTGGGAATTTTCCCCCTGAGCCAATGTCCTCAAGGGTCTTCCCCAGTTTCTTTTCTATTAGTTTTAGTGTGTCAGGCTCTATGTGGAGGTCCTTGATCCACTTGGAGTTGAGCTTAGTGCAAGGAGATAAGAGTGGATCAATTCTCATTCTTCTGCATGTTGACCTCCAGTTGAGCCAGCACCATTTGTTGAAAAGGCTATCTTTTTTCCACTGGATGTTTTTGGCTCCTTTGTCGAAGATCAATTGGACATAGATGTGTGGGTTCAATTCTGGGTCTTCGATCCTATTCCATTGATCCACTTGCCTGTCACTGTACCAATACCATGCAGTTTTTTGCATTGAATCTGTATATGGCTTTTGGCAAAATTGCCATTTAAACTATATTAATCCTGCCAAACCACGAGCATGGAAGATTTTTCCATTTTCTGATGTCTTCTTCAATTTCCCTCTTCAGAGACCTGAAGTTTTTGTCATATAAATCTTTCACTTGTTTGGTTAGAGTCACACCAAGATACTTTATATTGTTTGTGGTTATTGTGAAGGGTGTCATTTCCCTAATTTCTTTCTCGGCCTGCTTATCCTTTGCGTATAGGAAGGCTACTGATTTGCTTGAGTTGATTTTATAACCAGCTACTTTGCTGAAGTTGTTTATCAGTTGTAGGAGTTCTCTGGTGGAGTTTTTTGGGTCACTGTAGTATACTATCATATCATCTGTGAATAGTGATAGTTTGACTTCTTCTTTTCCAATTTGTATACCTTTGACTTCCTTATGTTGTCGAACTACTCTAGCTAGTACCTCAAGTACTATATTGAAGAGATATGGTGAGAGGGGGCAGCCTTGTCTAGTCCCTGGTTTTAGTGGGATTGCTTCAAGTTTCTCTCCGTTTACCTTGATGTTGGTTACTGGTCTGCTGTAAATTGCTTTTACTATGTTTAGATATGGGCCTTGAATTCCTGTTCTTTCCAAGACTTTTAGCATGAAAGGATGCTGAATTTTGTCAAATGCTTTTTCAGCATCCACTGAGATGACCATGTGGTTTTTTTCTTTGAGTTTGTTTATGTAGTGAATTACGTTGATGGATTTCTGTATATTGAACTATCCCTGCATCCCTGGGATGAAGCCTACTTGATCATGGTGAATGATCGTTTTGATGTGTTCTTGGATTCTGTTGGTAAGTATTTTATTTAATATTTTTGCATCGATATTCATTAGGGAAATTGGCCTGTAGTTCTCTTTCTTAGTTGGATCTTTGTGTGGTTTTGGTATCAGGGTAATTGTGGCTTCATAGAATGAGTTGGATAGTGTTCCTTCTGTTTCTATTTTGTGGAATAGTTTGAAGAGTATTGTTATTAGAACTTCTTTGAAGGTCTGATAGAATTCTGCACTAAAACTATCTGGTCCTGTGCTTTTTTTTTGGTTGGAAGACTTTCCATGACCCCTTCTATTTCTTTGGGGGTTATGGGTCTGTTTAGATGATCTATTTGATCCTGGTTTAATTTTGGTATTTGGTATCTGTCTAGGAAATTGTCTATTTCCTCCAGATTCTCCAGTTGTGTTGAGTATAGGCTTTTGTAGTAGGATCTGATGATTTTTTTTGAATTTCCTCAGTTTCTGTTGTTATATCTCCCTTTTCATTTCTAATTTTGTTAATTTGAATACTGTCTCTGTGCCCTTTGCTAAGTCTGGATAGGGGTTTATCTATCTTGTTGATTTTTTCAAAGAACCAGCTCCTGGTTTTTTTGATTCTTTGTATGGTTCTCTTTGTTTCAACTTGATTGATTTCAGCCCTGAGTTTGATGATTTCCTGTCTTCTACTCCTCCTGGGTGAAATTGCTTCTTTTTGTTCTAGAGCTTTCAAGTGCGCCATTAAGTTGCTAGTATATGCTCTCTCCTGTTTCTTTTTGGAGACTCTCAGGGCTATGAGTTTTCCTCTTAGCACTGCTTTCATTGTGTCCCATAGATTTGGGTATGTTGTGCCTTCATTTTCATTAAATTCTAAAAAATCTTTAATTTCTTTCTTTATTTCTTCCTGGACTAAGGTATCATTGAGTAGAATATTGTTCAGCCTTCATGTGTATGAGGATTTTCTGTTGTTTTTGTTGCTATTGAAGAACACCCTTACTCCATGGTGATCCGATAGGAGGCATGGGATTAGTTCGATCTTTTTATATTTGTTGAGGTCTGTCTTGTGACCAATTATATGGTTGATTTTGGAGAAGGTACCATGAGGTGCTGAGAAAAAGGTATAGTCTTTTGCTTTAGGACGAAATGTTCTCTCTATATACGTTAAATCCAATTGGTCCAACGTTTCAATGAGTTTCTCAGTGTCCCTGTTTAGTTTCTGTTTTCCTGATCGGTCCATTGAGGATAGTGGAGTGTTGAGGTCCCCCACAATTATTGTGTTAGGTTCAATGTGTGCTTTGAGCTTTAGTAAAGTTTCTTTTACAAATGAGGGTGCCCTTACATTTGGAGTGTAGATGTTTAGAATTGTGAGTTCTTCTTGGTGGATTCTTCCTTTGACTAGCAAGAAGTGACCTTCTGTGTCTCTTTTGATGACTTTGGGTTGAAAGTCAATTTTATCTGATATTAGAATGGCTATTCTACCTTGCTTGCAAATTTGCTTGCAAAATTGTCTTCCAGCCTTTTACTTTAAGGTAGTGTTTGTCTTTGACTCTGAGGTGTGTTTCCTGTAAGCAGCAAAATATAGCGTCCTGTTTCCATATCCAGTCTGTTAGTCTGTGTCTTTTTATTGGGGAATTGAGTCCATTGATATTAAGAGATATTAAGGAATAGTGATTATTTCTTCCTGTCATTTTTGATATTATTTTTGTTTTTGAGTAGTTATCTTCCTTTGAGTTTGATGGAAGAAGGTTACTATCTTGCTTTTTCTTGGGTGCAGTTTCCTTCCTTGTATTGGAGTTTTCCTCCTATTATCCTTTGTAGAGCTGGGTTAGTGGAAAGATATTGTATAAATTTGGTCCTGTCATGGAATATTTTGATTTCTCTGTCTATGTTGATTGAGAGTTTTGCTGGGTATAGTAGTCTTGGCTGACTTTTGTGTTCTCTTAGGGTCTGCATGAGGTCTGCCCAGGATCTTCTAGCTTTCATGGTTTCTGGAGAGAAGTCTGGTGTGATTCTGATAGGTCTTCCTTTATATGTTACTTGGCCTTTTTCTCTTACTTCTTTTAATATTCTTTCTTTGTTTAGAACATTTGGGGTATGATTATTATGTGATGGGAGGTATTTCTGTTCTGGTCCAGTCTGTTTGGAGTTCTGTAGGCTTCTTGTATATTCATGGGCATCTCTCTCTTTAAGTTAGGGAAGTTTTCTTCCATAATTTTGTTGAAGATATTTGCTGGCCCTTTAAGTTGTAGATCTTCATTCTCATCTATCCCTATAATCCTTAGGTTTGGTCTTCTCATTGTGTCCTGGATTTCCTGGATGTTTTGGGTTACAAGCCTTTTGCATTTTGCGTTTTCTTTGACTGTGGAGTCAATGGTTACTATGTTATCTTCAGTATCTGAGATTCTTACCTCTATCTCTTGTATTCTGTTGTTGATATTTACATCTACAACCCCTGATTTCTTCCCAAGGTTTTCTATCTCCAAAGTTGCCTCCTTTTGTGATTTCTTAGTTGTTTCTACCTCTGTGTTCAGATCTTGGATGGTTTTGCTCAGTTCCTTCATTTGTTTGTGTTTTCTTGCAATTCTTTAAGAGATTTTTTGTGTTTCCTCTTTCATGACTTCTGCCTGTTGGTTCAAGTTCTCCTGCATTTTGTTAAGTGATTTTCTCATTTCCTCTTTATTGGTTTCTGTCTGTTGAGCCATATTCTCCTGGAGTTCTTTAAGTGATTTTTGTGTTTGCATTGTAAGAGTTTCTACCCTATTGATGTTCCCCTGCATTTCTTTAAGAGATTTGTTTGTCTTTTTTTGTGTTTTTCTAGCAGCATTATGACCAGTGCTTTTATATCCAACTCTTGTTTTTCTGGTGTGTTGGGGGTATCCAGGACTTGCTGTGGTTGGCGAATTGGGTTCAGATGGTGCCATATTGCCTTGATTTCTGTTAGTAACATTTCTACATTTGCCTTTTGCCATCTGTTTATCTCTGGAGTTAGTTGGTCTTATTGTTACTGGTTGGAGTTTGAAGCTCCTATGACCCTGGCCTTTGGTGCTGCTGTAGTAGAGGGCATCCGTGCTCCTGACCTCAGCCACCAGTCGTCTGCTGTGACCTGACCACAGCAGCCAGCAGTCTGCGGTGTCCCGAGGCAAGATGGTGGCCTAGCTGCAAGCCTGGCCGGTCCCCAGCAGTCAGCAACCACTGCTGAGCTGTAGGTACACAGATCTCCTGTCGAGCTCCTCTGGCTCTGGTCGCCGGCAAGAGCCTGATGGTGTTGTCTATGCTAAGCTAAGCTAGGTCTCTGTACACGCACCTGACTCCAGCCACCAGTAGTCCGCGGTGTCCCGAGGCAAGATGGCACCTCGCTGCAAGCCCGGCAAGCTGGTCCGTGGTGATCAGCAACCGCTGCTGAGCTCTCTGAACACCAGAAACACATCTGATGTCATCTGGATCTGTGGTGTCATGCTCTGCTACCTCAAGCATCTCCCAAGGCTCCCTTCCATGATTTGGATTTAAAATCACATATCATGATGCTATTAGAGGATTACAAGAAGGACATAAATAAATCTCTCTCTTTTTTTTAAATTTTCTATATTCTTTGTTTACATTTCAAATGATTTTCCCTTTCCCCGTTCCCCCTCCTCCCCATAAGTCCCATAAGCCCTCGTCCCTGCGACCATTCTCCAATTAACCCCCTCCTTCTTCTCTGTCCTGGTACTCCCCTACATTGCTGGATCAAGCCTTACCAGGACCAGGAAGCTCTCCTTCCTTCTTCTTGGGAATCATTTGATATGTGAATTGTGTCTTGGGTATTCAGATCTTCAGGGCTAATATTCACTATTCAGTGACTACATTCCATGTGTGTTATTTTGTGATTGGGTTACCTCACTTAGTATGATATTTTCCAGTTCCAACCATTTGCCTAAGAACTTCATGAATTCATTGTTTTTAATTGCTGAGTAGTATTCCATTGTGTAAATATACCACATTTTCTGTATCCATTCCTCCATTGAGGGACATCTGGGTACTTTCCAGCTTCTGGCTATTACAAATAAGGCTGCTATGAACATAGTGGAGCATGTATCCTTATTGCATGCCAGGGAATCCTCAGGGTATATGCCCAGGAGTGGTATAGCAGGGTCCTCCGGAAGTGTCATGCCCAGTTTTCTGAGGAACTGTCAGACTGATTTCCAGAGTGGTTGTACCAACTTGCAATCCAACCAGCAGTGGAGGAGTGTTCCTTTATAAATAAATCTCTTAAAGAAATCCAGGAGAACATGAATAAGATAGAAGCCCTTCAAAGGAAATACAAAAACCACTTAAAGAAATTCAGGAGAATATGGGTCAACAGATAGAAGCAAATAAAGAGGAAACACAAAAAAATCATTAAAGAATGCAGGAGAAATTGGGTCAACAGACAGAAGTCATCAAAGAGGAAACACAAAAATCTCTTAAAGAATTACAGAAAAACACAAACAAACAATTGAAGGAACTGAGCAAAAACATCCGGGATGTAAAAACAGAAGTAGAAATGACTAAGAAATCACAAAGGGAGACAACTTTCGAGATAGAAAACCTTGGGAAGAAATCAGGGGTCATAGATGCAAATATCATCAACAGAATACAAGAGATAGAAGTAAGAATCTCAGAGCTGAAGATACCTTAGAAACCATGAACTCAACAGTCAAAGAAAATGCAAAATGCAAAATGCAAAAAACTTGTAACCCCAAATATCCAGGAAATCTAGGACACAATGAGAAGACCAAACCTAAGGATTATAGGTATAGATGAGAGTGAAGATTTACAACTTAAAGGGCCAGCAAATATCTTCAACAAAATTATGGAAGAAAACTTCTCTAACCTAAGGAGAGAGATGCCCATGGATATACAAGAAGCCTACAGAACTCCAAACAGACTGGACCAGAACAGAAATATCTTCCATCACATAATAATCAAAACCTAAAATGTTTTAAACAAAGAAAGAATATTAAAAGCAGTAAGAGAAAAAGGCCAAGTAACATATAAAGGAAGACCTATCAGATTTACACCAGACTTCTCACCTGAGACCATGAAAGCTAGAAGATCCTGGGCAGATCTCATACAGACTCTAAGAGAATACAAATTCCAGCCAAGACTACTATACCCAGCAAAACAATCAATCACCATAGATGGAGAAACCAAGATATTCCATGACAAAACTAAATTTACACAATATCTTTCCACAAACCCAGCCCTACAAAGGATAATAGGTGGAAAACACCAATACAAGGAGGAAAACTACACCGAGGAAAAAGCAAGATGGTAACCTTCTTTCATCAAAGTCAAAAGAAGATAACCACTCAAATATAAAAATAACATCAAAAATAACAGGAAGTAATAATCACTATTCCTTAACACCAATGGACTCAATTCCCAATAAAAAGACACAGACTAATAGAGTGGATAAGTAAACAGGATGCTACATTTTGCTGCATACAGGAAACACACCTCAGTGTCAAAGACAAATATTACCTCAGAGTAAAAGGTGGGAAAACAATTTTACAAGCAAATGGTCTCAGGAAGCAAGCTTGAGTATCCATTTTAATATCAGATAAAACTGACTTTCAACTTAAAGTATTCAAAAGAGACATATAAGGACACTTCTTACTGGTCAAAGAAACATTCACCAAGAAGAACTCTTAATTCTGAACGTCTATGCTCCAAATAAAAGGGCACTCTCATTCGTAAAAGTAACTTTACTAAAGCTCAAAGCACACATTGCACCTAACTCAACAATTGTGGGTGACTTCAACACTCCACTCCTCAATCAGGAAAACAGAAACTAAACAGGGACACAGTGAAACTAATTGAAGCTGTGGACCAATTGGATTTAACACACACACACACACACACACACACACACATATATATATATAACATTTCATTATAAAGCAAAAAAAATTACCTTTTTCTTAGTACTTCATGGCACCTTCTCCAAAATATAATATATAATTGGTCAGAAGACAGACTTTAACAGATATAAGAAGATTGAACTAATCTGATGCCTCCTATCGGATCACTATGGAGTGAGAGTGGTCTTCAATAGCAATGAAAACAACAGAAAGCCCATATACACATGGAAACTGAACAATACTCTTACTCAATGATACCTTGGTCAAGGACGAAATAAAGAAAGAAATCAAAACCTTTTTAGAATTTAATGAAAATGAAGGCACAGCATACACAAATTTATGGGACACAATAAAAGTATTGCCAAGAGGAAAACTCATAGCCCTGAGTGCCTCCAAAGAGAAACTGGAGAGAGCATACACGAGCAGCTTAATGGTATACCTGAAAGCCCTGGAACAAAAAGAAGCTAATTCACCCAAGAGGAGTAGAAGACAGGAAATCATAAAACTCAGGGCTGAAACCAATCAAGTAGAAACAAAGAAAGAATTATAGAAAGAATCAACAATCCAGGAGCTGGTTCTTTGAGAAAATCCACAAGATAGATAAACCCTTAGCCAGACTAACCCAAGGGCACATCCAAATTAACAAAATTAGAAATGAAAAGGAAGATATAACAACAGAAACTGTGCAAATTCAAAAAATCATCAGATCGTACAACTATGTCTATATTCAACACAATTGGAAAACCTGGAGGAAATGGACAATTTCCTAGACAGATACCAAATAACAAAATTAAAACAGGATCAAAGAGATCATCTAAACAGTCCCATAACCCCTAAAGAAATAGAAGTGTTCATTGAAAGTCTTCCAACCAAAAAAAGCACAGAACCAGATGGTTTTAGTGCAGAATTCTATCAGACCTTCAAAGAAGACCTAATACCAATACTCTTCAAACTATTCCACAAAATAGAAAGAGAAGGAACACTACCCAACTCATTCTATGAAGCCTCGCTGATACTAAAACCACACAAAGATCCAACAACAAAAGAGAACTTCATACCAATCTCCCTTATGAATGTCAATGCAAAAATACTCAATAAAATTCTTCCAACCAAATCCAAGAACACATCAAAATGATCATTCACCATAATCAAGTAGGCTTCATCCCAGGGATTCAGGGATGGTTCAATATACGCAAATCCATCAATGCAATCCACTACATAAACAAACTCAAAGAAAAAAACCACATGGTCATCTCAGTGGATGCTGAAAAAGTCATTTGACAAAATTCAGCATCCTTTCCTGCTAAAAGTCTTAGAAAGAACAGGAATTCAAGGCCCATTCCTAAACATAGTAAAAGCAATATACAGCAAACCGTTAGACAAAATCAAAATAAATGGATAGAAACTTGAGGCAATCCCACTAACATCAGGGACTAGACAAGGTTGCCCCCTCTCTCCATATCTTTTCAATATAGTACCAGCTAGAGCAATTAGACAACATAAGGAGGTCAAATAGGTACAAATTGGAAAGGAAAAAGTCAAACTATCACTGTTTGCAGATGATAAGTTAGTATACTTAAGTGACCCAAAATACTCTACCAGAGATCTCCTACAGCTGATTAAACAACTTCAGCAAAGTGGCTGCTTATAAAATCAACTCAAGCAAATCAGTAGCCTTCCTATACTTAAAGGATAAACAGGCTGAGAAAGAAATTAGGGAAATGATACCCTTCACAATAGCCACAAACAATATAAAGTATCTTGGTGTGACTCTAACCAAACAAGTGAAAGATCTCTATGACAAGAACTTCAGGTGTCTGAAGAAGGAAATCGAAGACGATCTTAGAAAATGGAAAAATCTTCCATTCTCAGGGATTGATAGGATTAATATAGGGAAAATGGCCATCTTGCCAAAAGCAATATACAGATTCAATGCAATCCCCATCATAATCCCAACTCAGTTCTTTATAGAGTTAGAAAGAGCAATTCCCAAATTTACCTGGAATTACAAAAAAACTCAGGATAGCTAGAACTATTCTCAACAGTAAAAGAACTTCTGAGGGAATCAGTATCCCGGACCTCAAACAGTACTACAGAGCAATAGTGTTAAAAACTGCATGGTATTGGTACAGTGACAGGCAGGTAGCTCAATGGAATAAAATTGAAGACTCCTAAATGAACCCACACACCTATGGTCACTTCATCTTTGACAAAGGATCTAAAACCATCCAGTGAATAAAAGATAGCCTTTTCAAAGGTGCTGGTTCAACTGGAGGTCAGCATGCAGAAGAATGCAAATTGATCTATTCTTATCTCCTTGTACTAAGCTCAACTCCAAGTGGATCAAGGACCTCTACATAAAACCAGACACACTGAAACTAATAGAAAAGTAACTGGGGAAGAGCATTGAGCACATGGGCACAGGGGAAAATTTCTTGAACAGAACACCAATAGCTTATGCTCTAAGATTAAGAATTGACAAATGGGACCTCATAAAATTAGAAAATTTCTGTAAGGCAAAGGACACTGTCAAAAGGACAAAATGGCAACCAACAAACTGGGAAAAGATCTTCACCAACCCTACATCTGACAGAGGGCTAATTTCCAATATATACAAAGAATTCAAGAAGTTAGACTCCAGAGAGCCAAATAACCCTATTAAAAATGGATCACAGAGCTAAACAAAGAATTTTCCCCTGAAGAACTTCGGATTGCTGAGAAGCACCTTAAGAAATGTTCAGCATCATTACTCATTAGGGAAATGCAAATCAAAACAACCCTGAGATTTCACCTCACACCAATCAGAATAGCTAAGATTAAAAACTCAGGAGACAGAAGGTGTTGGCGAGGATGTAGAGAAAGAAGAACACTCTTCCACTGCTGGTGGAATTGCAAGCTGGTACAACCTCTCTGGAAATCAGTCTGGCGGTTCCTCAGAAAACTGGGCATGACAGTTCTGGGGGACCCTTTACTGGGCATATACTGAGAGGATTCCCCGGATTGCAATAAGGACACATGCTCCACTATGTTCCTAACAGCCTTATTTATAATAGCCAGAAGTTGGAAAGAAACCAGATATACCTCAATGGAAGAATGGATACAGAAAATGTGGTGCATTTACTCAGTAATTAAAAACAATGAATTCATGAAATTCTTAGGCAAATGGTTCGAACTGGAAAATATCATCCCAAGTGAGGTAACTCATTCATAAAAGAACACATATGGAATGCAGTCACTGATTAGTGGATATTAGCCGAGAAGCTCTGAATACCCAAGACACAACTCACATTATCAAATCATTCCCAAGAAGAAGGAAGGAGTAGGCCCTGGTCCTGGAAAAGCTTGATGCAGCATTGTAGGGGATTACCAGGACAGAATTTGGAGGGGGTTGATTGGGGAATGGGCAGAGGGAAGAGGACTTATGGGACTTATGGGGAGGGGGGAACCGGGAAAGTGAAAATAATTTGAAATGTAAACAAAGAACATAGAATATAAAAAAAAAGTTAACAACCATTAAAAACAAAACAAAACAAAAAACCTAGATGATTGTCCAACCATGTGGGAGCTGCGAACGTGTTCATTTTTATAAAGTGACACAATTATGGATTTGACCAAGAGAGTGTAAGAGGAGGGAGCCCACCTGCTGGTGAACCCTGTCTTCCCTTCCCTTTCCTGTTGGAAGACAGTATTTCTAGGTGCAGTGGTATGAACAGGAATGGCCCCCATAGACTCCTGTGTGAATGCTTGGCCATAGGGAGTGGCACTATTGGGGCCTTTTTGGAGCAGGTGTGACCTTGTGGGAGAAAGTGTGTCACCGTGGAGGTGGGCTTTGAAGTTTCCTATGCTCAAGCTAGGCCTAGTGGGGCAGTCTCCTTTTCCTGCCTGAGGATCAAACTGCCAAATGCTCAGCTCTATCTCCAGGACCATGTCTACCTGCATGTCACCATGCTTTCTACCAGGATGATAATGGATTAAACCTCTGAGAAGTGCAAGAGAGCCTCAATTAAGTGTTTTCCTATAAAAGAGTTGCCATGCTCATCTTTCTTTCCAGTGATGGCAACCTTAACTAAGACACTAGTGAATGAAGATGTGGCTCTGCAGAACTTTCCCTCAGAGTGACAGATGTTTCCATATGGAACAGGCTATTTCTAATGTTTGAGCCTTGGTGGCGCAGTCCTTGTGGGCTTCTGTGATGCACTTCAGGTTCTGAGCACCATCCTTAGAGTATCAGGTCACTTCAGTGTTAAATCAAGGAACTTTACCCAAGCCTAGGAAGGGTAGGACAGGAGGTACACAGAATGTTGAAAACACATCTTTGTGTCAGGGTCATGTCATATATGTCTATGAAATAAACAACCTGCATGAATCCCAACCATCTTATAGATTCATAAAACTGTGATACAAAAACTATCCTTGAAAAATGGGGGCCATTTCTCAGAGGGGGAGGACAGTGAGGAGGGTAGTTAGAACAAAGTTTCTTGTGACTTGTTTTATGTAGAAAGTTTGTATATCTACCTGAGATACTGTTCTTTAAGTGTTGAGTAGCAAAGGTTAAAGTCAGACAATGTTTGCTTCTGGGACAGAGATTTGATAAGCAAGGAGTCTAAATTAATACGTTCCTCTAGACCACATAAATGAAGGAAAATTAACAATAAATGAGTTCAGAAATAAGCATGGGGTCATCTGTATCCTATGTTTTTTTTTTTTGTTGAAAAGTGTGTCTGTTATTGTCTCAATGTGTCTCTGTTCTGTTTTTCTGTTTCATATGTACCTGTGTGTGGCGTGCATGAATGAATGTGTGCATGTTTGCATCAGTTTGAGTGTATCTGTGGATGGAGGCCTTACCCTCTGAGTCATCTTGCAAGCCCTCAGAATCCTCAATTTCTTAATTTTTTTTTATTTTTTTTAATTTCTTAATTTTTAGTTTCCATGTATCTTTATATTTATTTAAATGGGTAGATATAATATATTGCATCTTTGAAAATCTAATCTATTGTATTTTTAAGGCAGGGTCTTACATTGCATCCTAGGGTGGCCTAGCACCTACTATGTAGACCAGGCTTATCTCAAATTTATAGACATCTTGCCCTTGCCTCTACAATGCTAAGATTTAGTGGATGAGAAATTATGCATGGTTACTCTTTTAAAAGTATATTTTGATAATTTATATTTAAGATCATTATTAACAGAATTAGAATTAACTATCAAATTTATAAATATTTCAGAATTATTTTCCAGTTTTTCCCCCTTTCTGTCTTCTATTTTTTGAATATCAGTTATACTTCTTTTAAAATCTACAGTATGTTTTCTTGAATTGTCAAAATGCTTCATTTAAAAAAAATAAAACTTAGGCCCATTTTCAAATGACACTGTAGCACCACTTTTTGTGTAATACACACACATAAGGGAATCTCCATCCCCCTTCCAGCTGCATTAGAGAAAACATCCCCTCCCAGGAGGCACTGATGATAAATTGTGTGCTTCACATCTCCACATCGATTGGATTCTGTCAGACTGACTACATGGGAAAACATATTGATTTCTGTGTAACCTGTTGATAATTTAAGAGGGAAAGGTTCGATCACATATTATGGTGACATGTCTTTTGAGAAGAAAGTCGTTTTCATTTATTTTAAATGTTAGATTTTAGATGTTTGTGTTGAGATTCATTGTGAACAACGCTATTGTCAGTTTTGAGAAACAAAGTTTAATAAATACCCCCAGATACTGAGCTGGGGTTCCACGATTGTTACAAGTGACAAAAACAGGAAACAGCCTTCTTCCTGATCAGAAAACCCTGTGAGTCCTCACAATAACCCCTCCTCTTGGGAATCTGAGGAAGAAAATTGAGCTGATGTTCATTCTTACCTACATACTGAGTCTGAGGTTACTGGGCTAGTTGAGGTCCTGCCTTAAAAATAAGATACAAGAGCTGGGAGAGATGGACAAGAGCATCGCCTGCTTCCCCAAAGGACCTTTGCATTTATTTGTAGAATTTACATGGTGCCTAACAACCATCTGTAGCTTCATCTCCAGGAACTGATGCCTTCTACTGATATTCACAGACACAAGGCACAAAATGGTGCCTGCACACACAAGGACGCAAAACAGCCATACACATAAAATAAAAATAAACTAAAGATAAGGAAACCAAACAGAGAACAACAGCAAAAGAGCAATCTTGACCATGTATGGGATGATGCCACATTCCCATGAACTGATTTGAGCGAATTTGTAATTGGAAAGGAACTTAAGAATTTCACTGTAAACAGAAGGACAGAGTCCAACTATAATTACATATGTACATTGGCAAAGCCTCGAGCCAGGAGACAAAGGTCTGTGGGGAAAAAGATCCCATTGGAGAGCCTGTTGGGAGACAGTGCCATTGGCAGTGAGAATGGCTGTTCCTGAAGTGTGCAAAATCCAAACATCACATCTGAGAATAGTGATGATGATAATGAGGTTTAGCACTGACATAGGACATTCTCTCTTCTGGCCTGTTGAAGACATCCAGTGAAAATCCAACTGGAGGATGGTATTCACAGCAAAAGAGAGGCAGAGAAACAGGACTTGGTTAAGGGGAACTAGTATTTTCCATAAAGGTCCTTCCAAGTAACTCAGTATACACAGTGTTCCTAAGAGTTCTTCTGTAGCTCCAGAGTCTGGGAAGAGGGAGTCAAACAGCCCCAGCTGGCTGGCCATCTCCTTGTGTCTAAATTCAGATTCTGCAAACAGAGAGGAGGAGGAGAGTGAATGACTCTAAGCCACCTATAGTATAAGCCTGTGTAGGTGGAAAGCAGGTCACTAAATATAGATTAGAGGTTTCTTGTGACATAATTTTTTTGCTTGTCTTTCTTTCAAGAATCTATCTAGGAACACATTTTTCACTTGATTCAAGTTATTCAGTTTTATTATTTTTAGAACATTCTAAGATACATTGTTTACTCTTTCACTGTTAGTGTTTACATGGGTATCTACATGTAGGGAAGTGCTGGTGGATCTGGGAGCCAATGCAAGCCAGAAGAGGATGCAGAATTCCCTGGAGCTAAGAGATCAATTCCAGGACTGTGGTGGCTCCCAGCACATTCTGGAATTGGTTTCTTCAGTAATGTCAAGTGTCACAGTAGGGAAAACATGTGTGTGGATGAAACACTTGGCTCCAACCACAACCATCAGAGTCAAACAGTGTGGTCTTCAAGGACTCAGTTCTTCCTCCCACAATAAAGTTTCTGTAGAGCTAACTTCATATCTTTGTTCCTCAGACAGTAGACAACTGGATTCAAGGAAGGTGTGACTACAGAGTAGAAAATAGATGCCAGGCGACCCAGAGTCGGGGAGTACTGAGAGGCAGGCCTCAGGTACACAAAGCTTCCAGTTCCATAAAACAGGATGACCGTGGTCAGGTGAGAGGAGCAGGTATAAAAGGCTTTCCACCTGCCATCCACTGAGGGGATGCGAAGAACTGTGGCCACAATGCCAATGTAGGAGACCACCGTGAGGGCGAAGGCGCTCATGACAATACAGCTGCCTACAGCAAATCCCACCTCCTCACTGAGATGGTAGTCAGCGCAGGAGAGTCTCATGACTGGAGGGATGTCACAGAAGAAGTGTTCAATAACATTGGGTCCACAGTAGGGGAGGGAGAAAGTGTTGAATGTATGGAAGGCTGAGTAGCAGGCCCCACCCACCCAGGCAGTGACCACCAATGCAGAACAATATTTCTGGCTCATGATGGTTCCATAGAGCAGTGGTCTGAGGATGGCCAGGCACCGGTCATAAGCCATGGCTGTGAGCAGAAAGCATTCAGTAAATGCAAATGTAAAAATTATGTAAAGTTGTGCTACACACTGGAGATAGGAGATGACCCCTGAGCCTGTGAAGGATATAACCACTGCCTTGGGGATGGTGGCTGAGGTGTAGCACATGTCCAGAAAAGACAAATTCTTCAGGAAGAAGTACATGGGAGAGTGTAGTCGACTGTCTCTCATCACAGCTGTGATGATGAAGAGGTTCCCCAGGAGGCCAAATGTATAAGCAAGCAAGAAAAATGGGATGACCACCAATCTCAGTTGTGGGACATCTGAGAAGCCCCTGAGGATGAAGTGAGTCACTGTTGTGTGATTGGACATGTCTAATCAAATTGTGTCAGATGCAGTGCCACACACAGCTGAGTGAGGGAACAGAAACAAAGGACAGACTCAGGACACGTGTGTGCAGGTCTCTGTTGACTGCAGAGGCATGGCTTTTATCAGAAAAGTAAGATGATGAAGCACCCTAACTAAATGGTGTTTTGATGAGTTAATTAGGATGAGGGTGGAGCAGGAGGGGCAAAAGTGAATAGAGGGAGGGAGAGAGAGGGAAGAGCAAGAGGGAGAAAGGAGAAGCGGAGAGGAGGACAGTGGAATGGAGAACAGGAAGGGGGAGAGGAGACTCTTAGTCAAAGTTCTCTTGCTGTTAAGTTTTGCATGGCCTTGAGGGTGAGAAGCAGCCTCATGTATTCCCTTAATTTTTTTACACTTATGTGTGTATAGATGTATGTAATTGTCTC
The DNA here is from genome assembly GCA_964023405.1 of Apodemus agrarius. Lineage (NCBI taxonomy): Eukaryota > Metazoa > Chordata > Mammalia > Rodentia > Muridae > Apodemus > Apodemus agrarius. Next base: position 43,748,848 of record OZ030015.1, on the reverse strand, counting down.
TCTCTCTGTGTATCAATATTTTTATCTATATATTTATATATCTGCATGTCTATACATATCTATATAAGGGTTTTCTTTCCTTCTTTCCTTCTTTCCTTCCTTCCTTCCTTCTTTCCTTCCTTCCTTCTTTCTGTCTGTCTTGTGTATCTTTATCTAGATATTAGGTTTCAAAATATAACAGAGTTACTTCTGATGCAGAGAGCTCAAATCCTCTCACCAAGTATCATTCTCCCTTTTATTTAGGGTATTTCTAGGTGCTGGGGAGGGTCGAGTGGGCTGCCGGAGCTCAAGCAGAGTAGTGGTGTGTTCCTCTCATGGGTGTGTTCCTCACATGGAGCTGTCTCAGATTTCCTTGTCTGAGTTCTTCCTTGTCGTCTTCTGTCCTGCGATGCCCTGACTCCTGCTCTTCAGACACCTAGGCTACATTCTCATTCTGTTGCACCCTCAGCCTTCCAAGTAAAGACATACTGCTTTCTACTTCATGCTTGGAACCACCTCCACAAAGACTGAATGTAGATTCAGTCTAAGAGGCTCTCTCTGTACAACCCACCACGGGCTACACAAGTGTACACTACCCTCAGAAATCCACGCCTAACAAGGATGTGAAACTTCCTTCCTCAGCAGAATCCACTGAGGACCTGACAATTTCTATCAGTGTTCTACCAGCTGGTGTCTTGTACCAGCTTAATAAATTTATTTGATCTGTCCTCTGTCAATTTGGTTTTTTTTGGGAGACAAGTTTCTCCCTATGGCAGCAGAATCAGTTTCAGTCCTACTTGGTGTGACAGACACAGGAGACCGTGACCTTCCTCTGCTGCCATGAACCTGAGAAAGCAACTCATGATCCTGCAAACTCAGATGGCTAACCACTGACATCCATGAGTACAGTTGAGAAGATGGCTTAAGATAAAGTCTTACTGAGTTAGTCACCAGTTAACTGGCCTTGAGTTCACTCTCTGGTAAAGAAGGCCTTAAACTTGCAATGCCCCTGCCTCTGCATCAGAAGTAGCTGACAGTCTTGTACCATCAAGCCATTGTCAATATTCTGAGCTAGACAGAAGACACTTGGACAACGTTAGAAGCAGAGCTTTACAGCAGTTAGTACTCCAGTCTGTAGCCAAGTCTGCTAAGCAACAAGCATGGGTCCTGTCTTGTGCCCAGTTGATGGTATATGCTATGACACAGGGGAGAAATTATATTCAGAGCTGTTGTGATAGAAATAAATTGCTTAGTTTCTTGTATATTTTTCCCCTCTTTTGTAGACCTTCAACTTTCCTAAAAGAAATACCAGATATTTGATACACAGTGCTCACATCTCACAATTAGGCACTAAAGAGATTTTGTTTTATCTCCCTCAGCTCTCACCTGGTGGAATGATGCTTACTTTCTGTGTCCTGATGTCATCAAGTGGTGAGATGGACAGTGGGACCGTCTCTCAGGCAGTAAGGCTGTTGCCCTGGCAAGGACTTGCTGGAGGTCTGGACAGATAAATCTGTCTGATTCCCCTTGCATGTCTTAAATATCGTGAAACAGTTTACCTGCCAGTCCATTTGGGAAAGGAGAGAGCATGCTCTCTGGGGAGCTGGCTCTGGGAATTTGTTTGGTTCCTGCCAGGTCCCATGGACTAAGACTTCTCAGGGTCCCTGTGGGTTATCTTGGAGAACTTAAAACAGAATGTTTTCTGAGGCCACATGAAAATAATAGTTGTTATAAAAAACTAAGGTTTCATTTTCAAAAATCTGAGACTTGAGTCTGTGAAACAGGCATTTATTTTTAACACATCTGTATATTATGGAGATCACAAATATGAAATTAAATGCCTTAAAGTCCTCATTTCCTTTGTGTAGGTTCTTAGCTGTATAGAATAATCAGCCAAACCCAGTGCACCCTTGTATCTGCTACTGTGACCTGTGACCCCAAACATTTGGTCATCCACAGCCTGGTCTTGCTGTACAAATGCAAGGATGGCATGGCTTAGATGACAGGTTTGTGAGTGTGTGCCATAAACTGTCACTGGAGCCTACAGCTCAGTCTCTTTCACTTACACCCACATCTGTCACATGTCCCAATGCACCTAGATTGGGGAATAAAAAGCAGAGCCCAGCACTGATGGGGCTGGAAAGGTGGCAGTGGGACTATGAGTGTGAGACCAGCCTGGGTTATGCAGCAGGGTCCTGTGTAAGGAGAGAGAAAGGAAAATAAATAAGTGGTGTGTGTGTGTGTGTGTGTGTGTGTGTTTGTGTGTGTGTGTGTGTGTGTCTGTGAGTGTCTGTGTTTGTGTGTCTGTGTGAGTATGTGTTTTTTTTCTATATTCTTTGTTTACATTCCAAATGCTTTTCCCTTTCCTGGTGCACCCCTCCCCATATGTCCCATAAGCCCTCTTCCCTCGCCCATTTCCCGATTGACCCCTTCTATTTCTCTGTCCTGGTTCTGCCCTACAATGCTGGATCAAGCCTTTCTAGGACTGGGGCCCTCTTCTTTCTTCTTCTTGGGAATCATTTGATATGCTAGTTGTGTCTTGAGTATTCAGAGCTTCTGGGATAATTAATATCCACTTATCAGTGATTGCATTCCATGTGTATTCTTTTGTGATTGGGTTACCTCACTTAGGATGATATTTTCCAGTTCCAACTATTTGCCTAGAAATTTCATGAATTCATTGTTTTTAATTGCTGAGTAGTATTCCATTGTGTAAATATACCACATTTTCTGTAGCCATTCCTCCATTGGGGGGAACATCTTGGTTATTTCCAGCTTCTGGTTATTATAAATAAGGCTGCTATGAACATAGTGGAGCACGTGTCCTTGTTGCATGACAGGGAATCTTCTGGGTATATGCCCAGGAGTGGTATAGCAGGGTCCTCTGGGAGTGTCATACTCAGTTTTCTGAGGAACTGCCAGACTGATTTCCAGAGTGGTTGCAATCCCACCAGAGTGAAGTGTTCTTTCTCTGCATCCTCGCCAACACCTGCTGTCTCCTAAGTTTTTTTTAGATTATTTATTGGATATATTCTATATTTACATTTCATTTCTCTTTTTCTGGTTTCCCATCCCCCAAAGGTCTCACATGACCTTTTCCCTCCGCCTGTTCCCCCATCCACCCCTTTCCACTTCCCTGTTCTGGTATTCCCCTACACTGATGTTTTGATCCTTTTCAGCACCAGTGTCCACTCCTTCCTTATTGTCGGATATCATTTGATATGTGGATTGTGTCTTTGGTGTCTGTCTTAGTTAGGGTCTTACTGCTGTAAACAGACACCATGACTAGTGCAAGTTTTATAAAAGACAACATTTAATTTAGGTTGGCTTACAGGCTCAGGGGTTCAGTCCATTGTCACCAAGGCAGAAACATGGCAGCATCCAGGCAGGCATGGTGCAGGAGGAGCTGAGAGTTCTACATCTTCATCTGAAGGCTGCTAGTGGAAGACTGACTTCCAGGCAACTAGGGTGAAGGTCTTAAGCTCACACCCACAGTGACACACCTACTCCAACAAGGCCACACCTCCTAATAGTGCCACTCCCTGGGAAAAAGCATATACAAACCATAACATTCCACTCCCTGGCCCCCATAGGCTTGTTCAAACATTAGTCTATGTGGGCTATACTTAAACATAGCATAATACAAAATACATTTAGTCCAACTTCAAAAGTCCCTGTAGTCGATAGCAGTCTCAACAGTGTTAAAAGTCCAAAGTTCAAGGTCTCTTTTGAGATTGTTCCAATCACTTAAATGTGATCCTCCAAGCAAGACAGGAAATCAGCTGGGCAAAGCCAAAACTCTTCATCTCCACTTCTGATGGCAAAGCAGTCTTCAGATATCCAACTCCTTTTTCATCTTTGTTGACTTCAACAAGGTTCTTTCTCCTGAGCTTGTTCTACTCCCTGTTAGCAGCTTTCCTTGTCAGGCATCCTGTGGCTCTGGCATCTTTAACATGTTGGGTACCCCAAGTCAATTTTAGCTTCACAGCTTCTTGTTCCAATGTCTGAGATCCACACATGATCTTCTGTGTATCTCCAAAGAGCTGGTGTCACTTCTCCAGCTCTGCCCTCTGTAGCACTCTAAGTTCAGATTGATCCACTCCACTGCCACTGCTGTTCTTGGTGGTCATCCCATGGTACTGGCATCTCCAATATGCTAGGGTCTTCCACTGCAACTATGCTTCACCAAAGCCTCTCATAGGCTCTCTTCATGGTACCAAGCCTCAACTCCTTTGCATGACCCCTTCAGTCCTGGGCTGTCAATTACAATTGAGGGTACACTTTCACCAATGGCCTTCCATGGCCTCTCACAGTACCAAGCCTCAGCTGTTCTTCATGATGCCTTCATGCCTTCAAAACCAGTACCACCTGGATGATTCTTACATGTTACCAAGTACAGCTGTAGCATGGGGAACACTTGGCTATCTCTGGAACACAGCTTCTTTGTGCTCTCAGAAAACACTTCCCATATTTCATCTCAGTGATGCTGGTCTTTTCTTAATCACCACTAATTTCTTAGCTCCAGCTAACCAGCATCAATTGTCCCAGTAATCTCCTTCTCCTCTTGAATATAAAGCCAGAGACACATGGCTGAAGCTGCTGAGTTCTCTGCTTGCGGGAGCTGGAACATTTGCCCCCACCCCTTGTTCTATTACAATATCACTAGCTTCTTTTTTCCCAGCTTCTTTACTGCCTAAATTGGCTGTCCTGAATCTTCCTCCTTAGACTGACTATGAACTCAGAGATCTGCTTATCTTTGCCTCCTGGGATTAAAGGTGTGTACTACCATGCCTGGACCTAAAGTTAACTGGGTAAATCTTGCCCCCAAGGTCACCACTCCTTTAATTCAGTTTAATATCCTTGAATTCAGCTCCATTTCCCTTCCTGGAGTCCCTTTAATACTCAAACTATATATTTTGTACTTTTCCTTTCTCATCTTGCTATGTTTGTTCAAAATTCTCTTCATCAGACTTAACCAGAGAACAAAGTCTTTGTTGAGCTTTTTCGAGACTTCCTTTGCAGATGCAATTTGCATCTTTCCCTTAGCCCTAGGCAGTCTCTTCAGGCAATGGCAAAAAGCAGCCATGTTCTTCACCAAAACATCACAAAACCTGTCTCTTGTCCACATATTAAAGTTCTTCTCCACTGAAACCTCTTGGGCCATCTGGCCTAAACGGTTCAAATGACCCTCAGCACCACTGTCTTCCATATTCCTACTAGGCTGGCCCATTAAACACCACTTAAAGCACTCCATGGCTTTCCAAATCCAAAGTCCCCAAATCCACATTTTTCCAAACAAAAGCATGGTCAGGCCTATCACAGCAATACCCCAGTCCCTGGTACCAACTTCTGTCTTAGTTAGGGTTTTACTGCTGTGAACAGACACCATGACCAATGCAAGTTTTATAAAAGACAACATTTAATTTAGGTTGGCTTACAGGCTCAGGGGTTCAGTCCATTGTCACCAAGGCAGAAACATGGCAGCATCCAGGCAGGCATGGTGCAGGAGGAGCTGAGAGTTCTACATCTTCATCTGAAGGCTGCTAGTGGAAGACTGACTTCCAGGCAACTAGGGTGAAGGTCTTAAGCTCACACCCACAGTGACACACCTACTCCAACAAGGCCACACCTCCTAATAGTGCCACTCCCTGGGAAAAGCATATACAAACCATAACAGTGTCCCAAGAGTCTAGGCTAATATCTACTTATCAGTGAGTGCATACCATGGGTATTCTTTTGAGACTGGGTTACCTCACTTAGTATGATGTTCTCCAGCTCCATCCATTTCTCTAAGAATTTCATGAATTCATTGTTTCTAATGGCTGAATAGTACTCCATTGTGTATATATACCACAGTTTTTGTATCCATTCCTCCACTGAAGGACATCTGGGTTCTTTCCAGCTTCTGGCTATTATAAATAAGGCTGCTATGAACATAGTGGAGCATGTATCCTTATTGCATGCTGGGGAATCTTCTGGGTATATGCCCAAGAGTGGTATGGCTGGGTCCTCCGGAAGTATCATGTCCATTTTTCTGAGGAACCGCCAGACTGATTTCCAGAGTGGTTGTACTAGCTTGCAGTCCCACCAGCAGTGGAGGAGTGTTCTTCTTTCTCCACATCCTCGCCAACACCTGATGTCTCCTGAGTTTTTAATCTTAACCATTCTGACTGGTGTGAGGTGAAATCTCAGGGTTGTTTTGATTTGCATTTCTCTAATGACTAATGATGTTGAACATTTTTTTTAAAATTTTTATTTTCTATATTCTATGTTTACATTCCAAAGGCTTTCCCCTTTCCCAGTCCCCCCCCCACCATACGTCCCATAATTCCTCTCCCCCCCAACAATTCCCCAATCATTCCCCCTCTCCCCACGGTTTCTCTACAAAACTGGATCCAATCTTTATAGGCCCAGGGTCCTCTCCTTTCTTCTTCTTGGGAATCATTTGACTTGCTAATTGTGCCTTGAGTATTTAGGGCTTCTGGGCTCATTAATATACACTTATCAGGGATTGCATTTCATGTGTATTTTGTGATTGGGTTAACTCACTCAGGATGATATTTTCCAGGTCTAACCATTTACCTACAAATTGCATGAATTCATTATTTTTAATTGCTGAGTAGTATTCCATTGTATAAATATACCACATGTTCTGTATCCATTCCTCCTTTGAGGGATATTTGGGCTCCTTCCAATTTCTGGCTATTATAAACAAGGCTGCTATAAACATAAACATTTTTTAAGGTGTTTCTCAGCCATCTGAATTTCTTCAGGTGAAAAGTGTTTGTTTAGCTCCATACCCCATTTTTAGATAGGGTTATTTGGTTTTCTGGGGTCTAACTTCTTGAGTTCTTTGCATACATTAGATATTAGCCCTCTGTCGGATGTGGGGTTGGTGAAGATCTTTTCCCAATTTGTTGGTTGCCGATTTGTCCTTTTGACAGTGTCTTTTGCCTTACAGAAACTTTGTAATTTTATGAGGTCCCATTTGTCAATTCTTGATCTTAGAGCATAAGCTATTGGTGCTCTGTTCAGGAACTTTTCCCCTGTGCCCATGTCCTCAAGGGTCTTCCCCAGTATCTTTTCATTAGTTTCAGTGTGTCTGGTTTTATGTGAAGGTCCTTGATCCACTTAGAGTTGAGGTTAGTATGAGGAGATAAGAGTGGATCAATTCACATTCTTCTACATGCTGACCTCCAATTGAACCAGCACCATTTGTTGAAAAGGCTATCTTTTTTCCACTGGATGTTTTCTGCTCCTTTGTCAAAGATCAAGTGACCATAGGTGTGTGGGTTCATTTCTGGGTCTTCAATCCTATTCCATTGATCCACTTGCCTGTCACTGTACCAATACCATGAAGTTTTTAACACTATTGCTCTGTAATATTGCTTGAGGTCTGGGATACTGATTCCCCCTGACATTCTTTTACTGTTGAGAATAGTTTTAGCTATCCTGGGTTTTTTGTTATTCCAGATGAATTTGAGAATTGCTCTTTCTAACTCTATGAAGAACTGAGTTGGGATTTTGATGGGGATTGCATTCAATCTGTATATTTCTTTTGGTAAGATAGTCATTTTAACTATATTATTCCTGCCAATCCAAGAGAATGTAAGATTTTTCCATTTTCTGAGGTCTTCTTCGATTTCCTTTTTCAGACACCTGAAGTTCTTGTCATAGAGATCTTTCATTTGTTTGGTTAGAGTCACACCAAGATACTTTATATTGTTTGTGGCTATTGTTAAGGTTATCATTTCTTTAACTTCTTTCTCAGCCTGCTTATCCTTTGAGTATAGGAAGGCTACTGATTTGCTTGAGTTGATTTTATAAGCAGCCACTTTGCTGAAGTTGTTTATCAGTTGTAGTAGTTCTCTGGGGATTTTTTGGGGTCACTTAAGCATACTATCATATCATCTGCAAATAGTGATAGTTTTACTTCTTCCTTTCCAATTTGTATCCCCTTGACCTCCTTATGTTGTCTAATTGCTCTAGCTAGAACTTCAAGTACTGTTTTGAAAAGATAAGGAGAGAGGGACTAGTCTTGTCTAGTCCCTGATTTTAGTGGGATTTCTTCAAGTTTCTCTCCATTTAGTTTTATGTTGGCTACCGGTTTGCTATATATTGCTTTTACTATGTTTAGGTATGGTCCTTGAATTCATGTTCTTTCCAATACTTTTAGCATGAAAGGCTGCTGGATTTTGTCAAATACTTTTTCATCATCTAATGAAATGACCATGTGGTTTTTGTCTTTGGGTTTGTTTAAGTAGTGATAGATGTATGATAGATTTCCATGTATTGAACCATCCTTGCACCCCTGGGATGAAGTCTTCTTGGTCATGGTGGATGATTGTTTTGATGTGTTCTTTGTTTCTGTTGGCAGGAAACCCCTTCTATTTCTTTAGGGGTTATGGGACTGTTTAGATGATCTATTTGATTTTGATTTAATTTTGGTATTTGGTATCTGTCTAGGAAATTGTCCATTTCCTCTAGATTCTCCAGTTGTGTTGAGTATAAGTTTTTGTAGTAGGATCTGATGATTTTTTGAATTTCCTCAGTTTCTGTTGTTATATCTCCCTTTTCATTTCTAATTTTGTTAGTTTGGATACTGTCTCTGTGCCCTTTGGTTAGTCTGGCTAAGGGTTTATCTATCTTTTTGATTTTCTCAAAGAACCAGCTCCGGGTTTTGGTGATTGTTTGTACGGTTCTCTTTGTTTCTACATGATTGATTTCAGCCCTGAACTTGATGATTACCTGTCTTCTACTCCTCCTGGGTGGATTAGCTTATTTTTGTTCCAGGGATTTCAGGTGTGCCATTAAGCTGCTAGTTCCTTTTTGGAGGCACTCAGGGCTATGAGTTTTCCTCTTAGCACTGCTTTCATTGTGTCCCATAGATTTGGGTATGTTGTGCCTTCATTTTCATTAAATTCTAAAAAGTTTTTGATTTCTTTCTTTATTTCTTCCTTGACCAAGGTATCATTGAGTAGAGTATTGTTCAGTTTCCATGTGTATGTGGGCTTTCTGCTGTTTTTGTTGCTACTGAAGACTACTCTTACTCCATAGTGATCTGTTAGGAGGCATGTGATTAGTTCAATCTTCTTATATTTGTTGAGGTTTGTCTTGTGACCAATTATATGGTCAATTTTGGAGAAGGTACTATGAGGTGCTGAGAAAAAAGTATATTCTTTTGCTTTAGGATGAAATGTTCTATATATATTCATTAAATCCAGTTGGTCCAAAGCTTCAATTAGTTTCACTGTGTTCCTGTTTAGTTTTTGTTTTCCTGATCAGTCCATTGAGGAGTGGAGTGTTGAAGTCACTCACAATTATTGTGTTAGGTGCAATGTGTGGTTTGAGATTTAGTAAAATTTCTTTTACAAACCAAGGTGCCCTTTCATTTGGAGCATAGATGTTCAGAATTGAGTGTTCTTCTTGGTGAATTTTTCCTTTGACCAGCAAGAAGTGTTCCTCCCTGTCTCTTTTGATGACTATAGGTTAAAAGTCAATTTTATCTGATATTAGAATGGCTACTCCAGCTTGTTTCCTGAGACCATTTGCTTGTAAAATTGTCTTCCAGGCTTTTATTCTAAGGTAGTGTTTGTCTTTGACCCCAAGGTGTGTTTCCTGCATACAGCAAAATGTAGGGTCCTGTTTATGTATCCAGTCTGCTAGTCTATGTCTTTTTAGTGGGAATTGAGTCCATTGATATTAAGAGATATTAAGGAATAGTAATTATTACTTCCTGACATTTTTGATGTTATTTTTTATATTTGAGTGGTTATCTTCTTCTGGGTTTGATGAAAGAAGGTTACTATCTTGCTTTTTCCAGGGTGTAGTTTTCCTCCTTGTGTTGGTGTTTCCCCTCTATTATCCTTTGTAGGACTGGGTTTGTGGAAAGATATTGTGTAAATTTGCTTTTGTCATGGAATATCGTGGTTTCTCCATCTATGGTGATTCAGAGTTTTGCTGGGTATATTAGTTTTGGTTGGCATTTGTGTTCTCTTAGAGTCTGCATGAAATCTGCCCAGGATCTTCTAGTTTTCATGGTCTCTGGTGAGAAATCTGGTATAATTCTGATAGGTCTTCCTTTATATGTTACTTAGCCGCTTTCTCTTACTGCTTTTAATTTTCTTTGTTTAGTAAATTTGGGGTTTTGATTATTATGTGATGGGAGGTATTTCTGTTCTGGTCCAGTCTGTTTCGAGTTCTGTAGGCTTCTTTTTTTTTTTTCTTTTCTATATTCTTTGTTTACAATCCGAAGGCTTTCTTCTTTCCCAGTTTCCCCTTCACCCTATGTCCCATAAGTCCTCTTCTTACCCCCTCTCCGCCGCCTCCCGTCTATTCCCCCACCCCCACCCCTGCCTTTTTTCTGTTGTGGTACTCTCCTAAAAAACTGGATCCAGTCTTTTCAGGACCAGGGTCCTCTCCTTCCTTCTTCTTGGGAATCATTTGACTTGCTATTATGCCTTGAGTATTCAGAGCTTCTGGGCTCATTAATATCCACTTATCAGTGATTGTATTTCATGTGTATTCTTTTGTGATTGGGTTAACTCACTTAGGATGATATTTTCCAGATCCAACCATTTGCCTACAAATTGCATGAATTCATTATTTTTAATTGCTGAGTAGTATTCCATTGTATAAATATACCACATTTTCTGTATCCATTCCTCCTTTGAGGGACATGTGTGTTCCTTCCAACTTCTGGCTATTATAAATAAGGCTGCTATGAACATAGTGGAGCATGTGTCTTTATTGTATGCAGGGGAATCCTCTTGGTATATGCCCAGGAGTGGTATGACAGGGTCCTCTGGAAGTGTCATGCGCAATTTTCTGAGGAACCACCAAACTGATTTCCAGAGCGGTTGTACCATCTTGCAATCCCACCAGCAGTGTAGGAGTGTTCCTCTTTCTCCACATCCTCGCCAGCACCTGTTGTCTCCTGAGTTTTTAATCTTAGTCATTCTGACTGGTGTGAGGTGGAATATCAGGGTTGTTTTGATTTGCATTTCTCTAATGACTAATGATGTTGAACATCTCTTAAGGTGCTTCTCGGCTATCTGAATTTCTTCAGGTGAAAATTCTTTGTTTAGCTCTGTACCCCATTTTTGATAGGGTTATTTGGTTCTTTGGGGTCTAACTTCTTGAGTTCTTTGTATATATTGGCTATTAGCCCCCTGTCATATGTAGGGTTGGTGAAGATCTACTTGATTGATTTCGGCCCTTAGTTTGATGATTTCCTGTCTTCTACTCCTCCTGGGTGAATTAGCTTCTTTTGTTCCAGGGCTTTCAGGTGTGCTGTTAAGCTGCTAGTGTATGCTCTCTTCAGTTTCTTTTTGGAGGTACTCAGGGCTATGAGTTTTCCTCTTAGCACTGCTTTCATTGTGTCCCATAGATTTGTGTAGGTTGTACCTTCATTTTCATTAAATTCTATAAAGTCTTTGATTTCTTTCTTTATTTCTTCCTTGACTAAGGTGTCATTGAGTAGAGTATTGTTCAGTTTCCATGTGTATGTGGGCTTTCTGTCGTTTTTGTTGCTATTGAAGACCACTCTTACTCCATAGTGATCTGATAGGAGGCATGGGAGTAGTTTGTTCTTCTTGTATTTGTTGACATCTGTCTTGTGACCATTTATATGATCGATTTTGGAGAAGGTACCATGAGGTGCTGAGAAAAACATATTCTTTTGCTTTAGGATGAAATGTCCTCTCTCTCTCTCTCTCTCTCTCTCTCTCTCTCTCTCTCTCTCTCTCTAGATATATATATATCTGTTAAGTCCAATTGGTCCAAAGTTTCAATTAGTTTCACTGTGTCCCTATTTATTTTCTGCTTTCCTGCTTGGTCCATTGAGGAGAGTGGGGTGTTGAAGTTACCCACAATTATTGTCATAGGTGCAATGTGTGTTTAAGCTTTAGTAAAGTTTCTTTTACGAATGAGGGTGACCATGCATTTGGAGCATAGTTGTTCAGTATTGAGAATTCTTCTTGGTGGTTTTTCCCTTTGACCAGAAAGAAGTGACCTTCCGGGTCTCTTTTGATGAGTTTAGGTTGAAAGTCAATTTTATCTGATATTAGAATGGCTATTCCAGCTTGTTTCCTGAGACCATTTGCTTGTAAAATTGTCTTCCAGCCTTTTACTCTAAGGTAATGTTTGTCTTTGACATTGAGATGTGTTTCCTGTATGCAGCAAAATGTAGGGTCCTGTTTCCGTATCCACTCTGTTAGTCTGTGTCTTTTTATTGGGAAATTGAGTCCATTGATGTTAAGAGATATTAAGGAATAGTAATTATTACCTCCTGATATTTTTGAAATTATTTTTTATATTCGAGAAGATATCTTCTTTTGTGTTTGATGACAGGAGGTTTCTATCTTGCTTCTTCCTGGGTGTAATTTCCCTCCTTGTGTTGGTGTTTTCCCCCTATTACCCTTTGTAGGACTGGGTTTTTGGAAAGATATTGTGCAAATTTTTTTTGTCATGGAATACCTTGGTTTCTCCATCTATGGTGATTGAGAGTTTTGCTGGGTATAGTAGTTTTGGCTGAAATTTGTGTTCTCTTAGAGTCTTCATGATATCTGCTCAGGATCTTCTAGCTTTCATGGTCTCAGGTGAGAAGTCTGGTGTAATTCTAATAGGTCTTCCTTTATATGTTACTTGGCCTTTTTCTCTTACTGCCCTTAATATTCTTTCTTTGTTTAGTACATTTGGGGTTTTGATTATTATGTGACGGGAGGTATTTCTGTTCTGGTCCAGTCTGTTTGGAATTCTGTAGGCTTCTTGTATATTCATGGGCATCTCTCGCTTTAGGTTGGGGAAGTTTTCTTCCATAATTTTATAGAAGATATTTGCTGGCCCTTTAAAATGTAAATCTTCACTCTCATCTATACCTATAATCTTTAGGTTTGGTCTTCTCATTGTGTCTTGGATTTCCTGGATGTTTTGGGTTACAAGCTTTTTGCATTTAGTATTTTCTTTGACTGTTGAATCAATGATTCTTATGGTATCTTCGGCATCTGAGATTCTTTCTTCTATCTCTTGTATTCTATTGTTGATATTTGCATTTATGGCCCCTGATTCCTTTCCAAGGTTTTCTATCTCCAAAGTTGTCTCCCTTTGTGATTTGTTAGTTGTTTCTACTTCTGTGTTTAGATCCTGGATGGTTTTGCTCAGGAAAACCTTTCACTTGCTTGTTTGTGTTTTCATGTAATTCTTTAAGGGATTTTTGTGTTTCCTCTTTTATAACTTCTACTTGTTGGCCCATGTTCTTTTGTATTTCTTTAAGTGATTTTTGTGTTTCCTCCTTATTGGCTTCCATTTTTTGATCCATATCTCCTGAATTTCTTTAAGTGTTTTTTGCATTTGCTTTCTAAGGGCCTCTAACTTTTGATCCATTTTCTCCTGTATTTCTTTAAGAGATTTATCTATGTGTTCAGCAATCAGCATCCTTACCAATGATTTTAGATCCAAATCTTGTTTTTCTGGTGTGTTGGGGTATCCAGGACTTCCTGTTGTCACTGAACTGGGTTCGGATGCTTGCATGCTGCTTTGATTTCTGTTAGTAACGTTCCTATATATGCCTTTTGCCATCTGGTTATCTCTGGCATTAGTTGACCTTGTTGTCACTGGCTGGTGTTTGAACCTCCCGTGAAGCTGGGCCTGCCTGTTGGTTCTCTACTGATGACCAGGTGGCAAGATGGAGACCACTGCTGAGAGTGCTGAAAGGATCTCAGAGTAGGTGGTTCCCAACCGAGTTGTTACAAGGCCCGGTGGCCGTGGAGATGCGGGCTGCCCAGGCACTGGCCACTGGCAAGAGCCTGGTAGAATTTCACCCGAGTGATGGTAGTCACAAATTAAGTCTGCATCTCTGGCCCTCTCTACTAGTGACCTAGTGGCAAGATGGAGACTGTCGTTTTAGGGGCCTGGGAGACCATGGGGCAAGCAGCTCCCAGTCACGCCATGGAGATGTTCTGCTGAGCTGCCCAGGCTCTGGCTACTGGCCTAAGCCTGGCAGGTTCCCACCCGAGTGATATAGCAGGCCCCAATAAAGTCTGGATACCTCCACCTCTCTGCTGGTGACCCGGGTGCAAGATGGAGACATTCGGTGTAGGGGCCTGGGAGAACCTCAGGGCAAGCAGCTGCCAGCCATGCCGTGGAGATGTTCAGCCGAGCCCTGTAGGCTTCTTGTATATTCATGGGCATCTCTCTCTTTAGGTTAGGGAAGTTTTCTTCCATAATTTTGTTGAAGATATTTGCTGGCCCTTTAAGTTTTAAATCTTTGCTCTCATCTATACCTATAATCCTTAGGTTTGGTCTTCTTGTTGTTTCCTGGATTTCCTGGTTGTTTTGGGTTACAAGCTTTTTGCATTTTGCATTTTCTTTGACTGTTGAATCCATGGTTTCTATGGTATCTTCAGCATCTGAGAGTCTCTCTTCTATCTTTTGTATTATGTTGTTGATATTTGCATCCATGGCTCCTGGTTTCTTCCCAAGGTTTTCTATCTCCAAAGTTGTCTCCCTTTGTGATTTCCTAGTTGTCTCACCTTCTGTTTTTAGATTCTGGATGTTTTTGCTCAGTTACTTCATTTGCTAGTTTGTGTTTTCCCGTAATTCTTTAAGAGATTTTTGTGTTTCCCCTTTCCTGACTTCTGCCTGTTGACCCAAGTTCTCTTGTATTTCTTTAAGTGATTTTTACATTTCCTCCTTATTGGCTTCTATCTTTTGACCCATATTCTCCTGAATTTCTTTAAATGATTTTCGTGTTTCCTTTGTAAGGGCTTCTAACTTTTGATCCAGTTTCTCCTGTATTTCTTTAAGAGATTTATTTATGTCCTTCTTGTGTTCTTCTAACAGCATCATGACTAGTGATTTTAAATCCAAATCTTGTTTTTCTGGTGTGTTGGGGTATTCAGGACTTGCTGTTGTTGGAGAATTGGGTTCAGATGCAGTCATATTGTCTTGATTTCTGTTCATAACATTCCAACTTTTGCCTTTTTCAATCTGGTTATATCTGGCATTAGTTGGTCCTGTTGTCACTGGCTGGTGCTTGAAACTTCTGAGCCTGTAACTCTATTTCTGCATCACTGGATGACTGGGTTTCCCCTGGCACAGACTGCTGATGTGCTGCCCTCCTCTTGTGTGCAGTTGGAGCCCTGGTATGTCTTGCCCCAAGCAATGTTATACTCGGGTTGTCTCTGTGAACCTGGTACTGCCCGTCTGCTCCATCAAGGAGCAAAGATGGCAGCAGGGAGTCCCTCCAAGTGCCGACCACCCCTCAGGGCACAGGACCCATGGCAGGCTGGCACACAGATAAATTGCTGATCTGCCCATGTCCTGGGCACAGGCAGCAGCTCGGCCTTCTGCGTCCCCAGAGATCTTAAACTTGGGATGTCTCAGTACCTGAAGCTGCCTGTCCTGTCCAACCTGGAGTGAAGATGGTGGCAGTGAGCCTCCTCTGTGGCCCCGATCAGATCTGGATTCAGGCTGTGCTGGCTGTCTCCTCCTCACTGGCTGCAGGGTGAATAGCTGGCTTTCTGCACTGCTTGGAGATGGAGAGCTGTAGTTGAGGGTGCTCCTGATCCAGAGGCAGAGACTGGAAGGCTCTTGCCAGAGGCCTCCAGACTGGATCCTCCACTCTGCTGGGGCATACTCAACCTGTGCAGGCTGCCTCTTCCTAGCTGGATGCTGGGTGTATAGCTGGCTTCCTGCACTGGAGTATGTGTTTTAATGCCCCTCCATTATTGGTGCTTTCTGTATAGATTCTACTCTGGTCCAGTTTGTTCTTGCATTTTGCCAAGGCAATTGTGGAAACATAATCAGGAAAGGGAACACATGGAAATCTGAAGTGTCAAGGCCTGTGATGTTTAGCTGTGTAAAGAGGTTCATGTAAACACAGCTCTGATCAAGCAGTACATGAGCATCACCTCAGTTCTCTTTCATACCTCCTCCCAATCCATGCACCTCCATGGAGGCTGGTGGTAATCTTCCCAGCAGGCAGCCATAGCTACCCATCTGCTCGGACTGAATTTTCTTTTCTTTTCTTTTTTCTTTTTTGGATTTTTCGAGACAGGGTTTCTCTGTATAGTTCTGGCTGTCCTGGAACTCACTCTGTAGACCAGGCTGGCCTTGAACTCAGAAATCCGCCTGCCTCTTCGGACTGAATTTTGTACCTGGTTTCTTTGACTGACATTTTGCACGTGAGATTCTTGCACATTGTCTATATACCTAACATATATCTTTATATATTTTTAAGTATTTTTATTTTTGAGTGGCATATTCACAAATAATGAGACATATTAAGAATTCAATCTATAGAAGGAAAATAAATTAAGTATTGGCAAAGTACCTGAACACACATTTATCATAAGACATACACATGGTAATTAGATAAATGAAAAATCCTCAAATCAGCACTAGGGATGGATTTTAACATGGTTTTTTTTTAGCATTAATATTTGCAAATATTTTCTACTTTTTGTTCATTGGCTTGATTACTTACTTCACTGTGTGGGGTATTTTTGATTTGCTATAATCTTACATGACTACGTTTGCTTAGCTGCCTGTGATTTAGCCTGTAATTGATCAGCCCTAGATCCAAATCATGGAGTTTTTCTGTATATTTTCTTTTAATATGTTTACAGTTTGTAAGTTTATATTTAACACTACAATTATATCAGGCTGATTTTTTGGATGCAGGTGAGGTTAAGTGTCTTATTTTATTTTTCTCCATGTGGATACCCTTTCTCCCAGCATTGTTTTTGAAGCAACAATTCCTACCCCATCAAATGGTTTTAGTTACAGCAGTTGTATATCATGAGACAATAGGATATGACACTGTTGTAATTAAACCACATAGTACTTCAGACAAAGAGTTCAGGAATGAATGTAGGCATTTAAAGTGAACAGATTTCCAAAATTGTGCCAAGCTGCTTGGAATGAGGATGGTACCCAGGGCTTGGCATATGTCAATCAAAGCAAAACAAATCCTTCAAGTCTGTCATGTCTGTGTGGAGAGGCTTCTCACACTTCAGAGAAGTGCAGTGAGTAAGGAGCCTACCCCTGAGAGAACAGGGGCTGCAGGAGAAGAGATGTCCAGGTCCAGTGTTTTCATAAGACATGTCTACCTCTTGGATCCATTATCAGCTTCTAGGTAGGTAAGATGTCTTGCCTACTTTTAAAAAATATTTAAAAATTATTTAATTGTATGTGTATGTTACAATTTACATGCATGAGCCTTGGAGGTGAGAACAGGCATCAGAATTAGCATATGGTTATGGTGTGCAGTGTGGAAGCTGGCAACGTGTTCATTTTTATAGAGTAACATAATTATGGATTTGATCAAAAGAGTATAAGAACAGGTATATTAAGTTTCAGTTCCACGTGAATAAAGATAAAGATTTCTTCAGGCCTCACTCGCAGGTGCTTGTTGGTCACACCTTCATCAGCAACATCTCCAGATCAGGAGTTTGGAGGGAGCCCACCTGCTGCTGAACCCTGTCCTGTTTGAAGACAGTGTTTCTAGTTGCAGTGGTATGAACAGGAATGGCCCCCATAGACTCCTTTGTGAATTGTTGGCCATAGGGAGTGGCACTATTGGAGCCTTATTGGAGTAGGTGTGACACCTCCTGTGGGAGGAAGTGTGTCACTGTGGAGGTGAGCTTTCAAGTCTCCTATGCTTAAGTTAAGTCTAGTGTGGCAGTCTCCTTTTCCTGCCTGAGGACCAAGCTGTCGAATGCTCAGCTCTGTCTCCAGGACCATGTCTACCTGCATGCCACCATGCTTTCCACCAGGATGATAATGGACTAAACCTCTGAGAAGTGTAAGAGAGCCTCATGTAATGTCATTCCTAACAATAAAAGAGTTGCCATGGTCATGGTGTCTTTTCTCAGTGATGGCAACCTTAACTAAGACACTAGTGAATGACGATGTGGCTCTGTAGAACTTTCCCTCAGTGTGACAGATATTTCCACTTGGACCAGGCTATTTCTACTCTCTGAGCCTTGATGCAGGACCAGGCACAGTCCTTGTGGGCTTCTGTGATGCACTTCAGGCTCTGAGCACCATCCTTAGATTATCAGATCACCTCAGAGCCCTTGTGTGACAGGTTCAATGGGAATGCTAGGAGCTGTACCCAAGCCTGGGAAGGGCAGGACAGGAGGGACAGAAAGAATGCTCAGATACATTTTTGTTTCAGGGTCATGTCACATGGGTCTACAAAATAAACAACCTGCACGAATCCCAAACATTTTATTCCTTCATGAAATTGTGATACAAAATATGTTCTTGAAAGATGGGGGCCACTTCTTCAAGGGGGATCATAGTGAGTAAGGGAGTTAGAACAAAGTTTCTTGTCACTTGTTTGAGGTAGAAAGTTTTTTTTTATGTCTACCAGGAGACTGTTCTTTAAGTGTTGAGTGTCAAAGGTTAAAGTCAGATGATGTTTGCTTCTGAAACAGAGATTTGACAAGCAGTGAGTCTAAATTCACATGCTCCTCTAGACCACACAAATGAAGGAAAACAAGTACAATAAATGACATCAGAAATGAGCACGGGGGCATCTGTATCCTATGTTTTTTTCTTTTAAAAATGAGTCTTACTGTGTGTCACTGTGTCTCTGTTCTGTTTTTCTGTTTTGTGTGTATGTGTGTGTGCTGTGCACATATGACAGCATGCATGTCTGCATCAGTGTGAGTGAGTGTATCTGCCGATGGAGGCCTTCACCATCTGAGCCGTCCTGCTTGCCCCCTCAGGCCTCAATTCCTTCAGTATCAGATTGCGTGTATCTATCCATATATTTAAATGTATAAATACAATATAGTTGTACTTCTGGAAAAAATAATCTATCTTTTTTAAGGCAGGGGTTTCCCCTGTATCCCTTGGTGGCTATAACATACTGTGTAGACCAGGCTCATCCCAAATTCATAGAGGTCTTCCTGTCCCTTGCCTCTGAAGTCCTGGGATTAATTATGCATAGCTACTCTGGCTTTAACAGTATATTTTATCCTTTAAATTATTATTGACAGACTTAGATTTTGCTATCACATTTGTAAATGGTTCATAATCATTTTCTACTGCTTTTTCTGTTTTCCACACTTCACTTTCATTTTTTCTTTTGGTATAGCAGTTATACTTATTTTAAAAGCTCCACTATATATTCTTGAGTTTTCAAAATGCTTCTTTTTTAATAAAAAATCTTAGGCCAATTTACAAATAATACTGTTCCACCACTTCTTGTGTAATACAGACAAGTAAGAATACCTATCCCACTTCCTACCACATTAGAGAAAACTTTGCCTACCAGGAAGCACTAATAATAAATTGTGTGCCATCACATCCTCCATGCAGATTTAATTCTGTCATATTGAGTACCTGGGATAACATACTTATTTCTATATAACTTGATGATAATTTAAGAGAGGGAAATGTCCAAACAATATTAATGTTTAAAATTACAAATTATGGTCACATGTCTTATGAGAAGAAAGTTAATTTTCATTCAATTTAAATGTTAGATTTTAAATGTTTGACTTGAGATTCCTCAGTTTTGAGAAACAAAGTTTAATAAATGCCCCAAGATACTGAGCTGGGGTGCAGTGATTGTCACAAATTAAGAAACAGGACCCAGGCTTCTTCCTGAAGAGGAAGCCCTTATGATTCCTCTGAATAATCCCCACACTTGGAAAGCTGAGGGAGAAAAACAAGTTCAAGGTCACTCTTGACTACATACTGAGTTTGAGGCTACTGGGCTACTTGAGACCCTGTCTTACAAATGAGAAACAAGAGCCTGGAGAGATGGGTACAAGCATCAACTGCTCCCCCAAAGGACCTTTTTTTGATTTGTAGCCTTTACATGGTGCCTAACAATAATCTGTAACTTCAGCTCCAGGAACTGATGTCTTCTACTGATATTCACAGACCCAAGGCACAAAATGGAGCCTGCACACACATGGAGGCAAAACACCCATACACATAAAATAAAAATAAACTAAAGAAAAGGAAACCAAACAGAGAACAACAGCAAAAGAGCAATCCTGACCATGTATGGGATGATGCCACATTCCCATGAACTGATTTGAGCGAATTTGTAATTGGAAAGGAACTTAAGAATTTCACTGTAAACAGAAGGACAGAGTCCAACTATAATTCATATGCACATTGGTAAAGCCTTGAGCCAGGAGACAAAGGTCTGTGGGGAAAAAGATCCCATTGGAGCGCCTGTTGGGAGACAGTGACATTGGCAGTGAAAATGGCTGTTCCTGAAGTGTGCAAAACCCAAAAATCACATCTGAGAATGATGCCAAGGCTTAGCACTGACATAGGACACTCCCTCTTCTGGCTGATTAAAGACATCCAGTGGACATCCAGCAGGAGTATGGTATTCACAGCAAAAGAGAGGCAGAGAAACAGGACCTGGTTAAGGAGAACAAGTCTGTACCACAAGGATACTTCCCAGTCACTCAATACACAGTGCTCCTGACAGTTCTGTCATAGCTCCAGAGCCTGGGAAGAGGGAGTCAAGCAGCCCCAGCTGTCTGGCTATCTCCTTGTATCTAAACAGGTTCTGCAAACAGACGAGGAGGAGAGTGAATGACTGTCTAAGCCGTCCTGTAGTATAAGCCTGGGTAGTTGGAAAACAGGTCAGTTGAACACCAATTATCAACTAGCTTTGTCACTGAATAGAGATCAGAGGTCCCTGGTGGTAGTTTCTTTTTTCTTCTCTTTCTATCTCAAAAATCTATCTAGTTATTCATTTTTTCTTCTTACTTTATTTAAGCAATTCAGTTTTATTATTTTTAGACATTCTGAGACACAGTGTTTGCTTTTAACTGTTACTGTGTATGTGAGTATCTACATGTAAGGGAGTGCACATGGGTCTGGGTGACTAGGAGTTCAAAAGAAGTAATAGAATCCCCTGGAGCTAAAAGGTCCCTTCAGGGACTGTGGTGACTTCCCATATGTTCTGGAAGTAGTTTCATCAGCAATTTCAAGTGTCACAGGAAGGGAAAGGTGTGTGTGTGTGTGTGGTTGTGTGTGTGTGTGTGTGTGTGTGTGTGTGTGTTTGTGTGTGTGTGAGTGTGTATGTGTTTGTGTGTATGAAACACTTGGCCATCAGAATAACACACTGTAGTCTTCAAAGACTCAGTTCTTCCTCCCACAATAAAGTTTCTGTAGAGCTAACTTCATATTTTTGTTCCTCAGACAGTAGACAACTGGATTCAAGGAAGGTGTGACTACAGAGTAGAAAATAGATGCCAGGCGACCCAGAGTCGGGGAGTACTGAGAGGCAGGCCTCAGGTACACAAAGCTTCCAGTTCCATAAAACAGGATGACCATGGTCAGGTGAGAGGAGCAGGTAGAAAAGGCTTTCCACCTGCCATCCACTGAGGGGATGCGAAGAACTGTGGCCACAATGCCAATATAGGAGACCACCGTGAGGGCAAAGGAGCTCATGACAATACAGCTGCTGACAACAAATCCCACCTCCTCACTGAGATGGTAGTCAGTGCAGGAGAGTCTCATGATGGGAGGCATGTCACAGAAGAAGTGTTCAACAACATTGGGTCCACAGTAGGGGAGGGAGAAGGTGTTGAATGTATGGAAGGCTGAGTTGCAGGCCCCACCCACCCAGGCAGTGACCACTAATGCAGAACAATATTTCTGGCTCATGATTGTTCCATAGAGCAGTGGTCTGAGGATGGCCAGGCACCGGTCATAAGCCATGGCTGTGAGCAGAAAGCATTCAGTAGATGCAAATGTAAAAATTATGTAAAGCTGTGCTACGCAGTCCAGATAGGAGATGACCCCTGAGCCTGTGAAGAATACAACCACTGCCTTGGGGATGGTGGCTGAGGTGTAGCACATGTCCAGGAAAGACAAATTCTTCAGGAAGAAGTACATAGGTGAGTGAAGCCGACTGTCTCTTATCACAGCTGTGATGATGGAGAGGTTCCCCAGGAGGCCAAATGTATAAACGAGCAAGAGAAATGGGATGACCACCAATCTCAGCTGTGGGACATCTGAGAAGCCCCTGAGGATGAAATGAGTCACTTTTGTGTGTGATTAGACATGTCTGCTCAAATTGTGTTCAGGTGTAGTGCCACACAGAGCTGAGGAAGGGAAAAAAATCACAGGTAGACTCATGCCGTGTGTGTGCAGGTCCATGTTGACTACAGAGGCATGGCTTGTATCAGAAAAGTAAGATGATGAAGCAGCCTAACTTAATGGAGTTTTGGTGAATTAATTAAGACAAGGGGCATTGGATTAGGGAGGAGCAGTAGGGTTTAAAGTGAATAGAGGGAGGGAGAGAGGGAAGAACAAGAGAAAGGAGAAGAGGGGAAGAGGAGAGAGTAGACTAGGTAACAGGAAGTGGAAGAGGAGACTCAGTCAAAGTTCTGTTGCTCTTAAGTTTTGCATTGCCTTGAGGGTGAGAAGCAGTCTCATGTATTCACTTAAATTTTTTTTTACAATTATGTGTGTATATATGTATGTACTCGAATCTGTGTATCAATATTTATATATATATATTTATATAAATATGCATATCTATATACAGTCTCTCCCTCTATCTGTTTCTCTTTCTCTGTCTGTCTGTCTGTCTGTCTCTCTGCCTCTCTGTCTCTCTCTGTCTCTGTCTCTCTCTTTCTCTTTCGCTCTGTCTCTCTCTATTTGTATCTTTATCTAGATCTTAGGTTTCCAAATATAACAGAGTTAGGTCTGAGGCAAAGAGCTCCAATCCTCTCACAAATATCATTCTGCCTTTTGTTTCAGGTATTTCTAGGTGCTGGAGGGGTGGAGTGCGCTGCCTGAACTCAAGCCAAGTAGTGATGTGTTCCTCTCAGAGTGGGCCCCACTTGAAGTTGTCTAAGATTGCCATGTCTGAGTTCCTCCTTGTCGTCTTGTCTCATGTGGCGCCCTGACCCCTGCTCTTCAGACACAAAGGCTGTGTTCTCATTCTGTTTCCCCTCAGTTTTCCAAGTAAAGACATGCTGCTTTCTCCTTCATGCTCCCAACCATCTCTACAAAGACTGTGTTTTGATCCAATCTTGAGGCTCTCTCTGTACAGCCCACCACCAACTACTCAGTGACCCCAGCCCTCAGGAATCCGTGTCTAACATGGATATGAACTTCCTTTCTCATCAGATTCCTCTGAGGACCTGACATTTCCAAAAGCCGTGTTGTACCAGCTTAGTAAATTTGTTTGATCTTTTGTGTCAATTTTTTTATTTGGAGACAAGTTTCCCCCTATGGCAGCAGAGTCAGTCCCAGCACTACTTGGTTTGTGATAAACACAGGAGGCTGTCTCCTTCCTCTGCTGCCATGAACCAGAGAAAGCAAGTCATAATCCTGCAAACTCAGATGGCTAACCACTGACATCCGGAAATACAGTTGAGAAGATGGCTTAAGATAAAGTCTTACTGAGTTAGTCACCAGTTAACTGGCCTCGAGTTCACTCTCTGGTCAAGAAGGCCTTAAACTTGCAATGCCCCTGCCTCTGCCTGAGAAGAAGCTGGGCTGACAATCTTGTACCATGAGGCCATTGGCAATATTCTGAGCTAGAAAGAAGACACTTGGACAACTTTAGAAACAGAACTTCAGAGGAGCTGGTATTCCAATCTGTAAGCAAGTCTGCTAAGCAACAAGCATATGTCTTGTCATGTGCCCAGTTGATGGCATATCCTATGACACAGTGGAGAAATTATATTCAGAGCTGTTGTGATAGAAACAAAATGCTTAGCTTTTTTGTAAAGTATTTTCCCTCTTTTGTAGACCTTCAACTTTCCTTTAAGAAACACCAGATATTTAATCCACAGTGCACACATCTCACAATGAGGCATAGAGGAGATTTCATTTTATCTCACTTAGCTCTCACCTGGTGGACTGATGCTCACTGTCTGTGTCCCGAGCTCATCAAGTGGAGAAATGGACAGTGGGACTGTCTCTCAGGCAGTAAAGCAGCTGCCCTGGCAAGAACTTGCTTGAGGTATAGATGGATGGATCTGTCTGATTCCCTTTGCATGTCTTAAATATTGTGAAACAGTTCACCTGCCAGTCCATCTGGGAAAGGAGAGAGCATGTTGTCTGGGGAGCTGGCTCTGGGAATTGCTGTGGTTCTTGCCAGGTCCCATGGACTAAGACTTCTCAGGGTCCCTGTGGGTTATCTTGGAGAACTTAAAACAGAATGTTTTCTGAGGCCATATGAAAATAATAGTTGGTATTAATTAATTAATAGTTGTATAATAAGTCTATGGTTTGATTTACAATAATCTCAGGCTTGAGTCTATGAGACAGACATTTATCTTAAGACACAAATATCTGTATACTATGGAGACCACAAACATGAAATTAGGTGCCTTGAACTCTTCATTTCCTTTGTCTAGGTTCTTAAGGTGTGTAGAATTATCCATCGATCCCAGTGCACTCTTGTATCTGCTACTGTGACCTGTGACCCCAAACATTTGGTCATCCACAGGCTTGTGTTGGCTGTACAGATGCAAGGATGGTGTGGTTTAGATGACAGGTTTGTCAGTGTGCACCATAAATTTTCACCTGGAGCCTACAGCTCAGTCTCTTTCACTTACAACCAAATCTGTCACATGTCCCAATGCATCTTGATTGGGGAACAGAAAGCAGAGCCCAGCACTGATGGGCCTGGGGAGGGGCTGGGTGACTATGAGTATGAGACCAGCCTGGGCTATGCAGCAAGGTCCTGTCTAATGACAGAGAAAGGAAAATAAATAAGTGGTGTGTGTGTGTGTGTGTGTGTGTGTGTGAGTATGTGTTTTAATTCCCCTCCATTATTGGTGCTTTCTGTATAGAATTTATTCTGGTCCAGTTTGTTCTTGCATTTGCCAAGGCCATTGTGGAAACACAAACAGTAAAGGGAACACATGGAAATCTGAAGTGTAAAGGCTTGTGACATTTAGCTGTATACAGAAGTTCATGTAAACACAGCTCTGATCAAGCAGTACATGAGCATCACCTCAGTTCTCTTTCATACTTCCTCCCAGTCCATGCACCTCCATGGAGGCCTGGAGGTAACCTTCCCAGCAGGCAGCCATAGCTACCCATCTGCTCGGATTGAATTGTGCACTTGGCTTCTTTGACTGACATTTTGTATTTGAGATTCATGCACATTTTCTATATACTTAACATTTGTCTTTATATATTTTCAAGTATTTTTATTTTTGAGAAGGGCATATTTATAAATATTGAGACATATAAATAATTCAATCTATAGCAAGAAAATAAATTAAATATTGTCAAAGTACCTGAACAGGTAATAATCAAAAAACATATACATGGTAATTAGATAAATGAAAAACCCTCAAATCAGCACTAGGGATACATTTTAACATTGTTTTTTCAACAGTAATATTTGCAAGTATTTACTCCCTCTTGCTCATTGCATTGATTCCCTCCTTCACTGTGTGGGTTATCTTTGGTTTGCTATCTTTCTTGACCACGTTTGCTTAGCTGCCTGTGATTTGACTTGTGATTGATGATCCCTAGCGCCAAGACATGGAGTATTTCTATATATTTTTCTTTTAATATGCTTACAGTTTGGAGGCTATATTTAACACTACAATTCTTTCAGGCTGATTTCTTGGATGCAGGTGAGGTTATGTGTCTAATTTTATTTTTCTTCATGTGGATATCCTTTCTCTCAGCATTGTTTTTGAAGAGACGACTCTTACCTTATCAAATGGTTTTAGTTACAGCAGTTGTATATCATGAGACAATATGATATGACACTGTTCTAATTAAGCCACATAGGTCTTCAAAAAAGAGCCCCAGGAATGAATGTAGGCATTTAAAGTGAACAGATTTCCAAAACTGTGCCAAGATGCTTGGAATGAGAATGGTACCCAGGGCTTGGCATATGTCAATCAAAACACAACAAATCCTGCAAGTCTGTCCTGTCTGTGTGGAGAGGCTTCTCACACTTCAGAGAAGTGCAGTGAGTAAGGAGTCCACCCCTGAGAGAACAGGCGCTGCAGGAGAAGAGATGTCCTTGTCCAGTGTCTTCATAAGACATGTCTACCTCTTGGATCCATTTTCAGCTTATTGGTAGGTAAGATGCCTTGCCTCATTTTAAAAATATTTAAAAATTATTTAATTGTATGTGTATGTTCACCATTTACATGCATGAGCCTTGGAGGTGAGAAGTGGCATTGGACTTAACAGATGCTTGTGCTCTGCCGTGACGGAGTTGGGAACGTGTTCATGTTTATAAAGTGACACAGTTATGGATTTAATCAAAAGAGTGTAAGATGGGAGAACTGGTATATTTAGTTTCAGTTCCACGTGAATAAAGTTAAAGATTCCTTCAGGCCTCACTCACAGGTGCTTGTTGGTCACACCTTCATCAGAAACATCTCCAAATAAGGCCTTTGGAGGGAGCCCACCTGCTGCTGAACCCTGTCCTGTTTGAAGACAGTGTTTCTAGTTGCAGTGGTATGTACAGGAATTGTCCCCATAAGTGTGAATGGTTGGCCACAGGGAGTGGCACTATTGGGACCTTATTGGAGTAGGTGTGACACCTCCTGTGGGAGGAAGTGTGTCCCTGTGGAGGTGGGCTTTGAAGTCTCCTATGCTCAAGCTAGGCCTAGTGTGTCAGTCTCCTTTTCCTGTCTGAGGACCAAGCGGTAGAATGCTCAGCTCTGTGTCTACCTGCATACCACCATGCTTTTTACCAGGATGATAATGGACTAAACATCTGTGAAGTGTAAGAGAGCCTCACTTAAACGTTTTCCTATAAAAGAGTTGCCATGGTCATGGTGTCTCTTCTCAGTGATGGCAACCTTAACTAAGACATTAGTGAATGACAATGTGGTTCTGTAGAACTTTCCCTCAGAGTGACAGATGTTTCCACTTGGAAAAGAGTATTTCTATTTTCTGAGCCTTGGTCCAGGACCAGGCACTGTCCTTGTGGGCTCTGAGCACCATCCTTAGATTATCAGATCACCTCAGAGCCCTTGTGTGACAAGTTCAATGGGAATGCAAGGATCTGTACCCAAGCCTGGGAAGGGCAGGACAGGAGGGACAGGAAGAATGCTCAGATACATTTTTGTTTCAGGGTCATGTCACATGGGTCTATGAAATAAACAACCTGCATGAATCCCAACCATTTTATTCCTTCATGAAATTGTGATACAAAATATGTCCTTGAAAGATGGGGCCACTTCTTCAAGGGGGACCATAGTGAGGAAGGGAGTTAGAAC
Source organism: Apodemus agrarius (assembly GCA_964023405.1). Lineage (NCBI taxonomy): Eukaryota > Metazoa > Chordata > Mammalia > Rodentia > Muridae > Apodemus > Apodemus agrarius. Next base: position 43,721,660 of record OZ030015.1, on the reverse strand, counting down.
AAAGTTTCTTGTCACTTGTTTGAGGTAGAAAGTTTTTTTTATGTCTATCAGGAGACTGTTCTTTAAGTGATGAGTGTCAAAGGTTAAAGTCAGATGATATTTACTTCTGGGACAGAGATTTGATAAGCAATGAGTCTAAATTCACATGCTCCTCTAGACCACACAAATGAAGGAAAATGAGTACAATAAATGACATCAGAAATGAGTGTGGGGGCATCTGTATCCCATTTTTTTTGTTTTTTTTTGAGACAGGGTTTCTCTGTGTAGCCCTGGCTGTCCTGGAACTCACTCTGTTGACCAGGCTGACCTCGAACTCAGAAATCTGCCTGCCTTTGCCTCCCAGAGTGCTGGGATTACAGGTGTGCACCACCACTGCCCGGCCCCCATTTTTTCCTTTAAAAATGAGTCTGACTGTGTATCACTATGTCTCTTTTAGGTTTTTCTGTTTTGCATGTATGTGTGTGTGTTGTGCACATATGATAGCATGCATGTCTGCATCAGTGTGTCTGCGGATGGAGGCCTTTACCATCTGAGCCGTCCTGCTTGCCCCACATGCCTCAATTCCTTCACTATCAAATTGCGTGTACCTATGTACAGATTTAAATGTATAAATACAGTATAGTGGTATTTCTGGTAAAAATAATCTATCCTTTTTTAAGGCAGGGTTTTCCCGTGTATCCCTTGGTGGCCTATAATTTACTGTGTAGATCAGGTTCATCTCATATTCATAGAGGTCTTCCTGCCCTTGCCTCTAAAATCCTGGGATTAATTATGCATGGCTACTCTGCCTTTAGCAGTATATTTTGATAATTCATCCTTAAAATTATTATTGACAGACTTAGATTTAACTGTCACATTTGTAAATGGTTCATAATCATTTTCCACTGCCTTTTCTGTTTTCCATTTTTTGCTTTCATTTTTTTCTTTTAGTATAGTAGTTATACTTATTTTAAAAGCTCCAGTATATAGTCTTGAGTTTTCAAAATGCTTCTTTTTTTTAATAAAAAAATCTTAGGCCATTTTACAAATAACACTGTGGCACCACTTCTTGTGTAATACAGACAAATAAGAGAATACCTATCCCACTTCCTACCACATTAGAGAAAACATTACCTACCAGGAAGCACTAATAATAAATTGTGTGCCATCACGTCCTCCATGCAGATTTGATTCTGTCATATTGAGTACCTGGGAAAACATATTTATTTCTATATAACTTGATGATAATCTAAGAAAGAGAAATGTCCAGACAATATGAATGTTTAAAATCACAAATTACGGTCACATCTCTTATGAGAAGAAAGTTAATTTTCATTTATTTTAAATGTTAGATTTTAGATGTTTGACTTGAGATTCCTAGTGCACAACACAGGTGTCAGTTTTGGGAAAGAAAGTTTAATAAATACCCCAAGATACTGAGCTGGAGTGCTGTGATTGTTACAAATTAAGAAACAGCACCCAACCTTCTTCCTGAACAGGAAGTCCTTATGAGTTCTCTGAATAATCCCCACACTTGAAAAGCTGAGGGAGAAAAACAAGTTCAAGGCCACTCTTGACTACATACTGAGTTTGAGGCTACTGGGCTACTTGAGTCTGTCTCATAAATGAGAAACAAGAGCCTGGAGATATGGGTATGAGCATTGCCTGCTCCCCCAAAGGACCTTTGTTTGATTTGTAGCCTTTACATGGTGCCTAACAACCATCTGTAACTTCAGCTCCAGGAACTGATGCCCTCTTCTGATATTCACAGACACGAGGCACAAAATGGTGTGTGCACACACATGGAGGCAAAACACCCATACACATAAAATAAAAATAAACTAAAGAAAAGGAAACCAAACAGAGAACAACAGCAAAAGAGCAATCCTGACCATGTATGGGATGAGGCCACATTCCCATGAACTGATTTGAGTGAATTTGTAATTGGAAAGGAACTTAAGAATTTCACTGTAAACAGAAGGACAGAGTCCAACTATAATTACATACGCACATTGGCAAAGCCTCAAGCAAGGAGACAAAGGTCTGTGGGGGAAAAAGACCCTATTGGAGAGCCTGTTGGGAGACAGTGACATTGGCAATGAGTACGGCTGTTCCTGAAGTGTGCAAAACCCAAAAATCACATCTGAGAATCATGGTGATAAGGCTTAGCACTGACATAGGACATTCTCCCTTCTGGCCTGTTGAAGACATCCAGTGGAAATGCAGCAGACATATGGCATTCACAGAAAACGACAGGCAGAGAAACAGGACTTGGTTAGGGGAACAAGTATTTGCCAGAAAGGTACTTCCAATGTACTCAGTATACACAGTGTTCCTAAGATTTCTTCTGTAGCTCCAGAGTCTGGGAAGAGGGAGTCAAACAGCCCCAGCTGGCTGGCCATCTCCTTGTGTCTAAATTCAGGTTCTTCAAACAGAGACGAAGAGGAGAGTGAATGACTGTCTAAGCCACCCTGTAGTATTAGCCTGGGTAGTTGGAAAGCAGGTCAGTTGAACACCAATTAGCAATCAGCTTCATCACTGAATACAGATCAGAGGTCTCTGCTGGCAGACCCTTTTTTGTTGGTCTTTCATTCTCAAGAATCATTCCAGGTATACATTTTTTTTACTTCATTTAAATCATTCAGTTTTATTATTTTTAGACATTCTAAGAGACAGTGTTTGACTTTTAACTGTTACTGTGTATGTGAGTATCTATATGTAAGGGAGTGCACATGGGTCTGGGTGAAAAGGAGGTCAAAAGAGGTAATAGAATCTCCTGGAGCTAAAAGGTCACTTCAGGGGCTATGGTGACTTCCCACATGTTCTGGAAGTAGTTTCATCAGCAATGTCAAGTGTCACAGGAAGGGAAAGGTGTGTGTGTGTGTGTGTGTGTGTGTGTGTGTGTGTGTGTGTGTATGAAACACTTGGCCATCAGATTCACACACTGTGGTCTTCAAAGGCTCAGTTCTTTCTCCCACAATAAAGTTTCTGTAGAGCTAACTTCATATCTTTGTTCCTCAGACAATAGACAACTGGATTCAAGGAAGGTGTGACTACAGAGTAGAAAATAGATGCCAGGCGACCCAGAGTCGGGGAGTACTGAGAGGCAGGCCTCAGGTACACAAAGCTTCCAGTTCCATAAAACAGGATGACTGTGGTCAGGTGAGAGGAGCAGGTAGAAAAGGCTTTCCACCTGCCATCCACTGAGGGGATGCGAAGAACTGTGGCCACAATGCCAATGTAGGAGACCACTGTGAGGGCGAAGGAGCTCATGATAATGCAGCTGCTGACAGCAAAGCCCACCTCCTCACTGAGATGGTAGTCAGCGCAGGAGAGTCTCATGACTGGAGGCATGTCACAGAAGAAGTGTTCAACAACATTGGGTCCACAGTAGGGGAGGGAGAAGGTGTTGAATGTATGGAAGGCTGAGTAGCAGGCCCCACTCACCCAGGCAGTGAGCACTAATGCAGAACAGTATTTCTGGCTCATGATTGTTCCATAGAGCAGTGGTCTGAGGATGGCCAGGCACCGGTCATAAGCCATGGCTGTGAGCAGAAAGCATTCACCAGAAGAGAATGTAAAAATTATGTAAAGCTGTGCTACACACTCGAGATAGGAGATGACCCCTGAGCCTGGGAAGGATATAACCACTGCCTTGGGGATGGTGGCTGAGGTGTAGCACATGTCCAGGAAAGACAAATTCTTCAGGAAGAAGTACATGGGAGAGTGTAGTCGACTGTCTCTCATCACAGCTGTGATGATGGAGAGGTTCCCCAGGAGGCCAAATGTATAAACAAGCAAGAGAAATGGGATGACCACCAATCTCAGCTGTGGGGCATCTGAGAAGCCCCTGAGAATGAAGTGAGTCACTGTTGTGTGATTAGACATGTCTGCCCAAATTGTCTTCAGATGTATTACCACACAGATCTGAGGGAGGGAATAGAAATAACAGGAAGGTTCCCTTCATGTGTATGCAAGTCCATCTTGACTAGGGAGGCTTTTATCTGCAATCTAAGACAGTGAAGCAGCCTATCTAAATGGTATTTTGATGAATTAATGAAGAGGAGGGGGATTGGATTAGGAGGTGTGAAAGTAAATGGAGGGAGAGGGAAGAACAAGAGGGAGAGAAGAAGAGATAAGGAGAGGAGGAGATAGAGGGTTGAAGAGCAGGAAGGGGGAGAGGAGACACCAAAGTTCTCTTCTTAAGTATTTCATGGTTTCAGGGGAAAAACATTTTCCTGTATGTACTTCTAAATTTTTTTATATTTATTTGTAAAAAATGTGTTTACTTTTGACTGTTAATGTTTATGTGAGTATCTACATGTAAGGAAGTGCACATGGGTCTATGTGACTAGGAGGCCTAGCACTCAATGTATGTAGTTGATTCTCTGTATTAATATCTGTATCTATGTATATCTATATGTTTCTATATATCTGTATAAACTGTCTCTCTCTCTCTTTCTCTCTCTCTCCCCCTCACTCTCTCTCTCTCCCTCTCCCTTCCTCTCCCTCTCCATCTCCATCCCTACATCTATCTTTTTCTATATCTTAGTTTTCCAAATAGAATAGAGTTAAGCCTGAGGCAAAGTATTCTGCCTTTTGTTTCAGGTATTTCTAGGTGCTGGAGAGGGTTGAGTGGGCTGCCAGAGCTCAAGCAGAGTAGTGGTGTGTTCCTCTCCTGGGTGGGTCCCACTTAGAGCTGTCTCAGATTGCCTTGTCGTGAGTTCTTCTTTGTCATCTTGTCTCCTGCGATACCCTGACTCCTGCTATTCAGACACCTAAGATATGTTCTCATTCTGTTGCCCCCTCAGCCTTCCAAGTAAAGACATTGCTTTCTCCTTCATGCTCCCAACCATCTCCACAAAGACTGAATGTAGATTCAGTCTAGTGAGCCTCTCTCTGTACAGCCCACCACCAGCTAGCTATACAGTGACCCCAGCCCTCAGGAATCCGTGTCTAACATGGATGTGAAACTTCCTTCCTCAGAAGAACACTGAGGACTTGACAGCTTCTAAGAGTGGCTGGTGTGTTGTAAATACGTAATAAATTTGTTTGTTCTGTCCTCTGTCAATTTGGAATTTTGGAGACAAGTTTCTCCCTATGGCAGCAGAGTCAGTCCCAGCCCTACTTGGTCTGTGACAGTCACAGGAGACCGTGTCCTTCCTCTGCTGCTTTGATCCAGAGAAAGCAACTCATGATCCTGCAAACTCAGATGGCTAACCATCTGTGAATACAGTTGAGGAGATGGCTTAAGATAAAGTCTAACTGAGCTAGTCATCAGTTAACTGGCTTTGAGTTCACTTTTTGGTCAAGAAGGCCTTAAACTTGCAATGCCCCTGCCTGTGCCTCAGAAGTGGGCTGACAATCTTATACCATCAAGCCACTGTCAGTATTCTGAGCTAGGCAGAAGACACTTGGACAACTTTAGAAACAGAACTTTACAGTAGTTGGTATTCCAGTCTGTCGCCAAGTCTGCTAAGCAACAAGTGTGTGTCTTGTATCCAGTTGATGGTATATTCTATGACATAGTGGTGAAATTATGCTCAGAGCTGTTGTGATAGAAAAAAAATGGTCACCTTATTTCTGTATATAATATTTTCCTATAAATTTGTAGACCTTCATCTTTCCTAAAAGAAACACAAGGTGATTGATACACAGTGCACACAGCTCACAATTAGGCACCGAGGAGTTTTTGTTTTATCTTTCTCAGCTCTTACCTGGTGGACTGATGCTCACTGTCTGTGTCCTGAGGTCATCAAGTGGTGAGAAGGACAGTAGGACCATCTGTCAGGCAGTAAGGCGGCTGCCCCTGGCAAGGACTTGCTGGAGGTCTGGATGGATGAATCTGTCTGATTCCCTTTACATGTCTTTAATATTGTGAAATGTTTCACCTGCAAGTCCATCTGGGAAAGGCAAGAACGCGCTTTGAGCTCTCTGGGGAGCTGGCTCTGGGAATTGGTGTGGTTCCTGCCAGGTCCCATGGACTAAGACTTCTCAGGGTCCCTGTGGGTTATCTCAGAGACTTAAGACAGAACGTTTCCTGAGTCTACATGAAAATAATAGTTGGTACACTAAAACCTGGTTTGATTTTCAAAAACCTCAGTACTGAGTCAAAGAGACCCGACATCTTTCTCTTTCTTTCTTTCTTTCTTTCTTTCTTTCTTTCTTTCTTTCTTTCTTTCTTTCTTTCTTCCTTCCTTCCTTCCTTCTTTCTTCCTTCCTTCCTTCTTTCCTTTCTTTCTTTCTTTCTTTCTTTCTTTCTTTCTTTCTTTCTTTCTTTTTTTATTAGATATATTCTTTATTTACATTTCATTTCCCTTTTCCTGGTTCCCCGTCCCACTAAGGTCCCACATGCCCTTTTCCCTCCCCCTGTTCCCCCATCCACCACTTCCCACTTCCTTGTTCTGGTATTCCCCTACACTGATGCATTGATCCTTTCCAGAACCAGGGTCCACTCCTTCCTTCTTGTCGGACATCATTTGGTATGTGGATTGTGTCTTTGGTGTTCCAAGATTCTAGGCTAATGTCCACTTATCAGTGAGTGCATACCATGGGTATTCTTTTGAGACTGGGTTACCTCACTTAGTATGATGTTCTCCAGCTCCATCCATTTCTCTAAGAATTTCATGAATTCATTGTTTCTAATGGCTGAATAGTATCCCATTGTGTATATATACCGCATTTTTTTGTATCCATCCCTCCGTTGAGGGACATCTGGGTTCTTTCCAGTTTCTGTATACTATGGAGACCACAAACATGAAATCGAATGCCCTGAACTCATCATTTTCTTTGTGTAGATTCTCAGGGTTCTTAGAACCATCAGACAAGCCCAGTGCACCCTTGTATTTGCTACTGTGACCTGTGACCCCAAACATTTGGTCACCCACAGCCTTGTCGTGCCATACAGATGTTTGACTATGTGTCATAAATGGTCACCTGGAGCCTACAGCTCAGTCTCTTTTCAATTGCAACCAAATCTGTCATACTTTCCAATGCATCTAGATGGGGGAACAGAAAGCAGAGCTGGTTAAAAAATCCCCAAAATACAAATATAATGTATAATTAATATTACATTTCAATGTAATCTATATTTAGAAAAAACATTTTGACTAAAAATTTTACAAGGACTTATTTTCCTATGATATTTGTATTAATATATAATTAATATTTTATTTGGTTTAATTATTAAAATAATATTTTCTGTGTTAAGCTGTTGCAGCCAAAAACTTTTCATTTGAATAGAGGATCCAGGAAGGGGGAAATAATTTGAAACGTAAATAAAGAATATATCTAATAAAAAAAGAAAATTTATATTGATGGTTTTCTGTGTTGAGATGTATGCCCACTAAATTTATTTTTTCTTTTTCAGTCTCATTTAGCTCAGGCTAGACTCAAACTATGTACCGGAGAATGACCTTGAACTCCTGAATTTCCTGCCTCCACTTTTTAAGCGCTGTAGAATTGGGAGTTGAAGGTCATTCTCAGCTACCTCTTTTAAACCTTTGGGCTTTGTCACTGAATGGCCTGATACCACCGCCCCCACTATTCATTCATTCATTCATTCATTCATCCATTCACTCTTGTTGTTGTTGTTGTTCTCGTCCTCCTCCTCATCCTCCTCCTTATCCTCTTCTTCCCTTTCATCCTCCTTCTCCTCCTCTTCCTCCTCTTCCTTCTACATGAGGATACTATTTCCTCAGTGAGAAATATTCCTTAGCTTTAAATGCTCATTAATTATTTTAATACCTGAAAAAATGAATACATGATAATTGACTGCAAATTAGAACAGATCTTAATAAAACAGCCTGGAGGCTGCTTGCAAGGCTAATAGGAAAGTTAGCATGTGGTTTCTTATTCTATAGGGCTGAAAACCAGGACAAGTTATGTACCTGTACTGAACGACATCAGTACACCAAAGGGAAATGCCTGTATCTTTTATCTACTGCAAAATTATTCATAATAACGGAAACATAGGGCCAACCTGAGTTCCAGTAACACCTGACTAGGTAAAAAGTATCATAAACAGTAACTTCTGTGGGATGCTTTACATCCTGAAAAAGGAAAAGAAATCCAGCTGGAATGTTGTGAATTATTATGAGGAATAGCACAAATGAAACTAAAGAATACTATTATTACAAGCAACAGAAAAATGCCACATTTTCTTAATTATTGGGCATTTAAAAAGTTGAATGTTGAATGCATAGAATAAAAATAAAATATTACAAAGGGCTAGAGGAGAAAGGGACACGGGAAGATGACTGTCAAAAGTATAAAGTTTTAGTTAGTGGCGGGAGAGATGATTCAGTCTCAGTTAAGATGTACTGATTTTACAGGAGATGAGATTTTGGGTCCCAAAATTGATGCAGGTAACTCAGTTCCAGGGCAGCAGACACCTTCTTCTGGGCCCTGAGGGCACTGTTCTTGTGTGCACAGACCTCACACACACACACACACATAATATAATGTAATGAATATAATTATAGTCTATATTCTAAAGTGCTTGAGCAGATTTCATTAGATTTTTTTCCCCCAGAGAAATGAAAATTTAAGTAAAAATGTCCAAAGTTAGGTTTAGCTATCCTACAATGTGTGTGTTTTGAAGCCACAAATTTTATGCCACACACACATATGTATCTAGAATATATAATTTTTTAAAAAGTTGTATTTCTTTTGTTATGTATATTTGTTTTTTTTTTGGCCTGTGCAGTATGTGCTTGTAGTGCCCTAAGAGTCCAGAAGAGGGCATCAGATCCTCTGGAGAAGGGAAGAGCAACAGTGCTCTGAATCCCTGAGCTATTTCTCTAGCTTCATAGTCTTTTTATCAACTAAAAAACAATCAAATACTTAAGGGACAGAATAAAATAATACCCTGATATTATAGAGAATATTAGATTCTATTCATCTTACAAAAGATTATATATATGAACGTGCCATGAGACGAGTATCTATGTATCTATGTATCTTTGTATGTATGTATGTAAGTATGCATGCATGCATGCATGTATGTACATATGTACTATGTATCTATGTAACTATGTATGTATGTATGTATTATCTATCTATCTATCTATCTATCTATCTATCTATCTATCTATCTATCTTGTAATGCTTAGTCAGACCAGGTCTCACTATATAGTCCTGGCCAGTCTTGAAAGCAAGATTCATGAACATATTATGAATGAATTAGACGCCACTAACATGACAGCTGAAACTCCCATTTTTAGTCCTTCTTAGAGCTGCCTTGTATCTCCGGAGTAGTGATTTTCCTGTAGGTTATTTGGGGTGTGACCTCTGTTGCCTTACATGTGCCTGAATGTGCTTTATATCATCAGGTAGTGCATAAAAATGTAAGCTTTTGAATTGCATAAATTATAACCATATTTCTTTGTGTGTTTGAGTAGACACTGATTTTTGAGCAGGCAAAAGTCAATGTGGAAATTCTAAGTAAAATCGACAAAGTCACTAACTAATGTCCACACTCTCTCTTTTTGGAAGATTTAGGAATACATTTCACACTGCTGTGTTATTCCAGAATTGTGTAGAGGGCTTTCCTATAGACAGCCAGCTTGTATTCCCTACTCTCTCTGCAGTCACAGCACAACATAAGAATGCAAGATGATGAGGGAAAAGCCAGAGGCTTTAATGGCTACAATAATGAGGTGAGGCTTTGGGATGAAGGAAAACTTTTTGCAAATGAAGTATTTGGGCAAAATCATAGATCTCATTAGGCTAACAAGGTGCCAAACTCTTGGGACAAGTTTTCAGAGTTCCTTGGTGAGTCTTGTGAGTTGCAGCCATAGGCAGACTTCTGATGAAAGCTGAGATCTCTGGGGAAATTAGGAGACTAAAGAGTGAGTGTCACCCTGGGGTTGAAAACTGTCACTGTTCCAGAGTGTATTTCCAGAGACGCACCAGGAAAGAGAAGCCCCAGGAGATCTCATGTCATTTGTGAAGCTAGAGCTAGAATAAGCCTGCAGAATCCTGTTCCCTCAACTCTGCTTTAGCAGAATGAATTTGATTGGAAAAAAATCTCTCATTTAAAAGATAGAAGGAGGGAGGTACCTGGGTGGGAGAAGGGGGGAGGGAAAAAGGGAGACAGGATCAGGTGTGGGAGGAGATGGGGAGAATACAGAGGGTCAGGAAATTGAATTGAGGTGTGGAGAAGTGGGGGATGGGGAACTGGGAGTAGACATTAGAAAGTCCCAGACACCAGGAAAGCAAGAGGCTCCCAGAACCCAACTAGGATGACATTAGCCGGAATACCCACTAAAGGGGAGAGAGAACCTGTAGAGACCATATCCAGAGGTTAGTCACAGCTCCCCAGTTGTGAGATGGGGCCACCCACCCATCTCAAAAATATTAACACAGAATTGCTCCTGTCTAAAGGAAATGCAGTCACAAAGAGTGGAGCAGAGACTGAAGGAAAGGCCTTCTAGAGACTGCCCCACCTAGGGATCCATCCCACCTACAGACAGCAAACCCAGACACCATTGCTGATGTCAAGAAGCACTTGCTGACAGGAGGCTGGAATAGCTGTCCCCTGAGAGGGTCTGCTAGAGCCTGACCAATACAGATGCAGATGCTCGCAGCCAGTCAGTGGACTGAGCACAGGGACCCCAATGGAGGAGTTAGGGAAAGGGCTAATGGAGCTGAAGAGTTTTGCAACCCCATAGGAAGAACAACAATGTCAACCAACCAGACCCCCCCCCCCAGATAGGGACTAAACCACCAACCACAAAGTACACATCAGAGGATGCATGGCTCCAGCTGGATATGTAGCAGAGGATTACCTTTTCTGGTATCAATGGGAGGGGAGGTCCTCGGTCCTGCAGAGGCCTGATGATCCAGTGAAGGGGAATGCTAGGGCACTGAGGCAGGAAAGGGTGGGTACGTGAGTAGGGGCAGGGGATAGGCTTTGTGGACAGGAAAGGAGAAAGGGGATAACATTTGAAATGTAAATCACTAAAATAACCAATACTATATGCAAAAAGAAAAAAAGTTCAAAAATTTTTTTTTGTGTTTTACTTGCAAATTGTATCTTTACTTGCAAGTGTTCATTGCAATGAATCATTGGTCTGTTTTGAGGCCTCTGGCTTCAGCTACACTATCAATACTGGATCCTCACAAGGACTCCTCTAGGATGTCCTGTTGTTGCCCTGTGTCATGGAGATCCTGAGTGTGTAGGACAGGTCCTTTCTCTCAGTCCAGCAGGTCACAGTGGAGGGAGATGTTTGAGTGGGCCAACTCAAAGCCTTTGATCTGGGGGTGGGGGGAGTTGGTCAGACTTCCAGCTTTCCTGGGTCTATACCACCAGATAGAGTTCTCTAGTATTGGCCCAAGCTAGCTTACCCAGTGCTTCAGCTGGCAATAGGTAGGGTCCTTTCTCCTACTCTCCTGTACTTGGGGCCAGTTCACCTGCCATCTACCACCATGGTCAGCTCTACTGTAGTGCCCAGGAGAGGCATAGGACCCACTCACCTCACAGGAGACAGTGAGGGCCAGAGAGGAGCATCTCTCTTTCATCCGTGTTACTCTATGGCAGATGAGGGGTGGGGCCAGTTCTTCTGAGTGCTGCAGCCAGTGAGGGGGCAGGAGCAGCCACCCTGCTCTAGTGACCTCTGGGGATCAGGTGAGGGGGCAAGGAGGGAGAAGGGCATCTCTTCCTCACCCATTCCATCCCACGGAAGGTGAAGAGTGGGGTCAGCTCTTTTGCTTCTATTTTCAAAAAACTTTAAATTACTGATGTTCCTCAACTTACAGTAGGGATATATTGAGGTGAACACATCATAAGCTGGAAGCTTTAATTCTTTTCTTTTTGTTTTTGTGTACATGTGTGTATGTGTGTGTGTGTGTGTGTGTGTGTGTGTGTGCACACGTGTGAATGTGTGTATGTGCCAGCTCCTTTGTTTCTATATTTAGTAAGCTTTAAATCAGTGATGGTCCTAAACTTACAGTAGGGAAGTACTGATATGAATACATCATTAGCTGGAAGCTTTCTTTTGTGTGTGTGTGTGTGTGTGTGTGTGTGTGTGTGTGTGTGTGTATGTGTGCATGTGCTTTATGTGGAAGTGTCTGCAGTGGCCAGAAAGAAGATAGTGGATCTTCAGGAACTGTGGTTGCTACAGGTGTGAGCCGCCTGATATGCTGGGAGCTCAACTCAGGTTTTCTGAAAAGCATCAGGCACTCTTAAACACAAGACATTTTCCAGAGAGAAAATGATGAAGGTAAGGAGATTGGTTTCAGATGAATACAGATTTAGACTCAGAAAGAAATGGTTCACAATTCCCTTTTATATTCAAACTTGAGCTACAGAAACATTGAAAAACTTTCTCTGATCTATTTGTCTGTCTGTCTATCTGTCTGTCTACCTACCTTCCTACCTACCTACCTACCTACCTACCTACCTACCTACCTACCTACCTATTATTTTATATATGAGTGCTTGTTCCTGGGATGTGGGCTAGGAAGGAATAACAAAAATTAGGATCCACAGCTCAGTCACCTGTGCATAGTTGGTACACACACACACACACACACACACACACAGAGTACACACACACATACACACACAGGTACATATGAATAAAAAAGATTTTTTAAAAACTTCTAGTTTATAACATGTTCATCTCAATAGAACTCTTGTAAGTTGAGAAACATAATTAATATACAGATTTAAAGACAGAAACAAGTCATGTCTTGGAATGCAGGAGGTTTTTTAAGACACAGATTGTTTATTTCAAAAGGTGTTTGAAAGTGTTTTACAATTTTATTTCTAGCTGATGTAATTTCATCTTCACTTTATTTAGTTTTTTTCAAATGTAATTTTATAGCAATATTCAAATTAATATCCAAAATAATATAAAAAATTTACTCTAAGCTCTAGGACTTCTGTGGAGAACAAATCCTACATTTAAGCCCAAAGTCAATTTTTCTAAAACACATGATTGATTTGTGTATTCTCTGTGTCTCTGTCTTGACAGATGTCCTCATAGGCATGAACTGCCCAGCCCTGCCCTGCCCTGCTGAAGGCTTCATTGTCTAAAACTTCTACCCAAGAGTCAAGTGTTTCGGTGACAGACACAAAATCAGTAACTAAAACAGCTTCCTGTTAAAATTCCAACCATAAGTAACCTAAAAAATTTACAGTATCATTAAGAAGCCAGCTGGGGGTGGGGGGGACAAGCACCAGGTTTTGTAGTTTTTATCACTGTTGCTCTGTAGTGGCGCTTGAGGTCAAGGATGGTGATTCCCCCAGGAGATCTTTTGTTGTAGAGAATAGTTTTTGCTATCCTGGTTTTTTTTTTTTTTGTTATTCCAGATAAATTTGAGAATTGCTCTTTCTAGATTTATTAAGAATTGATTTGGGATTTTGATGGGGATTGCATTGAATCTCTAGATTGCTTTTGGCAAGATGGCCATTTTTACCATATTATCCTGCCAATCTGTGAGCATTGGAGATATTTCTATCTTCTGAGATCTTCTTTGATTTCTTTCTTCAGAGGCTTGAAGTTGTCATACCGATCTTTTATTTGCTTGGTTAGGGTTACACCAAGGTATGAAATATTATTTGTGACAATTGTGAAGGGTGTCATTTCCCTAATTTCTTTCTCAGCTTGTTTATCCTTTGAATAAGGAAGGCTACTGATTTGTTTGAGTTAATTTTATATCCAGCCATTTTGCTGAAGTTGTTTATCAGCTCTAGTTCTCTGGTGGAAGTTTTGGGGTTGCTTATATATACAAACATATCATCTGCCAATAGTTATATTTTGACTTCTTCCTTTCCAATTTGTGTACCTTTGACCTCCTTTTGTTGTCTGATTACTCTGGCTAGAACTTCAAGTATTATATTGAATAGACAAGTAGAGAGTGGGCAGCCTTGTCTTGTCTCTGAGTTTAGTGGGATTGCTTCAAGTTTCTCTCCATTTAGTTTGATATTGGATACAGGTTTGTAGTATATTGCTTTTACTTTGTTTAGGTATGGGCCTTGGATTCCTGATCTCTCCAAGACTTTTATCGTGTAAGGATGCTGGATTTTGTCAAAAGTCTTTTCAGCATCTAATGAGATGACCATGTAGTTCTTTTCCTTGAGTTTGCTTATGTAGTGGATTACATTGACAGATTTCCATATATTGAACTATCTCTGCATCCCTGGGATGAATCCTATTTGATTGTGGTCAATTATCATTTTTTCTTTTTTTGAATTGAATATAATTCTCATTTACATTCCAAATGGTAAACCCTTTCCCGGTTTCCCCCCTCCCCAAAAAACCTCCAACCCCTCCTCCCACCCCTTGCCTCCAGGTATAAGTTCTTCCACCCATTCCACTCCCCGCCCCCATTTCCCTTTGTTGGGGCATCTATTGAGCCTTCAGCTGACCAAGGACCACTCCTCCCACTGATGCCCAACAAGGTATTCCTCTGGCACAGTTTTTGCTGGAACCTTGTGTACCCTTTGGTTGATAGTTTAGTCCCTGGGAATCCTGGGGTGTCTGGGTGGCTGACGTTGTTGTTCTTCCCATGGGACTATAAACCCCTTCAGCTCCTCTGGACCACTCTCCAACTTCTCCACTGGGGACCCCACGCCCAGACCAATGGTTGGCTGCTAGCCTCTACCTCTTTATGTGTAAGGCGCTGTCAGGGCCCCTCTGGAGACAACCATGGCATGCTCCTTTTGGTATGCATTTCTTGTCGTCCATAATAGTGTTGGGGTTTGGTGACTGTTTATAGGATGAATTCCTAGGTAGGGCAATCCCTGGGTGGCCTTTACTTCAGTCTCTGCTCCACACTTTGTCTCCTTTATTGCTCCTGTGAGTATTTTGTTCCCTTTCTTAGAGGAACCAAGGCACCCTCACTTAAGTCATCCTTCTTCTTGAGCTTCCTGTGCTCTGTGAATTGTAACTTGTTTATTTTGTGCTTTTGGGTTAACATCCATTTCTCAGTGAATACATACCATGTGCGTTCTTTTGTGATTGGGTTACCTCGCTCAGGATGACACTTTCTATTTCCATTCATTTACCTAAGAATTTCATGAATTCTTTGCTTTTAATAGCTGAATAGTACTCTGGTGTGTGTGTGTGTGTGTGTGTGTGTGTGTGTGTGTGTGTGTGTATACATATCACAGTTTCTTTATCTATTCCTCTGTTAAGGACTTCTGGGTTCTTTCCAGCTTCTGGCTATTATAAATAAGACAGCTATGAACATAGTGGAGCATGTGTCCTTATTATATGTAGGAGAATCTTCTGGGTATATGCCCAGGAGTGGTTTCACTGGGTCCTCAGGTAGTACTATGTCTAATTTTCTGAGGTATCGATGAACTGATTTCCAGAGTGGTTTTACCAGGTTGCAATCCCATCAACAATGGAGAAGTATTCCTCTTTCCCCACCTCCTCTCCAGCATCTGCTTTCCCTAAGTTTTTCATCTTAGCCATTTTGACTGGTGTAAGGTGGAATCTCAGTGTTGTTTTGATTTGCATTTCCCTGATAACTAAGGATGCTGAACATTTCTTTAGGTGCTTTAGAGCCATTTGTGTTTCCTCAGTTGAGAATTCCCTGTTTAGCTCTGTACTCAATTTTTAATTTTTTTAATTTTCTATATTCTTTGTTTATATTCCAAAGGCTTTCCCCTTTCCCAGTTTCCCCCTCACCGTATGTCCCATAAGTCCTCTTTCCTCTGCCCATTCCCCAATCACCCCCCACCTCCCACCATTTCTCTGTTCTGATACTCTCCTACAAAACTGGATCCAGTCTTTTCAGGACCAGGGTCCTCTCCTTCTTTCTTCTTGGGAATCTTTTGATTTGCTAATTGTGCCTTGAGTATTCAGAACTTCTGGGGTCATTAATATCCACTTATCAGTGATTGCATTTCATGTGTATTCTTTTGTGATTGGGTTAACTCACTTAGGATATTTTCCAGATCCAACCATTTGCCTACAAATTGCATGAATTCATTATTTTTAATTGCTGAGTAGTATTCCATTGTATAAATATACCACATTTTCTGTATCCATTCCTCCTTTGAGGGACATCTGGGTTCCTTCCAACTTTGTTTATATTCCAAAGGCTTTCCCCTTTCCCAGTTTCCCCCTCACCGTATGTCCCATAAGTCCTCTTTCCTCTGCCCATTCCCCAATCACCCCCCACCTCCCACCATTTCTCTGTTCTGGCTATTATAAATAAGGCTGCTATGAACATAGTGGAGCATGTGTCTTTATTGCATGCAGGGGAATCCGCTGGGTATATGCCCAGGAGTGGTTTGACAGGGTCCTCTGGAAGTGTCATACTCAATTTTCTGAGTAACCGCCAGACTGATTTCCAGAGCGGTTGTACCATCTTGTAATCCCACCAATAGTGTAGGAGTGTTCCTTTTTCTCCACATCCTCGCCTGTTGTCCCTTGAGTTTTTAATCTTAGCCATTCTGACTGGTGTGAGGTGGAATCTCAGGGTTGTTTTGATTTGCATTTCCCTGATGACTAATGATGTTGAACATCTCTTAAGGTGCTTCTCAGCCATCTGAATTTCTTCTGGTGAAAATTCTTTGTTTAGCTCTGTACCCTATTTTTGATAGGGTTATTTGGCTCTTTGGGGTCTAACTTCTTGAGTTCTTTGTATATATTGGATATTAGCCCTCTGTCAGATGCGGGGTTGGTGAAGATCTTTTCCCAAATTGTTGGTTGCTGTTTTGTTCTTCTGACAGTGTCCTTTGCCTTACAGAAACTTTGTAATTTTATGAGGTCCCATTTGCCAATTCTTGATCTTAGAGCATAAGCTATTGTTTGGTGTTCTGTTCAGAAACTTTCCCCCTGTGCCCATGTCCTCCAGGGTCTTCCCCAGTTTCTTTTCTATTAATTTCAGTGTGTCTGGTTTTATGTGGAGGTCCTTGATCCACTTGGAGTTGATCTTGGTACAAGGAGATTAGAGTGGGTCAATTCGCATTCTTCTGCATGCTGAGCTCCATTTGAAGCAGCACCATTTGTTGAAGAGGCTATCTTTTTTCCACAGAATGGTTGTAGCTACTTTATCAAATATCAAGTGACCATAAGTCTGTGGGTTCATTTCTGGGTCTTCAATCCTATTCCATTGATCTACCTGCCTGTTGCTGTACCAATACCATGCAGTTTTTTAGCACAAGTGCTCTGTAGTACTGCTTGAGGTCAGGGATATTGATTCCCCCAGAAGTCCTTTTATTGTTGAGAATAGTTTTAGCTATCCTGGGTTTTTTGTTACTCCAGATGAATTTGAGAATTGCTCTTTCTAGATCAATGAAGAATTGATTAGGGATTTTCATGGGCATTGCATTGAATCTGTAGATTGTTTTTGGCAAAATGGCCATTTTTACTGTATTAATCCTGCCAATCCAAGAGCATGGAATATTTTTCCATCTCTTGAAGTCTTCTTTGATTTCTTTCTTCAAGGACTTGACGTTCCTGTCATATAGATCTTTCACTTGTTTGGTTAGAGTCACACCAAGATACTTTATATTGTTGGTGCCTATTGTGAAGGGTGTTATTTCCTTAATTTCTTTCTCAGCCTGCTTATCCTTTGAGTGCAGGAAGGCTACTGATTTGCTTGAGTTGATTTTATAACCAGCCACTTTGCTGAAGTTGTTTATCAGCTGTAGGAGTTCTCTGGTAGAGTTTTTTTGGTCACTTATGTATACTATCATTTCATCTGCAAATGGTGATAGTTTGTCTTCCTTTCCAATATGTATCCTTTTGACTTCCTTATGTTGTCTAATTGCTCTCGCTAGAACTTCAAGTACTATATTGAAAAGATATGGAGAGAGAGGGCAGCCTTGTCTAGTCCCTGATTTTAGTGGGATTGCTTCAAGTTTCTCTCCATTTATTTTGATGTTGGCTACTGGTTTGCTGTATATTGCTTTTACTATATTTAGGTATGGGTCTTGAATTCCTGTTCTTTCCAGGACTTTTAGCATGAAAGGATGCTGAATTTTGTCAAATGCTTTTTCAGCATCTAATGAGATGACCATGTGGTTTTTTTCTTTTAGTTTGTTTATTTAGTGGATAACATTGGTGGATTTTTCATATAGTGAGCCATTCCTGCATCCCTGGGATGAAGCTTACTTGATCATGGTAAATGATCATTTTGATGTGCTCTTGGATTCGGTTGGCAAGGATTTTATTTAGTATTTTTGCATCAATATTCATAAGGGAAATTGGCCTGTAGTTCTCTTTCTTTGTAGGATCTTTGTGTGGTTTTGGTATCAGCGTAATTGTGTCTTCATAGAATGAGTTGGGCAGTGTTTCTTCTGTTTCTATTTTGTGGAATAGTTTGAAGAGTATTGGTGTTAGGTCTTTGAAGGCCTGATAGAATTCTGCACTAAAACCATCTGGTCCCATACTTTTTTTGGTTGGGAGGCTTTCTATAACCCCATGTATTTCTCTAGGGGTTATGGGACTGTTTAGCTGATCTAATTGATCCTGATTTAATTTTGGTATTTGGTACCTGTCTAGGAAATTGTCCATTTCCTCCAGATTCTCCAGTTGTGTTGAGTATAGGCTTTTGTAGTAGGATCTGATGATTTTTTTTGAATTTTCTCAGTTTCTGTTTTTGTATCCCCCTTTTCATTTCTAATTTTGTTAATTTGTATACTGTCTCTTTGCCCTTTTTGTTAGTCTGGCTAAGGGTTTATCTATCTTGTTGATTTTCTCAAAGAACCAGCTCTTGGTTTTGTTGATTCTTTGTATGGTTCTCTTTGTTTCTACTTGATTGATTTCAGCCCTTAGTTTGATCATTTCCTGTCTTCTACTCCTCCTGGGTGAATTAGCTTCTTTTTGTTCCAGGGCCTTCAGGTGTGCTGTTAAGTTGCTAGTGTATGCTCTCTCCAGTTATTTTTGAGGCACTCAGGGCTATGAGTTTTCCTCTTAGCACTGCTTTCATTGTGTCCCATAGATTTGGGTAGGTCGGACCTTCATTTTCATTGAATTCTAAAAAGTCTTTGATTTCTTCTTTATTTCTTTCTTGACCAAGGTGTCATTGAGTAGAGTATTGTTCAGTTTCCATGTGTATGTGGACTTTCTGTTATTCTTCTAGCTATTGAAGACTAATCTTACTCCATGGTGATCTGATAGGAGGCCTGGGATTAGTTCGGTCTTCTTGTGTTTGTTGAGGTCTGTCTTGTGACCAATTATATGATCGATTTTGGAGAAGGTACCATATGGTGCTGAGACAAAGGTATATTATTTTGCTTTAGGATGAAATGTAGACTTTTCTGTTGACCAGTATGAAGTGTCCCTTCTTATCTTTTTTGATAACTTTTAATTGATAGTCAATTTTATTTGATATAAGAATAGCCACTCCAGCTTGTCTCTTGGGACTATTAGCTTGGAAAATTGTTTTCCAACCTTTGACTCTGAAGTATTGATTGCCTTTGTCACTGAGGTGGGTTTTTTTATTTTTTTATTTTTTATTGGATATATTCTTTATTTACATTTCAGATGATTTTCCCTTTCCTGGCTCCCCATCCCCCAAAGGTCCCATATGCCTTTTTCCCTCCCCCTGTACCCCCATCCTCCCCTTCCACTTCCCTGTTCTGGTATTCCCCTACACTGATGCATTGGCCTTTCCAGATCCAGGGACCACTCCTTCCTTCTTCTCGGACATCATTTGGTGTGTGGATTGTGTCTTGGGTGTTCCAAGATTCTAGGCTAATATCCACTTATCAGTGAGTGCTTACCATGGGTATTCAGCTCCTACAGCTGATAAACAGCTTCAGCAAAGTGAGTGGTTATAAAATCAACTCAAGCAAATTAGTAGCCTTCCTATACTCAAAGGATAAGCAGGCCGAGAAAGAAATTAGGGAAATGACACCCTTCACAATAGCCACAAACAATATAAAGTATCTTGGTGTGACTCTAACCAAACAAGTGAAAGATCTCTATGACAAGAACTTCAGGTCTCTGAAGAAGGAAATTGAAGAAGACCTCAGAAAATGTAAAAATCTTCCATGCTCGTGGATTGGCAGGATTAATATAGTTAAAATGGCCATCTTGCCAAAAGCAATATACAGATTCAATGCAATCCCCATCAAAATCCCTACTCAGTTCTTCATAGAGTTAGAAAGAACAATTCTCAAATTCATCTGGAATAACAAAAAACCCAGGATAGCTAAAACTATTCTCAACAGTAAAAGAACTTCTGGGGGAATCAGTATGCCAGACCTAATACTACAGAGCAGTGGTGTTAAAAACTGCATGGTATTGGTACAGTGACAGAGAGGTGGATCAATGGAATAGGATTGAAGACCCAGAATTGAACCCACTCATCTATGGCCACTTGATCTTTGACAAAGGAGCTGAAAACATCCAGAGGTGGGTTTCTTGTATGCAACAAAATGTTGGGTTCTGTTTACATATTCAGTCTGTTAGTCTATGTCTTTTTATTGGGGAATTGAGACAATTGATGTTAAGAGATATTAAGGAAAAGTGATTGTTGCTTACTCTTATCTTCTTTGTTAAAGGTGGAATTCTGTTTGTATGGCTATCTTCTTTTGGATTTGTTGAAAGATGATTACTTTATTGCGTTTTCTAGGGTGTAGTTTCCTGCCTTGTGTTGGTATTTTCCACCAATTATCCTTTGCAGAGCTGGATTTGTGGAAAGATATTGTGTAAATTTGCTTTTGTCATGGAATGTCTTGTTTTCACTGTCTATGGTAATTGAGAGTTTTGCTGAGTATAGTAGTCTAGGCTGACATTTATGTTCTCTTAGGGTCTGTATTACATCTGCCCAGGATCTTCTAGCTTTCATAGTTTCTGGTGAGAAGTCTGGTATAATTCTAGGAGGTCTTTCTTTACATGTTACTTGACCTTTTTCTTTTATTGCTTTTGATATTCTTTCTTTGTTTAGTGCATTTGGTGTTTTGATTATTATGTGACAGGAGGAATTTCTGTTTTAGTCTAGTCTGTTTGGAGTTCTGTAGGCTTCTAGTATGTTAATGGGCATCTCTTTCTTTAGGTTAGGGAAGTTGTCTTCTATTAGTTTTGTTGAATCTATTTACTGACCCTTTAAGATGTAAATCCCCACTCTCTTCTATACCTATAATCCTTAGGTTTGGTCTTCTCATTGTGTCTTGGAGTTCCTGGATGTTTTGGATTACAAGCTTTTTGCATTTTCTTTGACTGTTGAGTCAATGTTTTCTATAGAAGCTTCAGCATCTGAGATTCTTTCTTCTTTCTCTTATATTCTGTTGTTAATGCTTACATGTATGACTCCTGAATTCTTTCCAAGGCTTTCTATCTTCAGAGATGTTTCACTTTGTGATTTCTTTATTGTTTCTATTTCCATTTTTAGATCCTGGATAGTTTTGTTCAGTTCCTTCATTTGTGTGTGTGTGTGTGTGTGTGTGTGTGTGTGTGTTTTCCTGAAATTCTTTAAGGGATTTTTGTGTTGCCTCTTTAAGGGCTTCTACTTGTTGACCCATGTTCTCCTGTGTTTCGTTAAGGGATTTTTGTGTTTTCTCTTTAAGGGCTTTTGCCTGCTGATACATGTTCTCCTGTAATTCCCTATGGGATTTTTGTGTTGCTTCTTTAAGGGCTTCTACCTATTGGCCCATGTTCTCCTGTATTTCTTTAAGGGAGTTATTTATGTCCTCCTCGAAGTTATCTATCAGCATCATGAGATGTGATTTTAAATCCACCTCTTGCTTTTCCAATGTGATGGGGGTATTCAGGATTTGCTGTTGTGGGAGAACTGGGTTCTGATGGTACTATGCTGCCTTGGTTTCTGTTGGTAATGATCTTGTGTTTGCCTTTGGTCATCTAGTTATCTGTGATGTTAGCTGGTCTTGCTGTCCCTTACTGTGGTGTCTCTGTCCTTCAAGCCAATGTATCTGTACTTCTAGAATTCCTGTTCTCTATAATGCTCTGCATACAGCTGGTTCTCCTGGAAATATCAGGAAATGGAGTCTTCCCTGTGGCAGACCTGGCAAGGGTCAAATACCCTGTGTGTTGCTAGTTCTCAAATGCCCTGTATGCTGCTGGTTCTCTACTAGAAAGTATCAGGAGATGGTGCCTTCCATGTGGCAGAATTGGCAGGGGTCTACCACAGCAGAAGGAATGGGGCAGTGGCGGCAGAGGGGCACATTTTGATCTTTTTGATGAACCTTCACATTTTCCATAAAGGACATCTATCCATCCACTTTTAGCTCCCTTTGTGAATATGTTGCTCATGTGCACATTCTCAACAACACTTGTCAACTTTTCTGTTAGTTACTGCTCTGATAGGTTCACTCCTACGAGTGGCATCTTATTGTAGTTTTAATTTTCATTTTCCTGGGATTTGCTTATATTAAAGATTTACCATTTGCATACCTCCCCACCCCCCAATTTGGCCACTTTATATTTTATACCATACACATAAAACCATATAAAACTTTCCTCAAAAAGGTATTATCCACTGTATTCTTTCTTATAATATATACCTTGAAGTTTATTGATTGTTCAAAGTAAGTGTCTCCATTGTGATTTCATTCAAATATGATATATTTGAACATAGTTGCATCACCCCGATTTCTACTGTTTGCTCTACTTTTTCCTTACCAGAGTTCTATTCCTCTTTTTAAATATTTCCCTTATTTTCAATACCTAAAACCACTTGCAGGGCTTTCAGATAAACAGCCCAGGACCTGCACTGGGCAGCTCAAAAGCTCCTATAACGGCATTCCCAGAAGATCCAATGCTATCTTCTGTCCTTCATGGACACACACACACACACACACACACACACACACAGACACAGACACTCATGCACACACACAAAACACACCAGTCAAACCAAGCTTCTGCCTCCAAGAAAAAATTACAACATTTGTGCTTCTGAGTCTAGCCAATATGCTTATGGTTGAAGAGGTCCAGTTCCAGTGGTTTCATGAGACATGTCTATGTCCCACATTCATTTTTACCTTGCACATAGGTAACATGTCTTGACTAAGTTTAAAAATTATTTAAAAAGCATTTAATTGTATGTGTATGCACACCATGTCTGTGTGCCTATGGAGGTGAGTAGAGGCATCAGACTTAACAGATGGTTATGGTCAGCCATGTGAGAGCTGTGAATGTGTTCATTTTGAAAAAGTGAAATAATTAAAGATTTGATCAAAAGAGTATAAGAGGAGGGAGCCCCCCTCTTTCCTGTTGGAAAACAGCATTTCTAGTTGCAGTGGTATGAACAGGAATGGCCCTCATAGAATCCTTGTGAATGGTTGGCTATAGGGAGCAGCACTATTGGGGCCTTATAGGAGCAGGTGTGACCTTGTGGGAGGAAGTGTGTCACTGTGGAGGTGGGCTTTAAAGTCTCCTATGCTAAAGCTAGGCCTAGTTTGCCAGTCTCCTTTTCCTGTTTGAGGACCAAGCTGTAGAATGCACAACTCCTTCTCCAGCACCATGTCTACCAGCAGACCATCATGCTTTCTACCAGGACAATAATGGACTAAACCTCGGAGAAGCATAAGAGAGCCTCACTTAAGTGTTTTCCTATAAAAGAGTTGCTGTGGTCGTGGTGTCTCTTCACAGTGATGGCAACCTTAATTAAGACACTAGTAAATAAAGATATGGCTCTGTAGAACTTTCCGTCAGAGTGACAGATGTTTCCACATGGAACAGGCTATTTCTGCTCTCTGAGCCTTGGTGTAGGACCAGGCACTGTCCTTGTGGGCTTCTGTGATGCACTTCAGGTTCGGAGCACCATCCTTAGATTATCAGGTCACCTCAGAGCCCTTGTGTGACAGGTTCAATGGGAATGCAAGATGCTGTACCCAAGCCTGGGAAGGGCAGGACAGGAGGGACAGAAAGAATGCTCAAAATACATCTTTGTTTCAGGGTCATGTCATATGGGTCTATGAAACAAATAACCTGCATCAATCCCAACCATTTTATACAGTCATAAAATTGTGATACAAAATGTATCCTTGAAAGATGGCATCCACTTTTCGCACAAAGTTTCTTGTGAGTTGTTTGAGGTAGAAAGTTTGTATGTCTACCTGAGATACCGTTCTTTAATTGTTGAGTGTCAAAGGTTAAAGTCACACAATGTTTGCTTCTGGGACACAGATTTGATAAGCAAGGAGTCTAAATTAACATGCTTCTCTAGACCACACAAATGAAGAAAAATCAGTACAATAAATGACATCAGAAGTGAGCATGGGAGCATCTGTATCCTATGGTTTTTTTTTTTTGAAAAGTGAGTCTGTTATTGTCTCAATATGTCTCTGTTCTGTTATTCTGTTTCATGTGTGTGTGTGTGTGTGGTGTGCACATATGAATGTGTGCATGTTTGCATTAGTATGAGTGAGTATATCTGTGGATGAAGGCCTTACCCTCTGAGCCATCTTGCTAGCCCTCAGAATCCTCAATTTCTTAACTTTTAGTTTTCGTGGATCTTTATATTTATTTAAATGGATAGATATAATATAGTTGCATCTTTGAAAATCTCATCTATCATGCTTTTAAGGCAGGGTCTTTCATTGTAGCCCAGGGTGGCCTAGAACTTACTATGTAGAACAGGCTATTCTCAAATTTATAGATGTCTTCTTGCCCTTGCCTCTAAAATGCTAGGGCTTAAGCATGAGAAATTATGCATGGTTACTCTATCTTTTAACAGTATGTTTTGGTAATTTATACTTAAAATCATTATTGACAGAATTAGATTTAACTATCAAATTTATAAATGTTTCAGAATTATTTTCCAGTTTTCCCCCTTTCTGTCTTCCATTTTTGCATATCAGTTATACTTCTTTTAAAATCTACAGTATCTGTTCTTGAATTTTCACAGTTTCTTTTGTAAAAAAATAAAATTTAGGCCCATTTTCAAATGACACTGTAGCATCACTTTTTGTGTAATACACACACATAAGGGACTCCCCATTCCCCTTCCTCCTGCATTAGAGAAAAACATCCCTTCCCAGGAGGCACTGATGATAAATTGTGTGCTTCACATTCTCCATGTCCATTGGATTCTGTCAGACTGACTACATGGGGAAACATATTGATTTCTGTGTAACTGGGTGATAATCTAAGAGAGGAAAAGGTTCAATCACAAATTATGGTCACATGTCTTTTGAGAAGAAAGTCAGTTTTCATTTATTTTAAATGTTATATTTTAGATGTTTGAGTTAGATTCATAGTGACCAACGCTATTGTCAGTTTTGAGATACAAAGGTTAATAAATACCCCAAGATACTAAGCTGGGGTTCCCTGATTGTTACAAAGGAAAGCACAGGGCCCAGCCTTCTTCTTGAACAGGAAACCCAGTGAGTCCTCACAATAACCCATCCTCTTGGGAATCTGAGGCAGAAAATTGAGCTGATGTTCATTCTTGACTACATACTGAGTCTGAGGCTACTGGGCTACTTGAGGTCCTGCTTTAAAAATAAGATACAAGAGCTGGGAGAGATGGTTAAGGGCATCAGTTACTCCCCCCCAAAGGACCTTTGTTTGATTTGTAGCATTTACATGGTGCCTAACAACCATCTGTAACTTCAGCTCCAGGAACTGATGCCCTCTTCTCATATTCACAGACCCAAGGTACAAAATGGAGCATGGACACACATGGAGATAAAACATCCATATACATAAAATAAAAATAAACTAAAGAAAAGGGAACCAAAGAGAGAACAACAGCAAAAGAGCTATCCTGGCCATGTATGGGATGAGGCCACATTCCCATGAACTGGTTACAGTGAATTTGTAATTGGAAAGGAAATTAAGAATTTCACTGAAAACAGAAGGACAGACTCCAAATATGAATACATACACATAAAGGCAGTCCCAGAGTCAGGAGACAAAGGTCTGTGTAGAGCTTGTTGGGAAAATGTGACATTCGCAGAGAGAATGGCTGAAGTATGCAAATCCCAAAAGGTAGCTCTGAGTATTATGGTGATGAGGCTTAGCACTGACAGAGGACACTCCCTCTTCTGGACCATTGAAGACATCCACTGAAAATCCAGCAGCAGTATGGTATTCACAGCAAAATAGAGGCAGAGACACAGGACTTGGTTAAGGAGAACAAGTCTGTTCCACAAGGGTACTTCCCAGTCACTCAATCCATACAGTGCTCCTGACAGTGTGTGTGGATGAAACACTTGGCTCCAACCACAACCATCAGAGTCACACACTGTGGTCTTCAAGGACTCAGTTCTTCCTCCCACAATAAAGTTTCTGTAGAGCTAACTTCATATCTTTGTTCCTCAGACAATAGACAACTGGATTCAAGGAAGGTGTGACTACAGAGTAGAAAATAGATGCCAGGCGACCCAGAGTCGGGGAGTACTGAGAGG
Organism: Apodemus agrarius; assembly: GCA_964023405.1. NCBI lineage: Eukaryota > Metazoa > Chordata > Mammalia > Rodentia > Muridae > Apodemus > Apodemus agrarius. The sequence continues at coordinate 43,695,394 of OZ030015.1, read as the reverse complement.
CAGGTCTCAGGTACACAAAGCTTCCAGTTCCATAAAACAGGATGACTGTGGTCAGGTGAGAGGAGCAGGTAGAAAAGGCTTTCCACCTGCCATCCACTGAGGGGATGCGAAGAACTGGCCACAATGCCAATGTAGGAGACCACTGTGAGGGCGAAGGCGCTCATGACAGTGCAGGTGCCGACAGCAAAGCCCACCTCCTCATTGACATGGTAATCGTTGCAGGAGAGTCTCATGACTGGAGGGATGTCACAGAAGAAGTGTTCAACAACATTGGGTCCACAGTAGGGGAGGGAGAAGGTGTTGAGAGTGTGGAATGTTGAGTAGCAGGCGCCACCCACCCAGGCAGTGACCACCAATGCAGAACAATATTTCTGGCTCATGATGGTTCCATAGAGCAGTGGTCTGAGGATGGCCAGGCACCGATCATAAGCCATGGCTGTGAGCAGAAAGCATTCAGTACATGCAAATGTAAAAATTATGTAAAGCTGTGCTGCACACTCGAGATAGGAGATGACTCCTGAGCCAGTGAAGGATACAACCACTGCCTTGGGGATGATGGCTGAGGTGTAGCACATGTCCAGGAAAGATAAATTCTTCAGGAAGAAGTACATGGGAGAGTGGAGCCGACTGTCTCTCATCACAACTGTGATGATGGAGAGGTTCCCCAGGAGGCAAAATGTATAAACGAGCAAGAAAAATGGGATGACCACCAATCTCAGCTGTGGGACATCAGAGAAGCCCCTGAGGATGAAGTGAGTCACTGTTGTGTGATTGGACATGTCTGCTCAAATTGTGTTCAGATGTAGTGCCACACAGATCTGAGGGAGGGAAGAAAAATAACAGGAAGTTTCAGGATATGTGTATGGAAGTCCATGTTGACTACAGAGGCTTTAATCAGAAAACTAAGATGATGAAGTAGACTATCTAAATGGTATTTTGATGAATTAATTAAGAGAATGGGGATTGGATTAGGGAGGAGCAGGAGGGTGGACGTGAATGGAGTGAGGGAGAGAGAGGGAAGAACAAGAGGTAGAAAGGAGAAGAGGAGTAGAGAAGATAGATGGTTGAGGAGCAGGAAGGGGGAGAGGAGACACTAGTCAAAGTTCTCTTCCTCTCAAGTATTGGATGGCTTCAGGGGAAAACAGTTTCTTGTATGTACTTCACAATTTATTACATTTATGTGTGTCTAAATGTATGTAGTTGAATCACTGTGTAGTAATCTCTATATTTTTGTTTATCTATATGTGTCTATATATCTATATAAACTCTCTCTCTTTCTCTCTCTCTCTCTCCATCTCCATCTCTATCTTTATCTAGATCTTAGTTTTCCAAATAGAAGAGAGTTAAGCCTGAGGCAAAGAGCTCTAATCCTGGCCCAAATATCATTCTGCCTTTTGTTTCAGGTATTTCTAAGTGCTGGAGAGGGTCGAGTGGGCTGCCTGAGCTCAAGCAGAGTAGAGGTGTGTTTGTCTCACAGGTCGAGCTTATTTGGAATTGTCTGTGATTACCTTGTCTGAGTTCTTTCTTGTTGTCTTGTCTCCTGTGATGCCCTGACTCATGCTCTTCAGACACCTAGGCTATGTTTTCATTCTGTTGCCCCCTCAGCCTTCCAAGTTAAGACACACTTCTTTCTCCTTCATGCCCCCAACCATCTCCTCAAAGACTGAATGTAGATCAAGTCAAGTGAGGCTCTCTCTGTACAGCCCACCACCAGCTACCCAGTGACCCCCAGCCCTCAGGTATCCGTGTCTAACATGGATGTGAAACTTCCTTCCTCAGCAGAATCCTCTGAGGACCTGACAGTTTCTAAGAGTGGCTGGTGTGTTGTACCAGCTTAATACATTTGTTTGATCTTTCCTCTGTCAATTTGGTTTTTTGGAGACAAGTTTCCCCCTATGGCAGCAGAGTCCATCCCATCCCTATTTGGTCTGAGACATACACAGGAGGCTGTGTCCTGTATCTGCCACCATGAACCAGAGAAAGCAACTCACGATCCTGCAAACTCATATGGGTAACCATTGACATCTGTGAGTACAGTTGAGAAGATGGCTTAAATAAAGTCTTACTGAGTTAGTCATCAGTTAACTGGCCTTGAGTTCACTCTCTGGTCAAAAAGGCCTTCAATTTGCAATGGCCCTGCCTCTGCCTCAGAAGTAGCTGGCCTGACAGACTTGTACCATCAGGCCATTGGTAATATTGTGACTTAGACAGAAGACACTTAGACAACTTTAGAAATAGAGCTTTAAAGCAGTTGGTATTCCAGTCTGTAACCAAGACTGCTTAGCAACAAGCATGCTTTTTTGTCTTGTGCCCAGTTGATGGTATATGCTATGACACAGTGGGGAAATTATATTCAGAGCTGTTGTGATAGAAAAAAATGTTTAGCTTTTAGTAGAGTTTTCCCCCTCATTTGTAGACCTTTAACTTTCCTAAAAGAAATACCAGATATTTGAGCTACAGTGCACACATCTCACAATTAGGCACAGAGGAGATTTTGTTTTATCTCACTCAGCTTTCACCTGGCGGACTGATGCTCACTGTCTGTGTCCCGAGGTCGTCAAGTGGTGAGATGGACAGTAGGACCGTCTGTCAGGCAGTAAGGCAGCTGCCCTGGCAAGGAATTTCTGGAGGTCTGGATGGATGGATCTGTCTGATTCCCTTTGCATGTCTTTAATATTGTGAAACAGTTCACCTTCCAGTTCATCTGGGAAAGGAGAGAGCGTGCTGTCTGGGGAGCTGGGGCTCTGGGAATTGCTGTGGTTCCTGCCAGGTCCCATGGACTAAGACTTCTCAGGGTCCCTGTGGGTTATCTCAGAGGTTTAAAACAGAATGTTTCCTGAGTCTACATGAAAATAATAGTTGGTACACTAAAACCTGGTTTGATTTTCAAAAACCTCAGTCTTGAGTCTATGAGGCAGACATTTATTTTAAGACAATATCTGTATATTATGGAGACCACAAACATGAAATCAAATGCCCTAAACTCATCATTTTCTTTTTCCAGGTTCTTAGGTTTCTAGAATCATCAACCAAGCCCAGTGCACCCTTGTATTTACTACTGTAACCTGTAACCCCAACCATTTGGTCACCCACAGCCTTTTCTTACCACACAGATGCTTGACTGTGTGTCATATGTGGTCACCTGGAGCCTACAGCTCAGTCTCTTTTCAATTGCAACCAAATCTGTCATACTTTCCAATGCATCTAGATTGGGGTACAAAAAACAGAGCTGGTTAAAAAAATCCCACAAAATACAAATAAAAGAATTAAAATTACATTTCAATGTAATATATATATATATATATATATTTAGATGAACAATTTTGAATAAAATTTTACAAGGACATCTTTTCATGTGATATTTGTATTAATATATAATCAATATTTTATTTGGTTTAATTATTATGGTAATAGATATTTTCAGTGTTAATCACAGCTGTTGCATCCAAGATCTTTTCATTTGAAAATTTATATTGATGGTTTTCAGCGGTGAGATGCATGCTCACTAATTTCTTTTTTCTTTTTCAGTCTCATTTAGCTCAGGCTAGACTCAAACTATGTACTGGAGTATGACCTTGAACTCCGGAATCTCCTGCCTCCACCTTGTGATTGCTGGAGAATTGGGAGTTCAAGATCTTTCTCAGCTACCTCTCTTAAACCTTTGGGCTTTGTCTGTCACTGAATGACCTGCCACCATTGCCATCACCCCCACCCCTACCCCCCGCCCCCACAACCACTATTCATTAATTCATTAATTGATTATTCTTCTTGTTCTTTTTGCTCTTCTTGTTGTTCTTGTTCTTCTTCCTGTTCTTGTTCTTCTTGTACTTTTTCTTCTTGTTCTTGTTCTTCTTGTTCTCCTCCTCTCCTACCCTTCCTCCTTCTCTTTTTCCTCCTCTTCCTTCTACAAGAGGATGTTATTTCCTCAGTGACAAATATTCCTTAGCTTCACATACTCATCAATTAGTTTAATACCCGAGAAAATGAATACATGATAATTGACTGCAAATTAGAACAAACCTTAAGAAAACAGCTTGGAGGCTGCTTGCAAGGTTGAAAGGAAAGTTAGCATGTTATTTCTTATTCTACAGGGCTGAAAACCAGGACAAGTTATGTACCTGTATTGAAGCGATACCAGTACACCAAAGTGAAATACCTGTATCTTTTATCCACAGCAAAATTATTCACAATAATGGAAACATAGGACCAACCTGAGTTCCAATAACACATGAATGGGTAAAAAGTATCATAAAAAGTAACTTCTGTGGGATGGTTTACATCCTGAAAACGGAAAAGAAATGCATTTGGGATGTCATGAATTATCGTTTGGAATAACACTAATGAAAGTAAAGAACAATATTATTACAAACAACAGAAAAAGGCCACATTTTCTTAATTATTGGGCATTTTAAAAAGTTGAATGTTGAATGCATAGAATAAGAATAAAATATTTACAAAGGGCTAGTTGAGAAAGGGGTGTGGGAAAACGACTGCCAAAAGTATGAAGTTTTAGTTAGTGGCTGGAGAGATGACTCAGGCTCAGTGAAGAAGATGTACTGATATTCAGGAGACCAGATTTTGGGTCCCAAAATTGATGCAGGTAATTAGTTCCAGGGCACCATACACCTTCTTCTGGGCCCTGAGGGCACTGTATTTGTGTGCACAGAACACACACACACACACACACACACACACACACACACACACATAATGTAACGCCTATAGTTATAGTCTACATTCTAAAGTGGTTGAGCAGGTTTCATTAGTTTTTTTTCCGCCAGAGAAAAGAAAATTTAAGTAAAAATGCCCAAAGTTTAATTTAGCTATCTTACAATGTGTGTGTGTTTTGAAGCTATAAATTTTATGCCACACACATATGTATGTATCTAGAATATATAATGTTTAAAAAGTTGTATTTATTTTAAGTTTATGTATATTTGGTTTTTTTTTTTTTTTTGCCTGTGCAGTATGTGAATGTAGTACCCTAAGAGTCCAGAAGAGGGCATCAGATCCTCTGGAACTGGAGTGAGCCACCATGTGAAGGCAAGAGTGACAGTGCTCTGAATCCCTGAGCTATCTCTCTAGCCTCACAGTATTTTTTATCAACTAAAAACCAATCAAATACTTAAGGGGCAGAATAAGATAATACCCTGATATTATAGAGAATATTAAGTCTATTCATCTGACAAAAGATTTTATATATGAACATGCCATGAGAAGAGTCTATCTATGTGTCTTTGTATGTATGTATGTATGCATGTATGTATGTACATATGTACTTATGTATGTATGTATGTATGTATGTATCTATCTATCTATCTATCTATCTATCTTTTCATGCTTAGTCAGACCAAGTCTCACTATATAGTCCTGCCAGCCTTTAAGCAAGATTCATGAACACAACATCGTGAATGAATTTTTTTATTTAATTTTTATTTTCTATATTCTATGTTTACATTCCAAAGGCTTTCCCCTTTCCCAGTTCCCCCCCACTATATGTCCCATAATTCCTCTCCCCCCCAGCTATTCCCCAATCATTCCCCCCTCCACGATTTCTCTGTTCTGGGTCTACAATACTGGATCCAATCTTTACAGGCCCAGGGTCCTCTCCTTTCTTCTTCTTGGGAGTCATTTGACTTGCTAATTGTGCCTTGAGTATTTAGGGCTTCTGGGCTCATTAATATCCACTTCTCAGTGATTGCATTTCATGTGTATTCTTTTGTGATTGGGTTAGCTCACTTAGGATGATATTTTTCAGATCTAACCATTTACCTACAAATTGCATGAGTTCATTATTTTTAATTGCTGAGTAGTACTCCATTGTATAAATATACCACATTTTCTGTATCCATTCCTCTTTTGAGGGATATCTGGGCTCCTTCCAATTTCTGGCTATTATAAACAAGGCTGCTATAAACATAGTTGTGCATGTGTCTTTATTGTATGCAGGGGAATCCTCTGGGTATATGCCCAGGAGTGTATGCCAGGGTCCTCTGGAAGTGACATGCCCAATTTTCTGAGGAACCGCCACACTGATTTCCAGAGCGGTTTTACCATTTTGCAATCCCACCAACAGTGGAGGAGTATTCCTCTTTCTCCGCATCCTTGCCAGCACTTGTTGTCTCTTGAGTTTTTAATCTTAGTCATTCTGACTGGTGTGAGGTGAAATCTCAGGGTTGTTTTGATTTGCATTTCCCTGATGACTAATGATGTTGAACATCTCTTAAGGTGTTTCTCGGCCATCCAAATTTCTTCTGGTGAAAATTCTTTGTTTAGCTCTGTACCCCATTTTTTGATAGGGTTATTTAGTTCTTTGGGGTCTAACTTCTTGAGTTCTTTGTATATATTGGATATTAGCCCTCTGTCGGATGTGGGGTTGGTGAAGATCTTTTCCCACTTTGTTGGTTGCCGTTTTGTCCTTCTGACAGTGTCCTTTGCCTTGCAGAAACTTTGTAATTTTATGAGGTCCCATTTGTCAATTCTTGATCTTAGAGCATAAGCTATTGGTGTTCTGTTCAGGAACATTCCCCCTGTGCCCATGTTCTCCAGGGTCTTTCCAAGTTTCTTTTCTAATAGTTTCAGTGTGTCTGGTTTTATGTGGAGGTCCTTGATCCACTTGGAGTTGATCTTAGTACAAGGAGATAAGAGTGGGTCAATTCGCATTCTTCTGCATGTTGACCTCCAGTTGAACCAGCACCATTTGTTGAAAAGGCTATCTTTTTTCCACTGGATGGTTGTGGCTCCTTTATCAAAGATCAAGTGACCATAAGTCTGTGGGTTCATTTCTGGGTCTTCAATCCTATTCCATTGATCTACCTGCCTGTTGCTGTACCAATACCATGCAGTTTTTAACACAATTGCTCTGTAGTACTGCTTGAGGTCAGGGATATTGATTCCCCCAGAAGTCCTTTTATTGTTGAGAATAGTTTTAGCTATCCTGGGTTTTTTGTTGATCCAGATGAATTTGAGAATTGCTCTTTCTAGATCTATGAAGAATTGATTTGGGATTTTGATGGGGATTGCATTGAATCTGTAGATTGCTTTTGGCAAGATGGTCATTTTTACTATATTGATCTTGCCAATCCAGGAGCAAGAAATATTTTTCCATCTTCTGAGGTCTTCTTTGATTTCTTTCTTCAAGGACTTGAAGTTCCTGTCATACAGATCTTTCGCTTGTTTGGTTAGAGTTACGCCAAGGTACTTTATGTTGTTTGTGGCTATTGTGAAGGGTGTTATTCCCTAACTTCTTTCTCAGCCTGCTTGTCCTATGAGTACACGAAGGCTACTGATTTGCTTGAGTTAATTTTATAACCAGCCACTTTGCTGAAGTTGTTTATCAGCTGTAGAAGTTCTCTGGTGGAGTTTTTTGGGTCGCTTAAGTAGACTATCATATCGTCTGCAAATAATGATACTTTGACTTCTTCCTTTCCAATTTGTATCCCTGTGACTTCCTTATGTTGTCTAATTGCTCTCGCTAGAACTTCAAGTACTATATTGAAAAGATTGAAAAGATATGGTGAGAGAGGGCAGCCTTGTCTAGTCCCTGATTTTAGTGGGATTGCTTCAAGTTTCTCTCCATTTATTTTGATGTTGGCTACTGGTTTGCTGTATAATGCTTTTACTATGTTTAGGTATGGGCCTTGAATTCCTGCTCTTTCCAAGAATTTTAGCATGAAAGGATGCTGAATTTTGTCGAATGCTTTTTCAGCATCTAATGAGATGACCATGTGTTTTTTTTCTTTTAGTTTGTTTATGTAGTGGATTACATTGATGGATTTTCGTATATTGAACCAACCCTGCATCCCTGGAATGAAGCCTACTTGATCATGGTGAATGATCGTTTTGATATGCTCTTGGATTCGGTTGGCAAGAATTTTATTTAGTATTTTTGCATCAATATTCATAAGTGAAATTGGCCTGTAGTTCTCTTTCTTTGTTGGATCTTTTTGTGGTTTAGGTATCAGCGTAATTGTGGTTTTGAAGAATGAGTTGGGCAGTGTCCCTTCTGTCTCTATTTTGTGGAATAGTTTGAAGAGTATTGGTGTTAAGTCTTCTTTGAAGGTCTGGTAGAATTCTGCACTAAAACCATCTGGTCCCGTACTTTTTTTGGTTGGGATGCTTTCTATAACCCCTTCTATTGTGAATGAATTTGACTTCCCTAACATGACAGCTGAGATTTCCAATTTTAGTCCTTTTTCTTAGACCTGTCTTGTATCTCTGGAGTAGTGACTTTCCTGTGGGTTATATGGGGTGTGACCTCTGTTGCCTTACATGTGCCTGAACGTGGTTTCAGTTAGTACATAAAAAATGTAAGCTTTTGAATTGCATTCATTATAGCCATACTTCTTTGTGTGTTTTAGTAGACACTGATTTTTGAGCAGGCAAAAGTCAATGTGGAAATTCAAAGTAAAATTGAGGAAGTCACTAACTGATGTCCACACTCCCTTTTTTTGGGAAGATTTAGGAATACATTTGACACTGCTGTGTTATTCCAGAATTGTGTAGAGGGCTTTCCTATAGACAGTCAGCTTGTATTCCCTACTCTCTCTGCAGTTACAGCACAACATAAGACTGCAGGATGATGAGGGAAAAGCCAGAGGCTTTAATGGCTACAATAATGAGGTGAGGCTTTGGGATGAAGGAAAACTCTGTAAATGAAGTATTTGGACAAAAGTCATGGGACTCATTAGGCTAACAAGGTGACAAACACTTGGGACACATTATCCGAGTTCCTTGGTGAGTCATGAGTTCCAGTCATAGGCAGACTTCTGATGAAAGCTGAGATCTCTGGGGAAATTAGGAGACTAAAGAGTGAGCGTCACCCTGGGGTTGAAAACTGTCCAGAGTGTATTTGGGGAGATGCACCTGGAAAAGAAAGCCCCAGGAGATCTGATATAGCTTGTAAAGCTAGAGAGAAATAAGGCTGCAGAACTCTGTTCCCTCAACTCTGCTTTAGCAGAATGAATTTGATTAGAAAAAAAATCTCTCCTTTAAAAGATAGAAGGAGGGAGGTACCTGAGAGGGAGGGGGGAGGGAAAAGGGGGACAGGATCAGGTGTGGGAGGAGATGGGGAGAATAAAGAGGGTCAGGAAATTGAACTGAGGTGTGGAGCAGTGGTGGATGGGGAACTGGGAGTAGACATTAGAAAGTCCCAGACACCCGGAAAGCAAGAGGCTTCCAGAACCCAACTGGGATGACATTAGCTGAACTACCCACCAAAGGGGAGAGAGAACCTGTAGAGACCATATCCAGAGGTTAGTCACAGCTCCCCAGTTGTGAGATGGGGCCATCCACCCATCTCAAAAATATTAACACAGAATTGTTCCTGTCTAAATGAAATGCAGTCACAAAGAGTGGAGCAGACTGAAGGAAAGGCCATCTAGAGACTGCCCCACCTAGGGTCCATCCCATCTGCAGACAGCAAACCCAGACACCATTGCTGATGTCGAGGCACTTCCTGACAGGAACTTGGTATAGCTGTCCCCTGAGAGGCTCTGCTAGAGCCTGACCAATACAGATGCAGATGCTCGCAGCCAGTCAGTGGACTGAGCATGGGGACCCCAATGGAGAAGTCAGGGAAAGGACTGAAGGAGCTTAAGTGGTTTGCAACCCCATAGGAAGAGCAACAATATCAACCAGCAAGACCCCCCCCAGATCTCCCAGGGACTAAACCACCAACCACAGAGTACACATCAGGGGATGCATGGCTCCAGCTGGATATGTAGCAGAGGATTACCTTTTCTGGTATCAGTGGGAGGGGAGGCCCTTGGTCCTGTGGAGCTTGATGATCCAATGTAGGGGAATGCTAGGGCACGGAGGCAAGAGTTGGTGGGTGGGGGTGGGTAGGGGAGCACTCTCATTGAGGCAGGGTGTGGGGGAAGGTGATAGGTTTTATGGAAGGTAAATGAGAAGGGGGATAACATTTGAAATATAAATAAATAAAATAACCAATAATATATGGAAAAAAGAAAAAAGTTCAAAAAATAAAATTTTTGTATTTTACTTTCAAATTGTATCGTTACTTGCAAGTGTTCATTGCAATGAATCATTGGTCTGTTTTGAGGCCTCTGGCTTCAGCTACACTATCAATACTGGATACTCAGGAGGACTCCTCTAGGATATCCTGTTGTTACCCTGTGTCATGGAGATCCTGAGTGTGTAGGACAAGCCCTCTCTCTCAGTCCAGCAGGTCACAGAGGAGGGAGATGTTTGAGTGGGCCAACTCAAAGCCTTTGATCTGGAGGTGTGGGGAGTTGGTCAGACTTCCAGCTTTCCTGGGTCTATACCACCAGATAGAGTTCTCTAGCATTAGCCCAAGCTAGCTTACCCAGTGCTTCAGCTGTCAATAGGTAGGGTCCTTTCTCCTGCTCTCCTGTCCTTGGGGCCAGTTCACCTGCACATCTACCACCATGGTCAGCTCTAGTGTAGTGCCCAGGAGAGGCATAGGACCCACTCACCTCACAGGAGACAGTGAGGGCCAAAGAGGAGCATCTCTCTCTCATCCATGTTACCCCATAGCAGATGAGGGGTGGGGCCAGCTCTCCTGAGTGCTGCAGCCAGTGAGGGGGCAGGAGCAGCCATCCTGCTCTAGAGACCTCTGAGGATCACGTGATGGGGCAAGAAGGGAGAAGGGCATCACTTCCTCACCCATTCCACCCCACAGAAGGTGAAGAATGGGGTCAGCTCTTTTGCTTCTATTTTCAAAAAACTTTAAATTACTGATGTTCCTCAACTTACAGTAGGGATGTATTGAGTTCAACACATCATAAGCTGGAAGCTTTAGTTCTTTTTGTTTTTGTGTACACATGCGCATGTGCAAGTGTGTGTGTGTGTGTGTGTGTGTGTGTGCAAGTGTGTGTGTGCAGGTGAATGTGTTATAAGTGTAAGTGTCTGCAGGGTCCAGAAAGAAGATAGTGGATCCTCAGGAACTGTAGTTTCAACAGTTGTGAGCTGCCTGGTAGAGATGCTGGGAACTCAACTCAGGTTTTCTGAAAAGAATCAAGCACTCTTAAACACAAGAAATTTTCCGGAGAGAAAATGGAGAAGGTAAGGAGAGTGGGCTGACATGAATACAGATTGAGACCCAGAAAGAGATGGTTCACAATTCCCATTTATTTTCAAATCTGAGCTACAAGTACTTTCAAAAACTTTCTCTGATCTCTCTATCTATGTATCTATCTTTCTATCTACATACCTACCTATCGTTTTATATATGTGTGGTTGTCCACGGGAAGAAGGGCAGGAAAGAACAAAGAAAACAAGAATCCACAGCCGAGTCCCCTGCACACATGTGGTACACACACACACACACACACACACACACACACACACACGTACACGTAAATAAAAGATTTTTAAAAAACTTCTAGTTTATAACATGTTCATCTCAATAGAGCTTTGTTGTAAGTTGAGAAACATAAGTAATATACAGATTTAAAGACAGAAAGAAGTCATCTGTCTTGGACTGCAGGAGGTTTTTAAGACACACAGATGGTTTATTGCAAAGGTTGTTTGAAAGTGTTTTACAATTTTATTTCTAGCTGATGTAATTTCATTTCATCTTCACTTTATTTAGTTTTTTTCAAACGTAATTTTATAGCAATATACCAAAAATATTTTACTTTAAGCTCTAGGACTCCTATGGAGAACGAATCTTACATTTAAGCCCAAAGTCAATTTTTCTAAAACACATGAGCTCTGTGTCTCTGTCTTGATAGACGTCCTCATAGGTGTGAACTGCCCAGCCCTGCCCTGCCCTGCCCTGCTGAAGGCTTCATTCTCTAAAACTTCATCCCAAGAGTCACATGTTTTGGTGACAGACATAATACATTCAAACAGCTTCCTAATAAAACACTAACCATCAGTAACTGAGTTTACAGTATCATGAAGAGACCTGACTGAGGGTGGACAAGCATAAGGTTCTGTAGCCCAAGCTGTCTCATTTCACAAGTGTCTCGGCTGTCCATCATTACTTCTGAGCACACACACTCCACTGGTAATGTTAGCCTCTTGCCTGCCCCACCATGAAGCCTCTCACCCTTTCCAGCATGCCAGAGCCTCCAGGGCCAGAATTCCACGGATCTCCAAGCACCAACTTCAAAATGGCTGATAGTAGAATTTTAATCAGTCAAGACTTGTAATATCTGCAGAATTTAGTGACGCCAATCAAATCATTGGAGCGGGGGATGGTGGCATCCTGTTCTAGAGAGAACTCTGAGGCTGGCGCTCTGACTACAGAATCAGCAGCACCTGGGTTAATGATAACTGACCCTCTGGTTCAGCACTGAATTTCATTGTCTTCTCTCTCCTTGTTTAGAATCTAAGCTAGCTCACAGCTTTCAGGGACTAAGATTACAAACTCTTGGATAATGAAAATAAAATATGCAACAAAATCTGCCTTTAAAGTCTACAAGTTATAAATTCAGACAATGAGCCAGAGGAAAGCTGGGCTCAATACAGCAGACATCTGAATGAGGAAGTTGATTCTGGAAATGCGTGCCTGGGTGAGTCAGAAGCCCAGGCTGCCACAGGATGTAGTGCGGAGGCTCTATTTCCTGAGCAACGCATACCCCCAGACTTCAGGATGTGGCTCTGTGCCCCAGGCAGAGGGAAGACCCTAGCCTCTATCTCTCCTGCTTAAGGAGCCTGAGTCTGCTTTACTGACCCAGTGGTTTTATCTCTGTGTGATGTGTGGCTTTGCATCAGAGGTCTTCACTGCAACCTGGCTCGACATTTAAAACCTTCATCAAAAAGGAAACAGTATATATATATTTTTAAGATTTTGGTCTGGAGTCAGGGTCAACTTTGCATTAGCAAATCCAAGGACCATTTGCAGTTACTGAAGCTGCCTGATGGTCTTTCTTAGTAGTTAATTTTAACAACACTCACATTTAATATAATGGTGCTAAGTACTGGAAATATACTGAATCTATACTTACTAAGTACAATTTGCCTTTATCGTTTTAGTGCATAAGATATTTCGTAATAAAACAGAAAAAGATCAGACTATATTGTTTGTACTTCATACATTTTGATTCTACAACATTTGTTAATTTAACATTAATAAATAAACACAACTTTCCTCAGTGTGCTAGGGTCCTGGATTGTCAATGGCCACCAAAGCAACCACAAGCCAATGGCTTCATGAGCCAGTGGAGCCTGATTCTGTTTTCTCATTAGCAAGAGGAGTAAGGAGACCCAGGCAGAGAGTGGGCGGAAGGGACAGAGAGGAGAGGAGAATGCCTTCCAAGAAAGGAATACCTTGTGCTTTTTAATTGCCCATAGAGAGTAATATTCTGTTTACCTAGTTTTGAATCACATATATAATTATCATGAAATTTTATATATTCACGCTATTATTTTGCTGTTTCTTACAATAGGTTTTATGACCATCTTCATAACCTGTCCTGCGTTAAATGCTCCCACATTTTCCTTGGTGTTTGTGATAGTTGATTTTAATGTCAAGTACCTATTTCTCCATAATGGTGAACTATACCCTGAAATGTTGATTTTAAATGAAACCCTTTCTCCTGTGTTTTATCATAGCAACAGGAAACAAAATTAGGGCAAAATTGGTTTGGAGAAGCAGGGCCATTGTTGTGATAACTCCGACTATCTAGCTTCTAAGCCTTTAGAAGAACTCTTTTGTGGAATGTAGAATTTGGAAATTTGGGCTGAAAATGTCACTGAGGGTTACAGCTAGATTTTGAACAACAGAATCCTGGGAAATGACAGCAGAGACTCAGGTCATGGGATTTCATAGGGGACAATGACTCTATCAGTATCTGGGATGGGAACATTCCAGTGATAAGGAATCTGACTTTATTTGGCTTCTGTCTTGAGAACCTGAAAGAGGTTGAACTGAGAGATAATGGGTTTGTTTGGCAGAGGACATTTTAAGGCAGGTTGGTGTCCAGGCTGCCATCGAGAGACCGGCATCTCCACAGAGAAGCCTCCAGCATGGGGAGAGTGGGAAAGCGTCCTGGGGGAAACCTGATTGATTGGAGGCATCACCTCCTGAGAATACAAATAATTTAATGAGAGAAAGCTTAAGCCAAGGGATTCTGCTCCTCAAAGCTACTTCATGGGTGAAAGTGTCTCCGCAGGGTTAGTGCACAGACGCTGTTATAGTGTGGATCAAGGGCCGAGCTGCATCTTGCGCTGGCAGCCGAACATTGCAGTGAGTCACATCCTAATGAACTGGCTCTGAAGGCAAAGGTGCAAGACTGAGGGATCATGAGAGTCGAAGAGGCCGGGCACTGTGTACCCATGCCCACCAGACATGCAGAAAGTGTTCTCAGTTCTGTGTTAGGTGAATATAGTTGTGTTTTATTTTTGCGATGTTTCAAAACTGCAGGAAACTCGGTTTTCACTGGGACGTCCATACCTATTCCTTCTCACCCAGCTCCAAGTGTTCCTCTTACTTGTGACAGGGCTTATCTGCTAAGCTGTATCAGGAATTCCAGGTAAGACCAAAGAAAGGCACTTCTCTCCCACCCAGAGTATACCAGCGGTTGTACTTTTGGCAAACTTTGCCTTTCCTCAAGCACTGCGCACATTTGCCCTTTCTAAGGGGATTCCCCACACTGCTCCCCAACCCCCAGATGCCCAGACACTGGGACAGCATCCAGGCTGCACCCAGAGCCTTCTTCAGGCCCCATGACCACAGTGATTGCTCCTAGCTGACATGGTGGTGATCAGGACAGCCTCAATCAAATAGGAGTGCAGTCAAGGGTCGGGAATGCATGAGGAGAGTGGGAGTTGCTGCTCTCCTATTAAGCCACCTGTGGCTGAAGTCTTCTCTGGAACTGCTGATGGTCCAGGAAAAGGGCAGACGAGCAAACACTTCCATGGATGCAACATATTCGATTAAACATAATCAGTGGGCTATGTGTTTGGCATCTAGTGAGGGTTAAGGGGTTATGTTTGTCTCCACACTTGAGCTCTTTCTCTCTTAGTTGACTCCATAGAGAGCTCTTGCTCAGAGCTAGGCTTCCAGGCTGCCGTCTAAGGGGAGAGCGCAGATAACTGCTTTGTTTGCCTAATCACTAATCATCCAGTGAGGGCTCATCATCAGACACTGACCATCTCTGCATGCAGAGAAAGAGGACCTGCTTCTACGAATGCAATTGCAGAGGGGAAAACAGCAGGAGAACAAATACAGGAGGTCACAGTCTCTAGGAGCAGGGATTTATACAAACCTGGAACTCAAGTGTTTTACATTAAATGTGCTCCCTAATAGAGGACAATTGTCCAGTGGTGTTGGTAGAATTTTTAACGTAAGAAAAGCTCTTAAGAAAAATGAATGGATAGTTGGGGGGGGGGAGAGGAATTATGGGACGTATGGTGGGGGGGGGACTGGGAAACGGGAAAGCCTTTGGAATGTAAACATAGAATATAGAAAATAAAAATTTAAATAAAAAAAGAAAAAAGAAAAATGAATGGAATTTATACTGAAAAGGTGTATGAGGTGAATAAGCAATGGAAAGAGGAGACTCAGAATATCAGCAGGACATGTGTTAATGATTAAAATGAAGAAAACCTCTACCCTCTAAACATTGGAATGTTCATGAGAGTTGATTTGATTTATAGAAAGCATGTACATGGAACTGCTTCTCCCTTGACTCTGTGGAGAATTTATAAGCAAGAGAACTTTGGCAGGTATGTCTTCTTTCTCCCTTCTCTATTTCCTCCCTTCCCATTCTTCTTCCTCTCCCTTTCCTGCTCCTTAATTCTTTGAATTGCCATTTAGATAGGCTGCTTCATTGTCTTAGTTTTCTGATAAAAGCCATGCCTCTAGTCAACATGGGACTGCACACACATCCTGAGCCTGCCTGTTATTTCTGTCCCCTCCCTCAGCTCTGTATGGCACTGCATCTGAACGTAATTTGGGCAGACATGTCCAATCACACAAGAGTGACTCACTTCATTCTCAGGGGCTTCTCCGATGTCCCACAGCTGAGATTGGTGGTCATCCCATTTTTCTTGCTCGTTTATACATTTGGCTTCCTGGGGAACCTCTCCATTATCACAGCTGTGATGAGAGACAGTCGGCTCCACTCTCCCATGTACTTCTTCCTAAAGAATTTGTCATTCCTGGACATGTGCTACACCTCAGCCATCATCCCCAAGGCAGTGGCTATATCCTTCACAGACTCAGGGGTCATCTCCTATCTCCAGTGTGTAGCACAGCTTTACATAATTTTTGCATTTGCATCAGCTGAATGCTATCTTCTCACAGCCATGGCTTATGACCGGTGCTTGGCCATCCTCAGACCACTGCTCTATGGAACCATCATGAGCCAGAAATATTGTTCTGCTTTGGTGGTCACTGCCTGGGTGGGTGGGGCCTGCTACTCAATCTTTCGCACTCTCAACACCTTCTCCCTCCCCTACTGTGGACCCAATGTTGTTGAACACTTCTTCTGTGACATCCCTCCAGTCATGAGACTCTCCTGCACAGATTACCATGTCAATGAGGAGGTGGGCTTTGCTGTCAGCATCTGCACTGTCATGAGCGCCTTCGCCCTCACGGTGGTCTCCTACATTGGAATTGTGGCCACAGTTCTTCGCATCCCCTCAGTGGATGGCAGGTGGAAAGCCTTTTCTACCTGCTCCTCTCACCTGACCACAGTCATCCTGTTTTATGGAACTGGAAGCTTTGTGTACCTGAGGCCTGCCTCTCAGTACTCCCCGACTCTGTGTCGCCTGGCATCTATTTTCTACTCTGTAGTCACACCTTCGTTGAATCCAGTTGTCTATTGTCTGAGGAATAAAGATACGAAGTTAGCTCTACAGAAACTTTATTGTGGGAGGAAGAACTGAGTCCTAGAAGACTACAGTATGATGGCTATTGTTGGAGCCAGGTAATTTATCCCCTCAAACTTCCTTTTCCTCCCTATGTCACTAATATTGTTGATCAAACTAGAGAATCTGTAGGAGGCTTCCCAGTCCCTGCACTACATACATGTAGGCAAAACACTTCTACATATAAAAAATAAAAACAAATCTTCCACCTACTATTATTGTGGGATTCTTTTTTTTTTAACCTCACTTGTCTTCTTTTTTTCTTTTTTTCCTTTTTTTTTATTTTCTATATTCTATGTTTACATTCCAAAGGCTTTCCACTTTCCCAGTTCCCCCCTCCCTATGTCCCATAGTTCCTCTCCCTCCCAACTATTCCCCAATCATTCCCCCTCCCCCCACAGTTTCTCTACAAAACTGGATCCAATCTTTCCAGGCCCAGGGTCCTCTCCTTTCTTCTTGGGAATCATTTGACTTGCTAATTGTGCCTTGAGTATTTAGGGCTTCTGGGCTCATTAATATCCACTTATCAGTGATTGCATTTCATGTGTATTCTTTTGTGATTGGGTTAGCTCACTCAGGATGATATTTTCCAGGTCTAACCATTTACCTACAAATTGCATGAATTCATTATTTTTAATTGCTGAGTAGTATTCCATTGTATAAATATACCACATTTTCTGTATCCATTCCTCCTTTGAGGAATATTTGGGCTCCTTCCAATTTCTGGCTATTATAAACAAGGCTGCTATAAACATAGTGGAGCATGTGTCTTTATTGTATGCAGGGGAATCCTCTGGGTATATGCCCAGGAGTGGTATGCCAGGGTCCTCTGGAAGGAACATGCCCAATTTTCTGAGGAACCACCACACTGATTTCCAGAGCGGTTTTACCATTTTGCAATCCCACCAACAGTGGAGGAGTGTTCCTCTTTCTCCACATCCTCGCCAGCATTTGTCGTCTCTTGAGTTTTTAATCTTAGCCATTCTGACTGGTGTGAGGTGGAATCTCAGGGTTGTTTTGATTTGCATTTCTCTGATGACTAACGATGTTGAACATCTCTTAAGGTGTTTCTCAGTCATCCGAATTTCTTCTGGTGAAAATTCTTTGTTTAGCTCTGTGCCCCATTTTTTGATAGGGTTATTTGGTTCTTTGGGGTCTAACTTCTTGAGTTCTTTGTATATATTGGATATTAGCCCTCTATCGGATGTGGGGTTGGTGAAGATCTTTTCCCAGTTTGTTGGTTGTCGTTTTGTCCTTCTGACAGTGTCCTTTGCCTTGCAGAAACTTTGTAATTTTATGAGGTCCCATTTGTCAATTCTTGATCTTAGTGCATAAGCTATTGGTGTTCTGTTCAGGAACTTTCCCCCTGTGCCTATGTACTCCAGGGTCTTCCCAAGTTTCTTTCCTAATAGTTTCAGTGTGTCTGGTTTTATGTGGAGGTCCTTGATCCACTTGGAGTTGATCTAAGTGCAAGGAGATAAGAGTGGATCAATTCGCATTCTTCTGCATGTTGACCTCCAGTTGAACCAGCACCATTTGTTGAAAAGACTATCTTTTTTCCACTGGATGGTTGTGGCTCCTTTATCAAAGATCAAGTGACCATAAGTCTGTGGGTTAATTTCTGGGTCTTCAATCCTATTCCATTGATCCACTTGCCTGTTGCTGTACCAATACCATGCAGTTTTTAACACAATTGCTCTGTAGTACTGTTTAAGGTCAGGGATATTGATTCCCCCAGAAGTCCTTTTATTGTTGAGAATAGTTTTAGCTATCCTGGGTTTTTTGTTGCTCCAGATGAATTTGAGAATTGCTCTTTCTAGATCAAATCTACATAAACAAACTAAAAGAAAAAAACCACATGGTCATCTCATTAGATGCTGAAAAAGCATTTGACAAAATTCAGCATCCTTTCATGCTAAAAGTCATGGAAAGAGCAGGAATTCAAGGCCCATACCTAAACATAGTAAAAGCAATCTACAGCATACCAGTAGCCAACATCAAAATAAATGGAGAGAAACTTGAAGCAATCCCACTAAAATCAGGGACTAGACAAGGCTGCCCTCTCTCTCCATATCTTTTCAATATAGTACTTGAAGTTCTAGCAAGAGCAATTAGACAACATAAGGAAGTCAAAGGGATACAAATTGGAAAGGAAGAAGTCAAACTATCATTATTTGCAGATGATATGATAGTTTACTTAAGTGACCCAAAAAACTCCACCAGAAAACTTCTACAGCTGATAAACAACTTCAGCAAAGTGGCTGGTTATAAAATTAACTCAAGCAAATCAGTAGCCTTCGTGTACTCATAGGACAAGCAGGCTGAGAAAGAAGTTAGGGAAATAACACCCTTCACAATAGCCACAAACAACATGAAGTACCTTGGCGTAACTCTAACCAAACAAGCGAAAGATCTGTATGACAGGAACTTCAAGTCCTTGAAGAAAGAAATCGAAGAAGACCTCAGAAGATGGAAAAATATTTCTTGCTCCTGGATTGGCAGGATCAATATAGTAAAAATGGCCATCTTACCAAAAGCAATATACAGATTCAATGCGATCCCCATCAAAATCCCAACTCAATTCTTTATAGATCTAGAAAGAGCATTGTGGGATTCTTGTTTCCCCGAGGTGTACTCATTTACAAGACAGGAATCTCAGGTCTTTGTTATCAGCCTGGTGTTAAGGGCACTAATATGAATGTCCATCCTTTTTTAAGACTTCATTTTTTCCTGGACTGCAACAGCTGTTTTCTCTGGAAACCTCAAGAGCCCTGAAGCCAGCACAGCAGCCCGACACAGCTCCAGTGAAGATGGATGGATTGCTACAGTTGCTGTCCTCCTATCTCTAACTTTTGGGTTTTGGTCTCTGTGTGCTGCACTCTTGGGGACTTTATGCATTATGATTCAGTTTATGTCTTTTCCTGAGAAAGATTGTGTCTGAGTCTCTTTAGGAAAATCCTGCCTCAGCCCCTGAGAAAACTTGAACAGTGTCGTTGGTGCAGGGTAAACAGACACAATTGATAAACTCTGACTGTCTTGGAGAATAGGTTACACATTCAAGGTTTCTTTTTATTTTAGGCTTAGAGCTTTCTGAAAATGTAGTTTAAAGAAAGGGAGGTCAAGCAGGGTACACCCCTAGAGGAATAAAATTCAGTAAGTAAGATAGATTGAATTTTCCTACTTTATAGCATATATAATGAAATGTATACTAAAAGAATCTAGGTGTTACTATTCATTAGAGGTCCAGTTCATTTATTTTCTGTTTGTCTGGAGTGCCTTAAAACAACCGACATTGCCAGCCTAAAAGCAGGATGTCACATAATATATGCGTTTGCTTTGGAGGTGACATTCTTTAGATTCTTTAAATTAGAGTTATAGGGCTAATAATAAAAACAAATTCTGTTCTGTTTGTATTTTCTCATTGTAACTGAACTTTTAACCCAGGACCTGTAAGGGAAAAAAGTCAATTGCCTAATCTGTAGCACCTGGAAAATCATTAGTCTTTGATCCATGAGACTTGTAGAAATAAAACACCTGGTTGCTACTCAGAGCTGTGAGATTTCCCCTGAACACCATGGCCTGACTCACTCCTCTCTCCCCTCACAGACTCCTTAGCACCTCTGCAGGCTGCCTGCCTGTTAGCTTGGACCCTCAGTGGGGAAAGCCCCCTGGCACGGGATATCCCATAAGCAACACATTTTATCACTTGAACTGTTCCTTTGATGTCAAGCTGTTCTACTTGTCCAGACACTTGACCATCCTCAGATTTTGCCCCATGCTGATGAACTTTAAACATTTAAGTCCTTTACTTTTATCTAAAGATCAATCTTCATCCCCCATGCTCTAAACAGCTCATCGCGCTTTAATTGCCATCTCTTCTTAGTCTAGGATTCCTTCCTCAGGCCTTGTATGGAGCATCCCAGATGCTAGGCTAATAGTTCAGGCTACAGGACACTGTATGGATGGAGTCCAAGCGAAATCTTAGAAATTATCCTCAAACAAACCACGTGGCTCTGAAGGCTTGGCTTATTTCTTCTTAGTTTCAGGATGTCAGTGAAGACTCCAAGAGGCTGTTTTTAGCCTTTCTTGGGAGCCAGGAGCATGGGTCACATTGACAAGCCATAAATGCACTGTATTGCTCTCCTTAAACCAGTGTGATACAATCATCTGAATTTTCTAAGGGTGTCAGGAGCCATAATGGGACAAGCTAATATACTAGCAGGTGATCATCCTGAAATGCCTGCTTTGGATTATTATATAATCTGCGACATATGAGCCTGCATTCAGCTAGGCTGTGTGGGACTAATTTTAGGAAAGATTCCTGCTCTTAATATGCTTTTCCTGTTATTATTAAACATATATAATAATCAAAAGTAATAGCACATCCCTTTGGAGCAGATCTCTCTAGATCCACGAAGATGTATTTTCTTATAGTGATGCTATGTAGACAAATAGGTGACTTAAGTATTAATGATCATCCTATAAGAATTCCTAAAATTTTATCTGTGATTATTGAGTTATTTTCTAATGGGACTGCTATTAGGATCTTTTTCTGGTAGTCAAGACTTCAATGAGAACTCTGCCAGTCTCCCAAGTGTCACAAGTTAATTGCTCTTAGATGGTAACCAGACTTTCTCCTACTCAGATCACATTCCAAGAGGTTGTAAAACAATTAACTAAAGGTCATAAAAAAGGAACTAGGATTTATAGATGTTAGGGCAGAAAATAAAATATTGACTGGGTTTATCTATACAAAACTTCACTTATGACTTAGTTATGGTTTTAAACCTACGAACCTGTAGAGAAGACAAATCATAGCTAGATAATTACTCCTAATGGATATGCATGTAAACATTCTCTGTTGTAAACTTCTATTTCAATTTATGACTTGGTATTTTGTGTGAACTTATGGTGAACTTTGTAACATGTGATCATGTATTCTGAAAGATGTTTAAGGGCTGAGGACAAGAGAAGTCAGACCAGAATAATTAAGTGAGATGAACAGAGCTGAGAGAAGAACTGAACTTAGGAGAAGTTTTTAGTCAGAAGAGAACAAGATTAGAAGGAGAATGCAGAGTGGAATAACTTAGAAACTATAGGTAACATAAAATAACTAAGAGAACAATGTGCAGGAGGCAGAGGGAAAGAGGAAGAAAGATGTTGCAGAGAGCAGAAGGAGCAGGCAGGCTTCTCCTTTCCCTGGGACAGGACAGGTCCCATGGTAAGGACAAGGCAGGCTTGGTTTTATTAAGAGAAACAAAGCTTTTTTCTTACAAATATGGATTCAATTCATTTAGCATTGAAAGGGTGGAAACTTTTCCTTTCTTGATGCAGTACATATTGTAGTCCATTTTTCATTCAGAATGAGTGAATTCTTTCTCCACAGGTGCTTGGTCTTTTGCTCCATATGCATATGTAAGTATGGATATGTGTTCAGGAACTTTCCACCTGTTCCCCTGTCCTCAAGGGTCTTCCCCAGTTACTTTTCTATTAGTTTCAGTGTGTCTGGCTTTATGTGGAGGTCCCTGATCCACTTGGAGTTGAGCTTAGTACAAGGAGATAAGAATGGATCAATTTGCATTCTTCTGCTTGCTGACCTCCAATTGGACCAGCACCATTTGTTGAAAAGGCTATCTTTTTTCCACTGGATGTTTTCCACTCCTTTGTCGAAGATCAAGTGACCATAGGTGTGTGGGTTCATTTCTGGGTCTTCAATCCTATTGCATTGATCAACCTGCCTGACACTGAACCAATACCATGAAGTTTTTAACACTATTGCTCTGTAGTATTTCTTGAGGTCTGGGATACTGATTCCCCCAGAAGTTCTTTTACTGTTGAGAATAGTTTTAGCTATCCTGGGATTTTTGTTATTCCAGATGAATTTGAGAATTGCTCTTTCTAACTCTATGAAGAACGGGGTTGGGATTTTGATGGGGATTGCATTGAATCTGTATATTGCTTTTGGCAAGATGGCCATTTTAACTATATTAATCCTGCCAATCCACGAGCATGGAAGTTTTTTCCATTTTCTGAGGTCTTCAATTTCCTTCTTCAGAGACCTGAAGTTCTTGTCATACAGATCTTTTACTTGTTTGGTTAGAGTCACACACAATACTTTATATTGTTTGTGGCTATTGTGAAGGGTGTCATTTCCCTAATTTCTTTCTCAGCCTGTTTATCTTTTGAGTATAGGAAGACTACTGATTTGCTTGAGTTGATTTTGTATCCAGCCATTTTGCTGAAGTTGTTTATCAGCTATAGGAGTTCTCTGGTGGAGTTTTTTTTTGGGTCGCTTAAGTATCATCAGCAAATAGTGATAGTTTGACTTCTTCCTTTCCAATTTGTATCCCTTTGATCTCCTTATGTTGTCTTATTGCTCTAGCTAGAACTTCAAGTACTGTATTGAAAAGATATGGAGAGAGGGGGCAGCCTTGCGCTAAGCCCAAGAATTGACAAATGGGACCTCATGAAATTACAAAATTCTGTAAGGCAAAGGACACTGTCAAAAGGACAAAACAGCAGCCAACAAATTGGGAAAAGATCTTCACCAACCCTATATCCGACAGAGGGCTAATATCCAATATATACAAAGAACTCAAGAAGTTAGACCCTAGAAAACCAAATAACCTTATTAAAAATGGGGTACAGAGCTAAACAAAGACTTTTCACCTGAAGAACCTCGGATGGTTGAGAAGCACCTTAAGAAATGTTCAACATCATTAGTCATTGAGATTTCACCTCACACCCATGGCTAAGATTAAAAACTGAGGAGATAGCAGGTGTTGGTGAGGATGTGGAGAAAGAACACTCCTCCACTGCTGGTGGGGTTGTAAGCTGGTACTACAACTTTGGAAATCAGTCTGGAGGTTCCTTAGAAAACTGGGCAGGACACTTCCAGAGGACCCTACTATACCACTCCTGGGCATATACCCAGAGGATTCCCCAGCTATGGGGATACATGCTCCACTATGTTCATAGTAGCCCTATTGATAATAGCCAGAAGCCGGAAAGAACCAAGATGTCCTTCAATGGACAAATGGATACAAAAAATGTGGTATATACACAATGGAGTACTATTCAGCCATTAGAAACAATGAATTCATGAAATTCTTAGACAAATGGATGGAGCTGGAGAACATCATACTAAGTGAGGTAACCCAGTCTCAAAAGAATACCCATGGTATGCACTCACTGATAAGTGGATATTAGTCTAGAAGCTTAGAATACCCAAGACACAACCCACATATCAAATAATGTCCAAGAAGAAGGAAGGAGTGGCTCCTGGTTCTGGAAAGGCTCCGTGCATCAGTGTAGGGGAATACCAGAACAGGGAAGTGGGAAACGGGTGAATGGGGGAATAGGGGAAGGGAAGAGGGCCTATGGGACTTTCGGGGAGGGGGGATCCAGGAAAGGGGAAATCATTTGAAATGTAAATAAAGGATATATCGAATAAAAAAGTATGGATGTGTGTGTAAGTAAGTAATTATGAGAATGTATGCATGTGTGTGTGTGTAAGTATGAAATTGTGAGAATGCATGCAAGCTGGGCTCAGCTGACTGTGTTAAAATATGTATGAAGCTGTATGTATGAATTTATGTGAGATTATGCATATTTGCTTATGTAGAAGTTTTTCTTTCTGCAAGTGTTATTCTCTTCTCCTGGTTTAATAGAAGTTTATTGCTCCTAACTTCCCCCTAGACTGATAAGCAATAGGCATCTGGACAATAGGGAAAAGGCTCTAGCAACTAATCCTTAATCTCCTGCTGTTTCAGGATGAGGTGTTAAATGCCTGAGACTGCAGTCTCTGGCTTCAGAGGAACACAGAAAGCAGGTCAGCTACATTAGCCTAGTAACTTAGACTTAGATAAGTAAACTTTTTATTATACAGCAACCTAAATTTTCAAAGTCTTATCCCACAAGTTTGTAAGACAAAGTCTTACTCCCACCAGTGCTCTTCCCCACTCTGCTGCCTCAAGAAGGACCAAGAAGAAACACCTCTGCTGGGGCTGGCTCCGGGCATAAGGGAGTATATAATGATGTAGCCAAACAAAACTGCATAGATCCACAGTCAGATACAAAATACCAAACACATACCTGCCTCTACTGTGCGCGGTACTCGGACCCCAGAGAGAGAGAGAGAGAGAAAGAGAGAGAGAGAAAGAGAGAGAGAGAAAGAGAGAGAGAGAAAGAGAGAGAGAGAGAGAGAGAGAGAGAGAGAGAGAGAGAGGGAGAGGGAGAGGGAGAGGGAGAGGGAGAGGGGGAGGGGGAGGGGGAGGGGGAGGGAGAGGGAGAGGGAGAGGGAGAGGGAGAGGGAGAGGGAGAGGGGCAGGGAGGTGGAGGATGTCTCTCTCCTTAGGTAGATTAGACATAAACAAGTACATTTAGTGAACCAAGTTTGTAATAAAGCATCAACAGAGATGTCTCTAGAGCTTGGTAAGGCTTTTGAAAGGCAATTGCATGTGAGCTCACACATAAATGCCAGGTAGACAAGAGGCAAAGAACCCTGCAGGCTGAGGAGAAAAGCTGAGAGAAAAAAAATCATGAAGTCCTCAGTAGATGTGGGGGTTTGGACAGCAATGGCCACACACCTAACAAGTGCAATACTGTCTCTCACACATCGAACGTTCTGTCATGAATGAGTGAATGAATCACAAGCTTTAGCATCTGTGTTTAGCTGCTCCCTAGAGCAGGGTGGTTTCCTTCCCTAATGTAGCCTAATTATGGTTATTTAAAAACAAACCACGTTATAGAAGGTGCTAAACGGTTGAACACAGGAATAAAAAGAAAGATGTTGGTTGCCAGGGGAGGGGGTGTCAGAGGACAGCTGCCTAAGGGGTGAGTTCTGGAGGTGGGTTTCACACTGTGCCCCTACTCCATGCAGCTGGACCGCATACTTGAGAATGGTGAAGACAGGAGATCTTAGAAGATGCGCATTTTATCACAACCAAAAATTGAAAGCAGTTGGGTCTGGTGGGACAGACCTATAATCCCAGCAACTCAGTAGGCTGAGGCAGGAGGATTGCAAATCCAACAACCTCTGGCTGGGCGAGTTAGTGAGGTCCTGTCTTTTTTTTTTTTTTAATATTTATTTATTTATTTATTTATTTAATGTATGTGAGTATACTGTTGCTGTCTTCAGACACACCAGAAGAGGGCATCAGATCCCATTACAGATGGTTGTGAGCCACCATGTTGTTGCTGGGAATTGAACTCAGGACCTCTGGAAGAGCAGTAGGTGCTCTTAACCGCTGAGCCATCTCTCCAGCCTCTGACGTCCTGTCTTAAAATCAAAAGGGAAAGGCTGGAGATAGAGCTCAGTGGGGAAGCAGCTCCCCAACATGCTGAGTTCATCCCCTAGTGTTGTAAAGATTATAAAATAAACCATTAAGATGTCACATTACTTACATTAGGAAGGGTAGCAGTCCTGTTTCTTCCTTGCTCCAATGAGCTTATTTTACTCTCTTTCTGTCCCCCCGCTCCCCCCCCCAACCAGTGCACACGTGTGTGAATAAGTGTGTGTTAGAGATGGTTTTTGTTTATTTTAATTCTGGGCACCAGCTTTCAAACCTATTGGCTTTGTCTCCTCCCCAAGTCATCTTTAGGAAGCGACCAGCCACATTGAGGTGCACTTTTCAGTCTCTTATTCGTGGGAGACCCAAAGAATGGCAGCTCTTTCCTAGCAGCGCACAGGGCACAGGGGCAGCTCTAGATCCAGAGGCTGAATCCGGGTCCCAGGACAGTGATGGAGGCCTGATGAGACACCAGGAAACCCGAGAGAGCCGGGAGGGGTGGAGTGGACAGAAGCCGGGGAAAGACTGCTAGGGAGGGCGGAGCTGCAGAGCCGCAGCGCTGTTGCCTAGAGACGGAAAGCATGCGGTGGCCTGAACACTAGAGGAACACCCTGGAAACCGTTGCCTGGAAACGATAAAAGGCAACCTAACCTTTCTCTTGGCAAGGGCAGGCCAGATAGCTTGCCTTCTCAGCGCGAGAAAATGACCATGGCAGGACGTGTGGGCCAGATGAAGAATCAGGACGAGGTTCACCAGAATCAGATCTTGAGGGAACTATTTCTCAAAGAGCTACGGGCACAGAAGCTGTACACGCAGTACCACGTGAATCCCCTGCGCAAGGGTGAGCAGCCCAAGAGGCTTGGGAGGTGTGGGAGAGCAAGCATCCCCTGCCTCTAGTCATCGCTTTAGAATTCAGACAGTTGAGTTTGAAGGGATCGCTCCCCATGCCACCCTAGGCACAACAGATGCATGAAAATGCATCCAGAATGAAACATTTTAGACGTAGAAGAAAGATAGATGATTTATGGGGGGTACTTTTGCTTCTCAAATAACTGTGCAGGGCCCTTATGTCTGCTTTTTGTTAGCAGTTTGGTCTCCGTTGAATTCACCCAAGGGCGTTTGTCTGTGTATGGTTCGCTATTATTGCTTTGACTTTTTGCCACGGGCCTCCTTAAGACTTAGAAATGGTGGGCTACCAGGTGCAGAGCTTGACAGTGCCCCTCCCCCCGACCCCAGTACAGCCGCCCCTCCTCCTGGCCTCCCACAGTCTCCCTCTTCTGTGACTTCACAGGGCTCTGTCAAATGCTTCTGGGCCTGAAAGACTCATGTGTTGCCCCCACCTCCGAGCTGCCTTCCCTGGAGCAGCTCCCTGTGCCCTGCTGGGTGAAGCTTTCCCATCCTCCCCTGCTCTGCGGGCCTGGTTTAACTGTTTCGCTCACTAGTTAAGCAGTTATCCTCACACTGCTCCGCCTCATCACACACAGTGGTCACCCCGACCCCCCATCCCCGCACTCCTCCATGTTAATGTCTGTGCAACCCAGTGAAAGGGCAGAAAGCACATGCTGCCCTGTCCTCTCAGGCCATTCCCTCTCTGAGAGCATCTGAGTAGGCGGCCATGGTGTCTGAACCCCATGAGGACTTGGGGTAGTCTGAGGGACTCCAAGCTACGCTTTTCCATGTAGAAACCTCCCCAGCCCCACTTTTTTTTTCTACATATGTTAAAAGACCAGAGCAGACTAACCCCTTGGTAAACATTTTAGCTGCCTCCTTCAGTTTCTGAGCTCAAATTTCAACCCATCAGCCTCTAAGGTTCCACTGGATCTGGCTCTGGTCCCTCTCCATCTCCATCCATTCTGAACCCCCACATGTAGCCCCGTCCATCCCATCCTACCCAAGATCCTCCAGTAAAGCCCCAGTGCCCACTCTGCTCCGTTGAGAGTGCTACAGGTACACACACACACACACACACACACACACACACACTCCTTCCTTACTTCAGTTATGTAGAAATAGATTTCCTAAATGTGTCAGACTATCTCCTATACTTACTTGTTCCTTGTCCCGAATGTCTGCACCTCCATAGCCATAGTGCCCAGCAGCCTGTCTGTAGAAAGTGCAGACTTCACTTTGTAACCTAGCTTTCTCCAGGATCCCTGGTCACTAAAGTCAGGAGGAAATTATTCTCCAGTTCTGCTTAAACATTGTCTGTTCTAAGACTTGAGATGACTCCTGAAGGCTGCACACAGGCTTTCTCAGACGCTGTCTCCTCCCCAGACTCCCTAGGTCCACCGGAATAAAGTGGGAATTGACTAGAGTGTGCTGGTGCTTGCTGTCCATAAGGACTTTGCTAATGCACTGGTAACAGCAAAGAGAGTGACCCAAATGCATATCTTAGGTGTCTGTGTGTGTGGCTGGGATGAAGATGGCCAATAAGGTCCAAGCCAATCTGGTTCCCACCCCCTTGCTCATTCCTGTTGCTCTCACCAGCCGCCTCTGCTTGAGCATCCCCCTTTGACTCTCCTGACTTCTGGCTGTCACTCATCTTCCTCTCACATGTTCTCACACAATGGACCCCTACTCCTTCATTCAGGACTCCCAAGCAGCTCCTTGGGACACCCACCACACAGCCATACCATCACCTCTAAGCATGTAGCTTGCTCTCAGGCTCTCCCTCACGTGTTATCCCATGTTGGTGTGCTGTCAGTCACCACACTTAGAAAGAAGGCGTCGAGAGCAGGGAGAGCATTCCTGTATGCAATGTCCCCATCCATACTAGAATTAGAGGACATGGACTCAGTTCCCCTTATCAATGACCTTCTGGGTGTCCATTCCTGTCTGGTTCTCGGGAGTTGGCCTTCAGGCATGGTTGCTTCTCTGCCAACCAGCACTGGTCCAGAGATTGGTTTTCCATGCTGGAAACGGGAAGCCACTATCCACCTGGGACACTTGGAGAGTGTCCCTGTGACCATGAACTAACCGTTGGCTCTGCTTCGTTTTGGTCATTTCAGCTTCAGTAGACACTCTGGGCTGTGGCACCAGAGTGATGAGTTTGCTGTAAGGCCCTGCTCCTTAGTGCCCAGCACAGTTCCTGGGATATGTCAGAGTCCTCAGGGAATGCTAAGCAGGGGAACCTGGCTGCGGGTGAGTTTAGGACAGGTGTCATCTGCTAATGTGAATTGTGCTGCTTGTTCTTTTTTTTTTTTTTCTAGTTCACACAATTACCAGGAAGCCCATGTCTTGGCATGATAACTTGGTGGAGCCAGAAGATGGTAGGTGCTGGGCTTGAGAACACCAAGGTACAGAGCACAGAGGGCGGGCAGGCTGGTGACACACCTCTCAGGGTTCTGCCACCCTGGGGGCAAGTATGGGGTCCGCAGAAACTAGATTTAACCAAGGTCAGAGGAGACCGACTTACTCAGCAGTCCTATTTTTCATGGTCTCCCTCTGTTTCAAAGAAGAGTTTCCCTGATGAGGGCTGAGAACTACACTTCTCTGTGGGCACAAGGCTAAATAGTTACCATGTAGCTATGGACCTTGTTGCTTTAGTAAACTGGTGGTTGAAGGAGCTCCTCCATGTACTCACCAAGGGATGTGGGTCCCATCTGGTTTCCCAGGGCAGTTGGCTAGTTTTCCCAGTAGCAGGTCTGATTTCCTTCCTGTTGAGCAGGAAGACCAATGGTAGAGCTCTTTGTTACCACCGCAGGTATGCACGCCATTCCTGCATCCTTAGGATAATCATGCCATGCCCGTGGCTGGAGTTTCTGATTCCTTTCTTAACTGTGCCTCATTTCCCAGATAAGTTCCTGAACCTCATTCACCATGCTGCACAGGGTCCAAAGAAGAAATATTCAGAGACACAGACTGAAGCTCAAGAAATCGGATGGGACCCTAATCCCTTGGTGAGCACATCTCCTTCACATAATGGTACCTGGGAACATGACAGCCTTGACAGTGACAGCCAAGAGGACAAGCTGGGGAGGCAATTTCACCTGGATTTGAATTCTGGGTTACATTCCCTACCTGTGTGATCTTAGGCAACTCACTAAGTTGCTTTGTGACTCAGACTCATAGTTATTAGATGGAAATCCTGTAGAATCTGTCTCACAGGGTTTTTGAGCACAAGAAAGAAGGCAATATTTGTAAGGAACCTAGAACTGTACCTGGCACAGAGACACTTTTCAATAAACCCAGGTGGGCGACTGTAATGTGGATGGGGACAATCAGAAGAAGGGTCCAGAGCACTGCTGAGCCCCAAGTCAGGTGGTGACTCTGCTTTCTGGCTTAATACCCCTTCTCTTCACTCACTAAGAGACTTTCAGGCACCCCTCACTCCCAAGAGTCCTCTGCATTTTATGTGAGGAGCAAGGCATCTCACCCACTATACAGCTTTAGTCCAGCAGGTGGCGCTGCTGCAAAGCCACCTCATGGGGATTTCAATGAAAGACTGACTCTAAGTACAGGTTTTACCATTGCTCACCTTCAGATAAGAGTTTCTACAACAGCTCCTCTTCAGATGTGCGATACTGTCTAGGAGAGAGAACCCTTCAGGAAACGGGAGAAAGATGTCAACAGGGCCTTAGAATCTACACAATGAAGACTGATTTTAGAATGGAGAACGGGATGGCTAGAAAGCTGGAGAAGCAAAGGCCATTCAAAGCAAAATGCAGGGGGTAGGAGAGGAAACTTATTGAATAAGGGAAGGATACAAAGGAAGATATTATTAATGATGATATTGAAAATGGATCAAAGAATCAGCTCTTGGAGGGTTGTTTTTAAAAAGGCAAGAAAGGGATTATTTGGATGGGGAAATGTTGCTGTGGTTCTAGACCAAGACTGGGATTTGAAGTGGACAGCAATGGGCTGGGCTGTGGAGGCAGTGTGGACAGGCAAGAGCCTGAGACTAAGGAGGAGATGCGGGGTCAACAGATGGAGATTGCTAACAGGAAGCTGGGGCATGAGGGATGAGCTCAGGCTATCCTAACCTAAGAGGATCCATACTGAAGGGAGAAAAGGTGATCCCACTTCACGTGTGGGAGAGTGGAGACAGTGGGCCCTGGTGGAACATGCCTCTGAGGGGGATGGCTCTTGTTAGTGGGTTTAGCAAGACTTTTTGCCAGAACTGGACAAGACAGGGATGGATATGGGAGCTAGAAGAGGCAGACATAATTAGAAAGGGCGCAGGGCGCAGGTCAGCATGAGCAGTTTGATCACTGAGAGAATCGTCTCCAAGTCAGGAGAAAGCTTTGAAGGAAAGGAAATTGCATCAAAGGTAGAAATCAGATTAATTAGATAACATTAATTAGCTTAATTAGATAACCCCACCCCACCTCGCCTTTTTTTTTTTTTTTTTTTTTTTAGTTTCAGAGTTTATTGTAGATTTTTTGATGGTTACTTGAGAGAGAAAGAGCGAGGGGAATGGAGGGAGGGAGGGAGAAGGGGACAGAGTGCGAGAGAGAGAGAGAGAGAGAGAGAGCGAGAGAGAGAGAGAGAGAGAGAGAGAGAGAGAGAGAGAGAGAGAGAGAGAGAGAGAGAGAGAGCTTATTTGCACAATGCAAGTAATCCTGTGGTATGGAGGGAAGGTTTAAAGGAAGAGAGAAAAGGCCCAAAGTAGCAGATAAAGTAGGCACAGGCTCTGACCAGCTTCCAGAAGACAGAAGTGAAAAAAAATTAGGGAATTCATGCCTCTCTGAGTCAGAAGGCAGATTCCCAGAGGGACCTGGCAAGTCTAAAGTGTCTTACCCTCTTGTTTTTATTTTTATTTTTAAAGACTAAAGATAAATCCTTTGCATTCAAAATATCTAGTTGAAATGTGTCTTTGACCAGCAGGTAGGCTGGGCCGGCCAGCTATGCCCTTCCTCAGACCCTTCTAGGCCTTGCAGATAAAACACTGTTGCAAGGTATCTGCAATTCCTTTCTGTTTACCACCATGACCTTGGAACAATTGGATCAGATGGCACTGTTGATATATGAAGGATGTACACTCCAAGCTGGACTTCATCACCATGACAACACATGAGAAAAGTTCATGGAGTAAGGGAATATTTTGGCCCAGGGTCTCAGAGGTCCAACCCATGGTGGCTTGTTTTCATTGATCCTGGGCGTGGAGAGAGGGAGAGCACCATGGCTGAATGAGGTCTGATTCCGACTCAGCGCCACATCACGCAAACCTTGGCCTGCTCCCTCCCTGGCAGACTTTTCTGATCCTCACGGCATCCAGGAAGTATAAACAGTATTACAGCAAGGGACCACAGCAAGCTCTAGGCCCCAAGGACATACCCCAGTGAATGACTCCCTCAGCAAAGCCTCAGTTTACCACCTCTCAGTGGTTTACTCAAGGTTTGTATCCATCAGTTGATTACTGCAGTCAGAACCCCCATGCTCTCTCCCAGAGGCTCACCTCTGACAAATGCTTAGATGGGTGTTTTAGTTAAGGTTTTACTGCTGTGGACATATACCATGACCAAGCCAACTCTTATAAGGACAGCATTTAATTGGGGCTGGCTTATAGGTTCAGAGGTTCAGTCCATTATCATCAAGATTGGAGCATGGCAATGTCCAGGCAGGCATGGTGCAGGAGGAACTGAAAGATCTACATCTGTATTTGAAGGCCACTAAGAGAAGACTGACTGGCTCTCCCATGCTTAGGAGAAGGGTCTCATTGCCCACAGGCACAGTGACACACTTCTTCCAACAATGCAACACCTTCTCATAATGCCACTCTTTGGGTCAAGCATTTCAGGGGGACACTTCCTATCCAACTGCAACTGCGTCCTATTAGGTTCATGCCTGTGGCATCACAAAAGGTATTATCTGGTGTTCAGAGTGACACGGTTTTGGGTAGTAGAAGCTTGACTGGCCACTATTTATAGCACCGAATGCCCTCTCAGGACCTCTTCCTGTTCAGGCAATGAGTTCAACTTCAGTTTGGGATCATTTGGGAACTCATGATTCTGTGAACATCTCTCAGCCTCGTGCCTTCAGGTAGATGCTGAAAGTATGGTCTTTAGTTGCACAGTGTAGCTCCTAGAATATTTTCATGTCAGAGCACTCACTTTAGCTCCAGACTCTGCAACAAGCTCAGACTTTCCTTAAGTGGTCCATGCTAGGTGCTGTCCTAGTAGCTTGGCTTCAGTAACATCTATGAGGTCTCTCCTCTAAGAGCTACTTTTCATTGATGGTGAATCCTCAGGCAAGGTCTCCTTCAGGTAGTAGTGAGGTGAATACCTCAGCCTTGATAAGTTACTGCTCTTCAGTTTTGGGGTCTTTGATGTGAGTGTTCAAATGTCCAGGTCATAATGCAGGGTTTAGCAAGGAAAAGGCCTGTTTTCACAGGAAGATGGGGACTGATTCAGATCCAACTCTATACCATTTAAACACTGATCTGCTCCCTTTCTGACAGACTTCTTTCTGATCCTGTCTCCTCTCCTTTAGATCAACCCAGATCGTCAGGACCGCAGGCTGAACCACTTCAGGGTCTACCATGACATCACTCTGTACAAGGCTAAACTGTGGAGCTTGGGGGAAGACGATCACCAGAAGTAACCTTGTCTTGGTGGAGTGAACTTGCACACTGAGTTCCCAGTGTATGTGTTGCCTAGAGAAATAAATGCTGCTTCTGTCAAAAATTACAGAAGACTATTTCATAGATCTTAACAAAATGATTTAAGGTCAGGCAATGTCTGAGTAAAAATGATTCAGGAGACCTTGCAACATCTCCTAGGCAGAAGCAAAAGGAGGCCCCACAGAGAAGGGAAGTGAGGCAGAGAGACAACCTGATTGGTTATGACCTATGTCCATCTTATTTGTAGTGGTTTGAACAGCTGATGATGACTGGTGATGGGCTGAACCTCAGATACTTGTTGTGAGAGAAGTTCTCAAACAAAACAAAACAAATTGAACAAACAAAATATTGGGTGATGGTGGCAAATACGTTTAATATATTGGGTGGAGGCAGAGGTAGACAAATCTCTGGGTTTGAGGCCAGCCTTGTCTACAGAGTGAGGTCTACAGAGTGAGTTCTAGGACAGCCAGGACTACACAGAAAAACTCCCTCTCATGAAACCAGAGAGACAGAGAGACAGAGAGAGTCAGAGACAGATAGGCACACAAAGAGAGATAGAGAAACAGAAACAAAGATTGAGAGACAGAGGAAGAGACAGTGACAGGTAAATAGATGATAGAGACAGAGACAGACACAGAGATAGAGACAGAGTGTGTTGTATAGCAAGTTAGGTTGACGTTCGTTACTGTGTTCCAATTTCATTTCTGTTTTCATGATAAATACTGGGCAAAAATCTGCAATAGTGGAGGGCATGTTTACTGTGACTACAGTCCATCAGTTCAGGGACTCAAGCAGCAATTTACATCTGATCCTCAGTTAAGAGCAAAGAAAAACCTTCTAGAAGTGTTAGCTCTGCTCTGCAGGGAAGGTTTCCTCAATGCAAGTGTAACAGCTCTGCTCTGAGGGTCTCCTGGCATTCAGAATCCAAAGTCTACCATAAGGTCACACTGCAAACAAACCTCACAATTTATTGGGAGGGAAAATTCTGAAAGTGTGACTGCTTCTGTTCCATCAAAACGTAGCAGCTGACTCAGCAGAAGGCAGGGTAAATATAGCGTTTCTTGGGGATTGTGGTGGAACTTTTCAGGGTGGCCTGGGATTGGAAGGATTCTGTGGCCTGATTTTGAAGCTCCAGGACATCAGGGCCAGGGTTCTCTTTCTTGGCCCTGGTATCAGAGTCAAGTCAGAGTCAGGGCATTTTACCTCACACCTACACCTCTGCTTCTGCTTGCTGCTCAGTTTGGCAATGAAATGGTGCTACCCTCCAATTTCAGGGTGGGTCACTCCACATTATCAATCACTACAATCCCCACAGACATGTCAACAGACCAACCTGATCCAAACAATCCATCATTAAGGCTCTCAGGAGATTCTAGATTGTCTAGATTGTCAGGTTGACAGTTAAACTAGCCAGCACACTACACATAGTGAAGTGTCAACCACGGACAAGTGGAATTTTTCAAAGTAAATGCATCAATCAACTGAAGAGCATGCCCACATAATGATGCCATCTGTATACCTGGCTGGCAATCAGTATCTAGAATATACCAGTAATTCAGAAAGTTAAGCAAGATATCAAATAATCCAATCGAGAAATAGACTAGTAGAAATTGCCAGTTCTTAAAAAGATGAAAAAAAAATGGCCAGGAATGCTTGAAAAAGTCCAGTGTCACTAGACATCAGAGAAGAGCAAATCTGAGCTATACCCGGATTCCATCTTACCCCAATTGGAATGGTCCCATTCAAGGAACAAAAGCAAATGCTGGTGAGGGTATACACCAGTCTTGGCGCTGTGAAAATCAAGATGGTGATGACTAAAGGAAATGAGACCAGAGCTAGTGCCCTGAGGATTCCAGCTCAGCATCTTCAAGTTTCCTTAGCACTTTCACACTCGATAAAGCATAGAACCAGCCTCAGTGTCCACCATCAGAGCAGTGGACAGGAGAAATGTGGTTTACACAAGAGTCTCTTAAAGTCATAAAGAAAAATGAACATATGTAGCTTCAATGGAAATGAGTAAAATAATAAATAACCATATTAGTGAATTAAACCAGACTTGCAAAGGCAAATATTGTATGTTTTTTGTCATATGAAGTTTCCAGATTTTAAAGAGATACATAAACTTCTTTATTTACAAGTGAATTTGTTCACGGAAACAAGATTGACTCACTGATGGAAGGAGATGTGAGAAAGGGCAGGGTAGAGAATATGAGGGAGATTTGCTCAAAGCTCAACATACACTTGAGTAAAAATGTCCTTGTGTAACATAGGACATCACTTGTTTGGTTAGAGTCACCCCAAGATATTTTATATTGTGACTATTTTGAAGGGAGTCATTTCCCCAATTTCTTTCTCAATCTGTTTATCCTTTAAGTATAGGACGGCTCCTGATTTGCTTGAGTTAATTTTATACCCAGCCACTTTACTGAAGTTGTTTATCAGCTGTAGGAGTTCTCTAGTGGAGTTTTTTTGTGTCACTTAAGTATACTATCAGCTAGGTGGTGGTGGGGCACACTTTTCATCCCAGCATTTAGGAGGTAGAGGCAGGCAGATTTCTGAGTTTGAGGCCAGCCTGGTCTACAGAGTGAGTTCCAGGACAGCCAGGGCTATACAGAGAAACCCTGTCTCAAAAAAAAAGTATACTATCATATCATCTTCAAATAGTGATAACTTGACTTCCTTCTTTCCACTTTGACTTCCTTTTGTTGTCTAATTGCTCTAGCTAGAAATTCAAGTACTATATTGAATAGATATGGAGAGAGAGGGCAGCCTTGTCTCATCACTGATGTTAGTGCGATTGCTTCAAGTTTCTCTCTATTTAGTTTGATGTTGCCTACCGGTTTGTGTATATTGCTTTTACTGTGTTTAGATATGGGCCTTGGATTCCCGATTTTTCCAAGACTTTTTAGCATGAAAGGATGCTGAATTTTGTCAAATGCTTTTTCAGCATCTAATGAAATTCTTTGAGTTTGTTTATGTAGTTGATTACATTGATGGATGTCCATATATTGAACCATCCCTGCATCCCTGGTATGAAGCCTACTTGATCGTGGTGAATGATGGGTTTCATGTGTTCTTGGATTCGGTTGGCAAGAATTTTATTGAGTATTTTTGCATCGACATTCATAAATGAAATTGGTATGAAGTTTTATTTCTTTGTTGGATATTTGTGTGGTTTTTGTGTCAGCATAATTGTGGCTTCATAGAACTAATTGGGTAGTGTTCCTTCTGTTTCTATTTTGTGGAATAGTTTGAAAAGTATTGGTGTTAGGTCTTTTTTGAAGGTCTGATAGAATTCTGCACTAAAACCATCTGGTACTGTGCTTTTTTGTTGGAAGACTTTCAAAGAGGAACACTCCTCCATTGCTGGTGGGATTGCAAGCTGGTACAACCACTCTGGAAATCAGTTTGGCAGTTCCTCAGAAAGCAGGGCATAATTCTACTGGAGGACCGTGCTATACCACTCCTGGGCCATATACCCAGATGATTCCCCATCATGTAATAAGGACACATGCTCCACTATGTTCATAGCAGTCCTATTTATAATAGCCAGAAGCTGGAAAGAACCCAGATGTCCCTCAATGGAGGAATGGATATAAAATGTGGTATATATACACAATGGAGTACTTACTATCCAGTCATTAAAAACAATGAATTCCTGAATTTCTTAGACAAATGGATAGAACTGGAAAATATCCTGAGTGAGGTAAGTCAATCACAAAAGAACACTCATGGTATGCACTCACTGATAAATGGATATTAGCCTAGAAGCTTGGAATACCGAAGAGACAATCACATATCAAATGATGCCCAAGAAGGAGGAAGAACAAAGTATGGATCCTTGGGTCTTTTGAAGACAGGGGAAAAACAATACCCACAGAAGGAGATACAAAGACAAAAGGTTGAGCAGAGTCTGAGGGAAAGACCATCCAGATTCTACCTTACCCAGGGATGTATCCTTTATACAATTACAAAACTCAGGCACTATTGTGGGTGCCCACAAGTGCTGGCTGTTTGGAGCTGTATATAGCTATCACTTGGGAGGCTCTCCTAGTACATGACAAATACAGAGAGGGGCACTCTCAGCCAGCCATTGAACTGAGCACAGGGTCCCCAATGGGGGAGCTAGAGAAAGGACCCAAGGAGCAGAAGGGTTTTGTAGTACCACAGGAGGAACAACAATATGAGTGACCCAGTACTGACAGAGCTCCCAGGGACAAAAACATCAATTAAAGAGTACACATGGAGTTACCCACGGCTCCAGACACATTAGCAGCAGAGGATGGTCTTGTTGGACACCAAAGGGAGGAGAGGCCCTTGGTCCTGGAAAGACTTGATGCTGTAGTGTAGAGGAATGCCAGGACAGGGAAGTGGGGGTGGGTTGATTGGGGGTGGGGAGATGGCTTATGGGATTTTCAGGGGAGGGGAAACCAGGCAAGGGGACAACATTTCAAATGTAAATAAAGAATACACCTAATTAAAAAAATAAGTTCAAATAAAAGTATTTTTCCAGGGCCAGCAGTGCAGGTCTGTGGTGGAGTGTCTGCCTTCCATGTATAAAACCTTGAGTTTGGTGCCCACAGCCACAGAAAACTATTACAATGATCTGAGAATAGCTATTTCATACTCAAATATTTTAAGTATGAAAGGTATCTACTTCAGAACTAACTTGCAACTGAACTTCCTTTTGTTCTAATAAAATAAAAATGTTCCATGTTTCTTTGGCCTCTCTCACTTTGTTTCATGGGTTTCTTCTGACTCTAGAGCCATCCACATGACTGGAGCTAACATAGTCATGCTGATATTTGAAAGTCTATAATTAGTATTTGTGAATGTTTCTCCTACACCTTCGCTAAAGTATTACCTTCTGAAAGTCAACAAGATGTTTATATGTCACAGAATGATTACTCCTGCTTCAAATTGGAAGTTGTTTTAAGTTTAGAAGCAAGCAGGCAACAATATTTTTTTTTTTACTTTCATGTTTGATTTATTGGAATTTCATGAAGTCTTGACATGGCTTTGAAGTTTTCTTTAAAGATCTGGTGGCTTTTGCATTTATTAAGCTGCATTCCCAAACCACATTCTTTCAAACTCCTGAAAACAAAATCTGCTGAAGAGTTTATCGCTGTATTCTACGGGAGCTCATAGAAGCCAACAAAGCAACTGTGAGCAGCTTGATGAACAATTAAGTGGAGGGATATGCATATTTACTTCAACTTATAAAAGGATACATGCCTGAAATCTTAGTCAGTTTTAAGATAAACCCAGTAAGTCTTTGTAAAAAGAAGAATTTTTTTTTCGTTTTTCGAGACAGTGTTTCTCTGTGTAGCCCTGGCTGTCCTGGAACTCACTCTGTAGACCAGGCTGGCCTCAAACTCAGAAATCCGCCTGTCTCTGCCTCCCAAGTGCTGGGATTAAAGGCGTGAGCCTCCACCGCCCAGCAAAAGAATAATATTTTTAAAAAAGGAAGCAGTTAATTGATATTCTCCTCTATCTGTATCTATGTGTCTTTTTCTCTGACTCTGTGTCTCTTGCTTTTATATTCATTGTTTTATTATCTAAGAGATTTTTATTGGATTTTTTTCTTTTTTTTTCAAAAAAATTTTTGATTGGATATATTCTATATTTACATTTCATTTCCCTTTTTTTGTTTCCCCACCCCCCTAAGGTCCCACATGCCCTTTTCCCTCCCCCTGCTCCCTCATCCACCCCTTCCCACTTCCTTGTTCTGGTATTCCCCTACACTGATGCTTTGATCCTTTCCAGCACTAGTGTCCATTCCTTTCTTCTTGTCAGACATCATTTGGTATGTGAATTGTGTCTTTGGTGTCCCAAGATTCTAGGCTAATATCCACTTATCAGTGACTGCATACCATGGGTATTCTTTTGAGACTGGGTTACCTCACTTAGTATGATGTTCTCCAGCTCCATCCATTTCTCTAAGAATTTCATGAATTCATTGTTTCTAATGGCTGAATAGTATCCCATTGTGTATATATACCACATTTTTTTGTATCTATTACTCCGTTGATGGACATCTGGGTTCTTTTTTTTTAATTTTCTATATTCTATGTTTACATTCCAAAGGCTTTCCCCTTTCCCAGTTCCCACCCACCATAGTTCCCATAGTTCCTCTCCCCCCAACTGTTCCCCAATCATTCCCCCTCCCCCCTCAGTTTCTTTACTAAACTGGATGCAATCTTTACAGGCCCAGGGTCCTCTCCTTTCTTCTTCTTGGGAATCATTTGACTTGCTATTTGTGTCTTGAGTATTTAGGGCTTCTGGGCTCATTAATATCCACTTATCAGTGATTGCATTTCATGTGCATTCTTTTGTGATTGGGTTAATTCACTCAGGATGATATTTTCCAGGTCTAACCATTTACCTACAAATTGCATGAATTCATTATTTTTAATTGCTGAGTAGTATTCCATTGTATAAATAGACCACATTTAATGTATCCATTCCTCCTTTGAGGGATATTTGGGCTCCTTCCAATTTCTGGCTATTATAAACAAGGCTGCTATAAACATAGTGGAGCATGTGTCCTTATTGCATGCAGGGGAATCCTCTGGGTATATGCCCAGGAGTGGTATGCCAGGGTCCTCTGGAAGTGACATGCCCAATTTTCTGAGGAACCGCCAAACTGATTTCCAGAGCGGTTTTACCATTTTGCAATCCCACCAACAGTGGAGGAGTGTTCCTCTTTCTCCACATCCTCGCCAGCACTTGTTGTCTCTTGAGTTTTTAATCTTAGCCATTCTGACTGGTGTGAGGTGGAATCTCAGGGTTGTTTTGATTTGCATTTCCCTGATGACTAATGATGTTGAACATCTCTTAAGGTGTTTCTCGGCCATCCGAATTTCTTCTGGTGAAAATTCTTTGTTTAGCTCTGTGCCCCATTTTTTGATAGGGTTATTTGTTTCTTTGCGGTCTAACTTCTTGAGTTCTTTGTATATATTGGATATTAGCCCTCTGTCGGATGTGGAGCTGGTGAAGATCTTTTCCCACTTTGCTGGTTGCCGTTTTGTCCTTCTGACAGTGTCCTTTGCTTTGCAGAAACTCTGTAATTTTATGAGGTCCCATTTGTCGATTCTTGATCTTAGAGCATAAGCTATTGGAGTTCTGTTCAGGAACTTTTCCCCTGTGCCCAAGTCCTCCAGGGTCTTCTCAAGTTTCTTTTCTAATAGTTTCAGTGTGTCTGGTTTTATGTGGAGGTCCTTGATCCACTTGGAGTTGATCTTAGTGCAAATAGATAAGAGTGGGTCAATTCGCATTCTTCTGCATGTTGACCTCCAGTTGAACCAGCACCATTTGTTGAAAAGGCTATCTTTATTCCACCGGATGGTTGTGGCTCCTTTATCAAAGATCAAGTGACCATAAGTCTGTGGATTAATTTCTGGGTCTTCAATCCTGTTCCATTGATCTGCTTGCCTGTTGCTATACCAATACCATGCAGTTTTTAACACAATTGCTCTGTAGTACTGCTTGAGGTCAGGGATATTGATTCCCCCAGAAGTCCTTTTATTGTTGAGAATAGTTTTAGCTATCCTGGGTTTTTTGTTGCTCCAGATGAATTTGAGAATTGCTCTTTCGAGATCTATGAATAATTGATTTGGGATTTTGATGGGGATTGCATTGAATCTGTAGATTGCTTTTGGCAAGATGGCCATTTTTACTATATTGATCCTGCCAATCCAGGAGCAAGAAATATTTTTCCATCTTCTGAGGTCTTCTTCGATTTCTTTCTTCAAGGACTTGAAGTTCCTGTTGTACAGATCTTTCGCTTGTTTGGTTAGAGTTACGCCGAGATACTTTATGTTGTTTGTGGCTATTGTGAAGGGTGTTATTTCCCTAATTTCTTTCTCTGCCTGCTTGTCCTTTGAGTACAAGAAGGCCACTGACTTGCTTGAGTTAATTTTATAACCTGCCACTTTGCTGAAGTTGTTTATCAGCTGTAGAAGTTCTCTGGTGGAGTTTTTTGGGTCGCTTAGGTAAACTATCATATCGTCTGCAAATAATGATAGTTTCACTTCTTCCTTTCCAATTTGTATCCCT
This sequence comes from Apodemus agrarius, assembly GCA_964023405.1. Classification (NCBI taxonomy): domain Eukaryota; kingdom Metazoa; phylum Chordata; class Mammalia; order Rodentia; family Muridae; genus Apodemus; species Apodemus agrarius. Next base: position 43,653,679 of record OZ030015.1, on the reverse strand, counting down.
TTGACTTCCTTATGTTGTCTAATTGCTCTTGCTAGAACTTCAAGTATTATATTGAAAAGATATGGAGAGAGAGGGCAGCCTTGTCTAGTCCCTGATTTTAGTGGGAATGCTTCAAGTTTCTCTCCATTTATTTTGATGTTGGCTACTGGTTTGCTGTAGATTGCTTTTACTATGTTTAGGTATGGGCCTTGAATTCCTGCTCTTTCCAAGACTTTTAGCATGAAAGAATGCTGAATTTTGTCAAATGCTTTTTCAGCATCTAATGAGATGACCATGTGGTTTTTTTCTTTCAGTTTGTTTATGTAGTGGATTACATTGATGGATTTCCGTATATTGAACCATCCCTGCATCCCTGGGATGAAGCCTACTTGATCATGGTGGATGATCGTTTTGATGTGCTCTTGGATTCGGTTAGCAAGAATTTTATTTAGTATTTTTGCATCTATATTCATAAGAGAAATTGGCCTGTAGTTCTCTTTCTTTGTTGGATCTTTTTGTGGTTTAGGTATTAGCGTAATTGTGGCTTCGAAGAATGAGTTGGGCAGTGTCCCTTCTGTCTCTATTTTGTGGAATAGTTTGAAAAGTATTGGTGTTAAGTCTTCTTTGAAGGTCTGGTAGAATTCTGCACTAAAACCATCTGGTCCTGTACTTTTTTTGGTTGGGAGGCTTTCTATAACCCCTTCTATTTCTTTAGGGGTTATGGGACTATTTAGCTGATCTACTTGATGCTGATTTAATTTTGGTATTTGATATCTGTCTAGGAAATTGTCCATTTCCTCCAGATTCTCCAGTTGTTTTGAGTATAGACATTTGTAGTAGGATCTGATGATCTTTTGAATTTCCTCAGTTTCTGTTGTTATGTCTCCCTTTTCATTTCTAATTTTGTTAATTTGTATACTGTCTCTGTGTCCTTTGGTTAGTCTGGCTAAGGGTTTATCTATCTTGTTGATTTTCTCAAAGAACCAGCTCCTGGTCTTGTTGATTCTTTGTATGGTTCTCTTTGTTTCTATTTGATTGATTTCAGCCCTGAGTTTGATGATTTCTTCTCTTCTACTCCTCCTGGGTGAATTAACTTGTTTTTCTTCCAGGGCTTTAAGGTGTGCCATTAAGCTGCTAGTGTATGCTCTCTCCAGTTTCTTTTTGGATGCACTTAGAGCTATGAGTTTTCCTCTTAGCACTGCTTTCATTGTTTGCTTGTTTGGTTAGAGTTACGCCGAGATACTTTATGTTGTTTGTGGCTATTGTGAAGGGTGTTATTTCCCTAATTTCTTTCTCTGCCTGCTTGTCCTTTGAGTACAAGAAGGCCACTGACTTGCTTGAGTTAATTTTATAACCTGCCACTTTGCTGAAGTTGTTTATCAGCTGTAGAAGTTCTCTGGTGGAGTTTTTTGGGTCGCTTAGGTAAACTATCATATCGTCTGCAAATAATGATAGTTTCACTTCTTCCTTTCCAATTTGTATCCCTTTGACTTCCTTATGTTGTCTAATTGCTCTTGCTAGAACTTCAAGTATTATATTGAAAAGATATGGAGAGAGAGGGCAGCCTTGTCTAGTCCCTGATTTTAGTGGGAATGCTTCAAGTTTCTCTCCATTTATTTTGATGTTGGCTACTGGTTTGCTGTAGATTGCTTTTACTATGTTTAGGTATGGGCCTTGAATTCCTGCTCTTTCCAAGACTTTTAGCATGAAAGAATGCTGAATTTTGTCAAATGCTTTTTCAGCATCTAATGAGATGACCATGTGGTTTTTTTCTTTCAGTTTGTTTATGTAGTGGATTACATTGATGGATTTCCGTATATTGAACCATCCCTGCATCCCTGGGATGAAGCCTACTTGATCATGGTGGATGATCGTTTTGATGTGCTCTTGGATTCGGTTAGCAAGAATTTTATTTAGTATTTTTGCATCTATATTCATAAGAGAAATTGGCCTGTAGTTCTCTTTCTTTGTTGGATCTTTTTGTGGTTTAGGTATTAGCGTAATTGTGGCTTCGAAGAATGAGTTGGGCAGTGTCCCTTCTGTCTCTATTTTGTGGAATAGTTTGAAAAGTATTGGTGTTAAGTCTTCTTTGAAGGTCTGGTAGAATTCTGCACTAAAACCATCTGGTCCTGTACTTTTTTTGGTTGGGAGGCTTTCTATAACCCCTTCTATTTCTTTAGGGGTTATGGGACTATTTAGCTGATCTACTTGATGCTGATTTAATTTTGGTATTTGATATCTGTCTAGGAAATTGTCCATTTCCTCCAGATTCTCCAGTTGTTTTGAGTATAGACATTTGTAGTAGGATCTGATGATCTTTTGAATTTCCTCAGTTTCTGTTGTTATGTCTCCCTTTTCATTTCTAATTTTGTTAATTTGTATACTGTCTCTGTGTCCTTTGGTTAGTCTGGCTAAGGGTTTATCTATCTTGTTGATTTTCTCAAAGAACCAGCTCCTGGTCTTGTTGATTCTTTGTATGGTTCTCTTTGTTTCTATTTGATTGATTTCAGCCCTGAGTTTGATGATTTCTTCTCTTCTACTCCTCCTGGGTGAATTAACTTGTTTTTCTTCCAGGGCTTTAAGGTGTGCCATTAAGCTGCTAGTGTATGCTCTCTCCAGTTTCTTTTTGGATGCACTTAGAGCTATGAGTTTTCCTCTTAGCACTGCTTTCATTGTGTCCCATAGATTTGGGTAGGTTGTACCTTCATTTTCATTGAATTCTAAAAAGTCTTTGATTTCTTTTTTTATTTCTTCCTTGACCAAGGTGTCATTGAGTAGAGTATTGTTCAGTTTCCACGTGTATGTGGGCTTTCTGTTGTTTTTGTTGTTATTGAAGACCACTCTTACTCCATGGTGATCTGATAGGAGGCATGGGATTAGCTCGATCTTCTTGTATTTGTTGACATCTGTTTTGTGACCAATTATATGGTCTATTTTGGAGAAGGTACCACGTGGAGCTGAGAAAAAGGTATATTCTTTAGCTTTAGGATGAAATGTTCTATATATATCTGTTAAATCCAATTGGCCCAGAGTTTCAATTAGTTTCACTGTGTCCCTGCTTAGTTTCTGCTTTCCTGATCGGTCCATTGAGGAGAGTGGAGTGTTGAAGTCACCCACAATTATTGTGTTAGGTGCAATGTGTGCTTTAAGCTTTAGTAAGGTTTCTTTTACGAATGAGGGTGCCCTTGCATTTGGAGCATAGATGTTCAGTATTGAGAGCTCTTCTTGGTGGATTTTCCCTTTGGCAAGCAAGAAGTGACCTTCTGAGTCTCTTTTGATGATTTTAGGTTGGAAGTCAATTTTATCTGATATTAGAATGGCTACTCCAGCTTGTTTCCTGAGACCATTTGCTTGTAAAATTGTCTTCCAGCCTTTTACTCTAAGGCAGTGTTTGTCTTTGACACTGAGATGTGTTTCCTGTATGCAGCAAAATGTAGGGTCCTGTTTCCATATCCAGTCTGTTAATCTATGTCTTTTTATTGGGGAATTGAGTCCATTGATGTTAAGAGATATTAAGGAATAGCAATTATTTCCTCCAGACATTTTTGAAATTATATTTATTTATTTTTTTATATTCGAGAGGTTACCTTCTTTTGGGTTTGATGAGAGGAGGTTTCTATCTTGCTTCTTCCCGGGTGTAGTTTCCGTTCTTGTCTTGGTGTTTTCCCCCTATTATCCTTTGTAGGGCTGGATTTGTGGAAAGATATCGTGCAAATTTGGTTTTGTCATGGAATACCTTGATGTCTCCATCTATGGCGATTGAGAGCTTTGCTGGGTAAAGTAGTTTTGGCTGAAGTTTGTGTTCTCTTAGAGTTTGCATGATATCTGCCCAGGATCTTCTAGCTTTCATGGTCTCAGGTGAGAAGTCTGGTGTTATTCTGATAGGTCTTCCTTTATAAGTTACTTGGCCTTTTTCTCTTGCTGCCTTTAATATTCTTTCTTTGTTTAGTACATTTGGAGTTTTGATTATTATGTGACGGGATGTATTTCTGTTCTGATCCAGTCTGTTTGGGGTTCTGTATGCTTCTTGTATATTCATGGGCATCTCTCTCTTTAGGTTGGGGAAGTTTTCTTCCATAATTTTGTAGAAGATATTTGCTGGCCCTTTAACTTGTACATCTTCATTCTCGTCTATACCTATAATCCTTAGGTTTGGTCTTCTCATTTTGTCCTGGATTTCCTGGATGTTTTGGGTTACAGCCTTTTTGCATTTAGTATTTTCTTTGACTTTTGAATCAATGGTTCCTATGGTATCTTCGGCTTCTGATATTCTGTCTTCTATCTCTTGTATTCTATTGTTGATATTTGCATCTATGGCTCCTGATTTCTTCCCAAGGTTTTCTATCTCCAATGTTGTCTCCCTCTGTGATTTCTTAGTTGTTTCTACTTCTGTTTTTAGTACCTGGATGGATGTGCTCAGATCTTTCGCTTGCTTGATTGTGTTTTCATGTATTTCTTTAATAGATTTTTGTGTTTCCTCTTTCATAGCTTCTACTTGTTGGCCCACGTTCTTCTGTATTTCTTTAAGTGATTTTTGTCTTTCCTCCTTATTGTCTTCTTTTTGATCCATCTTCTCCTGCATTTCTTGAAGTGATTTTTGTATTTGCCTTGTAAAGGCTTCTAACTTTTGATCCATTTTCTCTTCTATTTCTTTACGAGATTTTTCTATGTGTTCAGCTACCAGCAATCTGACCAGTGATTTTATATCCAAGTCTTGTTTTTCTGGTGTTTTGGGGTATCCAGGGCTTCCTGTTGTTGGCGAACTGGGTTCAGATGCTGTCATGTTGCCTTGATTTCTGTTAGTGACATTCCTTCATTTACCTTTTGCCATCTGGTTATTTCTGGTGTTAGTTGACCTTGTTGTCACTGGCTGGTGTTTGAATCTCCTGTGAGGCTGGGCTTACCTGTTGTTTCTCTACTGGTGGTTATGCCTGATTGCTGCTCAACGGGATCACGAGCTGGCTGCCACCTGCTGACTTTGTGCACGGCCTGAGGTCTCCGGGAAGTGTGGGGGAGTGCAGCAGAGCCTCGGCAGGCGCTGCTGGGCCTGCCTAGTAGCGAGAGCCTAGCAGATACCCCCCCCCCCACGTGGTAGCCCCTGATGGAATCTGTCTACCTGTGCCTTTCCAGCTGTGTTCTGGTTGCAATATGGAGGCCTGCCGCTATCTCTGGTCCGGGGTCCTGGGGAGCTGGGTGGTTCCGGCTGCCTCGGTGCACGGCCTAAGCTCGCAGGGACGTGCTGCAGAGCCTAGGCGCCTGGGCCCGCCTGTGGGCGAGAGCTTAGCAGCTCTCCCTGCTCTAGCCCCAGACGGAGTCTCTACCTGCACCTTTCCAGCTGTGTCCTGGTTGCAATATGGAGGCCTGCCGCTATCGCTGGTCCTCACTCTTCTTAATAAACAAGAATTGTTGCTTATCCTGGTTCCGCGGGCCGGGTCTGAGCACCTGGCAAGCTGGCTAGGTCTGGCTTCCCTGCTACCAGCTGGATGGGTAGCTGCAGGCAAGATGTCGCTGCCTGCAGGGGGTTCGGGGTCTGGCCTGCGAGCGCAGAGCGCAGGCACGGCCGCTGTACTCCAAACCCCTACTCTGTGCGCAGTTCCTGCTCCAGACCTGAGTTCCCGGAGATCTTAAACTCGGGCTGTCTCTTGTACCTGGTTCCGCCGGCAGGGTCTGAGCACCTGGCAAGCTGGCTAGGTCTGGCTTCCCTGCTACCAGCTGGATGGGAAGCAGCAGGCAAGATGGCGCTGCCTGCAGGGGGTTTGGGGTCTGGCCTGCGAGCGCAGAGCACAGGCACGGCCGCTGTACTCCAAACCCCCTACTCTGTGAGCAGTTCCTGCTCCAGACCTGAGTCCCCGGAGGTCTTAAACTCGGGCTGTCTCGGGTACCTGGTTCTGCTGGCAGGGTCTGATCACCTGGCAAGCTGGCTAGGTCTGGCTTCCCTGCTACCAGCTGGATGGGAAGCAGCAGGCAAGATGGCGCTGCCTGCAGGGGGTTCGGGGTCTGGCCTGCGAGCGCAGAGCGCAGGCACGGCCGCTGTACTCCAAACCTCTATTCTGTGCGCAGCTCCTGCTCCAGACCTGAGTCTCTGGAGGTCTTAAACTCGGGCTGTCTCGGGTACCTGGTTCCACCGGCAGGGTCTGAGCACCTGGCAGGCTGGCTAGGTCTGGCTTCCCTGCTACCGGCTGGATGGGAAGCTACAGGCAAGATGGCACTGCCTGCAGGGGTTTTGGGGTCTGGCCTGCGAGCGCAGAGCACAGGCACGGCCGCTGTACTCCAAACCCCTACTCTGTGAGCAGTTCCTGCTCCAGACCTGAGTCCCCGGAGGTCTTAAACTCGGGCTGTCTCGGGTACCTGGTTCTGCTGGCAGGGTCTGATCACCTGGCAAGCTGGCTAGGTCTGGCTTCCCTGCTACCAGCTGGATGGGAAGCAGCAGGCAAGATGGCGCTGCCTGCAGGGGGTTCGGGGTCTGGCCTGCGAGCGTAGAGCGCAGAGCGCAGGCACGGCCGCTGTACTCCAAACCTCTATTCTGTGCGCAGCTTCTGCTCCAGACCTGAGTCTCCGGAGGTCTTAAACTCGGGCTGTCTCTGGTACCTGGTTCCGCCGGCAGGGTCTGAGTGCCTGGCAAGCTGGCTAGGTCTGGCTTCCCTGCTACCGGCTCGACATCTGGGTTCTTTCCAGCTTCTGGCTATTATAAATAAGGCTGCTATGAACAACCCTGAGATTTCACCTCACACCTGTCAGAATGGCTAGGATTAAAAACTCAGAAGACATCAGGTGTTGGCGAGGATGTGTAGAAAGAGGAACACTCCTCCACTGCTGGTGGGACTGCAAGCTGGTACAACCACTCTGGAAATCAGTCTGGCAGTTCCTCAGAAAACTGGACATGATACTTCCGGAGGATCCAGCCATACCACTCCTGGGAATATACCCAGAAGATTCCCCAGCATGCAATAAGGATACATGCTCCACTATGTTCATAGCAACAATATCTTATAATGTGCCATTTCATGACAGAGATATTTACATGGGCAAATATAATAATGTGCTTTCAAAGAATAAAATGCAAGCTAAACTGGGAGGTCAGAAGAATTACCACTTTTTTTCCAAGACAGGGTTTCTCTGTATAGCTCTGGCTGTCCTGAAACTCACTCTGTAGACCAGGCTGGCCTCGAACTCAGAAATCCGCCTGCCTCTGCCTCCCAGGTGCTGGTATTAAAGGTGTGCGCCACCACACCCGGCTGAATTGCCACTTCTGTACCCTAACTGCACTATATACTGAGAACAGAGTAAATTTCCTTTCTTATTTTTTTGTCTTAATCAAAAAAGAAATATAATGAAACAATAGACTCCTGAATGCCTGGGCAAGATGAAATGATCAACTTTCACATAATTGATAAATTGAATTTAGATAGGTTATAGTGTCTGTCAGGTGGTAACTCTAAGTAAAAGCAATATCAGACTGTTATGCTACCAATAATATGATTTTGTAAAATGGAAACAAGGAATAATTGACTTTACATATCTAATATTTTTGAGATGAGGTTTGCTATGTAGCCCAGGATGTCCTGGACTTGCAGTTCTCTTGCCTTGGCTTCCTGGTGCTGGAATGGCAAATTCATGCCATTAGGTGAGTGTTTTAATTCATAAATAAAGGAAATATAAGATTATTACAGCAGTGTTGCATTGGCCAAGGAAATCCAGCATACTTTTGTTGATTAAATGATATAAAAACCCAGTCTGTACATTCCAAGGACTCTACCATCCAGTCATGAGTCAGTGAGGATCATGCACCTGCAGACTACACATCTGGAGTGTATTCATATGATCTTGGGAATCAAATCCGTTCTTAGATCAGTGGTTCTCAATCTTTGGGTTGCACACCTGAGGGGGGAACACATATCAGATATCCCATATATCAGATGTATACAGTGTGATTCATAACTAGCAAAATTACAGCTATAAGGTAAGAATGGAATAATGTTATATTTGGGGTCACATCAACATGAAGAACTGTATTAAACTGTCACAGAATTAAGAAGATTGAGAACCACTGTCTTAAACAAAAAAAGCCTCCCAGTCAGTGTTTTAAAATAGGGACTTAATTGTCTTACAGACTTGCTTTAAGAAAAAAATAGTTTAAATGGAGCACTTAACCAGCTATTGTTCTCAAGGACACTTTTCAAAAAAAAACATTGCTGGGTCCATCAAGATGGTTCTGTGGTATAACATCCTGGAAAAGTCTGATGCCTTGAATTTGATACCCAGAACCCATGTAAAACTGAAATGAGACAACAGACTCCACAATGTTGTCCCCTGATCTCTGTGCATGTGCATATACAACAACAACAGCAACAACAACAACAACAACAACAACAACAATAATAATAATAATAATAATGATAATTCTATGACATCACTAGACCTGGAGGGAACTGCATGAAGAATTTAAATGATAAAATAGAATACATCTGTCTATGTCAGGTTAAAATATGCCTCACTCTCAATTCTCTGAAAACTACTTTGGTACTATTTGAATATTTCAAACTACACACACACACACACACACACACACACACAATCTTATGTTTTTGTTTAAGTACTGAAAATATCTAGTATTCTTTGAGTATTTCAAACTGCATATATATGTATATATGTATATATATATATATATATATATATGAGTGTGTGCATGCACACACAATCTTATATATTTTAAATTAAGTACTGAAAATATCTAATATTGTTTGAATATATCAAACTGCATTATATATATATATATATATATATATATATATATATATGTATATTAGGTCCATTTGATTCATATTGTCAGGGAGTTTTATTATTTAATCTGTTTAGTTTTGGTTTCAATGACCTGTACATTGATGAGACTGAGCTGCTATTGTCTCCCACTGTTACTGTATGAGGTTTTGTATGTGATTTAAGCTTTAGTAATGTTTCTTTTATGAATGTGTGATAGATGCATTTGGGGCACAGGTGTTCAGAATGGAGAAATCATCTTAGTGAATATGATGTGTCCTTCCTCATCTCTTTGCTTACTTTTTGTTGAAAGTCTATTTCATTAGATTGTAGAATGGCTGCTCCAGCTTGTTTCTTGGGTCCTTTTGCTTGGAAATACTTTTTTTCATATCTTTAGTCTGAGATAATGTCCATCTTTGTTGCTAAGGTATGTTTCATGCATTCAGCAGAATGATAGATTCTGTTTACACATCCACCCTGTTAGCCTATGCCTTTTTATTGGGAAATTGAGTGTGTTGATGTTGAGAGATGATATTAAAGATCAGTGATTATTAAGTCCTGTAATTCTGATGATGATGGAGGTAGTGTGTGTTTCTATGTCTGAGAGTTTATGTGTGTGTATTTACATGTATGGGTGTGTGTGTGTGTGTGTGTGTGTGTGTGTGTGTGTGTGAGAGAGAGAGAGAGAGAGAGAGAGAGAGAGAGAGAGAGAGAGAAAGAGAAAGATTGGGGGCAGGAGGGAGGGAAGGAAGGAAGGAAGGATGGGAGAGATATTTTCTTCTTTTGTTATTTTTCTGGTGTGAAATTATTCATGACTTGTGACTTTTTGCTGTAGTTACCCTCTTTATGTTGGAGTTTTCCTTCTAGTATTTATTTTCTGTGGGAATGGACTAGTGGAAAGATAATGTTTAAATTTGGTTTTGTCATGGAATATTTTGGTTGTTGGGTATAGTAGTCAGGGCTGAAATCTGTGGTATCTTAGGGTCTGCAAGACTCTTTCAGGACCTTCAGACCTTAGGTGTTGCTGCTGAAAAAATCAGGTATAATTCTGATAGGTCTGCCTTTATATGTTCCTTGGTCTTTGTCCCTTGCTGCTTTTAATATTCTTTCTTTGTTCTATAAAGCTAGTGTTTTGATTACTATATGGCAAGAATATTTTATTTTGTGGTCCAATCTATTTGTTGTTCTGTAACCTTCTTGTATGTTTTATAGCCATATCTATCTTTAGGTTAGGGAAATTTTCTTCTATGATTTTGTTGAAGTTATCATAGTGTCCTAATTTCCTAGATATTTTATGTTAGATAATTTTAGATCTGGCATTTTCTTTTTTCTAATAAAGGACAACATTTAATTGGGGCTGGCTTACAGGTTCATGGGTTCAGTCCAGTATCAAGGCAAGAACATGGTAGCATCCAGGCAAACATGGTGCAGGAGGTGCTGAGAGTACTACATCTTTATCTGAAGGCTGCTAGCAAAATATTCACTTCCAGACAGCTAGGAGTAGGGTCTTAAAGCCCACACCCACAGTGACTCACCTGTTTTAAGAAGGCCACATCTGTTCCAACAAGGCCACATCTCCAAATAGTGCCACTCCCTGGGCCAAGCATACACAAGCCATCACATTCTACTTCCGGACCCCTTTAAACTTATTCAAACACATGAGCCTTTGGGTACCATACCTAGCCATAGCATAATACAAAAATACATTTAGTCCATGTCCCAAAGTTCCCATAGTCTATAGCAGTATCAACAATGTTAAAAGTCCAAAGCTCAAAGTCCCTTCTGATATCCATCCAATCACTTCATTGTAATCCCAGAGTCAAGACAGGAAACCAACTGGGCAAACTCCAAACACTGCAACTCCATGTCTGATGTCAAAGCAGTTTTCAGATCTCCAACTCCCTTTTCATCTTTGTTGACTGCAACAAACTTACTCTCCTAGTTCTGTTCCCTCTTAGCAGCTTTCCTCAGCAGGTAGCCTATGGCTGTTGCATCTCAAACATCTTGTGTTTGCCAAGGCAACGTCAATTGTACAGCTTCTTGTTTCAATGTTTGGGATCTACACATGATCTTCTGGACTCCTCCAAAGGACTAGCATCATTTCTCCAGCTCTGTACTGTGTAGCACTCTAAGTTCAGGTTGATACATTCCACTGCTGCTGATTTTTTTAGTGACCATCCTATGGTACTGGCATCTCCAATACCCTGGGGTCTTCCACTGCAACTAGGTCTCAGCAATAGCCTTTCATAGGCTCTCTTCATGGTGTTGAGCCTTAATTCCTTTTCATGACCCCTTCAGTCCTGGGCCATCAACTGCAACTGAGTTTGCACTTTCACCAATAGCCTTCCATGGCCTTTCACAGTGTCAAGCCTCAGCTGCTCTTTATGACCTCTTCATGCCTTCAAAACCAGTACCACTTGGGTGATTCTTACACATTACCAAGTTCAGCTGCAGCATGAAGTACAACCGTGACTACCTCTGGAACACGGCTTTTTTGTTTTCTCAGAAAACATTTCCCAGAAGATTTCACCTCAGTGATTCTGGTCTCTTCTTAATCATCACTAATTTCTTAGCTCCAGCGAATCAGCATCAATTGTCCCAGTAGTCCCTTCTATTCTGCACTCTAAAGTCAGAGCCATGTGTCCAAAGCTGCTGAGTTCTGCTGCTTGCTGGGGCTGAAACATGGCCCCCTTGTTCTATTACATAATCACCAGCTTTCTGTTTTCCAACTCCTTCACTGCTTAAGCTTGGCTGTACTGGAACTTGTTCCATAGACTAGATTTGTACTCAGAGATCTGTATGCCTATCTACTAAGCACTAAGATTAAAGGTGTGGGCAACCAAGCCTCAGATCTGGCATTTTCTTTTAGAGATTTATTGATTTACAGCTGAAATTCTCTCTTTTATTTCTTGTATTCTGTTGGTGATGCTTTCAAATGTATTTTCTGTTCTCTTTTCCAGGTTTTCCATCTCTAGGATTCCCTCAGGGCATCTATCTGTTTGCATTTTTTATTTCTTTACAGGATTTATTTGTTTCCTCTTTAAAGGTCTCTATTATCTTTATAAGATTAGATTTAAAGTTATTTTCTTATGCTTCATGTGTGTCAGGATATCCATGGCTTGCTGTAGTAGGATACTTGGGTTCTTGTGGGGCTACATTGCCCTGGCTTTTGTTGATTGTGTTTTTATATTGATTGGGCCTTTAGCCATCTGCCAATCCTTGATGTTGGCAGGACTGGTAGTCCCTGTTGGCAGCAGGCCTCTATGATTGCAGGTAGAGCTGAAGGGCCCAGATAGCAGTAGACATCCAGATATGTAGGTAGGGCTGGGGGTCCTTGAGAGCTACAAGCCTCTGCAATTGCAGGAAGAGATGTGGGCCAGAAGTTGGATTATAGAGTGCACAGAGGGCATCATGTCTATGGGATTGCTGAGGTACTCAATGAACAGGGAATTAATTGGGTGTAGGAATCTCACATAGCTGTTCTGGGCAGTAGGTCTCCAGGGAGCAGACAGAGCTGTGGTCCAGGAAATGGAGGACAGATCTGGGATTGCAGGTATGGACAGGAAGATAAAGCACAGAGGAGGTATAATGGATCCTGTGCCAAATTACCTGAAACTAATCCTGTGCCACAGATCTCGGTTCCCAAATACCCACTAGGAGAGAGGTGGTCTCCCAGGAGTGCAGACACACCTGTGAGCACAGGTAAGACCACTACTTCTGTTCAAATAGCTGGTTCAAGAGTGACCTGCCCAGAGCCATCAGGACACAGGAACCAAGGAAAAGCCAGGAACAGAATCCTTCCAGTTTCTAACTGTACCCCAGAGTTGACCCTGTGCCACAGATCTTCATACTCAAATTACTCCTGGAGAAAACTGGTCTCCCAGGAGTGTTGACACAAGGCTTGTAGGAGGGAAAAGACACAGTCAGAGACAGCAAGATTAGCTAACACCAGAGATAATCAGATGTCAAGAGGCAAGGACAAGAATATAAGCAAGAGAAGCCAAGGCTACTTAGAATCACCAGAAACCAGTTCTTCTACCACAGTGAGCCCTGAATACCCCAACACAACAGAAAAGCAAGACTCTGATTTAAAGTTACAACTTAAGATGATGATAGAGGACTTTAAGTAGGACATTAACTCCTGTAAAGAAATATAGAACAAAGGTAAACAGGTAGAAGTCGTTTAAGAGGAAACACAAAAATCCCTTAAAGAATCACAGGAAAACACAACCAAAAAGGTGAAGGAATTACACAAAACCATCCAACTTCTACAAAAGGAAACAGAAACAATAAAGAAATCAAAAAGTGAAACAATCTTGGAGATAGAAATCCTAGGAATGAGATCAGAAGTCACAGACTAAAGCATTACCAACCAAATACAAGAGATAGAAGAGATAATCTCAAGTGCAGAAGATGTCATAAAAAACATTGTCACAACAATCAAAGAAAATGCAAAATGCAAAAAACTCCTAATCCAAAACATCCAGGAAATCCAGGACACAATGAGAAGACCAAATCTAAGGATAATAGATATAGAAGAGAGCAAAGATTACCAATTTAAAGGGCCAGTAAATATCTTCAACAAAATTATAGAAGAAAACTTCCCTAAAATTAAGAGAGAGATGCACATAAACATGCAAGAAGCCTACATAACTCCAAATATATTAGATTAGAAAAGAAATTCCTCCCATCACATAATATTCAAAACACCAAATGTACAAAACAAAGAATACCAAAAGCAGTAAGGGAAAAAGGTAACATATAAAGGCAGACCTCTTAGAATTACATCAGACTTCTCATCAGAGAAGATGAAAGCTAGAGGATCCTGGGCAGATGTTATACAGACTCTAAGAGAACACAAATGCCAGCTCAGGCTACTATACCCAGCAAAACTCCCAATCACCATAGGTGGAGAAACCAAGATATTCTATGACAAAATGAAATTTATACAATATCTTTCCACAAATCCAGCCCTACAAAGGATAACAGATGGAAAATACCAACACAAGGAGGGAAAAATATACCATAGAAAAATTAAGAAAGTATTTTTTTATTTTTTTAAATTTTATATTGGATGTATTCTTTATTTACATTTCATTTCCCTTTTCCTGGCTCCCCGCCCCCCCAAAGGTCCCATATGCCCTTTCCCCTCCCCCTGCTTCCCCATCCTCCCCTCCCCTTCTGGTATTGCCCTACACTGACGCATTGGCCTTTCCAGATCCAGGGTCCACTCCTTCCTTCTTCTCAGACATCATTTGGTATGTGGATTGTGTCTAGGCTAATATCCACTTATCAGTGAGTGCATACCATGGGTATTCTTTTGAGACTGGGTTACCTCACTTAGTATGATGTTCTCCAGCTCTGTCCATTTGTCTAAGAATTTCATGAATTCATTGCTTCTAATGGCTAAATAGTACTCCATTGTGTATATATACCATATTTTTGGATCCATTCCTCCATTGAGGGTCATCTGGGTTCTTTCCAGCTTTTGGCTAATATAAATAGGGCTACTATGAACATGGAGCATGTACCCTTTACATGTTACATACTGGGGAATCTTCTGGGTATATGCCCAGGCATGGTATAGCAGGGTCCTCCAGAAGTGTCGTGCCCAGTTTTCTGAGGAACTGCCAGACTGATTTCCAGAGTGGTTGTACCAACTTGCAATCCCACCAGCAGTGGAGGAGTGCTCCTCTTTCTCCACATCCTCACCAACACTTGCTGTCTCCTGAGTTTTTAATCTTAGCCATTCTGACTGGTGTGAGGTGAAATCTCAGGGTTGTTTTGATTTGCATTTCCCTAATGACTAATGATGTTGAACATTTCTTAAGGTGCTTCTCAGCCATCCGAAGTTCTTCAGGTGAAAAGTCTTTAGCTCTGTACCCCATGTTTTGATAGGGTTATTTGGTTTTCTGGGGTCTAACTTCTTGAGTTCTTTGTATATATTGGATATTAGCCCTCTGTCAGATGTAGGGTTGGTGAAGATTTTTTCTCAATTTGTTGGTTGCCGATTTGTCCTTTTGACAGTGTCTTTTGCCTTACAGAAACTTTGTAATTTTATAAGGTTCCATTTGTCTATTCTCGACACTTAGAGCATAAGCTATTAGTGTTCTGTTCAGGAACTTTTCCCCTGTGCCAATGTCCTCAAGGGTCTTCCCCAGTTTCTTTTCTATTAGTTTCAGTGTGTCTTGTTTTATGTGGAGGTCCTTGGTCCACTTGGAGTTGAGCTTAGTACAAGGAGATAAGAGTGGATCAATTTCATTCTTCTGCATGTTGACCTCCAGTTGAGCCAGCACCATTTGTTGAAAAGGCTATCTTTTTTCCTCTAGATGTTTTCATCTCCTTTGTCGAAGATCAAGTGGCCATAGATGTGTCTTGTTTTATGTGGAGGTCCTTGATCCACTTGGATTCGAGCTTAGTACAAGGAGATAAGAATAAATCAATGCACATTCTTCTGCAAGCTGACCTCCAGTTGAGTCAGCACCACTTGTTGAAAAGGCTCTCTTTTTTCCACTGGATGGTTTCAGCTCCTTTGTCAAAGATCAGGTGACCATAGATGTGTGGGTTCATTTCTGTGTCTTCAATCCTATTCCACTGATCTATCTGTCTGACACTGTACTAACACCATGCAGTTTTTAACACTATTGCTCTGTAGTACTGCTTGAGGTCTGGGATATTGATTCCCCCAGAAGTTCTTTTACTGTAGAGAATAGTTTTAGCTATCTTGTGTTTTTTTGTTATTCCAGATGAATTTGATAATTGCTCTTTCTAACTTTGTGAAGAACTGAGTTGGGATTTTGATGGGCATTGCATTGAACCTGTAGCTTGCTTTTGGTAAGATGGCCATTTTTACTATATTAATCCTGCCAATCCACAAGCATGGAAAAATTTTCCATTTTCTGAGGTCTTCTTCCATTTCCTTCTTCAGAGACCTGAGGTTCTTGTCATACAAATATTTCACTTGTTTGGTTAGAGTCACCCCAAGATACTTTATATTGCTTGTGGCTATTGTGAAGGGTGTCATTTCCTTAATTTCTTTCTCAGCCTGCTTATCCTTTGAGTGTAGGAAGGCTACTGATTTCCTTGAGTTGATTTTATAACCAGCCACTTTACTGAAGTTGTTTATCAGCTGTAGGAGTTCTCTGGTGGAGTTTTTTTGTTGTTGTTGCTTAAGTATACTATCATATCATCTGTGAATAGTGATAGTTTGACTTCTTCCTTTCCATTTTGTATCCCTTTGATTTCCTTATGTTGTCAAATTGCTCTAGCTAGTACCTCAAGTACTATATTGAAAAGATATGGTGAGAGGGGGCAGCCTTGTCCAGTCCCTGATTTTAGTGGGATTGCTTCAAGTTTCTCTCCATTTAATTTGATGTTGGCTACTGGTTTGCTGTATATTGCTTTTACTATGTTTAGTTCTGAGCCTTGTGAAACTAATAGAAAAGAAACTGGGGAAGACCCTTGAGGACATGGGCACAGGGGAAAAGTTCCTGAATAGAACACCAATAGCTTATGCTCTAAGATCAAGAATTGACAAATGGGATCTCATAAATTACAAATTTTCTGTAAGGCAAAGGACACTGTCAAGTAGACAAAGTGGCAACCAACAAATTGGGAAAGGATGTTCAGCAACCCTACATCCCTGAAGCCTAATTGATCATGGTGAATGATCATTTTGATGTGTTCTTGGATTTGGTTGGCAAGAATTTTATTGAGTATTTTTGTATCGATGTTCATAAAGGAAATTGGTCTGAAGTTCTCTTTCTTAGTTGGAACTTTGTGTGGTTTTGGTAACAGTGTAATTGTGGCTTTGTAGAAAGAGTTGGGTAGTGTTCCTTCTGTTTCTATTTTGTGGAATATTTTGAAGAGTATTGGTATTAGGTCTTCTTTGAAGGTCTGATAGAATCCCCCAGTATGTAACATGTAAAGGATACATGCTCCACTATGTTCATAGTAGCCCTATTTATATTAGCCAAAAGCTGGAAAGAACCCAGATGACCCTCAATGGAGGAATGGATTCTTTGGGGGTTATGGGACTGTTTAGATAATCTATTTGATCCTGATTTAATTTTGGTATTTGGTATCTGTCTAGGAAATTGTCTATTTCCTCCAGATTCTCCAGTTGTGCTGAGTATAGGCTTTTGTAGTAGGATCTGATGATTTTTTGAATTTCCTCAGTATCTGTTGTCATATCTCCCTTTTCATTTCTAATTTTGTTAATTTGGGTACTGTCTCTGTGCCCTTGGTTAGTCTGGCTAAGGGTTTATCTATCTTGTTGATTTTCTCGAAGAACAAGCTCCTGGTTTTGTTGATACTTTGTATGGTTCTCTTTGTTTCCACTTGATTGATTTCAGCCCTGAGTTTGATGATTTCCTGTCTTCTACTCCTCCTGGGTGAATTAGCTTCTTTCTGTTCCAGAGCTTTCAGGTGTGCCGTTAAGTTGCTAGTATATGCTCTCTCTGGTTTCTTTTTGGAGTCACTCAGGGCTATGAGTTTTCCTCTTAGCACTGCTTCCATTGTGTCCTATAGATTTGGGTATGTTGTGCCTTAATTTTCATTAAATTCTAAAATGTCTTTGATTTTTTTCTTTATTTCTTCCTTGACTAAGGTATCATTGAGTAGAATATTGTTCAGCCTCCCTGTGTATGTGGACTTTCTGTTGTTTTTGTTTCTATTGAAGACTGCTCTTACTCCATGGTGATCTGATAGGAGGCATGGGATTGGTTTAATCTTATATTTGCTGAGGTCTGTCTTGTGACCAATTATATGGTTGATTTTGGAGAAGGTACCATGAGGTGCTGAGAAAAAGGTATATTCTTTTGCTTTAGGATGAAATGTTCTATAAATATCTGCTAAATCCAATTTGTCCAAAGCTTCAATAAGTTTCCCTGCATCCCTGTTTACTTCTTGTTTTCCTAATCGGTCCATTGAGGATAGTGGAATGTTGATGTCCCCCACAATTATTGTGTTAGGTGCAATGCGTGCTTTGAGCTTTAGTAAAGTTTCTTTTACGAATGAGGGTGCCCTTGCATTTGGAGCATAGATGTTCAGAATTTTGAGTTCTTCTTGGTAGATTTTTACCTTGACCAACAAGAAGTGACCTTCTATATCTCTTTTGATGACTTTAGGTTGAAAGTCAATTTTATCTGATATTAGAATGGTTACTTTGGCTTGTTTCCTGAGACCATTTGCTTGTAAAATTGCCTTCCAGCCTTTTACTCTATGGTAGTGTTTGTCTTTGACCCTGATGTGTGTTTCCTGTATTCAGCAAAATGGAGGGTCCTATTTACGTATCCAGTCTGTTAGTCTATGTCTTTTTATTGGGGAATTGAGTCCATTGATGTTAAGAGATATTAAGGAATAGTGATTATTTCTTCCTGTCATTTTTGAAGTTATTTTTGTATTTGAATAGCTATCTTCTTTTGGGTTGGATGGAAGAAGGTTACTATCTTGCTTTTTCCAGGGTGTAGTTTCCCTTCTTGTATTGGAGTTTTCCTCCTTTTATCCTTTGTAGGGCTGGGTTTGTGGAAAGATATTGTGTAAATTTGGTTTTGTCATGGAATATTTTGGTTTCTCCATCTATGGCGATTGAGAGTTTTGCTGGTTATAGTAGTCTTGGCTGACATTTGTTTTCTCTTAGAGTCTGCATGAGATCTGCCCAGGATCTTCTAGTTTTCAGGGTCTCTGGTGAGAAGTCTTGTGTGATTCTGGTAGGTCTTCCTTTATATGTTACTTGGCCTTTTTCTCTTACTGCCTTTAATATTCTTTCTTTGTTTGGTACATTTGGGGTTTTGATTATTATGTGAAGGGAGGTATTTCTGTTTTGGTCCAGTCTCTGGAGTTCTGTAGGATTCTTGTATATTCATGGGCATCTCTTTATTTTAGAGAAGTTTTCTTCCATAATTTTGTTGAAGATATTTGCTGGCCCTTTAAGTTGTTGATCTTCACTCTCTATACCTATAATCCTTAGGTTTGGTCTTCTCATTGTGTTGTGGATTTCCTGGATGTTTTGGGTTACAAGCTTTTTGCATTTTGCATTTTCTTTGACTGTTGAGTCAGTGGTTTCTATGGTATCTTCAGAATCTGAGATTCTTACTTCTATCTCTAGTTTTCTGTTGTCGATATTTGCATCTATGACCCTTGATTTCTTACCAAGGTTTTCTCTCTCCAAAGTTGTCTCCCTTTGTGATTTCTTAGTTGTTTTTACCTCTGTATTTAGATCCTGGATGGTTTTTCTCAGTTCCTTCACCTTGTTGTGTTTTCCTGTAATTCCTTAAGAGACTTCTTTCATGACTTCTGCCTGTTGACTCAATTTCTCCTGCATTTCTTTAAGTGATTTTCCCCTCTTTATTGGCTTCTGTCTGTTGATCCATATTCTCCTGGATTTCTTTAGGTGATTTTTGTGTTTCCATTGTAAGGCCTTCTAATCTATTCATGTTCCCTTGCATTTCTTTAAGAGATTTGTTTATGTCTTTTCTGTGTTTCTCTAGCAGCATCATGACCAGTGCTTTTAAATCCAAATCTTGTTTTTCTGGTGTGTTGGGGTATCCAGGACTTGCTGTGGTTGGAGAATTGGGTTCAGATGCTGCCATATTGCCTTGATTTCTGTTAGTAACATTCCTACATTTGCCTTTTGCCATCTGGTTATCTCTAAAGTTAGTTGGTCTTGTTGTTACTGGTTGATGTTTGAAGCTCCTGTGAGCCTGGTGTAGTCAGATCTCTCTGTTGTCCAGGAGTCAAGATGGCAGAGCACCCCTTCTCAAAGTCAGAAGAGCTAGCTCCAAACTGAGGATCTCTGTGACCCCGATCAGCTCTGGATGCAGGTTGTATTGGCTGTCTCCTCACAGTCTGCGGGGTGTATACCTGATCTCCTATACCTGGAGCAGTGGCTGAGGGAGCTCCTGGTCCAGAGTCAAAACCGGAAGGCTTCTGCCAGAAGGCTCTGGATTACCTACTCCACTATGCTGGGCCGGACTCATGAGTGTAGGCTGACTCCTCCTGGCTTGCTGCTGGGCATGTATCTGGCCTCTCACCCTGCTTGGAGATGGTGCTGTTGTGGCCGAGGATGTCCGAGATCCCGAGGTGGAAACTGGAAGACTTGTGCCACAGGGCTCAGAATTACCTCTTCAGCTCTGCTGGGCCGGGACTCATGTCTCCTCCTGGCTTGCTGCTGGGCGCATAACTGGCCTCCCGCCCTGCTTGAAGATTGCACTGCTAGGAAATGATTTTTTAACAAACCCAACAAAAGATAGCTGTGCAAAAATAAAAATAACATCAAAAATAACAGAAAGCAGCAGCCACTGTTCCTTAATATCTCTTATTATCAGTAGACTCAATTACCTAAACAAAAACAAAAACAAAACATTGACTAACCGACTGGATATATAAACAGGGCCCATCATTTTGCTGCATACAGGAAACACACCTCAGTGTCAAAGACAGTTACTACCTCAGAGTAAAGGACTGAAAAACAATTTTCTAAGCAAATTATCCCAAGAAACAAGCTGGAGTAGCCATTCTAATATCAAATAAAATCAACTTTCAACCAAAAGTAATGAATAAGGATAAGGAAGGGCACTTTATAGTCATCAAAGAAAAAAATCTACCAAGAAGAATTCTCAATTCTCAACGTCAATGCTCCAAATGCAAGGGACCCACATTCATAAAAGGAACTTTACTACAGCTTGAAGTACACATTGCAGCTCACACAATAATAGAAGAATTCAAAGTCCAACTCTAATCAATGGACATATTATGGAAACACAAACTAAACAGAGACACATTGAAACTAAAACTAACAGAAGTTATGGACCAAATGGATTTAATATATATCTAAAGAACATTTCATCCTAAAACAGAAGAATATACCATCTTCTCAGCACCTCATGGTATCTTCTCCAAAATTGATCATAAAATTGGTCACAAAACAGAACTCAACAAATACAAGATGACTGAAATAATACCATGCATTCTATCAGATCAGCATGGTCTAAGGTTGGTCTTCAATAGCAAAACCAAACCGAACCGAACCAAACCAAACCAAACCAAACCAAACCAAACCAAACCAAACCAAAACAAAACAAAACAAAAAACCCACCACTATCAACAACAAAAACCAGAAAGGGCATTTGCACCAGTGAGCCAGGTGGCTCCACAGCCTTCTGTGCACAGCCTGCCAGGATAGAGTGATCTCCCAGAAGTCTATGTACAGTCCCCCAGGAAAGAGTGATATCCCAGGAGTATAGACAGTTTCACAGGCCCACAGGAGGGACAAGCTCCAGCCAGAAACAGCAAGACTGCCTAACACCAGAGATAACCAGATGGCAAAAAGCAAGCCCAAGAACACTACCAACAGAAACAAAGGCTACTTGGCAACATCAGAACCAAGTTCTCCCACCACAGGCCCTTGGTGCTTTCTCATTTTACAGCTGAGCAAAGGTCACTGATGTCACGTCAGTATACAAGGGCATTCATTCCATTCGATCTTGCTGCAACTCACTTCAATTAAATAACTTGGTTACAATAGAGAGGTGTTAAGTGGGCACTTAGAAACAGCCCAATCCATTCTCCATGGGATGTGATGAAGATGGGATCAGCACATTTGAGTGTACCTGGGACTCTGGGAGGTTTGAGTCTACTTCAGTTATTGAGAAAGTTTTCAGGGGTAGATGCTATAATACTGGAAAATACCAAAGCACTGGTTATTTGATTTCTAAAAAATATATGATTGCTTTGGATTAGCTATAGTTTTCAGTTCGTTGCTTATGAGCAACTGTGTGTATCTCACATGAACATTAGAACCAGAGTTTTCAAACTCCCAATTATAACTGTTATTAATTTGAAAAAAATTGAGCATTAATTCAGAACTCATTTTAAATGCTCTTCTGAAATGGAAGTCAGACAGCAGTTTCTAATGAAACACATGTTATGTGTATGGTGTGTTTAATTGTAGATGAGAGACTACTTTTCCCAGAAGGACTAAGACAGAACCCCTGTGAGTCCCAACCCTTGTGAGGTAATCAGATCCTTGGAGACATTCAAAGCATTTGTTAGGGTTAGAAAAAAATGACAGTGATTTTATTTCAATTCTACTTTCCACTCACGCTTTTAGTACTGGCTGAAGGTCTATTTATATAAGACAAAAGCCACACGTCCAAGTTCATAGAGTAGGCATAGTTCCTAAAATACAGTTGAGATTAGAGGTTGTGGGAATGTAGCCTTTCTACTTCAGAAGATTTGGCTTGGGTGGTTTTCTCCTTCAGAACACATCACTTTACTTTCCTATTTATGTTTGGTAAAAAAATGATCAGAAATATCATAATTTTATTTAAAAGATCATTGAGGAAGTCATGTGTGCTATCTAGTGACTGTCTCTCAGTGCGATGACCTGTCAGGAAGTTAACCTTTGTAGATGTGTTTCCCTGTAAACATTCCAGAGAGAAGATTTATCTGCAACGAGTAGGCTATATAGACCACAGTCATTATTGAATAGGTTATTCTAGGATATGACACAAAGCCAAAGTCCCTTGAAATCTAGAAACAAGGGCCCATGTTCAAAGCTCAGGTGGAGAACAGAAGGTTGGTTCCCAGCTCATTTCTTCAGCCATCAAGGAGCCCTGCAACCAGTGAAGTATTGAAGTGAAGGAGAACTGATAGAAAACTGTTGAGAAGACATGACTAGTCCCACTCTGCTGGTTCAGGTATGTATGACTATCATCACCTTATACAGCATACTGCACCCTTTCCTTGTTGGCTCATGTTTTGATTTAGATTCATTCCAGGCTAGAAACCTTTCTAGGTATTGCTTTAACAACATGTGCATGGTGAAAGTCTGTGCAGCCAAGTTACACAGGCTCTAAAGAGTGCAACCATCTCACAGTTTTAAGGATGAGAGCAGGGGCTCAGTGTTCCCCCATGGGATCACATGTATGGTAGTCTAGCAAATTCTTACCTGAATGAGCAGGAACTGTCGGAGTCACAAGGGTCCTTCTTGGGGTATGGAAAAACATGTCTTTCTTGTTTAGACCTCAGTTTTTAAAACTAGACTTATCATGAAATTGCATTTTACCATATTACCCATATGCCAAAGATTCTATTACATGTCTAAAATACAATAAATATTTTTTAATATGTCGTACACTTAATTCTCCTGTTGACTCAATTTTTTTTAACTTTCCTGGGAGAAAATTGCTATTTTCATGTTTCTAGTTGCACCATTTGTCCAGATCCTAGGTATCTTGATGATTTACTGTCCATGGTTAAACCATCCCATGGTAGAATGGATGACTCATCTTTGTTTAAATTCATACTAGACAGGAAGTATCAGCACATTTGCATGTACCTGGGACTCTGGGAGGTTTGAGCCTACTTCAGTTATTAAGAAGGTTTTTAGGGATAGATGCTATAATACTGGAACATACCAAAGCAGGCCAGTGACACAGACCTGTGCACCTGGTGAGGCTGGGAGAAAAGGCAGCACTGTAGTGGAGATATCTGCAAGTTGCTGTTCATTTTGTTGATAGTAGATTGCTTGATCAGTCAGTGATGGATAGGAAAGATGCTGGATCACCTCATCTCTCTATATAAGGTCTGGGATTGACTAGTGGAGTAGTTCAAATGGGCAGGGCTGTGTGGGGCTGAACTCATGCTGCTGGCCTTAGCTGTGACCTCACAGGCAGATTGTTCTGCATCAGTACCCTAGAGCTGTGGAGCAGGACCCTGCAATGTGCTTAGCATGATCTAAATGTGATGTTAGATACTGTTTCTCAGTGTTTTTTTTTAACTCACTTTGATTGTAATTTACAACTCATTGAGGTAGAGTGTATTGACTTGTTACATGGTCATCTTCAGGTAGCTCATTTATTCTATGCTGAGTTCAAGCAATCCATGCAGGACTTGGCATTTAGTTCAACTGGAACTATCCTGCAGCATGACTCTCCTGGATCCAGAATTTCCTAATGCGGGTGTGATGGTGCACCCTTGTAATCCTAAAACATGGGAGGCAGAAGCAGGAGGATAATAAAATTCTGATCCTATGCTTGGCTCCATGGTGTTCAAAAACCAGCATGAGCTACACAAAATTGGGTCAAAACTGAAATGAGTCTTTTTTTCAGACCTTCATTTGGTAAAAAAGGTGATCATGACATGAATCCCTGAGGTGGAGCTGGCGGTGTCCCTGCTGCTCTGGGCTTTTGGGACACTCCACCCTACACAAGGGAAAGATCCACTTAGAAAACAAGCTGTGTGTGAGATGACCTGAAGCTCAAGCTATAATCACCTGGAGGTGAGATTTCAAGATTCACTGTGCTGCTGCTGCTGCTACTGCTGCTGCTGCTGCTGCTGCTGCTGCTGCTGCTGCTGCTGCTGCTGCTGCTGCTGCTGCTGTGGGCTGTGTCTTTTCTTAAGAGGTGGAGAAACCTGACTAGGTAATTTTCCACATTCTCAACGAGCCTCTTCCCTCATTTGTGTTAAGTGACCTGAAAGGCAAATGTCGCTTTCCTAGCTCCAGAGATTTAGAACACACAAGAGCTTATGGGTTTCATTGTGACTTACATTTCTGATCATCCCAGTTGGGAGCATCATAGTACAGGACAATCATCCCAGCACTCAGAAAGCAGAGGCAAGAAGATTGCAATTTCAAGGCAAGTGTAGATTAAACATCAAGATCCTATCTAGTCTGGTCACAGAACAAAACCTTTTATCAGAAATAAAAAGTCTTATGCAGAAAGTGGTCAGCACATGGCTAGTATTTCCAATCTCCATAGTTAGAGCCCCAGAAATACACACACACACACACACACACACACACACACACACACACACACGGAGAGAAAGAGAGAGACAGAGGAAGAGTCAGAGAGACAGAGACAGACAGAGTGTGAGAGAGACAGGAACAGAGAGAGGGAGAGAGAATCATGGAAAGCATCCTGGAAACTCACACAGTTTGCAGTGACAGGTATTGTGATCTTGACAAAGACTGAACTAGGACTGACTCTCAGACATTAAGAGCACTGGGACAGTGTTATCATTTAGAATACTAACAATACAGGAGCAACATGAAAGCTCTGGGTAGTTTTGCATTTCCTCTTCATGACAGGAATGGTGGAAAGGGATGGAGTTAATTTCACAGCCACAGGAGGCACACAAAAATGGACCAGAAAGTGCCACTGTAGTTCTCAGGGGATTATTATTATCTGACACTTGCAGTTATGTAGCATATTCACTACACTGTGACCAGCACACATTATAGCAGTACACATGTGTCTAGGTTTTTCATACAAAATCTGTCACTGTGACTCTGCCCTGGGTATGGAGGACAGGTAATATCAAGTCATGACCTAGGAGGTTTCTTTATGAGGCCATGTTAAGCATTCCTGATTTTCTCAGAAAGCAACCTTGTTTACCCCTTTGTAGCAAAGTCATTCTTTTCTTGAAATCACAGACTCAGGAAATGTGGCCAAGCGCTCATTAGAAATGTGAAACTGTCAGTCCCCAAGGAATTAAATGATAAAAACTAAGATGTATAATCTATGTGCATAAAGATAAAATATCTCAGTACACAACTGAGTATATTATCAGCATATTTTGTTCCTTGGTAATTTCCTGAGATGATGATCATGTTGGCCATCCTCTTCCCTCCACCACAAATGAGGAAAGAAGATGGTTGAGTGTTTTGAACATTACCTCATCAGGCTTCTCCAACTCTGAAAATGAAACAGTCTGCATCAGCAGGGAAGCACACACACACACACACACACACACACAGAGACATACACATACATGTGCACATGCATACATATGCACACAAACAGGGACATACACAGGTACTGTCATGCACATACACAAAAACACCTATGCATGCACTCATACACATACATACACAAACTCACACACACATGCACGTTCACACATTACTCACGTTAATATTTATTTATCCACTCTGGAATTTTTTTCAGTGTATCTCTTGAGGACAAATGCTAATACATTAAAGTAGCCATGGATGGCATAATCATTTCAAATATCTGGAAAATGTAACCCATTTTCTAGTTGCCACTTTAAGAGCTGTTTTCTGTGTGTTTTCACTTATTGTTTGGAATTTCATGCAATATACCTTTATAATGTTTTCACCTCCCCAAACCTCTCAGGTCTTCTTCAACCTCCCTACCCACCCCCATTGACCTATCTACCCAACACAATGTACTTACTATTAAAAAGAAAGACCAAAGCCAACCAAAAATCAAAACCAGCCAAGAACAAAAATCGTAGAAAAAGCAGAGTCCAATTTGTTGCCTAGCTACACCTAAGCAGTAGCAGTTGCCTGCCTTTGCTTTATATAAAAGCTTGGAAGAATACTAATGACCTAATAACTCATGCGGTCTGTTCTGCATAGTGTTGGTATTTCAACATAAAATTCTATCACAGATGCATTATTCTCTTTAATCTCTTTCATAAAATGCTATATTCAAAATTTCTATAGTATTATCATGACAACACCTTTAAAATCATTTGCCCTGACTTTTACTTCTGAACTTTTATGAATTTATTACAATTTGAGTTTTGGAATCTTGAAGCTGAGGTCAGTTATTAACAGAACCATCTGCTTCCACAGAGTCTGTCTATATGATATCCAGGCTGTATTGTCTCGTTAATGTAATGCATAAGTCATTCTTATAATAATCACACTAAAGTATAGCCTACATAGTAGTTGTGTGTGTGTTAACAATGGGAAGTGTTTTAGGTTACCTCAAAATGGAAAAAAGTTGTGATAAAATTCTTCTGCTTTAATAATTCTAACTCATACAGTTGGCCTGTTTTGTGTTTGCAAGGTCTTTTCCCTCACTTTTCAGTTCTCAAAACAATAAAACATTTCAGTTGCATGGTAATACTTTCATTATCTTTGTGTTTCAGGAATGATTACTGCTCATGGGAAGATAGACAAGGTCAAATATTGCCAAGAAATAAAACTAATTCAATCCATCTCACCAGGTATCTGTAATCACTTGTTACCAAGACTTCATTCTCCTGAAAATATGGGGAAGCACAGCTTGGTGTCATTACACAACAAAAATTTTAATTCTATAGATTTGATGTTAAAAATCTTTGCATGGTAACTCCAAAATAAAAAAAAACACTGAGTCAAGTTAAACCAACTGATTTCCTTTTACTTTATTTCATGCATATGGACATTTGGTGGTATGTATGCCTGTGGAACACTTGTGTATCCAGTACCCATGGAAGCCAGAGTAAAGTATTAGATTCCCTTGGAACAGGAATTGTAGACAGATGTGAGCTGCCATGTATGTGCTGGGACTTGAATCTGAGTGTTCTACAAGAACAGCAGACACCCTTACCTGCTGAGCCATCCTTGCAACTGCAACCAATGGATTTCTTATGTCATTGTATCTTTTGTTCATGTCAATTTTACAGGAATAAGCTAAATTCATAAGGACTGCAATCATCTATGCAGATATTACAAGAACATTAATCCCTATTTATGATTAAAATTGAGAGGTAAAATTATCCTATATTTTATCAACACTGCTCTGCTTAATCACAAATGTGAGAGAACCCAGAGAATATTTTCCCTGCTAAAGACCTTAGCTCCAATTCCTCCAATTCCTCAAAAAGAGTTTGCAGACTTGAAACATAAGAAATACACAGGAGAAGAGATGAGATACTCTGATTTAATGCATGCACTCTACAATCTTCTCACTGAAATTTTAATGGTCTTACATTTTAATGTGCAACTATTACCTGTTGCAAAAAATAGAATTAATATAAATAACTAAAAGGACTGTTTTTATAATAGATGAAATCATAAAACCCAGGAGAGAAGAGAGTGTGCTAGAGCAAGTCCAGAATTCTATCCCATGTAATAATTGTCATTTCCTCCTGAATGACAGTCCTCATGAGTCGATGTCCTTTCCAGATTGGATCTGGATTGATGATTCACACTAAGCCATGGAGACAGGAAACCACAGCTGTGGGACAGACTTCACTTTGGTTGGCCTTTTCCAGTATGGACAAATGGACACCTTCCTGTTCACAGTCATCACCATCCTCTTTGCAGTGGCTCTCATAGGCAACATCACACTGGTTTACCTCATCAGGCTGGACCAAAGACTCCATACTCCCATGTACTTCCTCCTCAGCCAGCTCTCCATCATTGACATGATGTACATCTCCACCACTGTGCCCAAGATGGCAGCCAACTTCCTGTCAGACACCAAGCTCATTTCCTTTCTGGGCTGTGCCATCCAAGCCTTTCTGTTTCTGGCCTTGTGTGGATCTGAAGCCCTCCTGCTGGGCTTCATGTCCTATGACAGGTATATAGCCATCTGCCGGCCTTTGCACTACCCTGTGCTTATGAGCAGGAAGATCTGCTGCTCCATGGTGGCTGTTAGCTGGAGCAGCTGCTCTATCACTGCATCAATGCACATATTGTATGTATTTCAACTTCCCTTCTGTGGATCTAGGATGGTTAACCACTTTTTCTGTGAGATTCCATCTCTCCTGCCACTGGTGTGTGAAGACACATCCCAATATGAGCATACAGTTTTTGTGAGTGGTTTTGTTTTTCTGCTTTTGCCCTTCCTGGCCATCCTAACTTCCTATGCTCGGGTGTTGGTTGTTGTATTCCAGATGGGTTCAGGGAAGGGGCAGAGCAGAGCTGTGTCCACCTGCTCCTCACACCTGACTGTGGCCAGCCTCTTCTATGCCACCACTCTCTCTACCTACACACAGCCACACTCCTTGCACTCTCCTGGAAGGGACAAAGTAGTGGCTGTGCTCTACTCCATTGTCACCCCTGTTCTAAACCCATTCATCTACAGCCTGAGAAACAAGGAAGTGATGGGGGCCCTGAGGAGACAAATGGGATGGGGGACTTTGGGTCATTCTGTGGACTGAGCTGATGGCTGCTCTTGGACACTCTCTCTGGGACAATTTCAGGACTGATATTCTGGTGGAAGCTCACCAGCTTGTCTCACTGATTGAACAAGAGCATGAACCTTTGACCACACAGAGCCACTCTGAGTTGATGGTTTGATCTGAATGTTGGTTCCTGGGGAGATGGAAGGGCATTGTCCCTGTCTCTGACATCTCTTATTGCCCATCATGCTGAGTTGGCTTTCCACAGAACTTTCTTACCGTCTGCCTTTGTGAAAGGCACTGTGGCTTCTTAGGCTTTAGGAGTAGGTACAGTTGCCTGCTGTGAACTTGTCTTGCTCTGGAAACTCTTTCTGCAGTTCAGGAGTGCAGCTATACATGTACATGAATTTTGCAGAAATCTGAAATATTTTATTGGTTTTCCTTTGCAGATACAACTGTTATACAATGATGTGTGTGTGTTTGTTTGTGTGTGTGTGTGTGTGTGTGTGTGTGTGTGTGTTATAATGTGACATATTTTAAGGACAATTCTGAAAGAAATAGGGAAGGAGTCAAGTTAATGCTTGACTTGATTCTTGTGTGACTGTTACCCTGTAAATTAGCTTCCCAAGTTCCCTACACTCTTTGATGGTATCTTGCTGATTTCCTTTATTGATACTGTTTCCCCAGATTCAATAATGACTTTGTAACAAACATCATCAATAGATCTGTCTGACATTATGCCCTCTGTCTTTTCCCATGAATAACTTTATGTTGATCTCCCATGTTTATATTTATGTTCATCATTCATGCTAACTTATGATAAGGACATTTAGAGAAACAGACACAGGATGGTTCTCCTTTAGAAGTCTGTTGATGAGCCAAGTAAAATTAAAGTTCCTACATTAAAAAAAAAGAAATCTGTTGACAATGTCTATATTTTGTCCATGATTAATACAAAATTATTGGTGAAAGCAGTAATGTTATTTAAGAAACTTTTTGAATATCTTTTTAAGAACAAGATATGTATGCATGTGTGTGTGTATGTATGTATGTATGAATATAGTATTTCTATGTAGTCCTGACTCTCATGGAGCTCTTGTGGACCAGAATGGCCAAGAATTCACTGAGACTCTCTCGCCTCTGCTTTCCAAGTGTTGGGATTAAAGTTGTGTGACAGCATGCACAGATTTTGAAAAAAACAATCGCCATTGCTGACTTTTATTTTTATTGTAATTTGAAGTCATAGATGCTTTTAAGCCACCATGTGATTGCTGGAAATCAAACACCTGTCCTCTGGAGGAGCAGCCATTGCTTTTAACTGTTGAGCCATCTCCATAAGTACACTGCATGCTCAAAATAGTCAAGTCACTCTCATGTAGTCCAAGATTCAATGAATGGAAAGTTCTATGCACCTAAGTACTTGTGTAATTAACATGATACGTAATTCCCAGTATTAAAATATATATGGTGTGGGGCTAGAGTGGTGCTGCCCTTAGTAACACTGACTGCTGCTCTACTAAAAGACTGGAATTCAATTGCTGACACCCATGTGAGGTATCTCACAATTGTCTGTAGCTCCAATTCCAGTGTGTCTTGGGCCTCTATCCTCCAGGAGCACTTATGTGCATATATCCATGTCCACTTTCACCCTAATGCATAACTAAAATAATAGTAATAATAAGAATAGTAATAA
The DNA here is from genome assembly GCA_964023405.1 of Apodemus agrarius. Lineage (NCBI taxonomy): Eukaryota > Metazoa > Chordata > Mammalia > Rodentia > Muridae > Apodemus > Apodemus agrarius. Next base: position 43,623,381 of record OZ030015.1, on the reverse strand, counting down.
TAAGAATTATAAATGTTTTGAAATATTATAGAGATTCATTATTGATTGTAATTGTTGGCAATAATTAAAGTGATAAATTTAATAACAATTGAAACACCTGTTCTGGGACTAATAAAAACAATTGCATGGGTTGCCTGTATGTAGGAGCCTATTCCCCTAGCCAGATTCCTTGGCAGACCTCAGAGGGAGAGGATATGCTTGGCCCTGCAGAGAGTTTATATACAAGGGTGGGCAGGTATCCAGTGTGCCCCCATACTCTCAGAGGAAAAGGGGTGGCTATGGGGGATGAATTGTGTGTGTGGGACCAACAAAGACCTAGCTGCATATCTGCTACATATGTGTGGGGTCTAGGGGGTGGCTAAATCCAGTTAATAAGTGGATTTCTGCAGAGTCATTATGTCCCCATTAGGTTTCTGATTTGTTAATTTACCTTTATCCTTTTTAGTTAGTTTAGCTAAGGTTTTTTCGATCTTGATTTTCTCAAAGAGCCAGCTCTTGGTTTCCTTGATTCTTTGTATTGCTCTCTGTTCCTAATGGATTGATTTTAGCCTTGACTTATTATTTCCTGCCATCTACTCCTCTAGTCATGATTGCTGCTTTCTGTTCTAGACCTTTTAGGGGTGCTGTTAAGGAGCTAGTATAAGATCTATCCAATTTCTTATGAAGGCATTTAGTTCTGTGAACATTCCTCTTAGCAATGCTTTCATTGTGTCTCATAAGTTTGGGTATCTTATCCCTTTATTTTCATTGAATTCTAGACTCTTTAATATTTTTTTATTTCTTCTTTGACACAGTGGCCATTGAGGAAAGAGTTGTTAAGTCTGCATGCGTTCGAGGCTTTCTCTTTTTTGTTGTTGTTGAAGACCAGTTTTAACTGTGATCTGTGAACTGTGATCACAGTGATCTGATGAGATACAAGGGGTTATTTCAATCTTCTTGTATCTGTTGAGGCTTGCTTTGTGATTGAGTATATTGTCAATTTAGAAAAACATTCCATGAGGTTCTGAGAAAAATTTCTATTCTTTTGTGTTTGGGTGAAATGTTCTGTAGATATCTATCAGGTAATTTTTATTCATAATGTCGGGTAGTTTCATTATTTCTCTGTTTAGTTTATGTGTTGGTGACCTATGCATTAGTAGGAATGGGGTGTTGAAGTCTTGAACTATTGAAGTATGGGGTTTGATGTGTGACTGAAGTTTTAGTAATGTTTCTTTTATGAATGTGGATGTCCTTGCATGAATTGAGACATCATCTTGGATATTTTCTTTCATGAGTATGAAATGTCCTTCCCCCATCTCTTTGCTTACTTTTAGTTCAAAGTCTATTTTATGAGATTTTAGAATGGGGACTCCAGGTTGTTTCTTGTGTCCTTTTGCTTGAAGAAATGTCTTTTAACCCTTATTCTGAGGTAATGTCCATTTTTGTTGCTGTCTTGTATGCCACAGAGTGATAGATCCTGTTTTCCCATACACTCTGTTATTGTGTCTTTTTACAGGGGAATCAAATTGACTGATGTTGCCAAATATTGATGACCAAGGATTGTTAGTTTCTGTTATTTTGATGTTGTTGTTGGTGTATGTATGTATGTGTGTGTGTGTGTGTGTGTGTGTGTATGTGTGTGTGTGTGTGTGTGTGTGTGTGTGAGAGAGAGAGAGAGAGAGAGAGAGAGAGAGAGAGAGAAAGAGAGAGAGAGAGGAGAGGGAGAAGGTAGAGAGAGGGGAAGAGAGAGAGAGAGAGAGAGAGAGAGAGAGAGAGAGAGAGAGATTCTCATTTATTTCTACTGGTGTGACATTATACATTTCTTCTGTTGGGTACAGTTACCCTCTGTGTGTTGGAGTTTTTCTCTAGTATCCTCTGTAGGGCTGAATTAGTTGAAAGATATTTTTTGAATTTGGATTTGTCATGGCATATCTTATTTTCTCTATCAACCATAATATGATTAAGTATATAGTAGTCTGAGCTGACATCTATGGTCTCTCGGTGTGTACAAGACATCTTCCCAGGACCTTCTGGGTTTTAGGGTCTTTTAGAGATGTAAGGTATAACTCTGATAGGTTTGCCTTCATGTGTTACTTGGCCTTTTCCACTTGCAACTTTTTTTAAATAAATACTTTGCTTACATTCCAAATTATTTTCCCTTTAACAGTTCCCCCTCCCCCTAAGTCCCATAAGTCCTCTTCCTTCTACCAGTTCCCCAATCAACCCCTTCCCACTCCTCTGTCCTGACAATTCCCTACAATGCTGCATCAAACATTTCCAGGACCCGGGCCCTCTCCTTCCTTCTTCTTGGGAATGATTTGGTATGTGGGTTGTGTTTTGGGTCTTCTGAGCTTCTAGGCTAATATCCAATTATCTGTGACTGCATTCCACGTGTGTTATTTTGTGATTGGGTTACCTCACTTAGGATGACATTTTCTAGTTCCAAACATTTGTCTAAGAATTTCATGAATTCATTGTTTTTAATTGCTGAGTAGTATTCCATTGTGTAAATATACCACATTTTCTATATCCATTCCTCCATTGAGGATCTGGGTTCTTTCCAGCTTCTGGCTATTATAAATAAAGCTGCTATCAACATAGTGGAACATGTGTCCTTATTGCATGCCGGGGAATCCTCTGGGTATATGCCCAGGAGTGGTATAGCAGTGTCCTCCAGAAGTGTCATGTCTAGTTTTCTGAGTAACCGCCAGACTGATTTCCAGAGTGGTTGTACCATCTTGCAATCCCACCAGCAGGGGAGGAGTGTTCCTCTTTCTCCACATCCTCACCAACACCTGCTGTTTCCTGAATGTTTTTGATATATTTTTTTATTTTCTATATTTTTTGTTTACATTTCAAAGACTTTCCCTTTTCCCAGTTCCCCCCTCACCATATGTCCCATAAGTCCTCTTCCCTCAGCCCATTCTCCACCCCCCCATTTCTTTGGTCTGATACTCTCTTACAAAACTGGATCCAGTCTTTTCAGGACCAGGGTCCTTTCCTTCCTTCTTCTTGGGAATCTTTTGATTTGCTAATTGTGCCTTGAGAATTCAAAGCTTTTGGGCTCATTAATATCCACTTATCAGTGATTGCATTTTCTGTGTATTCTTTTGTGTTTGGGTTAACTCACTTAGGATGATATTTTCCAGATCCAACCATTTGCCTACAAATTGCATGAATTCATTATTTTTAATTGCTGAGTAGTATTCCCTTGTATAAATATACCACATTTTCTGTATCCATTCCTCCTGTGAGGGACATCTGGGCTCCTTCCAACTTCTGGCTATTATAAATAAGGCTGCTATGAACATAGTGGAGCATGTGTCTTTAGTGTATGCTGGGAAATCTGCTGGGTATATGCCCAGGAGTGGTATGCCAGGGTCCTCTGGAAGTGACATGCCCAATTTTCTGAGGAACCGCCAGACTGATTTCCAGAGTGGTTGTACCATCTTGCAATCCCACCAACAGTGTAGGAGTGTTCCTTTTTCTCCACATCCTTGCCAGCAACTGTTGTCCCTTGAGTTTTTAATCTTAGCCATTCTGACTGGTATGAGGTGGAATCTCAGGGTTGTTTTGATTTGCATTTCCCTGATGACTAATGATGTTGAACATCTCTTAAGGTGCTTCTCAGCCATCTGAATTTCTTCTGGTGAAAATTCTTTGTTTAGCTCTGTACCTCATTTTTAATAGGGTTATTTGGTTCTTTGGGGTCTAACTTCTTGAGTTCTTTGTACATATTGGATATTAGCCCTCTGTCGGATGTAGGGTTGGTGAAGATCTTTTCACAATTTCTTGGTTGCTGATTTGTCCTTTTGACAGTGTCCTTTGCTTTACAGAAAGTTAGTAATTTTATGAGGTCCCATTTGTCAATTCTTGATCTTAGAGCATAAGCTAGTGATGTTCTGTTCAGGAACTTTTCCCCTGTCCTGATATCCTCAAGGGTTTTTCCCAGTTTCTTTTCTATTAGTTTTCCTGTGTCTGGCTTTATGTGGAGGTCCTTGATCCACTTGGAGTTGAGCTTAGTGCTGGAGATAAGAATGGAACAATTTGCATTCTTCTGCATGCTGACCTCCAATTGAACCAGCGCCATTTGTTGAAAAGACTATCTTATTTCCACTGAATGTTTTGAGCTCCCTTGTCGAAGATCAAGTGAACATAGGTGTGTGGGTTCATTTCTGGGTCTTCAATCCATTGATCCACCTGCCTGTCACTGTACCAATACCATGCAGTTTTTAACACTATTACTCTGTAGTATTGTTTGAGGTCCGGGATAATGATTCCCCCAGAAGTACGTTTACTGTTGAGAATAGTTTTAGCGATCCTGGTTTATTTGTTATACCAGATGAATTTGAGAATTCTTCTTTCTACCTCTATGAAGAAATGAGTTGGGATTTTGATGGGGATTGCGTTGAGTCTGTATATTGCTTTGGCAAGATGGCCATTTTAACTATATTAATGCTGCCAATCCATGAGCATGGAAGATGTTTTCCATTTTCTGAGGTCTTCTTCCATTTCCTTCTTTAGAGACCTGAAGTTCTTGTCATAGAGATCTTTCACTTGTTTGATTAGAGTCACACCAAGATACTTAATATTGTTTGTGGCTATTGTGAAGGATGTCATTTCCCTAATTTCTTTCTCAGTCTGCTTATCCTTTGATTTTAGGAGGGCTACTGATTTCCTTGAGTTGATTTTAAAACCACTCACTTTGCCGAAGATGTTTATCAGCTGTAGGAGTTCTATGGTGAATTTTTTTGGGTCACTGAAGTATACTATCATATCATCTGCAAATAGTGATAGTTTGATTTCTTCCTTTCCAATTTGTATCCCTTTGACCTCCTTATGTTGTCTACTTTCTCTAGCTGGTACCTTTTACTCTGTTTAGGTATGGATCTTGAATTCCTGTTCTTTCCAAGACTTTTAGCATGAAAGGATGCTGAATTTTGTCAAATGCTTTTTCAGAATCTAATGAAATGACCACATGTTTTTTCTTTGAGTTTGTTTATGTAGTGGGTTGCATTGATGGATTTCCATATATTGAACTATTCCTGCATCCCTGAGATAGATGAAGCCTACTTGATCATGGTGAATGATAGTTTTGATGTGTTCTTGAATTGGCAAAAATTTTATTAAGTATTTTTGCATCGATGTTCATAAGAGAATTTGGCCCGAAGTTCTCTTTCTTCGTTGGATCTTTGTGTGGTTTTGGTATCAGTGTAATTGTGGCTTCATAGAACGAGTTGGGTAGTGTTCCTTCTGATTCTATTTTGTGGAATAGTTGGAAGAGTATTGGTGTTAGGTCTTCTTTGAAGGTCTGATAGAATTTTGCACTAAAACCACCTGGTCCTGTGCTTTTTTTTGGTTGGAAGACTTTCTATGATACCTTCTATATCTTTAGGGGTTATGGGACTGTTTAAATTATCTATCTGATCCTGATTTAATTTTGGTATCTGGTATCTGTCTAGGAAATTGTCGAATTCCTCCAGATTCTCCAGTTGTGTTGAATATAGGCTTTTGTAGTAGGATCTGATGATTTTTTGAATTTCCTCAGTTTCTATTGTTATATTTCCCCTTTCATTTCTAATTTTGTTAATTTGGAGACTCTCTCTGTGCCCTCTGGTTAGTCTGGCTATGGATTTATCTATCTTGCTGATTTTCTCAAAGAACCAGCTCCTGGTTTTGTTGATTCTTTGTATGGTTCTCTTTGTTTCCACTTGATTGACTTCAGGCCTGAGTTTGATGATTTCCTGTCTTCTACTTCTCATGGGTGAATTAGCTTCTTTTTTTCCCCAGGGCTTTCAGGTGTGCTGTTAAGCTGCTAGTGTATGCTCTCTCCAGTTTCTTTCTTTTTCTTTCTTTCTTTCTTTCTTTCTTTCTTTCTTTCTTTCTTTCTTTCTTTCTCTCTCTCTCTCTCTCTCTCTCTCTTTCTTTCTTTCTTTCTTTCTTTCTTTCTTTCTGTCTTTCGAGACAGGGTTTCTCTGTGTAGTCCTGGCTGTCCTGGAACTCACTCTGTAGACCAGGCTGGCCTCGAACTGAGAAATCCACCTGCCTCTGCCTCCCAAGTGCTGGGATTACAGGTGTGCGCCACCACGCCTGGCTCTCTCCAGTTTCTTTTCAGAGGCACTCAGGGCTATGAGTTTTCCTCTTAGCACTGCTTTCATTGTGTCCCATAGATTTGGGTAAGTTGTACCTTCATTTTCATTAAATTCTAAAAAGTCTTTGATTTCTTTCTTTATTTCTTCCTTGACCAAGGTATCATTGAGTAGAGTATTGTTCAGCTTCCATGTGTATGTGGGCTTTCTGTTGTTTTTGTTGCTATTAAAGACTACTTTTACTCCATAGTGATCTGATAGGAGGCATGGGATTAGTTCGATCTTCTTATATTTGTTGAGTCCTGTCTTGTCACCAATGGTCAATTTTGGAGTAGGTATCATGAGGTGCTGAGAAAAAAGGTATATTCTTTTGTTTTAGAATAAAGTGTTCTATATATATCTGTTAAATCCAATTAGTCCAAAACTTCAATTAGTTTCACTGTGTCCCTGTTTAGTTTCTGTTTTCTTGATCAGTCCATTGAGGATAGTGGAGTGTTGAAGTCACCCACAATTATCGTGTTTCATGCAATGTGTTTTGAGCTTTAGTAAAGTTTCTTTTACAAATAAGGGTGCCCTTGCATTTGGAGCATAGATGTTCAGAATTGAGAGTTCTTCTTGGTGGATTTTTCTTTTGAACAGCAAGAAGTGTTCTTCTGTGTCTCTTTTGATGACTTTAAGTTGAAAGTCAATTTTATCTAATATTAGAGTGGCTACTCTGGCTTGTTTCCTGAGACCATTTGCTTGTAAAATTGTCTTCCAGCCTTTTACTCTAAGGTAGTGTTTGTCTTTAACACTGAGGTGTGTTTCCTGTATGCAGCAAAATGTAGGGTCCTGTTTATGTATCCAGTCTGTTAGTCTATGTCTTTTTATTGGGGAATTGAATCCATTGATGTTAAGAGATAATAAGGAATAGTGATTATTGCTTCCTGTCATTTTTGATGTTATTTTTTATATTTGATAGACTTTCTTCTTTTGGGTTTGAGGAAAGAAGGTTACTATCTTGCTTTTTCCAGGGTGTAGTTTCCCTCCTTGTGTTGGTGTTTTCCCCCTATTATCTTTTGTAGGACTGGGTATGTGGGAAAATATTGTGTAAATTTGCTTTTGTCATGGAATATCTTGGTTTCTCCCTGTATGGTGATTGAGAATTTTGCTGAGTATAGTAGTTTTGGCTGGCATTTATATTCTCTTAGAGTCTGCATGAGATCTGCCCAGGATCTAGGTTTCATGGTCTCAGGTGAGAAGTTTGGGGTAATTCTGATAGGTCTTCCTTTATATGTTCCTTGGCCTTTTTCTCTTACTGCCTTTAATATTCTTTATTTAGTACATTTTAGGTTTTGATTATTATGTGATGGGAGGTATTTCTGTTCTGGTCCAGTCTGTTTGGAGTTCTGTAGCTTCTTGTATATTCATGGGCATCTCTCTGTTTAGGTTAGGGAAGTTTTCTTCCATAATTTTGTTGAAGATATTTGCTGGCCCTTTAAGTTGTAAATCTTCACTCTCATCTATACATATAATACTTAACTTTGGTCTTCTCATTGTGTCCTGTATTTCCTGGATGTTTTGGGTTAGAAGCTTTTTGCATTTTGCATTTTCTTTGACTGTTGAATCCATGGTTTCTATGGCATCTTCAGCACCTAAAATTCTATCTCTTGAATTCTGTTGTTGTTATTTGCATATATGGCTCCTGATTTCTTTCCAAGGTTTTCTATCTCTCAAGTTGTCTCCCTTTGCAATTTCTTAGTTGTTTCCACTTCTGTTTTTAGATCCTGGATGGTTTGGCTCAGTTCCTACAGTTGTTTGTTTGTGTTTTCCTGTAATTCTTTAAGAGATTTTTGTGTTTCCTCTTTTATGACTTCTGCCTGTTGACCCAAGTTTTCCTGTATTTATTTAAGTGATTTTGGCATTTTCTCTTTGTTGGCTTCTATCTTTTGACCTATATTCTCCTGAATTTCTTTTTTTTCCTGCATAGATGTTTATGGCTGTATTTATTAATTTAAAATAAATGCACACTACAAAGTGAAACTGTGTGATAAAGTAAAAAAAAAAAGACACACCTTAATATAAATGATCCTTGACAAGCAAACATGACAAAACAAAACCTGGAAAATCAAGTTACCAAGAGGCTTAAACAAGGTATTGAGTCCTCAGTCCTCCTCTGGCATAAAAATGTGTTCCGTGCAGGCAAAAGTACATCTTCGATGCCATAGTAAGATAATGAGCACTCTTTAAAATTAAAATTTTAAATGAAAAAAATGGACAGATGAATTAGGATTAAAATCAGGACTCATAATGGGATGTGCACTAGAATTATGACAATTTACAGAGCAGGAAAAGGATTTTAAATAACCCAGCCAAAGTTGATGCAGCATGAACATTCAGACCTGGATTTTTTTCTTTTTACACCAAACACAGGAGGCTCTTAGTACTTTAAAATTTTCCCCTTCTATTAAATTAGATAACAGTACTCCAACAAATTACCTGAATGCACTATAATGTTAGATAATATTGCACCAAAGTCTTCATCCTACACAATTTTAAGACATTTTTCTCCACCACCATTTCCATTCTGAGGTCCTCTTTCCTCCAGTTAAATCTTCAAAAGAACGTCTTAGTTATGCTTTCTTTAGAGTCAACTGAGCATACGTTTTCATAATAAACATAGTATTTCTGAACTCATACTAGCAAAACCATAGAATAGCATTCCTCCCAAATATTATGACCAATTTTCATATACCCTTCTCAGCACAATAGGAATATTTATGATGGTACTACATTTTCATGAAGAAATGAAAAAAGGATTATAAGAGAAAACTTAAAGTTCATTACAGACTTTTGGTTTTTTATTTTTTATTTTTTACTTTTTATGATCTCTTTCTTTCTTTCTTTCTTTCTTTCTTTCTTTCTTTTTTTCTTTCTTTCTTTCTTTCTTTCTTTTTTAATTTTATTTTCTATATTCTATGTTTACATTCCAAAGGCTTTCCCCTTTCCCAGTTCCACCCCACCATAAGTCCCATAGTTCCTCTCCCCCCCAACTATACCCCAATCATTCCCCCTCCCCCCACAGTTTCTCTACAAAACTGGATCCAATCTTTACAGGCCCAGGGTCCTCTCCTTTCTTCTTCTTGGGAATCATTTGACTTGCTAATTGTGCCTTGAGTATTTAGGGCTTCTGGGCTCATTAATATCCACTTATCAGTGATTGCATTTCATGTGTATTCTTTTGTGATTGGGTTAACTCACTCAGGATGATATTTTCCAGGTCTAAACATTTACCTAAAAATTGCATGAATTCATTATTTTTAATTGCTGAGTAGTATTCCATTGTATAAATATACCACATTTTCTGTATACATTCCTCCTCTGAGGGATATTTGGGCTCCTTCCAATTTCTGGCTATTATAAACAAGGCTGCTATAAACATAGTGCAGCATGTGTCTTTATTGTATGCAGGGGAATCCTCTGGGTATATGCCCAGGAGTGGTACTGAATTTCTTTAAATGATGTTTGTGTTTCCCTTGTAAGGGCTTCTAGCTTCTGATTTGTTTTCTCCTGTATTTCTTTGAGAGATTTATTTATGTCCTTCTTGTGTTCCTCTAACAGCATCATGACCAGTGATTTTACATCCAAATCTTGTTTTTCTGGTGTGTTGCGGTATCCAGGACTTGCTGTTGTTGGTAAGTTGGGTTAAGATGCTGCCATGTTGACTTGATTTCTGTTAGTAACTTTCCTACATTTGCCTTTTGCCATCTGGTTATCTCTGCCATTAGTTGGTCTCTGGCATTGGATGGGTCTTGACCCTCCTGTGAGCCTGTAAGGCTATTTCCATACCGCTGGATGACTGGGTTTCCCCTGGCACAGATTGCTGCTGTTCTGCCATCATCCTGAGTGTGTTGGAGCCCTGGTGTGTCTTGCTCCAAGCAATGTTATACTTGGGTTGTCTCTGTGAACCTGGTGCTTTCCATCTGCTCTGTCAGGGAGCGAAGATGGCGGATGCTGTGGGGACCTTTTCCAAGTGCTGATCACTCTGCAGGGCAAATGCCCCCAAAAGTGCTGGCACAGAGCTGGCCTGTAGAGCTACCCAGGTCCTGGGTGTAGGCAGAAGCCTGACAGGCTGAGACCCAAGTGATGTTAGACTCAGGCTATGTCTGTGTACTTGGTGCTGTCTATCAGATCTGTCAGGCATCAGGGAGCCAAGATGGCAGAGAGCACTTCCAAATTTCTATCAGTCTGCCTAGGAACTGCACCACGATCTGCTTGACATGAGGTCTCTTGGGTCTCGGCTGTCCCCTTGCACCTTTTAATAGTCTTTCTTTATTCTGTACATATAGCTTTTGGATTATAAATGATGAAAAGATTTTCTCTTGTAGTTCAATCTATTTGCTGTTTGATAAGCCCCTTGTATGTTTATTGCCATCCCTTTCATTAAGTTATGGAGATTTTCTTCTATGATTTTGTTGATGATATTTTCTGGGGCTCTGAGCTGAGAATCTTCTCATTCTTCTATTCCTGTTATTCTTTTTTTCATTTTAATTTTTCATTAGATATATTCTTTATTTACATTTTAAATGTTGTCCCCAATCTTGGTCCTCCCCTCTGAAAGGCCATAAGCCAACCCCCTTCCCCCTGTTCCCTAATAAATCCTCTCCTGATTCCCTGTCTTGGTATATCTCTACACTGCAGCATTGAGCCTTTCCAGGACAAAGGACCTCTTCTCCCATTGATGTTTAATGAGGCCATCCTCTGCTGTCTATGTGTCTGCAGCCATGGGTAATTCCATGTGTACTCTTTGGTTGATGGTTTTGTCCCTGGGAGCTCTGGAATTACTGGGTGGCTCATATGGTCTTTCATCCTATTCCACTGCAAACCCCTTGAGCTCCTTGGGTCCTTTCTCTAGCTCCTCCATTGGGGACCCTGTGCTCAGTTCAATGGCTGGTTGAGAGTGTCTCCCTATGTATTTGTCATGCACTAGCAGAACCTCCCAGGACAGCTATATCTGGCTCCTGTCAGGAAATACTTGTGGGCATCTATAATAGTGTCTGGGTTTTGTAACACTATATGGGATGAATCCTTAGGAAGGGTAGTCTCTGTATGGTCTTTCTCTCACACTCTGCTCCACACGTAGGTTGCTGTATCTCCTTCTGTGGGTATTTTGTTTCCCCTTTTAAGAAGGACCAGAGTATCCATACTTTGTTTTTCCTCCTTCTTGTGCATCATTTGATATGAGAAATGTGTCTTGGGTATTCCAAGCTTCTGGGCTAATATCCACTTATCAGTGAGTGCATACCATGTATATTCTTTTGTGATTGGGTCACTTCACTCAGGATGATATTTTCCAGTTCCGTCCACTTGCCTATGAATTTTATGAATTCATTATTTTTAAAAGCAGAGTTTCCATTGTGTAAATATTCCACGTTTTCTATATCCATTCCTTGTTGAGGGACATCTGGGTTCTTTCCAGCTTCTGTCTATTATAAATAGGGGTGCTACACAAAATAGTGGAGTATGTGTCCTTATTACATGCTGGAGAATCCTACGGGTATATATATGCCCAGGCGTCGTATAATAAGGTCCTCTGTTAGTATCATGCCCAGTTTTCTGAGGAACTGCCAGACTGATTTCCAGAATGGCTGTACCAGCTTGCAATCCTACCAGCAGTGGAGGAGTGTTCCTTTTTCTCCACATCCTCGTCAGCACCTGCTGTCTCTTAAGTTTTTAATCTTAGCCATTGTGACTGGTGTGAGACGAAATCTCAAGGTTGTTTTGATTTGCATTTCCCTGATGACTAAGGTTGTTGAACATTTCTTTAGGTGCTTCTCAGCCATTTGAATTCCTCAGGTGAAAATTATTTGTTTAGATCTGTTTAAAACCCCCATTTTAATAGGTTTTTTTTTTGTTCTCTGGAGTATAACTTTTTGAGTTCTTTGTATACATTGGATATTAGCCCTGTGTCGGATGTTGGGTTGGTAAAGATCTTTCCCCAATTCGTTGGTTGCCATTTTCTCCTATTGACAGTGTCCTTTGCCTTACAGAAACTTTTGGTTGTGCCTTACACTGGATTTTATGTTAGGTAAATTTTCTTCTATGATTTTGTTGATGTTATCATAGTGTTCCTAATTTCCTAGATTTTCTGTAAGAAGAATTTAAATTTGGCATTTTCTTTTTTTTCTAATAAAGGACAACATTTAATTGGGGGTGGCTTAAAGGTTCATAGGTTCATTCCAGTATCATCAACGCAAGAAGGTGGCATTATTCAGGCATACATGGTGCAGTAGGTGCTGAGAGTTCTACATCTTCATCTGAAAACTGTTAGCAGACTGCTTGATTCTATACAGGTAGGAGAAGTGTCTTAAAGTACACATACACAGTGACTCACCTACTTCAAAAAGGCCACATCTTCTCCAAAAAGTCACACCTCCAAATGGTGCTGCTCCCTGGGACAAGCATATACAAGCCATCACATTCTACTTTCTGGCCCCCTTAGACTTGTTCAAACACACGAGCATTTGGAGACCATACCTAGCCATAGCATAATAAAATTACATTTACTCCAATTTCCAAAGTCCCCATAGTCTATAGCAGTAACAACAGTGTTAAATTCCAAAGCTCAAAGTCCCTTCTGAATCCATCCAATCACTTCATTGTAATCCCAGAAACAGGAAACCAACTGGGTAAACTCCAAACACTGCAAGTGCATGTCTGATGTCAAAGCAGCTTTAAAATATACAATTCTGTTTTCATCTTTGTTGACTGCAGCAAACTTACTTCTCCTGGCCAAAGAGGAACCTATATAGAGCCATCAGGACACAGGAACCAAAGAACTGGCAGAGATAGGATCTTTTTGATTTCCATCAGCACCCCAGAATTGACCCTGTGCCACAGATCTCCATACTCAAATTCCTCCTGGAGAGAAGAGGTCTCCAAGAAGTGCTGACACACAGGCTTGCAGGACTGAAAAGACAAAGTCAGAGACAGCAAAATCAGCTAACACCAGAGATATCCTGATGTCAAGAGGCAAGGACAAGAATATAAGCAAGAGAAGTCAAGACTACTTAGAATCCTCAGAACCCAGTTCTTTCACCACAACAAGCCCTGGATACCCCAACACACCAGAAAAGCAAGACTCTGATTTAAAATCACATCTCATGACAATGATATAGGAATTTAAGAAGGACATAAATAACTTCTGTAAACAAATATAAAACACAGGTAAATAGGTAGAAGCCCTTAAAGAGGATACACCAAAATCCTGTAAAGAATTACAGAAAAATACAACCAAACAGGTGAAGGAATTGAACAAAACCATCCAGGTTCTATAAAAGGAAGTAGAAACAATAAAGGAATCAGAAAGTGAAACAACCTTGGAGATAGAAATCCTAGGAAAGAGATCAGGAGTCATAGCCACAAGCATTATCAAACAAATGCAAGAGAATAGATAATCTCAAGTGCAGAAGATATCATAAAAATCATTAACACAACAGTCAAAGAAAATGCAAAATGCAAAAAGCTCCTAACCCCAAACATCCAGGAAATCCAGGATGCAATGAGAACACCAAAGCTAAGAACAATAGGTATAGCAGGGAGAGAAGATTCCCAACTTAAAGGGTCAGTAAGTATCTTCAACAAATTTATAGAAGAAATCTTCCTTAACCTAAAGAGAGAGATGCACATAAACATAAAAGAAGCCTCCATAACTTCAAATAGATTAGACTAGAAAAGAAATTCCTCCCATCACATAATAGTTAAAACACCAAATGCACAAAACAAAGAAGAATACTAAAAGCAGTAAGGGAAAAACGTTAAGTAACTTAAAAAGGCAGACTTTTCAGAATTACACTAAACGTCTCACCATAGACAACGAAAGCTAGAAGGTCCTGGAAAGGTCTCATACAGACCCTAAGCGAACACAAATGCCAGCCCAGAATACTATACCCAGCAAAACTTTCAATCACCATAGATGGAGAAACCAAGATATTCTATGATAAAAGCAAATTTCCACAGTATCTTTCCAAATCCAGCCCTACAAAGGGATAATGGATGGAAAATACCAACACAGGGAGGAAAACTACACCCTAGAAATGGCAAGAAATCTTTCAACAAATCCAAAGGAAGATAACCACACAAACATATAAATAGCATAAAAATAACAAGAAACATCAATCACTTTTCCCTAATAGCTCTTAACATCAATACTCTCAATTCCCCAAGAAAAAGACATTGACTAACAGACTCTGATATGTAAACAGGACCGAGCATTTTGCTGCATACAGGAAACACACCTCAGTGTCACAGAAAAACACTACCTCAGAGTAGAAGGGTAGAAAACAATTTTCCAAGCAAATAGTCCCAGAAAACAAGCTGGAGTAGTCATTCTAATATCAGGTAAAATCGACTCAACCAAAAGTCATTAAAAAAAAAGACATAGAAGGACTCCCCAACGGAAAAAATCTACCAAGAAGAAGTCTCAGTTCTGAACATCTATGCTCCAAATGCAATGTCACCCACAATTGTAAAAGAAACTTTAATAAAGCTCAAAGCACACATTGCACCTAACACAATAATTGAGGATGACTGCAACACTCTCATCAACGTATAGATCAGGTAACACAAATTAACTGAGACACAATGAAACTAACTGAAGTTATAGAACAAATGGATTTAACAGATATTTAAGAAATATTTCTTCTGAAATCAAAACACTATACCTTCTTCTCAGCACCTCATGGAACATTCTCCAAAACTCACCATATTACTGGTCACAAAACAGACCTCAACAGATATGAGAAGATTGAAATAATCCCACGCCTCCTATCAGATCACTATGGATAAAGGCTGGTCTTCAGTAGCAACAAAAACAACAGAAAGCCCACATACACATGGAAGCTGAACAATGCTCTACTCAATGATACCTTGGTCAAGGAAGAAAAAGGAAAGAAATAAACGACTTTTTAGAATTTAATGAAAATGAAGGCACAACATACCCAAACTTATTGGACACAATGAAAGCAGTGTCAACAGGGTAACTCATAGCTCTGAGTGTTTCCAAAAAAATAAAAAAAGAAGAAAAAAAAACTGGACAGAGTATAAACTAGCATCTTAATTGCATACCTGAAAGCTCTAGAACAGAAAAAAGCTAATACATGAAAGAGGAGTAGATAGCAGGAAATCATCATACTCAGGGCTGAAATAAACCAAGTATAAACAAAAGGAAATATACTGAGAATCAACAAAACCACGAGATGGTTCTTTTAAAAGAGAAATAAGATAGATAAACTCTCAGCCAGAGTACCCAGAGGGTACAGAGACAGTCTCCAAATTAGTAATGAAAAGGGAGATATAACAACAGAGACTGAAGAAATTAAAAAAAAAAAAAACATCGGATCTTACTACAAAAGCTTATACTCAACACAACTGGAAAACCTGGATGAAATGAACAACTTTCTAGACAGTTACCAAATAACAAAGTTAAATCAGGATCAGATAGACCATCTAAACAGTCCCATAAACAGTAAAGAAATAGAAGCAGTCATCGAAACTCTCCCAACAAAAATAAAAACAGGACCAGATGGTTTTAGTGCTGAATTTTATCAGACTATCAAAGAAGACCTAACACCAATACTCTTCAAATTATTTCACAAAATAGAAACAGAAGGAACAGTACCCAATTTGTTCTATGAAGCCACAATTGCACTGATAACAAAACCACACAAAGACCCAACAAAGAAAGAGAACTTCAGACCAATTTCCCTTATGATTATTGATCCAAAAATATGCAATAAAAATCTTCCCAACAGAGCCGGGCGTTGGTGGTGCACGTGTTTAATCCCAGCACTTGGGAGGCAGAGGCAGGCGGATTTCTGAGTTCGAGGCCAGCCTGGTCTTCAGAGTGAGCTCCAGGACAGCCAGGACTACACAGAGAAACCCTGTCTCGAAAAACCAAAAAAAAAAAAATCTTCCCAACAGAATCCAAGAACACATCAAAACTATCATTCACCATGATCAAGTAGGTTTCATCCCAGGGATGCAGACATGCTTCAATATGCAGAAATCCATCAATGTAATCCACTTCATAAACAAACTCAAAGAAAAAAACCACATGGTCATTTCATGAGATGCTGAAAAAGCATTTGACAAAATTCACCATTCTTTCAAGTTAAAAGTTTTGAAAGATCAAGAATAGATGGCCCATACCTAAACGTAGTAAAAGCAGTATACAGAAAACAAGTAGCCAACATCAAACCAAATGGAGAGAAACTTGAAGCAATCCCACAAAAATCAGGGACTAGACAAGGCTGCCCTCTCTCTCCATATCTATTCAATATAGTACTGCAAGTTGCGCCTGGATTATTTAGACAACAAAACATGGTCAAAGGGATACAAATTGGAAAGGAAGAAGTCAAACTATCACTATTTACAGATGATATGATAGTATTGTTAAGCGATGCCAATAATTCCACAAGAGAACTCTTACAGTTGACAAACAAATTCAGCAAAGTGGCCTGATATAAAATTAACTCAAACAAATTAGTAACCTTCATATACTCAAAGGATAAACAGACTGAAAAAGAAACTATGCAAATGACACCCTTCACAATAGTCACAAACAATATAAAGTATCTTGGTGTGACTCTAAACAAACAACTGAAAGATCTGTATGACCAGAACTTCACGTCTCTGAAGAAAAAAAATCGAAGAAGACCTCAGAAGATGGAAAGATCTCCCATGCTTGTGGATTGGCAGAATTAATATACTAAAAAGTGGCCATCTTGCCAAAAGCAGTCTACTGATTCAATGCAGTCTCAATCAGAATTCCAACTCAATTCTTCATAGAGTTAGATAGACCAATTTGCAAATTCATCGGGAATAAGGAAAAACACCCAGCATAGCTAAAACTATTCTCAACAATAAAAGAATTTTTGGGAGAATCATTATCCCGGACCTCAAGCAGTACTACAAAGCAATAGTGATAAAAACTGCATGGTATTTGTGCAGTGTAAGGCAAGTAGATCAATGGAATAGAATTGAAGACCCAGAAATGAACCCACATACCTATGTTCATTTGATTTTTGACAAAGGAGCTAAAACCATCCACTGGCAAAAAGATAGCCTTTTCAACAAATGGCAGTTAGCATGCAGAAGAATGCAAATCAAACCATCAATTGACCATAAGTCTGTGGTTCATTTCTGGGTCTTCAATTCTATTCCACTGATCTACTTGCCTGTTGCTGTACCAACACCATGCAGTTTTTAACACAATTGCTCTGTAGTACTGTTTGAGGTCAGGGATATTGATTCCCCCAGAAGTTCTTTTATTGCTGAGAATAGTTTTAGCTCTCCTGTTTTTTTTTGTTACTCCATAAGAATTTGAGAATTGCTCTTTCTAGATCTATGAAGAATTGAGTTGGGCTTTTGATGGGGATTGCATTGAATCTGTAGATTGCTTTTGGCAAGATGGCCATTTTTACTATATTGATCCTGCCAATCCAAGAGCATGAAATATTTTTCCATTTCTTGAGGTCTTCTTCGATTTCTTTCTTCAAGGACTTGAAGTTCCTGTCATACAGATATTTCACTTGTTTGGTTAGAGTCACACCAAGATACTTTATATTGTTTGTGGCTATTGTGAAGGGTGTTATTTCCCTAACTTCTTTCTCAGCCTGCTTGTCCTTTGAGTACAGGAAGGTTACTGATTTGCTTGAGTTGATTTTATAACCAGCCACTTTGCTGAAGATGTTTATCAGCTATAGAGTTCTCTGGTGAAGTTTTTTGGGTCACTTACATATACTATTATATCATCTGCAAATAATGATAGTTTGACTTCTTCCTTTCCAATTTGTATCCCTTTGACTTCCTTACGTTGTCTAATTGCTCTCGCTAGAACTTCAAGTACTATATTGAAAAGATATGGAGAGAGAGGGCAGCCTTGTCTAGTCCCTGATTTTAGTGGGATTGCTTCAAGTTTCTCTCCATTTATTTTGATGTTGGCTACTGGTTTGCTGTAGATTGCTTTTACTATGTTTAGGTATGGGCCTTGAATTCCTGTTCTTTCCAGGAATTTTAACATGAAAGGATGTTGAATTTTGTGAAATGCTTTTTCTGCATCTAATGAGATGACCATGTGTTTTTTTCTTTGAGTTTGCTTATGTAGTGGATTACATTTATGGATTTCCTTATATTGAACCATCCCTGCATCCCTGGGATGAAGCCTACTTGATCATGATGAATGATCATTTTAATGTGCTCTTGGATTCAGTTGGTAAGAATTTTATTTAGTATTTTTGCATCGATATTCATAATGGAAATTGTCCTGTAGTTCTCCTTCTTTCTTGTATCTTTGTGTGGTTTTGGTATCAGCGTAATTGTGGCTTCATAGAATGAGTTGGGCAGTGTCCCTTCTGTTTCTATTTTGTGGAATAGTTTGAAGAGTATTGGTATTAGGTCTTCTTTGAAGGCCTGATAGAATTCTGCACTAAAACCATCTGCTCCTGTACTGTTTTTGGTTGGGAGGCTTTCTATATCGCCTTCTATTTCCCGACGGGTTATGGGACTGTTTAGCTCATCTAATTGATCCTGATTTAATTTTGGTATTTGGTATCTGTCCAGGAAATTGTCCAATTCCTCCAGATTCTCCAGTTGTGTTGAGTATAGACTTTTGTAGTAGGATCTGATGATCTTTTGAATTTCCTCAGTCTCTGTTGTTATATCCCCCTTTTCATTTCTAATTTTATTAATTTGAATACTGTCTCTGTGCCCTTTGGTTAGTCTGGCTAAGGTTTTATCTATCTTGTTGATTTTCTCAAAGAACCAGCTCCTGGTTTTGTTGATTCTTTGTATGGTTCTCTTTGTTTCAACTTGATTGATTTCAGCCCTTAGTTTGATGATTTCCTGTCTTCTACTCCTCCTGGGTGAATTAGCTTCTTTTTGTTCCAGGGCTTTCAGGTGTGCTGTTAATCTGCTAGTGCATGCTCTCTCCAGTTTCTTTTTGGAGGCACTCAGGGTTATGAGATTTCCTCTTAGCACTGCTTTCATTGTGTCCCAAGGATTTGGGTAGGTTGTACCTTCATTTTCATTGAATTCTAAAATGTCTTTGATTTCTTTCTTTATTTCTTCCTTGATCAAGGTGTCATTGAGTAGAGTATTGTACAGTTTCCATGTTTATGTGGGCTTTCTGTTGTTTTTCTTGCTGTTGAAGACCACTTTTACTCCATAGTGATCTGATATGAGGCAAGGGATTAGTTTGATCTTTTTGTATTTGTTGAGGTCTCTCTTGTGACCAATTATATGATCGATTTTGGAGAAAGTACCCTGTGGTGCTGAGAAAAAGGTATATTCTTTAGCTTTAGGATGAAATGCTCTCTATATATCTGTTAAATCCAAATGGTCCAAAACTTCAATTAGTTTCACTGTGTCCCTGTTTCTTTTCTGGTTTCCTGATTGGTCCATTGAGGATAGTGGAGTGTTGAAGTCACCCACAATTATTGTGTTAGGTGCAATGTGTGCTTTAAGCTTTAGTAAAGTTTCTTTTATGAATGAGGGTGCCCTTGCATTTGGAACATAGATGTTCAGTATTGAGAGTTCTTCTTGGTGGATTTTCCCTTTGACCAGCAAGTAGTGACCTTCAGTGTCTCTTTTGATGACTTTAGGTTGAAAGTCAATTTTATCCTATATTAGAGTGGCTACTCCAGCTTGTATCCTGAGACCATTTGCTTGTAAAATTGTCTTCCAGCCTTTTACTCTATGGTAGTGTTTGTCTTTGACATTGAGATGTGTTTCCTGTATGCAGCAAATTGCAGGGTCCTGTTTCCATATCCAGTCTGTTAGTCTATGTCTTTTTATTGGGGAATTGAGTCCATTGATGTTAAGAGATATTAAGGAATAGTAACTATTACTTCCTGACATGTTTGAAATTATTTTTTATATTTGAGTGGCTATCTTGTTTTGTGTTTAATGAGAGGAGGTTTCTATCTTGCTTCTTCTGGGATGTAGTTTTCCTCCTTGTGTTGGTGTTTTCCCTCTATTATCCTTTGTAGGGCTGGGTTTGTGGAAAGATATCAAGCAAATTTGGTTTTGTCATGGAATACCTTGGTTTCCCCATCTTTGGTGATTGAGAGTTTCCTGGATATAGTAGTTTTGGCTGAAATTTGTGTTTTCTTAGAGTCTGCATGATATCTGCCCAGGATCTTCTAGCTTTCATGGTCTCAGGTGAGAAGTCTGGTGTAATTCTGATAGGTCTTCCTTTATATGTTACTTGACCTTTTTCTCTTACTGCCTTTAATATTCTTTCTTTATTTAGTACATTTGGGGTTTTTATTATTATGTGATCGAAGGTATTTCTGTTCTGGTCCAGTCTGTTTGGAGTTCTGTAGGCTTCTTGTATATTCATGGGCATCTCTCTGTTTAGGTTGGGGAAGTTTTCTTCCATAATTTTGTAGAAGATATTTGCTGGCCCTTTAAGTTGTAAATCTTCCCTCTCATCTATACCTATAATCCTTAGGTTTGGTCTTCTCATTGTGTCCTGGATTTCTTGGATGTTTTGGGTTACAAGATTTTTGCATTTTGCATTATGTTTGATTGTTGAGTCCATGGTTCCTATGGTATCTTTGGCATCTGAGATTCTTTCTTCTATCTCTTGTATTCTATTGTTGATACTTGCATCTATGGCCCCTGATTTCTTCCCAAGGTTTTCTATCTCCAATGTTGTCTCCCTTTGAGATTTCTTAGTTTTTTCTAGTTCTGTTTTTAGATCCTGGATGGTTTTGCTCAGATCTTTTGCTTGCTTGTTTGTGATTTCATGTAATTATTTAAAGATTTTTGTTTTTCCTCTTTCATGACTACTACTTGTTGACCCACATTCTCCTGTATTTCTTTAAGTGATGTTTGTATTTCCCCGTTATTGGCTTCTGCTTTTTGATCCATATTCTCCTGGATTTCTTTAAGTGATTTTTGTGTTTGCCTTGTAGGGGCTTCAAACTTTTGATCTATTTTTTCTCCTGTATTTCTTTAAGAGGTTTATCCATGTGTTCTGCTATCAGCATCCTCACCAATGATTTTATATCTGTATCTTGATTTTCTGGTGTGTTGGGGTATCCGGGGCTTTCTTCTGTAGGGGAACTTGGTTCAGATACTGCCATATTGCCTTGATTTCTGCTAGTAACATTCCTACGTTTGCCTTTTGCCATTTGTTTATTTCTGGACTTAGTTGGTCTTGTCATTACTGGTTGGTGTTTAAAGCTCCTGGGAGCCTGGCATTTGGTGCTGCTGTCTCAGAGGGCATCTGTGCTCTCGAGGTGGAAACTGGAAGGTTTCTACTGCTGGGCTCCGAATTACCTCCTCAGCTCTAATGGGCTGGATTCAAGTCTCCTCCCTGCTTGCCTCTGGATATTTAACTGACCTTCAGTGGTCTCCACCTGGTTTGCCTGGTTAGTCTACCAGCTCCAAGATGGTGGCTGGTCTCAGGGCTCTGTCTAACTGCAGGATTCCCTGCAGGCCCGGGGCTTCCTGGCTGGGCTGCTGAAGCCTAGACAGCGGCTCTCCCAGTCGGCAGGGCTCCGCCTGGTTGAGCTGTTCTCCCCAGGATATTGTTGGACCGAGGAGCTCTGTCTCACAGTGGGTTCTCTGTGGATCTGGAGCTCCCCCCCCCCACGTTGGGCTTCAGGGTCCAAGATGGTGTGGATCTCGGTCCTTGGGTCTCCGTCTATCTACGGGACCTCCTGCAGGTCAGACATTCTCCCGCCTGCCCAGGCGGCCATAATGCTGCCCAGCTCCCTGGTGCAGAAGGCACCCAGGCAGGCTATACCCTGGGAAATCCTTCACTCTGGTGCCCACTGTACCTTGTTCGGTTACCCATTCCAAGATGGTAGCCGGTCTCTGGGCTCTGTCTAACTGCAGGATTCCCTGCAGGATCAGGGCTTCCTGGCTGGGCTGGTGAAGCATAGGCAGCGGCTCTCCCAGTCAGCAGGGCTCTGCCTGGTTGAGCTGTTCTCCCCAGGATAGTGTTGGGCCATGGAGCTCTGTCTCACCACAGGTTCTCAGCATTTTGTTTTTTAAAATAGGGATCCATAACTAAAATATTGCTTGAGTTTCAAGAGAGTCTTGATTTTGGGCTTTTCAATGGATTGGTGTCTGTGGAAGTCTATGCGGACTTTGATGCTAAACAAAATATACATTGCAGCAAGAGATGGCCTATGAGAACCAGGCATGGAATGTGGAGGATTGAATGAGGAATGTTCCCCCAAAAGGTTCACAGGTTTAAACCCCTGGTCCCCAGATGAAGGTGCTCTTTCAAAAGATTGTGGGATCTTCAAAAGGAAGAGCCTCACAGGAACAAGTGGGTCATTGGGAACATGTTGGGGTATGGTTTCATGCAATGTGTTGACAGATGGTGGTTTCTACATGGCTGCAGTCCAGAAGATGGCTTGTTTAGCCACGTACAGGGTCTATGTTATATAAAAATTGTTTTGACCATCACTGATTGGTTAATAAAGTTCTGATTAACCAATAACCTGGGCAGAAGAGAATATGGCAGGACTTAGAATTCCAGGTTGGAGGGTACCATGGACAGAGGCAGACTAGAAAAGGACCAGGGAGAGATGAGCTGTGGAGAGACCATCTGGAAAGAACAGGAGGATTTGCCATGAAGTAATGATGAGAGAGCAGTCATGAGAACACACATGGACCCAAGGGAGTCAGGGCATGACCAGATGCAGGTAAAGGGCATTTGTTTGGGTAACAGCAGCCTTGTCATGTTAGAATAGCTCAGAACATGCCCAGCTTAGGCTTTAGGCCTTTCATTCATAATACAAGGTTCTATAAGTGGCTTGAGAGGAGCATAGACACCAAACAATTATTTGGGAGCAAAGAGTGTAGAAAAACACAAAGAATTAGTCCTATAGGAATGAGCTTTTGGGTTGTATAGCTTGGCCACAATTTCTGCACATTGCCATCCTTTGTCTGTTGCCATGTGTTTCCCACCTTCATGGTCTGTATCCTTCTGGGGCTTTGAGCCAAAATACAACCCCCTCTCTTAGGCTGCTTCGTCAGGATGTTTTATCACAGCATCAGGAGAAGAAATAACACATAGGATTCTCAATTTGGAGTCTAACTTAGTATATTTATGATATCAGCAAATACATTGTGGGGATCAATTAGAAAATTTATTTTGTAGTATTTGGAAGAAAGAGGCAAGCTATTTATGCTGTCCATCATTCTTTTGGAATGGTAATTTTTCCAAGTGATTTCATTTTACTGTAGTGATGTTGTTTATTGTCACAATACATTATAGTTTGTGAGAGGTATACTTTCTCTCTCTCTCTCTCTCTCTCTCTCTCTCTCTGTGTGAATGAGTGTGTGTATGTGTGAATGTACACGTGTTGGGGAAGAGGAGTTTGGAAAAATGAACACACACAGCCCCAAATACTCACAGAGAAATACAGAAACACACACATACACACAAACACACACACAGAAGACAAAGGAGGGAATCATATCTCCTCTACTAATAATCTGTTCATCCTGCTTTGAGGCAGAGAGAACCTGGGGATAATGTTTTCTCAGCAAAACTGGTGACCAAAAAGCACCAGTCATCCTATTGTTTCTCCCCTGCTAGGAGTTGGGATACCGATGGGAGCAGGATACCAGGCTTGGTACATGGGTGCTGAGATGTCAGTGCTGGTCCTCCTGATGGCCCTAACTGCTGAGGCAACTCACCAGTCTCTGGTTTTTGTTACTATTTTCTTCTGTAGCATTACCAAACCCCTTCTGCAATCCTAGAGCTTTTCACATGGTGGGCTGGGGGACTCCTCAGAACACCCTTGACTTAGTTTTTTGCTTCTTAACATAAGATCCAAAACAATCAATTGTCAAGCTGGGCATGGTGGTGCACACTTGTAATCCCAGCACTTGGGAGGCAGAGGCAGGCGGATTTCTGAGTTTGAGGCCAGCCTGGTCTACAGAGTGAGTTCCAGGACAGCCAGGACTACACAGAGAAACCCTGTCTCGAAAAAAAACCAAAACCAAAACAAAAACAAAAAAAAACCAAACCAAAACAAACAAACAAACAAAAAACAAAAAAACCAACCAAACAAACAAACCAAAAAAACAAACAAAAAAACCCCCCAAAACAAAAAATAAACAAAACAAAACAAAACAAAACAAAAAACCCAAAACAATCAATTGTCTTTTTTCTTCACATTCTAGACATATCTTCAGCCCAGATTTCCTCCCCAAACCCTTGGTTGTCAATCACTGAATATGAAGTTTCTGCCATGGCACTGCTGTAATGTGTTGTATTGTCATGTGCTAAGAACCTGGGCACCAGCTTCCTGTGAGGCAGGCTGAACCCACTTCAGCTTCCTCTGGGTCCCAACTCCAGTTATCACTCTGCCCAGGGCCCTGCTGCGTTCTCATTTTACAACTGAGCCAAGGTCACTGATGTCAGCTCAGTGTGGAAGGACATTCATTCCATTCAGTCATACTGCAACTCCCTTCAATTAAATAACTTGGTTACCACATGGAGAGTTTAAGTGGGCACTTAGAAACAGCCCTTCATTCTTCACAGAATGCAATGAAGTATCAGCACATTTGAGTGTACCTGGAACTCTGGGAGGTTTGAGTCTACTTCAGTTATCAAAATGGTTTTCGGGGATAGAGGCTATAATACTGGCGCATACCAAAGTATGGGTTATTTGATTCCTAAAATAACATGCGACTGATTTGGTTTATCTATCATTTTCAGTTAATTGCTTACAATCAACTGTGTGTAACTCACATGAACATTAGAAACAGAGTTCAAACTTCAAATTGTAACTGTTATTAATTTGAACGAAAATTTTCAGCATTAATTCAGAACTCTATTTTAAATGTTCTTCTGAAATGGAAGGCAGAGAGCAGTTTCTAATGAATCACATGTTATGTACATGGCGTGTTTAATTGTGGATGTGAGATTACTTTTCCCAGAAGAACTAAGACAGAACCCCTGTGAGTTCCAAAGTTCATGAGTTAACCAGATCCTTGGAGACGTTCAAAGCATTTGCCAGGGTTAGAAAAATGACAGTGAATTTATTTCAATTCTACTTTCCACTCATGTTTTTAGTACTGGCTGAAGGTCTATTTATATGAGGCAAAAGCAACACTTTCCAAGTTCATAGAGTAGGCATAGTTCCTAAAACACCGTTGAGATTAGAGGTCATTGGAGTGTAGCCTTTCTACTTCAGAAGACTTGACTTGGGTGGATTTCTTCTTCAGAGCACATCCTGTGTTTTTCCCATGTCTGTTTGGTAAAAAATGATCAGAAATATCATCATTCCATTTAAAAGGTCATTGAGGAAGTCATAGGTGTGCTATCTAGTAACCATCTCTCAGTGGGGTGAACTGTCAGGAAGTTAGCCTTTGCAGATGTGTTTTCCTGTAAACATTGCAGAGAGACGATTTGTCTGCAATAAAGAGGCTATATGGAGCACAGTCATTATTGAATGGGTTATCCTAGGGTATGACACAAAGCCCATATCCCTAGAAATCTAGAAGAAAGGGCCATGTTCAAAGCTCAGGTGGAGACAAGAAGGTTGGTTCCCAGCTCATTTCTTCAGCTGTCAAAGATCACTGCAAGCAATGACATATTGAAGTGAAGCAGAACTGATTGAGAACTGTTGAGAACATGTGACTAGTCCTACTCTGCTGGTTCAGGTACGTCTAACTAGCATTACAATCTACCACAAACTGCATCCTTCCCTTGTTGGTTTATGTTTGGATTTAGATTCATTCCAGGCTAGAAACCTTTCTAGGTATTGCTTTAAAAACATGTGCATAGTGAAAGTCTGTGCAGCCAAGTTACCCAGGCTCTGAAGAGTGCAACCATCTCACAGTTTTAAGGATGAGAACTGGGGCTCAATGTTCTGCAGTGGACACATGCACACACACACACACACACACACACACACACACACACGCATATGCAGACAAGCAGGGACCTACACACATACTGTAATGCACATATACAAAAAACACCCATGCATGCACTCATACACATACATTCACAAACTCACACACATGCACGTTCACATATAACTCTTGTTAATTTTTAGTTCATCTACTCTGGAATATTTTCAGTATGCATTTCTTAAGGACAAATGCTAATACATTAAAGTACCCATGGATGGCATAATCATTTCAAATGTTTGAAAAATATTACCCATTTTCTTGTTGCCAATTTAAGGGCAGTTTTCTGTGTGTTTTCATTTATTGTTTGGAATTTCATGCAATATACCTTTATATGTTTTCACATCCCCCAACCCATCTCAGGTCCTCTCCAACTTCCCTAGCACCCCCATTGACCTATCTACCCAACACAGTGTACTTACTTTTAAAAACAAAAACCAAAGCCAACCAAAAATCAAAACCAACCAAGAACAAAAGTCATAGATAACTCAGAATCCAGTTTGTGTTGCCTGGATACACCTAAGCAGTGACAGTTGTCTTTGCTTTATATAACAGCTTGGAAGAATGATAATGACCTCATAACTCATGTGGTCCTTTTTCCATAGTGTTTGTATCTCAACATGAAGTTCTATCATAGATGCATTACTCTCTTTTATCTCTACCATAAAATGCTATACTCAAAATGTCTATAATACTCTCTTGACAACACTTTTAAAGTCCTTTGCCCTGACTTTTCCTTCTGAACTTAATGAGTTTATTACAATTTGAGATTTGGAACCTTGGAGCTGAGGTCAGTGACTAACAGAACCATCTGTTGCCACAGAGTCTGTCTATGTGAGATCCAGGCTGTATTGTCTAGCTAATGTAATAAATAAATTGTTCTTATAATAATCACACTAAACTATAGCCTACATGTAATTGGATGTGTATTAACAATGGGAAGTGTTTTAGGCTACCTCAAAATGGAAAAAAGTTGTGATAAAATTCTTCTGCATTAATAATTCTAACTCATACAGTTGGCCTGTTTTGTGTTTGCAAGGTCTTTTCCCTCACTTTTCAATTCTCAAAACAATAAAAAATTTCTTTTGCACAGTAATACTTCCATTATCTTTGTGTTTCAGGAATGATAACTGCTCATAGGCAGATAGTCAAGGTCAAATACATGCCAAGAAATAAAACTAATTCAGGCCATTTTACCAGGTATCTGTTACCACTTGTTACCAAGACTTCATTCCCCTGAAAATATGGGGAAGCCCAGCTTGCTGTCAGCACACAACAAAAATTTTAATTCTATAGATTTGATGTTAAAAATCTTTGCGTGGTAACTCCAAAATAAAAAAAAACCTGTCAAGTTAAACCAATGGATTTTATTTTACTTTATTTCAAGCATATGGATACTTGGTGGTATGGATGTCTGTTCAACACTTGCATATCTAGTCCCATTGGAAGCCAGAATAGAGTATTAGATTCCCTTGGAACAGGAATTTTAGACAGTTGTGAGCTGCCATGTATGTGCTGGGACCTGAACCTGGGTGCTCTACAAGAACAGCAGACACCCTTACCTGCTGAGCCATCCTTGCAACTGCAATCAATGGATTTCTTATGTCATTGTATCTTTTGTTCATGTCAATTTTACAGGAATAAGCTAAATTCATAAGGACTACAAACGTCTATACAGATACTACAAGAACATTAATCCCGATATATTGCCTGCAGCTTCCCGCCCAGCTGGCGGTGGGGAAGCCGGAGGGTCACCCAGCGTCCCAGGTGCTCAGAACCATCCGGCGGCGGCGGCAGAACCAGGTACCCGACACAGCCCGAGCTTAAGACCTTCGGGGACTCAGGCCTGGAGTGGGAATTGGGCACAGAATAGCGGGTGCACTCTGCACTCGCGCGCGGGGCGGACCCCGAGCTCCCTGCAGGCAGCTGCCATATTGCCTGCAGCTTCCCGCCCAGCTGGCGGTGGGGAAGCCGGAGGGTCACCCAGCGTCCCAGGTGCTCAGAACCATCCGGCGGCGGCGGCAGAACCAGGTACCCGACACAGCCCAAGCTTAAGACCTTCGGGGACTCAGGCCTGGAGTGGGAGTTGGGCACAGAATAGCGGGTGCACTCTGCACTCGCGCGGCGGACCCCGAGCTCCCTGCAGGCAGCTGCCATATTGCCTGCAGCTTCCCGCCCAGCTGGTGGTGGGGAAGCCGGAGGGTCACCCAGCGTGCCAGGTGCTCAGAACCATCCGGCGGCGGCGGCAGAACCAGGTACCCGACACAGCCCGAGCTTAAGACCTTCGGGGACTCAGGCCTGGAGTGGGAATTGGGCACAGAATAGCGGGTGCACTCTGCACTCGCGCGCGGGGCGGACCCCGAGCTCCCTGCAGGCAGCTGCCATATTGCCTGCAGCTTCCCGCCCAGCTGGCGGTGGGGAAGCCGGAGGGTCACCCAGCGTCCCAGGTGCTCAGAACCATCCGGCGGCGGCGGCAGAACCAGGTACCCGACACAGCCCGAGCTTAAGACCTTCGGGGACTCAGGCCTGGAGTGGGAATTGGGCACAGAATAGCGGGTGCACTCTGCACTCGCGCGCAGGGCGGACCCCGAGCTCCCTGCAGGCAGCTGCCATATTGCCTGCAGCTTCCCGTCCAGCTGGTGGTGAGGAAGCCAGAGTCAGCCAGTGTGCCAGGTACCCAGACCCAGCCGGAGGCCGAACCAGCCTCCCATCCAGCCAGTGGCAGGGAAGCTGGAAACCGGACCCAGCCAGCTTCCCAGCAGCTTGGGACCAGCAGGCGGAACCAGATAACTGAGATATCCCAACTTTAAGACCCCTGGGGAAACAGGATATCAGACAGCGAACCCTGAGCAGGAGCAGTGCAGAGCAGCCGCCCAACAGGCGGAACCAAATACCTGGGATATCCTGAGGTTAAGACCTCGGGGGACTCAGGCCACCTGTCAGCAATCTGTGAGCAAGAGCCCCGCAGGACAGTGATTCAGGTATCCCAGTCACTGGGAAATAGCCTTACAACCCCACAGGAGGGTCAAGCACCAGCTAGTATCTACAGGACCAACTAACACCAGAGTTAACCAGATGGCAAAAGGCAAACGTAAGATCGCTACTAACAAAAATCAAGGCAATATGGCGGCATCCGAACCCAGTTCCCCAACAGCAATAAATATTGGATACCCCGAAACACCAGAAAAACAAGACTCAGATCTAAAATCACTGGTCAGGATGCTGATAGAGGAACACTTAGATAAATCTCTTAAAGTAATACATGAGAAAATAGATCAAAAGCTAGAAGCCATTGCAAGACAAACACAATTAAATCCCAGATATCTCAACACACCAGAAAAACAAGACTCAGATCTAAAATCACTGGTAAAGATGCAGATTGAGGATCACTTAGATAAATTTCTTAAAGTAATAGAGGAGAAAATAGATCAAAAACTAGAAGCCCATACAAGGCAGACACAAAAATCACTTAAAGAAATCCAGGAGAATATAGAGCAAAAAGTGAATCCCAATAAGGGGGAGAAACAAAAATCACCCAAAGAAATACAAGAGAACATGGGTCAACGAGTAGAAGTCATAAAGGAGGAAACACAAAAATCCCTTAAAGAATTACAGGAAAACACAAACAAGCAACTGAAAGATCTGAGCAAAACCATACAAAATCTAAAAACAGAAGTAGAAACAACTAAGCAATCGCAAAGGGAGACAATGTTGGAAATAGAAAACCTTGGGAAGAAATCAGGAGTCATAGATGCAAATATCAACAATAGAATACAAGAGATAGAAGACAGAATCTCAGATGCTGAAGATACCATAGGAACCATGGATTCAACAATTAAAGAAAATGCAAAATGCAAAAAGCTGGTAACCCAAAACATTCAGGAAATCCAGGACACAATGAGAAGACCAAACCTAAGGATTATAGGGATAGATGAGAATGAAGATCTACAACTTAAAGGGCCAGCAAATATCTTCTACAAAATTATGGAAGAAAATTTCCCCAACCTAAAGAGAGAGATGCCCATGAATATACAAGAAGCCTTTAGAACCCCAAATAGACTGGACCAGAACAGAAATACTTCCCGTCACATAATAGTCAAAACCCCAAATGTACTAAACAAAGAAAGAATATTAAAGGCAGTAAGAGAAAAAGGACAAGTAACATATAAAGGAAGACCTATCAGAATTACACCAGACTTCTCACCTGAGACCATGAAAGCTAGAAGATCCTGGGCAGACCTTATGCAGACCCTAAGAGAACACAAACTTCAGCCAAGACTACTATACCCAGCGAAACTCTCAATTGCCATAGATGGGGAAACCAAGATATTCCACGACAAAACCAAATTTGCAAGATACTTATCTACAAACCCAGCCCTACAAAGGATAATAGGGGAAAAATACCAACACAAGGGGGGAAACAACACCCCAGAAGAAACAAGATAGAAACCCCATCTCATCCAACCCAAAAGAAGAGAACCACTCAAATACAAATAATAATAACAATTCCCAAAATGTCAGGAAGTAATAATTACTATTCCTTAATATCTCTTAATATGAATGGACTCAATTCCCCAATCAAAAGACACAGACTAACAGACTGGATACGGAAACAGGACCCTACATTTTGCTGCATACAGGAAACACATCTCAGTGTCAAAGACAAACACCTCCTTAGAGTAAAAGGCTGGAAGACAGTTCTACAAGCAAATGGTCCCAGGAAACAAGCTGGAGTAGCCATTCTAATATCAGATAAAATCGACTTTCAACCTAAAGTCATCAAAAGAGACACAGAAGGTCACTTCCTGCTTGTCAAAGGGAAAATCCACCAAGAAGAATTCTCAATACTGAACATCTATGCACCAAATGCAAGGGCACCCTCATTCGTAAAAGAAACTTTACTAAAGCTTAAAGCACACATCGCACCTAACACAATGATTGTAGGTGACTTCAACACTCCACTCTCCTCAATGGACCGATCAGGAAAGCAGAAACTAAACAGGGACACAGTGAAACTAATTGAAGCTTTGGACCAATTGGATTTAACAGATATATATAGAACATTCCATCCTAAAACAAAAGAGTATACCTTTTTCTCAGCACCGCATGGTACCTTCTCAAAAATTGATCATATAATTGGTCACAAGACAGACCTCAACAAATACAAGAAGACCGAACTAATCCCATGTCTCCTATCGGATCACTATGGAGTAAAAGTGGTCTTCAATAGCAAGAAGAACTACAGAAAGCCCACATACACATGGAAACTGAACAATACTCTACTCAATGACACCCTGGTCAAGGAAGAAATAAAGAAAGAAATCAAAGACTTTTTAGACTTCAATGAAAATGAAGGTACGACCTACCCAAATCTCTGGGATACAATGAAAGCAGTGCTAAGAGGAAAACTCATAGCCCTGAGTGCCTCCAAAAAGAAACTGGAAAGAGCATACACTAGCAACTTAACAGCACACCTGAAGGCGCTGGAACAAAAAGAAGCTAACTCACCCAGGAGGAGTAGAAGAGAGGAAATCATCAAACTAAGGGCTGAAATCAATCAAGCAGAAACAAAGAGAACCATACAAAGAATCAACAAAACCAAGAGCTGGTTCTTCGAGAAAATCAACAAGATAGATAAGCCCTTAGCTAGACTAACCAAAGGGCACAGAGATAGTATCCAAATTAACAAAATTAAAAATGAAAAGGGGGATATAACAACAGAAACAGAGGAAATTCAAAAGATCATCAGATCCTACTACAAAGGCCTATACTCAAAACAACTGGAGAATCTGGAGGAAATGGACAATTTCCTAGACAGATACCAAATACCAAAATTAAATCAGCATCAAGTAGACCAGCTAAACAGTCCCATAACCCTTAAAGAAATAGAAGGGGTTATAGAAAGCCTCCCAACCAAAAAAAGTACGGGACCAGATGGTTTTAGTGCAGAATTCTACCAGACCTTCAAAGAAGACTTAACACCAATACTCTTCAAACTATTCCACAAAATAGAGACAGAAGGGACACTGCCCAACTCTTTCTTCGAAACCACAATTACGCTGATACCTAAACCACAAAAAGATCCAACAAAGAAAGAGAACTACAGGCCAATTTCTCTTATGAATATAGATGCAAAAATACTAAATAAAATCCTTGCCAACCGAATCCAAGAGCATATCAAAACGATCATTCACCATGATCAAGTAGGCTTCATTCCAGGAATGCAGGGATGGTTCAATATACGGAAATCCATCAATGTAATCCACTACATAAACAAACTAAAAGAAAAAAACCACATGGTCATCTCATTAGATGCTGAAAAAGCATTTGACAAAATTCAGCATCCTTTCATGCTAAAAGTCTTGGAAAGAGCAGGAATTCAAGGCCCATACCTAAACATAGTAAAAGCAATCTACAGCAAACCAGTAGCCAACATCAAAATAAATGGAGAGAAACTTGAAGCAATTCCACTAAAATCAGGGACTAGACAAGGCTGTCCTCTCTCTCCATATCTTTTCAATATAGTACTTGAAGTTCTAGCGAGAGCAATCAGACAACATAAGGAAGTCAAAGGGATACAAATTGGAAAGGAAGAAGTCAAAGTATCATTATTTGCAGATGATATAATAGTCTACTTAAGCGATCCAAAAAACTCCACCAGAGAACTTCTACAGCTGATAAACAACTTCAGCAACGTGGCTGGTTATAAAATTAACTCAAGCAAATCAGTAGCCTTCTTGTACTCAAAGGACAAGCAGGCTGAGAAAGAAGTTAGGGAAATAACACCCTTCACAATAGCCACAAACAACATAAAGTACCTTGGCGTAACTCTAACCAAACAAGTGAAAGATCTGTATGACAGGAACTTCAAGTCCCTGAAGAAAGAAATCGAAGAAGACCTCAGGAGATGGAAAAATATTTCTTGCTCCTGGATTGGCAGGATCAATATAGTAAAAATGGCCATCTTGCCAAAAGCAATCTACAGATTCAATGCAATCCCCATCAAAATCCCAAATCAATTCTTCATAGATCTAGAAAGAGCAATTCTCAAATTCATCTGGAGCAACAAAAAACCCAGGATAGCTAAAACTATTCTCAACAATAAAAGGACTTCTGGGGGAATCAATATCCCTGACCTCAAGCAGTACTACAGAGCAATTGTGTTAAAAACTGCATGGTATTGGTACAGCAACAGGCAGGTAGATCAATGGAATAGGATTGAAGACCCAGAAATTAACCCACAGACTTATGGTCACTTGATCTTTGATAAAGGAGCCACAACCATCCGGTGGAAAAAAGATAGCCTTTTCAACAAATGGTGCTGGTTCAACTGGAGGTCAACATGCAGAAGAATGCGAATTGACCCACTCTCATCTCCTTGTACTAAGATCAACTCCAAGTGGATCAAGGACCTCCACATAAAACCAGACACACTGAAACTATTAGAAAAGAAACTTGGGAAGACCCTGGAGGACTTGGGCACAGGGGAAAAGTTCCTGAACAGAACACCAATAGCTTATGCTCTAAGATCAAGAATCGACAAATGGGACCTCATAAAATTACAAAGTTTCTGCAAAGCAAAGGACACTGTCAGAAGGACAAAACGGCAACCAACAAAGTGGGAAAAGATCTTCACCAACCCCACATCCGACAGAGGGCTAATATCCAATATATACAAAGAACTCAAGAAGTTAGACCGCAAAGAACCAAATAACCCTATCAAAAAATGGGGCACAGAGCTAAACAAAGAATTCTCACCAGAAGAAATTCGGATGGCCGAGAAACACCTTAAAAGATGTTCAACATCATTAGTCATCAGGGAAATGCAAATCAAAACAACCCTGAGATTCCACCTCACACCAGTCAGAATGGCTAAGATTAAAAACTCAAGAGACAACAAGTGCTGGCGAGGATGTGGAGAAAGAGGAACACTCCTCCACTGTTGGTGGGATTGCAAAATGGTAAAACCGCTCTGGAAATCAGTTTGGCGGTTCCTCAGAAAATTGGGCATGTTACTTCCAGAGGACCCTGGCATACCACTCCTGGGCATATACCCAGAGGATTCCCCTGCATGCAATAAGGACACATGCTCCACTATGTTTATAGCAGCCTTGTTTATAATAGCCAGAAATTGGAAGCAGCCCAAATATCCCTCAAAGGAGGAATGGATACAGAAAATGTGGTATATTTATACAATGGAATACTACACAGCAATTAAAAATAATGAATTCATGCAATTTGTAGGTAAATGGTTAGACCTGGAAAATATCATCCTGAGTGAATTAACCCAATCACAAAAGAATGCACCTGAAATGCAATCACTGATAAGTGGATATTAATGAGCCCAGAAGCCCTAAATACTCAAGACACAAATAGCAAGTCAAATGATTCCCAAGAAGAAGAAAGGAGAGGACCCTGGGCCTGTAAAGATTGCTTCCAGTTTAGTAAAGAAACCGAGGGGGGAGGGGGAATTATTGGGGAACAGATGGGGGGGAGAGGAACTATGGGAACTATGGTGGGTGGGAACTGGGAAAGGGGAAAGCCTTTGAAATGTAAACATAGAATATAGAAAATAAAATTAAAAAAAAAAGAACATTAATCCCTATTTATGATTAAAATTGAGAGGTAAAATTATCCTATACTTTATCAACACTGCTCTACTTAATCACAAATGTGAGAGAACCCAAAGAATATTTCCCTGCTAAAGACCTTAGCTCCAATTCCTCCAATTCCTCAAAAAGAGCTTGCAGACTTGAAACATGAGAAATACCCAGAAAAGACAAGATACTCTGATTTAATGCATGCACTCTACAATCTTCTCACTGAAATTTTAAAAGTCTTACATTTTAATGTGTAACTATTACCTGTTGTGAAAAATAGAATTAATATAAATAACTCAAAGGACTGTTTTACAATAGATGAAAGCATAAAACCTAGGAGAGAAGAGTGTGTTAGAGCAAGTCCAGAGTTCTATCCCATGTAATAATTGTCATTTCTCCTGAAGGACTCCTCACGAGGCCATGCCATTTCCAGATTGGATCTGCAGTAATGGTTCACTCGAAGCCATGGAGACAGGAAACCATAGCTGTGCGACAGACTTCACCTTGGTTGGCCTTTTCCAGTATGGACAAATGGACACCTTCCTCTTCACAGTCATCGCCATCCTCTTTGCAGTGGCTCTCATAGGCAACACTACACTGGTTCACCTCATCAGGCTGGACCAAAGACTCCATACTCCCATGTACTTCCTCCTCAGCCAACTCTCCATCATTGACATGATGTACATCTCCACCACTGTGCCCAAGATGGCAGCCAACTTCCTGTCAGACACCAAGCTCATTTCCTTTCTGGGCTGTGCCATCCAAGCCTTTGTGTTTCTGACTCTGTGTGGATCTGAAGCCCTCCTGCTGGGCTTCATGTCCTATGACAGGTATATAGCCATCTGCCAACCCTTGTACTACCCTGTCCTCATGAGCAGGAAGATCTGCTGCTCCATGGTTGCAGGTAGCTGGAGCAGCAGCACTATCACTGCATTATTGCACACATTGTATGTATTTCAACTTCCCTTCTGTGGATCTAGGATGGTTAACCACTTTTTCTGTGAGGTCCCATCTCTCCTGCCACTAGTATGTGAAGACACATCCCAATATGAGCATGCAGTCTTTGTGAGTGGTTTTGTATTTCTCCTTTTGCCCTTCCTTGCCATCCTAACTTCCTATGCTCAGGTGTTGGTTGTCGTATTCCAGATAGGTTCAGGGAAGGGACAGAGTAGAGCTGTGTCCACCTGCTCCTCCCACCTGATGGTGGCCAGCCTGTTCTATGCCACCACTCTCTCCACCTGCACAGAGCCACACTCCTTGCATTCTCCTGGAAGGGACAAAGTGGTGGCTGTGTTCTATTCAATTGTCACCCCTGTTCTGAACCCATTCATCTACAGCCTGAGGAACAAGGAAGTGATTGGGGCCCTTAGGAGACAAATGGGATGATGGAGTTTTGCACAGGACTTTGGGTCACCCTGTGGACTGAACTGAAAATTGTTCTTGGACACTCTCTGGGACAATTTCAGGACTGATATTCTGGTGGAAGCTCACCAGCTTGTGTCACTGATTGAACAAGAGCACGAACCTTTGCCCACACAGTGTCACTCTGAGTTGATGGTTTGATCTGAATGTTGGTTCCTGGGGAGATGGAAGGGATTTGTCCCTGTCTCTGGCATCTCTTGTTACCCATCAGGCTGAGTTGGTTTTCCATAGAACTTTCTTTCTGTCTGCCCTTGTGCAAGGCACCATGGCTTCTTAGACTTGGGTGAAGGTACAATTACCTGCTGTGCACTTGTCTTACTCTGGAAGCTCTTTCTGCAGTTTAGGAGTACAGTTGTACATGTGCATGAACTTTGCAGAAATCTGAAATATTTTATTGGTTTTTCTTTGTAGATACAACTGTTATACATCAATATGTATGTGTTTTATAATGTGACATATTTTAAGGACAATTTTGACAGAAATAGGGAGGGTGCCAAGTTAATGCTTGCCTTAATTCCTGTATGACTGTTACTCTGTAAATTAGCTTCCCAAGCTGCCTACACTGTTTGATGATATCCTGCTGATTCCCTTTATCGATATTGTTTCCCCAGATTCACTAATGACTTTGTAACAAACACCATCAATATATCTGACAGTATGCCCTCTGTCTCTTTCCATGAATACCTTTACATTGATCTCCCATGTTTATATTTATGTTCATCACTCATACTAACTTATGATAAGGACATGTAGAGAAAAAGACACAGAATTGTTCTCCTTTAGAAATCTGTTGACAATGTCTGTATTTTGTCCATGACTAATACAAAATTATTGCTTAAAGCAATAATGTTATTTCAAGAAACTTTCTGAATATATTTTTGATAACAAGACTATATGTGTGTGCATGTGTGTTTATGTATATATATGTATAAATATATTATTTCTATGTTGTCCTGACTCTCCTGGAGCTCCATTTGTGGACCAGAATTGCCAAGAAATCACTGAGACTCTCTTGCCTCTGCTTCCCGAGTGTTGGGATTAAAGTTGTGTGCAAGTATGCAAATTTTGAAAAAACAATTACAATCACTGACTTTTGTTTTCAGTGTAATTTGAAGTCACAGATGCCTTTAAGCCTCCATGTGAATACTGGAAATGAAACACTGGTCCTCTGGAGGAGCAGTCATTGCTTTTAACTGTTGAGTCATCTCCGTAGGTACACTGCATGCTCAAAATAGTCATCACTATCATGTAGTCCAAGAATCAATGAATGGAAAGTTCTATGCACCTAAGTACTTGTGTAAGTAACATAATCCATAATTCCCAGTATTAAAATATATATGGTGTGGGGCTAGAGTGGTGGCACCCTTAGTAACACTGTCTGCTGCTCTACTAAAAGACTTGAGTTTGGCTGGGTGGTGGTGGCACATGCCTTTAATCCCAGCACTTGGGAGGCAGAGACAGGCAGATTTCTGAGTTAGAGGCCAGCCTGGTCTACAGAGTGAGTTCCAGGACAGCCAGGGCTATACAGAGAAATCCTGTATCCAGGGCTATACAGAAAGAACCAAAAAAAAAAAAAAGACTTGAGCTCAATTGCTGGTACCCATGTGAGGTATCTCACAACTGTCTGTAGCTCTAAGTTTAGGGTGTCTTGGGCCGCTATTCTCCAGGAGCACTTATGTGCATATATCCATGTCCACCCTAATGCATAATTAAAATAATAATAGTAATAATAATAAATGTTTTGAGATATTTTAAAGAGTCATTATTTATTTTTATAATTGGTGGCAATAATTAGAGTGATAAATTTAATGACAATAGAAACACCTGTTCTGGGACTAATAAAAACAAATCGCATGTGTTGCCTGTATGTAGGATCCTATTCCCCTAGCCAGCTGCCTTGGCAGGCCTCAGTGGGAGAGGATATGCCTGGCCCTGCAGAGAGTTCATACACCAGGGTGGGCAGGTATCCAGGTGCCCCCACACTCTCAGAAGAAAAGGGGTGGCTATGGGGGATGAATTGTGTGAGGGGGACCAACAAAGACCTAGCTGCTGCATATCTGCTACATATTTGTGGGGGTTTAGGGATTGGCTAAATCCAGTTAATAAATGAATTTCTGCAGAGTCGTTATGTCCCCATTAGGTTTCTGATTTGTTAATTTGCCTTTATGCTTTTTAGTTACTTTAGCTAAGAGTTTTTCGATCTCCTTGATTTTCTCAAAGAGCCAGCTCTTGGTCTCCTTGATTCTTTGTTTTGCTCTCTTTGTTTCTAACAGATTGATTTTAGCCCTGAGTTTCATTATTTCCTGACATTTATTTCTCCTGTCATGATTGCTGCTTTTTGTTCTAAAGCTTTTAGGGGTGCTGTTAAGTAGCTAGTATAATATCTATCCAATTTCTTATGAAGGCATTTAGTTCTATGACCGTTCCTCTCAGGACTGTTTTCATTGTGTCCCATAAGTTTGGGTATGTTATTCCTTTATTTTCATTGAATTCTAGACTCTTTAATATTTTTATTTATTCTTTGACAGAGTGGCCACTGAGGAGAGAGTTCAGTCTGAATGAGTTTGAGGTTTTCTCTTGTTTCTGTTGTTGTTGAAGGCCAGTTTTAATTCACAGTGATCTGATGAGATACAAGGGGTTATTGCAATCTTCCTGTATCTGTTGAGGCTTACTTTGTGATTGAGTATATTGTCAATTTTGGAAAACATTCCTTGAGGGTCTGAGAAAAACTTCTATTCTTTTGTGTTTGGGTGAAATGTTCTGTAGATATCTATCAGGTCAATTTTATTCATAATGCCAGGTAGTTTCATTATTTCTCTGTTTGGTTTCTGTGTTGATGGCCTGTTCTTAGTGAGAGTGGGGTGTTGAAGTCTCCCACTATTAATGTATGGAGTTTGATGTGTGATCGATACTTAGTAGTGTTTTTTTATGAATTTGGATGTCTTTTCATAAATTGAGACATTATCCCGGTTTTTCCTTTGATGGGTATGACGTGTCCTTCCCCCATCTCTTTGCTGAGTTTTGGTTGAAAATCTATTTTATTAGATTTTAGAAAGGCTACTCCAGCCTGTTCTTTTGCTTGAAGAAATGTCTTTGAACCTTTATAATGAGGTAATGTCCATTTTTGTTGCTGAAGTGTGTTTCTTGTATACAGCAGAATGATAGATCCTGTTTCCCCATACACTCTGTTATTGTGCCTTTTTACTGGGGAATCAAATCCATTGATGTTGAGAGATATTGATGACCAATGATTGTTAGTTTCTGTTACTTTGATGTTGTTGTTGGTAGTCTCTCTCTCTCTCTCTCTCTCTCTCTCTCTCTCTCTCTCTCTGTTCTGTCTGTCTGTCTGTCTGTCTGTCTGTCTGTCTCTCTCTCTCTCTGTGTGTGTGTGTGTGTGTGTGTGTGTGAGAGAGAGAGAGAGAGAGAGAGAGAGAGACAGAGAACAGAGAGAGACAGAGAGACAGAGATTCTCATTTGTTTCTGCTGTTGTGACATTCATTTCTTGTGTTTCTTTGGTGTAGTTAACCTCTGTGTGTTGGAGTTTTTCTCTAGAATCCTCTGTAGGGCTGGATAGGAAAAAAGATATTGTTTGAATTTGGATTTGTCACAGCATATCTTATTTTCTCTATCAATGGTGATTTATAGTTTTGATGAATGTAGTAGCCTGAGCTGACATCTGTGGTTTCTTTGTGCCTACAGGACATCTTCCCAGGACCTGCTTGGGTTTAGGGTCTCTTTTGAGAAGTCATGTATAATTCTGATAGGTTTGCCTTTATGTTTTACTTGGCCTTTTGCCATAGCATCTTTTGATACTCTTTCTTTATTCTGTACATTTAGCTTTTTGATTATATATGGTGAGAAGAT
The DNA here is from genome assembly GCA_964023405.1 of Apodemus agrarius. Taxonomy (NCBI): domain Eukaryota; kingdom Metazoa; phylum Chordata; class Mammalia; order Rodentia; family Muridae; genus Apodemus; species Apodemus agrarius. The sequence continues at coordinate 43,583,498 of OZ030015.1, read as the reverse complement.
TTTCTCTTGTGGTCCAATCTACTTGATGTTCTGTAAGCGCCATGTATCTTTATAGACATCTCTTTCATTAAGTAATGGAAAAATTCTTCTATGATTTTGTTGAAGGTATTTTCTGGGCCTATGAGCTGGGAATCTTCTCCTTCTATTCCTGCTATCTTTAAGTTTGATCTTTTCATAGTGTCACAAAGTTCCTAGGTGTTCTGTGTTCAAAACTGTTTATATTTGGCATTTTCTTTGACAGATGTATCAATTTCTTCTATCATATCTTCTCTGCCTGAGATTTTCTCTTCCATTTCTTGCATTTTCTTGGCGATGCTTGCATCTCTAGTTCATGTTCTCCTAGATTTTCCATCTTTATGATTGCCTTAGTTTTTATTTTCTTTACTATTCTGTTTTCAAGACTGATAAATTTTGTTCATTTCCTTCACTTGTTTGAGTACATTTTTCTGTGTTTCTTTATATTTATTCATTTTCTTTAAGGACCTCTATCTATTTGATTGTATTTTCCTGTATTTCTTTATGGGTTTTATTGTTTCCTCTTTAAAGGCCTCTATCATCTTCATAAGAATAGATTTAAGGCCATCTTCTTATGTTTCATGTGTGTTAAGACATTCAGGGCTTGCTGTAATAGGATCACAGGGTTCTGGTGGTGCCTTATTGCCATGGCTTTTGTCAGTTGTGCTTTACATTGGACTTTACCCATCTTGTGTTGTCTGGAGGCTTGGTAGTCCCTGTTGGCAGCAGGCCTCTGGGACTTCAATTAGAGCTGGTTATCCTGGGTAGCACTAGATTTCCAGGAATGCAGGCAGAGCTGGTATTTCCTGATGACCACAAGTCTCTGGGATGGTAGGCAGAGGTGTGAACCAGAAGTTGGAGTAGAGGGGAGACACGGCACACCTTGAGGCTTCTAGGATTGCTGGGAGACCCAATGGGTAGGAGATTGGGGTGGAAGATCTCATTTGGTTGTCCCAGGTAGCAACAGTCCTCCTGGGATGCAAACAGATCTGTGTCCCAGGGATTGGAGTGTACATCCAGGATTGCAAATAAAAGCATGAACTAGAAAATGAAACACAGAGGGGATAGAGCAGTCCTTGATATATTAGATATTACTTTGGCTTTTAATTTTATTTTAATAGGGAACTGTCTTAGAGTTTTACTACTATGAACAGACACCATCACCAAGGCAACTCTTATAAGGACAACATTTCATTTGGGGCTGGCTTACAAATTCAGAGGTTCAGTCCATTATCATCAAGAAATAAACATGCTAGCATCCAGGCAATCATGGGGTTGGAAGAGCTGAGAGTTCTCAGTTTTCATCAAAAGGTCACTGGGAGAAGATTGACTTCTAGGCAGCTAGGACAAGCCTTTTTTTTTTAATCTTTTTTTTCTTTTTTCTTTTTATTTTCTATATTCTATGTTTACATTCCAAAGGCTTTCACCTTTCCCAGTTCGCACCCACCATAGTTCCCATAGTTCCTCTCCCCCCCAACTGTTCCCCAATAATTCCCCCTCCCCCCTCGGTTTCTTTACTAAACTGGATGCAATCTTTACAGGCCCAGGGTCCTCTCCTTTCTTCTTCTTGGGAATCATTTGACTTGCTATTTGTGTCTTGAGTATTTAGGGCTTCTGGGCTCATTAATATCCACTTATCAGTGATTGCATTTCAGGTGCATTCTTTTGTGATTGGGTTAATTCACTCAGGATGATATTTTCCAGGTCTAACCATTTACCTACAAATTGCATGAATTCATTATTTTTAATTGCTGAGTAGTATTCCATTGTATAAATATACCACATTTTCTGTATCCATTCCTCCTTTGAGGGATATTTGGGCTCCTTCCAATTTCTGGCTATTATAAACAAGGCTGCTATAAACATAGTGGAGCATGTGTCCTTATTGCATGCAGGGGAATCCTCTGGGTATATGCCCAGGAGTGGTATGCCAGGGTCCTCTGGAAGTGACATGCCCAATTTTCTGAGGAACTGCCAAACTGATTTCCAGAGCGGTTTTACCATTTTGCAATCCCACCAACAGTGGAGGAGTGTTCCTCTTTCTCCACATCCTCGCCAGCACTTGTTGTCTCTTGAGTTTTTAATCTTAGCCATTCTGACTGGTGTGAGGTGGAATCTCAGGGTTGTTTTGATTTGCATTTCCCTGATGACTAATGATGTTGAACATCTTTTAAGGTGTTTCTCAGCCATCCGAATTTCTTCTGGTGAAAATTCTTTGTTTAGCTCTGTGCCCCATTTTTTGATAGGGTTATTTGTTTCTTTGCGGTCTAACTTCTTGAGTTCTTTGTATATATTGGATATTAGCCCTCTGTCGGATGTGGGGTTGGTGAAGATCATTTCCCACTTTGTTGGTTGCCGTTTTGTCCTTCTGACAGTGTCCTTTGCTTTGCAGAAACTTTGTAATTTTATGAGGTCCCATTTGTCGATTCTTGATCTTAGAGCATAAGCTATTGGTGTTCTGTTCAGGAACTTTTCCCCTGTGCCCAAGTCCTCCAGGGTCTTCCCAAGTTTCTTTTCTAATAGTTTCAGTGTGTCTGGTTTTATGTGGAGGTCCTTGATCCACTTGGAGTTGATCTTAGTGCAAAGAGATAAGAGTGGGTCAATTCGCATTCTTCTGCATGTTGACCTCCAGTTGAACCAGCACCATTTGTTGAAAAGGCTATCTTTATTCCACCGGATGGTTGTGGCTCCTTTATCAAAGATCAAGTGACCATAAGTCTGTGGGTTAATTTCTGGGTCTTCAATCCTGTTCCATTGATCTGCTTGCCTGTTGCTATACCAATACCATGCAGTTTTTAACACAATTGCTCTGTAGTACTGCTTGAGGTCAGGGATATTGATTCCCCCAGAAGTCCTTTTATTGTTGAGAATAGTTTTAGCTATCCTGGGTTTTTTGTTGCTCCAGATGAATTTAAGAATTGCTCTTTCTAGATCTATGAAGAATTGAGTTGGGATTTTGATGGGGATTGCATTGAATCTGTAGATTGCTTTTGGCAAGATGGCCATTTTTACTATATTGATCCTGCCAATCCAGGAGCAAGAAATATTTTTCCATCTTCTGAGGTCTTCTTCGATTTCTTTCTTCAAGGACTTGAAGTTCCTGTTGTACAGATCTTTTGCTTGTTTGGTTAGAGTTACGCCAAGATACTTTATGTTGTTTGTGGCTATTGTGAAGGGTGTTATTTCCCTTATTTCTTTCTCTGCCTGCTTGTCCTTTGAGTACAAGAAGGCCACTGACTTGCTTGAGTTAATTTTATACCCTGCCACTTTCCTGAAGTTGTTTATCAGCTGTAGAAGTTCTCTGGTGGAGTTTTTTGGGTCGCTTAGGTAAACTATCATATCGTCTGCAAATAATGATAGTTTCACTTCTTCCTTTCCAATTTGTATCCCTTTGACTTCCTTATGTTGTCTAATTGCTCTTGCTAGAACTTCAAGTACTATATTGAAAAGATATGGAGAGAGAGGGCAGCCTTGTCTAGTCCCTGATTTTAGTGGGAATGCTTCAAGTTTCTCTCCATTTATTTTGATGTTGGCTACTGGTTTGCTGTAGATTGCTTTTACTATGTTTAGGTATGGGCCTTGAATTCCTGCTCTTTCCAAGACTTTTAGCATGAAAGGATGCTGAATTTTGTCGAATGCTTTTACAGCATCTAATGAGATGACCATGTGGTTTTTTTCTTTCAGTTTGTTTATGTAGTGGATTACATTGATGGATTTCCGTATATTGAACCATCCCTGCATCCCTGGGATGAAGCCTACTTGATCATGGTGGATGATCGTTTTGATGTACTCTTGGATTCGGTTGGCAAGAATTTTATTTAGTATTTTTGCATCGATATTCATAAGAGAAATTGGCCTGTAGTTCTCTTTCTTTGTTGGATCTTTTTGTGGTTTAGGTATTAGCGTAATTGTGGCTTCGAAGAATGAGTTGGGCAGTGTCCCTTCTGTCTCTATTTTGTGGAATAGTTTGAAAAGTATTGGTGTTAAGTCTTCTTTGAAGGTCTGGTAGAATTCTGCACTAAAACCGTCTGGTCCTATACTTTTTTTGGTTGGGAGGCTTTCTATAACCCCTTCTATTTCTTTAGGGGTTATGGGACTATTTAGCTGATCTACTTGATGCTGATTTAATTTTGGTATTTGATATCTGTCTAGGAAATTGTCCATTTCTTCCAGATTCTCCAGTTGTTTTGAATACAGACCTTTGTAGTAGGATGTGATGATCTTTTGAATTTCCTCAGTTTCTGTTGTTATGTCTCCCTTTTCATTTCTAATTTTGTTAATTTGTATACTGTCTCTGTGTCCTTTGGTTAGTCTGGCTAAGGGTTTATCTATCTTGTTGATTTTCTCAAAGAACCAGCTCCTGGTCTTGTTGATTCTTTGTATGGTTCCCTTTGTTTCTATTTGATTGATTTCAGCCTTGAGTTTGATGATTTCTTGTCTTCTACTCCTCCTGGGTGAATTAACTTGTTTTTCTTCCAGGGCTTTAAGGTGTGCCATTAAGCTGCTAGTGTATGCTCTCTCCAGTTTCTTTTTGGATGCACTTAGAGCTATGAGTTTTCCTCTTAGCACTGCTTTCATTGTGTCCCATAGATTTGGGTAGGTTGTACCTTCATTTTCATTGAATTCTAAAAAGTCTGATTTCTTTTTTTATTTCTTCCTTGACCAAGGTGTCATCGAGTAGAGTATTGTTCAGTTTCCATGTGTATTTGGGCTTTCTGTTGTTTTTGTTGTTGTTGAAGACCACTCTTACTCCATGGTGATCTGATAGGAGGCATGGGATTAGCTCGATCTTCTTGTATTTGTTGACATCTGTCTTGTGACCAATTATATGGTCTATTTTGGAGAAGGTACCATGTGGAGCTGAGAAAAAGGTATATTCTTTAGCTTTAGGATGAAATGTTCTATATATATATCTGTTAAATCCAATTGGTCCAGAGTTTCAATTAGTTTCACTGTGTCCCTGTTTAGTTTCTGCTTTCCTGATCGGTCCATTGAGGAGAGTGGAGTGTTGAATTCACCCACAATTATTGTGTTAGGTGTAATGTGTGCTTTAAGCTTTAGTAAGGTTTCTTTTACGAATGAGGGTGCCCTTGCATTTGGAGTGTAGATGTTCAGTATTGAGAGCTCTTCTTGGTGGATTTTCCCTTTGGCCAGCAAGAAGTGACCTTCTGAGTCTCTTTTGATGATCTTAGGTTGGAAGTCAATTTTATCTGATATTAGAATGGCTACTCCAGCTTGTTTCCTGAGACCATTTGCTTGTAAAATTGTCTTCCAGCCTTTTACTCTAAGGCAGTGTTTGTCTTTAACCCTGAGATGGGTTTCCTGTATGCAGCAAAATGTAGGGTCCTGTTTCTGTATCCAGTCTGTTAATCTATGTCTTTTTATTGGGGAATTGAGTCCATTGATGTGAAGAGATATTAAGGAATAGTAATTATTTCCTCCAGACATTTTTGAAATTATATTTATTTATTTTATTTATTTTTTTTATATTCGAGAGGTTACCTTCTTTTGGGTTTGATGAGAGGAGGTTTCTATCTTGCTTCTTCCCGGGTGTAGTTTCCATCCTTTTCTTGGTGTTTTCCCCCTATTATCCTTTGTAGGGCTGGATTTGTGGAAAGATATCTTGCAAATTTGGTTTTGTCATGGAATACCTTGATGTCTCCATCTATGGCGATTGAGAGCTTTGCTGGGTAAAGTAGTTTTGGCTGAAGTTTGTGTTCTCTTAGAGTTTGCATTATATCTGCCCAGGATCTTCTAGCTTTCATGGTCTCAGGTGAGAAGTCTGGTGTTATTCTGATAGGTCTTCCTTTATAAGTTACTTGGCCTTTTTCTCTTGCTGCCTTTAATATTCTTTCTTTGTTTAGTACATTTGGAGTTTTGATTATTATGTGACGGGATGTATTTCTGTTCTGATCCAGTCTGTTTTGGGTTCTGTATGTTTCTTGTATATTCATGGGCATCTCTCTCTTTAGGTTGGGGAAGTTTTCTTCCATAATTTTGTAGAAGATATTTGCTGGCCCTTTAACTTGTACATCTTCATTCTCGTCTATACCTATAATCCTTAGGTTTGGTCTTCTCATTGTGTCCTGGATTTCCTGGATGTTTTGGGTTACAGCCTTTTTGCATTTAGTATTTTCTTTGACTGTTGAATCAATGGTTCCTATGGTATCTTCGGCTTCTGATATTCTGTCTTCTATCTCTTGTATTCTATTGTTGATATTTGCATCTATGGCCCCTGATTTCCTCCCAAGGTTTTCTATCTCCAATGTTGTCTCCCTCTGCAATTTCTTAGTTGTTTCTACTTCTGTTTTTAGTACCTGAATGGATGTGCTCAGATCTTTCGCTTGCTTGATTGTGTTTTCATGTATTTCTTTAATAGATTTTTGTGTTTCCTTTTTCATAGCTTCTACTTGTTGGCCCACGTTCTTCTGTATTTCCTTAAGTGATTTTTGTCTTTCTTCCTTATTGTCTTCTTCTTTTTGATCCATCTTCTCCTGCATTTCTTGAAGTGATTTTTGTATTTGCCTTGTAAAGGCTTCTAACTTTTGATCCATTTTCTCCTCTATTTCTTTACGAGATTTTTCTATGTGTTCAGCTAACAGCATCCTGACTAGTGATTTTATATCCAAGTCTTGTTTTTCTGGTGTTTTGGGGTATCCAGGGCTTCCTGTTGTTGGCGAACTGGGTTCAGATGCTGTCATGTTGCCTTGATTTCTGTTAGTGACATTCCTTCGTTTTCCTTTTGCCATCTCGTTATTTCTGGTGTTAGTTGACCTTGTTGTCACTGGCTGGTGTTTGAATCTCCTGTGAGGCTGGGCTTACCTGTTGTTTCTCTACTGGTGGTTATGTGTGCTTGCTGCTCAACGGGATCACGAGCTGGCTGCCACCCGCTGACTTTGTGCATGGCCTGAGGTCTCCGGGAATTGTGGGGGAGTGCAGCAGAGCCTCGGCAGGCGCTGCTGGGCCTGCCTAGTAGCGAGAGCCAAGCAGATCCCCCCACGTGGTAGCCCCTGATGGAATCAGTCTACCTGTGCCTTTCCAGCTGTGTTCTGGTTGCAATAAGGAGGCTTGCCGCTATTGCTGGTCTGGGGTCCTGGGGAGCTGGGTGGTTCCGGCTGCCTTGGTGCACGGCCTAAGCTCGCAGGGACGTGCTGCAGAGCCTAGGCACCTGGGCCTGCCTGTGGGCGAGAGCTTAGCGGCTCTCCCTGCTCTAGCCCCACACAGAGTCCCTACCTGCACCTTTCCAGCTGTGTCCTGGTTGCAATATGGAGGCCTGCCGCTATTGCTGGTCCGGGGTCCTAAGGAGCTGGGTGGTTCCGGCTGCCTCGGTGCACGGCCTAAGCTCGCAGGGACGTGCTGCAGAGCCTAGGTGCCTGGGCCCGCCTGTGGGCGAGAGCTTAGCAGCTCTCCCTGCTCTAGCCCCAGACGGAGTCCCTACCTGCACCTTTCCAGCTGTGTCCTGGTTGCAATATGGAGGCCTGCCGCTATTGCTGGTCAGTGGTCCTGGGGAGCTGGGTGGTTCCGGCTGCCTCGGTGCATGGCCTAAGCTCACAGGGACGTGCTGCAGAGCCTAGGTGCCTGGGCCCGCCTGTGGGCGAGAGCTTAGCGGCTCTCCCTGCTCTAGCCCCAGAAGGAGTCCCTACCTGCACCTTTCCAGCTGTGTCCTGGTTGCAATATGGAGGCCTGCCGCTATCTGGTCCAGGGTCCTGGGGAGCTCTAGGACAAGTCTTAAAGCCCATGCCCATAAGACACACTTCCTCCAACAAAGCCACACCTCCTAATAGTGCTGCTCATTAGGTCAATCACATTCAATCCACCACATTCTATACTCTGACCCCCATATGCTTGTTCAAACACATGAGTCTATGGAGGCCAAACCTAAGCTTAGCATAATGAAAAATATACTTAATCCAACTTTAAAGTTCCCCATCATGTATAGCAGTCTCAAAAACATTAAAAGTCCAATGTTCAAAGTCTCTTCTGAGATTCATGTAGTCTCTTGCCTGTAATACCCTGTCAAGCCAAAAATTCTGAACCAAAGCAAGACAGAAAACCAGCTGGGCAAATTTCGAGCTTCACTTCTTCATGTCTGATTTCCAAGTACACTTCATATCTCCCACTCTGTGACTTCTGTTAGCAGGCATGGCATTCAGCAGCAACAATCCTCATCTTCTGGCTGTTTCCACTCCCTGTTGGCAGCTTTTCTTGGCAGATAATCCACGTTTCTAACATTTTGAGGTATCCAGGGCAGCTTCAACTTTCCAGCTTCATGTTCCAATGTCTAGAATTCACATACAACTTTCTAGGCTCCTCCAAAGGACTTGGGTCACTTCTCCAGCTCTGTACTCTGTAACCCTCTAGGCTCTGGTTGAGTGCACCCTACTGCTGCTGTTGTTCTTGGTGATCATCCCACAGTACTCATATCTCTGATTTACTGGAGTCTTCCCCAGCAACTCGGCTTCACCAAGAGCCTCTTATGGGCTCTCTTTATGGTGCTAAGCCTCAATTTCTTTGCATGACCCACTTCAGTCCTGGGCTGTCAACTGCAACTGAGGCTGCCCATCCACCAAAGGCCTTCCCTTGAATTAGTTCAAAAGCAATAGGCCATTAGGGATGTGACCCTTCCTAGGACGGTTTCATAACAGAGTCTCTCCAACACTCATCTGAAAGCTTCTATGATGGGAGTTGGGTGCTTCCTTTTCTCCACCACAGTTACCATCAAGGGAATGAAATGCTGTTCATATGGTCTGCCTTGTGTGATCTGGAAAGAGGGGAAAAGACACACAAGAGTCCATGGAAGAGGCAGAATCAGACAATACTGAGGATGTAAGTATCTCTAGGAAAGATGCTGAAACAGGGCAGGTGGTGGCCAGCTCACAGAGTCCCGTGACTACTCCTCTCTCCTTTCTAGGCAGAGGAGATGTGAATCAGTGAAAATTCTCAGTTGCAGGAATCTCTAGAGGTCCTGGGTCTCAACCTCTTCTGGGTTCCCAGTGAAGCCATTGTTTAGTTTAGCTGAACCCCACATGATGGATGGATCACAACTATCTGGAACCTCAGCTCCAAACGGTCTTATATCCTCTTTGGCTTCCTATGGTATTGCATGCACACACACACACACACACACACACACATAAGCACACACACACAAACACACACATAAACACACACAGAGAGAAAGAGAGAGAGAGAGAAAGAGAGAGAGAGAGAAAGAGAGAGAGAGAGAAAGAGAGAGAGAGGCATACATATATACACATGCACACATGCATTTAGGGACATGCATCAAATAAAGTGGTTTTTAGAAGAAGAACATACTACCATTTTACTAAATTCAGACCATAACGAATCTGATATTGAAAAGGATTGAGAGGGTCAGTTTTAATCTAGGGATTATCCAGAACTGCATCTATCCAAACTGAAGGAGCCAACCCCCGAATCTTCACTTCATATTCCTACAAATGAATAAAATGTTCTACTATATAAAAGTCCAGAAAACTTAGTCTACTAACTCTCTTCTTAAAATATGCATCAATAGATCCAGCCTGCGGGGGAGCCAGCCTCAGCCAGCTTCCCAGGTGCTCAGACCCAGCCTGCGGAACCAGGTACCCGAGATATCCTGAGTTTAAGACCTTTGGGGACTGAGTTTAAGACCTTTGGGGACTCAGGCCTGGAGCTGGAGCTGCGCACAGAGTAGCGGTTTGGGGGACACCAGCCGAGCCTGTGCTCTGCGCTCGCAGGGCGGACCCCAAAATCCCTGCAGTCAGCGCCATCTTCCCAGCTGCTTCCCATCCAGCCGGCGGGGGAGCCAGCCTCAGCCAGCTTCCCAGGTGCTCAGACCCAGCCTGCGTAACCAGGTACCGAGATATCCCGAGTGTAAGACCTTCGGGGACTCAAGCCTGGAGCTGGGGCTGTGCACAGAGTAGCGGTTTGGGGGACACCAGCCGAGCCTGGGCTCTGTGCTCGCAGGGCGGACCCCGAACTCCCTGCAGCCAGCGCCATCTTCCCAGCTGTTTCCCATCCAGCCAGTGGCGGAGCCAGCCTCAGCCAGCTTCCCAGGTGCTCAGACCCAGCCTGAGGAACCAGCTGTTTCCCATCCAGCTGGCAGCAGAGCCAGCCTCAGCCAGCTTCCCAGGTGCTCAGACCCAGCCTGCGGAACCAGGGCGGACCCCAAACTCCCTGCAGCCAGTACCATCTTCCCAGCTATTTCCCATCCAGCCAGAGGCGGAGCCAGCCTCAGCCAGCTTCCCAGCAGCTTGGGACCAGCAGGCGGAACCAGATAACTGAGATATCCCGAGTTTAAGACCTCTGGGGAATCAGGACACCAGACAGCAAACCCTGAGCAGGAGCAGTGCAGAGCAGCTGCCCAACAGGCGGAACCAAGTACCTGGGATATCCTGAGTTTAAGACCTCGGGGGACTCAGGCCACCTGCCAGCAATCTGTGAGCAGGAGCCCTGCAGGGCAGTGGTTCAGGTGTTCCAGTCGCAGGGAAATAGTCTTACAAGCCCATAGGAGGGTCAAGCACCAGCTAGTAACTACAGGACCAACTAACACCAGAGTTAACCAGATGGCAAAAGGCAAACGTAAGATCGTTACTAACAGAAATCAAGGCAGTATGGCAGCATCCGAACCCAGTTCCCTGACAGCAATAAATCTTGGATACCCAGAAACACCAGAAAAACAAGACTCGGATCTAAAATCACTGGTCAGGATGCTGATGGAGGAACACTTAGATAAACCTCTTAAAGTAATACATGAGAGAATAGATCAAAAGCTAGAAGCCCTTACAAGGCAAACACAATTAAATCTCGGGTATCAACACACCAGAAAAACAAGACTCAGATCTAAAATCACTGGTAAGGATGCTGATAGAGGATCACTTAGATACATTTCTTAAAGTAATAGAGGAGAAAATAGATCAAAAGCTAGAAGCCCATACAAGGCAAACTCAAAAATCACTTAAAGAAATCCAGGAGAATATAGAGCAAAAAATGAATCCCAATAAGGGGGAGAAACAAAAATCACTTAAAGAAATACAAGAGAACATGGGTCAACAAGTAGAAGTCATAAAAGAGGAAACACAAAAATCCCTTAAAGAATTACAGGAAAACACAAACAAGCAATTGAAAGATCTGAGCAAAACCATACAGAATCTAAAAGCAGAAGTAGAAACAACTAAGAAATCGCAAAGGGAGACGTTGGAGATCGAAAACCTTGGGAAGAAATCAGGAGTCATAGATGCAAATATCAACAATAGAATACAAGAAATAGAAGACAGAATCTCAGATGCTGATGATACCATAGGAACCATGGATTCAACAATTAAAGAAAATGCAAATGCAAAAAGCTGGCAACCCAAAACATTCAGGAAATCCAGGACACAATGAGAAGACCAAACCTAAGGATTATAGGGATAGATGAGAATGAAGATCTACAACTTAAAGGGCCAGCAAATATCTTCTACAAAATTATGAAAGAAAACTTCCCCAACCTAAAGAGAGAGATGCCCATGAATATACAAGAAGCCTATAGAACCCCAAACAGACTGGACCAGAACAGAAATACTTCCCATCACATAATAATCAAAACCCCAAATGTACAAAACAAAGAAAGAATATTAAAGGCAGTAAGAGAAAAAGGCCAAGTAACATGTACAGTAAGACCTATCAGAATTACACCAGACTTCTCACCTGAGACCATGAAAGCTAGAAGATCCTGGGCAGACCTCATGCAGACTCTAAGAGAACACAAACTTCAGCCAAAACTACTATACCCAACAAAACTCTCAATTGCCATAGATGGGGAAACCAAGGTATTCCACAACAAATCCAAATTTGCATGATATTTATCTACAAACCCAGCCCTACAAAGGATAATAGGGGAAAATACCAACACAAGGGGGGAAACTACACCCCAGAATAAACAAGATAGAAACCTCTTCTCATCCAACCCAAAAGAAGAGAACCACTCAAATACAAAAAAAAACACACACACACAAAAACAAAAAACAACAACAAAACAAAACAAAACAAAACAACAACAAAAAAACGCCCAAATGTCAGGAAGTAATAATTACTATTCCTTAATATCTCTTAATATCAATGGACTCAATTCCCCAATAAAAAGACACAGACTAACAGACTGGATACGGAAACAGGACCCTACATTTTGCTACACAGAGGAAACACATCTCAGTGTCAAAGATAAGCACCACCTTAGAGTAAAAGGCTGGAAGACAATTTTACAAGCAAATGGTCTCAGGAAACAAGCCAGAGTAGCCATTCTAATATCAGACAAAATTGACTTTCAACCTAAAGTCATCAAAAGAGACTCAGAAGGTCACTTCTTGCTTGTCAAAGGGAAAATCCACCAAGAAGAATTCTCAATACTGAAAATCTATGCCCCAAATGTAAGGGCACCCTCATTCGTAAAAGAAACTTTACTAAAGCTTAAAGCACACATTGCACCTAACACAAGAATTGTAGGTAACTTCAACACTCCACTCTCCTCAATGGACCGATCAGGAAACCAGAAACTAAACAGGGACACAGTGAAACTAATTGAAGCTTTGGACCAATTGGATTTAACAGATATATATAGAACATTCCATCATCCTAAAGCAAAAGAGTATACCTTTTTCTCAGCACCACACGGTACCTTCTCAAAAATTGATCATATAATTGGTCACAAGACAGACCTCAACAAATAGAAGAAGACCGAACTAATCCCATGTCTCCTATCAGATCACTATGGAGTAAAAGTGGTCATCAATAGCAAAAAAGAACAACAGAAAGCCCATATACACATGGAAACTGAACAATACTCTACTCAATGACACCTTGGTCAAGGAAGAAATAAAGAATGAAATCAAAGACTTTTTAGACTTCAATGAAAATGAAGGTATGACCTACCAAAATCTTTGGGACACAATGAAAGCAGTGCTAAGAGGAAAACTCATAGCCCTGAGTGCCTCCAAAAAGAAACTGGAATGAGCATACACTAGCAACTTAACAGCACACCTGAAGGCCCTGGAATAAAAAGAAGCTAATTCACCCAGGAGGAGTAGAAGTGAGGAAATCATCAAACTAAAGGCTGAAATCAATCAAGTAGAAACAAAGAGAACCATACAAAGAATCAACAAAACCAAGAGCTGGTTCTTCGAGAAAATCAACAAGATAGATAAACCCTTAGCTAGACTAACCAAAGGGCACAGAGACAGTATCCAAATTAACAAAATTAGAAATGAAAAGGGGGATATAACAACAGAAACTGAGGAAATTCAAAAGATCATCACATCCTACTACAAAGGCCTATACTCAAAACAACTGGAGAATCTGGAGGAAATGGACAATTTCCTAGACAGATACCAAATACCAAAATTAAATCAGCATCAAGTAGATCAGCTAAATAGTCCCATAACCCCTATAGAAATAGAAGGGGTTATAGAAAGCCTCCCAACCAAAAAAAGTATAGGACCAGACGGTTTTAGTGCAGAATTCTACCAGACCTTCATAGAAGACTTAACACCAATACTCTTCAAACTATTCCACAAAATAGAGACAGAAGGGACACTGCCCAACTCATTCTTCGAAGCCACAATTATGCTGATACCTAAACCACAAAAACATCCAACAAAGAAAGAGAACTACAGGCCAATTTCTCTAATGAATATCGATGCAAAAATACTAAATAAAATTCTTGCCAACAGAATCCAAGAGCACATCAAAAGGATCATTCACCATGATCAATTAGGCTTTATCCCATGGATGCAGGGATGGTTCAATATACGGAAATCCATCAATGTAATAATCCACTACATAAACAAACTGAAAGAAAAAAACCACATGGTCATCTCATTAGATGCTGAAAAAGCATTCGACAAAATTCAGCATCCTTTCATGCTGAAAGTCTTGGAAAGAGCAGGAATTCAAGGCCCATACCTAAACATAGTAAAAGCAATCTACAGCAACCCAGTAGCCAACATCAAAATAAATGGAGAGAAACTTGAAGCAATCCCACTAAAATCAGGGACTAGACAAGGCTGCTCTCTCTCTCCATATCTTTTTAATATAGTACTTGATGTTCTAGCGAGAACAATTAGACAACATAAGGAACTCAAAGGGATACAAATTGGAAAGGAAGAAGTCAAACTATCATTATTTGCAGATGATATGATAGTTTACTTAAGTGACCCAAAAAACTCCACCAGAGAACTTCTACAGCTGATAAGCAACTTCAGCAAAGTGGCTGGTTATAAAATTAACTTAAGCAAATCAGTAGCCTTCTTGTACTCAAAGGACAAGCAGCATGAGAAAGAAGATAGGGAAATAACACCCTTCACAATAGCAGCAAACAACATAAAGTACCTTGGTGTAACTCTAACCAAACAAGTGAAAGATCTGTATGACAGGAACTTCAAGTCCTTGAAGAAAGAAATCGAAGAAGACCTCAGAAGATGGAAAAATATTTCTTGCTCCTGGATTGGCAGGATCAATATAGTAAAAATGGCCATCTTGCCAAAAGCAATCTACAGATTCAATGTGATCCCCATAAAAATCCCAACTCAATTCTCCATAGATCTAGAAAGAGCAATTCTTAAATTCATCTGGAGCAACAAAAAACCCAGGATAGCTAAAACTATTCTCAACAATAAAAGGACTTCTGGGGGAATCAATATCCCTGACCTTAAACAGTACTACAGAGCAATTGTGTTAAAAAAACTGCATGGTATTGGTACAGCAACAGGCAAATGGATCAATGGAATAGGATCGAAGACCCAGAAATTAACCCACAAACTTATGGTCACTTGATCTTTGATAAAGGAGCCACAACCGTCCAGTGGAATAAAGATAGCCTCTTCAATAAATGGTGCTGGTTCAACTGGAGGTCAACATGCAGAAGAATGCGAATTGACCCACTCTTATCTCTTTGCACTAAGATCAACTCCAAGTGGATCAAGGACCTCCACATAAAACCAGACACACTGAAACTATTAGAAAAGAAACTTGGGAAGACCCTGGAGGACATGGGCACAGGGGGAAAGTTCCTGAACAGAACACCAATAGCTTATGCTCTAAGATCAAGAATTGACAAATGGGACCTCATAAAATTACAAAGTTTCTGCAAGGCAAAGGACACTTTCAGAAGGACAAAACGACAACCAACAAAGTGGGAAAAGATCTTCACTAACCCCACATCCGACAGAGGGCTAATATCCAATATATACAAAGAACTCAAGAAGTTAGACCCCAAAGAACCAAATAACCCTATCAAAAAATGGGGTACAGAGCTAAACAAAGAATTTTCACCAGCTGAAATTCGGATGGCCGAGAAACACCTTAAGAGATGTTCAACATCATTAGTCATCAGGGAAATGCAAATCAAAACAACCCTGAAATTCCACCTCACACCAGTCAGAATGGCTTAGATTCAAACCTCAAGAGACAACAAGTGCTGGCAAGGATGTGGAGAAAGAGGAACACTCCTCCACTGTTGGTGGGATTGCAAAATGGTAAAACCGCTCTGGAAATCAGTGTGGCGGTTCCTCAGAAAATTGGGCATGTCACTTCCAGAGGACCCTGGCATACCACTCCTGGGCATATACCCAGAGGATTCCCCTGCATACAATAAAGACACATGCTCCACTATGTTTATAGCAGCCTTGTTTATAATAGCCAGAATCTGGAAGGAGTCCAAATATCCCTCAAAGGAGGAATGGATACATTAAATGTGATATATTTATACAATGGAATACTACTCAGCAATTAAAAATAATGAATTCATGCAATTTGTAGGTAAATGGTTAGACCTGGAAAATGTCATCCTGAGTGAGCTAACCCAATCACAAAAGAATACACATGAAATGCAATCACTGATAAGTGGATATTAATGACCCCAGAAGCCCTAAATACTCAAGACACAATTAACAAGTCAAATGATTCCCAAGAAGAAGAAAGAGAGGACCCTGGGCCTGTAAAGTTTGGATCCAGTTTTGTAGAGAAACTGTGGGGGGAGGGGGAATGATTGGGGAATATTTGGGGGGGAGAGAGGAATTATGGGACATAGGGAGGGGGAACTGGGAAAGGGGAAAGCCTTTGGAATGTAAATATAGAATATAGAAAAAAATTTGGAAAAAAATCAACTCAAGCAAATCAGTAGCCTTCTTGTACTCAAAGGACAAGCAGACTGAGAAAGAAGTTAGGGAAATAACACCCTTCACAATAGCCACAAACAACATAAAGTACCTTGGCGTAACTCTAACCAAACAAGCAAAAGATCTGTATGACAGGAACTTCAAGTCCTTGAAGAAAGAAATCGAAGAAGACCTAGAAGATGGAAAAATATTTCTTGCTCCTGGATTGGCAGGATCAATATAGTAAAAATGGCCATCTTGCCAAAAGCAATCTACAGATTCAATGCGATCCCCATCAAAATCCCAACTCAATTCTCCATAGATCTAGAAAGAGCAATTCTTAAATTCATCTGGAGCAACAAAAAACCCAGGATAGCTAAAACTATTCTCAACAATAAAAGGACTTCTGGGAGAATCAATATCCCTGACCTCAAGCAGAACTATAGAGCAATTGTGTTAAAAACTGCATGGTATTGGTACAGCAACAGGCAAGTAGATCAATGGAATAGGATTGAAGACCCAGAAATGAACCCACAGACTTATGGTCACTTGATCTTTGATAAAGGAGCCACAACCATCCAGTGGAAAAAAGATAGCCTTTTCAACAAATGGTGCTGGTTCAACTGGAGGTCAACATGCAGAAGAATGCGAATTGACCCACTCTTATCTCCTTGTACTAAGATCAACTCCAAGTGGATCAAGGACCTCCACATAAAACCAGACACACTGAAACTATTAGAAAAGAAACTTGGGAAGATCCTGGAGGACATGGGCACAGGGGGAAAGTTCCTGAACAGAACACCAATAGCTTATGCTCTAAGATCAAGAATTGACAAATGGGACCTCATAAAATTACAGTTTCTGTAAGGCAAAGGACACTGTCAGAAGGACAAAACAGCAGCCAACAAAGTGGGAAATGATCTTCACCAACCCCACATCCGACAGAGGGCTAATATCCAGTATATACAAAGAACTCAAGAAGTTAGACCCCAAAGAACCAAATAACCCTATCAAAAAATGGGGTACAGAGCTAAACAAAGAATTTTCACCAGCTGAAATTCGGATGGCCGAGAAACACCTTAAGAGATGTTCAACATCATTAGTCATCAGGGAAATGCAAATCAAAACAACCCTGAAATTCCACCTCACACCAGTCAGAATGGCTTAGATTCAAACCTCAAGAGACAACAAGTGCTGGCAAGGATGTGGAGAAAGAGGAACACTCCTCCACTGTTGGTGGGATTGCAAAATGGTAAAACCGCTCTGGAAATCAGTGTGGCGGTTCCTCAGAAAATTGGGCATGTCACTTCCAGAGGACCCTGGCATACCACTCCTGGGCATATACCCAGAGGATTCCCCTGCATACAATAAAGACACATGCTCCACTATGTTTATAGCAGCCTTGTTTATAATAGCCAGATATTGGAAGGAGCCCAGATATCCCTCAAAAGAGGAATGGATACAGATAATGTGGTATATTTATACAATGGAGTACTACTCAGCAACTAAAAATAATGAACTCATGCAATTTGTAGGTAAACGGTTAGATCTGGAAAATATCATCCTAAGTGAGCTAACCCAATCAAAAAAGAATACACATGAAATGCAATCACTGATAAGTGGATATTAATGAGCCCAGAAGCCCTAAATACTCAAGGTACAATTAGCAAGTCAAATGACTCCCAAGAAGAAGAAAGGAGAGGACCTGGGCCTGTAAAGATTGGATCCAGTTTTTTAGACCCAGAACAGAGAAATCGTGGGGGGGAGGGGGAATGATTGGGGAATAGTTGGGGGGGAGAGGAATTATGAGACAAATGGTGGGGGGGGGACTGGGAAAGGGGAAAGCCTTTGGAATGTAAACATAGAATATAGAAAATAAAAATTAAATTAAAAAAAGAAAAAAATATGCATCAATAAACACAGTGGGTTACTTTGGTGACTTCAGATTTCCTTGTATTAAATCTTCAATACACAGAATATTTAGGATGATCCATAGGAAATTCTAGATGGAAGTGGAGATGAGCTGTTATAGGGGCCTTCAGGAGGGAGAAGTACTCACCTTCTATGACATAGGTCTTGGCTTAACTTTTAAATCTATTATTGTTGTGTGTATGGTGTGTGTGTGTGTGTGTGTGTGTGTGTGTGTGTGTGTGATTATAGGTGTGCACATGCCACAGTGCACTAACAGAGATCAAAGGACAACTTTGGAACTCAGTTCTGGGTTCTAGGGAACTGAACTCAGGTCCTCAGGTTTAGACAGAAAGCTCATTCCCCTGCTGAGACATATCTGCGGCTTTGCCCTGGCTATTGTTCCATTTGTTTTCTATGAAAGGTTCTATTGTGAAAGCAATGCAGAAATCTATAAAAATTTCCTTCTCTCTAGCTTTGTGTAAAATTATAAATATTGTTTTCTACATTTTATATCATGTTCTCTTTTTGCCAATGAGCATTTTACCCTAGTGTCAGATCTGATGACCATAGAATTTTGTCATAGACCTGCCCATTTACAATATTGGTCATTGGTCCCATAGCCTAACGAGATTGGGCCAAACACTCCTCTGGAGCTCCTAAAGCCTAGAATTTAAAAGCTCCTCTGTTGTGGTTTTACAGCTCTAATTTATTGTCATTCCAGAACTTGGCTTTTCCCTTCTCAGTTACATACACTCTCCCAGACTAAATCATGTGTTATAAAACCCCCATCAGCCCCTGAAAAGCTATAGAAGTCAGATATTTCCTTTGTTCAGGTAATTTGTCTGCAGGATCTCCTCATTCTCTGTACCTAACTTCCATGGTAGCTCCATGTCTCTGTCTTACTAGTGCTTCAACTGCTTCTCTCAATGAAGTTCCTCTCTGGAAGAGAAGTCCCTCTTTCCTTTTGGGACCAAGCTATGCTGCTTCTGTTAAAACCATAGTGTTCCCTTTTCACTTCTCTGCTTTGAGGTTTAGTCTTTTGCTATGTATTGTTATGTATTGTAATGTAAGGCCTGGTTGCCCCCAGGAACTAGAGAATCCATATTTACTTACATCAAGTAATGTTATGTGACCCTAATTTACAATTATTGGTAGAATAAAGATACCTACAACCTACAGCTGGGCAGAAGAGAGTTAAAAGGAGTTTGTTCTGAGGCAGGATCACAACAAGAGAAGGTGGAGAGAGGAGAAGAAGCCAAGGAGTAGGTAAGTCATGAAAACATGGCCTGGAGGGCTGGCCAATTGGAGTTAAGAGGTGCCCAAAAGAAATATGGCAAGTTATAACTTGAGGTTATTGATGGAGGAGTAGATTCTAATAGCGTAGAGGGTAGATATCTGCTCAGATGTAGCACATAGGCCTTATTATAAATATAAGAGTTCTGTTTGTTTTATCTGGGACCTAAATGATCAAAGGCAGGGCAGAGACCCCCCAGCTGATATTAAATGATTATTACAACACTGTCTCAACTCAAGGACACCCCAAAGAAACCAGGACCTTTCTCCTAATGATGTTGTTCCTGCAAAGTCACTGTGTGTCATTTTCTTTCCCAAACAAACTGCTGCTGCCTGGTTTGCACATTTGTCACGAAATTCAGGATTTAAATTCATGTAGCATTTTGTTTGCACATAAGAGAGACAGCTATTTGTTCTATGGGAGAATTTTTTTTATTTTCCATATTCTTTGTTTACATTCTGAATGCTTTCCCCTTTCCCAGTTCCCCCCTCACCATATGTCCCACAAGTCCTCTTCCCTCTGCCCATTCCCCAATCACCCCTCCCATTTTTCTGTTCTGATACTCCCCTACAATACTGGATCTAATCTTTTCAGGACCAGGGCCCTTTTCTCCCTTCTTCTTGGAAATCATAATTTGCTAATTGTGTCTTGAGTATTCAGAGCTTCTGGGCTAATTAATATCCACTTATCAGTGATTGTATTTCATGTGTATTCTTTTGTGATTCGGTTAGCTCACTTAGGATGATATTTTCCAGTTCCAACCACTTGCCTACAAATTTCATGAATTCATTGTTTTTTAATTGCTGAGTAGTATTCCATTGTGTAAATATACCACATTTTCTGTATCCATTCCACCATTGAGGGGCATCTGGGTTCTTTTCAGTTTCTGGCTATTATAAATAAGGCTGCTATGAACATAGTGGAGCATGTGTCCTTGTTGCCTGCAGGGGAATCCTCTGGGTATATGCCCAGTAGTGGTATGACGGGGTCCTCTGGAAGTGTCATGCCCAATTTTCTGAGGAACTGCCAGACTGATTTCCATAGTAGTTGTACCATCTTGCAAATGTGGGAGAATTATTTATTTTCATTGTGCTCATTCAAAAGCCTGGTAATATAGAACAATTTAGTCTTTGATTTTTAAACTCCCAGAGAACTGTTAGAATCATGTTAAATATATCTTATTGCTGGGGTAGGCAAAGAGTTGGGGAATTGTGAGGGAAGTAGATTCCCAAATAGGAGACTTCAAAGCTTTAAACATTAAGTTTGACCAGCAATCTTCAAATTGCTGTGGTTGGTTAGTTAAAAATAGATGAACAGGGGTCAGGGAGATGGCTCAGCATGTAAAGACAGACACCTGTTGTTAATCACAGTGACCTGAGTTCAATAGCCAAAAACCATGTGATATAAGAGAACTTTTACTCCCCCACATTGTCCTCTGACTTCCACATACATGTTTTGACATTCATATTCTGTCCTTGAGTATGTTGGTTCTGGACCCATGGTGAGGCAGACTTCACTGTAAAAGGAATATGCAGCATAGACATCTCACCTCGTAAAGATCAGGAACCAGAGTAAGGTACAGCCTTCAAAGCCTCGCCCCCCACTGATATACTTCTAACCAGGCTCTATCCACCATAGTTTCTGCCAGTTCCAAGAAGATTCCATCTTCTGCATTTCCACCAGTTCTTAAGAGTGTACTCAAAACATGAATCCATCCAGGGATTGAATCTTTGATGTAGTCAGAGCCTCTGAATAAGATACACCAGAGGTTTGCCTCATTCATCTGGCATCTCTCAGAACAGTCAAGTTGGTAAAATGACTATCATGCTGCCACCTGTAGAAGAATTTTAATCCAGCAACATGGCCATGCTGTATGGAATTCAGATATACCCTACTACACACCTTTAATTCCACTCACCATGGGCAAGCTTTGTTTGTAGAGGAAAGCAACTATGTTTGAAAATCTAATTGAGGAGCAGACAAAGTATTGAATTGGAGAAAGGTTTGACAGAATGAGTCAAGGATATATCTGTTATGGTTTGCCATCACACCCACTCATCTCAACTCTAGAATAGCTAGCTTCAGCCATTTGTTCCATGCCTGCCAGTTATTTCATATTATTGTTATAATATGCCTGCCAGTCATTGACACAGAGAAGTGACTTGACTCAGGGACATACTGACCACATACCCTGTTTCGTTCTCTATGTTCTGAATGTTCTGTTTGAGGATTGCTGATCTTAGGAAAGTATACAAATTAAAGTTAATATGATCAGTTATGTCTAAAATATCTTGAGTCAGAGCTGACCACCAGGCAGCCCTTCCTTTACCTATGCATGAGCTCACTGTAGGTTTTGTGGCTGACACTGAAGAATGCTACTAATAAGCCAAAATGTTATGATTATAATACTCATGCTCTGTTTTCTTAATGTTCTGAAATTCCCCCGTTCACAGCCCATCCACCCCACCCCATTCCTTACTCAGGACCAGTTTCAGCTTAAAGGTTAGCTGATAATACTTTTTCTAGTAAGCCAATTGCTCCCCTCTTTGCCCTTTAAACTGTTGAACCTGGTTTTTCAAAAAGGAAAAAAAGGTCTACTCTAACAGCAAACTGTACTGCAATTAGGCTCCCAAGTAGTTTTGTGCTCCTGGATGTCCAGAATGAATGTGTGCATCCAAAAACTATTCTTGCTTAACTGAGATGGTATACATATGATTTCAGTAGCGATTACCAGACCTCAACAATGTCCAACTCTCACAAGAACAGCACAGGAAAAAAAGCATTTAAGAGCAGTGTAGGAATAGAGCATTGGTCAGTTCTGGTCAGTCAGTGGAGTGAATCAATGAGGACTCAGTGCAGTGAGTGCAGTGTAGTAGAACTGAGACCATTTGTGAGTTCATACACTTCTGTCAGTTCAGGTCATAAAAGGCAGTTGAAGCCTGAGAATAAGAAGATACCAGAAGATTAGAACCAGTGGCCAAGGTTAGTTTGAGGCCAAACAGAGCAATTCAGTCAGAATGTGAGAGAAGCCACATTAAATCAGTCAGCTTGGAGAGGCTTTTGAGCCATAACAGCTGAGTTTATCTAGTCAGCATTCAGAAAGAAGTAAACAGGGTAATCTTATTCAGCAGTAGGCCTCCAAGACAGCAATTAGATTAAGCAAATAAAAGATAGTTTTATAGCCAGCTATGCTCTTAGGGCAACCTTTTCTATTTGAGTAGATAGATACAGCAAAAGTTCTCCAGGATTAAAACTGCTTGATTACAGAGAAGAAAAAAATTCCCTTTAATGGAGACAGCCAGGTGCTTTTTCAAATACTATCTTAAAAAATAAATACAATTAAAAATTAATATCTTTTTTCCAATAAATATGAAGACTTCTTGTCTAAGTGTCAATCATAAGTAAATCAGAAATTTTCTGGTACTGCTAAGACTGAATGTTGAGTATAATATATTATATTAGTTATATTATATTTATTATATGAATAATGGAGGAGCTCAAGTGATAGCAAAGAAAGAATATGTTTTCTGGAATCATTTTAGAGATCCATAAACAGTATTTTAATAACTGTTGTCAATAATAAGGGTTGAGCGGAGGTGCTGGTCTTGCAGGGGACCTGAGTTTAAATGACAGTATCCACAATAGGGAACTCACAACTGCCTGTAACTTCAGATGGAGAAGATTCAAGGCCATCTTATGGCATCTAAAGTCATTTCATTCATGTGTACATGTCCCCATAAAGACACACACAAACACACACACACATATGATTGCAAATAAAATAAATATTAAAATAAATTTTTCTTAATTTGGAGTGGAAGATAAGATATATTTCTTTTTTTATTGGATATATTCTATATTTACAATTCATTTCCCTTTTTCTGATTCCCCACCCCCAAAGGTCCCACATGCCCTTTTCCCTCCCCCTGCTCGCTCATCCACCCCCTCCCACCTCACTGTTCTTGTACTCCCCCACAATGATGCTTCGGTCCATTCTAGCACCAGTGTCCACTCCTTTCTTCTTGTGAGACATTACTTGGTATGTGATTTATGCCTTTGGTGTTCCAAGCTTCTAGGCTAATATCCACTTATCAGTGACTGCATACCATGGGTATTCTTTTGAGACTGGGTCACCTCACTTAGTATGACATTCTCCAGCTCCATCCATTTCTCTAAGAATTTCATGAATTCATTGTTTCTAATGGCTGAATAGTACTCCATTGTGTATATATACCACATTTTTTTGTATCCATTCCTCTGTTGAGGGATATCTGGGTTCTGTCCAGCTTCTGGCTATTATATATAAGGCTGCTATGAGCATAGTGGAGCATGTATCCTTATTGCATGCTGGGGAATCTTCTGGGTATATTCCCAGGAGTGGTATGGCTGGGTCCTCCGGAAGTATCACGTCCAGTTTTCTGAGGAACCACCATACTGATTTCCAGAGTGGTTGTACCAGCTTGCATTCCCACCAGCAGTGGAGGAGTGTTCCTCTTTCTCCACATCCTCGCCAACACCTGATGCCTTCTGAGTTTTTAATCTTAGCCATTCTGACTGGTGTGAGGTGAAATCTCAGGGTTGTTTTGATTTGCATTTCCCTAATGACTAATGATGTTGAACATTTTTTTAAGGTGTTTCTCAGCCATCCAAATTTCTTCAGGTGAAAAGTCTCTGTTTAGCTCTGTACCCTATTTTTGGATAGGGTTATTTGGTTTTCTGGGGTCTAACCTCTTGAGTTCTTTGTATACATTGGATATTAGCCCTCTGTCGGATGTGGGGTTGGTGAAGATCTTTTCCCAATTTGTTGGTTGCCGATTTGTCCTTTTGACAGTGTCTTTTGCCTTACAGAAACTTTGTAATTTTATCAGGTCCCATTTGTCTATTCTTGCTCTTAGAGCATAAGCAATTGGTGTTCTGTTCAGGAATTTTTCCCCTGAGCCAATGTACTCAAGGGTCTTCCCCAGTTTCTTTTCTATTAGTTTTAGTGTGTCTGGTTTTATATTGAGGTCCTTGATCCACTTGGTGTTGAGCTTAGTGCAAGGAGATAAGAATGGATCAATTCTCATTCTTCTGCATGTTGACCTCCAGTTGAGCCAGCACCATCTGTTGAAAAGGCTATCTTTTTTCCACTGAATGTTTTCAGCTCCTTTGTCGAAGATAAATTGGCCATAGATGTTTGGGTTCAATTCTGGGTCTTCGATCCTATTCCATTGATCCGCCTCCCTGTCACTGAACCAATACCATGCCGTTTTTAATACTACTGCTCTGTAATATTGCTTGAGGTCCGGGATATTGATTCCCCCAGAAGTTCTTTTGCTGTTGATGATAGTTTTAGCTATCCTGGGTTTTTTGTTATTCCAGATAAATTTGAGAATTGCTCTTTCTAACTCTATGAAGAACTGAGTTGGGATTTTGATGGGGATTGCATTGAATCTGTATATTGCTTTGGGCAAGATTGCCATTTTGACTATATTAGTTCTGCCAACCCACGAGCATGGAAGATTTTCCCATTTTCTGATGTCTTCTTCAATTTCCCTTTTCAGAGACCTGAAGTTTTTGTCATATAAATCTTTCACATGTTTTGTTAGCGTCACTCCAAGATACTTTATATCATTTGTGGCTATTGTGAAGGGTGTTATTTCCCTAATTTCTTTCTCGGACTGCTTATCCTTCGCATATAGGAAGGCTACTGATTTGCTTGAGTTGATTTTATAGCCAGCCACTTTGCTGAAGTTGTTTATCAGTTGCAGGAGTTCTCTGGTGGAGGTTTTTGGGTCACTTAAGTATACTATCATATCATCTGCGAAAGTGATAGTTTGACTTCTTCCTTTCCAATTTGTATCCCTTCGACTTCCCTCTGTTGTCGAATTGCTCTAGCTAGTACCTCAAGTACTATGTTGAAGAGATATGGTGAGAGGGGGCAGCCTTGTGTAGTCCCTGATTTTAGTGGGATTGCTTCAAGTTTCTCTCCATTTACTTTGATGTTGGCTATTGGTCTGCTGTATATTGCTTTTACTATGTTTAGATATGGGCCTTGAATTCCTGCTCTTTCCAAGACCTTTAGCATGAAAGGATGCTGAATTTTGTCAAATGCTTTTTCAACATCCAATGAGATGACCATGTGGTTTTTTAATTTGAGTTTGTTTATGTAGTGGATTACGTTGATGGATTTCCGTATATTGAGCCATCCCTGCGTCTCTGGGATGAAGCCAACTTGATCATGGTGAATGATCGTTTTGATGTGTTCTTGGATTCGGTTGGCAAGTATTTTGTTTAGTATTTTTGCATCGACATTCATAAGAGAAATTGGCCTGTAGTTCTCTTTCTTAGTTGGATCTTTGTGTGGTTTTGGTATCAGGGTAATTGTGGCTTCATAGAATGAGTTGGGTAGTGTTCCTTCTGTTTCTATTTTGTGGAATAGTTTGAAGAGTATCGGTATCAGGACTTCTTTGAAGGTCTAATAGAATTCTGCACTAAAACCATCTGGTCCTGTGCTTTTTTTGGTTGGAAGACTGTCTATGACCCCTTCTATTTCTTTGGGGGTTATGGGTCTGTTTAGATGATCTATTTGATCCTGGTTTAATTTTGGTACTTGGTAAATGTCTAGGAAATTGTCCATTTCCTCCAGATTCTCCAGTTATGTTGAGTATAGGTTTTTGTAGTAGGATCTGATGATTTTTTGAATTTCCTCAGTTTCTGTTGTTATATCTCCCTTTTCATTTCTAATTTTGTTAATTTGAATACTGTCTCTGTGCCCTTTGGTAAGTCTGGCTAGGGGTTTATCTATCTTGTTGATTTTCTCAAAGCACCAGCTCCTGGTTTTGTTGATTCTTTGTATGGTTCGCTTTGTTTCAACTTGATTGATTTCAGCCCTGAGTTTGATGATTTCCTGTCTTCTACTCCTCCTGGGTAAAATTGCTTCTTTTTGTTCCAGAGCTTTCAAGTGCGCCATTAAGTTGGTAGTATATGCTCTCTCCTGTTTCTTTTTGGAGACACTCAGGGCTATGAGTTTTCCTCTAAGCACTGCTTTCATTGTGTCCCATAGATTTGGGTATGTTGTGCCTTCATTTTCATTAAATTCTAAGAAATCTTTGATTTCTTTCTTTATTTCTTCCTGTATTGATGTATCATTGAGTAGAATATTGTTCAGCCTCCACGTGTATGAGGATTTTCTGTTGTTTTTGTTGCTATTGAAGAACACTCTTACTCCATGATGATCTGATAAGAGGCATGGGATTAGTTCAATCTTTTTATATTTGTTGAGATCTGTCTTGTGTCCAATTATATGGTCGATTTTGGAGAGGATACCATGAGGAGCTGAGGAAAATGTATAGTCTTTTGCTTTAGGGTGAAATGTTCTATATATATCTGTTAAATCCAATTGGTCCAAAGTTTCGATGTGTTTCTCCGTGTCCCTGTTTAGTTTCTTTTTTCCTGGTCGGTCCATTGTGAATAGTGGAGTATTGAGGTCCCCCACAATCATTGTGTTAGGTGCAATATGTGCTTTGAGCTTTAGTAAAGTTTCTTTTATGAATGAGGGTGCCCTTACATTTGGAGCGTAGATGTTTAGAATTGTGAGTTCTTCTTGGTGGATTCTTCCTTTGACTAGCAAGAAGTGACCTTCTGTGTCTCTTTGGATGACTTTGGGTTGAAAGTCAATTTTATCTGATACTAAAATGGCTATTCCAGCTTGCTTCCTGCAACCATTTGCTTGCAAAATTGTCTTCCAGCCTTTTACTCTAAGGCAGTGTTTGTCTTTGACTCTGAGGTGTGTTTCCTGTAAGCAGCAAAATGTAGGGTCCTGTTTCCATATCCAGTCTGTTAGTCTATGTCTTTTTATTGGGGAATTGAGTCCATTGATGTTAAGAGATATTAAGGAATAGAGATTATTACTTCCTGACATTTTTGATGTTATTTTTGTTTTTGAGTAGTTATCTTCCTTTGAGTTTGCTGGAAGAAGGTTACTGTCTTGCTTTTTTGGGTGCAGTTTCCTTCCTTGTATTGGAGTTCTCCTCCTATTATCCTTTGTAGAGCTGGGTTAGTGGAAAGATATTGTGTAAATTTGGTCCCGTCATGGAATATTTTGATTTCTCCATCTATGTTGATTGAGAGTTTTGCTGGGTATAGTAGTCTTGGCTGACATTTGTGTTCTCTTAGGGTCTGCATGAGGTCTGCCCAGGATCTTGTAGCTTTCATGGTTTCTGGAGAGAAGTCTGGTGTGATTCTGATAGGTCTTCCTTTATATGTTACTTGGCCTTTTTCTCTAGCTGCCTTTAATATTCTTTCTTTGTTTAGTACATTTGGGGTTTTGATTATTATGTGACGGGAGGTGTTTCTGTTCTGGTCCAGTCTGTTTGGAGTTCTGTAGGCTTCTTGTATATTCATGGGCATCTCTCTCTTTAAGTTAGGGAAGTTTTCTTCCATAATTTTGTTAAAGATATTTGCTGGCCCTTTAAGTTGTAGATCTTCACTCTCATCTATCCCTATAATCCTTAGGTTTGGTCTTCTCATTGTGTCCTGGATTTCCTGGATGTTTTGGGTTACAAGCCTTTTGGATTTTGCGTTTTCTTTGACTGTGGAGTCAACGGTTACTATGTTGTCTTCAGCATCTGAGATTCTTACCTCTATCTCTTGTATTCTGTTGTTAATGTTTTCATCTACGCCCCTGATTTCTTTCCAAGGTTTTCTATCTCCAAAGTTGTCTCCTTTTGTGATTTCTTAGTTGTTTCTACCTCTCTGTTCAGATCTTGGATGGTTTTGCTCAGTTCCTTCATTTTTTTGTTTGTGTTTTCATGTAATTCTTTAATATATTTTTGTGCTCCCTCTTTCATGACTTCTGCCTGTTGTTTCATGCTCTCCTGCATTTCTTTAACTGATTTTCTCATTTCCTCTTTATTGGTTTCTGTCTGTTGTCCCATATTCTCCTGGAGTTCTTTAAGTGTTTTTTTTTTGTTTGCATTGTAAGAGCTTCTACCCTATTGATGTTCCCCTGTATTTCTTTAAGAGATTTGTTTATGTCTTTTTTGTGTTCCTCTAGGAGCATCATGACCTGTGCTTTTATATCTAACTCTTGTTTTTCTGGTGTGCTGGGGTATCCAGGACTTGGTGTGGTTGGCGAATTGGGTTCAGATGGTGCCATATTGCCTTGATTTCTGTTAATAACGTTCCTACGTTTGCCTTTTGCCATCTCTTTATCTCTGGAGTTAGTTGGTCTTATTGTAGATGGCAGCCCCGCTGGAAGCACAGCGCGCCTGTCCCCAGGGGACAGTGACCTTTGCTGAGCTGTTGGTACTCAGATCTGCAGATCTCTTCTGGCTCTGGCTGCGGGCCAGAGCCTGGCGGTGTTGTCTGTGCTAGTCTACGCTAGCTCTCTGTCCAAGCCTCTGACTCCAGCTGCTAGAATTCTGTGCCCTGTCCCGAGGCAAGATGACCCCTCACTGCCAGCCCGCCCGGAGAGCCGGCCTGCGGTGGTCTGCAACTGCAGCTGAGCTGTCTGTGCCCAGATCTCCTGGAGAGCTAAGCTAAGCTATATCTCTGTCCACGCACCTGACTCCAGCCACTCGCTGTGCCCGCCATTCGTGGTGTCCTGAGGTAAGATGGCAGCCCTGCTGAAAGCACAATGCGCCTGTCCCCAGGGGACAGTGACCTTTGCTGAGCTGTTGGTACCCGGATCTGCTGATCTCTTCTGGCTCTGGGTGCGGGCCAGAGCCTGGCAGCGTTGTCTGTGCTAGACTACACTAGCTCTCGGTCCAAGCCTCTGACTCCAGCTGCTAGAATTCCGCGCCCTGTCCCAAAGCAAGATGGCCCCTCGCTGCCAGCCTGCCCGGAGAGCCCAAGATATATTTCTTGGTCTATGAATATCTTCCTTAATTACATGTTAAGCTTTTTATACAATGACTACAAAATAGCCATTCTTGTTTGTGGAATGCAGCATTAGTACAGGTATATACTGTGTTATGAACATTTGAGGGTAACTAACTTATCTGTTGCCATAACATTTTTTAATGTATGAGTGTTCTGTCTGCATGTACACCTGCATACCAGAAGAGGGCATCAGATCCCCATTGCAGATGGTTGTGAGCCACCATGTAGTTGCTGGGACTTGAACTAGGAACTCTGGAAGAGCAGCCAGTGCTCTTAACCACTGAGCCATCTCTCCAGCCCCATCATGAACATTCATCGTTTCTTTGGGGTAAAACATTTGGAATCCTCTGTTCTGGGTTTCTTTAACTATATAGTATGTTTTCATTCACACTTGTCACCTTACTATATAACAGAATCTGCCCATGCCTACAGGTACCAATCCACTTAAATTTGAAAGGCTCGAGATGCTGGCTCATGAATTTCTGTATAATTGAGTAGGACACAACTCAAGCAGATTTCTCACGTCTCTGACAGTTGACACCCAAAGGTGTGTGTTCATTCGGTGATGACTTACTAGAGTAGAATAGTACAGATTTGATTAATTTTCTTAACCAATTAAGGCATTAGACACATGTGTCCCCTTAACTATACATATATCAGAAGGCAGGGTTTTCTTTTTGCATGTAAGTGCAGAAGGCAAGGTGGAGCAGATACTTCTTGGATAAACCTGGCGCTTATCACTCACTGTTCAGTCAACACTGTAAATAAACAGGACAGATATTTTAGCCCTTTTTGTGGATGATTAGCCTGAGTCTCTAGGCATCCAAATGGCTGTACCAAATCAGCTACAGGCTTTAATGATTCAGTTGAGCCATGCCCGTTTTCAAAAAGTAGCCATACAGGCAAAATAATTCTCACATTGTGTGTCCTTCTCTATGTAATAACCAGATCTTCCTCAACACATGGATTGTCACAAATGCACAGGCTAGCATGAGTGATGTATTTCCATGCATGAGATCATGAATTCACTGTCACTTGTAACTATATTGAAAAGTGGATCACTTCCAAATGGTCATATCCTGATGCTACCAATATGGGCCAGTTACTTTAGGGATCAAATGTCCTGGGATTTAAAGTTAATTTGAAGATTAACTTTTGGGAGCTAATAAACCGAAAACATACTTTTAGCTGGAGGTCACAAAAGGGGTTCTCACTGAAGATCCTGCAGCCTGACCGTGGGATGAGCTGGATGGGAACAGGCACTTTTCATATTACACAGCTGGCAGGAGTGGGGCTGAGCTCTTGTGGCAATCCGTGGGATCAGAGCTACAGACACAGACTGTCCTGCACAGCAGCTGCTCCTTATGCAGGTGAGCTCTGAGCTCCTGAGACGGTGCTTAGAATCTCAGGTGGTGGGCTCTCAAAGTTTTGTTACAGAATATCCCATTTCCACAATTTTAGGACTATGCCGTAATTCACAGCACTTTGAAAGAGAGAATCCAATGAAGCTATGC
Source organism: Apodemus agrarius (assembly GCA_964023405.1). NCBI lineage: Eukaryota > Metazoa > Chordata > Mammalia > Rodentia > Muridae > Apodemus > Apodemus agrarius. Next base: position 43,552,770 of record OZ030015.1, on the reverse strand, counting down.
TTCATCCCATAACCTCATAAGCATTCTCCATTCACTCTCTGCCTTCACTGTTGGTAAAATCCATAAAGTGTGGTGACAGTCTCTACTGATTATTCTGATATGAAAGGTCATAGGGTTATTATGTTTTGTTCCACTGTAGCATTCAGTGGGTCTACCCAGGTATTCTCATTACACCTTTAAAAGAAACTTTAAAACTTTTATAAATATAAGTTGTTTCCTCCTTTCCTTTTATTTCTTGGAGTGAAATTCAGTGCAAGTATAAATACTTCCCAGGTATGGAGTCAGTCCTATGTTTTCCACTCCCAGTTTGCTACAGGTTACAGTGGTTTGGTTTCATTTCACTCTGCCCTGAGGTTGACTGCAATTCAGTCTGACTTATAATGTGAAACACAGGAAAAAACTCAGGTCTCAAGTTAGTGAATAAGCATGGTAATTGTCTTAATTGTGTTCTTAGTGTCCACTAATACTATATATTTTAAGTACTTAATCAAAAATTTATAAGTAATATATACACAGTTTGAAATATTCAAACAGTATTAGATATTTTCATTACTTAATTTAAAACATAGAAGATTGTGTGTGTGCATACACACACACACACACACACACACACACACACACATATATATATGCAGCTTGAAATATTCAAACAGTACCAGATATTTTCAGTACTTAAGCAAAAACTTATAAGATTTTGTGTGTGTGTGTGTGTGTGTGTGTGTGTGTGTAGTTTGAAATATTCAAATAGTACCAAAGAGGTTTTCAGGAGAATTAAGAGTGAGGCATATTTTAACCCAACATAGGCTGGTGCATCCTATTTTATCATTTAACTACTTCATGCACTTCCCTCCAGGTGCAGTGATGTCATTCAATTTTATTTATTTATTATTATTATTATTGTTGTTGTTGTTATAATAATGATTATTATTTCCATTTTCATTATTACTTTTGTTGTTGTATGCACAAGCACACACAGTGGCAGTCAGAAGACAATGTTGTGGAGTTTGTTGTCTTGTTTCAGTTTTACATGGGTTCTGGGTATCAAATTCAAGGCATCAGACTTTTCCAGGATGTTATGTCACAGATCCATCTTGATTAACCCAGCATTTTTTGAAAAGCTTTCTTGAGATCAATACTAGTTAAGTGCTCCATTTAAACTACCTTTTTTTCTTAAAGCAAGTCTGTAAGACTATTAAGTCCCTATATTAAAATATTAACTGAGGGCTTTTTTTTGTCTAAGACAATGTGGTTCTCAACCTTCTTAATGCTATGACCCTTTAATACAGTTCTTCATGTTGTGGTGACCTCTAACTATAAAATTATTCCATTGCTACCTTATAGATGTAATTGTACTACTGTTATGAATCCCACAGCACACATCTGATATATAGGACATCTGATATGTGACCCCTCACTCATGTATGCAACCCAAAGGTTGAGAGCCACTGATCTAAGAACGGGTTTGACTCCCAAGATCATATGAATACACTCCAGATGCGTAGCCTGCAGCGGCATGAACAAGACAGTTGATCCTCACTGAGTCCTGACTGGATGGTAGAGTCCTTGGAATGTACTGACTTGGTTTTCATATCATTTAATCAACAAAAGTATGCTGCCTTTCCTTGGTCAATGCAGTACTGCTGTAATAATCTTATATTTCATTTATTTATGAATTAAAACAACACTGACCTAATGACATGCATTTGCCATCCCAGCACCCGGGAAGTCAAGGCAAGAGAACTGCAAGGTCCAGGACATCCTGGGCTACATAGCAAAACCTTGTCTCAAAAACTTAGATATGTAAAGTCAATTGTTCCTTGTTTCCATTTTACAAAACCGTATTATTGGAAGCATAACAGCTTGATATTGCCCTTACTCATGGTTTCTACCTGACATAATCTACTTGGCTTTAATTTATCAATTTTGTGAAAGTTGATCATTTCATCTTGCCCAGGCATTCAGGAGTCTATTGTTTCATTATATTTATTTTTTTAAATTAAAGAAATAAATAAGAAAGGAAATTTGCACATTATTATATTTGCCCCTATAACTATCTCTGTCATGAAATGGCACATTATAAGATTGTTGACTGTTTGCTTCTAAACTTAAAACAGCTTCCAATTTGAAGCAGGAGTAATCGTTCTGTGACATATAAACATTTTTTTTGACTTTCACAAGGTAATACTTTTGCAAAGGTGTAGGAGAAACTTTAACAAATGCTAATTATAGAGTCTCAAATATCAGCGTGACTGTGTTAGCTCCAGTCATGTGGATGGCTCTAGAGTCAGAAGAAACCCATGAAACAAAGTGAGAGAGGCCAAAGAGACACTGAAAAATATTTTTATTTTATTAGAACAAAAGGAAGTTCAATTGCAAGTTATTTCTGAAGGAGATACCTTTCCAACTTAAAATATTTGAGTATGAAATGGCTATTCTCACATCATGGTAAGTTTTCTGAGACTGGGAGAACCAAATCCAAGGTTTTACACATGGAAGGCAGACACTCCACTACAAAGCTGCACTACTGGCCCTCGAAAAATACTTTTATTTGAACTTATTTTGTAATAGTTCTCTCTCTGATGTGTGTGTATGTCTGTGTTTGTGTTTGTGTCTATGTATCTGTGAGTGTGTCTATGGGTGTTTGTGTATGTGTATATCCATGTATGTATATGTGCCTCTATGTATGTCTCTGTGTATCCATGTCTATATGTGTATATGTCTGTGTCTGTGTGTGTGTGTGTGTGTGTGTGTGTGTATGTGTGTGTGTGTCTGTGTATCTAGAAGGGGGTCTCATGTGTGCCACAATATGTTTGCAATGCTAGAACACAGTAATATCAATTTTACAGTGATCACAGATTCCACTCATGTATTAAAATCTTCTACCCTTCCTAGTACTGCACCAGTGAAAGAATCCAACATCTGAGAAATAGTAACATGCAAGAATTGTCAATACATATAACATGTTTAAAATGATGTAATACTTAAATGATGCAAGTTATTACTTAAAATGTACAAAATAGGCTGAAGATATACACAAATCAACAAACTACTACACATACTCACAAAATATATAAGAAACATTTTAAATAGAAAACAAAAAACACAAGATTTTCTTCCTTTCTTCTTTCTTTCACTTTTTTTCATAATAGTATCTCACTGTGCAGCCCTGTCTGTCCTGGAACTCACTATGTAGACCAGGCTGGACTCAAACTCACAGAGATTCACCTGCCTCTGTCTCCCAGACTGCTCTAAGTGTAAAAGTCTGTAACACAATTAATTCTCCCTACTTCTGTGTCTGCATGAAATTGTCAATTTCGACAGGAATTTTTGATGGACTTTAGTATCATTTTTGAGAGTACACTAGATAAATGGAAGTAATCAGTGTGAAAAGGAATCTACGTGGAACAATGGCCCTTCTCATTCAGAAAGAAACCTCGATGCCCTGAGACATTGCACTGAGGTGTGGAGCATCTGTGGTCATTCCATATTATATAGGACAGCAGCACCTCACACATGGAATAGAGAAACTCAGCCACGTGGGTTTCCATTACAACAGGAGTTTTTCCTTACTTTCATATGGAACTACTTTAAACTGATATATATATATATATATATACATATATATGTATACATATGTATGTATATGTATATATATATGTATATGTATATGTATACATATATATATATATACTTTAAAGTATATATATATATATATACTTTAAATTGTATATATTTACAATTACAATTACAAAGTCATGAGTCAGGTCATAGCAGTACTCCCAACTTTGCAAGACTGGAGGGTTCTTTCAACTGAGAAATACCAAACTGTAGAAAATTGAGATCACACAATAATGCTTCTTTATGCCATGATTAAGTATAGGAGTAAACATACTGTGAGGCACTAGACTGTTTATTCTATATGTTTTATTTAATTCTGTTGCAAATTATACTATAGTATAAAAAGCTAGAGAGTGAGCAGGTAAGGAAAATAGCATATACAGTGTTTGTGTGTGCTCGCATGCATTGTATGGGCTCACTGACAGGCCAGAGACAGGTGTTCAGGACCTACTCTATTAGTATCTGCCTTATTTGTTTGAGACTGAGTCTTTCCCTGAACGAGGCTCTTGCATTGGAGTGCAGGGAACATTGACTGGCAGTCAGGGAGCCCTAGTAATCCTTCTGTCTCTACCCTTCACAGAGCTAAGGCTACAGACACATGGGAATTGCACCTAACTATTTATGTGGGTTCTGAGAGCCAAACTCAAACTTGTGCTCTCATTCTCTGTTCCATAACTTCAACGTTAGGTGATAGAAAAAAATTAATTATTCTACTAAGCTGAAATATTCCATCATTTGGTTCCAAGTCAATTTAAAGACAATCATTCTCAGATCAGGTATGTTGGCACATGCCTTTAATCCCACTGGGAAGGCAGAGGCAGGTGGATCACTGTGAGTTAAAGGCCAAGTCCAGCCTGGACTACAAAAGTAGTTCCAGGATAACCTATTTAAAAAACAAGGCAAGCATCCTTCTTTCTTTCAGGTTTGGTCAAGGCTATGAAGTCTCCAGGTAACAGCACGGAGGTGGACTTCATTCTTCTCGGGCTCTTCAGCCACACACATGCCCACTTGTTCCTGCTTTATGTTGTGCTAGTAATCTTCACCACCTCCCTGATGGGCAACACTCTCATGATCCTTCTCATCTGCAGGGACCCCAGACTCCACACACCCATGTACTTCCTTCTCAGCCAGCTGTCCCTCATGGACATGATGCTAGTCTCCACCATCGTCCCCAAGATGGCAGCCAACTACTTGATGAGCACGAGATCCATCTCCCCTGCAGGCTGTGGCTCCCAGATCTTCCTCTTCCTCACTTTGGCAGGGGGCGAGTGCTTCCTCCTGGCAGCCATGTCCTATGACCGCTACATAGCCATATGCTATCCCCTGCGCTACCATGTCCTCATGAGCCCCAAGCTGTGTGCATACCTGACAGTGGGGTCCTGGCTCCTGGGAGCTGCTGATGGACTGATGCAGGCAGGCACCATCCTGAGTTTCCCTTTCTGCCACTCTCGGACAATCAACCACTTCTTCTGTGAGGCGCCTTCTTTGGTGCGCCTCGCCTGTGCCGACACCAAAGTCTTTGAGTTCTTCATGTACATCTGTTGCATCTTGATGCTCCTCATCCCACTCTCCCTTGTCCTGGCTTCCTACTCCCTCATCCTCATCGCTGTGCTCCGCATGCGATCCTCTGCAGCCAGGAAGAAAGCCTTTACCACCTGCTCTTCACACCTGGCAGTGGTGGGGTTGTTCTATGGGGCCATCATCTTCATCTACATGAGACCCAAATCCCACCAGCCAGGCAAGAGTGACAAAGTGGTGTCTGCCTTCTATACCATCTTCACTCCAGTCCTGAACCCTCTCATATACACTGTGAGAAACAAGGAGGTCAAGGGGGCCTTGAGGAAGTGGCTGCAGAAGACAGGGTGATAAACGAGCAGGGAGGAGTGGAAATCAGTTTGCCCTGCTGGTTCTCCCAGTGTTAGTCACTATGTTACATTTTAAATAGGGTCTTAGAGATGGGAGCCAGGCCTGCTTATCTTGATTTTAATCATGTAACTCAGTTTTTGTTATAGGATGGATAATGTCAAGAGAAAGAGGAATAAATGGATAATAATTTTATAAACATAGGTCTGAATTTTATTTTATGAAGTACCTTGTACATGAAGTGTAATCAATAAGACTTGTTAAACATAAAACATAATTACATAAATCATATGTCAAAATGTTTCAAGGGGAATAATCTGAGACTATTTAGAAGTTCGAAAATTCATTCAAAGGACTTGAGCAGAAAGAAGTTATCACTTAGAAATTGCTATATTTAACATTTTAAAGAACAAAACAAATACTACCTAAAAAATAAGTTGAGCTAAGTAACATTTCCAAATTTCCATTTAGGAGTGTTTAAAGATGATGTCGTTAAAAAGTGATTAGGCCTAAGGGTTCCTTTCACTGTCAGGACAGGAAGGCGTTCATGGCATGATAAAAATGTGAGTTAGCTCAACATGGTGGCAAACACCTGTGATCTCAGCAGGTGGGAAGCTGATGCTGGAGAATTGTAGGTTTGAGGACGGCCTGTATTACTTAAGACCCTGTCTCAAATGATAAGATGAAATAATAGTGAGACTGACTCTTTCCATATAAAACAAACAAACACAAAACAAACAAACAAACAAACAAACAAATAAATGCAGCCATCCAAAACCAACTCATCACAGAAGGAATAATAGATAATTTAGTCTGCAGCCAACGATGAGTGACAATGGTCCTTTCAGGTTTAGGTTACCCGAATCCCACATTCCAACATGGTACCAGCCTCAGCAGGTTTCTTATAGTAATAGAATAAAGACAATATAGACATCAAGGCACTCTTCGAACACATTTCAGGGAAGGGGTAAGTAGGCAGCCTAGAGTGAGGAAGGCAGGCCTCAGGTACAGGCACATGTGTTGTCTCAGAATTCTTGGACCTTTAGCTGTTGGAAGCTAGTGCTCTGCTTATCCCAAAGGATTTGCTTGGCAGTCACCAACACATTGGGTCACATTCACATGAAGACTAAAGATTGCTGAAGGGAATTTGGTCCTGGACTTTCTACATTCAAATGTCTCCAAAACCACTGACGCACCAGTCAACAGTCTCAAAAGCTCGGTCCACTCCAAGAACTTTCATTGCCAGTCTCCTTTTGTCGTTCCTTGTCCTTCCACCTTCTGTTACATGATAGGGAAGCAGGCCCCTGACAGGTTAGGACCCTTGAGTTTGACTTCCCCATTTCAGAACACTGAACACTACTGTTCCTTGTTGGGTACACTGGATATGGAATTCTGCCATGGCCTCACAGAATGGAGGGGACACATTTGTCCTGGTGTGTTCATGGACACAACAGTCTAAGGGTAGGAAGGAAAACAGGAAACCCAGGCCCCTCCCAGAGGCAAACGTCACAGTCCATCACCTCTTTGACTGCTCTGAGTTAACTTTCAGTCTCAGAGCGTGCCATAGGACAGACAGATAAGTGTCCTTGACAGACAGACAAGTGTCCTTAATGATGGGTCCACAAGGGAGGCTCCACAATTTGTATGGTATATGTGTTTGCTATGTACCAGTTTTTCTACCAAAGGACTCACAGCATTCACCAAGACAAAGGCATACTGCGTGAGCCACATCCTTGAATTTCATGAGAACTATTGGAAGCAGAGTGTAAGATGATCTGTGTCCACTCTGACTAAAGGCAGACCTAACCATTTTTACATCCCCTTCCTGTCCCCAAAGTGAAAACCTTTCTTTCCTGTACCTTTAACACTGGAATACTGAACTCAGGGCATGCCCAGAAAAAGACCATACACTTAGTGTGTGAATACCAATTGGATTCCAACCTTCTCTGGTGCTGATGCTCTCAGGAAACCCTCTATTTTGGTGGAATACTGGCTTTTGTTATGTCTTCCCTGTGCACTAATAAAGCACCTGCCCCCATGTCCTATGGAAGTGGCTTATGAGTAGTATCTGTGATTCTGTCATGGGTGCTGCATAACACACACACACACACACACACACACACACACACATACACACACACACACACACACACACACCAACTTTTGTACTTTAAGTCCTGCTTTGGAGGAATCTGGCAGTGCTTAGCTGAGTCCACTCAAGGTATTTTTTCTTGTTGAGAAATCCTGCTGAGATCAAGGTCACAGTCCATCCCTGGGAGCAAAGCACAACCATTGTCCACACAGTGGCCCTAAAGCCATGGCATGGCTCTCAGGGCCTGTGCCACAACTTTCTCAGGAGCTTGGTGGCTTTTCATCCTTTGCTCAGTTCTGCATGATTCTGCTTTAGGTGATGATCCTAAGAGGTCTTTCAGTCAACTTCCCAGCTGTCTGTCCCTCCTGTGTATTCTCCAGGGATCCCGGGAGAGCCCTTTGGTGAGGCGTGGAACAGTAGAGTATGTATCATTCCTGTGTTCAAGATGGGTGGCCTGGGCCTCTTGGAAAGACACAGTCCATCTTTAGGATGGGTTGTCTTGGTTCTCTCTCTTAGTGGGTTTTAAGGATATGAACCTACTCTGTGTAAGTACCTACTACTGTCCCTACAGCTGGAAGGTGAAGGTAGAAGGACTAGGAGTTCAAGTCCAACCTGTGCTACTAAGCTAGTGTGAGGTCACCTTGAGCTACATAACACTTGGCTAAATATAAATAAGTAAATAAGTAATAATGTTAAACAAACTGTACTTTAAGTGAAACTAAATGTGAATTGCAATTACCAAATTATCTTCCATTTTTAAATCAGACCCATTTTCCTCATACATGATTGATTATTAAACATTTTTGTTTTGTTTTGTTTTGTTTCCAATAATCAGTTTCCAGTTATAGAATTAGGGTTTCTATATGGCAGTAGGTAATTAAGAAGTTGCAAGATATGGATCCCAGTGCCCAGGATTCCCAGTGTCAGAAACATTAAAACATTGTGAAATACATTCATGATACACTCAACCTGTAAAGTGTCAACTATGTGAAAACGGCCTGGAGATGCTGCCACTGCTATCATGATCATGATCATAATCATCATCAGCAGCATCATCCTCTGAAAACAAAAACATGCAAAACCAAGAACAAAACAAAGCAGTTTCTTGCAGAAGCACACAAGCTCCTGCATTTGACCATCCAACCTTAATTGTCTCTAATTTAGCCCAAGAACAAAAACATAAACCACCCCAATACAAAACAACTACAGCTAACTCCCTCCACAAAATTTGTTCAGTTTCAGTTGCTGTTTGGCAATTTTGTTTACTTCAATGGCAGATACCTTATCCTTCCTATCTGCTGATATTGGTGCAGAAAATACCAGAATCACATGATACCAGAATCATGTGGCTTCATGGTTCATACACTGGAAATCGCAATCCTCTTCCAAGGACATTTCTTTACATCTTTTTCCTCTTGAGTGATTCTCTTTCGTACCTATGGTTCACAGCATTATGAGATGTGTAGAAAGTTCACAGGCTCCTGGGAATTTTAAAAATTTCTCAGCACAGTCAACACTTCTGGCAACTGAATTGTCACCCTGGAAGCTCTTGGGTATTGATAGGATAGTGTCCGCAGACCAGGCTGGCAGTGGGCCCATCCTCATGACACTTCTGCCCAAGTACTGATAAAAAGCAGGTGAGGAACAGGATAGAGCAGACCTCTCTATGTGGGGACAGCCAGGTGCATCACTGAGGGTACAGATCCGGCCTGTTGGCAGCAGTTTTGACTCTCATAGGTAGGTTGTGCCAACTTCATATCTGATTATTTGTGTGTGAAATTTAACTCTAGAAAATACAATTCCAAATCCAAGAACTCGGGAGGAGGAGGAGGAGGAGGAGGAGGAGGAGCAGGAGGAGGAGGAGGAGGAGGAGGAGGAGGAGAAGGGCAGAGGAACAAGGAGCCCTTGGCTTCACCGAATCTACAAAGCAAGAGCCCGCCTTCACATATGTTGGTATCTGCTGAATTAAAAAGTGTGCAAGTGGATGCTAGCATTTGGTGAATTCTTTTTAAAAAGAACCCATAAATGTACCAATATAAAGGTTTTTCTGCTACTACCTAATTTTTCATATGCAGATCTATTTTCATTTCAGTATTCAGTAGTTTAGACTTTAAATTTTACAATTTAATAGTTACAATTAATTTGGGAAAATGTGGAAAGGAAATTACATATCCTGATTTGTCTGTGGTTTCTCAAGAGGCTTTTTTTCCAGAAGAAAAGGTAGGCATCTATCTCTGCCTATGACTACAGATGCAAAAGAGGAGAGAGCAGTTGGAAGTAAAGGTGCCACAGAGCTCACAGCATTCTAAGAGAGAACGCAGGAATGCAGGTAGGAGAGGTCTAACCCGTGAACACAGAGCACAGAGAGCAGAAGGAAGTCCTTGGTTCACAGGTGAAACAGTTCCCACAGCAGTCAGGCTGGAAGTCTCAGGAATGCGTTTAGCACCTTGCCTAAACAAGTTAATGCTTCAGGACCAGTTCAGCCACAATTCATTTCTACGATCAGATTGTTTAAGGAACTTATCCCAGTAGTCTCCTCTGTGGAGGTTTATGAACTTAGGATAGTGTAACCTGTCTCATTTGTATATAGAGCTATAGGTAATCATTGTAATAATAGCAAGCTGACCATACAATTGGAGTCATAATGACTGATCACTTCTTTTTTTATTTCCTATATTCTTTGTTTACATTCCAAAGGCTTTTCCCTTTCCCACTCCCCCCCTCACCATATGTCCCATAAGTCCTCTTCCCTTCGCCCAATCCTCAGTCACCCCCTCCACCATTTCTCTGTTCTGATACTCTCCTACAAAACTGGATCCAGTCTTTTCAGGACCAGGGTCCTTTCCTTCCTTCTTCTTGGGAATCTTTTGATTTGCTAATTGTGCCTTGAGTATTCAGAGTTTCTGGGCTCATTAATATCCTCTTATCAGTGATTGCATTTCATGTGTATTCTTTTGTGTTTGGGTTAGCTCACTTAGGATATATTTTCCAGATCCAACCATTTGCCTACAAATGCCTGATCACTTTTAATCATTTATTTTATGTTTAAAATGTATATACAATCACCTGTCTGCACTAAAAAGCTGAACAGATTTTAAAATTAAATGTAAGTAGAAATTTCACACTATATATTTTCTAAGAGTGAGTATATAACTCAGTGGTAGAGGGAGTGCCAAGCATGTATGAGGCCCTGTATTCAGTCTCCAGCATTGTATAAACAGAACCAAACAGAAAAATGTGGTGTTTTTAACAGAGAAGTGGAGCAGTGATAGAACCCACTCTAAGTACATGTACACCTCTCTTGCATGGTCTAGACAAATATTCATCATTGTTCTCTTGTGTGGTATCTTATTTATCAAAACACAAACTTCAACATCTGTTGTCAAGCATCTCAACAAAGGGAGGGAAACGCCTGCTGCACGGGCCACCGACAGGTGACAGGTCAAGACCCTGGTCCTGAGTGATTCCAGAGTCCTAGCTTCCCAGTGTCACTTACGACTGAAGACAGAGAATGGCGGCTGTCAGTGGCTGCCAGGTGGTGGGTGGGGGTGATGGGGCTTTTTGCTGAGTGAGGCTGTCTTCTCATTTGGAGGCATTAGGAGAGTTGAGAAGACAGATTCTAGTGGAGAAGGTGTCTGTGGACAACATTGTGACTATGTACATAAAATAGTTATGTGGATGCAGGAAGTAGTTTAAGAAAGTTACTAAGTGCTCAGAGACTCATCTTGGGGTTGAGAGAGTCGTGATGGCATTGTTTCAACCATAGGATGATCTGACTTAAGGAGAGAAACAGGGAGTACCTCGGAGGTCACAGACTGCCTCTAGACCCTTGAACAAGACAACGGATCTTGAGAATGAATTATTATCCACATCTTTGTAGCTGTGGACATTTCAATTCAATAAACTCAAACAGTCAGGGCACCAGCAAGTCAAAGATTAAAATTAAGGTAAAGATTTAAAGTCTCAGAAGCAGGAAAAAGTCGGGTCTCTCAGTTAACCACTAAATGGTGAGCTTTAATGATTGTGAAGAAAAAGGGCCTGACTGATTCGGAAAAATACTTTGGAACAGTTTGTTAAACTGTGCTTTTAGCATTATAGCCTCTGTAATGTAGAAACACCCAGGAGGTGCATTGTTTCTTGAGGTGTCAGCTCCTGTAAACAGGACCTAAGAAGCTCCCACCTAGGGTGAGTTTAGGCTCTGTCTACAGTCTCTTGTCTTTTCTGTTTCTAGATCTAAGAGCAAACATCATTTTGTTTGGCAAGACCTTTCTTATTCAGTGTTCGAGGGAATTATGTGAACTTGGTGTTTTCAAGAAATTTCAATAGGACCAAGTTGTGCTTTAGGTAGAGTTTTAGTGCACCATGTACAAAGCACTGTGGCCAATCCCCAGAATCACATAAACCAGACAATGTAACACACTCCTCAGATCTCAGCACTCAGGAGGAAGAGCCAATAAGATCAGAAGTTCCTAGATTATTTTCTACTAAATAGAAATTTTGAGACCTGCCTGGGATACAGGACACCTTGTCTCAATAAACAAACAAAAAAAATGGATATATTATAAATGTGACACCCACATTACAAATCCCTAAGTTATAGATCTACTTAATTTAATGAATCAACTAAGATTTGATTATGCAAAATATAACATACAAGAAAATATAAATGACAAATTGTTCTCAACCATTTATGTAGATATCAGGTAATGCAAAGTCAGGAGTCATTTGCAACTTATTTAACCTTTGATTTGTTATACCAGTTCAATCCCTGTTCTGGCAAGATGATTGTCAGGGAAACCCTGGAAATGAGAAAAACATGGATATTAGTTTTGTGACCATGAAATATTTTCCAAACATGGATGAAGGGTGTAAAATGGGTTTCACCGGTTCTCACAGGCAACCTTCTGGACATGCGTACTTCACACAGCATCACAGGTGACGAAACTCCTCTGTCCTTTCTTTCACAGTGTCGCTAAGCTGCAAACCATGGACAAGGGGAACACCACAGCAGGCTTCATCCTCCTAGGCCTCTTCAACCACACCACAGCCCACCTGTTCCTCTTCGTGCTGGTTCTGACTGTGTCCTTCAACTCTCTGGTAGGCAATGCCCTCCTGCTTCTCCTGATTCAGCAGGACCACCGTCTCCACACACCCATGTACTTTCTCCTGAGCCAGCTCTCCCTCATGGACATGATGCTGGTCTCCACCATAGTGCCCCAAATGGCAGCTGGTTACTTAATGGGCAAGAAGTTCATCTCTGCCGCTGGCTGTGGCTTCCAGATCTTCTTCTTCCTCACACTGGGAGGTGGAGAGTGCTTCCTCTTAGCAGCCATGTCCTATGACCGCTATGTGGCTATATGCCACCCATTGCGCTATCCGGTTCTCATGAGCTGGCAGTTGTGTTGGAGACTCACCTTGGGGTCCTGGCTCCTGGGGGCAGCTGATGGAGCCATGCAGGCTGCTGCCACTCTGAGCTTCCAGTTTTGCAGCCGGAATGAAGTAGATCACTTCTTCTGTGAGGCCCCCGTGTTATTGCGCCTGGCTTGTGGAAACACATCAGCATTTGAGTTTGTCATGTACATTTGCTGTGTGTTGATGCTTCTGATCCCATTCTCCCTCATCCTGACCTCCTATGGCCTCATCTTGGCCGCTGTCCTCCGGATGCGTTCCACAGAAGCCCGCAAGAAGGCGTTTGCAACCTGCTCCTCGCACTTGGCAGTAGTGGGCCTCTTTTATGGAGCTGCTACGTTCAGCTACATGAGGCCGACATCCTCTAGGTCAGCGAAGCATGATAAGGTTGTGTCTGCATTCTATACTATCGTCACCCCCATGCTGAACCCCCTCATCTACAGTCTTCGGAATAGTGAGGTCAAGGACAGCCTGAGGAAGTGTGTGGCCCGCTGTGCTGCCCTAACTAGGAAGGATGTCATGCTTGGCTTGGACATTAGTGGTGATTCTAAGAGGAAAGGGATGCAGTAGCACCTTTATGACAGAAGGTGTGTCTCAGGATGCCCAATGGATCCCTGAAGCCACTGAGAACTCCAAACTCTTGTTATGTGTTTTTTCCACCTTAACTCAACACTTCTATCCTGTGCCTAGAATTTGGGGAGCCGGTAGAGCCTCAGCAATATAGCACTGTGTTTCTTTGTCCTTCCTCTAGCTTTCATGGACATGTTTGTTCTTACTGTGGAAATTAGCAAACCCAGCAGAATATTCCCCCTTTAGTAAGGGTGGTAAGCTCCTGTAGTTTAACTTAGTAAGTGCTTTACACCTTGTCTTTAACAGAGAAATTTCAGTATCACAACTTTTGCACTTTGGGGCGTTACGTAATGAAATTAATATGATTAGAATTGAGGTAGTTGCTATGTGACATATGGATGGGTAGCACATCCTGAGTGGATGCAAGAGCCCGAGGCAGGTACCAGAACTGTAAGGAATCTCAACTTGCTACTCGGAAGGTAGCACTGTAAGGGGAGTTGACTATTTGTGGAAACTTATTCAGTTGTCAGTTGTCTACAGGTGGCTGTGAGCATGGAAAGCAAACCACACCTGAGAGGTGTGTGTACACTTGTGCTCATGTCTCTGTCACTCTCTGTGTTACTCTGAGAATTTGACTAAAGTTCATGCTGGCAGCTGACTGTGGAGCCGCCTTCCCATTTCAAACTGAACTCCCAAAAAGCTGAAAAAAAAATCACAAATTCTCAGTGAAAATTTCTCACACCTCCCCACACAAGAGTGTTTATACCAACCACAAGGAACAGAGCAACCTTGAGGACTAACTGCTACTTTGTTTCCTGCTGGAGGGTCTGAAGCATAGCTTTCAAGCTGGAGGGTACTGACAGCAAGCTGTATCTTCCAGTCCATTCTACCCACCTCACCCTTGCACCTGTTACCAAGGGATGCAAAATTCGAAACTGCACAGAGCCCCTTTGAGCCCATTTCTAATAAAATCTGCCCATGCATTCAGCCAGACTAATTCCATTCCCATCCTACCCTGTCCCATTGCTGGACACCAATGGCACTCGTTTCTTATGACTTTATGTATGTGTGTGTGTGTGTGTGTGTGTGTGTGCGCGCGCGTGCGCGCACACACATGCTCCCACATGTTTGATACCTTTGTGAACATTCTCTATTTTTACACACTACAGTGGCTATTATTTTTAATTAATAGTATTCTAGTATTTGAAAACCCACCATTTGTCCCCTGCTTTGCGGGGGACAAGAGGGTGACTGTCAACCTGTTTTTAATTACATGTTTTTGGTCCACTTGGTGGTCATGACAAACCTTGTAACTCATTGATTTCCAGTTCCCACACCCAGGTCACACAGTGTGCAGCTGCCCCGGGCTTTACCAAGTCTCTCTGCTCAGGAAGTGTCCTGAGTGTGGCAGGACCTGCTTCTGTTTCCTGTGTGTGGTTTCCTGGTAGCTGTTGTTGCTCAGTGTTTTTATATTGATTTACTACTAGGTGAGATATCTTCTTGTGTTAAATTTGTATTTCAGCCTTGGAAAATAAAACATAAATAATAGAAGACATTGCTATTACCACAGCAAATAGCTTATGGTGCACTCATACATTGAAAGGAGTATTTGGAACTTAAAAATAAAACTGTTATAATGTTGGTAATCAGTGTCTGGAGACTTTTTTGGACTAAGTTTGTACTTGGGGTTCTTTTTAAACTCTTGTACTTTACTTGGAACAATGAATCTTGGCAGTTGGTTGGGCTGTATTATAACACCAGTTTTAATTCCATTGAGGTATTCAGACCCTAAAAACCCTGACACCTCTCCTATAAAGAAGAGTTTCCTGAGGTGCGACATTGCAGGTGAAGGGTGAGAGCAGTGTGTAAAGTATAAGCACACACCCCTTCACTTCATGACTAGTTACAGGCCTATAGCAAGTTCACATCATAAATTTGGTACATTTTCAAAATATTGATTTTACAATCATATATTACTATACTCTAAATATTTATAAATGCATTTTGTTTGCCAGAGACAAGACAAACACAAAAGCAACTCTAAGATCATGCTTCATAATGATAGAATGATAAATCCATTCATCCCTCTGCTTTTGTTAATTTTCTTGATTCTGCTTTCATCTGGAGTCCTCCCCCACTCTCTGCCTTTCCTCAAACAGCATTAATGAAGTCCTGTTCACCCCACAGAGCATCCCAAGCAGGGGACACAGGGTGAACCTGACGGCGTGATATGATCCAGCGCTGCAGGTCCTGCAGTCGCTTTGTAAAGGTTTCAAACATGGACATGAATCCAGGATAATGACTATAATACTTAGGTTCTACATTTATCTTTTTAACTTGTCATGAAATAAATAAAATAGACTTATTTATTTTACCAGCATTTGCTTTTGTTTCTTGAATGGGAATATTCCAACTGGGGTAAGATGGAATCCGGGTGTAGCTCAGATTTGCTCTTCTCTGATGTGTAGTGACACTTGACATTTTTCAAGCATTCCTGGCCATTTTTTCATCTTTTTGAGAACTGCCAATTTCTACTAGTCTATTTGTCAATTGGATTATTTGATATCTTGCTTAATTTTCTGAATTACTGGTATATTCTAGATACTGATCATCTGCCAGGTGTACAGATGGCATCATTATGTGGGCATGCTCTTCAGTTGATTGATTCATTTACTTTGCAAAGTTCCACTTGTCCATGGATGACACTTTACTATGTGTAGTGTGCTGGCTAGTTTAACTGTCAACCTGACAATGTAGACAATCTAGAATCTCCTGAGAGCCTTAATGATGGATTATTTGGATCAGGTTGGTCTGTTGACATGTCTGTGGGGAGTGTGTTGATTGATAATGTGGAGTGACCCACACTGAAATTGGAGGGCAGCACCATTTCATGGCCAAACTGAGCAGCAAGCAGAAGCAGAGGTGCTCTGAGATGAAATGCCCTGACTCTGTCTTGACTCTAATACCAGGGCCAGGAAAGAGAACCCTGGCCCTGATGTCCTTGAGCTTCAAGATCAGGCCACAGAATCCCTCCAATCCCAGGCCACCCTGGAAAGCTCCACCACAATCCCCAAGAATCCCTATATACACCCTGCCTTCCTCTGAGTCAGCTGCTGCATCTTGTTGGAGCAGAAGCAGTCACTCTTTTGGGATTTTCCCTCCCAATAAATCAGTTGTGTGAGGTTTGTTTGCAGTGGGACCTTATGGTAGACCTTGGATCCTGAATGCCAGGAGACCCTCAGAGCAGAGCTGTTACACTTGCATTGAGGAAACCTTCCCTGCAGAGCAGAGTTTTAACACTTCTAGAAGGTTTCTCTTTGCTCTTAACTGAGGATCAGATGTAAATTGCTGCTTGAGTCCCCGAACTGATGGGACTGTGGTCCCAGTAAACCTGCCCTCCACTATGCAGATGTTTGCCCAGTATTTATCATGAAAACAGAAATGAAATTGGAACACAGTAATGAACTTGGTATGCAACACACTCTTTCTCTATCTCTGTCTCTATCATCAACTTACCTGTCCTTCTGTGTCTCTTCCTCTATCTCTCCATCTTTGTCTCTCTTTCCTTATCTATCTCTCTGTCTCTGACTCTCTCTGTCTCTGTTTTTTTGAGACAGAGTTTTCTGTGTAGTCATGGCTGTCTTACTACTCACTCCGTAGAACTCACTCTGTAGACCATGCTGGCCTCAAACCCAGAAATTTGTCTACCTCTGCCTGCACCCAATGTATTAAACATGTTTGCCGCCACCACCCAATATTTTGTTTGTTCAATATGTTTTGTTTTGTTTGAGATCTTCTCTCACAACAAGTATCTGAGCTTCAGCCAGTAATAACAGTCATCATCAGCTATTCAAACCATTATAAATAAGGACATAGGTCATAAACAATCAGGTTGTCTCTTTACCTCACTTCCCTTCTCTGTGGGGCCTCCATTTCCCTCTGCCTAGGTGATGTTGCGAGTCCTCCTGAATCATTTTTACTCAGATATTGCCTGACCTTAAATCATATTGTTATGATCTATGAAATCATTTTCTGTAATATTTGACAGAAGCAGCATTTATTTCTCTAGGCAACACATACACTGGGAATTCAGTGTGCAAGTTCACTCCACCAAGACAAGGTTACTTCTGGTGATCATCTTCCCCCAAGCTCCACAGTTTAGCCTTGTATGGAGTGATGTGATGGTAGACCCCGAAGTGGTTCAGCCTGGGGTCCTGATGATCTGGGTTGATCTTCAAAGGAGAGGAGTCAGGATCAGAAACAAGTCTGTCAGAAAGGGAGAAGATCAGGGTTTAAATAGTATAGATCTGGATATGAATCAGGCCCCATCTTCCTGTGAAAGCAGGCGTTGTTCTCCCTAAACCTTGTATTGCAGCCCAGAGAACTGTACACTCACATCAAAGACCCCATAACTGAAGTAACTTATCAAGTAAATAACTGCAGTAACTTATCAAGACTGAGGTGTTCCCCTCACTACTACCCGAAGGAGACCTTGCCTGAGGATTCACCATCAATGAAAAGTAGCTCTTAGAGGTGAGACCTCATACATGTTACTGAAGCCAAGCTACTAGGACAGCACCTAGCATGGATCACTTAAGGAAAGTCTGAGCTTGTTGTAGAGTCTGGAGCTAAAGTGAGTGCTCTGACATGAAAATATTCTAGGAGCTACACTGTGCAACTAAAGAACATACTTTCAGCATCTACCTGAAGGCACGAGGCTGAAAGATGTTCACAGAATCATGAGTTCCCAAATGATCCCATACTGAAGGTGAGCTCACTGTCTAAACAGGAAGAGGTCCTGAGAGGGCATTCAGTGCTATAAATAGTGGCCAGTCAAGCTCCTTCTGGCCAAAACCGTGTCACTCTGAACACCAGATAATGCCTTTTGTGATGCCACAGGCATGGACCTAGTAGGTTTGGAGGGGGTTGCAGTTGGATAGGAAGTGTCCCCCTGAAATGCTTGGCCCAAAGAGTGGCATTATTAGAAGGTGTGGAATTGTTGGAAGAAATGTGTCACTGTGCCTGTGGGCAATGAGACCCTTCTCCTTAGCACGGGAGAGCCAGTTATTCTTCTCTTAGTGGCTTTTAGATGTAGATGTAGAACTCTCAGTTCCTCCTGCACCATGCCCGCCTGGACATTGCCATGCTCCAACCTTGATGATAATGGACTGAACCTCTGAATCTGTAAGCCAGCCCCAATTAAATATTGTCCTTATAAGAGTTGCCTTGGTCATGATATCTGTCCACAGCAGTAAAACCTTAACTAAGATACCCATCCAAGCTTTTGTCAGAGGTGAGCCTCTGGGAGAGAGCATGGGGGTTCTGAATGTGGTAATCAACTGATGGATACAAACCTTGAGTAAACCACTGAAAGGTGGTGTACTGAGGCCTGGCTGAGGGAGCCATTCACTGGGGTATGTCCTTGGGGCCTAGAGCTTTCTGCGGTCCCTTCCTGTAATACTGTTTGTACTTCCTGGATGCTGTGAGGATCAGAAAAGTCTGCCATGGAGGGAGCAGGCCAAGGTTTACATGATGTGGAGCTGAGTCTGAATTAGACCTCATTGTGCCATGGTGTTTTCCCTCACTCCAGGCCCCAGATCAATGAAAACAAGCCACCATGGGTTGAACCTCTAAGACCCTGAGCTAAAATATTCCCTTAGCCCATGAACTTTTCTCATGTGTTGTTATGGTGATGAAGTCCATCTTGGAGTGACTTCCTTTATAAATCAACAGTGCCATATGATCCCATTGTTCCAAGGTCATGGTGGTGAATGGGAAGGACCAATTGCAGATACCTTTCAACAGTGTTTTAGCTGCAAGGCCTAGAAGTATCTGAGCAAGGGCATACCTGGCTGGCCCAGCCTACCTGCTGGTCAAAGACACATTTCAAGTAGATACTTTGAATCCAAAGGATTTATCTTCAGCCTTTAAAAATAAAAATAAAAGCAAGAGGGTAAGAAGCTTTAGACTTGCCAAGTCCCTCTGGGGAATCTGCCTTCTGACTCAGAGAGGACTGAATTCCCTGTTTTTTGTTTTGTTTTGTTTTTGCACTTCTATCTTCTGGAGGCTGGCCAGAGCCTGTTCCTACTTTCTTTCCTACTTTGGGTCTTTTCTCTCTTTCTTTAAACCTTCCCTTCCTAGCATAGGGCTACTTGCATTATGCAAAAAAGCTCTCTCTCTCTCTCTCTCTCTCTCTCTCTCTCTCTCTCTCTCTCTCAAGTAACCATCAAAAAATCTATAATAATCTCTCTGAAACTCAAATAAAAGGTGGGGTGTGGTGGGGTGGGAGTAGGGTGGGGGTGGAGCGGATGCTAGGTTTGTAACAATTTGTGCTTGTATGTTATCTAATTAATCTAATTTCTACCTTTGATAAAATTTTCTTTCCTTCAAAGCTTTCTCCTGTCTTGCAGAGGATTCTCTCAGCAATCAAACTGCTCATGCTGACCTGCGCCCTTTCTAATTAGGTCTGCCTCTTTGAGCTCCCATATCCACCCCTGTCTTGTCCTGTTCTGGCATAAGTCTTGCTAAACCCACTACGAAGAGCCACCCCCGTCAGTGGCATGTTCCACCAGGGCCCACTGTCTCCACTCTCCCACACATGAAGTGGGATCACCTTTTCTCCCTTCAGCATGGATCCTCTTAAGATAGGTTAGCCTGAGCTAATCCCTCATGCCCCAGCTTCCCGTTAGCAATCTCCATCTGTTGACCCCGCATCTCCTCCTTAGTCTCAGGCTCTTGCCTGACCACACTGCCTCCATAACCCAGCCCATTTCTGTCCACTGCAAATCCCAGTCTTGGTCTAGAACCCACGGCAACATTTCCCCATCCAAATAATCCCTTCCTTGCCTTTTTAAAAACAATCCCCAAAGAGCTGATTCTTTGATCCATTTTCAATATCATCATTAATAATATCTTTCCTACCCTTCCCTTATTCAATAAGTTTCCTTTTCTACCCCTTGCATTTTGCTTTAAGTGGCCGTTGCTTCTCCAGCTTTCTAGCCACCCCATTCTCCATTTTAAATTCAGTCTTCATTGTGGAAATTCTAAGCCCCTGCTGACATCTTTCTCCCATTTCCTGAAGGGTTCTCTCTCCCAGACAGTATTCTACATCTGAAGAGGAGCTATTGTAGAAACTCATATCTGAAGGTGAGCAATGGTAAAACCTGTACTTAGAGTCTTTTATTGAAATCCCCATGAGGGGGACTCAGGACACCAGACAATGATCCCTGAGCAGGAGCTGTGCAGAGCAGCGGTCCAGCAGGCAGAAAGAGGTACCAGAGATATCTCAAGTTTAAGACCTCTGGGGACTCAGGCTGTCAGCAGGAGCTGCGTGCATAGCAGCGGTTAGGCGCCCCAGCTAGGCGTGGGCTCTGTGCCCTGAAGGGGGACCCTGTACTCTGTGCAGCCTCTGCCATCTTCCCGGCTGTTTTGACCTAGCAGGCAGAACCAAGTACCAAGATATCCTGAGTCTAAGACCTCTGGGGACTCAGGACACCAGACAACAATACCTGAGAAGGAGCTGCTCAGAGAAGCAGTTTAGGCACCCCAAACAGGCGTGGGCTCTGTGCCCTGAAGGTGTACCCTGCACTCCCTGCAGCCTCCACCATCTTCCTGGCTGTTTCAACCTAGCAGGCAGAACCAGGTACCAGAGATATCCTGAGTCCGAGACCTCTGGGGACTCAGGTCGTGAGAAGGAGCTGCGTGCAGAGCAGCGGTTCGGGCGCCCCAGCCAGGTGTGGGCTCTGTGCCCTGAAGGGGGACCCTGCACTCCCTGCAGCCTTGCTGTCTTCCCAGCTATTTCGACCTAGCAGGCAGAACCAGGTACCCGAGATATCCCAAGTTTAAGACCTCTGGGGACTCAGGCCACCTGTCAGCAATCTGTGAGCAGGAGCCCCACAGGGCAGTGGTTCAGGTGTCCCAGTCATGGGGAAATAGCCTTACAAGCCCACAGGAGGTTCAAGCACCAGCTAGTAACTACAGGACCAACTAACACCAGAGATAACCAGATGGCAAAAGGCAAATGTAAGATCGTTACTAACAGAAATCAAGGCAATATGGCAGCATCCGAACCCAGTTCCCCAACAATAAGTCTCAGATACCCCAACACACCAGAAAAACAAGACTCAGATCTAAAAATCACTGGTTAGGATGCTGATAGAGGAAAACATAGATAAATCTCTTAAAGTAATACAGGAGAAAATGGATCAAAATCTAGAAGCCGTTACAAGGCAAACACAAAAATCACTTAAAGAAATTCAGGAGAATATGGATCAAAAAATGGAAGCCAATAGGGAGGAAATAAAAAAATCACTTAAAGAATTACAAGAGAACGTGGGTCAACAAGTAGCAAAAACATCCAGAATCTAAAAACAGATGTAGAATCAACTAAGAAATCGCAAAGGGAGACAACGTTGGAGATAGAAAACCTTGGGAAGAAATCAGGAGTCATAGATGCAAATATCAACAATAGAATACAAGAGGTAGAAGACAGAATCTCAGATGCTGAAGATACCATAGGAACCATGGATTCAACAATTAAAGAAAATGCAAAACGCAAAATGCAAAAAGCTGGTAACCCAAAACATTCAGGAAATCCAGGACACAATGAGAAGGCCAAACCTAAGGATTATAGGTATAGATGAGAGTGAAGATCTACAACTTAAAAGGCCAGCAAATATCTTCTACAAAATTATGGAAGAAAACATCCCCAACCTAAAGAGAGAGATGCCCATGAATATACAAGAAGCCTACAGAACTCCAAACAGACTGGACCAGAAGAGAAATAAGTCCTGTCGCATAATAGTCAAAACTCCAAATGTACTAAAAGAAAGAATATTAAAGGCAGTAAGAGAAAAAGGCCAAGTAACATATACAGGAAGACCTATCAGAATTACACCAGACTTCTCACCTGAGACCATGAAAGCTAGAAGATCCTGGGCAGATCTCATGCAGACTCTAAGAGAACACAGACTTCAACCAAAACCACTATATGTAGCAAAACTCTCAATCACCATAGATGGGGAAACCATGGTCTTCCATGACAAAACCAAATTTGCATGATATCTATGCACAAACCCAGCCTTACAAAGGATAATTGTGGCAAAACACCAACATAAGGTGGGGGGGAAACCACACCCCAGAAGAAACAAGATAGAAACTCCCTCTCATCAAACCCCCCAAAAAGATAACCACTCAAATATAAAAAATAACACCCAAAATGTCAGGAAGTAATAATTACTATTCCTTAATATCTCTTAACATCAGTGGACTCAATTCCCCAATAAAAAGACACAGACTAACAGACTGGATACGGAAACAGGACCCTACATTTTGCTGCACACAGGAAACACATCTCAGTGACAAAGACAAACACTACCTTAAAGTAAAAGGCTGGAAGACAATTTTACAAGCAAATGGTCTCAGGAACTAAGTCAGAGTAGTCATTCTAATATCAGATAAAATTGACTTTCAACCTAAAGTCATCAAAAGAGACACAGAAGGTCACTTCTTGCTGGTCAAAGGGAAAATCCACCAAGAAGACTTCTCAATACTGAACATCTATGCTCCAAATGCAAGGGCAACCTCATTCATAAAAGAAACTTTACTAAAGCTTAAAGCACACATAGCACCTAACACAATAATTGTAGGCGACTTCAACACTCCACTCTCCACAATGGACAGATCAAGAAACTAGAAAATAAACAGGGACACAGTGAAACTAATTGAAGCTTTGGACCAATTAGATTTAATGGATCTCTCTCTCTCTCTCTCTCTCTCTCTCTCTCTCTCTCTCTCTCGAACATTTCATCCTAAAGCAAAAGAATATACCTTTTTCTCAGCTCTGCATGGTACCTTCTCCAAAATCGATCATATAATTGTTCACAAGACAGACCTTAACAAATACAAGAAGACCGAACTAATCCCATGCCTCCTATTAGATCACTATGGAGAAAAAGTGGTCTTCAATAGCAAGAAGAACAACAGAAAACCCACGTACACTTGGAAACTGAACAATACTCCACTCAATGACACCTTGGTCAAGGAAGAAATAAAGAAAGAAATCGAAGACTTTTTAGAATTCAATGAAAATGAAGATACGGCCTACCCACATCTATGGGACACAATGAAAGCAGGGCTAAGAGGAAAACGCATAGCCCTGAGTGCCTCCAAAAAGAAACTGGAGAGAGCATACACTAGCAGCTTAATAGCATACCTGAAAGCCCTGGAACAAAAAGAAGCTAATATACCCAGGAGAAGTAGAAGGCAGGAGATCATCAAACTAATGTCTGAAATAAATCAAGAAGAAACAAAGAGAACCATACAAAGAATCAACAAAACCAGGAGCTGGTTCTTTGAGAAAATCAACAAGATAGATAAAACCTTAGCCAGACTAACCAAAGGGCACAGAGACAGTATCCAAATTAACAAAATTAGAAATAAAAAAGGGGATATAACAACAGAAATTGAGGAAATTCAAAAAATCATCAGATCCTACTACAAAAGTCTATACTCAACACAACTTGAGAATCTGGAGGAAATGGACAATTTCCTAGACAGATACCCAATACCAAAATTAAATCAGGATCAATTAGATCAGCTAAACAGTCCCATAACCCCTAGAAAAATAGAAGGGGTTATAGAAAGCCTCCCAACCAAAAAAAGTACGGGACCAAATGGTTTAGTGCAGAATTCTATCAGACCTTCAAAGAAGACCTAACACCAATACTCTTCAAACTATTCCACAAAATAAAACAGAAGAAACACTGCCCAACTTGCTCTACAAAGCCACAATTATGCTGATACCAAAACCACACAAATATCCTACAAAGAAAGAGAACTACAGGTCAATTTCCCTTATGAATATTGATGCAAAAATACTAAATAAAATTCTTGCCAACCGAATCCAAGAGCACATCAAAAAGATCATTCACCATGATCAAGTAGGTTTCATCCCAGGGATGCAGGGATGGTTCAATATATGAAAATTCATCAATGTAATCCACTACATATACAAACTAAAAAAAAAACCAAAAAAACAAAAAAACATGGTCATCTCATTAAATGCGGAAAAACCATTTGACAAAATTCAGTATCCTTTCATGCTAAAAGTCCTGGAAAGAACAGGAATTCAAGGCCCGTACCTAAATACAGTAAAAGCAATATACAGAAAACCAGTAGCCAACATCAAAATAAATGGAGAGAATCTTGAAGCAATCCCATTAAAATCAGGGACTAGACAAGGCTGCCCTCTCTCTCCATATCTTTTCAATATAGTACTTGAAGTTCTAGCAAGAGCAATTAGACAACATATGGCAGTCAAAGGGATACAAATTGGAAAGGAAGAAGTCAAACTATCACTATTTGCAGATGATATAATAGTATACTTAAGTGACCCAACAAACTCCACCAGAGAACTCCTACAGCTGATAAACAACTTCAGGAAAGTGGCTGGTTATAAAATCAACTCAAGCAAATCAGTAGCCTTCCTGTACTCAAAGGACAAGCAGGTTGAGAAAGAAATTAGGGAAATAACACCCTTCACAATAGCCACAAACAACATAAAGTATCTTGGCGCGACTCTAACCAAACAAGTGCAAGATCTGTATGACAGGAACTTCAAGTCCTTGAAGAAAGAAATCGAAGAAGACCTCAGGAGATGGAAAAATATTCCATACTCTTGGATTGGCAGGATCAATATAGTAAAAATGGCCATCTTGCCAAAAGCAATCTACAGATTCAATGAAATCCCTATCAAAATCCCAAATTAATTTTTCATAGATCTAGAAAAAGCAATTCTCAAATTCATCTGGAGTAACAAAAAACCCAGGATTGGTAAAACTATTCTCAACAATAAAAGGACTTCTGGGGGAATCATTATCACTGACCTCAAGCAGTACTACAGAGCAATTGTGCTAAAAACTGCATGGTATTGGTACAGCAACAGGCAAGTAGATCAATGGAATAGGATTGAAGACCCAGAAATGAACCCACAGACTTATGGTCACTTGATCTTAGATAAAGGAGCTACAACAATCCAGTGGAAAAAAGATAGCGTTTTCAACAAATGGTGCTCTTTCAACTGGATGTCAACATGCAGAAGAATTCCAATTGACCCACTCTTATTTCCTTGTACCACGATCAACTCCAAGTGGATCAAGGACCTCCACATAAAACCAGACATACTGAAACTAATAGAAAAGAAACTGGGGAAGACCCTGGAGGACATGGGCACAGGGGAAAGGTTCTGAACAGAACACCACTAGCTTATGCTCTAAGATCAAGAATTGACAAATGGGACCTCATAAAATTACAAAGTTTCTGTAAGGCAAAGAACACTGTCAGAAGGACAAAACAGCAACCAACAAATTGGGAAAAGATCTTCACCAACCCACATCTGACAGAGGGCTAATATCCAATATATCCAAAGAACTCAAGAATTGACACCCCAAAGAACCAAATAACCCTATAAAAATGGGGTACAGAGCTAAACAAAGAACTTTTACCAGGAGAAATTTGGATGGCTGAAAAGCACCTTAAGAGATGTTCAACATCATTAGTCATCAGGGAAATGCAAATCAAAACAACCCTGAGATTCCACCTCATACCAGTCAGAAGGGCTAAGATTAAAAACTCAAGAGACAACAAGTGCTGGCGAGGATGTGGTGAAAGAGGAACACTCCTCCACTGTTTGTGGGATTGCAAGATGGTCCAACTGCTCTGGAAATCAGTCTGGCGGTTCCTTAGAAAATTGGGCATGACACTTCCAGAGGACTCTGTCATACCACTCCTGGGCATATACCCAGAGGATTCCCCTGCATACAATAAATACACATGCTCCACTATGTTCATAGCAGCCTTGTTTATAATAGCCAGAAGCTGGAAGGAGTCCAGATGTCCCTCAAAGGAGGAATGGATTCAGAAAACGTATTATATTTATACAATGGAATACTACTTAGCAATTAAAAATAATGAATTCATGCAATTTGTAGGTAAATGGTTAGATCTGGAAAATATCATCCTAAGTGTGTTAACCCAATCACAAAAGAATACACATGACATGCAATCACTGATATGTGGATATTAATGAGCCCAAAACTCTGAATACTCAAGGCACAATTAGCAAATCAAAAGATTCCAAAGAAGAAGGAAGTAGAGGACCCTTGTCCTGAAAAGACTGGGTCAACTTTTGTAGGAGAGTATCTGAACAGAGAAATGGTGGTGGTGGGTTGATTGGGGAATGGGTGGAGGGAAGAGGACTTATGGGACATATGGTGAGGGGGAAATCCTTTGGAATGTAAACAAAGAATACAGAAAAAAGTGTCAGAAAACATACACACAAAAAGAAATCCCCATGAGGTGGCTTTGCAGCAGGGCTACTTGCTGGAACTATAGCTGTATAGTTGGTGAGAAGCCTTGCTTCTCACATAAAATGCAGAGGGCTCTTGGGAGTGAGGGGTGCCTGAAAGCCTCTTAGTGAGTGAAGAGAATGGGTATTAAGCCAAGAAACCAGAGTCACCAACTGACTTGCTCTGGACCCCTTCTTCTGATTGTTTCTGTCCACATTACAGTTGCCCACAGGGTTCATTGAAAAGTGTCTCTGTCTCTGTTGCCAGGTACAATTCTAGGTACCTTACAAATATTGCCTTTTTTCTTGATCTCAAAAACTCTGTGAGACATATTTTATAGGATTTCCATCTAATAACTATGAATCTGAATCACAAAGCAACTTACTGAATTGCCTAAGTTCCCACAGGTAGGGAATGTAACCCAGAATTCAAATCCAGGTGAATTGCCTTTCCAGCCTGTCCTCTTGGCTGTCACTGTCATGGATGTCATGTTCACAGGTACCATTATGTGAAGGAGATGTACTCACCAAGGTATTAGGTTCCCATCCGATTTCTTGGGGTTTGGTCTGTGTCTCCAAATATTTCTTTTTTTGGACCCTGTGCAGCATGGTGAATGAGGTTCAGGAACTTATCTGAAAATGAGGCACAGTTAAGAAAGAATCAGAAACTCCAGCCACCAGCATGGCATGATAATCATAATGATGCAGGAATGGCATGTATACCTCCGGTGGTAACCAAGAGCTCTACCATTGGTCTTAAGACCTGCTCAACAGGAAGGAAATCAGACCTGCTACTGGAAAACTAGCCAACTGCCCTGGGAAATCAGATGGGACCCACATCCCTTGGTGAGTACATGGAGGAACTTCTTCAACCACCAGTTTACTAAAGCAGCAAGGTCCATAGCTACATGGTAACTATTTAGCCTTGTGCCCACAGAGAAGTGTAGTTCTCAGCCATCATCAAGGAAACTATTCTTTGAAAGAGAGGGAGATCATGACAAATAGGACTGCTCAAGTTGGCACAAACAAGATTGGGTGGTACTCGCTCTTGAGAAGTTGATACACCTACAATACAATTCCTGCCCCTAAGGCTCAGAAGGTATGAAGGTGAGGAAGAGTGGTGAAAAGCTTGGAAGAGCCAGAGAACCAAGAAGTTTGCTGTGAGACTATGTATCCTGGAATTGTCAGAAAAACTACCCCTTGAAGTCCCACCAACATGGTTGTTGAAAAGAGACCTGAAAAATGGCAGCTCCAATACACGAATGTGCTGACATGGAATGGTAGAAGCTCATGAGACCTCACCCAAACTTGACAAAAAACTACGGGTAGTGAAGGCATACCAAGATCAGGAGAAATGGTCTAGCCTAGGGAAAAGTCTTCTGTTTGTTATCCAATACCAAGTGGGAAGCCCTGAAGTCATATAATACAAGTAACACGATTCAGACTGAGCAGTGTGTGTGTGTGTGTGTGTGTGTGTGTGTGTGTGTGTGTATAGCAACAATGAAAGAAAAACCTGAGGATTTGAGGAAAAGGAGGAAATACATGGGAGAGAGTGGAGGGAGTAAATGAGGAAAAGATACAGTTATATGATTAAAAATGTTTTAAAATTCAGGTCATAGCCTTGGACCAAAATATGTTCCCCTGTTATTGGCCTAGCCATGGGCTACCCTAAGGAAAAAGCAATGGCCCCTGAGACTAACTCAGGCCCTAAGGTGTGGGGATCTGGTTTTCTGCCCATCTTTCAATTACAGATTTGTCAAGCTGTATTCTAGGTCCTGGAGGCAGAAGTTTGGGCAAGAAAGAAATGAGCCCTGTTCTCCTATGGCTTGGCATCTAGATGAAGAACAAAGCATATTTAGGCATACTCATAAACCTTCTGATGAATAAGTCATATTTTAGAGAAAGGAGTAGGTACTGCAATGCCCCCATTTCATATAAAGAAACCAAGTCACATAGCATCTTAGTTACTTACAAGGTCACACCCCTAGTGAGAGAAGGGGGACTCTGGATGCTGAGCAGAGAGCAGCCCTGGGACAAGACAGATGGAAAGTGCACTGTGGGCAGCAGGGACAAGAGCCACATTGTACAGTTTGCAGAACATGCTGCTGCCTCTGCTTTCTGTGCTTTTCACAAACCATGAAATGTCCTTGCACAGGCTTCCCCTGGGAAGCTCTGTCTCTACCTGGAGTCTATGAGAACTCTTCCCAGAATGCCACTTCCTGATAGAACCACCAGTCCATGACATTGGCTGACTCATTCCACTCCCTAAGGCTTCTCCAGGTATGTACAAGCCTACTTCCTTCTCCTAGCCCCATTCCATGGTCTCTTACATGGTAATTATGAAAAGAACAGCCAACATTCACTGACCACCATATACACACCCCATTCCAAGTACTTGTATTATTTTGCTTAGACTTCATAACGACTCTAAAAATTGTTCCAGAAACGTTTACAAAAAAACTAGGAGTAACTATTTGTCATAGGTTAAGTGTCATTTTGACACAGCCTAGAGACATCTGAGAGGAAATCCTGGACTGAAGAATTGCTTAGATCAGGTAGGCTTATGGGCATGTCCATGGGGTGTGGCTGTCTTGACTGATAATTGATATCTATATCTATATCTATCTATCTATCTATCTATCTATCTATCTATCTATCTATCTATCTATCTATCTATCTATATCCAGCCCACTGTGGGCAGCACCAACCCTACACAGATGGTCCTGGGCTGGATAAGAAAACTAGCTGAGCATAAGCTTGTAATTAAAAGAGCCAGAAACTAAACTAGCAAGCAGCCTTTCCCATGACTTCTACTTCAAGATTTTGTTTGAGTCCCTTTTCTGACTTGTCTCAGGGGAGTAAGACCTGGAAATATAAGATGAAATAAAACCTTTCCTCCACAAATTGATTTTGGTCACAGTGTTCTATACAGCAACAGAGTAAAACTAGAAGTAAAACCCGAAGTCAATTGCTTAGTGGGCAGTGGGATTGAAATTTGAAACCAGTTAATGTGACTTCAGGGTGTTGGATCGGTGGGTGGGTGGGTGGATGGATGGATGGATGGATGGATGGATGAATAGATGGATGGGTGGGTGGATGGATGCATAGATGGATAGATGAATGGATAGATGGATGATTAGGGGATTGGAAACATTATCATTAGCTTCATGCTTAAAAACATGGTATTGTGGCTGAATACGTTGGTCTCCTGTGATCTTGGTTAAATCTAGTTTCTGAGGACCCCATACTTACCCACAGTGTGCCAGAACCCTGAGAGGTATCACCAGCCTGCCTGCCCCTCTGTGCTCTGAACCTTGTTTTCAAGCCCAGCACCTACCATCTCCTGGCTCCTCCAAGTTATCATGCCAAGACATGGGCTTCCTGGTAATTGTGTGAACTAGGAAAAAAACAAGCAGCACAATTCACATTAGCAGATGACACCTGTCCTAAACTCACCCACAGCCAGGTTTCCCTGATTAGCATTCCCTGAGGACTCTGACATGTCCCAGGAACTGTGCTGGGTACTAAGTAGCAGGGCCTCACAACAAGCTCATCATTCTGGTGCCGTAGTCAGTTCATGGTCACAGTGACACTCTCCAAGTGTCCCAGGTGGATACTGGCTTCCAGGTTCCAGCATGGAAAACCAATCTCTGGACCAGTGCTGGTTGGCAAAGAAGCAAACATGCCTGAAGGCCAATTCCCAAGAGCCAGGTAGGAATGGACACCCAGGAGGCCATTGTTAAGGGGAACTGAGTCCATTTCCTCCAATTCCTGGTATGGATGGGGACACTGCATACAGGAGTGCTCTCCCTGCTCTCAATGCCTTCTTTCTAAGTGTGGTGACTGACAGCACACCAACATGAGATAACACATGAGGGAGAGCCTGAGAGAAAGCTATATGCTTAGAGGTGATGGCATGGCTGTGTGGTGGGTGTCCCAAGGTGGTGCTTGCAAGTACTGAATGAAGGAGTATGGGTCAATTGTGTGAGAATATGTGGGAAGAAGATGAGTGACAGCCAGAAGTCAGAAGAGTCAAAAGGGGGATGCTCAAACAGAGGCGGCTGGTGAAGAGCAACAGGAATGAGCAAGGGGGTGGGAACCAGATTGGCTAGGACCCTATTGGCTATCTTCATCCCAGCCACACACAGACACCTAAGATATCCATTTGGGTCACTCTCTTTGCCATTACCAGTGCGTTAGCAAAGTCTTTATGGAGGACAGCAAGCAACAGCACACTGTAGTCAATTCCCACTTTCTTCCAGTGAACCTAGGGAGTCTGGAGAAGAGACAGTGTCTGAGAAAGTCTGTGTGCAGCCTTCAGGAGTCATCTCAAATCTTAGAATGGACAATGTTTAAGCAGAACTGACTTTAGTGATCCCGTATCCTAGAGAAAATTAGGTTACAGACAAAGTGAAGTCTGCACTTTCTACAGACAGTCAGGCTGCTGGGCACTATGGCTAAGGAGGTGCAGACATTCGGGACAAGGAACAAGTAAGTATAGGAGATGGTCTGACACATTTAGGAAATCTATTTCTACATAACGGAAGTGAGGA
This sequence comes from Apodemus agrarius, assembly GCA_964023405.1. Taxonomy (NCBI): domain Eukaryota; kingdom Metazoa; phylum Chordata; class Mammalia; order Rodentia; family Muridae; genus Apodemus; species Apodemus agrarius. Next base: position 43,521,320 of record OZ030015.1, on the reverse strand, counting down.
AGGAGTGTGTGTGTGTGTGTGTGTGTGTGTGTGTGTGTGTGTGTGTGAAGCAGTCTCCTACAGACCAAAGTGGGCACTGGGGCTTTATTGGAGGATCTTGGGTAGGATGGAATGGATGGGGCTCCATGTGAGGTTTCAGAATGGATGGAGATGGAGAGTAACCTGATCCAGTTCCAATGGAATCTTAGAGGCTGGTGGGTTGAACTTTCAGCTCAGAAACTGCAGGAGGCTACTAAAGTGTTTACAAAGGGATTACTCTGTTCTGGTGCTTTAACAAATGTAGCAAAAAAAGGAGTGGGACAGGGGAGGTTTCTACATGGAAGAGAATAGCTTGGAGTCCCTCAGACTACCTCAAATTCTCATGGGGTTCAGACACCATGGCTACCTACTCAGATGCTCTTAGAGAGTAAAATGCCTGAAGGGACAGAAGGCATCATGTGTTTTCTGACCCTTCACTGGGTTGCCCAGATGTTAATTGGGAGAACTGTGGGGATGGGGGTTTGATGACCACTGTGTGAGATAAGGCAGAGCTGTGTTAGAATAACTGCTTAGCTAGTGGAGCAAGATGATTAACCAAGCCAGCAGAGCAGTGGAGAATGGGAAAGATTCACCCAGCAAGGCACCATGAGTTGTGTATGCAATTGATTTTTTTCCCTTACATGTCCTGGGTTACAAATTTGTTAAAATTAGAAAATGCAAACAGAACAGACTTTGTTTTAAATAGTAATCTGTAACTCCAATTTATGGAATCTAAATAATGTCACCTCCAAAGCAAACACATACATTATGTGACATCCTGCTTTTAGGTGGCAATGTCTGTTGTTTTAAGGTACTCCAGACAAACAGAAAATACCTAAAGTGGTCTTCTAATGAATACTAACACCTAAATTCTTTTAGTATACATTTCATCATTTATGCTATAAAGAAGGAAAAGGTTATTTTAGTCCATCTATCTTATTTACTGAGTTTTTTTCCTCCAGGGGTGTGTCCTGTATGACCTCCCTTTCTTTAAACTACATTTTCAGAGAACTCTAAGCCTATAATTAAAAGGAATCTTGAATGTGTAACCTATTCTCCAAGAGATTCAGAGCTTATCAACGACACTGTTCGGGTTTTCTCAGGGGATGATTCCCTAAGAAGATTCCTGGAGTAATGCTTTGTCTAGCAATGTGCTTATCTGAGCTTAATGCTCTCCAGTGCATAAGGTGGACTTGCAAATAGTGGTCAGATAGAGTTAATTTTAGGATTTTCCTAAAATGACTCAGACACAATCATTCTCAGGAAAAGACATAAACTGAATCATAATGCATAAAGTCCCCAAGAATGCAGCACATAGAGACCAAAAACCAAAAGTTAGAGATAGAAGGACAGAAACTGTAGCAATCCATCTATCTTCGCTGGAGCTGTGTCTGGCTGCTGGGCTGGCTTCAGGACTCTTGACATTTCCAAGGGATACAGCTGTACCAGTCCAGAGAAATGACGTTTTAAAACAGAACAGAAATTCATATTAGTGCCCTTTACCCCAGGCTGATGACAAACACCTGAGATTCTTGTCTCCTGTAATGAGTGTATCTCAGGGAAATAAGAATACCACAATGATAGTAGGTGGAAGATTTGTTTGCTTTGTTTTTTTTTTTAAATTTTTTTATATGTAGAAGTGTTTTGCCTACATGTATGTAGTTCAGGGACTGGGAAGGCTCCTACAGGTCCCCTAGTTTTATCAACAATGTTATTGACATAGGCAGGGATAGGATGTTTGAGGGGATAAATTACCCAGCTCCTAGAACACCCATCAGACCCTAAGCCACACGCTGTAGTCTTCAAGGACTCAGTTCTTCCTCCCACAATAAAGTTTCTGTAGAGCTAACTTCATATCTTTGTTCCTCAGACAGTAGACAACTGGATTCAAGGAAGGTGTGACTACAGAGTAGAAAATAGATGCCAGGCGACCCAGAGTCGGGGAGTACTGAGAGGCAGGCCTCAGGTACACAAAGATTCTGATTCCATAAAATAGGATGACTGTGGTCAGGTGAGAGGAGCAGGTAGAAAAGGCTTTCCACCTGCCATCCACTGAGGGGATGCGAAGAACTGTGGCCACAATGCCAATGTAGGAGACCACCATGAGGACGAAGGAGCTCATGACAGTGCAGATGCTGGCAGCAAAGCCCACCTCCTCATTGACATGGTAATCAGCGCAGGAGAATCTCATGACTGGAGGGATGTCACAGAAGAAGTGTTCAACAACATTGGGTCCACAGTAGGGGAGGGAGAAGGTGCTGAAAGTGCGAAAGATTGAGTAGATGGCCCCACTCACCCAGGCAGTGACCACTAAAGTAGAACATCTGAGGATGGCCAGGCACCGGTCATAAGCCATGGTTGTGAGCAGATAGCATTCTGTACATATCAATGTTAAAATTATGTAAAGCTGTGCTACACACTCGAGATAGGAGATGATCCCTGATCCTGTGAAGGTTATAACCACTGCTTTGGGGATTATGGCTGAGGTGTAGCACATGTCTAGGAAAGACAAATTCTTCAGGAAGAAGTACATGGGAGAGTGGAGCCTACTGTCTCTCATCACAGCTGTGATGATGGAGAGGTTCCCCAGGAGGCAAAATGTATAAACAAGCAAGAAAAATGGGATGACCACCAATCTCAGCTGTGGGATATCGGAGAAGCCCCTGAGGATGAAGTGAGTCACCCTTGTGTGATTGGACATGTCTGCCCAAATTGCGTTCAGATGCAGTGTCACAGAGTGCTGAGGTAAGGGACAGAAAAAACAGGCAGCCTCAGGATGTGTGTGCAGGTTCATGTTGACTACAGAGGCATGGCTTTTATCAGAAAACTAAGACAAGGAACCAGCCTATATAAATGGCAATTCAAAGAATTGAGGAGTAGGAAAAGGAGAGGAAGAAGAATGGAAAAATAGGTAATGGACACAGGAGAAAGAAGACACCTGCCAAAGCTCTCTTGCTTTTAAATTTTCCAGAGTCAAGTGAGATGCAGTTCCATGTACATACTTTCTACTTATTGAAACAAATAAACTGTTAGGGGCATTTCAATGTTTAGAGGGTAGGGGTTGTTGTTTCTTAATTTTAATCATTAACACATGTCCTGCTGATATTCTGAGTCTCCTCTTTTTATTGCTAATTAGCATCATACATCTTTCAGTATAGATTCCATTAATTTTTCTTAAGAGCCTTTTTTGGTTGGAAGTAGAAAATATTTTCTTGAGTGAGGTAAACCAATAATAGAAGAACACACATGGCATGCATTCACTGGTAAGTGGATATTAGCCCAGGATCTCAGAATACCCAAATGCAATTCAAAGACCAAATGAAGCTCAAGAAGAAGAACAAATTATGGATATCTGGTCCTTCTTAGAAGGGGGAACAAAATACCCACAGGAGGAGATAAAGGGACAAAGTGTGGAGCAGAGACTGAGGGAAAGACCATCCAGAGACTGCCCCACCTAGGGATCCATCCCATATACAGTTATGAAACCCAGACACTGTTGGTGATGCTAACAAAAGTTTGCTGATAGGAGCATGATATAGCTGTCACCTGGGAGGCTCTGCCAGTGCATGACAAAAATAGCTCAGTACACTCTCAGCCAACCATTGAACTGAGCACAGGGTCCCTAATGGAGGAGCTAGAGAAAGCACCCAAGGAGCTGAAGGGGTTTGCAGCACCCTAGGAGGAACAACAATATGAACTACCCAGCACCTCTAGAGCTCCCAGGGACTAAACCACCAAGCAAAGAATACACATGGAGTGACCCATGGCTCCAGATGCATATGCAGCAGAGGATGGTCGTATTGGACATCAAAGAGAGGAGAGGCCCTTGGTCCTGAGAAGGCTAGATGCCCCAGTATAGGAGAATGCCAGGATAGGGAAACAGGAGTGGATAGATTGGTGAACAGGTGTAGGGGGATGGTTTAGAGATTTTCAGGGTGGGAACCAGGAAAGGGGCCAACATTTGAAATGTAAATAAAGAATATATCTAATAAAAAATGAAAAAAGAGCCTTTTTTTAAAGTTAAAAAGTAGTTCTACCAACACCACTGGACAATTGTCCTCTATTGGGGAGCACATTTAATGTAAAACACTTCAGTTTCTGGTTTGTGTAAATCCCTGTTCCTAGAGACCGTGACTTCATGAATTTATTCTCCTGCTGTTTTCCCCTCTGCAATTGTATTCATAGAAGCAGGTCCTCTTTCTCTGCATGTAGAGATGGTCAGTGTTTAATGATGAGTCCTCTCTGGATGATTAGTGATTAGGCAAACAAAGCAGTTATCTGTGATCTCCCTTAGATATCATCCTGGAAGCCTAGCTCTGAGCCAAAGCTCTCTATGGAGGAGAGAGAGAGAGAGAGAGAGAGAGAGAGAGAGAGAGAGAGAGAGAGAGAGAGAGAGAGAGTGAGGGAGGGGGAGGGAGGGGGAGGGAGGAAGACACACACACACACACACACACACAGAGAGAGAGAGAGAGAGAGAGAGAGAGAGAGAGAGAGAGAGAGAGAGAGATTCAAGTAAGCAAATGTAACCCTCCAACCCTTACTGGATGCCAAATATGCAGCCCACTGATTAGGTTTAATAGAATATGTTGCATCCCTGGAAGTTTCTTCTGCTCTGCCCTTTTCCTGGTCCATCAGCAGCTCCAGAGAAGATATCAGCCACAGGTGGCTTAACAGGAGAGCAGCAGGTCCCACCTTTGACATGTATTCCCAACCCTTGACTGCACTCCTATTTGGCTGAGGCTGTCCTGATCACCACCATGCCAGCTAGGAGCATGCAATGCAGTCATGAGGGTTGATGAAGGCACTGATGCAGCCTGGGTGCTACACTAGAATCTGGGTAGCTGGGGGGAGCCGTGCTAGAGTTTCCATTACAAAAGGCAAATGTGCACAGTGCTTAAAAAAGGGCAAACTTTGCAGAAAGTACATCTGCTGGTATACAAAGGAAAGAAGTGCCTTTGGTCTTACCTGGAAGTCCTGATACAGCTTAGCACATATGTCCTGTCAAATGTGAGATAGCTTGAAGGAGCTGTGTGAGAAGGAATAGGAATGGATGTGCTGGTGAAAACTCGAAGTTTCCTGCAGTTTTGAAAATACCACAAAAACAAAACACAACTATATTCACCTAACACAGAACTGAGAACACTCCTGCATGTCTGGTGGACATGGATACACAGTGCCCATCTTCTACTCTCATGACCCTTCAGTCTTGCACCTTTGCCTTCAGAGCCAGTTCACTAGGATGTGACTCACAACACTGCAATGTTCTGCTGCCAGCGCAAGATGCAGCTCGGCCCTTGATCCACACTATAACAGCGTCTGTGCACTAACCCTGCGGAGACACTTTCACCAATGAAATTATTTTGAGGAGCAGAGAATCCCTTGGCTTAAGCTTTCTCTCATTAAATTATTTGTATTCTCATGAGGTGATGCCTCCAATCAATCAGGTTTTCCCCAGGATGCTTTCCCACTCTCCCCATGCTGGAGGCTTCTCTGTGGAGATGCTGGTCTCTCTATGGCAGCCTGGACACCAGCCTGCCTTAAAATGTCCTCTGCCAAACAAACCTATTATTTCTCAGTTCAACCTCTTTCAGGTTCTCAAGACAGAAGCCAAATAAAGTCAGATTCCTTATCACTGGAATGTTCCTATCCCAGATACTGATAGAGTCATTGTCCCCTATGAAATCCCATGACCTGAGCCTCTACTTTCATTTCTCAGGATTCTGTTGTTGCAAAATCTAACTATAACCCTCAGTGACATTTTCAGCCCAAATTTCCAAATTGTACATTCCACAAAAGAGTTCTTCTAAAGGCTTAGAAGCTATATAGTCGGAGTTATCACAACAATGGCCCTACTTCTCCAAACCAATTTTGCCCTAATTTTGTTTCCTGTTGCTATGATAAAAACAGGAGAAAGGGTTTCCTTTAAGATAAACATTCCAGGGTATAGTTCACCATTATAGAGAAATAACAACTTGATATTAAAATCAACCATCACAAACACCAAGGAAAATGTGGAAGCATTTAACTCAGGACATGTTGTGAAGATGGTCATAAGCCTATTGTAAGAAACAGCAAAATAATAGTGTGAATATATAAAATTTCACAATAATTATATATATGATTCAAAACTAGTTAACAATAAAAATTATTCTATATGTGCAATAAAAAACATGAGGTTTTCCATTCCTGAAAGGCATTCTCCTCTCCTCTCTGTCCATTTCACTCTGGTTTGTTTCCTGAGATCATTTGTTTGTAAAATTGTTTTCTTTTTTTGTTTTTTTTTTAAATTTTATATATTTTTTGTTTACATTCAAAATGATTTCCCCTTTCCTGGATTCCCGCTCCCTGAAAGTCCCATAAGCCTTCTTCCATTTCCCTGTTTCCCCATCCATCCCTTCCCACTTCCCTCTTCTGGTATTCCCCTATACTGTTGCACTGAGCCTTTCCAGAACCAGGGGCCACTCCTTCCTTCTTCTTGAACATCATTTGATATGTGTATTGTGTCTTGGGCATTCCAAGCTTCTAAGCTAATAATCGCTTATCAGTGAGTGCATACCATGAGTGTCTTTTTGAGACTGGATTACCTCACTCAGGATGATATTCTCCAGTTCCATCCATTTGTCAAAGAATTTCATGAATTCATTGCTTCTAATGGCTGAATAGTACTCCATTGTGTATATATATATCACATTTTTTGTATCCATTCCTCCGTTGAGGGACATCTGGGTTCTTTCCAGCTTCTGGCTATTATAAATAAGGCTGCTATGAACATAGTGGAACATGTATCCTTATTACATGCTGGGCAATCTTCTGGGTATATGCCCAGGAGTGGTATGGTAGGGTCCTCTGGAAGTACCGTATCCAGTTTCCTGAGGAACCACCAGACTGATTTCCAGAGTGGTTGTACCAGCTTTTAATCCCACAAGCAGTGGAGGAGTGTTCTGCTTTCTCCACATCCTCGCCAATACCTGCTGTTTTCTGAGTTTTTAATCTTAGCCATTCTGACTGGTGTGAGGTGAAATCTCAAGGTTGTTTTGATTTGCATTTCCCTAATGTCTAATGATGTTGAATATTTCTTAGGGTGCTTCTCAGCCATCTGAAGTTCTTCAGGTGAAAATTCTTTGTTTAGCTCTGTATCCCATTTTAGTAGGGTTATTTTGTTTTCTGGGGTCTAACTTCTTAAGTTCTTTGTATATATTGGATATTAGCCCTCTGTCAGATGTAGGGTTGGTGGTGATCTTTTCCAAAATTGTTGGTTGCCAATTTGTCCTTTTGATAGTGCTTTTTTCTTTACAGAAACTTTGTAATTTTGTGAGGTCCCATTTGTCTATTCTTGATCTTAGAGCATAAGGTACTGGTGTTCTGTTCAGGAACTTTTCCCCCGAGCCAATGTGCTCAATGCTCTTCCCCGGTTATTTTTCTATTAGTTTCAGTTTGTCTGGTTTTATGTGGAGGTCCTTGATCTACTTGGAGTTGAGCTTAGTAAAGGAGATAAGAGTAGATCAATTCTCTTTCTTCTGCATGCTGACCTCCAGTTGAGACAGCACCATTTGTTGAAAAGGCTATCTTTTTTTCCACTGGATGTTTTCAGCTCCTTTGTCGAAGTTCAATTGGCCATAGATGTGTGGGTTCAATTCTGGGTCTTCAATCCTATTGCAATTATCCACCTGCCTGTCACTGTACCAATACCATGCAGTTTTTAACACTATTGCTCAGTAGTATTGATTGAGTTCCGGGATACTGATAAACCCTGAAGTTATTTTACTGTTGATAATAGTTTTAGCTATCCTGGGATTTTTACTATTCCAGATGAATTTGAGAATTGCTCTTTCTAACTCTATATAGAAATGAGTTGGGATTTGGATGGGGGTTGCATTGAATCTGTATATTGCTTTTGGCACAATTGCCATTTTAACTATATTAATCCTGCCAACCCATGAACAAGGAAGATTTTTCCATTTTCTGAGGTCTTCTTCCATTTACTTCTTCAGAGACCTGAAGTTCTTGTCATACAAATCTTTCACTTGTTTGGTTAGAATCACAACATGATTCTTTATATTGTTTGTGACTATTGGGAAGGGTGTCATTTCTCTAATTTCTTTCTCAGCCTGCTTATCCTTTGAGTATAGGAAGGCTACAGATTTGCTTGAGTTGATTTTATAACCAGCCACTTTGCTGAAGTTGTTTATCAGCTGTAGGTGATCTCTGGTGGAGTTTTGGGGTCACTTAATTATATTATCATATCATCTGTGAATAGTGATAGTTTGACTTCTTCCTTTCCAATTTGTATCCCTTTGACTTCCTTATGCTGTCGAATTGCTTTATCTAGTACCTCATGTACTATATTGAAAAGATATGGTGAGAGGGGGCAGCCTTGTCTAGTCCCTGATTTTGTGGAATTGCTTCAAGTTTCTCTCCATTTACTTTGATGTTGGCTAAGGGTTTGCTGTAAATTGCTCTTACTGTGTTTAGGTGTGGGCTTTGAATTCCTCTTCTTTCCAATACTTTTAGCATGAAAGGATACTGAATTTTGCCAAATGTTTTTTCAGCATCTAATGAGATGACTTTGTGGTTTTTTCTTGGAGTTTGTTTATGTAGTGGATTACATTGATGGATTTCTGCATATTGAACCATCCCTGCATCCTTGGGATGACACCTACTTAATCATGGTGAATGATTGTTTTGATGTGTTCTTGGATTCGGTTGGCAAGAATTTTATTGTGTATTTTTTTATCGATGTTCATAAGGCAAATTGATCTGAAGTTCTCTTTCTTAGTTGGATCTTTGTGTGGTTTTGGTATCAGTGTAATTGTGGCTTTGTAGAAAGAGTTGGAAAAAAAGAGTTGGGTAGTGTTCCTTCTGTTTCTATTTTGTGGAATAGTTTGAAGAGTATTGGTATTTGGTATTCTTTGAAGGTCTGATAGAATTCTGCACTAAAACCGTCTGGTCCTGGGCTCTTTTTTTTTTGGAAGACTTTCTATGACCCCTTCTATTTCTTTGGGGGTTATGGGATTGGTTAGTTGATCTATTTGATCCTGATTTAATTTTGGTATTTGGTATCTGTCTAGGAAATTGTCCATTTCCTTCAGATTCTCCAGCTTTGTTGAGTATAGTCTTTTGTAGTAGGATCTGATGAGTTTTTGAATTTCCTCAGTTTCTGTTGTTATATCTCCCTTTTCATTTCTAATTTTGTTAATTTGGATACTGTCTCTGTGCCCATTGGTTAGTCTGGTTAATGGTATATCTATCTTGTTGATTTTTCTCAAAGAACCAGCTCCTGGTTTTGTTGATTCTTTGTATGGTTCTCTTTGTTTCCACTTGATTGATTTCTGCCCTGAGTTTGATGATTTCCTGTCTTCTACTTCTCCTGGGTGAATTACCTTCTTTTTGTCCCAGAGCTTTCAAGTGTGCTGTTAAGGTGCTAGTGTATGCTCTCTCCAGTTTCATTTTGGAGGCACTCAGGGCTATGTATTTTCCTCTTAGCACTGCTTTAATTGTGTCCCATAGTTTTGGGTATGTTGAACCTTCATTTTCATTAAATTCTAAAAAGTCTTTGATTTCTTTCTTTATTTCTTCCTTGACTAAGAAATCATTGAGTAGAATATTGTTCAGCCTCCCTGTGTATGTGGACTTTCTGTTGTTTTTGTTGCTATTGAGGACCACTCTTACTCCATGGTGATCCAATAGAAGTCATGGGATTAGTTCAATCTTCTTATATTTGTTGAAGTCTGTCTTGTGACCAATTATATGGTCGATTTTGGAGAAGGTAGCATGAGGCGCTGACAGAAAGGTATATTATTTTGCTTTAGGATGAAATGTTCTCTCTCTCTCTCTCTCTCTCTCTCTCTCTATATATATATATATATATATATATATATATATATATATATATATATATAAATCCAATTGGTCCAAAGCTTCAATAAGTTTCCCTGCGTCCCTGTTTAGTTTCTGTTTTCCTGATCAATCCATTGAGGATAGTGGATTGTTGAGGTCCCCCACAGTTATTGTGTTAGGTGCATTGTGTGCTTTGAGCTTTAGCAATGTTCCTTTTATGAATGAAGGTGCCCTTGCATTTGGAGCATAGATGTTCGGAACTGTGAGTTCTTCTTGGTGGATTTTTCCCTTGACCAGCAAGAAGTGTCCTTTGGTGTCTCTTTTGATGACTTTAGGTTGAAAGTCAATTTTATGTGACATTAGAATGGCCACTCCAGCTTGTTTCCTGAGATCATGTGTTTGTAAAATTGTTTTCCAGCGTTTTACTCTAAGGCAGTGTTTGTCTTTGTCACTGAGGTGTGTTTCCTGTATGCAGCAAAATATAGGGTCCTGTTTATGTTTCCAGTCTGTTAGTCTATGTCTTTTTATTGGGGGAATTGAGTCCATTGATGTTAAGATATATTAGGAATAGTGATTATTACTTCCTGTCATTTTTGATGTCATTTTTATATTTGAGTGGTTATGCTCTTTTGGGTTTGATGAAAGAATGATACTATCTTGCTTTATCCAGGGTTTCCCTTCTTGTGTTGACGTTTTCCACCTATTATTCTTTGTAGGGCTGGGTTTGTGGAAAGATATTGTCTAAATTTGGTTTTGTCATGGAATATCTTGGGTTTTCCATCTATGGTGATTGAGAGTTTTGTTGGGTATAGTAGTCTCAGCTGGCATTTGTGTTTTCTTAGAGTCTGCATGAGATCTGTCCAGGATCTTCTATCTTTCATGGTCTCTAGTGAGAAGTCTTGTGTAATTCTGATAGGTCTTCCTTTATGTGTTACTTGGCCTTTTTCTCTTATTGCCTTTAATATTCTTTGCTTAGTACCTTTGGGGTTTTGATTATTATATGACAGGAGGTATTTCTGTTCTTGTCCAGTCTGTTTGGAGTTCTGTAGGCTTCTTGTATATTCATGGGCATCTCTCTTTAGGTTAGGGAAGTTTTCTTCCATAATTTTGTTGAAGATATTTGCTGTCCCTTTAAGTTGTAAATCTTCACTCTCATCTATCCTTATAATCTTTAGGTTTGGTCTTCTCATTGTGTCCCGTATTTCCTGGATGTTTTGGGTTACAAGCTCTTTGCATTTTGCATTTTCTATGACTGTTGAGTTCATGTTTTCTATGGTATCTTCAGCATCTGAGATTCCTACTTCTATAGTATTCTGTTGTTGATATTTGCATCTATGACCCTCCAATTACTTCCCAAGGTTTTCTTTCTCTTTAGTTGTTTCCCTTTGTGATTTCTTAGTTGCTTCTACCTCTGTATTTAGATCCTGGATGGTTTTGCTCAGTTCCTTCACTTGTTTGTTTGTGTTTTCCTATAATTCTTTAAGAGAATTTTGTGTTTCCTCTTTCATGACTTCTGCCTCTTGTCTCAATTTCTCCTGCATTTCTTTAAGTGCTTTTTTTGTTTTCTCTTTATTGGTTTCTGTCTGTTGACCCATATTCTCCTGGATTTTTTTAAGTGATTTTTGCATTTCCATTGCAAGACCTTCTAACTTATTCATGTTCCCCTGCATTTCTGTAAGAGTTTTGTTTATGTCTTTTTTGTATTCCTCTAGCAGCATCATGACCAGTGCTTTTAAATCCAAATCTTATTTTTCTGGTGTGTTGGGGTATCCAGGACTTGCCGTGGTTGGAGAATTGGGTTTAGCTGTTACCATATTGCCTTGATTTCTATTAGTAACATTCCTATGTTTGCCTTTTGCCATATAGTTATCTCTGGAGTTAGTTGGTCTTGTTGTTACTGGTGGGTGTTTGAAAATCCTGTGAGCCTGGCATTGTCAGATCTCTCTGTTGTCCAGGAGCCAAGATGGCAGAGTGCCTCTTCTCAAAGTCAGAAGAGCTGGCTTCAAACTGAGGATCTCTGTGGCCCCGATCAGCTCTGGATGTAGGTTGTGCTGGCTCTCCTCATCACAGGCTGCTGGTTGTATAGCTGACCTCCTGCACCTGGAGCAGTGGCTAAGGGTGCTCCTGGTCCAGAGGTGAAACCAGAAGGCTTCTGCCAGAGGGTTCTGGGTTACCTTCTCCACTCTGCTGGGACAGACTCAGGAGTGTAGGCTGATTCCTCCTGGCTCGCAGCTGGGTGCATTGCTGGCCTCTGCCCTGCTTGGAGATGACGCTGTTGTGGCCAAGGGCATCGGTGATCCTGAGACGGGAACTGGAAGGCTTCCTTCACAGTGCTCCGAAATTACCTCCTCAGTTCTGCTGGGCCAGACTCACATCTCCTCTGGGCTTGCTGCTGGGCACATAGCTGGCCTCCCACCCTGCTTGAAGATGGCGCTGCTAAGAAAGTATTTTTAACAAACCCAACAAAAGATAGCCATGCAAAAATAAAAAAAAAAACATCAAAAATAACAGAAAGCAACTGTCACTGTTCCTTAATATCTATTATCAGTGGATCCAATTACCCAAACAAAACCAAAACCAAAACATTGACTAACAGTCTGGATATATAAACAGGGCCCAGCATTTTTCTGTAAACAGGAAACACCCCTCTGTGTCAAAGACAGCCATTACCTCACGGTAAAGGGCTGAAAAACAATTTTCCAAGCAAATTGTCCCAATAAACAAGCTGGAATAGCCATTCTAATATCAAATAAAATCAACTTTCAACCAAAAGTTATGAATAAGGATAAGGAAGGACACTTCATAGTCATCAAAGAAAAAATCTACCAAGAAGAATTGTCAATTCTCAATGACAATACGCCAAATTCAAGGGACCCACATTCATAAAAGAAGCTTTACTACAGCTCGAAGTACACATTGCAGCTCATACAATAAGAATGGAAGATTTCAAAGCCCAACTCTAGTCAATGGACATATTATGGAAACACAAACTAAACAGAGACACATGGAAATGAACAGAAGTTATGGGCCAAATGGATTTAACAGATATCTAAAGAACATTTCATCCTAAAACAAAAGAATATACCATCTTCTCAGCACCTCATGGTATCTTCTCCAAAACTGACCATAAAATTGGTCACAAAACAGACCTCAACAGATATAAGATGACTGAAGTAATGTTATGCATCCTATCAGATCACCATGTACTAAGGTTGGTCTTTAATAGCAAACAAAACAAAACAAAACCAAAAACCACCACCACCACCACCAACAAAAACAAAAACCAGAAAGGGCATTTGCACCGGTGAGGCAGGCAGCTCCGCTGCCTTCTGTGCACAGCCTTCCAGGAGAGAGTGATTTCCCAGACGTCTGTGTACAGTCCCCCACGAGAGAGTGATCTCCCAGGAGTATAGACACAGTTTCACAGGTCCACAGGAGGGACAAGGTCCAGCCAGAAACAGCAAGACTGCCTAACACCAGAGACAACCAGATGGCAAAAAGCAAGCCCAAGAACACTACCAACAGAAACAAAGGCTACTTGACAACATCAGAACCAAGTTCTCCCACCACAGGCCTTGGTGCTTTCTCATTTTACAGCTGAGCAAAGGTCACTGATGTCACGTCATTATACAAGGGCATTCATTCCATTTGATCTTGCTGCAACTCATTTCAATTAAATAACTTGGTTACAATAGGGAGATATTAAGTGGGCACTTAGAAACAGCCCAATCCATTCTCCATGGGATGTGATGAAGTATCAGCACATTGAGTGTACTTGGGACTCTGGGAGGTTTGAGTCTACTTCAGTTTTTGAGAAGGTTTTCAGGGATAGATGCTATAATACTGGAACACACCAAAGCACGGGTTATTTGATTTCTAAAATAACATATGATTGCTTTGGGTTATCTACAGTTTTCAGTTCATTGCTTATGAGCAACAGTGTGTATCTCACATGAACATTAGAACCAGAGTTTTCAAACTTCCAATTGTAACTGTTATTAATTTGAAAAAAAATGAGCATTAATTCAGAACTCAATTTTAAATGCTCTTCTGAAATGGAAGGCAGACAGCAGTTTCTAATGAAACACATGTTATGTACATGGTGTGTTTAATTGTAGATGAGAGACTCCTTTTCCCAGAAGGACTAAGCCAGAACCCCTGTGAGTCCCAACATTCATGAGGTAATCAGATTCTTGGAGACATTCAAAGCTTTTGCCAGGGTTAGAAAAAATGATAGCGATTTTATTTCAATTCTACTTTCCACTCACGTATTTCATACTGGCTGAAGGTCTATTTATATAAGACAAAAGACACACATCCAAGTTCATAGAGTAGGCATAGTTCCTAAAATACAGTTGAGATTAGAGGTCGTGGGAATGTAGCCTTTCTGCTTCAGAAGATTTGGCTTGGGTGGATTTCTCCTTCAGAACACATCACTTTACTTTCCTATTTCTGTTTGGAAATGAAAAGATATATCATAATTTCATTTAAAAGATCATTGAGGAAGTCATAAGTGTGCTATCTAGTGATCGTCTCTCAGTGGGATGAACTGTCAGGAAGTTAGCCTTTGCAGATGTGTTTCCCTGTAAACATTCCAGAGAGAAGATTTATCTGCAACAAACAGACTATGTAGACCATAGTCATTATTGAATGGGTTATCCTAGGATGTGACACAAAGCCCATATCCCTTGAAATCTAGACAAAAGGGCCATGTTCAAAGCTCAGGTAGAGAACAGAAGGTTGGTTCTCAGCTCATTTCTTCAGCTGTCAAGGAGCCCTGCAGCCAGTGAAGTATTGAAGTAAAGCAGAAGTGAGTGAGAACTGTTGAGAAAACGTGACTAGTCCCACTCTGCTGGTTCAGGTATGTATGATGATCATCACCTTCTACAACATACTGCACCCTTTCCTTGTTGGCTCATATTTTGCTTTAGATTCATTCTAGGCTAGAAACCTTTCTAGGTATTGTTTTAACAACATGTGCATGGTGAAAGTCTGTGCAGCCAAGTTACACAGGCTCTAAAGAGTGCAACCATCTCACAGTTTTAAGGATGAGAGCAGGGGCTCATTGTTCCCCCATGGGATCACATGTATGGTAGTACAGCAAATTCTCCCCTGAAGGAGCAAGAACTGTCAGAGTCACAGGAGTCTTTCTTGGGGTATGGAAAAACATGTCTTTCTTGTTGAGACCTCAACTTTTAAAACTAGACATATCATGAATTGCATTTTACCTTATTACCCATATGCAGAAGATTCTATTACATGTCTAAAATACAATACATTTTTTTTCAATATGTGGTTCACTTAATTCTAGTGTTGACTCAATTTTTTAACTTTCCTGGGAGAAAGTTGTTATTTCCATGTTTCTAGTTACACCATTTGTCCAGGTCTTAGGTATCTCAATGAGTTACTGTCCATGGTTAAACCATCCCATGATAGAATGGCTGACACATCTGTGTTCAAATTCATACTAGACATGCAGGCCAGTGACACAGATCCATGCACCTGGTGAAGCTGTGTGAAAAGGCAGCACTGTAGTGGAGACATCTGCAAGCTCCTGTTCCTTTTGCTGATAGTAGATTCCTTGACCAGTCAGTGATGGATAGGAAAGATGATGGATCACCTCATCTCTCTATATAAGGTCTGGGATTGACTAGTGGAGTATTTCAAATGGGCAGGGTTGTGTGGGGTGAACTCATGCTACTGGCCTTAGCTGTGACCTCACAGGCAGATTGTTCTGCATCAGTACCCTAGAGCTGTGGAGCAGGATCCTGCAATGTGCTTAGCATGCTCTAAATGTGATGTTAGACACTGTTTCTCAATGTTTTTTAAATATTCACTTTGATTGTGATTTAAAAATCATTGAGGCAGAGTGTGTTGACTTATTTCATGGTCATCTTCGGGTAGCTCATTTATTCTATGCTGAGTTCAAGCAATCCATGAAGGACTGGGCATTTAGTTCAACCGGAACTCTCCTGCAGCAAGACTCTGCTTGATCCAGAATTTCCTAATGCAGGTGTGATGGTGCACCCTTGCAATACTAAGACATGGGAGTCAGAAACAGGAGGATAACAAAATTCTGATTCTATGCTTGGCTACATGGTGTTCCAAAACCAGCATGAGCTACACAAAATTGGGTCAAAACTGAAATGAGTCTTTTTTTCAGACCTTCATTTGGTAAAAAAGGTGATCATGACATGAATCCCTGAGGTGGAGCTGGCGGTGTCCCTGCTGCTCTGGGCTTTTGGGACACTCCACCCTACACAAGGGAAAGATCAACTTAGAAAACAAGCTGAGTGTGAGATGACCTGAAGCTCAAGCTATAATCACCTGGAGGTGAGATTTCAAGATTCACTGTGCTGTTGCTGCTGCTGCTGCTGCTGCTGCTGCTGCTGCTGCTGCTGTGGGCTGTGTCTTTTCTTAAGAGGTGGAGAAACCTGACTAGGTAATTTTCCACATTCTCAACGAGCCTCTTCCCTCATTTGTGTTAAGGGACCTGAATGGCAAATGTGGTTTTTCTAGCTCAATGGATTTAGAACACACAAGAGCTTATGGGTTCAGTGTGACTAACATTTCTGATCATCCCAGTTGGGAGCATCATAGTACAGGACAATCATCCCAGCACTCAGAAAGCAGAGGCAAGAAGATTGCAAGTTCAAGGCAAGTGTAGATTAAACATTAAGAACCTATCTAGTCTGGTCACAGAACAAAACCATTTATCAGAAATAAAAAGTCTTATGCAGAAAGTGGTCAGCACATGGCTAGTATTTCCAATGTCTGTAGTTGGAGCACCAGAAATACACACACACACACACACACACACACACACACACACAAACACACACACACACACACAGTGAGAGAAAGAGACAGAGACAGAGACAGAGAGACCAAGAGACAGAGAAAGAGACAGAGAGAGAGAGAGAGAGAGAGAGAGAGAGAGAGAGAGAGAGAATCATGGAAAGCATCCTGGAAACCCACACAGTTTGCAGTGACAGGCATTGTGATCTTGACAAAGGCTGAACTAGGACTGACTCTTAGACATTAAGAGCACTGGGACAGTGTTATCATTTAGAATACTAACAATACAGGAGCAACATGAAAGCTTTGGGTAGTTTTGCATTTCCTCTTCATGACAGGAATGGTGGAGAGGTATGGAGTTAATTTCACAGCCACAGGAGGCACACAAAGATGGACCAGAAAGGGCCATTGTAGTTCTCAGGGGATTATTATTATCTGACACTTGCAGTTATGTAGCATATTCACCACACTGTGACCAGCACACATTATAGCAGTACACATGTGTCTAGGTTTTTCATACAAAATCTGTCACTGTGGCTCTGCCCTGGGTATGGAGGGCAGGTAACATCAAGTCATGCCCTAGGAGGCTTCTTTATGAGGCAGTGTTTGGCATTCCTGATTGTTCTCAGAAAGCAACCTTATTTACCCCTCTGTAGCAAAATCATTCTGTTCTTGAAATCATGGAGTCAGAAATTGTGGCCAAGCGCTCATTAGAAATGTGAATCTGTCGGTCCCCAAGGAATTAAATGATAAAAACTAAGATGTATAATCCATGTGCATAAAGAAAAAATATCTCAGGATACAACTGAGTATATTATCAGCATATTTTGTTCTTTGGTAATTTCCTGAGATGATGATCATGTTGGCCATCCTCTTCCCTCCACCACAAATGAGGAAAGAAGATGGTTGAGTGTTTTGAACATTACCTCATCAGGTTTCTCCACCTCTGAAAATGAAACAGTCTGCATCAGCAGGGAAGCGCGTGCGCGCGCGCGCGCGCACACACACACACACACACACACACACACTCACACACACACACACTTGTGCACATGCATACATATGCACACAAACAGGGACATACACAGGTACTGTCACACACATACCCAAAAACTCCTATGCATGCACTCATACACATACATACACAAACTCACACACACACACACACACATGCACATCCATACATAACTCATGTTAATATTTATTTTATGCACTCTGGAATTTTTTTCAGTGTGTATCTCTTGAGGACAAATGCTAATACATTGAAGTAGCCATGGATGGCATAATCATTTCAAATATTTGGAAAATGTTACCCATTTTCTAGTTGCTACTTTAAAAGCAGTTTTCTGTGTGTTTTCATTTATTGCTTGGAATTTCATGCAATATACCTTTATAATGTTTTCATCTCCCCAAACTCCTCTCAGGTCTTCTTCAACCTCCCTACCCACCCCCCATTGACCTATCTACTCAACACAATGTACTTACTATTAAAAAGAAAGACCACAGTCAATCAAAAATCAAAACCAACCAAGAACAAAAATCATAGAAAAAGCAGAGTCCAACTTGTGTTGCCTGGCTACACCTAAGCAGTGGGAGTTGTCTTTGCTTTATATAACAGCTTGGAACAATACTAATGACCTCATAACTCATGTGGTCCTTTTTCCATAGTGTTTGTATTTCAACATGAAATTCTATCACAGATGCATTATTCTCTTTTATCTCTTCCATAAAATGCTATACTCAAAATTTCTATAATACTCTGGGCAAAGCACTTTTAAGGTCCTTTGCCCTGGCTTTTCCTTCTGAACTTTTATGAGTTTATTATAATTTGAGATTTGGAATCTTGAAGGTGAGTTCAGTGACTAACAGAACCATCTGCTGCCACAGTGTCTGTCTATTTGAGATTCAGGCTGTATTGTCTAGCTAATGTAATACATAAATTGTTCTTATAATAATCATACTAAACTATAGCCTACATGTAATTGGGTGTGTATTAACAATGGGAAGTATTTTAGGCTACTAAAAATGGAAAAAAGTTGTGATAAAGTTCTTCTGCTTTAATAATTCTAACTCATACAGTTGGCCTGTTTTGTGTTTGCAAGGTCTTTTTCCTCACTTTTCAATTCTCAAAACAATAAAGCATTTCAGTCGCATGGTAATACTTTCATTATCTTTGTGTTTCAGGAATGATTACTGCTCATGTGCAGATAGTCAAGGTCAAATACATGCCAAGAAATAGAACTAATTCAGGCCATCTCACCCAGTATCTGTAACTACTTGTTACCAAGACTTCATTCCCCTGAAAATATGGGGAATCCTAGCTTGGTGCCAGTACACAACAAAAATTTTAATTCTATAGATTTGATGTAAAAATTTGCATGTTTACTCCAAAATGAAAGACACTAAGTCAAGTTAAGTCAACTGATTTCATTTTACTTTATTTCATACATATTGACATTTGGTGTTATGTATGTCTGTGCAACACTTCTGTATCTAGTACCCATGGAAGCCAGAGTAAAGTATTAGATTCCCTTGGAACAGGAATTGCAGACAGTTGTGAGCTGCCATGTATGTGCAGGGACCTGAACCTGGGTGCTCTACAAGAACAGCAGATGCCCTTACCTGCTGAGCCATCCTTGAAACTGCAACCAATGGATTTCTTATGTCATTGTATCTTTTGTTCATGTCAATTTTACAGCAATAATCTAAATTCCTAAGGACTGCAAATGTCTATGCAGATACTACAAGAACATTAATCTCTATTTATGATTAAAATTGAGAGGTAAAATTATCCTATATTTTACCAACACTGCTCTACTTAATCACAAATGTGAGAGAACCTAGAGAATATTTTCCCTGCTAAAGACCTTAGCTCCAATTCCTCCAATTCCTCAAAAAGAGTTTGCAGACTTGAAACTTGAGAAATACCCAGGAGAAGAGATGAGATACCCTGACTTAATGCATGACCTCTACAATCTTCTCACTGAAAATTTAAAACTCTTACATTTTAATGTGTAACTATTACCTGTTGTGAAAAATAGGATTAATATCAATAACTAAAAGAACTGTTTCACAATAGATGAAAGCATAAAACCCAGGAGAGAAGAGAGTGTGCTAGAGCAAGTCCAGAATTCTATCCCATGTAATAATTGTCATATCTTCCTGAAGGACAGTCCTCACGAGGCCATGCCCTTTCCAGTTTGGATCTACATTGGCGGTTCACTCTAAGCTATGGAGAGAGGAAACCACAGTTGTGGGACAGACTTCACCTTGGTTGGCCTTTTCCAGTATGGACAAATGGACACTTTGCTTTTCACAGTCATTGCCATCCTCTTTGCAGTGGCTCTCATAGGCAACACCACACTGGTTCACCTCATCAGGCTGGACCAAAGACTCCACACTCCCATGTACTTCCTCCTCAGCCAGCTCTCCATCATTGACATGATGTACATCTCCACCACTGTGCCCAAGATGGCAGTCAACTTCCTGTCAGACACCAATGTCATTTCATTTCTGGGCTGTGCCATCCAAGCCTTTGTGTTTCTGGCCCTGTGTGGATCTGAAGCCCTCCTGCTGGGCTTCATGTCCTATGACAGGTATATAGCCATCTGCCGGCCTTTGCATTATCCTGTCCTCATGAGCAGGAAGATCTGCTGTTCCATAGTCGCTGGTAGCTGGAGCAGCAGCTCTATCACTGCATTAATGCACATACTGTATGTATTTCAACTTCCCTTCTGTGGATCTAGGATTGTTAACCACTTTTTCTGTGAGGTCCCATCTCTCCTGCCACTAGTATGTGAAGACACATCCCAATATGAACATACAGTCTTTGTGAGTTGTTTTGTATTTCTGCTTTTACCCTTCCTGGCCATCTTAACTTCCTATGCTCGGGTGTTGGTTGTTGTATTCCAGATGGGTTCAGGGAAGGGACAGAGTAGAGCTGTGTCCACCTGCTCCTCACACCTGACAGTGGCCAGCCTCTTCTATGTCACTGGCCTCTCTACATACACACAGCCACACTCCATGCATTCTCCTGGAAGGGACAAAATGGTGGCTGTGCTCTACTCAATTGTCACCCCTGTTCTGAACCCATTCATCTACAGCCTGAGGAACAAGGAAGTGATGGGGGCCCTAAGGAGACAAATAGGATGATGGAGGTTTGCATGGGACTTTGGGTCACCCTGTGGACTGAGCTGAAGGCTGTTCTTGGACACTCTCTGGGACAATTCCAGGATGGATATTCTGGTTGAAGCTCACCAGCTTGTGTCACTGATTGAACAAGAACACGAACTTTTGCCCACACACTCTCACTCTGAGTTGATGGTTTGATCTGAATGTTGTTTCCTGGGGAGATGGGAGGGCATTGTCCCTGTCTGTGGCATCTCTTGTTGCCCATCAGGCTGAGTTCGCTTTCCATAGAATTTTCTTACCATCTACCCTTGTACAAGGCACCATGTCTTCTCAGACTTTGGGAGAAGGTACAGTCACCTGCTGTGTACTTGTCTTACTCTGGAAGCTCTTTCTGCAGTTTACGAGTATAGCTGTACATGTGCATGAATTTTGCAGAAATTTGAAATATTTTATTGGTTTTCCTTTGCAGATATAACTGTTATACAATAATGTGTGTGTGTGAGTGAGTGTGTGTGTGTATGTGTGTGTGTGTATGTGTGTGTGTGTGTATGTGTTTGTGTGTGTGTTATAATGTGACATATTTTAAGGACAATTCTTAAAGATATAGGGAGGGAGTCAAGTTAATGCTTGCCTTGATGCTTGTGTGACTTTTACCCTGTAAATAAGCTTCCCAAGCTCCCTACAATGTTTGATGATTTCTTGCTGATTCTCTTTGTCAATACTGTTTCCCAGATGCACTAATGACTTTGTAACAAACATTATCAATAAATCTATCTGACATTATGCCCCCTGTCTCTTTCCATGAATACATTTATGTTGATCTCCCACATTTAGATTCATGTCCACTACTCATGCTAACTTATGATAAGGACATTTAGAGAAACAGACCCTGAATGGTTCTCTTTTAGAAATCTGTTCACAATGTCTGTATTTTGTCCATGACTAATACACAATAGTTTCTGAAAGTAAGAATGTTATTTCAAGAAACTTTCTGAATCTTTTTAGGAACAAGATTATATTTGTGTGTATGTGTGTATGTGTGTGTTTATATGTATGTATGAATATATTGTTTCTATGTAGTCCCGACTCTCCTGGAGCTCCATTTGTGGACCAGAATGGCCAAGAATTTACTGAGACTCTTGCCTCTGCTTCCCAAGGGTTAGAATTAAAGTTGTGTGCCAGTGCCCACAGATTTTGAAAAAACAATCACAATCACTGACTTTGTTTTTTGTAATTTGAAGTCACAGATGCTTTTAAGCCACCATGTGAATGCTGGAAATCAAACAGTGGTCCTCTGGAGGAGCAGTCATTGCTTTTAACTGTTGAGCCGTCTCCATAGGTACACTGCAAAATAGTCAAGCCACTATTATGTAGTCCAAGATTCAATGAATGGAAAGTTCTATGCACCTAAGTACTTGTGTAAGTAACATGATACGTAATTCCACACATTAAAATATATATGGTGTGGGACTAGAGTGGTACTGTCCTTAGTAACACTGACTGCTGCTCTACTAAAAGACTTGAGTTCATTTGCTGGCACCCATGTGAGGTATCTCACAACTGTCTCTAGCTCCAATTCCAGGGTGTCTTGGGCCTCTATCCTCCAGGAGCACTGATGTGCATATATCCATGTCCACTTTCACCCTAATGCATAATTAAAATAATAATAGCAGCAATAATAATAGTAATAATAATAATTGTTTTGAAATATTTTAGAGATTCATTATTGATTCTTTGTAATTGGTGGCAATAATTAAAGTGATAAATTTAATGACAATAGAAACACCTGTTCTGGGACTAATAAAAACAAATTGCATGTGTTGTCTGTATGTAGGATCCTATTCCCCCTAGCCAGCTGCCTTGGTAGGCCTCAGTGTGAGAGGATATTCCTGGCCCTGCAGAGAGTTCATACACCAGGGTGGGCAGGTATCCAGGGTGTACCCACACTCTCAGAGGAAAAGGGGTGGCTATGGGGAATGAATTGTGTTTGTGAGAGACCAACAAAGACCAAGCTGCATATCTGCTACATATGTGGGGGTCTAGGGGGTGGCTAAATCCAGTTAATAAATGGAGTTCTGCAGAGTTGTTATGTCCCCATTAGGTTTTTGACTTGTTAATTTACCTTTATCCTTTTTAGTTAGTTTAGCTAAGGTTTTTTTCAATCTCCTTGATTTTCTCAAAGAGCCAGCTCTTAGTTTCCTTGATTCTTTGTATTGCTCTTTGTTCCTTGAGTTTAGCCTTGAGTTCCATTATTTCCTGCCATCTACTCCTCTAGTCATGATTGCTGCTTTTTGTTCTAGAGCTTTAAGGGGTGCTGTTAAGGACTAGTATAAGATCTATCCAATTTATTATGAAGGCATTTAGTTCTGTAAACATTTCTCTTAGCACTGCTTTCATTGTGTCTCTGGGTATGTTATTCCTTTCTTTTCATTGAATTCTAGACTCTTTAATGTTTTTATTTCTTCTTTGACACAGTGGCCATTGAGGAAAGAGTTGTTCAGTCTGCATGAGTTTGAGGCTTTCTCTTGTTTCTGTTGTTGAAGGCCAGTTTTAACTCACAGCGATCTGATGAGATACAAGGGGTTATTTCAATCTTCTTGTATCTGTTGGGGCTTGCTTTGTGATTGAGTCAATTTTGGAAAACATTCCATGAGGTTCTGAGAAAAACTTCTTTTGTGTTTGGGTGAAATGTTCTGTATATATCTATTAGGTCAATTTTATTCATAATGTCAGGTGGTTTCATTATTTCTCTGTTTGGTTTCTGTGTTGATGACCTATGCATTAGTGAGAGTGGAGTGTTGAAGTCTCTCACTATTAAAGTATGGGGTGTGATGTGAGATTGAAGTTTTAGTAATGTTTCTTTTATGAATGTGGATGTCTTTGCATGAATTGAGACATCATCTTGGATATTTTCTTTCATGAGTATGAAATGTCCTTTCCCCATCTCTTTGCTTACTTTTGATTGAACATCTCTTTTATGTTTGCTGAAATATGTTTCTTATATGTCACAGAATGATAGATCCTGTTTTCCCATACACTCTATTATTGTGCCTTTTTACAGGGGAATCCAATCCATTGATGTTGACAAATATTGATGACCAAGAATTGTTCGTTCCTGTTATTTTGATGTTGGTTGTGGTAGTGTGTGTGTGTGTGTGTGTGTGTGTGTGTGTGTGTGTGAGAGAGAGAGAGAGAGAGAGAGAGAGAGAGAGAGAGAGCGCGGCGGGGGAGAGAGGGAGAGGGGAGAGGGGACAGACTGAGGGAGAGAGAGAGAGAGAGAGAGAGAGAGAGAGAGAGAGAGAGAGAGATTCTCATTTATTTCTGCTGGTATGACATTTTCATTTTTTTGTGTTTCTTGGGTGCAGTTACCCTCTGTGTGTTGGAGTTTTTCTCTAGTATCCTCTGTAGGGCTGAATTAGTTGAAAGATATTTTTTGAATTTGGATTTGTCATGGCATATCTTCTTTTATCTATCAACCATGATATGATTAAGTATATAGTAGTCTGAGCTGACATCTATGGTCTCTCGGTGTGTATAAGACATCTTCCCAGGACCTTCTGGGTTTTAGGGTCTCTTTAGAGAAGTAAGGTGTAATTCTGATAGGTTTCCCATTATGTGTTACTTGGCATTTTTCCCTCGTACCATTTATTTTACTATATACTTTGTTTACATTCCAAATGATTTTCCCTTTCCCTTTTACTGTTCCCCTCCCCCTAAGTACCATAAGTCCACTTCCTTCCACCAGTTCTCCAATCAACCCCTTCCCACTGCTCTGTCCTGGCAATCCCCTACAATGCTGCACCAAGCCTTTCCAGGACCCGGGCCATCTCCTTCCTTCTTCTTGGGAATGGTTTGATATATGGGTTGTGTTTTGGGTCTTCTGAGCTTCTGGGCTAATATCCACTTATCAGTGACAGCATTTCATGTGGGTTATTTTGTGATTGGGTTACCTCACTTAGGATGATATTTTCCAGTTCCAACTATTTGCCTAAGAATTTCATGAATTCATTGTTTTTAATTGCTGAGTAGTATTCCACTGTGTAAATATACCACATTTTCTGTATCCATTCCTCCATTGAGGGACATCTGGATTCTTTCCAGCTTTTGGCTATTATAAATAAGGCTTCTGTCAACATAGTGTTGACATGTTGCATGTCCTTATTGCATGCCGGGGAATCCTCTGGGTATATGCCCAGGAGTGGTATAGCAGTGTCCTCCAGAAATGTCATGTCCAGTTTTCTGAGGAACTGCCAGACTAATTTACATAGTGGTTGTACCATCTTGCAATCCTACCAGCAGTGGAAGAGTGTTCCTCTTTCTTCACATCCTCACCAACACCTGCTGTCTCCTGAATTTTTAATCTTAGTTATTCTGACTGGTGTGAGGTAAAATCTCAGGGTTGTTTTGAACTGCATTTCCCTAATGACTAATGATGCTGAACATTTCTTAAGGTGCTTCTCAGCCATCTGAAGGTCTTCAGGTGAAAAGTCTTTGTTTAGCTCTGTACCCTATTTTTAATAGGGTTATTTGGTTTTCTGGGGTCTAACTTCTCGAGTTCTATGTATATATTGGATATTATCCCTCTGTCAGATGTAGGGTTGGTAAAGATCTTTTTCCAATTTGTTGGTTGCCATTATCTACTATTGACAGTGGTCTTTGGCTTTCAGAAACTTTTGGCTGTGCCTTACACTGTACTTTATGTTAGGTAAATTTTCTTCTATGACTTTGTTGATGTTATCATAGTGTCCCTAATTTCCTAGAAATTTCTGGAAGAAAGTTTTAAATTTGGCATTTTCGTTTTTTTTTTCTAATAAAGGACAACATTTAATTGGGGCTAGCTTACATGTTCATGGGTTCATTCCAATAGCATCAACACAGGAAGGTGGCAATATCCAGGCAGACATGGTGCAGTAGGTGCTGAGAGTTCTACATCTTCATCTGAAGACTGTTAACAGAATACTTGATTCCAGACAGGTAGGAGTAGGGTCTTAAAGTACATATACACAGTGACTCACCTACTTCAAAAAGGCCACATCTCCTCCAAAAAGTCACACCTCCAAATGGTGCTGCTCCCTGGACCAAGCATATACAAGTCATCATATTCTACTTCCTGGCCCCCTTAGACATGTTCAAACACATGAGCCTTTGGAGACCATACCTGGCCATAGCATAATAAAAAATACATTTAGTCCAATTTCCAAAGTCCCCATAGTCTATAGCAGTAACAAAAGTGTTAAATTCCAAAGCTCAAAGTCCCTTCTGATATCCATCCAATCACTTCATTGTAATCCCAGAATCAAGACAGGAAACCAACTGGGCAAACTCCTAACACTGCAACTGCGTGTCTGATGTCAAAGCAGCTTTAAAATATACAATTCTGTTTTCATCTTGGTTGACTGCAACAAACTTACTTCTCCTGGCCAAAGAGGAACCTATATAGAGCCATCAGGACATAGGAAACAAGTAACTGTAAGAGACAGGATCTTTTTTATTTCCATCAGCACACTAGAGTTGACCCTGTGCCACAGTTCTCCATACTCAAATTCCTCCTGGAGAGAATAGGTCTCCCAGAAGTGCTGACACACAGGCTTGCAGGAGGGAAAAGACACAGTCAGAGAGAGCAAGATCAGCTAACACTAGAGATAACCTGATGTCAAGAGGCAAGGACAAGTATATAACAAGAGAAGCCAAGGCTACTTAGAATCATTAGAACACAGTTCTTTCACCATGACAAGCCCTGGATACCCCAACACACCAGAAAAGCAAGACTCTGATTTAAAATCACATCTCATGACAATAATACAGGACTTTAAGAAAGACATAACTTTTGTAAACAAATATAGGAGAACACAGGTAAATAGGTAGAAGCCCTTAAAGAGGATACACAAAAATCTTGTAAAGAATTACAGAAAAACACAACCAAACTGGTGAAGGAATTGAACAAAACCATCCAGGTTCTACAAAAGGAAGTAGAAACAAGAAAGGAATCAGAAAGTGAAACAACCTTGGAGATAGAAATCCTAGGAAAGAGATCAGGAGTCATAGACACAAGCATTATCAACCAAATGCAAGAGAAGTGATAATCTCAAGTGCAGAAGATATCATTAAAAACATTAACACAACAGTCAAAGAAAATGCAAAATACAAAAAGCTCCTAACCAAAAACATTCAGGAAGTCCAGGATACAATGAGAAGACCAAACCTAAGGACAATAGGTATAGCATAGAGTGAAGATTTCCTACTTAAAGGTCCAGTTAATATCTTCAACAAGTTTATAGAAGAAAACTTCCCTAACCTAAAGAGAGATGCACATAAACATAAAAGAAGCCTCCATAACTGCAAATAGATTAGACTAGAAAAGAAATTCCTCCCATCACAATAGTCAAAACACCAAATGCCCAAAACAAAGAATATTAAAAGCAGTAAGGGAAAAGGGTCAAGTAACTTATAAAGGCAGACCTTTTAGAATTACACCAGACTTCTCACTGTAGACAATGAAAGCTAGAAGATCCTAGAAAGATCTCATACAGACCCTAAGATAACACAAACGCCAGCCCAGAATACTATACCCAGCAAAACTTTCAATCACCAAAGCTGGAGAAACCAAGCTATTCCATGATAAAAGCAAATTTACACAATATCTTTCCAAATCCAGCCCTACAAAGGATAATAGATAGAAAATACCATCACAGAGAGGGAAACTACACACTAGAAAAAGCAAGCAATCTTTCAACAAACCCAAAAGAAGACAACCACACAAACATAAAAACATCAATCACTTTTCCCTAATATCCCTTAACATCAATATTCTCAATTCCCCAAGAAAAAGACATTGACTAACAGACTCCGATATGTAAACAGGACCCAGCATTTTGCTGCATACAGGAAACACACCTCAGTGTCACAGAAAAACACTACCTCAGAGTAAAAAGGTAGAAAACAATTCTCCAAGCAAATAGTCTCAGGAAACAAGCTGGAGTAGTCATTCTAATATCAGGTAAAATCAACTCAACCAAAAATCATTAAAAAAAGACATAGAAGGACCACCCCCCAAATGAAAATTCTCCCAAGAAGAAGTCTCAGTTCTGAACATCTATGCTCCAAATGCAATGTCACCCACAATTGTAAAAGAAACTTTAATAATGCTCAAAACACACATTGCACCTAATACAATAAGTGAGGGTGACTGCAACACTCTCATCAATGTAAAGATCAGGGAACACAAACTAAACTGAAACACAATGAAACTAACTGAATTTATGAACCAAATGAATTTAAGAGATAGTTAAAGAACATTTCATCTGAAATCAAAAGACTATACCTTCTTCTCAGCACCTCATGGTACCTTCTCCAAAACTCACCATATTACTGGTCACAAAACAGACCTCAACAGATATGAGAAGATTGAAATAATCCCACGCCTCCTATCAGATCACTATGGATAAAGGCTGGTCTTCATTAGCAGCAAAACAACAGAAAGCCCACATACACATGGAAGCTGAGCAATGCTCTACTCAATGATGCCTTGGTCAAGGAAGAAATAAGGAAAGAAATAAAAGACTTTTTAGAATTTAATGAAAATGAGGGTACAACATACCCAAACTTATTGGACACAATGACAGCAGTGTTAACAGGGTAACACATAGCTCTGAGTGTTTCCAAAAAAAAAAAAAACCAACAACAACAATAAGTGGACAGAATATAAACTGGCATCTTAATTGCATACCTGAAAGCTCTAGAACAGAAAAAAGCTAATACACAAAAGAGGAGTAGACAGCAGTAAATCATCAAACTCAGGGCTGAAATCCACCAAGTATAAACAAAAAGAACTATACTGAGAATCAACAAAATCAGGAGCTGGTTTTTTGAGAAGAGTAATAAAATAGATAAACCCTTAGCCAGACTAACCAGAGGGTACAGAAACAGTCTCCAAATTAACAAAATTAGTAATGAAAAGGGAGATATAACAACAGAGACTGAGGAAATTAAAAAAAAAGCCATCAGATCACACTACAAAAGCCTATACTCAAAACAACTAGAAAATCTGGATGAAATGGACAATTTTCTAGACAGTTATCAAATAACAAGGTTAAATCAGGATCAGATTAGACCATAACAGTCCCATAAACACTAAAGAAATAGAAGCAGTCATTGAAACTCTCCTAACAAAATTAAGGACAGGACCAGATGGTTTTAGTGCTGAATTTTATCAGACCTTCAAAGAAGACCTAACACCAATACTCTTCAAATTATTCCACAAAATAGAAACAGAAGGAACAGTACCCAATTTGTTCTATGAAGCCGTAATTACACTGATAACAAAACCACACAAAGACCCAACAAAGAAAGAGAACTTCAGACCAATTTCCCTTATGATTATTGATCCAAAAATATGCAATAAAAATATTCCTAACAGAAGGCAAAAACACATCAAAACTATCATTCACCATGATCAAGTAGGTTTCATCCCAGGGATGCAGACATGCTTCAATATGCAGAAATCCATCAATGTAATCCACTACATAAACAAACTCAAAGAAAAAAACCACATGGTCATTTCATTAGATGCTGAAAAAGCATTTGACAAAATTCACCATTCTTTCAAGTTAAAAGTCTTGAAAGATCAAGAATAGATGGCCCATACCTAAACACAGAAAAAGCAGTATACAGAAAACAAGTAGCCAACATCAAACTAAATGAAGAGAAACTTGAAGCAATCCCACAAAAACCAGGGACTAGACTAGTCTCTCTCTCCCTATTTATTCAATATAATACTGCAAGTTGCTCCTGGATTATTTAGACAACAAAACGTCATCAAAGGGATACAAATTGGAAAGGAAGAAGTCAAACTATCACTATTTACAGATGATATGATAGTATTGTTAAGTGATGCCAATAATTCCACAAGAGAACTCCTACAGTTGACAAACAACTTCAGCAAAGTGGCCTGATATAAAGTTAACTCAAACAAATTAGTAACCTTCTTATACTCAAAGGATAAACAGACTGAAAAAGAAATTATGCAAATGACACCCTTCACAATAGTCACAAACAATATAAAGTATCTTGGTGTGACTAAACAAACAAGTGAAAGATCTGTATGACAAGAATTTCAAGTCTCTGAAGAAAGAAATTGAAGACCTCAGAAGATCAAAAGATATCCCATGCTTGTGGATTGGTAGGATTAATATACTAAAAAGTGGCCATCTTGCCAAAAGCAGTCTACAAATTCAATGCAATTTCCATCAAAATTCCAACTCAATTCTTCATATTGTTAGGTAGACCAATTTGCAAATTCATCGGGAATTAAAAAACAAACAAACAGACAAACAAACAAACACCCGGGATAGCTAAAACTATTCTCAACAATAAAAGAACTTCTGGGAGAATCTTATCCCAGACCTCAAGCAGTACTACAAAGAAATACTGATAAAAACTGCATTGTATTGGTACAGTGACAGGCAGGTAGATCAATGGAATAGAATTCAAGACCCAGAAATGAACCCACATACCCATGTTCATGTCATTTTTGACAAAGGAGCTAAAACCATCCACTGGCAAAAAGATAGCCTTTTCAACAAATGGTGGTTAGCATGCAGAAGAATGCAAATCAATCCATTCTTATCTCCTTGTGCAAAGATCAAGTCCAAGTGGATCAAGGACCTCCAAATAAAACCAGAAACCCTAAAACTAATAGAAAAAATGGGGAAGCAAATGAATGGAACTAGAAAATATCCTGAGTGAGGTAACCCAATTACTAGAGAACACACATGGTACACATTCACTGATAAGCCAAGCCCCAAACCCTGGAATACCCAAGACACAATTCAAATATCAAATGATGCTCAAGAAGAAGGAAGAACAAATTATAGATACTCTGGTCCTTCTTAGAAGAGGGAACAAAATACCCACAGAAGGAGATACAAAGACAAATTGTGCAGCAAAGACTGAGGGAAAGACCATCCAGAGATTGTCCCCTCCTAGGGATCCATCATATACAGTTAAAAAACCCAGATACTATTGTTGATACCAACTAGTGCATGTTGACAGGAACCTGATAGACCTCTCATCTGGGAGACTCTGCCAGTGTGTGACAAATGTGGAGAGGGACACTCTTAGTCAAGGATTGAACTTAGCACAGGGTCCCCAATGGAGGAGTTAGAGAAAGGAACAAAGGAGGTGAAGAGGTTTGCAGTGCCATAGGAGGAACAAGAGTATGAATCACCCAGTACCCCCAGAGCTCTCAGGGACTAAACCACCAACCAAAGAGAGTACATGGAGGCACCCATGGCTCCAGAAGCATATGCAGCAAAGGATGACCTTGTTGGACATCAAAGGGAGGAGAGGCCCTTGGTCCTGAGAAGGCTCGATGCCCAGTATAGGTGAATGCCAGAACAAGGAAGTGGATGTGGGTGGATTGGTTTGCAGGAGAGGGGATGGGTTAGGAGATATTCAGGGGGATGGAAAAATAAGAAAGGGGACACATTTGACCAGTCAGAATGGCTAAGATTAAAAACTCAAGAGACAACAAGTGCTGGCGAGGATGTGGAGAAAGAGGAACACTCCTCCACTGTTGGTGGGATTGCAAAATGGTAAAACCACTCTGGAAATCAGTTTGGCGGTTCCTCAGAAAATTGGGCATGTCACTTCCAGAGGACCCTGGCATACCACTCCTGGGCATATACCCAGAGGATTCCCCTGCATGCAATAAGGACACATGCTCCACTATGTTTATAGCAGCCTTGTTTATAATCGCCAGAAATTGGAAGGAGCCCAAATATCCCTCAAAGGAGGAATGGATACAGAAAATGTGGTATATTTATACAATGGAATACTACTCAGCAATTAAAAATAATGAATTCATGCAATTTGTAGGTAAATGGTTAGACCTGGAAAATATCATCCTGAGTGAATTAACCCAATCACAAAAGAATGCACATGAAATGCGATCACTGATAAGTGGATATTAATGAGCCCAGAAGCCCTAAATACTCAAGACACAAATAGCAAGTCAAATGATTCCCAAGAAGAAGAAAGGAGAGGACCCTGGGCCTGTAAAGATTGCATCCAGTTTAGTAAAGAAACCGAGGGGGGAGGGGGAATTATTGGGGAACAGATGGGGGGGGAGAGGAACTATGGGAACTATGGTGGGTGGGAACTGGGAAAGAGGAAAGCCTTTGGAATGTAAACATAGAATATAGAAAATAAAAAAAAGAAAAAAATAAAGAATATATTTAATAAAAGCTCATACATTAAAAATCAAAAACAAAATAACACAAAGTGCTTATACACATAGAATCTGAACAATCCTGACATTTTAGAATTTAATGAAAATGAAGGCGCCACATACCCAAACTTATGGGACAGTATGAAAACAGTGGTAACAGGATAACTCATATCTCTGAGTGCCTCCAAAAAGAAACTGAAGAGAGCATACACTAGCAGCTTAAACGTACACCTGAAAGCAATAGAACAAAAAGAAGCATATTTACCCAAGAGGTGTAGATGGCAGGAAATAATCAAACTTAGGGCTGAAAACATCCAATTAGACATAAAATGAACTATACTGAGAATCAACAAAACCAGGAGCTAGTTTTTGAGAAAATAAACAAGATAATAAACCCTTAGCCAGACTAACCAGAGAGCATAGAGACAGTATCCAAATTAACAAAATCAGAAATGAGAGATATAACAACAGAAAAATGAGGAAATTCAAAAAATCATCAGATTCTACTACAAAACCCTATACTCAACAAAACTGGAAAATCTGGATGAAATGGACAATTTTCTAGACAGATACCAAATAGCAAAGTTAAATCAGGATCAGATAGACCATCTAAATAATCCCATAACCCCTAAAGAAAAAGAAGCAGTAATGAAAAGTTTCTCAACCAAACCAAGCCAAAGGCCAGATGCTTTTAGTGCAGAATTCTATTAGACTTTCAAAGAAGACCTAATATCAATACTCTTCAGTGTATTCCACAAAAGAGAAACAAAAGTAAGGCTACCCAATTCATTCTGTAATGCCACAGTTATGATGATATCAAAACCACACAAAGACCCAACAAAGAAAGAGAACTTCAGACCATTTTCCCTTACAAATATCAATGGAAACATACTCAATAAAATTCTCACAAAATGAATCCAAGAACACATTGAAATTATCATTCACCACAATCAAGTAAGCTTCATCCCAGGGATGCAGGGATGTTTCAATATAAAGAAATTCATCAATGCAACCCACTACATAAACAAACTTAAAGAAAAAACCCACATGATCATTTCAATAGATGCATTTGACAAAATTCAACATACCTTTATGTTAAAAGTCTTGGAAAGATCAGGAATTGAAGGTCCATACATAGACATAGTGAAAGCAATATACACTATACCAGTAGCCAACTTAAAACTAAATAGAGAGAAACTTGAAGCAGTCCCACTAAAATCAGGGACTAGGCAAAGCTACCCACTCTCTCCCTATCTATTCAATATAGTACTTAAAGTTCTAGCTAGAGTAATTAGACAACAAAAGACCGAAGGGATACAAGCTGGAAAGGAAGAAGGCAAAATATGACTATATGCAGATGATAATAGTATACCTAAATGACTCCAAAAATTCCACCAGAGAACTCCAATAGCTGATAAACAACTTCAGCAAAGTAGCTAAACATAAAATTAGCTCAAACAAATCAGTAGCCTTGTGATACTCAGTATAAGATATCTTGATGTGACTAACCAAACAAGTGAAAGATCTGTATGACAAGAACTTCAAGTCTCTGAAGAAAGAAATCAAAGACCTCGGAAGATGGAAAGATCTGCTATGCTTGTGAAATGGCAGGATTAATATGGTAAAAATTGCCATCTTTCTGAAAGCAATTTGCAAATTCAATGCATTCCCATCATAATTCTAATTCAATTCTTAAAACTATACTCAACAATAAAATATCTTCTCAGGGAATCGCCATCCCTGATTTCTAGGTGTACAAAAGAGCAATAGTGATAAAATCTGCATGGTATTGGTACAGTGACAGGCAGGTAGACCAATGGAATAGAATTGAAGACCAAGAAATGAACCCACACACTTCTGGTCTCTTGATGTTTGAGAAAGGAGCTAAAATCATCCAGTGGAAAAAAGACAGCATTTTCAACAAAAGGTGCTGTTTCAACTGGTAGTCAACACGTAGAAGAATGAGAATTGATCCATTCTTATATCCCTGTACAAAATGGATCAAGGACCTCCACATTAAACCAGATACATTGATTCTAATAGAAGAGAACGTGAGGCAAAACCTCAAACACATGGGTACAGGGGAAAAGTTCCTGAACAGAACACCATTGGCTTACACTCTAAGATCAAGAATTGACAAATGGTATCTCATAAAACTGCGAAGATTCTGAAGGGCAAATGACACTGTCAACAGGACAAACCAGCAATGAAAAGATTGGGAAAAGATCTTTACCAACCCTACATCCCATAGAGGACTATTATACAATGTATACAATGAACACAAGAAGTTAGATTCTAGAGAACCAAATAAGCCTATTAAAAAATAGGGAACATGGCTAAACAGAGAATTCTCAACAGAGGAAACTTGAATGACCAAGAAGCACCTAAAGAAATGTTCAACATCATTCCTCATCAGGGAAATGAAAATCAAAACGACCCTGAGATTCCACCTCACACCAGTCAAAATGGCTAAGATCAAAAACTCAGGTGACAGCAGATGCTAGCAAGGATGTGGAGAAGAGGAACACTCCTCCATTGCTGGTGGGATTGCAAGCTGATACAACTACTCTGGAAATCAGTCTAGCAGTTCCTTAGAAAATTGGACATAGTACTACTACCAGAAGACCCAGCTATACCACTACTGGGCATATATCCAGAAGATGCCCCAACATGTAATAAGGACACATGCTCTGCTATGTTCATAGAGGCCTTATTTATAATAGCCAGAAGGTGGGAACAACTCACATGTCCCTCAAAAGAGGAAAGGATACAGAAAATGTGGTACATTTACACAATGGACTACTATTCAGATATTAAAAACAATGATTTCATGAATTTCACAGGCAAATGTGTGGAACTTGAAAATATCCTCGTGAGTGAGGTAACTCAGTCATTAAAGGACACACATGGTATGCACTCACTCATAAGTGGGTATTAGCCCAAAAGTTCAGAATACCCAAGATTCAATTCACAGACCATATGAAGCCCAAGAAGGAGGAAGACAAAAGTGTGGATGCTTCAGTCTTCTTGGAAGGGATAACAAAATACTCACAGTAGAAAATATGGAGACAATGTGTATATCAGAGACTGAAGGAAAGGGCATCCAGAGACTGCCCCACCTGGGGATCCATCCATATACAATCACCAAACCTGGATGCTATTTTGGATGCCAGGAAGTGATTGCTCACGGGAGCCTGGTATGCCTGTCTCCTGAGAGTCTCTAGCAGAGCCAAACAAATAAAGAGGCAGAAGCTTGCAGCCAACCATGGGACTGTGCACAGGATCCCTGATGGAGGAGTTGGAGAAGGGTCTGAAGGAGCTGATGGGGTTTGCAGCCCCACTGAGTGAGCAACAGTGTCAACAGGCCAGAATCCCCGGAGCTCCCAGGGACTGGACCACCAACCAAGAATACACATGGAGGGACCCATGGCTCCAGAAGCATATGTGGCAAAGAATGGCCTTGTTGGGCATCATTAAAAGGCTGGAAGACAATTTTACAAGCAAATGGTCTCAGGAAACAAGCTGGAGTAGCCATTATAATATCAGATAAAATTGACTTCCAACCTAAAGTCATCAAAAGAGACTCAGAAGGTCACTTCTTGCTGGTCAAAGGGAAAATCCACCAAGAAGAGCTCTCAATACTGAACATCTATGCTCCAAATGCAAGGGCACCCTCATTCGTAAAAGAAACCTTACTAAAGCTTAAAGCACACAGTACACTATCACTGCGCATTTCTTGGACCCCGTAATTTCACGCAGCCAAGCTGCAATCCAGGCAGAGGCTGTGTGATATTTACTGGGGAACGCCTTGTTTGGCAGGGCTGTCCAAGATGAATGCCGCTGTGGGTCTCCTTGGCTGCAGATAGAGCTGAGCTGAAATTTCTCATGGCAAGCTGTGTAAACCTTTATCTGACCTGTTCTTTTACTTACGAGATGTCTCTGCCAGCCAGAGGTGCGAGCATTCCAGGCGTGACAGTTCATTCAGAGTTCATTCTTTGAACTACAGTACTGGCCATGATTTTCCTTCTAGAGATCCATTGCTTTGCTTTTAATTAGCTGTACAGTTATTACCTAGATACATTAAAGAATTAACCTCCCAACAATTTATTTGTATGGTTAGCTGACTTTGGCACTCTGACATGGAAACCATCAGTTAGTAAAGTTTCAAAATAAGCCTGAGGAAGATAGCATACATAGTGTTTCCAAGAACTAATTACTAATTCCAATTACTAATTTATCATTGACTACAGAGGGACGCGATGACCTTGTGTGTAATCTCTGACTCTTGAATCACTAATTCATCATTGACCACAGAGGGGCGCAATGACCTTGTGTGTAATCTCTGACGTTCATACCTGACTAATTTTGTATTTCCTTGTGCCAGATACTCATGGTAACTATTCTTTGTAAACATTTAAAAATACCTGCCTCAGAACAGTAAATTGCATTCAGATGCATTCAGATCTTGTGTGTGTCTGTCTGTCATTTGCCGGACCTGTACCTTCCTGCATACCAAAGACCCTGATTTCCCCACGGGAGTGTGTTCCGACTGAGTCGGTCCGTGGCAGTACACCTAACACAATAATTGTGGGTGACTTCAACACTCTCCTCTCCTCAATGGACTGATCAGGAAAGCAGAAACTAAACAGAGACACAGTGAAACTAATTGAAACTTTAGTTTTTTTATAAGAGGGATCCATAATTAAAATATTGCTTGAGTTTCAAGAGTCTTGACTTTGGGCTTTTCAATGGATTTGGTGACTGTGGAAGTCTATGGGGACTTTGATGCTAAACAAAATACACATGGCATCAAGAGATGGCCTATGATAACCAGGCATGGAATATGGAAGTGTGAGTGAGGAATGTTCCCCCAAAGGCTCACAGGTTTAAGCACCTGGTCCCAGATGTAGGTGCTGTTTCAAAAGATTGTGGAATTTTCAAGAAGAAGAGCCTCATTGGAACAAGTGGGTCACTGAGAATGTGTTGGGGGATGGTTTCATGCAATGTGTTGTCAGATGCTGATTTCTACATGACTGCAGTTCAGAAGATGGCTTGCTTAGCCATGTCCAGGATCTATGTTATATAAAAATTGTTTTGACCATCTCTGATTTGTTAATAAAGATCTGATTAACCAATAACCTGGGCAGAAGAGAATATGGCAGGACTTGTAATTCCAGGTTGGAGGGTTCCATAGACAGAGGCAGACAAGAAAAGGACCAGGAAGAGAAGAGCTGTGGAGAGACCATCTGGAGAAAACAGGAGGATTTCCCATGAGGTAATGATGAGAGAGCAGCCATGAGGACACACATGGACTCGAGGGAGTCAGGGCATGACCAGATGCATGTAAAGGACATTTGTCTGGGTAACAGCAGCCTTGTCATGTTAGAATAGCTCAGAACATGACCAGCTTAGGCTTAAGGCCTTTCATTAATAACACAAGGATCTATAACTGGCTTGAGAGGAGCATAGACACCAACAATTACTTGGGAGCAAAAAAGTGTAGAAAAACACAAAGAATTAGTCCTATAAGAATGAGCTTTGGGGTTGTATAGCTTGGCCACAGTTCCTGGTCTCTGCTTTGTTTCCTGAGTACGGATTTCTGCACATTGCCATCCTTTTTCTGTTGCCGTGTCTTTCCCACCTCAATCGTCTGTATCCTGGGGCTGTGAGTCAAAACACACCCTCCTCCCTCAGGCTGCTTCATCAGGATGTTTTATCACAGCATCAGAAGAAGAAATAACACATAGGATTCTCAATTTGGAGTCTAACTTAGTATACTTATGATATCAGCAAATACATTGTGGGGGTCAATTAGAAAATTTATTTTGGAGTATTTGGAAGAAAGAGGCAAGCTATTTATACTGTCCATCATTCCTTTGGAACAGTAATTTTTCCAAGTGATTTCATTTTATCATAGTGACTTTCTTTATTGTCACAATACATTATAGTTTGTGGGAGGTATACTTTCTCTCTCTCTCTCTCTCTCTCTCTCTCTCTCTCTGTGTGTGTATGTGTATGTGTGAGTGTGTGTGTGTGTGTGTGTGTGTGTGAATGAGTGTGTGCATGTGTGAATGTAGACATGTTGGAAAAGAGGAGTTTGCAAAAATGAGCACACACAGACAAATACTTATAGAGAAATACAGAAACACACACACACACTCACACACACACACACACACACACATACACAAGACAAAGGAGGGAATCATATCTCCTCTACTAACATTCTGTACATCTTGCTTTGAGGCAGAGACTCTTCCTGAACCTGAGGATCATGTTTTCTCAGCAAAATTGGTGACCAAGAAGCACCAGTCATGCTACTGTCTCTCCCCAGCTAGGATCTGGGGTACCGATGGGAACAGGATACCAGGCTTGGTACATGGGTGCTGAGATGCCAGTTCTGGTCCTCCTGATCACCCTAACTGCTGAGCCAACTCACCAGTTCCTGGTTTTGTTACTGTTTTCTTCTGTATAATTACCAAACCCCATCTGCAATCCTAGGACTTTTCACAGGGTGGGCTGGGGGACTCCTCAGAAGACACTTGACTTTGTTTTTTGCTTCTTAACATAAGATCCAAAAAAATCAATTGCCTTTTTTCTTCACATTCTAGACATATCATCAGCACAGATTTCCTCTCCAAACCCTTGGTTGTCAATCACTGAATATGAAGGTTCCTGCTAAGGCACTGCTGTTACATGTTGTATTGTCATGTGCTAGGAACCTGAGAGCTAGCTGCCTGTGAGGCAGGCCAAGCCCACATCAGCTTCCTCTGGGGCCCAAATCCATTTCTCACTCTGCCTAGGCCCCTGATACTTTCTCATTTTACAGGTGAGCCAAGGTCACTGATGTCAGCTCAGTGTGGAAGGACATTCATTCCATTCAGTCATACTGCAACTCTCCTCAATTGGTTAACATGTGGAGAGATTAAGTGGGCACTTAGAAACAGTCCTTCATTCTCCACAGAATGCAATGAAGTATCAGGACATTTGAGTGTACCTGTAACTCTGGGAGGTTTGAGTCTACTTCAGTTACCAAGAGGTTTTAGGGATAGATGCTATAATACTGGAACATACCAAAGCATGGGTTATTTGATTCCTAAAATAACATGTGATTGATTTGGTTTATCTATAGTTTTCAGTTAATTGCTTACAATCAACTGTGTGTAACTCATATGAACATTAGAACCAGAGTTCAAACTTCCAATTGTAACTGTTATTAATTTGATTAAATGCTCTTCTGAAATGGAAGGCAGACAGCAGTTTCTAATGAAACACATGTTATGTACATGGTGTGTTTAATTGTGGATGAGAGGTTACTTTTCCCAGAAGGACTAAGACAGAACCCCTGTGAGTTCCAAACTTTATGAGGTAACCAGATCCTTGGAGACATTCAAAGCATTTTCAAGGGTTAGAAAAATGACAGTGATTTTATTTCAATTCTATTTTCCAATCATGTTTTTAGTACTGGCTGAAGGTCTGTTTATGTAAGGCAAAAGCAACACTTTCCAAGTTCATAGAGTAGGCATAGTTTCTAAAACACCATTGAGATTAGAGGTCATGGGAGTGTAGTCTTTCTACTTCAGATGACTTGGCTTGGGTGGATTTCTCCTTCAAAGCACATCATGGTTTTTCCCACGTCGGTTTGGTAAAAATTATCAGAAATATCATTTCATTTAAAAGGTCATTGAGGAAGTCATAGGTGTGTTATCTAGTAACCGTCTCTCAGTGGGGTGAACTGTCAGGAAATTAGCCTTTGCAGATGTGTTTTCCTGTAAACGTTGCAGAGAGAAGATTTATCTGCAACAAAGAGCCTATATGGAGCACAGTCATTATTGAATGGGTTATCCTAGGATATGACACAAAGCCCATATCCCTCGAAATCTAGAAGAAGGGGCCATGTTCAAAGCTCAGGTGGAGACCAGAATGTTGTTTCCCAGCTCATTTCTTCAGCTGTCAAGGATTGCTGCAGGCAATGACGTATTGAAGTGAAGCAGAACTGATTGAGAACTATGGAGAAGACTTGACTAGTCCCACTCTGCTGGTTCAGGTACGTCTGACTGGCATCACCTTCTACAGCACACTGCATCCTTCCCTTGTTGGCTCATGTTCAGATTTAGATTCATTCCAGGTTAGAAGCATTTCGAGGTATTGCTTTAAAAACATGTGCATGGTGAAAGTCTGTGCAGCCAAGTTACACAGACTCTGAAGAGTGCAGCCATCTCACAGTTTTAAGGATGAGAGCAGGTGCTCAATGCTCTGCAATGGACACATGCACATGCACATGCACATTAATGCATATGCACACAAACAGGGACATACAAACATACTGTCATGCACATATACAAAATCACCCAAGCATGCAGTCATACACATACATTCACAAACTCACACACTCGCATGCACATTCATGAATAACTCTTGTTAATTTTTAATTCATCCATTCCGAAATTTTTTTCAGTATGCATTTTTCAAGGACAAATGCTCATACATTAAAGTAGCAACAGATGGGATAATCATTTCAAATGTTTGAAAAATATTACTCATTTTTTGTTGCCACTTTAAGAGCAGTTTTTTTTGTGTGTTTTCATTTATTGTTTGGAATTTCATGCAATATACCTTTATAATGTTTTCACCTCCCCCAACCCGTCTCAGGTCTTCTTCAACCTCCCCAGCCACCCCCATTGACCTATCTACCCAACACAATGTACTTAGTATTAAAAAGAAAAATCAAAGCCAACCAAAAATCAAAACCAACCAAGAACAAAAATCGTAGAAAAAGCCAGAGTCCAACTTGTGTTGCCTGGCTACACCTAAGCAGTGGCAGTTTTCTTTGCTTTATATAACAGCTTGGAACAATACTAATGACCTCATAACTCATGTGGTCCTTTTTCCATAGTGTTTGTATTTCAACATGTAATTCTATCACAGATGCATTACTCTATTTTATCTCTTCCATAAAATGTTATACCCAAAATGTATATAATACTCTCATGACAACACCTTTAAAATCATTTGCCCTGACTTTTACTTCTGAACTTTTATGAATTTATTACAATTTGAGTTTTGGAATCTTGAAGCTGAGGTCAGTTATTAACAGAACCATCTGCTGACACAGAGTCTGTCTATGTGATATCTAGGCTGTATTGTTTAATTAATGTAATACATACGCCATTCTTATAATAACCACACTAAACTATAGCCTACATGTAATTGAGTGTGTATTAACAATGGGAAGTGTTTTAGGCTACTAAAAATGGATAAAAAAGTGTGATAAAATTCTTCTGCTTTAATAATTCTAACTCATACAGTTGGCCTATTTTGTGTTTGCAAGGTCTTTTTCCTCACTTTTCAGTTCTCTAAACAATAAACATTTCATTTTCATGGTAATACTTCCATCATCTTTGTGTTTCAGGAATGATTACTGCTCATGGGCAGATAGTCAAGGTCAAATATTGCCAAGAGATAAAACTATTTCAGGCCATGTTACCAGTTATCTGTACCCACTTGTTGCGAAGAATTCATTCCCCTGAAAATATGGGAAAGCCCATCTTGGTGTCAGCACACAAAAATTTTTTATTCCTATAGATTTGATGTAAAAATCTTTTCATGGTAACTCTGAAATAAAAAACATTAAGTCAAGTTAAACCAATGGATTTTATTTTACTTTATTTCATGCATATGGACATTTTGTTGTATATATGTCTGTGGAACACTTGTGTTTCTAATACCCATTGAAGCCAGAAAAAAGTGTTAGGTTCCCTTGGAACATGAATTTTAGACAGTTGTGAGCTGCCATGTATGTGCTGGGACTTGAACCTGGGTGCTCTACAAGAACAGCAGATGCCCTTACTTGCTTAGCCATCCTTGCAACTGCAACCAATGGATTTCTTATGTCATTGTATCTTTTGTTCATGTCAATTTTACAGGAATAAGCTAAATTCATAAGGGCTGAAAACATCTATGCAGATACTACAAGAACATTAATCCCTATTTATGATTAAAGTTGAGAGGTAAAATTATCCTGTATTTTACCAACACTGCTCTACTTAATCACAAATATGAGAGAACTCAGAGAATATTTTCTCTGTTAAAGACCTTAGCTCCAATTCCTCAAAAAGTTCTTGCAGACTTGAAACTTGAGAAATACCCAGGAGAAGAGAAAAGATACCCTGATTTAATGCATGTGCTCTACAATCATCTCACTGAAAATGTAAAAGTCTTACATTTTAATGTGCAACTATTACCTGTTGTGACAAAAAGAATTAATATAAATAACTAGAAGAACTCTTTTACAATAGATGAAAGCATAAAACACAGGAGAGAGTGTGCTAGAGCAAGTCCACAATTTTATCCCATATAATAATTGTCATTTCCTCCTGAAGGACAGTCCTCATGAGGCCATGAACTTTCCAGATTGGATTTGCATTGACGGTTCACTCTAAGCCATGGAGACAGGAAACAACAGCTGTGGGACAGACTTTACCTTGGTTGGCCTTTTCCAGTATGGACACATGGACACCTTCCTGTTCACAGTCATCGCCATCCTCTTTGCAGTGGCTCTCATAGGCAACATCATGCTGGTCCACCTCATCAGGCTGGACCAAAGACTCCACGCCCCCATGTACTTCCTCCTCAGTCAACTCTCCATCATTGACATGATGTACATCTCCACCACTGTGCCCAAGATGGCAGCCAACTTCCTTTCAGACACCAAGGTCATTTCCTTTCTGGGCTGTGCCATCCAAGCCTTTGTGTTTCTGACCCTGGGTGCATCTGAAGCCCTCCTGCTGGGCTTCATGTCCTATGACAGGTATATAGCCATCTGCCAGCCTTTGCACTATCCTGTGCTCATGAGCAGGAAGATCTGCTGCTCCATGGTCACTGGTAGCTGGAGCAGCAGCTCTATCACTGCATTAATGCACATACTGTATGTATTTCAACTTCCCTTCTGTGGATCTAGGATTGTTAACCACTTTTTCTGTGAGGTCCCATCTCTCCTGCCACTGGTATGTGAAGACACAACCCAGTATGAGCATACAGTGTTTGTGAGTGGTTTTATATTTCTGTTTCTGCCCTTCCTGGCCATCCTAGCTTCCTATGCTCGGGTGTTGGTTGTTGTATTCCAGATGGGTTCAGGGAAGGGTCAGAGTAGAGCTGTGTCCACCTGCTCCTCACACCTGACCGTGGCCAGCCTGTTCTATGTCACTTGTCTCTCTACCTACACACAGCCACATTCCTTGCACTCTCCTGGAAGGGACAAAGTGGTGGCTGTGCTCTACTCAATTGTTACCCCTGTTCTGAACCCATTCATCTACAGCCTGAGGAACAAGGAGGTGATGGGAGCCCTGAGGAGACAAATGCGACGAGGGAGGTTTGCATGGGACTTTGGGTCATCCTGAGGACTGAGCTGAAGGCTGTTCTTGGACACTCTGGGACAATTTTAGGATTGATAATCTGGTGGAAGCTCACCAGCTTGTGTCACTGATTGAACCTGAGCATGAACCTTTGCCCATACAGTGTCACTCTGAGTTGATGGTTTGTTCTGAATGTTGGTTTCTGGGAAGATGGAAGGGCATTATCCCTGTCTCTGGCATCTCTTGTTGCCAGTCAGCCTGAGTTGACTTTCCACAGAACTTTCTTACAATCTGCCCTGGTGCAAGGCACTGTGTCTTCTCAGACTTTGGGAGTAGGTACAGTTGCCTGCTCTGAACTTGTCTTACTCTGGAAGCTCTTTCTTCATTGTGAGAGTACAGCTGTATATGTGCTTGACTTTTACAGAAATCTGGAATATTTTATTGGTTTTCCTTTGTAGATACAACTGTTATACAATAGTGTGTGTGTGTGTGTGTGTGTGTGTGTGTGTGTTTTCATAATTTAACATATTTTAAGGACAATTCTGAAAGGTATAGGGAGGGAACCAAGTTAATGCTTGCCTTGATGCTTGTGTGAGGGTTACCCTGTGAATAAGATTCCCAAGCTCCCTACATATTTGGTGAAGTCTTGCTGACTCCCTTTATCAATTCTGTTTCTCCAGATTCAATAATAACTTTGTAACAAACATCATCAATAGATCTGTGTGACAGTATGCCCTCTGCCTCTTTCCATGAATAACTTTACGTTGATCTCCCATGTTTATATTTATGCTCATCACTCATGCTAACTTATGATAAGGACATTTAGAGAAACAGACCCAGAATGGTTCTCCTTTAGAAATCTGTTGAAAAGCAACTTGAAAAAAAAGAAATCTGTTGACAATGTCTGTAGTTTGTCCATTACTAATACATAATAATTGCTGAAAGCAATAATGTTTATTTCTAGGTACTTTCTGAATATATTTTTAAAAACAAGATTATATGTGTGTGTATGTGTGCATGTATGTGTATGTATATATGTATGTATGTATGAATGCATATAGTATTTCTGT
This sequence comes from Apodemus agrarius, assembly GCA_964023405.1. NCBI lineage: Eukaryota > Metazoa > Chordata > Mammalia > Rodentia > Muridae > Apodemus > Apodemus agrarius. Next base: position 43,476,885 of record OZ030015.1, on the reverse strand, counting down.
GTAGTTCTGGCTCTCCTGGAGCCCCATTTGTGGACCAGAATGGCAAAGAATTCACTGAGACTCTCTTGCCTCTGTTTCCCAAGTGTTGGGATTAAAGGTATGTATGAGCACGAACAGATTTTTAAGAAAAATCACAAGCACTGACTTTTGTTTTGTTGTAATTTGAAGTCACAGATGCTTTTTTAAATTTAATTTTTATTTTCGATATTCTATGTTTACATTCCAAAGGCTTTCCCCTTTCCCAGTTCCCCCCCACCATACGCCCCATAATTCCTCTCCCCCCAACTAATCCCCAATCATTCCCCCCACCATGATTTCTCTGTTCTGGGTCTACGAAACTGGATCCAATCTTTACAGGCCCAGGGTCCTCTCCTTTCTTCTTCTTGGGAGTCATTTGACTTGATAATTGTACTTTGAAAATTTAGGGCTTCTGGGCTCATTAATATCCACTTATCAGTGATTGCATTTCATGTGTATTCTTTTGTGATTGGGTTAACTCACTTAGGATGATATTTTCCAGATCTAACCATTTACCTACAAATTGCATGAATTCATTATTTTTAATTGCTGAGTAGTATTCCATTGTATAAATATACCACATTTTCTGTATCCATTCCTCCTTTGAGGGTTATCTGGGCTCCTTCCAATTTCTGGCTATTATAAACAAGGCTGCAATAAACATAGTGGAGCATGTGTCTTTTTTGTATGCAGGGGAATCCTCTGGGTATATGCCCAGGAGTGGTATGCCAGGGTCCTCTGGAAGTGACATGCCCAATTTTCTGAGGAACCGCCAAACTGATTTCCAGAGTGGTTTTACCATTTTGCAATCCCACCAACAGTGGAGGAGTGTTCCTCTTTCTCCACATCCTTGCCAGCACTTGTTGTCTCTTGAGTTTTTAATCTTAGCCATTCTGACTGGTGTGAGGTGGAATCTCAGGGTTGTTTTGATTTGCATTTCCCTGATGACTAATGATGTTGAACATCTCTTAAGGTGTTTCTCAGCCATCCAAATTTCTTCTGGTGAAAATTCTTTGTTTAGCTCTGTACTCCATTTTTGATAGGGTTATTTGGTTCTTTGCGGAATAACTTCTTGAGTTCTTTGTATATATTGGATATTAGCCCTCTGTCGGATGTGGGGTTGGTGAAGATCTTTTCCCACTTTGTTGGTTGCTGTTTTGTCCTTCTGACCGTATCCTTTGCCTTACAGAAACTTTGTAATTTTATGAGGTCCCATTTGTCAATTCTTGATCTTAGAGCATAAGCTATTAGTGTTCTGTTCAGGAACTTTCCCTCTGTGCCCATGTCCTCCAGGATTTCCCAAGTTCTTTTCTAATAGTTTCAGTGTGTCTGGTTTTATGTGGAGGTCCTTGATCCATTTGGAGTTGATATGATAGTTTACTTAAACGACCCAAAAAAAACTCCACCAGAGAACTTCTACAGCTGATAAACAACTTCAGCAAAGTGGCTGGTTATAAAATTAACTCAAGCAAATCAGTAGCCTTCTTGTACTCAAAGGACAAGCAGGCTGAGAAAGAAGTTAGGGAAATAACACCCTTCACAATAGCCACAAACAACATAAAGTACCTTGGCGCAACTCTAACCAAACAAGCAAAAGATCTGTATGACAGGAACTTCAAGTCCTTGAAGAAAGAAATTGAAGAAGACCTCAGAAGATGGAAAAATATTTCTTGCTCCTGGATTGGCAGGATCAATATAGTAAAAATGGCCATCTTACCAAAAGCAATATACAGATTCAATGCGATCCCCATCAAAATCCCAACTCAATTCTTTATAGATCTAGAAAGAGCAATTCTCAAATTCATCTGGAGCAACTAAAAATCCAGGATAGCTAAAACTATTCTCAACAATAAAAGGACTTCTGGGGGAATCACTATCCCTGACCTTAAACAGTACTACAGAGAAATTGTGTTAAAAACTGCATGGTATTGGTACAGCAACAGGCAAGTGGATCAATGGAATAGGATTGAAGACCCAGAAATTAACCCACAGACTTATGGTCACTTGATCTTTGATAAAGGAGCCACAACCATCCAGTGGAAAAAAGATAGCCTGTTCAACAAATGGGGCTGGTTCAACTGGAGGTCAACATGCAGAAGAATGCAAATTGACCCACTCTTATCTCCTTGTACTAAGGTCACAGATGCTTTTAAGCCACCATGTGAATGCGGGAAATCAAACATCTGTTCTCTGGAGGAGCAGTCATTGCTTTTAACTGTTGAGCCATTTCTGTAGGTACATTGCATGCTCAAAATAGTCAAGTCACTATCATGTAGTCCAAGAGTCAATGAATGGGAAGTTCTTTCCCCCTAAGTACTTGTGTAAGTAACATGATACATAATTCCAAGTATTAAAATATATATGGTGTGGGGCTAGAGTGGTGCTGCCCTTAGTAACACTGACTGCTGCTCCACTAAAAGACTTGAGTTCAATTGCTGGCACCCATGTGAGGTATCTCACAACTGTCTGTAGCATCCAACTCTAGGGTGTCTTGGGCCTCTTTCCTCCAGGAACACTTTTGTGAACATATCTATGTCCACTTTCTCCCTAATATGTAATTAAAATAATAGTAATGATGATGATGATGATGATGATGATGATGAAAATAATATAATAATAAATGTTTGAAATATTTTAGAGATTCATTATTGATTCTTTGTAATTGGTGGCAATAATTAGAGTGATAAATTTAATGACAATAGAAACACCTGTTCTGGGACTAATAAAAACAAATCGCATGTGTTGCCTGTATGTAGGATCCCATTCCCCTAGCCACCTGCCTTGGCAGGCCTCAGTGGGAGAGGATATTCCTGGCCCTGCAGAGAGTTTATACACCAGGGTGGGCAGATATCCAGGGTGCCCCCACACTCTCGAGGAAAAGGGGTGGCTATGGGGGATGAATTGTGTGTGTGTGGTACAAACAAAGACCTAGCTGCTGCATATCTGCTACATATGTGTGGGGGTTTAGTGGGTGGCTAAATCCAATTAATAAATGGATTTCTGCAATGTCTGCCGTCGTGTCCCCATTTGGTTTCTGATTTTTTAATTTGCCTTTATGCTTTTTAGTTAGTTTGGCTAAGGGTTTTTCTATCTCCTTCATTTTTTCAAAGAGCTACCTCTTGGTTTCCTTGGTTACTTTTATTGCTCTTTTTGTTCCTAATGGATGGATTCTAGCCCCGAGTTTTATTATTTCCTGCCATCTACTCCTCTTGTCATGATTGCTGCTTTTTGTTCTAGAGATTTTAGGGGTGCTGTTAAGTAGCTAGTATAAGATCTATCCAATTTCTTATGGAGACATTTAATCCTATGAACTTTCCTCTTAGCACTGCTTTCATTGTGTTCCATAATGAAAGTTATGGGTATGAAGTTCCTTCATTTTCATTGAATTATAGAAACTATTTACTATTTTTTTATTTCTTCTTTGATAGAGTGGCCATTGCGGAGAGAGTTGTTCAGTCTGCATGAGTTTGAGGCTTTCTCTTGTTTCTGTTGTTGTTGAAGGTTTGTTTTAATTCACAGTGATCTGAGATACAAGAGGTTATTTCCATCTTCCTGTATCTGTTGAGGCTTACTTTGTGATTGAGTATATCGTCAATTTTGCAAAACATTCTGAGAATCTGAGAAAAACTATTCTTTTGTGTTTCAGTGAAATGTTCTGTAGATATCTGTCAGGTCAATTTTATTCATAATGTCAGTTAGTTTCATTATTTCTTTGTTTACTTTCTGTGTTGCTAGCCTATCCAGTAGTGAGAGTGGGGTGTTGAAATCTCCCACTATTAATACATGGAGTTTGATGTGTGATTGAAGCTTTAGTAGTGTTTTGTCTTAGTTAGGGTTTCACTGCTGTGAACAGACATCATGACCAATGCAAGTTTTATAAGAGACAACATTTAATTGGGGCTGGCCTACAGGCTCAGAGGTTCAGTCCATTGTCATCAAGGCACAAACATGGCAGAATCCAGGCAGATATGGTGCAGGAGGAGGTGAGAGTTCTACATCTTCATCTGAAGGCTGCTAGTAGAAGACTGACTTCTAGGCAACTAGGGTGAGGGTCTTAAGCCCATGACCACAGTGACATACCTGCTCCAACAAGGCCACACCTCCTAATAGGGTCACTTCCTGGGCCAATCATCACATGTTTCTTTTATGAATGTGGATGTCTTTGCATGAACTGAGACATCATCTTGGATTTTTCCTTTGATGAGTATGAAATGTCTTCCCCCATCTCTTTGCTTACTTTTTGTTGAACGTCTATTTTATTAGATTTTAGAAAGGCTACTCCAGCTTGTTTCTTGGGTTCTTTTGCTTGAAGAAATGTCTTTTATCACTTATTATGAGGCAATGTTCTTTTTTTATTGCTGTAGTGTGTTTCTTGTATGCAGCAGAGTGATAGATCCTGTTTCCCCATACACTTGTCCCTTTTTACTCAGAATCAAATCCATTGATGGTGAGAGATAATGATGATCAATGATTGTTAGTTTCTGTTATTTTGATATTGTTGTTTGTTGTGTGTCCAAGTGTATGTCTGTGTTAGACACACACACACACACACACACACACACACACAGAGAGAGAGAGAGAGAGAGAGAGAGAGAGAGAGAGAGAGAGAAAGACAGAGTGAGAGACAGAGACAGAGAGAGACAGAGAAAGAGACAGAGACAGAGAGACAGAGACAGAGAGAGACAGAGAGAGATATTCTCATTTGTTTCTACTAGTGTGATATTCATTCTTTGTGTTTCTTCGGGGTAGTTATGCTCTGTGTGTTGGAGTTTTTCTATAGGGTCCTCTGTAGGGCTGAATTAGTTGAAAGCTATTGTTTGAATTTGGATTTGCATTGGTATATCTTTTTTTCTCTATCAATGGTGATTTATAGTTTTGATGGATGTAATAGCCTGAGCTGATATCTATGGTCTCTTGGTGTGTACAAGACATCTTCCCAGGACTTTCTGTTATTTAGAGTCTCTTTTGAGAAGTCAGGTATAATTCTGATAGGTTTGCCTTTATGTGTTACTTAGCCTTTTCCCCTTGCACCTTTTGATATTCTTTCTTTATTCTATACATTTAGCTTTTTGATTATATATGGTGAGAAGATTTTCTCTTGTGGTCCAATCTATTTAGTGTTCTGTAAGCCCCTTGTATGTTTATAGCCATCTCTTTCATTAAGTTATAGAAATTTTCTTCTATGATTTTGTCGAAGATATTTTCTGGGCCTATGACCTGGGTATCTTCTCCTTCTTCTATTTTTGTTATTCTTAAGTTTGATGTTTTCATAGTGTCACAAATTTTCTAGGTTCTCTGTGTTCAAAACTGTTTAGATTTGGCATTTTCTTTGACAAATGTATTGATTTCTTCTAGAATATCTTCTCTGTCTGAGATTTTCTCTTCCATTTCTTGCATTCTCTTGCTGATGCTTGCATCTCTAGTTCATGTTCCCTTTTCTAGGTTTTCCATCTTTAGGATTGCCTCAATTTGTATTTTCTTTACTATTCTATTTTCAACACTGATCAGTTTTGTTCATTTCCTTCACTTGTTTGAGTGCATCTTTCTGTGTTTCTTTATATTTATCCATTTCCTTTAAGGGCCTCTACCTATTTGATTGTATTTTCCTGTATTTCTTTTGGGTTTATTGTTTCCAATTTAAAGGCCTCTATAATCTTCATAAGATTAGATTTAAGGCCATTTTCTCATGCTTTATGTGTGTTAAGACATTCAGGGCTTGCTGTAGTAGGATCACAAGGTTCTGGTGGTACCTTATTGCCGTGGCTTGTCAGTTGTGCCTTACATTGGACTTTACCCATCTGGTTGTCTGTTGGTAGGCCTGTAGTCCCTGTTGGCAGCAGGCCTATGGGACTGCAATTAGAGCTGGTTATACTGGGTAGCACCAGAATTCCAGGGATGCAGGCAGAGCTAGTATTTCCACAAGTCTCTGGGATGGTAGGCAGAGCTGTGGATCAAAAGTTGGAGTGAAGAGTGGACAGGGCATACCTCAAGGTTTCTAGGATTGCTGGGTGACCCAGGGGGTTGGAGAGTGGTGTGGGGATTCTCACCTGCTTCTCTCAGGTAGCACCAGGCCCTCTGGGATGCAGACAGAGCTGTGTCCCAGGGAATGGAGTGCATATCCAGGATTGCAAATAAAAAGTGTGAATCAGAAAATGAAACACAGAGGGGATAGAGCAGTCCTTGATATATTAGAGATATTACTTTGGCTTTTTATTTTATTTTAATAGGGAATAGTCTTAGTTAGAGTTTTATTATTATGAACAGACACCATCACCAAGGCAACTCTTATAAGGACAACATTTCATTTGGGGCTGGCTTATAAATTCAGAGGTTCAATTCATTATCATCAAGGAATAAACATGCTAACATCCAGGTGAACATGGGGTTGGAAGAGCTGAGAGTTCTCAATTTTCATCAAAAGGTCACTGGGAGAAGATTGACTTCTAGACAGCAAGTCAAGTCTTAAAGTCCATGCCTATAAGACATACTTCCTCCAACAAGGCCCCACCTCCTAATAGTGCTACTCATTTGGTCAAGCACATTCAAACCACCACATTTTTCACCCTGGCCCCCATAGGCTTGGTCAAACACATGAGTCTCTGGAAGTCAATCCTAAGCTTAGCATAATGCAACATACACTTAATCCAACTTTAAAGGTCCCCATCATGTATAGCAGTCTCAAAAATATTAAAAGTCCAAAGTTCAAAGTCTCTTCTGAGATTCATGTAGTCTCTTGCCTGTAATCCCATGTCAAGCCATAAATCCTGAACCAAAGCAAGAGAGAAAATCAGCTGAGTAAATTTCAAACTCCACTTCTCCATGTCTGATGTCTAAGTACTCTTCAGATCTCCCACTCTGTGACTACTGTTAGCAGGTCTGGCATTCAGCAGCAACAAATGTCATCCTCTTTGGCTGGTTCCACTCCATGTTGGCAGCTTTCCTTGGCAGGTATTTCACGTTTCTAACATTTTGAGGTATCCAGGGCAGCTTGAACTTTCCAGCTTCATATTCCAATGTCTAGGATTCACAAACAATTTTCTAGGCTCCTCCAAAGGTCTTGGGTCACTTCTCCAGCTCTGTAGTCTGTAACCCTCTAGGCTCTGGTTGAGTGGACTCCACTGCTGCTGTTGTTCTTGGTGATCATCTCACAGTACTCAAATCTCTGATTTACTGGTGTCTTCCCCAGCAATTAGGCTTTACCAAGGCTCTTTTCGTGGTGCCAAACCTCAATTTCTTTGCATGACCCACTTCAGTCCTGGGCTGTTAACTGCAACTGAGGCTGGCCCTCCACCAATGGCCTTCCCTTGAATTAGTTCAAAAGCAATAGGCCATTAGGGATGTGATCCTTCCTAGGATTTTTATATAACAGAGTCACTCCAACACTTGTGTGAAAGCTTCTATGATGGGAGTTTGGGGGCTTCCTTTTCTCTACCTCAATTATCATCAAAGGAATGAGATGCTGTTCTTATGCTCTGTCTTGTGTGACCTGGAAAGAAGGGACAAGACTTACAAGAGTCCATGGAAGAGGCAGAATCAGACAAAATGGAGGATGTAAGTATCTCTAGGTAAGATGCTGAAACAGGGCGGGTGGTGGCCAGCTCACAGAGTCCCATGATTGCTCCTCTCTCCTTTCTGGGTAGAGGAGATGTGAATCAGTGAAAATTCTCAGTTGCAGGAATCTCTGGAGGATCTGGGCTTCAGCCCCTGCTGGGTACCCAGTGAAGCCATTGTTTAGTTTAACTCCAAGCCCACATGATGGATGGATCACAACTATCTGGAACCTCAGCTCCAAACAGTCTTATATCCTCTTCTGGTTTCCTATGGCATTGTGTGCATGTATGCACACACATACACATACACACACACACAGAGGCATACATAATACACCTGTACACATGTATTCAGGGATGTGCATCAAATAAAGTGGTTTTTAAAAAAAGAACCATTTAAAAAGGAACATATTTTTATTTTACTAAATTCAGACCATAACAAATCTGATATTTAAAAGGATTGAGAGGGTCAGTTTTTATGTAGGGATAGAACTGCATCTATCCAAACTGAAGAAGCCAACCCCTGGATCTTCACTTCATATTCCTACAAATGAATAAAATGTTCTACTACATAAAAGACCAGAAAAGTTAGTCTACTAACTCTCATCTTAAAATATGCATCAATAGACATATTAGGTTACTTTGGTGACTTCAGATTCCCTTGTATTAAATCTTCAATACACAGAATATTTAGGATGGGCCTTAGGAATTAGGAAATTCTAGCTGGAAGTGGAGCTAGGCTGTTATAGGGGCCTTCGGGAGGGAGAAGGACTCACCTTCTAGGATAGAGGTCTTTGCTTAACTTATAAAACCATTATTGGTGTGTGTGTGTGTGTGTGTGTGTGTGTGTGTGTGAGTGAATATGGGTGTGCACATGCCACAGTGCACTAACAGAGATGAAAGGACAACTTTGGAACTCAGTTCTGGGTTCTAGGGAACTGAACTCAGGTCCTCGGGTTTAGCCAGAAAGTTCTTTCCCCTGCTGAGCCATATCTGTGGCTTTGTTCTGGCTATTGTTCCATCTGTTTTCTATGAAAGTTTCTATTGTGAAAGCAAGGCAGAAATCGATTAAAAATTTTCCTTCTCTCTAGCTTTGTGCAAAACTATAAATATTGTTTTCTATATTTTATATCATGCTCTCTTTTTGCCAATGAGCATTTGACCCTAGTGTCAGATCTGATGACCATAGAATTTTGTCATAGACCTGCCCATTTACAATATTGGTCATTTTGGTGGTCATATCCAATAGCCTAACGAGATTGGACCATACCCTCCTGTGGAGCTCCTAAAGCCTAGAATTTAAAAGCTCCTCTGTGTTGTGGTTTTACAGCTCTAATTTATGGTCCTTCCAGAACTTGGCTCTTCCCTTCTCAGTTACATACACTCTCCCAGACTAAATCATGTGCTATAAAACCCCCACCAGCCCCTGAAAAGCTACAGAAGTCAGATATTCCCTTTGTTCAGGTAATTTGTCTGCAGGATCTCATCATTCTCTGTACCTAACTTCCATGGAAGCTCTATCTCTCTGTCTCACTACTGCTTCAAGCTGTTTCTCACAATAAAGCTCCTCTCTGGAAGAGAAATCCCTCTTTCCTTTTTGGGACCAAGCTATGCTGCTTCTGTTAAAACTGTTCCCTTTTCACTTCTATGCTTTGAGGTTTAGTCTTTTGCTATGTATTTTAATGTAAGGCCTGGTTGCCCCCAGGGACTAGATAATCCATACTTACTTACATCAAGTAATGTTAGGTGACATTCTCCCTAATTTACAACTATTGGTAGAATAAAGATACCTACAAACTACAGCTAGGCAGAAGAGAGTTAAGAGGAGTTTTGGTTTGAGGCACAACCACAACAAGAGAATGTGGAGAGAGGACAAGAAGCCAAGAAGTATGTAAGTCATGAATACATGGCCCAGAGGGCTGGCCAATTGGAGTTAAGAGCTGCCCAAAAGAACCATAGCAAGTTATAACTCGGGGTTATTGATGGAGGAGTAGATTCTAATAGCTTAGAGGGTAGATATCTGTCCAGCTGTAGCACATAAGCCTTGTTATAAATATAAAAGCTCTGTGTGTTTTATCTGGGACCTAAATGATCAAAGGCAGGGTAGACACCCCCAGTTGATATTAAATGAGCATTACAACACTGTCCCAACTCAAGGACTCCCCAAAGAAACCAGGACCTTTCTCCTAACGATGTTGTTCCTGCAAAGTCACTGTGTGTCATTTCCTTCCCCAAACAAACTGCTGCTGCCTGGTTTTACATTTGACACGAAATTCAGGATTTAAATTCATGTAGCATTTTGTTTACATATAAGAGAGACAGCCATTTGTTCTATGTGAGAATTATTTATTTTCACTGTGCTCAATCAAAAGGCTGTTACTATAGAACAATTTTGTCTTTTTTTTAAACTCACAGAGAACTGCTAGAATCATATTAAATGTATCTTATTGCTGGGGTAGGCAAAGAGTTGGGGAATTGTGAGGGAAGCAGATTCCCAAAGAGAAAACTTCAAAGTTTTAAACATTAAGATTGACAAGCAATCTTCAAATTGCTGTGGTTGGTTAGTTAAAAATAGATGAACAGGGGTCAGGGAGATGGCTGAGCATGTAAAGATACCTGTTGTTAATCACAGTGATCTGAGTTCAATAGCCAGGAACAACATGGTAGAAGAGAACTTACCCCCCAACATTGTCCTCTGACTTTCTCATACATGTTTTGGCATGCATATTCTGTCCTTGACATCTCACCTCGTAAAGATCAGGAACCAGAGTAAGGTACTATGGGTCAGGTATAACCTTCAAAGCCTTGCCCCCCCCAGTGATGCACTTCTAACCAGGCTCTATCTACTATAGTTTCTATCAGTTCCAAGAAGATTCCATTCCATCTTCCACATTTCCACCAGTTCTTAAGAGTGTACTCAAAACATGAATCCATCCAGGGATTGAATCTTTGGTGCAGTCAGAGACTCTGAATAAGATACACCAAAGGTTTGCCTCATTCATCTGGCATCTCTCAGAACAGTCAAGTTGGTAAAATGACTATCATGCTGCCACCTGTAGAAAAATTTTAATCCAGCAACATGGCTATGCTGACTGGAATTCAGATATACCCTACTACACACCTTTAATCCCACACAATGTGGCTAAGCTTAGTTTGTAGAGGGAAGCAACTGTGTTTGAAAATCTAATTGAGGAGCAGACAAAGTAACAGATCAGAGAAAGGTTTGACAGAATGAGTCAAGGATCTGTCTGTTATGGTTTGACATCATACCTACCCCTCCCACCTCCAGAAAAGCTAGCTGCAGCCATTTTGTTCCATGCCTGCCAGTTATCTCACATTATTGCTGTAACATGCCTGCCAGTCATTGATACAGAGAAGTGACTTGACTCAGGGACATACTGACCACATACCCTGTTTTCTTCTCTATGTTCTGAATGCTCTGTTTGAGGATTGCTGATCTTAGGGAAGTCTACAAATTAAAGGTTAATATGATCAGTTATGTCTAAAATATCTTGAGTCAGACCTGACCACCAGGCAGCCCTTCCTTCACCTATGTATGAGCTCACTGTAGGTTTTGTGGCTGACACTGAAGGATGGTACTAATAAGCCAAAACATTATGATTATAATACTCATGCTGTGTTATCTCAATGTTCTGAAAGTCCCCTGTTCACAGTCCATCCACCCCACCCCATTCCTTACTCAGGACCAATTTCAGCTTAAAGGTTAGCTGATAATACTTTCTCTAGTAAGCCAAGTGCTTCCCTCTTTGCCCTTTAAACTTTTGAACCTGTTTTTTTTTTTAAATCTAGTCTGATAGCAAACTGCAGTGCAATTAGGCTCCTAATTAGTCTTGTACTCCTGGATGTCATGAATGAATGTGTGCATTCAAAAATGATTCTTGCTTAACTGAGATGGTATACATATGATTTCAGTAGTGATTACCAGACCTCAACAATGTCCACCTCTTGCAAGAACAGCACAGGAAAGAAAAGCTATTTAAGAGCAGTGTAGGAATAGAGCATCGGTCAGTTCTGGTCAGTCAGTGGAGTGAATCACTGAGGACTCAGTGCAGTGAGTGCAGTGTAGTAGAACTGAGACTGTGAGTCCATGCACTTCTGTCAGTTCAGACCATAAGAGGCAGTTGAAGCCTGAGAATAAGAAGATACCAGAAGATTAGAACCAGTGGCCAAGGTTAGTTTGAGGCCAAACAGAGCAATTCAGTCAGAATGTGAGAGAAGCCAGATTGAATCAGTCAACTTGGAGAGGGGTTTGAGCCAGAACAGCTGAATTGATCTAGTCAGTTAGCATTCAGAAAGAAGTACAAAAGGTAATCTTATTCAGCAGTAGGCCTCCAAGACAGCAATTAGATTAAGCAAATAAAAGATAGTTTTATAGCCAGCTATGCTCTTAGAGCAACCCTTTCTATTTGGGTAGATAGATACAGCAAAAGTTCCCCAGGATTAAAACTGCTTGATTACAGAGAAGAAAAAAATTCCCTTTAATGGAGACAGCCAGGTGCTTTTTCAAATACTATCATAAAAATAAATACAATTAAAAATTAATATCTTTTATTCCAATAAATATGAAGACTTCTTGAGCTAGGCGTGGTGGTGCATGCCTGTAATCCCAGCACTTGGGAGGCAGAGGCAGGTGGATTTCTGAGTTCAAGGCCAGCTTGGTCTACAGAGTCAGTTCCAGGACAGCCAGGGCTACACAGAGAAACCCTGTCTCGAAAAAAACCAAAAAAAATGAAGACTTCTTCATGTATAAGGGTCAATCATAAGTAAACCAGAATTTTTCTGGTACTGCTAAGACTGAATTTTGAGTATAATATATTATATTAGTTATTTATATTTATTATATGAATACTGGAGGAGCTCAAATAATAGCAAAGAAAGAATATGTTTTCTGGAATCACTTTAGAGATCCATAAACAGTATTTTAATATCTGTTGTCAATAATAAGAGTTGAGTGGAGGTGCTGGTCTTGCAGGGGACCTGAGTTTAGATGGCAGTACCCACAACAGGGAACTCACAACTGCCTGTAACTTCAGCTGGAGAAGATCCAAGGCCATCTTCTGGCCTCTACAGACATCTCATTCATGTGCACATGTCCCCACAAACACACACACACACACACACACACACACACACACACACACATGATTTCAAATAAAATAAATATTAAAAATAAAACTTTTCTTAATGCGACATTGAAGATAAGATATATTTCTTTTTCTATGAATATCTTCCTTAATTACATGTTATGGTTTTTATACAATGACTACAGAATAATCATTCTTGTTTGTGGAATGCAACATTAGTACAGGTATATACTGTGTGATGAACATTTGAGGGAAATTAACTTATCTGTTACTATAACATTTTTTAAATATATGAGTGCTCTGTTTGCATGTACACCTACATGCCAGAAGAGGGCATCAGATCCCCTTTGCAGATGGTTATGAGCTACCATGTAGTTGCTGGGACTTGAACTTGGAACTGTGGAAGAGCAGCTAGTACTCTTATAAACACCGAGCAATCTCTCCAGCCCTATCATGAACATTCATCATTTCTTTGGGGTAAAAACATTTGAACTCCTCTGTTCTGGGTTTCTTTAACTATATAGTATGTTTTCATTCATACTCATCACCTTATTGTATAACAGAATCTTCCCATGCCTACAGGTACCAATCCACTTAAATTTGAAAGGCTCGAGATGCTGGCTCATGAGTTCCTGTATAAATGAGTAGGACACAACTCAAGCAGATTTTTCACTTCTCTGACAGTTGACACCCAGAGGTGTGTGTTCATTCAGTTATGACTTACTTAAGTAGAATAGTACAGATTTGATTTACTTTTCTTAACCAATTAAGGCATTAGACACATGCTTCCCCTTAACTATACATATATCAGAAGGCAGGGTTTTTTTGTACATGTACGTGCAGAAGGCAAGGTGGAGCAGATACTTCTTGGATAAACCCAGTGCTTATCACTCACTGTTCAGTCAACGCTGTAAATAAACAGGACAGATATTTTAGCCCTTTTTGTAGATGATTAGCCCGAGTCTCTAGACATCCAAATGGCTGTACCAAATCAGCTACAGGCTTTAATGATTCAGTTGAGCCATGCTCGTTTTCAAAGAGTAGCCGTATAGGCAAAGTAATTCTCACATTGTATGTCCTTCTCTATGTAATAACCAGTACTTCCTCAACACATGGATTGTCACAAATGCACAGGCTAGCATGAGTGACATATTTCCAGATGTGTGATCATGAATTCACTGTCACATGTAACTATATTGAAAAGTGGATCACTTCCAAATGGTCATATCCTGATGTTATCAATATGGGCCAGTTACTTCAGGGATCAAATGTCCTGGGATTTAAAGTTAATTTGAAGATTAACTTTAGGAAGCTAATAAACTGAAAACATATTTTCAGCTGGAGGTCACTAAAGGGGTTCTCACTGAAGATCCTGCATCCTGACTGTGGGATGAGCTGGACGGGAACAGGCACATTTCATATCACACAGTTGACAGGAGTGGGACTGAGCTCTCTGTGGCAATCCATGGGATCAGAGCTACAGACACAGACTGTCCAGCACAGCAGCTGCTCCTGATGCAGGTGAGCGCTGAGCTCCTGAGATGGTGCTTAGAATGGCAGGTGGCGGGCTCTCAAGGTTTTGTTACAGAATGTCCCATTTCCACAATTTTAGGACCTATGCCGTAATTCACAGCACTTTGAAAGAGAGAATCCAATGTAGCTATGCTTCATCCCATAACCTCATAAGCATTCTCCATTCACTCTCTGCCCTCAGCGTTGGTAAAATCCATAAAGTGTGGTGACAGTCTCTACTGATTATTCTGATATGAAAGGTCATAGGTTTATTATGTTTTGTTGCACCGTAGCATTCAGTGGGTACCCAGGTGTTCTCATTATACCTTTTAAAGAAACTTTAAAATCTTTTATAAGTTGTTTCCTCCTTTCCTTTTATTTCTTGGAGTGAAATTCAGGACAAGTATAAATACTTCCCAGGTATGGAGTCAGTCCTATGTTTTCCACTCCCGGTTTGCTACAGGTTACAGTGGTTTGGTTTCATTTCACTCTGCCCTGAGATTGACTGCAATTCAGTCTGACTTATAATGTGAAACAGAGAAAAAACTCAGGTCTCAAGTTAGTGAATAAGCATGGTAATTGTCTTAATTGTGTTCTTAGTGTCCAATAATACTATATATTTTAAGTACTTAATCAAAAATTTATAAGTAATATATACGCAGTATTTTGAAATACTCAAACAGTATTAGATATTTTCATTACTTAATTTAAAACATAGAAGATTGTGTGTGTGCATGCACACACACACACACACACACATGCAGCTTGAAATATTCAAACAGTACCAGATATTTTCAGTACTTAAGCAAAAACTTATAAGATTGTGTGTGTGTGTGTGTGTGTGTGTGTGTGTGTAGTTTGAAATATTCAAATAGTACCAAAGAGGTTTTCAGGAGAATTGAGAGTGAGGCACATTTTAACCCAACATAGACTGGTGTATTCTATTTTATCATTTAACTACTTCATGCACTTCCCTCCAGGTGCAGTGATGTCATTCAATTTTATTTATTTATTTATTTATTTATTTATTTATTATTATTGTTATAATTATTATTATAATAATTATTATTATTTCCATTTTTATTATTACTTTTGTTGTTGTATGCACATGCACACACAGTGGCAGTCAGAGGACAATGTTGTGGAGTTTGTTGTCTTGTTTCAGTTTTACATGGGTTCTGGGTATCAAATTCAAGGCATCAGACTTTTCCAGGATGTTATGTAACAGATCCATCTTGATTGACCCAGCATTTTTTGAAAAGCTTTCTTGAGATCAATACTAGTTAAGTGCTCCATTTAAACTACCTTTTTTTTTTCGCTTAAAGCAAGTCTGTAAGACTATTAAGTCCCTATATTAAAATATTGACTTAGGGCTTTTTTTGTCCAAGACAATGTGGTTCTCAACCTTCTTAATGCTATGATCCTTTAATACAGTTCTTCATGTTGTGGTGACCTCTAACTATGAAATTATTCCATTGCTACCTTATAGCTGTAATTTTACTACTGTTATGAATTCCACAGCATACATCTGATATATAGGACATCTGATATGTGACCCCTCACTTAGGTATGCAACCCAAAGGTTGAGAGCCACTGATCTAAGAACGGGTTTGACTCCCAAGATCATATGAATACACTCCAGATGTGTAGTCTGCAGCGGCATGAACAAGACAGTTGATCCTCACTGAGTCCTGACTGGATGTTAGAGTCCTTGGAATGCAGTGACTTGGTTTTCATATCATTTAATCAACAAAAGTATGCTGCCTTTCCTTGGTCAATGCAGTTCTGCTGTAATAATCTTATATTTCATTTATTTATGAATTAAAACAACACTGACCTAATGACATGCATTTGCCATCCCATCTCCCAGGAAGCCAAGGCAAGAGAACTGCAAGGTCCAGGACATCCTGGGCTACATAGCAAAACCTTGTCTCAAAAATTAGATATGTAAAGTCAATTATTCCTTGTTTCCATTTTACAAAACCATATTATTAGAAGCATAACAGCTTGATATTGCCCTTACTCATGGTTTCTACCTGGCTTTAATTTATCAATTATGTGAAAGTTGATCATTTCATCTTGCCCAGGCATTCTGGAGTCTATTGTTTCATTATATATATATTTTTAAATTCAAGCAATAAATAAGAAAGGAAACTTGCTGTTTTCTGTATATAGGGCAGGCAGGGTACAGAAGTGGCAATTCTTCTGACCTCCAAGTTTAGCTTGCATTTTATTCTTTGAAAGCACATTATTATATTTGCCCCTGTAACTATCTCTGTCATGAAATGGCACATTATAAGATTGGTGTCTGCTTGCTTCTAAACTCAAAACAGCTTCCAATTTGAAGCAGGAGTAATCATTCTGTGACATATAAACATCTTGTTGACTTTCACAAGGTAATACTTTTGCAAAGGTGTAGGAGAAACTTTAACAAATGCTAATTATAGAGTCTCAAATATCAGCGTGACTGTGTTAGCTCCAGTCATGTGGATGGCTCTAGAGTCAGAAGAAACCCATGAAACAAAGTGAGAGAGGCCAAAGAGACACTGAAAAACATCTTTATTTTATTAGAACAAAAGAAAGTTCAATTGCAAGTTATTTCTGAAGTAGATACCTTTCTAACTTAAAATATTTGAGTATGAAATGGCTATTCTCACATCATTGTAAGTTTTCTGAGGCTGTGAGAACCAAACTCAAGGTTTTACACATGGAAGGCAGACACTCCACTACAAAGCTGCACTACTGGCCCTGGAAAAATACTTTTGTTTGAACTTATTTTGTAATAGTTCTCTCTCTGTTGTGTGTGTATGTCTGTGTTTGTGTTTGTATCTATGTGTCCGTGAGTGTGACTATGGGTGTTTGTGTATGTGTATATCCATGTATGTGTATGTGCCTCTATGTATGTTTCTGTGTATCCATGTCTATATGTGTATATGTCTGTGTCTATGTATGTCTGTGTGTGTTCCTGTGTGTGTGTATGTGTGTGTGTGTGTGTGTGTGTGTGTGTGTCTGTGGGTGTGTATCTAGAAGGGGGTCTCATGTGTGCCACAATATGTTTGCAATGCTAGAACACAGTAATATCAATTTTACAGTGATCACAGATTCCACTCATGTATTAAAATCTTCTACCCTTCCTAGTACTGCACCAGTGAAAGAATCCAACATCTGAGAAATAGTAACATGCAAGAATTGTCAATACATATAACATGTTTAAAATGATGTAATACTTAAATGATGCAAGTTATTATGTAAAACGTACAAAATAGGCTGAAGATATACACAAATCAACAAACTATTACACATACTCACAAAATATATAAGAAACATTTTAAATAGAAAACAAAAAACACAATATTTTCTTCCTTTCTTTCCTCTTTCTTTCTCTTTTTTCATAATAGTATCTCACTGTGCAGCCCTGGCTGTCCTGGAACTCACTATGTAGAACAGGCTGGGCTCAAACTCACAGAGATTCACCTGCCTCTGTCTCCCAGACTGCTGTAAGTGTAAAAGTCTGTAACACAATTAATTCTCCATACTTCTGTGTCTGCATGAAATTGTCAATTTCGACAGGAATTTTTGATGGACTTTAGTATCATTTTTGAGAGTACACTAGATAAATGGAAGTAATCAGTGTGAAAAGGAATCTACGTGGAACAATGGCCCTTCTCATCCAGAAAGAAACCTTGATGCCCTGAGACATTGCACTGAGGTGTGGAACATCTGTGGTCATTCCATATTATATAGGACAGCAGCACCTCACACATGGAATAGAGAAACTCAGCCACGTGGGTTTCCATTACAACAGGAGTTTTTCCTTACTTTCATATGGAACTACTTTAAACTGATACACACACACACACACACACACACACACACATACTTTAAATTGTATATATTTACAATTACAATTACAAAGTCATGAGTCAGGTCGTAGCAGTACTCCCAACTTTGGAAGACTGGAGGGTTCTTTCAACTGAGAAATACCAAACTGTAGAAAATTGAGATCACACAATAATGCTTCTTTAGGCCATGATTAAGTATAGGAGTAAACATACTCTGAGGCACTAGACTGTTTATTCTATATGTTTTATTTAATTCTGTTGCAAATTATACTACAAAAAGCTAGAGAGTGAACAGGTAAGGAAAATAGGATATACAGTGTTTGTGTGTGCTCGCATGCATTGTATGGGCTCACTGACAGGCCAGAGACAGGTGTTGAGGACCTACTCTATTAGTCTCTGCCTTATTTGTTTGAGACTGAGTCTCTCCCTGAACGAGGCTCTTGCATTGGGGTGCAGGGGACATTGACTGGCAGTCAGGGAACCCTAGTAATCCTTCTGTCTCTGCCCTTCACAGAGCTAAGGCTACAGACACATGGGAACTGCACCTAACTATTTATGTGGGTTCTGAGAGCCAAACTCAAACTTGTGCTCTCATTCTCTGTTCCATAACTTCAATGTTAGGTGATAGAAAAAATTAATTATTGTATTAAGCTGAAATATTCCATCATTTGGTTCCAAGTCAATTTAAAGACAATCATTCTCATATCAGGTATGTTGGCACATGCCTTTAATCCCACTGGGGAGGCAGAGGCTGGTGGATCACTGTGAGTTAAAGGCCAAGTCCAGCCTGGTCTACAAAAGTAGTTCCAGGATAACCTATTTAAAAAACAAGCCAAGCATCCTTCTTTCTTTCAGGTTTGGTCAAGGCTATGAAGTCTCCCGGTAACAGCACGGAGGTGGACTTCATTCTTCTCGGGCTCTTCAGCCACACACACGCCCACTTGTTCCTGCTTTCTGTTGTGTTAGTAATCTTCACCACCTCCCTGATGGGCAACACTCTCATGATCCTTCTCATCTGCAGGGACCCCAGACTCCACACGCCCATGTACTTCCTTCTCAGCCAGCTCTCCCTCATGGACATGATGCTAGTCTCCACCATCGTCCCCAAGATGGCAGCCAACTACTTGATGAGCACGAGATCCATCTCGCCTGCAGGCTGTGGCTCCCAGATCTTCCTCTTCCTCACTTTGGCAGGGGGCGAGTGCTTCCTCCTGGCAGCCATGTCCTATGACCGCTACATAGCCATATGCTATCCCCTGCGCTACCATGTCCTCATGAGCCCCAAGCTGTGTGCATACCTGACAGTGGGGTCCTGGCTCCTGGGAGCTGCTGATGGGCTGATGCAGGCGGGCACCGTCCTGAGTTTCCCCTTCTGCCACTCTCGGACAATCAACCACTTCTTCTGTGAGGCACCTTCTCTGGTGCGCCTCGCCTGTGCTGACACCAAAGCCTTTGAGTTCTTCATGTACATCTGCTGCATCTTGATGCTCCTCATCCCACTCCTCCTTGTCCTGGCTTCCTACTCCCTCATCCTGGCCGCTGTGCTCCGCATGCGATCCTCTGCAGCCAGGAAGAAAGCCTTTGCCACCTGCTCTTCACACCTGGCAGTGGTGGGGTTGTTTTACGGGGCCCTCATCTTCATGTACATGAGACCCAAGTCCCACCAGCTGGGCAAGAGTGACAAGGTGGTGTCTGCCTTCTACACCATCTTCACTCCAGTCCTGAACCCTCTCATATACACTGTGAGAAACAAGGAGGTCAAGGGGGCCTTGAGGAAGTGGCTGCAGAAGACAGGGTGATAAACGAGCAGGGAGGAGTGGAAATCAGTTTGCCCCTCTGGTTCTCCCTGTGTTAGCCACTATGTTACATTTTAAATAGGGTCTTAGAGATTGGAGCCAGGCCTGCTTATCTTGATTTTAATCAAGTAACTCAGTTTTTGTTATAGGATGGATAATGTCAAGAGAAAGAGGAATAAATGAATAATAATTTTATAAACATAGGGCTGAATTTATTGTTATGGAGTACCTTGTACATGAAGTGTAATCAATAAGACTTGTTAAACATAAAACATAATTACATAAACTATATGTCAAAATGTTTCAAGGGGAATAATCTGAGACTCTTTAGAAGTTCGAAAATTCATTCAAAGGACTTGAGCAGAAAGAAGTTATCACTTAGAAATTGCTATATTTAACATTTTAAAGAACAAAACAAATACCACTACCTAAAAAGTAAGTTGAGCTAAGTAACATTTCTAAATTTCCATTTAGGAGTGTTTAAAGATGATGTCGTTAAGAAGTGATTAGACCTAAGGTTTCCACTGTCAGGACAGGAAGGTGTTCATGGCATGATAAAAGTGTGAGTTAGCGCAACGTGATGGCAAACACCTGTGATCTCAGCACATGGGAAGCTGATGCAGGAGGATTGTAGGTTTGAGGATGGCCTGGATTATGTAAGACCTTGTCTCAAATGATAAGATGAAATAATAGTGAGACTGACTCTTTCCATAACAAACTCTTTTCCAAAACAAACAAACCAAAAACAAACAAACAAACAAACAAACAAACAAATGCAGCCATCCAAAACCAACTCATCACAGAAGGACTAGTAGATAATTTAGTCTACAGCCAACGATGAGTGACCATGACCCTTTCAGATTTAGGTTACCCAAATCCCACGTTCCAGCATGGTACCAGCCTTAGGAGGTTTTTTTTAATAATAAGAATAAAGACAAAACTGACATCAAGACACTCTTCAAACACATTTCAGGGAAGGGAAAGGAGGCAGCCTAGAGTGAGGAAGGCAGGCCTCAGGTACAGGCTCAAGTGCTATATCAGAATTCTTGGCCCTTTGGCTGTTGGAAGCTAGTGCTCTGCCTATCCCAAAAGGAATTGCTTGGCAGTCACCAACACATTGGATCACATTCAGATGAAGACTAAAGATTGCTGAAGGGAATTTGGTCCTGGACTTGCAATATTCCAAAGTCTCCAAAACCACTGAATCCAATTGGATTCCAACCTTCTCTGGTGCTGATGCTCTCAGGAAACCCTCTATTTTGGTGGAATATTGGCTTTTGTTATGTCTTCCCTGTGCACTAATAAAGCACCTGCCCCCATGTCCTATGGAAGCGGCTTATGTGTAGTACCTGGGTTTCTATGGTGGTTACTGCATATCACTCACATACACACCCACACACACACCAACCCCCACCACACACACTAACTTTAGTATTTGAAGTCCTGCTCTGGAAGAATCTGGCAGTGCTTAGCTGAGTCCACTCAAGGTATTTTTTTTTCTTGTTGAAAATCGTGCTGAGATCAAGGTCAGAGTATATCACTGGGAGCAAAGCACAGCCAGTGTCCACACAGTGACCCTAAAGCCATGGCATGACTCTCAGGTTCTGTGCCACAACTTTCTCAGGAGCTTGGTGGCTTTTTATCCTTTGCTCAGTTCTGCATGATTCCACTTTAGGTGGTGATCCTAAGAGGTCTTCCAGTCAGCTTCCCAGCTGTCCACCCCTCCTGTGTATTCTCCAGGGATCCCGGGAGAGCCCTCTGGTGAGGCGTGGAGCAAAAGAGTACGTATCCTCCTGTGTTCAAGATGAGTGGCCTGGGCCTCTTGGCCATATCTTTGGAAAGACACAGTCCATCTTCAGGAAGGGTGGTCCTGCTTCTCTCCCTTAGTGGGTTTTAAGGATATGAACCCACTGTATGTAAGTACCTAGAGTCCCAGCAGCTGGGAGGTGGAGGTAGAAGGACTAGGAGTTCAAGTCCAACCTGTGCTACTAAGCTAGTTTGAGGTCACCCTGAGCTACATAACACTCAGCTAAATATAAATAAGTAAATAAGTAATAATGTATAAAAAACTGTACTTTCCTTTAAATAAAACTAAATGTGAATTGCATTTTACCACATTATCTTCCATTTTTAAATCAGGTCCATTTCCCTCATACATGATCAATTATTAATTTTTTTGTTTTGTTTTGTTTCCAATAATCTGTTTCCATTTATAGAATTGGGGTTTCTATATGGCAGTAGGTAATTAAGAAGTTGCAAGGTATGGATCCCTGTGCCCAGGATTCCCAGTGTCAGGAACATTAAAACATTTTGAAATACATTCATGATACACTCAACCTGCAAAGTGTCATCTATGTGAATACAACCTGGAGATGCTGCCACTGCTATCATCATCATCATCATCATCATCATCATCATCATCATCATCATCCTATGAAGACAAAAACATGCAAATACAAGAACAAAATAGTTTCTTGCAGAGCAAACAAGCTCCTGCATATGACCACCCAACCTTAATTGTCTCAAATTTAGCCCAAGAACAAAAACAAAAACCACACAAAAAATTAAAACAAAACAACTCTACAGCTAACTCCTTCCACCAAATTTGTTTTATTTCAGTTGGTGTTTGGCAATTATGCTTACCTCAATGGCAGATACCTTCTCCTTCATATCTGCTGATGTTGGTGCAGGAAATACCAGAATCACATGACACCAGAATCATGTGACTTCATGGTTCATACACTGGAAATCGCAATCCACCTCCAAGGACATTTCTTTACATCTTTTTCCTCTTGAGTGATTCTCTTTCGTACCTATGGTTCACAGCATTATGAGATGTGTAGAAAGTTCACAGGCTCCTGGGAATTTTAAAAATTTCTCAGCACAGTCAACATTTCTGGCAACTGAATTGTCACCCTGGCAGCTCTTGGGTATTGAGAGGATAGTGTCCGCAGACCAGGCTGGCAGTGGGCCCATCCTCATGACACTTCTGCCCAAGCACTGATATAAGTAGGTGAGGAACAGGATAGAGCAGACCTTCTCTCTATGTGGGGACAACCAGTTGCATCACTGAGGGTACAGATCCGGCCTGTTGGTAGCAGTTTTGACTCTCAGAGGTAGGTTGCGCCAACTTCATATCTGATTATTTGTGTGTGAAATTTAACTCTAGAAAATACAATTCCAAATCCAAGAACTCAGGAGGAGGAGGAAGCCAAAGGAGCCCTTGGCTTCACAGAATCTACAAAGCAAGACCCCGCCTTTACATATCTTGGTACCTGATGAATTAAAATGTGTGCAAGAGGATGCTGGCATTTGGTGAATTCTTTTTAAAAGAACCCATAAATATACCAATATAAAGGTTTCTCTGCTACTACCTAATTTTTCATATGCAGATCGATTTTCATTTCAGTATCCAGTAATTTAGACTTTAAAGTTTACAATTTAATAGTAACAATTAATTTGTAATTAATGTGGAAAGGAAATTACATATCCCGGTTTGTCTGTGGTTTCTCAAGAGGCTTTTTTTCAGAAGAAAAGGTAGGCGTCTATCTCTGCCCATAACTCCAGATGCAAAAGAGGGGAGAGCAGTTGGAAGTAAAGGTGCCAGAGAGCTCACAGCATTCTAAGAGAGAGCACAGGAATGCAGCAAGGAGAGGTCTAACCCGTGAACACAGAGCACAGAGAGCAGAAGGAAGCCCTTGGTTCACAGGTGAAACAGTTCCCACAGCAGTCAGGCTGGAAGTCTCAGGAATGCGTTTAGCACCTTGCCCAAACAAGCTAATGCTTCAGGACCAATTTCAGCCATGATTCATTTCCACGATCAGATTGTTTTAGGAACTTATCCCAGTAGTGTACTCTGTGGAGGTTTATGAACTTAAGCTAGTATAACAGGTCTCATTTGTATGTAGAGCTCTAGTTAATAATTGTAATAATAGCAAGCTGACCATACAATTGGAGTCACAACGACTGATCACTTTTAATCATTTATTTTATGTTTAAAATGTACATACAATCACCTGCCTGCACTAGAAAGCTGAGCAGATTTTAAAATTAAATGTAAATAGAAATTTCACACTATATATTTTCCAAGAGTTGGTATATAAATCAGTGGTAGAGGGCAATCCAAGCATGTATGAGGCCCTGTATTCAGTCTCCAGCATTGTATAAACATAACCAAACAGAAAAATGTGGTATTTTTAACAGAGAAGTGGAACAGCGATAGTACCAACTCTCTGAGAACCCGTACACCTCTCTTGCATGGTCTAGACAAATATTCATCATTGCTCTTTCATGTGGTATCTTATTTCTTTATCAAAACACAAACTCCAACATCTGTTGTCAAGCATCTCAACAAAGGGAGGGAAACGCCTGCTGCACAGGCCACCTACAGGTGACAGGCCAAGACCCTGGTCTTGAGTGATTCCAGAGTCCGAGCTTCCCAGTGTCACTAATGACTGAAGACAGAGAATGGCGGCTGTCAGCAGCTGCCAGGTGGTGGGTAGGGGTTTTGCTAAGTGAGGCTGACTTCTCATTTGGAGGCATTAGGAGAGTTGAGAAGACATATTCTAGTGGAGAAGGTTTTTGTGGACAACATTGTGACTATGTACACAAAATAGTTAAGTGGATTCAGGAAGTAGTTTAAGAAAGTTGATAGATGCTCAGGGACTCAGCTTGGGGTTGAGAGAGTCGTGATGGCATTGCTTCAACCATAGGGTGATCTGACCTAAGGAGAAACACAGGAAGTACCCCGGAGGTCACAGACTGCCTCTAGACCCTTGAACAAGACAACAGATCTTGAGAATGAATTAGTATCCACATCTTTGTAGCTGTGGACATTTCAATTCAATAAACTCAAACAGCCAGGGCACCAGCAAGTCAAAGATTAAATGAAAGAAAAGATTTAAAGTCTCAGAAGCAGGAAAAACTCTCAGTTAACCACTAAATGGTCGGCTCTAGTGATTGTGAAGAGAAAAGGCCTGTCTGATTTGGAAAAATACTTTGGAACAGTTTGTTAAAGTGTGCATTTAGCATTATAGCCTCTGTAATGTCGAAACACCCACACTGTGTGTTGTTTCTTGAGGTGTCAGCTCCTGTAAACAAGACCTAAGAAGCTCCCACCCAGAGTGAGTTTAGCCCCTGTCCACAGATTCTTGTCTTTTCTGTTTCTAGATCTAAGAGCAAAGATCCTTTTGTTTGGCAAGACCTTTGTTATTCAGTGTTAGAGGGAATTATGTGAACTTGGTGTTTTCAATAAATTTCAACAGGACCAATCTGTGCTTTAGGTAGTTTTAGTGTACCATGTACAAAGCACTGTGGCCAATCCCCAGAATCACATAAACCAGACAATGTAACACACTCCTGAGATCTCAGCACTCAGGAGGAAGAGCCAGTAAAATCAGAAGTTCCTAGGTCATTTTCTACTAAATAGAAATTTTGAGACCTGCCTGGGATACAGGACACCTTGTCTCAATAAACAAAAATTTGGATATATTATGTGACGCCCACATTACAAATCCCTAAGTTATAGATCTACTTAATTTAATGAAGCAACTAAGATTTGATTATGCAAAATATAATGTACAAGAAAATATAAATGACAAATGGTTCTCAACCATTTATGTAGATATCAGGTAATGCAAAGTCAGGAGTCATTTGCAACTTACTTAAACTTTGATTTGTTATACCAGTTCAATCCCTGTTCTGGCAAGATGTTTGTCAGGGAAACCCTAGAAATGAGAAAAATATGGATATTAGTTTTGTGACCATGAAATATTTTCCAAACATGGATGAAGGGTTTAAAGTGGGTTTCACCGGTTCTCACAGGCAACGTTCTGGACATGCGTACTTCACACAGCATCACAGGTGACGAAACTCCTCTGTGCTTGCTTTCAGTGTCACTACAGCTGCAAACCATGGACAAGGGGAACACCACAGCAGGCTTCATCCTCCTAGGCCTCTTCAACCACACCACAGCCCACCTGTTCCTCTTCGTGCTGGTTCTGACTGTGTCCTTCAACTCTATGGTAGGCAATGCCTTCCTGCTTCTCCTGATTCACCAGGACTGCTGGCTCCACACACCCATGTACTTTCTCCTGAGCCAGCTCTCCCTCATGGACATGATGCTGGTCTCCACCATAGTGCCCCAAATGGCAGCTGGTTACTTAATGGGCAAGAAGTTCATCTCTGCCGCTGGCTGTGGCTTCCAGATCTTCTTCTCCCTCACACTGGGAGGTGGAGAGTGCTTCCTCTTAGCAGCCATGTCCTATGACCGCTATGTGGCTATATGCCACCCACTGCGCTATCTGGTTCTCATGAGCTGGCAGTTGTGTTGGAGACTCACCTTGGGGTCCTGGCTCCTGGGGGCAGCTGATGGAGCCATGCAGGCTGCTGCCACCCTGAGCTTCCAGTTTTGCAGCCGGAATGAAGTAGATCACTTCTTCTGTGAGGCCCCCGTGTTATTGCGCTTGGCTTGCGGAAACACATCAGCATTTGAGTTTGTCATGTACATTTGCTGTGTGTTGATGCTTCTGATCCCGTTTTCCCTCATCCTGACCTCCTATGGCCTCATCTTGGCCGCTGTCCTCCGGATGCGTTCCACAGAAGCCCGCAAGAAGGCGTTCGCAACCTGCTCCTCGCACTTGGCAGTAGTGGGCCTCTTTTATGGAACTGCTACTTTCAGCTACATGAGGCCGGCATCCTCTATGTCAGTGAAGCATGATAAGGTTGTGTCTGCATTCTATACTATCGTCACCCCCATGCTGAACCCCCTCATCTACAGTCTTCGGAACAGTGAGGTCAAGGACAGCCTGAGGAAGTGTGTGGCCAGCTGTGCTGCCCTAACTAGGAAAGATGCCTTGCTTGGCTTGGACGTTAGTGGTGATTCTAAGGGGAAAGGGATGCAGTAGCGCCGTCACCGCCGAGGTTGTGTCTCAGGATGCCCAGTGGATCCACGAAGCCACTGAGAATTCCAAACTCTTGTTATGTGTTTTTACCACCTTAACTCAACACTTCTATCCTGTGCCAGAATTCGGGGAGCCAGTGGAGCCTCAGCCAAAGCAGCACTGTGTTTCTTTGTCCTTCCTCTAGCTTTCATGGACGTGTTTGTTCTTACTGTGGGAATTAGCAAACCCAGAAGAACATTCCCCCCTTATTAATGGTGGAAAGCTCCTGCAGTTTAACTTAGTAAGTGCTTTACAGCCAGTCTTTAACAGAGAAATTTCAGTATCACGAGTTTTGCACTTTAGGGCATAACTGAATGAAATTAAGATGATTAGAACTGAGGTAGTTGCTATGTGACAGATGGATGGGCAGCACATCCTGAGTGGATGGGAGAGCCCGAGGCAGGTACCAGAACCGTAAGGAATCTCAACTTGCTACTCGGAAGGCAGCACTGTAAGGGGAGTTGACTATTTCTGGAAACTTATTCAGTTGTCAGTTGTCTACAGGTAGCTGTGAGCATGGAAAGCAAACCACACCTGAGAGATCTGTGTACACCTGTGCCCATGTCTCTGTCACTCTCTGTGTTACTCTGAGAATTTGGTTAAACTTTGCACTGGCAGCTGACTGTGGAGCCGCCTTCCCATTTCAAACTGAAGTCTCAAAAAGCTGGAAAAAAATCACAAATTCTCAGTGAAAATTTCTCACACCTCCCCACACAAGAGTGTTTATACCAACCACAAGGAACAGAGCAACCTTGAGGACTAACTGTCATGCTATTTCCCGCTGGAGGGACTGAAGGCCAGCCTTCAAGCTGGAGGGTACTTACAGCAAGCGGTATCTTCCAGTCCATTCTACTCATCCCTCCCCTTGTACCTGTTACCAAGGGATGCAAAATTCAAAACTGCACAGAACACCTTTGAGCCCATTTCTAATAAAATCTGCCCATGGATTCAAACACCAGACTAATTCCATTCCCATCTCACCCTGTCCCATTGCTGGACACCACTGGCACTAGTTTCTTATAACTTTATGTGTGTGTGTGTGTGTGTGCACACACCTGCTCCCACATGTTTGATACCTTTGTGAAGATTCTCTATTTTTACACACTCCAGTGGCTATTCTTTTTTTTTTTTAAATTTTTTTTATTTTCTATATTCTTTGTTTACATTCCAAAGGCTTTCCCCTTTCCCAGTTACCCCCCACCATATGTCCCATAATTCCTCTCCCCCCCATGCTATTCCCCACTCTTCCCCCCCCCCCATGATTTCTCTGTTCTGGGTCTACAATACTGGATCCAATCTTTACAGGCCCAGGGTCCTCTCCTTTTTTTCTTCTTGAGAGTCATTTGACTTGCTAATTGTGCCTTGAGTATTTAGGGCTTCTGGGCTCATTAATATCCACTTATCAGTGATTGCATTTCGTGTGTATTCTTTTGTGATTGGGTTAGCTCACTTAGGATGATAGTTTCCAGATCTAACCATTTACCTACAAATTGCATGAATTCATTATTTTTAATTGCTGAGTAGTACTCCATTGTATAAATATACCACATTTTCTGTATCCATTCCTCCTTTGAGGGATATCTGGGCTCCTTCCAATTTCTGGCTATTATAAACAAGGCTGCTATAAACATAGAGGAGCATGTGTCTTTGTTGTATGCAGAGGAATCCTCTGGGTATATGCCCAGGAGTGGTATGCCAGGGTCCTCTGGGAGTGGCATGCCCAATTTTCTGAGGAACTGCCACACTGATTTCCAGAGTGGTTTTACCATTTTGCAATCCCACCAACAGTGGAGGAGTGTTCCTCTTTCTCCACATCCTCGCCAACACTTGTTGTCTCTCGAGTTTTTAATCTTAGCCATTCTGACTGGAGTGAGGTGGAATCTCAGGGTTGTTTTGATTTGCATTTCCCTGATGACTAATGATGTTGAACATCTCTTAAGGTGTTTCTCGGCCATCCGAATTTCTTCTGGTGAAAATTCTTTGTTTAGCTCTGTACCCCATTTTTTGATAGGGTTATTTGGTTCTTTGGGGTCTAACTTCTTGAGTTCTTTGTATATATTGGATATTAGCCCTCTGTCGGATGTGGGGTTGGTAAAGATCATTTCCCACGTTGTTGGTTGCCGTTTTGTCCTTCTGACAGTGTCCTTTGCCTTACAGAAACTTTGTAATTTTATGAGGTCCCATTTGTCAATTCTTGATCTTAGAGCATAAGCTATTGGTGTTCTGTTCAGGAACTTTTCCCCTGTGCCCATGTCCTCCAGGGTCTTCCCAAGTTTCTTTTCTAATAGTTTCAGTGTGTCTGGTTTTATGTGGAGGTCCTTGATCCACTTGGAGTTGATCTTAGTACAAGGAGATAAGAGTGGGTCAATTCTCATTCTTCTGCATGTTGACCTCCAGTTGAACCAGCACCATTTGTTGAAAAGGCTATCTTTTTTCCACCGGATGGTTGTGGCTCCTTTATCAAAGATCAAGTGACCATAAGTCTGTGGGTTCATTTCTGGGTCTTCAATCCTATTCCATTGATCTACCTGCCTGTTGCTGTACCAATACCATGCAGTTTTTAACACAATTGCTCTGTAGTACTGCTTGAGGTCAGGGATATTGATTCTCCCAGAAGTCCTTTTATTGTTGAGAATAGTTTTAGCTATCCTGGGTTTTTTGTTGCTCCAGATGAATTTGAGAATTGCTCTTTCTAGATCTATGAAGAATTGATTTGGGATTTTGATGGGGATTGCATTGAATCTGTAGATTGCTTTTGGCAAGATGGCCATTTTTACTATATTGATCCTGCCAATCCAGGAGCAAGAAATATTTTTCCATCTTCTGAGGTCTTCTTCGATTTCTTTCTTCAGGGACTTGAAGTTCCTGTCATACAGATCTTTCACTTGTTTGGTTAGAGTTACACCAAGGTACTTTATGTTGTTTGTGGCTATTGTGAAGGGTGTTATTTCCCTAACTTCTTTCTCAGCCTGCTTGTCCTTTGAGTACAAGAAGGCTACTGATTTGCTTGAGTTAATTTTATAACCAGTGGCTATTCTTTTTAATTAATAGTATGCTAGTATTTCAAAACCCACCATTTGTCCCCTGCTTTGTGGGGGACAAGAGGATGACCTTCAACCTGTTTTGAATTACATGCTTTTTACTCCACTTGGTGGTCATGACAAACCTTGTAACCCATTGATTTCCAGTTCTCACACCCAGGTCACACAGAGTGCAGCTGCCCTGGGCTTCACCAAGTCTCTCTGCTCAGGAAGTGTCCTGAGTGTGACAGGACCTGCTTCTGTTTCCTGTGTGTGGTTTCTTGGTGACTGTTGTTGCTCAGTGTTTTTATACTGATTTACTGCTCAGTGAGATATCTTCTTTTGTTAACTTTGTATTTCAGGCTTGGAATATATAACATAAAAATATAAGTCCTTGCTATTACCACAGCAAACAGCTTATGGTATACTCATGCATTCAAAGGACTATTTGGAATTTAAAATAAAATATGTTAGAATAAAACTATGTTAGAATATTGGTAATCAGTGTCTGGAGACGTTTTTTTGGACTTAGTTTGTACATGGGTTTCCTTTGAAACTCTTCTACTTTACTTGAAGCAATAAACCTTGGCAGTTGGTTGGGCTGTATTATAACACCAGTTTTAATTCCATTGAGGTATTCAGACACTGAAAAACCTGACACCTCTCCTATGAAGACAAGTGTCCTGAGGTGCAACATTGCCTGTGAAGGATGAGAGCAGTGTGTAAAGGATAAGCTTGAGGTGGCAGAGCACACCCCTGCACCCCATGGCTAGTCACAGGCCTACAGCAGGTTCACAGCATAAACTCGTTACATTTTCAAAGTATCGAATTTACAATCATATAGTACTACATCCTAAATATTTATAAATGCATTTTGTTTCCCAGAGACAAGACAAACACAAAAGCAACTCTAAGATCATGCTTCATAATGATAGAATGATCAATCCATGCATCCCTCAGCTTTTGTTAATTTTGTTGATTCTGCTTTCACCTGGTGTCCTCCCCCACACTCTCTCTTTCCTCACACAGCATTAATGAAGTCCTGTTCACCCCACAGAGCATCCCAAGCAGGGGACACAGGATGAACCGGATGATGTGATGTGATCCAGCTCTGCAGGTCCGGCAGTTGCTTTGTAAAGGTTTCAAACACAGACATGAATCCAGGACTGAAGCAGCTCATCCCACTTGTGAGGTAAATTCTGTGCTTCCTGCTGTGACAGAGGTACACTTGCTGAGAGCATGACCACAATACTTAGGTTCTACATGATCTTTAAGATACGTGCAGTAGCTCAGTGTGCCCTTAACCTGAATGGAAGAGGAACTTTTTAATTTGTCATAAAATAAATAATAAACTTATAATCATAACAGTCTTTCATTCCCTTCTTGCTTCTGTGCTCCATTTGTTTGCTTTGGGCTCTTATTTCCCCTTTTACTGATGACTAACAGCCTTAGCCAGGTTGATGTAAACCATCACTATGAAAATTAAGACATACCATCTGTGTTCTTCACTGATAAGTGCATATTAGCCCAGACCCTTGGAATACTCAAGATACAATTCACAGATCAAAGAAAGCTCAAGCAAAGGATGGCCTTGTTGGTCTTCAAAGGGAGGAGAGGTCTTGGTCCTGAGAAGACAGGAAGTCCCAGTAGAGGGAAATGCCAGTACAGGGAAGAGGGAGTGGGTAGGTTGGTGTGTAGGAAAAGGAGGAATGGGCTAGGGTGTTTTTGGAGGGGAAACTAGGATAGGGGATAACATTTGAAATGTAAATAATGAAAATATCTAATTTTAAAAAAGAAAACAAAGACAGCTTATTAGGGCAAATTACATTGGTTTCTCCTCCTCCTCCTTCTCCTCCTCCTCCTCCTTCTCCTCTTCCTCCTCCTTCTCCTCTTCCTCCTCCTTTTCCTTTCTATCTGTTATTGTCTGTTTCTTGTTTTGGTTTGTTGTTGTTTTGAACTTGAATTCCTGATTTACCTGCCTCTGACTGCTGAATATTAAAGACCAAGTTCTATAGAAAGATATCATGTGTTTGGGATGCTCTGCAGACCCAGACCTAAACCAAAGCAGGAAGCACACATGGATAGACATGTCTTCTGTGCAGTTACACAGGAGATGAGCCATCTTGCCAACCCCTTTTTTTCCACACCTCCCTTTCTTATTGTAAAGCATAGGTTTTCAGACGGGACTCTTTCATTAAGTTCTTGTTCCTGTTAGTTCATCCCTATCACTTCCTCTTATATTTTGTCTTCAGGAGATGAGGCAGATAGATCTCTGAGTTCAAGGCCTGCCTGATCTATATAACAGGTGCCATGTCACATTAGGACTCAATCTAAGAAGGAAGAGGAGGGGGAGGAGAAGGAGAAGAAGAAGGAGGAGGAGAAGGAGGAAAAGGAGGAGAAAAGAAGGAGGAGGAGGAGAAGAAGAAGAGGAAAAGGAAGAAGAAGAAGAGGAAGAGGAAAAGAGAAAGAAGAAGAAGAAGAAGATGCTTCACTGTACATACTCATTATGCATGGTATTATATTACACAAGGATATTTTCACTCAAGTGTATGTTGAGCTTTGAGCAAATCCCCCTCATATTCCCTGCCCTGCCCTTTTTCACTTCTCCTCCCATCTATGAGTCACTCTTGTTTCCCTGAACAAATTCACTTGTACACACAGAGGTTTATGTGTCTCTTTAAAATCTGGAAAGTTCATATGACAAAAACATACAATATTTGCCTTTGCAAGTCTCGTTTAATTCGCTAATATGGTTATTTATTATCTTACTCATTTCCTTGGAATCTACATATGTTCATTTGCTTTATGAATATATGAGACTCTTGTGTATGTAAACCACATGTCTCCCATCCATTGTTCTGAGGTGGACACTGAGGCTGGTTCCACGGTTTATTGAATGTGAAAGTGCTGAGGAAGCTTGAAGATGCTAACCGTCATCCTCGGGGCACTAGCTCTGTTCTCAGTTTCTTTAGTCATCACCATCTTGACTTTCACAGCAGCCGAGACTGGTGTGCACCCTCAGCAGCATTTTTAACTTGTCATAAAATAAATAATAAACTTATTTATTTTACCAGCATTTGCTTTTTTTTCTTGGATGGGACCATTCCAACTGGGGTAAGATGGAATCCGGGTGTAGCTCAGATTTCCTCTTCTCTGATGTCTTGTGAAACTGGACTTTTTTCAAGCATTCCTGGCCATTTTTTCATCTTTTGGAGAACTGCCCATTTCTACTGGGCTATTTGTCATCTGGATTATTTGATATCTTGCTTAATTTTCTGAATTAGTGGTATATTCTAGATACTGATTGTCTGCCAGGTGTACAGATGGCATCATTATGTGGCCATGCTCTTCAGTTGATTGATTCATTTACATTGCAAAATTCCACTTGTCTATGGTTGACACTTCACTATGTATAGTGTGCTGGCTAGTTTAACTGTCAACCTGACAATCCAGACAATCTAGAATCTCCTAAGAGCCTTAATGATAGATTATTTGGATTAGGTGGGTCTGTTGACATGTCTGTGGGGATTGCATTGATTGATAATGTGGAGTGGCCCACCCTGAAATTGGAGGGCAGCACCATTTTATGGACAAACTGAGCAGCAAGCAGAAGCAGAGGTACAACTGTGAGGTAAAATGCCCTGACTCTGTCTTGACTCTGATACCAGGGTCAAGAAAGAGAACCCTGGCCCTGATGTCCTTGAGCTTCAAGATCAGGTCACAGAATCCCTCCAGTCCCGGGCCACCCTGGAAAGCTCCACTAAAATCTCCAAGGAACCCTATATACACCCTGTCTTCTGCTGAGTCGGCTGCTGCATCTTGATGGAGCAGAAGCAGTCACTCTTTTGGGATTTTCCCTCCCAATAAATCAGTTGTGTGGGGTTTGTTTGCAGTGGGACCTTATGGTAGACCTTGGGTCCTGAATGCCAGGAGACCCTCAGAGCAGAGCTGTTACACTTGCATTGAGGAAACCTTCCCTGCAGAGCAGAGCTCTAACACTTCTAGAAGGTTTCTCTTTGCTCTTAACTGAGGATCAGATGTAAATTGCTGCTTGAGTCCCTGAACTGATGGACTGTAGTCCAATTAAACCTCCCCTCCACTATGCAGATGTTTGCCCAGTATTTATCATGAAAACAGAAATGAAATTGGAACACAGTAATGAACTTCAATCTAACTTGTTATGCAACACACTCTGTCTCTATCTCTGTGTCTGTCTCTGTCTCTATCATCTATCTACCTGTCTCTATGTGTCTCTTCCTCTGTCTCTTTATCTGTCTCTGTCTTTCTCTTTGTCTATCTCTCTAACTCTGACTCTGTCTCTCTGGTTTCTTGAAACAGAGTTTTCCTGGGTAGTCCTGGCTGTCCTAGAACTCACTCTGTAGAACCCACTCTGTAGACCAGGCTGGCCTCAAACCTAGAGATTTGGCTACCTCTGCCTCCACCTAATATATTAAACATGTTTGCCACCACCACCCAATATTTTGTTTGTTCAATTTGTTCTGTTTTGTTTGAGATCTTCTCTCACAACAAGTATCTGAGCTCCAGGCTGTGGTAATAGTCATCATTAGTTAGCTATTCAAACCATTGCAAATAAGATGGACATAGGTCATAACCAATCAGGTTGTCTCTCTGCCTCACTTCCCTTCTCTGTGGGGCCTCCTTTTCCCTCTGCCTAGGTGATATTGTGAGGCCTCCTGAATCATTTTCACTCAGACATTGCATGACCTTATATCATATTGCTTAGATCTATGTAATAGTCTTCTGTAAATTTTGACAGAAGCAGCATTTATTTCTCTAGGCAACACATACACTTGGAATTCAAGCTGCAAATTCACTCCACCAAGAGAATGTTACTTCTGGTGATCATCTTCCCCCAAGCTCCACAGTTTATCCTTGTACAGAGTGGTGTCATGGTAGACCCTGAGGGGGTTCAGCCTGCAGTCCTGACAACCTGGGTTGATGTAAAGGAGAGAGGAGTCAGGATCAGAAACAAGTCTGTCAGAAAGGGAGCAGATCAGGGTTTAAATGGTATAGAGCTGGATATGAATCATGCCTCATCTTCCTGTGAAAACAGGCCTTTTCCTTGCTAAATCCTGGATTATGGCCTGAACATTTGAACACTCACATCAAAGATCCCAAAACTGAAGAGCAGTAACTTATCAAGGCTGAGGTATTCCCCTCACTGCTACCTGAAGGAGACCTTGCCTGAGGATTCACCATCAATGAAAAGTAACTCTAGGAGGAGAGACCTCATAGATGTTACTGAAGCCAAGCTACTAGGACAGCACCTAGCATGGACCACTTAAGGAAAGTCTGAGCTTGTTGTAGAGTCTGGAGCTGAAGTGAGTGCTCTGACATGAAAATATTCTAGGAGCTACACTGTGCAACTAAAGAACATACTTTCAGCATCTACCTGAAGGCACGAGGCTGTGAGATGCTCACAAAATTACGAGGTCCCAAATTATCCCATACTGAAGGTGAGCTCACAGCCTGAACAGGAAGAGGTTCTGAGAGGACATTCACTGCTATAAATAGTGGCCAGTCAAACTCCTTCTGCCACAAACTGTATCACTCTGAACACAGGATAATGCCTTTTGTGATACCACAGGCATGGAACTAATAGGTTTAGATGGGGGTTGCACTGGATAGGAAGTTTCCCTGAAATGCTTGGCCCAAAGTGTGGCATTATTAGAAGGTGTGACATTGCTGGAAGAAGTGTGCCATTGTGCATTTGGGTAATGAGATCCTTCTAAGCACGTGAGAGCCAGTCAGTATTCTCTTAGTGGCCTTCAGATATAGATGTAGAACTCTCAGTTCCTCCTGCACCATGTCTGCCTGAACACTGCCATGCTCCGCCCTTGATGATAATGGACTGAACCACTGAGCCTCTAAGCCCGCCCCAATTAAATGCTCTCCTTATAAGAGTTGCCTTGTTCATGGTATATGTCCACAGCAGTAAAACCTTAACTAAGGCACCCATCCAAGCCTTTGTCAGAGGTGAGCCTCTGGGAGAGAGCATGGGGGTTCTGACTGCAATAATCAACTGATGGATACAAACCTTGAGTAAACCACTGAGAGGTGGTAAACTGAGGCCTGGCTGAGGGACTCATTCACTGGGGTATGTCCTTGGGGCCTAGAGCTTGCTGTGGTCCCTTCCTGTAATACTGTTTATACTTCCTGGATGCTGTGAGGATCATAAAAGTCTGCCAAGGAGGGAGCAGGCCAAAGTTTGCATGATGTGGAGCTGAGTCTGAATCAGACCTTTTTTTGCCATGGTATTCTCCCTCACTCCAGGCCCAGGATCAATGAAAACAAGCCATCATGGTTTGAACCTCTGAGACCCTGGGCCAAAATATTCCCTTATCCCATGAACTTTTCTCATGTGTTGTCATGGTGATGAAGTCCATCTTGGAATCTACTTCTTTTATACATCAACAGTGCCATCTGATCTCATTTTTCCAAGGTCATGGTGGTGAATGGAAAGGACTAGTTGCAGATACCTTGCAACAGTATTTTATCTGCAAGGCCTAGAAGTGTCTGAGTGAGGGCATACCTGGCTGGCCCAGCCTACCTGCTGGTCAAAGACACTAGATACTTTGAATGAAAAGGATTTCTCTTCAGCCTTTAAAAATAAAAATAAAAACAAGAGAGTAAGATGGTTTAGACTTGCCAGGTCCCTCTGGGGAATTTGCCTTCTGACTGAGAGGCATGAAGTCCCTATTTTTTCACTTCTGTCTTCTGGAGGCTGGCCAGAACCTGTGTCTATTTTCTCTGGTACTTTGGGCCTTTTCTCTCTTTCTTTAAACCTTCCCTCCCTACCATAGGGCTACTTGCATTATGCAAATAATCTCTCTCTCTCTCTCTCTCTCTCTCTCTCTCTCTCTCAAGTAACCCATCAAAGAATCTACAATAAACTCTCTGAAACTCAAAAAAAGCAAGGCAGGGTGGGGTGCGTTGGGGTGGGGTAGGGTGAGAGAGGGGTGGGGATAGGGCAGGATGCTAGGTTTTGCTTGTATGTTATCTAATTAACCGACTTCCTACCTTTGACACATTTTTCTTTCCTTCAAAGCTTTCTCCTGTCTCAGAGATGATTCTCTCAGTGATCAAACTGCTCATGCTGACCTGCGCCCTTTCTAATTAGGTCTTCCTCTTTGAGCTCCCATATCCATCCCTGTGTTATCCAGTTCTGGCAAAAGTCTTGCTAAACCCGCTAACAAGAGCCTCCCCTCTCAGTGGCATGTTCCACCAGGGCCCACTGTCTCCACTCTCCCACACGTGAAGTGGGATCACCTTTTCTCCCTTCAGCATGGACCCTCTTAGGTTAGGATAGCCTGAGCTCATCCCTCATGCCCCAGCTTCCCGTTAGCAATCTCCATCTGTTGACCCAGCATCTCCTCCTTAGTCTCAGGCTCTTGCCTGTCCACACTGCCTCCGCAGCACAGCCCATTTCTGTCCACTGCAAATCCCAGTCTTGGTCTAGAACCATAGCAACATTTCCCCATCCAAATAATCCCCTCCTTGCCTTTTTAAAAACAACCCCTCAAGAGCTGATTCTTTGATCCATTTTCAATATCATCATTAATAATATCTTCTTTCATACCCTTCCCTTATTCAACAAGTTTCCTCTCCCACCCCCTGCATTTTGCTTTGAGTTGCCTTTGCTTCTCCAGCTTTCTAGCCATTTCGTTCTCTGTTTTAAATTCAGTCTTCATTGTTTAAACTCTAAGGCCCTGCAGACATCTTTCTCCCGTTTCCTGAAGGGTTCTCTCTCCTAGACAGTATCTTACATCTGAAGAGGAGCTGTTGTAGAAACTCATATCTGAAGGGGAGCAATGGTAAAACCTGTACTTAGTCTTTCATCGAAATCCCCATGAGGTGGCTTTGCAGCAGCGCCACCTGCTGGAACGAGTGCTGTATAGTGGGTGAGAAGCCTTGCTCCTCACATAAAATGCAGAGGGTTCTTGGGAGTGAGGGGTGCCTGAAAGTTTCTTAGTGAGTGAAGAGATTGGGTATTAAGCCAAGAAACTAGAGTCACCACCTGACTTGGGGCTCAGCAGTGCTCTGGACCCCTTCTTCTGATTGTTTCCATCCAAATTACAGTCGCCCACCTGGGTTTATTGAAAAGTGTCTCTGTGCCAGGTACAGCTCTAGGTACCTTACAAATATTGCCTTCTTTCCTGTGCTCAAAAACCCTGTGAGACAGATTCTCTAGGCTTTCCATCTAATTACTATGAATCTGAGTCACAAAGCAACTTAGGGAGTTGCCTAAGGTCACACAAGTAGGGAATGTAACCCAGAATTCAAATCCAGGTGAAATTGCCTCCCCAGCCTGTCATCTTGGCTACCACTGTCAAAGCTCTCATGTTCCCAGGTACCATTATGTGAAGGAGATGTGCTCACCAGGGGATTAGTGTCCCATCCGATTTCTTGGACTTTGGTCTGTGTCTCTGAATATTTCTTTTTTGGACTCCGTGCAGCATGGTAAATGAGGTTCAGGAACTTATCTGGGAAATGAGGCACAGTTAAGAAAGGAATCATAAACTCCAGCCACCAGCATGGCATGATAATCCTAATGATGCAGGAATGGCGTGCATACCTGCGGTGGTAACCAAGAGCTCTACTATTGGTCTTAAGGCCTGCTCAGCAGGAAGGAAATCAGACCTGCTACTGGAAAACTAGCCAACTGCCTTGAGAAATCTGATGGGACCCACATGCCTTGGTGAGTACATGGAGGAGCTCCTTCAACCACCGGTTCACTAAAGTTGCATAGTCCATAGCTATATGGTAACTATTTAACCTTGTGCCCACGGAGAAATGTAGTTCTCAGCCCTCATCAAGGAAACAGAGGGAGACCATGAAAAATAGGACTGCTCAAGCTGCCAAGAACAAGAGCATGTGGTGCTCGCTCTCGAGAAGTTGATACATTACAATTCCTGCCCCTAAGGTTCAGAAGGTACGAAGGTGAGGAAGGGTGGTGGAAAGCTTGGAAGAGTCAGAGAACCCAGAAGTTTGTTATGAGACTATGTATCCTGGAAATGCCAGAGAAGCTACCCCTTGAAGTCCCACCAACATGGTTGCTGAAAAGAGACCTGAAAAATGGCAGTTCCAATACACGTATGTGCTGACATGGAATGGTAGAAGCTCATGGACAAAAAACTACAGGTAGTGAAGGCATACCAAGATCAGGAGATATGGTCTAGCCTAGGGAAAAGCCTTCTGTTTGTTATCCAATACCAATTGGGAAGCCCTGAAGTCATATAATACAAGTAACACGATTCAGACTGAGCAGGGTGTGTGTGTGTGTTCAGCAACAATGATAGAAAAGCTTAAGGATTTGAGGAAAAGGAGGAAATACATGGGAGAGAGTGGAGGGAACAAATGAGGAAAAGATGCAGTTATATGATTAAAAAAGTTTTAAAATTCAAATCATAGCCTTGGACCAAAATATGTTCCCCTGTCATTGGCCTAGCCATGGGCTCCCCTAAAGAAAAAGCAATGGCCCCCGAGGCTAGCCCAGGCCCTAAGGTGTGGGAATCCGGTTTTCTGCCCATCTTTCAATTACAGCTTTGTCAAGCTGTATTCTAGGTCCTGGAGGCAGAAGCTTGGGCAAGAAAGACATGAGCCCTATTCTCCTATGGCTTGGCATCTAGATGGAGAACAAAGCATATTTAGGCATACTCATAAACATTTCAAAGAGTAAGCCATATTTTAGAGAAAGGAGCAGGTACTGCAATGCCTCCATTTCATATAAAGAAACCAAGTCACATAGCATTTTAGTCACTTACACGGTCACACGCCTAGTGAGAGAAGGGGGACTCTGAATGCTGAGCAGAGAGCAGCCCTGGGACGAGACAGATGGAAAGTGCACTGTTGGCAGCAGGGACAAGAGCCACATTGTACAGTTTGCAGAACATGCTGCTGCCTCTGCTTTCTGTGCTTTTCACAAACCATGAAATGTCCTTGCACAGGCTTCACCTGGGAGGCTCTGTCTCTACCTGGAGTCTCTGAGAACTCTTCCCAGAATGCCACTGCCTGATAGAACCACCAGTCCGTGACATTGGCTGACTCATTCCACTCCCTAAGGCTTCTCCAGGTATGCACAAGCCTACTTCCTTCTCCTAGCCCCATTCCATGTTCTCTTACATGTTAATTATGAAAAGAACAGCCAACATTCACTGACCACCACATACACACCCCATTCCAAGTACTTGCATTATTTTGCCTAGACTTCATAAGGACTCTAAAAATTGTTTCAGAAATGTTTACAAAAGAACTAGGAGTAACTAGTTGTCATAGGTTAAGTGTCAATTTGACACAGCCTAAAGACATCTGAGAGGAAAGCCTGGACTGAAGAATTGCCTAGATCAGGTAGGCCTGTGGGCATGTCCATGGGGTGTGGCTGTCTTGACTGATAATTGATATAGGTGGATCTAGCCCACTGTGGGCAGCACCAACCCTACACAGATGGTCCTGGGCTGGATAAGAAAACTAACTGAGCATAAGCTTGTAAACAAAAGAGCCACAAAATAAACTAGCAAGCAACCTTTCCCATGACTTCTACTTCAAGCTTTTGTTTGAGTCCCTTTTCTGACTTGTCTCAGGGGAGTAAGACCTGGAAATATAAGATGAAATAAGACCTTTCCTCCACAAATTGTTTTTGGTCACAAGTTTTCTATACAACAACAGAGTAAAACTATAGCACTGCCCGAAGTCAATTGCTTAGTGGGCAGTGGGATTGAAATTTGAGACCAGTTAATATGACTTCAGGGTGTTGGATGCGTGAGTGGGTGGATGGATGGATGGATGGATGGGTGGGTGGATGGATGGATAAATGGATAGATGAATGGATGGATGGATGGATGGATGGATGGATGGATGGATGGATGATTAGGGGGTTGGAAATATTATCATTAGCTTCATGCTTAATAACATGGCATTGTGGCTGAATAAGTTAGTCTCCTGTGTCCTTGGTTAAATCTAGTTTCTGAGGACCCCATACTTGCCCCCAGGGTGGCAGAACCCTGAGAGGTGTCACCATTCTGCCTGCCCTCTGTGCTCTGAACCTTGGTGTTCTCAAACCCAGCACCTACCATCTTCTGCCTTCTCCAAGTTATCATGCCAAGACATGGGCTTCCTGCTAATTATGTGAACTAGAAAAAAAACCAAGCAGCACAATTCACATTAGCAGATGACACCTGTCCTAAACTCACTGGCAGCCAGGTTCCACTGCATAGCATTCCCTGAGGACTGACATATCCCAGTAACTGTGCTGGGCACTAAGGAGCAGGGCCTTACAGCAAGCTCGTCACTCTGGTGCCACAGCCCAGAGTGTCTACTGGAGCTGAAATGACCAACATGAAGCACAGCCAACAGTCAGTTCATGGTCACAGGGACACTCTCCTAGTGTCCCAGCTGGATACTGGCTTCCAGTTTCCAGCATAGAAAACAAAATCTCTGGACCAGTTCTGGGCTAGTATGGACAGGGGCACTGCATACAGGAATGCTCTCCCTGCTCTTGAAGCCTTCTTTCTAAGTGTGGCGACTGACAGCACACCGATATGGGATAAGACGTGAGGGAGAGCCAGAGAGCAAGATACATGCTTAGAGGTGATGGCATGGCTGTGTAGTGGGTGTCCCAAGGAGATGGTTGAGAGTCCTGAATGAAGGAGTAGGGGTCCATTGTGTGAGAACATGTGAGAGGAAGATGAGTGACAGACAGAAGTCAGGAGAGTCAAAGGGGGATGATCAAGCAGAGGCAGCTGATGAGAGCAACAGGAATGAGCAAGGGGGTGGGAGCCAGATTGGCTTGGACCTTATTGGCTATCTTCATCCCAGCCACACACACAGACACCTAAGATATGAGTTTGGGTCACTCTCTTTGCTGTTACCAGTGCATTAGCAAAGTCCTTATGGCAAGCACCAGCACACCCTAGTCAATTCCCACTTTATTCCAGTGGACCTAGGGAGTCTGGTGAAGAGACAGTGTCTGAGAAAGCCTGTGTGCGGCCTTCAGGACTCATCTCAAGTTTCAGAATGGACAATGTTTAAACAGAACTGGGGAATAATTTCCTCCTGACTTTAGTGATCAGGGATCCTGGAGAAAACTAGGTTACAGACAAAGTGAAGTCTGTACTTTCTACAGACAGTCAGGCTGCTGGGCACTATGGCTAAGGAGGTGCAGACATTTGGGACAAGGAACAAGTAAGTAGAGGAGATGGTCTGACACATTTTGGAAATCTATTTCTACATAACTGAAGCGAGGAAGGAGTGTGTGTGTGTGTGTGTGTGTGTGTGTGTGTGTGTGTAGCACTTTTAATGGAGCAGAGTGGGCACTGGGGCTTTACTGGAGGATCTTGGGTAGGATGGGATGGACGGGGCTACATGTGGGGGTTCAGAATGGATGGAGATGGAGAGGGACCAGAGCCAGATCCAGTGGAACCTTAGAGGCTGATGGGTTGAAATTTCAGCTCAGAAACTGAAGGAGGCAGCTAAAGTGTTTACAAAGGGGTTAGTCTGCTCTGGTCTTTTAACATATGTAGCAAAAAAAAAGGTGGGGCTAGGGGTAGGTTTCTACATGGAAGAGCGTAGCTTGGAGTCCCTCAGACTACCTCAAATCCTCATAGGGTTCAGACACCATGGCCGCCTACTCAGATGCTCTCAGAGAGGGAATGGCCTGAGAGGACAGAGTGGACAGCATGTGCTTTCTGACCTTTCAATGGTGCACAGATGTTAATTGGGAGAGGTGTGGGGATGGGAGTCGGGTGACCACTGTGTGTGAGGAGGTGGAGCAGTGTGAGGATAACTGCTTAACTAGTGAGCGAAACAGTTAAACCAGGCCCACAGAGCAGGGGAGGATGGGAAAGCTTCACCCAGCAGGGCACAGGGAG
Source organism: Apodemus agrarius (assembly GCA_964023405.1). Taxonomy (NCBI): domain Eukaryota; kingdom Metazoa; phylum Chordata; class Mammalia; order Rodentia; family Muridae; genus Apodemus; species Apodemus agrarius. The sequence goes on along the minus strand of OZ030015.1, from coordinate 43,434,214 downwards.
CTGCTCCAGGGAAGACAGCTTGGAGGTGGGGGCAACACATGAGTCTGTTTCAGGCCCAGAAGCATTTGACAGAGCCCTGTGAAGTCACAGAAGAGGGAGACTGTGGGAGGCCAGGAGGAGGGGTGGCTGTACTGGGGTCGGGGGGAAGGGGCACTGTCAAGCTCTGCACCTGGTAGCCCACCATTTCTAACTCTTAAGGAGGCCCGTGGCAAAAAGTCAAAGCAATAATAGTGAACCATACACAGACAAACACCGTATTCAAAGGAGACCACACTGCTAACAAAAAGCAGACATAAAGACCCTGCACAGTCATTTGAGAAGCAAAACTACCCCCATAAATCATCTATCTTTCTTCTACATCTAAAATGTTTAATTCTGGATGCATTTTAATGCATCTGTTGTGCCTAGGGTGGCATGGGGAGTGATCCCTTCAAACTCAACTGTCTGAATTCTAAAGCGATGACTAGAGGCCAGGGATGCTTGCTCTCCCACTCCTCCCAAGCCTCTTGGGCTGCTCACCCTTGCACAGGGGATTCACATGGTACTGCGTGTACAGCTTCTGTGCCCGTAGCTCTTTGAGAAATAGTTCCCTTAAGATCTGATTCTGGTGAACCTTGTCCTGATTCTTCATCTGGCCCACACGTCCTGCCATGGTCATACTCTTGCGCTGAGAAGGCAAGCTATCTGACCTCCCCTTGCCAGATGAAAGGTTGGTTTCCCTTTACAGTTTCCAGGCAAAGGGTGTTCCTCTAGTGTTCAGGCCGTCACCGCATGCTTTCAATCTCTAGGCAACAGTGCTGCTGCTCTGCAGCTCTGCCCTCCCTAGCAGTCTTTCCCAGGCTTCTGTCCACTCCACCCCTCCTGGCTCTCAGGTTTCCTGGTGTCTCATCAGGCCTCCATCACTGTCCTGGGACCCGGATTCAGCCTCTGGATCTAGAGCTGCCCCTGTGCCCTGTGCGCTGCTAGGAAAGAGCTGCCATTCTTTGGACCTCCCAGGAATAAGAGACTGAAAAGTGCACCTTAGAGTGGCTGGTCACTTCCTAAAGATGACTTGGGGAGGAGCCAGAGCGAATAGGTTTGAAAGTTGGTGCCCAGAATTAAAATAAACAAAACCCATCTCTAACACAAACATATTCACACATGTGTGCACTGGTTAGGGGTGGGGGGACAGAAAGACAGAGAGTAAAATAAGCTGATTGGAGCAAGGAAGAAACAGGAATGCTACCCTTCCTAATGTAAGTAATGTGACATCTTAATGGTTTATTTTATTATCTTTACAACACTAGGGGTTGAACTCTGACTGTGGGTCTATGCAGTTTTGTTTGGTTACATCATTATATCCTCCTTTAGAACATTCAGATGATTGTATCACACTGGTTTAAGGAGAGCAATACAGTGCCTTTATGACCTGTCAATGTGACCCATGCCTGGCTCCTGTGTCCCAAGAAAAGCTAAAAACAGCCTCTTAGAGTCTTCACAGACTTACTGAAAGTAAGAAGAAATAAGCCAAGCCTTCAGAGCCACATGGTTTGTTTGGGGATAATTTCTAAGATTTCGCTTGGACTCCATCCATACAGTGTCCTGTAGCCTGAACTATTAGCCTAGCATCTGGGATGCTCCATACAGGGCTGGAGGAAGGAATCCTAGACTAAGAAGAGATGGCAATTAAAGAGCGATGAGCTGTTTAGAGCATGGGGGATGAAGATTGCTCTTTAGATAAAAGTAAAGGACTTTACTTTATGTTTAAAGTTCATCAGCATGGGGCAAAATCCGAGGATGGTCAAGTGTCTGGATAAGTAGAACAGTTTGACATCAAAGGAACAGTTCGAGTGATAAAATGTGTTGCTTATGGGATATCCAGTGCCAGGCGGCTTTCCCCACTGAGGGTCCAAGCTAACAGGCAGGCAGCCTGCAGAGGTGCTAAGGAGTCTGTGAGGGGAGAGAGGAGTCAGGCCATGGTGTTCAGGGGAAATCTCACAGCTCTGACTAGCAACCAGGTGTTTTATTTCTACAGGTCTCATGGATCAAAAACTAATGATTTTTCAGGTGCTACAGATAAGGCAATTGATTTTTTCCCTTACATGTCCTGGGTTACAAGTTCAGTTACAATGAGAAAATACAAACAGAACAGAATTTGTTTTTATTATTAGCCCTATAACTTTGATTTAAAGAATCTAAAGAATGTCACCTCTAAAGCAAACACATATATTATGTGCCATAATGCCTTTAGGCTGGCAATGTCTGTTGTTTTAAGGCACTCCAGACAAACTGAAAATGATTGAACTGGACCTCTAATGAATAGTAACACCTAAATTCTTTTAGTATACATTTCATTATATATGCTATAAAGTAGGAAAAGGTTATTTTCGTCCATCTATCTTATTTACTCCCTTTCTTTAAACTACATTTTCAGAGCGCTCTAAGCCTATAATAAAAAGAAACCTTGAATATGTAACCTATTCTCCAAGAGAGTCAGAGTTTATCTGTTGTGTCTCTTAACCCTGCACCAACAACACTGCTTGATTTCAAGCTGATGCCCCAGGAAGATTCCTGGAGTAACGCTTCATCCAGCAATGTACTTATCTGAACTTAATGGTCTCCAGGGCATAAGGTGGACTTCCAAACAGTGGCCAGATAGAGTTAATTTCAGGATTTTCCTAAAAAGACTCAGACACAATCATTCTCAGGAAAAGACATAAACTGAATCATAATGCATAAAGTCCTCAAGAATGCAGCACACAGAGACCAAAACCCAAAAGTTAGAGATAGGAGGACAGCAAGTGTAGCAATCCATCCATCTTCACTGGAGCTGTGTCCAGCTGCTGTGCTGGCTTCAGGACTCTTACTGTTTCCAGGAATACAGATCTAGCTGTCCAGAAAAATGAAGTTTTAATTCAGAATAGAAATTCATATTAGTGCCCTTTACACCAGGCTGATGACAAACACCTGAGATTCTTGTCTCCTGTAATGAGTACAGCTCAGGGAAACAAGAATCCCACAACGATAGTAGGTGGAAGATTTGTTTAGTTTGTTTTGTTTTTATTTTTTATATGCAGAAGTGTTTTGCCTACATGTATGTAGTGTGGGGACTGGGGAGGCTCCTACAGGACCTCTAGTTTGATCAACAATGGTAGTGACATAGGGAGGGATAGAATGTTTGAGGGGATAAATTACCTGGCTCCAACAATAGCCATCAGACTCTAAGCCACATGATGTAGTCTTCTAGGACTCAGTTTTTCCTCCCACAATAAAGTTTCTGTAAAGCAAACTTCATATCTTTGTTCCTCAGACAATAGACAACTGGATTCAAGGAAGGTGTGACTACAGAGTAGAAAATAGATGCCAGGCGACCCAGAGTCGGGGAGTACTGAGAGGCAGGCCTCAGGTACACAAAGCTTCCAGTTCCATAAAACAGGATGACTGTGGTCAGGTGAGAGGAGCAGGTAGAATAGGCTTTCCACCTGCCATCCACTGAGGGGATGCGAAGAACTGTGGCCACAATGCCAATGTAGGAGACCACCGTGAGGGCGAAGGAGCTCATGACAGTGCAGATGCTGACAGCAAAGCCCACCTCCTCATTGACATGGTAATCAGCGCAGGAGAGTCTCATGACTGGAGGGATGTCACAGAAGAAGTGTTCAACAACATTGGGTCCACAGTAGGGGAGGGAGAAAGTGTTGAAAGTGCGGAAGATTGAGTAGATGGCCCCACTCACCCAGGCAGTGACCACCAATGCAGAACAATATTTCTGGCTCATGATGGTTCCATAGAGCAGTGGTTTGAGGATGGCCAGGCACCGGTCATAAGCCATGGTTGTGAGCAGATAGCATTCTGTACATATCAATGTTAAAATTATGTAAAGCTGTGCTACACACTCGAGATAGGAGATGACCCCTGAGCCTGTGAAGGATATAACCACTGCCTTGGGGATGATGGCTGAGGTGTAGCACATGTCTAGGAAAGACAAATTCTTCAGGAAGAAGTACATGGGAGAGTGTAGTCTACTGTCTCTCATCACAGCTGTGATGATGGAGAGGTTCCCCAGGAGGCCAAATGTATAAATGAGCAAGAAAAATGGGATGACCACCAATCTCAGCTGAGGGACATCTACGAAGCCCCTGAGGATGAAGTGAGTCACCCTTGTGTGATTGGACATGTCTGCCCAAATTGCGTTCAGATGCATTACCACACAGAGCTGAAGGAGGGGACAGAAATAACAGGCAGGCTCAGGACATGTGTGCAGGTCCATGTTGACTACAGAGGCATGGCTTTTATCAGGAAACTAAGCCAAGGAACCAGCCTATATAAGTGGCAATTCAAAGCATTGAGGAGTAGGAAAGGGAGAGGAAGGAGAATGGGAAAAGAGGTAATGAACATAGGAGAAAGAAGACACTTGCCTAAGCTCTCTTGCTTTTAAATTTTCCAGTCAAGTGAGAAGCAGTTCCGTGTACATACTTTCTACTTATTGAAACAAACTGTTAGGGGCATTTCAATGTTTAGAGGGTAGGGGTTGTTGTTTCTTAATTTTAATCATTAACACATGTCCTGCTGATATTCTAAGTCTCCTCTTTTCATTGCTAATTAGCATCATACATCTTTCAGTATAGATTCCATTAATTTTTCTTAAGAACCTTTTTTTGGATGGAACTAGAAAATATTTTCTTGAGTGAGGTAAACCAATAACAGAAGAACACACATGGCATGCATTCACTAGTAAGTGGATATTAGCCCAGGACTTCGGAATACCCAAGATGCAATTCAAAGACCAAATGAAGCTCAAGAAGAAGAACAAAGTATGGATATCTGGTCCTTCTTAGAAGGGGAACAAAATACCCACAGGAGATAAAGGGACAAAGTGTGGAGCAGAGACTGAGGAGGGAAAGACCATCCAGAGACTGCCCCACCTAGGGATCCATCCCATATACAGTTACAAACGCCAGACACTATTGTTGATGCCAACAAAAGCTTTCTGACAGGAGCCTGATATAGCTGTCACCTGAGAGGCTTTGCCAGTGCATGACAAAAATAGCTCAGTACACTCTCAGCCAACCACTGAACTGAGCACAGGGTCCTCAATGGAGGAGGCTAGAGAAAGAACCCAAGGAGCTGAAGGGGTTTGCAGCGCCATAGGAGGAACAACAATATGAACTACCCAGCACCTTTAGAGCTCCCAGGGACTAAACCACCAAGCAAAGAATACACATGGAGTGACCCATGACTCCAGATAAATATGCAGCAGAGGATGGTCTTATTGGACATCCAAGGGAGGAGAGGCCATTGGTCCTGAGAAGGCAAGATGCCCCAGTATAGGGGAATGCCAGGACAGGGAAGCAGGAGTGAATAGATTGATGAACAGGGGGAGGGGGATGGTTTAGAGATTTTCGGGGGGCAACCAGGAAAGGGGCCAACATTTGAAATATAAATAAAGAATATATCTAATAAAAAATGAAAAAAGAGACTTTTTTAAAGTTAAAAAGTAGTTCTACCAACACCACTGGACAAATGTCCTCTATTGGGGAGCACATTTAATGTAAAACACTTGAGTTTCAGGTTTGTATAACTCCCTGTTCCTAGAGGCCGTGATTTCATGTATTTATTCTCCTGCTGTTTTCTCCTCTGCAATTGCATTCATAGAAGCAGGTCCTCTTTCTCTGCATGCAGAGATAGTCAATGTCTAATGATGAGTCCTCATTGGATGATAAGTGATTAGGCAAACAAAGCAGTTATCTGTGCTCTCCCTTAGACATCAGCCTGGAAGCCTAGCTCTGAGCCAAAGCTCTCGATGGAGGAGAGAGAGAGAGAGAGAGAGAGAGAGAGAGAGAGAGAGAGAGAGAGAGAGAGAGAGAGAGAGAGAGAGGTGTGAGCAAATGTAACTCTCCAACCCTTACTGCATGCCAAATGCAGCCCACTGATTAGGTTTAATAGAATATTTTGCATCCATGGAAGTGTCTTCTGCTCTGCCCTTTTCCTGGTCCATCAGCAGCTCCAGAGAAGACATCAGCCACAAGTGGCTTAACAGGAGAGCAGCAGCTCCTACCTTTGTCATGTATTCCCAACCCTTGACTGCACTCCTATTTGACTGAGGCTGTCCTGATCACCACCATGCTAGCTAGGGGCAAGCAATGCAGTCATGAGGGCTGATGAAAGCACTGGCTGCAGCCTGGGTGCTACACTAGAATCTGGGTAGCTGGGGGGAGCCGTGCTAGAGTTTCCCTTACAAAAGGCAAATGTGCACAGTGCTTAAAAGGGGGCAAAGTTTGCAGAAAGCACATCTGCTGGTATAATCTGGGTGGAAAGAAGTACCTTTAGTCTTACCTGGAAGTCCTGATACAGCTTAGCACATATGTCCTGTCAAATGTGAGATAGTTTGAAGGAGCTGTGTGAGAAGGAATAGGAATGGATGTCCTGGTGAAAAATCCAAGTTTCCTGCAGTTTTGAAAATACCACAAAAACAAGACATAAGTATATTTTCCTAGCACAGAACGGAGAATGCGTCTGTACATCTGGTATGCACGGATACACAGTGCCCATCTTCTTCTACTCTCATGATCCTTCAGTCTTGCACCTTTGCCTTCAGAGCCAGTTCACTAGAATGTGACTCACAACACTGAAATGTTCTGCTGCCAGCGCAAGATGCAGCACGGCCCTTGATCCACACTATAACAGCGTCTGTGCACTAACCCTGGGGAGACACTTTCACCAATGAAATTATTTTGAGGAGCAGAGAATCCCTTGGTTTAAGCTTTCTCTCATTAAATTATTTGTATTCTCATAAGGCGATGCCTCCAATCAATCAGGTTTTCCCCAGGACGCTTTCCCATTCTCCCCATGCTGGAAGCTACTCTGTGGAGATGCTGGTCTCTAGATGGTAACCTGGACACCAACCTGCCTTAAAATGTCCTCTGCCAAACAAACCCATTATCTCTCAGTTCAACCTCTTTCAGGTTCTCAAGACAGTCTTTCTGACTGGTGTGAGGTGAAATCTCAGGGTTGTTTTGATTTGCATTTCCTTAACGACTAAAGATGTTGAACATTTCTTAAGGTGCTTCTCAGCAATTCAAAGTTCTTCAGGTGAAAATTATTTGTTTAGATCTGTACCCCATTTTTAATAGAGTTATTTGGTTCTCTGGGGTCTAACTTCTTGAGTTCTTTGTGTATATTGGATATTAGCTCTCTGTTGGATGTAAGTTGGTAAAGATATTTTCCAAATTTATTGGTTGCCATTTTGTCCTTTTGACAATGTCCTATGCCTTAAAGAAACTTTGTAATTTTATGAGGTCCCATTTGTCAATCCTTGATCTTAGAGCATAAGCTATTGGTGTTCTGTTCAGGAAATTTCCACCTGTGTCCATGTCCTCAAGGGTCTTACCAGTTAATTTTCTATTAGTTTCAGTGTGTCTGGTTTAATGTGGAGGTCCTTGATCCACTTGGAGTTGATTTTAGTACAAAGGGATAAGAATGGATCAATTTGCATTCTTCTGCATGCTGACCTCCAATTGAACCAGCATCATTTGTTGAAAAGACTATTTTTTCCACTGGCTGTTTTGAGCTCACTTGTCGAAGATCAAGTGACCATAGGTGTGTGGGTTCATTTCTGGATCATCAGTCCTATTCCATTGATCCACCTGCCTGTTAGTGTACCAATACCCTGCAGTTTTTGACACTATTGCTCTGTAGTATTGCTTGAGGTCTGGGATATTGGTTCCCCCAGAAGTTCTTTTACTGTTGAGAATAGTTTTAGCTATCCTGGGTTTTTTGTTATTCCAGGTGAAATTGAGAATTGCTCTTTCTACCTCTATGAAGAACTGAGTTGTGATTTTGCTTGGGATTGCATTGAATCTGTTTATTGCCTTTGGCAAGATGGCCATTTTAAACTATATTAATCCTGCCAATCCACGAGCATGGAAGATAGTTCCATTTACTTTTTTTCTTTCCAATTTTTGATTTTCTATATTCTTTGTTTACATTCCAAAGGATTTCCCCTTTCCCAGTTCCCCCTTCACCATATGTCCCATAAGTCCTCTTCCTCCCCCCGCCCATTTCCCAATCACCCCCCCACACACCATTTCTCTGTTCTTATACTCTCCTACAAAACTGGATCCTGTCTTTTTGGGACCAGGGTCCTCTACTTCCTTCTTCTCGGGAATCTTTTGATTTGCTAATTGTGCCTTGAGTATCCAGAGCTTCTGGGCTTATTAATATCCACTTATCAGTGATTGCAATTCATGTGTATTCTTTTGTGATTGGGTTAACTCACTTAGGATGATATTTTCCAGATCCAACCATTTGCCTACAAATTGCATGAATTCAATATTTTTAATTGCCGAGTAGTATTCCATTGTATAAATATACCACATTTTCTGTATCCATTCCCCCTTTGAGGGACATCTGGGCTCCTTCCAAATTCTGGCTATTATAAATAAGGCTGCTATGAACATAGTGGAGCATGTGTCTTTATTGCATGCAGGGGAATCCTCTGGGTATTTGGCCAGGAATGGTATGACCAGGTCCTCTGGAAGTGTTATGCCCAGTTTTCTGAGGAACCGCCACACTGATTTCCAGAGTAGTTGGACCATCCTGCAATCTCACAACCAGTGTAGGAGTGTTTCTCTTTCTCCACATCCTCGCCAGCACCTGTTGTCTCTTGAGTTTTTAATCTTAGCCATTCTGACTGGTGTGAGATGGAATTTCAGGGTTGTTTTGATTTGCATTTCCCTGATGACTAATGATGTTGAACATCTCTTAAGGTGCTTCTCAGCCACCCAAATTTCTTCAGGTGAAAATTCTTTGTTTCACTCTGTACCCCATTTTTAATAGGATTATTTGGTTCTTTGGGGTCTAACTTCTTGAGTTCTTTGTATATATTGGATATTAGCCCTCTGTGAGATGTGGGGTTGGTGAAGATCTTTTCCCAATTTGTTGGTTGCTGTTTTGTCCTTCTGACAGTGTCTTTTGCCTTACGGAAACTTTTTAATTTTTTGAGGTCCCATTTGTCAATTCTTTTTTTTTCCAAGACAGGGTTTCTCTGTGTAGCCCTGGCTGTCCTGGAACTCACTCTGTAGACCAGGCTGGTCTCGAATTCAGAAATCTGCCTGCCTCTGCGTCCCAAGTGCTGGGATTAAAGGAGTGCACCACCACCGCCCAGCTCCATTTGTCAATTCTTGATCTTAGAGCATAAGCTATTGGGGTTCTGTTCAGGAACTTTCCCCCTGTGCCCATGTCCTCCAGGATCTTCCCCAGTTTCTCTTGTATTAGTTTCAGTGTGTCTGGTTTTATGTGGAGGCCCTTGATCCACTTGGAGTTGATCTTAGTACAAGGAGATAAGTGTGGGTCAATTCGCATTCTTCTGCATGTTGACCTCCAGTTTAACGAGCACCATTTGTTGAAAAGGCTATCTTTTTTCCACTGGATGGTTGTAGCTCCTTTATCAAAGATCAAGTGACCATATCTCTGTGGGTTCATTTCTGGGTCTTCAATTCTATTCCATTGATCTACTTGCCTGTAGCTGTACCAATACCATGCAGTTTTAAACACAATTGCTTTGTAGTACTGCTCAAGGTCGGGGATATTGATTGCCCTGAAGTCCTTTTATTGTTGAGAATTGTTTTAGCTATCATGGCGTTTTGTTACTCCAGATGAATTTGAGAATTGCTCTTTCTAGATCTATGAAGAATTGATTTGGGATTTTGATGGGGATTGCATTGAATGTATAGATTGCTTTTGGCAAGATGGCCATTTTTACTATATTGATCCTGCCAATCCAAGACCATGAAATATTTTCCATCTTCTGAGGTCTTCTTCAATTTCTTTCTTCAAGGACATGAAGTTCCTGTCATACAGATCTTTCACTTGTTTGATTAGAGTCACACCAAGATACTTTATATTGTTTGTGGTTATTGTGAAGGGTGTTATTTCCCTAACTTCTTTCTCAGTCTGCTTGTCCTTTGAGTACAGGAAGGCTTCTGATTTGCTTGAATTGATTTTATAACCAGCCATTTTGCTGAAGTTGTTTATCAGCTGTAGGAGTTCTGTGGTGGAGTTTTTTGGGTCACTTAAGTATACTATCATATCATCTGCAAATAGGGGTAGTTTGATTACTTCCTTTCCAATTTGTATCCCTTTGACCTCCTTATGTTGTCTAATTGCTCTAGCTAGAAATTCAAGTAGTATATTGAAAAGTTATTGAGAAAGGTGGCAACCTTGTCTAGTTCCTGATTTTATTGGGATTGCTTCAAGTTTCTCTCCATTTAGTTTGATGTTGGCTACTGTTTTGCTGTATATTGCTTTTACTATGTTTAGGTATGGACCTTGAATTCCTGTTCTTTCAAAGACTTTTTAGGATGAAAGGATGCTGAATTTTTACAAATGCTTTTTCAGCATCTAGCAAAATGACCATTTGGTTTTTTTTCTTTGAGTTTGTTTGTGTAGTGGATTGCATTCATGGGTTTCCATATACTGAACCATCCCCACCTCCCTGGGATGAAGCCTACTTGATCATTATGAATGATCATTTTTAATGTGTTCTTGATTTCGGTTAGCAAGGATTTTATTGAGTATTTTCACATCGATGTTCATAAGGGAAATTGGTCTGAAGTTCTCATTTCTGTTGGATCTTTGTGTGGTTTTAGTATCAGCCTAATTGTGGCTTTGTAGAATGAGTTGGGTAGTGTTCCTTTTGTTTCTATTTTGTGGAATAGTTTGAAGAATATTGGTGTTAGGTCTTCTTTGAAGGTTTGATAGAATTCTGCACTAAAACCATCTGGTCCTCTGCTTTTTTTGGTTGGAAGACTTTCTATGACCCCCCTCTATTACTTTAGGGTTTATGGAACTGTTAAGATGATCTATTTGATCCTGAATTAATTTTGGCATTTGGCATCTGTCTAGGTAATTGTTTATTTCCTCCAGATTTCCCAGTTGTGTTGAGTATAGGCTTTTGTAGTAGGATCTATTGATTTTTTTGAATTTCCTCAGTTTCTGTTGTTATAGTTCCCTTTTAATTTCTAATTTTGTTAATTTGGATACTGTCTCTGTGGCCTTTGGTTAGTCTGGGTAAGGGTTTATCTATCTTGTTGATTTTCTCAAACAATCAGTTCCTGGTTTTGTTGATTCTTTGTATGGTTCTATTTGTTTCAACTTGATTGATTTCAGCCCTGAGTTTGATGATTTCCTGTCTTCTATTCCTCCTAGGTGAATTAGCTTCTTTTTGTTCCAGAGCTTTTAGGTAGGCTGTTAGGCTGCTAGTGTATGCTCTCTCCAGTTTCTTTTTTAAAAAGATATTTATTTATTATATGTAAGTACACTGTAGTTGTCTTCAGACACCCCAGAAGAGGGCATCAAAGTCATTATGGATGGGTGTGAGCCACCATGTAGTTGCTAGGATTTGAATCTCTGGACCTTTGGAAGAGCAGTCAATGCTCTTAACTGCTGAGCCATCTCTCTATCCCTCCAGTTTCTTTTTGGAGGCACTCAGGGCTATGAGTTTTCCTCTGAGCACTGCTTTCATTGTGTTCCATAGATTTGGGTATGTTACGCCTTCATTTTCATTAAATTATAAATCTTTGATTTCTTTCTTTATTCCTTCTTTGACCAAGATATCATTGAGTAGAGTATTGTTCAGCCTCCATGTGTATGTGGGCATTCTGTTGTTTTTGTTGCTATTGAAAACCACTCTTACTCCATAGTGATCTGATAGGAGGCATGGGATTATTTTGATCTTCTTATATCTGTTGAGGCCTATCTTGTGACTAATTATATGGTTGATTTTTGAGAAGGTACCATGAGGTGCTGAGAAAAAGGTATGTTCTTTTGCTTCAGGATGAAATGTTTATATATATATATATATATATATATATATATATATATATATATATAAACACTATATATGTGTCTATTAGTCTATGTCTTTTTATTGGGGAATTGTGTCCATTGATGTTAAGAGATAGTAAGGAATAGTGATTATTACTTCATGTCATTTTTGATGTTATTTTTATATTTGAGTGGTTATCTTCTTTTGGGTTTGATGAAACTATATCTATATCTATACTATATCTATATCTATACTATATCTATATCTATATCTATCTATCTATCTATCTATCTATCTATCTATCTATCTATCTATAATGTTAAATCCAATTGGTACAAAGCTGCAATTAGTTTCACTGTGTCCCTATTTAGTTTCTGTTTTCCTGATCTGACCATTGAGGATAGTGGAGTGTTGAAGTCATCCACAATTATTGTGTTAGGTGCAATGTGTACTTTGAGCTTTAGTAAAGTTTCTTTTGTGAATGAGGGTGCCCTTGAATTTGAAGAACAGATGTTCAAAATGGAGAGTTCTTCTTTGTGGAGTTTTCCTTTGACCAGCAAGAAGTGTCCTTCCATGTCTCTTTTGATGAGTTTAGGTTGAAAGTCAATTTTATCTGATATTATAATGGCTACTCCTGCTTGTTTCCTGAGACCATTTGCTTGTAAAATTGTCTTCCAGCCTTTTCCTTTAAGGCAGTGTTTGTCCTTGACACTGAGGTGTGTTTCCTGTATGCAGCAAAATGTAGGGTCCTGTTTACATATCCTATCTGTTAGTCTATGTCTTTTTATTGGAGAATTGTGTCCATTGATGTTAAGAGATTGTAAGGAATAGTGATTATTACTTCCTGTCATTTTTGATGTTATTTTTATATTTGAGTGGTTATCTTCTTTTGGGTTTGATGAAAGAATGTTACTATCTTGCTTTTTCCAGGGTGTAGTTTCCCTCCTTATATTGGAATTTTCCTCCTATTATCCTTTGTAAGGCTGGGTTTGTGGAAAGATATTATGTAAATTTGGTTTCGTCATGGAATATCTTGGTTTCTCCCTGTATGATGATTGAGAGTTTTGATGGGTATAGTAGTCTTGGCTGACATTTGTGTTCTCTTAGATTCTGCATGAGATCTGCCCAGGATCTTCTAGCTTTCATGGTCTCTAGTGAGATGTCTGGTGTAATTCTCATAGGTCTTAATTTATATGTTACTTGGCCTTTTTCTCTTACTGCTTTTAATATTCTTTCTTTGTTTAGTACTTTTGGAGTTTTGATTATTATGTGACGGGAGGTATTTCTATTCTGGTCTGGTCTGTTTGGAGTTCTGTAGGCTTGTTTTATATTCATGGGCATCTCTCTCTTTAGGTTAGGGAAGTTTCCTTTCAGAATTTTGTTGAAGATATTTGCTGGTCCTTTAAGTTGTAAATCTTCACTCTGAGAGTCAGTTATCTTTAACCTGGGTGCTGCAGATGTGGTACTCAGAGCACCAGTCGCAGCGTTTTCTCTAGAACTGGACATCACCCACCATTCCCACTCCAGTGATTTGACTGGCTTCACTAAATTCTGCAGATATTACAAGACTTCATTTATTACAATTCTATTATGATACATTTTAAATTTGGTGCTTGGAGAACATGGAAATCTGGCCATGGAGGCTCTGGTAGGCTGTAAAGCGTGTTAGGCTTCATGGTGAGGCAGGCAAGAGACCAGAGTTACCTGTGGATTGTGTCTGCTCAGAAGTAATGATGGACAGCCAAGACACTTGTAAAATGAGAGAGCTTGAGCTGCATAACCTCATGCTTGTCAGACTTCCTTATGATACTGTAAACTTTTTAGTTTACTGATGGTTGATGTTTTATTAGGAAGCTGTTTTAGTTACTAAACCTAACTAGTTTAGTAACCCTAACCCTAACCCTATTATGTCTGTCACCAAAACACTTGTCTCTTGGGAAGAAGTTTTAGAAGATGAAGCCTTCAGCAGAACACAACAGAGCTGGACAGTTCACACCTATAATGACATCTATAAAGACAGAGAATACATAAATCAATCATATGTTTTAGAAAAATTGACTTTGGGATTAAATGTAGGATTCATTCTCCACAGAAGTCCTAGAGCTTGAAGTAAAATACTTTTTAATATATTGCTATAAAATTACAATTGAAAAAACTAAATAGAATTGAAGATGAAATTACTGCAGCTAGAAATAAAATTGTAATACACTTTCAATCATCCTTTGCAATAAACAATCTGTGTGTCTTGAAAACCTCCTCAACTTACAACAGAGCTATATTGAGATGAATATGTTATAAACTAGAAGTTTAAAAAAAACTTTTTTATTTATGTGTACGTGTGTGTGTGTGTGTGTGTGTGTGTGTGTGTGTGTGGCAGGTGACTGAGCTATGGATTCTTGTTTTCTTTATACATTTCTCCCCCCTTCCCATGGACAAGCACTCATATATAAAATGATAGGTATGTAGGTAGACAGACAGACAGATAGAATAGAGAAAGTTTTTTGAAAGTGCCTGTTGCTCAGGTTCAAAAATAAAAGATAATTGTGAACCAACTCTTTCTGACTCTAAGTCTGTATTCGTCTGAACTCACTCTCCTTACCTACTCCATTTTCTCTCTGGAAAATTTCTTGTAGTTAAGAGTGCTTTCTGATTTTCAGAAAACCTGAGTTGAGTTCCCAGCATCCATATCAGGCAGCTCACAACTGTTACAACCACAGTTCCTTAAGATCCACTATCTTCTTTCTGGTCCCTGTAGACACTTACACAGAGGTAGCATGTACATACATACACACATTCACACACACACACACACACACACACACACACACACTCACACACAAACAAACATGTACACAAAAACAAAAAGAAAATAATTAAAGCTTATGCTGTGTTCATCTCAGTACATCCCTACTATAAGTTGAGGAACATCAGTAATTTGAAGTTTTTTAAAAAATAGAAGCAAAAGAGCTGACCCCATTCTTCACCTTCTGTGGGATGGAATGGGTGAGGAAGAGATGCCCTTCTCCCTTCTTGCCCCATCACATGATCCTCAGAGGTCACTAGAGCAGGGTGGCTGCTCCTGCCCCCTCACTGGCTGCAGCACTCAGGAGAGCTGGCCCCACCCCTCATCTGCCATGGGGTAACATGGATGAGAGAGATGCTCCTCTCTGGCCCTCACTGTCTCCTGTGAGGTCAGTGGGTCCTATGCCTCTCCTGGGCAGTGCAGTAGAGCTGACTATGGTGGTAGATGTGCAGATCAACTGGCCCCAAGGCCTTGAGAGCAGGAGAAAGGACCCTACCTATTGCCAACTGAATCACTGGGTATGCTAGCTTGGGCTAATGCTAGAGAACTCTATCTGGTGGTATAGACCTGGGAAAGCTGGCAAGGCTGACCAACTCCCAGGCCCAGATCAAAGGCTTTAAGTTGGCCCGCTCGAACATCTCCCTCCACTGTGACCTGCTGGACTGAGAGAAAGGACCTGTCCTGCAGACTCAGGATCTCCAGGACACAGGGCAACAACAAGATATCCTAGAGGAGTCCTTGTGAGGATCCAGTATTAATAGTGTAGCTGAAGCCAGAGGCCTCAAAACAGTCCATTGATTCACTGCAATGAACACTTACAAGTAAAGATACAATTTGCAAGTAAAATACAAAAATTTTATTTTTTGAACTTTTTTCTTTTATCCCATATTTTTATTGGCTATTTTATTTATTTACATTTACATTTACAAGAGAAGGCTATCCCCCTTCTCATTTCCCTTCCACAAAGCCTGTCCACTCCCCTCATACCCTGCCTCAAGGTGGATGCTCCCAAACCTTTCCACCCACTCCTGACTCAGTGGCCTAGCATTCCCCTACACTGGATCGTCAAGCCTCCTCAGGACCTAGCAGTTCCCGTTGATACCAGATAAGGTAATCCTCTGCTACATATCCAGCTACAGCCATGGGTCCCCCAATGTATATGTACTGTGTGGTTGGTAGTTTAGTCCCGGGAGGATCTGGTTGGTTGGCATTGTTGTTCTTCCTGTGGGGTTGCAAACCCCTTCTGCTCCTTTAGTCCTTTCTCTAACTCCTCCATTGGGGTCCTTGTGCTCAGTCCACTGACTGGTTGCGAGCATCTGCATCTGTATTGGTCAGGCTCTAGCAGACCCTCTCAGGGGACAGCTACTCCAGCCTCTTGTCAGCAAGTGCTTCTTGACATCAGCAATGGTATCTGGGTTTGCTGTCTGCAGATAGGATGGATCCCTAGGTGGGGCAGTCTCTAGATGGCCTTTCCTTCAATCTCTGCTGTACTCTTTGTCCCTGCATTTCCTTTAGACAGGAATAATCCTGTGTTAATATTTCTTGAGATGGGTGGGTGGCCCCATCTTACAATAGGGGAGCTGTTACTAACCTCTGGATATGGTCTCTACAGGTTCTCTCTCCCCTTTGGTGGGTATTTCAGCTAATGTCATTCCAGTTGGGTTCTGGGAGCCTCCTGCCTTCCTGGCATATGACACTTTCTAATGGCTACCCCCAGTTTCCCATCCCTTACTGCTACACACCTCAATTCAATTTCCTGACCTTCTATACTTCTCTCTATCTCCTCCCACACCTAATCCTGTGCCCCTTTTCTCTCCCCCTCCTTCCCAGGTACCTTCCTCCTTCTATCTTTTAAAGGAGAGATTTTTCCAAATTCATTCTGCTAAAGCAGAGTTGAGGAAACAGGGTTCTGCAGGCTTATTCTAGCTCTAGCTGCATAAACATCAGATAGGCTGGGGCTTTTCTGTTCCAAATATGCTCTGAGACAATAACATTTTTCAACACCAGGTTGACATTCATTCTCTTAATTTCCCCAGAGATCTCAACTTTAATCAGAAGTCTGCCTATGACTGCAACTCACAAGTCTCACTAAGAAACTCTGAAAACCTGTCCCAAGAGTTTCTTACCTTGTTAGCCTAATGAGTCCCATGAGTTTTGTCCAAATACTTCATTTACAGAAAGTTTTCCTTCATCCCAAAGCTTCGCCTCATTATTGCAGGCATTTAAACCTCTGGCTTTTCCCTCACCATGCTGCATTCTTATGTTGTGTTTTGACTTTTCAGGGAGAGCGGGGAACACAAGTTTGTGGTCTATAGGAAAGCCCTCTACACAATCCTGGAATAACACAGCAGTGTGAAATGTATTCCTAAATCTTCCAAAAAGGGAGTGTAGACATCAGTTAGTGACTTCCTCAATTTTACTTAGAATTTCCACATTGACTTTTGCCTGCTCAAAAATCAGTGTCTACTAAAACACACAAAGAAGTAAGGCTATAATGAATGCAATTCAAAAGCTTACATATTTTATGCACTAACTGATGATATAAAGCATGTTCAGGAACATGTAAGGCAGCAGAGGTCATACCTCAAATAATGCACAGGAAAGTCACTACTCTAGAGATACAAGGCAGCTCTAAGAAGGACTAAAAAATGGAAGTCTCAGCTGTCACATTAGTGGAGTCAAATTCCTTCCTGATGTTATGTTCATGAATCTTGCTTTCAAGGCTGGCCAGAACTATGTAGTCAGACCTGGTCTAAGCATGAAAAGATAGACAGACAGACAGATAGATAGATAGATAGATAGATAGATAGATAGAGTGATGGTTTGTATATGATTGGCCCAGGAAATGACCCTATTAGGAGGTGTGGCCTTGTTGGAGTAGGTGTGTCACTGTGGGTGTGGACTTAAGACACCCTGGCTGCCTGGAAGTCAGTCTTCCACTAGTAGCCTTCAGATGAAGATGTAGAATTCTCAGCTCCTCCTGCACCATGCCTGCCTGGATGCTGCCATGTGTCTGCCTTGATGACAATGTACTGAACCTCTGAGCCTGTAAGTCAGCCCCGATTAAATGTCTTTTATAAAACTTGCATTGGTCATGGTGTCTGTTCATAGCAGTGAAACCCAAACTAAGACAGATAGATACATACATACACACATACATACTAAAATACATAGACAGATAAATAGATACTCTTCTGATGGCACTTTCATATATACATCTTTTGTCAGATGAATAGAATCTAACATTATAATATCAGGGTATTATTTTATTCTGCCCCTTTAGTATTTGGTTGCTTTTTAGTTGATAAAAATACTGTGAGGCTAGAAGGATAGCTCAGGGATTCAGAACACTGTTGTTCTTACCTTCACATGGTGGCTCCCTCCAGTTCCAGATGATCTGATGTTCTCTTCTGGACTCTTAGGGCACCACATACACATAGTGCACAGACAATACACTACTATACATAAACTTAAAATAAATACAACTTTTTAAAATTATATATTATATATTATAGATACTTACATATGTATATACATGGCATACAATGTGTAGCTTCAAAATACACACATTGTAGGATAGCTAGTTCAAACTTTGGGCAATTTTACTTAAATTTTCATTTCTCTGGGAAAAAGCTAATAAAACCTGCTCAACCACTTTAGAATGCAGACTATAACTATAGTCATTACATTTTATGTATGTGTGTGTCTGTGTAGCATATGTGCACACAGGTACAGTGCCCTCAGGGGCCAGAAGAAGGTGTCTGATGCCCTGGAACTGAGTTACAGGCAGTTGTGAGTCCCTGCATTAATTTTGGGACCCAAACTCTGGTCTTCTGTAATATCAGTACATCATAACTGAGACTGAGTCATCTCTCCAGCCACTAACTAAAACTTTATACATTTGACAGTCATCTTCCCATGTCCCTTTCTTCTCCCTTGCAAATATTTTTCCTTATTCTATGCATTCAACATAGAATGCAACTTTTTTAAACTTCAGCAAAGTGGCTGGTTATAAAATCAACTCAGGCAAATCAGTAGCCTTCCTATACTCAAAGGATAAGCAGGCTGAGAAAGAAATTAGGGAAATGACACCTCACAGAACTCTGCTGTACACAATGGGACTTCCATGGTCCCTGCCAAATGCCATAGTTAAATCCATTGCTTGTGTGTAAACGAACAATATCGGAATGTGCAGCTGGGGAAGGTGGTGTGGGCAGGTACGTGTGTGTGTGTGTGTGTGTGTGTATGTGTGTGTGTGTGTCTGTGTTTCAGAGAGAGAGAGAGAGAGGGGGGAGGGAGGGAGAGAAAGTTTCAGTTTTTGTTGGTGTGAAATTATCCATTTCTTTTATCACTTGGGTGTAGTTACTCTCCTTGTGTAGGAATTTTCCTTTTAGAATCCTATGTAGGGCTGGATTAGTGGAAATATATTATTTCCTTCATCTATGGTGATAGAAAGTTTTGTTGGATATAGTAGGCTGGGCTATATCTGTGGTCTTAAGGTCTACAAGGCATCTACCAAGGACCTTCTGACCTTTAGAGTCTCTGTTGTGAAATTGGATGCAAATCTCATATGTTACTTGGTCTTTACCTCGTGCAGCTTTTAATATTATGTCTATGTGTTATACATTTAGTGTGTTGATTATTATAGGGTGAGAGGATATTCTTTTCGGATCCAATTTATTTATTGTTCTGTAACCTTATTGTACATTTAAACCTATCTCTTTCTTTAGGTTAGGGAAATTTTCCCATAATTTTTTGAAGATATTTTGTGGGCCTTTTATCTGGGAATCTTCTCCTTCTTCTATTCCTATTTTTTTTTAGGCTCAGTCTTTTCATCGTGCCCCAAATGTCATTGATACTTCATGTTAGAAAAGTTTAGATTTGGCATTTTCTTTGAGAGATTTGTTGATTTCTTCTATCATATCATTTATAACTGAAATTCTTTTTCATCTCTTGTATTCTGTTGGTGATGCTTTCTTCTGTATTTCCTGTTCTCTTTCTCGGGTTTTCTGTCTCCAGGAACCCTCAGTTTTTGTTTTCCTTATTACTTATATTTCCATTTTCAAGTGTGGAACAGTTTTGGTCATTTCCTTCACCAGTTTGCTTGCATGTTTTTAAACAATTTTCTTTCTGTTTATTCATTTATTCTTTAAGGGCATCTATGTGTTTGATTCTATTTTCTTGTATTTCTTTACAGGATCTTTTTGTTCCTCTTTAAAGGCCTCTATCATCTTCATAAGATTAGAGTTAAAGTCATTTTCTTGTGATTCATGTATGTTAGGCTATCCAGGGCTTGCTGAACTAGGAAAGGTGGGTGCTGGTGGTGCCATATCACCCTGGCTTTTTTATTATGTTCTTACATTGGCCTTTAGCCACTTGGTTGTCCCTGGTGTTGGTAGGCCTTTTAGTCCCTGTTGACAGCAGGCTTCTGGGATTTCAGTTAAAGCTGGTATTCCCTGATGGCAACAGGTCTCTGGGATTTTAGGTAGAGGTGATTGTCCTGGGTATCAACAGACTTCCAGGGATGTAGGCAGAGCTGTTGGTCCCTGATGGCTTCAGGTCTTTGGGATTACAGGTAGAGGTATGGAGTGGAAGTTGGATTATATAGGGGACAGGGCAAACCTCATGGATTCTGGGATTTCTGGAAGACTCAGTGAACAGGGAGGGGATTAGGGCTTGGGGATTTCACTTGGTTGTCTTGGTTAATACTAGGCATTGATAATATCCAAAGGATTGTAAGCCATGATATCTATGTATTTATACATATACATATACATATATATATATGTGTGTGTGTGTGTGTGTGTGTGTGTGTGTGTGTCTGTATTATCAGTATACAAATTAAAAGCCTGATTTTTTTTAACATTTTAAAAATATGGCACACAATTCAATTATCTGTGCTGAAGCAGGGGGAAACTCAAAACAATAAACATGTGATCCAATTAAATGAGCTTCTTTCTTTTTTTTATTGGATATATTCTATATTTACATTTCATTTCCCTTTTTTTGTTTACCCACCCCCCCCTGAGGTCCTACATGCCCTTTTCCCTCTCCCTGCTCCCTCATCCATCCCTTCCCACTTCCCTGTTCTGGTATTCCCCTACACTGATTTTTAGATCCTTTCCAGCATTAGTGTCCATTCCTTTATTCTTGTCAGACATCATTTGGTATGTGAATTGTGTCTTTGGTGTCCCATGATTCTAGGCTAATATCCACTTATCAGTGACTGCATACCATGGGTATTCTTTTGAGACTGGGTTACCTCACTTAGAATGAGGTTCTCCAGCTCCATCCATTTCTCTAAGAATTTCATGAATTCATTGTTTCTAATGGCTGAATAGTATTCCATTGTGTATATATACCACATTTTTTGTATCCATTCCTCTGTTGAGGGACATTTGGGTTCTTTCCAGCTTCTGGCTATTATAAATAAGGCTGCTATGAACATCGTGGAGCATGTATCCTTATTGCATGCTGGGGAGTCTTCTGGGTATATTCCCAGGAGTGGTATGGCTGGATCCTCCGGAAGTATCATGTCCAGTTTTCTGAGGAACCGCCAGATGGATTTCCAGAGTGGTTGTACCAGCTTGCAGTCCCACCAGCAGTGGACCTCAGAAAATGGAAAAATCTTCCATGCTCGTGAGTTGGCAGGATTAATATAGTTAAAATGAATCTTGCCAAAAGCAATATACAGATTCAACACAATCCCCATCAAAATCCCAACTCAATTCTTTATAGAGTTAGAAAGAGCAATTCTCAAATTCATCTGGAATAACAAAAAACACAGGATAGCTAAAACTATCATCAACAGTAAAAGAACTTATGGGGGAATCAATATCCCAGACCTCAAGCAATACTACAGAGCAGTAGTGTTAAAAACTGCATGGTATTGGTACAGTGACAGGGAAGTGGATCAATGGAATAGGATTGAAGACCCAGAATTGAACCCACACATATATGGCCAATTGATATTCGACGAAGGAGCTGAAAACATCCAGTGGAAAAAAAGATAGCCTTTTCAACAAATGGTGCTGGCTCAACTGGAGGTCAACATGCAGAAGAATGAGAATTGATCCACTCTTATCTCCTTGCACTACGTTCAACTCCAAGTGGATCAAGGACCTCCACATAAAACCAGACACACTAAAACTAATAGAAAAGAAACTGGGGAAGACCCTTGCAGACATTGGCTCAGGGGGAAAATTCCTGAACAGAACACCAATCGCTTATGCTCTAAGATCAAGAACAGACAAATGGGACCTCATAAAATTACAAAGTTTCTGTAAGGCAAAAGACACTGTCAAAAGGACAAATCGGCAACCAACAAATTGGGAAAAGATCTTCACCAACCCCACATCCGACAGAGGGCTAATATCCAATGTATACAAAGAAATCAAGAAGTTAGACCCCAGAAAACCAAATAACCCTATCCAAAAATGGGGTACAGAGCTAAACAAAGACTTTTCACCTGAAGAAATTTGGATGGTTGAGAAACACCTTAAAAAATGTTCAACATCATTAGTCACTAGAGAAATGCAAATCAAAACAACCCTGAGATTTCACCTCACACCTGTCAGAATGGCTAGGATTAAAAACTCAGAACACATCATGTGTTGGCGAGGATGTGGAGAAACATGAGCTTCTTTCTTACAGAAGAGCTGTTGATAAATACTGTATATGCATTCTTTATGTGATACATGCATAAATCTATAGAAAATATAAAAATATGCATGGAGGTAAATTTTAACAACTTTTCATTTGGATAACGATTATCAATTTTGCCTAAAAGGCTTGCCATGCAATAGGCCAAGTATTGCCGAGTATCAGTACTCAGCAATAACCAATTGGACTGCTGTTTGAAACAAGCAACAAATGTTCAACAGGTTCTTTTTTTAATTGAATCTCATCTTCATTTACATTGTCAATGATAAAACCTTTCCTGATTACCCCCTCCCCAAAGACTCCCCCAGCCCCTCCTCCCATCCCCTGCCTCCATGTATATGCCCCTCCACCTGAAACATTCCCACCTCCCCGCTACATGATTTCCCTTTGTTGGGTCATCTATTGAGCCTTTACCTGACCAAGAACCACTCCTCCGACTGATGCCCAACAAGGCATTCCTCTGCCACAGTTTTGGCTGGAACCATGTGTACCCCTTGGTTGATGGTTTAGTCCTTGAAAGTCCTGGGGTGGCTGGGTGGCCAAAATCATTGTTCTTCCCATGGAGCTGTAAACCCCTTCATCTCCTCTGGACCACCCTCCAGGTCCTCCATTGGGTACCCCACACCCAGTTCAATGGTTGGCTACTAGCATCTGCCTCTGTATTTGTAAGGCTCTGGCAAGGCCACTCTGGAGACAACCATGGCATGCTCCTTTTGGTATACACTTCTTGTCGACCATAATAGTGTCAGGGTTTGGTGACTGTTTATAGGGTGAACCCCCAGGTAGAGCAGTCTCTGGATGGCCTTTACTTCACTCTCTGCTCCACATATTGTCTCCCTTATTGCTACTATGAGTATTTTGTTCCCTTTCTAAGAGGAACCAAAGCACCCTCACTTAAGTCTTCCTTCTTGAGCTTCCTGTTCTGGGTGAATTATAACTAGTTTATTTTGAACTTTTGGGATAATATCTACTTATTAGTGAGTGCATACCATGTGTGTGATTGGGTTACCTCATTCAGGATGACACTTTCTAGTTCCATCCATTTGCCTAAGAATTTCATGAATTCATTTTTAATAGCTGAATAGTACTCCATTGTGTATATATACCACAAATTCTGTATCCTCTATTGAAGGACATCTGGTTTTTTTCCAGATTCTGGCTATTATAAATAAGGCAGCTATGAACATAGTGGAGCATGTGTCCTTATTACATGTAGGAGCATCTTCTAGGTACATGCCCAGGAGTGGTGGAGCTATGGCCTCAGGTAGTACTATGTCTAATTTTCTGAGAAATCATCAAATTTATTTCCAGAGTAGTTTTACCAGCTTGCAATCCCACCAACAATGGAGAAGTGTTCCTTTTTTCCCACATCCTCTCCAGCATCTGCTGTCCCCTGAGTTTTTCACCTTAGCCATTCTGACCAGTGTGAGGTAGAATGTCAGTGTTGTTTTGATTTGCATTTCCCTGATAACTAAGGATGCTGAACATTTCTTTAGGCGCTTTAGAGCCAATGCAGTTTCCTCACTTGAGAATCTCCTGTTTAGCTCTGTACCCCATTTTTAATAGGGCTATTTGACTCTCTGGAGACAAACTTCTTGAGTTTTTTGTATACATTGGATATTAGCCCTCTATCAGATGTAGGGTTAGTCAAGATCTTTTCCCAATTTGTGGGTTGTCATTTTGTACTGTTAACTGTGTCCTTTGACTTACAGAAGCTTTGCAGTTTTATGAGGTCCCATTTGTCAATTCTTGTTCTTTGAGCATAAACCATTGGTGTTCTGTTCAGGAACTTTTCCCCTGTCCCCATGTGTCCAAGATTCATCCCACTTTCTCTTCTATAAGCTTCAGTGTATCTGGTTTTATGTATAGATCCTTGATTCACTTGGACTTGAGCTTTGAACGAAGAGATAAGGATGGGTTGATTTGAATTTTTCTGCATGCAGACCTCCAATTGATCCAGCACCATTTGTTAAAAATTCTGTCTTTTTCCACTGGTTGTTTTTTAGCTCCTTTGTCAAATATCAAGTGACCATACGTGTGTGGGTTCTTTTCTGGGTCTTCAATTCTATTCCATTGATCTTCCTGCCTGTCTGCATACCAGTACCAAACAGTTTTTATCAATATTGCTCTGTAGTAGAGCTTGAGGTCAGGGATGATGATCCCCCTAGAAGATATTTTGTTGTGGAGAATAGTTTTTGCTATCCTGTTTTTTTTTTTTGTTGTTGTTGTTATTCCAGATGAATTTGAGAATTGCTCTTTCTAGATCTATGAGGAATTGATTTGTGATTTTGATGGGCATTGCATCGAATCTGTAGATTGCTTTCAGTAAGATGGCCATTTTTACTATATTGATCCTGCCAATCCATGAACATGAGAGATCTTTAGATCTTCTGAGACCTTCTTCGATTTCTTTCTTCAGAGGCTTGAAGTTCTTGTCATACAGGTCTTTCACTTGTTTAGTTAGGGTCACACCTAGGTATGAAATATTATTTGGGACTATTGTGAAGGGTGTCATTTCCATAATTTCTTTCTTATCTTGTTTATTCTTTGAGTAGAAGAAGGCTACTGATTTGCTTGAGTTAATTTTATGTCCAGCCACTTTGCTGAAGTTGTTTATCAGCTTTAGGAGTTCTCTGGTGGAAGTCTTGGAGCCGCTTAATTATACTATCATATCATCTGCAAATAGTGATATTTTGACCTCTTTATTTCCAATTTGTATACATTTGACCTACCTTTTGTTGCCTGATTGTTCTGGCTAGGACTTCAAGTACTAGAATAGAAGCAAGAAAGTGGGTAGCCTTTTTGATCCCCGATTTTAGTGGGATTGCTTCAAGTTTCTCTCTGTTTAACTTGATGTTGGCTACCAGTTTGAAGTATATTGTTTTGGATTCCTGATCTCTCCAAGACTTTTATCATGAAGGGATACTGGATTGTGTCAAAAGCCTTTTCAGCATCTAATGAAATGACCATATGGTTTTTTTTCCTTTAGTTTGTTTATATAGTGGATTACATTGATGCATTTCCATATATTGAACCATCCCTGCATTCCTGGGATGAAGCCTACCTGATTGTGGTGAATTACAGTTTTGATGCATTCTTGGATTCGGTTGGCCAGGATTTTGTTCAGTATTTTTGCACCAATGTTCATGAGGGAGATCGGTCTGAAGTTCTCCTTCCTTGTTTGGTCTTTGTTTGGTTTAGGTATAAGCATTATTGTGGCTTTATAGAATGAGTTGTGTAGTATTCCTTGAGTTTCTATTTCGTGGAATATTTTGAAGAGTATCCAGTATTAACTCTTCTTTGAAGATCTGATAGAATTCCCCACTAAACCCATCTGATCCTGGGCTTTTTTTTTTTGATGTGAGACTATTAATGGCTGCTTCTATTTTCTCAGGACTTATGGGTATATTTAGATGGTTTGTCTGATCCTGTTTTAACGTTGGCCCCTGGTATGTATCTAGAAAGCTGTCGATATCACCCAAATTTTCAAACTTTGTTGAGTATAAACTCTTGTAGTAGGATCTGATGATTTTTTGAATTTCCACAGTATCTGTTGTTAAGGCTCCCTTTTCATTTCTGATTTTATTAATTTGGATACTGTCTCTGTGCCTGCTGGTTAGTCTGGCTAATGGTTTATCTATCTTGTTGATTTTTTTTCAAAGAACCAGACCCTTGTTTTGTTGATTTCTGTATAGTCCTTTTTGTTTCTGTTTGGTTGATTTTGGCGCTGAGTTTGATTATTTCCTGCCATCGAATCTTCTTGGGTGTATTTTCTTCTTTTTGTTCTAGAGCTTTCAAGTGCACTGTCAAGCTGTTAGTGTAAGTTCTCTCCATTTTCTTTTTAGAGGCACTCAGAGCTATGAGTTTTCCTCTTAGCACTGCTTTCATTGTGTCCCACAAATTTTGGTATGATGTGTCTTCATTTTCATTAAATTCTAAAAGTCTTTAATTTCTTTCTTTATTTCTTCCTTGACCAAGCTATTGTTGAGAAGAGCATTATTCAAAGTCCACATGTATGTGTGTTTTCCATTGTTTTTGTTTGAGCTTAAGACCAGCCTTAGGCTGTGGTGATCTGATAAGGTACATGGAATAATTTCAATATTTCTGTATCTGTTGATACCCATTTTGTGACCAATTATATGGTCAATTTTGGAGAAGGAGCCATGAGGTGCTGAGAAGAAGGTATATTCTTTTGCTTTAGGGTGGTATGTTCTATAAATATCTGTTAGATCCATTTGATTCGTAACTTTAGTTGGTTTCACTGTCTCTCTGTTTAGTTTCTGATTCCATGATTTGTCCATTTTTGAGAGTGGAGTGTTGAAGTCACCCACCATTATTGTGTGGGGTGCAATGTGATTTTTGAGCTTTATTAAAGTTTCTTTTATGAATGTGGGTGCTCTTGTGTTTGGAGCATAGATATTCAGAATTGAGAGTTCATCTTAGTAGACTTTTCCTTTGACCAGCATGAAATATCCCTCCTTATCTTTTTTGACAACTTTTGGTTGAAAGTCAATTTTATCAGATATAAGAATGGCCACTCCAGCTTGTTTCTTGGGACCATTTGCTTGGAAAATTGTTTTCCAATCTTTGCCTCTTAAATAGTGACTGTCTTTGTCACTGTGGTGGGTTTCTTTTATGCAGCAAAACATTAGGTCCTGTTTACGTATCCAGTCTGTCAGTCTATGTGTTTTTATGGAGGAATTGAGACAATTGATATTAAGAGATATTAAGGTGAAATTCTGTTTGTGCAGCTATCTTCTATTGAGTTTGTTGAAAGATTACCTTACTGAATTTTCTAGGGTGTGATTTCCTGCCTTGTGTTGTTATTTTCCACCCATTATCCTTTGCGGAGCTGGATTTGTGGAAAGATATTGTGTAAATTTGCTTTTGCTATGGAATGTCTTGTTTTCTCTGTCTATTGTAATTGAAAGTTTTGCTGAGTATAGTAGTCTGGGCTGACATTTACGTTCTCTTAGGGTCTGTATGACATCTGACCTGAATCTTCTGGCTTTCATAGTCTCTGGCTTTGTTGTTGTTGTTGTTGTTGTTTTGGTTTTACTCCTTTTATTTTATTATATTTTATTTTATGCCCTATCCCTCTCACCGGATGCAGTTCTAGACTGTGGACAATTGCCTAATAATCTTCGCCATCGCAATTTTCTGTCACACCCTAGCTGATATCAGCTTTGGGCCTACACTAATTCAGTCTAACCCATATCCTTTTTGCACCCCTGCAACAACAGCCTTCAAAAGATGACATTTATAGCGCTAAAATTAATGCTGTATGTTGCTTACTGTGTTGGCTACATAACTTTTTCTGTTCCTGTGGATCTCCACCCAAGACAACATCCCTCAGTTGGTTTCCCTGTTTCCAAGTCCTGCATTCAGAGGCCAATTTGTAAGTGCCTGCAGCTATGGGGAAGTGAGGTCACCTGGAAAGAAAGCTGGGGCTGAAATAGAAAGGACAGGTGGGCAAGAGAAATAAGGAGCCAAGACAAAGTATTTTTGATCAGTGTTTAATGGGGAGCTCCAAATTTAAGGGTGGGGGAAAACCCTTCCCCAAAGGTTTGGAACTCATCTGCAAAACCAGTTTGGTTGCTCAGCAGGTTGTTGGCTCCTCTCAGGAAACTTCAGATCCTTGAAGAACAATGGACTTCACCTTGGTCCAGGAGGTCCACCCTAGGTGGGGGAGGCTGTGGCTAGCACTGAGGTCTGGAATTCCTGCTCAGAGGCTGGGGGCGGGGCACAGTTTCCTGCAATATGTCCTCAGATGCTGATTTCTAGGCCCAGACATCTGGCTGCAGCCCAGAAGATTATATGGTCAGCCATCTACAATCTGTCATATAAAAATTGTTTTGGCCATCACTGATTGATTAATAAAGTTCTGATTAACCAATTACCTAGGCAGAAAAGAATATTGCAGGACTTACAATTTCAGGTTGGAGGGTATCATGGACAGAGCAGACTAGAAAAAAACCAGGAGAAGAAGAGGTGTGGAGAGACCATCTGGAGAGAACACGAGGATTTGCCATGAGGTAATGATGAGAGAGCAGTCATGAGGACACACATGGACCCGAGGGAGCCAAGGCATGACCAGATGCAAGTAAGGGGCATTTGTCTGGGCATTAGCAGCCTAGTCAGGTTAGAATAGCTCAGAACATGCCCAGCTTAGATTTGCAGCTTTTTATTAAAAATACAAGGATCTATAACTGACTTGAGCAGAGTATAGAGACACCAACAATTACTTGGGAGCAAAAAGAGTATAGAAAACCCCAAAGAATTAGTCCTACAGGGATGGGCTTTGGGATTGTGTAGCTTGGCCACAGTTCCTGGTCTCTGCTTTGCTTCCTGAGTATGGATTTCTGCACATTGCCATCCTTTCTCTTTCTGCTGCCATGTCTTTCCTACCATGATGGTCTGTATTGTTCTGGGGCTGTGAGCCAAAACATACCCTTCTTCCCTTAGGCTGCTGTGTCAGGATGTTTTATCACAACATCAGGAGAAAAAAAAACATACACACAATTCTCAATTTGGAGTATAACATTGTATATTTATGTTAGCAAATTCATTGTGATGGACAATTAGAAAATTTCTTTTGGAGTATTTGCAAGAAAGAGGCAAACTACTTATGCTGTCCAACATTCCTTTGGGAACAGTATTTTTTCCAAGTGATCTCATTTTACTGTAGGTTATTGCTTGTGGGAGGTTTACTTTACTTGTGTGTGTGTGTGTGTGTGTGTGTGTGTGTGTGTGTGCATGAGTGTCTATATGTGTGAATGT
The DNA here is from genome assembly GCA_964023405.1 of Apodemus agrarius. Taxonomy (NCBI): domain Eukaryota; kingdom Metazoa; phylum Chordata; class Mammalia; order Rodentia; family Muridae; genus Apodemus; species Apodemus agrarius. The sequence goes on along the minus strand of OZ030015.1, from coordinate 43,405,163 downwards.
AGACATGTTGGGGAAGAGGGGTGTGGAACCGTGAACACTCAGACAGACACAAATACACACAGAGAGATACAGAAACACGCACACACACACACACACACACACACACACACACACAAGACAGAGCAGGAAATTATATCTCCTCTTCTAATGCTCCCCACTTCCTCCTTTGGGGTAGACTCTCCCTAAACCTGGGAATCATGTTTGCTCAGCAAAATTGGTGGCCAACAAGCATCAGTCATCCTCCTGTCTCTGCCCAGCTAGGAGCTGCAGAACAGGTGTGAGCAGGATACTAGGCTTGGTACATGGGTGCTGAGATGCCAGTGCTGATCCTCCTGATCACCCTAACTCTGCTGAGTCATCTCACTAGTCCATGGTTTTTGTTACTGACTATTTTCTTCTGTATCATTATGAGATCTCTTCTGCAATCCCTAGGGCTTTTCACATGTTGGGTTGGGGATGCCTCAGAATACACTTGACTTTGTTTTCTGCTTCTTAACATAAGATCCAAAACAATCAGTTATTTTTTCCAACATTCTAGACATATCTTCAGCACATATTTCCTCCCCAAACCCTTGGTTGTCAATCGCTGAATATGAAGAATCCTGCCATGGCACTGCTGTACTGTGTTGTTTTGTCCTGTGCTGGGAACCTGGGAGTCAGCTGTCTGTCAGCAGGCTGAACCCACATCATCTTCCTCTGGGTCTCAACTCCAGTTCTCTCTCTGCCCAGGCCCCTGCTGCTTTCTCATTTTCTGCCTGAGCAAAGGTAACTGATGTCAGCTCAGTGTGAAAGGACATTCATTCCATTCAGTCATACTGCAACTCCCTGCAATTAAATAACTTGGTTACCATGTGAGGAGATTAAGTGAGCCCTGAGAAACAGCCCAATTCATTCTCCATGGGATGAAATGAAGTATCAGCACATTTGGGTGTTCATAGGACTCTGGGAAGTTTGAGTCTACTACAGTTATCAAGATGTTTTGCGGGGATAGATGCTATAATACTGGAACATACCAAAGTCTGTGTTATTAGACTCCTAAAGTATCATACAGTTGCTTTGGGTTATGTATACATTTCAGATCATTGCTTATAAGCAACTGTGTATATCTCACATGAACACTAAAACCAGAGTTTTCAAACTTCCAATTGTGACTGTTACTAATTCGAACAAACTGTTGAGCATTAACTCTGAACTCTATTTTAAATGCTTTTCTGAAATGCAAACAGCAGCTCTAATGAAACACATGTTCTGTACATAGTGTGCTTAATTGTGGTTGGGAGACTAGTTTTCCCAGAAGGACTAAGACAGAAGCCCTGTGAGTCCCAACCTTCATCAGGTAGCCAGATTCTTGGAGAGATGTAAAACATTTGTTAGGATGAGAAAAATTACAGCGATTTTATTTCAATTCTGCTTTTTACTCAAGATTTTAGTGCTGACTGAAGGTCTATTTATATGAGGTTAAAGTAGTAACTTCCAAGTTCATAGAGTAAGCATATTTCCTAAAATATGGTTGAGATTTGGGGCCATGGGAATGTATCCTTTCTATTTCAGAAGACTTGGCTCAGGTGGATACATCCTTCAAGGCTCATCACTTTCCTTTCCTGTGTCTGTTCGGTAAAAAAAAATGTTCAGAAAAATCATAATTTCATTTTAAAGATCATCAAGGAAGTCATAGGTGTACTATCTAGTAACTGTGTCTCAGCGGGGCTGAACTATCAGAAAGTTAGCCTTTGCAGTACTATTTTCCATAAAAATGTCCTAGAGAGATTTATCTGCAACAAAGGAGCTATAGAGACCCCAGTCATTATTGAATGGGTTATCCTAGGAAACAACATATCCCTAGAAATCTGGAGGAAAGGACTCATCATTCTCTGCCATGTTCAAAGCTCAGAATGGGTGATGATGAGAGGGTTTGTTTTCAGCTCATTCCTTCAGTCATAAAGGAGTCCTGCAGCCAGTGAAGAAGTGAAGCAGAACTGAGTGAGAACTGTTGAGAAGACACAACTTGTTTTCCCTGCTCATTCAGGTACATGTGACACTCATTGCCCTGTATAGCATGCTGTATCCATTTTGTGTTGGCTCATGGTCTGATTAGATTCATTCCAGGCTAGAAGCATTTCTAGGTATTGATTTAAAAATATGTGCATGGTGAAAGTGTCTGTAGCCAGGTTACCCAGGTTGAAGAGTGTAACCATCTCACAGTTTTAAGGATGAGAAACGGGGCTCAGTGGTCCCACATGGGAGCACAGGTATGGTGGTCCAGAAAATTCTCCTCTGAAGGAGCAGGACCTGTCAGAGTCACCTGATTCCTTCTTGGGGTATGGAAACACCTCTCTTTCTGGTTTTGACCTCAGTTTTGAAAACTAAAGTAATCCTATAAATATATTCTACCATATTCCTGATATAAAGCAAATTCTATTGCATTTCTAAAACATTTTTAAAATAGATTTAATGCACTGCATACAATAAATAACTTGTATAGTACATGGTATATATAATTCTACTGTTGACTTGTTTTTTTTAACTTTCCAGGGAGAAAATTGCTATTTCCATGTCTCTAGTTGTACCATTTGTCCAGGTTTTGTGTGCCTTGATGAGTTACTGTCCATGGGTAAATCATTCCATAGAAGCCTGACACATCAGTGTTTATATTCATACTAAACACTCAAGTGAGTGGTGCAGACCTGTGCACTTGGTGAGGCTGTGAGTAAAGGTAACACTCAAGTGACCATAAGTCTGTGGGTTCATTTCTGGGTCTTCAATCCTATTCCATTGATCTACTTGCCTGTTGCTGTACCAATACCATGCAGTTTTTAACACAATTGCTCTGTAGTACTGCTCGAGGTCAGGGATATTGATTCCCCCAGAAGTCCTTTTATTGTTGAGAATAATTTTAGCTATCCTGGGTTTTTGTTGCTCCAGATGAACTTGAGAATAGCTCTTTCTAGATCTATGAAGAATTGATTTGGGATTTTGATGGGTATTGCATTGAATGTATAGATTGCTTTTGGCAAGATGGCCATTTTTACTATATTGATCCTGCCAATCCACGAGCATGGAAGATTCTTCCATCTTCTGAGGTCTTCTTCAATTTCTTTCTTCAAGGACTTGAAGTTCCTGTCATACAGATCTTTTTCTTGTTTGGTTAGAGTTACACCAAGGTACTTTATGTTGTTTGTGGCTATTGTGAAGGGTGTTATTTCCCTAACTTCTTTCTCAGCCTGCTTGTCCTTTGAGTACAGGAAAGCTACTGATTTGCTTGAGTTGATTTTATAACCAGCCACTTCAATGAAGTTGTTTATCAGCTGTAGAAGTTCTCTGGTGGAAGGATCTCTAAGGCTTGCTGTAGTAGGATAGTTTGACTCCAGTGGTGCCATGTTACTCTGGCTGTTGTTGATTGTGTCCTTATGCCATCTGTGCCTTATGCCTTATGTGTCCTCTATCCATCTGGGATTTGTATTTATACAGGTTGGATCCTGATTTCTGAGTTTTAAAAACTATCTTACTGTAACTTAATGTTTTAAAAAATATTCTACTAAACTCATATATCAATGGATTGCTCGGCCATCAACAGAGGAGCTTCCTCCTGCAACAGATGGGAACAGATACAGAGACCCACAGCCAGACACTAAGTGGAGAGTGAAAGTCCTTCATTGGAACATTTATCCCTAAATGGAATGTGGTGATCATGTTCCTTCTCTGAGGGCTCAGAGAACCCCATAAAAGAGAAGGACAAAAGAGTAGAAAAGCAAGTGTGGATGGAGCATAACAAGAAAACAAGGCCCTCTGAAATATCAACAAGACTGAAGTACATAGGAACTCAGAAACTGAAGCAGCGTGCACCTGCTAGGATCTGCACCAAAAAGGGACACATATGTTGTATGTGTCTAACCAAAAGCTATCTCCCTAACCAAAAGCTATCTCCAACTGACAACCACTTCCAAACTAAAATTTAGTGAGAGTCTCACTGAGAAAACAAACAGCTCTTAAGGGCAGGCTGCATGCCCAGCAGTAGATGGACAGCAGAAAATGAACTCAACCACATCTTTGGAAGGTCCCAAAATGTCATGTCAAGGCTTCGCCTGATTTTAAATTAATTAATTTAGAAATTGAATCCCTTACAATTGTAACATACAAGAATCATTTCCTGAAAGTTTCTTGATGTTTTCTGAATAGCTTTTCTTTATGCAGACACAGAAAATAATAAAGCATTGCAATGAAAAAAAAAAGGCAGCACTCTAGTGGAGACATCTGCAAGCTGCTGTTCATTTTGTTGAACTCCTTGAGTCTGTGATGGTCAGGAAAAATGCAAAATTGTGTCATCCATCTCTGTAACATTTGAGAATGAGTGACAATTCAAATAGACAGGACTATGAATGGCTGAACTCATGCTTCAGGAAAATAGATAAGGATCACCATCCTAGAGCTGTGAAGCAGGACATTACAATTGCTTAGCATGACATTTACTCTGGTATGAGAAGCAGCTTCTCGGAATTTTTTTAAATTAATTTTCATTGTAATTTACTCATTATTGAAATGGAATATGTCAACTTGTTGCAGGGGAAACTTCAAGTTGTTAATTTATTCTATGTTGAGTTCAAGCAATCCAAGCAGGACTAGGAATTTACTTCAACTAGAAAAGTGTTCGCCTATTCTGCAGCAAACTTTTGTTTGATCCAGTATTGCATAATGTGGGTGTGACAGTGCACACTTGTAATCCTAACACATGGGAGGCAGTGGCAAGAGGATAACAAGATTGTCATTTATGATGGCTACATGGTATTCCAAAACCAACATGAGCTATACAAAATTGTGTCTAAAATTTAAGTAAGCCTCTTAAATTAAGTAAGCCCTTCCTCTGGTAAAAAAGTAGTGACTGTGACATGAATCCCTTAGAAAGAGCTCAGGATATTTGTGTTCATGAAGACCTTGAGTGGGAAGAGCTTGCAGACCTCACACATTAGAAATGACCAGGAGGAATGAAGGAGATAGCGAAGGGATCCCATGACTTAATGCATGCATGCTACATGCATCCTCTGAAAGAGAAAAGTCTTACATTAGAATGTATAATTATTACCTATTTTGCAAAAGAAGAATAAACAAAAATAACTAAGAGAACTGTTTTTCAATAGATGAAAGCCTAAAACAAGGATAGAAGAGTGCCTTACAGCTAGTCCAGACATGAGTGGGTAGATGGGGGACCACCCTCATAGAGGCAGGGGGAGGGTGAATGGGATGGAGGAGCTGCAAAGGGGAGACCTGGAAAGGGGAAACATTTGAAATATAAGTAAAGAAAATATCTGGTATATAAAAAAGAAGGAATATGGCAATGCTTGATATACTGGCGATATTAAGTTAGTATTTTTTAATAGGGATCCATGACTAAGATATTACCTTGGGTTTCATGAGAGTCTAGACTTTGGGCTTTTCAATGGATTGGTGACTGTGGAAGTCTGTGGGGACTTTGATGGTAAACAAAATACACTTTGCATCAAGAGATGGCTTATGAGAATCAGGCATGTAATATGGAAGTATGAGTGAGGGATATTTCCCCAAAAGGCTCACAAGTTTAAGTACCTGGCCCACAGATAAACATAGTATTTCAGAAGATTGTGGCTGGGAAGTGACACTCCTTTAATCCCAGAACTTGGGAAGCAGAGGCAGGCAGATTTCTGAGCTCAAGACAAGCCTGGTCTACAGACTGAGTTCCAGGACCACCAAGGCTATACACAGAAACCCTATTTCAACAATCAAACAAACAATCAAATGAACGAACAAACAAGATTGTGGAATCTTCAAGAGGAAGAGACTTACTGGAATAGGTGGGTCACTAGGAAATTGTCGGGGGATGGTTTCATGCAATGTGTCTCAGATGTTGATTTCTTTCTGGCTGCAGTCCAGAAGATGGGTTGCTTAGCTGTGTCCAGGGCCTAAGTTATATAAAAATTGTTTTAACTGTCACTGATTGGGTAATAAAGTTCTGATCATCAATTTAGGTGATCAGAAGAGAATATGACAGGACTTCCAATTCTAGGTTGGTGGGAACCAAGGGCAGAGGCAGAGTAGAAAAGGACCAGGAGGAGAAGAGGTGTGGAGAGATCATCTGGAAAGAACATGAGGATTTGCAATGAGGTAATGATGAGAGAGCAGCCATGAGGACACACATGGATCCGAGGGAGACAAGGCATGACCAGATGCAGGTAAAGGGCATTCATCTGGGTAACAGCAACCTTGTCAGGTCAGAATAGCTCAGAACATGCCCAGCTTAGGCTTGCAGCCTTTTGTTAAAAATGCAAGGATCAATAACTGGCAGAGTATAGATACACCAACAATTACTTGGGAGCAAAAAGAGTGTAGTAAAACCCCAAAGAATTGGTCCTACAGGAATGAGCTTTGGGGTTGTGTAGCTTGGCCACAGATCCTGGTCTCTGCTTTGCTTCCTGAGTATGGATTTCTGCACATTGCCATCCTTTCTCTGTCTTCTGCCATGTCTTTCCCACCTTGATGGTCTGTATCATTCTGGGGCTGTGTGCCAAAATACACCCTGCTTCTCTTAGACTGCTTCATCAGGATGTTTTATCACAGCCTCAGGAAAAGAAATAACATACATATGATTCTCAATTTGGAATCTAACTTAGTATTTTTATGATATCAGCAAATAAATTGTGATGGACAATTAAAAATTTTCTTTTGGAGTATTTGCAAGAAAGAGGCAAGCTACTTATGCTGTCCATCATTCCTTTGGAACAGTAATTTTTCCAAGTAATTTTATTTTACTGTAGTGATGTTGTTTATTGTCACAATAGGTTATTGCTTGTGGGAGGTATACTTTACTTATTTGTGTGTGTGTGTGTGTGTGTGTGTGTGTGTGTGTGTGTTGTGAACGAGTGTATATTTGTGAATGTAGATATGTTGGTGAAGAGGAGTGTAGAACCATGAACACACAGACACAAACATACACAGAGAAATACAGAAGCACACACACACACACAGATATACAAACACACACAGAGAGAATACAGAGGAGGGAATCATATCTCCTCTACAATCAATCTCCACTCTCTCCTTTGAGGCAGAAACTCTCCCTGAACCTGGGGATCATGTTTGCTCAGCAAAGTTGGTGACCGAAAAGTACCAGTCATCCTCCTGCCTCTACCCAGTGAGGAACAGTGGTACAGGTGTGAACAGGATACCAGGCTTGGTACATGGTTATTGAGATGCCAGTGCTGGTCCTCCTGATCACCCTAACTCTGCTAAGCCACCTCACCAGTCCATCATTTTTGTTACTGACTATTTTCTTCTATAGCATTGCCAAACTCCTGCAATCCTCAGGCTTTTCACCTGGTGTGCTAGGGGTCTCCTCAGAATACACTTGACTTTATTTTCTGGTGTGCTAGGGGTCTCCTCAGAATACACTTGACTTTATTTTCTGCTTCTTAATATGAGACTCAAAACTACCTATTTGTTTTTTCACATTTTAGATATATCTTCAGCACAGATTTCCTCCCCAAACCCTTGGTTGTCAATCTCTGAATACGAAGGTTCCTGCTATGGCACTGCTGTAACATGTTGTGTTGTCATGTGCTAGGAACCTGGGAACCAGCTGCCTGTGATGCAGTCTGAAACCATACAGGTTTCCTCTGGGTCCCAACTCCAGTTCTCACTCTTCCCAGGCCCCTGCTGCTTTCTCATTTTACAGTTGAGCAAAGGTCATCGATATCACGTCAGTGTGCAAGGACATTCATTCTATTCAGTCTTACTGCAATTCCCTTCATTTAAATAATTTGGTTACAACAGGGAGAGATTAAGTGGGTACTTAGAAACAGCCATTCATTCTCCACAGAATGCAATGAAGTATCAGCACATTTGAGTGTATGTGAAACTCTGGGAAGTTTATATCACTTCACTTATAAAGATGATTTTCAGGGATAGAAGCTATAATTCTGAAGGAGGGGGCTGAGCTCTCTGGGACGATCTGTAGGATCAGAGCTACAGACACAGGCTGTCCCACACAGCAGGTGCTCCTGAAGCAGGTGAGCTCTGAGCGCCTGAGACAGGAGTGATTAGAATGGCAGGTGGCGGGCTCTCAAGGTTTTGTTACAGAATATTCCATTTCCACAATTTTAGGACCTATGCCATAATTCACAGCACTTTGAAAGAGAGAAACCAATGTAGCTATGCCTCATCCCATAATCTCATAAGTATTCTCCATTCAATCTCTGCCCTCACTGTTGGTAAAATCCATAAAGCACGGTAATAGTCTATACCAATTAACGTGATGTGAAAGGTCATAGGGTTATTGTATTATGTTCCAATGTAGCATTCATTGGTTCTACCCCCATTCTCATTACACATTTTAAGAAAACTTTTTTTATTGGATATATTCTATATTTACATATCATTTCCCCTTTTCTGGTTCCCTGCCCCCCAAAGGTCCCACATGCCCCTTTCCCTCCCCATTTTCCCCCATCTATCCTTTCCCACTTCCCTGTTCTGGTATTCCCTTATGCTGATACTTTGAGCCTTTCCAGAACCAGAGTATACTTCTTCCTTCTTGTTGGACATCATTTGCTATGTGGATTGTGTCTTTGATGTCCCAAGATTCTAGGCTAATATCCACTTATCAGTGAGTGCATACCACGGGTATTCTTTCGAGACTGTTACCTCACTTAGTATGATGTTCTCCAGCTCCATCCATTTCTCTAAGAATTTTATGAATTCATTGTTTCTAAAGGCTGAATAGTACTCCATTGTGTATAGATACCACATTGTTTGTATCCATTCTTCCGTGGAGGGACATCTGGATTCCTTTCAGCTTCTGGCTATTATAAATAGGGCTGCTATGAACATAGTGGAGCATGTATCCTTATTGCATGCTGAGGAATCATCTGGGTATATGCCTAGATATATGCTGGGTCTAGCATATATATAGATATATGCTAGATGTATGGCTGGGTCCTCCGGAAGTATCGTGTCCAGTTTTCTGAGGAACCGCCAGATTGATTTCCAGAGTGGTTGTACCAGCTTGCAGTCCCTCCAGCAGTGCAGGAGTGTTCCTCTTTCTCCACATCCTCGCCAACACCTGCTGTTTCCTGAGTTTTTAATCTTAGCCATTCTGACTGGTGTGAGGTGAAATCTCAGGGTTGTTTTGATTTGTATTTCCCTAATGACAAATGATGTTGAACATTTTTTAAGGTGTTTCTCAGCCATCCGAATTTCTTCAGGTGAAAAGTCTTTGTTTAGCTATGTACCCCATTTTTTAATAGGGTTATTTGGTTTTCTTGGGTCTAACATCTTAAGTTCTATGTATACATTGGATATTAGCCCTCTGTCAGATGTAGGGTTGGTGAAGATGTTTTCCCAATTTGTTGGTTGCCAATTTGTCCTTTTGACAGTGTCTTTTGCCTTGCAGAAACTTTGTAATTTTATAAGGTCCCATTTGTCTATTCTTTATCTTAGATCATAAGCTATTGGTGTTCTGTTCAGGAACTTTGCCCCTGAGCCAATGTCCTCAAGGGTCTTCCCCAGTTTCTTTTCTATTAGTTTTAGTGTGTCTGGTTTTATGTGGAGGTCCTTGATCCACTTGGAGTTGAGCTTAGTACAAGGAGACAAGAGTGGATCAATCTCATTGTTCTGCATGTTGAACTTCAGTTGAGCCAGCACCATCTGTTGAAAAGGCTATCTTTTTTTCCACTGGATGTTTTCAGCTCCTTTGTCGAAGATCAATTGGCCATAGATGTGTGGGTTCAATTCTGGGTCTTCAATCCTATTCCATTGATCTACCTGCCTGTCACTGTACCAATACCATGCAGTTTTTAACACTATTGCTCTGTAGTATTAGTTGAGGTCCGGGATATTGATTCTCCCAGAAGTTCTTTTACTGTTGATGATAGTTTTAGCTATCCTGGGTTTTTTGTTATTCCAGATGAATTTGAGAATTTCTCTTTCTAACTCTATGAAGAACCGAGTGGGATTTTGATGGGGATTGCATTGAATCTGTATATTGCTTTTGGCAAGATTGCCATTTTAACTATATTAATCCTGCCAACCCAAGGGCATGGAAGAATTTTCCATTTTCCGAGGTTTTCTTCCATTTCCTTCTTAAGAGAACTGAAGTTTTTGTCATACAAATCTTTTACTTGTTTGGTTAGTCACACCAAGATACTTTATATTGTTTGTGTCTATTGTGAAGGGTGTCATTCCCCTAATTTCTTTCTCAGTCTGCTTATCCTTAGAGTATAGGAAGGCTACTGAGTTGCTTGAGTTGATTTTATTACCAGCCACTTTGCTGAAGTAGTTTATCAGCTGTAGGAGTTCTCTGGTGGAGGTTTTTGTCACTTAAATATTCTATCATATTATCTGCAAATAGTGGTAGTTTGAGATCTTCCTTTCCAATTTGTATCCCTTTGATTTCCTTATGTTGTTGAATTGCTCTAGCTAGTACCTCAAGTAGTATATTGAAAAGATATGGTGAGAGGGGGCAGCCTTGTCTAGTCCCTGATTTTAGTGGGATTGCTTCAAGTTTCTCTCCATTTACTTTGATTTTGGCTACCGGTCTGCTGTAAATTGCTTTTACTATGTTTAAGTATGGGCCTTGAATTCCTGTTCTTTCCAAGACTTTTAGCATGAAAGGATGGTGAATTTTGTCAAATGCTTTTTCAGCCTCCAATGAGATGACCATGTGTTTTTTTCCTTGAGTTTGTTTTTGTAGTGGATTACGTTGATGGATTTCCATATATTGAACCATCCCTGCATTCCTGGGATGAAGCCAACTTGATCATGGTGAATGATTGTTTTGATGTGTTCTTGGATTCAGTTGGCAAGAATTTTATTGAGTATTTTTGAGTCGATGTTCATAAGGGAGATTGGTCTGAAGTTCTATTTCTTAGTTGGATCTTTGTGTGGTTTTGGTGTCAGGGTAATTGTGGCTTCATAGAATGAGTTTGGTAGTGTTCCTTTTGTTTCTATCTTGTAGAATAATTTGAAGAGTATTGGTGTTAGGTCTTCTTTGATGGTCTGATAGAATTCTGCACTAAAACCATCTGGTCCTGTGCTTTTTTTGGTTGGAAGACTTTCTATGACCCCTTCTATTTCTTTGGGGGTTATGGGACTGTTAAGATGATCTATTTGATCCTGAATTAATTTTGGTATTTGGTATCTGTCTAGGAAATTGTCCATTTCCTCCAGATTCTCCAGTTGTGTTGAGTATCAGCTTTTGTAGTAGGATCTGATGATTTTTTGAATTTCCTCAGTTTCTGTTGTTATATCTCCCTTTTTGTTTCTAATTTTGTTAATTTGAATACTGTCTCTGTGCCCTTTGGTAAGTCTGGCTAAGGGTTTATCTATCTTGTTGATTTTCTCAAAGAGCCAACTCCTGGTTCTGTTGATTCTTTTTGTGGTTCTCTTTGTTTCCACTTGATTGACTTCAGGCCTCAGTTTGATGATTTCCTGTCTTCGACTTCTCCTGGGTGAATTAGCCTATTTTTGTTCCAGGGCTTTCAGGTGTGTTGTTAAGCTGCTAGTATATGCTCTCTCCATTTTCTTTTTGGAGGCACTCAGGGCTATGAGTTTTCTTCTTAGCACTGCTTTCATTGTGCCCCATAGATTTGGATAAGTTGTACCTACATTTTCATTAAGTTTTAAAAAGTCTAAGATTTCTTTCTTTATTTCTTCCATAACCAAGGTATCATTGAGTAGAGTATTGTTCAGCTTCCAAGTGTATATGGGATTTCTGTTGTTTTTCTTGCTATTAAAGACCACTTTTACTCCATAGTGAACTGATAGGAGGCATGGGATTAGTTCAATTTTCTTATATTTGCTGAGGTCTGTCTTGTGACCAATTATATGCTCAATTTTGGAGAAGGTACCATGAGGTGCTGAGAAAAAGGTGTATTCTTTTGTTTTAGGATGAAGTGTTCTAGATATATCTGTTAAATCCAATTTGTTCCAAAGCTTCAATTAGTTTCACTGTGTCCTTGTTTAATATCTGTTTTCCTGATCAGTCCTTTGAGGATAGTAGAGTGTTGAAGTCACCCAAAATTATTTTGTTAGGTGCAATGTGTGCTTTGAGCTTTAGTAAAGTTTCTTTTACAAATGAGGGTGCCCTTCCATTTGGAGCATAGATTTTCAGAATTGAGAATTCTTCTTGGTGGATTTTTCCTTTGAACAGGAAGAAGTGTCCCTCCATGTGTCTTTTGATGACTTTAGGTTGAAAGTCAATTTTATCTGATATTAGAGTGGCTACGCAAGCTAGTTTCCTGAGATCATTTGCTTGTAAAATTGTCTTCCAGCCTTTTACTCTAAGGTAGTGTTTGTCTTTGACACCGTGGTGTGTTTCCTGTATGCAGCAAAATGTACGGTCCTGTTTCCGTATCCAGTCTGTTAGTCTATGTCTTTTTATTGGGGAATTGAGTCCATTGATGTTAAGAGATATTAAGGAATAGTGATTGCTTCCTGTCATTTTTTATTTTTATTTTTATATTTGATAGGGTTTCTTCTTTTGGGTTTGAGGAAAAAGGTTACTATCTTGCTTTTTCCAGGGTATAGTTTCCCTCTTTGTATTTGTGTTTTCCCCCTATTATCCTTCATAGGGCTGGGTTTGTGGAAAAATATTGTGCAAATTTGGTTTTGTCATGGAATATCTTGGTTTCTCCCTCTACGGTGATTGAGAGCTTTGCTGGGTGTAGTAGTTTTGGCTGGAATTTGTGTTCTCTCAGAGTCTGCATGAGATCTTCCCAGGAAGTTCTAGCTTTCATGGTCTTGGGTGAGAAGTCTGGGGTAATTCTTATAAGTCTTCCTTTATGTTACTTTTAGTACATTTTGGGTTTTGTTTATTATGTGATGGGTGGTATTTCTGTTCTGGTCCAGTCTGTTTGGAGTTCTGTAGGCTTCTTGGATATTCATGGACATCTCTCTTTAGGTTAAGGAAGTTTTCTTCCATAATTTCATTGAAGATTTTTGCTGGCCCTTTAAGTTGTAAATCTTCACTCTCATCTATACATATAATACTTAGGTTTGGTCTTCTCATTGTGTCCTGTATTTCCTGGATGTTTTGGGTTACAAGCTTTTTGCATTTTGCGTTTTCTTTGACTGTTGAATCCATGGTTTCTATGGTATCTTCAGCATCTGAAATTCTATCTCTTGAATTCTGTTGTTGATATTTGCATCTATGCCTCCTGATTTCTTTCCAAGGTTTTTTATCTCTAAAGTTGTCTCCCTTCACAATTTCTTAGTTGTTTCCATTTCTGTTTTTAGATCCTGGATGGTTTTGCTCAGTTCTTCTGTTGTTTGTTTGTGTTGTCCTGTAATTTTTTGTGTTTCCTCTTTCATGAATTCTGCCTGTTGACCAAAGTTTTCCTGTATTTCTTTAAGTGATTTTCACATTTTCTCTTTACTGGCTTCTATCTTTTGACCCATGTTCTCTGAATTTCTTTAAATGATTTTTGTGTTTCCCTTGTAAAGTCTTCTACCTTTAGATCCATTTTCTCCTGCATTTCTTTGAGAGATTTATTTATGAGCTTCTTGTGTTCCTCTAACAGCATCATGACCAGTGCGTTTAAATCCAAATCTTGTTTTTATGGTGTGTTGGGGTATCCAAGACTTGCTGTTGTTGGAAAGTTGGGTTCAGATGCTGCCATATTGCCTTGATTTCTTTTAGTAACTTTCCTACATTTGCCTTTTGCCATCTGGTTATCTCTGGCATTAGTTGGTCTTGTTGTCACTGGGTGGGTCTTGAACCTCCTGTGAGCCTGTAAGGCTATTTCCATACCACTAGATGACTGGGTTTTCCCTGGCACAGATTGCTGATGTTATGACCTCATCTTGGGTGCTGTTGGAGCCCTTGTGTGTCTTGCTCCAAGCAATGTTATACTTGATTTGTCTCTGTGAACCTGGTGCTGCCCGTCTTGTCTGTCAGGGAGTGAAGATGGCAGATGCTGCAGGGACCTTTTCCAAGTGCTGATCACTCTGCAGGGCAAATGTCCCCTGATAGGGCTGTCACAGAGATGGCTCGCAGAGCTGCCCAGGCCCTGGGTGTAGACAGAAGCCTGACAGGCTGAGACTCAATCAAAGTTAGAGTCAGGCTATGTCTGTGTACTTGGTGCTGTCTGTCTGATCTGTCTGGCGTCTGGGAGCCAAGATGGCAGAGAGCCCCTCCAAGTGTCAGTCAGTCTGCCTAGGAACTGCACCATGAGCTGCTTGACCTGCGGGCTCTTGGGTCTCGGCTGCCCCCTTGCACCTTTTAATATACTTTATTCTGTACATATAGCTTTTGGATTACATATGATGAGAAGATTTTCTCATGTAGTTCAATCTATTTGGTGTTTGATAAGCCCCTTGCATGTTTGTTGCCATCCCTATGATTGAGTTATGGAGATTTTCTTCTATGATTTTGTTGAAAATATTTTCTGGGACTTTGAGCTGAGAATCTTCTCATTCTTCTATTCCTGTTATTCTTTTTTAATTTATTTTTCATTAGATATATTCTTTATTTACATTTCAGATGTTACTCCCAATCCTGGTCCCCCCTGAAAGTCCCATAAGTCATCTCCCTTCCCTCTGTTCCCCAATAAATCCTCTCCTGCTTCCCTGTCCTGGTATGTATCTACACTGCAGCATTGAACCTTTCCAGGACAAAGGACCTCTTCTCCCGTTGATGTCTAGCAAGGCCATCCTCTGCTGTCTATGTATCTGCAGCCACAGGTAATTCCATGTGTACTCTTTGGTTGATGGTTTTGTCCCTGGGAACTCTGGAAGTAGTGGGAGGCTCATATTGTTCATCCTATGCCACTGCAAACCCCTTGAGCTCCTTGGGTCCTTTCTCTAGCTCCTCCATTGGGGACCCTGTGCTCAGTTCAATGGCTGGCTGAGAGTGTCTCCCTATGTATTTGTCATGCACTAGCAGAGCCTCCCAAGTGACAGTTATATCTGGCTCCTGTCAGCAAGTACTTGTCGGAATGGATAATAGTGTCTGGGTTTTGTAACTGTATATGGAATGAATCCCTAGGTAGGGTAGTCTCTGAATGGTCTTTCTCTCAGACTCTGCTCTACACTTAGTCACTGCATCTCCTTCTGTGGGTATTTTTCCCCTTCTAAGAAGGACCAGAGTATCCAAACTTTGTTTTTCCTCCTTCTTGTGCATCATTTGATATGTGAAATGTGTCATGGATATTCCGAGCTTCTGGGAGAATATCCACTTATCAGTGAGTACATACTATGCATATTCTTTTGTGATTGGGTTACCTTACTCAGGATGATATTTTCCAGTTCCACCCACTTGCCTATGAATTTTATGAATTCATTATTTTTAATAGCCGCATAGTATTCCATTGTATAAATATACCACATTTTCTATATCCATTCCTCGTTGAGGGACATCTGGGTTCTTTCCAACTTCTGTCTATTATAAATAGGGGTGCTACAAAAAATAGTGGAGTATGTGTCCTTATTACATGCTGGAGAATCCTATGAGTATCTATATATGTCCAGGAGTTGTATAACAAGGTCCTCTGGTAGTATCATGCCCGGTATTCTGAGGAACTGCCAGACTGATTTCCAGAGTGGTTGTACCAGTTTGCAATCCCAACAGCAGTGGAGGAGTGTTCCTCTTTCTCCACATCCTCGCCAGTCCCTGTTGTCTTCCGAGTTCTTAATCTTAGTCATTCTGACTGGTGGGTGGTGAAATCTCATGGTTGTTTTAATTTGCATTTCCCTGATGACTAAGGTTGTTGAACATTTCTTTAGGTGCTTCTCAGCCAGTCGAATTCCTCAGGTGAAAATTATTTGTTTAGATCTGTTTAAAACCCCCATTTTAATAGGGTTTTTTTGTTCTCTGGAGTCTAACTTGTTGAGTTCTTTGTATATATTGGATATTAGCCCTCCGTCAGATGTAGTGTTGGCAAAGATCTTTTCCCAATTTGCTGGTTGCCATTTTCTCCTATTGAGAGTGTCCTTTGCCTTACAGAAACTTTTGTTTGTGCCTTACACTGGACCTTATGTTAGGTAAATTTTCTTCTATGATTATGTTGATGTTATCATAGTGTTCCTAATTTCCTAGACATTTTCTGTAAGAAAAATTTAAATTTGGCATTTTCTTTTTTTTTCTAATAAAGGACAACATTTAATTGGGGCTGGCTTACATGTTCATAGGTTCATTCCAGTATCATCAACGCAAGAAGATGGCATTATCCAGGAAGACATGATGCAGTAGGTGCATAGAGTCTTAAAGTACACATGCACAGTGACTCACCTACTTCAAAAAGGCCACATCTTCTTCAAAATGTCACACCTCCAAATGGTGCTGCTCCCTGGGCCAAGCATATACAAGCTATCACATTCTACTTCCTGGTCCCCTTAGACTTGTTCAAACACATGAGCCTTTGGAGACCATACCTAGCCATAGCATAATACAAAAAAATACATTTAGACCAATTTCCAAAGTCCCCATAGTCTATAGCAGTAACAACAATGTTAAATTCCAAAGCTCAAAGTCTCTTCTGATATCCATCCAATCACTTCATTGTAATCCCAGAATCAAGACAGGAAACCAACTGGGCAAACTCCAAACACTTCAAGTGCATGTCTGATGTCAAAGAAGCTTTAAAATATACAATTCTGTTTTCATCTTAGTTGACTGCAACAAATTTACTTCTCCTGGCCAAAGAGGAACTTATATAGAGCCATCAGGACAAAGGAACCAAAGAACAGGCAGAGACAGGATCTTTTTTTATTTCCATCAGCACCCCAGAGTTGACCCTGTGCCACAGTTCTCCATACTCAAATTTCTCCTGGAGAGAATAGGTCTCCCAGAAGTGCTGACACACAGGCTGCAGGAGGGAAAAAACACAGTTAGAGTCATCAAGATCAGCTAACACAAGAGATAATCAGATGTCAAGAGGCAAGGACAAGAATATAAATAAGAGAAGCCAAGGCTACTTAGAATCATCAGAACCCAGTTCTGTCACCATGACAAGCCCTGGACACCCCAACACACCAGAAAAGCAAGACTCTGATTCAAAATCACATCTCATGACAATGACACAGGACTTTAAGAAGGACATAAATAACTCCTGTAACCAAATATATGAGAACACAGGTAAATAGATAGAAACCCTTAAAGAGGATCCCCAAACTCCCGTAAAGAATTACAGAAAAACACAACCAAAAAGGTGAAGGAATTGAACAAAACCATCCAGATTCTACAAAAGGAAGTAGAAACAAATAAGGAATCAGAAAGTGAAACAACCTTGGAGATAGAAATCCTAGGAAAGAGATCAGGAGTCATAGACACAAGCATTATCAACCAAAATGCAAGAGAAGTGATAATCTCAAGTGCAGAAGATATCACTAAAAACATTAACACAACAGTCAAAGAAAATGCAAAATGCAAAAAGCTCCTAACCCAAAACATCCAGGAAATCCAGGACACAATGAAAAGACCAAACCCAAGGACAATAGGTATAGCAGAGAGCTAAGATTCCCATCTTAAAGGGCCAGTAAATATCTTCAACAAATTTATAGATGAAAACTTCCCTAACCTAAAAAGGGAGATGCATATAAACATAAAAGAAGCCTCCATAACTGCAAATAGATTAGACTAGAAAAGAAATTCCTCCCATCACATAATAGTCAAAACACCAAATGTACAAAACAAAGAAGAATACTAAAAGCAGTAAGGGAAAAAGGTCAAGTAACTTATAAAGGCAGACCTTTCAGAATTACACCAGACTTCTCACTGTAGACAATGAAAGCTAGAAGATCCTAGAAAGATCTCATACAGACCCTAATATAACACAAATGCCAGCCCAGAATACTATACCCAGCAAAACTTTCAATCACCATAGATGGATAAACCAAGATATTCCATGATAAAAACGGATTTACACAATATCTTTCCAAATCCAGCCCTACAAAGGATAATAGATGGAAAATACAAACACAGGAAAGACATAGAAGGACTGCCCAAAGGAAAAATCTACCAAGAACTCTCAGTTCTGAACTTCTGTGCTCTAAATGCAATGTCACCCACAATTACAAAAGAAACTTTAAAAAAAAGGCAAAGCACACATTGCACCTAACACAATAAGTGAGGGTGACTGCAACACTCTCATCAATGTATAGATCAGGGAACACAAACTAAACTCAGACACAATGAAACTAACTGAAGTTATAGACAAATGGATTTAACAGATATTTAAAGAACATCTCTTCTGAAATCAAATGACTATACCTTCTTCTCAGCACCTCATGGTACCTTCTCCAAAACTCACCATATTATTTGTCACAAAACAGACCTCAACAGATATGAGAAGGACTCCCCAAAGGAAACAGAAGGAAGAGTACCCAATTTGTTCTATGAAGCCACAATTAAACTGATATCAAAACCACACAAAGACCTAACAAAGAAAGAGAGCTTCAGACCAATTTATCTTATGACTATGGATCCAAAAATATGCAATAAAAATCTTCCCAACAGAATCCAAGATCACATCAAAACTATCATTCACCATGATCAAGTAGGTTTCATCCCAGGGATGCAGATATGCTTCAATATACAGAAATCTATCAATGTAATCCACTACATAAACAAACTCAAAGAAAAAAACCACATGGTCATTTCATTAGATGCTGAAAAAGCATTTGACAAAATTCACCATTCTTTCAAGTTAAAAGTCTTGAAAGATCAAGAATAGATGACCCATACCTAAACATAGTAAAAGCAGTATACAGAAAACAAGTAGCCAACATCAAACTAAATGGAGAGAAACTTGAAGCAATCCCACAAAAATCAGGGACTAGACAAGGCTGCCTTCTCTCTGCATATCTATTCAATATAGTACTGCAAGTTGTGCCTGAATTATTTGGACAACAAATCGTGGTCAAAGGGATACAAATTGGAAAAGAAGAAATAAAAGTATCACTATTTACAGATAATATGATAGTATTGTTAAGCGATGCCAATAATTCCACAAGAGAACTCCTACGTTTGACAAACAACTTCAGCAAAGTGGACTGATATAAAATTAACTCAAAGAAATTAGTAATCTTCGTATACTCAAAGGATAAACAGACTGAAAAAGAAATTATGCAAATTACACCCTTCAAAATAGTCACTAACAATATAAAGTATCTTGGTGTGACGATAAACAAACAAGTGAAAGATTTGTATGACAAGAACTCCAAGTATCTGAAGAAAGAAATCGAAGAAGACCTCAGAATATGTAAAGATCTCCCAGGCTTGTGGATTGGCAGGATTAATATACTAAAAAGTGGTCATCTTGCTAAAAGCAGTCTACAAATTCAATGCAATCTCCATCAATATTTCAACTTCATTCATCATAGAGTTAGATAGACCAATTTGCAAATTCATCTAAAATAAATAATAAAACACCCAGGGTAGCTAAAACTATTCTCAACAATAAAAGAACTTCTGGGAGAATCATTATCCCGGACCTCAAGCAGTACTACAAAGCAATAGTGATAAAAACTGCATGGTATTGGTACAGTGACAGGCAGGTAGATGAATGGTATAGAATTGACGACCCAGAAATGAACCCACATACCCATGTTCATTTGATTTTTGACAAAGGAGCGAAAACCATCCACTGGCAAAAAGATAGCTTTTTCAACAAATGGTAGTTAGCATGCTGAAGAATTCAAATCAGTCCATTCTTATCTCCTTGTGCAAAGATCAAGTCTAAGTGGATCAAGGACCTCCAAATAAAACCAGAAACCCTAACACTAATAGAAAAAATAGTGAAGCAAATGGATGGAACTAGAAAATATCATCCTGAGTGAGGTAACCAAATCACTAGAGAACACACATGGTACACACTCAGTGATAAGTGGATATTAGCCCCAAACCCTGGAATACCCAAGATATAATTCACATATCAAATGATGCTCAAGTAGAAGGAAGAACAAAGTATAGATACTCTGGTCCTTCTTAGAAGGACGAACAAAATACCCACAGAAGGAGATACAAAGACAAATGTGCAGCAAAGACTGAGGGAAAGACCATCCAGAGATTGTCCCCTCCTAGGGATCCATCCCATATACAGTTAAAAAACCCAGATACTATTGTGGATACCAACAAGTGCATGTTGACAGGAACCTGATAGACCTCTCACCTGGGAGGCTCTGCCAGTGTGTGACAAATATGGAGGGGACACTCTTGGCCAACGATTGAACTTAGCAAAGGGTCCCCAATGGAGGAGCTAGAGAAAGGAACAAAGGAGGTGAAGAGGTTTGCAATGTCGTAGGCAGAACAACAGTATGAACCACCCAGTAACCCCAGAGCTCTCAGGGACTAAACCACCAACCAAAGAGAATACATGGAACCCATGGCTCCAGATTCATATGCAGCAGAGGACGACCTTGTTGTACATCAAAGGGAGGAGAGGCCCTTGGTCCTAAGAAGGCTCGATGCCCAGTATAGGTGAATGCCAGGACAAGGAAGTAGACGTGGGTGGATTGGTGAGCAGGAGCGGGGATGGGTTAGGGCATATTCAGGGGGATAGAAAACTAGGAAAGGGGACAATGTTTGAATTCTAAATAAAGACTATATTTAATAAAAAGTCACACATTAAAAAACAAAAACCAAAACAACAGAAAGCCCTTATACTCATAGAATCTGAACAATGCTGACATTTTAGAATTTAATGAAAATGAAGGCATCACATACCCAAACTTATGGGACAGAATGAAAACAGTGCTAACAGGATAACTCATATCTCTGAGTGCCTCCAAAAAAGAAACTGGAGAGAGCATACACTAGCAGCTTAAAAGTACACCTGAAAACAATAGAACAAAATGAAGCATATTTACCCAAGAGGTGTAGATGGCAGGAAATAATCAAACTTGGGGCTGAAATAATCCAAGTAGAAATAAAAAGAACTATACTGAGAATCAACAAAACCAGGAGCTAGTTTTTGAGAAAATAAACAAGATAATAAACCCTTAGCCAGACTAGCCAGAGAGCAGAGATAGATTATCCAAATTAACAAAATCAGAAATGAAAGAGAGATATAACAACAGAAACTTAGGAAATTAAAAAAATCATCAGATTCAGCTACAAAAGCCTATACTCAACACAACTGGAAAATCTGGATGAAATAGACAATTTTCTAGACAGATACCAAATAGCAAAGTTAAATCAGGATCAAAAAGACCATCTAAATAATCCCATAGCCTCCAAAGAAATAGAAGCAGTAATGAAAAGTTTCTCAACCAAACCAAGCCAAAGACCAGATGTTTTTAGTACAGAATTCTATTAGATTTTCAAAGAAGACCTAATACCAATACTCTTCAATGTATTCCACAAAAGAGAAACAAAAGTAAGACTATCCAATTCATTCTGTGAAGCCACAGTTATGATAATATCAAAACCACACAAAGACCCAACAAAGAAAGAGAGCTTCAGACCATTTTCCGTTATGAATATCAATGCAAACATACTCAATAAAATTCTCACAAAATGAACCCAAGAACACATTGAAATGATCATTCACCACAATCAAGTAAGCTTCATCCGAGGGATGCAGGGATGTTTCAATATAAAGAAATCCACCAATGCAACCCACTACATAAACAAACTTAAAGAAAAAACCCACATGATCATTTAATTAGATGCATTTGTCAAAATTCAACATCCCTTCATGTTAAAAGTCGTGGAAAGATCAGGAATTGAAGGCCCATACATAGACATAGTGAAAGCAATATACACCAAACCAGTATCCAACATAAAACTAAATAGAAACTCGAAGCAGTCCCACTAAAATCAGGGACTAGGCAAGGCTACCCACTCTCTCCCTATCTATTCAATATAGTACTTGAAGTTCTAGCTAGAACAATTAGACAACAAAAGAAGACCAAAGGGATACAAACTGGAAAGGAAGAAGGCAAAATATGACTATATGCAGATGATAATAGTATACCTAAATGACCACAAAAATTCCACCAGAAAACTCCAACAGCTGATAAACAACTTCAGCAAAGTAGATTAACATAAAATTAGCTCAAGTAAATCAGTAGCCTTGTGATACTCAGTATAAAATATCTTGATGTGACTAACCAAACAAATGAAACATCTGTATGACAAGAACTTCAAATCTCTGAAGAAAGAAATCTAAGACCTCTGAAGATGGAAAGATCTGCTATGCTTGTGAAATGGCAGGATTAATATGGTAAAAACATGCCATCTTGTTGAAGGAAATTTGCAAATTCAATGCAATCCTCATCATAATTCTAAATCAATTCTTCATAGTGATAGAAAGAGCAATTCTCAGATTTATTTGGAATAACAAATTACAGGATAGCGAAAACTATTCTCAACAATAAAATATCTTCTTGGAGAATCGCCATCCCTGATCTCAATCTGTACAAAAAAGCAATAGTGATAAAATCTGCAAGGTATTGGTACAGTGATAGGCATGTAGATCAATGGAATAGAATTGAAGACCAAGAAATGAACCCACACACTTCTGGTCTCTTGATGTTGGAGAAAGGAGCTAAAATCATCCAGTGGAAAAAAGACAGCATTTTCAACAAAAGGTGCTGGTTCAACTGGTACTCAACATGTAGAAGAATGAGAATTGACCCATTCTTATCTCCCTGTACAAAATGGAACAAGGACCTCCACATTAAACCAGATACATTGAATCTAATAGAAGAGAAAGTGAGGCAAAACCTCAAACACATGGACACAGGGAAAAAGTTCCTGAACAGAACACCATTGGCTTAAGCTCTAAGATCAAGAATTGACAAATGGGATCTCATAAACTGCAAAGATTCTGAAGGGCAAATGACACTGTCAACAGGACAAACCAGCAATGAAAAGATTGGGAAAAGATCTTTACCAACCCTATATCCCATAGAGAACTATTATACAATGTATACAATGAACACAAGAAGTTAGACTCCAGAGAACCAAATAACCCTATTAAAAATAGGGAACATGGCTAAACAGAGAATTCTCAACTGAGGAAACTTGAATTGCCAAGAAGCACCTAAAGAAATGTTCAACATCATTCCTCATCAGGGAATGCAAATCAAAATGACCCTGAGATTCCACCTCACACCAGTCAAAATGGCTAAGATCAAAAATTCAGGTGACAGCAGATGCTGGCAAGGATGTGGATAAAGAGGAAAACTCCTCCATTGCTGGTAGGATTGCAAACTGATACAACTACTCTGGAAATCAGTCTAGCAGTTCCTCAGAAAATTGGACATAGTACTACTACCGGAAGACCCAGCTATACCACTCCTGGGCATATATCCAGAAGATTCCCCAACATGTAATAAGGACACATGCTCTGCTATGTTCATAGAGGCCTTATTTATAATAGCCAGAATGTGGGAACAACCCCGATGTCCCTCAACAGTGGAATGGATACAGAAAATGTGGTACATTTACACAATGGAGTACTATTCAGCTATTAAAAACAATGATTTCATGAATTTCACAGGCAAATGGGTGGAACTTGAAAATATCATCCTGAGTGAGGTAACTCAGTCATTAAAGGACACACATGGTATGCACTCACTGATAAGTGGATATTAGCCCAAAAGTTCAGAATACCTAAGATTCAATTCACTGACCACATGAAGCCCAAGAAGAAAGACAAAAGTGTGGATGCTTCAGTCTTCTTAGAAGGGATAACAAAATACTCACAGTAGAAAATGTGAAGACAAAATGTATAGCAGAGACTGAAGGAAAGGCCCTCCAGAGACTGCCCCACTTGGGGATCCATCCATATACAATCACCAAACCTGGATGCTATTGTGGATACCAGGAAGTGATTGCTCACGGGAGCCTGGTATGGCTGTCTGCTGAGAGTCTTTAGCAGAGCCAAACAAATACAGAGGCAGGAGCTTGCAGCAAACCATTGCACTGTGCACATGATTCCTGATGGAGGAGTTGGAGAAGGGTCTGAAGGAGCTGATGGAGTTTGCAGCCCCACTCAGAGAGCAACAGGCCAGAACCCCTGGAGCTCCCAGGGACTGGACCACCAACCAAGAATACACATGGAGGGACCCATGGCTCCAGAAGCATATGTGGCAGAGAATGGCCTTGTTGGGCATCATTAGGAGGAGAGACTGTTGGTCCTGTGAAGGCTCGATGCCCCAGTGTAGGGGAATGCCAGGGCAGGAAGATGGGAGTGGGTGGATGGGTAGGGGAGCACCTTCATAGAGGCAGGGGGAGGGAGAATTGTTTGGGGGGATTTCAAAGGGGAGACCTGGAAAGGGGAAAACATTTGAAATATAAATAAAGAAAATACCCAATATATAAAAAAAGAAGGGATATGGCAAACCTTGATACATTGGAAATATTAATTTAGCATTTTAGTTTTTTATAATAGGGATCCATAACTAAAATATTGCTTGACTTTGAAGAGAGTCTTGACTTTGGGCTTTTTAATGGATTGGTGACTGTGGAAGTCTATGGGGACTTTGATTCTAAACAAAATATTCATGGCATCAAGAGATGGCCTGTGAGAACCAGGCATGGAATATGGAAGTGTGAGTGAGGAATTTTCCCCCAAAGGCTCACAGGTTTAAGCACCAGGTCCCAGATAGAGGTGCTGTTTCAAAAGATTGTGATTTTTTTTCAAGAAGAGCCTCACAGGAACAAGTGGGTCACTGAGAACGTGTTGGGGGATAGTTTCATGCAATGTGTTGTCAGATGCTGATTTCTACATGAGTGCAGTCCATAAGATGGCTTGCTTAGCCATGTCCAGGATCTATGTTATATAAAAATTATTTTGACCATCTCTGATTGGTTAATAAAGTTCTGATTAACCAATAACTTGGGCGGAAGAGAATCTGGCAGGACTTGTAATTCCAGGTTGGAGGGTTCCATGGACAGAGGCAGACTAGAAAAGGACCAGGGAGAGAAGAACTGTGGAGAGACCATCTGGAGAAAACAAGAGGATTTGCCATGAGGTAATGTTGAGAGAGCAGCCATGAGGACACACATGGACTCAAGGGAGTCAGGGCATGACCAGATGCATGTAAAGGGCATTTGTCTGGGTAACAGCAGCCTTGTCATGTTAGAATAGCTCAGAACATGCCCAGCTTAGGCTTGAGGCCTTTCACTAATAATACAAGGATCTATAGCTGGCTTGAGAGGAGCATAGACACCAACAATTACTTGGGAGCAAAATAGTGTAGAAAAACACAAAGAATTAGTCCTATAGGAATGAGCTTTGGGGTTGTATACCTTGGCCACAGTTCCTGGTCTCTGCTTTGCTTCCTGAGTTCGAATTTCTGCACATTGCCCTCCTTTGTCTGTTGCCATGTCTTTCCCACCTTGATGGTCTGTATCCAGGGGCTGTGAGCCAAAACACACCCTTCTTCCCTTAGACTGCGTCATCAGGATGTTTTATCACAGCATCAGGAGAAGAAATACCACATAGGATTCTCAATTTGGAGTCTATCTTAGTATATTTATGATATCAGCAAATACATTGTGGGGATCAATTAGAAAATTTATTTTGGAGCATTTGGAAGAAAGAGGCAAGCTATTTATGCTGTCCATCATTCCTTTGGAATGGTAATTTTTCCAAGTGATTTCATTTGACTGTAGTTATGTTGTTTATTGTCACAATGCATTATAGTTTGTGGGTGGTATTCTCTCTCTCTCTCTCTCTCTCTCTCTCTCTCTCTCTCTCTCTCTCTCTCTGTGTGTGTGTGTGTGTGTGTGTGTGTGAATGAGTGTGTGAATGTGTGAGTGTAGACATGTTGGGGAAGAGGAATTTGGAAAAATGAACACACACGGACACAAATACTCACAGAGAAATACAGAAACACACACACACACAAACACACAGAAGACAAAGGAGAGAATCATATCTCCTCTACTAACAATCTGTACATCCTGCTTTGAGGCAGAGACTCTCCCTGAACCTGGGGATAATGTTTTCTCAGCAAAACCGGTGACCAACAAGCACCAGTCATTCTACTGTCTATCCCCAGCTAGGAACTGGGGTATTGATGGGAGCAGGATACCAGGCTCGGTACATAGGTGCTGAGATGCCAGTGATGGTTCTCCTGAATGTCCTAACTGCTGAGCCAACTCACCAGTCCCTGGTTTTTGTTACTATTTTCTTCTGTAGTATTACCAAACCCCTTCTGCTATCCTAGGGCTTTTCACATGGTGGGCTGGGTGACTCCTCAGAAGACACTTGACTTCGTTTTTCGCTTCTTAACATAAGATCCAAAACAATCAATTGTCTTTTTTCTTCACATTTTAGACATATCTTCAGCATAGATTTCCTCCACAAACTCTTGGTTGTCAATCACTGAATACGAAGGTTCCTGCCATGGCACTGCTGTAATGTGTTGTATTGTCATGTGCCAGGAACCTGGGCACCAGCTGCCTGTGAGGTAGGCTGAACCCACATCAGCTTCCTCTGGATCCCAACTCCAGTTATCACTCTGCCCAGGGCCCTGCTGCTTTCTCATTTTACAGCTGAGCAAAGGTCACTGAGGTCAGCTCAATGTGGAAGGACATTCATTCCATTCAGTCATACTGCAACTCCCTTCAATTAAATAATTTAGTTACCACATGGAGAGATTAAGTGGGCACTTAGAAACAGCCCTTCATTCTCCACGGAATGCAACGAAGTATCAGCACACTTGAGTGTACCTGGAACTCTGGGAGGTTTCAGTCTACTTCAGTTATCAAGATGGTTTTTGGGGATAGAGGCTATAATAATGGAACATACCAAAGCATGGGTTATTGGATTCCTAAAATAACATGCAACTGATTTGGTTTATTTATAGTTTTCAGTTAATTGCTTAAGATCAACTGTGTGTAACTCACACAAACATTAGAACCAGAGTTCAAACTTCCAATTGTAACTGTTATTAATTTGATTAAATGCTCTTCTGAAATGGAAGGCAGACAGCAGTTTCTAATGAAACAAATGTTATGTACATGGTGTGTTTAGTTGTGGATGAGAGACTACTTTTCCCAGAAGGACTAAGACAGAACCCCTGTGAGTTCCAAAGTTCATGAGTTAACCAGATCCTTGGAGACATTCAAAGAGTTTGCCAGGGTTAGAAAAATGACAGTGATTTTATTTCAATTCTACTTTCCACTCATGTTTTTAGTACTGGCTGAAGGTCTATTTATATAAGGCAAAAGCCACACTTACAAGTTCACAGAGTAGGCATAGTTCCTAAAATACAGTTGAGATTAGATGTCATTGGAGTGTAGCCTTTCTACTTCAGAAGACTTGGGTGCATTTCTTCTTCAGAGCACATCCCGTGTTTTTCCCATTTCTGCTTAGTAAAAAAAATGATCAGAAATATCATCATTTCATTTAAAAAGTCATTGAGGAAGTCATAGGTGTGCTATCTAGTAACCATCTCTCAGTGGGGTGAACTGTAAGGAAGTTAGCCTTGGCAGATATGTTTTCCTGTAAACATTGCAGAGAGACGATTTGTCTGCAACAAAGAGGCTATATGGAGCACAGCCATTATTGAATTGGTTATCCTAGGATATGACACAAAGCCCATATCGCTAGAAATCTAGAAGACAGGGCCATGTTCAATGCTCAGGTGGAGAACAGAAGGTTGTTTCCCAGCTCATTCTTTAGCTGTCAAGGATTCCTGCATACAATGAAGTATTGAAGTGAAGCAGAACTGATTGAGAACTGTTGAGAAGATGTGACTAATCCCACTCTGCTGGTTCAGGTACATCTGACTGGCATCACCTTCTACCACACACTGCATCCTTCCCTTGTTGGTTCATGTTTGGATTTAGATTCATTCCAGGCTAGAAGCATTTCTAGGTATTGCTTTAAAAACATGTGCATAGTGAAAGTCTGTGCAGTCAAGTTACCCAGGCTCTGAAGAGTGCAACCATATCACAGTTTTAAGGATGAGAGCTGGGGTTCAGTGTTCTTCAGTGGACACATGCACACACACACACACACACACACACACACACACGCATATGCACACAAGCAGAGACGTACACCCATACTGTCATGCAAATATACAAAAACACCCATGCATGCACTCATACACATACATTCTATTCACAAACTCATACACATGCACATTCATACAAAACTCTTGTTAATTTTTAGTTCATCTACTCTGGAATTTTTCAGTATGCATTTTTAAGGACAAATTCTAATACATTAAAGTAGCCATGGATGGCATAATCATTTCAAATGTTTGAAAAATATTACCGATTTTTTTGTTGCCACTTTAAGAGCAGTTTTCTGTGTGTTTTCATTTATCATTTGGACTTTCGTGCAATATACATTTATAATGTTTTCACCTCCCCCTACCCCTCTCAGGTCATCTTCAACTTCCCTAGCAGCCCCCATTGACATATCTACCAACACAACGTACTTACTATTAAAAAGAAAAACCAAAACCAACCAAGAACAAAAGTCATAGATAAAGTAGAGTCCAACTTGTGTTGCCTGGCTACACCTAAGCAGTGGCAGTTGTCTGCTTTATATAACAGCTTGGAACAATACTAAGGACCTCATAACTCATGTGGTCCTTTTTGCATAGTGTTTGTATATCAACGTGAAATTCTATCACAGATGCATTATTCTCTTTGATCTTTTCCATAAAATGTTATACTCAAAATGTCTATAATACTCTCTGGGCAAAGCACTTTTAAAGTCCTTTGCCCTGACTTTTCCTTCCGAACTTTTATGAGTTTATTACAGTTTGAGATTTGGAATCTTGAAGCTGATGTCAGTGACTAACAGAACCATCTGCTGCCACAGAGTCTGTCTATGTGATATCCAGGCTGTATTGTCTAGCTAATGTAATAAATAAATTGTTCTTATATAATAATCATACTAAACTATAGCCTACATGTAATTGGATGTGTATTAACAATGGGAAGTGTTGTAGGCTACTTCAAAATGGAAAAAAAAGGTGTGATAAAATCCTTCTGCTTTATTAATTCTAACTCATACAGTTGGGCTGTTTGTGTTTGCAAGGTATTTTTCCTCGCTTTTCAATTCTCAAAACAATAAAACTTTTCAGTTGCATGGTAATACTTCCATTATCTTTGTGTTTCAGGAATGATTGCTGCTCATGGGCAGATTGACAAGGTTAAATAAATTTCATGAAATAAAACTATTTCAGGCCATTTTACCAGGTATCTGTTGTAACCAAGACTTCATTCCCCTGAAAATATGGGGAAGCCCAGCTTGGTGTCAGCACACAACAAAAATTTTATTCTATAGATTTGATTTAAAAATCTTTGCATTGTAACTCCAAAATAAAAAGAAAAACTAAGTCAAGTTAAACCAATGGATTTTATTTTACTTTATTTCAAGCATATGGACATTTGGTGGTATGTATATCTGTTCAACACTTGCATATCTAGTCCCCTTGGAAGCCAGAATAAAGTATTAGATTCCCTTGGAACAGGAATTGCAGACAGTAGTGAGCTGCCATGTATGTGCTGGGACTTGAACCTGGGTGCTCTACAAGAACAGCAGAAATCCTTTACCTGCTGAGCCATCCTTGCAACTGCAACCAATGGATTTCTTATGTCATTGTATCTTTTGTTCATGTCAATTTTACAGGAATAAGCTAAATTCATAAGGACTGCATCATCTATGCAGATACAACAAGAACATTAATCCTTATTTATGATTAAAATTGAGAGGTAAAATTATCCTATATTTTATCAACACTGCTCTGCTTAATTACAAATGTGAGAGAACCCAGAGAATATTTTCCCTGCTAAAGACCTTAGCTC
Source organism: Apodemus agrarius (assembly GCA_964023405.1). Taxonomy (NCBI): domain Eukaryota; kingdom Metazoa; phylum Chordata; class Mammalia; order Rodentia; family Muridae; genus Apodemus; species Apodemus agrarius. The sequence goes on along the minus strand of OZ030015.1, from coordinate 43,375,420 downwards.
CAATTCCTCTAATTCCTCAAAAAGAGCTTGCAGACTTGAAACATGAGAAGTACCCAGAAGAGACAAGATACCCTGATTTAATGCATGCACTCTACAATCTTCTCACTGAAAATTTGTCTTACATTTTAATGTGCAACTATTACCTGTTGTGAAAAATAGAATAAATATAAATAACTAAAAGGACTGTTTTACAATAGATGAAAGCATAAAACCCAGGAGAGAAGAGAGTGTGCTAGAGCAAGTCCAGAATTCTATCCCATGTAATAATTGTCATTTCCTCATGAAGGACTCCTCATGAGGCCATGCCCTTTCCAGATTGGATCTACATTGATGATTCACTCTAAGCCATGGAGGCAGGAAACCACAGCTGTGGGACAGACTTCACCTTGGTTGGCCTTTTCCAGTATGGACAAATGGACACCTTTCTCTTCACAGTCATTGCCATCCTCTTTGTAGTGGCTCTCATAGGCAACATCACCCTGGTTCACCTCATCAGGCTGGACCAAAGACTCCACACTCCCATGTACTTCCTCCTCAGCCAGCTCTCCATCATTGACATGATGTACATCTCCACCACTGTGCCCAAGATGGCAGCCAACTTCTTGTCAGATACCAAGGTCATTTCCTTTTTGTGCTGTGCCATCCAAGCCTTTGTGTTTCTGACCCTGGGTGGATCTGAAGCCCTCCTGCTGGGCTTCATGTCCTATGACAGGTACATAGCCATCTGCCGGCCTTTGCACTACCCTGTGCTCATGAGCAGGAAGATCTGCTGCTCCATGGTCGCAGGTAGCTGGAGCAGCAGCACTATCACTGCATTAATGCACACACTGTATGTATTTCAACTTCCCTTCTGTGGATCTAGGATGGTTAACCACTTTTTCTGTGAGGTCCCATCTCTCCTGCCACTGGTATGTGAAGACACATCCCAATATGAGCATACAGTCTTTGTGAGTGGTTTTGTATTTCTGCTTTTGCCCTTCCTGGCCATCCTAACTTCCTATGATCGGGTGTTGGTTGTTGTATTCCAGATAGGTTCAGGGAAGGGACAGAGTAGAGCTGTGTCCACCTGCTCCTCCCACCTGATGGTGGCCAGCCTGTTCTATGCCACCACTCTCTCCACCTGCACAGAGTCACACTCTTTGCATTCTCCTGGAAGGGACAAAGTGGTGGCTGTGTTCTATTCAATTGTCACCCCTGTTCTAAACCCATTCATCTACAGCCTGAGGAACAAGGAGGTGATGGGGGCTCTGAGGAGACAAATGGGATGATGGAGGTTTGCACAGGACTTTGGGTCACCCTGTGGACTGAGCTGAAGGCTCTTCTTGGACACTCTCTGGGACAATTTCAGCACTGATATTCTGGTTGAAGCTCACCAGCTTGTCTCACTGATTGAACAAGAGCATGAACCTTTGTCCACACAGTGTTACTCTGACTTGATGGTTTGATTGGAATGTTTGTTCCTGGGGAGATAGAAGGGCTTTTTCCCTGTCTTTGGCATCTCTTGTTGCCCATCAGGCTGAATTGGTTTTCCACAGAACTTTCTTACCATCTGTCCTTGTGCAAGGCACCGTGTCTTCTCAGATTTTGGGAGAAGGTACAGTTACCTGCTGTGCACTTGTCTTGCTCTGGAAGCTCTTTCTGAAGTTTAGGAGTACAGTTGTACATGTGCATGAATTTTGCAGAAATCTGAAATATTTTATTGGTTTTCCTTTGCAGATACTACTGTTATACAATAATATGTGTATGTTTTATAATGTGACATATTTTAAGGAAAATTTTTACAGAAATAGGGAGGGTGCCAAGTTAATGCTTGCCTTAATTCTTGTGTGACTGTTACTCTGTAAATTAGCTTCTCAAACTGCCTACACTGTTTGATGATATCTTGCTGATTCCCTTTATGGATACTGTTTCCCCAGATTCACTAATGACTTTGTAACAAACACCAGCAATAGATCTGACAGTATGCCCTCTGTCTCTTTCCATGAATACCTTTATGTTGATCTCCCATGTTTATATTTATGTTAATCACTCATGCTAACTTATGATAAGGACATTTAGAGAAAAAGACACAGAATGGTTCTCCTTTAGAAATCTGTTGACAATGTCTGTATTTTGTCCATGACTAATACAAAATTACTGCTGAAAGCAATAATGTTATTTCAAGAAACTTTCTGAACATATTTTTAATGACAAGACTATATGTGTATGCATGTGTGTGTATGTATATATGTATGTATAAATATAGTATTTCTATGTTGTCATGACTCTCCTGGAGCTCCATTTGTGGACCAGAATGGACAAGAATTCACTGAGACTCTCTTGCCTCTGCTTCCCAAGTTTTGGGATTAAAGTTGTGTGCCAGCATGTAGATTTTGAAAAAAACAATTACAATCTCTGGATTTTGTTTTTGTTGTAATTTGAAGTCACAATGCCTTTAAGCCTCCATGTGAATGCTGGAAATCAAACACTGGTCCTCTGGAGGAGCAGTCATTGCTTTTAACTGTTGAGCCATCTCCATAGGTACACTGCATGCTCAAAATAGTCGTCACTATCATGTAGTACAAGATTCAATGAATGGAAAGTTCTATGCACCTAAGTACTTGTGTAAGTAACATGATCCGTAATTCCCAGTGTTAAAATATATATGGTGTGGGGCTAGAGTGGGGGCGCCCTTAGTAACACTGACTGCTGCTCTACTAAAACACCAATACCAGGAGGGAAACTACACCCTGGAAAAAGCAAGATAGTAACCTTCTTTCCTCAAACCCAAAAGAAGAAACCCTATCAAATATAAAAAGTAACATCAAAAATGACAGGAAGCAATAATCACTATTCCTTAATATCTCTTAACATCAATGGAGTCAATTCCCCAATAAAAAGACACAGACTAACAGACTGGATACGGAAACAAGACCCTACATTTTGCTGCATACAGGAAACACACCTCAGGGTCAAAGACAAACACTACCTTAGAGTAAAAGGCAATTATACAAGCAAATAGTCTCAGGAAGCGAGCTGGAATAGCCATTCTAATATCAGATAAAATTGACTTTCAATGTAAAGTCATCAAAAGAGATACAGAAGATCACTTCTTGCTGGTCAAAGGAAAAGTCCACCAAGAAGAACTCACAATTCTAAACATCTATGCTCCAAATGCAAGGGCACCCTCATTTGTAAAAGAAACTTTACTAAAGCTCAAAGCACACATTGCACCTAACACAATAATTGTGGGGGACCTCAACACTCCACTATCCTCCATGGACTGATCAGGAAAACAGAAACTAAATAGGGACACAGGGAAACTCATTGAAACTTTGGTCCAATTGGATTTAACATATATGTATATATAAAACACATTTCATCCTAAAGCGAAAGACAGTACTTTTTTCTCAGCACCTCATGGTACCTTCTCCAAAATCGACCATATAATTGGTCACAAGTCAGACCTCAACAAATGTAAGAAGATCGAACTAATCCCATGCCTCCTATCTGATCACCATGGAGTAAGAGTGGTCTTCAATAACAACAAAACAACAGAAAATCCTCATACACATGGAGGCTGAACAATATTCTACTCAATGATACCTTAGTCAAGGAAGAAATAAAGAAAGAAATCAAAGACTTTCTAGATTTAATTAAAATGAAGGCACAACATACCCAAATCTATGGGACACAATGAAAGCAGTGCTAAGAGTAAAACTCATAGCCCTGAGTGCCTCCAAAAAGAAACAGGAGAGAGCATATACTAGCAACTTAACGGCACACCTGAAAGCTCTAGAACAAAAAGAAGCTATTTCACCCAGGAGGAGTAGAAGACAGGAAATCATCAAACTCAGGGCTGAAATCAATCAAGTTAAGGAAACTTTTAAAACTTATGTAAATATAAATTGTTTCCTCCTTTCCTTTAATTTCTTAGAATGAAATCCGGGGCAAATATCAATACTTCCCAGGTAAGGAGTCATCCCTATATTTTCAACTCCCAGATAGCTACAGGTTACAGTGATTTTGTTTCATTTCACTCTGCCCTGAGGTTGACTGCAATACAGTCTGACTTATAATGTGAAACACAGAGAAAAACTCAGGACTGAAGTTTGTGAATAGCATGGTAATTGTCTTAATTATGTTCTTAGTGTCCACTAATGCTATATATTTTCAGTACTTAATGAAAAAATTATAAATATATCTACAGAACATTTCACCAAAACACCAAAGAATATATTTTCTTCTCAGCCTCTCACAGGGCCTTCTCCTAAACTGACCATATACTCAGTCACAAAGCAAGCTTCAACAGATAAAAGAATGTAAGACAATCCTTTCCATCTTACCAGATCACCATGGAGTAAAGCTGGACCTCAACAACAACAGAAACAAGTGAAAGCCTATGAATCCATAGAAAGTGAAAAACTCAATGACCACTGGGTCAAAGAAGAACTAAAGAAATTAAAGCCTTTCTAGAATTCAATGAAAAATGAAGGCACAACATACCAAAAGTTATGGTACACAGTGAAGGCAGTACTAAGAGAAAATTAAATGCCTTGATAAAGAAATTGGATTGATCTCTACTAGCAACTTAACAGCACCCTTAAAACCTTTAGAAGAAAAAGAAGTAAACACACCCAAGAGAGGTAGATTGCAGAGAAGAATCAAACTCTGGGCTTAAATCAATCATTAGTAAAAGAAAGAATGATACAAAGAATCAATGAAACCAAGAGTTGATTCTCTGAGAAAATCAAGCAGATAGAGAAGCCCTGAAGCAAACTAACTAAAAAGCAGAGACAGGACCCATATTAATTATATCAGAAATGAAAATGGAGACATAACAACAGACACTGAGGAAATACAAAGAATCATTACATCTTACTTCAAAAGCCTGTTCTCAACAAAATTGGAAAAATCTAAGTCAAATGATGATTTCTCTGGATAGATTCTACTTACAAAAGTTAAATCAAGGCTGGGCAATCTACCTAAATAGTTCTATAACCCTTATGGAAATAGAAGCAGTCATTAAAATTCTCCAGCAACAACAAAAAAGTTCAGGTCCAGATGGTTTTAGCATAAAATACTACTAGACTTTCAAAGAAGAGCTAATACCAATACTCCTCAAACTTCCACAAAATAGAAACAGAAAGAACTTTGCCAAACTCATTCTATGAGGCCACAGTCACCTTGATATATAAACTACACAAAGACTCAACCAATAAAGGGAATTTAAGATGAACTCCTCTTATGAGCATTGCCAGAAAAATACTCTTTAAAATATGTAGGACCCTGTCATACCACTACTGGGCATATACCCAGAGGATCCCCCTGCATACTATAAAGACACATGCTCCACAATGTTCATAGCAGCCTTATTTATAATAGCCAGAAGTTGGAAGGAGCCCAGATGTCCCTCAAAGGAAGAATGGATACAGAAAATGTGGTATATTTATACAATTGAATACTACTCAGCAATTAAAAAAATGAATTCATGCAATTTGTAGGCAAATGGTTGGATCTGGAAAATATCATCCTAAGTGAGTTAACCCAATCACAAAAGAATACACATGAAATGCAATCACTGATAAGTGGATATTAATGAGCCCAAAAGCTCTGAATACTCAAGGCACAATTAGTAAATCAAAAGATTCCCAAGAAGAAGGAAGGAGAGGACCCTGGTCCTGAAAAGACTGGATCCAGTTTTGTAGGAGAGTATCAGAACAGAGAAATGGTGGGGGGTGATTGGGGAATGGGTGGAGGGAAGAGGACTTATGGGACTTATGGTGAGGGGGGAACTGGGAAAGGGGAAAGCCTTTGGAATGTAAACACAGAACATAGAAAATAAAAAAATACATACAAACCACATCCAAATACAAATCAAAACACCATCCATCATCATAAATTAAACTTCTTGCTTGGGATAGAGGGATGGTTCAATATATAAAAATGCACCAACATAATCAATCATATAACCAAACTGAAAGAAAAAAAAACACAGGATCATCTCATTAGATGCTGAAAAAGCCATTAGATACTGACAAAAATCCCTTTTATGTTACAAGTCTTGGAGAGATCAGGAATTCAAGGAACATACCTAAACACAATAAAGGCAATTCATAGAAAGCCAATAGCCAGCATCAAATTGAATGGAGAGAACGTCAAAAGCAATTTCATTACAATCAGGGAGCAAGGCTGTACACTTTCTGAGCATCTTTTCAATATGGTACTTGAGGTTCTAGCTAGAGCATTAACACAACTAAAGGAGATCAAAAGTATACAAATTGGAAAGGAAGAAGGCAACATATCACTTTTCATAGGTGATATGAAAATACATATATGTATATTTATACATATATGTATATTTATACATACATATGTATATATATGTGTGTGTGTGTGTGTGTGTGTGTATATATATATATATATATATATATATATATATATACCCAAAAATTTTAACAGAGAATGCCTACAGCCAATAAACACTTTCAAGAATATAGCTGGATACAAAATTCAAAAAATCAGTAGCCCTCCTTTATACAAAGGACAAATGGTTTGAAAAAGAAATCAGGCAAAGAACACCCTTTACAATAGCCACAAGTAATACAAAATATCTTAGTCTAACTCTATCGAAGCAAGTGAAAGACCTATATAACAAGAACTTCAATTCTCTGCTGAATGAAACTGAAGAAGATATCAGAAGGTAGAAAGATCTCCCATGGTCATGGATCAGTAAGATTAACATAGTAAACATGGCCTTACCAAAGGCAATCTACAGATTCAATGTTATTCCCATATCTATTTATACACAGTTCTTTGTGGATGTTGAAAGAGCAATTTTCAACTTTATTTGGAAACCATGAGATCCAGACTCAGCAAAGAAAGAATTTAAGAAGAACTCCTCTTATGAGCATTGATAGAAAAATACTCTTTAAAATACTCACGAACCAAATCCAAAATGAGCCTACACAATAAAAGAACATCTGTGGATATCAGCATTCCTGATAAAAAGCTGTATGATAGAGCAATAGTAATAAAAACTGTATGTATCTATATATAAACAATGGAATTGAGTTGAAGATCCATAAATACACCCAAATACTTATGAGCAAAAGAGCCAAAACCATACACTGGCTCGTCAACAAGTGGTGCTGACCTAACTGGATTTCAGTATGTAGAAGAATGCAAATAAATTTACATTTATCATCCTGCACAAAGCTCAAATCCAAAGTGAATCAAAGACCTCATCATGAATCCAGATACACTAAATCTAATAGAACAGAAAGTAGGGAATTTACTTGAACACCTTGGTATATGAGAAAAAAAAATCCTGAACAAAACACCCATAGCTCAGGCACCGAGATAAACAATTAACAAAGGACTCCTCATTAAACTGAAAAGTCCTGTAAGGCAAAGGATATCATCAATAGGACAAAATGGTAGTCTACAGAATGGGAAGATTTTCACCAACCTTACATCCAACAGAGGACTAATATCCAAACAATTGAAAAAATTCAAGAATTTAGAGACCAACAAACTAACCCAATTAAAACTTGGTTACAGAGCTAATCAGAGAACTCTCAACAGAGAAATCTCTAATGGCCAAGACACCTAATGCCTTAGATCAAAACCTCAAGTGGCAGCACATGCTGGCAAGGGTGTGGACCAATGGGAACATTCCTTCATTCTTCTTGGGAGGACAAACTTGTACACCCACACTGGAAATCAAGCTGGTGGTTTCCCAGAAAATTAGGACTAATTTTACTTCATGACTTTTCTATATCATACAACTCCTGGACATTCACCTAAAAGATGATCTACCACAAGGATGAAGAGATGCAGGAAACCTGCCTCTGCACTTTTCCACTGCTTGCACAGAGTTCCCCTCTCCTTCCACCTTTCCCAGCATAGATGCCTCTGGTCTTTCAGAGAGGACAAGGGGCCCAGCCTGCTGCCAGAATATTGCAATTTCCCTTTCATGGTGGCACCATCTTCCCACTAAGAACCACCCCCACCCCTGCCAGGGGAACAGCAGATGCCAGCTTTGGGAACACAAATGGCAACATATCCCAGCCTCTGTCACCAAGACTGGCATTCTCCTTGATAATTAACATTTCTCCAGTGTAGATGGCTTCTGTCTTTGATAGAAGCAAGGGTCAAACATCCTTGAAAAGATAAGTGCTCCACTCTTGAGCTGTGAGAGAAGGGCAATTAAGTGTTCACAGACAGCTGTGGCCAGTTTGTAAAAACACACTAGTTCCTGATAGCATCATAAAGTTACATCCCAGGTCAGAAGAGTCCCCCCTTCCAGCTGCATGATTCCATCCTGCTGTCTGAAAAAACAATAACAGGTTTGAAGGATGGCTTCCACTTGTCACTTCCCCTGTCAAGTAACCCCAAAGCCGAGGATCCCGGCATATGCATATGTGCGTATAGAAACTCCAAGCCCCTGGACTGGAGAATCATATTCCTAACCTGTGCAGTGGGAAAGTTTTTTTTATCTGGGTCTGACTCAAATAAAGGCTCTCTTTGTTATATTACATCCGTACTTGCAATTCTTAGAGTTCTTCTGTGGTTCCTGGGAATTCAGCATAACAGGCACCCTGCTCTATTACTTTCATAGTGATTTTATTCATAATAGACAGCAACTGGAAACAACCTAGATATCCCTCAACCAGAAAATGGATACAGAAAATGGATACTTTACACAATGCTACTCAGCTATTAAAAACAAGGACAGTATGAAATTTTCAGGCAAACAGATGGAACTAGAAAATATCCTGAATGAGGTAAGCCAGACCCCAAAGGACATGCATGGTATGTAGTCAAGTATAAGTGGACATTAGCCATAAACTACAGGATGCCCCTGCTGTAATCCAAAGACCCAAAGAAGCTAAATAACAAGCAGGGTCTAAGGGGGATGCTAGAATCTCATGCAGAAGATGAAATGAAATAATTATTGAAAGTATATCTACAGAGGGGACTGGTTGGGAGAGGAGATGGGGACATGAATGGGAATTCTCAGGTGTGAGGAGAGAAGGCCAGGAGAGTGAATGAAAAACACAGACTTGGAGGGGACATCTCTAGGATGTGTCAGAGACCTGGTATGGAGGATGCTCCTGGGAGTTTATGGGGGTGATCCAAGCTGAGACCCCTAGCATTGTTGTATATGGAGCCCGAAGTGGAGCCTCCTATAGACACTCAGGACTCCTGGTGGAGGGATGTTCAGGATACAATTCCATCCACAAAACTCTTGATCTGAAATTTGTCCAGCCTTCAGGAGGTGCAGGTACAAAGGTGGAGAGGAAACAAAGGAAATGCTCTACTAATAAGTGGCCCACATGAGACCCATCCAATGAACAAGAACCAACCTCTGATGCTACTAGTGAATCTCTGTTATCCTTGCAGACAGGAGCCTAGCATGTCTGACCTCTGAGAGGTCCCACCAAGCAGCTTACTGAAGTAAATGAAGAATCCCATGGTCAAACATTAAATGGATCTTTGGGAGTCTTGTGAAGAGTTGGATGAAATGAAGGGACCTGGATGGCATAAGAACTCCACAGTTAGACTAATAGCATCAACTAACCTCGACACTTGGGGAGTCATAGATTCTGAACCACCATCCAAAGAGTATTCATGGACTGGACATAGGCCAACACAGATATGCAGCTTGGGCTTCATGATGGTCCCCTAACAACTGGAAAGAGGGCTTTCCCTAACTCTGTTGCCTGTCTGTGGATCCTGTTCCCCTGACTGAGCTGTCTTGTCTGAACTCAATGGGAGAGGATGTGCCCTCTGTCAGTAACATGATGTGTCAGGGTGAGTTGATATCCAGGGAGTGTTACCCTTTCTCAGAGGAGAAGGGGAGAGGGAATAGGAAGAATGGACTGTGTGAGGAGGGGGATGAGAAGAGGGGTGCTTAGAATGGGATGTAATTGAATAAATAAATATCATGGTATATAGTATGTATTATCCACCAAAAGAGGAAGAAGGACAGCATAGCAAGGAAAGATTAGACCACAACATGATAAAACCCAGCAGTAGAAACAACAAAACCTACAGTTCCATGTCTGGCATCTAGGATTTTAAATAATCTCTGTTCCAAAGGCTTAGATATCTTCACTGCTCCAGCTCTGCTGCCTGTAGCACACAGAGCCTCTGCCTCGGCCATGTGCACAGTTATCCTTGGCAGATCTCCCACAGTTCTGCATCTCCAACATCCTGGGGTCTCCACTGCAATCTGAGCTTCACCTTGTTTCACAGCTGCAGGCAGGGACTGGGACCCCGCCACACATTGTCTGAGCACAGCTGCTCTCCATGCCCCTCCCCAAGTCCTTCATCTTTCATGCCTTCAAATACAGCTCCAGGTGGACAATTCTGCCAACTTGTGTTGCCAGCTTGACACAGAGCCTGCGCTCATCATCTCCCACCTGACCATAGCTTCATCTCCAGGGAACCATCTCTTAGGTAGTTACTGTTGAGGAGCAACGACTCAGTTCAGGCTTTCTTGTTTCATGTAAACTTTCATTTTTACAGATTGGAGCCTTTGATGGGTAATGTTTTGGCATCAAGGAATATCATCATTGTCACTGTGCCAAGCACCAAGTTTCATGGTACTAACCTCTACAACAACTACAGCTGCTTCTCTGTGTGTACTTTGTCTAAATTTTAAACTCACTCACACCTATCCTCTGTCAAACCAATTAGTCCATAATCTTTACATTTAAGCCCACTCACGTTTTCAGGACAAGGGTATAATGAATCCAGATTCTTGGCCACAATATCATGTGAATGTTTGTTTACTTACTTCCTGGTAGAATTTTTCTTCTCCTTTGAAATGTCATAAGCTGAGTGTTCACTGTCACATTTCTCTCAACATTCTTGTCTCTGAGCTTCCACTAGCTGTTGCACAAAGATCTGCTTCAGCACATTGTGACTTTTCTATTCTAAATTCTTTATTCAAGCCAGAAGACACTTCCAGAGTCCCAAGAACTTCATGGTCAGGTTTTTAACAGCAAAGGTTCTGCCACTTGGTACCAATTTCTGTATTAGGTTCTTTTCCTGGTGCTGCAAAAACGCCTTGCGAAAGTGTCATTGGTTTGCAGTCCCAGAGGAACATAGTCAAAAAGACAGCAAATATGGCAGCAGGCAGTGACTGCATGGTACTTCAGACAGGAGGCTGGCTGGTCACATTGCAACACACTCAGGAAGCAGAGCACAGGACAGGAAGTAGGACTAAGGGCCACAACCTCATGACCTGCCTTAGTGACCCACTTCACTAAGGTTTCATATTATAAAAATTCCAAATCTCCCCAAATACAATCGCCACTGGGGACTGAGGATTTGATACAGGATCTGTAGGGACAGTTCACCCTTAAATAACAGCAATGGGAGACACATGAGGTGAGAGTATTGAGGATACTTAGCAACTTTCAGTTTAGAGTGAGTTCATGGATTGCATTAACTATAAGAAAATAAAACAGTAAAAGGGAGCCATTCATGGATGATGCAATTTATTTTTTAACTTTTGTTTCATCGACATTTGTGTGAGGTTGTCAAAAACCCTACAAATAATATTACAGGCAGCTGTGAGATAAAAATTCAACACAGATACATTGGAAAAATAGGAAGTTCTCTTAGCCACTGAGCCATCTCTCCAGTGAGAGTCATGGTATTTTGTCACAGAAATAGAAAACTACCTTAGACAGTTTGAGTGAGGTATTCTGACTCTTAGATTTCTATAAAATAATGCAGATCTTTTAGGAGCACTATTTTTATCCTCTGTAGGGTATCTTTGTCTAAGTCCCTTTCACTTTATAATTTTGCTATATTTTTTAAGTGAAGTGGAGTAATATTATTTTTCTTCTCTTTCTTTTCTCAAACCTCATCCACATTTCCAATTTTCAAATTATCTTACTTTTATCGATTATTACACTTATAGATATTTTGTATTCATTTATATTATATAAAATATGTATATAATAAATTATGTACACACATGTATGTATACTCGACTTGTGGAATACATTCATTTTTACCATTTATTTATTTATTCATCTTACATTCTGATTGCTACCCCTTTGTTGGTCCCCCCTCACACAATTCATCCCCCATTGCAATTGCCTCTTCCTCTGAGAGTATGGGGGCACCCTGAATTTACACCCACCCTGGTGAATAAACTCTGTGCTTTAATTGCTCTCACTTTTATTGCATATTAGCATGGACAAATATAGACACTGTCTACAGATATCTACAACAGAACCATTCTGGATCTGTTTCTCTAAATGTCCTTAGCATAAGTTAGCCTGTGTTATCAACATAAATTTAAACATGGGAGATTAACATAGAGCTGTTCATGAAAAGAGACAGACTACATACTGACAGACAGATACAACAGTGATATTTATTACAAAGTCATTAGTGAATATTGGGGAACAGTGTTGATAAAGTAAGTCAGCAAGATGTCATTAAACAGCTTAGGGAGCTTAGAAATCTTAATCAGGTTGTAACAGTCACACAAGCATCAAAGCAAGAATTACCTTGGCTCCATCCCTATTTATTTCAGAATTGTCTTTAAAATATGTCACATTATAAACACACACACACACATTATTATATAATAGTTGTATCTGCAAAGGAAAACCAATAAAATATTCCAGATTTCTGCAAAGTTCATGCATAACTACAGCTGTACTTCTAAACTGCAGAAAGCACTTCCAGAGCAAGTCAAGTACATAGTAAGCAACAGTACCTACTCCCAAAGTCTGAGAGCCTTGCATCAGGGCTGAAGGTAAGAAAGTTTTGTGGAAAGACAACCCAGGCTGACAGGCAGCCAGTGATGCCATGGCCAGGGACAAAGCACTTCCATTTCTTCAGAGCCATTATCCAGATTTAAACCATCAACCCAATATGACACTGTGTCCGAAGTTCTGTACTCTTGTCCAGCAAAGCTGGTGAGCATACAGCAGAATATCAATCCTGAAATTTTCCCAGAGAGTATCAAAGACCAGCCTTCAGATGAGTTCACAGTGTGACCCAAAGTCCCGAGTCACTATCCATCACCCCATTTGTCTCCTCAGAGCCCCCATGACCTCCTTGTTCCTCAGGCTGTAGATGAACGGGTTCAGAACAGGAGTAACAATTGAGTAGAGAACAGCTACCACTTTGTCCCTTCCAGGAGAATGCAAGGAGTGTGGCTGTGTGTAGGTAGAGAGACCAGTGACATAGAACAGGCTGGCCACAGTCAGGTGTGAAGAGCAGGTGGACACAGCTCTGCTCTGCCCCTGCCCTGAACTCATCTGGAATACAACAACCAACACCCGAGCATAGGAAGCTAGGATAGTCAGGAAGGGCAGAAGCAGAAATACAAAACAACTCACAAAGACTGTATGCTCATATTGGGATGTGTCTTCACATATCAGTGGCAGGAGAGATGGAATCTCACAGAAAAAGTGGTTAACCATCCTAGATCCACAGAAGGGAAGTTGAAATACATACAGTATGTGTATTAATGAAGCAATAGAGCTACTGCTCCAGGCACCAGCGACCATGGAGCAGCAGATCTTCCTGCTTATGAGCAAAGGGTAGTGCAAAGGCCGGCAGATGGCTATATACCTGTCATAGGACATGAAGCCCAGCAGGAGGGCTTCAGACCCACACAGGGTCAGAAACACAAAGGCTTGGATCTCACAGCCCAGAAAGGAAATGGCCTTGGTGTCTGATAGGAAGTTGGCTGCCATCTTGGGCACAGTGGTAGAGATGTACATCATGTCAATGATGGAGAGCTGGCTGAGGAGGAAGTACATGGGAGTGTGAAGTCTTTGGTCCAGCCTGATGAGGAGGACCAGTGTGCTGTTGCCTATGAGAGCCACTGCAAAGAGGATGGTGATGACTGTGAAGAGGAGGGTGTCCATGTGTCCATACTGGAAAAGGCCAACCAAGGTGAAGTCTGTCCCACAGCTGTGGTTTCCTGCTTCCATGGCTTAGACTGACCCTTCAGAGCAGATCAAATCTGGAAAGGGAATGGCCTGGTGAGGGCTGTCCTTGAGGACACATTTCTGGACCAGCTGTAGGGCACTCTCTTCTACCCTTGTTTTAGACATTCATCTATTGAAAAACAGTTCTTTTAGTTATTTTTAATTATTCAAATTTTACAAAATAGATAATAGCTTCACATTCTAATGTAAGACTTTTCTCTTTCAGAGGGTGCATGTAGCATGCATGCATAAGCCATGGGGTCCCTTCTCTTTCTCCTTCATTCCTCCTGGTCATTTTTTTCGTGTAAGGTCTGCAAGCTCGTCCCACTCAAGATCTTCATGAATAAAAACACCCTGAGCTCTTTCTAAGCTCTTTCATGTCACAATCACATCTTTTTACCATAGGAATGGCTTTTAAAGGGCTTACTTAAATTTTAGACACAATTTTGTGTAGCTCATATTGGTTTTGGAACACCATGTAGACAAGCATAAATCACAGTCTTGTTATCCTCCTGCCACTGCCTCCCATGTGTTAGGATTACAAGTGTGCACTGTCACACCCACACTATGAAATACTGGATTAAACAAAAGCTTACTGCAGGACAGGTGAATACTCTTCTAGCTGAAGTGAATCCCTAGTCCTGCATGGATTACTTGGATTCAACATAGAATAAATTAATAACCTGAAGTTTCCCTTGCAACAAGTCAATAGACTCTATGTCAATGATGAGTAAATTACAATAAAAATGAATTTATAAAACACTGAGAAGCTGCTTCTCACACCAGACTAAACGTCATGCTAAGCACATTTTTTAAAGACTGCCTCAGAGTTTTGTACTTGTCTGTTGTTCCTCCAACAACTAAGGAGAAAAAAATATATGTCTACTTATTAAAGTTGTTGGAGTAAACCTATCTCCTCTAGGAAAGTTTAGTGGGAGCCTCAGAACCTAAATTCTGCTGCTTATAATGTTGTGCCAATTCAGGAAGCATTTGCAAAATTGAAAGACCACCAAGGAGCCAATTCTGATGTGGTCTTACTAGGGTCTTTTTATTCAAGCTGGAGCTTGAGCTCAACACCAACCCTGGCACAGTAAGGCAGGAGGGTGAAGCCCTGAGTGCAGTTTCAAGCAAGCATTTATAGGGGCAAGCAAGCAAGAAAGGGAGTTTCTAGCCTGGCACACATCTATTAAGGAAGCTATTATGGCATTTGTTATCCTTTAAAAAATTGTTGGTACAAAGAACCCAACCATAAACTTAACCTATGTTTTCTTCCTGATTTATGGTTGTTATGGAGTGGTGTGGAACAGTGTAAGTTGCGGGCTTATTCTGGAGTAACCTGGAAACTAATGCTAGGTTCAGGCTGCTGGTTTACTCCAGTTTCACCTTAGGTCAGGTTCTCTAAAATAGAGCCTGAACCCAAAATTGAGTTGGTCTGTTCTCTCAACATCAGAATCATCTAAAGAGTCACACAAGACTCCAAAACTAGTGCTTTAAAGAGCACAGACTGGTTCCATGCCCCATATGCATGTAGCTCCTACACTTTATCTACACTTCTTTGGATGTACATGTATATTTTTTATTTGTTATATTCTTTATTTACATTTCAAGTGATTTCTCCTTTCCTGGATCCCCCCTCACTGAACGTCCCATAAGCCCTCTTCCCTCCCCTTGTTCTCGTATCTACCCCATCCCATTTCCCTGTTCTGGTATTCCCTACACTGATGCATTGAGTTTTCCAGAACCAGGGGCCACTCCTTGCTTCTTGTTGGACACCATTTGATATGTTGATTGCATCTTGGATATTCCAAGCTTCTAGGCTAATATCCACTTATCAGTGAGTGTATACCATGAGTGTGCTTTTGAGACTGAGTTACCTCACTTAGGATGATGTTCTCCAGCTCCATCCATTTGTCTAAGAATTTCATGAATTCATTGTTTCTAGTGGCTGAATAGTACTCCATTGTGTATATATACCACATTTTTTGTATCCATTCCTCCATTGAGGGACATCTGGGTTCTTTCCGGCTTCTGGCTATTATAAATAGGGCTGCTATGAACATAGTGGAGCACATATCCTTATTACATGATGGGAAAACCTCTGGGTGTATGCCCAGGAGTCTTATAGCAAAATGGCCATCCTACCAAAGGCAATATACAGATTCAAAGCAATCCCCATAAAAATTCCAACTCAGTTAATCATAGAGGTAGAAAGAGTAATTATCAAATTTATCTGGAATGACAAAAAACCCAGGATAGCTAAAACTATTCTCAACAGTAAAAGAACTTCTGGGGGAATTAGTATCCAGGACCTCAAGCAATACTATAGAGCAATAGTGTTAAAAACTTCATAGTTTGGTACAGTGATAGGCAGGTGGATCAATGGAATAGGATTGAAGACCCAGAAATGAACCCACCACAACTACGATCACTTGATCTTCAACAAAGGAGTTCAAAACATTCAGTGGGACTAAGTCTTTTCAACAAATGGTGCTGGTTCAATTGGAGGTCAGCATGCAGAAGAATGCAAATTGATTCATTCTTATCTCCTTGTACTAAACTCAGCTCCAAGTGGATCCAGGACCTCCATATAAAGCCAGACGCACTGAAACTAATAGAAAAAAACTGGGGAAGACCCGTGAGAACATGGGCACAGGGGGAACGTTCCTGAACAGAACACCAATAGCTTATGCTCTAAGATCAAGAATTGACAAATGGGACCTCATAAAATTACAAAGTTTCTGTAAGGCAAAGGATATTTTCAATAGGAGAAAACAGCAACCAACAAATTGTGAAAAGATCTTCACCAACCCTACATCCAACAGAGGACTAATATCCAATATATACAAAGAACTCAAGAAGTTAGACCCCAGAGAACTAAATAACCCTATTAAAAATGGGGTACAGAGCTAAACAAAGAATTTTCACCTGAAGAACTTCAGATGGCTGAGAAGCACATTAATAAATGTTCAACATCATTAGTCATTAGGGAAATACAAATCAAAACAACCCTGAGATTTTACCTCACGCCCGTCAGAATGGCTAAGATTAAAAACTCTGGAGACAGCAGAAGTTGGCGAGGATGTGGAGAAAAAGGAACACTCCTCCACTGCTGGTGGGATTGCAAACTGCTACAACCACCCTGGAAATCAGTCTGGCGGGTCATCAGAAAACTGTGCATGACACTTCTGAAGGACCATGCTAAGCACATTGTAATGTCCAGTCCACAGCTCTAGGGTGGTGATCCACATCTATTTGCCTGAAGTATAAGTTCAGCCACACATAGCCCCATCTATTTGAATTGTCACCCATTCTCAAAACTTACAGAGAGGTATGACACAATTCTCCATTTTTCCTGATCATCACAGATACAACAAGGAGTCCATTATCAACAAAATAGTGGTGCCCTGGAGATGTCTCCATTACAGAGCTACCTTTTCTTACAGCCTCACCGAGTGCACAGGTCTGCACCACTAGACTGCATGGTTAGTATTCATATGAACACAGATGTGTCAGGCTTCTATGGAATGATTTACCCATGGACAGTAACTCATTAAGGCACACAGGACCTGAACAAATGGTACAACTAGGGACATGAAAATAGCAATTTTCTCCCAGGAAAGTAAAAAAAAAAATTCAAGTCAATGGTAGACTTAAATGCACCATGTACTATACAAATATTTATTGTATGCAGTGAATTAAAATCGTTCTATTTTAAATATGTTTTGAAATGCACTAGAATCGCTGCATATCAAGAATATGGTAGAATATAATTATAGGATAACTTTAGTTTTAAAAACTGAGGTCTCAACATGAAAAATATGTGTTTCCACACACCAAGAAGAAACCCCATGACCCTATCTGGTCCTGCTCCTTCAGGGGAGCATTTGCTGGACTACCAAAGCTGTGATCCTATGCAGAAACACTGAACCCCGGCTCTCATCCTCAAAACTGTGAAATGGTTGCACTCTTCAGAGGCTCGGTAACCTGGCTGCACACACTTTCACTATGTACATGTTGTTAAAGCAATACCTAGAAATGCTTCTAGCCTGGATTGAATCTAAGTCAGAACATGAGCTAACAAAGTATGCAGTGTTTCATAGAAGGTGATGCCAATCAGATGTACCTGAATGAGCAGGGTAGGACGAGTTGAGTCTTCTCAATAATTCTCACTCACTTTTGCTCCATTTCAATACTTTACTTGCTGCAGGGCTCCTTGAAAGCTGAAGGGATGAGCTGGGAACCAAGCTTCTGGTCTCCACCAATCCTGAGCTTTGAACATGGCAGAGAATGATAGGTCCATTCCTCCAGATTTCTAGGGATATAGGCTGTGTGGCCTTTCACAGGATAACCCATTCAATAATGACTGTGGTCTATATAGCTTTTTTGGTGCAGATAAATCTTCTTTCTAGAACATTTGTAGGGAAACAGAATTGCAATGGCTAACTTTCTGACAGTTCAGCCCCAGTGAGACAGTTATTAGATAGTACACCTATGACTTTGTTGATGAGTTTTTAAATGAAATTGTGATATTTGGGATCATTTTTTAACCAAGCAGACATAAGAAAGGAAAGCGATGTGCTCTGAGGCATATAGCCACCTGAGCCAAGTCTTCTGAAGTAGAAAGGATACAAACCCATGGCCTCCAATCTCAACTGTATTTTTGGAACTATGCCTAGTCTATGAACTTGGAAGTTGCTACTAGAACTTATATAAATAGAACTTCAGTCTTACAGTAAAATCTTGAGTGGAAAGTAGAATTGAAATAAAAACATTGTCATGTTTCTCATCTTAACAAATGCTTTTAATCTCTCCAAGGATCTGGCTACCTGATGAAGGTTGGACTCATAGGGGTTCTGTCTCAGCCCTTCTGGGAAAACTAGTCTCTCATCCACAATTAAACGCACTATGTACAGAACATGTGTTTCATTAGAGCTGCTGTCTGCATTCCGTTTCAGAAAAGCATTTAAAATAAAGTTCAGAGTTAATGCTCAACAATTTGGTTCAAATTAGTAACAGTCACAATTGAAAGTTTGAAAACTCTGGTTTTAGTGTTCATGTGAGATACACACAGTTGCTTATAAGCAATGATCTGAAATGTATAGATAACCCAAAGCAACCGTATGATATTGTAGGAATCCAATAACACAGGCTTTGGTACATTCCAGATATCACAGCTTCTATCCCTGAAAACCATCTTGATAACTATAACTGACACAGACTCAAACTTCCCAGAGTCCCAGGAACACTCAAATCTGCTGATACTTCATTGCATTCCATGGGGAATGACTTGGGCTGTTTTTAAGTGCACACCTAAATCTCTCCACGTGGTAACCAAGCTATTTAATTGGAGGGAGTTGCAGTATGACTGAATGGAATGAATGTCCTTGCACACTGATGTGACATCAGTGACCTTTGCTCAGGTGGAAAATGACAAAGCAGCAGGAGCCTGGACAGAGTGATAACTGGAGATGGGACCCACAGCAAACCGATGTGGGTTCAGCCTGCCTCACAGGCAGCTTGCTCCCAGGTTCCGAGCACATGACAATGCAACATGTTACAGCAGTGACTTGGCAGCAAACTTCGTATTCAGTGAATGCCGACCAAGGATTTGGGTAGAAAATCTGTGCTGAAGAAATATCTATAATGTGAAAAAACAATTGATTGTTTTGGATCTTATCTAAGGAAGCAGAAAACAAAGTCAAGTGTATTCTGAGGAGTTCCCAGCCCATGTGAAAAGCCCTAGGATTGCAGAAGGGGTTTGGTAATGCTACAGAAGAAAATAGTCATTAACAAAACCATGAACTTGTGAGGTGACTCAACAGAGTTAGGGTGATCAGGAGGACCAGCACTGGCATCTCAGCACCCATGTACCAAGCCTGGTATGCTGCTCCCACCTGAACCCAGCCCCTAGCTGGGCAGGTACAGGAGCATGACTAGTGCTGGATAATCTGGTTTAGCTGAGAAAACATAATCCCCAGGATCAGACAAAGCCTTTGCCTCAAAGGAAGTAGTATAGAGTGATAGAAGAGGAGACATGACCCTCTTCTGTCCTCTGTGTGTGTGTGTGTGTGTGTGTGTGTGTGTGTGTGTTTGTATCTCTGTGTGTGTCATCATTGTGTGTATATGTGTGTTCATGGTTCCAGACTACTCTTCCCAAATCTGTATACATTCACAAATACAGGCACGCACGTGCACACACACACACACACACACACACACACACACACAAGTAAATTGTACCTCCCACAAACAATAACCTATTTCCACAATAAACAATATCATTACAGAAGAATGAAACCACGTGGAAAAATACTGTTCCCAAAGGAATGATGGACAGCATAAGTAGTTTGCCTTTTTCTTGCAAATACTTCAAAATAAATTTTCTAATTGTCCATCACAATGTATTTGCTGATAACATAAATATACTGTTAGATTCCAAATTGAGAAATGGATGTGTGCTATTTCTTCTCCTGATGCTATGACAAAACATCCTGATGAAGCAGTCTAAGGGAGGAAGGGTGTATTTTGGCTCACAGCCCGAGGAGGATACAGACCATCAAGGTGGGAAAGACATGGCAGCAGACAGAGAAAGGATGGCGATGTGCAGAAATACATACTCAGGAAGCAAAGCAGACACCAGGAACTGTGGCCAAGCTACACAACCCCAAAGCTCATTCCTGTAGGACTAATTCTTTGGGGTTTTCTGCACTCTTTTACTCCCAAGTAATTGTTGGTGTCTCTCTGCTCAGGCCAGTTATAGATCCTTGAATTATTAGTAAAAAGCTGCAAGTCTAAGCTGGGCATGTTCATAGCTATTCTAACCTGACAAGGCTGCTAATGCCAAGATAAATGCCCTTTATCTGCATCTGGTCATGCCCTGACTCCCTTGGGTCCATGTGTGTCTTCATGGCTGCGCTCTCATCATTACTTCATGGCAAATTAACTTGTTCCCTCCAGATGATCTTTCCATACCTCTTCTCTCCTAGTCCATTTCTAGTCTGCCTCTGTCCTTGGTATCCTCCAATCTTGGATTGGAATACTGTCATAATCTCTTCTACCCACCTAATTTGCTGATCTAAACCTTATTAGCCAACAAGTTGTTAGTAAAGTGTTACAAATGTTAGTAAAAAACATTTTTAATATACTCTGGAGACCGGAGATGGCTGATTATGCCATCTTCTGGACTGCAGTCAGATGTCTGGGCATATAAATCAGCATCTGAATGCACAGTGCACAATACCTTTCTCCAACATGTTCCTAGTGACCCACTTGTTCCTGTGAGGGTCTTCCTCTTGAAGATTCCAGAATCTTTTGACAAAAGCACCTTCATCTGGGGACCAGGTGCTTAAACTTGTGAGCTTTTGGGGGACACTCCTCATTCAAACCTCCACATTCCATGCCTGGTTCTCATAGGCCATCTCTTGATGCAAAGTGTATTTTGTTCAGTATCAAAGTCCCCATAGTCTTTAACAGTTCCCAAACTGTTGGAAAGCCCAAAGTTCAGACTATCATGAAACCTAAGGCAATATCATAGTCAGAGTTCCCTATTTTTTTTAAAAAAAACCTAAAAAGCCAAATTAATATCTCCAATGCATCAAGATTTGCCCTACCCCTCTGTGCTTTATCTTGCTGCTGATACTTCTATCTGCAGTTCCAGATCTGCACTCCATTTCCTGGGCCATAGCTCTGGCTGCATCCCAGAATGTCTGATATTAACCAAGACAACCAAGTGAAATACCCAAGTTGGTCCCTGGGTTACCCAGAAATCCCAGAATCCATGAGGTCTTCCCTGTCCCCTTTACAGTCCAACTTCTAGTCCATAGCTCTACCTGTAATCCCAGAGGCCTGCAGCCATCAGGGACCAAAACTCTACCTACATCCCTAGAAGTCTGATGCTACCCAGGACAATCAGCTGTACCTAAAATCCCAGAGGCCTGTTGCCATCAGGGAATACCAGCTTTAACTGAAATCCCAGAAGCCTGCTATTAACAGGGACTAAAAGGCCTACCAACACCAGGGACAATCAAGTGGCGAAAGACCAATGTAAGAATACAATAAAAAAAGCCAGAGTAATATGGCGCCACCAGCCCCCAGCTATCCTAGTACAGCAAGCCCTAGATATGCTAACACACATGAATCACAAGAAAATGACTTTAAATAGAATATCATGAAGATGATAGAGGCCATTAAAGAGGAACCAAATAAATCCTGTAAAGAAATACAAGAAAATAGAATCAAACACATAGGTACCCTTAAAGAGGAAATGAGTAAATATAATCAGAAAAATACAAGCAAACTGTTGAAGGAAATGACCATAACTGTTCCACAATTGAAAATGGATATAGAAGTAATAAAGAAAATAAAAACTGAGGGAATCCTGGAGATAGAAAACCTGGGAAAGAGAGCAGGGAAATACAGATGAAAGCATCACCAACAGAATACAAAAGATGAAAGAGAGATTTTCAGTTGTAAATGATATGATAGAAGAAATTGATAAATTTCTCAAAGAAAAAGGCCAAATCTAAACTTTTGTAACAGGTAGTATTCATCAAATTTGGGACATGATGAAAAGACCAAGCCTAAAAACAATAGGAATAGAAGGAGAAGATTCACAACTCTCTCTCTCTCTCTCTCTCTCTCTCTCTCTCTCTCTCTCTCTCTCTCTCTCTCTCTCTTGAACCACAAAATATATTCAACAAAATCATAGAAGAAAATTTCCCTAACTTAAAGAAAGAGATGGGTTTAAACATACAAGAAGGTTACAGAACAACAAATAAATTTGATCAGAAAAGAAAGTCCTCTCATCCTATAGTAATCAACATACTAAATGTACAATACATAGAAATTATATTAAAAGCTGCAAGAGGAAAAAGCCAAGTAACATATGGAGAGATTTACACCTGATTTCACAACAGAGACTCTAAAGGCCAGAAGGTCCTTAGTAAATGTCTTGTAGACCCTAAGACCACACATATTAGCACAGACTACTGTATCCAACAAAATTTTCTGTTGCCATAGATGAAGGAAATAATATCGTTCCACTAATCCAGCCCTACAGAGAATTCTAGAAGGAAAACTCCTACACAAGGAGGATAACTACACCCAAGTGATGCAAGAAATGAATAATTTCACACCAGCAAAAACAAGGGACTCTCTTTGTCTCTGTCTCTATCTAAAACACATACACCCTCTCTCTCTCTCTCTCTCTCTCTCTCTCTCTCTCTCACACACACACACACACACAAATGTGTACCTGCCCACACAGTCTTAATCAGCCACACATTATGATATTTTTTGTTCAAACAGAAAGCAATGGATTTTACTGTGACATTTTGGGGGGGCTATGGAAGTCCCATTGTGTACAGCAGAGTTCTGAGGCCAAAATCAAGACATTTGCCAGGCTCAGCTTTTCTTCATGAGAGAAATGAGAAACCATGAGGATTCTTAGCGGTGCCTAAGTTTTCAAAGGCATGAACTGAAGCTCAGGGATACTACACAAGGCCCTAGGGCCCATCATCAGCACAGCAGTAGAAGGAAGGAATGGAGGGAGGGAAAGGGGGAGGAGAAAGTAGGTAAAGTTTTTCTATGCATTTCTGCTTAATTTTGTGCTCTGTAAAACTCTTTCCACAGCGGACATGAAGCTGGATCCAGCCACTGCCCACACAAGCTTGCTCTTAACGGCGGACCTGTGTAGTGTGCAGGATGCGGAGGTCTGGAGGGATGTCCCCAGCAACCCTGAGCGCTTTGACACCTGGCCTTGTATCCTGGGTCTGCAGGGCTTCTCCTCTGGGAGGCATTACTGGGAAGTCATCATGGGGGAAAGAGCAGAGTGGAGGCTCGGGGTATGCCAAGACTCAGTGCCGAGAAAAGGGGAGACCACACCATCCCCAGAGAACAGAGAACGGTGTCTGGGCCATGTGGCTGCTGAGGGGGAGTGAGTACATGGTCCTGTCCTCTCCCTCAGTGCCTGTGCTCCAAGATGAGGGATCTTGTCACATCAGGATCTTTTTGGACTACCAAGCTGGTGAAATCTTCTACAATGTCACAAACGGGTATTACATCTACACTTTCAACTATCTCTTCTCCAGCATTCTCAGGCCCTACTTATTGTCTGTGACACAATGCCTCTTATATTGCCACCCATGACAGAAGCAGGACCTGAAAATTGGACTCCCAAGGGTCTCCTTGATCTTGCTGCTGCTGCCAGAAGTGAGGAGTACTAAATCCACCCAGAAGCGCTGCGCTTCAGAGACATCCTGGATGGATGGGTGTGGGGGGCATGGCTGTGCCCTGCTTCTGCAAACCACATCAATGCTTGCTCTGATGCCTGCACAGTGGAAATTCTCCCATTGGGACTACAAAGTGCATCTAGGGTAGTGCACATACTGAGGAACTCCATGGAGTGAATGACTCAGGAAAGGCAGCGGGCTCATCAAACACTGTTGCCAGAGGTTTCAATTTTCCTTGGAGCATCTTCACAGTGAAAAGCTAGAATTAAATGCTATTCTTCATGTATCTTCAACCCTTCATACATGGTGTCCTAGTCTGGGTTCCTATTCCTGCACAAAACATGATGACCAAGGAGTAAGTTAGGGAGGAAAGAGTTTGTTCAGCTTACACATTCACATTGCTGTTCATTGCCAAAGCAAGTCAGGACTAAAACTCTAGTAGGTCAGGAAGCAGGAGCTGATGCAGAGACCATGGAGCGATGTTATTTATTGGCTTGATTCCCTAGTTTTCTCAGCTTGCTTCCTTATAGAACCCAAGATGTTCAGCCCAGGGATGGTACCACCAATAATGGGCCCTCTCCACTTGATAACCAACCAAGAAAATGTCCCGCAGCTGGATCTCATGGAGGCACTTCCTCAACTGGAGCTCCTTTCTCTGTGATAACTCGAGCCTCTGTCAAGTTCACATACAAAACCAGCCAGTACAATTGACCCCTCATCAACTTAACACACAAACACATCACTATTAAGCCTCAACCCTTACTTTCTTATTCACCCCCAAGATGTAAATAACTTTAAAAGTCCCATAGTCTTTGCATATTAAAAGTTCAATCCCTTTTAAAATTCAGTCTGTTAAAAATTCAATGTCTCTTAACTGTGGGATCTACTAAAATACCTTCTTACTTCAAAGGGAAAAATATCAGGGCACAGTCACAATCAAAAGTAAAATCAAACTAACCATCCAATGTCTGGGATCCATTCACAATCTTCTAGGCTCCTCCAAGGGTTGGGTCACTTCTCCAACTCTGCCCTTTGTAGCACATACCTTGTCTTCTAGGCTCCACTGCTGTTGCTATTCTTGATGGTCATCTCATGGCCCTGGCATCTCCAAAACACTGCTGTCTTCCACTGTAACTAGGCTTCACCATTATCCTCTCAAAGGCTCTCTTCTTGGTGCCAAGCTTCAACTCCTTTCCATGACCCTTTCAGTCCTGGGCCATCAATTGCAACAGAGGCTGCACCTTCATCAGTGGCCTTCTGTCACCTCTCACAGCGCTGAGCTTCAGGGGCTCTTCACGAATCCTTCATGTCTTCAAAACCAGTTCCACCTGGGTGACTTACACATTACCAAGCCCAGCCACAGAATGAGGTAAAACCTTGACTGTCTCTGGAACACAGCTTCATTGTGCTCTCAGAAAACACTTCCCAGAAGATTTTACCTCAATGAGGCTGGTCTCTTCTTAATCACCACTAATTTTTTAGCTTCAGCTAACCAGCATAAATAGACTGAATAAAGCAAAGTTTTCAAGTTAGTAGTTCTGTTTCTTGCTTATCACAGCTGATTCTTCAGCCCCAGCTAACCAAAACCACAGAATCTTCACAATCAAAATAGCAGTGGCTTTGATAAGAGTCTTTAATCTTCCCTCTGAAATTTCATAAGCCAGGCCTCTATCTTCTGCACTGTTCTCAACATTATCTTCCAAGCTCCTACACAACATCCGATAAAGCTCTTAACATCAAATGGATCTTCTAGTCCAAAGTTTCAAAGTCCTTCCACACTCCTTCCCCTAACATGATCAGGTTGTCACAGAAATATCCCACTATTCTGGAACCAGTTTATCTTAGTCAGGGTTTCTATTCCTACACAAAACATCATGACCAAGAAGCAAGTTAGGGAGGAAAGGATTTTCTTTTTAATTTTATTTTCTATATTTTTGTTTACATTCCAAAGGCTTTCCCCTTTCTCAGTCCCACCCCACCATATATCCCATAGGTCCTCTACCCCCCCCAACTATTTCCTAATCACCCCCTCCCACCATTTCTCTGTTTTGGATCTACAAAACTGGATCCAATCTTTTCAGGCCCAGGGTCCTCTCCTTTCTTCTTCTTGGGAATCATTTGACTTGCTAATTTTGCCTTGAGTATTTAGGGCTTCTGGGCTCATTAATATCCACTTATCAATGGTTGCATTTCATGTGTATTCTTTTGTGATTGGGTTAACTCGCTTAGGATGATATTTCCCAGATCTAACCATTTGCCTACAAATTGCATGAATTCTTTATTTTTAATTGCTGAGTAGTATCCCATTGTATAAATATACCACATTTTCTGTATCCATTCCTCCTTTGAGGGATATCTGGGCTCCTTCCAACTTCTGGCTATTATAAATAAGGGTGCTATGAACATGGTGGAGCATGTGTCTTTATTGTATGCAGGGGAATCCTCTGGGTATATGCCCAGGAGTGGTATGCCAAGGTCCTCTGGAAGTGACATGCCCAATTTTCTGAGGAACCTCCAAACTGATTTCCAGAGCGGTTTTACCATTTTGCAATCCTACCAACTGTGGAGGAGTGTTCCTCTTTCTCCACATCCTAGCCAGCACCTGTTGTCTCTTGAGTTATTACACTTAGTCATTCTGACTGGTGTGAAGTGAAATCTCAGGGTTGTTTTGATTTGCATTTCCCTGATGACTAATGATGTTGAACATCTCTTAAGGTGTTTCTCGGCCATCCGAATTTCTTCTGGTGAAAAATCTTTGTTTAGCTCTGTACCCCATTTTTGATAGGGTTACTTGGTTCTTTGGGGTCTAATTTCTTGAGTTCTTTGTATATATTGGATATTAGCCCTCTGTCGGATGTGGGGTTGGTGAAGATCTTTTCCCACTTTGTTGGTTGCCATTTTGTCCTTCTGACAGTGTCCTTTGCCTTACAGAAACTTTGTAATTTTATGAGGTCCCATTTGTCAATTCTTGATCTTAGAGCATAAGCTATTGGTGTTCTGTTCAGGAACTTTCCCCCTGTGCCCATGTCCTCCAGGGTCTTCCCAAGTTTCTTTTCTAATAGTTTCAGTGTGTCTGGTTTTATGTGGAGGTCCTTGATCCACTTGGAGTTGATCTTAGTACAAGGAGATAAGAGTGGGTCGATTCACATTCTTCTGCATGTTGACCTCCAGTTGAACCAGCACCATTTGTTGAAAAGGCTATCTTTTTTCACTTCATGGTTGTAGCTCCTTTATCAAATATCAAGTGACCATATGTCTGTGGGTTCATTTCTGGGTCTTCAATTCTATTCCATTGATCTACTTGCCTGTTGCTGTACCAATTCCATGCAGTTTTAAACACAATTGCTCTGTAGTTCTGCTTGAGGTCAGGGATATTGATTCCCCCAGAAGTCCTTTTATTGTTGAGAATAGTTTAGCTATCCTGGGTTTTTTGTTGCTCCAGATGATGGAGAAACCAAGGTATTCCATGAAAAAACCAAATTAGCACATTATCTTTCCACAAACCCAGCCCTACAAAGGATTATAGGGGGAAAACCACCAACACAGGTAGGGAAACCACACACCAGAAGAATCAATAGAAACCTCCTCTCATCAAACCCAAAAGAAGATAACCTCTCAAATATAAAAAAATATTCAAAAATGTTCGGAGTTAAGGATTGCTATTCCTTAATATCTCTTAACATCAGTGGACTCAATTCCCCAATAAAAAGACATAGACTAACAGACTGAATACGGAAACGGGACCCTACATTTTGCTGCATACAGGAAACACATCTCAGTGTTAAAGACAAACACTGTCTTAGAGTAAAAGGCAGCAAGACAATTTTACAAGCAAATGGTCACAGGAAACAAGCTGCATTAGCCACTCTAATATTAGATAAAATTGACTTTCAACCTAAAGTCATCAAAAGTGACTCGGAAGGTCACTTCTTGCTGGTCAAAGGGAAAATCCACCAAGAAGAGCTCTCAATACTGAACATCTATGCTCCAAATGTAAGGGCACCCTCGTTCGTAAAAGAAACCTTACTAAAGCTTAAAGCACACATTGCACCTAACACAATAATTGTGGATGACTTCAACACTCCACTCTCCTCAATGGACTGATCAGCAAAGCAGAAACTAAACAGGGACACAGTGAAACTAATTGAAACTTTGGACCAATTGGATTTAACAGATATATATATATATATAGAACATTTCATCCTAAAGCAAAAGAATATACCTTTTTTCTCAGCACCGCATGGTACCTTCTCCAAAATTGATCATATAATTGGTCACAAGACAGATGTCAACAAATACAAGAAGATTGAGCTAATCCCATGCCTCCTATCAGATCACCATGGAGTAAGAGTGTTCTTCAATAGCAACAAAAACAACAGAAAGCCCACATACACATGGAAACTGAATAATACTTTACTCAATGACACCTTGGTCAAGGAAGAAATAAAAAAAAAATCAAAGACTTTTTAGAATTCAATGAAAATGAAGGTACAACCTACCCAAATCTATGGCACACAATGAAAGCAGTGCTAAGAGGAAAACTCATAGCTCTAAGTGCATCCAAAAAGAAACTGGAGAGAGCATACACTAGCAGCTTAACGGCACACCTTAAAGCCCTGGGAAAAAAAAGAAGTTAATTCACCCAGGAGGAGTAGAAGACAGGAAATCATCAAACTCAGGGCTGAAATCAATCAAGTAGAAACACAGAAAACCATACAAAGAATCAACAAAACCAGGAGCTGGTTCTTTGAGAAAATCAACAAGATAGATAAACCCTTAGCCAGACTAACCAAAGGACACAGAGACAGTATCCAAATTAACAAAATTAGAAATGAAAAGGGGGACATAAAAACAGAAACTGAGGAAATTCAAAAGATCATCAGACCCTACTACAAAGGTCTATACTCAACACAACTGGAGAATCTGTAGGAATAGACAGATTTCCTAGACAGATACCAAATACCAAAATTAAATCAGGATCAATTAGATCAGCTAAATAGTCCCATAACCCCTAAAGAAATAGAAGGGGTTATAGATAGACTCCCAACCAAAAAAGGTACGGACCAGATGGTTTTAGTGCAGAATTCTACCAGACATTCAAAGAATACTTAACACCAATACTCTTCAAACTATTCCACAAAATAGAAACAGAAGGGACACTGCCCAACTCGTTCTTCGAAGCCACAATTACGCTGATACCAAAACCACACAAAGATCCAACGAAGAAAGAGAACTGCAGGCCAATTTCCCTTATGAATATCGATGCAAAAATACTAAATAAAATTCTTGCCAACCGAATCCAAGAGCACATCAAACCGATCATTCACCATGATCAAGTAGGCTTCATCCCAGGGATGCAGGGATGGTTCAATATACGGAAATCCATCAATGTAATCCACTACATAAACAAACTAAAAGATAAAAACCACATGGAGGAAAGGATTATTATACCACTATATTGCTGTTAATCACCAAAGGTAGTCAAGACTCAACTGAAGCAGATCAGGAAGCAGGATCCAATGCAGAGGTCACAGAGGAATGTTACATACTGTCTTGCTTTCTCTGGCTTGCTCAGCTTGCTTTCTTATAGAATCAAGACTACCAACCTGGGGATGGCACCACCTGCAATGGGCCATCCCACCTTGATTACCAACTGAAAAATTGCCCCACAGCTGGATCTCATGGAGGTACTTCACCAACTGAAACTCCTTTCTCTGTGATAACTCCAGCCTGTCACGTTGACACACAAAACCAGTCAGAAAACATGGATATTTGGGAGTATTAATTCTACTTGTTTCTGTTTGTTTTTGAGACACAGGTTCCCTTTGTTTCCAAGGTTATCCCCAATAACCCCCAATAACTCAGTGTCCTAGTTGTAGGTGTGTGCCACAAAGCTTGGATTAGAAATAAGGTTGCTCCAAAATAATCTTATTCTATTGAAGTCTCTCTCCCTCTCCCTCTCCCTCTCCCCTTCCCCCTTCTCTCTCTCTCTCTCTCTCTCTCTCTCTCTCTCTCTCTCTCTCTTTCTCTCTCTCTCTCTCCTCATTGTTTTCTGTTGTTTCTTACTATTTAGTTTTATAGTCCTTCTAGATTAATATATTTGGAATCATTTCCAATATATGTTTTTATTTTTTAGCACTATGTACAATTACTTCCTATCCTCTTTTCTGTTGTTGATTTTTTAAAGACTATATTATTATATGTATAAGTGCATGTGTGTGTATCAATGCTACATCAATGCAAGTGCTAGCAGAAGCCAGAAGAGAGTGTCAACTCCCCTAGAGCAGGAAGTACAGGTATCTGTGAACTGCCCAACATCAGTACTGGGAATGAAGCAGAGAGCAGCTTTAATCACTGAGCCATCTCCGCAGCCCAATCCCCTTTAATCTGGACAAGTTCTCAATGAGTTTTGAAATCTATAACTCTAAATACAGTAAACTGATTCTTAGATCTCCTCTTTTGTCTTTGGCATCATTGCTTATTTTAAATTAATTTTTTTTTAAAAAAGATTTATGTGTATAAGTGTTTTGCTCCCATGTATGTTTGTGCACCATGTATGTGCAGTGTCCGAGGAGGTCAGACGAGGGTATCAGCTCCTCTTGAACTAGAGTTGTGAACAGTGAGTAGCAAGCCACCATGTGGGTGCTGGGAACCAAACCCTGGTCCTCTATAGGAGCAGAAAGACCTCCTTATGACTGAGCAATCACTCTAGTCCTGGGTTAATTTTTTAAAGGAAGCCTGTGCTCTGCTCTGTCATAAGTGCTGGTGTATGCCAGTCATCCCAGCATCAGGAAGACAGAGGAGGACTTTGAAGCTGGTGTGGGCTCCATAGCAAAGTCCTACCTCAAAAAGAAAAACAAAACAAAGTAAAAAACAAAAAACAAAAAAAGACAAAAAGAAAGAAAGAAAGAAAGAAAGAAAGAAAGAAAGAAAGAAAGAAAGAAAGTCAGAGAATCTAGCTTAGTTTTAATTTCATTTGGTTATCTTATTCAACATTGTGAATTTAATCCTGAACATCTAAACAGGCAATTTTTTCTCATTATTTTAAACTTATTTTTCAGGATTTAGTTGCTAAGTAACTGGTTTGAAAACAGACTTTCCATTTATACTCCATTCACTCATAGTGATAAATCTCCTTGGCACGGGGAAAAACAGGTATTTGCTTTCTGCCTCTGCATATGATCCTGGTTATTAAGGCCTCAATGAAATCACCCAGGCTGGACCTGGGTCCTGTGCAGAAAACACAGATGACCCCTCTTAGTGTACTGGAGATATTTGAAGCTATGGCTGATGAGTGGCCAGAACTTAGCTATTAAATACTATGTAAACATGGTGTTGAAATGATATTTGATTTATTTTTACAGTAAAGTATTCTATATTTTTCTAATGAAACCTTTAAGAGTCACTGAAGGCCACCCTCTGCCATACCTCTCTGTATCTTTGTGTTAAATAAGTGTTAAACAAATGCTAAAACACCAAGTTCTGAAATGCCAACCCTATAGGAATCGTTGGCAAATTTGATTGTCTATATATTGATATTCATCTTCCTCTCCAGCTTTACTTTAAAGTTCAAGATGTTTTTCTTTTCCACGGATATTTTTATGGCTGACTTTGTTATTTCTAACATGTTATTAATACAGCTTTCTTTCTAGACTATTTTAATTGGTTATATGAAGATATTTCTCTACTCTGTCTATCATTTACAGAGAGGAAATGACCCCATGGGTAGTTCCAGACCACACAAGCCATCTTTGTTCATGATTTTGGTGGAGCAAAGGATCTTGAATCCATCCTAGAGCTTCCTCTCAAATGGACAAATGACTGGCCTGAGGTGACATCTCTCATGGAATCTCCAACCACTCACAGGCACAAGGAAGCCATTTTATGGGAGGGAAACAACAGAAATACCCGTGTCCCAGGCCACCCTTCCTGTTAGGGAGACACTCATTCCCATCTCAAGGGCATCCCTGAGTCTTGCATCTCACCATGTCTCCTAGCACGATGTCAGTCACCAACCCAAAGTGAGTCATTAAAGACTTCATCCTCTGTATTCTATGATTTCAAATCTCATGTCTTTGTTTAAATCTTTCTCCTTGTTTTTCCAATTCACAGTATGTTCTCACCATTCCACTGGAATTCTAGCTCATTGCCTGCAAAGCCCTCTGAGTAGATGCCTATTTCCCCACCTTCCCTACATTTTCTTCCACACAATACCCTTTTTATATATAACTGATGACTTGAACTCTATAGGCATTTAAAACCCAGCCTAAAACTCAGGCCTGAACCCTACCCAGGTAAATATCCCTCTAATTAAATACATGGGAAAGACAGTCTCTGTGTCTAGTGCATGTCAGCGCCTTCCCTTCTCTTGCTCAGCCCAAGAAGCTCCTTTGCTGTGTTCCTGATTCCACTGTCCACCTCTAGTCCCTCAGCACTGACAGTGTGGCTCAGCTTTCAAAGGGCTGCAGAGTCTGGCCATCTTGACCTCTAGCTGCTGCAGTAGCAGCCTGCACTTTCAACCCTCCCCACCCTTCCCCGAACTCTTCTGCATTACTGTACTCATTTCTCTACAGTATCCCAGATGGCCCCACCCCACCCACATTCATCTTCAACAAACCCACTCAGGCCCTAGCCAGTGGAGCTACTGTACTGACCTGACCCTCACTAGTCTTAGAGTCCTGTGTAACCTTCACCCTTCATGCTGAGCTCTTGGGCCCTCAAATACCTGAGTCCAATTCTTCTTCCATTTTTGTCTTCTTCTCTTACCCTCCCCCCATTTTCATTCTGCTCCAGCTACCTTGCCTGAATGGTAGTGCTATATCAAACAAGTTCTTTCCACCACAGGACTGCTCCCCAGCTGTGGCTTCTGCTTTTCCAAGTGCTTCTTCATCTGTTTCCTTTCTCTGATAAACCCACTCAAAGGCTTCTCATAGGACAGATCTTCTCTCCACAACCCAGAGCATACCTTCCAAGTCTCCTTCAGCAGTCTTATGCAGGCTCACTAACCCCTCATGGTATACATACATCAGTATGTATCAGCTCCCAGAACACTGTGCTGAACTCCTATTTAATTGCTAACTTATTTGTTAACACTTGTCTGGCTATATGAGGTCCTAGAATCTATTCACAATACCACAGAGAAACAATAAATATATAGGTATTTACAAGGAAATAAGGGAGCTCATGATAATGTTTTGTTTCTGAAGCTAAAATATAAATCTATATATGTCAACATTTTCCCAAGTTCAATAGTAAAAATAAAGAAATAGAAGATCACCTCCCAACTCATTAATTGAATCTTCCAGTTAAACAATTTACTTTTGACATCCTTCTAATCTCTATACAACCAGGCTCTTTCTTGACATAAAATTATTGATTAAAGATGAAAAAGACTGATTTTCAGTGGATCTTGGGTTTTAAGATGTGTGCAATCCTTTTCTGGGTTGAATTGGTCTAGTTGTTCTTCAAATGATTTATTTTAAAGCCACATGGTAATTCTAGAGGAAAAAACAAGAGTCCCAATGCATTCCTGTCTTTTGAACAGATTTAGTGCCCACATTTTGCTTGCATGCCATATTAAATTATTTTTCTATCAAGGGACAAATTCTCATGGTCACCATTTCCTGGTTGGATCTGTGGGGACTGGAACACTGAGGTGGAAAAGGACAATGATAAAATGAATGTGCTAATGACCCTGATGGGTTCAGAAGATTTCCCAGAGCACGGGGATATTGAGGGGATGCTGGCCCTGCCTCCCTTGTAGATGCTGATGAATTCAGACCCCCCACGGAACTCTCTCTAGACTCCTCTGGAGTGCACCTTTTCACAACTGCAGCTTTCTGGTCTGCACTCACTGGGATCTTCAGACAGAGGGTGATGCCAAGGCAGGAATAGGAACCTTAATTTTCTCCACAGCAACTCCAACTGCAGCATCTATGTGCATCTAATGAGGAAGGCACTGCTTGTCCTGACCTCTGCAGGGCCACACCTTCTGCACTGAGGCATATAGTGCACTGGCCACACCCAGGTACAATGGTGAGTAGGTCCTGAATGTGGGAGCTGATCTCAGAGATCCGCACTTCCCAACTGGTTTGCTCAACAAAGACAAGCTGTTGACTTAGCTCAGCAGCAGAGTGCTAACCTACCTTGTCTCAGCTCCTGGTGAGTGAGGAGGTAACTCCTGGATACTGAGAGAGGACAGCAGAAGCACAGGGCACAAATTGTGTTGCTTAACTGTGAGTGGTGCACCATTTTTACAGGATTAGGTATAAAGGTGTTAGATGACACAGGAAACACAAGTTTTCTTGTGTCAGAATATTGAAACTAGAGTTTGTGGGGAAAAGAAAAACTGATTTTTGTCAGATTAAAAAAAAAGAAAGAAAAAAATGAGATCTGAGGTGTGAGTTTTATTTGCGTTTTCCAACCCCACAACAGAAATAAAATATATATTGGCTCCTTGTTGGATGACCCAGGTTCACTGCTCTGTAATTCAGTACCTGCACCCTGTTATTACAGTCAAACTTAGGGGGCAGGGTAAGATCTTTAGTCTTTTAAATGATAAAATAAATTTGTTTAAAAATGTTAATGCTCAAGTAAACTGAAATACTTCCTTCTGAATACTGTCAGACCCCTGATCTGGCAAAACCTCACAGCCTTGACTCCAGTCAAGTGCAGACATTTCTGAGATGGAGCAGTACACATGAAGACAGGAGATCCCCACTGTCTGACCCATCAGCATTCACAAGTAACATCAGTGTGACACATTGTCTGCTCATGCTTCCAAGCACACATGCTGTAGAGATGCTTCACAGGGAAAGGCCCCCTCTGTGCAGGAGAACAGCATCACAGTTTCCAACACCTTCTTCAGTTTCCCCCTGGTCTCTCTACCTCAACTCATGTAGAGAGAACTTGGCTCCAATTTAGTGTCTGGTCCTATCCATGTTTCCCTCTGGGGCAAGGAAGTGAAAGAGGAATATTTCTCCAAGACAAGAATACCCACCCTGCTGTGAGGCTGAGATAACCTATGAGTAACTGTCTGCTCTGTGTCCAGGTGTGAACCATGCAAGGATGTGCCTGGCTCAGGCTACCCCAGCACAAGAAACTCTGCTTAGTGCATGGAAACTTATTTAATTTAGTTTAATGTCACTGACACGCATAGTGTCCTTTTTGTAGATCAAGGAATTTGAGATTCCTTAGAGATAGAAAAACTTAAGGAGAATTTTATTTTATTAGAGTTTAAGAAAGCAAAGGGCAGGAATGCTGGAGACCCCAGGATCTGCTGGGAAGAAACAGGAATGGAAGGAGGGAGGAAGGGAGGGAGGGAGAAAGAGAGGGAGGGAGGGAGCTAGGAAGAGATAGGCAAACATGATTTTTGCATTACAGGCTATCAAAACAGTAGGGTCAGCAGTGATTCTCAGCAGCTGTTTGAGCTGTGGTAGAGGGCTTGTTTAAAGAGCAAGAATGGATTTGGGCAAGTACCTGAAAAAAGGAAATAAAGAAAATGAAAAAAAACCTTCTCTTTTTGAGCAGGCAGACCACAGGAAGAGTCTGTAAGCAGTTCTCCTTGGAGAGGGCTTTATGCTCGGGAAGTGCATTTTGTTGAGGGAACGACTGCCTGCATCCTCTTATCATGTCCACTGGGGAGTGTTGTTTCCTTGCAACTTCTGGCTTGTGTCTCCCTGACAGTGAAATAAGATTTTTTTCTTGTCTTTGGAGGTCTCAGCTTTGTCCAGACAAGCAGAAGCCCCCGGTGTCTACACAAAAGAGTGTTATCAACAACATGTGGCTTACTGACTGATAATGCTATTGGTTTTAAAGAAGGTCACTGTGTTAGTGTTCATATGTCACAGGAAGGTGTTCAGATGTCCAAGGCAACCATTTCTGGGTCAGAAAGGATCTCATCAGCCATGGCTCAGGACATTTTGACCAAGAGGCTGGTACAGACAGGCATATGTCTCCATTTGGTCTGGGAAGAACTGGCTGTGAATGTCTTTTTAAATTGTCTTTTTCTCTCTATCAAATACTATCAATAGGACACCAGTCACACTGCTCTGGACAAAAAGTACTTGCATAGACAGCTGAAATTCTGGACCTGAGGCTAAACACAGCCAGGGAAAGGATGCCCACCAGAGTCTGGTTCAGAAAGAGTAAGTGGTGTGCCATTTCCTGAGCCTCTCGGACAACAAAGGTATCCTGTACCTGTTAAATACTCGTTTCTCAGAAAGGCTAGAGCCAATGGGAAAGCCCTGTGGAGTTGCTGGCAGGCATGGCACTCTGTCTCGATTCCAGGTCTTATGTTCATTTGGGCTTTTTGTTTTAGGTAGAGATAAAAAAAATCTCATATCAGAGAAATCAACAACTTAGTAGAATCAAATTTGAAATAGTGCATGATGCAAAATCTAGGCACTCTAGCAATGACTTCAGGCCTCACAGAGACACAAACCCTGAGGGGACATGAGAGCCAGTTTATTTTTTTTAAAGAGAGTCAATTGAAGAAGCCTCTTAACATATGATGGCATGGAGACCATTAGTGATAACATTTCTCTGAAACATGTACATAAAAAGTCACCAAATCTTCCCGGGGAAGGTCATTCTTGACTGTGTCAGTCTGAAGAATGGAGGTTGGGAAGGACATCTGAACTCAGGTTGTCCTGAACACCAGACCCAAGCCCTTCATTGTGCTGGGATGTGTTTCTCAGGTCCCAGTATCCCACCGGAAGCATCAGCTTGTTGCTATAGTGACTGGAGAGCCATTTCAGCCACATGTTCAGCCTCTCTTTGTCTTCCTCCTGAGTCTCTACTCTTGTTCTGGTTTTCTGGGAGAATGCAGAGGAGAGTTGGAGTCCTGATTTCTGAGAAGCTAATGACAAGATAAAAGGACAGACTAGCATTGACTCACTCCTGGGGTGGAGGGCTAGTTCAGGGCTAAGAGCACATACAGCTCCTGCAAAGGACCTGTGTTGGGTCCCAGCACCCACATCAGGAGGCTCACAACCACCTAAAGCTCCAGCTCCAGCAGATCCTGTCCCTTTCTGGCCTCTGCAGGCACCTGTACAGAGACAGAGTCACACAGAGAGACAGGCAGACGCACAGACAGATGTTATGTCTGTACATTTCTTAAACTAGAACAAATATCTGAAAGAGCACACTTGTCGAGTGAAGTATGACATAAAAGACCCATTTTTTGCATCTTTTAAAAAACTCATATAAAAACCTATAACATAATAAGAAATGAAAGAAAATGACTTGTAGGTAAACAAAAGGTTTACAAACAAGCAACTTTTAAACATGAGAAATGTTCTTATTGATGACTGAGGGCCAGCAATTTAAAACAGGAAGATACTTAACTAATGACCACCAATAACCATGAGTTATATATTTAAGAGAAATCTGCAAAGGGCATTTAATACATAGAAATATGTCATTGAATGATTTTGGAAAAAAATGATTTATTGCCAGGCATGGTAGTATATACCTTTAATTCCATACTTGGGAGGTAGAGGCAGGAGGATCTCTGTGAGTTAGAGGCCAGCCTGGTCTTCTTAGTGAATTATAGGCCAAGCAGGGCTAAAGGAGAAAGGGAGGGAGGGGGAGTGAAGGAGGGTGGGAGGAAGAGACAGAGACAGAGAGACAGAGACAGCTATGTGTGTGTTCTCACAATACATTTTGCTTTGTTGTATAGCTCAGGATAACTCTGAGCTTGATTTGTAGCCAAAGATATTCCTGATATTCTAATCCTCCTACCTCTGTTTTCTTGACTACTAGGATTACAGTGTTATACCACAACATTTCATTTACATGGTGCTGGACAGTGTGGAGGATGAAATGACCTTCATGCATGCTAGGCATAAGTGAACCC
Source organism: Apodemus agrarius (assembly GCA_964023405.1). NCBI lineage: Eukaryota > Metazoa > Chordata > Mammalia > Rodentia > Muridae > Apodemus > Apodemus agrarius. Next base: position 43,337,378 of record OZ030015.1, on the reverse strand, counting down.
CAGCCCCATATTTTGTTTTCTATGTGTTTGAACTTATAATATCTGGGTAATCAAAATTTCAAGGATGTCAAATGCCTATGCTTATTACAATTTAGCAATTGTTTATTTCCCATTTATAATACCATTGTCTATTAAATAACTAATGTTATTAACTAGAAGTTATTATCTCTAGAAGTTATTAACTACACACACTCTTTCTGCAAACCATGTATTGATGTGATGAAGATGGTCTGGAGGGTATGTAGACTATGACTGGGGGGGTCAGAAATTCAAGACAGATTCCTACACATGAGATTAATGAGGGCAAAGAGAAAATACTCAATTTTCAATCCTGTAAAAGAAACAAGTTTCTTTTTATGAAAACAACATGTATAGCCTTGAGATGTATGTAGAGAGAAGTAGGAATCTCTTAAGAACTATGATGCCAACTTAAACTCTCATCAAGCACACAAGCATGGGTTAATGTCTCATGCCTTTCTATGACCCATGCAGCAATGGTGCAGGGCACGCAGGCCATGTCAGCTTTCCTGTCTGACAAAGAGATTAGGAGATGGACATTGGTAGAGAAATTGGGTTATTTACACTCTGACCAAGACTGGGAGAACAAGAACTTTCCTTTCTCTCTGCCTTTCTTGTAACATGCTACAGAAGCAAGGGACTATACATGTGTTGTTTAGCTCTGAGGTGGGTCAACCAATCTTCTCCCAACAGGATTCAAACCTGGACCCTGGGCCTTCTCCATTTCTTCTAGCTAGCAAGAAGGAAGACTCAGTGTGTCAAGGGACTTACTGCCAAGCCTGGTGACCTGAATCTGATCCCCCAAGCTCACATGATGGAGGGAGAAAACTGATTCCTAAAAGTTGTCCTTGTACCTGCCAAGGTGAGCTGACACTCTCACACACACAGACACAGACACAGACACAGACACAGACACACACACACACACACACACACACACACACACACACACACACGCACATGTACAAATATAAATGTAATTAAAACAAAACTTCAATTGGGATTCAATTTTCCTTTAAGCAATATTTCCTATGTATTTTGGAAGAAACACAAGCACCAGCTGCCTAGGCAGCAGGCCCAGGAAAAGATTTTATGAGCACCTGGTTTCACTGATAACCTATTGTCTCCTATGCAACTCTTCTATCTGGACATCCAAAATTCACTAAAAATAACATCAAAAGAACAGAATGTGTCCCATGCATCCCAAGGAAACCACAGTCCGTTTAATCCTGATGTGTCCACATTTAAGTTCTCTCTGCTGGGGACAATGTTCTAGATGGTTTTTGTTCTTGTCAATTTTGATAAACTTTAATATTTTATAGTAGATGCCTTTATATTTTTGGCAGAGTATAAAATGCATAATGTATATATACGGTTCACACATTTGTAAAAAGAATTTAAAGATATTTCTAGGTAACACCAGTCTGTTCTTGAATAATCAAATTTTCAATAATCTCTAAAGAAAAACCCAGCAAATTTATTTTCAAATACATCTGGGTGAGAGTCAACCCATGTGGGTTCCCCTGGGTGATGTCCACACTTCCTGTCAGCTGTGCCGGGCATCTTCAGATGCTCTGGGATGATTATGCAGGGCTGTAGCTTGTACTTTTTGACTTTGGACAGGATCTTGGGATTGTGGGTCTGATTAGAATTAACATCTGGGCCACAGTCCAATTCATCTCTCACTTCAGGGAATTAGAGGCAAGTCTAGAGGGAGTGAAGCAGAAACACTAAGTAGCAATTTCTGGGTTCAAAACCAACCCTGTTCCATTTCTACCTATGACAACTGGCTTGCCACATGCCTAACACAGTTTGATTGTTATCTACATCTTGTTGTAACTAAACTTTTGATAAGCTCCCTCCTCTCTGATCACTGTCAGTATCGATGTCTTCCTCAGGTGCAGTAGAGATGGGCACAGCCAACGACAGCGCCTTCAGCCATTTCATCCTTATAGGCTTCTCTGACTGGCCGCAGATGGAGAGGGTCCTCTTCGCCATCATCCTGCCCACCTACCTCCTTACCCTGCTGGGCAATAGCACCATCATCCTGGTGTCTAGGCTGGACCCGCACCTGTACACCCCCATGTACTTCTTCCTCACACACCTGTCCTTCCTGGACCTCAGTTTCACCAGTAGCTCCATCCCACAGCTGCTCTATAACCTCAGCGGGCAGGACAAGACCATCAGCTATGTGGGCTGTGCTCTGCAGATGATCCTGTTCCAGGGCCTGGGGGGTGTGGAGTGCCTGCTGCTGGCTGTCATGGCCTATGACCGTTTTGTGGCGGTCTGCAAGCCCCTGCACTACATGGTCATCATGAGCCCCAGGCTCTGTGTGGGCCTGGTCTCAGTGGTCTGGAGCTGCGGGGTGACCAACTCCTTGGTTATGTCTCCAGTGACCCTCAGCCTACCCCGCTGCGGGCACCGCAGAGTGGACCACTTCCTCTGTGAGATGCCAGCTCTCATCAGGATGGCCTGTGTCAACACTGCTGCACTGGAAGGCACCGTCTTCGTCCTTGCTACAGGCATCGTGCTGTCACCCCTCGTGTTCATCTTGGTCTCTTATGGCTACATTGTGAGAGCCGTGTTGCAAATCCGCTCAGCTGCGGGACGCCAGAAGGCATTCAACACCTGTGGCTCACACCTCACAGTGGTCTCGCTTTTCTATGGAAATATCATCTACATGTACATGCAGCCAGGGAACAGTTCCTCCCAGGACCAGGGCAAGTTCCTCACCCTCTTCTACAATATTGTCACCCCTCTTCTCAATCCTCTGATCTACACACTCAGGAACAAGGAGGTGAAGGGGGCTCTCAGGAAGCTGCTGCTGGGTAGCCAAGAGACAGGGCAAGTAAGGACCAGAGGGAAGCTGTCTTGGCGAGGATGGCAATGAATACTGAGAGAACTTTGCAAACTCTCAGGCAAGCATGTTAACAAGAAAGAAAGGGGACAGAGAAAATGCTCTGCAGTGATTTTGGAAAAATTCTGACTGTCTTGTAATAGACACAGGCCTGGATGTGCAAAGGGCTTTGGGATTTGGTAGTCATGAAAATGGTGTGTGTTTTAAAATTCTTCCTTATGGTAAAGCAAACTTCCCCATGAAAGATGCAGATCTGATGGCTCATCCCTGGATTGGTGTAGTATCATCCTGTACATGGTGAAATGTGTTCTCTTGGTAAGGTAAGGAAGGGGAAACAGGTGCTTTCTGTGCACTTTTTACATTAGCGGCATTAGGGAAGAGCAACTGTGGGTAGCTGGCCTCTCAGTTAAGGCATAAGCATCTATGTTTTCTTGCCCCCACATATGTTCCTTTTTTGATATCAGGGGTATGACATCCCTGGCCTGGATGTCACTCCACATAAGGCTTTAGGTAGCATTGGCAGCACTGGATCTGATCAACACTAGTTGACAGCTCTCCATTTATTTGCATCTTCTGGGCTTTCTATAATCCTGTGTGAGGTCCCAAATCATCTACTTTGTGAATGAACTGAACATTACATGTTTCCTAACCATTCTACCCATGATGAACCACTAATCAATACAGAGTATTCCCTCCTGTCAGCATGAGTAGGTTTAGACACCTCAGAGTGGGTCAGAAAGGGTGTTTGTAGAGCATTAACTGAGGAGGAAGACCCACCCTGAATGTGGCTCTGCACCCCAGACATCTAACCAGACTCAGAAAGAAGAAACAAGCAGGAAGCCACATCTCTCTGCTGTTCTCAGGCTGCCATGAGGTAAGGAGCAGCTCAGCCGGCCATGCCTTCTGGACAAGATGAACAGAACCTTCGGAACCCCTGAGTCTCTGGGCATTACTTCATCAAAGCTAAGTGACTTAGTCACAGCAGTGAAGCAGTAAGTACTATAACAGCAAAGCTAATTAATGTACAGCAAAGATAAGTTCCCACCAGAGTGTAACCCGGTCCCAAGTAGGACACAACGTTTCTTAGACATGTATCTCATTGGCTTGTTTTAAATTTCTTTCTGATTACTTTTAGTTGGTGTATGTGTGTAGATGTGTTGGCTGGCAGGTTTGACAGTGCATGTGTGAATGTCAGAGGACAACTTTGCAGGGGCTGGTTCTCTCCTTTAACCATACAGGTCCTGAAGACCCAAATCAAGTCAAGAGACTTGGCAACAAGCACCTTTACCCACTGACCCACCTTGTCAACCGTGATTTTTAGTTTCTTAATCACATGGTAGATGTTTTATTCGTATGAACAAAGTGTCCCTTCATGGCCACCATTCTGCATTCATGTCCACATAGTCTCATGTTTTCTGTTTCCAAAATTTAAACTGAGGCATTTTGTGGAATCATATTGGGTTTTTATCCTTAAACCCCAACCTTTGACTTGACCCATCTTGCCCCATGTCTGCCCTAAGATTCTGGATAAACAAAAAGGCTGACCTAAGATAACACATGGGGGAGGGGCATGACCCTTCACTCCTAGGCTTGTTTTCATTTTCTGAGAAAGCCTCCATGTGTGGTAAGTCTGTACCAGGCTCTCCTATTGTTAAATCTTGCTATTTGTTTGTGCCTGTCCTAACTATGGTGATTCATTCCCACACTGGACTCAGAACTGAAGACAAAACCTGACAGATTCTGCCCCCAATTCAAGTTGCATAGGTCTTGCTTCATTGCAGACAGCTGTGATTCTCTTGCCAAAACTCTGGGATGAAATGCAAGGGAGAATCCTTGTTTGTTTTCCTCCATGAAAACCATGCAGCTTTTCTTCCATGACAAAGCTGAGAGCTGTTGGGAAAGTATCCATTCTGTCAGACTCCTCACCGTGAGCCCTTGTGGTGTGTGGGCACACTCAGCCTTCACAGATCCTCTAGTCATGGCTGTGCCCCAGAGTGCAGGGAACACAGGCTCATCTCTCAGCAGACCCTCTACTCTAAATGGAAAACTCTTGGGCTACACTTGAGCAAAGGAAGTATAGGAAAGAAACATAAGCCCCTCTGTCTTCTACATAATGGGTTTTGACTGCGATAACTTATAACAGCCAATCAGGATAATGAGAACAAGGAAGGTCAGCAGCTACTTACTCCTGCATAGTTGACAGGAGAAAGCTCGGGAATGTTTTGTTTACTCTTGAAAGCAACAAAATGTTTGAGAAACACATTTTGTCAGACACTCAGCTTTAATTGTCAGTTTGACACAGCCTAAAGTCATCTGAGAAGAGAACATGGACTGACAGATTGACTGGGTCAGATTGGCCCTGTGGCATGTCTATGAGGAATTGCCTTGGTTTTCCTTGGTTCAGGAGGACCCAGCCTACTGCGGACAGCACCATTCCTGGGACAAGTGCATCTGGGCTGTATAGGGAAGAAGCTAAGCGTGATCCTGTGAGTGAGTCAGGGGGTGGCTTTCCTTCTTGGATTCTACATCTGCTTCCTACAAGTGTCCCTGCCGTGGCTTCCCTCAGTGATTGACTGTGACTTGCAAAAATAAGTCAATGAACCCTTTCGTCCTCGAGTTGCTTTTGATCAGAGTTTTTTTAGTACAGGAACAAATAAATCTGGAGCATGTCTAGACTGAATGGCAGAGGCCTCCTGTTCTGATTCTGCTAATGGGTTATTTTTATAACTTAAAAATGGCCAATTGTAGGGCTGAAAGCATAGATGAGTAGTTAAGAACACTGTCTGCTTTTCTAGAGGATTTGAGTTCAATTCCCAGCAACCACATGGTGGCTTACAACCATCTATGCTGGGATCTGATTCCCCTTTTCTGGCATGCAGGTATACATGCAGATAGAGCACTCATAGACATTAAATAAACGATATTTTTTAAAAAAATTGGTCGATTGTTTCTGAACCTCACCCTCCTATCTGTGTGAACTTGTCTTTCATTCCTCAGAGATTATGGGTTGGGTTAGGGATATAGCTCAGTTGCTGGAATATTTGCCTAATGTGCACAAAGCCCTTAGCTAGTGTGTGTGTGTGTGTGTGTGTGTGTGTGTGTGTAAATGTGTAATGCCAGCACTTGGGAGGTGAATTCAGGGGAGAATCAAAGTTCAAGCTCACCCCCTGTCTATGTAGCAAGTTCAAAGTTACCTCCACAAAGGAAGTTCAGTCTTTCTCTGGGTCAGTCTCCTTCCCACTGTCTTAAAGAGGCAGGTGCCTTGAATCCACAGTAGACCCTGACCCAGACAGGGAAGCTGTATGTGAAAGAATTCAACCCATACAAGCTCTTACTTATTTCATAAAAAATGGACAATAACTATAGTTGGGAAGGAGCATTAGTGTCCCACACAGCCCCTCCTGAAGTGGTCAGCAAGATGGAAGATAGGCACTATCTCCTCTATATGGATGAGTCTAATGACTACAGGTACCAGTTCACGCTGGGAACCTTACATGGTGATTACTGTCATCACAACACCTAGATGAAGAGATAGTTGCTGTCAAACAGGTGTCAGTTTGTTTGTTTGTTTTGTGTTTTTGTTTTTTGTTTCTGTTTGTTTATTGTTGATTTGTTTCAGGGTTGTTTGTTTGTTTCGTTTGGTATTTTTTTTTTTTTGGAGACAGAGTCTCTGTGTAGTCCAGACTGTAGGGTTAAATCCTGAGCTCTGACAAGTCAGGTTGGCCATCTGTCCTCAGTTAGCCAGAGAAAGGGGGTAAGTACCAGTGAAAAATAAAGATAGAAAACTTATTCTGGTTGCATTGTGAACAGAAACCAATAGTCCCAGTAAAGCTCATCTTCAGTGTCATGATATGAAGTTTAGATTTTAAAAGGTTAAGAGGTATGCACAGGTAATGAATCCTGGTCAGAGTATGATCGTGCTCATGGCTTGCCCATCATTGTTGAGATGCTAGCCACTCCTGCAAGGTGGTCTGATGATTGTTGCAAATGTATGAAATATCTTTCTGGGACACAATCGCTCCTTCTGGCCAGCACCAAGCTTCAGTTTCTCCCTTCTCCAAGTGCAGGATTTCTGGGAAAATTCTAACTTCTTTGCATTGATAGTCCTAGTTGCCTGACAGCCAAGGTGAGGACCACAGTGTCTCTCTTTGGAACAGTTTCACTCCTACCTGAATGCTTTCAGTACCATTAGGAGTAATGAGGATAAACCACAATGTCCCTAAATTCTGCTGTCATGTCCATCAAGGGAAAGAGGGCAACTTGGATTATGCAAATGGCAAGTTCAGAAATAACTCTATTGTTTGGGCTTCACAAGATGGCTCAGAGGGTAAGAACACTTGCTTTCCAAGCTTAGGGACCTGAGTTTGATTTACCGAACCCATAAAAAGAATTCCGGTGTGTTGGCACACATCTGTAATCCCAGAACTCCTACAGCTGGATGGGAGGCAGGGACAGAAGAGCCATCCAGAAACTCATGGGCCACCCAGGGCAAAAGTGCAATGTGAGAAAAGCAACAAATGAGCCAGCTTCTACAAAGCAGAAGGAGATCCTGCCCCTGAGGGCTGCCCCCTAATCTCCACACAGGCTCTGTGGTGTGCATACTTACATCCCACCTCTCTCTCACACATGCAACAGCAAATAAGATGATAGTTCTTTGTTTATTGTTCAAATAACTAACTCATTAACTGTACCTCAGTGCCCAAAGTCCAGTCTGCAGAGACCTGACTGGGAGTGGCAGAGTAGTAGAGGTGGTAGTGGTGGTGATAGTGGTGGTGGTGATACTGGTGATAGTGGTAATGATGGTAATGATGGTGGTGGTAGTGGTGGTAGTAATGGTTTTGGTGGTGGTCATGGTAGTAAAATATGCTGTGGGTCTTTAGGGATGTGACATCATTCTTAAGAGAGAGAGACATAAAGAGGGAGAGAGAGAGAGAGAGAGAGAGAGAGAGAGAGAGAGAGACAGGCAGACAGAGACAGAGAGAGACAGAGAGAGACAGAGACAGAAACAGAGACAGAGACAGAGACAGAACCAAGCAAAGTGTGAGCTGTGAAGATACTCCAGTCTCCAGGGGAAGAACATTGAGTTCCTGGACGCATTATACTGTGTGTTTCTTCCCTATCTCTATCAGGTAATTAGTGTGTTTTGTTTCTTGTGTACCCTACCTCTGTTGTACTAGAAGGAAAAAACAAATGTCCTAATTTGCAAGCACATGATCAGTAAACTGATGGTTTTAACTCATTTTTCCATCTAGTTTAAGACTCTATTTTCACAAAATTATTAGGCTAGTCAATACAGTAAAGATATTAAATTATTTCTTGATATCACCAACTGTTAAAGATTAAGCTGTTTGCATAAACAACTTACTAAATAAAAGTTAGTTTGCTCATTCAAATTTACCCATGGAACTTTCAAAGGCAAAATACCAGGGTTTTAAAATGCTAGTGTATGTTCTAATACTTCCAGGTGCAAATGAAAACACCCTTTACAGTTCCCATTGCTTAATGTGGTCTATGGCTCATACTCTTCCATATGAAACTTACTGGATGAGTCTCAGGAGTAGGAAACTCTGATCAAGTGCAATGGAACTCCTATCATGAGATAGTGAACTTTTTGTGACTTAAAATGAAAAATACTACTTAGAAGAAAGATTCTTTATTGGCAGGATTCACTGATGATCTTGTGTCTTTTAATAAAGATCACATTGTCTAGATCTGGACTCGCTCCTCTGTAAAAAAGACACAGGCTAACAGAATGGATGCAAAAACAAAATCCATAATTCTGTTATATACAAGAAACACATCTTAGCAACAAAGATAGTAATTATCTCAACATAAAATTCTTGAAAAAAAGATTTTCCAAGCAAATGGACCCAAGAAACAAGCTGGAATAACCATTCTAATATCTAATAAAATAGATTTACAACCACAAATAATCAAAGGAGACAGGGAAGGACAGTTCATACTTAAAGAAAAATCACCCAAGAAAATATCTCAATTCTGAACATCTATGCCCCAGATGGAAGGGCATCCACATTTGTAAAAGAATCAATACTAAAGCTTAAATCATAGTGAAAATGCTCATCTTGCCAAAAGGACTCTACATATTTAATGAAATCATCATCAATATTCCAACACAATTTTTTTACAGAACTTGAAAGAGCAATTTTTAACTTCACATGGAAAAACAAAAATCCCATGGCAGCCAAGACAATTTTCACCAATAAAAGATCTTTCGGGGAAATCATCATCCCTGACCTCAAGCTGTACTACAAAGCAGTTGTAATAATATTGCATAGGATTGGTACAGAAGCAGACAAGTTCATCAATGGGATAGAATGAAAGACATAGAAATACATGCACATACCTATGGATACTTGATTTTTTAACAAAAAGACAAACCATACAGTGGAAAAGTAAGCATCTTCAATAAATTATTCTGGTCTCACTGGCAGTCTGAATGTAAAAGAATGCAACTTGATTTGTATTTATCACCCTGCACAAAGCTCAGGTCCAAATGCATCAAGAACCTCAACATAAAATCAGACACACTGAATCTAATAAAAGAGAAAGTGGGAAATAGCCTTGAATGAATTGACACAGGAGAAAATTTCCTGAACAGAATACCAATGGCTGGTGCTCTAAGATCACCAATGGCACCTCCTGCAACTGAAAATCTTCTGTAAGGCAAAGATCTCTGTCAAAAGGACAAAACTTTTCTAGAAGTTAGACTCCAAAAGCCCAAATAATGCAATTTAAAAATGAGCTACAGAGCTAAACAGAATTCTCAAGGAGGGAATGTTATCAGGGACATGCAAATCAAAAGAGTCCTGAGATTCCACTTTATAAAAACCAGAATGCCCAAGACTGAGTTTTTACTCAAGGGACAGCACATGCTTGCAAGGATGTGGAGAAAGAGGAATACTTCATAGCAAGGGATTACACATTTGTACAACCACTCTGGAAATTAAGCTATTAGATTTTCCAAAAATTGGAAATAGTTCTCTCTGAAGGCCAAGCTATACCACTCCTGGGCATGTATCCAAAAGAGGATTCCCCTGCATACAATAAAGACACATGCTCCACTATGTTTATAGCAGCCTTGTTTATAATAGCCAGAAATTGGAAGGAGCCCAAATATCCCTCAAAGGAGGAATGGATACAGAAAATGTGGTATATTTATACAATGGAATACTACTCAGCAATTAAAAATAATGAATTCATGCAATTTGTAGGTAGATGGTTAGACCTGGAAAATATCATCCTGAGTGAGCTAACCCAATCACAAAGGAATACACATGAAATGCAATCACGGATAAGTGGATATTAATGAGCCCAGAAGCCCTAAATACTCAAGGCACAATTAGCAAGTCAAATGATTCCCAAGAAGAAAGGAGAGGAACCTGGGCCTGGAAAGATTGGATCCAGTTTTGTAGAGAAACCGCGGGGGGAGGGGGAATGATTGGGGAATAGTTGGGGGGGAGAGGAACTATGCTCCACCACACAACAAGGACAGTTCCTCCATTATGTTCATAACAGCTTTATTCGTGACAGCCAGAAACTGGAAACAACCCAGATGTCCCTCAACCAATGATTAGTTACAGAAAATTTGGTTCATTTACATGATGAAATATTATCCAGATATTAAAAACAAGGACATCATGAAATTTGCAGGTAAATGGATGGAAATAGGAAATATCATCCTGAGTGAGGCAACCCAGATCCCAAAAAGGACATGCATGGTACATACTCACCGGTAAGCAGATATTAGTCATAAAGTACAGAATACCCATGCTATACCTCACATACTCAAAGAAGTTAGACAAGAAGGAAGGCTCAAGTAATGATGTGTTAATCACTATTAGAAGGGAAAACAAAAAAGTCAAAAGAGGCAGAGGGAGGGAGAGAACTGGGTGGAAGAGGTGGGGAAGGGGAATGGGACGGCAGGATTGATTAGGTGTAGAGAGAGAAAGGAGATAGGCCCAGAGGGCCTGGAGAATGAATGGAAATCTAAAGCTATGGTTTGTGTGTGTGTGTGTGTGTGTGTGTGTGTGTGTGTGTGTGTGTGTAGAATCCCTAAGAAGTCCCAGAGACCTGGGATAGAGGAGGCTTCCGGTGCTGGTAACATTAGCCTAAGTCTGGGGTGATGGAATCTTAAGAGGCCAGGGAAGACCCCCAGTGGAGGGATAAGTACACCAACCCACTCTCAAAACTCTCAACCCCAAATTTATCCTGTCCAAAAGAAATGCAGTGTAGCAGTAGAGATTGAAGGAATGACCAGCCAATAAATGGCCCAACTTGAAACCCATCCCATGGGCAAACACCAATCCCTGACATTATTAATGATATTCTGTTATGCTTGCAGACTGGAGCCTACCAGAACTGTCCTCTGAGAGGCTCTACCCAGCAGCAGACTGAAACAGGTTCAGATACCCATAGCCAAACTTTAGATAGCAGTTGGGGATACTTATGGAAGAGTTGGGAGAAGGACTGAAGGCCCTAAAGTAGATGGGAACCCCACTGGACAACGAAGAGAGGCAATAAACCTGGGAGCTCTCAGAGAGTAAGCCACCAACCAAAGAACACACATGGACTGGAATAAGGCCCTGACACATATGTAGCAAACAGGCAGCTCAGTCATCATGGCTGATTGTTTGGCCTCAGTGGGAGCAGATGTGCCTAAACTGGCAGAGACTTGATATGCGGGGAAGGGGGCGGTTAGGAGGTGGGATGGGGGGTGGGGAATGTAAAGAAAGAAAAAAGAAATGAAAAATTTTCTAAGGCTATGCTTAAAAAGTGAAATTTGCATAAATCCAAACATCAAATGTGGTGGAGGTAACAGTAAATCAATGCGTGGTTAGTCAACAAGGTTAAAGAAAAAACATTGACTGTGGAAGAAACCATAAAATCTATGACTAATGGGAAAATACAGCACAAATAACATGTCTAATAAGAATGTGTCAGCGACAGAAAGATACAAGTAATTGCTTTGTTGTTAAATTGTAGGAAATATTCATTTCAAGTTTCAAGAAAACCACTTTTCATCTATTGCTCTACAGGTAAATAACAATAAGGAATCTGTAGGAAGAATAAATTACAATTATCATATTTCAAAAATATGCTCTGTTATCAAGAAAAATGTCTCATAGAGAAAGGTGTCAGTACTAAACGTGGTTCAGTGTGACATATAGAGACTTAATTAGAATTGATTGGGTTGAATATTTACAATTGGCCCAGTAAATATTATCAATGGTTAAATTTGTAGTAAAGCTTGCTCTTAGAAGCTTAAAATTGTCTCCAGGTAAAAGGACAAAAGAAAAAACAGGCATTTGTATTAATAGATAAATAATTACACATGTTAGCTAGCAAACAAGGAATAGGTTTGGGATAATTAATTTCAAAGATCCAGTTTTTACAATGTTGACATGATATGGCTACTTGTTGAGATATGGCACAGACTTCAGTATACAGTGACTATTGAAAAGATTCACTCATGTTTCTCTTCTAATTAAAAACTTGAGCTTCTTTAGATTAACAGAAACATTTTTGCAGCAGGAAAAGATTGCACTTCGCAATTGATCCAACTTCTTGACCAAGGGAAGACACGGTGAACTTTTTTTTTATTCCAACATCCAACAGAGCTGTGTCTTTCACAAACATGAATCTCTGACTTCAGTGATCATGCTGAACATTTGAAGACTGTCTTCAGAAATATATGACACAAGCCCAATCCTAGATTATATAATTTATTGAAATACCATATTTATGTAAATATTGCTACTATCCACATTTTCAGCTCATTCCGTATGCTTCTGGGCAGATGTGCCTGTTCAGAGTGTATAGTGGAATGAGTTTTTAAAAACAACTTATCAGTTTCAGTTATGACAAAAATGTTTTGAATATTCATTCTGACCTCTTTTAACTTCTGTGCAGTACAAACATGAGTTCTAATAAAATGGTGTCTCTCTTGTATGTAATGTGTTCATTTAATTGTGGACAAGAGACCAGGTTTTCCCAGAAGGATTCTGAAAGAATGCCTATGAGGTCCAATATTCCACAGGCGGCCAAAGCATTTAAGACCTTAAAAGCCTTCCATAGTTGCAAAAATTATATTTCTTTTCCAACTAAGTCTTCAATATTGAGTGAGATTTATTTGTTGAGGCAAAAAGTCAACTATATTAAAAATTCTCAGTGAGCTAACAGTTTATAAAATGGGGAAACTGGTTTTCGAAGTCAGGCTTACTTTTTCTTTCTACACAGATTAAATAGCTTGATTCACTGGATATTCACACTGTATTTAAAAGGTAATGTAGGAGGCATAGTTGTGACTTTCTACCTGTTATCTCTAGGTGTCTTATCTTTCTCTATATTTTTGGGCAGGTTCATTTTCCATTCTTACTTAGCATTCCATTCTTGAGGATATATCCTTGGACAGTGAGATGTGTATTTCTAATATACAGTAGCTCATGATGTAGTTAAAATTCTTTTAGAGTTAATTTTATAAATTTAGATGTAGACTCCACACATCTGGTCATCTGATGAAAAATGCCCTCATGATCCTCTTATTAAAAATTTCAGCTTGATGGAGGATGGAATTCTGGTTTGGTCATGGCACACACACACCCTTAGGTGACCAAGGAGCCTTGCAGTCAGGAAATTACTGAAGTAAAGCTGAATTCTCTGGTGAATTTGCTATTGACTTTGTTGAGGAGAACCTATAGCAGTGGTGCTCTTGCTGGTGAAGGTATGTATTGGAATTACTGGATTTGTTCTACCTGTAATCCATACTTGAATTGAATCAACTACTGTCCAGATGCACATTCCAGCAATCACTTTAAAAATATCTGCAAGGTCAATGTGTATGAATGCTGTCCATTGATATTCTTGAACATTTAACCCTTCTTACAAGGAGAAAGGAGTTGGGGCTCTCCCAGGTCCAGATGACAAGATTGCAATGAAATGTGAAATTTTTCAAAATATGTAGAATATTTTCTGATTTAAAATTTAATTATGCTTTAATTTATTAATCACAGAGGTGCAATGTGATAATATGACACATGGGTAGAGTGCATACAGTGTGCATGGATAAACATCAGGTTAGTGGACATCTTTTACACTGATTCCAAATGATCCTTATTATAGACTCTCATTGGTAAAAGATGTGGTTGTGACAGGGATACTGAGGAGTAAGGAGCTCACGTGTGTCCACTGCTCTGAGCTGCTCCAGCACACTCTGTCCTCCAAAGGGAAGTAGGCACATCTAACACACATTGAGTTTAGGATGGCCTGGGGTTGGTTTTCAGAACCAGGACTGCTGCTGCTGCTGCTGCTGCTGCTGCTGCTGCTGCTGCTGCTACTCCCAGATTGTTTTAGTTTCTCTTTAGAGAATGAGAAACTTGAACAGGTGGTTTACAACATATTGAACAAAAGCAAAATTTCTGATCTAACTTTAATGAAGAGAAAGGAAATTTTACCTTTTCCAATTTCACAGCATTAAAAGTTACTTTTGCCATATGTAAGTGTACAGGAGACATTAACTAAGGGACTAGTGATGGAATTCAGGGCAGGGCTAGTCTTGGTGGCCCAGCCTCTATCTCAGCACTCTGTAAGGGCAGGAAAGGATTGAAGTTGAAGAATAATCTGAGCTACTGAGCAAGATGAGTGAGATGTAGCCTCCAAAACAATTGCTAAGGGTGTAACTCAGGGTCACAGTGCTTGCCAAGGCCAGACATTTGATCCCAGTAGCACACAGGCACATGTGCACACACATATGCATGTGCACCATAGAAATCAGCATGTAACACCACACTTTCAGCAGTGACTACTTCCAGGGTACTGATAACACCTGACACTCCTGGTAATTGAGGGGCAAACCAAAACTGTGGACAGTCTAGCATTTTATTGTCTTAAGAAATAGTGGGGGAGTGATAACTTACGTCTTTATAAAAAAAAAGTAGTAACCATGTCCTACATTGCACTAATAATTTCTGATAATTCTCTTTCAGAAATCATATTTGCAGAGTTTGAAAATGTTGCCTACTCCTCTGGTACTTGAAAGTATACTACTTTCTTTATGCAACAGATGAATAAAATATGTATAATGTAGTTAAATACTTAGTATTTTTCACATGTTTTCTTGCATTACATAAACCTCTTGTAGACATACTACATCTTCTTAATATTTGCATTGCACCACGATATTAGTAGTTCTTTTACTTCCTATACACATTATGTGTTTTGATTTCCTGAAACACTTATGTCAACATTTTTTCACACAGATAAAAGAACTGAGTGAGTGAATGCTGTCTATCACAGAAGGAGACCTGACTCCAGCCTCTCACCAGAGAGGATCTGCAGCAGGTATAGAAAATTAACTGAGAATTACTTAACTGCTAATTTGTGATTATTTAAATTTTGTTTTGTGACCTACAAAATGTTTATTCTTATTTCCTCACTTATTGCTTATAAATGTCCTTGATTCAAAAGGGAGACTCAAGACTCCATCCATGTAGAAATGGTAAGGACTAAGAATCCAAAGTATTTTTTTCAAAGCAGAGTGTGTCAGAAATGCATGGAAACAGCAAAGTCTTGAATTAATGCATATGACACAGCAGCATAAGCAGAACTAAAAACATTCAAAATGACTAGAAAGTACTATTTTTAATAATGTATAGGTGAAAGATTAATATACAGGGTAGAAGAGAGTGCACGAATGCAATTCAGGAAAACTATCCTATGTAATAGTTGTCATTTTCTCCTCAAGCACAGTCCTCAGCAGGCCATGCCCTTTCCAGATTGGATCTGCTCTGATGGGTCAGTCTAAGCCATGGATACAGGAAATCACAGCTGTGGGACAGACTTCACCTTGGTTGGCCTTTTCCAGTATGGACACATGGACCCCTTCCTCTTCACAGTCATTGCCATCCTCTTTGCAGTGGCTCTCATAGGTAACATCACACTGGTCCACCTCATCAGGATGGACCAAAGACTCCACACTCCCATGTACTTCCTCCTCAGCCAGCTCTCCATCATTGACATGATGTACATTTCTACCACTGTGCCCAAGATGGCAGCCAACTTCCTGTCAGACACCAAAGCCATTCCCTTTGTGGGCTGCGCGATCCAAGCCTTTCTGTTTCTGACCCTGGGTGCATCTGAAGCTCTCCTGCTGGGCTTCATGTCCTATGACAGGTATATAGCCATCTGTCAGCCTTTGCACTACCCTGTGCTCATGAGCAGGAAGATCTGCTCTTCCATGGTCGCTGGTGCCTGGAGCAGCAGCTCCATCAATGCTTTAGTGCACACAGTGTATGTATTTCAACTACCCTTCTGTGGATCAAGGATTGTTAACCACTTTTTCTGTGAGGTCCCATCTCTCCTGCCACTGGTGTGTGAAGACACATCCCAATATGAGCATACAGTCCTCATGAGTGGCCTTCTCATTCTTCTGCTACCTTTCCTGGCCATCCTAGCTTCCTATGCTCGAGTGTTGGTTGTTGTATTCCAGATGGGTTCAGGGAAGGGGCAGAGTAGAGCTGTGTCTACCTGCTCCTCCCACCTGACAGTGGCCAGCCTGTTCTATGTCACCACTCTCTCCACATACACACAGCCACACTCCTTGCACTCTCCTGGAAGAGACAAGGTGGTGGCTGTGCTCTACTCAATTGTCACCCCTGTTCTGAACCCATTCATCTACAGTCTGAGGAACAAGGAGGTCATCGGGGCCCTGAGGAGACAAATGGGGTGATAGATAGTGACACAGGACTTTGGGTAGCTCTGTGGACTGATCTAAAGGCTGGTTTTGAACACTCTTTGGGACAATTTCAGGATTTATATTCTGGTGGAATCTCACCAGATTATAGCATTGACTGAACAAGAGTGCAAACCTTTTCCCTCACAGTGACACATTAAATTGATTGTTTAAATCTTAATATTGACTCTGACAGAATTGGAAGGGCTTTGTTCCTGGCCCTGGCATCTCTGACTGCCTGTCAGCTTGGATTGGCTTTCCAAAGAAACTTCTGCCATGATGCAACAGACTGAAGTGTCTCAGACTATGCAGTCAGTACAGTTGCTGGCTGTCTCTTTCTGCAGTTTATGAGTACAGGTGTGCATTTGCAAATATTTTACGTAAATCTGAAATGTTTTACTTGCTTTCTTTTCAGGAACAACTATTATATAAACGTGTATATTTTTATACTGTGGCATGTTTTAAGGGCAATACTGGAAGAAATATGAAAGAGTTAAGTTAATGCTGGCTTTCATGCCTTTGTGACTATATCTACGTGAATAAGATTGCTAATCTCTCCCAAGCAGTTTAAAGTTGTCTCCCTTTATCAATACTGTTCCTCAAAATTCATTAATGGCTTCTTAATAAACGTCATCAATGGATGTGGCTGTCAGAATGCACTCTGTCTCCTTCCAGGAATGCTGTTAGGTGGGTCGCTCAGCAGTCATGCAAGCTTATAATAAGAAAATTTAGACAAAAAGACACAGAACAGTCCTGCTTTAAAAATCCATAGACAGTTTTTATATTTTTCCCATGGGTAATATACAGTAAGTGATGATATCAATACGGTTATTTCAAGGAAATTTCCTGTATAAACACTGACTATCCTGGAGCTCCCTATATCGACCAAAATAGCCTCAAACTAGTTTGGGGAATGAACTTGTATGTCAGTATGCACAGATTTATAAATACACAATCACTGGCTTTTGATTGTATTTTATTTTGAAGTTACAGGTGCTTGTGAGCCACCATACAGATGCTGGGTATCAAACCTTTGTCCTCTGGAGGAATAGTCAGTACTGTTGAGCCAGCTTCCTAGGGCCCCTGCATTCTCAAAATAGTCAAGTCACTGTCATGTATTCCAAGAAGTAACAACAGAAAACTTTATGTTTTCTTATGTAATATGACAAGTGATTCTCAGTATTAAAATATATATGTTGTGGGGCTAGAGTGGTGATATAGCTGATAATAGCATGGGCTACTCTTCCAGAGGACTTGAGTTCAAATTGCAGCATGTTTGTAAGGTATCTCACAACTGTAGCTCCATCTTCAGGGAATCTGAGGCCTCTGGTCTCGAGGAGCACTCATGTGCATATATATATCCATGGTGTCACACCCACACTAGTAAAAATAATAATAATAATAATAATAATAATAATAATAATAATAATATATGATGTGAAATGTTTTAGAGATCCATTACCACTTTTTTGTAATTGGTACCAATTCTTAGAGTGTTAATTTTAATGACACATAGAAACATCTCTTCCTGGCGCTAATAAAAATGAACTGTTGCTTCCATGTGGGATCCCATTTTGCTAACTGGGCTGACTTGTTTTGCCTCAGTGGCATGAGGATGCACCCAGCGCTGCTGAGACTTGATGCACCAGGGTGGGGGAAACACATCGGATTCCCCACCTGCTTAGAGGAAAAGGGGAAAGGAAATCATGGAGGGATTATGGACATGGAAAGGGGAGGGGGAAGCAATAAGATATAAATTGAATAAATAAATGAATGGAGATTAAAAATGTACTCCATAAGTTGTATGTGCATACATGTGTTTACATAACACATTATATACGTGCATATATATACTATATGAATACATATACGTGTGATGTGTATGAAAATAGTTATCAATAAAAGGAGGCTATCAAATTGAATATGGTGGATGTTGATAGAATTTGAGGGAAGGAAGAGAAGAGCGAAAGTAATAGTACTCTATTTCACTTTTAAAGTGAAAGGGAATTTATCCAGAGATACCCTACAGAAGAGAAAAATAGTCTGCCCAAAAGAAAGGAGTTATTTCACAGAAATGTAAGTGTCGGGCACAGGATACCTCCCTCAAATTTGCTTAGTTTTCTATTTCTGTGACAAAGCACTCTGACTATCACTGGACAGATGGCTCAGTAGTTAAGAGGACTATCTGTCCTTCTCAAGGATTTGAGTTCAATTTCCAGCACCAAATCACAGCTCACATTTGCCTGTGACTATACTTTTTCTATATTCTTTGTTTACATTCCAAACGCTTTCCCGTTTCCCAGTTCCCCCTTCCCATATGTCTCATAAGTCCTCTTCCCTCCGCCCTCTCCCCCATAACCCCCCATTTCTTTTTTCTGGTACTCCCCTACAATACTGGATCAAGTCTTTTCAGGACCAGGGCCCTGTCCTTCCTTATTCTTGTGAATCAAATGATTTGCTAATTGTGTCTGGAGTATTCACAGCTTCAGGGCTAATTAATATCCACTTATCAGAGACTGCACAAAAGAATCATGTGTATTCTTTTGTGATTGGATTACCTCAATTACGATGATATTTTCTAGTTCCAACCATTTGCCTACAAATTTCATGAATCCATTTAATTGCTGAATAGTATTCCATTGTATAAATATACCACATTTTCTGTATTCATTCCTCCATTGAGGGACATCTGGGTTCTTTCCTGCTTCTGGCTATTATAAATAAGGCTGCTATGAACATAGTGGAGCATGTGTCTTTGTTGCATGCAGGGGAATCCTCTGGGTATATGCCCAGGAGTGGTATGACAGGGTCCTCTGGAAGTGTCATGCCCAATTTTCTGAGGAACCGCTGGACTGTTTCCCAGAGTGGTTGTACCATCTTGCAGTCCCACCAACAGTGGAGGAGTGTTCCTCTTTCTCCACATCCTCACCAACACCAGCTGTCTCTTGAGTTTTTAATCTAAGCCATTCTGACTGGTATGAGGTGGAATCTCAGGATTGTTTTGATTTACATTTCCCTGATGACTAATGATGTTGAACATTTCTTAAGATGCTTCTCAGCCATCCAAATTTCATCAGGTGAGAATTCTTTGTTTAGCTCTGTACCCCATTTTTTGTTTTGTTTTTTCTATATTCTTTGTTTGCATTCCAAAGGCTTTCCCCTTTCCCAGTTCACCCCTCACCATATATCCCATAAATCCTCTTCCCTCTGCCCATTCCCCAATCACCCCCCACACACACACACACACACCATTTGTCTGTTCTAATACTCTCCTACAAAACTGGATCCAGTCTTTTCAGGACCAGCTTCCTCTCCTTCCTTCTTCTTGGGAACCTTTTGATTTGCTAATTGTGCCTTGAGCATTCAGGGCTTCTGGGCTCATTAATATCCACTTACCAGTGATTGCAATTCATGTGTATTCTTTTGTGATTGGATTAGCTCACTTAGGATGATATTTTCCAGATCTGACCATTTGCCTACAAATTGCATGAATTCATTATTTTTAATTGCTGAGTAGTATCCCATTGTATAAATATACCACATTTTCTATATCCATTCCTCCTTTGAGTGACATCTGGGCTCCGTCCAACTTCTGGCTATTATAAATAAGGCTGCTATGAACATAGTGGAGCATGTGTCTTTATTGCATGCAGGGAATCCTCTGGGTATATGCCCAGGAGTGGTATGACATGGTCCTCTGGAAGTGTCATGCCCAATTTTTTGAGGAACCACCAGACTAATTTCCAGAGTGGTTGTACCATCTTGCAGTCCCACCAACAGTGGAGGAGTGTTCCTCTTTCTTCACACCCTCACCAGCACCTGTTGTCTCTTGAGTTTTTAATCTTAGCCATTCTGACTGGTGTGAGATGGAATCTCAGGGTTGTTTTGATTTGCATTTCCCTGATGACTAATGATGCTGAACATCTCTTAAGGTGCTTCTCAGCCATCCGAATTTCTTCTGGTGAAAATTTTTTGTTTAGCTCTGTACTCCATTTTTGATAGGGTTATTTGGTTCTTTGGGGTCTAATTTCTTGAGTTCTTTGTATATATTGGATATTAGCCCTCTGTCAGATGTGGGGTTGGTGAAGATCTTTTCCCACTTTGTTGGCTGCTGTTTTGTTCTTCTGATGGTGTCCTTTGCCTTACAGAAACTTTGTAATTTTATGAGGTCCCATTTGTCAATTCTTGATCTTAGAGCATAAACTATTGGTGTTCTGTTCAGGAAGTTTCCTCTGTGCCCATGTCCTCCCCAGTCTTCCAAAGTTTCTTTTCTATTAGTTTCAGTGTGTCTGGTTTTATGTGGAGGTCCTTGATCCACTTGGAATTGATGTTAGTACAAGGAGATAAGAGTGGATCAATTTGTATTCTTCTGCATGTTGACCTCCACTTGAACCAGCACCATTTGTTGAAAAGGCTATCTTTTTTCCACTGGATGGTTGTAGCTCCTTTATCAAAGATTAAAGTGATCATAAATCTGTGGGTTCATTTCTGTGTCTTCAATTCTATTCCATTGATCTACTTGCCTGTTGCTATACCAATACCATGCAGTTTTCAACACAATTGCTCTGTAGTTCTGCTTGAGGTCAGGGAAATTGATTCCCCCAGAATTCCTTTTATTGTTGAGAATAATTTTAGCTATTCTGGTTTTTTTGTTACTCCAGATGAATTTGAGAATTGCTCTTTCTATGAAGAATTGATTTGATATTTTGATGGGGATTGCATTGAATCTGTAGATTGCTTTTGGCAAAATGGCCATTTTTACTATATTGATGCCAATCCAGGAGCATGAAATATTTTTCCATTTTCTGAGGTCTTCTTTGATTTCTTCCTTCAAGGACATGAAGTTCCTGTCATACAGGTCTTTCACTTGTTTGATTAGAGTCACACCAAGATACTTTATATTGTTTGTGGCTATTGTGAAGGGTGTTATTTCCCTAACTTCTTTCTCAGCCTGCTTGTCCTTTGAGTACAGGAATGCTACTGGTTTGCTTGAGTTGATTTTATAACCGGCCACTTCGATGAAGTTGTTTATCAGCTGTAAGAGTTCTCTGGTGGAATTTCTTGGGTCGCTTAAGTATACTATCATGTCATCTGCAAATAGTCATAGTTTGACTTCTTCCTTTCCAATTTGTATCCCTTTGACTTCCTTATGTTGCTTAATTGCTCTTGCTAGAACTTCAAGTACTATATTGAAAAGATATGGAGAATGATGGCAGCCTTGTCTAGTCCCCGATTTTAGTGGGATTGCTTCAAGTTTCTTTCCATTTATTTTGATGTTGGCTACTGGTTTGCTGTAGATTGCTTTTACTATGTTTAGGTATGGGCCTTGAATTCCTGTTCTTTTCAAGACTTTTAACATGAAAGGATGCTGAATTTTGTCAAATGCTTTTTCAGCATCCAATGAGATGACCATGTGAATTTTTTCCTTTAGTTTGTTTATGTAGTGCATTACATTGATGGATTTCTGTATATTGAACCATCCCTGCATCCCTGGGATGAAGCCTACTTGATCATGGTGAATGATCATTTTGATATCCTCTTGGATTCGGTTGGCAGGAATTTTATTTAGTATTTTTGCATCGATATTCATAAGGGAAATTGGCCTGTAATATGCTTTCTTTGTTGGATCTTTGTGCGGTTTTGTTATCAGCGTAATTGTGGCTTCATAGAACGAGTTGGGCAGTGTTCCTTCTGTTTCTATTTTGTGGAATAGTTTGAAGAGTATTGGTGTTAGTTCTTCTTTGAATGTCTGATAAAATTCTGCACTAAAACCATCTAGTCCCATACTTTTTTTGGTTGGGAGAATTTCTATAACCCCTTCTATTTCTCTAGGGGTTATGGGACTGTTTGGCTATTCTAATTGATCCTGATTTAATTTTGGTATTTGGTATTTGTCCAGGAAATTGTCCATTTCCTCCAGATTCTCCAGTTCTGTTGAGTAAAGTCTTTTGTAGTATGATCTGATGATTTTTTGAATTTCCTCAGTTTCTGTTGTTATATCCCCCTTTTCATTTCTAATTTTGTTAATTTGGATAGTGTCTCTGTGCCCATTGGTTAGTCTGGCTAAGGGTTTATCTATCTTGGTGATTTTCTCAAAGAACCAGCTCCTGGGTTTGTTGATTCTTTGTATGGTTCTCTTTGTTTCTACTTGATTGATTTCAGCCCTTAGTTTGATGATTTCCTTTCTTCTACTCCTCCTGTGTGAATTAGGTTCTTTTTGTTCCAGGGCTTTCAGGTGTGTCATTAAGCTGCTATGTATGTTCTCTCCAGTTTCTTTTGGTGGCACTCAGGGCTATGAGTTTTCCTCTTACCACTGCTTTCATTGTGTCCCATAGACTTGGGTAGGTTGTACCTTCATTTTCATTGAATTCTAAAATGTTTTGATTTCTTTCTTTATTTCTTCCATGAACAAGTTGTCATTGAGTAGAGTATTGTTCAGTTTCCATGTGTATGTGGGCTTTCTGTTGTTTTTGTTGCTATTGAAGACCACTTTTACTCCATAGTGATCTGATAGGATGCATGGGATTAGTTTGATCTTCTTGTATTTGTTGAGATCTGTCTTGTGACCAATTATATGATCAATTTTGGAGAAGGTACCATGTGGTGCTGAGAAGAAGGTATATTCTTTTGCTTTAGGATGAAATGTTCTATATATGTCTGTTAAGTCCAATTGGTCCAAAGCTTCAATTAGTTTCACTGTGTCCCTGTTTAGTTTCTGGTTTCCTGATCGGTCCATTGAGGAGAGTGGATTGTTCAAGTCACCCACAATTATTGTGTTAGGTGCAATGTGTGCATTAAGGTGTAATAAAGTTTCTTTTATGAATGAGGGTAACCTTGCATTTGGGGCATATATGTTCAGAATTGTGAGTTCTTCTTGGTGGATTTTCCCTTTGACCAGCAAGAAGTGTCCTTCTGAGTCTCTTTTGATGACTTTAGGTTGAAAGTCAATTTTATCTGATATTAGAGTGGCTACTCTGGCTTGTTTCCTGAGACCATTTGCTTGTAGAATTGTCTTCCAGCCTTTTATTCTTAGGTAGTATTTGTCTTTGATACTGAAATGTGTTTAATGTATGCATCAAAATGTAGGGTCCTATTTTTGTATCCTGTCTGTTAGTCTGTATCTTTTTATTGGCGAGTTGACTCTATTGATGTTAAGAGATATTAAGGAGTAGTGATTATTGCTTCTTGACATTTTTGATGTTGTTTTTTATATTTGATAGGTTTTCTTCTTTTGGGTTTGATGAAAGAAGGTTACTATCTTGCTTTTTCCAGGGTGTAGTTTCTCTCCTGTGTTGGAGTTTTCACCCTATTATCTTTTGTAGGGGTGGGTTTGTGGAAAGATATTGTTTAAATTTGGTTTTGTCTTGGAATAGCTTGGTTTCTCCCTGTATGGTGATTGAGAGTTTTGCTGGGTATAGTAGTCTTGGCTGGCATTTGTGTTCTCTTAGAGTCTGCATGAAGTCTGCCCAGGATCTTCTAGCCTTCATAGTCTCACGTGAGAAGTCTGGGGTAATTCTGATAGGTCTTCCTTTATATGTTACTTGGCCTTTTTCTCTTACTGCTTTTAATATTCTTTGTTTAGTATATTTGGGGTTTTGATTATTATGTGACAGGAGGTATTTCTGTTCTGGTCCAGTCTGTTTGGAGTTCCGTAGGCTTCTTGTATATTCATGGGCATCTCTCTCTTTAGGTTAAGGAAGTTTTATTCCATAATTTTGTTGAAGATATTTGCTGGCCCTTTAAGTTGTAAATCTTCACTCTCTTCTATACCTATAATCCTTAGGTTTGGTCTTCTCATTGTGTCCTGGATTTCCTGGATGTTTTGGGTTACGAACTTTTTGCATTTTGCATTTTCTTTGACTGTTGAGTCCATAGTGCCTATGGTTTCTTCGGCATCTGAGATTCTTTCTTCTGTGTATTGTATTCTGCTGTTGCTATTTGCATCTATGGCCCCTGATTTCTTCCCAAGGTTTCCTATTTCTAAAGTTGTCTCCCTTGGTGATTTCTTAGTTGTTTCTACTTCTGTTTTTATATCCTGTATGGTTTTCTTCAGTTCCTTCACTTGCTTGTTTGTGTTTTCATGTATGTCTTTAAGAGATTTTTGTTTCTTCTTTCATGACTTCTGCCTGTTGATCCAAGTTCTCCTGTGTTTTTAAAGTGATTTTTGCATTTCCTCCCTATTGGCTTCTATCTTTTGACCCATATTCTCCTGAATTTTTTTAAATGATTTTTGTGTTTCCTGTGTAAGGGCTTCTACATTTTGATCCATTTTCTCTGGTATTTCTTTAAGAGATTTATTTATGTCCTTCTTGTTTTCCTCTAACAGCATCATGACCAGTGATTTCAAATCTAATCTTGTTTTTCTGGTGTGTTTGGGTATCCAGGACTTCCTGTTGTCACAAAATTGGTTTCGGATGCTGCCATATTGCCTTGATTTCTGTTAGTAACTTTCCTACGTTTACCTTTTCCATCTGGTTATCTCTGGCATTAGTTGGTCTTGTTGTCACTGGCTGGTGTTTGAACCTCCGGTGAGGCTGTAAGGCTAATTCTGCACCTCTGGCTCAGATTGCTGATGTGCTACCCTCCTCTTGGATGCCATTAGAGCCCTAATATGTCCTGCCCCAATCAATCCTATACTTGGGTTGTCTCTGTGAACCTAGTGCTGCCTGCCTGCTCCTTCAGGGAGTGCAGATGGAGGATGCTGCAGGGACCTTTTCCAAGTGCAAATCACTCGGCAGGACAGATGACTCTCTGACTGGTTTGGTGCACAAATGGGTTGGCATACAGATGGCCCTCCAAGCTGTTCAGGCCCTGGGTGCTGGCAAAAACCTGGCAGGTTAGGACCCGAGTGATGTTAGCCTTGGACTATGTCTGCATACCTGGTGTTATCTGTCAGTTGTCTATAGTGTCCAGGAGGCAAGATGGCTGGCTCCACTGCAAGCGCTAGGCAGTCTACCAGTCAAACGGCCCCTGACCAAGTTGGTGAATGATTGGATTGGCATGCAGATGGCATGCCAAGCTGCTCAGGCCCTGGGTGCAGGCAAAAGCCTGATGGGTTAGGACCCGAGTGATGTTAGCCTGGGACTATGTCTGCGTACCTGGTGTTATCTGTCAGTTGTCTATAGAGTCCTGGAGGCAAACTGCCCATGACTTTATTTCCACAGTATTTGACACACTCACACCAATGCAGATAAAATAAAAGTGAAAATGTAAGAATTGCATCCTCCACGAATGGCTCACTTTTCCTGTTTCCTTTTCTTGTCACTAATGTCATCCACAAGATCAGTCTAAGCTGAAATACTGAGGTTGCTAAGTATCAGCACTCTCACCTCATGTGTTCCCCATTGCTGTGCTTCCAGGGTGATCTGTCCCTAATGATAGTGCATTAGAATCCTCAGTCTCCAGTGCCAATGGTGTTTGGGAAGATTTGGAACCTTTATGATATAGAGCCTCAGTGAAGTCACTAGGATGGGCCTTGACGTGGTGGACCTTAGCCCTACTTCCTGTCCTGTGCCCTGCTTGCTGAGTGAACCTGCAGTGTGACAAGCCAGCCGCCTGTCCAAACCACAACTCCATCCTTGCCTGCTCGCAGGTTCTTGCAATTTTTGTAGTGGTATTCCTCTGGGATTGCAAACCAAAGAAACTTTCTCAAGTTGTATTCATTGGTGTAGTTTATTACAGCACCAGGAAAAGAAACTAATGCAGAAATTGGTATGAAGTGGTAGAGCCATTACTGGGAAAACCTGCCTATGAGGTTCTTGGGACTCTGAAGGTGACTTCTGGTTAGAATGGTGAATTTACTTCTTTAATTGAAAAGCCATAGTATGCTGGAAGCCAAACTTAGTGTAGCATTTGGTCCAAGCTTTGAAACAATACCTTTGAGAGAAATGTGGGCAGTGCATTTATAGTTTATGACATTTCAGAGGGGAACAAAATCTATCAGGAAGTAGATATACCACAGCCATTCACATAATATTTTGACCATGAATCTGTCTTCATTATGCCCATGGCATGAGAACTTGAGAATTGTCAGATGTATGGAAAATGGACTAATTGGCTTAGCAGAGGATAGGTGTGAGAGCAAGCTTAAAGTTTACACAGAGTACACACAGGGAAGCAGTTGTAGTTGTTGAAGAGGTAAGTGCCATTAAAGTTGGCACTTGTTATAATGACAATGGAGAAAGTGCCTTGATGGCAAATCCCTAACCATCCAAGGCTCCAACATGTAAAGATGCAAATTTACATGAAACAAGGAAGTCTGAACTGAGTCCTTGCTCCTCAACAGCAAATGAAAGGGTTAACTCAGAAACTTTGAAAAGGTCATGGAACACTTGTTCTTCCCAGAAGAGAGAGGCTAAATTACATTTCGCAGACCACAGCCAAGCTTTAGATAGCAGTCATGGACAATTCTGGAAGAGTTGGGAGAAGGACTGAAGGCTCTAAAGTAGATGGGAACCCTACAAGACAACCAACAGCGTCAACAAACCTGGGATCTCTCAGAGGCTAAGCCGCCAACCAAAGAACACACATGGGCTGGAATGAGGCCCTGGCACATATGTAGCAGACAGGCAGCTCAGTCATCATGGCATCCTTGTCTGGCCTCAGTAGGAGAGGATGTGCCTAAACAGCCAGAAACTCAGTATGCCAGGGGTGGAGCTTTACCCAGGGTGGCCCCACACTCTCAGAAAATAAGGAGATTGAAAAGGAACTCTGTGAGGGAGTGACCAGGAGGGGGACATTTTAGGATGTTAATTAATTAATAAATAAATTAGTTAAAATTTTCTATTGATCAGTTGCTGTCATGATGAACAATCTATGTGCCAGATTTTTTGATTGCCCTGAAAAATGATGTCAGGGAAGTATCTTTAAATGGGAAACCACAAGATTTTCTCTATCTGTGCAAGCAAACAAAACTGCCTTGTTCTACCAAGTGATGTGACTCACAATCAATCTTTGTGTATCCTAATAAGCAAGTTACATAAGCCAAACAAGCAGTTAGTCATATCATAACAAGTTAAGTAGTCACAGCTATCCATTTTTGGGTGGGGGTCTCTGAGTCAGGGTTATGGGACCTTATCTCCCACAGCTTGTGGTCAGAAACAAATAGCTAGTGGATACCAATATAGATGCCTGGTATTAAATGGAGTATCTTTACCTATCTCAATAGCAAGAACTTGTCCCAAGAGTTAAAGGTATACTTATTTCCTCAAATTTGGAAATATGTTTTCAAAAGATATAGCAGGAGCAAATAGTTTTCCATGAGTTTGAAGCCAACCTAGGTTTAATATACAGTATATTCCAGAAGAACCTGAGACTTTGTCTAAAACACAAATGCAGAATCCTTATTTCAGAAAATGTTCCAAGTACATTGTTTGCAGATTTAGTCTGTTTTTTTCTAAATAAATTGTTTATACTTTTAATATTGGCCAATATTTTTATTTATTAAAAACTTATTTTTAGGTTTTTAATATTTCTCATAGTCTAGTGAGAAATATTGTATCCACTTCTTTAAGTAACCCTGAAAACTATGCACAAATGTGTCATTTTTACCAGAAATTTAAGCATCATTAGTAATATCCAATCCAACTGTCTGTCTGTCTGTGTATCTTCCTCAGGTGCAGTAGAGATGGACACAGACAACATCAGCACCTTCAGACATTTAATTCTTACAGGCTTCTCTGACCGGCCCCAACTGGAGAGGGTCCTCTTCGCCATCATCCTGCCCACTTATCTCCTGAGCCTGCTGGGCAACAGCGCCATCATCCTGGTGTCTAGGGTGGACCCGCACCTGCACACCCCCATGTACTTCATGCTCACACACCTGACCTTCCTGGACCTCAGCTTCACCAGTAACTCCATCCTACCACTGCTCTGTAACCTCAGCGGGCCGGAGAAGACCATCAGCTATGTGGGCTGTGCTCTGAAGATGGTCCTGTACTTGGTCCTGGGTTGTGTGGATATAATCATTGTTACATTGCTGTGGCTACTGCAGGGTAGACCATTTTCTCTGTGAAATGCCAGCCCACATCAGGATAGTCTGTACCCACACAGATGACATTGAAGGCATTGTCTTCATCCTTACAGCAGGCATTGTGCTGTCCCCACTGTTGTTCATGTTGCTTTCTTATTTCTATATCATGTTACATATGCACTCATCCTGAATAAGGCACAATGTCTTCAACACCTGTGGCTCATACCTCATTGTGGTCTCCCTTTTCTATGGGAGTATCATCTACATGTACATGCAGCTGAGAAACAGCTCCTCCCAGAACCTGGGGAAGTTGCTCACCCTCTTCTACAACATTGTCACACCTTTCTTCAAGATTCTGATGTACATGCTCAGAAACAAGGAGCTGAAGGGGCCCCTCAGGATGCCAACTGGGGGAAATGTAAGCTTAATAAAGAAATTATAATGAACAGCAAAGCTGGGACCTCCCAAATGGATAAAACCTTACAGAAATTGGGATGGTTAGCCATGTTCAATACCACTAACACTTGTCGGGTTTGAAGCAGAATTCATAAGAGTTTTTTTGCCCATTTTGTTGTCTTATGTGAAAATTGTGAAGAAGTATGTAAGTTCTACAATTCTAAAGCCATATGAATCAATGTCTGGTCTACTGACCATTCCTTTTTTTTTAACATGACATATTCTTTATTTACATTTCAAGTGATTTTCCCTTTCCTGGCTCCCCACTCCCCAAAAGTCAAATAAGCCCTCTTCCCTCTCCCTATTTCCCCATCCACAACTTCCCATTTTCCTGTTCTGCTATTCCCCTACACTGATGCACTGAGCCTTTCCAGAACCAGGGGCCACTCCTTTTTTCTTCTTGGACATCATTTGATATGTGGATTGTGTTTGGGTATTCCAAGCTTCTAGGCTAATATCCACTTATCAGTGAGTGCATACCATGAGTGTTCATTTGAGACTAGGTTATCTCACTTAGGATGATGTTCTCCAGCTCCATACATTTCTCTGAGAATTTCATGAATTCATTGTTTCTTTTTTTATTTTTTTTATTTTTTTTATTTATTTAATGTATTCAGACCTAAACATCTCATTAAGTGATGAAAATTCTCTGACAATATCCAACACATTTATGGACAAATTCTTGGAGTAGAAAGAGATAAACCTAAACATACTAACATTACATTACAACAAGCCTATAGCCAACATTAAATTAAATGGAGAGATATTCCAAAGAATTTCACTAATTCACAAACAAGACAAGATGGTTCATTCCCTATATATATATTCAAAGAATTTTATAAAAGTTGTACTATAGAAATGTAACTGAAAGGCATGAACGCAATATGAATTAGAAAGTAGTAAGTAAAATTACATTTATGTGAAGATGACATGATCATATGAATAATGAACCAAAATTACACAAAGACAATCCCTGAACTGAAAAACACTTTCAAGAAAGTTGTTGGATACATGACTAGCTGAAAAATACAAACAAAAAAATCAATGATTAAGCTTCTGAGTATACATTTTTGGTACAGATCAATAAGTAGCAAGTTGACTACAAAAAAATTGTCATTTGAATTATCCTGGTGTTTGAGTTGTGTTGGAACTCAGTGGATCCCATAACATAAAGGCTTTACCACATTGCTAGCATTTGTAGAATTTCTCTCCAACATGAATGGTTTCATAATGATGAACACTATAGCAGTGTTCAAAGGCTTCATTATACTAAACCCATTCATGAGGTTTTTCTCTAACACATATTCTTTCATGAAAATGAAGACTAGAGATTTGTGCACTCTTGACAACATTAAAAAAACTCACAATGTTTCTTTCTTTTCCATTGCTAGGAAAAGTCATCATAAGCAAGGCAACTCCTATAGAAGCCACCATTTAATTGGAGCTGGCTGAGAATTTCAGAGGTTTATTTAATTTTCATCATAGCAGGAAACATGGCAGGCATGCAGGCAGACACGAAACTGGAGAAGAATCTGAGAGTTCTGCATCTTTATCCAAAGGAAGCTAGGAAGAGACTTTCTAACACGGAACTAACAGGAGGGTCCTTTCATCACTAGTAAAAATTTCAAACCACATCCCCACAGTGATGCACCTCCTCCAACAAGGCCACCCCACCGCATAATGCCACTCACTTAGCATGGTGTATTTAAATTACCACATTCTGCTGCCTGGTCTCCATATGATTGTTCAAACACATGAGTGTATGGGGATCATAATTAAACATGTAGAATACATGTGCTGGAACTCTAAAAGTCCCCATCATCTATAAAAGGTTCAAAAATGTTAAAAGTTCAAAAACTCTTCTGAGATGAATCCTATCATGTAATGGTACTCACATATATTTTCAAAAACAAAATTCCATCACATGGACAGGATACCTGTCACAATTACTAAAGATCATTGTGAGGAAATCCTGAACCTATTGAAAACCAAAAGCAGCTGAACAATCTCCAAACTCTGGATGCCCAGATCTGATGTCAACGCATTCTGATTTGTAACTCCTTTCTGCTTTACTCCCCTAAGCACAATACTTTCTCTTTGAATGGTTTTATTCCCTTAAAGCAGTTTTCCTAAGTAGGTAACACAAAGTTTGAACATCTCAAAATCTTGGTGTCTCCAAGGCAACTTCTTGTTTCAGTCTCCAGGATCCACACATTATGTTCTCAGCTCCCCCAAAGAAATTGTGTCACTTTTCCAGCTCTGCACTTGGTATCACTCTAAGGTCTGGTTGACTCCACTCTCCTGCTCCTTCTGTTCTTGCTGCTCATCCCATGGTACTTGCATCTTCACTGTGCTGGGTTCTGCTGCAACTAGGCTTGACAGATAGCCTCCATTATGTTCAATCAATGGGGCCAAGCCTCGCCTGCACTGCATGACAATGCCATGCATTCGAAACCAGTACCATCTGGGTGATTCATACACATGACCAAGTCAAGCTGCACCACTAGGTCAAAACTTGGCAATCTCTGGAACACAAATTCCTTGTCACTCAGAAAACACTACCCAGAATATTTCACCTCAGTGATGCTGATTTCTTCTCCATCACCTCTAATTCCTGAACTACAGCTATCCAGCATTAATTGTCTCACTAGTCCCTGCTATTCTTGCTTCATAATGCAGAGCCACATAGACACAGCTGCTGAGTTCTGTCACTTGATGTGGCTGAAACAAGTTCCCTTCCCTTACATTATCAGCCACTTCCTATTTTTCAAAAATTTCACTGCCTAAAATTGGTGGTCATGGAACTTGCTCAGTAGATTAACCTTGAACTCAGAGATCTGCAGGGCTCTGTCTCCTGAACGCTGGGATGAAAATCATGCAACACCATGCATGGACCTAAGCTTTTCCTTTTAGATCTTAAATTGAAAACCCAGAATAGCAATCAAATCAAGCAGAAAAATCAATCCTTTATCAGTTTGATACATACTTGTGTCTTCATACGTCCACATGACAACAACAACCAAGTAATAGTAATTCCTAACATGATACAGTACAGTTTCGTACGACTCCAATACCATAAGGTTAGCTGGGTGGAATCTTGCACTAATATAACCATTCCTTTAATACCATTGATTATCCTTGAGCACAGGAATTAACTTCATTCAACTCCTGATGAGGCTTTGCATTTTGAACTGTACATTTTGTATGTTTCCTCTCTTAGGTTTCTATACTTATTAAAAACTGACAGGCCAAATTTTATGTGTGGATTTTTGAATCTTACTTTGTCAATGCAAATAATGTAAATTCCTTTACCTAAACCTCAAGGAGACTAATCAGACTAGGGTGAAAGTCAGCAACATAATTTGCAAAAACATAACAACCATGTCCAGAGTTGAAATAATCCTAAGCACCCATGTCTATCATATTCCTATTCCAATGGCCCCTTAACTCCCACTTAATTCATGATTATATTCAGTAGGTTTCTCTCCAGCGGAGAAACTTTGGAGACTTCTCCTTGTGAACAGACTTTACCACATTTATTACATTAATAAGGTTTCTTTCCAGTATGTGTTCCTTCATGTCTTTGGAGATGACTGGTTGTGCAAAGACTTTTCCACATTGCTTACATTCATAGGGTTTCTCTCCAGTATGTATTCTTTTATGATATAGGAGATGACTGTACTGTGCAAAGGCTTTACCACACTGCTTACATTCATATGGTTTCTCTCCAGTATGTGTTCTTTTATGATATTGGAGTTACCTGGGTCTTGCAAAGGCTTTACCACATTGATTACATTCATAAGGTTTCTCTCCAGTATGTGATCTTTTATGACATTGGAGATCCCTAGGTGTTGCAAAGGCTTTATCACACTGATTACAGTCATAAGGTTTCTCTCCAGTATGTGCTTTTATATGATATTGGAGATTACTGGGACTTGCAAAGGCTTTACCACATTGATTACATTCATAAGCTTTCTCTCCAGTATGTGTTCCTTTATGTCTTTGGAGATGACTGTGTCTTGCAAAGGCTTTACCACACTGATTACATTCATAAGGTTTCTCTCCAGTATGTGTTCCTTTATGTGTTTGGAGATGACTGCACTGTGCAAAGGCTTTACCACACTGATTACATCCATAAGGTTTCTCTCCAGTGTGTGTTTTTATATGATATTTGAGATGACTGTGTCTTAAAAAGGCTTTACCACACTGATTACATTCATAATGTTTCTCTCCCGTATGACTTCTTACAGGCCTTTCATGACTTCTAGAACTTTGCCATTGTTCTTCAATATGATGGTCTTCCCAAAAGGAACCTATAACAGTGAGGTTCTAGTAGGTCTCCAGCATCACATCTTTGTAGAGATTCTTCTGGGAAGGATCAAGGAAATTCCACTCTTCTGAAGTGAAGTTCACATGCACGTCATCAAAAGTCACTGCATCCATGTCTGGATTTCAGAGCTTCCCTGAGGTTCCCTCACAGCACCCAACAGCAGAGCTCAGAGCAGGACACAGAGAGCCATTCAAGCTTGAACAGCCAAAACCAACTTGCCGAATTCATTGTTTCTAATGGCTGAATTGTACTCCATTGTGTACATATACCACATTTGTTGTATCCATTCCTCCGTTGAGGGACATCTGGGTCTTTCCAGCTTCTGGCTACTATAAATAGGGCTGCTATGAACATAATGGAGCATGTATCCTTATTACATGCTGGGGAATCCTCTGGGTATATGCCAAAGAGTGGTATAGCAGGGACCTCCGGAAGTGTCATGCCCAGTTTTCTGAGGACCCACCAGACTGATTGGTTGTACCAACCCGCAATCCCACCAGCAGTGGAGGAGTGTTCCTCTTTCTCCACATCCTTGCCAACACCTGCTGTCTCCTGAGTTTTTAATCTTAACCATTCTTACTGGTGTGAGGTGAAATCTCAGGGTTGTTTTGATTTGCATGACTAATGATGTTGAACATTTCTTAAGGTGCTTCTCAGCCATCTGAAGCTCTTCAGGTGAAAATTCTTTGTTTAGCTCTGTACCACTAATGCTCAAAGCCAACATGCCCTGCTGAGGAAGGCCAGGAAGGAGGACCATGCTGTGTTTTTAATTCAGTCTGGTGAAGAGATTGAGTAACTGACTGAGAGACATGGGATTTCTTAGACACAGACACTGAGCATTTAGCCTTCACTGACAGTACCATATGTTGTTCTGGGATGTATATTAAAGGCAAGAGGCTGTCAACATGAACAAGAACTTTCTGTCACTTGGCCCTCACTATATTCTACCACAAGATCTTTCCTTGACATGATGGCCTTCTGTACCTTCCCACCACTTCCTCATACAACAGTGTCATAAATGGAATTTTAATGCTTTTTAATTACAGTTTTCATTATGGAGTGCACATGCCGTAGCACATGTGTGGAGGTCAGAAGACAACTTTAGTGGGACTTTGTGCTTTCTTTCATCCATGTGTGTTCTGGGGGATATAACTCAGATCATCACAAATGGCCACATATTTACAGAACTATCTTAACAGCCATGGAGAGACCTTTCTGTTTCAGGAAGTGTTTACAGTGCAGAATCAAACATCTGATCAGATTACAGATTACTCAATCTGTGAAATGTATCTGCTGTTGTGTGAACTGGGGACTATGGTTGAGTGTCAAGGATAAAGCTGCCACTCAATAATACATGGAAAATAAAGAGACATGTAAGGGGGTGCCCATGGGATAGGCAAGGCTTGACAAGGATGTCCAAGGAACAACTTTGGGGTGGCTTTTCATCTGTGTGGTAAAATGAAAATCCCCAGACATGTCTCTTTTTTTTTTACTTTTATTTTTTTCTTTTTTTTTATTGGATATATTCTATATTTACAATTTATTTCCCTTTTTCTAGTTCCCCACACCCAAAGGTCCCACATGCCCTTTTCCTTCCCCCTGCTCCCTCATCCACCCCTTCCCACCTCACTGTTCTTGTATTCCCCCACAATGATGTTTTGGTCCATTCTAGCACCAGTGTCCACTCCTTTCTTCCTGTGAGACATCACTTGGTATGTGATTTATGTCTTTAATGTTCCAAGCTTCTAGGCTAATATCCACTTATCAGTGACTACATACCATGGGTATTCTTTTGAGACTGGGTCACCTCACTTAGTATGATGTTCTCCAGCTCCATCCATTTCTCTAAGAATTTCATGAATTCATTGTTTCTAATGGCTGAATAGTACTCCATTGTGTATATATACCACATTTTTTGTATCCATTCCTCTGTTGAGGGACATCTGGGTTCTTTCCAGCTTCTGGCTATTATATATAAGGCTGCTATGAACATAGTGGAACATGTATCCTTATTGCATGCTGGGGAATCTTCTGGGTATATTCCCAGGAGTGGTATGGCTTTGTCCTCCAGAAGTATCACGTCCAGTTTTCTGAGGAACCGCCATACTGATTTCCAGAGTGGTTGTACCAGCTTGTGTTCCCACCAGCAGTGGAGGAGTGTTCCTCTTTCTCCACATCCTCGCCAACACCTGATGTCTTCTGAGTTTTTAATCTTAGCCATTCTGACTGGTGTGAGGTGAAATCTCAGGGTTGTTTTAATTTGCATTTCCCTAATGACTAATGATGTTGAACATTTTTTAAGGTGTTTCTCAGCCATTCAAATTTCTTCAGGTGAAAAGTCTCTGTTTCGCTCTGTACCCCATTTTTGGATAGGGTTATTTGGTTTTCTGGGGACTAACCTCTTGAGTTCTTTGCATACATTGGATATTAGCCCTCTGTAGGATGTGGGGTTGGTGAAGATCTTTTCCCAATTTGTTGGTTGCCAATTTATCCTTTTGACAGTGTCTTTTGCCTTACAGAAACTTTGTAATTTTATGAGGTCCCATTTGTCTACCCTTGATCTTAGAGCATACGCAATTGGTGTTCTGTTCAGTAATTTTTCCCCTGAGCCAATGTACTCAAGGGTCTTCCCCAGATTCTTTTATATTAGTTTTAGTGTGTCTGGTTTTATGTGGAGGTCCTTGATCCACTGCTTTCATTGTGTCCCATAGATTTGGGTATGTTGTGCCTTCATTTTTATTAAATTCTTAGAAATCTTTGATTTCTTTCTTTATTTCTTCCTGTACTAAGATATCATTGGGTAGAATATTGTCAGCCTCTACGTGTATGAGGATTTTCTGTTGTTTTTGTTGCTATTGAAGAACACTCTTACTCCATGGTGATCTGATAAGAGGCATGGGATTACTTCTATCTTTTTATATTTGTTGAGATCTGTCTTATGTCCAATTATATGGTCGATTTTGGAGAAGGTACCATGAGGGGCTGAGAAAAAGGTATAGTCTTTTGCTTTAGGGTGAAATGTTATATATATATATATATATATATATATATATATATATATATATATATCTGTCAAATCCAATTGGTCCAAGGTTTCAATGAGTTTCTCCGTGTCCCTGTTTAGTTTCTGTTTTCCTGGTTGGTCCACTGTGGATAGTGGAGTATTGAGGTCCCCCACAATCATTGTGTTAGGTGCAATGTGTGCTTTGAGCTTTAGTAAAGTTTCTTTTACGAATGAGGGTGCCCTTACATTTGGAGTGTAGATGTTTAGAATTGTGAGTTCTTCTTGGTGGATTCTTCCTTTGACTAGCAAGAAGTGATCTTCTGTGTCTCTTTTGATGACTTGGGTTGAATGTCAATTTTATCTGATATTAAAATGGCTATTCCAGCTTGTTTTCTGTGACCATTTGCTTGCAAAATTGTCTTCCATCCTTTTACTCTAAGGTAGTGTTTGTCTTTGACTCTGAGGTGTGTTTCCTGTAAGCAGCAAAATGTAGGGTCCCATTTCCATATCCAGTCTGTTAGTCTATGTTTTTTTATTGGGGAATTGGGTCCATTGATGTTAAGAGATATTAAGGAATAGAGATTATTACTTCCTGACATTTTTGATGTTATTTTTGTTTTTGAGTAGTTATCTTCCTTTGAGTTTGATGGAAGAAGGTTACTGTCTTGCTTTTTCGTGGGCGCAGTTTCCTTCCTTGTATTGGAGTTTTCCTCCTATTATCCTTTGTAGAGCTGGGTTAGTGGAAAGATATTGTGTAAATTTGGTCCTGTCATGAAATATTTTGATTTATCCATCTATGTTGATTGAGAGTTTTGCTGGGTATAGTAGTCTTGGCTAACATTTGTGTTCTCTTAGGGTCTGCATGAGGTCTGCCCAGGATCTTCTAGCTTTCATGGTTTCTGGAGAGAAGTCTGGTGTGTTTCTGATAGGTCTTCCTTTATATGTTACTTGACCTTTTTCTCTTACTGCCTTTAATATTCTTTCTTTGTTTAGTACATTTGGGGTTTTGATTATTATGTGACGGGAGGTGTTTCTGTTCTGGTCCAGTCTGCTTGGAGTTCTGTATGCTTCTTGTATATTCATGGGCATCTCTCTCTTTAAGTTAGGGAAGTTTTCTTCCATAATTTTGTTAAAGATATTTGCTGGCCCTTTAAGTTGTAGATCTTCACTCTCATCTATCCCTATAATCCTTAGGTTTGGTCTTCTCATTATGTCCTGGATTTCCTGGATGTTTTGTGTTACAAGCCTTTTCGATTTTGCTTTTTTTTTTTTTTTGACTGTGGAGTCAATGGTTACTATGTTATCTTCAGCATCTGAGATTCTTATCTCTATCTCTTGTATTCTGTTGTTGATGTTTGCATCTACGATCCCTGATTTCTTCCCAAGGTTTTCTATCTCCAAAGTTGCCTCCTTTTGTGATTTCTTAGTTGTTTCTACCTCTTTGTTCAGATCTTGGATGGTTTTGCTCAGTTCCTTCATTTGTTTGTTTGTGTTTTCATGTAAT
Organism: Apodemus agrarius; assembly: GCA_964023405.1. Taxonomy (NCBI): domain Eukaryota; kingdom Metazoa; phylum Chordata; class Mammalia; order Rodentia; family Muridae; genus Apodemus; species Apodemus agrarius. Next base: position 43,299,491 of record OZ030015.1, on the reverse strand, counting down.
TCTTTAATATATTTTTGTGCTCCCTCTTTCATGACTTCTGCCTGTTGTTTCAAGTTCTCCTGCATTTCTTTAACTGATTTTCTCATTTCCTCTTTATTGTTTTCTGTCTGTTGGCCCATATTCTCCTGGAGTTCTTTAAGTGTTTTTTGTGTTTGGATTATAAGAGCTTCTACCCTATTGATGTTCCCCTGCATTTCTTTAAGAGATTTGTTTATGTCTTTTTTTGTGTTCCTCTAGGAGCATCATGACCTGTGCTTTTATATCTAACTCTTGTTTTTCTGGTGTGCTGGGGTATCCAGGACTTGCTGTGGTTGGTGAATTGGGTTTAGATGGTGCCATATTGCCTTGATTTCTGTTAATAACGTTTCTACGTTTGCCTTTTGCCATCTCTTTATCTCTGGAGTTAGTTGAACTTATTGTAGATGGCAGCCCCGCTGAAAGCACAGCGCGCCTGTCCCCAGGAGACAGTGACCTTGGCTGAGCTGTTGGTACCTGGCTCTGCCGATCTCTTCTGGCTCTGTGTGCGGGCCAGAGGCTGGTGGCATTGTCTGTGCTGGACTACACTAGCTCTCAGTCCAAGCCCCTGGCTTCAGCTGCTAGAATTCCGCACTGTGTCCCGAGGCAAGATGGCCCCTCGCTGCCAGCCCACCTGGAGAGCTGGCCGCGGTGGTCTGCACCCGCAGCTGAGCTGTCTGTGCCCAGATCTCCTGCAGAGCTAAGCTAAGCTATATCTCTGTTCACGCACCTGACTCCAGCTGCTCGCTGTGCCCGCCGTTCGAGAGTGGTATCCCGAGGAGGCAAGATCCAGACATGTCTCTTGTAGGAGGGAAGTTCATGTTTCTTCATGCCAGAGAGATCTCGAACACTTTAAGAGACAGAGAAAACAGGAGTACACTAAGAGAAGTTACCAGCTACTTTACAGGAGGGTCTTGTGTGTGAGACTGGATAGTGGGACCTCTGAGTACAATCACAGGACATTAAAGAGAAAAAGGAATTCCATAATGTGCATCAGTTTTCCAGAGCTCTCCCTTCTGCTTGTGAGTGGATATAGTTGATGCTATAGGTCAAAGGTAGAAACACAGTGTATTCTCAAGAAGGGGAGAGAACAGGGACAGCAGAGGCCTATGGGGAATGTGGTCAGTACGTGGTATTTACAGGTACAAACATGTCATAAAGCAAATGATGTAAGAGATGTGGGAGAGTGTTTGCATTCATAAAGACTGTGCCTTCCTTTCCCAGCTGCTTCCTATGCTTTTCTACACCTTGGGAAGTGGTTACTAGCAGATGTGTGGGAGATGCAGATCACAACATGTGGGATTTGGTGTTTGAAGGGTGGAAAGAGAGCCCAACATATTCCTCACTGAGAATAAAACCAGTTTTATGTCTTGTTTTGCTTTGATTTGCTCTTTTTTCACTACATTTCTCTGTGTTTTCAGCATTTGGGGAAATGGACTCAAATAAAACCTTTCCATGTGCTTTACAATTTCTCTTCAGAGGAATGGACAGTAACATCTTTGGGGGCCTGATATTTACAAATGCATGTGTCAGACAAAAATATATATCTCCACATCCTCGCCAACACCTGCTGTTTCCTGAGTTTTTAATCTTAACCATTCTGACTGGTGTGAGGTGAAATCTCAGGGTTGTTTTGATTTGCATTTCCCTAATGACTAATGATGTTGAACATTTTTAAGGTGTTTTTCAGCCATCTGAATTTCTTCAGGTGAAAAATCGTTGTTTAGCTCTGTACAACCCTTTTTGATAGGGTTATTTGGTTTTCTGGGGTCTAACTTATTGAGTGCTTTGTATACATTGGATATTAGTCCTCTGTCAGATGTAGGGTTGGTGAAGATCTTTTCCCAATTTGTTGTTTGCTGATTTGTCCTTTTGACAGTGTCTTTTGCCTTACAGAAACTTTGTAATTTTATGAGGTCCCATTTGTCTATTCGTGATCTCAGAGCAAAAGCTATTGGTGTTCTGTTCAGGAACTTTCCCCCTGAGCCAATGTCCTCAAGGGTCCTCCCCAGTTTCTTTTCTATTAGTTTTAGTGTGTCTTGTTTAATGTGGAGATCCTTGATACACATGGAGTTGAGCTTAATACAAGGAGATAAGAGTGGATCAATTCTCATTCATCTGCATGTTGACCTTCAGTTGAACCAGCACCATTTGTTAAAAGGCTATCTTTTTCCCACTGGATATTTTCAGCTCCTTTGTCAAAGATCAATTGGCCATAGATGTGTGGGATCAGTTCTGGGTCTTCAATCCTATTCCATTGATCCACCTCCCTGTCACTGTACCAATACCATGCAGTTTTTAATACTACTGCTCTGTAGTATTGCTTGAGGTCCGGGATACTGATTCCCCCAGAAGTTCTTTTACTGTTGAGAATAGTTTTAGCTATACTGGGTTTTTTTGTTATTCCAGACGAATTTGAGAATTGCTCTTTCTAACTCTATGAAGAACTGAGTTGGGATTTTGATGGGGATTGCATTGAATCTGTAGATTGCTTTTGGCAAAATTGCCATTTTTACTATATTAATCCTGCCAACCCACAAGCATGGAAGATTTTTCCATTTTCTGAGGTCTTCTTCCATTTCTTTCTTCAGAGACCTGAAGTTTTTGTCATACAAATCTTTCACTTGTTTGGTTAGAGTCACACCAAGATACTTTATATTGTTTGTGGCTATTGTGAAGGGTGTCATTCCCCTAATTTCCTTTTCAGTCTGCTTATCCTTTGAGTATAGGAAGGCTACTGATTTTATTGCATTGATTTTATAACCAGCCACTTTGCTGAAGTTGTTTGCTAGCTGTAGGAGTTCTCTGGGAGAGTTTTATGGTCACTTAAGTATACTATCATATCATCTGTGAATAGTGATAGTTTGACTGCTGCTGGGACTGTAAGCTGGTACAACCACTCTGGAAATCAGTCTGGCGGTTCCTCAAAAAACTGTACAGGATACTTCTGGAGGATCCAGCCATACCACTCCTGGGTGAATACCCAGAAGATTCCCCAGCATGCAATAAGGATACATGCTCTACTATGTTCATAGCATCCTTATTTATAATATCCAGAAGCTGGAAAGAACCCAGATGTCCCTCAATGGAGGAATGGATAAAAAAATGTGGTATGTATACACGGTGGAATACTATTCAGCCATTAGAAACAATGAATTCATGAAATTCTTAGAGAAATGGATGGAGCTGGAGAACATCATACTAAGTGAGGTAACCCAGTCTCAAAAGAGTACCCATGGTATGCACTCATTGATAAGTGGATATTAGCCTAGAATCTTGGAACACCAAAGACACAATCCACATACCAAATGATGTCCAACAAGAAGGAAGGAGTGGACTGTGGTTCTGGAAAGGCTCAATGCATCAGTATGGGGGCATACCAGAACAGGGAAGTGGGAAGGGTTTGATGGAGGGACAGGGGGAGGGAAAGGCATGTGAGACCTTTGGGGGGCAGGGAATCATGAAACAGGAAATGAAATGTAAATATATATCATATCCAATAAAAAATAAAAAAGAAAAGAAAAGAAAGAAAAAATATATATCTCTATTTATGAGTTACAAAAATAAGATTATGTTAGTTTGCTTTGCAAATGACATCGCAGGGGACTCAAAAATCCTAGGGCAGGCTGATGTGTGTGACAAAGGCACATGCAGTGACCAGCTGTGTAAGTCAGTTAGCATGTGCAGATCTAATGTAGTAATAAATACCTGTCATCCTGTCACTGGAGAGGTGGAGGCAGGGGAGACAAAATTGACTCCACAATGAGTTCAAAACCAGCACAGCACAATAAGACCCTCCCTCAAAGAAAAGAGGGAGAGAGAATAGAGAGATATCCCAACAGTTGAAACCACTTACTGCTCTTACAGAAGACTTCGGTTCAATTCCCAGAACCCATAGTGTGCTTCACAATGTTGTGGAAGTCCAGTACCAAGGGATTTGATGCCCTCTTCTGGCCTCTGAAGTCATAAGACACAAAAGTGATACACAGACACACATGCAGGCAACCCAGCATACACATGCATTGAAAAAATATTTTGAAAGGTTCACATGTGTGTAGTTTCTAACACCATCATGGAGAAATGAAGCACAAGTGTACCAGATGATGCTGGTCTGTGCTGCAAGACAGCAAGTTATAGTTAACTTTAGCTGTAGAAATCAAGCACATAAATATCTTGTTTGGTTTGGTTTGGTGTTTGCTTACCCATAAGTTCATTTTATTTGAGGCAATGTCTCATGTAGTCCTGGATGGACTCAACCACAATATGTAGTGGAGAATGGCTCTGATCTTATGATCTTTCCACTTTTACCTCCTAACTCCTGAGATTACAGGTGTATGTCATCATGCCTGACTCATAACACAGTCTCTTTTAGTATTGCAATGAACAATTGTGGACTTTAAAGTAGGAAAGAGGAGCCTCTGCTCCTGTGAAAGCTATTGTAATTCAGGAAGTGGTTCTGTGCTGGATCTTACCACCTCAGGAAAATTTTATTCCTGTGAATAGCATTTATTTTCCATACAATAATTCTCATGAAATTATAAAGCTATCTACTATTTAAAGAATAAATATAGAGGTTCAGCAGTTAAAGGCCCTGATCACTCTTCTAAAGGACCCAAGTTCAATTCCAAGTGCCAACAAGGCCCCTTACAGATGTATCCAGGGCATCTGACACCCTCTTATGGTCTCTTCAGGTACCAAGCAGGTATATCGAACTAGGAAACACATGGAAACAAACACACATACATGTATAATAAAAAACAAATAAAAAAGCATAACTAGGAAAAGTGATTCAAATTATTATAACATATCATACATCTACAAAGAAAATTGATAAAGTTGGTATTCATGACAAACTGGGTGTTGCAATTATTTTTATTGCCCTTTTAAGCCAGCTACACTTGGGAACTTTCTGTTTTCTTGGATAAGATTCTTCATTGCTTAGCATAGAAATGATGCCACAGAGGACTGTTTATACACATCAGTATTATATCTTTGTTATTGGATGAACTTGGAATTTTAATCTAAGCACAGAGGGAAAATAATTAGTCATAAAATTAAGAGAAAATCTAAAGAAAGAAAAGGGAAATGAAAAATTTTCTAACGCTATGCTGAAAAAGTGAAATTTGCATAAATCCAAATATCAAATATGTGGTGGAGGTAGCAGTAAATCAATGGATCACTAGTCAATAAGGTTAAAAATCCCATTGGTATGGAAAAAAACAAAATCTATGACTAATGGGAAAATACAGCACAAATAACATGCCTAATAAGAATGTGTCAGTAACAGAAAGATACATGTAATTGCTTTGTTGTTAAATTGTAGAAAATATTCATTTCAAGTTTCAAGAAAACCACTTTTCATCTATTACTCTACAGGTAAATAAAAATAAGGAATCTGTTGAAGAAATGAGGCACAATTATCATATTTCTTGAATCTGCTCTGTTATCAAGAAAAATGTCTCATAGAAAAAGGTATCAGTACTAAACGTGGTTCAGTGTAACATGTAGAGACTTAATTGGAATTGATTGGGTAAAATATTTACAATTGACCCAGTAAATATTATCAAAGGTTAAATTTGTAGTGAAGCTTGCTCTTAGAAGCTTAAAATTGTCTCCAGGTAAAAGGACAAAAGAAAAAACAGGCATTTGTATTAATAGATAAATGATTACACATGTTACCTAGCAAACAAGGAATAGGTTTGGGATAATTAAATTCAAAGATACAGTTTTTACAATGTTGATATCATATGGCTACTTATTGAGAAATGGTACACAGTTTGGAATACAGTGAATATGAAACAGATTCATTCATGCTTCTCTTCTTGTTAAAAACTAGAGCTTCTTCAGATTACCAGGAAAATTTTGCAGCAGGAAAAGTTTGCACTTTGCCATTGATCCAACTTCTTGTCCAAGGTGAGACATGGTGAACTTTTTTTTATTCCAACATCAAACAGAGCTGTGGCTTTCACAATCATGACTCTGACTTCAGTGATCATGCTGAACATTTGAATATTATCTTTAAAAATATGTGACACAAGCCCAAATCCTAGATTATAAAATTCATTGAAATACCATATTTATGTAGCTATTGCTTCTATCTACATTTTCAGCTCATTTCTAATGCTTCTGTATAGATTTACATGTTCAGGGTGAGTAGTGGAATGAGTTTTTAAAACAGCTTATCAGCTTCAGATATGACGAAAAGATATTTTGAACATTCATTTTAACATCTTTTGACATCTACGGTGCAGTGCAAACATGAGTTCTAATAAAATGGGGTCTCTCTTGTATGTAATGTGTTCATTTAATTGTGGACAAGAGACCCAGTTTCCCCAGAAGGATTCTGAAAGAATGCCTATGAGATCCAATCTTCCACAGGCAGCCAAAGCATTTAAGACCTTAAAAGCCTTCCATAGTAGCAAAAATTGTATTGCTTTTCCACCTAAGACTTCAATATTGAGTGAGGTTTATTTGTTGAGGCAAAAGGCCAACTATCTTACAAAATTTCAGTAACTAACAGTACCCAAAATGTGGTAGGGAAAACAGGTTTAGAAGCCAGGGTTTCTTTTTCTTTCTACACAGATTAAATAGCTTGATTCACTGGATATTCACACTGTATTTAAAAGGTAATGTTGGCAGCATAGTTGTGACTTTCTACCTGTTATCTCTAGGTGTCTTATCTTTCTCTATATTTTTGGACAGGTTCATTTTCCATTCTTACTTAGTATTCCATTCTTGAGGAGAAATTCTAGGACAGTGAGATGTGTATCTCTAATATACAGTTTAACAGCTCATGACTTAGTTAAAATTATTTTAGAGTTAATTTTATAAATTTAGATGTAGACTCCACACATCTAGTCATCTGATGAAAAAGGCCCTCATGATCCTCTTATTAAAAAGCTCAGCTTGATGGAGGATGGAATTCTGGTTTGGTCATGGCACACACACACACACACACACACACACACACACACACACACTTAGGTGACCAAAGAGCCTTGCAGTCAGGAAATTACTGAGGTAAAGCCAAATTCTCTGGTGAATTTGCTATTGACTTTGTTGAGGAGAACCTATAGCAGTGGTGCTCTTGCTGGTGAAGGTATGTATTGGAATTACTGGGTAAAGTGAATTTTTTCTACCTGTAATCCATACTCTTGAATTGAATCAACTCCTGTCCAGATGCACATTCCAGCAATCACTTTAAAAATATCTGCAAGGTCAATTTGTATGAATGCTGTCCATTGGTATTCTTGAACATTTAACCCTTCTTACAAGGAAAAAGGCACTTTAAAAATATCTTCAAGGTCAATGTGTAGGAATGCTGTCCATTGGTATTCTTGAACATTTAACTCTTCTTACAAGGAGAAAGGGACTGGGGCTCTCCCAGGTCTAGATGACAAGATTACAATGAAATGTGCAATTTTTCAAAATATGTAGAATATTTTCTGATTTAAAAATTAATTATGCTGATATTGCCTGCAGCTTCCCGCCCAGCTGGTGGTGGGGAAGCCGGAGGGTCACCCAGCGTGCCAGGTGCTCAGAACCATCCGGCGGCGGCGGCAGAACCAGGTACCCGAGACAGCCCAAGCTTAAGACCTTCGGGGACTCAGGCCTGGAGTGGGAATTGGGCACAGAATAGCGGGTGCACTCTGCACTCGCGCGCGGGGCAGACCCCGAGCTCCCTGCAGGCAGCTGCCATATTGCCTGCAGCTTCCCGCCCAGCTGGCGGTGGGGAAGCCAGAGGGTCACCCAGTGTGCCAGGTGCTCAGAACCATCCGGCGGCGGCGGCAGAACCAGGTACCCGAGACAGCCCAAGCTTAAGACCTTCGGGGACTCAGGCCTGGAGTGGGAGTTGGGCACAGAATAGCGGGTGCACTCTGCACTCGCGCGGCGGACCCCGAGCTCCCTGCAGGCAGCTGCCATATTGCCTGCAGCTTCCCGCCCAGCTGGTGGTGGGGAAGCCGGAGGGTCACCCAGCGTGCCAGGTGCTCAGAACCATCCGGCGGCGGCGGCAGAACCAGGTACCTGAGACAGCCCGAGCTTAAGACCTTCGGGGACTCAGGCCTGGAGTGGGAATTGGGCACAAAATAGCGGGTGCACTCTGCACTCGCGCGCGGGGCGGACCCCGAGCTCCCTGCAGGCAGCTGCCATATTGCCTGCAGCTTCCCGTCCAGCTGGTGGTGAGGAAGCCAGAGTCAGCCAGTGTGCCAGGTACCCAGACCCAGCCGGAGGCCGAACCAGCCTCCCATCCAGCCAGTGGCAGGGAAGCTGGAAACCGGACCCAGCCAGCTTCCCAGCAGCTTGGGACCAGCAGGCGGAACCAGATAACTGAGATATCCCATCTTTAAGACCCCTGGGGAAACAGGATATCAGACAGCGAACCCTGAGCAGGAGCAGTGCAGAGCAGCCGCCCAACAGGCGGAACCAAATACCTGGGATATCCTGAGGTTAAGACCTCGGGGGACTCAGGCCACCCGTCAGCAATCTGTGAGCAAGACCCCCGCAGGACAGTGATTCAGGTATCCCAGTCACTGGGAAATAGCCTTACAACCCCACAGGAGGGTCAAGCACCAGCTAGTATCTACAGGACCAACTAACACCAGAGTTAACCAGATGGCAAAAGGCAAACGTAAGATCGCTACTAACAAAAATCAAGGCAATATGGCGGCATCCGAACCCAGTTCCCCAACAGCAATAAATACTGGATACCCCGAAACACCAGAAAAACAAGACTCAGATCTAAAATCACTGGTCAGGATGCTGATAGAGGAACACTTAGATAAATCTCTTAAAGTAATACATGAGAAAATAGATCAAAAGCTAGAAGCCATTGCAAGACAAACACAATTAAATCCCAGATATCTCAACACACCAGAAAAACAAGACTCAGATCTAAAATCACTGGTAAAGATGCAGATTGAGGATCACTTAGATAAATTTCTTAAAGTAATAGAGGAGAAAATAGATCAAAAACTAGAAGCCCATACAAGGCAGACACAAAAATCACTTAAAGAAATCCAGGAGAATATAGAGCAAAAAGTGAATCCCAATACGGGGGAGAAACAAAAATCACCCAAAGAAATACAAGAGAACATGGGTCAACGAGTAGAAGTCATAAAGGAGGAAACACAAAAATCCCTTAAAGAATTACAGGAAAACACAAACAAGCAACTGAAAGATCTGAGCAAAACCATACAAAATCTAAAAACAGAAGTAGAAACAACTAAGCAATCGCAAAGGGAGACAATGTTGGAGATAGAAAACCTTGGGAAGAAATCAGGAGTCATAGATGCAAATATCAACAATAGAATACAAGAGATAGAAGACAGAATCTCAGATGCTGAAGATACCATAGGAACCATGGATTCAACAATTAAAGAAAATGCAAAATGCAAAAAGCTGGTAACCCAAAACATTCAGGAAATCCAGGACACAATGAGAAGACCAAACCTAAGGATTATAGGGATAGATGAGAATGAAGATCTACAACTTAAAGGGCCAGCAAATATCTTCTACAAAATTATGGAAGAAAATTTCCCCAACCTAAAGAGAGAGATGCCCATGAATATACAAGAAGCCTATAGAACCCCAAATAGACTGGACCAGAACAGAAATACTTCCCGTCACATAATAGTCAAAACCCCAAATGTACTAAACAAAGAAAGAATATTAAAAGCAGTAAGAGAAAAAGGACAAGTAACATACAAAGGAAGACCTATCAGAATTACACCAGACTTCTCACCTGAGACCATGAAAGCTAGAAGATCCTGGGCAGACCTTATGCAGACCCTAAGAGAACACAAACTTCAGCCAAGACTACTATACCCAGCGAAACTCTCAATTGCCATAGATGGGGAAACCAAGATATTCCACGACAAAACCAAATTTGCAAGATACTTATCTACAAACCCAGCCCTACAAAGGATAATAGGGGAAAAATACCAACACAAGGGGGGAAACAACACCCCAGAAGAAACAAGATAGAAACCCCATCTCATCCAACCCAAAAGAAGAGAACCACTCAAATACAAATAATAATAACAATTCCCAAAATGTCAGGAAGTAATAATTACTATTCCTTAATATCTCTTAATATCAATGGACTCAATTCCCCAATCAAAAGACACAGACGAACAGACTGGATACGGAAACAGGACCCTACATTTTGCTGCATACAGGAAACACATCTCAGTGTCAAAGACAAACACCACCTTAGAGTAAAAGGCTGGAAGACAGTTCTACAAGCAAATGGTCCCAGGAAACAAGCTGGAGTAGCCATTCTAATATCAGATAAAATCGACTTTCAACCTAAAGTCATCAAAAGAGACACAGAAGGTCACTTCCTGCTTGTCAAAGGGAAAATCCACCAAGAAGAATTCTCAATACTGAACATCTATGCACCAAATGCAAGGGCACCCTCATTCGTAAAAGAAACTTTACTAAAGCTTAAAGCACACATCGCACCTAACACAATGATTGTAGGTGACTTCAACACTCCACTCTCCTCAATGGACCGATCAGGAAAGCAGAAACTAAACAGGGACACAGTGAAACTAATTGAAGCTATGGACCAATTGGATTTAACAGATATATATAGAACATTCCATCCTAAAACAAAAGAGTATACCTTTTTCTCAGCACCGCACGGTACCTTCTCAAAAATTGATCATATAATTGGTCACAAGACAGACCTCAACAAATACAAGAAGACCGAACTAATCCCATGTCTCCTATCGGATCACTATGGAGTAAAAGTGGTCTTCAATAGCAAGAAGAACTACAGAAAGCCCACATACACATGGAAACTGAACAATACTCTACTCAATGACACCCTGGTCAAGGAAGAAATAAAGAAAGAAATCAAAGACTTTTTAGACTTCAATGAAAATGAAGGTACGACCTACCCAAATCTCTGGGATACAATGAAAGCAGTGCTAAGAGGAAAACTCATAGCCCTGAGTGCCTCCAAAAAGAAACTGGAAAGAGCATACACTAGCAGCTTAACAGCACACCTGAAGGCGCTGGAACAAAAAGAAGCTAACTCACCCAGGAGGAGTAGAAGAGAGGAAATCATCAAACTAAGGGCTGAAATCAATCAAGCAGAAACAAAGAGAACCATACAAAGAATCAACAAAACCAAGAGCTGGTTCTTCGAGAAAATCAACAAGATAGATAAACCCTTAGCTAGACTAACCAAAGGGCACAGAGATAGTATCCAAATTAACAAAATTAAAAATGAAAAGGGGGATATAACAACAGAAACAGAGGAAATTCAAAAGATCATCAGATCCTACTACAAAGGCCTATACTCAAAACAACTGGAGAATCTGGAGGAAATGGACAATTTCCTAGACAGATACCAAATACCAAAATTAAATCAGCATCAAGTAGACCAGCTAAACAGTCCCATAACCCTTAAAGAAATAGAAGGGGTTATAGAAAGCCTCCCAACCAAAAAAAGTACGGGACCAGATGGTTTTAGTGCAGAATTCTACCAGACCTTCAAAGAAGACTTAACACCAATACTCTTCAAACTATTCCACAAAATAGAGACAGAAGGGACACTGCCCAACTCATTCTTCGAAACCACAATTACGCTGATACCTAAACCACAAAAAGATCCAACAAAGAAAGAGAACTACAGGCCAATTTCTCTTATGAATATAGATGCAAAAATACTAAATAAAATTCTTGCCAACCGAATCCAAGAGCATATCAAAACGATCATTCACCATGATCAAGTAGGCTTCATTCCAGGAATGCAGGGATGGTTCAATATACGGAAATCCATCAATGTAATCCACTACATAAACAAACTAAAAGAAAAAAACCACATGGTCATCTCATTAGATGCTGAAAAAGCATTTGACAAAATTCAGCATCCTTTCATGCTAAAAGTCTTGGAAAGAGCAGGAATTCAAGGCCCATACCTAAACATAGTAAAAGCAATCTACAGCAAACCAGTAGCCAACATCAAAATAAATGGAGAGAAACTTGAAGCAATCCCACTAAAATCAGGGACTAGACAAGGCTGTCCTCTCTCTCCATATCTTTTCAATATAGTACTTGAAGTTCTAGCGAGAGCAATCAGACAACATAAGGAAGTCAAAGGGATACAAATTGGAAAGGAAGAAGTCAAACTATCATTATTTGCAGACGATATGATAGTTTACCTAAGCGACCCAAAAAACTCCACCAGAGAACTTCTACAGCTGATAAACAACTTCAGCAAAGTGGCAGGTTATAAAATTAACTCAAGCAAGTCAGTGGCCTTCTTGTACTCAAAGGACAAGCAGGCTGAGAAAGAAATTAGGGAAATAACACCCTTCACAATAGCCACAAACAACATAAAGTACCTTGGCGTAACTCTAACCAAACAAGTGAAAGATCTGTATGACAGGAACTTCAAGTCCCTGAAGAAAGAAATCGAAGAAGACCTCAGGAGATGGAAAAATATTTCTTGCTCCTGGATTGGCAGGATCAATATAGTAAAAATGGCCATCTTGCCAAAAGCAATCTACAGATTCAATGCAATCCCCATCAAAATCCCAAATCAATTCTTCATAGATCTAGAAAGAGCAATTCTCAAATTCATCTGGAGCAACAAAAAACCTAGGATAGCTAAAACTATTCTCAACAATAAAAGGACTTCTGGGGGAATCAATATCCCTGACCTCAAGCAGTACTACAGAGCAATTGTGTTAAAAACTGCATGGTATTGGTACAGCAACAGGCAGGTAGATCAATGGAATAGGATTGAAGACCCAGAAATTAACCCACAGACTTGGTCACTTGATCTTTGATAAAGGAGCCACAACCATCCGGTGGAAAAAAGATAGCCTTTTCAACAAATGGTGCTGGTTCAACTGGAGGTCAACATGCAGAAGAATGCGAATTGACCCACTCTTATCTCCTTGTACTAAGATCAACTCCAAATGGATCAAGGACCTCCACATAAAACCAGACACACTGAAACTATTAGAAAAGAAACTTGGGAAGACCCTGGAGGACATGGGCACAGGGGTAAAGTTCCTGAACAGAACACCAATAGCTTATGCTCTAAGATCAAGAATGGACAAATGGGACCTCATAAAATTACAAAGTTTCTGTAAGGCAAAGGACACTGTCAGAAAGACAAAACGGCAACCAACAACGTGGGAAATGATCTTCACCAACCCCACATCCGACAGAGGGCTAATATCCAATATATACAAAGAACTCAAGAAGTTAGACCCCAAAGAACCAAATAACCCTATCAAAAAATGGGGCACAGAGCTAAACAAAGAATTTTCACCAGAAGAAATTCGGATGGCCGAGAAACACCTTAAGAGATGTTCAACATCATTAGTCATCAGGGAAATGCAAATCAAAACAACCCTGAGATTCTACCTCACTCCAGTCAGAATGGCTAAGATTAAAAACTCGAGAGACAACAAGTGCTGGCGAGGATGTGGAGAAAGAGGAACACTCCTCCACTGTTGGTGGGATTGCAAAATGGTAAAACCACTCTGGAAATCAGTGTGGCGGTTCCTCAGAAAATTGGGCATGCCACTCCCAGAGGACCCTGGCATACCACTCCTGGGCATATACCCAGAGGATTCCCCTGCATACAACAAAGACACATGCTCCACTATGTTTATAGCAGCCTTGTTTATAATAGCCAGAAATTGGAAGGAGCCCAGATATCCCTCAAAGGAGGAATGGATACAGAAAATGTGGTATATTTATACAATGGAGTACTACTCAGCAATTAAAAATAATGAATTCATGCAATTTGTAGGTAAATGGTTAGATCTGGAAACTATCATCCTAAGTGAGCTAACCCAATCACAAAAGAATACACACGAAATGCAATCACTGATAAGTGGATATTAATGAGCCCAGAAGCCCTAAATACTCAAGGCACAATTAGCAAGTCAAATGACTCTCAAGAAGAAAAAAAGGAGAGAACCCTGGGCCTGTAAAGATTGGATCCAGTATTGTAGACCCAGAACAGAGAAATCGTGGGGGGGGGAAAGAGTGGGGAATAGCATGGGGGGGATAGGAATTATGGGACATATGGTGGGGGGTACCTGGGAAAGGGGAAAGCCTTTGGAATGTAAACAAAGAATATAGAAAATAAAAAAAATGATAAAAAAAAAAGAATGTGAAAAAAAAATTAATTATGCTTTAATTTATTAATCACAGAGGTGCAATGTGATAATATGACACATGGGTAGAGTGCATACAGTGTGCATGAATAAACATCAGGTTAGTGGACATCTTTTACACTGATTCCAAATGATCCTTATTATAGACTCTCATTGGTAAAAGATGTGATTGTGACAGGGATGCAGAGGAGTAAGGAGCTCATGTGTGTCCACTGCTCTGAGCTAACCCAGCACATTCGGTCCTCCAAAGGGAAGTAGCCACATCTAACACACATTGTGTTTAGGATGGCATGGGGTTGGTTTTCAGAACCAGGGCTGCTGCTGCTGCTGCTGTTGCTGCTACTACTACTACTGCTGCTGCTGCTACTGCTGCTGCTGCTACTGCCAGACTAAGTTTTGTCTTTAGAGAATGAGAAACTGGACCAGGTGATTTACAACATATTGAACAAAAACAAAAATTCTTCTCTGACTGTAATGAAGAGAAAGGATAATTTACCTTTTCCAATTTCACAGCATTAAAAATGACTTTTGCCATATGTAAGTGTCCAGAAGACTTTGACTAAGTGTCTATGGATGGAAGCCAGGTCAGGGCTAGTCTTTGTGGCCCAACCTCTATCCCAGAACTCTGGAAGGGCAGGAATGGATTGAAGTTGAGGAAGAATATGAGCTACTGAGCAAGATGAGTGAGACCTATACTCAAAAACAATTACTAAGGGTGTAACTCAGGGTCACAGTGCTAGCTGAGGCCAGGCATTTGATCCCAGTAACACACATTCACACATGCGCGAGAGAATCAGCAGGTAACACCATACTTTCAGCAGTGACTAATACCAGGGTCTGATAATACCTGACACTTGTGGTAATTGAGGAGCAAACCAAAACTGTGGACAGTCTAGAATTTTATTGTCTTAAGGAATAGTGGGGAGGAGAGTGATAATTGAGGTCATTATATAAAAGGTAATAACCATATCCTACATTGCAGTAATCATTTTGGCTAATTCTCTTACATGAATCATATTTTGAGAGTTTGTAAATGTTGCCTATTCCTCTGCTGCTTGAAAGTAGTCTACTTGCTTTATCCAACAGGTGAATAAAATATGTACAATGTAGTTAAATGCTTAGTATTTTTTCACGTGTTTTCTTGCATCACGTAAACCTCTTGTAGACATAGTCCATTTTCTTAATGTTTACATTGCACCATGATATCAGTAATTTTTTCATTTCCTATACACATTCTGTTTTTTGATTTCCTGAAACTCTTCTGTCAATATTTTTTCACACAGATAAAAGAACTGAGTGAGTGATTGCTGTTTGTCACAAAAGGAGACCTGACTCAAGTCTCTCACCAGAGAGGATCTGCAGCAGGTATAGAAAATTGGCTGAGAATTACCTAATTGCTAATTTGTGATTATTTAAATTTTATTTTGTGACCTTAAAAATGTTTATTCTTATTTCCTCACTTATTGCTTATAAATGACCTTGATTCAAAAGCAAGACTCAAGATTCCATCCATGTAGAAATGGTAAGAACTGAGCATAAGAAGTATTGTTTCAATGCAGAGTGTGTCAGACATTCATGGAAACAGCAAAGTCTTGCATTAATGCATATGACACAGCAGTGTAAGCAAAATGAAAAACATTAAAAATGACTAAAAAGTACTATTTTTAATAATCTATAGATGAAAGCTTAATATACAGGGTAGAAGGGAGTGCCCGAATGCAATTCAGGAAAACTATCCTATGTAATAGTTATCATTTTCTCCTCAAGCACAGTCCTCAGCAGGCCATGCCCTTTCCAGATTGGATCTGCTCTGATGGGTCAGTCTAAGCCATGAATACAGGAAATCACAGCTGTGGGACAGAATTCACCTTGGTTGGCCTTTTCCAGTATGGACAAATGGACACTTTGCTTTTCACAGTCATCGCCATCCTCTTTGCAGTGGCTCTCATAGGCAACATCACACTGGTTCACCTCATCAGGCTGGACCAAAGACTCCACACTCCCATGTACTTCCTCCTCAGCCAGCTCTCCATCATTGACATGATGTACATCTCCACCACTGTGCCCAAGATGGCAGCCAACTGCCTGTCAGACACCAAAGCCATTCCCTTTGTGGGTTGTGCGATACAAGTCTTTGTGTTCCTAACCCTGGGTGCATCTGAAGCTCTCCTGCTGGGCTTCATGTCCTATGACAGGTACATAGCAATCTGCCAGCCCTTGCACTACCCTGTGCTCATGAGCAGGAAGATCTGCTCTTCCATGGTCGCTGGTGCCTGGAGCAGCAGCTCCGTCAATGCTTTAGTGCACACAGTGTATGTATTTCAACTTCCCTTCTGTGGATCTAGGATTGTTAACCACTTTTTCTGTGAGGTCCCATCTCTCCTGCCATTGGTGTGTGAAGACACATCCCAATATGAGGATATGATTGTCGTGAGTGTTTTTGTCCTTGTGCTGCTACCCTTCCTGGCCATCCTAGCTTCCTATGCTCGGGTGTTGGTTATTGTATTCCAGATGGGTTCAGGGAAGGGACAGAGCAGAGCTGTGTCCACCTGCTCCTCACACCTGACAGTGGCCAGCCTGTTCTATGTCACTGGTCTTTGTACCTATACACAGCCACACTCCTTGCACTCTCCTGGAAGGAACAAAGTGGTGGCTGTGCTCTACTCAATTGTCACCCCTGTTCTGAACCCATTTATCTACAGCCTGAGGAATAAGGAGGTCATCGGGGCCCTGAGGAGACAAATGGGGTGATAGATAGTGACACAGGCTTTGGGTCACTCTGTGGACTGATCTAAAGGCTGGTTTTGGACACTCTGGGACAGTTTGAGGACTAATATTCTGTGGAAGCTCACCAGATTATCTCACCTACTGAACAAGAGTACAAACCTCACAGTGACACATTAAATTGATTGTTTAAATCTTAATGTTGGCTCTGAAGGAGATGGAAGGGCTTTGTTCCTGGACCTAGCAACTCTGGCTACCTGTCAGGTTGGATTGGCTTTCCAAAGAAACTTCTGCCATGATGCAAATGACTGAAGTGTCTCAGATTGTGCAGTCAGTACAATTGCTTGCTGTCGCTTTCTGCAGTTTATGAGTACAGGTGTGCATTTGTAAATACTTTACATAAATCTGAAAGGCTTTACTTGATTTCTTTTCAGGAACAACTATTATATAAAAGTGTGTGTTTTTATACTGTGTCATGTTTTAAGGGCAATACTGAAAGAAATATGAAAGAATTAAGTTAATGCTGGCTTTCATGCCTTTGTGACTATAACCACCTGTATAAGATTTCTAATCTATCCCAATCAGTTTAAAGATGTCTCCCTTTATCAATACTGTTCCTCAAAATTCACTAATGGCTTCTTAATAAACATCATCAATGGACAGATCTGTCAGAATGCACTCTGTCTCCTTCCAGGAATGCCTTTAGGTGGGTCTCTCAGCAGTCATGCTAGCTTATGATGAGAGCATTTAGACAAAAAGACACAAAGGTACTGCTTTGAAAATCCATAGACAATTTCTGAAAATTTCCCATAGCTAATATACAGTAAGTGATGATACCAATAATGTTAGTTCAAGGAAATTTCCTGTTCATACAGGGACTATCCTGGTGCTGCCTATGTGGACCAGAATAGCCTCAAACTATTGAGGAATGAACTTCTATGTCAGCATGCACAGATTTAAAAATACACAATCACTGGCTTTTGTTTGTGGTTTATTTTGAAGTTAAAGGTGCTTGTGAGCCACCATACAGATGCTGGGTATCAAACCTTGGTCCTCTGGAAGAGCAATCAATATAATTGAACCAGCTTTCTAGGGCCCCTGCATTCTCAAAATAGTCAAGTCACTGTCACGTATTCCAAGAAGTAACGACAGAAAACTTTATGCTCCTAAGTACTGATATAAATAACATGAAAAGTCATTCTCAGTATTAAAATATATATGTTGTGGGGCTAGAGTGGTGACATAGCTGTTAATAGAGCGGGCTTCTCTTCCAGAGGACTTGAGTTCAAATCCCAGAATGCTTATAAGGTATCTCACAACAGTCTGTAGCTCCAACTGCAGGGTTTCTGAGGCCTCTGGCCTCCAGGAGCACTCATGTGAATATATTCATGGTGCCACACCCACACTAATAATAATAATAATAATAATAATAATAAGTAAAATGTTTTAGAGATTCATTACTACTTTTTTGTAATTGGTACCAATTCTTAGAGTGTTAATTTTAATGACACATAGAAACATCTCTTCTTTTTTTTTATCATTTTTTTTTTATTTTCTATATTCTTTGTTTACATTCCAAAGGCTTTCCCCTTTCCCAGGTACCCCCCACCATATGTCCCATAATTCCTATCCCCCCCCCATGCTATTCCCCACTCTTCCCCCCCCCCACGATTTCTCTGTTCTGGGTCTACAATACTGGATCCAATCTTTACAGGCCCAGGGTTCTCTCCTTTTTTTCTTCTTGAGAGTCATTTGACTTGCTAATTGTGCCTTGAGTATTTAGGGCTTCTGGGCTCATTAATATCCACTTATCAGTGATTGCATTTCGTGTGTATTCTTTTGTGATTGGGTTAGCTCACTTAGGATGATATTTTCCAGATCTAACCATTTACCTACAAATTGCATGAATTCATTATTTTTAATTGCTGAGTAGTACTCCATTGTATAAATATACCACATTTTCTGTATCCATTCCTCCTTTGAGGGATATCTGGGCTCCTTCCAATTTCTGGCTATTATAAACAAGGCTGCTATAAACATAGTGGAGCATGTGTCTTTGTTGTATGCAGGGGAATCCTCTGGGTATATGCCCAGGAGTGGTATGCCAGGGTCCTCTGGGAGTGGCATGCCCAATTTTCTGAGGAACCGCCACACTGATTTCCAGAGTGGTTTTACCATTTTGCAATCCCACCAACAGTGGAGGAGTGTTCCTCTTTCTCCACATCCTCGCCAGCACTTGTTGTCTCTCGAGTTTTTAATCTTAGCCATTCTGACTGGAGTGAGGTGGAATCTCAGGGTTGTTTTGATTTGCATTTCCCTGATGACTAATGATGTTGAACATCTCTTAAGGTGTTTCTCGGCCATCCGAATTTCTTCTGGTGAAAATTCTTTGTTTAGCTCTGTGCCCCATTTTTTGATAGGGTTATTTGGTTCTTTGGGGTCTAACTTCTTGAGTTCTTTGTATATATTGGATATTAGCCCTCTGTCGGATGTGGGGTTGGTGAAGATCATTTCCCACGTTGTTGGTTGCCGTTTTGTCTTTCTGACAGTGTCCTTTGCCTTACAGAAACTTTGTAATTTTATGAGGTCCCATTTGTCCATTCTTGATCTTAGAGCATAAGCTATTGGTGTTCTGTTCAGGAACTTTACCCCTGTGCCCATGTCCTCCAGGGTCTTCCCAAGTTTCTTTTCTAATAGTTTCAGTGTGTCTGGTTTTATGTGGAGGTCCTTGATCCATTTGGAGTTGATCTTAGTACAAGGCGATAAGAGTGGGTCAATTCGCATTCTTCTGCATGTTGACCTCCAGTTGAACCAGCACCATTTGTTGAAAAGGCTATCTTTTTTCCACCGGATGGTTGTGGCTCCTTTATCAAAGATCAAGTGACCATAAGTCTGTGGGTTAATTTCTGGGTCTTCAATCCTATTCCATTGATCTACCTGCCTGTTGCTGTACCAATACCATGCAGTTTTTAACACAATTGCTCTGTAGTACTGCTTGAGGTCAGGGATATTGATTCCCCCAGAAGTCCTTTTATTGTTGAGAATAGTTTTAGCTATCCTAGGTTTTTTGTTGCTCCAGATGAATTTGAGAATTGCTCTTTCTAGATCTATGAAGAATTGATTTGGGATTTTGATGGGGATTGCATTGAATCTGTAGATTGCTTTTGGCAAGATGGCCATTTTTACTATATTGATCCTGCCAATCCAGAAGCAAGAAATATTTTTCCATCTCCTGAGGTCTTCTTCGATTTCTTTCTTCAGGGACTTGAAGTTCCTGTCATACAGATCTTTCACTTGTTTGGTTAGAGTTACGCCAAGGTACTTTATGTTGTTTGTGGCTATTGTGAAGGGTGTTATTTCCCTAATTTCTTTCTCAGCCTGCTTGTCCTTTGAGTACAAGAAGGCCACTGACTTGCTTGAGTTAATTTTATAACCTGCCACTTTGCTGAAGTTGTTTATCAGCTGTAGAAGTTCTCTGGTGGAGTTTTTTGGGTCGCTTAGGTAAACTATCATATCGTCTGCAAATAATGATAGTTTGACTTCTTCCTTTCCAATTTGTATCCCTTTGACTTCCTTATGTTGTCTGATTGCTCTCGCTAGAACTTCAAGTACTATATTGAAAAGATATGGAGAGAGAGGACAGCCTTGTCTAGTCCCTGATTTTAGTGGGATTGCTTCAAGTTTCTCTCCATTTATTTTGATGTTGGCTACTGGTTTGCTGTAGATTGCTTTTACTATGTTTAGGTATGGGCCTTGAATTCCTGCTCTTTCCAAGACTTTTAGCATGAAAGGATGCTGAATTTTGTCAAATGCTTTTTCAGCATCTAATGAGATGACCATGTGGTTTTTTTCTTTTAGTTTGTTTATGTAGTGGATTACATTGATGGATTTCCGTATATTGAACCATCCCTGCATTCCTGGAATGAAGCCTACTTGATCATGGTGAATGATCGTTTTGATATGCTCTTGGATTCGGTTGGCAAGAATTTTATTTAGTATTTTTGCATCTATATTCATAAGAGAAATTGGCCTGTAGTTCTCTTTCTTTGTTGGATCTTTTTGTGGTTTAGGTATCAGCGTAATTGTGGTTTCGAAGAATGAGTTGGGCAGTGTCCCTTCTGTCTCTATTTTGTGGAATAGTTTGAAGAGTATTGGTGTTAAGTCTTCTTTGAAGGTCTGGTAGTATTCTGCACTAAAACCATCTGGTCCAGTACTTTTTTTGGTTGGGAGGCTTTCTATAACCCCTTCTATTTCTTTAAGGGTTATGGGACTGTTTAGCTGGTCTACTTGATGCTGATTTAATTTTGGTATTTGGTATCTGTCTAGGAAATTGTCCATTTCCTCCAGATTCTCCAGTTGTTTTGAGTATAGGCCTTTGTAGTAGGATCTGATGATCTTTTGAATTTCCTCTGTTTCTGTTGTTATATCCCCCTTTTCATTTTTAATTTTGTTAATTTGGATACTATCTCTGTGCCCTTTGGTTAGTCTAGCTAAGGGTTTATCTATCTTGTTGATTTTCTCGAAGAACCAGCTCTTGGTTTTGTTGATTCTTTGTATGGTTCTCTTTGTTTCTGCTTGATTGATTTCAGCCCTTAGTTTGATGATTTCCTCTCTTCTACTCCTCCTGGGTGAGTTAGCTTCTTTTTGTTCCAGCGCC
Organism: Apodemus agrarius; assembly: GCA_964023405.1. Lineage (NCBI taxonomy): Eukaryota > Metazoa > Chordata > Mammalia > Rodentia > Muridae > Apodemus > Apodemus agrarius. The sequence continues at coordinate 43,277,945 of OZ030015.1, read as the reverse complement.
TTCAGGTGTGCTGTTAAGCTGCTAGTGTATGCTCTTTCCAGTTTCTTTTTGGAGGCACTCAGGGCTATGAGTTTTCCTCTTAGCACTGCTTTCATTGTATCCCAGAGATTTGGGTAGGTCGTACCTTCATTTTCATTGAAGTCTAAAAAGTCTTTGATTTCTTTCTTTATTTCTTCCTTGACCAGGGTGTCATTGAGTAGAGTATTGTTCAGTTTCCATGTGTATGTGGGCTTTCTGTAGTTCTTCTTGCTATTGAAGACCACTTTTACTCCATAGTGATCCGATAGGAGACATGGGATTAGTTCGGTCTTCTTGTATTTGTTGAGGTCTGTCTTGTGACCAATTATATGATCAATTTTTGAGAAGGTACCGTGCGGTGCTGAGAAAAAGGTATACTCTTTTGTTTTAGGATGGAATGTTCTATATATATCTGTTAAATCCAATTGGTCCATAGCTTCAATTAGTTTCACTGTGTCCCTGTTTAGTTTCTGCTTTCCTGATCGGTCCATTGAGGAGAGTGGAGTGTTGAAGTCACCTACAATCATTGTGTTAGGTGCGATGTGTGCTTTAAGCTTTAGTAAAGTTTCTTTTACGAATGAGGGTGCCCTTGCATTTGGTGCATAGATGTTCAGTATTGAGAATTCTTCTTGGTGGATTTTCCCTTTGACAAGCAGGAAGTGACCTTCTGTGTCTCTTTTGATGACTTTAGGTTGAAAGTCGATTTTATCTGATATTAGAATGGCTACTCCAGCTTGTTTCCTGGGACCATTTGCTTGTAGAACTGTCTTCCAGCCTTTTACTCTAAGGTGGTGTTTGTCTTTGACACTGAGATGTGTTTCCTGTATGCAGCAAAATGTAGGGTCCTGTTTCCGTATCCAGTCTGTTCGTCTGTGTCTTTTGATTGGGGAATTGAGTCCATTGATATTAAGAGATATTAAGGAATAGTAATTATTACTTCCTGACATTTTGGGAATTGTTATTATTATTTGTATTTGAGTGGTTCTCTTCTTTTGGGTTGGATGAGATGGGGTTTCTATCTTGTTTCTTCTGGGGTGTTGTTTCCCCCCTTGTGTTGGTATTTTTCCCCTATTATCCTTTGTAGGGCTGGGTTTGTAGATAAGTATCTTGCAAATTTGGTTTTGTCGTGGAATATCTTGGTTTCCCCATCTATGGCAATTGAGAGTTTCGCTGGGTATAGTAGTCTTGGCTGAAGTTTGTGTTCTCTTAGGGTCTGCATAAGGTCTGCCCAGGATCTTCTAGCTTTCATGGTCTCAGGTGAGAAGTCTGGTGTAATTCTGATAGGTCTTCCTTTGTATGTTACTTGTCCTTTTTCTCTTACTGCTTTTAATATTCTTTCTTTGTTTAGTACATTTGGGGTTTTGACTATTATGTGACGGGAAGTATTTCTGTTCTGGTCCAGTCTATTTGGGGTTCTATAGGCTTCTTGTATATTCATGGGCATCTCTCTCTTTAGGTTGGGGAAATTTTCTTCCATAATTTTGTAGAAGATATTTGCTGGCCCTTTAAGTTGTAGATCTTCATTCTCATCTATCCCTATAATCCTTAGGTTTGGTCTTCTCATTGTGTCCTGGATTTCCTGAATGTTTTGGGTTACCAGCTTTTTGCATTTTGCATTTTCTTTAATTGTTGAATCCATGGTTCCTATGGTATCTTCAGCATCTGAGATTCTGTCTTCTATCTCTTGTATTCTATTGTTGATATTTGCATCTATGACTCCTGATTTCTTCCCAAGGTTTTCTATCTCCAACATTGTCTCCCTTTGCGATTGCTTAGTTGTTTCTACTTCTGTTTTTAGATTTTGTATGGTTTTGCTCAGATCTTTCAGTTGCTTGTTTGTGTTTTCCTGTAATTCTTTAAGGGATTTTTGTGTTTCCTCCTTTATGACTTCTACTCGTTGACCCATGTTCTCTTGTATTTCTTTGGGTGATTTTTGTTTCTCCCCCGTATTGGGATTCACTTTTTGCTCTATATTCTCCTGGATTTCTTTAAGTGATTTTTGTGTCTGCCTTGTATGGGCTTCTAGTTTTTGATCTATTTTCTCCTCTATTACTTTAAGAAATTTATCTAAGTGATCCTCAATCTGCATCTTTACCAGTGATTTTAGATCTGAGTCTTGTTTTTCTGGTGTGTTGAGATATCTGGGATTTAATTGTGTTTGTCTTGCAATGGCTTCTAGCTTTTGATCTATTTTCTCATGTATTACTTTAAGAGATTTATCTAAGTGTTCCTCTATCAGCATCCTGACCAGTGATTTTAGATCTGAGTCTTGTTTTTCTGGTGTTTCGGGGTATCCAGTATTTATTGCTGTTGGGGAACTGGGTTCGGATGCCGCCATATTGCCTTGATTTTTGTTAGTAGCGATCTTACGTTTGCCTTTTGCCATCTGGTTAACTCTGGTGTTAGTTGGTCCTGTAGATACTAGCTGGTGCTTGACCCTCCTGTGGGGTTGTAAGGCTATTTCCCAGTGACTGGGATACCTGAATCACTGTCCTGCGGGGGTCTTGCTCACAGATTGCTGACGGGTGGCCTGAGTCCCCCGAGGTCTTAACCTCAGGATATCCCAGGTATTTGGTTCCGCCTGTTGGGCGGCTGCTCTGCACTGCTCCTGCTCAGGGTTCGCTGTCTGATATCCTGTTTCCCCAGGGGTCTTAAAGATGGGATATCTCAGTTATCTGGTTCCGCCTGCTGGTCCCAAGCTGCTGGGAAGCTGGCTGGGTCCGGTTTCCAGCTTCCCTGCCACTGGCTGGATGGGAGGCTGGTTCGGCCTCCGGCTGGGTCTGGGTACCTGGCACACTGGCTGACTCTGGCTTCCTCACCACCAGCTGGACGGGAAGCTGCAGGCAATATGGCAGCTGCCTGCAGGGAGCTCGGGGTCCGCCCCGCGCGCGAGTGCAGAGTGCACCCGCTATTTTGTGCCCAATTCCCACTCCAGGCCTGAGTCCCCGAAGGTCTTAAGCTCGGGCTGTCTCAGGTACCTGGTTCTGCCGCCGCCGCCGGATGGTTCTGAGCACCTGGCACGCTGGGTGACCCTCCGGCTTCCCCACCACCAGCTGGGCGGGAAGCTGCAGGCAATATGGCAGCTGCCTGCAGGGAGCTCGGGGTCAGAGTGCACCCGCTATTTTGTGCCCAATTCCCACTCCAGGCCTGAGTCCCCGAAGGTCTTAAGCTCGGGCTGTCTCAGGTACCTGGTTCTGCCGCCGCCGCCGGATGGTTCTGAGCACCTGGCACGCTGGGTGACCCTCCGGCTTCCCCACCACCAGCTGGGCGGGAAGCTGCAGGCAATATGGCAGCTGCCTGCAGGGAGCTCGGGGTCCGCCGCGCGAGTGCAGAGTGCACCCGCTATTCTGTGCCCAACTCCCACTCCAGGCCTGAGTCCCCGAAGGTCTTAAGCTTGGGCTGTCTCGGGTACCTGGTTCTGCCGCCGCCGCCGGATGGTTCTGAGCACCTGGCACGCTGGGTGACCCTCTGGCTTCCCCACCGCCAGCTGGGCGGGAAGCTGCAGGCAATATGGCAGCTGCCTGCAGGGAGCTCGGGGTCTGCCCCGCGCGCGAGTGCAGAGTGCACCCGCTATTCTGTGCCCAATTCCCACTCCAGGCCTGAGTCCCCGAAGGTCTTAAGCTTGGGCTGTCTCGGGTACCTGGTTCTGCCGCCGCCGCCGGATGGTTCTGAGCACTTGGCACGCTGGGTGACCCTCCGGCTTCCCCACCAACAGCTGGGCGGGAAGCTGCAGGCAATATCGAAACATCTCTTCTTGGCACTAATAAAAATGAATTGTATCTGTTGCCGCCATGTGGAATCCCATTTTGCTAACTGGGCTAACTTGTCCTGCCTCTGTGGCAAGAGTAGGCACCCAGCCCTGCTGAGTCTTGATGCACCAGGATGGGGGAAACCCAGGGGGTTCCCCACCTGCTTAGAGGAAAAGGGGAGGGGAAATCGTGGAAGGATTATGGACATGGAAAGGGGAGGAGGAAGCAATCAGATTTAAATTGAATAAATAAATTAATGGAGATTAAAAAATGTACTCCATAAGTTGTATGTGCATACATGTGTTTACATAATGCATTATATACATGTATATATATTTATACTATATATGAATACATGCATGTGTGATGTGTATGACAATAGTTATCAATAAAGGGAGGCTATTAAATTGAATATTGTGGAAGTTGGTAGAAATTGATAGAAGGAAGAGAAGAGCAAAAGTAATACTACTCAATTTCACTGTTAAACTGAAAGGGAATTTATCCAGAGATACCCTACAGAAGAGAAAAATAGTCTTCCCAAAAGATATGAGTTATTTGATAGAAATGTAAGTGTCAGGAACAGGATACCTCCCTCAAATCTGCTTAGTTTTCTATTTCTGTGACAAAGCACTCTGATAATCACTGGAGAAATGGCTCAGTAGCTAAGAGAACTATCTTTTCTTCCCAAAGATCTGAGTTCAATTTCGAGCACCAAATAATAGCTCACATTTGCCCGTGACTTTATTTCCACAGAATTTGACACCCTCACACCAATGCAGATAAAATAAAAGTGAAAAAATGAGATTTGCATCCTCCACTAATGGCTCACTTTTCCTGTTTCCTTTTCTTCCCATTAATGTCATCCACAAGCTTTCTCTAAACTGAAAGACTGAGTTTGCTAAGTATCCTCAACACTCTACCATCATGTGTCCCCCATTGCTGCACTTCCAGGGTGATCTGTCCCTACAGATCCTGCATTTGAAGCCTCAGTCTCGAGTAGCAATGGTGGAACCTTTATAATATGGAGCCACAGTGAAGTCACTAGGGTGAGCCTTGAGGTGGTGGACAATAGCCCTACTTCCTGGTCTGTGCCCTGCTTGCTGAGTGAACCTGCAGTGTGACAAGCCAGCTGCCTGTCCAAACCACAACTCCATCCTTGCCTGCTCGCAGGTTCTTGCTATTTTTGTAGTGGTATTTATTCCTCTGGGATTGCAAACCAAAGAAACTTTCTCAAGTTGTATTCATTGGTGTAGTTTATTACAGCACCAGGAAAAGAAACAAATGCAGAAATTGGTATCAAGTGGCAGAGCCATTGCTGGGAAAAACCTGCCTATGAGGTTCTTGGGACTCTGGAGGTGACTTCTGGCTAGAATGGTGAATTTACTTCTTTAATTGAAAGGCCATAGTATGCTGGAAGCCAAACTTAGTGTAGCATTTGGTCCAACCTTTGAAACAATACCTTTTAGAGAAACATGGGCAGTGCATTTATAGTTTATGACATTTCAGAGGTGAACAAAATCTCTATGAGGAAGTAGATATACCACAGCCATTCACATAAATATTTTGACCATGAATCTGTCTTCATTATGCCCATGGCATGAGAACTTGAGAATTGTCAGATGTATGGAAAATGGACTAATTGGCTTAGCAGAGGATAGGTGTGAGAGCAAGCTTAAAGTTTACACAGAGTACACACAGGGAAGCAGTTGTAGTTGTTGAAGAGGTAAGTGCCATTAAAGTTGGCACTTGTTATAGTGACAATGGAGAAAGTGCCTTGATGGCAAATCCCTAACCATCCAAGGCTCCAACATATAAAGATGCAAATTTACATGAAACAAGGAAGTCTGAACTGAGTCCTTGCTCCTCAACAGCAAATGAAAGGGTTAACTCAGAAACTTTGAAAAGGTCATGGAACACTTGTTCTTCCCAGGAGAGAGAGGCTAAATTACATTTCGCAGACCACAGCTAAGCTTTAGATAGCAGTCATGGACAATTCTGGAAGAGTTGGGAGAAGTACGGAAGGCTCTAAAGTAGATGGGAACCCTACAGGACAACCAACAGCATCCACAAACCTGGGGGCTCTCAGAGGCTAAGCCGCCAACCAAAGAACACACATGGGCCGGAATGAGGCCCTGACACATAGGTAGCAGACAGGCAGCTCCAGTCATCATGGCAGCCTTGTCTGGCCTCAGTAGGAGAGGTTGTGCCTAAACAGCCAGAGACTCAGTGTGCCAGGGGTGGGGCTTTACCCAGGGTGGCCCCAAACTCTCAGAAGATAAGGAGATGTAAGAGCAACTCAGTGAGGGAGTGACCAGGAGGGGGACAGTGTTTGGGATGTTAATTAATTAATTAATTAATTAATTAACAAGTTCTGTTGATCAGTTGGTATCATGTTCTGTTGATCAGTTGGTATCATGATGAACTATCTATGTGCCAGATTTTTGATTGCCCTGAGAAATGAGGTCAGGGAAGTATCTTTAAATGGGAAACCACAAGATTTCTATCTGTGCAAGCAAGAAAAGCTGCCTTGTTCTACCAAGTGACATGACTCACAATCAATCTTTGTGTATCCTAATAAGCAAGTTACATAAGCCAAACAAGCAGTTAGTCATATCACAACAAATTAAGTAGTCACAGCTATCCATTTTTTAGGTGGGGGGTCTCTGAGTCCCAGTTATGGGGCCTTATCTCCCAGAGCTTGAGATCAGAAACAAATAGCTAGTGGGTACCAAGAAAGATGCCTGCCATGAAATGCGATGACAATAGCAAGAACTGGTCCCAAAGAGTTAAAAGTATACTTATTTCCTCAAATTTGGAAATATATTTTTAATTTTAAAGGTATATCAACAGCTCCATCAATGTAATCCACTACATGAACAGACTCAAAGAAAAAAACCACATGGTCATCTCATTAGATACTAAAAAAGTTCAGCATCCTTTCATGCTAAAAGTCATGGAAAGAAGAGGAATTCAAGGCCCATAACTAAACATAGTAAAAGCAATTTACAGCAGACCAGTAGCCAACATCAAACTAAATGGAGAGAAACTTGAAGCAATCCCACTAAAATCAGGGACTAGACAAGGCTGCCCTCTCTCTCCATATCTTCTAAATATAGTACTTGAAGCTGTAGCAAGAGCAATTAGACAACATAAGAAAGTCAAAGGGATACAAATTGGAAAGGAAGAAATCAAACTATCTCTATTTTCAGATGATATGATAGTATAATTAAGTGACCCAACAAACTGCACCAGAGAACTCCTACATCTGATAAACAACTTCAGCAAAGCGGCTTGTTATAAAATCAACTCAAGCAAATCAGTAGCCTTCCTATACTCAAAGGATAAGCAGGCTGAGAACTAAATTAGGGAAATGACACCCTTCACAATAGCCACAAACAATATAAAGTATCTTGGTGTGACCCTAACCAAACAAGTGAAAGATTTGTAGGACAAAAACTTCAGGTCTCTGAAGAAGGAAATGGAAGAAGACCTCAGAAAATGGAAAGATCTTCCATGCTCATAGGTTGGCAGGATTAATATAGCTAGAATGGCAATCTTGCCAAAAGCAATATACAGATTCAATGCAATCCCCATCAAAATCCCAACTCAGTTCTTCATAGAGTTAGAAAGAGCAATTCTCAAATTCGTCTGGAATAACAAAAAACCCAGGATAGCTAAAACTATTCTCAACAGGAAAAGAACTTCTGGGGGAATCAGTATCCTGGACCTCAAGCAATACTACAGAGCAGTAGTGTTAAAAACTGCATGGTATTGGTACAGTGACAAGGAGGTGGGTCAATGGAATAGGATTGAAGACCCAGAATTGAACCCACACATCTATGGCCAATTGATCTTCAACAAAGGAGCTGAAAACATCCAGTGGAAAAAAGATAGCCTTTTCAACAAATGGTGCTGGCTCAACTGGAGGTCAGCATGCAGAAGAATGAGAATTGATACACTCTTATCTCCTTGTACTAAGATCAACTCCAAGTGGATCAAGTACCTCCACATTAAACCAGACACACTGAGACTAATAGAAAAGAAACTGGGGAGGACCCTTGAGGACATTGCCTCAGGGGAAAAGTTCCTGAACAGAACACCAATAGTTTATGCTCTAAGATCAAGAATAGACATATGGGACCAACAGATGGGGGGGGGAGAGGAACTATGGGAACTATGGTGGGTGGGAACTGGGAAAGGGGAAAGCCTTTGGAATGTAAACATAGAATATAGAAAATAAAATAAAATAAAAAAATTACAGTTTCTGTAAGGCAAAAGACACTGTCAAAAGGACAAATCGACAAACAACAAATTGGGAAAAGATCTTCACCAACCCTACATCTGACAGAGGGCTAGCATCCAATGTATACAAAGAACTCAAGAAGTTACACCCTAGAAAACCCAATAACCCTATCAAAAATGGGGTAAGGAGTTAAACAAAGAATTTTCACCTGAAGAGCTTCAGATGGCTGAGAAGCACCTTAAGAGATGTTCAACATCGCTGATCCCTGGGGGGCTAGCGGGCTTGCAGCCAGCCGCCATCTTCCCTCGAGTCGCTGTGGACTGCCTGCTGGCGGCTGGGTTCAGGTGCCTGGACAGAGACTTGGCCTAGCAACGAATACCCGGTCGGGCCCTTGCTGGCCCCCAGAGCCAGAAAAGGTCGGCAGGAGCTCTGAGCACCTGCAGCTCGGAGGCTCTCCCTGATCCCTGGGGACTGGCTAGCGGGCTTGCAGCAGGCCGCCATCTTTCCTCAGGTCGCTGCGGACAGCCTGCTGGTGGCTGGGTTCAGGTGCTTGGACAGAGACTTAGCCTGGCAAAGAATACCTGGTCAGGCTCTTGCTCGCGCCCAGAACCAAAGGAGGTTGGAGATAGGTCTGTGCACCAACAGCTTGGCAGTGCACACAGAGCCAGATCAGCTTGGCAAGCGATCTCTGCACCAACCCAAGGGAGCAACATCCTGCTAGTGGGTCGGTGCCTGGAGTACAGCCAGAGGCTGACATCTGCCTCAGGACACCACAGACAGCTAACATGACAGAGCCATGTGGACTGAGAGTACTACCATCTACATTCTAGCAGCCCAGCCAGGAAACCTCCAGTCCTGTAGGGAACCCAGTGGTTAGACAGAGCCCTGAGACCCTCCACCATTTTGGAGCTGGTGGCCTGAACAGGTCACCATAGAGAACCAATAGAGGAACCCAGGACACCATAAAGATCTAACAGACTTGCCCAGATCGGTGGAGAAAAAAAAATCTGATTCTTAAGAGCTAGCAACTAGGCAGGCCAGGAGGAGTCTGTGGGAGGCCAATTGCAGTGAGCCTCGGGAAGACTTAGATCCAGCACAACAGAGCTGAGGAGGTAACTGAGAGCCCAGTAACTGAAACCTCCCGGTCTCCACCTCGGGAGCTCGGACGCCCTCTACTACTGCAGTGCCAAACACCAGGCTCACAGGAGCCTCAAACACAAACCACTAAGAACAAAACCAACTAACTCCAGGGATAAACAGATGGCAAAAGGCAAACGTAGGAACGTTGCAAACAAAAATCAAGGCAATATGGCAGTATCTGAACCCAATTTGCCAACCACAGCAAGTCCTGGATACCCCAGCACACCAGAAAAACAAGAGTTGGATATAAAAGCACTGGTCATGATGCTGCTAGAGGAACACAAAAAAGGACATAAACAAATCTCTTCAAGAAATGCAGGGGAACATCAATAGTGTAGAAGCTCTTACAATGCAAACACAAAAATCACTTAAAGAACTCCAGGAGAATATGGGCCAACAGAGAGAAACCAATAAAGAGGAAATAAGAAAATCAGTTAAAGAAATGCAGGAGAACTTGAAACAACAGGCAGAAGTCACGAAAGAGGAAACACAAAAATCTCTTAAAGAATTACAAGAAAACACAAACAAACAAATGAAGGAACTGAGCAAAACCATTCAAGAACTGAACACAGAGGTAGAAACAACTAAGAAATCACAAAAGGAGGCAACTTTGGAGATAGAAAACCTTGGGAAGAAATCAGGGGTCGTAGATGCAAACATCAACAACAGAATACAAGAGATAGAGATAAGAATCTCAGATGCTGAAGATAACATAGTAACCATTGACTCCACAGTCAGAGAAAACACAGAATCCAAAAGGCTCATAACTCAAAACATCCAGGAAATCCAAGACACAATGAGAAGACCAAACCTAAGGATCATAGGGATAGATGAGAGTGAAGATCTACAACTTAAAGGGCCAGCAAATATCTTTAACAAAATTATGGAAGAAAACTTCCCTAACTTAAAGTGAGAGATGCCCATGAATATACAAGAAGCCTATAGAACTCCAAACAGACTGGACCAGAACAGAAATACCTCCCATCACATAATAATCAGAACACCAATTGTAATAAACAAAGAAAGAATATTAAAGGCAGTAAGAGAAAAAGGCCAAGTAACATATAAAGGAAGACCTATCAGAATCACACCAGACTTCTCTCCAGAAACCATGAAAGCTAGAAGATCCTGGGTGGATCTCATGCAGACCCTAAGAGAACACAAATGCCAGCCAAGATTACTATACCCAACAAAATTCTCAATCAACATAGATGGGAAAATCAAAATATTCCATGAAAGGACCAAATTTACACAATATGTTTCCACTAACCCAGCTCTACAAAGGATAATAGGAGGAAATCTCCAAGACAAGGAGGGAAACTGCACCCAAGAAAAAGCAAGATAGTAACCTGCTTTCATCAAACTCAAAGGAAGATAACTACTCAAAAACAAAAATAATATCAATAATGACAGGAACAAATAATAACTATTCCTTAATGTCTCTTAACATCAATAAACTCAATTCCCCAATAAAAAGACATAGACTAACAGACTGGATATGGAAACAGGACCCTACAATTTGCTGCATACAGGAAACACACCTCAGAGTTAAAGACAAACACTACATTAGAGTAAAAGGCTGGAGGACAATCTTGCAAGCAAATAGTTGCAGGAAGCGAGCTGGAATAGCCATTCTAATATCAGATAAAATTGACTTTCAACCCAAAGTCATCAAAAGAGACACAGAAGGTCACTTCTTGCTAGTCAAAGGAAGAATACATCAAGAAGAACTCACAATTCTAAACATCTATGCTCCAAATACAAGGGCACCCTCATTTGTATAAGAAACTTTACTAAAGCTCAAAGCACACATTGCACCTAACACAATAATTGTGGGGGACCTCAACACTCCACTATCCTCAATGGACCGATCACGAAAACAGAAACTAAACAGAGACACAGGGAAACTCATTGAAACGTTGGACCAATTGGATTTTATATATATATATATATATATATATATATATATATATATATATATAAAACATTTCATCCTAAAGCAAAAGACTATACCTTTTTCTCAGCCCCTCATGGTACCTTCTCCAAAATCGACCATATAATTGGTCACAAGACAGACCTCAACAAATATAAAAAGATCGAACTAATCCCATGCCTCCTATCAGATCACCATGGAGTAAGAGTGTTCTTCAATAGCAACAAAAACAACAGAAAATCCTCATACACGTGGAGGCTGAACAATACTCTACTCAATGATAACTTAGTCAAGGAAGAAATAAAGAAAGAAATCAAAGGCTTTTTAGAATTTAATGAAAATGAAGGTACAACATACCCAAATCTATGGGACACAATGAAAGCAGTACTAAGAGGAAAATTCATAGCCCTGAGTGTCTCCAAAAAGAAACAGGAGAGAGCATACACTAGCAACTTAATGGCGCACCTGAAAGCCCTAGAACAAAAAGAAGCAATTTCACCCAGGAGGAGTAGAAGGCAGGAAATCATCAAACTCAGGGATGAAATCAATCAAGTTGCAACAAAAAGAACCATACAAAGAATCGACAAAACCAGGAGCTGGTTCTTTGAGAAAATCAACAGATAGATAAACCCCTAGCCAGACTTACCAAAGGGCACAGAGACAGTAATCAAATTAACAAAATTAGAAATGAAAAGGGGGATATAACAACAGAAACTGAGGAAATTCAAAAAGTCATCAGATCCTACTACAAAAGACTATACTCAACACAACTGGAGAATCTGGAGGAAATGGACAATTTCCTAGACAGAAACCAAATACCAAAATTAAATCAGGATCAAATAGATCATCTAAACAGACCCATAACCCCAAAAGAAATAGAAGGGGTTATAGAAAGTCTTCCAACCAAAAAAAGCACAGGACCAGATGGTTTTAGTGGAGAATTCTATCAGACCTTCAAAGAAGCCCTAATACTAATACTCTTCAAACTATTCCACAAAATAGAAACAGAAGGAACACTACTCAACTCATTCTATGAAGCCACAATTACCCTGATACCAAATCCACAGAAAGATCCAACTAAGAAAGAGAACTACAGGCCAATCTCCCTTATGAATATTGATGCAAAAATACTAAACAAAATACTTGCCAACCGAATCCAAGAACACATCAAAACGATCATTCACCATGATCAAGTAGGCTTCATCCCAGGGATGCAGGGATGGTTCAGTATATGGAAATCCATCAACGTAATCCACTACATAAACAAACTCAAAGAATAAAACTACATGGTCATCTCATTGGATGCTGAAAAAGCATTTGACAAAGTTCAGCATCCTTTCATGCTTAAAGTCTTGGAAAGAACAGGATCTCAAGGCCCATATCTAAACATAGTAAAAGCAATTTACAGCAGACCAACAGCCAACATCAAAGTAAATGGAGAGAAACTTGAAGCAATCCCACTGAAATCAGGGACTAGACAAGGCTGCCCCCTCTCACCATATCTCTTCAATATAGTACTTGAGGTACTAGCTAGAACAATTCGACAACATAAGAAAGTCAAAGCAATACAAATTGGAAAGGAAGAAGTCAAACTATCACTATTCGCAGATGATATGATAGTATACTTAAGCGACCCAAAAAACTCCACCAGAGAACTCCTACAGCTGATAAACAACTTCAGCAAAGTGGCTGGCTATAAAGTCAAATCAAGCAAATCAGTAGCCTTCCTATATGCAAAGGATAAGCAGGCCGAGAAAGATATTAGGGAAATGACACCCTTCACAATAGCCACAAACAATATAAAGTATCTTGGTGTGACTCTAACCAAACAAGTGAAAGATTTATATGACAAAAACTTCAGGTCTCTGAAGAAGGAAATTGAAGAAGACCTCAGAAAATGGAAAAATCTCCCATGCTCATGGGTTGGCAGGATTAATATAGTTAAAATGGCAATCTTGCCAAAAGCAATCTACAGATTTAACGCAATCCCCATGAAAATCCCAACTCAGTTCTTTATAGAGTTAGAAAGAGCAATTATCAAATTCATCTGGAATAACAAAAAACCCAGGATAGCTAAAACTATCATCAACAGTAAAGGAACTTCTGGGGGAATCAATATTCCGGACCTCAAGCAATACTACAGAGCAGTAGTGTTAAAAACTGCATGGTATTGGTACAGTGACAGGGAAGTGGATCAATGGAATAGGATTGAAGACCCAGAATTGAACCCACACATCTATGGCCAATTGATCTTCGACAAAGGAGCTGAAAACATCCAGTGGAAAAAAGATTGCCTTTGCAACAAATGGTGCTGGTTTCAACTGGAGGTCAACATGCAGAAGAATGAGAATTGATCCACTCTTATCTCCTTGCACTAAGCTCAACTCCAAGTGGATCAAGGACCTCCAAATAAAACAAGACACACTAAAACTAATAGAAAAGAAACTGGTGAAGACCCTTGAGGACATTGGCTCAGGAGGAAAATTCCTGAACAGAACATCAATCGCTTATGCTCTAAGATCAAGAATAGACAAATGGGACCTCATAAAATTACAAAGTTTCTGTAAGGCAAAAGACACTGTCAAAAGGACAAATCGGCAACCAACAAATTGGGAAAAGATCTTCACCAACCCCACATCTGACAGAGGGCTAATATCCAATGTATACATAGAAATCAAGAAGTTAGACCCCAGAAAACCAAATAACCCTATCAAAAAATGGGGTACAGAGCTAAACAAAGACTTTTCACCTGAAGAAATTTGGATGGTTGAGAAACACCTTAAAAAAATGTTCAACATCATTAATCATTAGAGAAATGCAAATCAAAACAACCCTGAGATTTCACCTCACACCTGTCAGAATGGCTAGGATTAAAAACTCAGAAGACATCAGGTGTTGGCGAGGATGTGGAGAAAGAGGAACACTCCTCCACTGCTGGTGGGACTGCAAGCTGGTACAACCACTCTGGAAATCAGTCTGGTGGTTCCTCAGAAAACTGCACATGATACTTCCGGAGGATCCAGCCATACCACTCCTGGGAATATACCCAGAAGACTCCCCAGCATGCAATAAGGATACATGCTCCACGATGTTCATGGCAGCCTTATTTATAATAGCCAGAAGCTGGAAAGAACCCAGATGTTCCTCAACGGAGGAATGGATACAAAATATGTGGTATATATACACAATGGAATGCTATTCAGCCATTAGAAACAATGAATCCATGAAATTCTTAGAGAAATGGATGAAGCTGGAGAACATCATTCTAAGTGAGGTGACCCAGTCTCAAAAGAATACCCATGGTATGCAGTCACTGATAAGTGGATATTAGCCTAGAATCGTGGGACACCAAAGACACAATTCACATACTAAATGATGTCTGACAAGAAGAAAGGAATGGACACTAATCCTGGAAAGGATCAAAGCATCAGTGTAGGGGAATACCAGAACAGGGAAGTGGGAAGGGGTGGATGAGGGAGCAGGGGGAGGGAAAAGGGAATGTGGGACCTTAGGGGTGTGGGGAAACAAAAAAAATGGAAATGAAATGTAAATATAGAATATATCCAATAAAGAAATATTAAAAAAGAAATGTTCAACATCATTAGTCATTAGAGAAATGCAAATCAAAACAACCCTGAGATTTCACCTCACACCTGTCAGAATGGCTAAGATTAAAAACTCAGGAGACAGCAGGGGTTGGCAAGGATGTGGAGAAAGAACACTCCTCCACTGTTGGTGGGCTTGCAAGTTGGTACAACCACTCTGGAAATCAGTCTGGTGGTTCCTCAGAAAACTGGGCACGACACCTCCTGAGGACTCTGCTATACCAGTCTTGGGCATATATACAGAGGATTCCCCAGCATGTAATTAGGATACATGCTCCACTATGTTCATAGCAGCCTTATTTATAATAGCCAGAAGCTGGAAAGAATGCAGTTTTCCCTCAACGGAGGAATGGATACAAAAAATATGGTATATATACACAATGGAGTACTATTCCGCCATTAGAAGCAATGAATTCATGAAATTCTTAGACAAATGGATGGAGCTGGAGAACATCATACTAAGTGAGGTAACAGTCTCAAAAGAATACCCATGGTATGCACTCACTGATAAGTGGATACTAGCCTAAAATCTTGGAACACGAAAGACACAATCGACATACCAAATGATGTCCAAGAAGAAGGAAGGAGGGGACCCTGGATCTGCAAATGCCAATGCATCAATGCAGGCGCTTACCAGAACAGGGCAGTGGGAAGGGGAAGATGGGGAAAAAGGTGGAGGGAAAGGGGCACATAGGACCTTTGGGGGGGGCGGGGAACCAGGAAAAGGGAAATGAAAGGTAAATAAAGATTATATCCAATAAAAAAGATATAGTAAGAGCAAATAATTTTCTATGAATTTGAACAGAAACTTGCTTGAATATACAGTATATTCCAGAAGATTCTGAGACTTTGTCCAAAAACAAAACAAAACAAAACAAAACAAATGCAGAATCCTTATTTCAGAAAATTTTCCAAGTACTTTGTTTTCAGGTTTAGTCTGTTCTTTTTCTACATAATTTTTTATACTTTTAATATTGGCCAATATTTTTATTTATTAAATGTTGTGGATAGCCCTGGGCTCGTATTTTGATGTTAATTCCACTCCTCAGAGGGGCTGCAGATGAGTAGTTGCCTTGTGAACCGTCTCCCCACCTTAACTTTTAAAATAAAGGCTTGAGCCAATGTTTGGGCAGGAGGAAAGTGGGGGGAGCAGAGAGTCTAGGGGAGGAGCTACGGGGTATAAAACAGGAGGAAGAGGAGAAGAAAAAGAGAGAAGAAATAGAGAAGAAATGGGGAGAGAGAAATGGATAAAGAGAAATGGAGAGGCTGCAGGGAGAGAAGCTTGGGGCCTGGAGAAACTGCAAGTTGTATGGGATTAATATAGATTGAAACAGAGTAGTGGAGTGGAAGGCCTGCCCAGTCTAGGCTTGTAGCTTGTTTTTTTTTAACGGCTGAGTTGAGCTTTCTTTTACTGGGGAACTGGGTTGGAAACATAGTAGCGACAATTAAAAACTTATTTTCAGGTTTTATGTTGTATTTTGACAGAATTTCTGATAGTCTAGTGAGAAATATTGTAACAACTTCTTTAAGTAACCCTGAAAAATGTGCACAAATGTGTCATATTTACCAGAAATTTAAGCATCATTAGTAATATCCAATTCAACTGTCTGTCTCTCTGCATCTTTCTCAGGTGCAGTAGAGATGGACACAGTCAGCATCAGCACCTTCAGCCATTTCATCCTAAGAGGCTTCTCTGAGTGACCCCAGCTGCAGAGGGTCCTCGTTGCCATCATCCTGCCTGCCTATCTCCTGACCCTGCTGGGCAACAGCACCATCACCCTGGTGTCCAGGCTGGACCTGCACCTGCATAGCCCCATGCAATTCTTCCTCACACATCTGTCCTTACAGGACCTCAGCTTCACCAGTAGCTCCATCCCACATCTGCTCTATAACTTCAGTGGGCTGGACAAGATCATCAGCTATGTGGGCTGTGCTCTGAAGATGGTCCTGTTCCTGGGATGTGTGGATATATTCATTATTACATTGCTGTGGGTACTTCGGGGTAGACCTTTTTCTCCTTTTTCTTCATCTGTACCCACACAGATGACATTGAAGGCATTGTCTTCATCCTGATAGCAGGCATTGTGCCATCCCCTCTGGTGTTCATGTTACTTTCTTATTTCTATATCATGTTACATATGCAGTCATCCTGAATAAGGTGCAATGTCTTCAACACCTATGGCTCACACCTCACAGTGGTCTCAACTTTTCTATGGGAATATCATCTACATGTACATGCAGCTGAGGAACAGCTCCTCCCAGGACCAGGGCAAGTTCCTCACTCTCTTCTACAACATTGTTACACCTTTCTTCAAGCTTCTGATGTACATGCTCAGAAACAAGGAGCTGAAGGGGCCCCTCAGGAGGCTAACTTGGGGAAATGTAAGTTTAATAAAGAAATTATAATGAACAGCAAAAATGGGACCTCCCAAATGGATAAAACCTTACAGAAATTGGGATGATTAGCCATGTTCAGTACCACTAACACTCGTCAGGTTTGAAGCAGAATTCATCAGAGTTGTTTTTTTTTTTTTTGCCCATTTTGTTGTCTTATGTGAGAATTGTGAAGGAGTGTGTAAGTTCTACGATTCTAAAACCATATGCATCGATGTCTGGTCTGCTGACCATTCCTTTTTTAATTCAATATATTCTTTATTTACATTTCAAGTGATTTTCCCTTTTCCTAGCTCCCCCCTCCCTGAAAGTCCCATAAGCCCTCTTCCCTCCTCCTGTTCCCCCATCCACAACTTTCCATTTTCCTGTTCTGGTATTCCCCTACACTGCTGCACTGAGCCTTTCCAGAACCAGGGGTCACTCCTTCCTTCTTCTTGGACATCATTTGATATGTGGATTGTGTTTGGGTATTCCAAGCTTCTAGGCTAATATCCACTTATCAGTGAATGCATTCCATAAGTGTTCTTTTGAGACTGGGTTATCTCACTTAGGATGATGTTCTCCAGCTCCATCCATTTATCTATGAATTTCATGAATTCATTGTTTCTAGTGGCTGAATAGTACTCCATTGTGTGTATATACCACATTTTTTGTATCCATTCCTCTGTTGAGGGACATCTGGGTTCTTTCCAGCTTCTGGCTATTATAAATAAGGCTGCTATGAACATAGTGGAGCATGTATCCTTATTACATGCTGGGGAATCCTCTGGGTATATGCCAAAGAGTGGTATAACAGGGTCCTCAGGAAGTGTCATGCCCAGTTTTCTGACGAACCACCAGACTGATTTCCAGAGTAGTTGTACCAACTTGCAAGCCCACCAGCAGTGGGGGAGTGTTCTTCTTTCTCCACATCCTTGGCAACACCTGCTGTCTCCTGAGTTTTTAATCTTAGCCATTCTGACTGGTGTGAGGTGTAATCTCAGGGTTGTTTTGATTTGCATTTCCCTAATGACTAATGATGTTGAACATTTCTTAAGGTGCTTCTCAGCCATCTGAAGCTCTTCAGGTGAAAATTCTTTTTTAGCTCTTTACCACTAATGCTCAAAATCCAACATGTCTTGCTAAGGAAGGCCAGGAAGGAGGACCATGCTGTGTTCTTAAGTCAGTCTGGTGAAGAGATTGAGTAACTGACTGAGAGACATGGGATTTCTTAGACACAGACACTGAGCATTTAGCCTTCACTGACAGCACCATATGTTGTTCTGGGATGTATACTAAAGGCAAGAGGCTGTCAACATAAACAAGAGCTTTCTGTCACTTGGCCCTCACTATATTCTACCAGTAGATCTTTCCTTGACATGATGGCCTTCTGTACCTTCCCACCACTTCATCATACAACACTGTCATAGATGGAACATTAATGCTTTTTAATTACATTTGTTCATTTATGGAGTGTACATGCCATAGCACATATGAGGAGGTCAGAAGACAACTTGAGTGGGACTTGCACTTTCCTTCAACCATGTGTGCTCTGGGATGGAACTCAGATCATCACAAATGGCCACATATTTACAGAGCTATCTTATCAGCCATGGAGAGACCTTTCTGTTCCTGAAGTGTTTACAGTGCATAAGCAAACATCTGATCACACTACAGATTACTCATTCTGTGAAATGTATCTGCTGCTGTGTGTGCTAGGGACTATGAGTGTGTGTCAAGGAGAAAGGTGCCATTCAACAATACATGGAAAATAAAGATACATGTAAGGGAGTGCCCATGGAATAGGAAAGGCTTGACAAGGATATCCAGGGATCAACTTTGAGGTGGCTTTTCATGTGTATGATAAAATGAAAGTCCCCAGACGTGTCTCTTGTAGCAGGGAAGTTCATGTTTCTTCATGCCAGAGTGATCTTGAACAATGTAAAAGACAGAGAAAATAGGAATACACTAAGAGATGTTACCAGCTACTAAACAGGAAGGTCTTGTGTGTGAGGCTGGAGAGTGGGACCTCTGAGTATAATCACAGGACATTAAAGAGAAAAATGAGTTCCATAATGCACATCACAGTTTTCCAGAGCTCTCCCTTCCACTTAAGAGTGGATATAGTTGATGCTACAGGTCAAAGGAACACAGAGTATTTCTCAGGAAGGGGAGAGAACATGGACAGCAGAGGCCTATGGGGAATGTGATCAGTATGTGGCATTTACACGTACAAACATGTTATAAAGCAAATGATGTAAGAGATGTGAGAGAGTGTTTCCATTCATGGAACTGTGCCTTGCTGTCTCAGCTGCTTCCTTTGCCTTTCTACATTGTAGGAAGTGGTTACTAGCAGAAGTATGGGAGCTGCAGATCATGACATGCAGGATTTGGTGTTTGAAGGGTGGAAAGAGAGCCCAACATATTATTCACTGAGAACAAAACCAGTTTTATGCCTTGTTTGTTCTGTTTTGTTCTTTTTTCACTAGCATTTGGGGAAATGGACTGAAATAAAACCTTTCCATGTGATTTCCAATTTTTCTACAGAGGAATGGACAGTAACATCTTTGGGGGCTTGATATTTACAAATGCATGTGTCAGACAATAGTATATATCTCTATTTATGACTTACAAAATTGAGATTATGTTAATTTGGTTTGCAAAAGACATAGTAGGGGACTCAAAAATCCTACGGGAAAGCTGATGTGTGTGACAAAGGCCCATGCAGAGACCAGCTGTGTAAGTCAGTTAGCATGTGCAGACCTAATGTGGTAATAAATGTCTGTCATCCTGTCACTGGAGAGGTGGGAGCAGGGGCTCAAAATTGACTCCACAATGAGTTCAAAACCAGCACAGCACAATGAGACCCTCCCTCAAAGGAAAGAGGGAGGGAGAATAGAGGGATATCTCAACAGATGAAAGCAATTACTGCTCTTGCAGAAGACTCAGGTTCAATTCCCAGAACCCATAGAATGGTTCACAATGGTGTGTAAATCCAGTCCCAAGGGATGCCCTCTTCTGGCCTCTGAAGTCATAAGACGCAAGAGTAATACACTGACACACATGCATGCAAATCAACATACACATGCATTGAAAAAAAATATTTTAAAAGATTCACATGTGTGTAGTTTCTGACACCAACATGGAGAAATGAAGCACAAGTGTACCAGCTGATGCCAGTCTATGCTGGAAGACAGCAACTTATAGTTAACTTTAGCTGTAGAAATCAAATACATAACTATCTTGTTTTGTTTGGTTTGGTGTTTGCCTACCTATAAGTTCATTTGATTTGAGGCAAGGTCTCATGTAGCCCAAGATGGACTCAATCCCACTATGTAGTGGAGAATGGCTCTGGACTTCTGATCTTTCCACTTTTACCTCCTAACTCCTGAGATTACAGGTGTATGTCATCATGCCTGACTCATAACACAGACTCTTTTAGTATTGCAATGAACAATTGTGGACTTTAAAGGAGGAAAGAGGAGCCTCTGCTCCTGTGGAAGCTATTGTAATTCAGGAAGTGGTTCTGTGCTGTATCTTATCACCTCAGGAAAATTTTATTCTTGTGAATAACATTTATTTTCCATATAATAATTCTCATGAAATTATAAAGCTATCTAGTATCTAAAAAATAAACAGAGAGTTTCAGCAGTTCTGATCACTCTTCAAAAGGACTCAAGTTCAATTCCAAGTGCCTACAGGGTAGCTCACAATCATCTGATGAATCCAGAGCATCTGACGCCCTCTTATGGTCTCTTCAGGTATCAAGAAGGTACATCAAACATTGAAACACATGGAAACAAACACACATACATATATAATAAATAAACAAATAAGCAAAACATAACTAGGAAAAGTGATTCAAACTATTATAACGTATCATACATCTACAAAAAATTGATAAAGGTGGTATTCATGACAAACTGGGTATTGCAATTATTTTATTGCCCTTGCAAGCCAGCTACACTTGGGAACTTTGGGTTTTCTTGGATAAGATTCTTCATTGCTTAGCATAGAAATGGTGTCACAGAGGACTGTTTATATACATAAATATTATACCTTGGTTATTGGCTGAACATGGAATTTTAATCTAAGCACAGAAGGAAAAGAACTAGTAGTAAGGTTAAGAGAAAATCCAAAGAAAGAAAAGGGGAACTAAAAATTTTCTAACACTATGCTGAAAAAGTGAAATTTGCATAAATCCAAACATCAAATGTGGTGGAGGTAACAGTAAATCAATGGGTCATTAGTCAATGAGGTTAAAAAAAAACATTGAGTGTGGAAAAAAACATAAAATCTATGACTAATGGGAAAATACAGCACAAATACCATGTCTAATAAGAATATGTCAACAACAGAAAGATACAAGTAATTGCTTTGTTGCTAAATTGTAGGAAATATTCATTTCAAGGTTCAAGAAAACCACTTTTTATCTATTACTCTACATGTAAATAACAATAAGGAATCTGTAGAAGAAATAAGACACAATGATCATATTTCTTGAATCTGCTCTGTTATCAAGAAAAATGTCTCATAGAAAAAGGTATCAGTACTAAAAGTGGTTCAGTGTAACATGTTGAGACTTAATTAGAATTGATTAGGTCAAATATTTACAATTGACCCAGTAAATATTATCAAAGGTTAAATTTGTAGTGAAGCTTGCTCTTAGAAGCTTAATATTGTCTCTAGGTAAAAGGACAAAAGAAAAAACAGGCATTTGTATTAATAGATAAATAATTACACATGTTACCTAGCAAATAAGGAATAGGTTTGGGATAATTAATTTCAAAGATCCAGTTTTTACAATGTTGATATGATATGCTTACTTATTGAGATATGGTACAGACTTCAGTACACAGTGAATATTAAACAGATTCATTCATGTTTCTCTTCTAATTAAAAACTAGAGCTTGTTCAGATTAACAGGAACATTTTTGCAGCAGGAAAAGATTGCTCTTTGCCATTGATACAACTTCTTGTCCAAGGTGAGACATGGTGAACTTTTTTTTTATTCCAACATCAAACAGAGTTGAGGCTTTCACAAACATGACTCTCTGACTTCAGTAATCATGCTGAACATTTAAAGATTGTCATTGCAAATATGTGACACAAGCCCAATCCTGGATTATAAAATTCATTGGAATATCATATTTGTGTAGATATTGCTAATAACTACATGTTCAGCTCATTCCCTATGCTTCTGCATAGATGTGCATGTTCAGAGTGTGTAGGGGAATGAGTTTTTAAAGCAACTCATCAGCTTCAGTTATGATGAAAATATATTTTGAACATTCATTCTAACCTCTTTTGACTTCTACTGTGCAATGCAAACATGAGTTCTAATAAAATAGTGTCTCTCTTGTATGTAATGTGTTTATTTAATTGTGGACAAGAGACCAGGTTTTCCCAGAAGAATTCTGAAAGAATGCCTATGAGGTCCAATCTTCCACAGGTGGCCAGAGCATTTAAGACCTTAAAAGCCTACCATAGTTGCAAAAAATATATTTCTTTTCCACCTGAGTCTTCAATATTAAGTGAGATTTATTTGTTGAGACAAAAAGCCAACTATCTTACAAATTCTCAGTGAGCTAAGATTTTTCAAAATGTGGTAGAGAAAATGGGTTTTAGAAGCCAGGGTTTCTTTTTCTTTCTACACAGATTAAATAGCTTGATTCACTGGATATTCACACTGTATTTAAAAGGTAATGTTGGAGACATAATTGTGACTTTCTATCTGTTATCTCTAGGTGTCTTATCTTTCTCTATATTTTTGGGCAGGTTCATTTTCCATTCTTACTTAGCATTCCATTCTTGAGGAGAAATCCTAGGACAGTGAGATGTGTATGTCTAATATACAGTAGCTCATGATGTAGTTAAAATTATTTTAGAGTTAATTTTATAAAAAGACAGGCAGTCCACATATCTAGTCATCTGAAGGAAAAGGTCCTCATGATCCTCTTATTAAAAAGCTCAGCTTGATGGAGGATGCAATTCTGGTTTGGTCATGGCACAACCCCCCTTAGGTGACCAAGGAGCCTTGCAGTCAGGAAATTACTGAAGTAAAGCCGAATTCTCTGGTGAATTTGCTATTGACCTTGTTGAGGAGAACATATAGCAGTGGTGTTCTTGCTGGTCAAGGTATGTATTGGGATTACTGGGTAAAGTGGATTCGTCTACCTGTAATCCATACTCTTGAACTGAATCAACTCCTGTCTAGATGCACATTCAAGCAATCACTTTGAAAAATCTGCAAGGTCAATGTGTATGAATGCTGTCCATTGGTATTCTTGAACATTTAACCCTTCTTACAAGGAGAAAGGGACTGGGGCTCTCCCAGTTCCAGATGACAAGATTGCAATGAAATATGCATTTTCTCAAACTATGTAGAATACTTTCTGGTTTCAAAATTAATTATGCCTTAATTTATTAATCACAGAAGTGGAATATGACATGACACACACACGGGTAGAGTGCACACAGTGTGCATAGAAAAACATCAGGTTAGTGGACATCTTTTACACTGATTCCAAAAGATCCTTATTATAGATTCTCATTGGTAAAAATGTGGTTGTGACAAGGATGCACAGGAATAAGGAGTTCACATGTGTCCACTGCTCTGAGCTGCCCCAGCACACTCTGTCCTCCAAAGGGAAGTACCCACATCTAACACACATTGTGTTTAGGATGGCCTGGAGTTGGTTTTCAGAACCAGGGCTGCTGCTGCTGCTGCTGCTGCTGCTGCTGCTGCTGCTGCTACTACTACTACTGCTGCTACTGCCAGACTAAGTTTTGTCTTTAGAGAATGAGAAACTGGACCAGGTGATTTCTAACATATTGAACAAAAACAAAAATTCTCCTCTAACTGTAATGAAGAGAAATGAAAAATTTCCTTTTCCAGTTTCACAGCATTAAAAATCACTTTTGCCATATGTAAGTGTCCAGAAGACATTGACTTAAGTGTCTATTGATGGAAACCAGTCCAGGGCTAGTCTTCGAGTCCCAGCCTCTATCCCAGAACTCTGGAAGGGCAGGAATGGATTGAAGTTGAGGAAGAATATGAGCTACTGAGCAAGATGAGTGAGACCTATCCTCAAAAACAATTACTAAGGGTGTAACTCAGGGTCACAGTGCTTGCAAGGCCAGGCATTTGATCCCAGTAACACACATTCACACATGCACAAGAGAATCAGCAGGTAACACCATACTCTCAGCAGTGACTACTACCAGGGTCTGATAACACCTGACACTTGTGTTAATTGTGGAGCAAACCAAAACTGTGGGCAGTCTAGAATTGTATTTTCTTAAGGAATAGTGGGGAAAAGAGTGATAACTGAGGTCATTACATAAAAGGTAATAACCATGTCCTATATTGCACTAATCATTTCAGCTTATTCTCTTTCATGAACCATAGTTTGAGAGTTTGAAAATGTTGCCTACTCCTCTGCTACTTGAAAGTAGTCTACTTGCCTTATGCAACAGGTGAATATAATATAATATAATATATATATATATATATATATATAATGTAGCAAAATGTTTAGTAGTATTTCACATGTTTTCTTGCATTATGTAAACCTCTTATAGACTAAATTTAGACTTATTACTAAATCTTCTTAATTTTTCATTGCACAATGACATCAGTACTTCATTGATTTCCTATATACATTCTGTGTTTTGATTTCCTGAATCTTCCCTGTCAATATTTTTTCACATGGATAATAGAACGGAGTGAATGAATGTTCTCTGTCACAGAAGGAGACCTGACTCCAGCTTCTCACCAGAGAGTATCTGCAGCATGTATAGAAACTTAGCTGAGAATTACATAACTGTTAATTTGTGATTATTTAAACTTTGTTCTGTGATCTCCAAAATGTTTATTCTTATTTTCTCAGTTATAACTTATAAATGACCTTGATTCAAAACCAAGCCTGAAGACTCCATCCATGGAGAAATGATAAGGTCAGAGAATCCAAAGTCCTATTTCAAAGCTGAGTGTATCAGTCATGCATGGAAATGCCAAAGTCTTGCATTAATGCATATGAGACAGCAGCTTAAGCAAAACTAAAAACATTAAAAATGACTAAAAAGTATTATTTTAATAATGTATCTATGAAAGCTTAATATACAGAGCAGAAGAGAGAGTGTCCTAATGCTATTCAGGAAATGATCCTATGTAATAATTGCCATTTCCTCTTGAAGGACAGTCCTCACCAGGCAATGCCCTTTCCAGATTGGATCTGCTCTGATGGGTCAGTCTAAGCCATGGAGACAGGAAACCACAGCTGTGGAACAGACTTCACCTTGGTTGGCCTTTTCCAGTATGGACAAATGGACACTTTGCTTTTCACAGTCATCGCCATCCTCTTTGCAGTGGCTCTCATAGGCAACATCACACTGGTCCACCTCATCAGGCTGGACCAAAGACTCCACACCCCCATGTACTTCCTACTCAGCCAGCTCTCCATCATTGACATGATGTACATCTCTACCACTGTGCCCAAGATGGCAGCCAACTTCCTGTCACACACCAAAGCCATTTCCTTTCTGGGCTGTGAGATCCAAACTTTTGTGTTTCTGACCCTGGGTGGGTCTGAAGCTCTCCTGCTGGGCTTCATGTCCTATGACAGGTATATAGCCATCTGCCAGCCCTTGCACTACCCTGTGCTCATGAGCAGGAAGATCTGCTGCTCTATGGTCGCTGGTGCCTGGGGTAGCAGCTCCATCAATGCTTTAGTGCACACAGTGTATCTATTTCAACTTCCCTTCTGTGGATCTAGGGTTGTTAACCACTTTTTTTGTGAGGTCCCATCTCTCCTGCCACTGGTATGTGAAGACACATCCCAATATGAGCATACAGTTCTCATGAGTGGCCTTCTCATTCTTCTGCTACCTTTCCTGGCCATCCTAGCTTCCTATGCTCGGGTGTTGGTTGTTGTATTCCAGATGGGTTCAGGGAAGGGACAGAGTAGGGCTGTGTCCACCTGCTCCTCACACCTGACAGTGGCCAGCCTGTTCTATGTCACCACTCTCTCCACGTACACACAGCCACACTCCTTGCATTCTCCTGGAAGGGACAAAGTGGTGGCTGTGCTCTACTCAATTGTCACCCCTGTTCTGAACCCATTCATCTATAGCCTGAGAAACAAAGAGGTCATGGGGGCCCTGAGGAGACAAATGGGATGATAGATAGTGACACAGGACTTTGGATCACTTTGTGGACTGATCTAAAGGCTGGTTTTGGACACTCTCTGGGACAATTTCAGGACTGATATTCTAGTGGTATCTCACTGACTGAATAAGAGTACAAACCTTTGCCCTCGTTGTGTCTCACTGAATTGATTGTTTGAATCTGAATGTTGGCTCTGAAGGAGATGGAAGGGCTTTGTTCCTGGCCCTGGCATCTCTGGCTGCCTGTCAGCCTGGGTTGACTTTCCACAGAAATTTCTGCCCTGATGCACAGGACTGAGGCGTCTCAGACTGTGGGAGTCAATACAATTGCTGGCTATATCTTTCTGCACTTTATGAATATAGGTGTACATTTGCAAATATTTTACATAATCTGAAAATGTTTTACTGGTTTTCTTTGCGGGTACAACTATTATACTTAAATGTGTGTTTTTATAATGTGGCAGGTTTTAAAGCCAATTCTGAAAGGAATATGGAAAAAGAAAAATTAATTCTGGATTTGATGCTTTTGTGACTATAACCACCTGAATAAGATTTCTAATCTCTCCTAATCAGTTTAATAATGTCTCCCTTTATCAATACTGTTTCTCAAAATTCACTAATGGCTTTGCAATAAATGCTATCAATGGAAGTGTCTCTTAGTATGCACTCTGTCTCTTTCCATGAACACCTTTATGTGGGTCTCTCAGCAGCCACACTTGCTCATGATAAGGACATTTAGACAAAAAGACACAGAATGGTCCTGCTTTAAAATACATGGACAATTTTTGTGTTTCTTCCATGGCTAATATACAATAAATGCTGACATCAATAATGTCATTTCAAGGAAATTTCATATATATATATATATATATATATTTCATATATATATGATATATATATATGATATATATATATACTGACTATCCTGGAGCCCCTAATATAGACCAGAATCACCTCAAACTAGTTTGGGGGAACGAACTTGTATATCAGTATGCACAGATTTAAAAATACACAATCACTGGCTTTTGTTTGTGTTTTATTGTGAAGTTACAGGTGCTTGTGAGCCACCATATAGATTCTGGGTATCAAACTTTGGTCCTATGGAGGAGCAGTCAGTACTATTGAGCTAGCTTTCTTGGGCCCCTGCATTCTCAAAATAGCCAAGTCACTGTCATGTAGTACAAGAAGTAGCAATAGAAAACTTTATACTCCTAAGTACTGGTGTAAGTTACATGACAAGTGATTCTCAGTATTAAAATATATATTTTGTAGGTCTAGAGTGGTGGAATAGCTGTTAATAGCATAGCTTTTCTTCCAGAGGACTTGAGTTCAAACCCCAGCATATTTGTAAGGTAGCCCACAACTGTCTGTAGCTCCAACTCCAGGGAATCTGAGGCCTCTGACCACCAGGAACACTCATGTGCATATATTCATGGTGCCACACTCACACTAATAATATTATTATTAATAATAATAACAACAATGATAATATATTATGTAAAATGTTTTAGAGATTCATTATTACTTTTTTATATGGTACCAAATATTAAAGTGTTAATTTTAATGACACTTAGAAACATTTCTTCTTGGCACTAATAAAAATGAATGGTATCTGTTTCCTCTGTGTGGGATCCCATTTTCCTAACTGGGCTGACTTGTCCTGCCTCAGTGGTAAGAGGATGCACCCAGCGTTGCTGAGGCTTGATGTGCCAGGGTGGGGGATACACAGGGGTTTCCCACCTGCTTAGAGGAAAAGAGGAGGGGAAATAGTGGAAGGATTATGTGAGGGGGTGAAGGGGAAGAGGAAGCAATCAGATGTAAACTGAATAAATAAATTAATGGAGATAAAAATGTACTCCATAAGTTGTATGTGTATACATGTGTTTACATAAAACATCATATATATATATATATATATATATATATGAATACATTCATGTGTGTGATATGTGTGACAATTGTTATCAATAAAAGGAGGCTATGAAATTGAATATGGTGAGTGTGTATTACTTTGGAGTTGCAAACCAAAAAAACTTTCAAAAGTTGTGTTCATTGGGGTAGTTTATCAAAGCACCAGAAAAAGAAACTAATGCAGAAATTGGTACCAAGTGGCAGAGCCATTGCTGGGAAAAACCTGACTATGAGATTCTTGAGAGTCTGGAAGTAACTTCTGGATAGAATGGTGAATTTATTTCTTTAATTGAAAATCCTCAGAGTGCTGGAAGTCAAACGTAGTGTAGCATTTGGTCAAAGGTTTGAAACGATACCTTTGAGAGAAACATGGGCAGTGGATTCCTAGTTTATGACATTTCAGAGGAGAACAAAAACTCTACCAGGAAATAGATACACTACAGCCATTCACATAATATTTTGGCCAAAAACCTGGCTTCATTATGCCCATGGCCTGAAAACTTGAATAATGTCAGATGTATGGAAAATGGACTAATTGGCTTGGCAGAGGATAGGTGTGAGAGCAAGCTTAAATTCTACACATAGTGCACACAGGGAAGCAGCTGTAGTTTTTGAAGAGGTTGGTGCCATTAACTTGGTGCTTGGCACAGTGACAATGGAGAAAGTATCTTGATGGCAAATCCCTAACCACCAAAGGCTCCAATGTGTAAAGATGCAAATTTACATGAAACAAGAAAGGCTGGACTGAGTCCTTGCTTCTCAACAGCAACTATCTAGGTGATGGTTCCCTGGAATCAGAACTAATGCAGCTGTGGTAAGATGGGAGATTGTGCAGGCTCTGTGTCAAGCTGGCAGCACAACAATCAGCATGCAAATACACATTGCACAAAACCATTCCCCAACATACTCCCAGTGACTCACTTGTTCCAGTGAGGCTCTTCCTCGTGAAAATTCCACATTTTAAAAGAGTGCCTCCATCTGGGGACCAGGTTCTTAAACACGTGAGCCTTTGGGGAACATTCCTCATTCAAACTTCTACATTCCATGCCTGGTTCTCATAGGCCATCTCTTGATGTAAAGTATATTTTGTTCAGTACCAAAGTCCCCATAGTCTTTAACAGTCCCTAAACTGTTGACAAGCCCAAGTTCAAACTCTCATGAAACCCAAGGCAATATCATGGTCATGGTTCCCTATTTTAAAAAAACTAAAAATCCAAATTAATATCTCCAATGTATCAATTATGTAATCGATGTGCTCTGCTCTGCTCAAGTCAGTTATAGATCTGCAATTATGCAATTGATTTTAAGCACCTGGTCCCCAGATGAAGGTGCTATTTCAAAAGATTGTGGAATCTTCAAGAGAAAGAGCCCCGCTGGAACAAGTGGGTCATTGGGAACATGTTGGGGGATGGTTTTGTACATTGTGTATTCAGATGCTAATTTCTATGCCCAGACATATGGTATATAAATTGATTGCCCTATCCTGTCCATACTTTATCTTGCTGTTGATCCCTGTATCTTCAGTTACAGATCTGCACTCCATTTCCTGGGCTACAGCTCTGTCTGCATCCCAGGATGCAAGATATTAACCAAGACAACCAAGTGAAATACCCAAACTCTAATCCCATGGTCACTGGGTCACCCAGAAATCCCAAAATCCATGAGGTCTGCCCTGTCCCCTCTACAATCCAATTTCCAGTCCATAGTTCTATCTGTAATCCCAGAGGCCTGCAGCCATCAGGGACCAACAGCTCTGCCTACATCCCTGGAAGTCTGCTGCTACCCAGGACAATCAGTTCTACCTAAAATCCCAGAGGCCTGTTGCCATTAGGGAATACCACCTTTAACTGAAGTACCAGAAGCCTGTTGTCATCAGGGACTAAAACACCTACCAACACCAGGGGCAACCAAGTGGCTAAAGGCCAATGTAAGAACAAATATGGCACCACCAGCCCCCAACTATACTAGTTCAGCAAGCACTGGATATGTTAACACACATGAATCATAAGAAAATGACTTTAAATGTAATCGTGTGAAGATGATAGAGGCCATTAAAGAGGAACCAAATAAATCCTGTAAAGAAATACAAGAAAATAGAATCAAACAAATAGATGCCCTTAAAGAGGAAATGAATAAATATAATCAGAAAAATACAAACAAACTGGTGAAGAAAATAACCATAACTGTTCCACACTTGAAAATAGAAATAGAAGTAATAAGGAAAACAAGAACTGAGGGAATCCTGGAGATAGAAAACCTGGGAAAGAGAGCAGGAAATACAGATGAAAGCATCACCAACAAAATACAAGAGATGAAAGAGAGAATTTCAGTTGTAAATGATATGATAGAAGAAATTGATAAATCTCTCAAGGAAAATGCCAAATCTAAGCTTTTCTAACAGGAAGTATTCATGAAATTTGGGACACTATGAAAAGACTGAGCCTAAAACAATAGGAATAGAAGGAGAAGATTCACAACTCAAAGGCTCACAAAATATCTTCAACAAAATCATAGAAGAAAATTTCCCTAACCTAAAGAAAGAGATGGGTTTAAATGTACAAGAAGGTTACATAATACCAAATAAATTGGGTCTGAAAAGAAAATCCTCTCACCCTATAATAATCAACACAATGAATGGACAGTACATAGAAATAATATTAAAAGCTGCAAGAGGAAAAGGCCAAGAAACATATGAAGAGATTTACACCTGATTTCTCAATACTCTAAAAGCCATAAGGTCCTTGGTAGATGTCTTATAAACCCCAAGACCACACATATTAGACCAGAGTACTCTATCCAACAAAACTTTCTATCACAATAGATGGAAGAAATATCTTTCCACTAATCCAGCCCTACAGAGGATACTAGAAGGAAAGTAGAAGTTACCTATACAAGAAGGGTAACTACACACAAGTGGTACAAGAAATGAATAATTTCACACCAGCAAAAACAAGAGACTCTCTCTGTCTCTGTCTCTCTGAAACACACACACACACACACACACACACACACACACACACACAAGCACAAACACATACCTGCCCACACAGTCTTAACCAGCCTCACATTCTGATATTTTTCTTCATACACAAAGCAACAGATTTAACAATGGCATTTGGCGGAATGGGGCGTGTAGTGGCTATTCCTGGTTGTCAACTTGACTATATGTGGAATGAACTACAATCTAGAATTGGAAGGCTCACCTATGATCCTAATCTGGAGGCTCAGAGATATAAGTTTCTGACCTGGACTTAGCATGGAGATCTTGAAGCATGGATTCCAGTTCAAGGTCATCTGGGATTAAAGGTGTGGAGACATACACCGTTAATCCCAGATTATGGCTATGGATTCTAGTTCAAGATCACCTGGGATTAAAGGCATGGATACATACACCTTTAATCTGGGCTACACCTTCTACTGGAGACATATATAAGGACATTGAAAGAAGGAAGACTGCTTCTCCCTTGCCGGCTTGCTTCGTGGGACTGAGCAACTGCAAGATCCTTGGACTTCCATTCACAGCTGCTGCTGACTGCTGTTGGGGAGTTGGACTACAGACTGTAAGTCATCGACAAATTCCCTAACTACATAGAGACTGCCCATACGATCTGTGACTCTAGAGAACCCAGACTAATACAGGGCGGAAGTCCCATTGTGTACAACAGACTTCTGTGAGGCCAAAATCAAGGCGTTCACCAGGCTTAGCTTTTCTGCATTGGTGAAATAAGAAATCATGAGGATTCTTTGTGGTGCATAAGTTTTCAAAGGCTGGAAGTGAAGCTCAGGGATACTACACAAGGTCCTAGGGCTCATCCTCAGCACAGCAGTAGAAGGCAGGAAGGGAAGGAGGGAAGAAAGGAGGGAGGAAAGGTAAGATTTTTCTATGCATTTCTGCTTATTTTCATGCTCTGCAAACTCTTTCCACAGTGGACGTGAAGCTGGATCCCGCCACTGCCCACCCAAGCTTGCTCTTAATGGCAGACCTGCACACTGCGCAGGATGCAGAGGTCTGGAGGGATGTGCCCAGCAACCCTGAGTGTTTTGGTACCTGGTCTTGCATCCTGGGCCTGCAGAGTTTCTCCTCCAGGAGGCATTACTGGGAAGTCATCATGGGGGAAAGAGCAGAGTGGGGGCTAGGCCTAGGGCTAGGCCAAGATTCAGTGCTGAAAAAAAGGGAGACCACACCATTCCCAGAGAATGGTGTCTGGGCCATGTGGCTGCTAAGGGGGAGCGAGTACATGGTCCTGTCCTCTCCCTTGGTGCCTATGCTCCAAAATGAGCGACCTCATCGAAACGGGATCTTTTTGGACCATGAAGCTGGTGAAATCTCCTACAATGTCATAAATGGGTGTTACACCTACACATTCAACCATTTCTTCTCTTGCATTGTCAGACCCTACTTCCAGTCTGTGACACAACACCTCTTATCTTGCCACCCATGACAGAAGCAGGGCCTGGAAACTGGACTCCCAAGGGTCTCCTCGATCTTGCTGCTGCCAGAAATGAGGAATAATAAACCTATTCAGAAGTGTTGCATTTCAGAGATGCCCTGGATGGATTGAGGGGATGGATATGCACTGCTTCTGCAAACCACTTCAATGCTTGCTCTGAGGCCTGCACAATGGAAATCCTCCCATTGTGACTACAGAGTAGATCCAGGTTGGTACACATACTGAGGAACTCCATAGAGTGGATGACTCAGGAAAGGCAGCAGGATCATCAAACACTGTTGCCAGAGGTTTCAATTTTCCTTGGTGCATCTTCACAGTGAAAAGCTAGAATTAAATGTTACTCTCCTTGTATCCTCAAATCCTTCATACATGGTGTCTTAGTCCTGGGTTTCTATTCCTGTGCAAAACATGACCAAGGACTAAGTTCGGGAGGAAAGGGTTTATTCAACTTACAAATTTGCATTGCTGTTCATCACCAAAGCAAGTCAGGACTGAAACTATAGCAGGTCAGGAAGCAGGAGCTGAGGCATAGGCCATGGAGAGATGTTATTTATTGGTATGATTCCCCTGGCTTGCTCAGTTTGCTTTCTTTATTTTATTTTATTTTATTTTTTTATTTTCTATATTCTTTGTTTACATTCCAAAGACTCCCCTTTCCCAGTTCCCCCCTCACCATATGTCCCATAAATTCTCTTCCCCCTGCCCATTACCCAATCAACCCCCACACTATTTCTCTGTTCTGGTACTTTGCTACAAAACTGGATCCAGTCTTTTCGGGACCAGGGTCCTCTCCTTCCTTCTTCTTGGGAATCTTTTGATTTGCTAATTGTGCCTTCAGTATTCAGAGCTTCTGGGCTCATTAATATCCACTTATCAGTGATTGCATTGTATTCTTTTGTGATTGGATTAGCTCACTTAGGATGATAGTTTCCAGATCCAACCATTTGCCTACAAATTACATTAATTCATTATTTTTAATTGCTGAGTAGTATTCCATTGTATAAATATACCACATTTTCTGTATCCATTCCTCCTTTGAGGGACATCTGGGCTCCTTCCAACTTCTGGCTATTATAAATAAGGCTGCTATGAACATAGTGGAGCATATGTCTTTATTGCATGCAGGGGAATCCTCTGGGTATATGCCCAGGAGTAGTATGATAGGGTCCATTGGAAGTGTCATGCCCAATTTTCTGAGGAACCACCACACTGATGTCAAGAGTGGTTGTACCATCTTGCAATCCCAACAACAGTGGAGGAGTGTTCCTCTTTCTCCACATCCTCGCCAGCACCTGTTGTCTCTCGAGTTTTTAATCTTAGCCATTCTGACAGGTGTGAGGTGGAATCTCAGGATTGTTTTGATTTGCATTTCCTTGATGACTAATGATGTTGAACATCTCTTAAGGTGCTTTGCAGCCATCTAAAATTCTTCAGGTGAAAATTCTTTGTTTAGCTCTGTACCCCATTTTTAATAGGGTTATTTGGTTCTTTGGGGTCTAACTTTTTTTCTTGAATTCTTTGTATATATTGGATATTAACCCTCTGTCAGAAGTGGGGTTGGTGAAGATGTTTTCCCAATTTGTTGGTTGCTGTTTTGTCCTTCTGACAGTGTCCTTTGCCTTACAGAAACTTTGCAATTTTATGAGGTCCCATTTGTCAATTCTTGATCTTAGAGCATAAGCTATTGGTGTTCTGTTCAGGAACTTCCCCCCTTGTGCCCATGTCCTCCAGGGTCTTCCCAAGTTTCTTTTCTAATAGTTTCAGTGTGTCTAGTTTTATGTGGAGGTCCTTGATCCACTTGGAGTTGATCTTAGTACAAGGAGAAAAGTGTGGGTCAATTCACATTCTTCTGCATGTTGACCTCCAGATGAACCAGCACCATTTGTTGAAAATGCTGTCTTTTTTCCACTGGATGGTTGTAGCTCCTTTATCAAATATCAATTGACCATAACCCTTGTGTTCATTTCTGGGTCTTTAATTCTATTCCATTGATCTACCTGCCTGTTGCTGTACCAATACCATGCAGTTTTTAACACAATTGCTCCATAGTACTGCCTGAGGTCAGGGATATTGATTTCCCCAGAAGTCCTTTTATTGTTGAGAATAGTTTTAGCTATCCTGGGTTTTTTGTTACTTCAGATGAATCTGAGAATTGCTCTTTCTAGATCTACAAAGAATTGATTTAAGATTTTGATGGGGATTGCATTGAATCTGTAGATTGCTTTTGGCAAGATGGCCATTTTTACTATATTGATCCTGCCAATCCAAGAGCATGAAATATTTTTCCATCTTCTGGAGTCTTCTTCAATATCTTTCTTCAAGGACTTGAAGTTCCTGTCATACAGATCTTTCACTTGTTTGGTTAGAGTCACGCCAAGATACTTTATATTGTTTGTGGCTATTGTGAAGGGTTTATTTCCCTAAATTCTTTGTCACCCTGCTTTGAGTACAGGAAAGCTACTGATTTTCTTGAGTTGATTTTATAACCAGTCACTTTGTTGAAGCTGTTTATCAGCTATAGGAGTTCTCTTCAAACTATTCCACAAAATAGAAGCAGAAGGTACACTGCCCAACTTGTTCTATTGAGCCACAATTACGCTGTTACCAAAACCACACAAAGATCCAACAAAGCAAGAGAACTAAAGGCCAATTTCCCTTAGGAATATCGATGCAAAAATACGAAATAAAATTTTTGCCAACCGAATCCAAGAGCACATCAAAATGATCATTCACTATGATCAAGTAGGCTTCATCCCAGGGATGCAAGGATAGTTCAATATATGGAAATCCATCAATGTAATCCACTACATAAACAAACTAAAAGAAAAAAAAAACACATGGTCATCTCATTAGATGCTGAAAAGCGTTTGACAAAATTCAGCATCCTTTCATGCTAAAAGTCCAGGAAAGAACACGAATTCAAGGCCCATAACTAAACATAGTAAAAGCAATATACAGCAAACCAGTAGTGAACAAAAAACTAAATGGAGAGAAACTTGAAGCAATCCCACTAAAATCAGGGACTAGACAAGGCTGTCCCCTCTCTCCATATCTTTTCAATATAGTACTTGAAGTTCTAGCGAGAGCAATTAGACAACATAAGGAAGTCAAAGGGATACAAATTGGAAAGGAAGAAGTCAAACTATCATTATTTGCAGATGATATGATAGTATACTTAAGCGACCCAAAAAACTCCACCACCTTGCTTTCATATAGAACCCAACACTACCAGCCCAGGGATGGTACCACCCATAGTGGGCCCTCCTCACTTGACAACCAACCAAGAAAATGCCCCACAGCTGGATCTCATGGAGACACTTCCCCAACTGAATCTCCTTTCTCTGTGATAACTCCAGCCTCTGTTAAGTTGACATACAAAACCAACCAGTACAATTGACCCCTTGTCAACTTAACAAGCAAACTCATCACTATAAAGCCTCAACCCTTACTTTATTATTTGTCCCCAAAGTCTATATAACTTTAAAATTCCCACAGTCTTTACATATTAACAGTTCAATCCTTTTTAAAATTCAGAATCTTTTAAAAATTCAAAGTCTCTTAACTGTGGACTCTACTAAAATACCTTCTTACTTCAAGGAGGAAAAACATCAGGGCACAGACACAATCAAAAGCAAAATCAAACTCCAACCGTCCAAAGGCTGGGATCCATTCATGATCTTCTAGGCTCCCCCAAGGGCTTGGGTCACTTCTCCATCTCTGCCCTTTGTAGCACACACCTTGTCTTCTCAACTCCAGATGCTTGTACTCTACTGCTGCTGCTAATCTTGATGGTCATCTCATAGTACTGGCATCTCCAAAACACTGCTGTCTTCTGTTGTAAGTAGGCTTCACCAATTGCCTCTCATAGGCTCTCTTCATATGGCCAAGCCTTAACTCTCTTGCATGACCCCTTCAGTTTTGGGCCATCACTTGTAATTCTTCCTTATCAATGGCCTTCCATTGTCTCTCACAATGCTGAGCCTCAGCTGCTCTTCATGACTCTTTCATGCTTTCAAGACCAGTACCACCTGGGTGACTCTTGAACATTACCAATTCCAACCACAACACAAGGTACAACCTTGACTATATCTGGAACACAGCTTCTTTGTGCTCTCAGAAAACACTTCCCAGAAGATTTCACCTCAATGATGCTGGTCTCTTCTTAATCACCACTAATGTCTTAGCTCCATCTAACCAGCATCAATAGTCTCAGTAATGCAAAGTTTTCGCATTAGTAGTTCTGGTATCTTGTTAATCACAGCTGATTCTTCACCCAGCTAACCAAAACCACATGGTTTCATTAAGCATGCTGGAGTATGGGGTCTTTGCATTGTCACAATGACACCATTAAAATGTGGATTCCCTCAGGATTCTTAGGCCATGCGTCAGATGTTTACTGGCTTGGAATGTGGGGAATTACCTAGGAACATTGATAAATGATACCTGGAGCAGGGGGATGCCTCTGTGCTTAATCGCTTGTCTTGAAAGTGTGACAGCCAGAGTTTGGGTCCCTAGAACCTGTGCAAGTTTCAAGTGGGTGTGGAGCCCTCATGTAACTCCAGACAGGATCCCCAGAGTAACCTGACTAACCAGACTGTCCATATCAGTTATCTCTGGGTTTGATTTAGAGACCCTGTCTCAGTAAAGTGGAAGAGTAACTGAGGATGATTCCCTACATCACCCTCCAGCCTTCACATATGTGGGGCCACACTCATGTGAACACCCATTCATACCCCTCTCTCTCTCTCTCTCTCTCTCTCTCTCTCTCTCTCTCTCTCACACACACACACACACACACACACACAAGAAAAATGGAAAAAAGGAAATGGATTCCATCATAGTGCATGGTCCTCTCTCTTCTGAGTCATATGGCAGGATCCCTTCCTCATGGAACATCTGGTATCTGCTCCTCTCCTCATCATCTCTATCATTGTACACATTCTTCATACTATAGACTAGACATTTTCTAGTCTGAAGTAGTATCGTGTTCTACTTTCTCAAGTTTCTCTTACTTCTGAGAGACTTTTGGGTTCAGACTCCATCTTTTGCATTCTTTTGGCTTCAGATACCACCTTAGAGAAACTGACCTAACTTGAGTTAACTAACAAACTGGCACCTAGTACCAGTTTCCAGGTTACCCTCCACAATAAGTCCTGTGTCTAACACCACTTTCTGGGTTATTCCCCAACAACCTGCACTTCCAGGTTACAAGCCCACCCTCAACACTTCATTTCCTAACAGTCACTAATCAGGAGGGAAACAGAAGTTAGGTTTATGGTTTGGCTCCCAGCACTAGCCAATTATGTTAAAGACCATAATGGTCCCCCCAATCAGATGTGTACCCCTTTCTTATATCTACAATACTTTCTTGCAACTAGGCTGGGTTTTCCACCTTCCTATTCTGCTGTGTCAGGGCTGGCAGGAAGCCCAAAGTCAAGCATAAATAAAGAGACTAATGGGATTGCATCAGAATCAGCTCCTTGGTGATCTTTTGGGTTCATGAATACTTCCTGGCACAGCACTTCCTTCACACTGCTCTGAGAATTAGGGCTCTCTCTTCTCTATAAAGAATAATTATAAAGTCAACCTCTATGTAGCCAGACTTGAGCTACTTTGTGGGTTCTTTGTTTCTTTCACCCTTCTCTACCCCTCTCATTCCTCCCTTTAAGTCCTGCAACACTACGAAGGAGGGAAAAAGGATAGAGGAGAAAGGGGGTGATGATATTATTAGATGACTTCCTGCTGATTAGGGAGGTTGTGTTCCTGGGAGCAAGTTTGAACTGCACTGTCAAGATATCTAATTTCTTTTAATCTCTCTGTATGACTACTTGACAAACTGCATCAGTCAGCAACCACCACCAACTGGTCAATTAGCCTCTTCTATTGGGGACCTAGCATTGACATGCACTGAAAAAGTCCCAGAATTCCTAATGTTGCACAGTCATAGAAACTATCTGCAGCTGGCAAAATCATGCCCCTGCTAGAGCATGAGACAAATCACAGTCACCTGTTGTAAAACAGCCCCATATCCCCACACTTGATTTAAACAAGCCATATCCCAATAATATTTCTGTGTTTTTCAAAGAAACCAAAATTCTCACTGCACCCCCAACATTAGATTCCTTCATCCTATAAATCCCAAGTTGTGTGTATAAACATCAATGCAATCTAGATGAGTTCTTTACAGTACTAATTTCATAACTATTTTCCTCTCCTCCTGCCCCACTCTCCTGAATAAAGGCACAAGTTTAACTAATGAATTACCTAAATAGACTAGTTTTCTCAGAGCAACAGAAAGGCCCAGGATCAAGAACTCTGGGAAGATGGTATGCAGGACTTTCCCTACCCAGTTGCCTCACTTCAAGTGGCAGCTCATACTTGCAGCATATCACAGGGCAGAGAAACTTTAGTCAGTAGAATTTGATGAAGTTATCCTCTTGCCTACATCAGCCCCTCAGTTTGGGACTGGGTCTCTGTCACTCTCTTCTACTGCACATGAAGGAGGAAAGTGCATAGATGACCCCCATGTATGCAAATACTCATCTGGGACTCACAAAGTACACAGTTGCTAGTCACTTTTCTATTTATATTTGCCTATATTTAATTTACAGTTACATTAAAATAAGGACACACGTCTGTGGAATCATTCAGTGGCCACACTTGCCTGGCTATATGAGGTCCTAGAGTCTAGTCACAACGCCACAGAGAAACAATAAATATATGCATATTTAAAGGGAAGCAGGGAGCTCATGATAATGTTTTGTTTCTGAAGCTAAAATATGAATCCATATATGCCAACATTTTCCCAAAATCATTAGTAAAATTAAAGAAATAGAAGATCACCTACCAACTCGTTAACTGAATCTTCCAGTTAAACGATTTACTTATGATGTCCTTCTAATGTCTAGAAAACCAGGCTCTTTTTTGACATAAATTATTGATTAAAGATTTTTTAAAAAAAGATTGATTTTCAGTGGATCTTGGGTTTTAAAAGGTGTGTGATCCTTTTCTGGGTCGAATTGGTCTAGTTGTTCTTCAAGTGATTTTATTTTTATTTTGAAGCCACATAGTAATTTTTGTGAAAAAGAGAAAAAAATCAAAACAGTCCCAATGCATTCCTGTCTTTTGAACAAGAGATTTAGTGCCCACATTTTGCTTGCATGCCATATTAAATTATTTTTCTATCAAGGGACAAATTCTCATGGCCCTTATTTCCTGGTTGGATCTGTGGGGACTGGAACACTGAGATGTCACAGGACAATAAAATGAATGTGCTAATGACCCTGGTGAGTTCAAAAGATTTCCCAGAGCATGGCGATACCTAAGGGATGCTGGCCCTGCCTCCCTTGTGGATGCTGATGAACCCAGACCCCCATGAGACTATCTCTAGGTTCCTCTGGAGAATACCATCATTGCAACTGCAGCTTTCTGTTCTGCAAACACTGAGACCTTCAGACAGAGGGTGATGCCAAGGCAGGAATAGGTAGGTACCTTGATTTTCTCCACAGAGACTCAAGCTGCAGCATCTATGTACATCTAATGGGGAAGGCGCTGCTTGTCCTGATCTCTGCAGGGCCACACCTTCTGCAGAGGCATATAGTACTCTGGCCACATTCAGGTACAATGGCTAGTAGGTCCTGAACATGGGAGATGATCTCAGAGATCTGCACTTCTCAGCTGGTTTGTTCAACAAAACAAGCTGTTGACTTAGCTCAGCAGTAGAGTGCTAACCTACCTTGTTCCAGCTCCTGGTGAGTGAAGAAGTAACTCCTGGATACTGAGACAGGATAGCAGCAGCACAGGGCACACGTTGTGTTGCTTAACTGTATGTGGTGTACCATTTTTACAGGATTAGGTATAAAAGTGCTGAATGACACAGAAAACATGTGTTTTCTTGTGTCTGAATGTTGGAACTAGTTTGTAGGGAAAAGAAAAACTGGGTTTTGTCAGTTTAAAACAAATAAAGAGAATGAGATCTGAGGTGTGAAGTTTATTTGTGTTTTCCAATCCAACAGAAATGAAATGTGTATTGGCTTTTTGTTGGATGAACCAGGTTCCCTGCTCCAAAAGTGTAATTCAGTATCTACACACTGTTATTACAGTCAAACTTGGGTGGGGGTGGGGTAAGCTCATCAGTCTTTTAAATTATAAAATAAATTTGTTTAAAAAAAAAAGTTAGTGTTCAGCCAGGCGGTGGTGGCGCACACCTGCAATCCCAGCACTCTGGGAGGCAGAGGCAGATGGATTTCTGAGTTCGAGGCCAGCTTGGTCTAGAGTGAGTTCCAGGACAGGCAGGGCTATACAGAGAAACCCTGTCTCGAAAAAACCAAATCCAAAAAAAAAGTTAGTGTTCAAGTAAACTGAAATACTTCCTTCTGAATACTGTCAGACCACTAGGATCTGGCAAAACCTCACTGCTTTGACCTCCCCCCCCGCCCCATCAAGTGCAGACATTTCTTACATGAAGCAGTACACATGAAGACAGGAGATCCCCACTGTCTGACCGATCAGAGTGACACACTGTCTGCTATGCTTCCAAACACACATGCTATAGAAATGCTGCACAGGGAAAGGCCCCCTCTGTGCAGGTGAACAGCATCTCTGTTTCCAGCACAGTCTGTGAGTGATTTTCTTTAGTTTCCTCCTGATCTTTCTACCTGTGACCTCAACCCGTGTAGGGAGAACCCAGCTCTAATTTAGTATCTGGTCCTATCCATGTTTCCGTTTGGAGCAAGGAAGTGAAAGAGGAGTATTTCTCCAAGACAAGAATACCCACCCTGCTGTGAGGCTGAGATAACCCATGAGTAACTGCCTGCTCTGTGCCAGGATGTGCCTGGCTCAGGCTACCCCATCATAGGAAACTCTGCTTG
Organism: Apodemus agrarius; assembly: GCA_964023405.1. Classification (NCBI taxonomy): domain Eukaryota; kingdom Metazoa; phylum Chordata; class Mammalia; order Rodentia; family Muridae; genus Apodemus; species Apodemus agrarius. The sequence goes on along the minus strand of OZ030015.1, from coordinate 43,236,484 downwards.
GTGCATGGAAAGGTATCTAATTTAGTGTAATGTCACTGAGACACATAGCATCCTTTTTGTAGATCAAGGAATTTAAGATTCCTTATAGATAAAGGAATTTTAAAATGGACCCAGAAGAAAACTGAAGGACAATTTTATTTTATTAGAGTTTAAGAAGTCAAAGGGCAGGAGTTCTGGAGAGCTCAGAATCTTCTGGGAAGAGACAGTAATGGAAGGATGGAGGGAGAAAGGGAGGGAGGGAGGGAGGGAGGGAGGGAGAGAGAGAAAGAGGAAGGGAGAAAGGGAGGGAAGGACAGAAAGGCATATATGATTTTTGCACTAGAGGATATCAAAACAGCAGGCTCAGCAGTGATATTCAGCAGTCGCTTGAGTTGGAGTTGAGGGCTTTGTTAAAGAGCAAGAATGCATTTGGGCATGTACCTGGAAAGGGGAAATAGAAAACAAAAATCTTCATATTCTGAACAGGCAGACTTAGCAGGGAGGGCCTGCAAGCAGCTGTCCTTGGAGAGGGCTCTAAGGTCTGGAAGTGCATTTTTCTGAGGGAAACTGCCTGCATACTCTTATGTCCTTTGGGAAGTGTTGTTTCCTTCCAGCTTCTGGCTTGTGTCTCACTGAGGGTGAAATAAGATTTTTCTCCTTGTGTTAAGAGGTCTCAGTTTTGTCCAGAGGAGTGAAGCCTCTGGTATCTAGACAAAAGTATTAACAACTAACTAAGCCATTTGTAAAGTGGCTTACTGACTGATAATGCTATTGGTCTCAGAGGAGTTCACTGTGTTAGTGTTCATATGTCTCAGGGAGGTGTCCAGATGTCCGAGGCAACCATTTCAGGGTCAGAAAGGATCTCATTAGCCATGGCTCAGAACATTTTAACCACGAAGCTGTCTCAGACAGGCATATGCCTCCAATTGGTCTGGGAAGAGCTGGCCATGAACAACTTTTTAAATTCTCTTTTTCTTTCTATCATGATCTATCGATAGGACACCAGTCACACTGCTCTGGACAAGAAGCACCTATGCAGAGAGCTGAAATCCTGGACCTGAGGCTAAGCACAGACAGGAAAAGGATGTTCCTCAGAGTCTGATTCAGAAAGAGTAAGGGGTGTGCCCTTCATGGAGCCTTTCAAACAGCAAAGGTGTCCTGTACTTGTAAATTACTTGTTTCTAAGAAAGGCTAAAGCTAGTGGGAAAGGCCTGTGGAGTTGCTGGTGGGGATGGTGCTCCAACTCTATTTCAGGTCTTATGTTTGTTTGGGCATTAATATTGTTTTTGTTTTAGGGAGAGAGAAAAAACTCATAGTAGAAAAATCAACAGCTTAATTGAATCAAATTTGAAATACTGCATTATGCAAAATCTAGTCACTCCAGCAATAACTTCAGGCCTTACAGAGACACAAACCCTGAGGGGACATGAAAGCCAGCTGATATTTTAAAAGAGTGTCATTGAAGCAGCCTCTTAACATCTGATGGCACAGAGACCATTAGTGATAACATTTCTTTTAAACATGTACATAAAAAGTCACCAAATCTTCCCAGGGGAAGGTTGTTCTTGTCTGTGTCAGTCAGAAGAATGGATGTTGGGAAGGACATTTGAACTCAGGCTGTTCTGAACACCAGACCCAAGCCTTTCATTGTGCTAGGATGAGTTGCTCAGTTCCCAGTATACCTTTGGAAGCATCAGCTTGTTGCTATAGAAACTGGAGAGCTATTACAGCCACCATGTATTCAGCCTCCGTCTTCCTCCCGAGTCCCCACTCTTATTCTGTTGTTTAGGAGAATTGAGAGGAGAGTTGGTGTCCTGATCTCTGAGAAGCTAATGACAAGATAAGAGGACAGACTAGCACTGAATCACTCCTGGGGTGGAGGGCTAGCTCAGGGCTAAGAGCACATACAGCTCCTGCAAAGGACCTGTGTTGGGTCCCAGCACCCACATCAGGAGGCTCACAACCACCTAAAGCTCCAGTGGATCCTGTGTCCCTTTCTGGCCTCTGCAGTCACCTGCACAGAGACAGTCAGAGAAAGACAGTCACACAGACAGACATGCAGACACACAGATGTTATGTCTGTACTTTTCTTAAACTAGAACAAATAGCAGAAAGAGCACACTTGTCAAGTAAAGTATGACATTTTTACATCTTTTTAAAAAACTCATAAAGATCTATAATGTAATAAGAAATGAAAGAAAATGACTTGTGGTAAACAAAAGGTTAACAAATAAGCAACTTCTAAACATATGAAATGTTCTTATTGATGACTGGGGACCAGCAATTTAAAACAGGAAGATACTGACTTATGATCACCAATAATGAGTTATACATTTAAGAGAAATCTGCAAATGGCATATAATATATAGAAATATGGCATTAAATGATTTTGGAAAAAGTGATTTATTGCCAGGAATGGTGGTGCATAATTTTAATTCCAGTGCTTGGGAGGTAGAGGCAGGAGAATCTCTGTGAGTTTGAGGCCAGCCTGGTCTTCCTAGTGAATTATAGGCCAAGCAGGGTTGCAAAATGAGACTCTCTCTCAGAGAGAGAGGAGAAAGGGAGGGAGGGAGAGGGAGCCAGACAGACAGAGAGACAGAGACAGCTATGTGTGTGTTCGCACAATACATTTTGTTTTGTTGTGTAGCTCAGGATAGCTCTGAGCTTGATGTGTAGCCAAAGATGTCCCTGAACTCCTCATCCTCCCACCTCTGTTTCCTGGCTACTGGGATGACAGTGACCTACATTTCATTTACATGGTGCTGAACGGTGCGGAGGATGAAACTTGGAATTCATGCATGCTAGGCAAAGGTGAACCCCAGCCCCAGTGTTTATTTTCTATGGGTTTGGACTTCCAATATCTGGGTGGTCAAAATTTCAAGTGATGTCACATGCCTGTGCTCATTTGAATTTAGCAATTGCTTGTTTCCAATTTATGATACCATTGTCTATTAAATAACTAATGTTATTAACTAGAAGTTATTAACTACACACATGCATTCTTTCTGTGAACTATCTGCCCTTTGATGTGATGAAGATGGTCTGAAGGGTATGTATCCTCTGACTGGGGGCCAAAAATTCAGGCTAGATTCCTACACATGAGACTAATGAGGGCAAAGAGAAAATACTCAATTTTCAATCCTGTAAAAGAAACAGGTTTCTTTTATGAAAACATGTAAAGCCTTGAGGTGTGTGTACAGAGAAGTAGGGATCTCTTAAGAACTGTGATGCCAACTTAAACTCTCATCAAGCACGCAAGCATGGGTTCACGTCTCCTGCCTCTCTATGACCCATGCAGCACTGGTGCAGGGCCTGCAGGCCACCTCAGCTTTCCTGTCTGCCAAGGAGATTAGGGGATGGACATCAGTAGAGAAAGCCTGGGAGATCAGGAACCTTCCTTTGCTCTGCCATTCCTGTATCGTGCTACAGAAGCAAGGGAATATGCATGTGCCATTTATCTGTGAGGCCGGTCAACCAATCTTCTCCCAGCAGGATTCAAACCTGGACCCTGTGTCTTCTTCATTTCTTGTTCTAGCTAGCAAGAAGGAAGACTCAGTGGGTCAAGGGACTTGCTGCCAAGCCTGGTGACCTGAATCTGATCCCTCAAACTCACGTGATGGAGGGAGAAAACTGATTCCTAAAAGTTGTCCTTGTATCTGCAAAGGTGAGTTAACACACACACACACACACACACACACACACACACACATGCGTGCAGAGTCACATGCACGCATATAAATGCAACTATAACAAAACTTTAATTGGGATTCAATTTATTTTAAAGCAGTATTCCCTATGTACCTTGAAAGAAACACAAGCACCAGATTCCTAGGCAGCAGGCCCAGGAAAAGGTCTTAGGAGCACCTGGTTTCACTTGATAACCTATTGTCTCCTACACCACTCTTCTATCCGGACATCCAAAATTCACTAAAAATAACAATCATAAGAACAGAATGTGTCCCATGCATCCCAAGCAAACAACAGTCCGTTTGATCCCGATGTGGTATAGTGCTTCGCCTCCACATTTAAGTTCCTCTCTGCTGGGGACAATGTTCTAGGTGGATATTGTTCTTGTCAATTTTGATAAACTTTAATATTTTATAGTAGATGCCTTATAGTTTTCAGCAGATTATAAAATCCATAATGTATATATACAGTTTATACATTTGTAAAAAAAAAATTAAAGATATTTCTAGGTAACACCAGTCTGTTCTTGAATTATCAAATTTTCAATAATCTCTAAAGAAAAACCCAGCAAATATATTTTCAAATACATCTGGGTGTGAGTTGACCCTCGTGGGTTCCCCTGGGTGATGTCCACACTTCCTGTCAGCTGTGCCGGGCATCTTCAGATGCTCTGGGATGATTATGCTGGGTTGTATTTGGACCTCTTCGTCTTTGGAAAGGATCTTGGAATTGTGGGTCTAGAAAGAATTAAAATCTGGGCCACAGGATGTGGAGAAAGAGGAACACTCTTCCACTGTTGGTGGATTGCAAGATGGTACAACCGCTCTGGAAATTAGTCTGGTGGTTGCTTAGAAAATTTGGCATGACACTTCCAGAGGACCCTGTCATACCACTCCTGGGCATATACCCAGAGGATTCCCCTGCATGCAATAAAGACACATGCTCCACTATGTTCATAGCAGCCTTATTTATAATAGCCAGAAGCTGGAAGAAGCCCAGATGTCCCTCAAGGGAGGAATGGATATAGAAAATGTGGTATATTTATACAATGGAATATTACTCATCAATTAAAAATAATGAGTTCATGCAATTTTTAGGCAAATGGTTGGATCTGGAAAATATCATCCTAAGCAAATTAACTCAAACACAAAAAAATACACATGAATTGCAATCACTGATAAGTGGATATTAATGAGCCCAGAAGCTCTGAATGCTCAAGGCACAATTAGCAAATCAAAAGATTCCCAAGAAAAAGGAAGGAGAGGACCCTGGTCCCGAAAAGACTGGATGCAGTTTTGTAGGACAGTACCAGAACAGAGAAATGGTGTGTGTGGGGGTGGGGGGTGATTGGGCAATGGGGGGGGGAAGAGGACTTATGGGACATATGGTGAGGAGGGAACTGGGAAAGGGGAAAGTCTTTAGAATGTAAACAAAGAATATAGAAAATTTTAAAAAATTAAAAAAAAAAATCTGGGCCCCAGTCCAATTCATTTGTTGCTTCATAGAATTAGAGGCAAGACTAGAGCTAGTGAAACAGAAACACTAAGTAGCAATTGCTGGGTTCAAAACCAACCGTGTCCTGTTTCTCCACATGACAACTGGCTTGCCACATGCATGACAGTTTGCTTATCTGTCAGTGTTACTACATCATTGTTGGAACTAAACAAGTAATAAATAATTGAGGTTCTGTCTGTTCTGATCACTGTCCGTGTTGATGTCTTCCTCAGGTGCAGTAGAGATGTGCACAGCCAACGACAGCACCTTCAGCCATTTCATCCTTATAGGCTTCTCTGACAGGCCCCAGCTGGAGAGGGTCCTCTTCGCCATCATCCTGCCCGCCTACCTCCTCACCCTGCTGGGCAACAGCACCATCATCCTGGTGTCGAGGCTGGACCCGCACCTGCACACCCCCATGTACTTCTTTCTCACACACCTGTCCTTCCTGGACCTCAGCTTCACAAGTAGCTCCATCCCACAGCTGCTCTATAACCTCAGTGGGCCGGACAAGACCATCAGCTATGTGGGCTGTGCTCTGCAGCTGGTCCTGTTCTTGAGCCTGGGAGGTGTGGAGTGCCTGCTGCTGGCTGTCATGGCCTATGATCGCTTTGTGGCTGTCTGCAAGCCGCTGCACTATATGGTCATCATGAGCCCCAGGCTCTGCGTAGGCCTGGTCTCAGTGGCCTGGAGCTGTGGGGTGGCCAACTCCTTGGCTATGTCTCCAGTGACCCTCAGCCTACCCCGCTGTGGGCACCGCAGAGTGGATCACTTCCTCTGCGAGATGCCAGCTCTCATCAGGATGGCCTGTGTCAACACAGCTCTCGTTGAAGGTATTGCCTTCATCCTCGCGATAGGCATTGTGCTGTCACCCCTCGTGTTCATCTTGGTCTCTTATGGCTACATTGTGAGAGCCGTGTTACAAATCCGCTCAGTTGCGGGGCGCCAGAAGGCGTTCAACACCTGTGGCTCGCACCTCACAGTGGTCTCGCTTTTCTATGGGAATATCATCTACATGTACATGCAGCCGGGAAACAGCTCCTCCCAGGACCAGGGCAAGTTCCTCACCCTCTTCTACAACATTGTCACCCCTCTCCTCAACCCTCTGATCTACACGCTCAGGAACAAGGAGGTGAAGGGGGCGCTCAGGAGGCTGTTGCTGGGCAGCGGAGAAAGACAGGGCAAATAAGGGTTGATTCCAGAAGGACCAGAGGGAAGCTGTCCTGGTGAGGATGGCAATGAAAACAGAGAGAACTTTGCAAACTCTCAGGCAAGAATGTTAAGGACAAAGAAAGGGGGCAGAGAAAATGTTCCACAGTGACTTGGAGAAAATTCAAGTTGTGCTGTAGCAGAGGAAAAAACAGGCATGTTACTGGATTGGCTAAGAGATTTGGTATTTGGTAGATATGAGGTGGGTGTTTATTTTAAATTTCTTCCTCGTGTTTAAAGCAGACTTTCCCATGAAAGATGCAGATCTGTCTAGGTCTGTCCCTAGACTGGTGTAGTGTTATCCTGTATATGGTGAGATGTGTTCTTATGGTAAGGTAAAGGGACAAATGCTTTCTGTGCACATTTTACATTAGAGACATTAGGGGAGAGTGACTGTGGGTAGCTGGGATTACAGTTAAGGCATAAGCATCTATGCTCTCTTGTCCCCACATCCCCACTTATCTCCCTATTTTGATATCAGGTGTATGGCGTCCCTGGCCTGGATCTCACTCCATGTTAGGCCTTGGGTAGCATTGGCAGTACTGGATCTGATCAATACTAGTGGACAGCTCTCCACTGAGTTTCATCTTCTGGGCTTTCAATGATCCTGTGTAAGGTCTCCAAATCATTTGCTTTGTGAATGAACTGAACATACATGTTTCCCAACCATTTTACCCCACGATGAACCATGAACCAACAGAGAGTATTCCCACTCATCTCCCCTGTCAGCATGAGTAGAATCCAGGAGATCAAGGGACACCTCAGAGTGAGTCAGAAAGTGTGTTTGTAAAGCATTAACTGAGGGGGAAGACCCATCCTAAATGTGCCCCAGATGGTTAACAAGACTCAGAAAGAAGAAACAAGCAGGAAGTCACGTCTCCCTGCTGATCCCAGGCTGCCATGAGGTGAGGAGCAGCTCTGCTGGCCACGCCTTCTGGACAAGATGGACAGAACCATCGGAACCTCTGAGCCTCTGGCCATTACTTCTTCACCAAAGCTAAGTGACTTAGTCTCAGCAATGAAGCAGTAACAAATGTAATAGCAAAGCTACCTAATGTAACAGCAGAGGTAAGTAACCACCAGCTTGTAACATGGAGCCAAGTAGGACACAAAGTTTCTTAGAAATGTATCTCATTGGCTTCCTTTTAAATTTATTTCTGATTACTTTTATTTAATTGTGTGGGGGGGGGCTGGCATGTTTCACAGGTCATGTATGGACAGCAAAGGACAACTGAAAGGGTTAGCTCAGGAACTTTGGAAAGGTCATGGAACACTTGCCCCTCCCAGAAGGGAGAGGCTAAATTACATTCCTCAGACCACAGGGAGGTCCTTGTGGCTGGGGAAGGCCCACAGACCATTGGCCATCTACCTCATTCCCAAACAATTAGTTTAAAGGTAACACTGTTCTGCAAATCACATTGTGCCTAATGGCGGCTGCCCTGAGGACTGTGTAAAGGCCCGTGCAGCCTGCTGCCTGGGGTCATTCTCTCCTCATGTGCAGGGCAACCTCAGCATGCTGGAGTAAATAAAATTCCTCTTGTTTTTTTTTTTTTATTTTTTTTATTGCACCAATTCTTGTCTCCACATTGTTCACTCAGGGGGTCACTGGTAAAGTTGTCTTACACAACTTTGCAGGGGCTGGTTCTCTCCTTTAACCATACAGGTCCTGAAGACACAAATCAAGTCAAGAGACTTGGCAACAAGCACCTTTACCCACTAAGCCATCTGGCCAACCCTGATTTTTAATTTCTTAATCACATGCTAGGTGTTTTATTCAGATAAACAAACTGTCTCTTCATGACTACCATTCAGCATTTACTTCCACATAGTTTAGTGTTTTATGTTTCCAATAGTCAAGCCAAAGCATTTTGTGGAATCATATTGGTTCTTTGTACTTAAACCCCCAACCTTTGACTTGACCCATCTCACCCCATGTCTACCATAAGATTCTGGATAAACAGAAACTCTGACCTAAAATAACAACATGAGGGAAGGGGCATTATGCTTCACTATTAGACTTCTTTTCATTTTCTGAGAAAGCCTCTATGTGTGGTAAGTCTCCTATTGTTAAATCTCAGCTTTGTGTGTGTGTGTGGGAGGGGATGACCAAACTATGTTGATTCCCACGCTAGATTCAGAACTGAAGGTAAAACCTGACAGATTCTGTCCCCCAATCCAAGATGCATAAGGTCGTGCTTCATTGTAGACAGCTGTGATTCTATTGCCAAAACTCCAGGAAGAAAAGCAGGGGAGAATCCTTGTTTGTTTTCCTCCAGGAAAACCATGCGGCTTTTCTTCCAGGACAAAGCTGAGAGCCATTGGGAAAGTATCCATTGTGATGTCTGCTCTACCAGGCTCCTCACCATGAGCCCTTGTGGGGTGTGCACACACTCTGTCTTCACAGATCCTCTAGTCATGGCTGTGCCCCAGAGTGCAGGGAACACAGGCTCATCTCTCAGCAGACCCTGTACTCTAATTGGAAACCTCGTGGGCTATACTTGAGCAAAGGAAGTGTAGGAAAGAAACATAAGTCCCCCCGCACCCCCCCAACCCCCCCATTCCCCTCCACCCCCACCCCCATCTTCTAAATAATGGGCTTTGGCTGAGATAACTTGAAACAGCCAATCAGGATAATGAGAACACAGAAAGTAAGCAGCCACTTACTCCTGTTTTGTTGATAGAGGGGAAAGTACCAGTTTGGGAATATTTTGTTTAATCTTGAAAGCAACAATGTGTTTGAGAAACACTTCTTGTCAAACTCAGCTTCAATTGTCAGTTTGACACAGCCTAAAGTCATCTGAGAAGAGAGCATGGACTGACAGATTGACTGGGTCAGATTGGCCTGTGGCATGTCTATGAGGGATTGCCTTGGTTTTCCTTGGTTCAGGAGGACCCAGCCTACTGTGGACAGCACCATTCCTGGGACAAGTGCATCTGGGCTGTATAGGGAAGAAGCTAAGCGTGATCCTGTGAGTGAGTCAGGGGGTGGCTTTCCTTCTTGGATTCTACATCTGCTTCCTACAAGTGTCCCTGCCCTGACTTCCCTCAGTGATTGACTGTGGCTTGCAAAAATAAGCCAATGAACCCTTTTGTCCTCGAGTTGCTTTTGATCAGAGTGTTTTAGCACAGGAACAAAATAAAACTGGAGCATGTCTAGACTGAATGGCAGAGGCCTCCTGTTCTGATTCTGCTAATGGGTTGTTTTTATAACTTAAAAATGGCCAATTATAGGCCTGAAAGCATGGTTCAGTGGTTAAGAACACTGTCTGCTCTTCCAGAGGACTTGAGTTTAATTCCCAGCAACCACATATTGCTCACAACCATCTATCTATACTGGGATCTGATACCCTCTTCTGGCATGCAGGTGTACATGCAGATAGAGCACTCACACATTAAATAAATGACTTTTTTTAAAATGGTCAATTGTTTCTGAACCTCACCTTCCCATCTGTGTGAACTCGTCTTTCATTCCTCAGAGATTATGGGTTGGGCTAGTGATATAGCTCAGTTGCTGGAGTGTTTGCCTAATCTGCACAAAGCCCTTAATATGTGTGTGTGTGTGTGTGTGTGTGTGTGTGTGTGTGTGTGTAAATGTGTAACACCAGCACTTGGAAGGTGAATTCAGGGGAGGATCAAAGTTTAAGCTCACCTCCTGACTATGTAGCAAGTTCAAAGTTACCTCCACAAAAGATGGTCAGGCTTTCTCTGGGTCAGTCTCCTTCCCACTGTCTTAAGAAGCCAGGTGCCTTGAGTCTACAGTAGACCCTGACCCAGACAGGGAAGCCGCATGTGAAAGAATTCAAGCTCTTATTTATTTCACAAAAATGGACAATAACTACAACTGGCCAGGAGCAGCAGAGTCTCTCCATACCCCTCCCAAAATGGTCTGCAAGATGGAGGCCAGGCACCATCTCCTCCATATGAATGAGTCTAATGACTACAGGTACCAGTTCAGGCTGGGAACCTTACATGCTGATTAAAGTCATCACAACCCCTAGATGAAGAGATAGTTGCTATCAAACAGGTGGCTGTTTGTTTGTTGGTATTTTGGTTTGGTTTTTGTTTTTGTTTTTGGTTTGTTGTTCTGTTTTGTTTTGGGGTTTTTTGTTTGTTCATTTGTTTAGGTTTGTTTTTCAAGACAGGGACTCTGTGTAGTCCTGGCTGTAGGGTCAAATCCTGAGCTCTGACAAGTCAGGTTTGGGCGTCTGTCCTCAGTTAGTCAGAGAAAGAGGGTAAGTACCAGTGAAAAATAAAGACAGAAAATGTATTCTGGTTACATTGTGAACAGAAACCAATAGACCCAGTAAAGCTCGTCTTCAGTGTTGTGACATGAAGTGTAGCTTTGAAGAGGATAAGCAGCATGCATAGGTAACCAGTCCTGGTCAGAGCATGGTCCTGCCCATGATTTGCCCATCATTGTTGAGATGCTAGCCCCTCCTGCAGGGTGGTCTGATGATTGTTGCAATTGTATGAAATATCTTTCTGGGATACAAGTTCTCCTTCTGGCCGTCACCAAGCTTCAGCCTTTCCCTTCTCCAAGTGTAGGATTCCTGGGGAAATTCCAACTTCTTTGCATTCATTGTCCAAGTTGTCTGATTTCCAAAGTGAGGGCCACAGTGTCTCTCTTTGGAACAGTTTCACTCCTACCTGGATGCTTTCAGCAGCATCAGGAGAAATGAGGATAAACTATTGTGGCCATAAACTCTGCAGTCATGTCCATCAAGGAGGATAACATGGATTATGCAAATGGAAAGTGTAGAAATAAGTCCACTGTTTCGGCTTTGCAAGATGGCTCAGAGGATAAGAACACTGGCTGTCCAAGCCTGGGGACCTGAGTTCGATTTCCAGAACCCATGAGAAAGAAAGAATACCATTGTGGTGGCACACATCTGTAATCCCAACACTCCTACAGCTGAATGAGAGGCAGAGACTCAAGAGACATCTAGAAACTCATGGGCCATCCAAGGCAAAATTGTAATGTAAAAAAAAGCAACAAGAGAGCCAGCTTCTACAAAGCAGAAGGAGATCCTGCCCCTGTAGGCTGCCCCGTCATCTCCACATTGGCTCTGTGGTGTGCATACTTGCATCCCACCTCTCTCTCACACATGCAACAGCAAATATGTTGATAGTTCTTTGTTTATTGTTCAAATAACTAACTCATTAACTATACCTTGGTGCCCAAAGTCCAGTATACAGAGACCTGACTGGGAGAAGCAGGGTAGTAGAGGTAGTGGTGGTGGTGGTGGTGGTGGTGGTGGTGGTGGTGGTGGTGATGGTAGTGATATTGGTGATAGTGGTAAAGATGTTAATGCTGCTTCTGGTAGTGGTGGTGGTGATGCTGCTGCTGCTGCTGGTGGTTGTGGTGGTGGTCGTGATGGTCCTGGTAATAGATAATACTGTGGGTCTGCCGGGAGGTGACATTATTCTTGGGAGAGAGAGAGAGACAGAGGGAGAGAGACAGAGAGAGACAGAGAGACAGAGACAGAACAAAGCAAAGTGTGAGCTGTGAATTTACTCCAGTCTCTAGGGGAAGAACTGTGAGCCTCAGGACCCATTACACTGCCTGTTTCTTCCCTATCTCTATCAGGTAATTAGTGTGTTTTATTTCCTTTGCATCTCACCTCTGTCTTTTGTACTAGGAGCAAAAAACATACATCTTAGTTTGCAAGCATAGGATCAAATAAACTGATGGTTTTAACTATTTCTTCCATCTAGCTTAAGATTCTATTTTCACAAAGTTATTAGGCTAGTCAATACAGTCAAGATATTAAATTATTTCTTGATATCACCAATTGTTAAAGGTTAAGCTATGTTTGCATACATAACTTACTAAAATTTTCACCTCAATGTCAGGCCCCAGAAAGTGGGGGGTACAGTGAAGGACACCATGGGAAAAGGAAGTGTGCACAGAGGAAATTTGGGCTAATGATGAAAAACCTTGTAGAAGGACAAGGCAAAGGTAAATGTGATTTGTGTATGTGTTTAGAGTTATGCTAGAAGGTTAGTGGAGTGAAGGTAATTCTCATAGGTGCTTTTTAGTCTTCGGACCCTGCTTAGAGACAGTTTATACCCTAGACATGAGAGAATGGGCTAGAGAAAATCAGTCCTTCTGGACTGTCTGGGAAGCTTTGGTGAAAGAGATGGAAAATGAACATAAGCTGTCTCAGAGCTCTCCTAGGGAGAGCAGGAGGTCAGAAGACATCCTTCCTCCTCTGGCTCCTACTGGAGGAATGTTTGTTTGGTTCTGGGTGCCTTAGGTAGGATATCTGGGTCCCTTCCAGACCTCTGATTCTCTTCCCTCTCTGTGTATTGTCTGTCCTTGGCGCACCAATCTGTCCATGTCTGTCAAAACTGTTTTATGTTAAGTCTGTGTTTTCGTTTTATGGTTTGATTGGTTGGTGGTTGTTCTGTGTTTCATGTACAAAAGAAAAAATGGCTAAAACTTTATCTGCTGGCTGTTCACCCTTTGATTTAGTTTTAACTAATTTCATAAAAAAAAGAGAGAAAGAGAAAAATAAATAAAAAGCAGTCTCAATTGGTCATTGGAGCCCTGTACCTGTAGTTAGGAGGCTAGCACAGCTGAGAAGCCCTGCCAGGAGCTTCTCTGTACAAGCCAATCTTAAAGGGGCCAGAAGCTTCTGGGCTTCTATGGTAAGGGACCTGGTGGCTCGTTCTCCTAGAAATCTCTGCAATTTTGATTATTGAGTTCAAGGTGCTTTTACTCCTGAAATTTCAGCTAAAAAAGGTAAAAATTTTGTTTGGTCAAATGTATAAGATTTGTGTGGCCGCTTCATTTTGTATCTGATTGGTCTTAAAGGTATAAGTATGTCCTGCATGTCTTGGTTATAGAGTATTGGCTTATAAGTTATTGGGTATGATTTAAAAAGGGCAATGTTGGTTAAAAAAAAAAAGATTAGCTTAAAACTGGTAACTCAGGTTAGAGTAATTCAACAACACGTGGTATGAACCAGACCAGGGAATCAGAGCTCAAAAGATACTTCTAAATTGGGATAATATTTCATGAAATTCTTATCCTAGAAACTAGATTTAAAAGGATAAGATTTAAAACAATGTCTCTTTAATGTATTAAAGAGGCACAGTCAAGAATTCATGCATAAGAATTGGTAGCCAAACTTTGTAGCATGAAAGTTATTCTTTTGGTGTTGATTTTAAAGAAAATGAATTGTTTAAAATAGGGTTTTATTTTCCAAAGCTGTGGTTATGCTCTAGTTTTGCAAAAGAAACTTAAAAATTATGGTAAAATTACCAGTGTCCCATTGACTGTAGTTTGCAATTTGATCCCAGGCTCACTATTCTTAACTCACCCATATTTTGTAATTAGGTTGATTTCAAGAATAATAAAAGTTAAAAACAGCTGTGGCCAGTATGGGCCCACTGCCCCCTTTACACAAGCTTTATTGGATACAGCAGCAGAGGCAAAATTTAACCCATCAAAATTGAAAAGGAGCTCTCAGTAGGAATTTATTTGTTATCAAACATGCTTCTGATGAACTGTTTCAGGAATATGTGGATAGACTTAAAAAAAACAGCTAGTAGAATTTTCAATTGAGACCCTCAAGCAGGGGTTCCTTTTCTTACATAATTGGCTTTATGAGAATGCTAATGCAGTCTGCCACACAGCCCTTCAGCCATACAAAGCAAAGACAGACATAGCTGTCTTTGTGCAGAAATTGGACCCTCAAACACTCACTCAAGGTCTGGCTATGGCTGCTGCCTTGAGAGGGGACCACAGTACAAGTAATGCTTTCACAGCACTGGGGTGATAAGGAATATTTTAAGTATGGGGGAATAAATCATTTTAGGAAAGATTGTCCAAAAAATTAAAGACATAGACAGATAGTAGAATTGCTCCCCCTGGAATTTTTCTTTACTACAGGAGGGGTAATCTTTGGTCCTGGTCTCAGGCAATAGCCTCAGATAAAGCAATATTTACATTTGAGTTAATGCAAAGTTCAGAGCTGCCTCAGAGGATTGTGTGACACTCCATGCCTAGGGAAGTTTTTTGAGCCCTCCCCTTTCCTTCAGGGAATTATTCTTAGGCCAAAGCAGCATTATTAACAGCTCTGTCAAGGTGTTGTTCAAAATAAAGTTCAAATGCAAGTTCTATGAAAAGTTAATGAGGCTATAGAACTTATGAAGTCATTAAAATCTGGTCTTCCTACTCCACATAGAGTTATTATAGATTTGAAGAATTATTTTAATGTTATTCCTTTGCATCCTGAAGACTGTAAAGAGTTTGTGAAGCAATATCATTGCAAAGTTTTGCCTAAAGGAAAGGCTAATTGCCTTACCTTATGTGGAAAAAAAGTTTTGTCTTTGCTTCAATACAAGAAGCTAGAACTTTGAATCTTTCAGTGTATATTATTCATGGAGTTTTATTACAGGCTTTTGCTCTTATACAATGGGCTTTAAATTTTTGGTGTAATTGTGGCTCTAGAAAAGATCAAAGACAATATCTTTTGCAATATTTGGGATATCAGTTATATCCTAAATAAATTGTAGCACAGAAAATTCAAATAAGAAAAGATAATTTACTTACTTTAAGTGATTTCAAAAGGTGTTAGAAGATATTAATTGGCTAAGACCTCATCTTAAGCTTATCACAGGAGAACTTGAACCTCTGTTACCCTCAAGGAGGTTTCAAATCCTAATTCTCCTTAACAATTAACTGATGAGGGATGAATAACTTTGCAGAAAGTAGAGGAAGCTATTAGCCAACAACAGATACATTATATAGATTATGATCAATTATTGGCTGCTTGCATTCTTCCTACAACTTACATGCCAACAGCAGTCCTTTGGCAAAAGGGGACCACTAATATGGTTATATCTTTCTTTGTCTCCAAAAAAAGTTTTAACACCTTATTATGAAGCTGTTGCTGTGTTAGTTAATACAGAATTGTAGGATAGAATCAAGAAAGTATTTTGGGAAAGAAGCTGATGAAATAGTTATTCCTTATTCCAAACAACAATTAAATTGTTTATTACAAAGTACTGATATTTGGCCTATTGCATGTGCAAATTTTCTAGGCAAATTTGATAATCATTATCCAAAAGACAAATTGTTACAATTTGCTTCTATGCATGCTTGTGTATTCCCTGTGAATTTATTCTTGCAGCCCATAGAAAATGAACTCACTGTATTATATAGCTCATCTAATGGGAAGGCTGCATATGTGATTGTATCTTAAATTCATTCCCTTGAGTTTCCCCCTGCTTCAGCACAAATTATTGAACTGCATACTGTAGCTGCTTTTTTTTTTAAATGCTGAAAAAACAAACTTTTAATTTGTATACTGATAGCCAATATATACCTCATGGTTCCTTTTTTAGATACTGCTAATTCTCAAATTTTGCAATTATTTATGCAAATACAACTGAATTTAAGAGAACTTACAGTTATTTCATAGGCCATTTAAGAACTCATACTGGATTGCCAGGACCCCTTAATGAGGGCCATGCCACAGTAGATTTATATACCAGGAAGGTTATAGGCCTTACACAGGAACAATTGGTTAAACAATTTCATTCTTTGCATCATCAAAATAGTAATAGCCCGAGACAGCAATTTGGTATTTCTAGAGAATGTACACGTCAAATTGTAAAGACTTGTTCTCAGTGTCCTCAGTATCTACCTATACCACATAATGGTGTTAATCCTCGAGGACTTATACCTAATCAATTATTGCAAATGTATGTTACTCATATTTTTGATTTTAGAAAATTCAAATATGTTCATGTGACTATTGATACCTTTTCAGGCTTTCTACTTGCCACTGATTTAACAGGAGAAGCAACTAAAAAGGTAAGTAGTCATTGCCTGTGCTGTTTTTCTATATTGGGTGTTTCCAATAAGATTAAAACAGATAATGGAACTGTCTATTACAATCAAGCATTTGAGATGTTTTGTCGACACTTTAATATCACCCATATTACTGGGATTCTTTATAATCCTCAAGGACAATTCCATTGTGGAATGGGCCCATGGAGCTTTAAAACAATATCTTCATAAAATAAAAAAGGGGGAGTTATATCCTCCAAAAATACACCACAAAATTATTTAAATCATGTTCTTTTATTTTAAAATTTTTAAATTTGAATGCCACAGTGTAGCAAGCCAGAATGTTTGGCCATTACAAGATGGCGCTGCTTTCCAGCCCAAATCCTGGTAAACAACTTGGTACATGTGTATTAATAAGCACACTGACTCAGCTATTTCTTGCCCAGCCATATGCTAATGAGGTGATTCCTCGTGTAGCCTATCCTGAAGCAAGAACTAGGCACAGAGACCTAGGCGGCGACTGCTCAGAGATATAAGGCAGCTCATTCTTTGTCTCGGGGCTCCCCGTTTTATCATCATCAAGGGATTCCTGACTAAAGTGCTGTTAAGAAGGATCCTCGGTGTTGCGTCGTTTACAGCTGGTGGCCCATACAGGGAATCCGAGGAGAGATCCTTGTGGATTCAGAACTTTTCAGCACCAGGAAGGCAGTACCGGAAAGCTCCCTGGTAAGTAAGGATGATAAAGATCTCCGGGTGAGCAGAGACAATGAAGTTCCCTGGGTTTAAGTAGGGACTATAAAGATCTCTGGGGGGGTGGTGGTGGTGAGCAGAGACAATACAGATCCTGGGTTTAAACAGGACTATAAAGTTCACAGAGAAGTGACTATGTGGGATTTGCTTCTTAGCTATGAAGCCCTTGCAGTTGCAGTTCTAGTTATTTTCCTCCTCTGTTTGTGCTGTTGCTTCTGACTTAATTGGCATCGTCAAGGACACCAGTGTACTTTTGATTAAACTCTTTCAGTCCCACATAAATAAGGGTGCAGGAGAAAAGCAACCTTGAGATAAGGTTGCTAGACAACATGGGGAATTCGTCCTCTAGTCTGATTGTGATAGCCCTTAAAAACTTACTTCAACAATGCAAGTTAAAATTAGACAAAAGGACACTTTCCTCCTTCCTTGCTGAGTGTGATCGTTGCACTCCTTGGTTTGAGGTCTCTGGCTCGCTAACAGTGGGATCATGGAAAAAATTGGGAGGAGATCTGGACCGAGAGGCTAAGAAACAAAAACTAAAACCAGGCACAAAGCCCATATAGAAAATGATTCGTCAGCTCAGACGGCCTGCTGGGCCCTGGGGGATTTGTTGGGAGCGAGAGGAATTGGGCTTAAGAAAGGAAAAGTGGAAAAATGAGAAAAGAAAAATGGATTTCAAAACTCTCTTAGGGACAAGGAGAAACATGGAGATGTCCTGTTTCCTCTATGGACCCCAATGGAGATGTTCTTAGTACTGGGTACAAGTGTTCTTTCCTCTCTACGTATTGTCATTGGTGCACCAATTTGTCTATGTGTGTCTGTCCTTGTTTTGTTGTCTGATGTTCTATATGTTATGTTAAAAAAAATTGTAAAAACTTCATTTGCTGGAGGTCTCTCTCTTGATCCAGTCTCAGTTTACACAGCAGAGGCTGATTTAAGCTGCCCTGCAATTAGGGAGTCAAGCACAGCTGAAGAAAAGCTGCTTTTGAAAAGGACCATCAAATTGTGTGTTGATTTTCCTTGTTTTTATGTTCTTAAATCTAGAGGTGATTGCCACCTGATGGTGGCAGGGTCAGGCTGTCTAAAATGTATTATTCTGTATTTTGTTCTGTGTTCCTGAACTTAGACGGACAAAAGTGTTTAGACCTCAGACTGACTGAAAAGCGACTCTCTTAGACTCCAACTCAATATTTTTAGACACATAGCTGCTTGTTCTTTTTTTGTTTGCTTGTTTCCCTTTTCTCTGCTCTCAGCCTGAGAACTCCAAGGTTAAACTGTTTGCCTGGGCTCCCGGTTGTATCCCCCTCCTTTTCTTTATAGTTTCTTCGTCTAAAGAAAACTCCCACCTGCAGCTGCAAGGTCGTTCTCTGCCAAGTTAAAACAAAGAAGAGACAAGATACTTTGAAGGCCCTCTGATGAAGAAAATAAAGTCTTAAGACACTCAAGGTGGCAGATATGGGAATTCTAAATTTAAGTTGGTACAGATGGTTTATTTCATTTATTTTAAATTGTTTAGGTTATTATGACAGATATGATATTAAGCAAAAAGTCTGTCTCAATGATATTGAAGTCTTGTTTTGAGATTTATATTACAGGGATTGTTATTATGTTCAAGGCATAGATTATTATTTGATAGAGATTTTATTTTAATGCAAAATCAAGGTTTTCAATGGTATAAATAATAAAAATGTAAAGTGCAGGATTTACAGCCAGTGATTCTTTGCTGTTATTGTTACAGATCTGAGATGTTTAAGCCTATGAGTTTGGGGCCAAATAAAATATAAGACTCTGAGTTTATTATTAGGGTGTTTTCTATGTTTTAATCAGAAATAACTGAAAATATTTTAACAGACAACAGTTCACATTACTTTACATAGAAAGTTGGTTTTTATAATTGGTCTTAAAGGTATAAATATGTTTTGCATGTTTTGACTATAGAATATTGGCTTATAAGTTATTGGGCATGATTAAAAATTATTACATTTGTAACAAAAAGAAAGTTTAAAACTGGTAACTTAACAAAAATCACTCAAGGGGTTATAGAGCCATTCTCAGACTTTGTAGCTAGAATGGTGGATGCTGCAGCAAAGATTTTTGGAGATGCAGATCAAGCCATGCCTTTTATTAAACAACTAGTTTATGAGCAATGTACCAAAGAATGCCGCAATGCTATAACCCCATATAAACATAAGAGCTTGGAGGCATGGATGAAAGTTTGCAGAGAGATTGGAGGCCCATTAACTAATGCGGGCCTCGCTGCAGCTGTTCTAAGTGCAACAAGAAAAGTTGGTTCAGGAAAGGGGAGGTGCTTTAAGTGTGGAAAAACAGGTTACTTTAAACATGACTGCCCTAATCAAGCCCCAACAACAGGAGGAAGAAATAAACCTGGATTGTGTCCCAGATGTAAAAAAGGAAATCATTGGGTAAATGAGTGTAGGTCTACAAGAACTTTAGATGATCAGCCTTTACGACAGGATATGGTGGAGCACGTCCAAAAAACGGGCAGAGGGGCCCTCGACCTCAGGGCCCTCAAATATATGGGGCCATGAGCAAGGGGGAACAACAACAGGAGCAGTGGTCCTCCCTTCGTCATCTGAAGGACCGAGGCGAGCCACTGCGGGTTCAGCAGGGTTGGACCTCTGTTCCACCACCAGACTCGTATTAACACCCCAGATGGGAGTCCAGATAGTGGAAACAGATTTTCAGGGACCCCCTTCCATCAGATACCATGGGATTATTATTGGGAAGATCCTCCTCTGCCTTAAGGGGTTTGGTAGTGATACCTGGCATCATCGACCCTGATTATACAGGCACAGTGAAAATTATGGTGGAATCACCCAGAGGTATTATAGCCATCTCTCCTGGAGATAAAATTGCTCAATTATTATTATTACCTAGCAAACATAAACTTTTCCCAGCCAATGCCAAGATTAGAGGAGACAGAGGTTTTGGATCCACTGGAACTCACCTCACTTATCTTTCCATGAATATGGACACACGTCCTGTTATTGAAATTATTATAGAAGGAAAATATATTTTGGGTCTGTTAGATACTGGAGCAGATAAAAGTATCATTTCCATTAAAGACTGGCCTGCTACCTGGCCGACAAAGGCTTCAGAGCAAACACTTAGAGGACTGGGCTTTGAAAATGCACCTAAAATAAGCACAAAAGAATTAACATTGAAGGATGGAGAAGGTAGGTCAGGAAAGATCCAGCCGCATGTCCTGGACTTACCTATCTCACTATGGGGGCGAGATCTGTTAAGGGATATGGGAGTGAGACTTACAAATGAATACTCTCCAGCTGCACAGGACATAATGAGGAGAATGGGTCACATCCCAGGGAGAGGAATTGGTAAAAATCTTCAAGGTAGAGTGGACCCAGTCCACCCCGCAAGTAATAATGGTAGGCAAGGCCTGGGTTTTTCCAGGAGCCACTGAGGGAGGCATTCCCATCAGTTGGAAAACAGAGGAGCCAGTGTGGGTTCCTCAGTGGTCCTTGTCCTCTGAGAAATTAACAGCATCAAAACATTTAGTCAAAGAGCAACTGGAACAAGGACATATTAAACCCTCCACATCACTGTGGAATACTCCTATCTTTGTTATTAAAAAGAAATCAGGCAAGTGGAGGTTATTGCATGACCTTCGAGCAATATGCAAATTATGGGGCCTATACAATGAGGCCTTCCATTGCTCTCTGGTCTCCCACAATATTGGCCAATTATTAGCATTGATATAAAAGATTGCTTCTTTTCTATCCCTTTGGCTCCTCAAGATAGTGTCAGGTTTGCCTTCACTGTTCCATCCATTAATCATGAGGAACCAGACCAGAGATATGAATGGGTAGTTTTACCTCAAGGAATGACAAATAGCCCTACTATGTGTCAATTATTTGTTAGTCAAGCTATTGCCCCACTTCAAATATCATATCCAAAGATTAAATGTTTACTTTATATGGATGACATTTTATTATGTGCTAAGGATCAATCAATATTAGAAGAAGCTTATGTAAAATTGGTCAAAATGTTACAACAACATGGTCTTCAAATTGCTCCAGAGAAGGTACAAAAGGGACAAATATGTGACTATTTAGGAGCCCAAATTAGACCTGAATCCATTAGGCCGCTAAAGGTGGAACTTCGTAAAGATGAATTAAAAACTTTGAATGATTTCCAAAATTTATTAGGTGATATCAATTGGATATGTCCTTATTTGAAAATTCCTAACTATGAGTTACAACCATTATATAATATTTTGAAGGGAGATTCAGCCCTTGATTCTCCTAGGACACTTACTAATGAAGCCCAATTGGCATTGCAAAAGGTAGAAAGACAGTTGTCATCAGCTATACTAACAAGAATTAACTCAACTTTAGATATCTTATTATGTATCATGAAAACAATTATACAGCCATCAGCGTTGCTATGGCAGAATGGACCTTTACTCTGGATTTATACTAAGATATCTCCTGCTAAAACATTAGAACATTATCCTACTGCGATCGCAGACTTGGCCTTATTAGGGGTTAAAAACGGTCTTCAATATTTTGGAAAACCTCCTAACAGTATGTATTGTGTGCCACAATTGACAAATGGGCCATACTTCGTTGTAGTTTCCCTGGTATTATTGACAACCACTATCCCAAGGATCCTTTAATACAGTTTTATAAAGAACATCCAGTGGTTTTTCCAAAAGTTACTTCTTCTCAACCGTTAGCAGGAGCCCTGAATATTTTTACAGATGGATCAAAGACAGGTTGTGGGGGATATGTAATTGATAATGAAGATCCAGTGCTTTTCCAGTATCATCCTGATACTTGTCAAGTCGTGGAAGGCAAAATAGTTATTGAGGTATTTAAAAATATATCTGGTCCCTTTAATCTTATTTCTGATTCTGCATATGTGGTTAATGCTATATGCATGCTTGAAACTGCGGCATCTATTAAAGCATCTAGTACGGTGTGCCTTCTTTTTAAGGAATTGCAGAAACTAATATTAGCCAGACATTGCAAGTTCTTTGTTCAACACATCGGGCACACACAGGCCTTCCTGGGCCTTTGTGTGCAGGTAACAATGTAGTGGATAGTAGCACCTGTCAGCCTTTTATCTTTCATATAACACCATTTGATCAAGCGCAACAGTTCCATCAACAATTCCATTTGCCCTCCAAATCTCTCCAACAAAAATTTGGTCTCTCTTGAGCCCAAGCTCCTAAAATAGTCCTTGATTGCAAAAATTGCATCACTTTTCTCCATCCACCACATATTGGAGTAAATCCTTGTGGGCTGCTACGGCTTAAGGTTTGGCAAATGGATGTTACGCACATTTCATCTTTTGGAACTCTAAAATATGTTCATGTCTCAATAGATACTTGTTCTGGTGTAATGCATGCAACCCCCATGACGGGATAAAAAACACGTAATGTTGTTACTCATTGCTTAGAAGCCTGGGCTGCCTGGGGTAAGCCTGAACGGCTTAAAACAAACAATGGTCCAACATATACTGTTTAATCATTTGCAACCTTTTGTGAACAATTACATGTGTCCCATGTTTTGGAATTGCCTTACAATCCACAAGGACAAGGCATTGTGGAACATGCTCATCGTACATTAAAGGAAATTCTATTAAAAGAAAAAGGGGGAATAGGTGACAGTCGCACCACTAGGGAACAAATATCACGTCCTCTTTTTACTTTAAATTTTTGTTGTTGTTTGTCTGGGTTTTCATTATTTTTGCTTTTCCTGCTGACAACTGGATTCTTTTTCTTTTTCTCTTTTTCTTTTTTTTATTGGATATATTCTATATTTACAATTCATTTCCCTTTTTCTGGTTCCCCACCCCCAAAGGTACCACATGCCCTTTTCCCTCCCCCTGCTCCCTCATCCACCCCCTCCCACCTCACTGGTCTTGTACTTCCCCATAATGATGCTTTGGTCCATTCTAGCACCAGTGTCCACTCCTTTCTTCTTGTGAGACATCACTTGGCATGTGATTTATGTCTTAGATATTCCAAGCTTCTAGGCTAATATCCACTTATCAGTGACTGCATACCATGGGTATTCTTTTGAGACTGGGTCACCTCACTTAGTATGATGTTCTCCAGCTCCATCCATTTCGCTAAGAATTTCATGAATTCATTATTTCTAATGGCTGAATAGTACTCCATTGTGTATATATACCACATTTTTTGTATCCATTCCTCTGTTGAGGGACATCTGGGTTCTTTCCAGCTTCTGGCTAATATAGACAAGGCTGCTATGAACATAGTGGAGCATGTATCCTTATTTCATGCTGGGGAATCTTCTGGGTATATTCCCAGGAGTGGTATGGCTGGGTCCTCCGGAAGTATCATGTCTAGTTTTCTGAGGAACTGCCAGACTGATTTCCAGAGTGGTTTTACCAGCTTGCAGTCCCACCAGCAGTGGAGGAGTGTTCCTCTTTCTCCACATCCTCACCAACACCTGATGTCTTCTGAGTTTTTAATCTTAGCCGTTCTGACTGGTGTGAGGTAAAATCTCAGGGTTGTTTTGATTTGCATTTCCCTAATGACTAATGATGTTGAACATTTTTTAAGGTGTTTCTCAGCCATCTGAATTTCTTCAGGTGAAAAGTCTGTTTAGCTCTGTACCCCATTTTTGGATAGGGTTATTTGGTTTTCTGGGGTCTAACCTCTTGAGTTCTTCATATACATTGGATATTAGCCCTCTGTCGGATGTGGGTTTGGTGAAGTTCTTTTCCCAATTTGTTGGTTGCCGATTTGTCCTTTTGACAGTGTCTTTTGCCTTACAGAAACTTTGTAATTTTATCAGGTCCCATTTGTCTATTCTTGCTCTTAGAGCATAAGCAATTGGTGTTCTGTTCAAGAATTTTTCCCCTGAGCCAATGTCCTCAAGGGTCTTCCCCAGTTTCTTTTCTATTAGTTTTAGTGTGTCTGGTTTTATGTGGAGGTCCTTGATCCACTTGGAGTTGAGCTTAGTGCAAGGAGATAAGAGTATATCAATTCTCATTCTTCTGCATGTTGACCTCCAGTTGAGCCAGCACCATCTGTTGAAAAGGCTATCTTTTTTCCACTGGATGTTTTCAGCTCCTTTGTCGAAGATCAATTGGCCATAGATGTGCGGGTTCAATTCTGGGTCTTCGATCCTATTCCATTGATCCGCCTCCCTGTCACTGAACCAATACCATGCAGTTTTTAATACTACTGCTCTGTAATATTGCTTGAGGTCTGGGATATTGATTCCCCCAGAAGTTCTTTTGCTGTTGATGATAGTTTTAGCCATCCTGGGTTTTTTGTTATTCCAGATGAATTTGAGAATTGCTCTTTCTAACTCTATGAAGAACTGAGTTGGGATTTTGATGGGGATTGTGTTGAATCTGTATATTGCTTTGGGCAAGATTGCCATTTTGACTAATTTGTCCTGCCAACCCACAAGCATGTAAGATTTTCCCATTTTCTGATGTCTTCTTCAGGTCCTCTTCAGAGACCTGAAGTTTTTGTCATATAAATCTTTCACATGTTTGGTTAGCGTCACTCCAAGATACTTTATATCATTTGTGGCTATTGTGAAGGGTGTCATTTCCCTAATTTCTTTCTCGGCCTGCTTATCCTTCGTGTATAGGAAGGCTACTGATTTGCTTGAGTTGATTTTATAGCCAGCCACTTTCCTGAAGTTTTTTATCAGTTGCAGATGTTCTCTGGTGGAGGTTTTTGGGTCACTTAAGTATATTACTTTAAATTTTTTAATACTGGATGATCATGGTCGTTCTGTGGCTAAGCGACATGTGAGTCAGACTAGTGTACTGAATGATTATGTAAAATGGAAAGATATTCTGTCTGACACATGGAATGGCCCAGATCCTGTGATTGCGAGATCTAGGGGAGCGCTTTGTGTTTTTCCACAGAATTGGACTAATCCTATTTGGGTACCTGAGAGTCTGACAAGGAAAGTACCACGACATGATGAAGATCGTCCTGAGAACACTGACGCTGATGGCCTTATGGAGTCTGGTGACACCTGATAAGATTACCTTATGGGCCATAGCAAGAACTTGGCCAGTTCTCTTTCCCATACATACTAATTCTACCCTTCTTCCAACATTTTTTCTACTTCTTGTGCTCATAATTTGCCATGTATTATTCCTTCTGGAGAAGCTCCACAAAAGTATAGTGCCTCCAATTATTCCTTGGCTGGCACCCTATGTTTCACTACCACTAATAGTTCTCTCCCATGTATTTGGCTGCGCAATGGGACCATTGCTAATTGGTTGAATCCTTTGGAAGCTTCATGAATAAGTCCCAGGATCCTCAATCAGGCTCTTTCCCAAATTGTCTCTGGTGTCTCTTCTGGCAATGGCTCAATTAATAGAAACACCACTCAAGATCTTAACATTACGACATTAATCATGCTTTATTCTGGCATTCACCCCTCTGGTCCCGGGGCAGGAAACTTTAACTCTAATTCTACAAAGAGAAAAGTATTACCTATTTGCAATCCATACCAAGGATTTCCTCCAGAATTCTCACCTTGTCAATCTCCCCAGCATCGTGGGAAGGAAATTATTCCTGGCTTTGAATTTTCACTACCATTAGGCCAGTATAAGTTTACCTGGAATCAAACAGGAAAAGAAAATGCCTGGCCATGGTTTGGGTATTATCTAACAGTCAAGGAGCATTTACTTCACTGACCCCTTTCGCTAGATTTGGCAATGAGAGTTTTTCCTTATATAATATTTCTGCTTTGCGTAAATGCAATGGACAGTTAAAAAAATATCAGAATTCAGCAGTTACTTAGTAGTGCTAGCTTTAATGCTGCTAAAGTTTGTGTGAAACCCCCATTCTTTTTCCTATTAGCCACTAATATTAGTGATATAAGTTTTAGTTGCAACTCTTCATGAGTTGATTGTTATTTGTTAGAGTGTTGGAGTAAAAGTAACAACGAGACAGCACTAATAGTAATTTACCTATGTTTGTTCCATTGCCTGTGGAGGATGATACGGACCAATTCCCTATTATCAGTATTTTTAGGCAGAAAAGAGATTTTGGCATAACAGCTGCTATCATCTATATCATAGTTGTATCTGCCGTGGCTGCAACTACGGCTGCCATAGCTATGACTAATCAAGTACAAACAACCAGTACAGTGAATACTATAATTGAGAAAACTGCATTAGCCTTGCAAACTCAAAATAACTATAATGCCCATATGGAATCAGGAATTCTTTTGGTTAATCAAAGAGTGGATGTATTACAGGAAGAGATAGAAGCTGTGCATAAGATGATTCAATTATCTTGTGTACATGCCCTGAGGGGTCTCTGTGTTACACCTATACAGGCAAATGTTACTGCTTTAAAAGAACAGCAGGCAGTACTCAGCAATTATTTGAAAGGAAATTGGACCATTCAGGGTGAAATTCTTACTAAACAGCTTGTTTTTCAGATCAACAAGATTGGACCCTGCCACATTGGGAGACTTCACATCGTGGATTACTCGAGCATTCTCCTGGGTTAAGGAATGGGCAGGCACGGTTGCAATGGCTGCTCTTGTGTGTTTGGCTGCTTTTGTTTGTCTATGGTGCTTCTGTTGCCTTAAGGGAGATCACGCCAGACATAAGGCTGTGGTGTGCCAAGCCCTTGTTGCCATGGATAGGGGAGAGGAACCAGCCATCTGGCTTGCTTCCTTAAAACAGTAGCCGGAGGTTTTGCCTCCAGACTCACTTAGGCACATGCTAGGGATGTTTCTGTGTTGACTGTATTCAGTGACAGGCAACCTCCCCTGCACTTGGATCAACCTAAGACATGAGGCCCGGTGGGCGATAGGGTAACTCTACGACGGGTAAGACCAAGCTGCGGCAGGGGATGACCTAAGACAGAAGCAGTCAAAATCAACCTTGGTGCCATGTCTGGAAGTCCCTTGCTTGGGAACGCCTCCTAAAAAATTGATGAGTGCGTGGGACATCCCCGAGCCCTCTGGTGAGCACCAAGGCTGCTTCTGCAACCAGCTCGCCGGCCCCTGGACCAGCGGTGTAGCGGCGGGCCTCCATATTGCAACCAGGACACAGCTGGAAAGGCCCAGGATCTGTGGGACATCCCCGCCCTCGGGTGAGCACCTAAGCTGCGTTCTGCAACCAGCTCGCCGGCCCCTAGACCAGCGGTGTAGCGGCGGGCCTCCATATTGCAACCAGGACACAGCTGGAAAGGCCCAGGTAAACACCCCTTCCAGGGCTACACTCACGGGGGTATCTGCTAGGGTCTCCGAGCCAAGCAGGCGGAGTCCCGCCTAGGCTCTGTGGGACATCCCCGAGCCCTCTGGTGAGCACCAAGGCTGCTTCTGCAACCAGCTCGCCGGCCCCTGGACCAGCGGTGTAGCGGCGGGCCTCCATATTGCAACCAGGACACAGCTGGAAAGGCCCAGGCTCTGTGGGACGTCCCCGCCCTCTGGTGAGCACATAGGCTGCATTCTGCAACCAGCTCGCCGGCCCCTAGACCAGCGGTGTAGCGGCGGGCCTCCATATCACAACCAGGACACAGCTGGAAAGGCCCAGGGTCTGTGGGACATCCCCGCCCTTGGGTGAGCACCTAAGCTGCGTTCTGCAACCAGCTCGCCGGCCCCTAGACCAGCGGTGTAGCGGCGGGCCTCCATATTGCAACCAGGACACAGATGGAAAGGCCCAGAGAAACAACAGGTGAGCCCAGCCTCACAGGAGATTCAAACACCAGCCACTGACAACAAGGCCAACTAAAACCAGAAATAACCAGATGGCAAAAGGAAAACGAAGGAACGTTACTAACAAAAATCAAGGCAACATGACAGCATCTGAACCCAGTTCTCCAACAACAGGAATCCCTGGATACCCTAAAACACCAGAAAAACAAGACTTGGATATAAAATCACTGGTCAGGATGCTGGTAGCTGAACACATAGAAAAATCTCGTAAAGAAATAGAGGAGAAAATGGATCAAAAGTTAGAAGCCTTTACGAGGCAAATACAAAAATCACTTCAAGAAATGCAGGAGAAGATGGATCAAAGAGAAGAAGACAATAAGGAAGAAAGACAAAAGTCACTTAAAGAACTACAGAAGAACGTGGGCCAACAAGTAGAAGCTATGAAAGAGGAAGCACAAAAATCTATTAAAGAAATACATGAAAACACAATCAAGCAAGCGAAAGATCTGAGCACATCCATCCAGATACTAAAAACAGAAGTAGAAACAACTAAGAAATCACAGAGGGAGACAACATTGGAGATAGAAAACCTGGGGAAGAAATCAGGGGCCATAGACGCAAGTATCAACAATAGAATACAAGAGATAGAAGACAGAATCTCAGAAGCCGAAGATAACATAGGAACCATTGATTCAACAGTCAAAGAAAATACTAAATGCAAAAAGGTGGTAACCCAAAACATCCAGGAAATCCAAGACACTATGAGAAGACCAAACCTAAGGATTATAGGTATAGACGAGAGTGAAGATTTACAAGTTAAAGGGCCAGCTAATATCTTCTATAAAATTATGGAAGAAAACTTCCCCAACCTAAGGAGAGAGATGCCCATGAATATACAAGAAGCCTATAGAACCCCAAACAGACTGGACCAGAACAGAAATACATCCCGTCACATAATAATCAAAACTCCAAACGTAATAAACAAAGAAAGAATACTAAAGGCAGCAAGAGAAAAAGGCCAAGTAACATATAAAGGAAAACCTATCAGAATAACACCAGACTTCTCACCTGAGACCATGAAAGCTAGAAGATCCTGGGCAGATATCATGCAAACTCTAAGAGAACACAAACTTCAGCCAAAACTACTTTACCCAGCAAAACTCTCAATTGCCATTGATGGAGACATCAAGGTATTCCATGACAAAACCAAATTTGCAAGATATCTCTCCACAAATCCAGCCCTACAAAGGATAATAGGGGGAAAACACCAAGACAAGGACGGAAACTACACCCGGGAAGAAGCAAGATAGAAACCTCCTCTCATCAAACCCAAAAGAAGATAACCTCTCGAATATAAAAAATAAATAAGATAAATAAATATAATTTCAAAAATGTCTGGAGGTAATAATTACTATTCCTTAATATCTCTTAACGTCAATGGACTCAATTCCCCAATAAAAAGACATAGATTAACAGACTGGATACGGAAACAGGACCCTACATTTTGCTGCATACAGGAAACACATCTCAGTGTTAAAGACAAACACTACCTTAGAGTAAAAGGCTGGAGGACAATTTTACAAGCAAATGGTCTCAGGAAACAAGCTGGAGTAGCCATTCTAATATCAGATAAAATTGACTTTCAACCTAAAATCATCCAAAGAGACTCAGAAGGTCACTTCTTGCTGGCCAAAGGGAAAATCCACCAGGAAGAGCTCTCAATACTGAACATCTATGCTCCAAATGCAAGGGCACCCTCCTTCGTAAAAGAAACCTTACTAAAGCTTAAAGCACACATTACACCTAACACAATAATTGTGGGTGACTTCAACACCCCACTCTCCTCAATGGACCGATCAGGAAAGCAGAAACTAAACAGGGACACAGTGAAACTAATTGAAACTCTGGACCAATTGGATTTAACAGATATATATAGAACATTTCATCCTAAAGCTAAAGAATATACCTTTTTCTCAGCACCGCATGGTACCTTCTCCAAAATAGACCATATAATCGGTCACAAGACAGATGTCAACAAATACAAGAAGATCGAGCTAATCCCATGCCTCTTATCAGATCACCATGGAGTAAGAGTGGTCTTCAATAGCAACAAAAACAAGAGAAAGCCCACATACACATGGAAACTGAACAATACTCTACTCAATGACACCTTGGTCAAGGAAGAAATAAAAAAAGAAATCAAAGACTTTTTAGAATTCAATGAAAATGAAGGTACAACCTACCCAAATCTATGGGACACAATGAAAGCAGTGCTAAGAGGAAAACTCATAGCTCTAAGTGCATCCAAAAAGAAACTGGAGAGAGCATACACTAGCAGCTTAATGGCACACCTTAAAGCCCTGGAAGAAAAACAAGTTAATTCACCCAGGAGGAGTAGAAGACAAGAAATCATCAAACTCAGGGCTGAAATCAATCAAATAGAAACAAAGAGAACCATACAAAGAATCAACAAGACCAGGAGCTGGTTCTTTGAGAAAATCAACAAGATAGATAAACCCTTAGCCAGACTAACCAAAGGACACAGAGACAGTATACAAATTAACAAAATTAGAAATGAAAAGGGAGACATAACAACAGAAACTGAGGAAATTCAAAAGATCGTCAGATCCTACTACAAAGGTCTATACTCAAAACAACTGGAGAATCTGGAGGAAATGGACGATTTCCTAGACAGATATCAAATACCAAAATTAAATCAGCATCAAGTAGACCAGCTAAATAGTCCCATAACCCCTAAAGAAATAGAAGGGGTTATAGAAAGCCTCCCAACCAAAAAAAGTACGGGACCAGATGGTTTTAGTGCAGAATTCTACCAGACCTTCAAAGAAGACTTAACACCAATACTCTCCAAACTATTCCACAAAATAGAGACAGAAGGGACACTGCCCAACTCATTCTTCGAAGCCACAATTACGCTAATACCTAAACCACAAAAAGATCCAACAAAGAAAGAGAACTTCAGGCCAATTTCTCTGATGAATATAGATGCAAAAATACTAAATAAAATTCTTGCTAACCGAATCCAAGAGCACATCAAAACGATCATCCACCATGATCAAGTAGGCTTCATCCCAGGGATGCAGGGATGGTTCAATATACGGAAATCCATCAATGTAATCCACTACATAAACAAACTGAAAGAAAAAAACCACATGGTCATCTCATTAGATGCTGAAAAAGCATTCGACAAAATTCAGCATCCTTTCATGCTAAAAGTCTTGGAAAGAGCAGGAATTCAAGGCCCATACCTAAACATAGTAAAAGCAATCTACAGCAAACCAGTAGCCAACATCAAAATAAATGGAGAGAAACTTGAAGCATTCCCACTAAAATCAGGGACTAGACAAGGCTGCCCTCTCTCTCCATATCTTTTCAATATAGTACTTGAAGTTCTAGCAAGAGCAATTAGACAACATAAGGAAGTCAAAGGGATACAAATTGGAAAGGAAGAAGTGAAACTATCATTATTTGCAGACGATATGATAGTTTACCTAAGCGACCCAAAAAACTCCACCAGAGAACTTCTACAGCTGATAAACAACTTCAGCAAAGTGGCAGGTTATAAAATTAACTCAAGCAAGTCAGTGGCCTTCTTATACTCAAAGGACAAGCAGGCAGAGAAAGAAATTAGGGAAATAACACCCTTCACAATAGCCACAAACAACATAAAGTATCTTGGCGTAACTCTAACCAAACAAGCGAAAGATCTGTACAACAGGAACTTCAAGTCCCTGAAGAAAGAAATCGAAGAAGACCTCAGAAGATGGAAAAATATTTCTTGCTCCTGGATTGGCAGGATCAATATAGTAAAAATGGCCATCTTGCCAAAAGCAATATACAGATTCAATGCAATCCCCATCAAAATCCCAACTCAATTCTTCATAGATCTAGAAAGAGCAATTCTCAAATTCATCTGGAGCAACAAAAAACCCAGGATAGCTAAAACTATTCTCAACAATAAAAGGACTTCTGGGGGAATCAATATCCCTGACTTCAAGCAGTACTACAGAGCAATTGTGTTAAAAACTGCATGGTATTGGTATAGCAACAGGCAAACAGATCAATGGAACAGGATTGAAGACCCTGAAATTAACCCACAGACTTATGGTCACTTGATCTTTGATAAAGGAGCCACAACCATCCGATGGAATAAAGATAGCCTTTTCAACAAATGGTGCTGGTTCAACTGGAGGTCAACATGCAGAAGAATGCAAATTGACCCACTCTTATCTC
Source organism: Apodemus agrarius (assembly GCA_964023405.1). Lineage (NCBI taxonomy): Eukaryota > Metazoa > Chordata > Mammalia > Rodentia > Muridae > Apodemus > Apodemus agrarius. The sequence continues at coordinate 43,204,645 of OZ030015.1, read as the reverse complement.
TTTGCTCTAAGATCAACTCCAAGTGGATCAAGGACCTCCACATAAAACCAGACACACTGAAACTATTAGAAAAGAAACTTGGGAAGACCCTGGAGGACTTGGGCACAGGGGAAAAGTTCCTGAACAGAACACCAATAGCGTACGCACTAAGATCAAGAATCGACAAATGGGACCTCATAAAATTACAAAGTTTCTGCAAAGCAAAGGACACTGTCCGAAGGACAAAACGGCAACCAACAAAGTGGGAAAAGATCTTTACCAACCCCACATCCAACAGAGGGCTAATATCCAATATATACAAAGAACTCAAGAAGTTAGACCGCAAAGAAACAAATAACCCTATCAAAAAATGGGGCACAGAGCTAAACAAAGAATTTTCACCAGAAGAAATTCGGATGGCCGAGAAACACCTTAAGAGATGTTCAACATCATTAGTCATCAGGGAAATGCAAATCAAAACAACCCTGAGATTCCACCTCACACCAGTCAGAATGGCTAAGATTAAAAACTCAAGAGACAACAAGTGCTGGCGAGGATGTGGAGAAAGAGGAACACTCCTCCACTGTTGGTGGGATTGCAAAATGGTAAAACCACTCTGGAAATCAGTTTGGCGGTTCCTCAGAAAATTGGGCATGTCACTTCCAGAGGACCCTGCCATACCACTCCTGGGCATATACCCAGAGGATTCCCATACATGCAATAAAGACACATGCTCCACTATGTTTATAGCAGCCTTGTTTATAATAGCCAGAAATTGGAAGGAGCCCAAATATCCCTCAAAGGAGGAATGGATACAGAAAATGTGGTATATTTATACAATGGAATACTACTCAGCAATTAAAAATAATGAATTCATGCAATTTGTAGGTAAATGGTTAGACCTGGAAAATATCATCCTGAGTGAGCTAACCCAATCACAAAAGAATGCACATGAAATGCAATCACTGATAAGTGGATATTAATGAGCCCAGAAGCACTAAATACTCAAGACACAAATAGCAAGTCAAATGATTCCCAAGAAGAAGAAAGGAGAGGACCCTGGGCATGTAAAGATTGCATCCAGTTTAGTAAAGAAACCGAGGGGGGAGGGGGAATGATTGGGGAATAGTTGGGGGGGAGAAGAACTATGGGAACTATGGTGGGTGGGAACTGGGAAAGGGGAAAGCCTTTGAAATGTAAACATAGAATATAGAAAATAAAAATAACTAAAAAAAAAAAAAGAAAAAAAAAAGAAAAAAAAATTGATGAGTGTATGATGAGAGTGTATGATGAGAATGTGATATATAGGCTGTGGTATTCGCACTAGATGCACTGTGGCTCTGTCCACATGATTTTTCACACTCTACTGTTCCTGGGAGTTGTAAGGCAAAGCACTGCACAGAGAGTAGCTAATGACCAGTTTAGCTCTCTCTGGAAGGAACATCTGATTGCATGAAGGTTGCGTGTCCTAGAAACCTTTCCCCTAAAAAACGGTACAAGACCTGGTCAAGGTCTCATTCGAGTGATGAGCTCGATAGCAGACTTTGTACAATACTCACTACCAACTCAGGGGAATCAGACCTCTACCTTCACCCAGGTACAACATTGCGAAAGATGGTGCTGAAGTGCATATATTGCCTGAAGTGAGTGAGCTGTTTGATTGGCATCAATATAATAAAAAAAGGGGGAAATGTAGCAAGCCAGAATGTTTTGCCAGTACAAGATGACGCTGGTTTCCGGCCCTAAGCCTGGTAAACAATTGGTACATACATATTAATAAGCACACTGACTTAGCTATTTCTTGCCCAGCCATATGCTAATGAGGTGATTCCTTGTGTAGTCTATCCTGAGGCAAGAACTAGGCACAGAGACCTAGGCGGTGACTGCTCAGAGATATAAGGCAGCTCATTCTTTGTCTCGGGGCTCCCCGTTTTATCATCATCAAGGGATTCCTGACTAAAGTGCTGTTAAGAAGGATCCTTGGTGTTGCATCGTTTCTTGCTGGACAAGTACGGTCGCAACACCAAGGAACTCTCTGAGTGTCTATGGCACCCCACAACTAGTCATACTTATGGAAGGATCTATTTAAAGGCATATGTCATGGTCCCAATTGGGTATTAATATGGGGAAGAGGGCATGTTTATGTTTTTTCCTCAGGATGCTGAAGGAGCATGCTAGCTGCTAAAGTGATTGAGACAAGCTGATGCTGGGACAAAGAATGATGCTGACCTGTATGCTTGCTGAGTGTCATGACAATGGTGACTGGAAAGCTGTATTGGACATTTGTTCCTGACCCTCATTTGCTTGCCTATATCCCATATTGGACAGGCTGCCTTGCCTCAAGCTTTTAGACCTTATGGGAGAACATGGAGACTGTGGAAACTGACTTAGAAAAATTAATCAAATAGAAAAGTCATTGTAATGACTTCTGCTTCCTTTAATGTGACAATTATTCTGACTCAATCATAGACTTGTATAGAAATCAATCCTATTAGAAATAACAGTCTTCATTTGGAAGACTGGTTCTGGACATTGTTAGAGACATTTGAAAATTTACCACTGCCTTGAATAAAATTACATTTGTGGTAAATAAAATTGGAACAGGATCTAAATTTCAAACAAGTGTTAGTGCATATGTTAGAGCTACTAATCTTTTATTAATTGGTCATGTTAAAACTACTTTTGTTTCTTCTACAGTATTTAATGTAAGTTGTATTGATTGTACACTTTCTAATTGTGTTAATGTGTTGAAACCTGGCATATCTGTTATGGTGGTCTATCAACCAGCTTTTGTTTTATTGCCTGTGAATATTACAGGACCTTGGTATTCTGAAAGAAGCTTGCAGGTACTGGAAGAAGTGAGTCAGGCTTTAAGTAGAAGCAAGAGACTTGTGGGCTTGATTATTGCAGGTATAGCAGCTTTAATTACATTGATAGCTAGCACCACTGCCTCCGCAGTTGCCTTGACACAAGAAGTTAAGACATCTAATTTTGCTAATCATTTAGCAAAAAGTGTTAGTAGTATTCTGAGTATTCAAGATGATATAGATAGGTGTTTGGAGCAATGGATTGACGCTCTTTATGATACCATTCAAATTACTGGAGAGCAGGTCCAGAGTCTAAAAGTAAGAAGTCATCTTGAGTGCCATGCTAAATACCAATGGATCTGTGTTACTTCTAGAGTTTACAATGATAGTCACTATATTTGGGAAAAGGTTCAAAAACACTTGCAGGGTATTTGGCATAACTCCAACACCTCTCCAGATGTTTTAACTTTCCATACTGAGATTATGAATTTAAAGAATGCTGTTCCACTGAGATTTGCTGCTAATATTGCTGATAAAATTATCCATAGCCTGAAGTCAGTATTTCTGTCCTAGTCAAGCTTCAAGAATGGCATATATGGCTTGATCATGCTAGCCCTTCTTGTCCTGGGAATACTTTTATTCTGCCCATTATGTTAAAGCTTGTCTTTAACAATATTAACATGCTGGCAGCCAACGTACATGGCTTGAAGCTACAAACGAAACCCCAGGCAGAGTCATTAATATAACAGGCTGGCAAGCCAGGGATGGATAAAATACTGTACAAAGCCATACTGACCTAAGACAGAGGCATGTGCCAAAAGGCCTTGTTTATTAATAAACACTAATTATGCTGTGCTTGCTTATTAATAAACACTAATAAGGCCATGTTTGTTCTAATAACACAAACAAGCTGCATGTGACCTTGAAGACAGGGAAGGAAGGCCTTCTTGTGAAAACAAGTTAAGATAGGCTCAGCCTTGTTTTTGAAATAAAAAAAGGGGAGATGTAGAGCGCCTTATTGGGGCCTGGCAGGAGGTTGACATTGACCAATGACAAGGGAGTAAGCTCAAGCAGGTATCTGACATTAGGGCATGATAGGGAAGTTAAGTTCAGGCAGGAATCTGACATTAAACTATAATAGGGAAGTAGGTTAGGGGAGAAATTTTACTCTTATGGTGGAACAAAAGAAGCAGGCTTCAAGATTTTGGGCTTGTACAAAGAAGTAGGTTCAGGTATTTTGGTCATTCCTACAAGCCTTCAGAAACAACTGTCATGGGGCTTGCTTATTGCTTTGACTATATTGTGTTTACTGTCTTGCTTGTTCCTCATTGTACTACTATCAATCTTAATACCTGCATGAAATTAAATTGGTATAAAAGTGGATTGGAAATTTAAAAAAAAGAACTAGCAGTAAAATTAAAAGAAAATATAAGGTAAAAAATGGGAGTGAAAGTTTTTTTAAGACTATGCTTAAAAAGTGAAATTTTCATAAATCTAAGCATCAAACGTGTGGTGGTGGTAGCAGTAAATTAATGGGTGATTAGTTAATAAGGTTAAAAAAACCCATTGACTGTGGAAGAAACCATAAAATCCATGACTAATGGGAAAAATCAGCATGAATAGCATGTCTAATAAGGAAAAAAGAAAAAATAATAATTTTAACACTGCAGTGAAGAAATTGACAAAAGCAGGAAAAAGAATATGACAGCAACAGAAAGATTCAAGAAAATGTTTTGTTGTTAAATTGGAAAAAATATTCATTTCAAGGTTAATGAAGCCCACTTTTTACCTACACAGATAAATAACGATAAGGAATCTACAGAAAGAATAACATATTTTTTTCTTGAATCTGCTGTGTTATCAAGGAAAATGTCTCATAGAAAAAGGTATCAGTACTTAAAATGGCTCAGTGTACAGTTCAACATGTAAGGACTTACCTAGAATTGATTGAGTCAAATTTTTACAATTCACCCAGTAAATATTATCAAAGGCTAAATTTTTAGTGAAGCTTCCTTTTAGAATCTTAATAGTTTCTTAATATTTTCAGCTAAATATTTTCAGCTAAAAGGACAAAAGAAAAAACAGGATTTGTATTAATAGATTAAAACTTAAACATGGTTCCGAGCAAACTAGGAATATGTTGGGATGATTAATTTCAAAGACCCAGAATTACAATGGTGATACAGTGTTGCTACTTATTGAGAAATGGGACAGACTTCAGTATACAGTCAATATTAAATAGATTCATTCATTCATTTTCTCTTCTAATTAAAAGACTAAGGCTTGTTCAGATTAACAGAAACATTTTGCAGCAGGAAAAGATTGCACTTTGCCATTGATCCAACTTCCTGTCCAAGCTGAGACACGGTGAACTATTTTTTTATTCCAACATCAAATGGAGCTGTGGCTTTCACAAACATGACTCTCCTACATCAAGGATCATGATGAACATTTGAAAATTGTCTTCAGAAATATGTGACACAAGCCCAATCCTAGATTATGTAATTCTTTGAAATACCATATTTATGTAGATATTCCTAATATCTACATTTTCAGCTCATTCCTTATGCTTCTGTGTAGATGTGCATGTTCAGAGTGTGCAGTGGAATGAGGTTTAAATCAATTTATCAGCTTCAGTTATGACAAAAATATGTTTTGAACATTAATTCTGACCTTTTTAAAACTTATGCTGTACAGTACAAACATGAATTTTAATAAAATGGTATCTCTCTTGTATGTACTGTGTTTATTTAATTGTGGACAAGAGACCAGGTTTTCCCAGAAGGATTCTGAAAGAATGCCTATGAGATCAATCTTCCACAGGCAGCCAGAGCATTTAAAATCTTAAAAGTCTTCCATAGATGCCAAAATGATATTTCTTTTCCACATAAGGCTTCAGTGTTAAGTGAGATTTATTTTTGGAAGCAAAAAACAAACATCTTACAAAATCAAAGTGGGCTAACAGTTTCGAAAATGTGCTGGGAATCACAAGATTTAGAAGCCAGGGTTTCTTTTTCTTTCTACACAGATTAAAAAGTTTGATTCCCTGGATATTCACACTGTATTTAAAAGGTAATGTTGGAGGCATAGTTGTGACTTTCTACCTGTTATCTCTAGGTGTCTTATCTTTCTCTATATTTTTGGGCAGGTTCATTTTCCATTCTTACTTAGTATTCCATTCTTGAGGAGAAATCCTAGGACAGTGAGATGTGTATCTCTAATATACAGTAGCTCATGATGTAGTTAAAATTCTTTTAGAGTTAATTTTATAAAAAGACAGGCAGTCCACACATCTAGTCATCTGAAGGAAAACGTCCTCATGATCCTCTTATTAAAAAGCTCAGCTTGATGGAAAATGGAATTCTGGCTTGGTCATGGCACAAGCCCTTAGGTGACAAAAGAGCCTTGTAGTCAAGGAATTACTGATATAAACCCAGATTCTCTGATGAATTTGCTATTGATCTTGTTGAGGAGACCTGATAGCAGTGGTGTTCTTGCTGGTGAAGGTATGTATTGGGATTACTGAGTAAAGTGTGTTTTTCTACCTATAACCCATACTCTTGAATCAGCTGGCTAGGTGCAGATGATTGTAACAATCGCTTAAAGAAAAACATCTGCAAGGTCAATGCATATGAATGCTGTTCATTGGTATTCTCAGGTGTATAAGCATTCTCACAAAGAAAAAGGACTGGAAGCCGGGCGGTGGTGGTGCACGCCTGTAATCCCAGCACTCTGAGGCAGGTGGATTTCTGAGTTCAAGGCCAGCCTGGTCTACAGAGTGAGTTCCAGGACAGTGGAGCGATACAGAGAAACCCTGTCTTGAAAAAACCAAATCCAAAAAACCAAAAAAAGAAAAAGAAAAAGAAAAGAGAAAAAAAAAGAAAAAGGACTGGAGCTCTCCCAGGTTCAGGGCACAAGATTGCCATGAAATATGCTATTTCCCAACATATTTAGAATATTTTCTGGTTCCAGAATTAATTATGGTTTAATTTATTAATTACATAGGTGCAATATGATAATATGACAAAGGGGTACAGTAAAGGGGTACAGTGCATACAGTGTGCAATGATAAACATCAGGCTAGTGGGCATCTTTCACACTGATTCCAAATGACCCTTATTCTGACTCTTATTGTTAAAGATGTGGTTGTGACAGGGATTCACAGGTGTAAGGAGTTCAAGAGTGTCCACTGCTCTGGGTTGCCCCAGAACACTCTGTCCTCTGAAGTTAAGCAGCCATATCTAACACATATTGTGTTTGGAATAGCCTGGGGAGGTTTTCAGAACCAGGGCCACTGCTGCTGCTGCTGCTGCTATGACTACTGATGCTGCTGCTGCTGCTGCTGCTGCTGCTGCTGCCAGACGAAGTTTTGTCTTTAGAGAATGAGGAACTGGACCAGGTGATTTACAACATATTGAATAAAAGCAAAAATGCTGCTCTAACTGTAATGAAGAGAAAGGAAATTCTATCTCTTCCAATTTCACAGCATTAAAAATAACTCTTACAATGTGTAAGTGTCCAGGAGACATTGACTAAGTTTCTAATGATGGAAGCCAGGGCAGTGCTAATCTTAGTGGCTCAGCCTCTATCCCAGCACTGTGAAAGGTCAGTAAATGATTAAAGTTGAAGATGAATCTAAGCTACTGAGCAAGATGAGTGAGACCCAGCCTCAACAAGTACTAAGGTATAACTCAGGGTCATAGTGCTTGCCATGGCCAGGCACCATAGAATTCAGCATGTAATACCACACTCTCAGCAGTCACTACTGCCAGGGTCGTGATAACACATGACACTCCTGGTAATTGAGGAGAAAATCAAACTGTGGACAGTCTAGCATTTTATTGTCTTAAGAAATAGTGGGGAGGTGAGTGATAACAGGTCTTTATATAAAAAGTAGTAGCCATGTCCTATGTTGCAATATTAGTTTCTGCTAATTCTCTTTCATGAATCATATTTTGAGTGTTTGAAAATGTTGCCTTCTCCTCTGCTACTTGAAGGTAGTCTACTTGCTTTATGCAACAGATGAATAAAATATGTATAATGTAGCAAAATGCTTAGTATTATTTCACATGTTTTCTTGCATTAAGTAATCATCTTGTAGACATACTACATCTTAATTTTTGCATTGTACAATGATATCAGTACTTCATTGATTTCCTATACACATTCTGTGTTTTGATTTCCTGAAACTCTCCTGTCAATACTTTTTCACATGGATAACAGAACTGAGTGAGTGAATGCTGTCACAGAAGGTGACCTGACTCCACCCTCTCCACCAGAGAGGATCTGCAACAGGTATAGAAAATTGACTGAGAATTACATAACTGCCAAATTTGTGATTATTTAAATTTTGTTCTGTGATCTCAAAATGTTTATTCTTATTTCCTCCGTTATAACTTAAAAACAGGTTTTTTTAATTGGATATATTCTATATTTACAATTCATTTCCCTTTTTCTGGTTCCCCACCCCCGAAAGGTCCCACATGCCCTTTTCCCTCCCCCTGCTCCCTCTTCCACCCCTTCCCTCTGCCCTGTTCTTATATTCCCCTACACTGATGCTTTGATCCTTTCCAGCACCAATGTCCACTCCTTTCTTCTTGTCAGACATCATTTTGTATGTGAATTGTGTCTAGGTGTTCCAATATTCTAGGCTAATATCCACTTATCAGTGACTACATACCATGGGTATTCTTTTGAGACTGGGTCACCTCACTTAGTATGATGTTCTCCAGCTCCATCCATTTCTCTAAGAATTTCATTAATTCATTGTTTCTAATGGCTGAATAGTACTTCATTGTGTATATATACCAAATTTTTTGTATCCATTTCTCCATTGAGGGACATCTGGGTTCTTTCCAGCTTCTGGCTATTATAGATAAGGCTGCTATAAACATAGTGGAGCATGTATCCTTATTTCATGCTGGGGAATCTTCTGGGTATATTCCCAGGAGTGGTACGGCTGGGTCCTCCGGAAGTATCATGTCCAGTTTTCTGAGGAACTGCCACACTGATTTCCAGAGTGGTTGTACCAGCTTGCATTCCCACCAGCAGTGGAGGAGTGTTCCTCCTTCTCCACATCCTCACCAACACCTGATGTCTTCTGAGTTTTTGATCTTAGCCATTATGACTGGTGTGAGGTGAAATCTCAGGGTTGTTTTGATTTGCATTTCTCTAATGACTAATGATGTTGAACATTTTTTAAGGTGTTTCTCAGCCATCCAAATTTCTTCAGGTGAAAAGTCTTTGTTTAGCTCTGTACCCCATTTTTGGATGGGTTATTTGGTTTTCTGGGGTCTAACTTCTTGAGTTCTTTGTATACATTGGATATTAGCCCTCTGTCAGATGTGGGGTTGGTGAAGATCTTTTCCCAATTTGTTGGTTGCCGATTTGTCCTTTTGACAGTGTCTTTTGCCTTACAGAAACTTTGTAATTTTATCAGGTCCCATTTGTCTATTCTTGCTCTTAGAGTATAAGCAATTGGTGTTCTCTTCAGGAATTTTCCCCCTGAGCCAATGTCCTCAAGGGTCTTCCCCAGTTTCTTTTCTATTAGTTTTAGTGTGTCTGGTTTTATGTGGAGGTCCTTGATCCACTTGGAGTTGAGCTTAGTGCAAGGAGATAAGAGTATATCAATTCTCATTCTTCTGCATGTTGACCTCCAGTTGAGCCAGCACCATTTGTTGAAAAGGCTATCTTTTTTCCACTGGATGTTTTCAGCTCCTTTGTCGAAGATCAATTGGCCATAGATGTGTGGGTTCAATTCTGGGTCTTCGATCCTATTCCATTGATCCACTTCCCTGTCACTGTACCAATACCATGCAGTTTTTAACACTACTGCTCTGTAGTGTTGCTTGTGGTCTGGGATATTGATTCCCCCAGAAGTTCTTTTGCTGTTGATGATAGTTTTAGCTATCCTGGGTTTTTTGTTATTCCAGATGAATTTGAGAATTGCTCTTTCTAACTCTATAAAGAACTGAGTTGGGATTTTGATGGGGATTGCATTGAATCTGTATATTACTTTTGGCAAGATTGCCATTTTAACTATATTAATCCTGCCAACCCAAGAGCAGAGAGTGAAGACTCCATGCATGTAGAAATGATAAGGTCAGAGAATCCAAAGTCCTATTTCAAAGCTGAGTATGTCAGACATGCATGGAAACAGCAAAGTCTTGCATTAATGCATATGACATAGCAGCTTAAGCAAAACTTAAAATATCAAAAATTATTGAAAATGACTATTTTTAATAATGTATATATGAAAGTTTAATATACAGGGTAGAAGAGAGAGTGCCCTAATGCTATTCAGGAAAACTATCCTATGTAATAATTGTCATTTCCTCCTCAAGGACAGTCCTCACCAGGCTATGCCCTTTCCAAATTGGATCTGCTCTAATGGTTTAGTCTAAGCCATGGAGGCGGGAAACCACAGCTGTGGGACAGACTTCACCTTGGTTGGCCTTTTCCAGTATGGACACATGGACACCTTCCTCTTCACAGTCATCACCATCCTCTTTGCAGTGGCTCTCATAGGCAACATCACACTGGTCCACCTCATCAGGCTGGACCAAAGACTCCACACTCCCATGTACTTCCTCCTCAGCCAGCTCTCCATCATTGACATGATGTACATCTCCACCACTGTGCCCAAGATGGCAGCCAACTTCCTGTCACACACTAAAGCCATTTCCTTTCTGGGATGTGAGATCCAAACCTTTATGTTTGTGACCCTGGGTGGGTCTGAAGCTCTCCTGCTGGGCTTCATGTCCTATGACAGGTATATAGCCATCTGCTGGCCCTTGCACTACCCTGTGCTCATGAGCAGGAAGATCTGCAGTTCCATGGTTGCTGGTACCTGGGGCAGCAGCTCCATCAATGCTTTAGTGCACACAGTGTATCTATTTCAACTTCCCTTCTGTGGATCTAGGATGGTCAACCACTTTTTTTGTGAGGTCCCATCTCTCCTGCCACTGGTGTGTGAAGACACATCCCAATATGAGCATACAGTCTTTGTGAGTGGTCTTGTATTTCTGCTTCTGCCCTTCCTGGCCATCCTAGCTTCCTATGCTCGGGTGTTGGTTGTTGTACTCCAGATAGGTTCTGGGCAGGGACAGAGTAGAGCTGTGTCTACCTGCTCTTCCCACCTGACTGTGGCCAGCCTGTTCTATGTCACCACTCTCTCAACATACACACAACCACACTCCTTGCATTCTCCTGGAAGGGACAAAGTGGTGGCTGTGCTCTATTCAATTGTCACCCCTGCTCTGAACCCATTCATCTACAGCCTGAGGAACAAGGAGGTTATGGGGGCCCTAAGGAGACAAATGGGGTGATTGAAAGTGACACGGGACTTTGGATCACTCTGTAGACTGATCTAAAGCCTGGTTTGGGACACTCTGGGGCAATTTCAGGATTGATATGCTGGTGGAATCTCACCAGATTATCTCACTGACTGAACAGGAGTACAAACTTTTGCCCTCACAGTGTCACATTGAAAGGATCGTTTGAATCTGAATATTGGCTCTGAAGGAAATGGAAGGGCTTTGTTCCTGGCCCTGGCATTTCTGGCTGCCTGTCAGCCTGGATTAGCTTTCCACAGAAACTTCTGCCCTGATGCAAGGAACCGTGGCTTCTCAAACTGTGGGAGTCAGTACAATTGCTGTCTATCTCTTTCTTTGGATACTTTTCCTGCAGTTTATGAGTATAGGTGTGCATTTGCAAATGTTTTACATAAATCTGATATGTTTTACTGGTTTTCTTTGCAGGTACAATTATTTTTTAAAGTGTGTGTTTTTGTATAGTGGCATGTTTTAAGGGCAATTTTGAAAGAAATATGGAAGAGTTAAGTTAATGCTGGCTGTGAAGCTTTTGTGACTATAACCACCTGAATAAGATTTCTAATCTCTCCTAATCAGTTTAACAATGTCTTGTTGACTCTCTTTATCAATAATCCTTCCAAAATCCACTAATGGCTTTGTAATAAACATTATCAATGGAAGTGTCTGTCAGTATGCACTCAGTCTCTTTCCATGAACACCTTTATGTGGGTCTCTCAGCAGCTAGCTCATGATAAGGACATTTAGACAAAAAGACACAAAATGGTACTGATTTAAAAATCCATGGACAATTTTTGTGTTTCTTCCATGGCTAATATATAATAAATGCTGATAGCAATAATATTATTTCAAGGAAATTTCCTGTATATACACTGACTATCCTGGAGCTCCCTATGTGGACCAGAATAGCCTCAAACTAGTTTGGGAAATGAACTTGTATGTCAACATGCACAGATTTAAAAATACACAATCACTGGCTTTTGTTTGTGTTTTATTTTGAAGTTACAGGTGCTTGTGAGACACCATAGAGATGCTGGGTATCAAACCTTGGTCCTCTGGAGGAGCAGTCAGTACAGTTGAGCCAGCTTTCTAGGGCCCCTGCATTCTCAAAATAGTCAAATCACTGTCATGTAGTCCAAGAACTAACAACAGAAAACTTTTATGCTCCTAAGAACTGGTTTAAGTTACATGACAAGTGATTCTCAGTATTAAAATAAATATAATGTGAGTTTAGCATGGTGGCATAGCCATTAATAGCATGGGCTTCTCTTCCAGAGGACAAGAATTCAAATTCCAGCATGCTTGTAAGGTAGCTCACAACTGTCTGTAGCTCCAATTCCAGGGAATCTGAGGCCTCTGGCCTCCAAGAGCACTTCTGTGAATATATTCATGGCCACATCCACAATTATTATTATTATTATTATTATTATTATTATTATTATTATTATTGGTGTGGCCATATATTCATTATAAAATATGATATATGATTATTATATATGATTATTATATATCATATATTATAATGATATATGATGTGAAATGTTTTAGAGATTCATCATTAGTTTTTTGTAATTGGTACCAATTATTATTCTGTTAATTTTTGACACATAGACACACCTCTTCTTGGCGCTAATAAAAATGATTTGTATCCGTGGCCTCTATGTGGGATCCCATTTTCCTAACTGGGCTGACTTGTCCTACCTCAGTGGCAAGAGGATGCACCCAGCCCTGAGGAGACTTGATGCGCCAGGGTGGGGGATACCCATGGGGTCCACACCTGCTTAGAAGAAAAGGGGAGGAGAACTAGTGGAGGGATTATGGAGGAGGAAGAGGGGGGCAATCAGATGTAAATTGAATAAACAAATTAATGGAGATAAAAATGTACTCCATAAGTTATATGTGCATACATGTGTTTACATAAAACATTATATATAATATATAATATAGTATATATGAATACATACATGTGTGTGATGTGTGTGACAATAATTATCAAGATAAGGAGGCTATCAAATTGAATATGCTGAATATGTATAGAATTTGAGGGAAGGAAGAGAAGAGCAAAAGTAATATTACTCTATTTCACTTTTCAAGTAAAAAGGAATTTATCTAGAGATACCCTACAAAAGAGAAAAATAGTGCTCCCAAAAGATATGGGTTATTTCATAGAAACCTAAGTGTTAGGCACAGGATATCTCCCTCAAATTTGCTTAGTTTTCTATTTCTGTGTCAATGCACTCTATCACTGGAGAGATGGCGCAGTAGTTAAGAGGTCTAGCTGTTCTCCCCAAGGATCAGGGTTCAATTTCCAGCACCGAATCACAGCTCACACTGCTCATGACTTTATTTCCACAGTATCTGACACCCTCACACCAATGCAGATACAATAAGAGTGAAAAAATGAGAATTGTGTCCTCCATGAATGGCTCGCTTTTCCTGTTTCCTTTTCTTGTCACTAATGTCATCCACAAGCTCTCTCTAAACTGAAAGACTGAGGTTGCTAAGTATCCTCAGCACTCTCACCTCATGTGTCCCCCATTCCTGCACTTCCAGGGTGATCTGTCCCTACAAATTCTGCAATTCGATCCTCAGACTCCAGTGGCAATGGTGTTTGGGGAGATTTGGAACGTTTATTATATGGAGCCTCAGTGAAGTCACTAGGGTGGGCCTTGAGGTGGTGGACCTTAGACCTACTTCCTGTCCTGTGCCCTGCTTGCTGAGTGAACCTGCAGTGTGACAGGCCAGCCGCCTGTCCAAACCACAATTCCATCCTTGCCTGCTCTCAGGTCCCTTGCTATCTTTGTGGCAGTATCCTCTGGAATTGCAAACTTTCAAAAGTTATGTTCATTGGGGTAGTTTATCAAAGCACCAGGAAAAGAAACTAATGCAGAAATTGGTTCCAAGTGTCAGAGTCATTGCTGGGAAAACCCTGACTATGAGGTTCTTGGGAGTTTGGAAGTGACTTCTGCCTAGAATGGTGAATTTACTTCTTTAATTGAAAAGTCTCAGTGTGGTGGAAGCCAAACTTAGTGTACCATTTGGTCAAAGCTTTGAAAATATTTTGAGAGAAACGTGGGCAATGGATTCCTAGTTTATGACATTTCAGAGAGGAACAAAAACTCTATCAGGAAGTAGATCCACCACAGCCATTCACACAATATTTTGGCCATGAGTCTGGCTTTATTATGTCCATGATCTGAGAACTTGAATAATGTCAGATGTATGGAAAATGGACTAATTGGCTTGGCAGAGGATTGGTGTGAGAGCAAGCTTAAATTCTACACAGAGTGCACATAGGGAAGCAGCTGTAGTTGTTGAAGAGGTTGGTGCCATTAAACTTGATGCTTGGCACAGTGACAATGGAGAAAGTAACTTGATTGCAAATCCCTAACCATCCAAGGCTCCAATGTGTAAAGATGCAAGTTTACATGAAATAAGAAAGGCTGAACTGGGTCCTTGCTTCTCAACAGCAAATCAAAGGGTTAAATAAGGAACTTTGAAAAGGTCTTGGAATACTTGTCCCTCCCAGGAGGACAAGTATTCCCCTTTCCAGAAGAAAGAGGCTAAATTTCATTCCTCAGACCACAGGGAGATCCCTTCGGCCTTGAAAGGCTGAGTCCCTTGGCCACCTATCTCATCCTCTAACAACCAATTAGTTTAAAGGTAACACTGTTCTGCCAAGCACATTGTGCCTAATGGTGGCTGCCCTGAGGATTGTATAAAGGCCTGCACAGCCCTGCATGAGGGCTCATTCTCTCTCCATGTGGGTGACCCTAGTATACTGGATATTAAAATAAAAATTCCTCTTTCAGTTTGCATCGATTCCCGTTTCTGCATGGTCCACTCAGGTGGTCTCTCTGGTAAGATAAGACTCCCCTGAGTCTTACACACCTAACTAGGAGATGGTTCCCTGG
Source organism: Apodemus agrarius (assembly GCA_964023405.1). Lineage (NCBI taxonomy): Eukaryota > Metazoa > Chordata > Mammalia > Rodentia > Muridae > Apodemus > Apodemus agrarius. The sequence goes on along the minus strand of OZ030015.1, from coordinate 43,189,615 downwards.
GGTCAGAACTGATGCAGTTGTGGTCAGGTGGGAGATGATGGGCACAGGTTCTGTGTCAAGCAGGCATCACAACTTGGCAGAATTGTCCACCTGGAGCTGTATTTGAAGGCATGAAAGATGAAGGACTTGGGGAGGGGCATGGAGAGCAGCTGAGGTCAGGCAGTGTGTGCTGGGGTCCCAGTCCCTGTATGCAGCTGTGAAGGAAGGTGAAGCCTAGATTACAGTGGAGACCCCAGGATGCTGAAGATACAAAACTGTGGGACATCTGCCAAAGATAACGGTGCACACGGTGAGGAGCAGGCCAAGGCAGAGGCTCTGTGTCCTACAGGCAGCCAAGCTGGAGCAGTAGGGCTACCTAAGCCTTTGAAACAGAGTATTTCAAATCCTAGATGCCAGACACAGAACTGCAGGTTTTGTTGTTTTCTGTGCTGGGTTTTGATCATGTTGTAGTCTGATCTTTCCTTTCTATGTTCTCATCCCTCTCCTTTAGATGAGGAATATGTTTTACATACCTTTATATATTGGAGATTTAAAAAAATTTACTTATTCACTTTACATCCCAATGAAACTCACCCTAATCTCCTGTTCCCATCCTCATACAGTCCCTTCCCCCATTCCCTCTTCATTTCTTTAAGTAGGGGGAGTACCCGCTGGGTACAAACACACCCTGACACATCAAGTCACTGAAAGACTGGGCACATCCTCTCCCACCAAGTTCAGACAAGACAGTCTGGTTAATGGAATAGGAACCACAGGCAGGCAACAGAGTTAGGCACAGCCCCCTCTCCAGTTCTTAGGGAACACACATGAAGACCAAGCTATCCGTGTGCTACATATGTGTGGGAGGCCTAGGTCCAGCCCATTAATGTGCTTTGTTTAGTGATTCAGTCTCTGGGAGTCCCCAAGTGTCCAGGTTATTTGACACTGTTGTTATTACTATGGAGTGCCTATGCTCTCTCGGTTCCTCCACCTTTTCCTCAACAATTCAAGGCTTAACAAGCTTCATTTTATGGTGGCTGTCAGTCTCTTCATCTTTTTCAGTAAGCTTCTGGGTGGAGCCTCTCAGAGGGCAATCATGCTAGGCTCCTGTCTTCAGCATAGCAGAAATAGTGTCAGGGATTGGTTTTTGTTCATGGGATGGGTCTCAAGTTGGGCCAGTTGGTAGACTGCTTCCTCAGACTCTATCTTTGTATATGCACCTTCCATAGACTGGACAAATTTTGGATTGAAAGTTGTGGGCAGTATGGTGTCCTCAGCATTCCTCCACTGGGAGTCCTGCCTGGCTACAGGAGGTGCCACTTAGGCCTCCATATTCCCTAATGCTAGGTGTCTCAGCTAGAGTCACCAGTATAGACTCCCTGGGACACTCACCTTCCCAGGTCTCTGGCATGTCCTAGAGATGCTACCCCCTGCTAATTATTTCCACTCCTCCTCTTGGCCTTCTGTCCCAACACCTATGCCCACCATTCCTGTACCCATCTCCTCTCCTGCCCAGTTTCCTCCATCGATCCACCTCGATGACTATTTTATTTGCCCTTGTGTGTGAGATTCTAGCATCCTCCTTGTTATTTACCTTCTTTGGCTCTATGGAGTGTTGCAAGGGTATTCTGTGATTTTTTGTTTTTACAAATATCCACTTATAAGTGAGTACATCCTTTTGGGTCTGGGTTACCTCACTCAGGAAGATATTTTCTAGTTCCTTTCATTTATCTTCAAATTTCATGATGTTCTCATTTTTAATAGCTAAGTAGTATTACATTGTGTAAATGAACCATCTTTCTTCCCATTCTTTGGTTGAGGTGGGTTGTTTCCTGTTTCTAAATATTAGGAATAAACCTGCTATGAACATAATGGACTGGGTGTCCTTGTGATATGTTATATAGTAATTATTTTTTTTGTTTTTCCTCAGGTCCTATTGCTATGTCCCCTTTTCATTTCTGATTTTGTTAACTTAGATATTGTCTTTCTGCCTTTTAGTTAGTTTGGCTGAGTTTTTTAAATCTCCTTTATCTTCTGAAAGAACCAGCTCTTGTTTTCGTTGATTCTTTATACAGTTCTCTTTGTTTCTAATTGATTGATTTTATACTGAGTTTCATTATTTCCTGCCATCTATTCCTCTTGGGTGTGTTTGCTTGTTTTTGTTCTAGAGCTTTGAGGGATGCTGTTAAGGTGCTAGTATGAGATTTATCCAATTTCTTTGTAAAGGTACTTAGTCCTATGTTCTTTCCTTTTAGCACTGCTTTCACTGTGTCATAAATTTGGGTATGTTGTGCCTTCATTTTCATTGAAATCTAGAAAGTCTTTAATTTCTCCTTTCTTGCTTCTTTGACTCAATGGTCATTGAGTAGATTTTCTCACTTTCTATGAGAGTTTAGACTTTCTGTTGTTTTTGTTGATGATGTATAGCTTTAATTCATGCTGATCTGATAAGATGGAAGTGATTGACTCTATCTTCTTGTATCTGTTGAGTCTTATGATCAGTTTTAAAGAAGGTTCTGTGAGATGCTGAGAAGAATGAATACTCTTTTTTGTTTGAGTGAAATGTTCTGTAGATATCTATTAGGTCCATTTGAGTCATAACACCAGGTAATTTAGTTTCTGTTTTGATGACTTATCCATGAAGTCATCCATAGTGGAGCATTATCATATCCCACTATTTTTTTATTTTTTATTTTTATTAGACATTTTCTTTATTTGCATTTCAAATATTATCCTCTTTTCTGGTTACCCCATACCATCCCCACCCCCTGCTCACCAACCCATCCACTCCTGCTTCCCTGTCATGTCATTCCCCTGCATTGAGGCTTCGAGCCTTCACAGGATCAAGGGCCTCTCTGCCCATTGATGTCCAACAAGGACATATTCTGCTACATAATCAGCTGGATCCATGGGTCCTTCCATGTACTCCTTGGTTGGTGGTTTAGTCCCTCAGAGCTCTGAGAGTACTAGTTGGTTCATATTGTTGTTCCTCCTATGGGGCTGCAAACCCCTTTAGATCCTTTGGCCCTTTCTCTAGCTCCTCCACTGGGGACTCTGTACTCTGTCCAATGTGGCTGCAAGCATCTACTTCTGTATTTGTCAGGCACTGACAGGGCCTGCCTAGAGATTGCTATATCAGGCTCCTGTCAGCAAGTACTTGTTGGCATCCACAATAGTGTCTGAGATTGGTAACTGTATATAGGATGGATCCCCAGGTGGGGCAGTCTCTGGATGGCCTTTCCTTAAGTTTCTGCTCCATACTTTGTCTCTGTATCTCCTCCTCTGAGTGTTTTGTTCCCTCTTCTAAGAAGGACCAAAGTATCCACACTTTGGTCTTTCTTCTTCTTGAGCTTCATATGATCTGTGAATTGTGTCTTCGGTATTCCAAGCTTCTGGGCTAATATCCCTATCTTGCTGAAAGCAATCTAAAGATCAAATGCATTCTCCATCAAAATTCCAACTCAATTCTTCATAGAGTCAGAAAGAGCAATTTGCAAATTCATCTGGAATAACAAAAAATCTAGGATAGCAAAATCTATTCTTAACAATAAAATAACTTCTGGGGGAATCACCATTCCTTACCTCAATCTGAACAGTCGTAATAAAAAACTGCATGGTATTGGTACAGTGGCAGGCAGGGAGATTAATGGAATAGAAGCCAGAAATGAACCCACACACCTATGGCCACTTGATCTTTGACAAAGGAGCTAAAACCATCCAGTGGAAAAAAACAGCATTTTCAACAAATGGTGCTGGTTCAACTGGTGTTTATTATGTAGAAGAATGCAAACCAATCCATTCTTATTCCTTTGTACAAAGCTCAAGTCCAAGTGGATCAAGGACCTCCACATAAAGCCAGATTCACTGAAACTAACAGAAAAGAAAGTGGGGAAGAGTCTTGAGCACTGGTCACAGGGGCAAATTTCCTGAACAGAACAGCAGTAGCTTATGCTCTAAGGCCAAGAATTGACAAATGGGACCTCATAAAATTGCAAAGCTTCTCTAGGGCAAATGACACTGTCAATAGGACAAAATGGCAACCAACAGATTGGGAAAGATCTTTACCAACACTATGTCTCATAGAGAGCTAATATCCAATATATACAAAGAACTCAAGAAGTTAGATTCCAAAGAACCAAAGAACCCTACTAAAAATGGCGTACAGAGCTAAACAAAGAATTCTCAACTGAGGAAACTTGAAAGGCTGAGAAGCACCTAATGAAATGTTCAACATCCTTAGTCATCAGGGATATGAAAATCAAAACAACCCTGAGATTCTACCTCACACCAGTCAGAATGGGTAAGATCAAAACTCAAGTGAAAACAGATGCTGGAGAGATTGTGGAGAAAGAGGAACACTCTTCCATTCTTGGTGAGATTGCAGGCTGGTACAAGCACTCTGGAAATCAGTTTGGCAGTTCCTCAGAAAACTGGACATAGTACTACCTGTGTACCCAGCTATACCACTCCTGGGCATATACCCAGAAGATGTTCCAACATGTAACAAGGACACATGCTCCACCATGTTCATAGCAGCCTTATTTATAATAGCCAGAAGGTAGAAAGAACCAAGTCCTTCAACAGAGGAATGGATATAGAAAATGTGTTACATTTACATCATGTATTACTACTCAGCTATTAAAAACAATGAATAAATTAAATTCTTGGGCAAATTAATGGACCTAGAAAATATCATGCTGAGTGAGGTTACCCAGTCACAAAGAACAAACATTGCATGCACTCAATTTTAAGTGGATATCATCTCCCACTATTAATGCATGGGGCTTGATATGTCTTTTAAGCTTTAGTAATGTTTATTTCACAAATGTATTAGATGCATTTGGGCTGTTGATGTTGAGAACTGAGACTTCATTCTGGTTTTTTCCTTTGATGAGTATGAAGTGTCCTTCCCATTCTGTTTGCTTACTTTTGGTTAAAATTCTCTTTTATTAGATATTAGAATGGCTACTCCAGCTTGTTTTTTGGATCCTCTTGCTTGGAAACCATTTCTAAACCTTTAGTTTGCACTAGTGCCTATCTTTGTTTCTGAGGTGTGTTTTTTCTGTGGACCTTTTATCTTGGAATCTTCTCCTTCTTTAATTCCTGTTGGTTTTAGGCTTGTTCTTTTCATAGTGTCCCAAATTTCCTGGATACTTTGTGTGATAAAAGTTTATATTTGACATTTTTCTTTGACAGATATGCCAATTTCTTCCATCATATCATTTACAACTGAAATTCTTTCTTTCCTCACTTGTATTCTGTTGGTCATGCTTTCATTTGCATTTCCTGTTCTCTTTCCCAGGTTTTCCATCTCCAGGATTCCCTCAGTTTTTGTTTTCTTTAATACTTCTATGTCCATTTTCAAATATGGAACAGTTTTGGTCATTTCCTTCACCAGTTTGCTTGTATTTTTCCAATTTTCTTTATGTTTATTCGTTTCCTCTTTAAGTACATCTATGTCTTTGGTTCCATTTTCTTGTATTTCTTTACAGAATTTATTTTTTCCTCTTTAAAGGCCTCTATCATCTTCATAAGATTAGATTTAAAATCATTTTCTTGTGATTCATGTGTGTGATTCAAGCTCTAAAATATTCAGAGCTTGTTGAACTAGGATAGTTGGGTTCTGGTAAAGCCATATTACCCTGGCTTTTGTTGATTGTGTCTCGCATTGGCCTTTAGTTATCTGGTTGTCCTTGTTATTGGCAAGCCTGGTAGTCCCTGTTGGCAGAAGGGCTCTGGGACTACAGGTAGAGCTGGTCATTCCTGGAGACAGTAGGCTTCTGTGATTACAGGTGGTGCTGATTATGCTTTGTGGTTGTAGGCTTCCATGGTTGGAGGTAGAGCTGGTATTTCCTGATGGCTTCAGGGCTCTGGTTATTCTGGGTGGCAGCAGGCTTCAAGGGATGCAGGAACAGCTGGTGTTCCCTGGTGATTACAGGCCTCCAGGCTTACAGGTAGAGATGTGGGAAGGTTGGAGGACAGAGCATAAGGGCAGACTTCATGGTTCCTGGGATTGCTGGGGTACCCAATGTACAAGAGATTGAGTTGTGGGGATCACAGGTGGTTGTCCTGAATAGCAGCAGGCCTCTGGGGATGCAGACAGAGCTGTGATTCACAGAATGGAGTGTACATCTGGGTTTGAAGGCAGAAGTGTGGACCACAAGATGCAGCACAGTGGACTGGGGCAGTCCTAATACAATGAGGTAAATATTTGGCTTTTTAGTTTTATTTAATAGGGAACCATAATTAATAAATTGCCACAGGTTTCATGAGAGTCTGGACTTTGGGCTTTTCAATACTTTGGGGACTGTTAAAGGGTAGGGGGATTTTACCTGGTCCCCAGCTGGTAGGACTGTTTCAAAAGATTGTGGAATCTTCATGAGGAAGAGCCACTGGAACAAGTGGGTCACTGGGAACGTGCTGGGGTATGGATTCAAGCACTGTGTATTCAGATGCTGATTTCTATGCCCAGACATCTAGCTGCAGTCCAGAAATTGACATGCTTAGTCATCTTTAGAATCTGTTATATAAAAAAATAGTTTCGACCACAACTGATTGGTTAATAAAAATCTGATGAGCTAATTAGCTGTGCAGAAGAGAGTATGGCAGGACCCCCAATCCCAAGTTGGGGTTACCAAGGACAGAGGCAGAATAAAGACCAGGAAGGTATCAAGAGACCTGTCATGGTGAGAGAGCAGTCATGAGGACTCACATGAACCAGAGGGGGCCAAGGAAGAACCAGACTCAAGTAAGGGTCATTCATCTGGGCATTAGCAGGCTAGTCAGGTAAGAATAGCTCAGAACATGCTCAGCTTAGACTTGCAGCTTTTTATTGCAAATACCAGGAGCTAAAACAAATTGAATTAGAGCTTAGAAAAACCAACTATTACTTGTGAGCAAAAAGGGTACAGAAAACCCCTAAAGAATTAGTCCTACAGGAATGAGCTTTGAGGTTGTATAGCTTAGTCACAGGTCCTGTTCTCTGCTTTGCTTCCTGAGTACAGCATCGTAGCTATACTGTCATGTTCCTCTTTCTGCTGCCATGTCTTTCCCACCTTGATGGTCTGTATCCTGGGGCTGTGAGCCAAACACACCCTTCCTCCCTTAGGCTGCTTTGTCAGGATGCTTTATCACAGCCTCAGGAGAAGAAATATGGAATTCTCAATTCTCTATCTTATGTTATCAAAAAATACCCTGTAATGGAGAATTACAGAAAATTTATTTTTGGTAATTTGCAAATAAGAGACAAGCTATTAATGCTGTTTGTCTTTTGTTGAGGAACAGTATTTTTTCCAAGTGGGTTTTCTATTTTCTATTTTCTATTATTGTAATGATGTTGCTTATTGTCACAATAACTTATTGTTTGGGGGGATGTATACTTTACATATTTGTGTGTGTGTTTGTGTGTGTGTTCTGTGTGTGTCTGTATGTGTTCATGGTCCTACACTCCTCTTCCCCAATATGTCTACATTCTTCAATACAATCATGGAATCTGAAGAGGAGAGGAATCTGTAGCCAGGAAGGATTCCCAGTGGAGGGATATTGTATATAAAGGTATGTAAAACATATTCCTCATCTAAAGGAGAGGAATGAGGGCATGGTAAGGAAAGATCAGACTAAAGCATGATCAAAACCCAGCACAGAAAACAACAAAACTTGCAATTCTTTGTCTGGCATCTATGTTTTGAAATCCTCTCTGTTTCAAAGGCTTAGGTAGCCCTACTGCTCCAGCTTGGCTGCCTGTAGCACACAGAGCCTCTGCCTTGGCCTGCTCCTCACCATGTGCACCGTTATCCTTGGCAGATGTCCCACAGTTCTGCATCTCCAACATCCTGGGGTCTCCACTGCAATCTGGTCTTCACCTTCCTTCACAGCTGCATACAGGGACTGGGACCCCAGCACACACTGCCTGAACTCAGCTGCTCTCCATGCCCCTCCCTGAGTCCTTCATCTCTCATGCTTTCAAATACAGCTCCAGGTGGACAATTCTGCCAAGTTGAGCTGCCAGTATGACACAGAATCTGTGCCCACCATCCGCCACTTGACCACAGCTGTATCAGTTCTGACCCCAGGGAAGCACCTTGTAGGTGATGTTGAGGAGCAAGGACTCAGTTCACTCTTTCTTTTTTTTTTCTTTTCTTTAACCTTTTTAAGATTTTTTTTATTTAATTTTTATTTTCTATATTCTATGTTTACATTCCAAAGGCTTTCTCCTTTCCCAGTTCCCCCCACCATATGTCCCATAATTCCTCTCCCCCCCAACTATTCCCCAATCATTCCCCCCCCACACGATTTCTCTGTTCTGGGTCTACAAAATTGGATCCAATCTTTACAGGCCCAGGGTCCTCTCCTTTCTTCTTCTTGGGAGTCATTTGACTTGCTAATTGTGCCTTGAGCATTTAGGGCTTCTGGGCTCATTAATATCCACTTATCAGTGATTGCATTTCATGTGTATTCTTTTGTGATTGGGTTAGCTCACTTAGGATAATATTTTCCAGATCTAACCATTTACCTACAAATTGCATGAGTTCATTATTTTTAATTGCTGAGTAGTACTCCATTGTATAAATATACCACATTTTCTGTATCCATTCCTCTTTTGAGGGATATCTGGGCTCCTTCCAATTTCTGGCTATTATAAACAAGGCTGCTATAAACATAGTGGAGCATGTGTCTTTGTTGTATGCAGGGGAATCCTCTGGGTATATTCCCAGGAGTGGTATGCCAGGGTCCTCTGGAGGTGACATGCCCAATTTTCTGAGGAACCGCCACAATGATTTCCAGAGCAGTTTTACCATTTTGCAATCCCACCAACAGTGGAGGAGTGTTCCTCTTTCTCCACATCCTCGCCAGCACTTGTTGTCTCTTGAGTTTTTAATCTTAGCCATTCTGACTGGTGTGAGGTGGAATCTCAGGGTTGTTTTGATTTGCATTTCCCTGATGACTAATGATGTTGAACATCTCTTAAGGTGTTTCTCGGCCATCCGAATTTCTTCTGGTGAAAATTCTTTGTTTAGCTCTGTACCCCATTTTTTGATAGGGTTATTTGGTTCTTTGGGGTCTAACTTCTTGAGTTCTTTGTATATATTGGATATTAGCCCTCTGTCGGATGTGGGGTTGGTGAAGATCATTTCCCACTTTGTTGGTTGCCATTTTGTCCTTCTGACAGTGTCCTTTGCCTTACAGAAACTTTGTGATTTTATGAGGTCCCATTTGTCAATTCTTGATCTTAGAGCATAAGCTATTGGTGTTCTGTTCAGGAACTTTCCCCCTGTGCCCATGTCCTCCAGGGTCTTCCCAAGTTTCTTTTCTAATAGTTTCAGTATGTCTGGTTTGTGTGGAGGTCCTTGATCCACTTGGAGTTGATCTTAGTACAAGGAGATAAGAGTGGGTCAATTCGCATTCTTCTGCATGTTGACCTCCAGTTGAACCAGCACCATTTGTTGAAAAGGCTATCTTTTTTCCACTGGATGGTTGTGGCTCCTTTATCAAAGATCAAGTCTGTGGGTTCATTTCTGGGTCTTCAATCCTATTCCATTGATCTACCTGCCTGATGCTGTACCAATACCATGCAGTTTTTAACACAATTGCTCTGTAGTACTGCTTGAGATCAGGGATATTGATTCCCCCAGAAGTCCTTTTATTGTTGAGAATAGTTTTAGCTATCCTGGGTTTTTTGCTGCTCCAGATGAATTTGAGAATTGCTCTTTCTAGATCTATGAAGAATTGATTTAGGATTTTGATGAGGATTGCATTGAATCTGTAGATTGCTTTTGGCAAGATGGCCATTTTTACTATATTGATCCTGCCAATCCAGGAACAAGGAATATTTTTCCATCTTCTGAGGTCTTCGATTTTTTTCTTCAAGGACTTGAAGTTCCTGTCATACAGATCTTTCGCTTGTTTGGTTAGAGTTACGCCAAGGGACTTTATGTTGTTTGTGGCTATTGTGAAGGGTGTTATTTCCCTAACTTCTTTCTCAGCCTGCTTGTCCTTTGAGCACAAGAAGGCTACTGATTTGCTTGAGTTAATTTTATAACCTGCCACTTTGCTGAAGTTTTTTATCAGCTGTAGAAGTTCTCTGGTGGAGTTTTTTGGGTCGCTTAAGTAGACTATCATATCATCTGCAAATAATGATACTTTGACTTCTTCCTTTCCAATTTGTATCCCTGTGACTTCCTTATGTTGTCTAATTGCTCTCGCTAGAACTTCAAGTACTATATTGAAAAGATATGGAGAGAGAGGGCAGCCTTGTCTAGTCCCTGATTTTAGTGGGATTGCTTCAATTTTCTCTCCATTTATTTTGATGTTGGCTACTGGTTTGCTATAGATTGCTTTTACTATGTTTAGGTATGGGCCTTGAATTCCTGCTCTTTCCAAGACTTTTAGCATGAAAGGATGTTGAATTTTGTGGAATGCTTTTTCAGCATCTAGTGAGATGACCATGTGGTTTTTTTTCTTTTAGTTTGTTTATGTAGTGGATTACATTGATGGATTTCCATATATTGAACCATCCCCGCATCCCTGGAATGAAGCCTACTTGATCATGGTGAATGATCATTTTGATATGCTCTTGGATTCAGTTGGCAAGAATTTTATTTGGTATTTTTTACATCAATATTCATAAGAGAAATTGGCCTGTAGTTCTCTTTCTTTGTTGGATCTTTTTGTGGTTTAGGTATCAGCATAATTGTGGTTTCGAAGAATGAGTTGGGCAGTGTCCCTTCTGTCTCTATTTTGTGGGATAGCTTGAAGAGTATTGGTGTCAAGTCTTCTTTGAAGTTCTGGTAGAATTCTGCACTAAAACCATCTGGTCCGTACTTTTTTTTTTGGTTGGGAGTTTTTCTATAACCCCTTCTATTTCTTTAGGGGTTATGGGACTGTTTAGCTGATCTACTTGATGCTGATTTAATTTTGATATTTGGTATCTGTCTAGGAAATTGCCCATTTCCTCCAGATTCTCCAGTTGTTTTGAGTATAGGCCTTTGTAGTAGGATCTGATGATCTTTTGAATTTCCTCAGTTTCTGTTGTTATATCCCCCTTTTCATTTCTAATTTTGTTAATTTGGATACTGTCTCTGTGCCCTTTGGTTAGTCTAGCTAATGGTTTATCTATCTTGTTGATTTTCTCGAAGAACCAGCTCTTGGTTTTGTTGATTCTTTGTATGGTTCACTTTGTTTCTACTTGATTGATTTCAGCCCTTTGTTTGATGATTTCCTCTCCTGGGTGAATTAGCTTCTTTTTGTTCCAGGGCCTTCAGGTGTGCTGTTAAGTTGCTAGTGTATGCTCTCTCCAGTTTCTTTTTGGAGGCACTCAGGGCTGTTTTCCTCTTAGCACTGCTTTCATTGTGTCCCAAAGATTTGGGTAGGTCATACCTTCATTTTCATTGAAGTCTAAAAAGTCTTTGATTTCTTTCTTTATTTCTTCCTTGACCAAGGTGTCATTGAGTAGAGTATTATTCAGTTTCCATGTGTATGTGGGCTTTCTGTTGTTCTTCTTGCTATTGAAGACCACTTTTACTCCAAAGTGATCCAATAGGAGACATGGGATTAGTTCGGTCTTCTTGTATTTGTTGAGGTCTGTCTTGTGACCAATTATATGATCAATTTTTGAGAAGGTACCGTGTGGTGCTGAGAAAAAGGTATACTCTTTTGCTTTAGAATGGAATGTTCTATATATATCTATATCTATATATCTATATATCTATATATCTATATATCTATATATCTATATATCATCTATATATCTATATATCTATATATCATCTATATATCTATATCTATATCTATATCTATCTATATCTATATCTATATCTATATCTATATCATATATATATATATATATATATATATATATATATATATATAAAATCCAATTGGTCCAAAGCTTCAATTAGTTTCACTGTGTCCCTGTTTAGTTTCTGCTTTCCTGATTGGTCCATTGAGGAGAGTGGAGTGTTGAAGTCACCTACAATTATTATGTTAGGTGCAATGTGTGCTTTAAACTTTAGTAAAGTTTCTTTTATGAATGAGGGTGCCCTTACATTTGGGGCATAGATGTTCAGTATTGAGAATTCTTTTTGGTGGATTTTCCCTTTGACAAGCAAGAAGTGACCTTCTGAGTCTCTTTTGATGACTTTAGGTTGAAAGTCAATTTTATCTGATATTAGAATGGCTACTCCAGCTTGTTTCCTGAGACCATTTGCTTGTAAAACTGTCTTCCAGCCTTTTACTCTAAGGTGGTATTTGTCTTTGACACTGAGATGTGTTTCCTGTATGCAGCAAAATGTAGGGTCCTGTTTCCGTATCCAGTCTGTTAATCTATGTCTTTTTATTGGGGAATTGAGTCCATTGATATTAAGAGATATTAAGGAATAGTAATTATTACTCCTGACATTTTGAGCGTTATTATTGTTATTATTATTATTATTATTATTATTATTATTATTTGTATTTGAGTGGTTCTCTTCTTTTGGGTTGGATGAGATGGGGTTTCTATCTTGTTTCTTCTGGGGTATAGTTTTCCCCCTTGTGTTGGTATTTTTCCCCTATTATCCTTTGTAGGGCTGGGTTTGTAGATAAATGTTGTGCAAATTTGTTTTGTCGTGGAATACCTTGGTTTCCCCATCTATGCCAATTGAGAGTTTTTCTGGGTATAGTAGTTTTGGCTGAAGTTTGTGTTCTCTTAGAGTCTGCATGAGGTCTACCCAGGATCTTCTAGCTTTCATGGTCTCAGGTGAGAAGTCTGGTGTAATTCTGATAGGTCTTCCTTTATATGTTACTTGTCCTTTTTCTCTTACTGCCTTTAAAATTCTTTCTTTGTTTAGTACATTTGGGGTTTTGATTATTATGTGACGGGAAGTATTTCTGTTCTGGTCCAGTCTATTTGGGGTTCTATAGGCTTCTTGTATATTCATGGGCATCTCTCTCCTTAGGTTGGGGAAGTTTTCTTCCATAATTTTGTAGAAGATATTTGCTGGTCCTTTAAGTTGTAGACCTTCATTCTCATCTATTCCTATAATCCTTAGGTTTGGTCTTCTCATTGTGTCCTGGATTTCCTGAATGTTTTGGGTTACCAGCTTTTTGCATTTTGCATTTTCTTTAATTGTTGAATCCATGGTTCCTATGGTATCTTCAGCATCTGAGATTCTGTCTTCTATCTCTTGTATTCTATTGTTGATATTTGCATCTATGACTCCTGATTTCTTCCCAAGGTTTTCTATCTCCAACATTGTCTCCCTTTGCGATTGCTTAGTTGTTTCTACTTCTGTTTTTAGATTCTGTAAGGTTTTGCTCAGATCTTTCAATTGCTTGTTTGTGTTTTCCTGTAATTCTTTAAGGGATTTTTGTGTTTCCTCTTTTATGACTTCTACTTGTTGACCCATGTTCTCTTGTATTTCTTTAAGTGATTTTTGTTTCTCCCCCTTATTGGGATTCATTTTTTGCTCTATATTCTCCTGGATTTCTTTAAGTGATTTTTGTGTCTGCCTTGTATGGGCTTCTAGCTTTTGATCTATTTTCTCCTCTATTACTTTAAGAAATTTATCTAAGTGATCCTCTATCAGCATCTTTACCAGTGATTTTAGATCTGAGTCTTGTTTTTCTGGTATGTTGCAATATCCGAGATTTAATTGTGTTTGCCTTGTAAGGGTTTCTAGCTTTTGATCTATTTTCTCATGTATTACTTTAAGAGATTTATCTAAGTGTTCCTCTATCATCATCCTGACCAGTGATTTTAGATCTGAGTCTTGTTTTTCTGGTGTTTCAGGGTATCCAAGATTTATTGCTGTCGGGGAACTGGGTTCGGATGCTGCCATACTGCCTTGATTTCTGTTAGTAACGATCTTACCTTTGCCTTTTGCCATCTGGTTAACTCTGGTGTTAGTTGATCCTGTAGTTACTAGCTGGTGCTTGACCCTCCTATGGGCTCGTAAGGCTATTTCCCCGCAACTGGGACACCTGAACCACTGCCCTTCAGGGCTCCTGCTCACAGATTGCTGACAGGTGGCCTGAGTCCCCCGAGGTCTTAAACTCAGGATATCCCAGGTACTTGGTTCCGCCTGTTGGGCAGCTGCTCTGCACTGCTCCTGATCAGGGTTTGCTGTCTGGTGTCCTGATTCCCCAGAGGTCTTAATGTCGGGATATCTCAGTTATCTGGTTCTGCCTGCTGGTCCAAAGCTGCTGGGAAGCTGGCTGAGGCTGGCTTCCCCGCCGCCGCTGCCGGCTGGATGGGAAGCAGCTGGCAAGGTGTTGCTGACTGCAGGGAGTTCGGGGTCCGCCCTGCGAGCGCAGAGCACAGGCTCGGCCGGTGTCCCCCAAACTGCTACTCTGTGCACAGCTCCAGCTCCAAACCTGAGTCCCTGAAGGTCTTAAACTCGGGATATCTCAGGTACCTGGTTCCGCAGGCTGGGTCTGAGCACCTGGGAAGCTGGCTGAGGATGGCTCCCCCGCTGCCGGCTGGATTCAGTTCACCCTTTCTTGTTTCATGTAAACTTGCATATGTACATATTGGAGCTTTTGATGGTTAGGGATTTGCCATCAAGATGCTTTCTCCATTGTCACTGTGCCAAGTTTAATGACACTATCATCTTCAAGAACTACAGCTGCTTCCCTGTGTGCATTCTGTGTAAACTTTAAGCTTGCTCTCACACCTAACCTCTGCCAATTCAATTAGTCCATTTTCCATACATTTGACATTATTCAAATTCTCAGGCCATGGATATAATGAAGCCAGATTCTTGGCCAAAATATATGAATAGCTGTGGTCTATCTACTTCCTAGTAGATTTTTTTTGTTCTCCTCTGAAATGTCATAAGCTATGTGTGCACTGTCTTGTCAATGTTCTTGTCTTTGAGCTTCTAGCAAATGGTGTACTGAGTTCTGCTTCCAACACACTGGAGTTTTTCTATCCTAAAGAACTAAATTCTCCCTTCTAGACAGAAGTCACTTCCAGAGCCTCTTGAACCGCATTTATTTTGCAACCACATGGTCAGGTTTTTCCCAACAAGAACTTTGCTAGATGGTACTAGGTTCTTTTCTTGGTGCTATGATAAACTACCTCGAAGAAAGCACCTTGAGAACGTTTCTTGGTTTGCAATCCCAGAGGAATATGGCCAGGGAGATGACAAAGGGGTGGCAGAAGGCAGGGATTGCATAGTAGTTTTAACAAGAGACTGGTTGGTCACATTCTAACTGAACTCAGGAAGAAAACCACAGGACAGGAAGTGGGGCCAGGGTCCACAACCTCAGGACCCATCCTAGTGACCTGCTTCACTGAAGCTCCATATTGTAAATATTCCAAATCACCCCCAAAAACATTTAAAACTGGAGACTGAAGATTCAAGTGCAGAATCTGTAGGAACAGATCACCCTCAAATCACAGCAATGAGGGACACATGAGGTGAGAGTGTTGAGGATACTTAGCAACCTCATCCTTTCAGTTTATAGTGAGTTTATGGATTACATTAATGACAAGAAAATAAAACAGTAAAAGCAAGCCATTCGTGGAAGATGCAATTATTATTATTTTACATTTATTCTATCTACACTGGTGGGAGGGTGCAAACACCCTGTAAATAAAGTTACAGGCAGTTGTGAGCTGGAAATTGAACCCAAATTTTTTGGAAGAACAGAAAGTACTCTTAACCACTGAGCCTTCTCTAGTGGCAGTCATGGTGTTTTGTCACAGAAATAGAAAATAAACTAAGACAGTTTGAGGGAGGTACCCTGTGACTGACATTTAGATTTCTATTAAATAACCCATGTATTTTGCAAGCATGATTTTTCTCCTCTGTAGAGTATCTCTGGCTATGTTCCCTTTCACTTTAAACTTTTACAGTATTCCTAAGTGAAATATAGTAATACAACTTTTCCTCTTCCCTCTCCTCCCCAAAACTGCATCCACATTTCCCATGTATGTATTGATATATAGCATAAAATATGTATAGAAATAATTATGTACACACATGTGCAGATGCGACTTGTGAAATACATTCTTTTTTCCCATTTATGTTCATTTTACATCCTCTGTAAAATGTCTTCTTGTTTCCCCTCACAAATCCATCCTGCATTCCCTTCTTCATCTCCTATGAGAGGGTGGGGACCCTGGGTATCTGCCCACCCTGGTGTATAAACGCTATGCAGGACTAGGTGTATCCTCTCCATGGCAAGACATGGCAGCCCCAGTTAGGGGAATGGGATCCCACAGATAGGCAACAGATGCAATTCATTTTTATTAGTGCAAGAACAGGTGTTTCTATTGCTTTTAAGATTATCACTCTAATTATTAGCACGTTACAGAGAAGCAACAATGAATCTCTAAAGTATTTCATAACATTTATTATTATTATTATTATTATTATTATTATTATTATTTAATTTATGTATAAGTATGGGTATGGCCATAGATATATGCACATGAGTGCTCCTGGAGGCCAGAGGCCTCAGATACCCTGGAGTTGGAACTATAGACAGTTGTAAGTTACCTTACAAGCATTCTGGGATTTGAACTCAAGTCCTCTGGAAGAGCAGCAGTCCTAATAATGGCTAAGCCATTGCTCTTTCCCCACAACATATATATATTCTCCAGGAACCACATATATATGTATGTGTGTGTATTATACATTTTTGATACTGGGAATTACTTATCATGTTATTTATCCAAGTACTTAGGTGCATAGAACTTTTCTTCTATTGTTTCTTGAACTGCATGACAGTAACTTGACTATTCTGTGCATTCAGGGGCCCTAGAAAGCTGGCTCAACAGTTAAGAGCACTGACTGCTCCTCTATAGGACCCTGTTTGATTCCCACCATCCACATGGTGGCCTAAAAGAATCTGTGACTTCATAGTACAACAAATGAAAACCCAGTGACTGTTTTTTAAAATCTGTGCATGCTGGCACACAACTTTAAACCCAACACTTGGGAGTCAGAGACAAGAGAGTTGCAGTGAGTTTGAGGCCATTATGATCCACATAGGGAGCTCCAGGATAGCCGAGAAAACATAGAAATACTATATTCATGCATACATACATACATACATACATACACATGCACACACATATAATCTTGTTCTTAAAAAGATATTCAGACATTTTCTTGAAATAACATTATTGCTCTCAGAGTTTATTGTGTATTAGCCATGGACAAAAGACAGATATTTTCTATGGATTTCTAAAGCAGAACCATTCTGAGTCTGCTTCTCTAAATGTCCTTATCATAAGTTAGAATGCGTAATTAACATAAATATAAACCTGGGAGATCAACATAAAGGTGTTCATGGAAAGATACGGAGTGCATACAGAGGCAGATCCATTGATGGTGTTTATTACAGAGTTATAGTGAACTTTGTGGAATGGTATTAATAAAGGGAGTCAACAAGACATCATTAAACATATTAGGAGAGCTTAGATATCTTATTCTTGTGGAAATAATCACACAAGTATCAAAGCAAGCATTAAGTTGTCTCCCTCCCTATTTCTTTCAGAATTGTCTTTAAAATATGTCATATTATAAAACAAGTGCACATTCTCATATAATTGTGGTGCCTACAAAGAAAAACCAATGAAATATTCAAGTACAATGAAATATTCCACAGGTACAACTATACTCTTAAACTGCAGAAAGAGCTTCCAGAGCAAGAGGTAGGTGAGTGTAGATCAGGCAATTGTACTGAATCCCACAGTCTGAGAAGCCATGGAGCCTTGCACCAGAGCAGAAAGTAAGAAAGTTCTAAGGAAAGCCAACCCAGTCTGATGGGCAACAAGAGATGCGAGAGGCAGGGACAAAGCCTTTCCATCTCCCCAGGAACCAACATTCAGATCAAACCATCAACTCAGAGTGACAACGTGTGGGCAAAGGTTTGTGCTCTTGTTCAATCAGTGAGACAAGCTGGTGAGGTTCCACCAGAAGATTAATCCTAAGATCATCCCAGAGAGTGTCCAAGACCAGCCTTCAGATCAGCCCTCAGGGTGACCCAAAGTCCCGTGTAAACCTCAATCATCTCATTTGTCTCCGCAGGGCGCCCATGACTTCCTTATTCCTCAGGCTATAGATGAATGGGTTCAGAACAGGGGTGACAACTGAGTAGAGCACAGCCACCACTTTGTCCCTTCCAGGAGAATGCAAGGAGTGTGGCTGTGTATAGGTACAGAGACCACTGACATAGAACAGGCTGGCCACTGTCAGGTGTGAGGAGCAAGTGGACACAGCTCTGCTCTGTCCCTGCCCTGAACTCATCTGGAATACAACAACCAACACCCGAGCATAGGAAGCTAGAATGGCTAGGAAGGGTAGCAGCACCAGGACAAGGACACTCATGACAATCATATGCTCATATTGAGATGTGTCTTCACACACCAGTGGCAAGAGAGATGGGACCTCACAGAAAAAGTGGTTGACAATCCTAGATCCACAGAAAGGAAGTTGAAATACATACACTGTGTGCACTAAAGCATTGATGGAGCTGCTGCTCCAGGCACCAGCGACCATGGAGCAGCAGATCTTCCTGCTCATGAGCACAGGGTAGTGCAAGGGCTGACAGATGGCTATGTACCTGTCATAGGACATGAAGCCAAGCAGCAGAGCTTCACATCCAGCAAGGCTCACAAACATAAAGACTTGGATCTCACATCCTAGAAAGGAGATGGCTGTGGTGTCTGACAGGAAGTTGGCTGCCATCTTGGGCACAGTGGTGGAGATGTACATCATGTCAATGATGGAGAGCTGGCTGAGGAGGAAGTACATGGGGGTGTGGAGTCTTCGGTCCAGCCTGATGAGGAGGACCAGTGTGATGTTTCCTATGAGAGCCACTGCAAAGAGGATGGCGATGACTGTGAAGAGAAAGGTGTCCATGTGTCCATACTGGAAAAGACCAACCAAAGTGAAGTCTGTCCCACAGCTGTGGTTTCCTGTATCCATGCTTAGACTGACCCATCAGAGCAGAACCAATATGCAAAGGGTATGGCCTAGTAAGGACTGTCCTTGAGGATACATTTCTGGACTAGCTGTAGGGCGCTCTCTTCTATCCTTGTTTTAGACATCCATCTATGGAAAAGCAGTTCCTTTAGTTATTTTTATTTATTCTAATTTTGCAAAATAGGTAATAGTTACACATTCTAATGTTAAGACTTTTCTCTTTCAGAGCGTGCATGTAGCATGCATGCATTAAGTCCTGGGATTCCTTCTGTCTCCCTTTCATTCCTCCTGGTCATTTCTCGTGTGTGAGGTCTGCAAGCTCTTCCTGCTCAAGGTGTTCATGAATACAAACACCCTGAGCTCTTTGTAAGGGATTCGATTTATGTCACAGTCACCTCTTTTATAAGAGGAAGGGTTTTTAAAAGGCTTACTTAATTTTTTGACACAATTTTGTGTAGCTCATGTTGGTTTTGGAACAACATGTAGCCAAGCATAAAATCACAATCTTGTTATCCTCCGGCCACTGTCTCCCTTATGTTAGGATTACAAGTGTGCACTGTCACACCCACATTATGAAATACCAGATCAGAAGTTTGCTGTAGAATAGGTGAACACTTTTCCAAATGAACTAAATCCCTAGTCCTGCATGGATTACTTGAACTCAACATAGAATAAATTAACAACTTGAAGTTTACCATGCAACAAGTCAACATACTCTACCTCAATTAGTAAATAATAATAAAAATGAAATTAAAAGAACACTGAGAAGTTGCTTCTCACAAGACTATAAATTCCATGCTAAGCACATTGCAATGTCCTGCCCCACAGCTCTAGGGTGGTGATCCATATCTATTTGCCTGTGAGGTCACAGGTAAGGCCAGCACCATATGTTCAGCCACGCATAGTCCTGTTTATTTTAATTGTCAACCAGCCCCAAACCTTACAGAGATGAGGTGATTCTGCATTTTTTTCCTGATCATCATAGACTCAGCAAGGAGTCCACTACCAATGAAATGAGCAGCAGATTGGAGATTTCTTCACTACAGTGCTGCCTTTTCTCGCATCCCCACCAGGTGCACAGGTCACTGGCCTGAGTGTTTAGTATGAATTTGAACACCAATGTGTCAGTCATTCTACCATCAGATGATTTATCCAGGGACAGTAATTCATTGAGGTACCCAGAACCTGAAAAATGGTGCAACTAGGAACATGAAAATAGCAATTTTCTCCCAGGAAAGTTAAAAAAAATCAAGTCAACAATAGAATTAAATGCATCATGTTTTATACAAATATTTACTGTAAGCAATGAATTAAAATCTTGCTATTTCCAAAGTATTTTAGAAATGCAATAGAATCTGCAGCATATCAGGAATATGGTAGAATATAATTATAGGATATCTTTAGTTTTAAAAACTGAGGTCTCAACAAGAAAGAGATGTGTTTCCATACCACAAGAAGCACCCAGTGACTCCTGCTCCTTCAGGGGAGAATTTGCTGGACTACAATACCTGTGCTCCCATGCAGGAACACTGAGCCCTGGCTCTCATCCTTAAAACTGTGAGATGGTTGCACTTTTCAGAGCCTGGATAACCTGCTTGCACAGACTTTCACCATGCACATGATGTTAAAGCAATACCTAGAAATGCTTCTAGCCTGGAATGAATCTAAATCAGAACATGAACCAATAAAATAGGCAGTGTTCTGTAGAAGGTGATGCCAGTAAGACATACCTGAATGAGTAGGGGAGGACGAGTTGTGCCTTCTCAACAATTCTCACTCACTTCTGCTTCACTTCAATACTTCACTGTCTGCAGGGCTCCTTGACAGATGAAGGAATGAGCTGGTAAACAGCCTTCTCATCACTACCTATCTGAGCTTTAAACATGGCAAAATCCTTTCCTCCAGATTTCTAGGGATATGGGCTGTGTGTCGTTTCCTAGAATAACCCATTAAATAACAACTCAACTATTTTCTATACCACCTTTTTGGTGTGGATAAATCTTATCTCGAAAGTTTCCAGGAAAAAAAACCTACAAAGGCTTTCTGACAGTTCACTCACTGAGATATGATTACTAGGTAGTATACCTATGATTTCCTCAATGACCTTTTAGATGAAATTATGATATCTGTGATTTTTTTTTACCAAATAGACATAGGAAAGGAAAGTGATGTGTCCCGAAGAATGTATCCATTGAGCCCAGTCTTCTGACATAGAAAGGTTACACTCCCATGGCCTCCAATTTCAACCATATTTTAGGAACTATGCCTACTCTATGAACTTGGAAGTTACTACTTTGCCCTTATATAAATGGACCTTCAGTTAGCACTAAAACTTGAGTGGAAATTAGAATTGAAATAAAATCGCTGTCGTTTTTCTCATCCTGGCAAATGCTTTGAATGTCTCCAAGGATCTGGCTACCTGATGAAGGTTGGACTCACAGGGGTTCTGGCTCAGTCCTTCTGGGAAAACTAGTCTCCCATCCACAATTAAACACACTGTGACAGAATATGTGTTTCATCAGAACTCCTGTCTGCATTCTATTTCAGAAAAGCATTTAAAATAGAGTTCAGAATTAATGCTCAAAATTTTTGTTCAAATTAGTAGCAGTTATAATAGGAAATTTGAAAACTCTGGTCCTAATAAGAGATACACACAGCTGCTCATAAGTAAGGAACTGAGAGGTTTAGATAACCTAAAACAACCTCATGATATTTTAGGAGTTGAATAACCCAGGCTTTGGTATGTTATAGTATTATAGCATCTCTCTCTCTCTCTGATAACCATTTGATAAGTGAAGTAAACTCAAACTTCCCAGAATCCCAGGTACACTCAAATGTGCTGATACTTCATTGTATCCCATGGAGAATGGATTGGATTTTTTCTAAGTGTCCACTTAATCCTTCCCCACTGCAAACAAGTTATTTAATTGAAGGAAGTTCCAGTGAATGGAATGAATGTCCTCGCACACTGACATGACATCAGTGACCCTCGCTCAGGTGGAAAATGAGAAGAAGAAGGGGCCTGGGCAGAGTGACAGCTGGAGTTGGGATCCATGGCAAACTGATGTGGGTTCAGCCTGCCTCACAGGCAGCTAGCTTTCAGGTTCCGAGCACATGACAATACAACACATTACAGCAGTGCCTTGGCAGGAAACTGTATTCAATGAACGCCAACTAAGGATTTGGGTAGGAAATCTGTGCTGAAGAAATGTCTATAATGTGGAAAAAAACCAATTGATTGTTTTGGATCTTATCTAAGGAAGCAAAAAACAAAGTCATGTGTATTATGAGAAGTCCCTCAGCCTGTCATGGGAAAAGCCCTAGGGATTGCAGAAGGGGTTTGGTAATGCTACAGAAGAAAATAGTCAGTAACAAAACCATGGACTGGTGAGGTTGCTCAGTGGTTAGGGAGATCAGGAGGACCAGCACTGTCATTTCAGTACCCACATACCAAGCCTGATATTCTGCTCACACCTGTACCACAGTTCCTAGATGGGCAGAGGCAGGAGGATGTCTGGTGCTGGCTAGTCCAGTTTAGCTGAGAAAACACAATTCCCCAGGTTCAGGGAGAGTCTCTGCCTCAAAGAAAGAAATGGAGAGTGATAGAAGAGGAGACAAAACCCTCTTCTGTCCTCTATATGTGTGTGTGTGTGTGTGTCATTGTGTCTATGTGTGTGTTCATGATTCCACACTCCTCTTCCCCAACATGAATACATTCATGAATACAGGCATAAACACACACACACATACACAAACAGACACACACACATACACACACAATAAGTAAATTATACCTCCCACAAACAATAACCCATTGTGACAATGAACAACATCACTACAGTAAAATGAAACATCTCTGAAAAAAACTCTTCACAAAGGAATGATGAACAGAATAAGGAGCTTGCCTCTTTCTTCCAAATATTACAAAATTAATTTTCTAATTGTCCATCACAATGTATTTGCTGATAACATAAATATACTAAGATAGACTCTAAATTGAGAATTGTATTGTGTTATTTTGTCTCCTGATGCTGTGATAAAACATCCTGATGAAGCTGCCTAAGGGAGGAAGGGTGTGTTTTGGCTCACAGCCCCAGGAGGATATAGACCATCAAGGTGGGAAAGACATGGCAACAGACAAAGAAAGGATGGCAATGTGCAGGAATCTGTACTCAGGAAGCAAAGCAGAGACCAGGAACTGTGGCCAAGCTATACAAACCCAAAGCTCATTCCTTTAGGACTAATTCTTTGTGGTTTTTCTACATTCTTTGGCTCCCAAGTAATTGTTGGTGTCTCTATGCTCCTCTCAAGCCAGCTATAGATCCTTGTATTATTAATGAAAGGCTGCAAGCCTAAGCTGGATGTGTTCTGAGCTATTCTAACCTGACAAGGCTGCTGTTACCCATTCAAATGCCCTTTACCTGCATCTGGTCATACCCTGACTCCCTCGGGTCCATGTGTGTCCTCATGGCTGCTCTCTCATCATTACCTCATGGCAAATCCTCATGTTCTCTCTAGATGGTCTCTCCATATATCTTCTCCTCCTCTTCCTTTTCTAGTTTGCCTCTGTCCTTGGTACCCTCCAACCTGGGATTGGAAGTCCTGTCATATTCTATTCTGCCCAGCAAACTTGCTGATCTAAACCTTATTAACCAATCATCATTGGCCAAAATATTTTTTAATATAGCATAGAGGCTGGAGATGACTGACTATGCCATCTTCTGTGCTGCAGCCAGATTGTAGGCATAGAAATCAGCATGCAAATACACATTGCACAAAGCCATCCCCCAGCACACTCCTAGTGACTCGCTTGTTCCAGTGAGGCTCTTCCTCATGATGATCCCACAATCTTTTGAAAGAGCACCTTCATCTGGGGACCAGGTGCTTAAACACGTGAGACTCTGGGGGCCATTTCTCATTCAAACCTCCACATTCCATCCTGGTTCTCATAGGCCACTTCTTGATGCAAAGTGTATTTTGTTCAGTATCAAAGTCCCCATACTCTTTAACAGTCCCGAAACTTGAAAAGTTCAAAGTCCAGACTCTCATGAAGCCCAAGGCAATTTCTTAGTTATGGTTTCCTATTTAAAAAAAAACTAAAAAGCTATTTAATATCCCCAATACATCTAGAACTGCCTTACCCCTCTTTGCTTTATCTTGTGCTCCATACCTGCAATTGCAAATCTTCACTCCATTTCCTGTGCCACAGGTCTGTCTGCATCCCAGGATGCCTGCTGTTAACCAAGATAAGCAAGTGAAATGCCCAAAACCCAAACCCCTGTTCGCTGGGTCCCCCAGAAATTCCAAAATTCATGAGGTCTGCCCTGTTCCCTCTACAATCCAATTTCAGTCCATAACTTTACATGCAATCCCAGAGGCCTGCTAATCAGGGACTACAAGGTAACCAAATGCCTTAAGTTCAATGTAAGAACACAATCAACCCCCTTGGTGGCCACACTTGTCAGGGACTCATGACCCGGCCTTGGTGTGAGTGCAGGGTGCACCTTAAGCAACCTCAGGAGCTGAGGCAGAGAAGGAGGATGAGAAGGAGGATGACTGCTGCCCTCAGTTCCTGCTCAGTATCACCATTGCCGCGAGGCAAACAGTGTTCACTTGCTTGGACCACACACAGCTAGTGGTGGATCTGGCCTTCTGTGACATCATGCCTTACAGCTACTTTCTGATCAGTGCTTGCAAAGATGGCAAACTATGCTCACACAGGGAGATGCAGGAGACTGGATGGGAACATTTTGGAGTCATAAAGGTGCTATTTGGGGTTCAACATTGAATAAGGATGCCACCAAAACTGCTATAGCAGCTGCAGATTTCACAGACAAAATGTGTGGAATGCTGTCTCGGGAGATGAACTGATGACCCTGGCTGAAAGCACATTGTCAAGACTGTGGATTTAACACTGGATAGCAATTACCTGCTAACTGGGGTACAGCATAAACTGCTGCACATACATGACTTGAACAAACCTGAAGCCGAACCTAAGGAAATTAGTGGTCACACTTCTGGTATTCAAAAGACTCTGTGATGTGTGAAGATAAAAAAAAAAATCCTTTCAGCTGATGATAAAACTGTTCAGCTATGGGATCATGCCACAATGACAGAAGTGAAATCTCTAAATTTTCTTATGTCTGTTAGGAGCATGGACTATATTCCTCAGGGAGAGATCTTGGTGATTACTTCTGGGTGATCTATTGCTTTTCATAGTACAGTAAGTCTGGAGCCAATTAAACCCTTTGAAGCTCCTGAGACCATCAATTCTGCACCTCTTCATTCAGAGAAGAAAAGTTGCAGGTAGAGAAGAGTTTAAACTGTATAAGTATGCTTAAAATAGTGGAGAAGAATTAGAATCCTACAAAGGTCAATTTGGTTACATTCCACTGTGTGAGATTCTGTCCTGATGGTGAACTCTATGCCAGTGGTTCTAGAGATGGAACATTGAGATAGTGGCAAACTGTAGGTAGGAAAGACATGTTCTGTGGAAATATGTGCTTCCTGAGGAACACAGCAGGGAACTGTTAATGCCAAAGATCGATTTCCCAGAGACAGCAGAAGAAGAGATGGAGAAAATTGCTTCAGAGAATTCCAATTCCATCTCTTCATCAACTACTGTTGTTAAGGCCTGAGCATCAACCGTGTGCCACAGATACCATAGAGTTCATGGACTCAGCAAGCAGAGACAAGCATCAGCCATCAGAGTTACTCTCTGCCTGTAGCAAAGAGGGCAGATGGTATTGGGGCATATGGATTAGCTCCAGTGCACAAACAACTACGCAATGTTACCCATGAGCGAAAATAGCTGAGTGTATGAGGTGCAGGCAGAAGGATTACATTCATGCAATACCATAGCCTGCTGTCTGGGATGAAAAGTCAACTCACAATTTCCATTTTACACCTAAATTTCTTGTAGATGTTCATGTTACGGAGAACAAAAATATATTGGCCTATTTTTCTGACTTTTCCCTTAAAGAAGAATGCCTTTTCTCTTTGTTTAGCTATGAAGAAGAGGAAACACATGATTAAGTAACTGGCTTGGTATTCTGTTCAGGAACTTTCCCCCTGTGCCCATGTCCTCCAGGGTCTTCCCCAGTTTCTTTTCTATTAGGTTCAGTGTGTCTGGTTTTATGTGGAGGTCCTTGATCTGCTTGGAGTTTATCTTAGTACAAGGAGATAAGAGTGGGTCAATTCGCATTCTTCTGTATGTTGACCATCACTATTTGTTGAAAAGGCTATCTTTTTTCCACTGGATGGTTGTAGCTCCTTTATCAAAGATCAAGTGACCATATCTCTGTGGGTTCATTTCTGTGTCTTCAATTCTATTCCATTGATCTACTTTCCTGTCGCTGTACCAATACCATGCAGTTTTTAACACAATTGCTCTGTAGTACTGCTTGAGGTCAGGGATATTGATTCCCCCAGAAGTCCTTTTATTGTTGAGAATAGTTTTAGCTATCCTGGGTTTTTTTTTGTTACTCCAGATGAATTTGAGAATTGTTCTTTCTATGTCTATGAAGAATTGATTTGGGATTTTGGTGGGGATTGCTTTGAATCTGTAGATTGCTTTTGTCAAGATGGCCATTTCTACTATATTGATCCTCCCAATCCAAGAGCATGAAATATTTTTCCATCTTCTGAGGTCTTCTTCAATTTCTTTCTTCAAGGACTTGAAGTTCCTGTCATACAGATCTTTCACTTGTTTGGTTAGAGTCACGCCAAGATACTTTATATTGTTTGTGGCTATTGTGAAGGGGGTTATTTCCCTAACTTCTTTCTCAGCCTGCTTGTCCTTTGAGTACAGGAAGACTACTGGTTTGCTTATGCTCTAAGATCAAGAATTGACTAATGGGACCTCATAAAATTACAAAGTTTCTGTAAGGCAAAAGACACTGTCAGAAGGACAAAATGGCAACCAACAAATTGGGAAAAGATCTTCACCAACTCCACAGCCGACAGAGGGCTAATATCCAATATATACAAAGAACTCAAGAAGTTAGACCCCAAAGAACCAAATAACCCTATTAAAAATGGGGTACAGAGCTAAATAAAGAATTTTCACCTGAAGAAATTCAGATGGCTGAGAAGCACCTTAAGAGATGTTCAACATCATTAGTCATCAGGGAAATGCAAATCAAAACAACCCTGAGATTCCACCTCACACCAGGCAGAATGGCTAAGATTAAAAACTCAAGAGACAACAGGTGCTGGTGAGGATGTGGAGAAAGACGAACACTCCTTCACTGTTGGTGGGATTGCAAGATGATACAACCGCTCTGGAAATCAGTGTGGTGGTTCCTCAGAAAATTGGGCATGACACATCCACAGGACCCTGTCATACCACTCCTGGGCATATACCCAGAGGGTTCCCTTGCATGTAATAAAGACACATGCTCGACTATGTTCATAACCGCCTTATTTATAATAGCCAGAAGTTGGAAGTAGCCCAGATATTCCTCAAAGGAGGAATGGATAAAGAAAATGTGGTACATTTATACAATTGAGATACTACTCATCAATTAAAAGTAATGAATTCATGCAATTTGTAGGCAATGGTTGGATCTGGAAAATATCATCCTAAGTGAGTTAACCCAATCACAAAAGAATACACATGAAATGCAATCACTGATAAGTGGATATTAATGAGCCCAGAAGCTCTTAATACTCAAGACACAATTAGCAAATCAAAAGATTCCCAAGAAAAAGGAAGGAGAGGACTCTGGTCCCCAAAAGACTGGATCCAGTTTAGTAGGAAAGTACCAGAACAGAGAAATGGTGTGTGGGGGGGTGGGGGGTGATTGGGGAATGGGCAGGGGGGGAAGCGAACTTATGGCACATATGATGAGGGGGAAACTGGGAAAGGGTAAAGCCTTTGGAATGTAAACAAAGAATATAGAAAATTTAAAAAAAAATTAAAAAAAAGTAACTGGCTTGATCTCTTTCGTTATACACTGACTGCTTCTGAAGGTTTAATATTTTTTAAATTACCTAAATAAAATGCCTCTCTGAAGATAATAGAAGCCTTTAAAGAGGAAACAAATAAATCTTGTAAAGAAATCCATGAAAATATAATCAAACAGATAGATACCCTCAAAGTGGAAATGAACATATATAAAGAAAAATCAGAAAAATACAAGCAAACAGGTTGAAGGAGATGACCAAAACTTTGCCACACTTGAAAATGGAAATAGAAGTAATAAGGAAAACAAGAACTAGGGAATCCTGGAGATAGAAAACCTGGGAAAGAGAGCAGGAAATACAGATGAAAGCATCACCAACAGAATACAAAAGATGAAAGAGAAAATTTTAGTTGTAAATAATATGATAGAAGAAATCAATAAATCTCTCAAAGAAAATGCCAAATCTCAACTTTTCAAACACAAAGTACCCATAAAATTTGGGACACTATGAAAAGACCAAGCCTAAAAACATTAGGAGTAGAAGAAAGAGAAGAGTCCCAGCTCAAAGGCACACAAATTATCAACAAAATCATAGAAGAAAATTTTCCTAAGCTAAAAAAAAATAGATGGGTTTAAATGTACAAGAAGGTTACAGAACACCAAATAAATTGTGTCAGAAAAGAAAATCCTCTCACTCTATAATAATCAAAACACTAAGTGTGAAATACAAAGAAATAAATCTCCAAGTTCTGACCCTATTAAAAGCTGCAAGAGAAAAAGGCCAAGGAACATATGAAGGCAATCTATCAGAATAACAACCGATTTGTCAACAGAGACTCTAAAGGCTAGAAGGTCCTGAGTAGATGTCTTGTAGACCCTATGACACTACATTTATTAGCCCAGACTACTATATCCAACTGAATTTTCAATCACCATAGATTGAGAAAATAAGATATCTGGCGACAAAACTAAATTTAAACAACCTCTTTTCACTAATCCAGCCCTACAGAGGATACTAGAAGAAAAACTCTCACAAAAAAGTAACTCCACCCAAGTAACACAAGAAATGAATAATTTCACAACGGCAAAAACAAGAGAATCTCTCTGTCTCTGTCTCTTTGACTCTCTTTCTCTCTCTCTCTCTCTCTCTCTCTCTCTCTCTCTCTTTCTCTCTCTCTCTCTCTCTCTCTCTCTGAAACACACACACACATACACACACATACACACACAAATACATGCATACACACACACATACACACACACACACACACACACACACATACACACACAAATACTTACCTTCTTACACTGTCTTCCCCAGCTGCATCAGTTCTTACCCAAGGTGTGACCCTAGTTCTGACCTATCTCCTAGTAGCTGCTGTCAAGGAGCAAGGACTTATTTCAGCCTTTCATGTTTCATGTAAACTTGTATCTTTACACGCTGGAGCCTTTGATGGGTTGGGACTTGCTATCAAGGTACCTTTTCCATTGCCACTGTGCCAAGCACCAAGTTTAATGGCACTAACCTCTTCAACAACTACAGCTGCTTCCCTGTGTATACTCTGTGTAAACTTTAAGCTTGTTCCCACACCAAATTCTGCCAAGACAAGCAGTCCATTATCCTTACATCTGATATCACTCAAGTTCTCAGGACATAGGCATAATGACGCCAGATTCTTGGGCAAAATATCATGTGAATGGCTGTGGTGAATCTACTTTCTGGTAGAGTTTTTGTTCTCCTCTGAAATGGCATAAGGTAGGTGTCCACTGCCTACATTTCTTTCAATGGTCTTGTCTCTGAGCTTCCATAATATGCTGCACTAAGTTCTGCTTCTAGCACACTGAGGCTTTTGTATTCTAAAAGAACTAAATTCTCCATTCCAGGCAGAAGACACTACCAGAGTCCCCAAAACTGCATAGTCAGGTTTTTTCCATCAATGGTTCTTCCACTTGGTACCAATTTCTGTGGTGCTGTGACAAAACACCCTGATGAAAGCACCTTGAGGGAGAAAGGTTCTTGGTTTGCAGTCCCAGAGTAATAGAACCATGAGGATTGGGAAGACATGGAGGACAGGAGGGACTGCATGGTGGCTCAGACAGGAGGCTGGCTTGTCACATTGTAGCTGTACTCAGGAAGCAGAGCACTGGACAAGAAGTAGGACTAAGGTCCACAACCTCAAGGCCCACCCCAGTCACCCACTTCACTGAGGTTCCTATCATAAAGGTTCCAAATCTCCCTAAACACCATTGCCACTGGGGACCAAGGATCCAAATGTAGGATCTGTAGGGACAGATCACCCTCGAATCACAGCAATGGGGGACATGTGAGGTCAGAGTATTGAGGATACTTAGCAACCTCAGTCTTTTAGTTTAGAGTGAGTTTATGGATTACATTAATGCCAAGAAAATAAAACAACAAAAGCAAGCCATTCATGGAGGATGCAATTCCTATTCTTTTTATATTTATTTTGTCTGCATTAATGTGAGGGTGTCACATATCCTGGAAACAAAGTTTTAGGGAGTTGTGAGCTGGGATTTGGTGCTAGAAATTGAACACAGAACCTTTGGAAGAACACATAGTGCTCTTCACCACTGAGCAATCTCTCAAGTGACAGTCCTGGTTCTTTGTCACAGAAATAGAAAACTAAGACAATTTGAGAGAGGTATCCTGTACCTGACACTTAGACTTCTATTAAATAACCCATGTCTTTTGAGAACTCCCCCTTTTTCTCCTCTGTATGGTATCTCTGGATAAATTCCCTTTCATTTTAAAATTTTTCTATATTTTTAAGTGAAATTCAGTAATATTACTTTTGCTCTTCACTTTCTTCCCTCAAACTCAATCCACACTCATCAGTTTCAATTTGATAGCTTCCTTTCATTGATAATTATTACCACACACATGTATCC
This sequence comes from Apodemus agrarius, assembly GCA_964023405.1. NCBI lineage: Eukaryota > Metazoa > Chordata > Mammalia > Rodentia > Muridae > Apodemus > Apodemus agrarius. Next base: position 43,158,903 of record OZ030015.1, on the reverse strand, counting down.
ATATGTACTATGTAACATATACATATATACTTATATGTGTGTATATGTATATAAAATGTACACATATGTGTGAACATACAACTTGTGGAATACTTGGTTTATTTACATTAATTAATATATTTATTCACTTTACATCTGATTGCTGCCTCCTCCCATTTCCTGCTCACATGATCCCTCTACTCTCCCACTTACCCTTCTCTGAGCAGGTGGGGGCCCTCTGGGTACCCCTCACACTGGCACATCAAGTCTTTGTAAGGCAGGGTGCATACTCTTCCACTGAGGCCAGATAAGTTAGCCCAGTTAGGGGAAAAGGATCCCACACAGAAACAACAGATGATGCTATTCATTTTTATTAGTGCCAAGAAGAGGTGTTTCTACATGTCATTAAAATTATCACTCTAATTATTGACACCAATTACAAAAAAGCAACAAGGAATCTCTAAAACATTTCATGCCATTATTATTATTATTATTATTATTATTATTATTATTATATTATTATTATGGTTCTTATGTATAAGTGTGGGTGTGGCTGTAAAAATGTGCACATAAGTGTTCTTGGAAGCTAGAGACCTCAAGTACCCTGGAGTTGGACTTACAGACAGTTATGAGCTACCTTATAGTTGTGCTGAATTTTGGACCCAAGTCCTCTGGAAGAGGAGCCAGTGCTATCAACAGCTACACCACCACTCTAGCCCCACAGCATATATATTTTAACACTGAGAAGTACTCATCATGTTACTTACAGCAGTAAGTAAATGCATAGAAATTTTCATTTATTGGATCTTGGACTGCATGACAATGGCTTGACTATTTTAAGAATACAGGGGACCTCGAGAGATGGTTCAACAGATAAAAGCACTGACTGTTCCTCCAAAAGACCTAGGATTAATTCTCAACATCCACATGGTGGCTCACAAGCATCTGTAACTTCTAATTAAAACAAAAACAAAAGCCAGTGATTGTTTGTTGTTGTTGTTGTTGTTGTTGTTAAAACTGTGGAAGCTGGTATACAACGTTATTCCCCAAGCTAGTTTGGTCCACATAAGGACCTCTGGGATAGTTAGGACTACATACAATATGTGTGTGTGTGTGTATGTATGTACACACACACACACACACACGTGTGTGTGTGTATATATATGTGTGTACACACACACACACACACACACACACACACACACACACACATATATATATATATATATATATATATATATATATATATATATATCCAGGAAATTTTCTTGAAATAACATTATTGCTCTCAGCATTTATTGTATATTAGCCATGGACAAAATACAGAAATTATCTAGGAATTTTTAAATCAGAACCATTCTGTGCCTCTTTGTCTAAAGGTCCTTATCATGAACTAGGTTGGCTGCTGAGAGCCCCACATAAATGTTGTCATGGAAAGAGACAGAGTGCATACTGACAGACACATCCATTGATGATGTTTATGGCAAAGCCATTTATGGATTTTTGGGAACAGTATTGATAAAGGCAGTCAGCAAGACATCATTAAACTGCTTAGAAAAGATTAGAAATCTTATTCAAGTGGTTATAGTCACAAAAGCATCAAAGGCATCATTTCCTTTTCTCCTTCCATATTTATTACAGAATTGCCCATAAAACATACCACAGTATAAAAATACACACTTTCATATAATAGTACCTGCAAGAAAACCAGTAGAACACTTCAGATTTATGTAAAATATTTGCAAATGCACACCTGTACTCATAAACTTCAGGAAGAACATCCAGAGAAAGAGACAGCAAGCAATTGTGCTGATCCCCACAGTTTGAGAAGCCATGGCTCCAGCATCATGGGAGTAGTTTCTCTGAAAAGTCAACCCAGGCTAAAGGCTACCCAGTGATGCCAGGGCCAGGATCAAAGCCCTTCCATCTCCTTCAGAGCCAACATTGACATTCCAACCATCAACTCAGTGTGATATTGTGGGGCCAAAGTTTTGTGCTCTTGTTTGGTGAATGAGAAAACCTGGTGAGCTTCCACCAGAATATTGACCCAGGCAGTGTTCAATACCAACCTTCAAATCAGTCGACAGAGCGACCCAAAGTCCTGTGTCACTATCCATCACCCCATTTGTCTCCTCAGGGCCTCCATAACCTCCTTGTTTCTCAGGCTATAGATGAATGGGTTCAGAACAGGGGTGACAATTGAGTAGAAAACAGCCACCACTTTGTCCCTTCCAGGAGAATGCAAGGAGTGTGGCTGTGTGTAGGTGGAGAGTCCTGTGACATAGAACAGGCTGGCCACAGTCAGGTGTGAGGAGCAGGTGGACACAGCTCTACTCTGTCCCTGCCCTGAACCCATCTGAAATACAACAACCAACACACGAGCATAGGAAGCTACAATGGCCAGGAAGGGTAATAGCAAAACAACAAGGCCACTCACAAGGATTGTAAGCTCATATTGAGATGTGTCTTCACACACCAATGGCAGGAGAGATGGGACCTCACAAAAAAAGTGGTTAACAATCCTAGATCCACAGAAGGGAAGTTGAAACACATACATTGTATGCACTAAAGCATTGACAGAGGTGCTGCTCCAGGCACCAGCGACCATAGAGCAGCAGAACTTCCAGTTCATGAGCACAGGGTAGTGCAAGGGCCGGCAAATAGCTATATACCTGTCATAGGACATGAAACCCAGCAAGAGGGCTTCACATCCAGCAAGGTTGAAAAACATAAAGACTTGTATTTCACATCCCAGAAAGGAAATGGTCTTGTTGTCTGACAGGAAATTGGCTGCCATTTTGGGCACAGTGGTGGAGATGTACATCATGTCAATGATGGAGAGCTGGCTGAGGAGGAAGTACATGGGGGTGTGGAGTCTTCGGTCTAGCCTGATGAGGTGGACCAGTATGATATTGCCTATGAGAGCCACTGCAAAGAGGATGGCGATGACTGTGAAAAGGAAGTTGTCCATGTGTCCATACTGGAAAAGGCCAACCAAGGTGAAGTCTGTCCCACAGGTGTGGTTTCCTGTCTCCATGGCTTAGACTGAGCCATCAGTGCAGATCCAGTCTGAAAAGGGCATGGCCTGCTGAGGACTGTTCTTTAAAAAGATATGTCAATTATTACATAGGATAGTTTTCCTGAATAGCTTTAGAGTGCTCTCTCTTTAGGACACATATATGTGTGTTTGTGTTTGTGTGTGCATGTGTGTGTGTGTGTGTATGTGTATAAAAAATAGTCATTTTCAGTTATTTTTGATATTTTTAGTTTTGCTTAAGTTGCTATGTTATATGCATTAATGCAAAACTTTGCTGTTTCCATGCATGCCTGACACACTCAGCTTTGAAACAGTATTTTGAATTCTGTGTCCTTACCATTTCTACATGGATGGAGTCTTCAGTGTTAGTTTTGAAGCAAGGTTGTTTATAAGTTACAACTGAGGAAAAACAAATAAACATTTTTGAGATCTCAGAACAAAATTTAAATGAACACGAAATTAGCAGTTACGTAATTCTCAGCAAAACTTTTCTACCTGCTGCAGATCCTTTCTGGTGAGAGGCTGGAGTCTGGTCTCCTTCTGTGACAGATGGTACTCACTCACTCAGTACTGTTATTCATGTGATAAAACTATTGAAAGGAGAGTCTTAAGAAATCAAAACACAGAGTGTATATAGGAAATGAACAAAGTCCTGATATCATTGTGCAATATAAAAATTAAGAAGATGTAGTATGTCTACAAGAGGATTACATGAAGCAAAAAAACAACGTGAAATTTTATTACATTATACATATTTTATTCATCTGTTGCATAAAGCAAGTAGACCACTTTCAAGTAGCAGAGGAATAGGCAACATCTTTCAAACTCTCAAAATATGATTTATAAAAGAGAATTCAAGAGAAATTAATAGTGCAATGTAGAACGTGGATATTTCTTTTTGTATAAAGACTTCAGTTATCCTGCATCTCCCCACTGTTCCCTAAGACAATAAAATGTTAGACTGTCCACAGTTTTGGTTTGCTCCTCAATTACCATGAGTGTCAGGTATTATCAGGAGCCTGGCAGTAGTCACTGCTGAAAGCGTGGTGTTACATGCCACATGTTCTATAGTCCATATGCGTGCGCATGTGTGTGCGTGCATGGGCATGTGCCTGTGTGTCTGTGTGAATGTGCGTTACTGGGACGAAATGCCTGGCCTTGCAAGCACTGTGACCCTGAGGCACACCTTAGTAATTGTTTTGTCAGGCTTGCTTAGTAGCTCAGATTCTTCCTCATCTTCCATCCTGTCCTGACTTTCCTTAGTGCTGGGATAAAGGCTGGGTCACCAAGTCCATCCCTGCCTTGACTTCAATCATTAGAAGCTTAGTCAGTACCTGCTGAATCCTTACATATGTTAAAGTGATTTTTTTTAATGCTGTGAAATTGGAAAGGGTAAATTTTCCTTTCTCTTCATTACAGTAAGAGCAGAATTTTTGCTTTTGTTCAATATGTTGGAAATCACCTAGTTCAGTTTCTCATCCTCTAAAGACAAAACTTAGTCTGTGGCAGCAGCAGCAGCAGCAGCAGCCTTGGTTCTGGAACCCCCTCCCCAGGCAATCACAAACACAATGTGTTTTAGCTGTGACCACTTCCTTTTGGAGGAAAGAGTCTGCTGGGCAGCCCAGGGCAGTGGACACACTTGAGCTCTTCGTACTACTGGAATCCCTGTCACAACCACATCTTTTACCCAATGAGAGTCTGTATCAGGGTCATTTGGAATAAGTACAAAACACATCCACTAGCCTGATGTTTATCGGTACACACTGTCTATACAGTACATGTGTGTCAAATTATCACAGTACACCTCTGTAATTAATAAATTAAACCATAATTTTGAAATGATAAAATATTCTAAATATGCTGAGAAATGGGATATTTTATGGCAATCCTGTCATCTGGAACTGGGAGAACCCCAGTCCCTTTCTCTTTATAAGAAGGGTTAAATGTTCAAGAATATCAATGGACAGCATTCATACACATAGACCTTGCAGATAAGTTTTAAAGCGATTGCTGGAATGTACATCTAGCCAGGAGTTGATTGAACTCAAGAGTATGGATTACAGGTAAAACAATCCACTTTACCCAGTAATCCCAATACATACCTTTACCAGCAAGAGCACTGCTGCTATAGGGTCTCCTCAACAAGATCAATAGCAAATTCATCAGAGAATTTGGCTTTACTTCAGTAACTCCTTGACTCTACTGCTCTTTTGTCAGCTAGGGGGGTGTGCCAGGACCAAGCCAAAATTGCATCTTCCATCAAACTGAGCTTTGTAATAAAAGGATCATGGTGACTTTTTCCTTCAGATGACTAGATGTGTAGACTACCTGTCTTTTCATTAAATTAACTCTAAAATAATTTTAACTACCTCATAGGCAACTGTATATTAGAGATACACATCTCGCTTTCCTAGGATTTCTCCTCAAAAGTGGAATATTGAGTAAGAATAGAAAATGAACCTGCCCAAAAATATAGAGAAAGATAAGACACCTAGAGATAACAGGTAGAAAGGCACAACTATGCCTCCAACATTACTTTTTAAATACAATGTGAATATCCAGTGAATCAAGCTATTTAATCTGTGTAGAAAGAAAAAGAAACCCTGGCTTCTAAAACCTGAGATTCCCAGCATATTTGGAAACTGTCAGCTCACTGTAAAATTTTAAGATAGTTGTATTTTGCCTCAAAAAAATAAACCTCACTTAGCATTGAAGCCTTAGGTGGAAAATAAATATCATTTTGGCATCAATGGAAGACTTTTAAGGTCTTAAATGCTCTGGCTACCTGTGGAAGATTGGACCTCATAGGCGTTCTTTCAGAATCCTTCTGGGAAACCTGGTCTCTTGTCCACAATTAATTAAACACATTACATCCAAGAGAGACACCACTTTCTTAGATCCCATGTTTGCACTGTACAGTAGAAGTTAAAAGAGGTTAGAATGAATGTTCAAAACATATTTTCGTCATAACTGAAGCTGATAAGTTTTTTTAAAACCTCATTCCACTACACACTCTTAACATGCGCATCTACACAGAAGCATAAGGAATGAGCTGAAAATGTAGATATTAGGAATATCTACATAAATATGGTATTTCAATGAATTATATAATCTAGGATTGGGCTTGTGTCACATATTTCGGAAGACAGTCTTCAAATGTTCAGCATGATCACTGAAGTCAGAGATTCATGTTTGTGAAAGGCACAACTCCATTTGATTTTGGAATAAAAAAAAAGTTCACCGTGTCTCACCTTGGACAAGAAGTTGGTTCCATGGCAAAGTGCAATCTTTTCCTGCTGCAAAAATGTTCCTGTTAATCTGAAGAAGTTCTAACTTTTAATTAGAAGAGAAAAATCAGTGTAACTGTTTAATATTGAGTGCACACTGAAGTCTGTCCCATTTCTCAATGAGTAGCAACATCATATCAACAGTGAAAAAATTGGATCTTTGAAATTATCCCAAACATATTCCTAGTTTTCTCGGTAACATATTTAATTTTTAATCTATTAGAACAAATGTCTGTTTTTTTCATTTTTTCCTTTTAGCTGTAGACAATATTAAACTTCTAATAAAAAGCTTCACTACAAATTTAGCCTTTGATAATATTTATTGTTTTAATTGTAAAGGCTCTACCCAATCAATTCTAGACAAGACTTTACATGTTATACTGTACACTGAGCCATTTTTAGTATTGATGGCTTTTTCTTTTTTTATTTGATATATTCTTTATTTACATTTCAAATGATTTCCCCTTTCCTGGATCCTCCCTCCCCAAAAGTCCCATAAGCCCTTTTCCCTCCCCCTGTTCCCCAATCCACCCCTTCTCACTTTTCTGACCTGGTATTCCCCTACAATGCTACACTAAACCTTTCTAGGACCACGGGCCACTCCTTCCTCCTTCTTGGGCATCATTTGATATGTGAATTATGTCTTGGGTATTCCAAGCTTCTGGGCTAATATCCACTTATCAGTGAGTGCATACCATGAGTGTTCTTTTGAGACTGGGTTACTTCACTTAGGATGATGTTCTCCAGCTCCATCCATTTGTCTACGAATTTCATGAATTCATTGTTTCTAATGGCTCAATAGTAGTCCATTGTGTATATATACTACATTTCCTGTATCCATTCCTCCATTGAGGGACATCTGGGTTCTTTCTAGCTTCTGACTATTATAAATAGAGCTGCTATGAACATAGTGGAGTATGTATTCTTATTACATGCTGGGTAATCCTCTGGGTATATGCCCAGGAGTGGTATAGTGGGGTCCTCTGGAAGTTGATACCTTTTTCTATGAGACATTTTTCTTGATAATACAGCATATTCAAGAAAAAATGATGATTACATAGTATTCTTACTGTAGATTCCTTATTGTTGCTTACCTGTAGAGTAATAGGTGAAAATGGGCTTCATTAACCTTGAAATGAATATTTTCTACAATTAAACAACAAAGCATTTTCTTGTATCTATTGTTTAAACATTCTTTTTCTTTTTTTCATTGCACTTCTTCATTGCAGTGTTAAAATTATTTTTTTCTTATTAGACATGTTATTCATGCTGTCTCATTCTGTTAGTAATGGATTTTATGGTTTCTTCCACACTCAATGGGTTTTTTTAAACTTATTAACTAATGATCCATTGATTTACTGCTACCACCACCACACCTTTGATGTTTGGGTTTATGCAAATTTCACTTTTTAAGCATAACTAAGAAAATTTTTCACTCCCCTCTTCTTACTTTATATTTGCTCTTAATTTTACTACTAGTTCTTTTCCTTCTGTGTTTCAAGTAAAATTTCCAGTTCAGCCAGTAACTAATGTGTAATATTTATGTGTATAAATATTCCTCTGCCACATAATTTCTATGCTAAGCAATAAACAGTTTTATCCAAGAAAACTGTTAGTTACACACAAAGTTCCCAAGTGTAGCTGGCTTACATGGGCAATAAACAATAATTGCAGTTTGTCACCAATACCTACTTCAGCCACTTTTGTAGAAGTATATGTTCTAATAGGTCATATCACTTTTCCTGGTTATGTTTTGCTTATTCTTTTATTATACATGTATGGGTGTTGTGTTCCCACGTGTTTCCATGTTCTTTTTTTCTATATTCTTTGTTTACATTCCATATGATTTTCCCTTCCCCAGTTCCCTTCTCCCCACAAGTCCCATAAGCCCTCTTCCCTCCACCCATTCCCCAATCAACCCCTCCCACTCCTCTGTCCTGGTAATCCCCTACAATGCTACATAAAGCCTTTCCAGGACCAGGGCCTTCTCCTTCCTTTTTCTTTGGAATGATTTAATATGTGGGTTGTGTTTTGGGGTATTCAGAGCTTCTGGGTTAATATCCACTTATTAGTGATTGTATTCTACGTGTGTTCTTTTGTGAATGAGTTATCTCACTTAAGATGATATTTTCCAGTTCCAACCATTTGCCTAAGAATTTCATGAATTCACTGTTTTTAATTGCTGAGTACTATTCCATTGTGTAAATATACCACATTTTCTGTATCCATTTCTCCATTGAGGGACATCTGGATTCTTTCCAGCTTCTGGCTATTATAAATAAGTTTGCCATGTTCTATGTATGTGCTTAGTGCCTGAAAAGACCAGAAGGGGGCCTCAGAAGCCCTGGATTCAACAGATGGTTGTGAGCTGCCCTGTGAGTACTTGGAATTGAACCTGGAATTGAACTCTTCTTTGGAAGAGTGATCAGTGCCCCTAACTGCTGAACCTCTCTATTTATTCTTAAAATACTCTATAGCTTTATAATTTCATGATAATTAATTACTATATGGAAAAGAAATGTTATTCACAAGAATAAAATTTTCCTGAGGAGGTAAAAAAACAGCACAGAATCACTTTCTGAATTATAATAGCTTAAGAGCTGAGACTCCTCTTTCCTTTCTAAAAGTTCACAAGTGTTATTTGCAATACTCAGCGTTTGTATTTTCAGACAGGCATGTTGACATACATCTGGAATCTCAGCACTTGGGAGGTAAAAGTAGAAAGATCAGAAGTTCTGGGCCATTCTCCACTTCACAGTGGGGTTGCATACATCCTGGGCTACATTAGACCCTGCTTCAAAACAAATGAACTTAAACACGAAATCAAACAAAATAGCATATTTGTTGCTTTTATTTTTAAAGCTAAATATAACTTGCTCTCTTGCAACACAGACTGGCATCAGCTGGTGCTCTTCTGCTCAATTTCTCCATGATGGTGTCAGAAACTACACACATGTGAACCTTTCAATTATTTTTTTTAATTTATATATATGGCTGTTTGCCAGCATGTGTATCTGTGTAAAACTTTTGGGTTTTATGCTTCCAGAGACCAGAAGAGGGCATCAAATCCCTTGTGACCAGAGTTACACACCATTGTGAACCACTATATCGGTTCTGGGAATTGACTCCAGGTCTTTTGCAAGAGCAGTAATTGCTCTGAGCTCTTCAGATATCTCAATTCTCCCTCCCTCTTTTTTCTTTTTTCTTTTTTTTTTTTTTTGAGGGAGGGTCTCATTTTGCTGTGCTGGTTTTAAATTCATTATGGAGCTAATTTTGGGTCCCTGACCCCACCTCTCCAGTGACAAGGTAACAGGCATTTATTACTACATTAGGTCTGCACATGCTCATTGAGCTACATAGTTGGTCTATGCATGTGCCTTTGTCATACACATCAGCCTGCCCTAGGATTTTTGAGTTCCCTGCTATGGCTAAGTCATTTGCAAACCACAATTACACATTCTCCATTTTCTAAGTCCTATATATAAACCTGTTTCTGCCACATGCATTTGTAAATCTCAGGCCCCCAAAGACTTCACTGTTCATCCATCCAGAGAGAAATTGGCAAAGCACATGGAAAGGTTTCACCAAATGCTGAAAGGAGAGAGAAAAGTGGCAAAAAAGAAAAAAAAATGAGAACAAGACAAGGCCCAAAATAGGTTTTGTTCTCAGTGAAGAATACGTTGGGCTTTCTTCCCACTCTTCAAACCCCCAATCTACCCCATGTCATGATCAGCATCTCCCACACTTCAGCTAATAACCACTTCCTACACCGTGGAAAGGCACAGGAAGCAGCTGAGAAAGCCAGGCAGTCTGCAGGAATGCAAACACTCACATCTTACATCATTTGCTTTATGGTGTAAGTATTTGTACATGTAAATACCACATACCGAGCACCTTCCTCATAGGCCTCTGTTCTCCCTGCTCTCTTCCCTTCCTGAGAATAATCTGTGTTTGTACCTTTGACCTGTGGCATCCACTGTATCCACTCACAAGCAGCAGGGAGAGCTCTGGAAAACTGTGATGTGCATTATGGAACTCATTTTTCTCTTTACTATCCTGTGATTGTACTCAGAGGTCCCACTCTCCAGCCTCACACACAAGACCTCCTGTCTGGTAGCTGCTACCCTCTCTTAATGTGTTCCTATTGTCCCCGTCTTTTAAAGTGTCCAAGGTCACTCTGGCATGAAGAAACATGAACTTCCTTGCTACAAGAGATGGGTCTTGTGTTTTATCACACAGAAAAAAGGTAAAAAATACCCTGACTCAGAGACACCTCCCCCCCTCAACAATGGACAGCTGTGACTGCTTAACTTGTTATGATATGACTAACTGCTCTTTTGGATTCTGTAAATTGCTTATTAGGATACCCAAAGATTGATTGTGAGGCCTGTCACTTGGTAGAACAAGGCAGTTTTGCTTGCTTGCATGGATAGTGAATATCTTGTGGATTCCCCTTTTAAAATTCCTTCCCTGACCTCATTTCTCAGGGCAATCTCAAATCTGTCTCAGATATTGTTTGTTAAGCTAATCAATAGATTATTTATTTATTTATTATTAATTAGTTAATTAATTAACATCCCAAACACTGTCCCCTTCCTGTTCCCTCCTTCACAGAGTCCTCCTCCTCTCCCCTTGTCCTCTGAGAGGGTGGGGCCACCCTGAGTAACCCCCACCCTAGCACATCAAGTCTCTGCCAGTTTAGACACATCCTCTCCACTGAGGCCAGACAGGGCAGCCATGATGACTGAGCTGCACATCTGCTACATATGTGCCAGGGCCTCATTTCAGCCCATGTATGTTCTTTGGTTGGTGGCTTAGTCTCTGAGAGCTCCCAGGTTTGTTAACTCTGTTGGTTGTCCTGTGGGGTTCCCATCTACTTCACGGCCTTCAGTCCTTCTCCCAACTCTTCCATAAGTGTCCCCAACTGCTATCTAAAGTTTGGCTGTGGATATCTGAATCTGTTTCAGTCTGCTGCTGGGCAGAGCCTCTCAGAGGACAGTTTTGTTAGGCTCCAGTCTGCAAGCATAACAGAATATCACTAGTAATGCCAGGGATTGGTGCTTGCCCATGGAATGGGTTTCAAGTTAGGCCATTTATTGACTGGTCATTCCTTCAGTCTCTACTCCTACCCTGCATTTCTTTTAGACAGGATAAATTTGGGGTTGAGAGTTTTGTGGGTGGTTTGGTGTCCTTATCCCTCCACTGGCAGTCTTCCCTGGCCTTTTCAGAATTCATCTCCACAGACTTAGGCTAAAGTTACCATTACTGAATCCTGGAAGCCTCCTCTATCCAAGGTCTCTGGGACTTCTTAGGAATTCCCCCACACACACACACACACCATAGCTGCAGATTTCCATTCATTTCCCAGGCCCTCTGAGCCTATCTCCTGTTTCTCCTAGCACCCAATCAATGCTGGGTGCCTTCCCATTCTCCTTCCCCCACCTCTCCCACCCAGTTCTCTCCCTACCTCTGCCTCCTATGACTATTTTGTTTCCCCTTCTAAGAGTGATTAAAGCATTTTTACTTGAGCCTTTCTTCTTGTCTAACTTCCTTGGGTCTGTAGGGTATGTCATGGGTATTCTGTACTTTATGGCTAATATCTGCTTACCAGTGAGTATGTACCCTGCATGTCCTTTTTGGGGTCTGGGTTACCTCACTCAGGATATTTTTTAGTTCCATCCATTTGCCTATGAATTTCATGATGTTCTTGTTTTTAATATCTGAATAATATTTCATCATGTAAATGAAGCATATTTTCTGTAACCAATCATTGGTTGAGGGACATCTGTGTTGTTTCTAGTTTCTGGCTATCATGAAGAAAGCTGCTATGAACATAATGGAGGACTTGCCCTTGTTGTATGGTGGAGCATCTTGTGGGTGTATGCCCAGGAGTGGTATAGCTCAGTCTTCAGATAGAACTATTTCCAATTTTCTGAGAAACCAACAGCTTGATTTCCAAAGTGGTTGTACAAGTTTGTAATCCCATTACAATGAAGGAGTACTCCTCTTGCTCCACAGCCTTACCAGCAGGTGCTGTCTCTTGAGTATCTTATCTTAGGCATTCTGTTTGGTATAAGGTAGAATCTCAGGGCTGTTTTGATTTGCATGTCCCTGATGACATTCCCTTGTTGAGAATTCTCTGTTTAGCTCTGTAACTCATCTTTAAATTGCATTACTTGGGCTTGGAGTCTAACTTCTAGAGTTATTTATATATTTGGAATATTAGCTCTCAATCAGATGTAGGGTTAGTGAATCTGTATGCTGCTGTTTTGTCCTTTTGACAGTGATCTTTGCCTTACAGAAGAGTTTCAGTTGCAAGGCCCCCCATTTATCAATTGTTGATCTTAGAACAGGAGCCATAAGTATTCTATTTAGATATTTCCCACTTTATCTTCTATTAGATTCAGTGTGTCTGATTTTATGTTGAGGTTCTCGATCAACTTGTATTTGAGCTTTTCGCAGGGTGATAAATACTAATCAAGTTGCATTCTTCTACATTCAGACTGCCAGTTAGACCAGCATCATTTATTGAAAATGCTTTCTTTTCCACTGTATGGTTTGGCTTCTTTGTCAAAAATCAAGTATCTATAGGTGTGTGGATTTATTTCTGTGTCTTTGATTCTATCCCATGGTGAACCTGTCTGTCTCTGTATCAATCCCATGAAGTATGTATTACAATTGCTTCGAAGTACTACTTGAGGTCAGGGATGATGGTTCCCCCAGTAGTTCTTTTATTGTTGAGAATTGTCTTGGCTGTCCTGGATTTTTGTTTTTCCAGATGAAGTTGAGAATTGCCCTATCTAGGTCTGTAAAAAATGTGTTAAAATTTTGATGAGGATTTCATTAAATATTTTTGAGGAAAAAAAGAAACTATCTTACAAAATCACACTGGGATAAGTTTCCAAAAGGTGCTGTGAATCTGAGGTTTTAGAAGCCAGAGATTTTTTTCTTTATACACAGATTAAATAGCTCGATTCACTGAATGTTCACACTGTATTTAAAAGGTAATGTTGGAGGCATAGTTGTTACTTTCTACCTGTTATCCCTAGATGTCTTCTCTTTCTCTATATTTTTTTTGGCAGGTTGATTTTCAATTTATACTTAGTATTCCATTTTGAGGAGTAATTCTAAGGAAGTAAGATGTGTATATCTAGTATACAGTAGCCCATGGTACAGTTAAAATTATGGTAGAGTTAATTTTATAAAAAGACAAGTAGTCCACAATCTAGTCATCTGAAGGTAAACATCACCATGATCTTCTTATTAGAAAGTTCCACATGATGGAAGATGGAATTCTGGCTTGGTCATGGCACACACCCCTAGGTAACAAAGGAACCTTGGGGTCTAGAAATTACTGAAGTAAAGCCAAATTCTCTAATGAATTTGCTATTGATCTTGTTGAGGAGACCCTATAGAGGAAGGAGGTGTCCATGTGTTCATACTGGAAAGACCAACCAAGGTGAAGTCTGACCTACAACTATGGTTTCCTGCCTCCATGGCTTAGACTGACCCATCAGAGCAGATACAATTTGGAAAGGGCATGGTCTGGTGAGGACTGTCCTTTAGGATATTTTTCTGGCTAGCTGTAGAACACTCATTTGTATCCTTGTTTTAGACATTCATCTATTGAAAAGCAGTTCTTTTAGTTATTTTTATTTATTCTAACTTTGCAAAATAGGTAATAGTTACGCGTTCTAATGTAAGACATTTCTGTTTCACAGGGTGCATGTAGCATGCATGCATTAAGTCATGGGATCCCTTTGCTCTCCTCTTCATTCCTCCAAGCCATTTCTCCTGTGTGAGGTCTGCAAGCTCTTCCTGCTCAAGGTCTTCATGACCACAAACACCCTAGGCTCTTTCTAAGGGATTCATGTCACAGTCACCACTTTTTACCAGAGGAAGGGCTTTTAAAAGGCTTACTCAAACTTTTTGACACAATTTTGTGTAGCTCATGTTGGTTTTGGAACACCATGTAGCCAAGCATAAAATCACAATCTTGTTATCCTCCTGCCACTGCCTCCCATGTGTTAGGATTACAAGTGTGCACTGCCACACCCACATTATGAAATACCAGATCAAACAAAGGTTTGCTGCAGGAGAGATGAATACTCTTCCAGATGAACTAAATCCCTAGCCCTGCGTGAATTACTTGAACTTCAACATAGAATAAATTAACAACTTGAAGTTTACCATGTAACAAGTCAACCAACATACTCTACCTCAATGATGAGTAAATTACAATAAAAATGAATTTTAAAAGCACTGAGAAAGTTCTTACACCAAAATAAACATCATGCTAAGCACAATGCAATGTCCTGCATCACAGATCTAGGGTGGGGATCCACATCTATTTGCCTGAAGGATGAGTCCAGCCACACAAAGCCCTGTCTATTTGAATTGTCGGGGAGCCTCAAACCTTAGAGAGAGATGTGGTGATTCAGCATGTTCCCTGACCATCACAGACTCACCAAGGACTCCACTATGACCCAATGAGCAGCAGCATGGATATGTCTCCACTACAGTGCTGCCTTTTCTCACAGCCTCACCATGTGCACAGGTCTGCACCACTAACTTGAGTGTTTAGTATGAATATGAAGACAGAAGAGTCTGTCATTATACCACATAATAATTTAACCATGGACAGTAACTGATCAAGGCCCATGGGACCTGGACAAATGGTGCAACTAGGAACTTGGAAAGAGCAGATTTCTCATAGGAAAGTTAAAAAAAATCAAGTCAACAGTAGAATTAAATGCACCATGTATTATACAAATATTTGCTAGATTCAGTGAATTAAAATCTTGCTATTTTATAAGTATTTTAGAAATGCAATAGAATCTGCTACATATCAGGAATACAGTGGAATATAATTCCAGGATAACTTTAGTTTTGAAATCTGAGGTATGAATAAGAAAGAGATGTGTTTCCATATACACTAGAAAGAATCCTGTGACGCTACCAGGGTCTGCTCCTTCAGGGGAGACTTTGCTAGCTACCATACCTATGCCCCCATGCAGAAACACTGAGCCCTGGCTCTCATCCTTAAAACTGTGAGATGGTTGCACTCAGAGCCTGGGTAACATGGCTACACACACATTCATCATGCACATGTTGTTAAAGCAATACCTAGAAATGCTTATACCCTAGAGTGAATCTAAATCAGAAAGTGAGCCAACAAAAGGATACAGGGTGCTGTAGAAGGTGATGCCAGTCAGATGTGCCTGAATGAGCAAGGCAGGCCATGTGGTGTCTTCTCAACAGATCTCACTCACTTCTGCTTCGCTTCAATACTTCACTGGCTGCAGGGCTCCTTGACAGCTGAAGGAATGAGCTAGGAACTAACCTTCTGGTCTCCATCCATCCTGAACTTTGAGCATAGCTCCTTCTTCTAGATTTCTAGGGATATGGGCTGTGTGCCATTTCTTAGGATAACCCATTCAATAACAACTCAACTATGATTTATACAGCCTTTTTGATGCAGAAATCTCTCTAGAATGTTTACAGGGAAACAAACCTACAAAGGCTAACTTTCTGACAGTTCATGCCCACTGAGACACTGTTACTAAGTAGTACACCTATGAATTCCTTGATGACCATAAAATGAAATTATCATATTTGTGATCATTTTTTTTACCAAACAGACATAGGAAAGGAAAGTGATGTGCTCTGAGAGATGTATCCACTTGACCAAGTCTTCTGAAGTAGAAAGGCTACACTCCCATGGCCTCCAATTTCAACCATATTTTAGGAACTCTGCCTACTCTATGAACTCAGAAGTTACTACTTTGACCTTATAGACTTTCAGTCAGCACTAAAAGCTTGAGTGAGAAGTAGAATTGAAATAAAATCGCTGTCATTTTTCTCATCCTGGCAAATGCTTTGAATGTCTTCAAGAATCTGGCTACTTAATGACGGCTGGACTCACAGGGGTTCTGGCTCAGTCCTTCTGGGAAAACTAGTCTCTCATCCACAATTAAAACACACTATGTACAGAGCGTGTGTTTCAGTAGAGTGCTGTCTGCATTCCACTTCAGCAAATAATTTAAAATAGAGTTCAGAATTAATGCTCAAAATTTTTGCTCGAATTAGTAACAGTTACAATTGGAAATTTGAACTCTCTGGTCCTAATATTCATGTGAGATACACACAGCTGCTCATAAGTAAGAAACTGAAAGCTGCAGATAACCCAAAACAAACATATTTTAGGAATTGACTAACCCAGGCTTTGGTATATTCCAGCATCTCTCCCTGATAACTACTTGATATCTGAAGTAGACTCAAATTTCCCATAGCCCCAGGTACACTCAAATGTGCTGATACCTCATTGCATCCCATGGAGAGTGGATTGGGCTGTTTCTAAGTGCCCGGTTAAGCTCACCCCATTGCATCCCAGTTGTTTTAATTGAAGGAAGTTGCAGTAAGACTGAATGGAATGAATGTCCTTGCACACTGACGTGACATCAGTGACCCTCACTCAGGTGGAAAATGAGAAGAAGCAGGGGCCTGGGCAGAGTGACAACTGGAGTTGGGACCCAGAGGAAGTAGATGTGGGTTCAGCCTGCCTCACAGGCAGCTGGTGCCCAGGTTCCTAGCACATGACAATACAACACCTTACAGCAGTGCCATGGCAGGAACCTTCATATTTAGTGAATGCCAAGCAAGGGTTTGAGTAGAAAATCTATGCTGAAGATATGTCTAGAATGTGAAAACATGAATAGTTTTGAGTCTTACCTTAAGAAGCAGGAAACAAAGTCAAGTGTATTCTGAGGAGTCCCCCAGCCCACCAGATGAAAAGTCCTAGGGATTGCAGAAGGAGTTTGGTAATGCTACAGAAGACAATAGTCAGTAACAGAAGCATGTACTGGTGAGGTAGCTCAGCAGAGGCAGGGCAATCAGGAGGATTAGCACTGGCATCTCAGGACCCATGTATCAACTCTGGTATCCTGCTAGCACCTGTATCCTGGCTGCTAGCTTGGCAGAGACAGGATGACTGGTGTTGGCTAGTCCTGTTTAGTGGAGAAAACATGATCCCCAGGTTCAGGGAGAGTCTCTGACTCAAAGGAGCAAGTGGAGAGTGATAGAAGAGGAGACATGACCCTCTACTGCCCTGTATGTGTGTTTGTGTGCATGTGTGTGCATGCGTGTGTGTGTGCATGTGTGTTTGTGTGCATGTGTGTGCATGCGTGTGTGTGTGCATGTGTGTTTGTGTGCATGTGTGTGTGTGTGTGCGTGCATGTGTGTGTGTGTGTGTGTGTGTGTGTGTGTGTGTGTGTGTTTGATGCTAAGGGCCAGGAGCCTCCCAGCCCAGAGAAGGTAGTAGTGGACTCATGGAGGAGGACTCTGGTGATGATGGCTTGGAAGTCTGAGGGTCTCAGGACTTTCTAGCTCTCTAACTGTACTGAAATGCTGATGATAACTTCTAAAGAGTCCCCCAAACTTTCTTGCTCTGCCTGAGGGTGAAAGACTGCTAGATTAGGTGATTAACACCTGCAGCCTGACAGCAGAGGATTAAGCAATGTGGTCTTTGTTCTATCTCAGCAGGAACTGCTGGGCTCTAACTTTCAGCCTGCTAGTCAGAAATCAGCAGGGAGAAAAATGGGACACTTAAATAAGTGATTAATGAGTTTATTATTAAGTTGTAAAGAGTTTCCTTTGAAAGCTATCTAAGGGGGAAATTGGAAAGTTCCTTAGTGGAGAAAGGAAGAAATTCTTCTAAGAGGGGAAAGGTAAAAAGTGAGAGAAAGGAAGAACGATTGAAAGTGAAAGAAAGAGAGTTTCTTTCTTTTGTCTTTAGTACTTATACATCTTTCAGAATACATGATCACATGTTACAAAGTTTATCACAAGTTCACACAAAAATCAAATCATAAATTGAAATAGAAGTTTGCAACAGGGAATGTTTACATAAATATTTATTAGGAGTAATTATCGAGCTAAACTTTTATTACTTGCCTTTCACAAGTTCATTGAAAGTTTAAAACCACAACTAAGTTATTAGTGAAGTTTTATATAGATAACCCAGTCAATATTTTATCTTCTGTCCTAACACCTATAATAAATCCTAGTTCCCTTTTTATGATCTTTGGTTAATTGTTTTTACAACCTCTTGGAATGTGCTCTGAGTAGGTCAAAGTCTGGTTACCAAGAGCAATTAACTAGTGATACTTGGGAGACTGGCAGAGCTCTTATTGCAGTTTTGCCTATCAGAAAAAGGACTTAATATAAAAAAACCCACTATAAAAGAGCTTAATAGTCACAGATATAATTTTAGGAATTCTTATAGGATCATCATTAAAACTTAAGTCATCTATTTGTCTACATAGCATCACTATAAGACAGTACATCTTCAGCTGGGCGTGGTGGCGCACGCCTGTAATCCCAGCATTTGGGAGGCAGAGGCAGGCGGATTTCTGAGTTCAAGGCCAGCCTGGTCTACCGAGTGAATTCCAGGACATCCAGGACCACACAGAGAAACCCTGTCTCCAAAAAAAAAAAACAAACAAAAAAAAACAAAAAACAAAAACAAAGACAGTACATCTTCATGGATCTGCAGATAGCTGCTCCAAAGGGGTATGCTATTACTTATTGATTATTAAATATGTATAATAATACCAGGAAAAGCATATTAATAGCAGGAATCTTTCCTGAATTAGTCCCTCACAGCATTGCTGAATAAGGGCTCACCTGTCGCAGATTATATAATAATCCAAAGCAGGCCACTTCAGGATGATCACCTGCTAGTACATTAGCTTGTCTCATTATGACTCCTGACAATGTGTGTGTGTGTGTATCTATGTGTGTGTTCATAGTTCCACACTCCTCTCCCCCAACATGTATACATTCACAAATACAGGCACACACGTGCACTCACACAAATATGTAAATTATACCTCCTATAAACAATAACCTCTTGTGACAATAAACAATATCACTACAATAAAATGAAATCACTTGGAAAAATACTGTTCTAAAGGAATGATGGACAGCATAAATAGCTTGCCTCTTTCTTTCAAATACTCCAAAATAAATTTTCTGATTGTCCATCACAGTGTATTTGCTGATAACATAAATATACTAAGGTAGACTCCAAATTGAGAATCTTATGTATGTTATTTCTTCTCCTGATGCTTTGATAAAACATCCTGATGAAGCAGCCTAAGGGAAGAAGGGTGTGCTTTGGCTCATAGCCGCAGAAGATACAGACCATCAAGGTGGGAAAGACAGCAGCAAACAGAGAAAGGATGGCAATGTGCAGAAATCCATACTCAGGAAGCAAAGCAGAGACCAGGAACTATGACCAAGCTACACAACCCCAAAGCTCATTCCTATAGGACTAATTCTTTGTGTTTTCTACACTCTTGCTCCCAAGTAATTGTGGGTGTCTTTATGCTCTGCTCAAGTGAGTTAAAGATCCTTGTATTATTAATAAAAGGCTGAAAGTCTAATCTTGGCATGCTCTGTGCTGTTCTTACATGACAAGACTGCAAATGCCCAGACAAATGCCCTTTACTTGCATCTGGTCATGCCCTGACTCCCCCTGGGTCTGTGTGTCTTCATGGCTGCTCTCTCATCATTATCTCATGGCAAATCCTCTTATTCTCTCAAGATGGTTTCTCCACATCCCTTCTCCTTCTGGTCCTTGTCTACGCTGCTTCTATCCTTGGTTCCCTCCAACCTAGGATTGGAAGTCCTGTCATATTCTCTTCTGCCCAACTAATTGGCTGATCAGAACTTTTTAAACCAATCAGTGATGGTCAAAACATTTTTTATATAACATAGAGACTGGAGTTGGCTGACAATGCAATCTTCTGGGCTGCAGCCACATGTCTGGACATAGAAATCAGCATCTGAATACACAATTGCAAGAAACCATCCCACAACATCTTCCCAGTGACCCACTTATTCCAGGGAGGCTCTTCCTCATGAAGCACCTTCATCTGGGGACCAGGTATTTAAACCTGTAAGACTCTGGGGAACATTCCTCATTCAAACCTCCATATTCCATGCCTGGTTCTCATAGGTCATCTCTTGAAGCAAACTGCATTTTGTTCAGTATCAAACTCCTAGTAGTCTTTATCAGTTCCCAAACTTGAGAAGCCCAAAGTCCAGACTCCCATGAAACCCAGGGCAATTTCTTAGTCATAGTTCCCTATTTGAAAAACAAAACAAAACAAAACAAAAAACAAAACAAACCTAAAAAGCTATTTAATATCTCCAATACATCTACGACTGCCCTACCCCTCTTTTATCTTGCGGTCTATGCCTCTACATGAAATTGCAGATCATAACTCAATTCTCCAGGCCACAGCTCTATCTGCATCCCAGGGCGCATGCTATTAACCAAGAAACCCGAGTGAAGTCTCCAATCCCCAACACCCTGTTCACTGGGTCTCTAGAAATTCCTGAATCCATGTGGTCTGCCCTGTCCCAGTGTTACCCATGAGTGAAAATAGCTGAGTGTATGAGGTACAGGCAGGAGAATTATGTTCATGCAGTACATGCCTGCTGTCTGGGATGAAAAGTCAACTCACAATTTCCATTTTACCCCTAAATTTCTTGTAGATGTTCATGTTATGGAGAACAAAAATATATTGGCCTATTTTTCTGACTTTTCCCTTAAGGACGAATGCCTTTTTCTCTTTGCTTAGTTATGAAGAAGAGGAAATACATGATAAAGTAACTGATTTGATCGCTCTTATTGTGCACTGACTGCTTCTGAAGATCTAATATTTTTTAGTTATCTAAATAAAATGCCTCTATGAAGATGATCGAATCCTTTAAAGAGGATACAAATAGATCCTATAAAATATACATGAAAATACAATCAAACAAATACATACCCTGAAAGTGGAAATGAATATATATATATATATATATATATATATATATATATATATAAAAATCAGGAAAATAAATCAACCTGGTAAGTAAATGATCAAAACTTTCATACTTGAAAATGGAAATAGAAGTAGTAAAGAAAACAAAAACTGAGGAAATCCTGGAGATGGAAAACCTGGAAAAAAGAACAGAAAATGCAGTTGAAAGTATCACCAACAGAACACAAGAAATAAGAGAATTTCAGTTGTAAATGATATGATAGAAGAAATCGATAAATCTCTCAAAGAAAATGCTGAATCTAAACTTTTCTAACACAAAGTATCCATGAAATTTGGGATGTTATGAAAAGACCAAGCCTAAAAAACAATAGGAATAAAAGGAGAAGATTCCCAGCTCAAAGGCCCACAAAATATCTTCAACAAAATCATAGAAGAAAATTTCCCTAAGCTAAAGAAAGAGATGGGTTTAAATGTATAAGAAGGTACACCAAAATGCACACCAAATAAATTGGATCAGAAGAGAAAATCCTCTCATGCTATAATAACCAAAACACTAAATGTGCAATACAAAAAAATAATATTAAAAACTGCAAGGGAAAAAGGTCAAGGGACATCTGAAGGCAATCTATCAGAATTACACCCAGTTTCTCAACAGAGACTCTAAAGGCTAGAAGGTCCTGAGTAAATGTCTTGTAGACCCTAAGACCACACATAGTAGCCCATCACCATACATTGAAAAAATAAGATATCTAATGACAAAACTAAATTTAAACAATATTTTCCACCAATCCAGCCCTATAGAGGATACTAGAATGAAAACTCCCACAAACAAGGTAACTCCACCCAAGTGACACAAGAAATGAATAATTTTACAACAGCAAAAACAAGAGAATCTTTCTGTCTATTTTTGTCTCCCTGTCTCACTGTCTAACTGTCTCTCTTTCTCTTTCCCTCTCTCTGAAACACACACACACACACACACACACACACACACACACACACACCTGATTATACTTGTCTCCCCAGCTGCATCAGTTCTGACCCCAGGGAAGCATCTCCTAGGTAGCTGCTGTCAAGGAGTATGGACGCAGTTCAGTCTTTGTTTCAGGTAAACTCGCATCTTTACATGTTGGAGCCTTTAATGGCTTGGGTTTTGCTCTTGATGTACCTTTTCCATTGCCACTGTGCCAAGCACCATGTTTAATGACACTAACCTCTTCAACAACTACAGCTGCTTCCCTGTGTACACTTTAAGCTTGCTCCCACACCTAACCCCTGCCAAGCCAATTAGTCCATTATCCTTACACTTGATATCACTCAAGTTCTCAGTACATGGACATAAGGAAGCCAGATTCTTGGCCAAAATACCATGTGAATGGCTGTGGTATATCTACTTCCTGGTACAGTTTTTGTTCTCCTCTGAAATGGCATAAGCTAGGTGTCCACTGCCTACATTTCTTTCAATAGTTTTGTCTCTGAGCTTCCACAATATGCTGCACTAAGTTCTGGTTCTAGCACACTGATGCTATTGTATCCTAAAAGAACTAGATTCTCCATTCCAAGCACAAGACACTACCAGAGACTACTATCCAAAACTGCATAGTCAGGTTTTGTCCATCAACGGTTTTTCCACTTGGTACCAATTTCTGTATTAGTTTCTTTTCCTGGCACTGTGACAAAACACCCTGATGAAAGCACCTTGAGAGAGAAAAGTTCTTGGTTTGCAGTCCGAGAGGAATAGGACCATGAGGATTGGGAAGTCATGGAAGCCAGGAGGGACTGCATTGTGGTTCGGACAGGAGGCTGGCTTGTCACATTGCAGCTGCACCCAGGCAATAGAGCACCGGACAGGAAGTCAGGCTAAGGTCCACAACCTCAAGGTCCCACTTCACTGAGGCTTCCTATCATAAAGGTTCCCAATCTCCCCAAACACCATTGCCACTGAAGACCAAGGATTCAAATGCAGGAGCTGTAGGGACAGATCACCCTCAATTCACAGAAATGACATTGCATGAGATCAGAGTGTTGAAGATCCTTAGCAACCTCAGTCTTTTAGTTTAGAGTGAGTTTATTGATTACATTAATGACAAGAAACTAAAACAGCAAAAGCAAGCCATTCATAGAGAATGCAATTCCTATTTTTTTATATTTATTTTATCTGCATCAATGTGAGGATGTCATATATCCTGGAAATAAAGCTTCAGGTAGTTGTGAGCTATGATTTGGTGCTAGAAATTGAACACAGAATCTTTGGAAGAAGAGATAGTGCTCTTATCCACTGTGCTATCTTTCCAGTAACAGTCATGGTGCTTTGTCACAGAAATACATAACTAAGACAGTTGGAGGAAAGTATCCCATGTCTGACACTTAGATTTCTATTACATAAGCCATGCCTTTTGAGAGCACTATTTTTCTCCTCTGTAGGCTATCTCTGGATTAATTTCCTTTCACATTAAATTTTTCCAATATTTTTTTCTAGTATAAGCTCTCTCCTGTTTCTTTTTTTTTTCTTTTTTTTCTTGGATATATTCTATATAGTAATATTACTTTTGCTCTTCTCTTCCATCCTTCAAACTCTATCCACAATAACCAGTTTCAATTTGATAGCTTCCTTTCATTGATAATTATTGTCACACACACATATGTATCCATATATATTATGTAACGTATATATATTATATATATAATATATATATGATGTACACACATGTATGTACCTACAACTTATGGAGTACATCCTTTATTTACATTAATTAATATATTTATTCAATTTATATATGATTGCTACCCTTCCCATTTCCCACTCACACGATCCCTCTACTATCCTGTTTTTTTTTCTCCTATGAGCAGGTGGGGGCCCCCTGGGTACCCTTCACCCTGGCTCATCATGTCTATGCCAGGCAGGGTGCATCTTCTTCCAAATAAGTCAATCTAGTTAGAGGAAAAGAATACTACACAGAGACAACAGATGCAATTCATTTTTATTAGTACCAAGAAGAGTTGTTTCTATGTGTCATTAAAATTATCACTCTATTGGCACCAATTACAAAGAAACAACAAGGACTCTCTAAAACATTTCACATCATATAAGTATAATAATGATACTATTATCATTAATATTATATAAGTGTGTGTGTGTGTGTGTGTGTGTGTGTGTGTGTACATGGATCTGTGCACATGAGTGCTCCTGGAGGCCAGAGGTCTCAGGTACCCTGGAGTCAGAGCTACAAACAGTTGTGAGCTACCTTACAAAGGTGCTGGGATTTGAACTCAATTCCTCTGGAAGAGGAGTTATTGCAATTAATGGCTACACCACCACTCTATCCCCACAACATATATATATTTTAACACTGAGAAGTACTCTCATGTTACTTACAGCAGTAAGTAAATGCATAGAAGTTTTCATTTATTTGATCTTGGACTGCATGACAATGACTTGACTATTTTAAGAATACAGGGGACCTAGAGAGATGGTTCAACAGATAAAAGCACTGACTGCTCATCCGAAGGACCCAGGATTGATTCCCAGCATCCACATGATATCTCACAAGCATCTGTAACTTCAAATTAAAACAAAAACAAAAGCCAGTGATTGTTTTATTTGTTTAAATCTGTAGATGCTGGAATATGTTTCCGCAAACTAGTTTGGTTCACATAGGGAACTCTGGGAAGTCAGGACTACATACAATATACATATCCTGGAAATTTTCTTGAAATAACATTATTGCGATCAGCATTTATTGTATATTAGTCCTGGACAAAATACAGAACTTGATTCCCAAGAAGAAGAAAGGAGAGGACCCTAGGCCTGTAAAGATTGGATCCAGTTTTGTAGAGAAACCGTGGGGGGGGGTAATGATTGGGGAATAGTTGGGGGGAGAGGAATTATGGGACGTATGGTGGGGGGGGAACTGGGAAAGGGGAAAGCCTTTGGAATGAAAACATAGAATATAGAAAATAAAAATTAAAAAAAAAAGAAAAATATCGCAGAGGTTTGAATTCCGTACTTACTAGGAAAATAAAAACAACTTTGTGTCATATATATAAAAAAAAATACAGAACTGGTTTGTGGATTTTTAAAGCAGGACCATTCTGTGTCTTTTTGTCTAAATGTCCTTATCATGAGCAAGTGTGGCTGCTGAGAGACCCACATAAAGGTGTTCATGGAAAGAGACAGAGAGCATATTGACAGACACTTCCATTAATGACACTTATTACAAAGCAGTTAGTGAATTTGGGAGAACAGTATTGACAAAGGGGGTCAGCTAGACATCAGTAAACTGCTTAAGAGACACTAGAAATCTTATTCATGTGGTTATAGTCACAAAAGCATCAAAGCCAGCATTACCTTATCTCCTTCCATATATCTCTCAGAATTGTCCTTTTAACTAGTCATGGTTTTAAACACACACTCTTATATAAAGTTGTGCCTGCAAAGTAAAACCAACAAAATATTCCTGATTTATGTTAAGTATCTGCAAGTGTACAACTATACTCACAAATTGCAGAAAGAGCATCCAGATAAAGAGATAGCAGGCAACTGGACTGACTCCCACTGGCTGGGATCCTTGCATTGGGGCAGAAGTTTCTGCGGAAAGTCAACCCAGGCTGACAGGCAGCCAGAGATACCAGGACCAAGGACAAAGCCCTTTCATCTCCTTC
Organism: Apodemus agrarius; assembly: GCA_964023405.1. Classification (NCBI taxonomy): domain Eukaryota; kingdom Metazoa; phylum Chordata; class Mammalia; order Rodentia; family Muridae; genus Apodemus; species Apodemus agrarius. The sequence goes on along the minus strand of OZ030015.1, from coordinate 43,133,101 downwards.
AGAGCCAACATTCAAATTCAAACCATCGACTCAGTGTAAACTGTGTGTATGAAGTTCTGCAATCTCGTTCAGTTAGTGAGAAAACTTGATTTGCTGCCACCACAATATTGACCCAGCTAGGGCTCAGTGTCAACTTTCAGATCAGTCCACAGAGCGACTCAAAGTTCTGAGTCACTATCCATCATCCCATTTGTCTCCACAGGGCCCCCATGACCTCCTTGTTCCTCAGGCTATAGATGAATGGGTTCAGAACAGGGGTGACAATTGAGTAGAGCACAGCCACCACTTTGTCCCTTCCAGGAGAGTGCAAGGAGTGTGGCTGTGTGTAGGTGGAGAGGCCAGTGACATAGAACAGACTGGCCACGGTCAGATGTGAGGAGCAGGTGGACACAGCTCTACTCTGTCCCTTCCCTGAACCCATCTGGAGTACAACAATCAACACCCGAGCATAGGAAGCTAGGATGGCCAGGAAGGGTAATAGCAGAATGACAAGGCCACTCATGAGAACTGTATGCTCATATTGGGAAGTGTCTTCACATACCAGTGGCAGGAGAGATGGAACCTCACAGAAAAAGTGGTTAACCATCCTAGATCCACAGAATGGAAGTTGAAATACATACACTGTGTGCACTAAAGCATTGACGGAGCTGCTGCTCCAGGCACCAGCGACCATGGAGCAGCAGATCTTCCTGCTCATGAGCACAGGATAGTGCAAAGGCCGGCAGATGGCTATATACCTGTCATAGGACATGAAGCCCAGCAGGAGGGCTTCAGACCCACCCAGGGTGAGAAATACAAAGGCTTGGATCTCACAGCCCAGAAAAGAAATGGTCTTGGTGTCTGACAAAAAGTTGGCTGCCATCTTGGGCACAGTGGTGGAGATGTACATCATGTCAATGATGGAGAGCTGGCTGAGGAGGAAGTACATGGGAGTGTGAAGTCTTTGGTCCAGCCTGATGAGGTGGACCAGTGTGATGTTGCCTATGAGAGCCACTGCAAAGAGGATGGCGATGACTGTGAAGAGAAAGGTGTCCATGTGTCCATACTGGAAAAGGCCAACCAAGGTGAAGTCTGTCCCACAGCTGTGATTTCCTGTCTCCATGGCTTAGATCGAACCATCAAAGCAGATCCAATCTGGAAAATGCATGGCCTGCTGAGGACTATCCTTGAGGAGAAAATGTCAACTATTACATAGCATAGTTTTCCTGAATGGATTTTGGGCACTCTCTCTTCTACCCTATATATTAAGCTTTAATATACACATTATTAAAAATATTCCTTTTCAGTTATTGTTAATGTTTTTAGTTTTGCTTAAACTAAATATGCTGTGCCATATGCATTAATGCAAGAATTTCCTGTTTCCATGCATGCCTGACACTCTCAGCTTTAAAATAGGACTTTGGATTTTCAGTCCTTACCATTTCTACATGGATGAAGTCTTCAGTCTCACTTTTGAATCAAGGTTGTTTATAAGTTATAACTGAGAAAATAAGAATAAACATTTTTGAGATCACAGAACAAAATTTAAATAATCACAAATTTAGCAGTTATGTAATTCTCAGCAAAACTTCTCTACCTGCTGCAGATATTTTCTGGTGAGAGTGTGGAGTTGGGTCTCCTTCTGTGACAGACAGCATTCACTCAGTTCTGTTATTCATGGAAAAAAATATTGATAGGAGAATCTTAGGAAATCAAAACACAGCTTGTGTACAGGAAATGAGCAAAGTACTGATGTCATTGTGCAATGTAAAAATTAAGAAGATGTAGTATTTTACAAGAGGATTACATAGTACAGAAAATATATAAAATTATACTAAGTATTTTATTACTTTTTCATATTTTATTATCTCTTACATAAAGCAAGTAGACTGTATCAAGTAGCAGAGGAGTAGAAAACATTTTTCAAATTCTCAAAATATGGCTTATCAGAATTAGACAAAATTAATAGTGCAATATAGGACATGGTTATTACTTTTTGTATAAAGACTTCAGTTATCCCTCTCCTCCCCACTACTTCTTAAGACAATAAAATGCTAGATTGTCCACAGTTTTGGTTTGCTTCTCAACTACTGCGAGTGTCAGATGTTATCAGGACCATGGCAGTAGTCACTGCTGAGAGTGTGGTATGACATGCTGATATTTCTATGGTGTGCGTGAGCATGTGTGTGCATGTGTGAGTGTGTGTTTGGGTGCCTGCATGCATGTGTGTTACTGGAACCAAATGTCTGGCCATGGCAAGCACTGTGACCCTGAGGTAAACCTTAGTAATTGTTTTGTAAGACTAGGTGTCAATCATCTTGCTCAGTAGCTCAGATTCTTCCTCAACATCAATCCTTTCCAGGCCCTCTAGAGGGTTGGGATAGAGGGTATGCCACCAAGACTAGCCCTGCCCTGGCTTTCATCATTAGAAGCTTAGTCAGAATCTGCTGAATACTTACATATTTAATGTTATTTTTACATGCCATGAAATTGAAAAAGGTAAATTTTCCTTTCTCTTCATTACAGTTAGAGCAGAATTTTTGCTTTTGTTCAATATGTTGGAAATCACTTTGTCCTGTTTCTCATACTCAAAAGACAAAACTTATTCTGTGGCAGCAGCGGCAACAGCCCTGGTTCTGCAACCCTCGCAAGGCCATCCCAAACACAATGTGTTTTAGATATGGCTGCTTCCCTTTGGAGGACAGAGTGTTCTGGGGCAGCCCAGAGCAGTGGACACTCTTGAGCTCCTTTCTTCTGTGTATCCCCATCGGATCCACATCTTTAACAATAAGAGTCGGAATAAGGGTCATTTGGAATCAGTGTGAAAGATTTCCACTAGCCTGATGTTTACCATTGCACAGTGTACGCAGTGTACACGTGTGTCAAATTATCACCTTGCACCCCTGTAATTAATAAATTAAACCATAGCCACTTTTAAATCAGAAAATATTCTAAATACGTTGAGAATTGACATATTTTATGGCAATCTTCTCCCCTGGAACTAGAAGAGCCCAGTCCCTTTCTCATTGTGAGAAGAGTTACATGCCCAAGAATACCAATGAACAGCCTTCATACAGGTTGACCTTGCAGATATTTTTTAAAGCAACTGCTGGAATGTGCATCTAGCCAGGAGTTGATTTAGTTCAAGAGTATGTGTTACAGGTAAAAGAACGCACTTTACCCAGTAATCCCAACACATACCTTTACCAACAAGAGCACCACTGCTATAGGGTCTTCTCAACCAGATCAATAGCAAATTCATAGAGAATTTGGCTTTACTTCAGTAATTCCTTGACTCTAAGGCTCCTTTGCAAGTTAACGGGTTTGCCATGGCCAAGCCAGAATTCCATCCTCTATCAAGCTGAGCTTTATAATAAGAGGACCATGGTGACCATTTCCTGCAGATGACTAGATGTGTGGATTGTCTCTTTATAAAAATTAACTCTACCATAATCTTAACTACTTCATAAACTGTATATTAGAGATATACAACTCACTGTCCTAGAATTTCTCCTCAAAAATGGAATAGTAAGTAAGAATGGAAAATGAACCAGCCCAAAAATATAGAGAAAGATAAGACACCTAGAGATAACAGGTAGAAAGTCGCAACTATCCCTCCAACATTACCTTTTAAATACAATATGAATATCTAGTGAATCAAGTTATTTAATCTGCGTATAAAGAAAAAGGAACCCTGGCTTCTAAAACCTGAGATTCCCAGCACATTTTGGAACCGGTTAACTCACTGTGAATTTGCAAGGTAATTGGTTTTTTGCCTCAGCAAACAAATCTCACTTAACACTGAAAACTTACATCAAAAAAGAAATATAATTTTGGCATCTATGGAAGACTTTCAAGCTATTAAATGCGCTGGCTGCCTGTGGAAGATTGGACCTCATAGGCTTTCTTTCAGAATCCTTCTGGGAAAACTTGGTCTCTTGTCCACAATTAAATAAACACATTACATGCAAGAGAGACACCATTTTATTAGAACTCATGTTTGCACTGCACAGTAGAAGTTAAAAGAGGTCAGAATAAATGCTCAAAACCTGTTTTTGTCATAACTGAAGCTGATAAGTTTTTTTAAACCTCATTCCACTACATACTCTTAACATGCACATCTACACAGAAGCATAAGGAATGAGATAAAAATGTAGATATTAGCAATATCTACATAAATATGGTATTTCAATGAATTATATAATCTAGGATTTGGCTTGTGTCATATATTCCCGAAGACAGTCTTCAAATGCTCATCATGATCCTTGATGTCAGAGAGTCATATTTGTGAAGGCCACAGCTTCATTTGATATTGCAATAAAAAATAGTTCACCGTGTCTCACCTTGGACAAGAAGTTGGTTCAATCAATGGCAAAGTGCAATATTTTCCTGCTGAAAAAAAATGTTTCTGTTAATCTGAAAAAGCTCTAGTTTTTAATTACAAGAGAAACATGAATGAATCTGTTTAATATTCACTGTGCACTAACTCTGTACCATCTCTTAATAAGTAGCACCACTGTAAATCTGGATCTTTGTAATTAATTATCCCAAACCTATTCCTTGTTTGCTAGGTTGCATGTGTAATTTTTAATCTACTAATACAAATGCCTGTTTTTTCTTTTTCCCTTTTACCTGGAGACAATAGTAAGCTTCTCAGAAGATGTTTCACTAAAAATTTAGTCTTTGATAATATTTATTGGGTTAACTGTAAAAATTCCACCCAATCAATTCTAATTAAGTCTTTACATGTTACACTGTATACTGAGCCATTTGGAGTAGTACTGATAACTTTTTCTGTGATACATTTTTCTTGATAACATAATAGATTCAAGAAATATGATTATTGTGTTTTATTCTTCCTGTAGATTTCTTATTGTTGTTTACCTAGAGAGTAATAGATGAAAAGTAGGTTGATTTAACCTTGAAATGAATATTTCCTACAATTAAACAGCAAAGTAATTTCTTGTATTTTTCTGTTGCTGACACATTCTTATGAGACATTTCATTCATGTTGTCATTTCCCATTAGTCATGGATTTTATGGTTTCTTCCACATTCACTGGGCTTTTTTAACTTTATTATCTTATGACCCACTGATTTACTGCTACCTCACCACCACACATTGGATGTTTGGATTTATGGAAATTTCACTTTTTAAGAATAGTCTTAGAAGATTTTTACTCCACTTTTCTTACTTTATATTTTCTCTTAATTTTACTACTAGTTCTTTTCCTTCTGCGTTTAAATTAAAATTCCAAGTTCAGCCAATAACCAAGAAGTAATATGTATGTGTATACACAGTCCTCTGTGACATCATTTCTATGCTAAGCAATGAAGAATCTTATCCAAGAAAACAGTTATATACAAACTCCTAAATGCAGCTGGCTTACAAGGGCAATAAAAATAATTGCAACAGTTATTGTTTTCATAATAATATGCAAAGTTTGTCATGAATACCAACTTTACCCATTCTTTTTGTAGAAAAATATGATATGTTGTATGATATGTTACAATAGGTTGAATCACCTTTCCTGGTTTTGCTTATTTATTCTTTTATTATACATATATAGGTGTTGTGTTTCCATGTGTTTCCATGTTCTATGTACGTGCTTGGTACCTGAAAAGACCAGAAGAGGGCATCAGATCCCCTGGATTCAACAGATGGTAGTGAGCTGTCCTGTGGGTACTTGGAATTGAACCTGGTTCCTTTGGAAGAATGATCAGTGACCTTAACTACTGAACTTCCCTACTTATTCTTTAAATACTCTTGATAGATTTATAATTTCATAGGAATTATTGAATAGAAAATAAATGTTATTCACAAGAATAAAATTTTTCTGAGGTTGTAAAAAGCAGAACAGAACCACTTTCTGAATTATAATAGCTTCCACAGGAGCTGAGGCTCCTCTTTTCTCCTTTAAAATTCACAATTGTTAATTGCAACACTATAAAAGACTGTGTTATAAGCCAGGCATCATGTCATAGACCTGCAGTCTCAGGACTTGAGAGGTAAAAGTAGAAAGACCAGTCGGGTGGTGGTGGCGCACACCTTTAATCCCAGCACTTGGGAGGCAAAGGCAGGTGGATTTCTGAGTTTGAGGCCAGCCTTGTCTACAGAGTGAGTTCCAGGACAGCCAGGGCTACACAGAGAAACCCTATCTCAGAAAAAAATGTGGAAAGACCAGAAGTTCAGGGCCATTCTCCACTACATAATGGGATTGAGTCCATCTTGGTGTTCATAAGACCTTGCCTCAAATCAAATGAACCTATAGGTTAACAAACACCAAACCAAACAAAACAAGATATTTGTGTGTTTGATTTCTACAGCTAAATTTAGCTCTAACTTGCTGTCTTGCAGAACAGACTGGCATCAGCTGGTACACTTCTACTCCATTTCTCCATGATGGTGTCAGAAACTACACACATGTGAACCTTTCAAAATATTTTTTCAGTGTATATGATGGCTGTTTTGCCTGCATGTGTGTCTCTGTATAACTTTTGTGTCTTTCGACTTCAGAGGCCAGAAGAGGGCATCAAATGCCTTGGGACTGGAGTTACACACCATTGTGAACCACTCTATGGGTGCTGGGAATCGAGCCCAAGCCTTCTGCAAGAGCAGTAAGTGCTCTCAACTCTTGAGATATCTATCTATTCTCGCTCCCTCTTTTCTTTGAGGGAGGGTCTCATGGTACCGTGCTGGTTTTGAACTCATTGTGGAGTCAATTTTTACCCCCTGCATCTACCTCTCCAGTGATAGGATAACAGGCATTTATTACCACACTAGGTGTCTGCATGTGTCTTTGTCATACACAACAGCCTACCCTAGAATTTTTGAGTCCCCTGCTATGCTATTTGTAAACCACACTAACATAATCTCCTATTTCCAATCTCAAATAGAGATATATATATTTTTGTCTGCCACAAGCATTTGTAAATCTCAGGCCCCCAAAGACTTTACTGTTCATACCTCTGAAGAAAAATTTGAAAGCACGTGGAAAGTTTTCATTTGAGTTCATTGTCCAAAATGCCGAAAGGAGAGAGAAAAGTGGCAAACAAAATCAGAACAAAACAAGGCCTAAAAATAGTTTAGGCCTCACAGAAGAATATGTTGGGTTTCCTTTCCACTCTTCAACTCTACCCCATATCATGATCTGCATCTCCCACACTTCTGCTGGTCACCACTTCCTACACCGTGGAAAGGCACAGGAAGCAACTGAGAAAACAAGGCAGTCTCCATGAACGCAAACACTCTCTCGGGTCTCTTGCATCATTTGCTTTATGACATGTTTGTACATGTAAATAATACCACATACTGACCACACTCCCCATAGGCCTTTGCTTTCCCTGTTCTCTTCCCTTCCTGAGAATAATCTGTGTCTGTACTTTTGACCTGTAGCATCCACTGTATCCACTCACAAGCAGCAGGGAGAGCCCTGGAAAACTGTGATGTGCATTATGGAACTCATTTTTTTCTTTAATGTCCTGTCATTGTACTCAGAGGTCCCACTCTCCAGCCTCGCACACAAGACCCTCCTGTCTGGTAGCTCCTACCCTCTCTTAGTGTGTTCCTGTTTTCCCTATCTTTTAAAGTGTTCAAGATTACTCTGGTATGAAGAAACATGAACTTCCCTGCTACAAGAGAGATGTCTGGGTCTTTTGTTTTATCACACAGATGAAAAACCACCTCAAAGTTGTCCCCTGTATATCCCTGTCAAGCCTTCCCTATCCCATGGGTATCCACTCCCCCTTACATGTCTCTTTATTTTCCATGTATTATTGAGTGGCAGCTTTATCCTTGACACTCACTCATAGTCCCCAGCACACACAGCAGCAGATACATTTCACAGACTAAGTAATCTGTAGTCTGATCAGATGTTTGATTCTGCACTGCAAACAATTCCCAGAACAGAGAAGTCTCTTCATGGCTGATAAGATGGCTCTGTAAATATGTGACCATTTGTGATGATCTGAGTTCTATCCCCAGAACACACCTGGTTGAAGGAAAGCGCAAACTCCTACTAGAGTTGTCTTCTGACCTCCACACATGCGCTCTGGCATGTGCACTCCATAAATCACAACTGTAACTAAAAAGCATTAAAGTTCCATCTATGACACTGTTGTATGAGGAAATGGTGGGAAGGTACAGAAAGCCCATCATGCCAAGGAAAGATCTACTGGTAGAATATAGTGTGGGCCAAGTGAAATAAATCTCTTGTTTATGTTGACAGCCTCTTGCCTGCAGTATACATGTAGATGATATTCCCATAGAAAAGCAAGACCATGGTGATGTGCAAGCCACACATTTTGAAGACTTTGTGCCTTCCGGAGGGTGACTGCATATGTAACATGATAAAGAAATAAGAAATCAACATAAACATCAGAGGGGATAGAACAATGCCTGTTGCCAGGTTAAAGACAGTGCCTTCAATGACAGCTGTGTTAGTACAGGCCAACATGATGAGGGCTGGCATTTCGCAGAGGAAGTGGTCTAGCCTACAATTCCCACAGCAAGCTAACAAAGATTATGTCCATACCCCTTAAGACCAGGAACAAGACAAGCTGCAGCGCACAGCCCACATAGCTGATGTTCTTGTCCTGCCCGTCGAGGTTAAAGAGCAGCTGAGGGATGGAGCTACTGGTGAAGCTGAGGTCCAAGAAGGTCAGATGTGTGAGGAAGAAGTACATGGGGGTATGCAGGTGCGGGTCCAGCCTGGACACCAGGATGATGGTGCTGTTGCCCAGCAGGGTGAGGAGGTAGGCAGGCAGGATGATGGCAAAGAGGACCCTCTCCAGCTGGGGCCGGTCAGAGAAGCCTATAAGGATGAAATGGCTGAAGGCGCTGTCGTTGGCTGTGCCCATCTCTACTGCACCTGAGGAAGATGCAGAGGCAGACAGACAGACAGACAGACAGACAGGTAAATTCTATATTATTAATGATACTTAACTTTCTGGTAAAAATGAAACATTTGTGCATAGTTTATGGGGATACAATATTTCTCACTAGACAATCAGAAATTCTGTCAAAACACAGTACAAAACCTGAAAATACATTTTAATAAATAAAAATATTGGCCAAAATTAAAAATAAAAACATTTTAAGGAGAAAACAACAGAATAAGCCTGCAAACAATGTACTTGGACCATCTTCTGATGGTCCCATAAGGAGCCCATAAAAGCTCTGCATATGTTATTTGGACAAAGTCTCAGGTTGTTCAGAAATATACTATACATTCAATCAAGTTTCTCTTCAAATTCATGGAAAACTATTTGCTCCTGCTATATCTTTTGAAATTAAAAACATATTTCCAAATTTGAGGAAATAAGTATACTTTTAACTTGGAACAAGTTCTTGCTATTGTGATAAGTGAAGATACTCCATTTCATGCCAGGCATCTATCTTGGTACCCACTCGCTGTTTGTTTCTGACCCCAAGCCCTGGGAGATAAGGTCCCATAACCCTGACTCAGAGACCCCCACCCAAAAATGGATAGCTGTGACTACTTAACTTGTTGTGATACAACTAACTGCTTGTTTGGCTTCTGTAACTTGCTTATTAGGATACCCAAAGATTGTTTGGTAGTCATGTCACTTGGTAGAACAAGGCAGTTTTCACTTGCTTGCAGATAATGAAGATCTTGTGGTTTCCCCTTTAAAAATCTGCCCCTGACCTTATTTCTCAGGGCAATCTCAAATCTGGATCAGAGATTGTTCTTCATGCTAGCAACTACTCAATAGATTTTAATTAATTAATTAATTAATTAATTAATTAACATTCTAAACACAGTCCCCCTCCTGGTCCCTCCCTCACAGAGTCCCTCTTCTGTCCCGTTATCTTCTGAGAGAGTAGGGTCAATGTGGATACCCTACCCACAACCCCCCACATCCATTTGCCTGTGAATTTCATGCTTTTCTTATTTTTGATAGCTGAATAATATTTCATCATGTAAATGAACCACATTTTCCTTAACCACTCATTACTTGAGGGACATCTGGGTTGTTTCCAGGTTCTGGCTGTTTATTTTCACAAATAAAGCCGCTATGAACATAGTAGAGGACTTGTCCTTGTTGTATTGTGGAACATCTTGTGGGTCTATGCCCAGGAGTGGTATGACTCAGTCTTCAGATAGAACTATTCCCAATTTTATGAGAAACCATCAGCTTGATTTCAAGACACTAGCAATGAAGGAGTATTCCTCTTTCTCCAAATCCTTACCAGCATGTGTTTCTCTTGAGCATTTTATCTTAGGCATTCTGTTTGGTATAAGGTGGAATCTCAGGGCTGTTTTGATTTGCATGTCCCTGATGACATTCCCTTGTTTAGCTCTGTACCTCATCTTTAAATTGCGTTATTTGGGCTTTTGGGATATAACTTCTTGAGTTCTTTATATATTTTGAATATTATCTTTTAATCAGAGGTAGTGTTAGTAAAGATCTTTTCCCAATCTATAGGCTGCTGTTTTGTCCTATTGACAGTGACCTTGCTTTACAGAAGCTTCTCAGTTTCAAGAGGTCCCATATATCAATTGTTGATCTTGATACCAGCCATTGGTATTCTGTTCAGAAAATTTTCTCCTGTGCCAATTCATTCAAGGTTATTTCCCACTTTCTCTTCTATTAGATTCAGTGTGTCTGATTGTGTGTTGAGTTTCTTGATCCATTTGGACTTGAGTTTTGTGCAGGTGATAAATACGAATCAAGTTGCATTCTTCTACATTCAGCCTGCCAGTTAGACCAGCATCATTTATTGAAGATGCTTTCTTTTCCACTGTATGATTTGGCTTCTTTGTCAAAAGTCAAGTATCCATAGGTGTATGGATTTATTTCTGGGCCTTCTATTTTATCACATTGATGACCCTGTCTGTCTCTGTACCAGTTCCATGCAGTGTTTATTACAACTGCTTCATAGTACAGCTTGAGGTCAGGGATGATGACTTCCCCAGAAGATCGTTTACTGTTGAGAACTGTCTTGGCTGTCCTGGGTTTTGTTTTTCCACATGAAGTTGAGAATTGCTCTTTCAAGGTTTGGAAAAAAGAAAAAAATGTGTTGGAATTTTTATGAGGATTTCATTAAATCTGTATATTGCTTTTGGCAAGATGGCCATTCTCACTATGATTTAAGATTTAGTATTGTTTCTTTTACAAATGTGAGTGCCCCCATATACACTTTCTGCTTGCCTTGCTGTCTACCACATAATGGTCTTGAAATCATGTTTCTCCTATCTCAGTTTCTTTATTAGTAGGATTGTTTATTTGATGTTTTTACATTATACTATGGTTTTCAGAACAGCTTACATATTTCAAAATTATGTATACAGCCAAAAGAAATGTAGACAATTAATTTGGGAGGTGGCTTATAAGAGAATAACAAAGAGTGAGCTGACTGTTTTGCTTGATATTTATAATTATTGCATCTATTTTGAAGATGATCTTATAAGTTACACTTTTTCTGAGATGAATATTTTGCAAAATCATCACAGCCAATGAACCAGAATCTTACCCTTACCTAATGTATATGCCATCTTCCAAGCAGAACCATTGCTCTTTGAAACAGTTGATTTCATGGACAGACCATCTTAATATACATGGTATTTCTTAAATGAATGTAACCTTTCCCTTGTAGGCTGAGAATGATGACAATCACTCAAGTCAAATAGCTTTGACCATAGCAGGAAATCTGTATCCAAATAATCATGCCTACAATTCCTTCCTTGATGCAGCATGACTGTCAACTCTTAGCATAGCTACTATGGAGGTAAAGCCCTTTGGTGAAATGAGGAACATTGAAGTACAACCTTATTATAATGAACCCCAATGTCTAAAAATTGTTCTTATTTTGGATTTGTACTACAGTAAAAGTCAAGATTTTAAGCTTTACTAAAAATAAAATAAACAAGAGAGAGAGAGAGAGAGAGAGAGAGAGAGAGAGAGAGAGAGAGAAGCATTGAAATGTATCCCCCGAGACTTAAATAAAAGGCTAAGACCATGAGAATATGTGGCTAGTGTTAACCATCTTTCTATGATTTTTTTCTGCTACTTTAAATAAGCTAATCTTCTAGGAGAAAATTGTGAAATGGCAAAACCAAATCTCAATGTCTTATACAATTAAAGGAATAGAAAGGTTCACATGCTTTATATATAGAAGTAATACTGCTGTAAACATAGTATTAGTTTTTATCATTTTTCCTATTTTATCTCCATCAAAAAACAAACAAACAAACAAACAAATGTGGATTCCCATCCATTTGGGGCATAGATATTCAGAATCGAGATATCTTCTTTGGTGGATTTTTTGTTTGAGGAGGATGAAGTGTCCTTCCCTGTCCCTTTTAATTACATTTTTGGTTCAAAATCTATTTTATTAGATATTATAATGGCTACTCCAGCTTGTTTCTTGGGTCCATTTGGAAAATCCTTGGAAAATCATTTTACAGAACTTTATACTGAGATAATGACTATCTTTGTTGCTAAGATGTTTCTTGTATACAGCCAAATTATGGATTTTGTTTATGCATCCATTCTGTTAGCCTGTGTCTTTTTACTGGGGAATTGAGTCCATTGAGGTTGAGAAATAGTAATGACCAATGATTGTTAGTTCCTGTTATTTTGATGTTGGTGGTGATTTTGTGTGTGTGTGTGTGTGTGTGTGTGTGTGCATGTGTATTTCTTCTATTGGCTTTAATGGTATGACATTATTTCTTGTGTTTTTGTGAGTGTACTCTCATTAGGTTGGAATTTTACTTCTAGTATCCTCTGTAGGACTGGGTTAGTAGAAAGGTATTGTTTGAATTTGGTTTTATGATGGAATATCTTGATTTCTCTATCTATGGTGATTGAAAGTTTTGCTCAATATAGTAGCCTGGATTGGTGCTTTTGTTCTTTTATGGTCTGCAAGGCATCTGCCCAGACTCTTCTAGCTTCTAGAGTCTCAAATGAGACATTGGGTGTAATTCTGATAGGTATGCCTTTATATGATACTTGACCTTTTCCCGTTGTAGCTTTTAAAATTCATTCTTTGTTCTATGTGTTTAGTATTTTGATTATTATGTGGTGGGAGGATTTTCTTTTCTGGTCCAATATGTTTGGTGTTCTGTAAGATTCTTGTACCTTTATAGCCATCTCTTTCTTTATGTGAGTGAAATTTTCTTTTATTATTTTGTTGAAGATGTTTTGAGGGCCTTTGAGCTGGGTTGCTGTTTCCTTCTTTCCTCCTGTTCCTCCTCCTCTTCTCCTTCTGATTCCTCTTCTTCCTCTTCCTTCTCTCCTTCTTCTCCTCCTCCTCCTCTTCCTCCTCTTTTTTCTATTCCTATCACCATTAGGTTTGGTCCTTTCATAGTGTCCCAGATTTCCTGGATGTTTTGTGTCGAGAGCTTTTTACATTTTGCATTTTTTCTGACTTATGCATTGATTTTGTCTATCATAACTCCTAACCCTGAGATTCTCTCTTCCATATCTTGTATTCTGTTGGTGATGCTTGTTTCTATAGTTCTTCTCTTCCCTAGGTTTTCCATCTTCAGGATTGCCTCGATTTGTGTTTTGATTATTGCATGGACAGTTTTATTCATATCCTTCACCTGTTTGATTGTGTTTTCCTGTATTTCTTTTTATTTGTTTCCTCTTTTAACGCCTTTACCTGTTTGAATGCATTTTCCTGTGTTTCCTTAAGGGATTCATTCACGCCTTGTTGTAAACCCTATTTTGCAAGCTGTGTCCCAATGAAACCCTGCTTGCATGGTGTACAGATCCGACTAGGATGGGCAGTCAGGCAGGGTTCCAAGCTAGTTAGTTTTGGGGTCCCCAGGGTTTTCACAGGAAGGCAGGATGCCCTTGGGGTCCTGCAAGTCTCCTCAGAACATAGGAGCAAGGCTAGCTCTAGACAATGTGACCTTATTATTATTCCTATCACCATTAGGTTTATCTTGAACCTATTGGTGATAGGAATAGAAAAAAGAGGAGGGGGAAGAGAAGAAGGAGAGAAGGAAGAGGAAGAAGAGGAGAAACAGGAGGAAAGAAGAAAGCAGCATACCAGCTCAAAGGCCTCCAAAACATCTTCAACAGAAGACCCAAGATCACCAGTAAAGAATCCCTTTTTGTAAGTAGTATTTTTTCATCTTAAGTCACAGAAAGGTCACCATCTCATAATAGGAGTTCCATTGCACTTAACCAGAATTTCCTACTCCGGAGACTCATCCAGTAAGCATCATATGGAAGAGTATGAGCCATAGACCACATTAAGCAATGGGAACTGTAATGGGTGTTTTCTTTTGTACCTGGAAGTGTTGGAACATACACTAGCATTTTAAAACCCTGGTATTTTGTGTTTGAAATTTTCCTGGGTAAATTTGAATAAGCTAACTAACTTTTGTTTAGTAAGTTCTTTATGCAAATATAGCTTAACCTTTAAAAGTTGGTGATATCAAGAAATAATTCAATATATTGCCTGTATTGACTAGCCTAATAACTTTATGAAAACAAAGTCTTAAGCTAGATGGAAAAATTAGTTAAAACCTTCAGTTTACTGATCATGTGCTTGCAAACTAAGGCATTTGTTCTTTCCTCCTAGTACAACAGACAGAGGTGAGGTACACAGGAAGCAAAACACACTAATTACCTGATAGAAATAGGGAAGAAACAGGCAGTGTAATGGGTCCCAAGGCTCACAGTTCTTCCCCTGGAGACTGGAGTAAATTCACGCTCACACTTTGCTTTCTCTCTCTCTCTCTCTCTCTCTCTCTCTCTCTCTCTCTCTCTCCTCCCTCCCTCCCTCCCTCCCTCTCCCTCTCCCTCTCCCTCTTCCCCCTCCTCTCTCTGAAGAATGATGTCACCTCCTTACAGACCCACAGCAGTCTCTACAACCAGGACCAACACCATCACCACTACCACCACCACCACCACCACCACCACCACCACCACCATCACCTCCATCAATACCATCATTACCACTATCACCAGTAACACCACCACTACCACCTCTACTACACTGCTATTCTCAGTCAGGTCTCTACAGACTGGGCTTTGGGCACTGAGACACAATTAATGAGTTAGTTATTTGAACAATAAACAAATAACTATCATCGTATTTGCTGTTGCATGTGTGACAGAGAGGTGGGGTGTAAGTGTGCACACCACAGGACCTGTGTGGAGATGAGGGGGCAGCTCTCAGGGGCAGGATCTCCTTCTGCTTTGTAGAAACTGGCTTTTTTGTTGCTTTTCTCACATTGCACTTTTGCCCTGGTGACCCATGAGTTTCTGGATGGCTCTTCTGTCTCTGCCTCCCATCCAGCTATAGGAGTGCTGGGATTACAGATGTGTGCCACCACACAGGGATTCTTATTTTATGGGTTCTGGAAATCGAAATCAGGTCCCCAAGCTTGGACAGCAAGTGCTCTTACCCTCTGAGCCATTTTGTGAAGCCCAAACAGTGGACTTCTTTCTTCACTTTTCCATTTGCATAATCCATGTTCTCCTATTCTCTTTGATGAACATGATGGCAGAGTTTAGGGACACAATGAGTCATACTATTTTCTCCTGATGCTGCTGAAAGCATCCAGGTAGGAGTGAAACTGTTCCAAAGAGAGACACTGTGACCCTCACTTTGGCTGTCAGACAACTGGGACTATGAATGCAAAGAAGTTGGAATTTCCCCAGGGATCCTACACTTGGAGAAGGGAAAGGCTGAAGCATGGTGATGGCCAGAAGGAGAGCTTGTATCCCGGAAAGATATTTCATACATTTGCAACAATCATCAGACCACTTGCAAGAGGAACTAGCATCTCAACAATGATGGGCAAGTCATGGGCAGGACCATGCTCTGACCAGGATTGGTTATCTATGCATGTATCTTATTCTCTTCAAAGCTATACTTCATGTCACGACACAGAAGATGAGCTATACTGGGTATATTGGTTTCTGTTCACAATGGGACCAGAATACATTTTCTGTCTTTATTTTTCACTGGTACTTACCTTCTTTTTCTGGCTAACTGAGGACAGACACCCAAGCCTGACTTTTCAGAGCTCGGGATTTAACCCTACAGCCAGGACTACACAGAGACCCTATCTCGAAAAACAAAGCAAATACCAACCTAAATAAACAAGCAAACAAACAGCCACCTGTTTGACAGCAACTATCTCTTCATCTAGGGGTTATGATGACAGTAATCACCATGTAAGGTTCCCGGCCTGAACTGGTACCTATAGTCATTACAATCATCCATATGGAGGAGATGCTGCCTGTCCTCCATCTTGCAAACCACTTCAGGAGGGGGTGTGGAGGACACTAATGCTCCTGGCCAGCTGTAGTTATTGTCTGTTTTTGTAAAATAAATGAGCTTGAATGGGCTGAATTCTTTCATATGCAGCTTCCCTGTCTGGGTCAGGGTCTACTGTAGAATCAAGGCACCTGCCTCCTTAAGACAGTGGGAAGGAGATGACCCAGAGAAAGCTTGACCTTTTGTGGAGGTAACTTTGAACTTGCTACATAGTCAGGAGGTGAGCTTGAACTTAGAATCTCCCCTGAATTTACCTCCCAAGTTCTGGCATTACACATTTACATGTGTGTGCATGCGCACACACACACACACACACACACACACACACACACACACACACACTGGCTAAGGGCTTCGTGCACATTAGGCAAAGACTCCAGCAACTGAGCTATATCCCTAGTCCAACCCATAATCTCTGAGGAATGGGAGGGTGAGGTTTAGAAACTATTGGCCACTAAAAAAAAATCATTTATTTAATGTATGAGTGTTCTATCTGCATGTACACCTGCATGCCAGAAAGAGGGCATCAGATCCCAGCATAGATGTTTGTGAGTCTCCATGTAGTTGCTGGGAATTGAACTCAAGAAGAGCAGACAGTGAGTGCTCTTAACCACTGAGCCATGCTTTCAGCCCTACAACTGGCCATTTTTAAGTTATAAAAACAACCCATTAGCAGAATCAGAACAGGAGGCCTCTGCCATTCAGTCTAGACATGCTCCAGAATTATTTTGTTCCTGTTCCTCTGACCAAAAGCAACTGGGGGATGAAAGGGTTCATTGGCTTATTTTTGCAAGTCACAGTCAATCATTGAGGGAAGTCAGGGCAGGGACACTTGTAGGAACCAGATGTAGAATCCAAGAAGGAAAGCCACCCCCTGACTCACTCACAGGATCACGCTTAGCTTCTTCCCTATACAGCCCAGATGCACTTGTCCCAGGAATGGTGCTGTCCACAGTAGGCTGGGTCCTCCTGAACCAAGGAAAACCAAGGCAATCCCTCATAGACATGCCACAGGCCAATCTGACCCAGTCAATCTGTCAGTCCATGCTCTCTTCTCAGATGACTTTAGGCTGTGTCAAACTGACAATTGAAGCTGAGTCTGACAAGATGTGTTTCTCAAACACATTGTTGCTTTCAAGATTAAACAAAATCTTTCCAAGCTGGTACTTTCTCCTCCGTCAACAAAACAGGAGTAAATAGCTGCTCACTTTCCATCTTCTCATTATCCTGATTGGCTGTTTCAGGTTATCACAGTCAAAACCTATTACTTAGAAGATGGGGGGTGGGGGGTTATGTTTCTTTTGTATACTTCCTTTGCTCAAGTGTAGCCCAAGAAGTTTCCAATTAGAGTACAGGGTCTGCTGAGAGATGAGCCTGTGTTCCCTGCACTCTGGGGCACAGCCATGACTAGAGGATCTGTGAAGGCAGAGTGTGCCCATACACCACAAGGGCTCATGGTGAGGAGCCTGGCAGAGCAGACATCACAATGGATACTTTCCCAACGGCTCTCAGCTTTGTCCTGGAAGAAAAGCTGCATGGTTTTCCTGGAGGAAAACAAACAAGGATTCTCCCCTGCTTTTCATCCTGGAGTTTTGGCAATAGAATCACAGCTGTCTGCAATGAAGCAAGACCTTATGCATCTTGGATTGGGGGACAGAATCTGTCAGGTTTTACCTTCAGTTCTGAATCTACCGTGGGAATCAACATAGTTAGGTCAGCCACAAAACAACACTGAGACTTAACAATAGGAGAGCCTGGTAGAGACTTACCACACATGGAGGCTTTCTCAGAAAATGAAAACAAGTCTAATAGTGAAGTGTAATGCCCTTCCCCATGTTGTTATCTTAAGTCAGCTTTTTTGTTCAGCCAGAATTATGGCAGACATGGGGTGTAGCGGGTCAAGTCAAAGGTTGGGGTTTAAGGACAAAGAACCAATATGATTCCACAAGACGCTTTGGTTTGAATATTGGAAACATAAAACACCAAACTATGTGGAAGTCAATGCTGCATGGTGGTCATGAAGAGACAATTTGTTCATATGAATAAAACACTTAGCATGTGATTAAGAAATTAAAAAGCAGGGTTGGCAAGGTGGCTCAGTGGGTAAGGGTGGTGCTTGTTTCCAAGTCTCTTGACTTGATGTGGATCTTCAGGACCTGTATGGTTAAAGGAGAAAACCAACTCCTACAAAGTTGTGTAAGACAACTTTACCGGAGACCCCCTGAGTGAACAACGTGGAGACGGGAATCATTCAAAAACAAGAGGATTTTTATTTACTCCAGCATGCTGGGGTCGCCCTGCACATGGGGAGAGAACGACCACTCACAGCTTTCCAAAGTTCCTGAGCTAATCCTTTCAGCTGTCCTGTGCTGTCCACACATGCACTGTGAAAGATGCCAACCTACAGAATTACACACACACACACACACACACACACACACACACCCTAAATAACAGTAACCAGAAAGAAATTTCAAACAAGCCAATGAGATACATTTCTAAGAAACTTTGTGTCCTTCTTGGCTCCAGGTTACAAGCTGGTGGGAACTTACCTCTGCTGTTACATTAGTTAGCTTTGCTGTTACATTAGTTACTGCTTCATTGCTGTGACTAAGTCACTTAGCTTTGATGAAGAAGTAAGGTGTAGAGGCTCCTCAGATGGTTCTGTCCATCTTGTCAGGAAGATGTAGCCAGCAGAGCTCCTCCTCACCTCATGGCAGCGTGGGAATAGCAGGGAGATGTGGCTTCCTGCTTGTTTCTTTTTTCTGAGTCTGGTTAACTGTCTGGGGCACATTCTGGATGGGTCTTCCCCCTCAGTTAATGCTCTACAAATACCCTTTCTGACCCATTCTGAGATGTACCTTAGTCGCCTGGATTCTAAACCTACTCATGCTGACAGGGGAGATGAGTGGGAATACTCTTTGTTGATTCGTGGCTCATTGCAGGGTTGGGAAATGTTCAGTGTAATATTCAGTTCATTCACAAAGCAGATGATCTGGGACCTCACACAGGAATATAGAAAGCCCAGAGGAGGTCGGGCGGTGGTGGCACATGCCTTTAATCCCAGCACTTGGGAGGCAGAGGCAGGTGGATTTCTGAGTTTGAGGCCAGCCTGGTCTACAGAGTGAGTTCCAGGGCAGCCAGGGCTACACAGAGAAACCCTGTCTCGAAAAACCAAAAAAGAAAGAGAGAAAGAAAGAAAGAAAGAAAGAAAGAAAGAAAGAAAGAAAGAAAACCCAGAGGATGCAACTCAGTGAAGAGCTGTCCACTAGTGTTGATCAGATCCAGTGCTGCCAATGCTACCCAAAGCCTTATGTGGAGTGACATCCAGGCCAGGGATGCCATACACCTGATATCAAAATAGGGACATACATGGGGGCAAGAGAGTATAGATGCTTATGCCTTAACTGAGAGGGCAGGTACCCACAGCCACTCTTCCCTAATGCCGCTAATGTAAAGAGTGCATAGAAAGCACCCGTTTTCCCCTTCCTTACCTTGCCAGGAGAAAGAGTTTCACCATGTACAGGTTGATACTACACCTATCTAGGGACAAACCATCAGATCTGCATCTTTCATGGGGAAGTTTGCTTTAACCATAAGGAAGAAATTTAAAACACACACCATCCTCATGATTACCAAATCCTAGAAATCTTTGCAAATCCAGTAACATGCCTGTGCTCTCCTCTGTTGCAAGAAAGTCAGAATTTTTTCCCAAATCACTGTGAAACATTTTCTCTGCCCCCTTTTTTTCTCGTTAAAATGCTTGCCTGAGAGCTTTCAAAGTTCTCTCAGTATCTGTTGCCATCCTCACCAAGACAGCTTCCCTCTGGTCCTTCTAGAACCAGCCCTTACTTGCCCTGTCTCTCGGCTACCCAGCAGCAGCCTCCTGAGAGCCCCCTTCACCTCCTTGTTCCTGAGCGTGTAGATCAGAGGGTTGAGGAGAGGGGTGACAATGTTGTAGAAGAGGGTGAGGAACTTGCCCTGGTCCTGGGAGGAGTTGTTTCCTGGCTGCATGTACATGTAGATGATATTCCCATAGAAAAGCGAGACCACTGTGAGGTGCGAGCCACAGGTGTTGAACGCCTTCTGGCGTCCCGCAGCTGAGCGGATTTGCAACACGGCTCTCACAATGTAGCCATAGGAGACCAAGATGAACACCAGGGGTGACAGCACGATGCCTATCGCGAGGACGAAGACGGTGCCTTCCACTGCAGCAGTGTTGACACAGGCCATCCTGATGAGAGCTGGCATCTCGCAGAGGAAGTGGTCCACTCTGCGGTGCCCGCAGCGGGGTAGGCTGAGGGTCACCGGAGACATAGCCAAGGAGTTGGCCACCCCGCAGCTCCAGGCCACTGAGACCAGGCCCACACAGAGCCTGGGGCTCATGATGACCATATAGTGCAGGGGCTTGCAGACAGCCACAAAGCGGTCATAGGCCATGACAGCCAGCAGCAGGCACTCCACACCCCCCAGGCCCAGGAACAGGACCAGCTGCAGAGCACAGCCCACATAGCTGATGGTCTTGTCCGGCCCACTGAGGTTATAGAGCAGCTGAGGGATGGAGCTACTGGTGAAGCTGAGGTCCAGGAAGGACAGGTGTGTGAGGAAGAAGTACATGGGGGTGTGCAGGTGCGGGTCCAGCCTGGACACCAGGATGATGGTGCTGTTGCCCAGCAGGGTGAGGAGGTAGGCAGGCAGGATGATGGCGAAGAGGACCCTCTCCAGCTGGGGCCGGTCAGAGAAGCCTATAAGGATGAAATGGCTGAAGGCGCTGTCGTTGGCTGTGCCCATCTCTACTGCACCTGAGGAAGACATCAATACTGACAGTGATCAGAGAGGAGGGACCTTATCAAAAGTTTAGTTACAACAAGATGTAGATAACAATCAAACTGAGTTAAGCATGTGGCAAGCCAGTTGTCATAGGTAGAAATGGGACAGGGTTGGTTTTGAACCCAGAAATTGCTACTTAGTGTTTCTGCTTCACTCCCTCTAGACTTGCCTCTAATTCCCTGAAGTGAGAGATGAATTGGACTGTGGCCCAGATGTTAATTCTCTCCAGAGCCACAATCCCAAGTTCCTGTCCATAGTCAAAGAGCACAAGCTACAGCCCTGCATAATCATCCCAGAGCATCTGAAGATGCCCGGCACAGCTGACAGGAAGTGTGGACATCACCCAGGGGAACCCACGTGGGTTGACTCTCACCCAGATGTATTTGAAAATAAATTTGCCGGGTTTTTCTTTAGAGATTCTTGAAAATTTGATAATTCAAGAACAGTCTGGTGTTACCTAGAAATATCTTTAAAAATTTTTTTTACAAATTTATAAACCATATATATATATTATGTATTTCATAATCTACTGAAAAATATAAAAGCATCTACTATAAAATATTAAAGTTTATCAAAATTGACAAGAACAAAAACCACCTAGAACATTGTCCCCGTCAGAGGGGAACTTAAATGTGGAGGCGAAGCGCTATACCACATCGGGATCTAACAAACTGTGGTTTGCTTGGGCTGCATGGGACACATTCTGTTCTCTTGACTGTTATTTTTAGTGAATTTGGATGTTCGCCGGATAGAAGACTGCTGTAGGAGGACAATAGGTTATCAGTGAAACGAGGTGGTCAGAAGACCTTTCCCTGAGCCTGCTGCCTAGGCAGCTGGTGCTTGTGTTTCTTCCAAAGCACATGAGAAATGTTTCTTTAAAATGAATTGAATTCCAATTAGGTTTTTTTTGTGGTGTTTTTTTGTTGTTGTTGTTGTTTTGTTTTTGTTTTTGTTTTTGTTTTTGTTTTTGTTTTTCGAGACAGGGTTTCTCTGTATAGTTCTGGCTGTCCTGGAACTCATTCTGTAGACCAGGCTGGCCTCGAACTCAGAAATCCACCTGCCTCTGCCTCCCAAGTGCTGGGATTACAGGCACACGGCTATAAAGTTTTGCTTTAATTACATTTATGTGTGTGTGCATGCGTGTGCGTGTACGTGTGTGTGTGTGTGTGTGTGTGTGTGTATGTTTGTGTGTGTGTTTGTGTGAGTGAGTGTTAGCTCACCTTTGCAGATACAGGACAACTTTTAGGAATCAGTATTCTCCTTCCATCCAGTGAGCTTGGGGGATCAGATTCAGGTCACCAGGATGGAAGCAAGTCCCTTGACACTGAGTCTTCATTCTTGCCAGCTAGAACAAAAAATGGAGAAGGCCCAGGGTCCAGTTTGAATCCTGCTGGGAGAAGATTGGTTGACCGGCCTCACAGCTAAATGGCACATGCATATTCCCTTGCTTCTGGAGCACGATACAGGAAAGGCAGAGCAAAGGAAGGCTCTTGCTCTCCCAGGCTTTCTCTACAGATGTTCATCCCCTAATCTCCTTGGCAGACAGGAAAGCTGAGGTGGTCTGCGTGCCCTGCACCAGTGCTGCATGGGTCCTAGAGAGGCAGGAGACATGAACCCATGCTTGCGTGCTTGATGAGAGTTTAAGTTGGCATCACAGTTCTTAAGAGATCCCTACTTCTCTGTACACACACCTCAAGGCTGTACATGTTGTTTTCATAAAAGAAACCTGTTTCTTTTACAGGATTGAAAATTGAGTATTTTCTCTTTGTCCTCATTAGTCTCCTGTCTAGGAATCTAGCCTGAATTTTTTGGCCCCCAATCAGAAGATACATAGCCTCCAGACCATCTTCATCACATCAAAGGACAGATGGTTAACAGGAAGAGTGTGTGTGTGTGTGTGTGTGTGTGTGTGTGTGTGTATAGTTAATAACTTCTAGTTAATAACATTGTTTATTTAATAGACAATGGTATCATAAATTGGAAGCAAGCAATTGCTAAATTCAAATGAGCACAGGCATGTGACATTACTTGAAATTTTGACCACCCAGATATTGGAAGTCCAAACCCATAGAAAATAAACACTGGGGCTGGGGTTCACCTTTGCCTAACATGCATGAATTCCATGTTTCATCCTCCGCACCATCCGGCACCACGTAAATGAAAGGTACATCACTGTCATCCCAGTAGTCAGTAAGCAGAGGTAGGAGGATTAGGAGTTCAGGGACAGCTTTGGCTACACATCAAGCTCAGAGCTATCCTGAGCTACACAACAAAGCAAAGTGTATTGTGAGAACACACACAATAACTAGATAACTAAATAGTAAGTAATATCTCTCTGTCTCTGTCTATCTATTTGTCTGGATCTCTCTCTCTCTCTCTCTCTCTCTCTCTCTCTCTCTCTTCCTTTCTCCCTTCCCCTCTCTCTTCCTCTCTCCTCCTCCCTTTCTCCTTCTCTCTCTCAGACAGAGTATCACGTTTTAGCCCTGCTTGGCCTATGATTCACTAGGAAGACCAGGCTGGCCTCAAACTCACAGAGTTTCTCCTGCCTCTACCTCCCAAGCACTGGAATTAAAGGTATGTACCACCATGCCTGGCAATAAATCATTTTTTCCAAAATCATTCAATAGCATATTTCTAAGTATTATAAGCCATTTTGAAGATTTCTCTTAAATATATAACTCATGGTTATTTGTGATCATATATCAATATCTTCATGTTTTAAATTGTTGGCCCTCACTCATCAATAAGGACATTTCTCATGTTTAAAAATTGCTTCTTTGTAAACCTTTTGTTTCTTTACCTACAAGTCATTTTCTTTCATTTCTTATTGTGTCATAGGTTTTTTTATATGAGTTTTGTGAAAAGATGCAAAAATGGATCTCTTATGTCATACTTCACTCGATAAGTGTGCTCTTTCAGATGTTTGTTCTAGTTTAAGAAAAGTACAGAGATAACATCTGTCTGTGCATCTGTCTATGGCTGTGTGTATGTCTTACTGTCTTTCTCTGTCTCTGCCTCTCGTTGTCTCTATCTCTGTCTTTCTCTGACTGTCTCTGCAGGTGCCTGCAGAAGCTAGAAAGGGACACAGGATTCACTGGAGCTGGAGCTTGAGGTGGTTGTGAGCCTCCTGATATGGGTGCTGAGCCTCCTGATATGGGTGCTGGGACCCAACACAGGTCCTTTGCAGGAGCTGTATGTGCTCTTAGCCCCGAGCTAGCCCTCCACCCCAGGAGTGATACAATGCTAGTCTGTCCTTTTATCTTATCATTAGCTTCTCAGAGATCAGGACCCCAACTCTCATCTGCATTCTCCTAAACAACTGAATGAGAGTAAAGACTCCGGAGGAAGATAAAGAGGCTGAACACATGGCTATAATGGCTCTCCAGTTACTATAGCAACAAGCTTCCAAAGGGATACTGGGAACTGAGAAACACATCTCAGCATAATGAAGGGCTTTGGTCTGGTGTTCAAGACAGCCAGAGTTCACCTGTCCTTCCCAACATCCATTCTTCTGACTGACACAATCAAGAATGACTTTCCCCTGAGAAGATTTGGTGACGTTTTATGTACATGTCTAAGAGGAATGTTTACATTAGAGCCTCTGTGACATCAGATGTTAAGAGGCTGCTTCGCTGATGCTCTTTTATAAAAAAAATCAGCTGACTTTTATGTCTCTGGGTTTGTGTCTGTGAGGCCTGAAGTCACTTCTAGAGTGCCTAGATTTTCCATAATACACTATTTCAAATTTGATTCTACTAAGCTGTTGATTTCTCTAATATGAGATTTTTTTCTCTCTCTCTCCCTAAAACAAAAACAGTATTAAAGCCCAAACGAACATAAGACCTGAAATCGAGATGGAGCACCATCCCTGCCAGAAACTCCACAGGGCTTTCCAACTAGCTCTAGCCTTTCTGAGAAACCAGTATTTAACAGGTACAGGATACCTTTGCTGTCTGGAAGGCTCCAGGAAGGGCACACCCCTTACTCTTTCTGAATCAGACTCTGGAGGGACATCCTTTCCCTGTCTGTGCTTAGCCTCAGGTCCAGGATTTCAGCTCTCTGCATAGGTACTTCTTGTCCAGAGCAGTGTGACTGATGTCCTATTGGTAGAACTTGAAAGAGTGAAAAAGAGAATTAAAAAAGCCGTTCATGGCCCACTCTTCCCAGACCAATTGGAGGCATATGCCTGTCTGTGCCAGCCTTTTGGTCAAAATGTTCTGAGCCATGGCTGATGAGATCCTTTCTGACGCAGACATGGTTGCCTCAGACATGTGGACACCTCCCTGAGACATATGAACACTAACACAGTGACCTCTTCTGAGATCAATAGCATTATCAGTCAGTAAGCCACTCTACAAGTGGCTTAGTTTGTTGTTGAAAACACCCTTTTGTGTAGACACCAGGGGCTTCTGCTTGTCTGGACAAAGCTGAGACCTCCAAAAACAGGGAACAAAATCTTATTTCACCCTCAGGGAGACGCAAGCCAGAAGTTGAAAGAAAACAAGACTCCAGAGAGGACATGATAAGAGGATGCAGGCAGTTATCCCTTCCATGAGAAATGTGCTTCCAGAGCATAGAGCCCTCTCCAGGAACAGCGACTTACAGGTCCTCCCTGCTTGGCCTGCCTGCTCAGAAAGAGTAGGGCTTTTCCTCCTCTATTTCCTCTTTCCAGGTACATGCCAAAATCCATTCTTGCTCTCTAACAAAGCCCTTTACTCCAATGCAAGCAGCTGCTGAGAATCACTGCTGAGCCCATTGTTTTAATAACCTCTAATGCAAAAATCTTCTGCCTTTCTCTACCTCCCTCTCTCCCTTCCTCCCTCTCTCCATTCCTTTCTCCCTCCTTCCTTCTGATCCTGTCTCTTCCCAGAAGATGCCCCCAGTATCCCTGTCCTTTGGTGTCTTAAGCTCTAATAAAATAAGATTGTCCTTCAGTTTTCTTCTGGGTCCATTTTTAAATTCCTGTATCTATAAGGAATCTTAAATTCCTTGATCTACAACTAGGACGCTATGTGTCTCAGTGACATTAAATTAAATTAGATACCTTTCCATGTACCAAGCGGAGTTTCCTGTGCTGGGGTAGCCTGAGCCAGTCACATCCTTGCATGGTCACACCTGGATACAGAGCAGGCAGTTACTCATGGGTTATCTCAGCCTCACAGCAGGGTGGGTATTCTTGTCTTGGAGAAATAGTCCTCTTTCACTTCCTTGCTCCAGAGGGAAACATGGATAGGACCAGACACTAAATTGAAGCTGAGTTCTCGCTACATGGATTGAGGTCACAGGTAGAGAGACCAGGAGGAGACTGAGGAAGATTGCTCACAGACAGTATTGGAAACAGCGATGCTGTTCACCTGCACAGAGGGGTCCTTTCCCTGTGTAGCATCTCTACAGCATGTGTGTTTGGAGGCATGAGCGGACAGTGTGCCACTCTGATGTCACCTGTGGATGCTGATGGGTCAAACAGTGGGGATCTCCTGCCTTCATGTGTACTGCTTCATCTCGGAAATGTCTGCACTTGATTGGAGTCAAGGCTGTGAGGTTTTGCCAGATCCTAGGGGTCTGACAGTATTCAGAAGGAAGTATTTCAGTTTACTTGAACATTACAATGTTTTAAACAAATTTATTTTATCATTTAAAAGACTAAAGATCTTACCCTCCTACTCCAAGTTTGACTGTAATAACAGGGTACAGGTACTGAGTTACACTTTCAGAGCAGGGAACCTGGGTCATCCAACAAGGAGCCAATATACATATTATTTCTTTCTTTTTTTCTAATATTGTGAAAAGTTTATTTGCATTAATTAACTCCTTTTTTCCCACCATCATAAGAGATACGCTTGTTCTTTGTGATCGGAGAAAAATTAATTTGGAGTGGACAGATTCTACTACTCATTAAAGAAAAATTGAAGTCTTAAAACAATCCAGTGCAACAATTCTCAGTAGTACAATCCAGTGCAACCAATTTTCAGTAGTCCTATCTCCAGTGTTACCCAGCAAAATATTCACATGCTTAAGAAATTCTAAATCCCAAGCTGCAAATTTTTCATTTTTTGTCCTATATGTTCAAGCCAATGAACCTAAAGCAACAGTGGCCACTCCCTTTCGGAGCCTTGGATATCATGATTGACAACAGAACTAAGTAGCTAAGTCATTTTATTCTGTTGTGGGGTTGGAAAACCCAAATAAAACTCATACCTCAGATCTCATTTTCTCTTTTTTTCTTTTAATCTGACAAAAAAAAAATCAGTGTTTCTTTTCCACACAAACTCTATAGTTTCAAAATTCAGACACAACAAAATTTGTGTTTTCTGTGTCTGTTCAGCACTTTTATAACTAATCTTGTAAAAATGGTGCACCACTTACAGTTAAGCACCACAATGTGTGCCCTGTGCTGCTGCTGTCCTCTCTCAGTATCCAGGAGTTACCTCCTCACTCACCTGGAGCTGAGACAAGGTAGGTTAGCACTCTACTGCTGAGCTAAGCCCACAGCTGTATTTGTTGAACAAACCAGCTGAGAAGGGCAGATCTCTGAGATCAGCTCCCACATTCAGGACCTACTCACCATTGTACCTGGGAGTGGCCAGTGTACTATATACCTCTGTGCAGAAGATGTGGTCCTGCACAGGTCAGAACAAGCAGTGCCTTCCCCATTAGATGCACATAGATGCTGCAGTTGGAGTTGCTGTGGAGAAAATCAAGGTGCCTATTCCTGCCTTGGCATCACCCTCTGTCTGAAGGTCCCAGTGTTTGCAGAGCAGAAAGCTGCAATTGCAAAGAGGTGCTCTCCAGAGGAACCTGGAGAGAGTTCTGTGGGGGGTCTCAGTTCATCAGTATCCACTAGGGAGGGAGGGCCAGCATCCCTTCAGTATCCCCATGCTCTGAGCAAACTTCTGAACCCACCAGGGTCATTAACACATTCATTTTGTTGTTGTCTTGTGCCATCTCATTGTTCCAGTCCCCACAGATCCAATCAGGAAATGGGGGCCAGGAGAATTTGTCCCTTGATGAAAAAATAATTTAATATGGCATGCAAGCAAAATGTGGGCACAAAATCTATTCAAAAGACAGGAATACATTGGGACTCTTTTGCTTTTTTCTCTTGTTCACAAGAATTACTATGTAGCTTTAAAATAAAAATAAAATTATTTGAAGAACAACTAGACCAATTTGACCCAGAAAAGGACCACACACCTTTTAAAAACCCAAGATCCACTGAAAATTAGTCTTTTTTTAATTTTTTAATCAATAATTTTATGTCAAGAAAGAGCCTGGTTGTCTAGACATTAGAAAAAGGTCATAAGCAAATGGTCTAACTGGAAGATACAGTTAATGAGTTGGCAGGTGATCTTCTATTTCTTTATTTTCACTACTGAATTTGGGGAAATGTTGACATATAAGGATTTATATTTTAGCTTCAGAAACTGAAAATTATCTTGAGCTCCCTGATTTCTTTGTAAATATGCATATATTTATTGTTTCTCTGTGGTTTTGTGAACAGACTCTAGGACCTCATATAGCCAGGCAAGTGTTGGCCACTGAATGACTCCACACACCTGTGTCCTTGTTTTAATGTTACTGTGAGGGGAAAAAATAAATAAAAAAATTAATAGTCCTTCAAGTCAGCAAGTTGGTGCTAGAGACAGCAGATGGAATTAGAGCCATTGGCTAAGAAATGAATCAAAATGGCAGTATAGGCCCTTTTGGCTAAAAGTAGCTATAGCTACATAGAATATTCTCTGCTAGCAACTGTGTACCTAGGTGAGTATTTGTACACATGTGGGTTGTCTAAACACTTTCCTCCTTCATGTGTAGTAGAATAGAGTGACAGAGACCACAGTCACAAACCGAGGGGCTGATGTGATAAAGAGGACAAATTTATCAAATTCTACTTACTCAAGCTTCTCTGCCCTGTGGGGTGCTGTGAGTAGGACCCACCACGCTGAGTGAGGGTAGTGGGTAGGGCCAGTACCACGCACTACCTTCCCCTAGATTTCTTGATTCTTATCCTTTTCAGTGTGCTGAGAAATCTGGTCTATTTAGATAATTCATGTATTAAACTTGTGATTTGATTCAGGAGAATCGGGCTGGAGGAGAGAAAAGTATTTATGAAATGAGTTCTGTAAAGAACTCATCTAGTCTGCTTTAAATACATTAAATACAGCACAACTTGAGATTTACAGCTTTTACAGGATTAGGGAGGTTGAGTTCCCTGGGGTAAGTTTGAGCTTCTAATTTCTTTTTATCTCTTTCTGTATGATATCCTCACCCCTTTTCCCCTCTATTCTTTTTCCCTCCTTCGAAGTGTTACAGGACTGAAAGGGAGGAAGAACAGGGGTGGAGAAGAAAAGAAGAGAAAGAAAAAAAAGAACCCACATAGTAGCCCATGTCTGGCTACATAGAGGTTTGCTTTATAATTATTCTTTATAGAACAGAGAGTGCCCTAATTCTCAGAGCAGTGTGAAGGAAGTGCTGTGCCAGGAAGTATTCATGAACCACAAAAGATCACCAAGGAGCCTATTCTGATTCAATCCCATTAGAATTTCTTTATTTATGCTCCACCTTGGGCTCCCTGCCAACCCTGACACAGCAGGATAAGAAGGTGGAAAACCCAGCCCAGTTTCAGGCAAGCATTTGTAGATCTAAGAAGGGGGAACACATCTGATTGGGGGGCCATTATGGTCTTTACCATAATTGGCTGGTGCTGGTAACCAAACCATAAACATAGCTTCTGTTTTCCTCCTGATTTGTGGCTGTTAGGAAGTGAAGTGTTAGGGACACGTTTGTAACCTGGAGGTAAATATTTGTTGGGGAATAACCTGGAAAGTGGTGTTAGACAAAGGCCTTAATGGGGGAGGGGCAGTTAACCTGGAAACTGGTCCTAGGTGCCAGTTTGTTAGTTAGCTCAAGTTCAACCTTAGGTTAGTTTCTCTAAGGTAGAGTCTGAAGCCAAAAGTCTCTCAGAAGTAAGAGAAACTTGAGAAAGCAGAAAATGATGATACTGCAGACTAGAAAAAGTTCAGTCTATAGTAAGAGGAATGTGCACTGCGATAGAGATGATTAGGATAGGAGCAGATACCAGACATCCCATGAGGGAGGGATCCTGCAGTATGACTCAGAAGAGAGGTCCGTGCACCATGATGGAATCCATTTCCTTTCTTCCATTTTCTCGTGTGTGTGTGTGTGTGTGTGTGTGTGTGTGTGTGTGTGTGTGTGAGAGAGAGAGAGAGAGAGAGAGAGAGAGAGAGAGAGAGAGAGAGAGAAATGGGTGTTCACATAAGTGTGGCCCCACATCTGTGGTGGCTGGAGGGTGATGTAGGAACTCATCCTCAATTACTCTTCTATTTCATCAAGACAGGGTCTCTAAATCAAACCCAGAGCTAACTGATCTGGACAGTCTTGGTAGACAGCTTACTCTGGGGATCCTGTCTGGAGTTACAGGAAGGCTCCACATCCACTTGAACTTTGCATGGGTTCTAGGGACCCACACTCTGGCCCTCACATTTTCAAGACAAGCAATTAAGCACAGAGGCATCCCCCTGCTCCAGATATCATTTATCAAAGTTCCTAGGTGATTGCCCACATTCCAAGTCAGTAACATCCGACACATGGCCTGCATATCCCGAGGAGCTGAGCTAAATATACAATTTAATGAGTATATTGTGACAATGAGAAGACCCCAAACTCTATGTTTAGTGAAATGATGTCTGAGAATGCAGTACTATCCCAACGCTGGAATCCTGGATGTCTCCATAGTGGGCTTTCTAGTTAAAAACTTCCTGTGTCTAAAATAGACTGGACACATTTAGCACTTGGCATTAACCTTTATTGGATGCTGGCTGTCTAGTTACAAATAGGATCTCTGTTTTGTATTTTCCAAGACATTTCTAATTACATCATTTAACTCTCTTTCCAGGGACTTAATCATTTACTCATTCAACAAATAAGCATTCAGTCATAACCACAGCCAGCCAGTGTTTGAGATCTGGGAATGTGCTTAGGAATATCCTGTTAATAAATATCCTGCTCCTCTTCATGATGCCATCACTGCATCATGAAAAGACAAATAAGTTAGTAA
Organism: Apodemus agrarius; assembly: GCA_964023405.1. Classification (NCBI taxonomy): domain Eukaryota; kingdom Metazoa; phylum Chordata; class Mammalia; order Rodentia; family Muridae; genus Apodemus; species Apodemus agrarius. Next base: position 43,101,948 of record OZ030015.1, on the reverse strand, counting down.
TTAAATAAGAGTTCAGTGCAGTGTTCTGGGAGCTGATACATACTGTATGTTTATATACCATGTGGGGTTAGTGAGCCTGCAGAAGCCTGGTGAAGGAGACTGGGAAGGTGTGCTCTGGGGGTGTGGAGAGAAGATGTGTCCAATGAGAAGACTTTGAGTGAGTTTATCAGAGACGGACACAGATGAAGAAGCACTGGGAAAAAAGAATTGTAAGCAGAAGACACAGTTGGGCAACAGTCCTGTGGTGGAAAGAACTTGTTGGATATGGCTCTACCATTCAAGCAAGGTAGCTAGAGCAGAATGAAAATGGGGAGTGAGGGAGGAAGACAGAATTGGAAGAGGGATTGGACTCAGGTCTTTGAGGGCCCAAGAGCTCAGCATGAAGGGTGAAAGTTACACAGGACTCTAAGACTAGTGAGGATCAGGTCAGTACAGCAGCTCCACTGGCTGGGGCCTGAGTGGGTGTGTTGAAGATGAATGTGGGTGGGGCGGGGCCAGCTTTGATACTGTAGAGAAATGAGTACAGTAATGCAGAAGAGTTGGGGGCAAGGTGGGGAGGGTTGAAAGAGCAGGCTGCTACTGCAGCAGCTGGAGGTCAAGACAGTGGACTCTGCGGCCCTTTGAAAGCCGAGCCACACTGTTACTGCTGAGGGACTAGAGGTGGACAGTGGAATCAGGAACACAGCAAAGGAGTTGCTTGGGCTGAGCAAGGGAAGAGAAGGTGCTGTCATGCACTAGATTCAGACTCTTTTTCCCGTTTTTAATTAGAGGGAGATTTACCTTGGTAGGGTTCAGGCCTGAGTTTTAGGCTGGGTTTTAAATTTCTATAGAGTTCAAGCCAACAGTTACATATAAAGAGGGTATTGTATGGGAGAAAAGGTAGGGAAGCCAGGGAAATACGTATATACTTAGAGGGCTTTGCAGGCAATGAGCTAGAATTCCAGTGGAATGGCGAGAACATACTGTGAATAGGAAAAAGAAGGAGAAACAAGAGACGTGAGATTTGAAATCTTAGAATACAGAGGATGAAGTCTTTAATGGTTCACTTTGGGTTGGTGACTGACGTCTTGCTAGGAGACATGGTGAGATGGAAGACTCAGGGATGCCCTTGAGATGGGAATGAGTCTCCATGAGAGGAAGGGTGGCCTGGGACTGGGGTGCTTCTGTTGTTTCCCTCCCAGATAAATGGCCTCCCTGTGCCTGTGAGTGGCTGGAGATTCCATGAGAGATGTCCCCTCAGGCCAGTCATTGGTCCATTGGGAAGGAAGCTCCAGGATGGACATGGAACACAGACATACACAGCAGCAAAACACTTACATGCATAAATCTGTTTTTAAAAAAATTATTTTAAAATAAGCAACGATGCCAAAGACAAAAGAGGAGATCTAAGAATCAGTTATACTGTATTTAGAGTAATGGATTTCAAAAATCACTGAGAACTTGGCCAGCATAAAGGGGATTGGGGCTGCAGAGATGGCTCAGCGATTAAAGCTGCTCTCTGTTCTATTCCCAGTACTCATGCTGGGCAGCTCACAGATTCCTGTAGTTCCTGCTCCAGGGGAGGTGACAATCTCTTCTGGCCTCTGCTGGCACTTGCATCAACATAGCGTGTACACACACACACACACACACACACACACACACAGAGAGAGACAGAGAGACAGAGAGACAGAGAGACATGTGCACATTTATTCTTTTTTATACACATAAAAAGAATAAAATATTTTAAAAAGCAACAACAGAAAAGAGGATGATAGGAAGTCATTGAGCATAGTCATTGAACATATATTCAGAATGATTCCAAATATATGAATCTAGAAGGACTGTAAGACTAAGTAAGAAGAAACAACAGAAAACGAGATGGGGGGAGGGAGGGAGAGGGAGAGAGAGAAAGAAAGAAATGGACTTCACTAGAATAAGGTTATTTTGAAGCAACCTTATTTCTAAGCCAAGCTTTGTGGCATACACCTGCACCTAGGACACTTAGTTATTGGGGGTTATTGGAGATAACCTTGGCTACAAAGGGAGCTTATGACTCAAACAAACAGAAACTACTAGAATTAATACTACCAAGTCTCCCTGTATGGAGGGTTGAGGATACAAGGAGAATAACATTTAATTCTAGCTTTTCACTGTGAAGATGCTCCAGGGAAAATCGAAACCTTTGGCAACAGTGTTTGATGAGCCTGCTGCCTTTCCTGAGTCATCCACTCCACGGAGTTCCTCATTATGTGCACCACCCTGGATCCACTCAGTATTCCCAATGGGAGAATTTCCACTGCGCAGGCCCACAGAGCGGGCGTTGATGTGGTTTGTGGAAGCAGGGCACAGCCATGCCCCCCAACACCCATCCATCCAGGATGTCTCTGAAGCGCAGCACTTCTAGGTAGGTTTAGTACTCCTCACTTCTGGCAGCAGCAGCAAGATCATGGAGACCCTTGGGAGTCCAGTTTCCAGGCCCTGCTTCTGTCATGGGTGGCAAGATAAGAGGAGTTGTGTCGCAGACGAAGAAGTAGGGCCTGAGAACGCCGGAGAAGAGATGGTTGAATGTGTAGATGTAAGACCCATTTGTGACATTGTAGAAGGAGATTTCACCAGCTTCGTAGTCCAAAAAGATCCCGATGCGGCGAGGTCGCTCATCTTGGAGCACAGGCACCGAGGGAGAGGACAGGACCATGTACTCGCTCCCTCTCAGCAGCCACATGGCCCAGACACCGTTCTCTGGGGACGGTGTGGTCTCCCCTTTTCTCAGCACTGAGTCTTGGCAGACCCCGAGCCCCCACTCTGCTCTTTCCCCCACGATGACTTCCCAGTAATGCCTCCCGGAGGAGAAGCCCTGCAGGCCCAGGATGCAAGGCCAGGTGTCAAAGCGCTCAGGGTTGCTGGGGACATCCCTCCAGACCTCCGCATCCTGCACAGTGCGCAGGTCCGCCGTTAAGAGCAAGCTTGGGTGGGCAGTGGCTGGATCCAGCTTCACATCCACTGTGGAAAGAGTTTTTTCAGAGCACAAAAATAAGCAGAAATGCATAGTAAGTAAAACCTTATCTCCCCTCTCCTCCCTTCCCTCCCTTCCTTCTTCCCTCCCTTCTTTTCTTCCATCCTTCCTTCCTTCATCCCTCCCTCCCTTCCTTCCTTCTACTGCTGTGCTGAGGATGGGTTCTAGCTCCTTGCTTAGTATCCCTGAGCTTCAGTTCCAGCCTTTGAAACTTTAGGCACCACTAAGAATCCTCATTGCGTCTCATTTCTCTCATGCAGAAAAGCTGAGCCTTGATTTTGGCCTCGCGGAACTCTGCTGTACACAACGGGACTTCCATAGCCCCCCAAATGCCATAGTTAAACCAGTTGCTTTGTGTGTGAACAAAAAACATAAATAAAAAGGAAAATATCAGAATGTGTGTGGCTTCAAACAGCCTTCTAACCCCACAGAGGTCCCAAGAAGGAGTAGACAGTGTTGGGGGTGTATAGGAGTCTGGGTGGGGCAGAAGCTTGACCTCTTCTCCTTTCTCCCCTCTCACCTCTTTTGTCTGCCTGTGCCTCTGCATCCTTTGTGACACCTTCACAATAAATAGGCAGGCGGTGTTCTCCTGTGTTCCGTAAGCTGGCCTAGCAAATTAATTGTATTAACTGATCCTGAGGAGGGGGGCCCTAAGTAATTCTATTGACAGCTGGTCAACCAGAAATGGAGGTCAGGGCCAGTCAACTGCAGTGCTTTTTACCAGCTACTTAAAGATGACTTAACACCTATACTCCTCAAACTGTTCAATAAAGCAAAAGGGACGGGATGCTACAAACTCATTCTGTGGAGCCAAGAGAAAGGCACAAAGGAAAAGGACAAACTTCCATGATGAAAACAGATGCAGAACATTTTAGTAAAATACTTCCAAGCAAAATTCAAGAACACATTAATCCATTGTTAAGTTAGTTTTATTCTTGCCATGAAAAGGTGGTTCAAAAACCACAAATCAATATATGCAACCCAGCTGTGCTGGCCAGTCTTAGGTTAACGTGACACAGCTGGAGTTATCTGGAAGGAGGGAATTTCCATTGAGAAAATGCCTCCATTAGGTCCAGCTGTAAGGCATTTTCTTCCAGGCATTTTCTTAATTAGTGATTGATGGGGGGCGGGGGGGCGTAGTCCATTGTGTGTGTTGCCACCCCTGAGCTGGTGGACCTGGGTTCTATAAGGAAGCAGGCTGAGCAAGCCATGTGTGAAGCAAGCCAATAGGCAGCACCCCTCCATGGCCTCTGCATCAGCTCCTGCCTCCAGCTTCCTGCCCTCCTTAAGCTCCTCTCCTGACTTCCTTTGTTGGTGAACTGTGATGTGGAAGCATAAGCTGAATAACTGCCCAACCTCCCAAGCTTACTTTTGGCCATGATATTTCATCATAGCAACAGTAACCCTAACTAAGACACCAGCACATAAACCGACCTAAGGACAGAAATCACATGATCATCTCAATAGATACAGGAAAGACCCTTAAGGATGCTAAAAATCCCCTCCTGGAAAAAAAAAGCCATGAAGAAACTAGGAACAGAGAGATATACCTCAATATAATAAAGGTTATAAGATAAGCATAGCATTTTTTTAAAGTTAAGGCTGAGACAGGAACACTCACAGTGTATTCACCGTGTAGCGCTTGAAGTCTTAGCCAGGAAAATAAGACAAGATAAAAAAAAGTTAGAGTACAAATTTGAGAGAAAAAAATCAATCATTCCTATTTACACATGGTGCAATCATATACTTAAAAGGACTTTACTGCAAAACTTTAGATCTGAGCAAAGCTTTCAGTTAAGCAGTGGAAGACATACTTATATACAAACATCAGTATCTGTTCTGTCTACAAATATCTGGATGAGGAAGAAAAATACTATTCATGGTAGCTTCTAAAAATCCAAAAACAGACAAAAAAAAATAGCAATAAAAGTGAAAGACCTAAGCCCCCCATGAGAAAATTAGACCCCTAGCAAACTTAGAGCCTGAGACAGAAATAGACTTGGAACTGCATGTTTGGCTGAGCCCCACCTGACTGGACCCTTAGTTCTGGGAATTGGCTGACCTGGGCCTGGCCACTGGACTAGAACGTCCTGCTCCAGGAACTAGATAACTGCAAAATTTTGAGCCATCCTGTACTTCCCCATTCTGTACTTCCCCATTCTGTACTTCCCCATTCCGTGCATGTTTTTTCCTCCACCCCTTGCCTTGTGATTTTCCCCTCTAAATACCCCTGACTTCAGTTGCTGGGGGTTGAACTTCTCTACCCCTGCGTGGGATATGAGCTCCGCCCCAGTGCACTGGTTTCCCGAATAAACCTCATGCAATTGCAGCAAAGACGGTCTTTTGTGAGTTCCTGGTTGTGTTATCTCGTGATTTGAGTGAGGGTCTCCCATCTCCAGGGGTCTTTCAAAAGTCCACCCCAAAATTCTGGGAATGAACCTACCCAGGGAATGGGAGAGCTTCTACAAAGAAAACTTTGAAGGCTGGAGGGAAGAAACTGAAGGTGCCAGTAGAAGATGGAAAGCCAGCCCTGCCCACAGACTGGCAGGATTGTAATAAAAACGGTAAGGTTACTTAAACAACCTACAGATTACAGTGATCCACTCAAAATCCCAGTGGAAATCTTAGAAATAGGAAAAACAACCCTAAAATTCATGAAAAAGGAAAGTTCATGGGACAGAGAGCACAAAGCAATCCTGAACCGGAAGAGCAAGGCTGAAGGCATTGCAATACCTGATCTCAAATTATACCACAGAGCCACAGTGACACAGTCTGTGCGTTGTTAATACAAAACCAGACATGTGGGACAGTGGAATACAAGAGAGGACCCAGCTATGAACGCACACAGCTACAACCAAATGAGTCTCAGCAAAAAGGCCAGAGTCCTGCACTGGGGAACATAAGTCTCTTCAGCTAATCGTGCTGGGGAAACTGGATATCCACATGCCAGAGAATGCAGTTATGTCTTTACCTTTAGCTGTTTTGGGAAAGAATCTAACACATTTTGGTGACCAAAGGCACTGGAGTCATTGAGAGAACAGGGGAAGAAAAAAGAAGGTAGTTTTGTTTTGTTTGCCCTTTTCCTGGATGATGCACCAAGGCGGAGGTCAAGCTCTGGGTCCCACAGTCTGACAGCGTGCTCTCAGGGAAGCCTTTGCTGATTTCTGACTCTAGGATTTAGGGCTCTGTCTGTGACCACTGCCTGATGTCCACAGTCAGCCACACTCACAGCCTGGCCCGGGCATCAAGGCTCTGTGTACAACAGCAGCCCTGCTGCAGGTAAGAACAGGGCAGAAATCTCGGAGCCACAGAGAAAGAGGCAAATCTTCCAGCGCATGTGCACACCCTGGTCTTAGCCTGTCTTTTAAACACATTGTGAGACTTAGGGGGCAACATGGAGAGGAACTGGGAGCTTCTCTTTCTCCAGTTCTGGCCCACACTAATTTCCTAAGGCCTATTCTTGTCTCCTGTCCTTTTTCTTTTTGTGAAGTGGCCCCCAGTGGGCCTGGTTTCCTACCTTGGAATTTCCTCAGCATCTCCCTCATCCCAGGGATGTGGCACACAGTCTTCAGCTCCATGGAGACCGCCTCTGGTTCCAGCCTTGTGATGGCTTCGCTTCTGGAAATATGTAGAGTCCGCAGGTGTCAGTGTGGTCTCCCGGGGCCTCCCTCCTCTGCACCAGCCACCCCACACTGACTCAAAAATGAAACTTACCGCGTCAAGACTCCTCTGGCTCCCTGGAAATGAAATACAAACCAGGATGAGTGCGATCTCTGACTTCTTTCTGGATTCAGGCCAGGCACACAGTAATAATGTCATTAGAAATATCTGAAAGTTGCTAACAACTAAGATGAAACTTCATCAACTAAGATGAACTTTAGTGTAAATGCTATTTACAGTAAATCAATAAGACTTTACACAATCGATCAGTCACAGTCAGGACAGAATCGTGCTACATGCAGCTTTTGTCCATTCCTTCTAAATCCATCACTGCAGCTACTTCCTGAATTGATAATTCTGCCAACTGACTGTTTTGAAAGAGTTAGAGCTTCTACCTGATGAAGATAGAATTGGGAAGGGGCATCAAATATTTGAAGGATTTATGTGGAGTAGACATACACACACACACACACACACACACACACACACACACACACGTTACCCTTAATGCCTTTGTAAGAGAACACTAAATGTCTTTGAACCATCACACCAAAGCTGATCATTTGATCTACACTGATAAGAAAGGAAGCCATTAATATCTAGCAGCGTTTTCTCTTTTAAAAGATATGCATATGTGTACAAGTCACCTGTAATCTAAAGATAGTCAACATCTAAGTTCTTGTAAACATTCAGTTGTTTACTGTCATTTAAGTTTTTGTGTTAGTGTGAGCTCTGTGTCTCTCTCGGGTGCCCTCTGATCACACGCCCTCTGCACCTGTTTCTACACTCTTTTACTAAGTGTGAGCCTGCCTAGGTGTTGGCATCCGAATGACAAGATCCCACCTCTGTGCCTTAGTTTCTTCACACCTGCCTCCTGCCCCTGGAGCCTGTCTCACCTCCAGCAGCCCTAGGGCTGGTCGCTGGCTCCTCTCCTCCAGCTCTTCAGCCAGTTCCTTCAGGACCTTGTTCTGTTGGGCCAGCCTGATCCTACTGTCACGCAGTCTCTGCAGGGTCGCTCGCTCTTCCTCTTCCAGCCTCCTCAGCTGCAGCTGCTCCTCCTGGGCCAGAAAACCCCTGTGTTTCTCAAACTCCAGCCTGAAACGTTGTCTCTGCATCTCCACTTTCTCCTGTGGGGACACAGCGGGCAGGGTCATAGAGAGGACGTAAGGTGCAGCTGGGGCCTCCTGATTTCACGTGTGGAGCAGTGGAGCTGGGGAGATGTGCCAGAGCCCTCTCTGCTCTTCCACCCTTGAACTGACTGTTGGCTGTATTCTAACGGCGTGCAGAAGCTGGAGACCATTTGTATGAGGGGAGTCTGGCAAAGCAGTGGTTTGAAAAAGCATGCTGGGGCCGGACATGGTGGCGCACGCCTGTAATCCCAGCACTTGGGAGGCAGAGGCAGGTGGATTTCTGAGTTCAAGGCCAGCCCGATCTACAGAGTGAGTTCCAGGACAGCCAGGGCTATACAGAGAAACCCTGTCTCGAAAAAACAAAACAAAACAAAACAAGCATGCTGGACCCAGGATGCCAATTTAACATAGCTTTGAAGCATTTCTAGATACAAGATTTAGCATCAAGATCAAAATAGGAGAGAAGTATAGCAATGGGCAGTCAATGACCATCTGTCTGTCTGTGAATAGTGTCCAGCATGAGGTCACCACACAAAAACTTTAGTTACTACTTATTCTATTAGGACTAGTGACCATGTCTACTAGAAACAAAAGCAGAGAGATTAAAAGAAACCTAGATTCTTAACAGAAAAGCTTGAGATTGAGAACATGGTTTTTAATGCTCGTGTGTGTGTGTGTGTGTGTGTGTGTGTGTGTGTGTGTGTGTGTATGGTGTGTGGGATGTGTGTGGGGTGTGTGTGTGTGTGTATGGTGTGTGGGATGTGTGGGGTGTGTGTGTGTGTGTGTGTGTGTGTGTGTGTGTGCAGGTGTGTTCACCTGTGAGTGCATATATAGAGGACAGAGATTTACTTTAGTTGTCTTCCTCTGTTACTTTCTACCTAATGACAGGGTTTCTCCTCAAACCTGGCACTCACTGTTTAAGCTAGGCAGGCCAGCAATCCCCAGGAATTTGCCTGTCTTTGCACCCCCAACCCCAGCACTGAGGTATCAGATATGCACTGCCACACCAAGCTTCTGATGTGGATGCTGGAGATCAGAATTGAAGTCCTCGTGGCTGCAGGACAAGCACTTTATCCCCTGAGCTGCCTGCCCAGCCCTGAACATTCTTTACTCCTTGGTAATGGTGGTTAGGGTTTTATGCAAAGCCAAGGAAGAGCGAAGTGTTCCTCATTCCTTGGGCTCTGGCTTGCACATTAGCATCACATTGCTGTCTTGGTCTTCACCTAAAGATCTCACATCTACAACTCCTGAAGGGATGGATTTGACTACAGGTTACTGTATCTCAGGTTGATTCTCATGGAATTAGTATTTAGGAAAGCAGCTGTAAACTGAGTGCAAGAGGCAATTTAACCTCCAGAGCATCTACCTCCTGCTTCCAATGTTTATAATTTCCTGGTTTCCCTGAAGGACAGGATGCCTCTCCCCCCCTTAGAATCAGCTGTAGTAACAGCCCCTTAAGACAAGGTCTTCCTCCAATTTTTTTTTATCCTTTCTCCTTTCACCATCTTCTAAATCACTCCATTCATATGGTCATGGCCACCTTCTAAACTTAAATAGATTGCAATTTCCTACCCTTATTTCCCAAAGGTGAGACTTCTTTAACATATACATAACACTCCCACTGTGGGAACCCACAAGACTCCTGCTGAGCCAGACTGAGGGTGTAGGGTTACAGTGGGTCAAGCTGGGGGCACAAGGGGTGGTGGTGAGGAGAGGCTTCCACAATCCATCTGTCCTCATCTCTTCCTTCTGCATGTGAAAGTTACAAGTGCTGAGACAGGAAGATAATGATGGCATTTATCAAACTCTTCTTGTTGCCAGTGCCCCCTGTGGTCATGTTACTGGCTATGGTTAGGGTTTTACTGGCTATTGGTTAGGGTTTTACTGCGGTGAGCAGACACCATGACCATGGCAACTCTTACAAGGACAACATATAATTGGGGCTGGCTTAAAGATTCAGAGGTTCAGTCCAGTATCATCAAGGTGGATACATGGCAGCATCCAGGCAGGCATGGTGCAGGAGGAGCTGAGAGTTCTACATCTTCACCTGAAGGCTGCTAGCAGAATACTGGCTCCCAGGCAGGTAGGATGAGGGTCTTATAGCTCACACCCACAGTGACACACCTACGTCATCACGACCACACCTTCGAATGGTGCCACTCCCTAGGCTGAGCATATACAAACCATCACACTGACTGTAAACCATGCAGAAGCTCTTGTCTTCAAACAGGAATCTTGGCATCACATCTATGTTAGCTAGTCACTAGAGGATGTAGATGTGAGGACCCAGGTCTTGCTCCTGATCTTTGCCTGATTGCCTAGGTCCACGGCCAGGCCAAGATCGGGAGCAAGTGACTTGGATTATAAGCCTGAATATCATTGATTTGAGAACTGATGTTAAACTTCACTCATATTGAATGCTGTGGTTGGAATGAAATGAGACTTGTCCCAGGAGAAAATATAGGGGAAAAACAAATACCAAAACCAGTTCCTATGGGGTGGGGAAACTATATATGAAGGACTTTCGACAAAACCAAGAAGGGAAGTTTCAGAAAAATACAGAAAAGGTTATTTAGAAAAGGAGGAAAATAAGAATGTATCTTGTAATATATCTTGGATATCATACAACACATTGCATATATAACATGCCCACGATTTCTTAGTTGCATAGTCTGACATCACTGAGAGTCTGATCAGGAAGCTCTCTGTCTCAGGTGTGGGTAGAATCTTGAACACTGTACTGGGTGTGTCCATCCCACAGCCCATGGGCCAGCTGCTAGTGTTCTAGGGCAGCTGTGAGTGTCACCCACCACATTTGTAGATGACAGTGTCAAAGGGTAGAACACCCTCCTGCCACAGAGTTCGGTACCATTCCTGGTTCTGCCAGTAGGTGGCGGCAGCCCGCTCCAAGTTGTGACATCCTGAGATACCCTAGGTTAAGAAGCACCGTTTCCACCAGTATGTAAATGAGACGCTGCATAAGAAATAAAGTGAGCTGGTGACTTGCAGAAGAGGAATGCGTGGGTGGATGACTGCAGACAGCTGGCTGTCCTGTGTACAGGATGGTTGCTGTTCCCTGTACTATTATATGCTACAGGGCATTGATTTTTCATTCATCCTACAGATCTGTTAAGGAATTGTGGGCGGAGGTGATTGGGTTCCACTAGTGAGGCTGACTGTAAGATTCAGATAGCAAAACTACTTACTTACAGCAGGTCATATGAAGAGGATTTTAAAAGGAATGGGCTGGCCCACAAAGGCATTATGATGCTGTTCTGGAGGAAACAATGAGTTGCAACATAAGTGGGAGAAAGGTGGCCTTGATGGAGGAACATTTCACATTGGCCCGCAAGCTTCCTGAAGCCAGGGTTCCGCCTCACCTTCCAGATGATGGTCTTCTTGCCCACGTTGGCCTCCTGGGTCAGAGCCTCCTCCATTTCCTTCTTCACGAGTTCCGAAGCTGCTCGGAGCATCCTCTGTTTGGGAAGACAAGACCATGGTAGACGCACTCTCTCAGGACTTAGAGTTTGCTTAGATGTACAAAGATCAGCCAGGGAGTCACTACCTGACCTCTGGACTCAACAAAATGCAGTACATACTTACCTCATCCCGTGCCCAGCCCCAGGATGTGCCCAAAGACCTGTCTGTCACTGTGTCACTCTTCCCGTAATAATCACAATGTTAAAATGTGAGGTAAAAAGAAAAAGAACGATAGAGTATAAGTAAGGGGTTGTGGTACATTTAATGGTCAGAAACACAATTATAATAACAAATAGTCGTATTTTATAAAATATAGTGCCAATTTTGAAAAAAAAAGTTTACAGTGAGTGTATAGAAACTATATTGCCACAGAGGAAATGCTGTCTGATTGAGAGATTGAAGGGTTATTTATCACTTAATATAAGAGCTTTAAAACATTTATGTATTTTGTGTGTGTGTGTGTGTGCATGTGTGTGTGTGTGTGTGTGTGTGTGTGTGTGTGTACGTGCATGCACGTGCGAGTATGTACCCACAGGAGTGCCAGAGTCACACATAGAGGATATATGCAATTCACAGAAGCCAGTTATCCTTCCATCACGTGCATTTGGGGATCAATCTCAGATTGCAAGGCTGGCAGTGAGTGCCCCTACCCTCGGAGTGGAGAGGGTACAATAGAAACTGTCTCCTTTCAGCACCAGGACCCTGCAGGAGGCACACGTGAATATTGGACTGCAGAAAACTCATGTGCAAATATGCTTTGGGAAGAAAAATATATGAACTCCACCATAAAAACTACTTAATAAACCCTACATCCACATGGTTCATACTTGAAAGGCGGGCACTTCAGGGCTGTGTAGAGTGTGCATATGAAATGGCCTTGGAACTCAAGGTAGTGCCTGACAAGACTGGGTAGGATTTGCTTTGCTGTTGAAACATTTCGCTCAGCAGATGGAGTAAAGCTCCACCAGTCCAAAGAAACCTCGAGCCACACCAAAGAGGTGACAAACAGCACAGCCAGCGGGGATAGGGACAACAGTGACAGGGCAGATTCTGCTGGATCTGTGTGGTTAGGATAAGAGCTATGCACAGCACAGTAGGCGGCTGCTGCTGATTGGCTGAGAGGTCTAGATGGTGTTTATTTGGCATTTAATTGAGAAAAAAAGCCCTACAGAATATTTGTAGAAAACAATATCAGAAATGTATCACTAGCCAAGCTCTCTGACATTTTCAGGACTTAAAGCAGGCGGGGGTCATAATTTTTAAATCTGACTAGAAAAGAACTGGTGCCTAAATCTTTACCAAGCCGAGGAAAGCAAACAGTAAAACCAAGGGAGCGGTTTCCATCGAGTTGAGGAAAACACCCTCATTTTTAATTTTAGAGAAAACCAACCCAGCAAACATCTTAAGGAAGCCAGTGTGCTGTGCGTCTGTGGAGGTCAGGCTTGTCAAGGAAGGAAACCCACCACGCTGCTGTTCCTTGTGCTGGCTGTTCAGGAAGTGGGAAACTTAAATGTTCTTAAAACGTGTCCAGCAACGTCGGGGAAACATGAGTGAGCAAGCAGCCTTCTGCCGGTGCCCAGATAACACAGAGAGGGAAGAAGCAGTAGGAAACCCCTCCTCAGAGAGCGGAGTCTGTGCTCAGCAGAGGGGGTTCCACACCCCTGCTACACCAGAGGCCTTTTGTGATAGGAGGCTGGACTTAGCATTTGCCCAACCCGGGGTTCCCAGGGGCGAAAGCCACCAGAGCTTCCGTGAGTGTGAGCCTGTAAGAATGGGGAGGCGACTACGGAAGGAAGGAGCTTGGGAATTAATAGTTACTACTTATGCAACAGCACCGTTTAGCTCTGCCTTGAACAGGTCCCTTCACATTCCAAGATCATCTGCCCCAGTGTCTTCCCAATGTCCACACGGGATCCTGAGCTGAGGCTTACCTGGTAGCGGCTGGCTGCCTCCTGCAGCGTCTCCGTGCGGTGGCTCCGGTGTTCAGGGCTGGTATCGCAGACCCAGCACAGCATCGCCTGGTCCTCTTCACAGAAGCGGCTCAGATCCTCACCGTGCCTCGTACACTGACGCGACCCCGCGTGTCCCGTGCCCATCCCCAGCTGCCGCACGCTGTCCACCAGGCTGGCCAGCTGCCGGTTGGGTCTGAAGCTGGCGGGCCTGAAGGGACCTCTGCACTGGGGACAGGGATAGACGCCCTGAGCGCTGTCGGACTTCTCGCAGAACTCCGAGATGCACCGCAGGCAGAAGCTGTGGCCGCAGTCCACGCTGATGGGCTCCTGCAGGAAGTCCAGGCACACGGAGCACCGCGCCTCCTCCTGCAGCCTCTCTCCGGGCGCTGCGGCCATGGTCCCAGCTTGTGGCAGGGGCTCCTATCACCCTAGCGGTCTGCATAGAAGGGAGGAACCCCAGAAGGAGGGGAGCAGGCCCTGAGGGTGTTATCGCCTAGGCTGGCCTGGATCCAGAAGCCAAAAAGAGACAGTCCTGGTGACAGCAACAAGTCCCAAGATTGTCACCTCCTCAGAAACCCAGCAGCTTCTCCTCCAGTTTTTCCATTCCTCCCTTCCCTGGCTTTATTTTAAGTCTGATATAATGTAGCATTTGTCACCCTAACTCACATCTAGAGGTATTTGAAGTTTTCAACGTTTTGAGTATGGACGAAACCCAGGGCTTCACACACGCCAAGCAGGTCCTACCGCTGAGGAACACCCCCGGGCTCTTTTTACCTCTTATTTTGGGACTGGAGATCTACCAAATTTGCCCAAGCTGGCCTTGAATTCACCTGTAGTCCAGGTTGTCTTTGAACTCTGTCACCTAGTCTGACTTTAAACACCCTATTCCTGGCTCAGCCTCCCAAATAGCTGGGAAGAGAGGACTCAAGGCCAACTAAGTTGCACACACCCTCTCCCACAAAAAATATGTTTTTTTTTTTATTTAAAGCCCATAAGATGGCTTAGTAGGCAAAGATAAGTAAGATCTTGCCATTAAACCTGACCTGAATTTGAGTCTCCATATTCACCTGGTTGAAAGAAGAAAACTGACTGGCAAAACTTGTCTTCTGGCCTCCATGTTGGTGTGGCAGAACACACACACACACACACACACACACACACACCACAAATAAACTCAAATATAAGAGGAACAAAAGTTCCCAGGATTTCCTGAAGCATGCTGACTTAGGGTCTCTTCTTGAGAGACCCTCTTGAGTCTATCTGCACATATTACACATGGAGTTCGCTTGGGGTGGCCGCGCTGCTAATAGGGCAAAATCAGAAATGAGCCTGACTCTTAGGAGTCCCGCATGTCACATCAGCCAATGTGGGGCACACCTGCCTTCTTCCCCACCCCCTAACTGAATGGCACCCCGAACTTCTGCTATAATCACTAAAAGAAAAGAAAAAAAAAACAACTTGAAAAAATACTCATTTTTTTTCAGTCTTTCTTTCCCCAAACTTGAGATTTTCTACATTCAGAAACAAACTACCACACCACTTGAAGGACAGATGTGAAGGCTGATGTGTGTAGACTGGCAGGTGGGGAGCCCAGCATGGCTGAGAACGGTGTAGCAAGTGCCCTCCCTCCTGCCCGAGGAGGCCGGAGAAGGCACAGACCCCCCTAGAGCTAGAGTAACACATGCTCGTGGGCCACCTGCCAGGGGCATCAGGATAGGAACCCAGATTCTCTCAAGAGTAGCAAGCCCTCTTTGACCACTGAGTCACCTCTCCAGCCTTGGGAGAGCCCACGAAAATTGCACTTGTTGACACACGGGGAGGCTGAGGTGATTATGTAGGAGTAGGCTGATTTCATAGATGTGTTGTGACTTGGTCCCATGAGGAGGCAAGACTCAGGTGAGCATGGTGACATGTTAAGGTCTGTCACCTGAACACTTTATGGCTCTATTGAGGGTCAGTTGGTACCCTTCTGGCACATTCATCCATCTGTCACCAGTATATATATATATATATATATATATATATATATATGTATATATGTATATATGTATATATATATGTATGATGTATGTGTATGTATATGTGTATGTGTATGTATATAATGTATGTGCATGTGTATAATGTATGTGCGTGTGTATGTGTATATTATATGTATGTGTATATGATGTATGTGTATATGTATATGTATATAGCGTGTGTGTGTGTGTGTGTGTGTGTGTGTGTGTGTGTTGGGAATCTTGAGTGTTTTGGATGCTAAGGTATATAGCGTGTGTGTGTGTGTGTGTGTGTGTGTGTGTGTTGGGAATCTTGAGTGTTTTGGATGCTAAGGTACAAGGATGTGTGTGTGTGTGTGTGTGTGTGTGTGTGTGTTGGGAGTCTTGAGTCTCGGAGGCAGTTTTGGATATGAAAGTGCAAGGCAGAGCCTGGAAGTTGAGCCTCATCCCTCCAGGAGCCTTGTGCTCAGCTGGTGAAAACCATCTCAGAATCAAGCAAACACAATGACAAGTACTAACCGGGAGAAACGCTCCTCGCTAGTCCTGCAGGAGCACAGCAAGGATGCTAGCAGGCAACTGCAGAGGTTGGACGTCAAAGGCCTCTGAGCCAACAGAAGAGGACAAGCTGGCAAAGAGGGAGCACCTCTTCCGGGCTGTGAGCCTGTCAGGGGCCATAATGGGACAAGCTAATATATTAGCAGGTGATCGTCCTGAAATGGCCTGCTTCGGATTATTATATAATCTGTGACAGGTAAGCCCTCATCCAGCAAGGCTGTGGGGGACTAATTTTAGGAAAGATTCCTGCTATTAATATGCTTTTCCTGTTATTATACATATATAGCAATCAATAAGCACATCCCTTTGGAGCAGATCTTTGCAGATCCACGAAGATGTACTGTCTTATAGTGATGCTATGTAGACAAATAGATGACTTAAGTTTTAATGATGATCCTATAAGAATTCCTAAAATTATATCTGTAATTATTAAGCTCTTTTATAATGGGACTGCTACTAGGTCCTTTTCTGATAGTCAAGACTGCAATGAGAACTCTGTCAGTCTCCCAAATGTAACAATTGTTCTTAGATGGCAATCAGACTTTCTCTTACTCAGAGCACATTCCAAGAGGTTGTAAAACAATTAACCAAAAGTCATAAAAAGGGAACTGATGATTTATTATAGGTGCTAGGACAGAAGATAAAATATTGACTGGGTTTATCTATGCAAAACTTCACTTATAACTTAGTTATGGTTTTAAACTTTCTACGAACTTGTAGAGAAGACAAGTGATAGATGTGACTATGTAGATAATTACTCCTAATGGATATGCATGTAAGAATTCCTTGTTGTAAACTTCTATTTCAATTTATGATTTGATTTTTGTGTGAACTTGTGATGAACTTTGTAACATGTGATCATGCATTCTGAAAGCTGTATAAGCACTGAAGACAAAAGAGAAAGGGCACTACTTCTCTCTTCTCTTCTCTTCTCTCCTCACCTCTCTCTCTCTCTCTCTCTCTCTCTCTCTCTCTCTCTCTCTCTCTCATTTATGCGTGTGCTCTTTTCTACCCTCTCTCTCTCTCTCTCCTGCTCTCTCTCACTTTTTACCTTTCCCCACTTAGAAGAATTTTCCCCTTTTTCCACTTAGGATCTTTCTGCTTTTCCCTCTTAGATAGCTTTCAAAGGAAACTCTTTACAACTTAGTAATAAATTCATTAACCACTTCTTTATGTGTCCCAGTTTTCTCCCTGTGACTTCTGACTAGCAGGCTGAAAGTTAGAGCCCAGCAGTTCCTGCTGAGCTAGAACAAAGACCACATTGTTTAATCCTCTGCTGTCAGGCTACAGGTGTTAATCACCTAAGCCAGCAGTCCTTCACCCTCAGAAAGAGCAAGAAAGTTTCTAGGACATTTTAGAAGTTATCATCAGCATTTCAGTACAGTTAGAAAGCCCTGAGACCCTCAGAATTCAAAGCCATCATCATCAGAGTCCTGCTCCCTGCCTCCACAGCTACCTTCCCCTAGCCAGGAGGCTCCCAGTCGTTAGGATGAGACCCCAAAGTGTCCTGGGTAGGGGGGCTGACTGCATCCAGATGACTACGAAGCCTCCAGGGAGGCTGGCCCTGACAAACAATAGCAACTAAGCCTGCTAGGAGTGGCCAGGCTGGTGACTCAGGACCTGGCAAGCTCCTCTGAGGTTTGCAGAACTCTACTCTGAGGCAAATCTTGGCTTGGGGCTTTGATGGGGTGCAGGGGCAAAGTGTTCTTGAGGCCATCTGTCTCAGGGTTAAGTGGATAATTGAAACAGAGTCTTCAGGACCAAATGCAGAAAACATTAAAGATGTGACATCAGAGAAGAAAGTGGGGCAAAGGCTTAGAGGGAGCAGAGAAAATTCTAGCTACAAAACAAGAGTGGGTCTTGCTGAGTGGCTTGGGGCGGAGCGTGTCTGTGCCCCTGCTGCAGTTCATCTCACATATAAGGATGATGGTGTTAAAGTCATTCTCTCTAAGGTTCCTCGGCATATTAAACAGGTACCCCGCACTTAGTAGAGGTTTGCCACATAGCAACTGTATGCAGTTGAAGAAAGATATTAGCAACTGGAACACAAACAGAAGGATGAGTCAGACTCTAGCTGTGTTAGTACTGAGGGGTTCCCCCAATTTTGTTTACCACTGTACCCCTAAACTTTACAGAATGATAGGAGCATATGTCCACTCCACAAATATGAGCAGAAGAAAGAAGAAAGTGGACAAACAGAATCAACACAGCCTATCCCAGGCAGCCTGCACGGAGAGTGCACGGGTGGCCATGTGGACTCTTCCACGGGGCACACAAATGCTTTCTCTGTGTCCCCATCACTCAGACAGATGCTGCAGCGTGTGTCTGAGCACATGGAAACAGAAAAAGGTATCAGGCAGATGTCTGGACCCACAGCTCTCTGCACTTGGGTCTTATCTGAAGCCAGACTTCTCTACCTAGGGAGGCTTACGAGAAGTGTGAGGGACTGCATGCTTTGAGGCTGGGGCATCAGGATGGGTGAGCTCACTGCTAGCTTTTCAGTTGCTAGACTTAAACTATTTTCCCTCCCAGACTTGTAGTTTAAGGTGAGAGCTGTAGCATTGCTCTTTCAAAATAAATTTTAAGATACACATATATTACATATTATATGTATTAAATATACATATATATTACAATTATAGATATAGAGATACAGATATATATATAGCGCGCGCGCGCGCGCGCGCGCGCGCGTGTGTGTGTGTGTGTGTGTGTGTGTGTGTGTGTGAGACATGGCACACTTATCATATGTAGGTCAGAGGATAATTTGTAAGTGTACTCATTCCTTCCAGCATGTGTGTTTAGGGGATCAAACTCAGGTTGTCAGGCTTGGCAGAAAGTACCTTTACCCACTGACCCATCTGACTGGCCCCACTGTTCTTGAAATTACATGAGATTCTCTTACTGGACACACATCCAGGTCTGTGGTGAACAGAAATGAGAGGAGCTGCAATACAGGGTGTGCGAATACATGCCCGGCACCCCCTAGCTTTCTGGGGAGAGAAGGGTCTAATTGAAATGTAGACTTTCTCAGAATCTTTCTTCTCTGGTGATGTGCTGGCTCCCACACAGCCCAGCTGGGCCTGGATAACCCCGCCTCCAGATCCACAAGCTTGCTCATGGGCAGGCTGATTGAGTTTAAGTCTCTTTCTAAGTTGCCTCTCTCTCTCCCTACCCCTCCTCTCCACCTCTGTTTTGTCTCCTCTGACTTTGCGTTAGTTCACTGACACCTGTACCCCAAATACCTTCCCTCCTTTGGGGCCTTGGTCTGCCTTCCACTGCTTCAGAACATCAGTGGGTTCTTTCCAATGAGCGCCCAAGGCTTCTTAGTTCCACCTTTGTGTCACTAGGGGGAGCCACAGTCCAGTGCTCAACAGCCTGGTACTCAGGTTCTTTAGTTTTGGGGTGTGTTCCTGAGCAGCTTGTATGCTCTCTGTCTCTCTGCCCCTCTCTGTCTGTCTGTCTCTCCTCCCCAGTCCTTCCTCTCTCTCTTTTGCCTTCTTCTCCCTCTCCCCCTCTCCCCCCGCAACTCAACAGGTTCCCTTCCTTCCTGTTTTATTTTTAGGATGTCAGTTTTCATTTAAGCAACTGTACCCCATATTGTTCTCTTAATTTAAAAAATTGTGATAGGTGTACATTACAAAATTTAAAACCTCAAATGTACTTAATATTTTAATATTTAAAATTCAAAAGGCGTACAGTCTAACATTTAAATGTATGGAAGGTATTGATAATATATATTTGTTTTCTCTAGAGCTCTTTCCCGCTTACCCAGTGGAAGCTCTGTGCCCACTAGACAGTGAACTTCTCTCTGTCCCCCATTCCTTCCCGGGCTCATGCTGATGGCTAACTTACTTTGCTTAAGGGAACTCAGACGATCGTTGTCATTTTGTGGCCAAATTATTTCACTTAGTTCAGGCCCTCAGCACTCATTCACAAAGTGACCTACTGGAGACTGTCTGTCCCACCCTCTGCCAATTAGTCCAAATAATGAGCTCTTTATAACACTCTATAAAACCTTTCTGTTTTATAGAAACCATGAAAACAAAGTCCTTCCTTATAACACACGTCTTTCCCTCATGGATTAAGAGTGAAAGTGAAATTGGGAGAAACCTTGGAGGATGTTTGAAGGTGGTCTCTCTAACAAGACTCAGCATTCTCAGAGAAACAAGGCAAAATTCAACCCTACAATAAATAGATTGCAGAGTATCTAATGTAACTTTTTTCTTTTAGAAATAAAATTGCTTCAATTTTTTTTTAATTTTGTCAGGAAAGCAGATCTCCAATGAATATGGTGATACAAAGTACCAGACCAAGGAACTGTACCCCAAATCTCCCCAGCTCCATGTGGAGGTGTCTTTCTACCACTCCTCACCCAACCAATTCACCACTCTGATTTGGGGAAGGTGTCTGGTCTCTTGGTGTGTAGTTCTTACTATCTCTGGACTCCATAGCTGGGCCAGAAACCTGGTATCTTAAGGTAACATTCACTTTTGTTGGTGAGCAAGTTTGAGACCACCGTTGCAACACATGCAAATTCCATAATTTTCCTCAGAATTCTTGGCTTTGACGCTGAGATAGACCTGGGTTCACACCCTGTGCTCTGCCCGTCCCCTTCAGGGCCTCTGGTGAGTTACACAAGCCTGTCTCCCTCCATCCTCTGACCGAAGCTGTTAGGAGGAGGCTTGCTCATAGACATTGTGGATGGAGATGTGGATTCCAGGGACCTGGCCTCCGGGTTCTCCCAGCATCCCTCAGTCCCTTACTTGTTACAAGGTAGGGCTGGCATAGCCTGCCTTCTACCCTAAGCTCTCCAGTCCCGGTGCTGGGGAGGGCTCTCCTTCCCTATATTTTGGTTACCACCCTTTTGTACCTTTGATCTCCTGGCTGCTGTACCTGGCTTCCCTCTTTCCTCTCTCCATTCCCTTCCCATTTCCCCACATGACCCAGCTCAGCCTGGTAATATTTATTCTGGACTCTCCCAGATGTCCCTGCCTCTGATTATGTCTCCCTTTTATCTACAGTAAACATTCATCTCCACTGTACCTAGGAGAGGTCATGTTGTTTCCTTTCCTTTTTAATTCTTTTTATTTTTTCATTCAGATTCTAAACTATATGGCGGCTGCTCCCCCAGATCTGGCTCCCCCAGTCAGATAACCCACTGGGGAGACGAAAAAGAAGCACAGATCTTTGGGGAATACATTCCATTGTCTGCACAGTCTAATTGTTCTGAAGTTCTCTCTCCTCTAGTGTGAATTCAATGTGGGATCTTCAAAAGTGAGACTTCCTAATTAGGTACCTAGTGGCTCATGAAGACAATAACAAATCACTGCTGATTTCATGATGTGACTGTTCGGAAAGGGAGAACTGTTGACCACACACACACACACACACACACACACACACACATACTGGGCATTTTTCTTTGATGGCTCTTTGTTTTAAATGGTTTGATTCATTTGCTTGATTTCAGAGTTCTAAATCAATAGCAGCACTGGTGCCCAACTCTTCACTTGGAATACTAAAAAACACTATTAAGATTCCAGTGTTAGTGATTGCTCTCCCGGGAAGATGCTGCCGGGTGGTGCCCACACCAGCACGTTCACACTGCAGATGCACACCCGTGATGCCCACACCAGCACGCTCACACTGCAGATGCACACCCATGATGCCCACATCAGCACGTTCACACTGCAGATGCACACCTGTGATGCCCACACCAGCCTGTTCACACTGCAGATGCACACCCGTGATGCCCACACCAGCACGCTCACACTGCAGATGCACACCCATGATGCCCACACCAGCACGTTCACACTGCAGATGTGAATTGTACTCTCTCTCTCTCTCTCTCTCTCTCTCTCTCTCTCTCTCTCTCTCTCTCTCTCTCTCTCTCTCTCTCTGTCGTCTTTCTCTGTCTCTGTCTCTCTCTGCGTGTGTGTGTGTGTGTGTGTGTGTGTGTGTGTTTCTGTGCATATGCATGTGCTGTGATTGACAGGTGTGGACACCTTGTGGGAGTTGGTTCTCTCCTTCAATACCATGGGACACAGGGATTGAATTCAGGTCATTAGTAAGTCCCTGCTGAGCCCTCTCACTAGAGTTCATGGCTCCCCACCCCTACTCAAAACCATCTACTTCCTTCTAAGAGGTGACATGTGACCATCTAATCTCTCCTTGCTCCAGGAAAGAGAAGCCCAGTGGTAACCTGACACCCTCTCTCCCTGTCACACCTCTGCGGGGAGGGGGGGGAGGGTGTCTGGCCCTGGCTCAGGGCTGGACTGTGACCTGTAAACCCCAGAACCCTCCTGTCTCAGCTTCTCCAGCTGCTGTTGACCAGAACAGAAGCTCTGTTGGTTTGTTTCTGCAGCTGACAGGAAAAAGGAGTCCTTGTCACCGGCTTCGCAGGCTTCTTCACATCCCTCTCTGCCAGGGCACAGATCTTAGGTCTGGATGGCATCAGACACAAGGAGCTCCCCCCACAGTGTCAACAATACACAAGCCCTAACCAGATCTAGACCAGTCATACTAATACCCATAGTGCCATAGCACTGAAGAGTTACAAGATTTCAGCATGTTAGGGTTTTTCCTTTTAAAAAAAGACCCCCTAGGGTAAATGTTAACTCAAAGTGATTACAAAAGAACCAAGGTGGACATTATATTATAATCCAACTGACAACCTCATCTGTGCAATACAGGTGCTTGGCTTTGGAGCACAGAACTATGGGGATTTCAAAAAATGTAGATTTGTCTACCTTTTACTTCCTCCTTTGAATTTTAGGGAGGTTATACACACAGATCAAACCGTTTTGGAAATACTCATTTAATGAAGCATAAATCGATTAGAAAGGCAGCCCACACCACCACATAATCAGTAAGAAAGGCAGTCTATACCACCACAGGGTACTGATGGACTTAATGTCTGAAAGAGCCCAAGGCATTCATAAGCGTCAAATGTATTCTCATTGGTTGAATGAATGAATGGTTTTTAAATCTTCAGAAGTAGCTGAGGATGGGGCATGTACCTATCATCTCATCTCTAGGGAGGTAGAAGCAGTAGGAGAAGCAGTTCAGGGTCAGCCTGAGAACTTGTCTCAATAGAACCTCTTAATATTTTCTTTTAAATTAAAATGTATGCATTTATTTTAACTAGAAATATGAATGATATTTGTCAATGATACAGTTCTTTATCCAGTTGGCTTTTATTTCAAGTCCTGTTAGATTACAGATGATACAGATGAGTTTAAGATCATCCCTTTTCCAAGTCCTCTCCCAAAACATCAATGAGTATCACCACCCAGGCCAAGTCCTTCCTACTACATTAGCCTAGTTAAACTGAGCATTCACAGATATTTCTGGCGCAGATCTGTTTAACTGATGAACTAATTCATTTGTAGTTGTATAAATATTTAACCTCATTTGCAATTATAGTGGAACAGTGAAATATCATTCAACGGAATGCAGAAGTTAGCCCTCAGAAAGTTCATCACAATCATACGACCACTGGGCTTAAATGAAACACCTTTTAGGTTGACAAAAGTCTTAGGTCAAAGTTAGAGGGTCTACCCTAATTTCAAAATTTGAAAAAGTTCCTTCCCAAGAGAATGTAACAGTGGCATCTCTCCCTTGAGCTTTGTCATTGAGGGCTCCTGGGCAGAGCTGGATCTTAGCTGGAGATTCTTATTGTTTACCCTCTTGATTGGGAAATTATGCAAGACTGTCTGGGGACAAGGGTCTCAGAAGGGCCATGTCTCCGGGAAACCCAGATCTATTGAAAGGAGAAGTCTGGTTCCCTCAGCATCCACCAGCAGCAGGAGATGGCAGATCCCAGATCTCACCATAGAAGCCCAGCACTCATCCTGGCAAGGGGAAGCTTGGTCCTCAGGTCTCTGGGCTCTGCTCAGAGGGGCAGGTATCAGGGAGCAGCATGGGCATGGAGGTGAAATTTCCTTCCGGAGATAACACGGTATGTGTCTCTGTTCAGTGCACATACTTACTATTATTCGGGGCGGGGAGGTTGAATGTTAGATGTTAATGTTACACTGACTCCAGTGTGTATTCCTCATGACCATGGCAGTTCCAGCCCAGACACATGCTCTGTTTATGTGAAAGAACAGATCATTGTGCCTCAACTGACCAGAGAATTAAAGCATAATATGTAGGGCTGCAAGCACCAGTAACATTCTTGATTGTGTTGACCTTATATAAAGGGGGAGCTATGCCTAATTGAGCCGAGGTTACACTGATTGCCCCAGGGCTTCAGAACACAGCATTGTGGAAGGCAGAAGAGTTTCTCTAGCTCAGTGTGAATAAAGTCCACTTGGAATCAATCACCTTTCAGAAGACCTGTAATTGATAGGTGATGAGCAGAGCGTATGGGAAGCATGCTGTGCACTGGTGTGTTGTGGAGGGACTTCAGTGAATGGGACCCAAGCTGACCTTCCAGCAGCCTCAGCGTATCTTAGTGCACTATGATCTCATTAGCCTGCAGAGCATTTCTCCTTCACTCTTTTACTATTCTTTTAAAGTGTGTTTACTGTTCATTTTAATGAGCCCGGGAGTGACACACTTACGGAAAGCAGGAGGTAGCTGAGGTAAGAAAGGATCTTTTTTTTTTTTTTTTTTTTAAGAGATGACATGGTTGATTCACCAAGAGAATTTGTAGGTATAGACATGACTCAACAGTGCTTCAGTCATATCCCCTGCTTGAGAGCACTGCCATCCGTGTGTGGATTGAAGGTCTTCTTGGTTCATTCGCAGGCAACACCAGGGAGAACGCTCCTGATAACAGATGTGAAGATTTAAAGATAGTAAAAAAAAATGCAGGGCCACGTGAATGTGGTGTTTCCAGTGAGTGACCCAAACATGTAAGGAGAAAACAGAACCAACTGAGCATAAACTGCATCAGAGTGAAGAACCAATGTGGCCAGTTAGCAGAAGAGCCCGTGCCCAGGGGTGACTAAGCTGACTGGAGGTCAAGTCCTTTTCAAGCTCTCGGTGTGTTCTGCGGGTGGTTTCAATTTTTAGCTCAGTTACCTTTTGGGGTACTGTGGATTGGACATGCGGACTACAAAAGACAGCATCGCAAAGATGCAGGAGAGAGGGGCTAACAATTTGTTTACAGGTCAAGCCACATAGGAAAGAGAGTGGAAGGGAATTAGGAATATTTGCATCTGGAGTTAGCTGATATAACAAAAAAATATACTACCGAGTCGAATGCACAATATCACAAATCCTGCCCTGAATAAGAAGGCAGAGGGAGGTGAGGTATCTTCACTGGTGGAAGACAGTGGGTACTAAGGGAAATGTTTGCTGCCAAAGGCACTCAGGAGAGTCAGTTTATGTGGAGGCTCAGATGTTAACACTTATGAGACTAGTGTGTGTTCCCAACACAGCAATTGTCAACACAATGCCCATGGTTAGTCTCATGCGTGAGCCTGAGAGTCAAGAGCCAAGAACAGGATTTAGAGTCAAGAGGAGGAAGCTCTGGCTTCTATCCCTAGAACCACGTCTGAGTAAATAGTTGAAGGTTGAGAGCAGCGGAAGGATTAGAGGACTGGAAGGTACCCAGACCTATGGCTGTGCAGATGCAAATGCAGAGGCTGGTCTGGAGCCCGTGAGGTGGTCAGAAAGGGGGTGGTCAGAGAGCCATGACATGGTGATGACAGAAGAGGAGGACTGGGAATGAGGGCAGTTTGGGGAAGGTCAAGAGGGACATGGCAGGGTTCTTGAAGAACAGAGATGACAGAAAAGCCCTGACTGCAGTGGATAAGGGAATAGGTCCAGCTAGAGAAGGCCACGCCCTCCAGGGAGGCATTTGGGGGAATGAGTTAACATAAGCAGTCTTTGGAAAACATTAGCTTCAAGGCCCTTCTTTGCTGTGTTGCCATTTTGGAAAGGGGGAACAAACAGTGGCTTTTTGTTCAATAAGAAGAAATGCAGCAGAGAGGTGGCCAGCACAGAGTCCTTGGAGGACAGTGGGAGGGCCACCTGACATTTCAGAGTCTCAGAGATTGCAGAGGCAAGCAGGAGAGGAGGGAGAAACAAGACACAGGTGCTCTGTAGACCAGACGCACTGGGGTTCTGTTTGTGAATTTTTAAAGATGTACTTTATTGCTAATTATGTGTATATTCTCTCTTCTCTCCCTCCCTCCCTCTCTCTCTCTCTCTCTCCCTCCCTCCCTCCCTCTCTCTCTCTCTCTCTCTCTCTCTCTCTCTCTCTCTGTGTGTGTGTGTGTGTGTGTGTGTGTGTGTGTGTGTGTAGAGGTGCCTGCAGATGCCACAAAGGGCACCCTGTAGCACAAGTTATAGGCAATTGTGAGTTGGTGCTGGGAACTAAACTCTAGTCTTCTGCATAAGCATTATACACTCTTAGCTGCCCGGCCGTCTCCTGGGCCCCTCCTCCTTTACAGATTTTAAGGTGGCAAATGATTTTTGTTGGTCCCCACCGCTTTAACAGTTTTGCCAGATCCCACTCTATTAGAGGCACAGAGCTCAGGTTCAGCAGGTGTGTGTGGACTTTTTGCTATGTTTGACAAAGAATGAATTAAAAGTGCAGGCGTCTTTCATGTTGGATACCGATGAAGGGTCAAAGTGGGGAGTGTGTTTCCTAATATATAAGAAGGGCGTTTGTGGGAGTGAGAATTAAATTAACTGACCACTAAGCTACACACACATACACACATACACACACACACACACACACACACACACACACACACAGAGAGAGAGAGAGAGAGAGAGAGAGAGAGAGAGAGGCGCGCGCACAGTAGACTTTCAGTAAAATGTTAAGAAAGAATGAACACACTTTCCCAGGACCTCAGAGAGTGCATTCTCTCTCTTTTCTTCTACATGGTTTTAATCAAATTTTGTTGTGTTTGTCAGTTTCTGAGATTTTTTTCCAGTGTTATTGATGTCAAGCACTAACATGTACATTTAAGGGTAGGTAGGTAATTTTATTTTTGATTTGTTGCTACGAAGCGAAGCAGATCTCCCACTCTGCCTACCTCACCCATCACCTCAGGCCATTGCAGGGGCCTCCTTCTGTCTGTCCTTCCGTCCTGTGCCTGTGCTACTGTGCATGTGTCTTCCCCTTATGTCTTTGGACCTGAGACTTCAGTATTTCACAAACTCCAAAGAAACTGAACTTGATAAATCTCTTTCTAGGATTTAATATTGACGTTCAGCTTGTTTACTTTAAATGTGGCTGTGAACGTTGGGTGGCAGGCAAGACTGATCTCAGCGCATGACTGGTTGAGGCAGGCAGACCGTGAATTTCAGGCCAGCCTGGATATCTAGTGAGACTCTGTGACCCCACACTCAAAGCAACAACAACAAATAAACAAAATGTGTGTGCAGAGGAAAGCTGGATCTAACACATCTGTCCCTCTGAAAACCTGCATGCAATTTGATTGGCAGTTTCACATTTAGATCAGCAGACAAGTCTGTGGGCATGTCTGGGAGAGAGTTTCTAGATAAGGTCAATTGAGCTGAGAAGACTCCCTGACTGACAGCACCATGCACTGATCTGTAGTCTTGGATAAATGAAAAGGAGAAAGCTGGACAGTGAGCCCCCTCCCCCACCCCAGACTGTGGAGAGGATGGCACCTCCGGCTCCTACAGCCACGCCCTCCCCACCAAGATAAACTACCCACCAACTGCGAGCCCAAACAAACCCTTCCTCCTAGAAGTTGCATTTTGTCAGACAATTACCCAACACTCTATACAATAGTTTCAAACTAGCAGAGGGCTGGCCCCTGAAGCCTAAGCTTCAAACGTTGCAAATGTCTTATGCTTTGTTTTTCAAAATGTGTTCTGCCTTCACAGAAAATGGAGCCCCAAAACCTATCCAAGGTCACTGAGTTTCAGCTCTTAGGATTCCAGAACCTTCTTGAGTGGCAGTCCCTCCTCTTTGCCATTTTCCTGTGCTTCTATCTCCTCACCATCACAGGCAACATGGTGATCATTGCTGTGGTGACTGAGGATCCGCGCCTGCGCGCTCCCATGTACACTTTCCTCCAACATCTGTCCTTCCTGGAGATCTGGTACACGTCCACCACGGTGCCCCTGCTGCTCTCCAACCTGGCCTCCTGGGGCCACATGCTGTCCTTCCCCGCCTGCATGGCCCAGCTGTACTTCTTTGTGTTTTTCGGTGCCACCGAGTGTTTCCTCCTTGCTGCGATGGCTTATGACCGGTACCTGGCCATCTGCCATCCGCTCCACTACTCTCTTCTCATGAGCCCTGACAACTGCGCTGCTCTGGTAACAGTCTCCTGGGTGACAGGGGTGGGCACGGGCTTCCTGCCTTCCCTCCTGATTTCTAAGTTGGACTTCTGTGGGCCCAACCGCATCAACCATTTCTTCTGCGACCTCCCTCCGTTGATCCAGTTGTCCTGCTCCAGCGTCTATGTGACAGAAATGGCCATCTTTGTCCTGTCCATCGCTGTGCTATGCATCTGTTTCCTCTTAACCCTGGTGTCCTACATTTTCATAGTGTCCTCCATTCTGAGAATCCCTTCCAATTCCAGCAGGATGAAGACGTTTTCTACGTGTGGTTCTCACTTGGCTGTGGTGACCATCTACTACGGGACCATGATCTCCATGTACGTGCGCCCAAATGCACACCTGTCACCGGAACTCAACAAGGTTATTTCTGTCTTCTACACTGTGATCACTCCACTGCTGAACCCAGTTATCTACAGCCTGCGGAACAAAGACTTCAAAGAGGCCGTTAGAAAAATTGTGAGAACGAAGTGTGGTGTCTACAGAGCCAGAGTGAAAGGAAGTGTCGTCACTGAGTAGGGACTCTGCACACACAGTGCTTCAAGCACTAGGACTTGTTTCTCCCCATGGAGCTTGGGCACAGAAGTTTCTCTAAATCACGGTTAGACTGGCCTTTTAGACCCAAAGCCCGATGCTATTCAATAGCTGTACAGAGAATGAATGGAAAAAGATAAAACTTTGAAATGTAAGAATAAGCAAATGCTTCTGCAGTGCCAAGCATTTCTTCTTTTATAAGCTAGAATTTTAAGGTGTTTTAGTTAGGGACTTTCTAGAAAAAAGAAAAAGAAAAGAAAGAAACAAAAAAGACAGGGAGGAAAAAGAAAGATCGAGAATCTTTATGTCTTGGGATTCAAGGTTTACTTACTATCCTATTTGCTTGCTGCCTACCTTCCTTCCTTCTTCCTTCCTTCCTTCCTTCTTCCTTCCTTCTTCTTTCCTTCTTCCTCCCTCCCTTGCTTGCTTGCTTTTCTTCCTTCCTTTTCTCCTCCTGCCCTCCTTCTTCTCTTCGTCTTCTTCTTCATTTGTTTGTTTTGTTTTGTTCAAGACAGGGCTATCTCTGTAGCCCTGGCTATCCTGAAGTTCCCTCTGTAGACCAGGCTAGCCTGGAACTCAGAGATCCACCTGTATCTGCCTCCTGAGGAGTGCACCAACATTACCCAGAAATTCATTTTTTATTTTTTATTTTAATTAATTAATTAATTAATTAATTTAGAGAAAGTCTGTATGTAGCCTTGGCTAGCCTGTAACTCAGTAGGTAGACAAGTATTGCCTTGAAATCAAAGAGTTCTATCTGCACCTGTCTCTTGAGTGCTGGGATTAAAGGTCTGAGCTATTTTCTTAATTCAGATGATAATTAGGAGGTCTGGGCTAGCCTTATCCACTAATCTATTCATTAGGCCTGTGGATATTTTTGATCCCTTGACCTGTACCAGGTCAGTGCTACAGTCTGACAGGGTACACAAAAAAGCCAGGGAAGAAAGATGCTCTGGATCTGGAAGGGAAGAAAAATATAGGGGCGGGGTGGGGACAAAGCAACTTCTGATTTGAGCTTTACATGACCACAGTCAGACAGGCTGGGGCTGAGACTTGGAAAAGGAATCAGCCCATGAGCAGAGCCCGGCTGATCACAGGGGCTTCAGCCTCCGTTCCAGGCTGAGAAGACTGTGCGGGATGGAGGACTGACACTGAGGGCAGAAGGAGACAGCGAGGCTCCAGGCAAGTGCAAAGGAGAGTTGGGTGAGGAGCAGAGATGGATGGTACAGGTTAAACCCCCGCAGAATTTCCAAATTCTGTGTAAATGATCACCAAAGGGTAGTATGTAGACAACTGAATGAGAAACTCTGTTTAAAAAATCCTAGTGACCTGTAGAAAACAAGACAATGACGCCCACGATCTGCCACAGGAAGTGTGCAGGTGGAGAACGTGAACCAGGGAACGAAGGTCATGGTCAATGTGGGGGCTGAGGGAAAGGGAAGCCTGCATATCCACAGGGGTGACAGGGGTGGGAGGGGGGTTTCCCGCTACAGGCAAAGAGGCTGTCAGCAGGCAAGGCAAGGCAAGGATGGTGAGAAATTTCCATTAAGCTTTTCTGAACAGACCCGGCTGCCAGCCCTTTGCAGGGTGGTGGCCTCCTTATGGGAGGATGACTGTGGAGGAGGGGAATGGCCCTGGAGAAACCAAAGCAAGAGCTCAGGTGTGCATACAGCTGTCCGAGAAAGGTGCTTTTGAAAGGGGAGGGAAAAAATATCTTACTGGAGGGACAGTTGTATTTTTGTAAACCTTGAGGTTTAAGCACCTGGGTGAATTGAAACAGTTGTGGGGAAGATCAATTAGTTTTTGAAAAATATAAATGATTACTGGACTTGTTAACCAGAGTCCAAGATATGGAACTGTAAGCAAACGTGGATATACCAACACACAAGAAGTGCATTATTTACTAGAGGAATTGAGGGGAGGGGCAGTTATTTCAATGCCATTCTGTGGAGATGAGGATTTGTCTGGAAAGAGATCAGTAAAAAAGTAGTAGTCTGACTTTGAAGAACATGGTGACATCAGATAAGAGGAAGAGACCAGTAGATGGTCACTTAATACCCCTGAGGGTAGAGTGAGCTATATGCCAAGACAGAATCAGCTGAGCGAAAATGGTTTCCAAGGGCCTGGAGTTAGAGGAGGAGGATATCCTAAAAGCACTAAGCAGCATGGAATATCATCTGAAGCAGTGGTGGAGGGCTCAGGCTTCTGCCAGGCAGAGCAGGGATGTGTGATCATGCAGTAAGGCCTCTGAGTGTGGAGGCTCAGCTCCAGCAGGTTCCGGACTACTGGAACCCTCCGACAGTGGCTCTCTAAGGAGGCTTCCCGCACCTGGGAGAATTCCAGCACACACAAACACACACACACACACACACACACACACACACACCATTTACAGAGACAAACTTGAAGTGTCCTGAAATTAAGTACAAACCTTGGTTCCCTTCATCATACAACGGGGTTCTCGGGTTAAATTAGCCAATATCATGCTTTACATCTTTTTAAGATTTTTTATGTGTATGAATATTTGGGCTGTGCATACGTATGTGTGCCACATAGGAGCCTGGTACCCATGGAGGTCAGAAGAGGGCATCAGATCCCCTTATAACTGGAGTAGTGGATGGTTGTGAGCCACCATGTAAATACTGGGAACCAAACCTACGCCCTCTGTATGAAGAGCAAACGTTAAGTACTTAGACATCTCTCCAGCACTCCATTGTCACATCTTAAAAAGAATATTTGTTTTTGTTCTACATCTATTTTTGGATGTTGTGTTTTTTGTGACGGTGACTCACTATGCAGTCTTGGCTGTAACAAAACCAGGCTGGCCTTGAACTCACAGAGATCTGCCTTCCTCTGTCTCTGAGTGCTGAAATTACAAGGGTGCCTTGTATTTATTATCTTTTTAAAGGACTGACTTCAGAAACTTGAAAGATTTTCGGTCATGGAAATGTTGGGGAAGCCAGGCAATGGAGGCACACACCTTTACTCCGAGCACTCAGGAGGCAGAAATCAGCCTGGTATCCAGAAAAGCCAGGGCTTCACAGAAACATTGTCTCAAGAAAGAAGCATTGCGGGAACTACTTCGGAACCTTGAACAAAGCCCATTTACTACTATGAAGAACTCATGTGTACCCCAAAATGCTTCTGTTGTCTAAACTAAACCATGGAAACCATCGATTATGTTATGAAATAAACATTTGTTACTATGGGATTGTCCGTGAGGTTTGGTTAATACTCTATCTTACCAACAGTTAAATGATGAATGGGGAAACAGACTTTGAACTGCCAATCAATCAACCTTTCTATTTTTCATGAAAACCACAGAAAACAAACCTGATCAACATCATTTCACTACTTTTTGATTGATTTTTTATAGACAACATCGCATGTTGTATTTCAAAGTCTGGAACTTACCATGCAGGGCTTAAACTTGAATCAATTCTGCCCCCATCTCCAGGGCACCTGGATTATATGTGTGAGCCACCAGGCTGGCCACCTGACTAGTTTATGAAGATGTCAACCTGAAGGTGGGAATCAGCTTTTTCTGTGGCAAAGAAAACTTCATCATAATTGAAATTATGAAAAAAATCCACAACCTTAAATCTTATCAGAGGAAAACATCTAGTAAAGAGGGTTTTAGAAGACATGCAGAGCCTTTTGCTTTCTTTTTTCTTCATGTAAATCTGTATGCACAGTAGGCATGTCCATGGTCTATGTCAGCCAGCATTTTTATCCAGGTTTCCATATGGCTTAGCTCTGCTGTGAGAAACGTAGTCTCAGCAAATGAGGGTCAAAATGACTGTTTATGCTCTCTCCACATTAGAGCAATTCAGATTTCTCTCTGTAGATGACTGCTTGTAGCTTTGTATTCATTACCAAAATAGCTTGATTTCTGTTTTTAATGCAGGCTGAACACTCCCAAATGATCACACTCAAAGTTACAATTTTTTGCTTACGTGAGTATATGCATATGTGCACTTGTGTATGTGTGTACACATGTGTGTTTGCATGTATATAGAGGCCAGAAGGAAATCTCAAATGTTGTTCTCAGATCCCACCTACCTGTTCTCTTCCTTCCTTCCTTCCTCCCTTCCTTCCTTCCTTCCTTCCTTCCTTTCTTCTTCTTCTTCTTCTTCTTCTTCTTCTTCTTCTTCTTCTTCTTCTTCTTCTTCTCCTTCTCCTTCTCCTTCTCCTTCTCCTTCTCCTTCTCCTTCTCCTTCTCCTTCTCCTTCTCCTTCTCCTTCTCCTTCTCCTTCTCCTTCTCCTTCTCCTTCTCCTTCTCCTCCTTCTCCTCCTCCTCCTCCTCCTCCTCCTCCTCCTCCTCCTCCTCCTTCTTCTTCATTTCATTAGTTATGCAAGACTTTGGTCCAATATATTTGGATCATGAGTACCTTCTCTCCTCCAACTCTCCCAGATTCCCTTACTTCCCCACTCAATATTGTGTCCACCGCCCACTCAAATCAATACCAATTTGTACTGTCCAAATATTCTTGGATGCACGGCTTGAGTTATCAATGGCTACACTTTTAGAGAAAACTGACCCTTCATCTCTCAGCAGCTGACAATAGCTACTTGGTTAAGGGTAGAACTTCATGCCTGCCTCCCTTCTCTATGAGAGATTCTGTCTTGTTTAGACTCTCATGGGTCTTGTGAATGACACCACAGTCACAGCCTTGTGAATTCATTATGTGTAACTGTCAGGCTGTGCACTGATATGCGATTTCCTTGTGGTCATCTGCCACCTGTGGCTCTTACATTCTCTCCATCCCCCAACCCCTCTCCTGCAGTGATCTCTGAATAGCTCTCTCACAAGTCCAAAACTTACCAACTCATCTGGGCAGTATAGTCAGTAATCCTCAGAGATGCTCCTGTCTCTGCCTTTCCAGTGCTGAGATTTCTGCCTCACCACCAGCTTTTTTTTTATGTGGGTTCTGGGGAATCAAACTCAGATTCCTCATGCTTGTGTGTCAAGTACTTTATTAACTGACCATCGCTTTCTTTCCATCTCTTAACGAAGAAAAGATGCTGAACTTTGCAATTTTAGGCAAAGAGATATGTAGCAATTTACCAGAATGCACAACTTTCCAGACTGTCTTTGTAAGCTTTTGCAGTCTTTTAGACTGCCCATGTCATCCAAAATTCTTTATAGTTTGGGCAGTATATCCAGAACAAATCTGAGAGGCTTGAGAGATGGCTTAGCAGTTAAGAGCACTTGTTGCCCTCCCAGAGGACCAGGTTAGGTTCCCAGCACCCATATGTTGGCTCACAAACCTCCAGTAAGTCTGGTTCTGAAGAATCTGATGCCTTCTTCTGGCCTCTGAGGGTACAGGGGCAGGTGTGGTGCACAAACAGACATACAGGCAAAACGTTCAGTACACACTTAAAAAACAAAGCAAACAAAGCTGAAGAAGGAAGAGTGAAAGCTTCAACTCAGATCAGTGAACATGCTTAAGGATATAGTAAGGCAATGCCCCCACATGGTCATTACTGACATGTAAACACATCCAGTCCTTGTGCTCCTCCTCAAGAAGATGCACAATTCTTGTGCAGCAGAGCCTGAACTGCAGAACAAGTTCCTGGTCAGCCAAGGCTACCCGATGGGACCCCGTGTCAAAAGAAATGCTTGTAACGCTTCCTTTCCCCCACAGAGTTCTTTTGTTTTCACATCAATATCTCACTGCCTCTAAATGAATGTTTGCTGTCCATATAACTTTGGTCTTGTAGTCATCTCTGCCTTGCTTACTCTTCTGGCCTCACAGGCATGAGAAAACAAAACAAAACCAAAACCCTCTACAGTCATTTCTGTTGAACTCTTTAATAAGTAACCTTGCTTTGATTAATATTTTCACTCAGTCTTGTAAATATCAATTCAAGCTCACTCTCACATGGAAGTCTCCCCATACATCAAGAGTACATTTTGCCCTGACCACTGACAACATGCAGATACAGAAAGTATAGCCCTTTAACAGCAACTGTTACTGGAACTATCTAAAAATATACTTGTGACCAAGGCACTGGAATTATAAAAGAGATGGAGGGGAGCCAATGTCTGAGATGTATTCAGGATGAACATTCTGTTCAAGAAAGAATCACATGGTCCTCTCAGAAACCTCAGTGAGATCACAACAGGGAAAGAAGTTCCTTAATTTTTGGCTCCATATTCTTATCTATAAATGAAGCCCCTTTTTAAAGATTTAAACACAGTTAGGATGGGTGGGATGATCTAGCTGATCAAATAATAAATTAGGGTCTACAAGACATTTTCCCTTTCTCTTAGAAAGAAGATAGGCTATGATGTTGTGCACACGCATAACACACACATACACACACACACACACACACACACACACACACACACACAGTGGTTTGCCTCTGGTGATCCTTTGTGCTTCTCAAGATGTAATGGGAGTGCCCTGGAGAGGCTCTGCCAGGCAGCGGGCAGAATGGAAAACCAGCAGGATGAATTATGTGCGTATTAGAGAGATTTTCTTTTTTTACTTTTTATTTTGTATATTATTGGATATTTGCTTTATTTACATTTCAAATGACAGCCTCTGTCCTTGTTAGCCCTTCAAAACCCCCTGTCCCTCATCCCCCTCCCCCTACTTAACCACCCCGTCCCAATTTTCCTGACCTGGCATTCCCCTACACTGGTTCATCAAGCCTTCACAGGACCAATGGCCTCTCCTCTCATTGATGTCTAAAAACACAATTTTCTGCTAAATATGTAGCTGGAGCTATGGGCACCTCCATGTGTACTCTTTGATTGGTGGTTTAGTCCCTGGGAGCCCTGGAAATACTAGTTGGTACATATTATTGTTCCTCCTATGGGATTGCAAACCTCTTCAGCTTCTTGGGTCCTTTATCTAACTGCTCCATTGGGGACTCTATGCTCAGTCTATTGATTGGCTGTGAGCCATGGGTATTTTGACCTACCTTCTAAGAAGGATCAAAGTATCCACACTTTGGTCTTCCTTCCTCTTGAACTTCATGTGGTCTGTGAGTTGTATCTTGGGTATTCTGAGCTTTTTGGCTAATATCCACTTATCAGTGAGTGCATACCCTGTGTGTTCTTTTGTGATTGGGTTACCCCACTCACGATGATATTTTCTAGTTCCATCCATTTGCCTAAGAATTTCATGATTTCATTGTTTTTAATAGCTGAGTAGTAGTCCATTGTGTAAGTGTACCACATTTTCTGTATCCATTCCTCTGTTGAGGGACATTTTGGATCTTCTCAGCCTCTGGCTAATATAAATAAGGCTGTGTGAACATAGTGGAGCATGTATCCTTATTACCCATTGGAGCATCTTCTGGGCATATGCCCAGGAGTGGTATAGCTGGGCCCTCACATAATACTATTTTTCTGAGGAACCACCAAATTGATTTCCAGAGCAGTTAGACCAGCTTGCAATCCCACCAGCAATGGAGGAATGTTCCTCTTTCTCCACATCCTCTCCAGCATCTGCTATCCCCTGAGTTTTTGATCTTAGCCACTCTGATTGGTGTGAGGTGGAATCTCAGGATTGTTTTGATTTGTATTTCCCCGATGATTAAGGATGTTGAACATTTCTTTAAGTGTTTCTCAGCCATCTTATAATCATCAGTTGAGAATTCTTTGTTATCTCTGTACTCCATTTATTAATAGGGTTATCTGGTTTTCTGGAGTCTTGTGTTGTGATCTTCTTGTGTTCTTTGTGTATATTGGATATTAGCCCTCTATCGCATGTAGGATTGGCAAAGATCCTTTCCAAATCTGTTGGTTCCTATTTTGTCCTATTGATAGTGTCCTTTGCCTTACAGAAGCTTTGAAATTTTATGAGGTTCCATTTGTCAATTCTTCATCTTAGAGTAAACGCTATTGGTGTTTTGTTCATGAAATTTTCCTTTGTGCCCATGTGCTCCAGGTTCTTCCTCACTTTCTCTTCTATTAGATTCAGTGTATTAGATTCTTTTATGTGGAGGTCCTTGATCCATTGGTGCAAAAAACATAATAGATATCCTAAAAGAATGATGCCATCATACCAAAGGAGTAGATGCTTCCAAAGCAAGCTCGCATCTCTTATTCACATGCATGACTGACATAAATTGTTAATCAAAATGCCAAGCTGTCCATCTACAAGTGACCAAAGGGCTTGAGTCAATTTTGATTCTTTTAATTCATTTGACAAGGTTATTTAAGATATTCATCTCACACGCATGTTCTGTACTTTGAGTATCTGCCTCTTACCCTACCTCCTATCCTGTCCCTACCCCATCACTCCTATTAATGCCCTTTATTTCTCACAGGTTTCAATTTTACTTTCCTGTCATCTTATGTGCCTATAAAGATTAGGACCAATAAATGAGAGAAAAAGTGAAACCTGTCTGATAATGCCTTGATTGACTCTGTAAGGTGATCTCTACTTGCATCTGTTTTCCTCAAACGATATAACCTCATTGGTCTTTATGACTCTAAATATTGTATGTATATGGGTGGCATTTTCTTTATCCTTGAACTCAAGGCTTTATAGAGAATCTACTGTGAGCGAGCAAAATTAACACTTTCAAGAGTATTACTGCACCCTCCCTGCCTTGCCTTTTAGTTTCTGAGAGCAAAGGGTGGTTTAGTGGGAATCTGTGGATATATGGGCCTAGCTTGTGTCAATGTTGATTTGAAGGGTGAGGAAGACAGAGTGGCAGGTGATTCCTACAGATGGCCTTTACCCCAGAACTCCCACTTGGCATGGTCTTCTGTGCCCAGCTGGCCAGCTCTGTATCTGCCCCATGCCCTCCTTCCACAGTGCCCCCACTCACCTCATGCCAGGTACAGAAGTCACCTCCCTCTCTGGTGATGGTGAAGGACACCCTCCCTTACCTTTTGTTTAGCTCTGGTGGCTCAGAGATGCTTATGAACACTTGTTATGTGACTGCCCTCTCTCCACCTGGCTCAGGAACTTCCCAAGGGTGATGAGCATGATTTTCTTCTTGGAAAGGATATGCTGTGTCTTCTGGACTTAGGAGTGGTCTACTGGCTCCTCCTCCAGGGAGGTTTTAGTTCAGAGATTCCCATATCCCAGCTTTCTTTGTAGTTTCTCATAGCCTTGCTACCTAGAACATTCTAGGTTCCCCATCTGGCCTCCATGGACTTATATGAGCTGGTGCAGTAAGATTCTCCTTAACTGGGAGCTTAGTCAATGATGGGCAGTGACAAGGACTCCTGGGTTCCCTCTCCTATCCCTGGATAACTTTTGGCCCTGGGTGAATGAGGACCCTTTCTCATGCCTCCTAGTAGTAAGCCTGCTCAGCAGGAGACTTCCTACTCAAGTACCTGCTTCTGTCTTCTCACTTCTCTTCTTTGAAATGAAGGTGTGTTCCCTTCATTGTTGCCTAACATGGAAGGCACACAGTAGATGCTAAATAAATCATCATAATGAGGGCAGCCAGCACTCTGAGGGCTTCAGGCAGCCAGGCATCATTTGCTGTGTTCTCCTATAACTGTGTAATCCTCATAAACACCCACGAGAGACTCTCAGCTCTTGAGGAAACTGAGGCACAGAGAACCTGAGTCACTGTGTGAAGGTCACACAACAGGACTAGGACCCAAGTTGTCTGAGTCAAAAGATCCTCATCCTGGGAAGTCAGGTGTTTTCTGAAGCCTTAAGACTGTGCATACAGGGACTTGTCAGCCAGACTCTCTCACTCAAGCTGTCTTCCCTCAGTCAAGAGTATACACAGAGCACCCAAGAACAAACCTCTAGGCCTCCAAGGCATCCTGGATGATTTCAGGAAGGGCAATGCCAAACTAAAATGGAGAAGCCACCTCAGGTACTTTAGCCTTCTTCTTGTCTTATCATGTAAGTCCCCAGCCAGCTTGGACCTCCATGCTGAAAACATGACAGCCCTGTTACTTCACACTGTCAGGTCATCTCTTCTTTCCTAAATGCCTCTCATGAGTCTCTTTTCTCCAAAGAAGTGGGGGGGGGCACCATCATGAAAGGAAGGACTGTTTGTCTTGACTCCAATCTCTAGAAGATAAGTACCCAGTAACCTCACTCAGTGACCCCTACCCCAAAATGTACCACCATGACTGTCTATTTGTTATGATGATATGACTCACAGTTTTTTGGTTTTTTGTTTTTGTTTTTTCTGAACCTTTCTTACAGATACCCAGAATGTTTTTAAACTGTCTTATTATCTAAACTTGGCAGAACAGAACAGTTTCAGTTGCTTGCATAAATACTGAATATCTTCCTGTGGTTTTCCCCTTCAAAAGTCCTTCCTCATACCCCTCCTTCATGGCAATCTCAACGTTATCTCAGAGATTATTGTCCTGCTAGCAATTAATAAACCTTTAATTATAATTGGATTGAGTCTACGTGTTTTCTCAAGGGTCACAAACTCCACAACACTTCATCTTACTTGATGGCATTCATGGCTTCGCATACATAGAGTAACATCATGCCTAACACCATGGGACAGTGACGGATAAGTTCCCAAGGTCAGGGGAACATTCTAGAGCACCTTGCTTTTCTAGCCGTGCTTTCATGTGTTGCACAGTCAGGCATGAAGGTGATCAGGCAGGACCCAGGAGTATTTTTTTAAGGAAGTTTGCCCACTGCGACCAGCACTTCACCAAGATACCAGCTATAAAAAGTCATCAAGAAGGAAGGAAAATAAGATGATCACGTGATCACAGAGCCCTCAGCAATGGACTCCATTCAGCATGGCAATACACAGTGACCATCTGGACAACATGGTACTGGGTGGAGATGTTTATACCAATGTGAACCTGGCATTACTAACCCCTTCACCTGTCTGCACTTGGCTTTGTCAGAAGCCCCACCCTTATGTTGAGTTTGTTCTCCCTTCTTTGGAAATGTCCTCTAAGGGATAGAAGCTGGATTCCTACTGAATCTAAAGAATAGAGTCTGGTCAGGATGGAGATGGAGGATTCTACTGTCTTTGCTGCTCACTCTGACTGGGCTGGGTCACCAACACTCTGCTTTCCCCAACTCCATCCCTCAGGGGACTAGGAACAGGTTGCTGCTAGATATGGGACAGAGTCTAGACACACTCAGAGATAGAATATCTGCAATGCACTTCAGTCTGCTACAGACTTTGCTTTGGTGCCTGAGTTCCTCTCTTCCTGCTCAGTCATCTATAGACTCATAGCCTATGTCCCAGATTACTCTAGCCAGAGATGACCACTGAAGAAGAGAACCCCATTCCAGCATGCCATTCCTCAGGGTCCGCATTAGCCAGAGCTCTCCCTGCAATTTAAAGCTCCCAGGTCACAAGAGGATACCACAACAGGTCTTAATAAAAGGATTATCATTTCTGCAAAGCTGGGTCTCTGCAGTGAGTGCTTTGTGGAGTTGCTGTTTGTCTAGTGGGTAGCCTGCATCTGACCCATAGGATAGGTCCCAGGGATTATCAGGAAGCAAATATTCTACATGAAGCACTACCTGGTCTTTCAGAGGAGAGAACTTTCAGGAAGGCGGTCAGCAGTAGAACTGTGAGTCCTTGGTGAGCTCAGGGCCCATTATTATCCACACACTGACCTAAGAGCTCAGTCAGGTCTTCTCCCACTTTGCAGACAAGAGAGTGGGGATACAGAGTTTTGAGTGACGTTAAAGGAGGCATTATTTGGTGCAGCTGGAGACAGTGAGACTCCATTCAAGGGAGGCGAGGTGGCATCAAGTGCCTTGCTGTAGCTGAAAGAGATTCAGCATGTTCTAAATCCAGCATGAACAAGTGGTAATTTAGAGCAGGAAGGTGGGGGTCAAAGGATGGGAAGTGCAGTGCTAAAGGGGAGTTCTAGGTTGACAGCTCAGTAGGGCCCTTGCTAAATCAGACTGGGTGGTGAAACTTGTTTCTGTCTAGATGGCTTCATGTGTGTTTATTTTCTCTTCCAATTAAAGAATTACAAGGTAGGTGTACTAGCTGGGTTTGTGTGTCAACTTGACACAAGCTGGAGTCATCACAAAGATAGGAGCTTCAGTTGAAAAAAAAGCCTCCATGACATCCAACTGTAAGGCATTTTCTCAATTAGTGATCAAGGGAAGAGGGCTCATTGTGGATGGTGCCATCACTGGGCTTGTAGTCCTGGGTTCCATAAGAAAGCAAGCTAAACAAGCCAGGGGAACCTAGCCAGTAAGTAAGATCCCTCCATGGCCTGAGCTATTTTCTTAATTCAGATGATAATTAGGAGGTCTGGGCTAGCCTTATCCACTAATCTATTCATTAGGCCTGTGGATATTTTTGATCCCTTGACCTGTACCAGGTCAGTGCTACAGTCTGACAGGGTACACAAAAGAGCCAGGGAAGAAAGGTGCTCTGGATCTGGAAGGGAAGAAAAAATAGGGGCGGGGTGGGGACAAAGCAACTGCTGATTTGAGCTTTAGGTGACCACAGTCAGACAGGCTGGGGCTGAGACTTGGAAAAGGAATCAGCCCATGAGCAGAGCCCTGCTGATCACAGGGGCTTCAGCCTCCACTCCAGGCTGAGAAGACTGTGCGGGATGGAGGACGGATGCTGAGGGCAGAAGGAGACAGCGAGGCTCCAGTTAAGTGCAGAGGAGAGTTTGGTGAGGAGCTGAGATGGATGGTACAGGTTAAAACCCCCGCAGAATTTCCAAATTCTGTGTAAATGATCACCAAAGGGTAGTATGTAGACAACTGAATGGGAAACTCTGTTTAAAAAATCCTAGTGACATGTAGAAAACAAGACAATGACACCCACGATCTGCCACAGGAAGTGTGCTGGTGGAGAATGTGAACCAGGGAACGGAGGGTCATGGTCAATGTGGGGGCTGAGGGAAAGGGAAGCCTGCATATCCACAGGGGTGACAGGGGTGGGAGGGGGGTTTCCTGCTACAGACAAAGAGGCTGTCAGCAGGCAAGGCAAGGATGGTGGGATGTTTCCATTAAGCTTTTCTGAACAGACCCGGCTGCCAGCCCTTTGCAGGGTGGTGGCCTCCTTATGGGAGGGTGACTGTGGAGGAGGGGAATGGCCCTGGAGAAACCAAAGCAAGAGCTCAGGTGTGCATACAGCTGTCCAAGAAAGGTGCTTTTGAAAGGGGAGGGAAAAATATCTTACTGGAGGGACAGTTGTATTTTTGTAAACCTTAAGGTTTAAGCACCTGGGTGAATTGAAATAGTTGTGGCGAAGATCAATTAGTATATGAAAAATATAAATGATTACTGGACTTGTTAACCAGAGTCCAAGATATGGAACTGTAAGCAAACGTGGATGTACCAACACACAAGAAGTACATTATTTACTAGAGGAATTGGGGGGAGGGGCAGTTATTTCAATGCCATTCTGTGGAAATGAGGATTTGTCTGGAAAGAGATCAGTAAAAAAGTAGTAGTCTGACTTTGAAGAACATGGTGACATCAGATAAGAGGAAGAGACCAGTAGATGGTCACTCAATACCCCTGAGGGTAGAGTGAGCTATGTGCCAAGACAGAATCAGCTGAGTGAAAATGGTTTCCAAGGGTCTGGGGTTAGAGGAGGAGGATATCCTAAAAGCACTAAGCAGCATGGAATATCATCTGAAGCAGTGGTGGAGGGCTCAGGCTCCTGCCAGGCAGAGCAGGGGTGTGTGATCATGCAGTCAGGCCTCTGAGTGTGGAGGCTCAGCTCTGGCAGGCTCTGGACTACTGGAACCCTCGGACAGTGGCTCCCTAAGGAGGCTTCCCACACCTGGGAGAATACCAGTGCCCCAATTTACAGAGACAAACTTGAAGTGTCCTGAAATTAAGTACAAACCTTGGTTCCCTTCATCATACAACTGGGTTTTCTAGTTAAATTAGCCAATATCATGCTTTACATCTTTTTAAGATTTTTTTATGTGTATGAATATTTGGGCTGTGCATACGTATGTGTGCCACATAGGAGCCTGGTACCCATGGAGGTCAGAAGAGGGCATCAGATCCCCTTATGACTGGAGTAGTGGATGGTTGTGAGCCACCATGTAAATACTGGGAACCAAACCTATGCCCTCTGTAAGAAGAGCAAACGTTAAGTACTTAGACATCTCTCCAGAACTCCATTGTCACATCTTAAAAAGAATATTTGTTTTTGTTCTACAACTATTTTTGGATGTTGTGTTTTTTTGTGACCATGACTCACTATGCAGTCTTGGCTGTAACAAAACCAGGCTGGCCTTGAACTCACAGAGATCTGCCTTCCTCTGTCTCTGAGTGCTGAAATTACAGGGGTGCCTTGTATTTATTATCTTTTTAAAGGACTGACTTCAGAAACTTGAAAGTTTTTTGGTCATGGAAATGTTGGGGAAGCCAGGCAATGGAGGCACACACCTTTACTCCTAGCACTCAGGAGGCAGAAATCAGCCTGGTATCCAGAAAACCAGGGCTTCACAGAAACATTGTCTCAAGAAAGAAGCATTGGGGAAACTACTTCGGAACCTTGAACAAAGCCCATTTACTACTATGAAGAACTCATGTGTACCCCAAAATGCTTCTGTTGTTTAAACTAAACCATGGAAACCATCAATTATGTTATGAAATAAACATTTGTTACTATGGGATTGTCCATGAGGTTTGGTTAATACTTACCAACAGTTAAATGATGAATGGGGAAACAGACTTTGAACTGCCAATCAATCAACCTTTCTATTTTTCATGAAAACAAACCTGATCAACATCATTTCACTACTTTTTGATTGATTTTTTATAGACAACATCGCATGTTGTATTTCAAAGTCTGGAACTTACCGTGCTGGCCTTAAACTTGAATCAATTCTGCCCCCGTCTCCAGGGCACCTGGATTATATGTGTGAGCCACCAGGCTGGCCACATGACTAGTTTATGGAGATGTCAACCTGAAGTTGGGAATCAGCTTTTTCTGTGGCAAAGAAAACTTCATCATAATTGAAATTATGAAAAAAATCCACAACCTTAAATCTTATCAGAGGAAAACATCTAGTACAGAGGGTTTTAGAAGTCATGCAGAGCCTTTTGCTTTCTTTTTTCTTCATGTAAATCTGTATGCACAGTAGGCATGTCCATGGTCTATGTCAGCCAGCATTTTTATCCAGGTTTCCATATGGCTTAGCTCTGCTGAGAGAAACGTAGTCTCAGCAAATGAGGGTCAAAATGACTGTTTATGCTCTCTCCACATAAGAGCAATTCAGATTTCTCTCTGTAGATGACTACTTGTAGCTTTGTATTCATTACCAAAATAGCTTGATTTCTGTGTTTAATGCAGGCTGAACACTCCCAAATGATCACACCCAAAGTTACAATTTTTTGCTTACGTGAGTATATGCATATGTGCACTTGTGTATGTGTGTACACATGTGTGTTTGCATGTATGTAGAGGCCAGAAGGAAATCTCAAATGTTGTTCTCAGATCCCACCTACCTGTTCTCTTCCTTCCTTCCTTCCTTCGTTCCTTCCTTCGTTCCTTCCTTCCTTGCTTCCTTCCTTCCTTTGTTCCTTCCTTCCTTCCTTCTTTCCTTTTCTCCTTCTCCTTCTCCTTCTCCTTCTCCTTCTCCTTCTCCTTCTCCTTCTCCTTCTCCTTCTCCTTCTCCTTCTCCTTCTCCTTCTCTCTCCTTCTCCTTCTCCTTCTCCTTCTCCTTCTCCTTCTCCTTCTCCTTCTCCTTCTCCTTCTCCTTCTCCTTCTCCTTCT
Source organism: Apodemus agrarius (assembly GCA_964023405.1). Classification (NCBI taxonomy): domain Eukaryota; kingdom Metazoa; phylum Chordata; class Mammalia; order Rodentia; family Muridae; genus Apodemus; species Apodemus agrarius. The sequence continues at coordinate 43,057,730 of OZ030015.1, read as the reverse complement.
CCTTCTCCTCCTCCTCCTCCTCCTCCTCCTCCTCCTCCTCCTTCTTCTTCTTCTTCTTCTTCTTCTTCATTTTATTAGTTATACAAGACTTTGGTCCAATATATTTGGATCATGAGTACCTTCACTCCTCCAACTCTCCCAGATTCCCTTACTTCCCCACTCAATATTGTGTCCACCACCCACTCACATCAATACCAATTTGTACTGTCCAGATATTCTTGAATGCACGGCTTGAGTTATCAATTGCTACACTTTTAGAGAAAACTGACCCTTCATCTCTCAGAAGCTAACAATAGCTCCTTGGTTAAGGGTAGAACTTCATGCCTGCCTCCCTTCTCCATGAGAGATTCTGTCTTGTTTAGGCTCTCATGGGTCTTGTGAATGACACCACAGTCACAGCCTTGTGAATTCATTATGTGTAACTGTCAGGCTGTGCACTGATATGCAATTTCCTTGTGGTCATCTGCCACCTGTGGCTGTTACATTCTCTCCATCCCCCACCCCTCTCCTGCAGTGATCTCTGAATAGCTCTCTCACAAGTCGAAAACTTACCAACTCATCTGGGCAGTCTAGCCAGTAATCCTCAGAGATGCTCCTGTCTCTGCCTTGCCACGAGCGTTTTTTTTATGTGGGTTCTGGGGAATCAAACTCAGATTCCTCATGCTTGTGAGTCAAGTACTTTATTAACTGACCATCGCTTTCTTTCCATCTCTTAACGAAGAAAAGATGCTGAACTTTGCAATTTTAGGCAGAGATCCATGTAGCAATTTACCAGAATGCACAACTTTCCAGACTGTCTTTGTAAGCTTTTACAGTCTTTTAGACTGCCCACATCATCCAAAATTCTTTATAGTTTGGGCAATATATCCAGGACAAATCTGAGAGGCTTGAGAGATGGCTTAGCAGTTAAGAGCACTTGTTGCTCTCCCAGATGACCAGGGTTAGGTTCCCAGCACCCATATGTTGGCTCACAAACCTCCAGTAAGTCTGGTTCTGAAGAATCTGATGCCTTCTTCTGGCCTCTGAGGGTACAGGGGCAGGTGTGGTGCACAGACAGACATACAGGCAAAACGTTCAGTACACACTTAAAAAACAAAGCAAACAAAGCTGAAGAAGGAAGAATGAAAACTTCAACTTAGATCAGTGAACATGCTTAAGGATATAGTAATACAAGGCACCCACATGGTCATTACTGACACGTAAACACATCCAGTCCTCGTACTCCTCCTCAAGAAGATGCACTTGGAGTTGATCTTAGTACAAGGAGATAAGAGTGGGTCAATTCGCATTCTTCTGCATGTTGACCTCCAGTTGAACCAGCGCCATTTGTTGAAAAGGCTATCTTTTTTCCACTGGATGGTTGTGGCTCCTTTATCAAAATTCAAGTGACCATAAGTCTGTGGGTTCATTTCTGGGTCTTCAATCCTATTCCATTAATCTACCTGCCTGTTGCTGTACCAATACCATGCAGTTTTTAACAAAATTGCTCTGTAGTACTGCTTGAGGTCAGGGATATTGATTCCCCCAGAAGTCCTCTTATTGTTGAGAATAGTTTTAGCTATCCTGGGTTTTTTGTTGCTCCAGATGAATTTGACAATTGCTCTTTCTAGATCTATGAAGAATTGATTTGGAATTTTGATGGGGATTGCATTGAATCTGTAGATTGCTTTTGGCAAGATGGCCATTTTTACTATATTGATCCTGCCAATCCAGGAGCAAGAAATATTTTTCTATCTTCTGAGGTCTTCTTTGATTTCTTTCTTCAAGGACTTGAAGTTTCTGTCATACAGATCTTTCGCTTGTTTGGTTAGAGTTATGCCAAGGTACTTTATGTTGTTTGTGGGTATTGTGACAGGTGTTATTTCCCTAACTTCTTTCTCAGCCTGCTTCTCCTTTGAGTACAAGAAGGCTACTGATTTGTGTGAATTAATTTTATAACCAGCCACCTTGCTGAAGTTGTTTATCAGCTGTAGAAGTTCTCTGGTGGAGTTTTTTGGATCGCTTAAGTAGACTATCATATCGTCTGCAAATAATGATACTTTGACTTCTTCCTTTCCAATTTGTATCCCTGTGACTTCCTTGTGTTGTCTAATTGCTCTCGCTAGAACTTCAAGTACTGTATTGAAAAGATATGGAGAGAGAGGGCAGCCTTGTCTAGTCCCTGATTTTAGTGGGATTGCTTCAAGTTTCTCTCCATTTATTTTGATGTTGGCTACTGGTTTGCTGTAGATTGCTTTTACTATGTTTAGGTATGGGCCTTGAATTCCTGCTCTTTCCAAGACTTTTAGCATGAAAGGATGCTGAATTTTGTCGAATGCTTTTTCAGCATCTAATGAGATGACCATGTGGTTTTTTTCTTTTAAACGGTTTGTTTATGTAGTGGATTACATTGATGGATTTCCGTATATTGAACCATCCCTGCATCCCTGGAATGAAGCCTACTTGATCATGGTGAATGATCGTTTTGATATGCTCTTGGATTCGGTGGGCAAGAATTTTATTTAGTATTTTTGTATCAATATTCATAAGAGAAATTGGCCGGTAGTTCTCTTTCTTTGTTGGATCTTTTTGTGCTTTAGGTATCAGCATAATTGTAGTTTCAAAGAACGAGTTGGGCAGTGTCCCTTCTGTCTCTATTTTGTGGAATAGTTTAAAGAGTATTGGTGTTAAGTCTTCTTTGAAGGTCTGGTAGAATTCTGCACTAAAACCATCTGGTCCTGTACTTTTTTTGGTTGGGAGACTTTCTATAACCCCTTCTATTTCTTTAGGGGTTATGGGACTGTTTAGCTGATCTACTTGATGCTGATTTAATTTTGGTATTTGGTATCTGTCTAGGAAATTGTCCATTTCCTCCAGATTCTCCAGTTGTTTTGAGTATAGGCCTTTGTAGTAGGATCTGATGATCTTTTGAATTTCCTCCGTTTCTGTTGTTATATCCCCCTTTTCATTTCTAATTTTGGTAATTTGGATACTGTCTCTGTGCCCTTTAGTTAGTCTAGCTAAGGATTTATCTATCTTGTTGATTTTCTCGAAGAACCAGCTCTTGGTTTTGTTGATTCTTTGTATGGTTCTCTTTGTTTCTACTTGATTGATTTCAGCCCTTAGTTTGATGATTTCCTCTCTTCTACTCCTCCTGAGTGAGTTAGCTTCTTTTTGTTCCAGGGCCTTCAGTTGTGCTGTTAAGTTGCTAGTGTATGCTCTCTCCAGTTTCTTTTTGTAGGCACTCAGGGTTATGAGTTTTCCTCTTAGCACTGCTTTCATTGTGTCCCAAAGATTTGGGTAGGTCGTACTTTCATTTTCATTGAAATCTAAAAAGTCTTTGATTTCTTTCTTTATTTCTTCCTTGACCAAGGTGTCATTGAGTAGAGTATTGTTCAGTTTCCATGTGTATGTGGATCAAGGACCTCCACATAAAACCAGACACACTGAAACTATTAGAAAAGAAACTTGGGAAGACCCTGGAGGACATGGGCACAGGGGAAAAGTTCCTGAACAGAACACCAATAGCTTATGCTCTAAGATCAAGAATTGACAAATGGGACCTCATAAAATTACAAAGTTTCTGTAAGGCAAAGGATACTGTCAGAAGGACAAAACGGCAACCAACAAAGTGGGAAATGATCTTCACCAACCCCACATCCGACAGAGGGCTAATATCCAATATATACAAAGAACTCAAGAAGTTAGACCCCAAAGAACCAAATAACCCTATCAAAAAATGGGGCACAGAGCTAAACAAAGAATTTTCACCAGAAGAAATGCGGATGGCCGAGAAACACCTTAAGAGATGTTCAACATCATTAGTCATCAGGGAAATGAAAATCAAAACAACCCTGAGATTCCACCTCACACCAGTCAGAATGGCTAAGATTAAAAACTCAAGAGACAACAGGTGCTGGCGAGGATGTGGAAAAAGAGGAACACTCCTCCACTGTTGGTGGGATTGCAAAATGGTAAAACCACTCTGGAAATCAGTGTGGCGGTTCCTCAGAAAATTGGGCATGTCACCTCCAGAGGACCCTGGCATACCACTCCTGGGCATATACCCAGAGGATTCCTCTGCATACAATAAAGACACATGCTCCACTATGTTTATAGCAGCCTTGTTTATAATAGCCAGAAATTGGAAGGAGCCCAGATATCCCTCAAAAGAGGAATGGATACAGAAAATGTGGTATATTTATACAATGGAGTACTACTCAGCAATTAAAAATAATGAACTCATGCATTTTGTAGGTAAATGGTTAGATCTGGAAAATATCATCCTAAGTGAGCTAACCCAATCACAAAAGAATACACATGAAATGCAATCACTGATAAGTGGATATTAATGAGCCCAGAAGCCCTAAATACTCAAGGCACAATTAGCAAGTCAAATGACTCCCAAGAAGAAGAAAGGAGAGGACCCTGGGCCTGTAAAGATTGGATCCAGTATTGTAGACCCAGAACAGAGAAATCGTGGGGGGGATGAGTGGGGAATAGCAGGGGGGAGAGGAATTATGGGACATATGGTAGGGGGTAACTGGGAAAGGGGAAAGCCTTTGGAATGTAAACATAGAATATAGAAAATAAAAATTAAAAAAAAAGAAGATGCACAATTCTTGTGCAGCAGAGCCTGAACTGCAGAGCAAGTTCCTGGTCAGCCAAGGCTACTTGGTGGGACCCTATGTCAAAAGAAATGCTTGTAATGCTTCCTTTCCCCCACAGAGTTCTTTTGTTTTCACATCAATATCTCACTGCCTCTAAATGAATGTTTGCTGTCCAGATAACTTTGGTCTTGTAGTCATATCTGCCTTGCTTACTCTTCTGTCCTCACAGGTATGAGAAAAAAACCAAAACCAAAACCCTCTACCATCATTTCTGTTGAACTCTTGGGAAGCAGCCTGGCTTTGATGAAAATTTCCACTTAATCTTGTATCAATTCAGGCTTGCTCTCACATGAGAGTCTCCCCACACATCAAGAGTACATTTTGCCCTGACCACTGACAACATGCAGATACAGAAAGTATAGCCCTTTAACAGCAACTGTTACTGGAACTATCTAAAAATATACTTGTGACCAAGGCACTGGAATTGTAAAAGAGATGGAGGGGAGCCAATGTTTGAGATGTATTCAGGAGGAACATTCTGTTCAAGAAAGAATCACATGGTCCTCTCAGAAACCTCAGTGAGATCACGACAGGGAAAGAAGTTCCTTAATTTTTGGCTCCATATTCTTATCTATAAAGAAAGCCTTTTTAGAAGGATTTAAACACAGTTAGGATGGGTGGAATGATCTAGCTGATCAAATAATAAATTGGGGGTCTACTAAACATTTCCCTCTCTCTTAGAAAAAAGATAGGCTATAATGTTATGCACACACATAAAACACACACACACACACACACACACACACACACACACCACAGTAGTTTGCCTCTGGTGATCCTTTGTGCTTCTCAAGATGTAATGTGAGTGCCCTGGAGAGGCTCTGCCAGGGAGTGGGCAGAATGGAAAACCAGCAGGATGAATTGTGCATATTAGAGAGATTTTCTTTCTTTTCTTTCTTTTTATTTTTTATATTATTGGATATTTGCTTTATTTACATTTCAAATGACTGCCTCTTTCCTTGTTACCCCTCAGAAATCCCCCTCCCCCACCTCCCTCCCCCTACTTATCAACCCCCTCCCAATTTTCCTGACCTGGCATTCCCCTACACTGGGGCATCAAGCCTTCACAGGACCAATGGCCTCTCCTCTCATTGATGTCTAAAAACATCATCCTCTGCTAAATATGTAGCTGGAGCCATGGGTCCCTCAATGTGTATACTCTTTGGTTGGTGGTTTAGTCCCTGGGAGCTCTGGGGGTACTGGTTGGTACATATTATTGTTCCTCCTATGGGGCTGCAAACCTCTTGGGCTTCTTGGGTCCTTTATCTAGATACTCCATTGGGGACCCTATGCTCAGTCTTTTGGTTGGCTGTGAGCCATGGGTATTTTGATCCACCTTCTAAGAAGGATCAAAGTATCCACACTTTCGTCTTCCTTCTTCTTGAACTTATGTGGTCTGTGAGTTATATCTTGGGTATTCTGAGCTTTTTGGCTAATATCCACTTATCAGTGAGTGCATATCCATGTGTTCTTTTGTGATTGGGTTACCTCCCTCACAATGATATTTTCTAGTTCCATCCATTTGCCTAAGAATTTCATGAATTCATTGTTTTTAATAGCTGAGTAGTATTCCATTGTGTAAGTGTACCACATTTTCTGTATCCATTCCTCTGTTGAAGGACATTTTGGTTCTTCACAGCTTCTGGCTATTATAAATAAGGATGTGTGAACATAGTGGAGCATGTGTCCTTATTATCTGTTGGAGCATGTTCTGGGCATATACCCAGGAGTGGTAAAGCTGGGCCCTCACATAATACTATGTCCAATATTCTGAGGAACCACCAAACTGATTTCCAGAGCAGTTATACCATCATACAATCCCACCAGCAATGGAGGAATGTTCCTCTTTCTCCACATCCTCTCCAGCATCTGCTATCCCCTGAGTTTTTGATCTTAGCCACTCTGATTGGTGTGAGGTGGAATCTCAGGGTTGTTTTGATTTGTATTTCCCTGATGATTAAGGATGTTGAACATTTCTGTAAGTGTTTCTCAGCCATCTTATAATCATCAGTTGAGAATTCTTTGTTTAGCTCTGTACTCGATTTTTAATATGGTTATCTGGTTCTCTGGAGTCTAACTTCTTGTGTTCGTTGTATATATTGGATATTAGCCCTCTATCGGATGTAGGATTGGTAAAGATCCTTTCCCAATCTGTTGGTTCCTATTTTGTCTTATTGACAGTGTCCTATACCTTACAGAAGCTTTGAAATTTTATGAGGTTCCATTTGTCAATTCTTAATCTTAGAGTAAACGCTATTGGTGTTTTGTTCATGAAATTTTCCTTTGTGCCCATATGCTCCAGGTTCTTCCTCACTTTCTCTTCTATTAGATTCAGTGTATCTTCTTTTATGTGGAGGTCCTTGATCCATTGGTGGAAAAAACATAATAGATATCCTAAAAGACTGATGCCATTGTACTGAAGGAGTAGATGTTTCCATAGCTTTAGAAACAAAGCGAGCTCGTATATCTTATTCACATGCATGACTGACATAAATTGTTAATCAAAATGCCAAGCTGTCCATCTACAAGTGACCAAAGGGCTTGAGTCAATTTTGATTCTTTTAATTCATTTGACAAGGTTAAAGTCACACGCATGTTCTGTACTTTGAGTATCTGTCTCTTACCCTACCTCCTATCCTGTCCCTACCCCATCACTCCTATTAATGCCCTTTATTTCTCACAGGTTTCAATTTTACTTTCCTGTCATCTTATGTGCCTATAAAGATTAGGACCAATAAATGAGAGAAAAAGTGAAACCTGTCTGATAATGCCTTGATTGACTGTGTACGGTGATCTCTACTTGCATCTGTTTTCCTCTAATGATATAACCTCATTGGTCTTTATGACTCTAAATATTGTATGTATATGGGTGGCATTTTCTTTATCCTTGAACTCAAGGCTTTATAGAGAATCTACTGTGAGCGAGCAAAATTAACACTCTCAAGAGTATAAATGCACCCTGCCTGGCTTGCCCTTTGGTTTCTGAGATCCAAGGTGGTTTAGTGGGAATCTGTGGATAAATGGGCCTAGCTTGTGTCAATGTTGATTTGAAGGGTGAGGAAGACAGAGTGGCCGGTGATTCCTACAGATGGCCTTTACCCCAGAACTCCCACTTGGCATGGTCTTCTGTGCCCAGCTGGCCAGCTCTGTATCTGCCCCATGCCCTCCTTCCACAGTGCCCCCATTTACCTCATGTCAGGTACAGAAGCCACCTCCCTCTCTGGTGATGGTGAAGGTCACCCTCCCTTCCCTTTTGTTTAGCTCTGGTGGCTCAGAGATGCTTATGAACACTTGTTATGTGACTGCCCTCTCTCTGCCTGATTCAGGGACTTCCCAAGGGTGATGAGCATGATTTTTCTTCTTGGAAAGGATATGCTGTCTCTTCTGCTCTTTGGAGTGGTCTACTGGCTCCTCCTCCAGAGAGGTTTTAGTTCAGAGATCCCATATCCCAGCTTTCTTTGTAGTTTTTCGTAGCCTTGCTACCTGGAACATTCTAGGTTCCCCATCTGGCCTCCATGGACTTATATGAGCTGGTGCAGTAAGATCCTCCTTAATTGGGAGCAGAGTCAATGATGGGCAGTGACAAGGACTCCTGGGTTCCCTCTCCTGTCCCTGGATAACTGTTGGCCCTGGGTGAATGAGGACCCTTTCTCATGCCTCCTAGTAGTAAGCCTGCTCAGCAGGAGACTTCCTACTCAAGTCCCTGCCTCTGTCTTCTCACTTCAGTTCTTTGAAATGAAGCTGAGTCCCCTTCATTGTTGCCTAACATGGAAGGCACACAGTAGATGCTAAATAAATCATCATAATGAGGTCAGCCAGCACTCTGAGGGCTTCAGGCAGCCAGGCATCATTTGCTGTGTTCTCCTATAACTGTGTAATCCTCATAAACACCCACGAGAGACTCTCAGCTCTTGAGGAAACTGAGGCACAGAGAACCTGAGTCACTGTGTGAAGGTCACACAACAGGACTAGGACCCAAGTTGTCTGAGTCAAAAGATCCTCATCCTGGGAAGTCAGGTGTTTTCTGAAGCCTTAAGACTGTGCATACAGGGACTTGTCAGCCAGCCTCTCTCACTCAAGCTGTCTTCCCTCAGCCAAGAGCACACACAGAGCACCCAAGAACAAACTTCTAGGCCTCCAAGGCATCCTGGATGATCCCAGGAAGGGCAATGCCAGACTAACATGGAGAGGCCACCTCAGGTGCTTCAGCCTTCTTCTTGTCTTATCATGTAAGTCCCCAGCCAGCTTGGACCTCCATGCTGAAAACATGACAGGCCTGTTACTTCATACTGTCCAGTCATCTCTGCTTTCCTAAATGCCTCTCATGAGTCTCTTTTCTCCAAAGGAGTTGGGGGCACCATCATGAAAGGAAGGAGTGAGGGGTGAAGCAAAGAAGAGTAATACAAGAGCTCTATTCCATCATTCCTAATTTCTGATATGGCTTTAGCCATCTTATGCCAGGCATCCATCTTGGTACCCACCAACTGTTTGTCTTGACTCCAATCCCTAGAAGATAAGTTCCCAGTAACCCTCACTCAGTGACTCCTATCCCAAAATATACCACCATGACTGTCTATTTGTTATGATGATATGACTCACAGTTTTTTGGTTTTTTGTTTTTGTTTTTTCTGAACCTTTCTTACAGATACCCAGAATGTTTTTAAACTGTCTTAATATCTTAACTTGGCCGAACAGAACAGTTTCCACTTGCTTGCATAGATACTGAAGATCTTCCTGTGGTTTTCCCCTTCAAAAGTCCTTCCTCATACTCCTCCTTCATGGCAATCTCAAAGTTATCTCAGGGATTGTTGTCCTGCTAGCAATTATTAAACCTTTAATTATAATTGGATTGAGTCTACGTGTTTTTCCCAAAGGTCACAAACTCCACAACACTTCATCTTACTTGATGACAGCCATGGCTTCACGTACATAGATTAACATCATGCCTAGCACCATGGGACAGTGACGGATAAGTTCCCAAGGTCAGGGGAACATTCTAGAGCACCTTGCTTTTCTAGCTGTGCTTTCGTGTGTTGCACAGTCAGGCATGAAGGTGATCAGGCAGGACCCAGGAGTATGTTTTTTAAGGAAGTTTGCCCACTGTGGCCAGCACTTCACCAAGATACCAGCTATAAAAAGTCATCAAGAAGGAAGGAAAATAAGATGATCACGTGATCACAGAACCCTCAGCAATGGACTCCATTCAGCATGGCAGAACACAGTGACCATCTGGACAACATGTTACTGGGTGGAGATGTTTATACCAATGTGAACCTAGCATTACTAACCCCTTCAGCTGTCTGCACTTGGCTTTGTCAGAAGCCCCACCCTTATGTTGAGTTTGTTCTCCCTTCTTTGGAAATGTCCTCTAAGGGATAGAAGCTGGATTCCTACTGAATCTAAAGGATGGAGTCAGGTCAGGATGGAGATGGAAGATTCTACTGTCTTTGCTGCTCACTCTGACTGGGCTACTATGAGTCACCAACACTCTGCTTTCCCCCACTCCATCCCTCAGGGGACTAGGAACAGGTTGCTGCTAGATATGGGACAGAGTCTAGACACACTCAGAGATAGAATATCTGCAATGCACTTCAGTCTGCTACAGACTTTGCTTTGGTGCCTGAGTTCCTCTCTTCCTGCTCAGTCATCTATAGACTCATAGCCTATGTATCCGATTACTCTAGCCAGAGAGGACCACTGAAGAAGAGAACCCCACTCCAGCATGCCATTCCTCAGGGTCTGCATTGGCCATAGCTCTCCCTGCTATTTAAAGCTCTCAGGTCACAAGAGGATACCACAGCAGGTCTTTTTTTTTTTTTTTGGATCAAAAAAAATTTTTTATTGGATATATTCTATATTTACATTTCATTTCCCTTTTTTTGATTCTCCACCCCCCTAAGGTTCCACATGCCCTTTTCCCTCCCCCTGATCCCTCATCCAACCCTTCCTACTTCCCTGTTCTGGTATTCCCCTACACTGATGCTTTGATCCTTTTCAGCACCAGTATCCATTCCTTTCTTCTTGTCAGACATCATTTAGTATGTGAATTGTGTCTTTGGTGTCCCAAGATTCTAGGCTAATATCCACTTATCAGTGACTGCATACCATGGGTATTCTTTTGAGACTGGGTTACCTCACTTAGTATGATGTTCTCCAGCTCCATCCATTTCTCTGAGAATTTCATGAATTCATTGTTTCTAATGGCTGAATAGTATTCCATTGTGTATATATACCACATTTTTTGTATCCATTCCTCCATTGAGGGACATCTGGGTTCTTTCCAGCTTCTAGCTATTATAAATAAGGCTGCTATGAACATAGTGGAGCATGTATCCTTATTGCATGCTCAGGAATCTTCTGGGTATATTCCCAGGAGTGGTATGGCTGGGTCCTCCGGAAGTATCATGTCTAGTTTTCTGAGGAACCGCCAGACTGATTTCCAGAGTGGTTGTACCAGCTTGCAGTCCCACCAGCAGTGGAGGAGTGTTCCTCTTTCTCCACATCCTCACCAACACCTGATGTCTTCTGAGTTTTTAATCTTAGCCATTCTGACTGGTGTGTGGTGAAGTCTCAGGGTTGTTTTGATTTGCATTTCTCTAATGACTAATGATGTTGAAAATTTTTTAAGGTGTTTCTCAGTCATCTGAATTTCTTCAGGTGAAAAGTCTTTGTTTAGCTCTGTACCCCATTTTTGGATACGGTTATTTGGTTTTCTGGGGTCTAACTTCTTGAGTTCTTTGTATACATTAGATATTAGCTCTCTGTCGGATGTGGGGTTGGTGAAGATCTTTTCCCAATTTGCACGTTGCCGATTTGTCCTTTTGACAGTGTCTTTTGCCTTACAGAAACTTTGTAATTTTATGAGGTCCCATTTGTCTATTCTTGATCTTAGAGCATAAGCTATTGGTGTTCTGTTCAGGAATTTTCCCCCTGAGCCAATGTCCTCAAGGGTCTTCCCCAGTTTCCTTTCTATTAGTTTTAGTGTGTCTGATTTTATGTGGCGGTCCTTGATCCACTTGGAGTTGAGCTTAATGCAAGGAGATAAGAGTGGATCAATTCTCATTCTTCTACATCACAACAGGTCTTAATAAAAGGATTATCATTTCTGCAAAGCTGGGTCTCTGCAGTGAGTGCTTTGTGGAGTTGCTGTTTGTCTAGTGGGTAGCCTGCATCTGACCCATAGGATAGGTCCCAGGGATCTATCAGGAAGCAAATATTCTACATGAAGCACTACCTGGTCTTTCAGAGGAGAGAACTTTCAGGAAGGCGGTCAGCAGTAGAACTGTGAGTCCTTGGTGAGCTCAGGGCCCATTATTATCCACACACTGACCTAAGAGCTCAGTCAGGTCTTCTCCCACTTTGCAGACAAGAGAGTGGGGATACAGAGTTTTGAGTGACGTTAAAGGAGGCATTATTTGGTGCAGCTGGAGACAGTGAGACTCCATTCAAGGGAGGCGAGGTGGCATCAAGTGCCTTGCTGTAGCTGAAAGAGATTCAGCATGTTCTAAATCCAGCATGAACAAGTGGTAATTTAGAGCAGGAAGGTGGGGGTCAAAGGATGGGAAGTGCAGTGCTAAAGGGGAGTTCTAGGTTGACAGCTCAGTAGGGCCCTTGCTAAATCAGACTGGGTGGTGAAACTTGTTTCTGTCTAGGTGGCTTCATCTGAATTTATTTTCTCTTCCAATTAAAGAATTACAAGGTAGGTATACTAGCTGGGTTTGTGTGTCAACTTGACACAAGCTGGAGTCATCACAAAGAGAGGAGCTTCAGTTGAGAAAAAGCCTCCATGACATCCAACTGTAAGGCATTTTCTCAATTAGTGATCAAGGGAAGAGGGCTCATTGTGGGTGGTGCCATCCCTGGGCTTGTAGTCCTGGGTTCTATAAGAAAGCAAGCTAAACAAGCCAGGGGAAGCTAGCCAGTAAATAATATCCCTCCATGGCCTCTACATCAGCTCCTGCTCTCTGAGCTGCTTGAGTTTCTGTCCTGACTTCCTTTGATGATGAACAGCAGTGTGGAAGTGTAATCTGAATAAACCCTTTCCTCTGCAACTTGTTTCTTGTTCATGATGGTTTTTTTTTAATTGCAGGAATAGAAACCCTGACTAAGACAAATTGGTACCAGTGGTACCTGTGACAATGTACTATGTTTTGGGGAGGATTGTGGAAGGACATTGGAACTTTGGGGTAGAAGAGCCATTGGGTGTTACGAGCTCTGTGGGATGTTCTATAGGAACTTGGAAGATAATGTTGAGAAAAATGCAACTATGGAGGCTTGGCTTGTGAAATTTCAGAGAGAAGATTACAGACTCTTATCAGGGTCTTTTCTGTTTTAAATGTGAAAATTCTGTAGTTTTGGTTAGCTGGAGTTGAAGAATCTGTGATTAACAAGATGCCAGAACTACTAAAGCAAAACCTTTGCATTACTGGGACTATTGATGCCGGTTAGCTGGAACTAAGAAATCTGTGGTGATTAAGAAGAGACCAGCATCATTGAGGTGAAATCTTCTGGGAAGTGTTTTCTAAGAACACAAAGAAACTGTTCCAGAGATAGCCAAGGTTGTACCTCATGCTGTGCCTGGACTTGATAATGTATAAGAATCATCAAGGTGGTACTGGTTTTGAAGGCATGACAGAGTCATGAAGAGTAGCTGAGGCTAATCAGTGTAAGAGGCCATGAAAGGCTATTGGGGAAGGTGCAGCCTCAATTGCAACTGATGGTCTGAGACTGAAGGGGCCATACAAAGCATATGAGGCTTGGCACCATGAAGAGAGCCTATGAGAGGCTATTGGTGAAGACAAGTTGCATTGGAGGATAGCAGTGTTTTTGGAGATGCCAGTACCATGAGATGACCACCAAGAACAGCAGCAGCAGTGGAGTATAGGCAGGTGGAGCCTATAAGACAAGGTGTGTGCTATAAAGGGCAGGGCTAGAGAAGTGACCCAAGCCCTTGGAGGAGCCCAGAAGATCGTGAGTGGATCCCAGACATTGGACAATTGGAGTTTGATTTTGCTTTTGATTGTGATTGTGCCCTGATATTTTTCCCTCTTGAAGGAAGAAAGTATTTTAGTGGAGCCCACAGTTAAGAGACTTTTAATTGTAAAAAGACTTTGGATTTTTAGAGATTGGATATTTTTAAAGGATTGAAATTTTAATATGTAAGAATTTGCAAAGACTGTGGTACTTTTAAAGTTACTTAGATCTTGGGGATGATTAAGAAAGTAAGAGTTGAGGCTTAATAGTGATGTATTTGTGTGTCAAGTTGACAAGGGGTCAATTGTACTGGCTGACTTTGTGTGTCAACTTGATACAACCTGGAGTTATCACAGAGAAAGGAGCTTCTGTTGAGGAAATGCCTCCATGACATCCAACTGTAAGACATTTTCTTAATTAGTGATCAAGGGAGGAGGGGCCATTGTGGGCGCTGCCATACCTGGGCTTGTAGTCTTGGGATCTATAAGAAAGCAAGCTGAGCAAGCCAGGGGAAGCTAGCCAATAAGTAACACCCATGGTTACTTGCATCAGCTCCTGCTCCCTGAGCTGCTTGAGTTTCTGTCCTGACTTCCTTTGGTGATGAACAGCAATGTGGGAGTGTAAGCTGAGTAAACCCTTTCCTCCTCAATTTGCTTCTTGATCATCATTTTTTTTTTTTTTTTGCAGAAATAGAAACCCTGACTAAGACAGTGGGGAAAGTCTTAGATAAGTAGGCAGCAACAGGTGTCAAGCTTTATTAAAAGTGAATACATTCACACAGCAAGGCACATAGAGAGAAAAACACCCTGCAGAGCAGAGAGGAGAGTCCACACACCTACAAGTGGAGGGCTAGGGATTTTAAGTGTTTTGAGTGGCCTGGGATGGATCTCCTTCCCCTCGTTTTGAGTTGATTGGCTTAAATCAAGAAAGAGCTGAAAGGCCCCAGTTCAAAGACCAGCCTTGAACCAACCAGCTAGAAGTCCCCCCCCACTATGTGAGAGAAAAGCCCACTAGGCTTTTGTCTCAGAACAAGAGGGTGAAGGAAAATCTTGTTTGCCATCTTTATTATCTGTCTTGGTCTTTCTCCCTTTGTGTCTGTCTGTCATGGTCTGGCTCGCTCCTGATCCTTCAAAACCTCACCTTGGATGTTATGGGAAGCAAAAAACCCATCAGCAATGGAGAGCTGTGGGGTCTGTTAAAGTGACAGAACCAGATTGTTGATGAGCCTGATGTCTTGTTTCAATTCTGTTGCTGTAACAAGTACCCTGGCAGAAACCAGCAGAGGAGAAGATACGGCTTTGTGTTTTGTTTCCCTTCCTTATAATGCAGGCGGTAGTCCATCTCTGTGGGGAAGTCACACAGGGAGCTCAAATGGCTAGTACCTATCACATCCACAGCCATAGAAAGAAAAACTGAACTCACCCTTGCTTGCCTCTGTTCGGCTGGATTGCCCAATGTTTAGATGGTTCAGGACCCCATGGCTAGGAAATGGTGCCTCCCACACTGGGCTGGGTCTTTCTATATCAATTAATAATCAAGACTGACTCCCCTCACAGACAGACCCACAGGCCAATCTGAGATTGAAAATTCCTCATTAAAGCTCACTTCCCGGGTGGCTCTAGGTAGTGTGGTATTGATGTTTAAAGCTAAGCCGCACAACTGGGCTCTATACTAACAAATGTATGACTGAGAGATTCTCACTCACAAGGGAGCTTTGGGGAGATGAAGTCATATGATCAAAGACAGCACAGTATCCTGGAGAACAGGCAGCTTGGGTCCCTCTCAGGACTGCTCCCAGGAGGCAGACCACAGGAGGACATTTACTTTCCCCTGAGAAGTGTCGTTATCTGGGATATCAGGCAGACTGTCATTTATGGTCCCAAGAATGAACACAGAACTGAGCTCTTGATGGAGTAGGTGGGACCTATCTGAAGCTAAATGTGTATTCATACACATCAAAAAGAGTGAGGCCTCTAGGTTTTTTCCATGCCTCATCTCTACTCTTCTTTAGTCTGGGAGGTTATCTGTTAAGTGTTATGGATCTGAGGGGAAAGGTATTCTGGCAGTCAGGAGCCAAAGAATACCACAAAGTCATACTGCACACAAGAGATTTGTTAGGAAAGACACAAGAGTGTGGCTACCTATGCTCTGACAAGAAGCAGGAAGGAACTGAGCAGAAGGCAGGGTTTGTATAGGGTTTGTGTGGTGGTGGGGGGAGGATGGGGGCAGGGCTTTCCAGGGTGGCCTGGGATTTGGTGGGAGTCTGTGACCTGATCCTGGGGAAAGCTCAGGGATTGGAGGTATTTTTTTCCTTGGCCCTAGTCTTGGGGCAAGTCAGGGTTAGGGTGTTACTTCCTTGGCCCTTTTATTCTAAGTGTCCCTCCAACTTCTGTTGTTTTATGTCCAAATTCTGCCACATGTAAGCAATCTCTCTGAGACTTTGCCCTGAGAGAAGGAAGTTGGCAGAGTTTCTGTGGTGCTTGGTAGATGGGGGCCACTCTCCACTCCCCATGGATGAATGATGGTGGCCTCAGCTTGCTGCCGTTCTGCTCAGCACTGTCAGGCTAGTGCATCAATGAGACTTGGCCATTAACCTGCAAGTCTGGCCTCTTGGCTCAGAGCCCACTTGCAGTCACCATCCTTATCTCCATTCTCTGTTAATTGGGAGCTCACAGTCCAGTACTGGTTACACAACTAGGAGTTCATTAAACTGAATCAATAGGGAGCCATAAAATACAGTCTGCAGTTCTGACTTGAACCCTGGGTGAAGATGCAAGGGCAGGTGTGTGATAGGATGGGAGTGGTGGGGAAGGGGGGCACATTAGGAAATGCCACAAGATGGCGATGCCAAATTCCTCCTTTGGAAGGCAAAGGTCAAGCTGACTCTTTGAAAAGGCCTTTCTTGTGTTTGGGGGAGAGTGTAGAGCATGCCTTAGCTTCTGTCTCATCTTGAGCAATGGAACAGGAACTGAGATAGGCTTCATGATTAGGGACCCATGCTATCTTCATGCAGCATCTCCTACCAGTGTGGCAGGTCTACTACTAGCTGATGTTTCTATGTCCCATAAAATGTTTTCTCAACTTACTTTGAACACTGAAGTTCCATCTAAGTCTCTGCTGGTCTCTGTAACTAAGGATGACCTTTCTCAGTCCTTCACCTCTGTGACTGTTGGGTGTTCCTCCTAATTTTTTCCGTACCCCAGCCTCTGAGGCACATGTACAAGCCTGTTCCTCTCCTGTAACCCACACCTTCTTTAAAACTCTGCATACTGACTTCCCAGGGAGGGGGAACTTGGCACCTGAATTTTAAGAGAGTGTGTCTAAACTCCGGATGACTAGAGGAAGTGTGAGTCCTTCTAGCTTAGCCTTTCTCTCCATTGTAAATAGGACGGCTGGTAAGCTATGGCCTAACAAGATGCTGTGGGGGGTGGGGGGGAGGAGAGGTATTATGGGACGTATGGTGGGGGGGACCTGGGAAAGGGGAAAGCCTTTGGAATGTAAACATAGAATATAGAAAATAAAAATTAAAAAAAAACATTAAGGAGAAGTTTAAAAAAGCAATAAAAAAAACCCACCATGAAAGCATGTGGAATAATGTCGATTACTGTTTTCATGTCAAAATAAATAAATAAATAAAATAAATGCTCTCTCTCTCTCTCTCTCTCTCTCTCTCTCTCTCTCTCTGTGTGTGTGTGTGTGTGTGTGTGTGTGTGTGTGTGTGTGGTGGGGACACACTCAGACCCTTCTAAGCAGAGAAGTAAATAGGCTCTAGGGAGAAAGGAAAGGATAAGAGAGAATCTGGGGATCTTCCCCAAGCGTCGATGAAGGATGGTAGCTACACACTGTAGGCCAATTCCTATACTTTTTAATTTCCAAGTACTCTAAACTTTTTTGTAGCTCACCTCAGGCACAGCAGCATTATAAACTCGTTCCTCTCCTTTCCCTACCAACCAGAAGCTCAAGAAAAACTGTTCTCACAGTGTCTCTCTCTAGAAGATCAGGAAGTGTAGTGCACTTGACTTCATGCCAAGATACTATTTACAGTGTCTTAATTGCCAGGCAATGGCCCTCTGGGCTATAAAAGTGACTGGGAGGCAGAGAAAGTTCTGCTTTCATCCTTTCTCTAGGTCAGATTGCTTCCTCTCCAGCTCAAGACCATCCTTTTAGAAGAGCAGGAATCCTTCTTGGTGAGCATTTCCAGTGTGGGCCATGACACCTGGTGATGGAGGCCATCCATTAGGGGGAAGGTGTCTTAGGAAGTAGTGAAGCCATGTCATTAGCTAAGGGTCTGATTGCTCTTGAACACCATGGCCCAGAACTCTGTAGCATACAGAGTGCCTCCATCTGTTCTCCAGAGGAGTCGTTTCTTGACTCAGCCATGTCGACTCTGGAAGGAGATCTAGTGCCTTCCAGACCCATGAAAGAATTCCTCCTAAGTCCTTTCCTGGAACCAATCCCCATCCCCTATGCCTTGATAAAGGATACAATGTCTTTTCCAGTTTTGCATCCTTCCAAATGACCACATCTAACATAAAACCAGTGTTTGATAAATTTGGGCTTTCAGAAAGGATAAGTGAAAGGGTGAATGAATGAATGAATGAATGAATGAATGAATGAATGAATACATGGACAAACAACACAGTTTGGTATGTGGATTGCTGGATTACAGGTCTGAGCCCCATTTCTCTGATCCCATTGTCCTTACTTGCATCTCATGCAGTGTTCACAAGTGTCACCATGGACTGGCCCTCCGTCCTGAAGAGTCTCCTCACAGTTTTTGTCTTTAGCACCTTATCTGTCAGCTCTGTAGGTAAGAGTAAACAAAGCATTGCCTTTTCCTAAAAATGCAAAGGGAAGGTAAGCAGTCAAGTGCCTGGGGGAGGTAGCCAACAACATGAGACTCCAGTAGTCTGTTTAGTCCCCCATGGCTTCTCGGATTCCTAAGCAATATCAACTTATGGCTTTGGGGTTACCTTTTAAATGATGTGCATTTCCTCCTTACAGAGAGTTACAACTGTACACAAGTTGGATGTACCGATGGAAATTGTGGGAATACAGGGCATTGTATAACCAGTTTTAGCTGCTTCAGCCAAATACAGAAATTGGAAACACCACGTAAGCCGACCCTCACTACCTTGATCATTCTCCAATTTATCCTTGCCTCCTTTCCAGGATGAGACTAGGAGTTGGGTGGAGATGGAGCATGTGCTTGTTGTAGGCCCTAGATTCTACATGATCAGGACCATTTGGGAGTGACTCCATTCTTTTACAATGTCAGGGATCAAACTCTGGGCATCATGCTTGCTAAGCAAGTACCTTACCATCAGTCACTCCATTTTTAGCAAGTGGCCCATGCTCTGTTGGTTTGTTCTCAATAGACTAGTGCAGAGAGACTCTTGGAGAGTCTCATCCACTCTCAAGAGAGAGAGGATGAAGGAACAGATTATTTACCAATTTTACTTGGTGGTTCTATTTTCTGCAGTTCCAAGTACAAGCCAACTACTTGAGCAAAAAGGGTGCGCTTCATTTCTAAACCCATGTGACATGGAATTCTCAGCAACACTGGGGAATCAACAGAAATTTAAATACAAGAATCAGTGCTGCACTGGTGATCATTGCAACAAAAATACCATAACTTGTGAGTATATCTCTTGTCTGTGTCCCAACACATGAATACAGTTCATGTCTGTGTCCCACCACCTTCTCAGGGCTCCTCTACCTTTCCATGGGTCTACATCTGTGCTTATGGGCTGCAGCAGTGATGTCTGCCCTTCCCCTTTTGCTTGAAGTCTTTATTTGTAAGGCCTGGGTTGGATACAAGCCCCTCTCTTGAAGTGTATGTGTACACATTTGCATATGCAGCCTGAGAGACAGCTAGGCAGCCGTAATTGGTTCAGGGTCTACTCTCAAAGTAGGTTCAGTGAATCTATAGGTTCTCTGCTCTGCTCTGCTCCTCTGGTCGAGAGACTTCCTTCATCTATTTCATTACTCATCTTGGATTTTGTATTGTTGAGATGGAGTCTTGTTGTGCATCCAGGCTTGCATTGTACTACTGGGATGAAGTAATCCACCTGCCTCAGCCTCCAAAGTTGGAGCAGCTGGGAGCACAGGTGTGTGTGGACCACATGTGGGTCATCCCTAACCCTTTGAACAGCATCCTTTTAGAATACAGATCCTCTCCTCTCCCATTATTTAGGTCTTTTTCTCCAAGGCATAGAGCAGAGTAACTGATGAAGGTGAGGACGGCTCTGAATTCCCGTGAGGTCCATTATGACGCTCACACCCCAGTGCCTTTCTCCTGTGCCTCCTCTCAGCTCATTCTCACTGCAAAACTTTTTGGGAGAATCACGGATAAAAACCTGTATTAGATGAGCAGTGGATAGATATGCTCTCAGCTGTTTCTTCTTTCTATTTCCCAAGATGAAAACTTTTTTCTTTCCATTCAGTGGCTTCATCATCTTCAGAACGCAATGGTGTTGAATGCCCTGCCTGCTACAATGAGCAAAACCAGACGTGCCCCACAACCACTACCCTAAAGTGCACAGGAGCAGAGAACAAATGTGTTGAGGTTACCGGCAGAGGTATGAGTGCTTTCTTCTTATTATTTTTACTTGTCACTTTAAGATGTGAATTGTCTTCAGGGGTATAATGTACCCATCATTTGCTTGTGTGTATCCAAAGCTTAGCAGCTAAAGAATAGCAAATATGAATCCCAGTTTCTACAGGTCACTAGCACTGGTTCTGGCTCAGGGTGTCTCCCGGGGCCATGTGAGTTGTCAGCAGGGCCTGGGGCCCTTCAAATGGAGTTTCTGCTTTCCACTTCACTCATGATTCATGTAGTATTAACTCCTCTTCATAAAGTTGCCACATGGTCTATCATCTGACTTCCCTCAGCACTAATGATCAGAGAGGGGGTAGACTGATAAGGGGAGCCATAGGCTTTAATAGTCTAATCTCAGAAGTGACATCATTTCTGCTCCTTATTTTTGTATTTTTTACATTAAAACTTCAAAGAACTTACAAATTTAAGACATCATGTAGTGAGATTATCTAGATCCAATGATCATACATCTCCATGACCTCCTATACAGTTAAAGTTGCAATTCTGAAGATGTGGTGATTAGGATTGAATTTTACTGTCATTGTCAACTATAGTTTTATGTACTTATCCTCCATATGTACACATGCCTACATATAGACACAACAAGCAAGCAAACAACCATGACAACAGCAACAACAAAATCCAGGGCAGAATCAAAACTGAAAATGCAATTAGTTCCATATCCTCTCATGACTCTCATGCCCATTTCCTCCGCCCCATTCTTCCTCATCACCTAATGCAACAGACCCCTCTCAAGAGTCAAATCTTTCCTCTTGTCTCTACTTCCATCTCAATATAATCCTCATATAGAGAATCCTGATACAACATGAATGGGGCCTACAGAAAGCCACTCTGCCAGTAGTTGGAGATAGTGGGGAAAGGGTCCTCTTAGAAGGTAGTTTCCTTACAAAGAAAAGGGCAGTATAGGGCAACCAAAAAAGGGAAATCAAATGTAAATATAGATATATCCAATAAAAAAACAAATTTAAAATGTTAACATAGGTAAGGAAATAAAATGTGTTTTTAGCCTTTGGAGGGAAAACAGAAAAAGAAAAGGGCAATATAGGGTCAAGCAAGCTCTTGGTTATCTCTCTAAGATCTGGAGGGACTCATTTGCTGGCAGTTGAGGAGGTGTGTGGGGGGGAGTAGGTGGTGGTAAGGGAAAGAAAAACAAATGCTTGCACCTGCCTTGATGTGATATCCTGCAATGGGGCCTTGGCTCATTGGCAACATGGGAGGTAACTTCATTTCTGAATGCCACATAAGTGGGCACTTGAGTTTTTCATAGAACCACTGTGAATTTAGCAAAAGAGTTATGACTTTTCCTGAGTGAGCAGAACTGTGTATTTGTTGTGTAGGGTGCATACATCACTTAGATAGGAGCTAGAAAAGCAACTGTGGGATTTTTCTCTGTACACTATATAACTGGAGGGAGGTGGTGGCAAGTCTTTTCTGATCAAGATGTAAAATATTCAGTGGAATTGTAGAACCAAGAACTTGATGAGTTGAAGACAAGTCAGGCCTTATATCTAGAATAATCTTGAAGGAGGGTCTAGGGTGAGTAGGGAAAGGACCTTTGTGAAGAAAAGTTGAGATGCACAGGGATAATGGGATGTCACACAGGATTCAGAGGATAGTTGAAGCCATCCATAGCAGGACAGCCTTCTAATTCAATTTCCATGGGAAATAGAGACATATGTTTCCATGGTATTGGTCTCCTGTGGAACTCAGAGGTCTTGAAAAGGATTTGAGCTTCAGGGCATCTACAACATTTCCCTTCATTTCCCACAGCTAAGTTAGGATGGAGCACAGATGCAATTTAAAATTTAGCCAAATACTTGAGGTTCTTCAGCTAGTGTCCTTCTTGTGTATATTAAGTTCATCCCTTGTAATGAAAGAGTTCTGAACACTGGTGTTGCTAATCAAGCCTTAAACAGAGGCCCAGCCTGTGCATGGAGCTGTTTGCATGTATATCACCCAGAGACATAGGTTACATATTTAAGATCATTCTGGGCACATTTCTTACCCCAGAGAACATGGGTAAGGAGGAGAGGAGAGAACTAACTGCTGACTCTTTCTTTCAACAGATCCATCTTCTAAGGTAGTAGTGTATGGAAAAGGCTGTGCAACTGAAAGTTCCTGCTCACTGAATATTAGAGTCTTAAATTACCTACAAATTAAAACCTCTTGCATCCCATCGACAAGCCCTGCCCTCAAATCCATTGCATCACTCCCAGTTGTTCTGTTCCTCCTGAAAAGCTTGCTTTGATCACCCAGGCACCGGCAATCTCACAATCCCCTGTATGTAGGCCCACTGGTATACTTGGATGGCTATTTCCAAAACATGGAACAAATAAAAACTGGTGATGACTTCTCTATTCTTTCTGTGAAAACTTAAGTCCATTTTTTTGTAATATCAGGAAACACACAGAAATGACCATTTCTGAATGTCCCCTCTTCTCCTTAATATAGTACTAGAGGTCCTAGCCAGAGTAATTAACCCAATCAAAGCAGTAAGCAAGTAAAATTAAATCTGAAAGCAAGAATAAAGAAAAGCAAAATAAAAAGGAAAGGAAGAGAAGAAAATGTATTATATTTGGATTGGAAAGAAATGTGTAAAACTACTAGAAGAAAACATTTGTGTGTGTATGCACTTGTGTGAGGATGTGTGTGTGTGTGTGTGTGTGTGTGTGTGTGTTGCTGGAGACAACTTTTGGGCATTAACCTAAGTATTATTTCTGCCTTATTTGGTGTTTCTAACAACATGGTGAGGAAAGGAGGGAAGGGTTTATTTCAGCTTACAACTCTCAGATCATGCACCATTGGGTTTTTCATAATTTGTATTAAAAATTTTGTTAACCAAAAATGTGCTGGTTGCTTTGTTCTTGTTTTTTTATTCCAACTTGACACAAACCTAGACATACATAGAGAAAGAGAGTTTCAATGAGGAATTGTCTCCATCAGATTGGCCTGTAGACAGGTCTGTGGGATCATTTTTCTTGAATAATAATTGATGAGGAGGAAAGCTGCAGCTTGCTGAGGACAGTGCCAGCCCTGGCAAGGCATCATGGGTGATGTAAGAAAGACTGAGCAAGCCACAGAGAGAATGTAAGTAAGCAACGCTCTTCTGCTTCGGTTCTTGCCTTTAGGTTCCTGCTAAGGTCCTTGCCCTGACTTCCTTCAATGTACTGTGATACTGAGGAGTCAAGTGATCTCTGAATTCTTAAAACCATGCCCTGGTGCTAGTCTTCCAGCTGGCTCAGCATCATTCGACGACCCAATATCACAGTCAGAAGGTAGATATGGAGCATCTAAGAATAAGTGTATATGCCTGAAAAGCACCCTAGATCATTCCAGAATGGGCTAAGTCAAACTGACCCAAAGAGGCCACCTCTGGTTCTCTGACTCTCCTCTTGGCCTTTTCACATGAATGCCTCTGTGCTCTTAGGACCTGGTGATCCTCTTTGCTGCCTCTAGTTCTTCTCAGCCTTTTCCTCTCCAAAGGGGCAAAAGGGACCTGGGAAGAAGAGGACTAGAGAGCAAAAGCCTGAGAACAGCACAAAAGAAGGGCCACAGTAAAGTTCAAAAGAGGAGAGGCTCCTCGCTAGGGCCTTCATCCTGCTTGATGGCAGTCATGGACTCCTGTAGGTCCCATGAGGCCATGGGGCAGATGAGATCCCAAGAGCAACAGAACTTCCCACAGCTCCTCACTATTACACTGTGTGACTGATAGCCAAGAAGGAGATCAGGCATGACTCAGGGGTGCTTCTCCTAAGAAGCTGACCAGCCACGTAAGTGCTCCTCTGAGACATCCAATACCAAATGTGACCAAGAAGGAAGAACTTGAGGAGATCTCCTACCATAAAGTTCTTATCTGTGACTACAACCCAGCTGCCAGGTGTTGGGTGAGGATGTTTACTCTAGAGTTACCCTGCCGTCATCGGCCTGCACCTGCCTGCACCTGCTCTTGCCAGAAGCCCCACCTTTATACTGGGCTTGATCCCTATGCCCTGAGGATCCTCAGGATCTGGTTACCAACCTCTTACTGAGCCGAGATGATAGGGTCAGGTCAGACAGGGTAGTCTACTGTCTTTGCTGTCTACTCTGACTGGGCTGGGTTTCATTGGTCTGCTTTCTCTCTGCTTTCACCCCTATCCTTTGTGAAGTGACCAAGATGAATCCTTCAGAAAATGGAGAAACACACAAGTAAACATGGCAGGGCAGTTTGAGGTCCTGACTGAGCAGCTTGTGTGAGAGGAGACAACTTTGCCAGTAGGCTGAGAAATACGCAGTGTGTTCTTCCAAGAACTGATCCCATGTGGAAGGCTAACAAGAAGATGGTTGGTCACTCTGTCCCCAAGAAGTGATTTTATGGGATATGTAGCAGAATATTATTTCTGTCCCAAGAATGAGAAGAGAGTGGAATGCTCTCCAGGGTCTTGTAGGACCAATGTAAAAACAAATGTGTATGAGATACACATCAAGGAACAGGAACCCCTAACATCACCCCAAGTATTTTGAGCATTCTTTTACATCAGAAGGGTATCCTTCTAACAGGGTCTGCCAGCTTCCCTGCACTGACCCCTAGGCTACACATATCTGAATAGTTGTTCCCATGGAGCTTTTCTGAGGCCTTGCTCCAAGAGCAGGAAGCTGACACAGAGATGAGTGACTTCTGTCCACCTGGCACCACCCTCTGTTCTCTCCAGAGGAGTGACAGCAGCCTGTGTTTTCTTCCTAAAGTGACATAGGCAGCTCATTGTGACCCTGACCTGTTCTGCAGGCTCTCAGCCAGTGTCATCTGAGGAAAGGGCAACTGCCCCAGATTCTGCTACCAATATGGCCTCTTGGCTCTTGCACCTTCTTTGCCAAGAACTATTATCCTTATCACCAACTCATTAATCACCTTGGAATTCATGATCCTGTATCAGCAGTACAAAGTGAGATGGGTTAGTTATCTGAACAGATAAGGGAACTGTGAAATGTACAGCTGTGGACTGTGACTCCGAACCTTAAAAGAAGACATGAAGGAAAGTGGGGTGGCATTGGAGTGCTGCGGGAACTCCCACGGGGTGGGAAGGCTGCCTTCTTTCCACTGTAAAGAGAAGTGTCCCTGACCAGGGTTGAGAGCAGCCCAGGTCTGTCTGCTCTAGGAACTGAGTTTCAACTTTTCTTGTTTGTTTTTTGCTTTGACTAGAAAAAGCAGAGGTAACAACAAAAAAAGCAGAAGCAGACAAGGGGAAATATTCTTTGAAAGTCAGATGTCCTGCCCAGAAGAGGAAGCAGTGAACTGGCTAAGACACACTCTAGGCAGTGTGAGGAAAATCCTTACAAACTGTAGATCTGTGACAGGGTCAGGGATCCCGACATAAAGGACTCAAGTACCTCAATGCAAAGCAGATAGTCTCCCCTTAGGCACGGCCAAAAGGCCTGAACAACTTTTCACCACAGCAAGCAGACAGGTGGGACAAAGTAGAGGAACACAGAATAACCAAGATGGCCAGTGTGAAGGGAAACTGTGGACAAATTCCTGTGGGAGTCTAGCCCAGGTCTCCAAGTGTGATTATCCTGAAGAGAAAACACAGAAGGCAGGTATCACCAAGAATTCACCAACTGTTGGGGGGAAAGGACATAACTCAGATACTATGAAAAGAATAGGAGCAACTCCTCCAAAACTAAAAGCATACAAGAGATAGAAGAAAGAACCTCAGGTGCTGAAGATACCATAGAAAACATTGATTCAACAGTCAAAGATTCTTTGTTTACATTCCAAACGATTTTCCCTTTCTTGGTTTCCCCCTCCCCATAAGTCCCATAAGTCCCATAAGCCCTCTTCTCTCTGCCTGTTCTCCAATCTACCCCCTCCGACTTCTCTGTCCTGGTAGTCCTCTACAATGCTGCATCAAGCCTTTTCAGGACCAGGGCCCTCTCCTTTCTTCTTCTTGGAAATCATTTGATATGTTAATTGTGTCTTGAGTATTCAGAGCTTCTGGGCTAATATCCACTTATCAGTGACTGCATTCCATGTGTGTTCTTTTGTGATTGGGTTATCTCACTTAGGATGATATTTTCCAGATCCAACCATTTGCCTAAGGATTTCATGAATTCATTGTTTTTAATTGCTGAGTAGTATTCCATTGTGTAAATATACCACATTCTCTGTATCCATTCCTCCATTGAGGGACATCTTTTTGTTTGAAGGATTTTGCATTTGATTCTCTTTCGGACCATTAAGATCACTGAAGTTCAACATTTCTTTCTTTTTGTTTTCTTTTTTCTTAAGACAGAATGAAGCAGCTTGCCTTAACTGGAAATGGCTCTGTACTGCCTATTCCAGGAATGAAACCTCACCTTTGTTTCAAAGAGTTACTATGGTCACCTGTTGTCATAACTACCTAACAATCATGCCTTTGTTTCAGAAAGTTTTTATGGTCACTTGTCGTTATATCCACCTTCCAATCATGTCTTTGTTTCAAGAAGTTGTAATGGCCATCTTGCAACCTTGCCTTTGTCTCAAATGCTGCTATGACTGCCTTGTTTTGACCTTCTCATGTTCTGCTTCTGCAACCTTGTCTATCTTGCCCTACAAATTATCCATTTAAAAATCCAGTACACCTAAGCTATGAAAACCTTGTCTTCCTCACATCCAATGCTGACTTCTTGAATCCTGCATAAAAGGGAGGCAGCCCACATATATGAATTGAAGAGTTTGCTTCAGTTGATTTCTTACTTTGTTTGATTTGGCTGTCATGATTTGACTGGGTACTGTTTCTTCTCCCATCTTTGGCATTAACAGCAGGATATCTGTCCATACACCTTGCTATTCTGAAACTCTCTCTGTAGACCAAGCCAGACTCACAGAAATCCACTAGCCTCTGCCTCCTGAAGCTGAGACTAAAGGCTTATATCGCTACACTCAGCTGATGTTCAAGATTTCAAGACAGCATTTTCTCAAAGAACTGATGTTTAATCCAAATCCAGTTGTTCTATCAGCTCAGAAGTCTTTGAATCCAGTTTCTTCAACAATTTACTTCCAGAACTCATGAGTTCTGATAGTTTCCTGCTAAAAGACTACATTTCCCAGCTTCCCCTGTGGATAACGCAAGTCATCACCCCCACCCCCACCTCCCCACTCCCCACCCCACCCCACCCCTGCCCCAATAAGAGACAGCATTTCTGGCCAGTTTGTACCTGCTGCTGACAAAATGCTCCCACTATCACTAAACATGATCCTACCAAGGGTCAGAGTCTCTCGCTCTTTCTCCCTCTGTCTCTCTCTACAGCTGCTTTTAATAAACTAAAGGTTCAGCTCATATTCATTCTTCACACACCCAGTATAGTGTGGATTTGTATGTAAGAAGTGCTAGTGCTATATTGAAACAAGCAGGATCAACATCCTTCTGAACTGTTTTGGGAATCATGTTCCTTCTTGTTTGTATCAAAACTCACACTGAACAGTCAGTTCTAGATGTCTTCATTCACCAGCTGAACAAAATGTCATACAGCTGCCAGTTTGGTTTTTGAGGCAGGATGCTGCTATGTATCCCTGGCTGGCCTAGAACTTACTATGCAGACTAAGCTAGGTTCAAACACAGAAATCTGCCTGGCTCTGCCTCCTCAGTGCTGTAATTAATGGTGTGCACTACCAGAGTGGGGACATTCTTAAATACTGTCTCTCTCACTCTGGCTATCTGGGCTGTTAAAACAAGACTCCCTCAAGGGCAAGGTCTTCATGTCTGATTTAGGCTTGGAAACAGGCTTTTGCAAAGTTGAGTTTGGGGATGGTTCCCCAGACTGGAAAGATGGCCCAGTGGGTAATAGCACTTTCTTTCAAGCCTAACCACTTGAATTTGATTCCCAGGGCCCACATGGTAGAAGGAAAGAACGGACTACTGCAAGTTGTTCTCTCTCTCTCTCTCTCTCTCTCTCTCTCTCTCTCTCTCTCTCTCTCTCTCTCTCTCTCCCCTAATAAAAATAAGTCTTTAAAAACCTTAGTGTCTTTCTTGTGTAATTCCATTAAGATTTCTGGGAAGACCATGCAATGATTACTTGAGCAGAAACTTTCTCCTAATTAATCCTCAGGAGACTGAGTTTGCTCTGTGCCTCTCCCATCAAGACTATCCTCAGCTTCTATTCTGGGCCTTGTTTTCCATCTGCTAAACTGATGAAGAGTTTGTCTCCACATTTCGTCTCTAGCTAAATCCAAAACTTATTTTTGACATGGTACAATATTTGATTTAAACAAAAGTAATAAATGTGTTAATTATTACAGAATGAAGTAAAAATTCCATGACCTTCTCGAATGCATTAGCAGTCAATATAAGAATTTGAATTGATTTAGGGGCTGTTGAGGTGGCTCAGTGGTTAAGAGCACTGGCTGTTCTTGCAGAGGACCTGGCTTCAATTCTCAGTCACCCACACTGTGGATCACAACCATCTGTACTCCCTCTCAAGAGATCTGATGTCTTCTTGTCTCCATGGGCACCAGACATGCACATGGCATACAGACTTACATGCAGGTAAAAGACCTATGTCCACCAAATGAAAATAAATAAACCTTTTAGAAAAAAGAATTTGAATTGGATATATGAATAGTTCTTTATGAGAGGTTAAGAAACTATGAGGCACAGAGAACTAGAAAGCAGACAAATCTGTGCTCTTGGGACTTTTATTTTGTAGCAGCTAAATGTTTGAATCTGTTAGAATTGAAACAAAACAAAACAAAGCAAGAACTCAACAAAAGAATCACGTGTGCCAAGCTCATCCTCTGCCTTATTCTAAATTGCTTGACATTGTAGAAAACAGTGATCTTTACAGTTGTGCATTGCCCTAGGAGATTTCACACTTTTCATCTGTGCATGGCCTCACACCAACAGATCAACTGATACATGTTGTATGTCAGGAGCAGGGAACTCCACAAATGTCCCTGGATCTACTAGTTGGTTCAGTGCCCTGCTGTTGATGACGCCTGCTTGAACTGCCTGACAAGAACACCTGTTTGTCCACCTGGACTTGACCCACACTTCCCTGTTCCTGACATGCTTCCTGTTGTGACCAACTTTGGTATTTGGCTTCAAGCTGAACTTGGCAGAGTCTCCCTCAAATCTGACTCCAGCAGCTCCAGAAGCATCCCCTCTCAGCACTGGTCTGATTATCTTATGAACACAGACTCTGCCTACTTCTGAAATCCCTCATACTCTCAGCCTCTTTACACTGTATTTATTCTGTAACCCATAGCTACACACATAGATATAGATACATTTACTATGGAATTTAAAAATGATGAACATAAAGGTGTGTGTGTGTGTGTGTGTGTGTGTGTGTATGCGTGTGTGTATTCTTTTGAGACAAAATCTTACTGCATAGCCCTGGTTGTTTCAGAACGCCCTGTATAGACTAGTCTAGCCTTGAGTTCGCATGATTCCACCTGCCTCTGTCTCCAAGTTCTGGGAAGTGCCTCTGCTCACTCCACTGTCGAATTCTGTCTCTGTTTTTCTGCCACTGTACATAAAAACATAACAAATACACTCACACAGAAGCAAAGCAAGACTCTTGGATATTTTAGCCCTTGATCTCTTCCCAGAAAATTAATGTCCATCCAGTAGGGAGATGCTGCCAGTTAACTACTGCAGACATACAGTAGTCTCACTGGAGATATTGAGTTCCATAGGTTTTATATTTAACTACCATGTGATAAGAGGTCTCGTCAATGCACTTTCAGCCTATGAATAGGACTATTCACTAATGTGGGAGCATTGACAGCCAAGAGCAATTAGTAAGACAGTGGACAGGGGACAAGGTGACATTAGAATGGTGACATCATGTGTTTATCTTTAAAATGATTTGCTCGTCTGCATGGATGTCAGCTTTCCTGATTTTTCACATAGAATCCTTGCACAAAGAGTGGCTGAGCCTGGAATTAAGTAGCAGTATTAAATGCCTTTATATGGCCTTCTAAGACATGTGCTTGTTAATCTAAGTATATATAAGTAAATTAATAAAATTACTGTTATTTGTTTTTGTCGGGCTGCCTGTCTACTGGGGATGTGGTGGCTGCTCAGGGGAGGCAGAATGCAGAAAGTGATAGAGGGCTCCAGGTATTGTCATCACATCAGTACAGAAGGATTCTGGTATAGCCAGAATGACCAGTGTTACAGCTCTCCGAAGGAGAAACTCATGAAAGGCAGGAAGCCAGGTCCTGGGTATCTCCCATTACTGTAGCAGCATTAATGCCAGTGGCAGTTTTCATTCCATTTAATTCTCATGCAGCTGAGTTTTGCCTTTACTTTGTGTTCCTCAACGAAGTGCAACTGATTAGGAACCGGGAACCTGCATTTGTCACAGTCTGGGGTTGGATGAATGGATAGAAACCGAGACGACCTCAAGTGTGGCAGCACAGATCAGCAGTCCCAGTCCTCAAAGCCAACCTGAGCTATAGGACAAGGCAGTGTCTCGCAAAATGAGAGAGAGAGAGAGAGAGAGAGAGAGAGAGAGAGAGAGAGAGAACTATAAAATAGAAAATGCACTCAGTAACAACATTATTGAGGTATAAAGTTCATGTATTCAGATATATTCTTGGTTCTATTATCCCCATTTGATTGAGGTGACAGATGACATGTTGACTCCTAATTAATACACATCAGCATTTACTCGTAAAGCAGAGAAACATGAAAGAAAAGTATCTGTGTGTTAGGGGCAGGGGGAAGAGTTCTGGTAAGTTGAAATTGTGACCAGTGAGGTTGAGTCTCACAGACTCTTGCTTGAACCTGTCAAAATGTTGGTAAATGAATACAGGCCTCCTGAAGATTCTAGAAGACGATTCTTGTGCTTTTCTTGTATCTCTCGACCAGTCTCCTTATGGCAGCCTGCACTTCCTTGTTCCGCAGGCTGTAGATGAATGGGTTCAGTGCGGGGCCAATGACTGCATAGAACACAGAGAGCACTTTGTCTCCCTCAGCAGAGTAAAGGGACTTGGGCCTCAAGTACCTGATCAGCCCCGTTCCGTAATAGATGGTCACCACAGCCAAGTGTGAAGCACAGGTTGAAAAGGCCTTTTGTCTGCCCTCGGCTGAGTCTATTCTCATCACAGCCACCAGGATGCGAAGGTAAGAGAGAACAATCAGAAGGAAAGGGAACAGCACATTGCTAGCCCCTCCAATGGCCATCGTGACCTCCTGCACAGATGTGTCCCCACAGAACATGTGCAGAAGAACAGGCACCTCGCAGAAAAGATAATCAACAACATAAGGACCACAGAGTGGTAGGATCGTTAAGCAGAGAGGTATAACTGAGGCACAAAAGCCTGTGACCCAGACTGCCACTGCCAATGCAGTACACACCACCCAGCTCATGATGAGAAGATACCTCAGTGGGTAGCAGATGGCCACGTAGCGATCTATTGCCATCACCGCAAGGAGAAAGCACTCAGTCGTCTCCAAGAAGTGGGTGAGGTAGGTCTGAGCCATGCAGAACGGGTAAGATATGACCTTCCTGCTTGCAAGGAGATTGAAGAGCATCTTTGGAGCCACAACCGTGCTGAAGAATCCATTGAGGAAAGCCAAGTGGCAGAGGAAGAAATACATGGGTGTTTGCAGAGGGACGTCTAGAGCCACTAAGATGACAACAGCTGTATTCCCCAAACAGTTGGCTAGGTAGACCAGAGAGAAGAAGAGGAAGAGGGGAACTTCTGTCTGGGGGTGATCAGAGAACCCAACCAGGACCAGCTCAGTGATGGTGCTGGAATTCTGGGGTCCCATGCCTGCTACTGAGCCATACCTGTCCAAATGAGAAGAAATCAATGAACCCCACATGAAGACTCTTAGGTCAGAGAGTCCCCTTGCACATTTGTTTTAATGGTGATGGTAACTGCATCCTACATTTAAAGGCTCCTCTCTTTGTGAGACCTTTTCAGATATAAGTTTAACTCCTAACTCTGAGTGACTATTTTTGGCTAATGACAGCAGGGATAATTTTCATAGTCTCATAGTTTCACAGGGATAATTTTGCCATTGCTACATTATGTCAAGGAGAGTACAGTGCACTCCTTTATGTTTTGCTAACTGCAGTTTTTAACTATCTGTCTCTTAAAAGTGTGCTGCAACTCCAGTTTTTAAAAAAAGACTTGTCTGACATCACCAGTAAAAAATATGAAATGTGAAATAATTACATTCTGCTTCAACTAGGCTCATAGTTGATATAACTGAGCTCATTTAACTGAACAAGTTACTCAACATTTCCAGACCCTACAGGAACTAGACTATTGGACTCTGCAGGTACAAAGGGACAGGTAGTATTTAAACTGCTTAAACAAGTCACCATTCACAAAAACAATCCAACTAAGTCTCCCAGATTTCTGGCTTTCAGATCCCTTGACATGGTCTCAGAGAATAGAGCAGTGTTCAAAGCCAGGATTTTCTTATTATTTTTATGTTAGCATACAGTGGGATATATTTTACTAGGCATCTTCACGCTCTTTACTTGTAATCATATTCCTTGCTCACTCTCCACACCTCTCCTTCCTCCCCACACAGTCCTCCTTTTCCAAGGTCACAAGTACTTTTTTACCCTCTCTTTGGCTCTCACTGCCTGAAGATCTCATCTCACCCTCTGCCACAGTCCACGGTCCCCTTTCTTGTTTCATAATCACATCTAAATACTACTATATACAAATTCAAACCACAGGTCTGCGCATGAAAGAAAGCATGTGGCCTTTGTCTTTTAGAATCTCAATACCAAGATTTTTTTTTACTATATTAGACACAGTGTGAAACACTTTTTGCAGCCTCCCAAATGCACACCTAGAAGCCTACCCTTCTGTAAGAAATCATGAATTACATTTTTTGAATGTACAGAAATGTCAGGTCTCTGCTGGCTCCATCACATATAGAATATCACACCACAGAGATGCAAGTAATACCTTTTGTTGGCACAGCAACAAAACAATAAACAAAACCAAATGATGCTTTTGAGGAAGTTTTCCATGTAGAGGTCTGTCAGTCACAAGACATGGAGCCCAATCTTCACTCAGCTACGTCCTTCTACCTTACCAGGGCTCCTGTCTCTACTCACTCCTGGGCACTGTTGCCTTCTCATCTAGTTAGAGATTCTCTGTTTTCTCATATCCTTGTTGAATTCCACACAAAATGCTTTTCTAGATTTTTTTTAAAAAATCACTCCCTCCTCAGTGATTTTTTTCCATTTGCACAGTTTATATTAGTATATTAGTCAGTAATACAGTACAGGACATATAGCAATAGTAAGAGAGAGGGAGAGGAGGAGGGAGAGGGAGACAGAATGAGGGAGGAAATGAGTGATTTTGGCAAACAAAGGCAGTTGGCAAACCTGCCCAGCTTCCTGATGCTGGGAAACATGTCAGCTTCTGCTCAGTACTAGCAAACAATATATGGATTTTTCTGAAAAAAGAGCAGTACCATTGTTCCATCTATAGAGGAGACGACATCAGGACCACACAGCCATTTGCCAGCATGAGAGCGCACATGTAACATACCCGGACTCTCTTCTCTCTTCATGGTGGACTGCTCAGCTGTAAACACAAATACACAAATACACGAATCTTGTTCCTGAGCTCCCGTGATTTCATCATGATGGATCTCCACATTCTCTAAGCATTTCCATACTCATCTCAACTTCATGTTTGCCAGGATTTTCCTGAGTTGAAAATAAATAATACTAGTGTCTAGACATAAATCCAGACTGGAGACTTTGCTGAGTTTTGAAAAACCCCATTAAGGAAGCAAAGTTTTAGGTGTGTCTCAAGGGGCCCAGTTAACTTCATGCATGAAAAACAAAAGTCAAAACTTAATTATTTTCACACTTACTGTCAGTGTCAAAAGGTTCATTAATATGGCTTACAATTTCCCATTCGTGGTGACATAATGAAGCTGCATTTCTTATGCAAGAAAAGCATCTCAACTGGGACATTTAAGTGGAAAAACCAATAAAATTAATGAGTTTGCGACACCTTATTTTGCTTATTTACAATTTTATTTTTACTATACTTACTCAATTGTGTTTCCTGCAGGGAAACTGTGGGTGTTACTGTGATCAGCCCTGACGTGCATACACTGTGCTGTGAACACACTCAGCCTCTCCTGCCCTCTTTCTCCTACCCCTTCCCTTCATCCCTCTAGTCCCCTTTCATTTACTTAACCATTCATCTTCTATATTCAATGGGTCCACATTTATTAAGTCTAGCTCCCTTCACTCAAGGTAACAACTTCAGTTATATCAAAATGTCTACATATGAGATTTGACTCTTCAAGGATGAATGTTCCATGTATACAGCACATACCATATATACCACATGCCATATACACCACATGCTATTATCCATTCATCTGCTAGCAGGCATCTAGTCTGGTTCCAAATATCTATTGTGAGTACTGCACCTTCATGCCTCCAGCTATGTCCCCAGGACAGGTAAAGCCTGATCAGATGGTAGTTCTACTTCCAGTGTTTACAGGAACCTTCCCCTTACTGCTTGCTATAATGGCTGCTCTGGTTCCTTCTACCTCATGTATTCTTACGTTTGGTCACTTCATGGTCGCCAAGAGTTCTTGAGAGTGGCAGCCATGCTCACTATTTACTTATTTTAGTATTCCAAATACCTTATTTGGTTGTGTGTGTGTGTGTGTGTGTGTGTGTGTGTGTGTGTGTGTGTGAAGGACAGGGGAAGGCATCAGATGACCTGGAACTAGAGTTACATGTGGCTGTGAGCTGCCTAATGAGGATGCTGGAACCAAGCTAGGATCATCTGGAAGAGCAGCAAGCTTCTTAGTAACTGGAACAGCTCTGCTTTACTGATGCCCCCCCACCCTGTTTATTGACGTTTAAATGTACAAGAAGCCTTCAGAATTCCAAACAGACTGAACCAGAACAGAAACTTCTCCTGGCACATAATCAAAACACCAAATTCACTAAACAAAGAAAGAATATTAAAGCAGTAAGGGGAAAAGGGCAAGTAACTTATAAAGGCAGACCTATCAGAATTACACCAGACTTCTCACTAGAGACCATGAAAGCTAGAAGATCCTGGGCAGACTTCATACAGACACTAAGAGAACACAAATGACAGCCCAGGCTACTATACCCAGCAAAACCCTCAATCATCATAGGTGGAGAAACCAAGATATTCCATGATAAATCCAAATTTACAGCCAGGCAGTGGTGGTGCATGCCTTTAATCTCAGCACTTGGGAAGCAGAGGCAGGCAGATTTCTGAGTTCGAGGCCAGCCTGGTCTACAGAGTGAGTTCCAGGACAGCCGGGGCTATACAGAGAAACCCTGTCTCGAAAAACCAAAAAAAAAAAAAAAATTTACACAATGTCTGTCCACAAATCCAGCCCTACAAAAGAAAATAAATGGAAAATGGCAACACAAGGAGGGAACTATACCCTAGAAAACCAGGAAAGGAGATAACACTTGAAATGTAAATAATGAATATATACAATTTAAAAAAGCATACAAAATTTATCTTTCACAAATTAATATGTGGCCAGGAATATCGCCAAATTTCTTCTATAATTTTATTGAAGATATTTACTGGTGCTTTAAGTTGGAAATCTTGGCTCTCGTCTATACCTATAATCCTTAGGTTTGGTCTTCTCATTGTGTCCTGGAGTTCCTGGATGTTTTGGGTTACCAGTTTTATGCATTTTTCATTTTCTTTGACTGTTGAGTCAATGTTTCCTATGGTATGTTCAGCACTTGAGGTTCTTTCTTCTATCTCTTGTATTCTGTTGGTTTTTTTTATTGGATATATTCTATATTTACATTTCATTTCCCTTTTTCTGGTTCCCTGCCCCCCCCCAAAGATCTGTTGTTGATGCTTGCATCTATGACTCCTGAATTCCTTCCAAGGTTTTCTATCTCCAGAGATGTCTCACTTTGTGATTTCTTTTTAGATCCTGGATGGTTTTCTTCAGTTCCTTCACTTGATTGTTTGTGTTTTCCTGTAATTCTTTAAGGGATTTTTATGTTTCCTCTTTAAGGGTTTCTGCCTATTGACCCATGATCTCCTGTATTTCTTTAAGGGATTTTTGTGTTTCCTCTTTAAGGGCTTTTACCTGTTGAACGATGATCTCTTGTATTTCTTTAAGGGAATTATTTAAGTCTTTCTTGAACCCCTCTATCAGCATCATGACATATGATTTTAAATCCAACTCTTGCTTTTCCGGTGTTTGGGGGTATCTGAGCCTTGCTGTGGTGGAACTGGGTTCTGATGTTGCCATGTGGTGTTGGTTTCTGTTGGTAGGGTTCTTGTGCTTGCCTTTCGCCATCTGGTTATCTCTGGTGCTAGTTGGTATTGTCTCTGGCTGGAGTTTATTTTTCCTGTGGGCCTATAAGCCTGTGTCTTTGTTCCTCTGGGCTCAGAAGTGAAAGCACTGCTGGGAAATCACTCTCTCCTGGCGGGCTATGCACAGAGTTGTCTGGCTCCTTGGTGCAAATGGCAGCAGGAAGACTTCTGTCCCAGCTGTTCCACTGATCTTAGGCCCTGTGTGCTCCTAGCTGTTCCCCCTCAGAGAGAAGGTGGAGATCTCACCTCTGTGCTGGGAGATCTCTCTCCTGGTGTGCTGTGTACAGAAGGCTGTGGAGTCTCCTGGATTCCTGGTGCAAATGCTACTTTTTTTTTGATTCTTCACCTGATATTTTACACAGATCAGTAATGGAGGAGTTAAGATCTTTTTAGGAATCCTGTTGTCATTTTTCTGTTTTGTCTGGTTTGTTTGTTTGTTTTTCTTCTCTTCCTGTGTGATGGTTTGCATATATATTGGTTTGTTATTTATAGATTTCGAGTAACGTTTTTTTTTTTTTTTTTTTTAATCAAGGAGTATCCTCTTAAGGAATCAACTCTCAGGACCAACCAGAGAGGAGAAAGCAAACACCTATAACAGTAAAGATGTCAAGCTGGATAATATATAAAAATCCACTTGCAATTAATTCCATCCCAGTAACACTATAGACATCAATAACTATAGGATTCAAATGGTAGACACTAGTGAACATGATTTTAGAAATCATTGAGGGTAAATGTAGAACCAGATGCAGGACTGAGATACAGGCTGTGGAGAAAGGATGGGAGAGGCAAGGGAAAGGGCAGAATGGGGGCTTTTATTTTTATGTTTTATTTTATTGTAATAATTTCATGTTTTATTTTCTCCTTCCTAGAAGGAAGGACAGAAGGAGAAAATAAGCAGCAAGGAATAAAAATGAACAAAATCCCCCAAATAAATCAAGGGCACAGCAAATTTAGATACATGTAAAGAAGAGAATAAATTTTTAAAAACTGACTTAAAAAATCTTCCTCTCATGATGAATGATCGTTTTGATGTGTTCTTGGATTTGGTGGCAAGAATATTATTGAGTATTTTTGCATCAATATTCATAAGGGAAACTGGTCTGAAGTTTTCTTTCTTTCTTTGGTCTTTGCATAGTTTAGGTATAAGTCTAATAGTGGCTTCATAGAATGAGTTGGATAGTCTTCCTTCTGTTTCTATTTTGTGGAATAGTTTGAAGAGTATTGGTATTAGGTCTTCTTTGAAGGTCTGATAGAACTTTCACTAAAGCCATCTGGTACTGGGCTTTTCTTTTTTTCTTTTTTTCTTTTTGTTGTTGTTGTTGGGAGACTATTAATGACTGCTTCTATTTCTTTAGGGGTTATGGGACTGTTTAGATTGTTTATCTGCTCCTATTTTACCTTTGGCACCTTGTATCTGTCTGGAAAATTGGCCATTTCATCCAGATTTTCCAATTTTGTTGAGTATAAGCTTTTGTCTCCCTTTTCACTTCTGATTTTATTAATTTGGATACTGTCTCTGAGCTCTATGGTTAGTCTTGCTAAGGGTTCCTCTATCTTGTTGATTTTCTCAAAGAACCAAATCCTGGTTTTGGTGATTCTTTGTATGGTTCTTTTTGTTTCTATTTGGTTGGCTTCAGCCCGGAGTTTGATTATTTCCTGCCATCTACTCCTCTTGTGTATATTTGCTTCTTTTTGTTCTAGAGATTTCAGGTGTTTTGTCAAACAGCTAGTGTAAGCCCTCTCCAGTTTCTTTTTGGAGGCACTTAGAGCTATGAGTTTTCCTCTTACCACTGCTTACATTATGTCCCATAAGTTTTGGCATGAGACCTCCAAACTATCATTCACCACGATCAAATAGGCTTCACCCCAGGGATACAGGGATTGTTCAATATATGGAAACCCATCAATGTAATACACTACTGAAACAAACTCAAAGAAAAAATACACATGATCATTTCATTAGATACTGAAAAAGCATTTGACAAAATTCAGCATCCCTTCATGTTAAAAGCCTTGGAGAGATCAGGAATTCAAGGGCCATACCTAAACATAGTAAAAGCAATATACAGCAAACCAGTAGACAACATCAAACTAAATGGACAGAAACTTGAAGCAATTCCACTAACATCAGGGACTAGACAAAGCTACCCACTCTATCCCTATCTATTCAATACAATACTTGAAGTTTTAGCTAGAACAATTAGACAACAAAAGGAGGTCAAAGGAAGAAGTCAAAATATCACTATTTACATATGATACTTAAGTGATCCCAAAAATTCCACCAGAGAACTTCTAATGCAAAGTGGCTGGATATAAAATTAACTCAAACAAATCTGTAGCCTTCCTCTATGCAAGGATAAACAGGTTGAGAGAGAAATTAAGGAAGCAACACCCTTCTCAGTAGTCACAAATAATATTATATATCTTGCTGTGACTCTAACCAAGCAAGTGAAAGATCTGTATGATAAGAACTTCAAGTCTCTGAAGAAAGAAATCGAAGAAGATCTCAGAAGATGGAAAGATCTCATGCTCATGGATTGGCAGGATTTATATAGTAAAAATGGCCATCTTGCCAAAAGCAACCTACATGATTGCTCTATGATTTCTCATAGAGTTAGAAAAAGCAATTTCCAAATTCATTTGGAATAACAAAAAACCAGGGATAGAAAAAATATTCTCAACAATAAAAGAACTTCTGGGGAAATCACCATCTCTAAACCTCAAGATGTATTAGAAAGCAATAGTGATAAAAACTTCATGGTATTGGAACAGAGACAGACAGGAAGATCAATGGAATAGAATTGAAGACCCAGAAATGAACCCACACACCTCTGGTCACTTGATATTTGACAAAGGAGTTAAAACCATCCAGTGGGAAAAAAGACAGCATTTTAAAAATTTTTTTTCTTTTTTTCTTTTTTTCCCTTTTTTAAAAATTATTTTCTATATTCTTTGTTTACATTCCAAAGGCTTTCCCTTTTCCAGTCCCCCCTCACCATATGTCCCATAAGTTCTCTCCCCCCCATTCACCAATCACCCCCTCTCTCCACCATTTCTCTGTTCTGGTACTTTCCTACAAAACCGGATTTAGTCTTTTCCGGACCAGGGTCCTCTCCATCCCTTTTCTTGGGAATCTTTTGCTTAGCTAATTGTGTCTTGAGTATTCAGAGCTTCTGGGCTCATTAATATCCATTTATCAGTGATTGCAATTCATGTGTATTCTTTTGTGATTGGGTTGACTCACTTAGGATGATATTTTCCAGATCCAACCATTTGCCTACAAATTGCATGAATTCATTATTTTTAATTGCTGAGTAGTATTCCATTGTATAAATATACCATATTTTCTGTATCCATTCCTCTGTTGAGGGACATCTGGGTTCTTTCCAGCTTCTGGCTATTATAAATAAGGCTGCTATGAACATAGTGGAGCATGTGTCTTTATTGTATGCAGGGGAATCCTCTGGGTATACCACCTAGGAGTGGTATGACAGGGTCCTCTGGAAGTGTCATGCCCAATTTTCTGAGGAACTGCCATACTGATTTCCAGAGTGGTTGTACCATCTCGCAATCCCACCAATAATGGAGGAGTGATCCTCTTTCTCCACATCAGACAGCATTTTTAATAAATGGTGCTGGTTCAATTGTGGGTGAGCATGTAGAAAAATGCAAATCGACCTATTCTTATCTCCTTGTACAAAGCTCAAGTCCAAGTGGATCAAGGACCTCCACATAAAACCAGATACATTGAAATTTATAGAGGAGAAAGTGGGGAAGAGCCTTGAAGCATATAGGCATAGAGGAAATTTTTCTGAACAAACACCAGTGGCTTCTGCTCTAAGATCAAGAATCAATAAATGGGACCTCATAAAATTGCAAAGCTTTTGTAAGGCAAAGGACACTGTCAATAGGGCAAAACAGCAACCAACAGATTGGGAAAAGAAATTTACCTACCCTACATCTGATAGAGGGCTAATATCCAATATAAACAAAAAACTCAAGAAGTTAGACTCCAGAGAATCAAATACCCCTATTAAAAATGGGGTACAGAGCTAAACAAAGAATTGTCAACTGAGGAATATTGAATGGCAGAGAGAAGCCTAAAGAAATGTTCAATACCCTTAATCTTCAGGGAAATGTAAATCAAAACAACCCTGAGATTCTACCTCATGCCAGTCAGAATGACCAAGATAAAAAACTCAGGTGACAGCAGATGCTAGCAAGGATGTGGAAAAAAGAACAACACTCCTCTATTGCTGTTGGGATTGCAAGCTGGTACAACTACTCTGAAAATCAGTATGGTGGTTCCTCAGAAAATTGGACATAGTACTACCAAGGACCCAGCTATACCACTGCTGGGCATTTGCCCAGAAAATGCTCCAACATGTAATAAGGATACAGATTCCACTTTGTTCGTAGCAGCCTTATTTATAATAGCCAGGAGCTGGAAACAACTCAGATGTCCTTCAACAGAGGAATGGATACAGAAAATGTGGTATATTTACACCACATTTGGTACTACTCAGCTATTAAAAATGATGAATTTGTGAACATCTTAGGCAAATAGATTGAACTAGAAAATATCATCCTGAGTAAGGTAACCCAGTCACAAAAGAACACACATAGTTCACACTCACTGGTAAGTGGATATTAGCCCAAAAGCTTGGAATACCCAAGATACAATTCATAGACCACATGAAGCTCAAGAAGAAGGAAGACCAAATTGTGGGTGCTTCGGTTCTTCTGAGAAGGGGAACAAAATACTCACAGGAGCAAATATGGAGATAAAGAGTAGAACAGAGACTGAGAGAAAGGAAATCCAGCGACTGTCCCACCTAGGGATTCATCCCATATACAGTCACCTAACCCCAACACTATTGTGGATGCCAAGAAATGCTTGTTGAAAGGAGCCTGATATGACTGTCTCCTGAGAGGCCCTGCCAGAGTCTTATAAATACAGAGATGGATGCTGGCAGCCAACCTTTGAACTGAGTGTGGGGTCCCCAGTGGAGGAGTTAGAGGAAGGAATGAAGGAGCTGAAGGGATTTGCAACCTGATAGGAAGAACAATATCAACCAATAAGATCCCCCAGAGCTCACAGGGAATAAGCCATCAACCAAGGGGTACACATGGATCCAGCTGCATATGTAGCAGAGGATGGCCTTGTCAGGCATCAATGGGAGGAGAGGTCCTTGGTCCTATGAAAGCTCGGTAGATGCCCCAGTGTAGAGGAATCAAGGGCAAGAAGGTGGGAGTGGGGTGGGTGGAGAAACACCCTCAGAGAAACAGGGAAGGGAGAGTGGGATAGGAGGTTTCCTGGAAGGGGGAAAACCAGGAAAAGAGATAACACTTGAAATGTAAATAATGAATATATCCAATTTAAAAAAGCATAAAAAATCTATCTTTCAAAAATTAATACAGGGCCAGGAAATTGTTGACCTTGTAAATGCACTTGCTGCCAAGCCTGATTTCCGGTGTTTGATTCCTGGGCCGCACAAGTAGAAAGAGGAAACTGACTTTCACACATGTACTATGACACATAAATGCACCATTCCCAACACACAAGAAATAATTACAAAACATTTAGAAATAGCATAAAATGAATAAACTAGCAGAAGTATGACTGTGCATGGACATCCACTGTCATTGTGTTCCTCAGTAGTGGAAGACTGAAAACTTTCCCGGTGAGATCAGAAGCAAGACAAGACTCCAAATGGAAATGAATTAGAAATATCTCTGCTGTCAGCAACTGAAATGAGATTCTGAATTGGCTATTTTTCTTGTTGCTTTACTCTGAAGTGAGAAAAACGTCTGCCAAAAGCCGCTGAAAAATGAAGGGTTTGCTTTGCTTAAAGTCCAATGTGATGTTGTCTCTCATGGTAGACAGGGTACAGTCACAGGAACACTGGGGAGTTGTTCATATTGCGTCCCAAATCAGGAGGCAGCGAACTGACAGGAAGTGGTCACCTGGACTACCGAACTCCAAGGCCTGCCCCCAATGACCATTTCCCCCAGCAAGGCTCTACCTCTGCGAGGTTCCACAAAGCTACTTAGGATCCCTTAAGATGTTTTTCTTAGTTGGGGTTCCTATTGTTGCAACCAAACACCATGGCCAAAATGCAAGTTGGGAAGGAAGTGGTTTGTTTAGTGTACACTTCCATATCACTGTTCATCATTGAAGGAACCTGGAGGCAGGAGCCAATGCAGAGGCCATGCAGGGGTGCCGCTTACCAGCTTGCCTCCTTTGCCTTGCTCAGCCTGCTTTCTTATAGAACCCAGAACCACCATCCTAGGGAAGGCTGCTCCCACAATGAGCTGGGCTTTCTCATATTTATCATTAATTGAGAAAATGCCTGACAACCAGATATTGAGTCAGTTTCTCAGTTGATGTTCCCTTCTTTCAGATAATTCTAGTTCATGTGTCAGAATTATGTGTGGAACCTAGATGTTCCACAACAGAAGAAGGGATACAGAAAATGTGATTCATGTACACAGTGGAATACTACTCAGCTATTAAAAATGAGGACATCCTGAGTTTTGCAGACAAATGAAAGGAACTAGAAAATATTCTGAGTGAGGTAACTCAGACCCAAAAGGGCATGCATGGTATGTACTCACTTATAAATGGATAAAATCCATAGAACTCCTTAGCTAGGAGCTCTGTTTTGAAAAATATGCAACCTTTTAGCAGCAGGGAATTAGGTTTTCTTTATTTATTAAGGGGTGTTTTGTGGCCTGTAATGCCGTCAAATTTATAGAAGGTTCTATGTGCTATTGATAAGAACTTATATTCCCTATCTCCTGGCGGAAAGTTCTGCAGTTATCCGTGTGAACTCTGTCCCCCTTCTTGATATGTAGTAGCCCTCTTATGATTAGTTTTAAAACCTTCTTTATCATATATAAGAACAGCTACCCGAGCATGACTGTGGCCTCTGTTTGCTTATCTTAATTTCTACCCTTTGATCCTTGGTTTGTCGATGCCATTCCTACCCATGTGTGATTCTTTTTTTTGTAATTTTTATTTTCTATATTCTATGTTTACATTCCAAAGGCTTTCCCCTTTCCCAGTTTCCCCCACCATACGTCCCATAATTCCTCTCCCCCCAATTATTCTTTTTTTTTTAATTAATTACTTTACACTCTGATCTAAGCTTACCCTCCATCTCCTTCCTCCCAGTCTCTCCCTCTCATCTCCTTGCTCCCTCCAACTCTCTTTCTCCTCAGAGAAGGGGAGGCCTCCCGTTGTTATCAACCCACTTTGGAGTATCAAGTTGGATATCCCAACCTAAATAGAACCAGTCACATCTTTTCTTATTGAGATTAGACAAGGCAGCCCACTTAGGGGAAAGGGTCCATAAGCAGACAACAGAGTCAGAGTCAGCCCCTGCTTCAGTTGTTAGGAGTCCCACATGAAGACCAAGCTGCAAACCTGTTACATATGTGTAGACGGCCTAGGTCTGTCCCATGCATGCTTTTTCGTTGGTGGTTCACTCTGTGAGCTCCTATAGGTCCAGGTTAATAGAGTCTGTAGGTTTTCTTGTGGTGCCCTTGACTCCTCTGGCTCCTATAATCTTTCCTCCTCTCTTCCACAGGATTCCCCAAGCTCTGCCTAATGTGTGGCTGTGGGTTTCTGCATCTGCTTCCAT
Organism: Apodemus agrarius; assembly: GCA_964023405.1. NCBI lineage: Eukaryota > Metazoa > Chordata > Mammalia > Rodentia > Muridae > Apodemus > Apodemus agrarius. The sequence continues at coordinate 43,013,543 of OZ030015.1, read as the reverse complement.
CAGCAGCTGGGTAGAGAGTCTCGGAAGACAGCTAGGCTCCTCTCTGCAAGCATAGTAGAGTATCATTAATAGTGTCTGGGGTGGGCTTTCTCTCATAACATGGGTCTCAAGTTGGGTCAGTCATCGCCACACGTGTTTCTTGACCATACTCTTCAGGGCTGGTTTATAGAAATTTTTATTTGTCATTTTCACAGAGAAGTTGATGGTTGATTTCACAGAGAAGTTGATTATCACCATGGAAAATGAATCATGGGGGAAGGACCGGGATCTCAAGAACAGGGATGGAAGTATAAACTAAACAAACCATTTCCTTCCCAACTTGCATTTGACCATGGTGTTTGGTTGCAACAATAGGAACTCTAATTAAGAAAAACATCTTAAGGGATACTAAGTAGATGTTGTGGAACCTTGCAGAGGTAGAGCCCTTGCTGGGGGAAATGGTCATTGAGGGCAGGCCTTGATGTTTGATAGTCCAGCTTACCCACTTTCTGTCAGTTTGCTGCTTTCTGATTTGGGACACAGTAGGAACAATTCCCTAGGTTAAATTATAGGTTAAACTAATGGGACAACAAACTTCATTGAGAGGGAAATGAGTTCAGTGTGATGCAGCCAAGGTACAGTCACAGCTAAATGTGATAAATCCTGAACAAGTTAAGAAATGTTAGCCAATGTATATGAGTATGTGTGTATGTGTATGAGTGTGTGAGAGTGTCGTGTGTATGTGTGAGTGTGTGTGTCTTGTGTGTGAGTGTGTGAGTGTATTGTGTGTGAGAGTATGTGTGAGTGTGTGAGTGTGTGCATTATATATGTCAGAGTATGTGTGAGAATGTGTGAATGTGTTCTGTTCTGAATGTGGGGTGGATTGGGGAACAGAGGGAGGGAAGAGTGCTTATGGGACTTTTAGCAGGGAGGAACAAGGAAAGAGGAAATCATTTGAAATGTAAATAAAGAATATGTCTAATAAGAAAATAAAAAATGAATGCAATAATAATAAATATGAAGCAAAACATTTAGTCTCAATCTTTGTTGTTCTCTTACAAGCCACCTCACAAAGTGTCTATATTTATTTTGGCTCTATAAGTAATTTTAAAATATGTAAGTTGTTCTGAAAACCGTAGTACAGAGTAAAAACATCAAATAAACAATCCTACTAATAGAGAGACTGAGATAGGAAAAGCCTGATTTCAAGACCATTATGTGGTACACATCAAGACACTGTCAAGTACGAACAAGCAGAAAGTGTAGATGGATTGTATAATATTGGATATATTTCACCAATAATGAAATTAAAGAGACCCCTGAGTGACAGCCAACAAATTTATAATTCATATTTTTTTATTTTCAATTGATTAGGATATGTTGGTAATATTAATTTTCATATTAAGAGATATTAAGCAAAAATAATTGTTACTTCCTGTTATTTTTGTTGTTAGAGTTGGAATTATGTTTGTGTGGGTTTGTTAAAAGATTGCTTTCTTGCTTTTTCCCTCCTTGTGTTGGTGTTTTCTGTCTATCATTGTAGGGCTGAATTTGTGGAAAGATATCCTGTAAATTTGGTTGAGTTGTGGAATATCTAGTTTTCTCCAACAGTGGTAATTGAGAGTTTTGCTGGGTATAGTAGCCTGGACTGGCATTTGTGTTCTCTTAGGGTCTGTTCTGTATGATATCTGTCCATTATCTTTTAGCTTTCATTGTCTCCATTGAGAAGTCTGATGTATTTCTGATAGGTCTGCCATTATATGCTACTTGACATTTGTCCTTTACTGATATTAATGTTCTTTCTTTATTTATTGCATTTGGTGTTTTGCCTATTATGTGATTTCTTTTCTGGTCCACTCTATTTGGAGTTCTATAGGGTTCTTGTCTGTTCATGGGCATCTCTTTCTATAGGTTAGGGAGTTTTCTTCTATAATTTTAGTGAAGCTATCTACTGGCCCTTTAAGTTGGGTATCTTCACTTTCTTCTACACCTATCATCCTAAGGTTTGGTCTTCTCATCCTGTCCTGGATTTTCTGGATCTTTGGGATTAGGAGCGTTTTGCTTTTTGCATTTTCTTTGACTGTTGTGTCAATGTTTTCTATGGTATCTTCAGCACCTATGATTCTCTCTTCTCTATCTTGTATTCTGTTGGTGATGCTTCCATCTATGAGTCCTGATCTTTTTTCTAGGTTTTCTATCTCCAGGGTTGTCTGTCTCCCTTTGTGGTTTCTTTATTATTTCTAGTACCATTTTTAGGTCTTCGAAGGTTTTATTCATTTCCTTCACCTGTTTTATTGTGTATTCCTGTAATTCTTTAAGGGATTTTTGTGTTTCCTATTTAAGGGCTTCTAGCTATTTACCTGTGTTCTCCTGTATTTCTTTAAGGGGATTATTTATGTCCTTCTTAAATTCCTCTATCATCATCATGAGAAGTGATTTTAGATATGAATCTAGCTTTTCTGGTGTAATGGCGTATCCAGGACTTGCTATGGTGGAAGAATTGGGTTCTGATGATGCCAAGTTACCTTGGTTTCTGTTGCTTTTGTTCTTATGCTTGCCTCTAGCCATCTGATTATCTCCAGTGCTATCTGTCCTTGCTATATCTGCCTGGATCCTGTCCTTATTGTGATCCTGGATGTGTCAGAACTCCTCAGAATCAAGCTGTAGCTGTGATCCTGTGATTCTGGCATCATGTGATCCTGAGATGCTGGGTGTGTCTGAGCTCCTGTGAGTCAAGCTTCCTCTAGGACCCTGAGATCCTGGTGTGATCAAACTTCTGGGTTCCTGGGATCCTGGGATCCTTTGATCCTTAGCTAGTTATAACACCTGGCAGTGCAACTTCCTCTGGCTGTTCTGGAACTGGCTTCAGAGTTTGTGCCCAATGTCTGCTCAGGGCACCACCCCGGACAGACTGGAAGGAACCAGTGCCACTGGTCTGGTGGAGTCCCTGTGTGCCTGGGTCCCTCTGGAGCTGGGACATATGTTGGGTACTTCTCATCTCTGATCCTATGATCCTGGGCATGGTAGAGAGCCTGGCATTGGAGCTTTCTCTTGGTGTTGTTACAATGTAGTCTGCAGTTCAACTCCCCACAATGGTGAACAACAGCTATAGATGGAAGTTCAAGGATCTAGCAGTTGCTTAGTCCGAAAGGCAAGCAGGCAGAGAGAGAATGATTCCATGATATTCTGTACATGCAGTCTTCAGGGTCCCCAGGCTGCTTCCTGTGCAGATCAGTCTGCTCAGCTGTGACTTCAGCCCAAGGCCTTTCCCCAACAAGGCCAGGGATCCAGGCAATGTTCCCTTCCTAAGAGTTCTGTATGGCCAACTCAACTGGTGAGAAATAAGAGGGCAATGAGATTCGGTCTCTGTGGATGGCTGCCTGATTCTCATTAAGCTTATTCAGATTTATGTTACATCCTGGATACCAGAGTTGGTGCTCATTTTAATTTTTAATTTTTAAAATATTTTATTTTCTGAGCTAACATTGTATTTTCTTTTCTGCCCACTAATTAATTTAGTTATTCACTTTACATTCCAATTGCAGGCCCCCTCTCCTGCCAGTCCCTGCTCATGCCCCTCCTCCCCCATAACTGTCACATGGCCCCTCCTTCCCTTTCCTTCTCCTCTGAGAAGTGGGAGGGCTTTTAATGGGCACCAACCCAGCCTGGCACATTAAGTCACTGCAGGACTAGGCAAAATATCTTCCACTGAGGCCAGACAGTGCATCCCAGTTAGGACAACAGGATCCACAGTCAGGCAGGCAACAGAGTCAGGGACAACCCCTGCTCCAGTTGTTGAGGGAACCCGAATGAAGACCAAGCTGCATATCTGCTGCATATGCGCAGAGGGCCTAGGTCCAGCCCACAGGTCCTCTTTGGTTGGTGGTTCAGTTTCTGAGAGCCCCCAAGTTGACCACATATTTTAAATCCAATTTGTCTGCATCTTTCATCTATGAGTTAAGTCTATTTGCATGCAAGGTTTTAATAGAGAATAGTTTGCGAATGCTGGGATTTTACTGTTTGTTGTTCTGATTAATGGTTATTACTTTTCTCCCATCCCTGGTAATTAATGCTGGCTGCTTTCTAGCCTGCAGTGTCAGACATAGTTGGCTGTTTCCCCATCTGCTCTTCTACTGCTGCTATGGGTTACATTCTTCTCTGTGTTCTTGTGAGAGAAGCTATCTCCCTTCTTCCTCTATGGTCACTAGTCTTGTAAGAGTACTCTGCAGTGCTAGCTTGGTTCTCAGGAGGTCCCCTAACTTCTGCTTGTCTTAAACTAATTTTTACTACTCCATCTATTTTAATGCACAGTTTTCCTGGATGAACTTGACCTGATGGAAGTGAGATTTGATCTGAACAGACAGAGCATACAAGAATAAAGTCTATAGCTTTAAAGATAAATAAAGACTTTAAAGATAAATCCCAAGTCTGGCTCTAATGACAGTAGAATAATTTGACTTTATCATTAGAATTACTATTGTTATCTTTTTATTGTTATATAGGATAACTCTGTATCCACGTGTATCCTATTTATATTTCAATGTGCAATAATGTATGAAATACTAGAGGGAGTAAAATAAAGACCTAGGCAAAATGCCCTGCCACTGGATCAGCAGAGGCATCAAACAGCTGTGATTCCAAGTATGGCCAGCAGAGAGCAGAAATCATACACACACACACACACACACACACACACACACACAAATGGGTCATGTAAACTGAGAGGGATTTCTCATTCACCTGCAAGAGAAAGACAAGGAAAGAACTCAAGGGCTGAGGACACTGGGATGGTTAGTGAAGAAGTTGGTCAGGGGGGCCCTTAATGGAGGAACACCCTTAGGAATGGCATAGCAGGAGGCTGGAGCTGTAAGACATGCACTATACACAGGGAGTATAGTAGATTTGCTCTGCTCCTGGGTGTTCAGGCATGGTGGGTCACTCCCTAGTCTATTGCTCTGCCCTGGAGGAGTTGAGACTGGCAAGGCATCCAGGAGTGGAAAAGCTAGATAAAGGACAGTCGTTGAGATGTGGATTTAATCGGAGTTTTGCTGCCGGAAACAGACCTAACCCTAGGCAAGGTTTTAAACTAGGTCTGAACAGCGTTATTTTTAAAAACAAAAACTTGTGTAAACAAAACAAGAATGTAGAGTGTGTAGTATGGAGCCCAGATTCACCCGTTTAGTCCCCTCACCTCCATCCTGGAGCGCAATACTTCAGTAAATCTAGGTTTGAGACTGCCCCCGACAGGCCATAAATTTGAGGATATGTCCAAACAATGACTGGCCCAACTTGAGAGAGACTTGACAATAGTAATGATACTCTGCTATGCTTGCAGACAGGAGCCCAGTAACTGTCTCCTGAGAGACTTCATCCAACAGCCCATGGAAGCAGGTGCAGAGACCCACAGCCAAATGTCAGGTGGAATTTAGGAAGCCTTGTGAATGTGTGGGGGATAGGATTGAGGGAACCAGGGGTCAAGGACACCACAAAATGATCTACAGAGTCAACTAACCTGGGCAGATGGAGGCTCACAGAGACTGAAACATAAACCACAGAACATACAGGGACTGGATCTAGGCCCCCTACACATTTGTAGCAGATGCTCAGCTTGGTCTTCATCTGGGTCCCCTAACAATTGGAACTGGGGCTGTCCTGACTCTGGTGCCTGCCACTGGATCACCTTCCCCTACGTGGACTGCCTTATTCAGCTGCAATGCGAGAGGTTGTGCCTATTCCTACTTTGACATGATGTCCCAGGTAGGGTGGTACCCAAGTTGGGTGGGGGGGACAGGGCTTCCTCTTCTCTGAGAGGAAAGGAAAGTAATGGAAGAAGGGGCTAGTGAGGATGGGAGGCAGCAGCAACAACAGACACAAGAGGAAGAGAGGCTTGCGGGACACAGGCCTCTGTGCTTCCTACTTCCACCCATAAGGACCCCGACCCGTGGCAGTGTGCTGCTCACCTTCCAGAGATTGTCCTACTCAGTCTGCAAGCTATTTCTGTCTTGTCAAACTTTTCAAGAAGCTTCTCCACAGACAAACAGAGATGTTCTCAGCATCTCTTATTCCAGTCAGGTCCACAACCAAGACCAGCCATCACTCTCATGGCCAACATCTCAGCATTTCACATTCTGAGAGTGTGTGAGTGACACATTGTGCATGTGTGAACAAATGTCACACTTCCTGAGACACTAAATAAAAAAAAAGTACATGGCTAAAAAAAAGGGATTTCCCAAGGTTCTGACATCTGACATCAGACATAGAGTAGTATAAATTCCAACTGGACTGGCCCAATGGGATATTCTGCAAGAGCAATAGCTATGAAGAAGGAGGTGATAGCTCAGGTGGCCTCACACACTCAGATATTGATCACCTCAGGCCAACACAGTCTCCACATGGCGGCTTCCATGGCATTGCTCAGAGTGTCTGCAAAGGCTTTGGGCCCCTGTGACTGCCAACAGAGGTCTGTCATTTCAACTACCTGCTGGTTCAGCCTGGGACTGCTGTGAGCTTATCCAGGTTCTCACAGTGGGCATGCCAAGACTTTTGATAGACAAACAGATCTTTTGTATCTCAAGAAGGAAAGAGCAGGTTGAGGTGGAGCATGGCATGCAGTAGCTTCCCATGCAGCTGTTTTTGGTCACTATGGTAAATGGACCTGTAGGGAAAACTGAGGGGAGAAGTAGCCAACAGGGAGCAACAATGTAAATGACTGAAGGAAGCAAGCAGTGTGGGAGAAGCCACACCCTCCCAGCCACAGTCCATTCCCTTGAGAACAGGGAACCTCGCCCACTCTGCTCCAGCTCTCCTCATTGCTGGGAAGTAAATCACTAATCCAGAGTTCATCTCTGATTTCATGGGCCCAGCTAATAGCTATTGTGACTCTCAACCACGTCCCTAGAGTGGAAGAAGTGACACATCAGGAGTGGGCCTTGAAGGCATCACACCCTAGATTCCCCCTGTCTTTCTGTGTTCCCCTGTCATTCCTTCCATCCTCTGAGTTCGGTGCCTCTTCCTGCAGAGCCTGCCTGAGACCCTGTGTCTGCACCTGAGCTCTTCCTTTCAGTCACACTGGGGACAGGTGTCTAGAAGTTTTTGTTCTGGCAGAAACTTAGTGAGATCCTGGTTACCAGCATCTGGTTTATACACATTCATACACATGCATACATACATACACACAGAGTCACACCACAAACTCACACGCAAATACACACACACACACACACACATATACACAGCAATACACATACACATACAAACACAAAAACTCACCTTTGCAGACACACTCAGTCTCAAAAAATCACACACAGATACACACAATATCTCCCAGACATATACACACAAACATTCACACAAATTCACACATACACACACAAAAACACACATATTCTTCAAGATGAAAATCTTTGTTATAAAGACCAGAAAAATGGTTTATTTGGTGAATCCTAGTAAGTATCACATGAGGTATACCAATTCTCCCACTATTCCAGTATATTAAGGAAGAGGAATACATCTCCACCTCTCACAAGAGGCTGATATTATTATGCTACACACACAACAAAGCACAAAGGAAAACCATGGGACAGTCTCCAAGATAAACATTTATTCTAACTTCTTCCCAGAGTACTGGCAAATTATATTGAATATTCCATTACTGCTCACTATGAATGAATGGTGCATATCCCAGGAAGATCAGCATATACGATACACATAACAAAGAAAGTAATGAAAGCCATATAATCCTGCAAATAGATGTAATAAGCCCATTTAATTGAGGTCACATCCTTTTCTGATAAAATATCCTGGTAATCAAGATACAGGAAGTCAATGTTGCTACAAAATAGAGGTCCCTGATGAGAGAAAGAAGGCATCATGCTATCAGGGATGTTATGTGAGCAGCCTGCAAATAACGCCAGCATGACACCTGGATCAACAGACGAGTAGAGACAAGGAAAAGAAACTATACTTTATAAACCACTTACTTTAAAGATTCTTGAAAGAAGGTTTTCACACCGAAGAGTTTCTTCATAGCATCTGTGACATTCTTATTCCTAAGACTATAGATTAATGGGTTTAACAGAGGTGTGAGTATGGTGTAAAACACAGACACAACCATGTCCTTCTCAGGGGTGTGGAGTGAGGCAGGGAGCATGTAGTTATAGAGAGCAGCTCCATAGAAGAGGAGGACCACAGTCATGTGGGAGGAGCAGGTGGCCAGGGCCTTCTTCCTGCCCTCTGCTGAGTTCATCCTGAGAACAGTGAGGAGGATGGATGAATAGGAGCCTGAGATGACTGTCACAGGGATGAGAAGCATGAGCACACAGCACACATACATGAAGGTCTCATAGAGCCAGGTGTCTGAGCAGGAGAGCTTTGTCACAGCAGGAACCTCACAGAAGAAGTGGTGGATCTCCCGAGATCCACAGAAGGGGAAGGTCATGGTGATTGGAGTAAGTATGAAGCCATCCAAGGATCCCAGGAGCCAACAGACAAACAACAGGAGGAGACACACTCTATGATTCATAAGGACTGGATACCGGAGTGGATGGCAGATGGCCACATATCGGTCATAGGACATGGCAGCCAGAAGGAAAAATTCTGTACCTGCCAGTATAGCATAGAGGAACATCTGAATCCCACAGGCTGCAGCCGAGATCTTGTGCCTCCCCAGGACCTGGTCCATGAGCATCTTGGGCACAGTGACAGAAATATATATCATGTCCATGAGGGACAGCTGGCTGATAAAAAAGTACATGGGTGTGTGGAGGTGGGTGTCAGAGACTATCAGCAGGATTAGGAGGGCGTTCCCAGACAAGGCCATCAGGAAAACCACAAATATAACCACAGCCAGCAGGGTAGGATGTTTGGATTGACTGAAGAGTCCCAGCAGGGTGAAATCTGACTGTCCAGTGTAGTTGTTCATCCAGGTGGTGAGGCCCATGGGTGTCTCCTAGACAACTAAGAAGCTTTTTGTGTTAGTGTCATAGGAATAAGTGCTCAGTGATTTGTGCCTCAACCTGCCTGTGCTAAGTTCTCTGGTCCTGAACATCTAAGGATTGCAAATTACATATAATTCAATCAATTCTTTTTAAAACTTAGAAATTACATCTTGGTCATAGGTATTAGTGTTTAGGTTAAATTTTCCATAGTCTAAAGTCATGAAGTTTCCTAATGGCAGATAATGTCTTCTCTCAAGTACTATAAGCTTTAGAAATGCTGTCCCATGCTAACCCAAAAGGGGGTTCAGTGACCAAAAGAATGCAAAATCAAAATTATTTTGAACATTTGGTTTTAAAATATGAAATAAGTCTTAGTCATTATGGTTTGAATATGCAATTAGAATCTTTAATATACTGAGATCTACTTCATATAAAAATATTTTGAAGTAAAACTTTAAAGGAGAAATTTCAACCAGGTGATGCTCCTCAGTCCCCAGGATCTAGATACTATAAGAGTCTCTGTGCTGCCTGCAGGAAGCCTCACCATCACAGAGGCTTGGGGCAAAGATCTCACTATGTGACCAAATACTGCCACCGGTCCAAATGTCACTGAACCTAACAGTCCTCCATCTGCTCTACCTAAAATAGTGCTAAAACAAAAGGGTGGAAGTGATGATGGCGATGATGATGGTGGTGATAAATTTGCCTTCTGATTTTGCCAAGGTTAAATAAAGCAAAACATATTATAAATTTTTTTCAATATCCCAAGATAAAAATAGAGGAACACACACACAAACACTGTTAGAAAGTTAAGAACTCACTATCCTGGATGGCCATCTCAGAGATGGGTAATTTTATTGTATTGTATTTTGTTATGCAGGTTAAATATTATTTAAGGATTAAGTTTTCAAGGAAATAAGGGGAAATTATCAAATAAGAAATGTATAAGCCAAAGTAAGAATTACTATTTGAAATTTCCATGTGTTTATCAGAATACTTATTTTGTATAAACATGTACAAAACTTAAATATGTGTGCAGATAAGCATTTCGATGAGCATAGGAATTTACATATATTATATATATAATAAATAATATTTACACCTTTGGGCCTGATTAGCATAGTTAGCAGAAAAGTTCACCTGTATAAGCCTGGGCCTCTCCAGGTTCACCTCCTCACATCCCCACCGTGTGCTCTAACTCTGTAAGATCAGAGGTGACTGGTTGCCAGGCCAGGCTGGGCTTACAGCATCATCTGCTTTGGTGGCCATCACAGTCTCTGTCTCTTGGAATCCAAGGGGCAGGGAGAAGCCTGGGTACCACAGAGATGCCTCTGGCATGAGCTCCCGGCTCCCTGTGCTCCATGCTGATAGCTGGACTCTGGGTTAGACTCTGAAAACATGCCAAGGAGACTTTAAAGAGGCTTCTGCCAGTCTATTCAAGACAATATATAAGAATGATAAAATCAAATGTGTAAAGAGCTGCAGAAACAGAAAAGCAACAGGTACAAGGTACACCTAGCCTTTCTGAAGTCAAATAAAGATTATGCCATGATTCCTTAAACACACTGAATTTTCCAAAAGAACAACTTTTTTGATTTTTTTAAAAAACATTTTAGCGTGTGTATTTGTTTTGCCTACATGTATGTATGTGCACTGCCTGTGACCTTGCTGCCCAAGGAGAAGAGGAGGATGTTGTATCCTGGGAAAACAGGAGTTACAGGTGACTGAGAAATGCCATGTGGGTGCTGAGAGTCAACCCTGGGTCTGCTGCAAAAGCCACAGATGCTCTTAACCACACAGCCCTCCTGCCAGCTCCCTGTCAACCTGTTGGTATCTAAAATGGAAAACATTATGTTATGGTCACTCTCACCAACACAGAGGAAGTATCCCTTTCCCCGAGAATCATTTAGCTCTGAGTACAGGGCAGGGGAAATGGAGAAAAACCTGCCAACTGCAAAGACATTTACACCACTGTGGGAGGTTCCTAAACTAATCCTGATACTCTGCTACCAAAGAAAAATTCATGCTGTCCACTGTTAAATTGGAATTTCTCACTCTCAGACAGCCAGGGCAAAAGCACTGGGAACAGTCTCTGGGGCACACCTGGTGACTCCAGCCTGTTCCATCCTGTCCCCCTCTCTCTAGCTTGCATCTCCTGTGGACAGCCAGATGCAACTTCACACTGGAGCTTACTGACAGGTGACCCCTGGACTCACTGGTACAGTCACCCTAAGCTACTGAAGCCAGCAGCATCTGAGTCCGTTCTGAATCCTTCCTACAGCACATCACCCCAGGAGCCTGAGTCACCTACTGACCTTATTTTCTTCATTTACACAGAGGAAACTCAGACTTCAGAGTGTGTGACTAACAGAAAACAACCAACTGACCAACAGATATACATTTTACCATTTGAGGGGACATAGAGCATGCTCCTGCCTCAGGTTTCTTGGAAGCCCCTTTTCCCCCTATAGTCTAGACAAGGTCCTACACATTACATCACAGAAAAGACCGGATAAGAACCTAATTCTTAGTGTCATTGTGAACCTCTGTTAAGGTTGCAGTCCTAAGACAGCTAGTGCGTGCCAGTAAGATCATTTAAGAAAGTAGCTTACACGTTCTTCTGTTCCCAAATGACTATAAATCTGTTACATCTGTCTCATTTAATAAATAGTATTTGAGCCGGGCAGTGTTGGTGAATGCCTCTAATCCCAGCAATTGGAGGGCAGAAGAATGCGGATTTCAGTTTTAGGACATTCTGGTCTATAGAGTGAGTTCTAGGAAAGCTAGGGCTATACAGAGAAAGCCTGTCTTGAAAAACCGAAATAAATAAATAAATAAATAAATAAATAAATAGCATTTGAACTTTTGAAGCAAAATTAATTTACTTCTCCACAGGAAATCAAAGAAATATTGTCAAGAACTGATAGAAGGTTATGAAAGCAGATGTTAGTCAAGAGTAGGGACGCCAGGAGAGTTTCCTGTCAGATCCAACTCACTGCTGATGCTGGTGGCAGCCTTGGCCGTGTGGACCAAGGCCAGTGACTGCTTACGCGCACAAAGAATTGGAGGAAAGTGATGTCATCCCTGGCTGGACTCTGCTCATTAAGGGATGGTGTGGCAGGATTTTATAATGTTCCTTTGAGACTTTGAAGTTGTAATTAATAGAGCTAATAAAAGCTTACAGATATCTCTATTACACAGCTCAAGTTTTATCTTTGTGTCTTTTTTTCCCCTAGATTTGTAAAAAACCGAGTTGTAACCAGAGTTAACAATGATGTGAAATTTTGACTTTGTCAATAAATCTCAACATGAAACACACAAATTATCTAATATTGGCCAGAGGCTTGGTCACTTGTAAAGTTGATCACTTGTAAAGACTCTCTCTATCTCTGTCTGTCTCTGTCTTTGTCTCTGTCTCTGGCTGTCTCTGTCTCTGTCTCTCTCTCTCTCTCTACCTCTGTGGATGCATGTGTGTGTTCATATAAACTTTCTTTAGTTTCCAGTTGTGTGTCAGCGTGTGTGTGAAAATGTGAGTGTGGTGTGTATCAGAGTGTATAAGTGTGTTGTATGTGAGAGAGTGTGTATGTGTGTGAGAGTGTATGTGTTCTACACATATGTATGTGAAAGTGCGTGTGCTCTTGTGCACTCTCTGCTGTATTCCTGTGAGGCAGGATGGCTCAGTGGACCCGGAGCTCGGCTCTCCACCTGCTCTCCAAGTCTGACAAAGCCTTTCAGAGTTACTGGGCCTGATGATATTCTTTGTGCTGTAGTTGTTGTGATGTGTCAAAAAATTCTTTTTTTCTTTTTTTAATTTTAATTTTAACTTTTTATTATATTCAACAAATATATATTTATACCAATCATAAAAATGGTTGACATTTTATTAAATCAACATTAAAAGGTAAATCATTTTGTTTGTTTGTTTGGTTGGTTGGTTGGTTTGATTTCAGTAGAGCTTAAAATCTTACCTCTTACTGTGGTACAAAGCCAAAATAAGGACAATTTTTAGACATTGGGTTCATTGTAATAAGGCTGTACTTCAATGTCCCTCACATCCCCAAAGGATTTTACCTCCATAGTAGCTAAGATAAGATTTGACAGTTCTGCTATGCCAAGGAATGAGTTGCAGACACAATTATTTGGATACAGATTTCCTGCTATGGTCAAAGCTATTTGACTTGAGTGATTGTCATCATTCTCAGCCCACGGGGAATAAGCTACATTCATTTAAGAAATGGTGTGTGTATTAAGATGCTCTATCCATGAAGTCATTCATCAACTGTTTCAATGAACAATGGTTCTGCTTGGAGGGTGACACAGATATCAAGTAAGGGTAAGATTCTGGTTAATGGCTGTGATGATTTTGAAGAGCATTCATCTCATAAAAAGAGTAACTTATAAGGTCCTCTTCTTCAAAATTGATGCACTAATTATAAATATGAAGACAAACATTCAGTCTCAGTGTTTGTTGTTCTCTTACAAGCCACCTCCCAAAGTTTCTATGTTTCTTTTGGTTCTATAAGTAATTTCGAAATCTGTAAGCTATTCTGAAAACCATAGTTAAAGTAAAAACATCATATAAACAATCCTACTAATAGAGAGGCTAAAATAGGAGAAGCATGATTTCAAGACCATTATTTGGTACACAGCAAGCCACTGTCTTGTACAAACAAGCAGAAAGCGTACATGGACTGTGCAATATTGGAATTATTTCTCCAATTACCAGATTAGAGAGAGCCCTGAGTGATAGGCAACAAATTTCTAATTCATCATATTTTTTACTTCAATTGATTAGAATATGTTGGTAAAGTAATTTTCTTTTTTTCATTTTTGTATTTTTATTAGATATATTCTTTATTTATATTTCAAATGTTGTCCTCTTTCCTGGTCACCCCATCCCCACCCCCAAAAATCCCATAAGCCATTTCCCAACCCCTGTTCCCCAATCAACCCTCTCCCGCTTTTCTGACCTGGTATTCCTCTACACTGCAGCATTGAGCCTTTCCAGGACCAAGGGCCTCTCCTCCCTTTGGTGTCTCTCCCAAGGTCATCCTCTGCTGCCTATGTGTCTGTACCCATGGGTCACACCATGTGTACTATCTAGTTGATGTTTTTGTACATTTTGGTTAATGGTTTTGTCCCTGGGAGCTCTGGGAGTACTGGGCAACATATTGTTTTGCCTCATATTGTTGTTCTTCCTATGGCCCTGTAACCCCTTCAGCTCCTTGGGTTCTTTTGCTCATCCATTGGGGACCCTGTGCTCAGTTCAATGCCTGGCTGAGAGTGTCTCCCTATGTATTCCTTATGTACTAGCAGAGCCTCCAAGGTGACAGCTATATCCAGATCTAGTCAGCAAATACTGTGGGCATCTAAGATAGTGTCTGGGTTTTCTAACAATATATGGGATGGATCCCTAGGTAGGGTAGTCTCTGGATGGTCTTTCCCTCAGACTCTGCTCCACTCTTTGCCTTTGTATCTCCTTCTGTGGGTATTATGTTTCCCCCTCTAGGAAGGACCAGAGTATCCATACTTTGTTCTTCCTTCTTCTTGAGTATCATTTGATATGTGAAATGTGTCTTGGATACTCCAAGCTTCTGGACTAATATCCACTTATCAGTGAGTGCATACCGTGTGTGTTCTTTTGTGATTGGGTTACCTCACTCATGATGACATTTTTCAGTTCCATCCATTTGTCTAAGAATTTCATGAATTCATTGTTTTTAATAGCTGCATGGTATTCCATTATGTGAATATACCACATTTTCTGTATCCATTCCTCTTTGAGGGAATTCTGGGTTCTTTCCAACTTCTGGATATTATGAATAGGGCTGCTATGAACATAGTGGAGAGGGTGTCTGTATTACATGCTGGAGAATCCTCTGGGTATATGCCCAGGAGTGGTATAACAGGGTAACCCAGTAGTATTATACCCAGTTTTCTGAGGAACCACCAAACTGATTTCCAGAGTGGTTGTACCAGCTTGCAATCCCACCAGCACTGGAGGAGTGTTCCTCTTTCTCCACATCCTCTCCAGCACCTGCTGCCTCCAGAGTTTTTTATCTTAGCTATTCTGACTGTTATGAGGTGAAATCTCAGGGTTGTTTTGATTTGCATTTCCCTGATGACTAAGGATGTTGAACACTTCTTTAGGTGCTTCTCATCCATTCCATGTTTCCTCAGGAAACATCCTTTGTTTGGCTCTGTACTCCATTTTTAATATGGTTATTTGGTTTTCTGGAGTCTAACTTCTTGAGTTTTTTGTATATGTTGCATTTTAGCCCTCTGTTGGATGTAGGGTTGGTGAAGTTCTTTTCCCAATTTGTTGGTTGCCATTTTGTCATATTGACAGTGCCCTTTGCCTTCTAGAAGCTTTGAAATTTTATGAGGTCATATTTGTCAATTCTTTATCTTAGAGTATAGGCTATTAGTGCTCAATTCAGGAAATATTCCCCTATGCCCATATGTTCAAGGCTCTTCCCCAGTTTCTTTTCTATTAGTTTCAGTGTGTCTGGTTTTATGTGGAAGTCCTTGATCCACTTGGACTTGAGCTTAGTTCAAGGAGATAAGAATGGATCAATTTGCATTCTTCTGCATGCTAGCAGCCAGTTGAGCCAGTAGCATTTGTTGAAAGGGCTATCTTTTTTCCAGTGGATGCTTTAGCTCCATTGTCAAAGATCAAATGACCATAGGTGTGTGAGTTCTTTTCTGGGTCTTCAGTTTCACTACATTGATCCACCTGCCTGTCACTGTACCAATACCATGCAGGATTTAACACTATTCCTCTGTAGTATGGCTTGAGTTCTGGGATACTGACTCCCCCAGAAATTGCTTTATCATTGCGATTAGTTTTCCTTATCCTGGGTTTTTTATTATTCCAGATGAATTTAAGAATTGCTCTTTCTAACTCTATGAAGAATTGAGTTGGAATTTTGATGGGGATTGCATTGAATCTGTAGATTGCTTTTGGCAAGAAGGCCACTTCTAGTATATTAATCTGGCCAATCCAAGAGCATGGGAGATCTTTCCATCCTCTGAGCTCTTCTTCGATTTCTTTCTTCAGAGACATGAAGTTCTTGTTATATAGATCTTTCACTTGTTTGGTTAGAGTCACACCAAGATACTTTATATTGTTTGTGACTGCTGTGAAGGGTGTTGCTTCCCTAATTTCTTTCTCGGCATGTTTATCCTTTGAGTATAGGAAGGCTACTGATTTGTTTGAGTTAATTTTATATTCAGCCATGTTGCTGAAGTTGTTTATCATCTGTAGTAGTTCTCTGGTGGAGTTTTTTGGGTCATGTAAGTACACTATCATATCATCCGCAAAGAGTGATAATTTGACTTTTTCTATTCCAATTTGTATCCTTTGATATCCTTTTGTTGTCTAATTGATCTAGGTAGAATTTCAGGTACTATATTGAAAAGATATGTAGAGAAAGGGCAGCCTTGTCTAGTCCCTGATTTTAGTGTGATTGTTCAATTTTCTCTCCATTTAGTGTGATGTTGGCTACTGGTTTGCTGTATATTGCTTTTGCTATGTTTAGGTATGGGCCTTGAATTCCGTATCTATCCAAGACTTTTAACATAAAGGAAGTTGAATATTTCCAAATGCCTTTTCAGCATCTAATGAAATGAAGATGTGGTTTTTATTCTTTGAGTGTGTTTATATAGTGGATTACATTGATGTATTTCCATATATTGAACCATCCCTGCATCCCTGTGATGAAGCCTACTTGATTATGGTGAATGATCATTTTGTTGTGTTCTTGGATTCGGTTGGCAAGAATTTTATTGTGTATTTTTGCATCAATACTCATGATTGAAATTGGTTTGAAGTTCTCTTTGGATCTACGTGTGGTTTTGGTATCAGCATAATTGTGGCTTCATAGAACAAGTTGAGTAGTATTCCTTCTGTTTCCATTTTGTGGAATAGTTTGAAGAGTATTGGTGGTATGTCTTCTTTGAAGATCTGTGTCTGGTTTTATGTGGAGGTCCTTGATCCACCTGGAGTTGAGCTTAGTGCACGGAAATAAGAGTGGATCAATTCTCATTCTTCTGCATGATGACCTCCAGTTGAGCCAGCACCATTTGTTGAAAAGGCTATCTTTTTTCCACTGGATGTTTTCAGTTCCTTTGTCGAAGATCAATTGGCCATAGATGTGTGGGTTCAATTCTGGGTCTTCAATCCTATTCCATTGATTCACTTCCCTGTCACTGTACCAATACCATGCAGTTTTTAACACTACTGCTCTGTAGTATTGCTTGACGTCCATGATATTGATTCCCCCCAGTTCATTTACTGTTGATGATAGTTTTAGCTATCCTGGGTTTTTTGTTATTCCAGATGAATTTGAGAATTGCTCTTTCTAACTCTGTGAAGAACTGAGTTGGAATTTTGATGGGGATTGCATTGAATCTGTATATTGCTTTTGGCAAGATTGCCATTTTAACTATATTAATCCTGCCAACCCATGAGCATGGAAGATTTTTCCATTTTCTGATGTCTTCTTCAATTTCCTTCTTCAGAGACCTGAAGTTTTTGTCATATAAATCTTTCACTTGTTTGGTTAGAGTCACACCAAGATACTTTATATTGTTTGTGGCTATTGTGAAGTGTGTCATTTCCCTAATTTCTTTTTCAGCCTGCTTATCCTTTGCATATAGGAAGGCTACTGATTTGCTTGAGTTGAATTTATAACCAGCCACTTTGCTGAAGTTGTTTATCAGCTGTAGGAGTTCTCTGGTGGAGTTTTTTTGGGTCACTTAAGTATACTATCATATCATCTGCGAATAGTGATAGTTTGACTTCTTCCTTTCCAATTTGTATCCCTTTGACTTTCTTATGTTGTCGAATTGCTCTAGCTAGTACCTCAAGTACTATATTGAAGAGATATGGTGAGGGGGGCAGCCTTATCTAGTCCCTGATTTTAGTGGGATTGCTTCTAGTTTCTCTCCATTTACTTTGATGTTGGCTATCGGTCTGCTGTAAATTGCTTTTACTATGTTTAGATATGGGCCTTGAATTCCTGTTCTTTCTAAGACTTGTAGCATGAAAGGATGCTGAATTTTTCAAATGCTTTTTCAGCATCCAATGAGATGACCATGTGGTTTTTTTTCTTTGAGTTTGTTTATGTAGTGGATTGCGTTGATGGATTTCCGTATATTGAACCATCCCTGCATCCCTGGGATGAAGCCAACTTGATCATGGTGAATGATCATTTTGATGTGTTCTTGGATTCGGTTGGCAAGTATTTTATTTAGTATTTTTACATCAATATTCATAAGGGAAATTGGCCTGTAGTTCTCTTTCTTAGTTGGATCTTTCTTTGGTTTTGGTATCAGGGTAATTGTGGCTTCATAGAATGAGTTGGGTAGTGTTCCTTCTGTTTCTATTTTGTGGGATAGTTTGAAGAGTATTGGTGGTATTTCTTCTTTGAAGATCTGATAGAATTCTACACTAAAACCATCTAGTCCTGTGCTTCTTTGTTTGTTTGTTTGTTTGTTTGTTTGAGAGACTTTCAATGACCACTTCTATTTCCTTAGGGTTTATGGGACTGTTTAGATGATCTATTTGATCCTGATTTAACTTTGGGATTTGGTATCTGTCTAGGAAATTGTGCATTTCATCCATGTTTTCCCGTTGTGTTGAGTATAGACTTTTGTAGTAGGATCTGATGATTTTTTGAATTTCCACAGTTTCTGTTGTTATATCTCCCTGTTCATTTCTGATTTTGTTAATTTTGATACTGTCTTTTTGCCCTCTGGTTTGTCTCAGACCAAACTCATCTGGTAGTTGTAGTTGTGGAGAACCAAGATTCTTTGGTGAAGCAGGAAGGCACAGATTTGGTGAATAACAAACAGACACCAGATGCAGAGGTAGTTTAGTATCTGAGTGTGTTATGCTGCTCTGAGGCAGAAGCTTTTAAGCATGAAATTTTTCCATATTAAAAGATATATCCAGTAAAGCAGGCACAAAGAACAATCCGCATAACCATTTGCCATAAGGAAATGTAAAATCAACCAGGTAAAACGTTTCCCTGTGTAACAAATTAGAAGCTCAAACATAGATAACATGTCTTCCAGATACAAACTTCAGTCCTAAAAGAGACTTCAAAGGACATTAGACCAGACCCCCTAGGTCTTAATGAGATTCTGTGAGTAAACTTAAATTGTCACCTAGCTTTCCTCTGTAGAAACCTGAGATTTGCTGTGCTCAGTTAATGCTTTTCATACCACAATGTCAGAGCCACTCTCATTAACATAGCTATAAAAGTTTACATTTTGTTGGGAGATCAATGTAATTATGTAAACGACTAAGGCAAAGAGGTGCAGTAAGAAGAGAGGATTTGGCCAGTGACTTACTTCAAAGAAGAATTCTTTTACATCTATATGCTTGGTTTTTCTTAGTCCAGGCTACTAGGAAGAAGGGAAGTTTTAGGAAGTAAAGCAGGCTGCCAGTGAGATTTTGGGGTTCTGAATGGAGGTGTTCCAGAAGGCTCCAAGAGGCATTTCTTCACCTCAGTCTGCAAAATCTTGTCTCACAGAATCAATTAACACCACAGCGGCATGGTTAGTCTGGCTAAGCATTTATCTATTTTGTTGATTTTCTCAAAGAATCAGCTCTGTTGATTCTTTGTATGGTTCTTTTTGTTTCCACTTAGTTGATTTCAGCCCTGAGTTTGATGATTTCCTGCCTTATACTCCTCTTGGGTATATTAGCTTCTTTCTATTCTAGAGCTTTCAGCTGTGCTGTTAACCTGCTAGTGTATGCTCTCTCCAGTTTCTTTTTGAAGGCACTCAGAGTTATGAGCAGCTCTTACCACTGCTTTTATTGTGTCCCATAAATTTGAGTATGTTGTGCCTTCATTTTCATTAAATTCTAAAAAGTCTTTGATTTTTTTCCTTATTTCTTCCTTGACCAAGTTATCATTTAGTAGCGTATTGTTCAGTGTCTATGTGTATGTGGGCCTTCTGTTGTTTTTGTTGCTATTCAAGACCATCCTTACTCCATTGTGATCTGACAGGAGGCATGGGATTATTTCGATCTTCTTATATCTATTGAGGTCTGTTTTGTGACCAAGTATATAGTCGATTTTGGGGAAGGTACCATGAGGTGATGAGAAGAAGGAATATTCTTTTGATTTAGGATTAAATGTTTTATACACACACACACAAATACACACACACATACGTGTGTGTGTGTGTTTGTGTGTGTGTGTGTATATATATATATATGTTAAATCCTTTTAGTCCAAAACTTTAATTAGTTTCACTGTGTCTGTTTAGCTTGTGTTTCCTTGATCGGTTCCTCGAAGAAAGTGGGGTGTTGAAGTCACCCACAATTATTGTGTGAAGTACAATGTGTGCTTTGAGCTTTAGTAAAGTTTCTTTTATGAATGAGGCTGTCCTAGCCTTTGGAGCATAGATGCTCAGAATTCAGAGTTCTTCTTGGTAGATTTTTCCTTTGATGAGTATAAAATGTCCTTCCGTGTCTGTTTTGATGACTTTTGGTTGAAAGTCAATTTTTATCCTCTATTACAATGGCTACTCCAGCTTGCTTCCTGTGACCATTTGATTGGAAAATTGTTTTCCTGACTTTTACCATGAAGTGTTTGTCTTTGACATTGAGGTGCATTTCCTGTATGCAGCAAAATGCTGGGTCCGCTTTAAGTATCCAACCTGTTAGTCTATGACTTTTTATTGGAGAATTGAGTCCATTGATGTTAAGAGATATTAAGGAATAGTGATTGTTGTTTCCTGTTATTTATGATGTAATTTTTATGTTTGAGTGGGTATCTTCTTTTGGGTTTGTTAAAAGAAGATTACTATCTTGCTTTTTCTAGGGTGTAGGTTCCTTCTTTGTTGTAACTATTTTCCATTTATTATCCTTTGAAGGGCTAGATTTGTAGAAAGATATTATGTAAGTTTGGTTTTATCATGGAATATCTTGGTTTCTCCAACTGTGGTGATTGAGAGTTTTACTGGGAATAGTAGTCTGGGCTGGCATTTGTGTTCTCTTAGAGTTTATATGAGATCTGCCCAGGATCTTCTTGCTTTCATGGTGTCTGGTGAGAAGTCTGGTGTAATTCTGATAGGTCTTCTTTATATGTTACATGCCCTTTTCTCTTACTGCTTTTAATATTCTTTCTTTGTTTAGAACATTTGATGTTTTGATTATTATGTGACAGGAGGTATTTCTGTTCTCACCCAGTCTGTTTGGAGTTCTTTAGGCTTCTTGTATGTTTATGGGCATCTCTCTTTAGGGAAGTTCTCTTCTATAATTTTGTTGAAGATATTTACTGGCCCTTTAAGTTGTAAATCTTTGCTCTCTTCTATACCTATAATCCTTAGGCTTGGTTTCCTCATTGTATTCTGGATTTCCTGTATGTTTTGGGTTACAAGCTTTTTGCATTTTGCATTTGAGTTAATGCTCTCTATGGTATCTTCAGGACCTAAGGTTCTTTCTTCTATCTCTTGTATTCTGTTGTTGATGTCTGTATCTATGACCTGATTTCTTCCCAAGGTTTTCAATCTCCAGAGTCATCTCCCTTTGTGATTTGTTAATTGTTTCTACTTCAACTTTTAGATCCTGGTGGTTTTGTTCAGTTCCTTTACTTGATTGTTTGTGTTCTCCTGTATTTCTTTAAGTGATTTTTGTGTTTCCATTTTTTTGTTTTGTTTTTGTTTTTTGTTTTCTGTTTGTTTGTTTGTTTTGGATTTGGTTTTTTTGAGACAGGGTTTCTCTGTATAGCCCTGGCTGTCCCGGAACTCACTCTGTAGACCAGGCTGGCCTTGAACTCAGAAATCTGCCTGCCTCTGCCTCCCTGAGTGCTGGGATTACAGGCATGTGCCACCACTGCCTAGCTTGTGTTTCCTTTTTAAGGGCTTTTGCCTGTTGATTCATGTTCTCCAATACTTCTTTAAGGGAGTTATTTATGTCCTTCTTGAAATCCTCCATCAGCAGCATGAAATGTGATTTTAAAACCAGATCTTGTTTTTCTGGTTTGTTGGGGTATCCAGGACTTGCTGTTGTGGGAGAACTTGGTTCAGATGATGCCACGTTGCCTTGGTTTCTGTTGGTAATGTTCTTGCATTTGCCTTTTGTTATCTGGTTATCTCTGGTGTTAGCTGGTCTTGCTGTCTCTGACTGTGGCTTATCTGTCCTTCAAGCCTCTGTATCTGTGCTCCTGGGAGACCAGTTCTCTCTATGTACACCAATATTTAGGTACTCCTGTGAGACTTGCTCATTGTGGTTGTATTTGTGTATGTAGCTCTGTGGCCCTATTCAATTCTGGGTGCAGAGAGAAATCAGAAACTCATTTCCAAGGCTGCTCTTAGTCTCTTGTGTACTCAAGGTTTCTGGTTGTTTCCTCTGAGCAGCAGGGGTGGTCCTACCTGTGCTGTCTGTCCTGCCTGTACTCCTGAGTGGTTAGCTACCTCTATGCATCACTGGGATATGGTGTGAGGTGGCATTGGGTGGTCCTAAGCTAGAGTCAGAAACTGGAGAGCTTCCATCAAAGAGTTCCAGGTGTGGTCCTCTGAGCAGCAGGGGTGGTTCTACATCTGCAGGCCGGTCTCTCAGCCCTCCTGGGAAGTTAAGATGTCTCCCTGCACTACATGGGTATGGCATACTGTCAAGTAACTTTCATATTAACAGATATTAAAGAAAAAATGATTGTTACTTCTTGTTATTTTTGTTGTTAGAGGTGGAATTATGATTGTGTGGGTCTGTTGAAAGATTACTTGCTTTTTCTAGTGTGTAGTTTCCCTCCTCATGTTGGTGTTTTCCATCTATTATCCTTTGTAGGGCTGGATTTGTGGAATGATATTGTGTAAATTTGGTTTTGTCATGGACTATCTTGTTTTCTCAGACACTGGTAATTGAGAGTTTTGCTCGGTATAATAACCTGGCTCACATTTGTGTTCTCTTAGGGTCTGTATAACATCTGCCCAGGATTCTAGCTTTCATAGTTTCCATCAAGAAGTCTGGTGTAATTCTGATATGTCTGCCTTTATGTTACTTGCCCCTTTCCCCTTACTGCTATTAATATTCTTTCTTTGTTTACTGCATTTGGTGTCTTGATTATTACGTGAAGGGAGGAATTTTTTTCTGGTCCAGGCTATTTGGAGATCTGTAGGCTTCTTGTATGTTCACAGGCATCTCTTTAGGTTAGGCAAGTCTTCTTCTAAAATATTGTTGGAGATATTTACTGGCCCTTTAATTTGTGTATCTTCACTTTCTTCTATTCCTATTATCCTAAGGATTGGTCTTCTCATTGTGTCCTGGAGTTCCTGGATGTTTTGGGTTAGGGTTTTTTTGTTTTTTGCATTTTCTTTGAGTGTTGTGTCAATGTTTTCTGTGATGTCTTTCAGCACCTGAGATTCTCTCTTCTACCACTTGTATTCTGTTGGTGATGCTTCTATGTATGAGTACTGATCTCTTTCCTAAGTTTTCTATTTCCAGGGTTGCCTCCCTCTGTGGTTTGGTTTCTTTATTGTTTCTAGTTCCATTTTTAGGTCTTGGATGGTTTTATTCATTTTCTTTGCCTGTTTGATTGTGTTTTCCGGTAATCTTTAAGGGATTTTTGTGTTTCCTCTTTAAGGGCTTCTAGCTGTTTACCTGTGTTCTCCTGTATTTCTTTAAGGGAATTATTTATGTCCTTCTTAAAGTCCTCTATTATCTCCATGAGAAGTGATTTTTAGATCTGAATCTTGCTTTTGTTCTAATGACAATAAAATTGTGACTTTATTATTTATTATTTATTATTAGAATTACTGTTATCTTCTTATTGTTACATACAATAACTTTGTAGCTACATGTCATCTATTTCTATTTCAATGTGCAATAATATGTGAAATACTAACAGGAGTAATCTGAAGACCCAGGCAAAAAGGCCCTGCCACAACGTCAGCACAGGCATCATACTGCTGTGATTCCAAGTGTGGCCAGCAGAGGGCAGAAATCTCAAAAAAAGAGTTCCTGCAAACAAAGAAGGATTTCTGAGAAAGGGAACAATACTCACAGGAGCAATGAGGGAGACAATGTGTGGAACAGAGACTGAAGTAAAGGCCACCCAGAGACTGCCCTACCTGGGGATTCATCCTATACACAGTCATCAAATCCCGACACTACTATGGACAACAAAAAGTGTATACCAAAAGGAGCATGCCATGATTGTCTCCGGAGGGGCCCTGCCAGAGCCTTACAAATACAGAGGCAGATGCTAGCAACCAACCATTGGACTGGGCATGGTGTCACCAATTGAGGAGCTGAAGGGGTTTACAGCCCCATGGGAAGAACAATGATTTCGGCCACCCAGATGCCCCAGGACTCCCATGGACTAAACCATCAAGCAAGAGGTACACAAGGTTCCTGCCAAAAATGTGGCAGAGGAATTTCTTGTTGGACAACAGTGGGAGGAGTGGTCCTTGGTCAGGTGAAGGCTCAATAGATGCTCCAGCAAAGGGAAATCAAGGGAGGGACATGGGTGTGTATTGGATGGAGGGGTATATACGTGGAAGCAGGGGGTGGGAGGAGGGGTTGGGGGTCTTTGGGGAGGGAGGATATTGGGACAGGTTTTACCATTGGCGATGTACTGAAGATGATATTCAATAAATTAAAAAAATAAATTAAAAAATAAAAGACAAGCAAAGACCTCAAGTGCTGAGGACACTGGGGTGGTTAGTGAAGAATTCAATCAAGTGGGACTCTTGGTGGAAGAACATGCTTAGGATGGTGTAGCAGGAAGTTGTAGCTGTAAAGTGTGCTCTGTGCACAGGGAGCAGAGTAGATTTGCTCTGCTCCTGGGTGTTCAGGCAAGCTCCGTCACTCCCTATTCTACTACTCTGCCCTGGAGGAGTTGAGGCCGGTGAGGCAGCCAGGAGTGGGAAAGCCAGATAAAGGATAGGTGTGTATTTAATCAGAGGTTTGTTGAAGGAAACAGACCCAACCTTAGGCAGTGAGCAAAAAAGAGGGATGTGCTAGACAGTTAAGAACCTGAAGCTGGTGTAAATGTGTGCTCATGTTCACATAGTTACCATGTCTGATGGTGGATTGTATTATCCCATTGGAACACAGTGAGCCATGGATGCATAAAAGATAAGGCTCAATATGATGCCCAAATGAAATCCAGTTCATCAGTGACAACAAGGTTCAGTTACCAGCACTCCTGATGGATAGATCCAGAGGATCTGATACCCTCTTCTGGCCTCTGTGACACTGCACTCACATGCTCATGTAAACACACATACACATACACACTCACACATATACATAAATATACATATACTCACACTCCACATACTCACATAAATTCACATTCACTCAGGCAGAGGCATATGTCACACACACAAAAACATACACAGAGAGACATATAGCAAACACTCATACACACTCACATACATACATATAGACAGACAGACATACACACAGAGTCAGACCACAAACTCACATACAAATATATGCATGCAGACACCCACATGTACACCCCAATATACATGCACATACAAACACAAAATCTCACCAGTGCAGACACATGATACACAAAACAGACACACACAGTTAACTCACAGACATATAAACACAAACATTCACACAAATACACACATATACACATTAAAAAACACACATATTCTTCAAGATAAAAATCTTTGTTTTAAAGCCCAGGAAAATGGTTAAATTGCTGAATTCTAGTATTACATGAGTTATAACAATTCTCCCACTGTTCCAAAATATCAAGGAAGAGAAACACATTTCAATGCCTGACAAGAGGCTGATACTGTTATGCTACACACACACCAAAGAAACACATAGGAAAAGCCATGGAATAATCTCCAAGATACACACTTATGTCAATTTCTTCCAAGAATACAGGCCAATGATATTGAATATTCCATTATTGCTCAGTATGCATGAATGGGGCATATCCCAGAAAGATCAGCTTATATGATACACATAAAAAAGAAATAGTGACAACCATGTTATCGAGTCAATATACATAGTAAGCCCATTTTACTGAGTCAGCATCTGTTTCTGAAAAAAAAAATGTCCTAGTAAATAAGATACAGGAAGTCCATATTGCTAAACTTAGAGGTCCCTAATAACAGACAGAAGGCATCCTGCTATAAGGCATGTCATGCGAGCAGCCTGCAAATCTTCATAGACCCTCTATGAGAGGGTCTCATAGAACCAGGTGTCAGAGCAGGAGAGCTTTGTCACAGCAGGGATATCAGCATGAGCTCTGCAACAACAGATGCATAGAGACAAAGAAAAGAAACTATTCTTTATAAAGCACTTACTTTAAAGATTCTTTAAAGAAGGGTTTCACACTCAATAGTTTCTTCATAGCCTCTGTGACATTCTTATTCCTAAGAATATAGATCAGTGGGTTCAACAGAGGGGTGAGTATGGTGTAAAACACAGACATAATCATGTCCTACTCAGGGGTGTGGAGGGAGGCAGGGAGCATGTAGGTATAGAAAGCAGTGCCATAGAAGAGGAGGACCACAGTTATGTGGGAAGAGCAGGTGGCCAGGGCCTTCTTCCTGCCCTCTGCTGAGTTCATCCTGAGAACAGTGAGGAGGATGGATGAATAGGAGCCTGAGATGACTGTCACAGGGATGAGAAGCATGAGCACACAGCACACATACATGAAGGTCTCATAGAGCCAGGTGTCAGAGCAGGAGAGCTTTGTCACAGCAGGGACCTCACAGAAGAAGTGGTGGATCTCCCGAGATCCACAGAAGGGGAAGGTCATGGTGATTGGAGTAAGTATGAAGCCATCCAAGGATCCCAGGAGCCAACAGACAGACAACAGGAGGAGACACACCCTGTGGTTCATGAGGACAGGATACCGGAGTGGATAGCAGATGGCCATATTTCGTTCATAAAACATAGCAGCTAAAAGGAAAAATTCTGTCCCTCCTAGTGTCAGGTACCGGGACATTTGCATCCCACAGGCTGCAGCCAAGATCTTGTGGCTCCCCAGGACCTAGTCCATGAGCATCTTGGGCACAGTGACAGAAATGTACATCATGTCCATGAGGGACTATTGGCTGATAAAAAAGTACATGGGTGTGTGGAGGTGGGTGTCAGGGACTATCAGCAGGATCAGGAGGGCGTTCCCAAACAAGGCCATCAAGAAAATCACAAATATGACCACAGCCAGCAGGGCAGGGTTTTTAGATTGACTGAAGAATCCCAGCAGGATGAAATCTGACTGTCCAGTGCAGTTGTTCATCCAGGTGGTGAGGCCCATGGGTGTCTCC
The DNA here is from genome assembly GCA_964023405.1 of Apodemus agrarius. NCBI lineage: Eukaryota > Metazoa > Chordata > Mammalia > Rodentia > Muridae > Apodemus > Apodemus agrarius. The sequence continues at coordinate 42,986,364 of OZ030015.1, read as the reverse complement.
TAGGCAACCAAGAAGCTTTTGGTGTTAGTGTCATAGGAATAAGTGCTCAGTGATTTGTGCCTCAACCTGCCTGTGCTAAGTTCTCTTGGCCTGAAAGTCTTAGGAATGCAAATTACAGAAAATTCAAACAATTTTTTTAAAGTTTAGAAATCACATCTTGGTTACAGGCACTGGTGAATCAGGGTAAATTTTCCATATTCCAAAGTCATGAACTTTCCTAGTGACAGATAATGTCTTCTCTCAAGTACTACAAACTTGAGAAATGCTGTCCCAAGCTAACGCAAAATGGGATTCATTTGCAAAACAAATGTAAAATCAAAATATTTTGAAAATTTGGTTTTAAAATATGAAATAAGTCTCAGTCATTATGGTTTGAATATGCAATTAGAATCTTTAATATACTGAGGTCTATTTCATATAAAAATATTTTGAAGTAAAACTTTAAAGGAGAAATTTCAATCAGTTGATGGATACTCCCCAGGATCTGGATACTCTGAGAATCTCTGTGCTGTCTGGAGGAAGCCTCACCATCACACAAGAAGGACCAATGCTCAGAACCCTAAGAGGCTTAGTGCAAGGAACCCACTATGTGACCTAATACTGCCAACAGACCAAATGTCACTGAATCTAACAGTCCTCCAACTGCTCTACATAAAATAGTGCTGCTGAAGATAATGATGGAAGTGATGATGACAATGATGATGGTGATAACTTTACCTTCTGATTTTGTCAAGTTTAAAATAAAGCAAAACATATAGTTTGTTTCAGTATCCCAAGATAAAAATGCAGGAACACACACACACACACACACACACACACACCACACTGTTTTTGTTTTGGGTTTTTTTTTTTTTTTTTTGAGACAGGGTTTCTCTGTATAGCCCTGGCTGTCCTGGAACGCACTCTGTAGACCAGGCTGGCCTCAAACTCAGAAATCCGCCTACCTCTGCCTCCCAGAGTGCTGGGATTACAGGCACACACACACACTGTTAGAGAGTTAAGAACTCATTATCCTGGATAGCCATCTCAGAGATGGGCAATATTATTATATTCCATTTTGTTCTCCAGGTTAAATATTATTTAAGGATTTAGTTTTCAAGGAAATAAGGAAAAATCAAAAAATAAAAGTATAAACCAAAGTAAAAATTAGTATTTGAAATTTTCTGTGTTTATAGAAATGTTTATTTTGCATAAATGTATACAAACCTTTAAAATATGTTTAGATAAACATTTCTATGGAGGCTCTGTGGGACATCCCCGCGCCCTCTGGCCGAGCACCGAGGCTGCGTTCTGCAACCAGCTCGCGGGCCCCTGGACCAGCGATAGTGGCGGGCCTCCATATTGCAACCAGGACACAGCTGGAAAAGCCCAGGCTCTGTGGGACATCCCCGCGCCCTCTGGCTGTGCACCGAGGCTGCGTTCTGAAACCAGCTCGCGGGCCCCTGGACCAGCGATAGCAGCGGGCCTCCATATTGCAACCAGGACACAGCTGGAAAGGCCCAGGTAGATACCCCTTCCAGGGCTACCCTCACGGGGGATCTGCTAGGCTCTTGGAGCCAAGCAGGGCGAGTTCCTTGCAACCAGGACACAGCTGGAGAAGCCCAGGTAGACAGACTCCAACAGGGGCTACAATCGCATGGGTGGCAGCCAGCTTAGGATCCCTTAAAGCAGCAGTCACACATATTCACCAGTAGAGAAACAACAGGTGAGCCCAGCCTCACAGGAGATTCAAACACCAGCCATTGACAACAAGGCCAACTAACACCAGAAATAACCAGATGGCAAAAGGAAAACGAAGGAATGTTACTAACAAAAATCAAGGCAACATGACAGCATCTGAACCCAGTTCTCCAACAACAGGAATCCCTGGATACCCCAAAACACCAGAAAAACAAGACTTGGATATAAAATCACTGGTCAGGATGCTGGTAGCTGAACACATAGAAAAATCTCGTAAAGAAATAGAGGAGAAAATGGATCAAAAGTTAGAAGCCTTTACGAGGCAAATACAAAAATCACTTCAAGAAATTCAGAAGAAGATGGATCAAAAGGAAGAAGATAATAAGGAAGAAAGACAAAAGTCACTTAAAGAACTACAGAAGAACGTGGGCCAACAAGTAGAAGCTATGAAAGAGGAAGCACAAAAATCTATTAAAGAAATACATGAAAACACAATCAAGCAAGTGAAAGATCTGAGCACATCCATCCAGATACTAAAAACAGAAGTAGAAACAACTAAGAAATCACAGAGGGAGACAACATTGGAGATAGAAAACCTTGGGAAGAAATCAGGGACCATAGATGCAAGTATCAACAATAGAATACAAGAGATAGAAGACAGAATCTCAGAAGCCGAAGATACCATAGGAACCATTGATTCAACAGTCAAAGAAAATACTAAATGCAAAAAGGTGATAACTCAAAACATCCAGGAAATCCAAGACACTCTGAGAAGACCAAACCTAAGGATTATAGGTATAGACGAGAGTGAAGATTTACAAGTTAAAGGGCCAGCTAATATCTTCTATAAAATTATGGAAGAAAACTTCCCCAACCTAAGGAGAGAGATGCCCATGAATATACAAGAAGCATATAGAACCCCAAACAGACTGGACCAGAACAGAAATACATCCCATCACATAATAATCAAAACTCCAAATGTAATAAACGAAGAAAGAATACTAAAGGCAGCAAGAGAAAAAGGCCAAGTAACATATAAAGGAAGACCTATCAGAATAACACCAGACTTCTCACCTGAGACCATGAAAGCTAGAAGATCCTGGGCAGATATCATGCAAACTCTAAGAGAACACAAATTTCAGCCAAAACCACTTTACCCAGCAAAACTCTCAATCGCCATTGATGGAGACATCAAGGTATTCCATGACAAAACCAAATTTGCAAGATATCTTTCCACAAATCCAGCCCTACAAAGGATAATAGGGGGAAAACACCAAAACAAGGATGGAAACTATACCCGGGAAGAAGCAAGATAGAAACCTCCACTCATCAAACCCAAAAGAAGATAACCTCTCGAATATAAAAAATAAATAAGATAAATAAATACAATTTCAAAAATGTCTGGAGGTAATAATTACTATTCCTTAATATCTCTTAACATCAATGGACTCAATTCCCCAATAAAAAGACATAGATTAACAGACTGGATACGGAAACAGGACCCTACATTTTGCTGCATACAGGAAACACATCTCAGTGTTAAAGACAAACACTGCCTTAGAGTAAAAGGCTGGAAGACAATTTTACAAGCAAATGGTCTCAGGAAACAAGCTGGAGTAGCCATTCTAATATCAGATAAAATTGACTTCCAACCTAAAATCATCAAAAGAGACTCAGAAGGTCACTTCTTGCTGGCCAAAGGGAAAATCCACCAAGAAGAGCTCTCAATAATGAACATCTATGCTCCAAATGCAAGGGCACCCTCATTCGTAAAAGAAACCTTACTAAAGCTTAAAGCACACATTACACCTAACACAATAATTGTGGGTGACTTCAACTCTCCACTCTCCTCAATGGACCGATCAGGAAAGCAGAAACTAAACAGGGACACAGTGAAACTAATTGAAACTCTGGACCAATTGGATTTAACAGATATATATAGAACATTTCATCCTAAAGCTAAAGAATATACCTTTTTCTCAGCACCACATGGTACCTTCTCCAAAATAGACCATATAATTGGTCACAAGACACATGTCAAATACAAGAAGATCGAGATAATCCCATGCCTCCTATCAGATCACCATGGAGTAAGAGTGGTCTTCAATAGCAACAAAAACAACAGAAAGCCCACATACACATGGAAACTGAACAATACTTCACTCAATGACACCTTGGTCAAGGAAGAAATAAAAAAAGAAATCAAAGACTTTTTAGAATTCAATGAAAATGAAGGTACAACCTACACAAATCTATGGGACACAGTGAAAGCAGTGCTAAGAGGAAAACTCATAGCTCTAAGTGCATCCAAAAAGAAACTGGAGAGAGCAAACACTAGCAGCTTAATGGCACACCTTAAAGCCCTGGAAGAAAAACAAGTTAATTCACCCAGGAGGAGTAGAAGACAAGAAATCATCAAACTCAGGGCTGAAATCAATCAAATAGAAACAAAGGGAACCATACAAAGAATCAACAAGACCAGGAGCTGGGTCTTTGAGAAAATCAACAAGATAGATAAACCCTCAGCCAGACTAACCAAAGGACACAGAGACAGTATACAAATTAACAAAATTAGAAATGAAAAGGGAGACATAACAACAGAAACTGAGGAAATTCAAAAGATCATCAGATCCTACTACAAAGGTCTATACTCAAAACAACTGGAGAATCTGGAGGAAATGGACAATTTCCTAGACAGATATCAAATACCAAAATTAAATCAGCATCAAGTAGATCAGCTAAATAGTTTCATAACACCTAAAGAAATAGAAGGGGTTATAGAAAGCCCCCCAACCAAAAAAAGTACGGGACCAGATGGTTTTAGTGCAGAATTCTACCAGACCTTCAAAGAAGACTTAAAACCAATACTTTTCAAACTATTCCACAAAATAGAGACAGAAGGGACACTGCCCAACTCATTCTTCGAAGCCACAATTACGCTAATACCTAAACCACAAAAAGATCCAACAAAGAAAGAGAACTACAGGCCAATTTCTCTTATGAATATAGATGCAAAAATACTAAATAAAATTCTTACTAACCGAATCCAAGAGCACATCAAAACGATCATCCACCATGATCAAGTAGGCTTCATCCCAGGGATGCAGGGATGGTTCAATATACGGAAATCCATCAATGTAATCCACTACATAAACAAACTAAAATAAAAAAAACCACATGGTCATCTCATTAGATGCTGAAAAAGCATTCAACAAAATTCAGCATCCTTTCATGCTAAAAGTCTTGGAAAGAGCAGGAATTCAAGGCCCATTCCTAAACATAGTGAAAGCAATCTACAGCAAACCAGTAGCCAACATCAAAATAAATGGAGAGAAACTTGAAGCATTCCCACTAAAATCAGGGACTAGACAAGGCTGCCCTCTCTCTCCATATCTTTTTAAATAGTACTTGAAGTTCTAGCAAGAGCAATTAGACAACATAAGGAAGTCAAAGGGATACAAATTGGAAAGGAAGAAGTGAAACTATCATTATTTGCAGATGATATGATAGTTTACCTAAGCGACCCAAAAAACTCCACCAGAGAACTTCTACAGCTGATAAACAACTTCAGCAAAGTGGCAGGTTATAAAATTAACTCAAGCAAGTCAGTGGCCTTCTTGTACTCAAAGGACAAGCAGGCTGAGAAAGAAATTAGGGAAATAACACCCTTCACAATAGCCACAAACAACATAAAGTATCTTGTTGTAACTCTAACCAAACAAGCAAAAGATCTGTACAACAGGAACTTCAAGTCCTTGAAGAAGGAAATCGAAGAAGACCTCCGAAGATGGAAAAATATTTCTTGCTCCTGGATTGGCAGGATCAATATAGTAAAAATGGCCATCTTGCCAAAAGCAATCTACAGATTCAATGCAATCCCCATCAAAATCCCAAATCAATTCTTCATAGATCTAGAAAGAGCAATTCTCAAATTCATCTGGAGCAACAAAAAACCCAGGATAGCTAAAACTATTCTCAACAATAAAAGGACTTGTGGGGGAATCAATATCCCTGACCTCAAGCAGTACTACAGAGCAATTGTGTTAAAAACTGCATGGTATTGGTATAGCAACAGGCAAGCAGATCAATGGAACAGGATTGAAGACCCAGAAATTAACCCACAGACTTATGGTCACTTGATCTTTGATAAAGGAGCCACAACCATCCGGTGGAATAAAGATAGCCTTTTCAACAAATGGTGCTGGTTCAACTGGAGGTCAACATGCAGAAGAATGCGAATTTACCCACTCTTATTATTTGCAGACGATATGATAGTTTACATAAGCGGCCCAAAAAGCTCCACCAGAGAACTTCTACAGCTGATAAACAACTTCAGCAAAGTGGCAAGTTATAAAATTAACTCAAGCAAGTCAGTGGCCTTCTTTTTTTTTTATCATTTTTTTTTATTTTCTATATTCTTTGTTTACATTCGAAAGGCTTTCCCCTTTCCCAGGTACCCCCCACCATATGTCCCATAATTCCTCTCCCCCCCCATGCTATTCCCCACTCTTTCCCCCCCCCCACGATTTCTCTGTTCTGGGTCTACAATACTGGATCCAATCTTTACAGGCCCAGGGTTCTCTCCTTTTTTTCTTCTTGAGAGTCATTTGACTTGCTAATTGTGCCTTGAGTATTTAGGGCTTCTGGGCTCATTAATATCCACTTATCAGTGATTGCATTTCATGTGTATTCTTTTGTGATTGGGTTAGCTCACTTAGGATGATAGTTTCCAGATCTAACCATTTACCTACAAATTGCATGAATTCATTATTTTTAATTGCTGAGTAGTACTCCATTGTATAAATATACCACATTTTCTGTATCCATTCTTCCTTTGAGGGATATCTGGGCTCCTTCCAATTTCTGGCTATTATAAACAAGGCTGCTATAAACATAGTGGAGCATGTGTCTTTGTTGTATGCAGGGGAATCCTCTGGGTATATGCCCAGGAGTGGTATGCCAGGGTCCTCTGGGAGTGGCATGCCCAATTTTCTGAGGAACCGCCACACTGATTTCCAGAGTGGTTTTACCATTTTCCAATCCCACCAACAGTGGAGGAGTGTTCCTCTTTCTCCACATCCTCGCCAGCACTTGTTGTCTCTCGAGTTTTTAATCTTAGCCATTCTGACTGGAGTGAGGTGGAATCTCAGGGTTGTTTTGATTTGCATTTCCCTGATGACTAATGATGTTGAACATCTCTTAAGGTGTTTCTCGGCCATCCGAATTTCTTCTGGTGAAAATTCTTTGTTTAGCTCTGTGCCCCATTTTTTGATAGGGTTATTTGGTTCTTTGGGGTCTAACTTCTTGAGTTCTTTGTATATATTGGATATTAGCCCTCTGTCGGATGTGGGGTTGGTGAAGATCATTTCCCACGTTGTTGGTTGCCGTTTTGTCTTTCTGACAGTGTCCTTTGCCTTACAGAAACTTTGTAATTTTATGAGGTCCCATTTGTCCATTCTTGATCTTAGAGCATAAGCTATTGGTGTTCTGTTCAGGAACTTTACCCCTGTGCCCATGTCCTCCAGGGTCTTCCCAAGTTTCTTTTCTAATAGTTTCAGTGTGTCTGGTTTTATGTGGAGGTCCTTGATCCATTTGGAGTTGATCTTAGTACAAGGAGATAAGAGTGGGTCAATTCGCATTCTTCTGCATGTTGACCTCCAGTTGAACCAGCACCATTTGTTGAAAAGGCTATCTTTTTTCCACCGGATGGTTGTGGCTCCTTTATCAAAGATCAAGTGACCATAAGTCTGTGGGTTAATTTCTGGGTCTTCAATCCTATTCCATTGGTCTACCTGCCTGTTGCTGTACCAATACCATGCAGTTTTTAACACAATTGCTCTGTAGTACTGCTTGAGGTCAGGGATATTGATTCCCCCAGAAGTCCTTTTATTGTTGAGAATAGTTTTAGCTATCCTAGGTTTTTTGTTGCTCCAGATGAATTTGAGAATTGCTCTTTCTAGATCTATGAAGAATTGATTTGGGATTTTGATGGGGATTGCATTGAATCTGTAGATTGCTTTTGGCAAGATGGCCATTTTTACTATATTGATCCTGCCAATCCAGGAGCAAGAAATATTTTTCCATCTCCTGAGGTCTTCTTTGATTTCTTTCTTCAGGGACTTGAAGTTCCTGTCATACAGATCTTTCACTTGTTTGGTTAGAGTTACGCCAAGGTACTTTATGTTGTAGCGAGAGCAATCAGACAACATAAGGAAGTCAAAGGGATACAAATTGGAAAGGAAGAAGTCAAACTATCATTATTTGCAGACGATATGATAGTTTACCTAAGCGACCCAAAAAACTCCACCAGAGAACTTCTACAGCTGATAAACAACTTCAGCAAAGTGGCAGGTTATAAAATTAACTCAAGCAAGTCAGTGGCCTTCTTGTACTCAAAGGACAAGCAGGCTGAGAAAGAAATTAGGGAAATAACACCCTTCACAATAGTCAGTGGCCTTCTTGTACTCAAAGGACAAGCAGGCTAAGAAAGAAATTAGGGAAATAACACCCTTCACAATAGCACTTTGAACTAAGATCAACTCCAAGTGGATCAAGGACCTCCACATAAAACCAGACACACTGAAACTATTAGAAAAGAAACTCGGGAAGACCCTGGAGGACTTGGGCACAGGGGAAAAGTTCCTGAACAGAACACCAATAGCTTACGCACTAAGATCAAGAATCGACAAATGGGACCTCATAAAATTACAAAGTTTCTGCAAAGCAAAGGACACTGTCAGAAGGACAAAACGACAACCAACAAAGTGGGAAAAGATCTTCACCAACCCCACATCCGACAGAGGGCTAATATCCAATATATACAAAGAACTCAAGAAGTTAGACCCCAAAGAACCAAATAACCCTATCAAAAAATGGGGCACAGAGCTAAACAAAGAATTTTCACCAGAAGAAATGCGGATGGCCGAGAAACACCTTAAGAGATGTTCAACATCATTAGTCATCAGGGAAATGCAAATCAAAACAACCCTGAGATTCCACCTCACACCAGTCAGAATGGCTAAGATTAAAAACTCAAGAGACAACAGGTGCTGGCGAGGATGTGGAGAAAGAGGAACACTCCTCCACTGTTGATGGGATTGCAAAATGGTAAAACCTCTCTGGAAATCAGTGTGGCAGTTCCTCAGAAAATTGGGCATGTCACCTCCAGAGGACCGTGGCATACCACTCCTGGGCATATGCCCAGAGGATTCCTCTGCATGCAATAAAGACACATGCTCCACTATGTTTATAGCAGCCTTGTTTATAATAGCCAGAAATTGGAAGGAGCCCAAATATCCCTCAAAGGAGGAATGGATACAGAAAATGTGGTATATTTATACAATGGAATACTACTCAGCAATTAAAAATATTGAATTCATGCAATTTGTAGGTAAATGGTTAGACCTGGAAAATATCATCCTGAGTGAATTAACCCAATCACAAAAGAATGCACATGAAATGCAATCACTGATAAGTGGATATTAATGGGCCCAGAAGCCCTAAATACTCAAGACACAAATAGCAAGTCAAATGATTCCCAAGAAGAAGAAAGGAGAGGACTCTGTGCCTGTAAAGATTGCATCCAGTTTAGTAAAGAAACTGAGGGGGGAGGGGGAATGATTGGGGAATAGTTGGGGGGGAGAGGAACTATGGGAACTATGGTGGGTGGGAACTGGGAAAGGGGAAAGCCTTTGGAATGTAAACATAGAATATAGAAAATAAAAATTAAAAAGAAAACATTTCTATGAACATCAGAATTTACAAGCTTGTACATACATATTTACACCTTTAGCCCTGATTAGCATAGTTATCAGAAAATTCACCTTAGAAAGCCTGAGCTTCTCCAGGTTCACCTCCTCACATCCCCACTGTGTGCTCTAACTCTGTGGGATCAGAGGTGACTGGTTGCCAGGCCAGGTGTGCTTACAGCATCATCTGCTTTGGTGGCCATCACAGTCTCTGTCTCTTGGAATCCAAGGGGCAGGGAGAAGCCTGGGTACCACCGAGATGCCTCTGGCATGAGCTCCCGGCTCCCTGTGCTGCAGGTTGATAACTGGACTCTATGATAGATCGTGAAAACATGCCAAGGAGATTTTAAATGTTACCATGCTTAAAGAGATTTCTGCCAGTTATTCAAGACAAAATATAAAAATGATAAAATCAAATGTGTAAAGAGCTGCCGAAACAGAAAAGCAACAGGTACAAGGTACACCTAGCCTTTCTGAAATCAAATAAAGATTATGCCATGATTCCTTGAACACATTAAATTTTTCACAAGAAAACCTTTTTGATGTTTTAAAAAATTTTAGCACTTGTGTTTGTCTTGCCTGCTTGTATGTATGTGCACCACATGTGACCTTGCTGCCCAAAGAGAAGAGGAGGATGTTGTATCCTGGGAAAATAGGAGTTACAGGTGACCGAGAGCTGCCATGTGGGTGCTGAGAGTCAAACCTGGGTCTCCTGCAAAAGCCACAATCGCTCTTAACCACACAGCCATCCCGCCTGCTCCCCTGCCAACCTGTTGGTATCTAAAATGGAAAACATTAAGTTATGGTCACTCTCACCAACACAGAGGAAGTATCTCCTTTCCCCAAGAAGCAGTTAGCTCTGGTTACAGAGCAGAGGAAATGCAGAAAAAGTTGCCAACTGCAGAGACATTTATACCACTGTGAGAGTCTCCTAAACTAATCCTGATACTCCGCTACCAAAAAAAAATCATGTTGTCCACTGTTAAATTGGAGTTTCTCACACTGAGACTCCCAGGGCAAAAGCACTGAGAACAGTCTCTGGGGCTGAGTCACACATGGTGACTCCAGCCTGTTCCATCCTGTCCCCCTCTCTAGTTTGCATCTCCTGTGGACAGCCAGATGCAACTTCACACTGGAGCTTACTGACAGGTGACCCCTGGACTCACTGGTACAGTCACCCCAAGCTACTGGAGCCAGCAGCATCTGAGTCCGTTCTGAATCCTTCCTACAGCACATCACCCCAGGACCCTGAGACACCTACTGACCTTATTTTTTCATTTACACAGAGGAAACTCAGATTTCAGAGTGTGTGACTAACAGGAAACAACCAACTGACCAACAGATGTACATTTTACCATTTGGGGAGACACAGAGCATGCTCCAGCCTCAGATCTCTTGGAAGCCCCCGTTTCCCCTATAGTCTAAACAAGGTCCTTCACATTACATCACAGAAAAGACAGGAAGAGTACCTAATTCTTAGTGTCACTGTGACCCTCTATAAGCTTCCAGTCCCAAGACAGCTAGTGTGTGCCAATAAGATCACTTAAGAAAGTAGCATACATGTAATTCTGTTCCTAAATGGCTATAAATAAAACATGTTAAATCAGTTTCATTTAATAAAGTGTATTTGAATTGGACAGTGTTGGTGAATGCCTCTAATCCCAGCAATTGGAAGGCAGAAGAATGGGGATTTCTTAGTTTTAGGACAGTCTGGTCTATAGAGTGAGTTCTAAGAGAGCCAGGGCTATACAGAGAAACCCTGTCTTGAAAATCCAAAATAATTGAACAAATAAATAAATAGTATTTGAAGTTTTTAAAGGAAAATGAGTTTACTTTGTTTCTGGAAAAAAAGTAGAGGAAAATCAAGGAAATATTATCAAGAACTAATAGAAGATTCTGAAAGCAGATGTTAAGTCAAGAGTAGGGACTCCAGGAGAGTCTCCTGTCAGATCCAACTCACCCCAGATGCTGCAGGCAGCCTTGGCCGTGTGGACCAAGGGCAGTGGCTGTTTAAGTGCAGAGAATAGGAGGAAAGTGATGTCATTCCTGTCCGGACTCTGCTCATTAAGGGATGGTGTGGTGGGCTTTTGAAAATAACATTCCTTTGAGACTTTGAAGATGTAATTAACACAACTACTAAAAGCTGACAGATATCTCCATTATACAGATGCAGTTTTATCTTTCTGTCATTTTTTTCTTCTAGATATGTAGAAATGGAGTTCCAACCAGAGTTAATAGCAAGGCCATAGGCTTGGTCACTTATAAAGTTGGCTAATGTTTTCTCTGACTGTCTCTTTCTCTCCGTCTCTCTGTCTCTGTCTCTGTCTCTTTCTCTCTCTCTCTTTGTGTGTGTGTGTGTGTGTGTGTGTGTGTGTGTGTGCATTCTTATAAAATTACAGTAGTTTCCACACGTGTGGATGCCAAAGTTTGGAGGTGAGCTGCCCTGTTATAGACACAGCCTTTTTGGCCCCTCCATCTTACCCTCACCCCAGCCCATCTTCCCTGTGCTCTGATGTCTGTCACAAGCCATACTCTTTACAGCTATTTGTTTCACCTTAAATAGTGGCATGCAAATTACATAACACTTCACAAGAACTAAAGGCGTCAATGAAAATGTAAATGTTTATATTACCGGCACCTGACTAAATCTTTAGTCTTCAGACAGAGCACTGTGGTCACAGGATATGGAGAAGCCAAGCCATACTCACCAGGAGTCTTGCTCCCTCCTAACTAGCTTTCATGGGACCATGAGGGGTTGCATAGGCTTTGGGTGCAGATAAACAGCAGCATCTACAGGGCAGCTTCTGATACTGTGAACTCAGCTCCCGGGTCATGACTAACTTGATTTTCCCACATCTGAGCAATGTGTGTGGTCTCTTCAGCACTGGGGTCTTACCATAAAGTTAGGCCGTGTTGTTTTGGAAGTCTGCAGGACTTTGGCTCTTGACAAAGCCCAAGATCAGACAACCCACACCTGTCCATCACTTGTGGCAGTGCTGTCCCCTGAGTACACACATCTACACAAACACTTAGAGAAGAACAGCAGGCTTCTATACAACCTTTCCAAACGTCCTTAGTGTCAGGGTCCTTCTCTGTCCTCACTCTCATCCTCTCCATACTTCAAACTCCTTCCCAGGGTCCTCATGCCACAGTTCCCTATTGTCCCCATCCCTTAAGATCCTAATCTCCCTTTTCACCAATGAGAACCTCCCAGTTTCCAGTATTCAGCATATTCTCCTAATTGAAAACACACACCAAAAGATTCAACAATAAGATCTATAAATGAGTAAGATCATGTGATGTTTGTTGAAAACATACTTCATACACGTGTGAAAAGATGCTTCACCCTGAGAACCAGTCACATCTCACAATCCACTGATATCAACACAAGCCTTAAGGTAATTCTTGAGGAAAGTCTGCTCATGAACAATCCAATGTATGGATGCTTGTTGACTTGAATCTGTCAGTGTTGACAGTATCCACCATTTCATTTAAGTTCAGAAAAAAAAATCCGTGAAAAGTCATTTAGTCATTTTCCCCTCATTTTAGTAGAGTGCAGTCAGGACTGGCTGCTCTAGGGATGGCTGGACCCACAGCCAGTTCTGGCCAGGGAGTGGGCTCCTCCACCAATGTCCCTCCTGGTCTTTGGGAACTACATTGAGTTAATGTGCTCCTCACAGCACAGAACCTCTCAGTGTCACATGACCCTTAGGGTGAAGGACCTTCAGGATCTCAGATTCATTATGCCACATTATATTTGATACATTTTCTTTGTAATCATTATATGAAATATAGCTCTGAGGTTTAAAAATCAAAGTTTGATCCTTAATACACAAAGGTCCAGACTCAGTTCATACCTCAAGTTAAAATAATCCTCAACATAAGATTGACTTCTTTTGGGCACCGTGGTTTATAATATTCTAGGGAAGTGAACCTACAGACTCTGGTCTGTTGGTTGAAGGACAGGGTTATGTGACCTAGGATAGTTCATGGCTCTGAAATGCAACAGTTACGCTAGGAGTTCTGACAGTTCTAACCACAGTCATGAATTCTGTTTTAAAATTTTCTTTTTTTTATTGGAAATATTCTATATTTACAATTCATTTCCTTTTTTCTGGTTCCCCACCCCCAAAGGTCCCACATGCCCTTTTCCCTCCCCCTGCTCCCTCATCCACCCCCTACCACCTCACTGTTCTTGTACTCCCCCACAATGATGCTTTGGTCCATTCTAGCATCAGTGTCCACTCCTTTCTTCTTGTGAGACATCACTTGGTATGTGATTTATGTCTTTGGTGTTCCAAGCTTCTAGGCTAATATCCTCTTATCAGTGACTGCATACCATGGGTATTCTTTTGAGACTGGGTCACCTCACTTAGTATGATGTTCTCCAGCTCCATCCATTTCTCTAAGAATTTCATGAATTCATTGTTTTTAATGGCTGAATAGTACTCCATTGTGTATATATACCACATTTTTTGTATCCATCCCTCTGTTTAGGAACATCTGGGTTCTTTCCAGCTTCTGGCTATTATAGATAAGGCTGCTATGAACATAGTGGAGCATGTATCCTTATTGCATGCTGGGAAATCTGGGTATATTCCCAGGAGTGGTATGGCTGGGTCCTCCGGAAGTATCATGTCCAGTTTTCTGAAGAACTGCCATACTGATTTCCAGAGTAGTTGTACTAGCTTGCATTCCCACCAGCAGTGGAGGAGTGTTCCTCTTTCTCCACATCCTTGCCAACACCTGATGTCTTCTGAGTTTTTAATCTTAGCCATTCTGACTGGTGTGAGGTGAAATCTCAGGGTTGTTTTGATTTGCATTTCTCTAATGACTAATGATGTTGAACATTTTTTAAGGTGTTTCTCAGCCATCTGAATTTCTTCAGGTGAAAAGTCTCTGTTTAACTCTGTACCCCATTTTTGGATAGGGTTATTTGGTTTTCTGGGGTCTAACCTCTTGAGTTCTTTGTATACATTGGATATTAGCCTTCTGTCGGATGTGGGGTTGGTGAAGATCTTTTCCCAATTTGTTGGTTGCCAATTTGTCCTTTTGACAGTGTCTTTTGCCTTACAGAAACTGTAATTTTATGAGGTCCCATTTGTCTATTCTTGACCTTAGAGCATAAGCAATTGGTATTCTGTTCAGGAATTTTTCCCCTGAGCCAATGTCCTCAAGGGTCTTCCCCAGATTCTTTTCTATTAGTTTTAGTGTGTCTGGTTTTATGTGGAGGTCCTTGATCCACTTGGAGTTGAGCTTAGTGCAAGGAGATAAGAGTGGATCAATTCTCATTCTTCTGCATGTTGACCTCCAGTTGAGCCAGCACCATCTGTTGAAAAGGCTATCTTTTTTCCACTGGATGTTTTCAGCTCCTTTGTCGAAGATCAATTGGCCATAGATGTGCGGGTTCAATTCTGGGTCTTCGATCCTATACCATTGATCCGCCTCACTGTCACTGAACCAATACCATGCAGTTTTTAATACTACTGCTCTGTAATATTGCTTGAGGTCCGGAATATTGATTCCCCCAGAAGTTCTTTTGCTGTTGATGATAGTTTTAGCTATCCTGGGTTTTTTGTTATTCCAGATGAATTTGAGAATTGCTCTTTCTAACTCTATGAAGAACTGAGTTGGGATTTTGATGGGGATTGCGTTGAATCTGTATATTGCTTTGGGCAGGATTGCCATTTTGACTATATTAGTCCTGCCAACCCACGAGCATGGAAGATTTTCCCATTTTCTGATGTCTTCTTCAATTTCCCTCTTCAGAGGCCTGAACTTTTTGTCATATAAATCTTTCACATGTTTGGTTATCATCACTCCAAGATACTTTATATCATTTGTGGCTATTGTGAAGGGTGTCATTTCCCTAATTTCTTTCTTGGCCTGCTTATCCTTTGTGTATAGGAAGGCTACTGATTTGCTTGAGTTGATTTTATAGCCAGCCACTTTGCTGAAGTTGTTTATCAGTTGCAGGAGTTCTCTGGTGGTTTTTGGGTCACTTAAGTATACTATCATATCATCTGCGAATAGTGATAGTTTGACTTCTTCCTTTCCGATTTGTATCCCTTTGACTTCCCTCTGTTGTTGAATTGCTCTAGCTAGTACCTCAAGTACTATATTGAAGAGATATGTTGAGAGGGGACAGCCTTGTCTAGTCCTTGATTTTAGTGGGATTGCTTCAAGTTTTTTCTCCGTTTACCTTGATGTTGGCTACTGGTCTGCTGTATATTGCTTTTACTATGTTTAGATATGGGCCTTGAATTCCTGCTCCTTCCAAGACCTTTAGCATGAAAGGATGCTGAATTTTGTTGAATGCTTTTTCAGCATCCAATGAGATGACCATGTGGTTTTTTTCTTTGAGTTTGTTTATGTAGTGGATTACATTGATGGATTTCCGTATATTGAACCATCCCTGCATCCCTGGGATGAAGCCAACTTGATCATGGTGAATGATCGTTTTGATGTGTTCTTAGATTCAGTTGGCAAGTATTTTGTTTAGTATTTTTGCATCGATATTCATAAGACAAATTGGCCTGTAGTTCTCTTTCTTAGTTGGATCTTTGTGTGGTTTTGGTATCCGGCTAATTGTGGCTTCATAGAATGAGTTGGGTAGTGTTCCTTCTGTTTCTATTTTGTGGAATAGTTTGAAGAGTATTGGTATCAGGACTTCTTTGAAGGTCTGATAGAATTCTGCACTAAAACCGTCTGGTCCTGTGCTCTTTTTGGTTGGAAGACTGTCTATGACTCCTTCTATTTCTTTGGGGGTTATGGGTCTGTTTAGACGATCTATTTGATCCTGTTTTAATTTTGATATTTGGTAACTGTCTAGGAAATTGTCCATTTCCTCCAGATTCTCCAGTTGTGTTGAATATAGGTTTTTGTAGTAGGATCTGATGATTTTTTGAATTTCCTCAGTTTCTGTTGTTATATCTCTCTTTTCATTTCTAATTTTGTTAATTTGAATACTGTCTCTGTGCCCTTTGGTAAGTCTGGCTAGGGGTTTATCTATATTGTTGATTTTCTCAGAGAACCAGCTCCTGGTTTTGTTGATTCTTTGTATGGTTCACTTTGTTTCAACTTGATTGATTTCAGCCCTGAGTTTGATGATTTCCTGTCTTCTATTCCTCCTGGGTGAAATTGCTTCTTTTTGTTCCAGAGCTTTCAAGTGTGCCATTAAGTTGCTAGTATATGCTCTCTCCTGTTTCTTTTTGGAGACACTCAGGGCTATGAATTTTCCTCTAAGCACTGCTTTTATTGTGTCCCATAGATTTGGGTATGTTGTGCCTTCATTTTCATTAAATTCTAAGAAATCTTTGATTTCTTTCTTTATTTCTTCCTGGATTAAGTTATCATTGAGTAGAATATTGTTCAGCCTCCACATGTATGAGGATTTTCTGTTGTTTTTGTTGCTATTGAAGAACACTCTTACTCCATGGTGATCTGATAGGAGGCATGGGATTAGTTTGATCTTTTTATATTTGTTGAGATCTGTCTTGTGTCCAATTATATGGTCAATTTTGAAGAAGGTACCGTGAGGAGCTGAGAAAAAGGTATACTCTTTTGCTTTAGGGTGAAATGTTCTATATATATCTGTTAAATCCTATTGGTCCAAAGTTTCGATGAGTTTCTCCGTGTCCCTGCTTAGTTTCTGTTTTCCTGGTCGGTCCACTGTGGATAGTGGAGTATTGAGGTCCCTCACAATCATTGTGTTAGGTGCAATGTGTGCTTTGAGCTTTAGTAAAGTTTCTTTTATGAATGAGGGCACCCTTACATTTGGAGCATAGATGTTTAGAATTGTGAGTTCTTCTTGGTGGATTCTTCCTTTGACTAGCAAGAAGTGAACTTCTGTGTCTCTTTTGATGACTTTGGGTTGAAAGTCAATTTTATCTGATATTAAAATGGCTATTCCAGCTTGCTTCCTGTGACCATTTGCTTGCAAAATTGTCTTCCATCCTTTTACTCTAAGGTAGTGTTTGTCTTTGACTCTGAGGTGTGTTTCTTGTAAGCAGCAAAATGTAGGGTCCTGTTTCCGTATCCAGTCTGTTAGTCTATGTCTTTTTATTGGGGAATTGAGTCCATTGATGTTAAGAGATATTAAGGAATAGAGATTATTACTTCCTGACATTTTTTATGTTATTTTTGTTTTTGAGTAGTTATCTTCCTTTGAGTTTGATGGAAGAAGGTTACTGTCTTGCTTTTTCTTGGGTGCAATTTCCTTCCTTGTATTGGAGTTTTCCTCCTATTATCCTTTGTAGAGCTGGGTTAGTGGAAAGATATTGTGTAAATTTGGTCCTGTCATGGAATATTTTGATTTCTCCATCTATGTTGATTGAGAGTTTTGCTGGGTATAGTGGTCTTGCCTGACATTTGTGTTCTCTTAGGGTCTGCATGAGGTCTGCCCAGGATCTTCTAGCTTTCATGGTTTCTGGAGAGAAGTCTGGTGTGATTCTGATAGTTCTTTCTTTATATGTTACTTGGCCTTTTTCTCTTGCTGCCTTTAATATTCTTTCTTTGTCTAGTACATTTGGGGTTTTGATTATTATGTGACGGGAGGTGTTTCTGTTCTGGTCCAGTCTGTTTGGAGTTCTGTAGGCTTCTTGTATATTCATTTGCATCTCTTTCTTTAAGTTAGGGAAGTTTTCTTCCATAATTTTGTTAAAGATATTTGCTGGCCCTTTAAGTTGTAGATCTTCACTCTTATCTATCCCTATAATCCTTAGGTTTGGTCTTCTCATTGTGTCCTGGATTTCCTGGATGTTTTGGGTTACAAGCCTTTTGGATTTTGCGTTTTCTTTGACTGTGGAGTCAATGGTTACTCTGTTATCTTCAGCATCTGAGATTCTTATCTCTATCTCTTGTATTCTGTTGTTGATGTTTGCATCTACGACCCCTGATTTCTTCCCAAGGTTTTCTATGTCCAAAGTTGCCTCCTTTTGTGATTTCTTAGTTGTTTCTACCTCTGTGTTCAGATCTTGGATGGTTTTGCTCAGTTCCTTCATTTTTTTGTTTGTGTTTTCATATAATTCTTTAATATATTTTTCTGCTCCCTCTTTCATGACTTCTGCATGTTGTTTCAAGTTCTCCTGCATTTCTTTAACTGATTTTCTCATTTCCTCTTTACTGGTTTCTTTCTGTTGTCCCATATTCTCCTGGAGTTCTTTAAGTGTTTTGTTTGTTTGTTTGTTTGTTTGTATGTTTGCATTGTAAGAGCTTCTACCCTATTGATGTTCCCCTGCATTTCTTTAAGAGATTTGTTTATGTCTTTTTTGTGTTCCTCTAGGAGCATCATGACCTGTGCTTTTATATCTAACTCTTATTTTTCTGGTGTGCTGGGGTATCCAGGACTTGCTGTGGTTGGCAAATTGGGTTCAGATGGTGCTGCCATATTGCCTTGATTTCTGTTAATAACGTTCCTACATTTGCCTTTTGCCATCTGTTTATCTCTGGATTTAGTTGGTCTTATTGTAGATGGCAGCCTTGCTGAAAGCACAGTGCACCTGTCCCCAGGGGACAGTGACCTTTGCTGAGCTGTTGGTACCCGGATCTGCCGATCTCTTCTGGCTCTGGGTGCAGGCCAGAGCCTGGCGGCATTGCCTGAGCTAGACTATGCTAGCTCTCAGTCCAAGCCTCTGACTCCAGCTGCTAGAATTCTGAGCCCTGTCCCGAGGCAAGATGGCCCCTCGCTGCCAGTCTGCCCAGAGAGCCGGTCCGCGGTGGTCTGCACCCGCAGCTGAGCTGTCTATGCCCAGATCTCCTGCAGAGCTAAGCTAAGCTATATCTCTGTTCATGCACCTGACTCCAGCTGCTCGCTGTGCCCACCGTTCGCTCTGAGTCCCGAGGCAAGATGGCGGCCCCACTGAAAGCACAGCACCTAAAATTTTCTTAAATTACAGATAAATAATAAACCTCAAACCTCCAGGCCCAGGGAAATTCTGCCAGCACATTCATCTTGAGGCACAACCACTGAGCAGTCCTTCCTATGGTCACATGATGCTAACCCAAAAGCATTGTTGGTTGCTGTGGAGACACTCATAGATATCACTACCTCAATGAACAACTACACTGGACTGTCAGATTTCACCCTGGTGACATTCTCCAGTTCAAACACCCTGCCCTGCAGGCTGGGGTCATATTTGTGGTTTTCCTGATTGCCTTATCTGGGAATGCCCTGCTGATCCTGCTGAAAGTCTCTGATACCCACCTCCACACAGCCATGTACTTTTTTTATCAGCCAGCTGTCCCTCATGGACATGATGTGCATTTCTGTCACTGTGCCCAAGATGCTTGTGGACCAGGCCCTGGGGAGCCACAAGATCTCGGCTGTTGCCTGTGGGATGCAGATCTTCCTCTACCTGTCACTGGCAGGTTCACAATTTTTCCCTCTGCTTGCCATGGCTTGTGACTCTTCCATGGTTACGGTTCCAGTGTGGTGTTTAAGAGCATACTGGAAGCCAACATAAACATTTATTTTTCCATTACAGCTACATCATTTAGACTAGGGAGGAGCTCCCGAATCCAAGAACTTTAGAGGATTCTAATGTTTGAAATAAATGCTTGGTTGAACTTAGACCTTAAAATTTCCAATCAACATCACTTGATGGTCGCTCTGGCTCATCATCTACATACTCTGTGTAGGTTACTCAGACCCTCTGTGGCCTGTCTAGGCATCCCAGCTTTGCATGTATTCTTATGGAAGATTTTAGCCATCTTAGTTTAGACACAAGTGTTATTGTGTAGAAATCCTTCTTCATCTGAAGAAAACTCTTTATTGCCTTTCCTTTTTATATATGCTTCTCTGGAACCAAATGCACAAACAGAAGCGGAATACTTCTTTTTAGTGATCCCAGTCCTGGGGACAGTAGTGATAGGATGGAATACCTGAAGGGAGTCAGAATTAGAGCCAGTTACTGTCTGGTTCCAGGAGCTGCCACTAAAGCTGGAACACAAACGTGACATGTGTGAAACTCACTAAACCCCTGAAGTGTCTTACAAGTCTTTGAACACAAAAGAAGGAAGACTCCTGTCAAATTATCTTCAGAAGGGGGCAGGTGAGGTGCACAGTTAACAACAGCACATTTCCCACAGAACAAGGGAGTAAGTTCTCTGAGTCTGCGACTGATCGCACTGTGTGATTGCTTCCTTAATTTAGTTTCTTTTTTTTATTGCACTTCTATGATACATCCCTCCACCTTACAGTGTGGACTGATCACTTTTTATTGCACAGGATTTGATTGCATGAGGACACTTATTTTTATTTATCTTCTCCAGCAGAGATCTTCATGAATCACTTCCCAGAACTCCACAAAGCTTTCACCTTTCAAACTAGAGAAATTCATGTTTGGTCACTCAGGAGTGATGATCTATAGGACAGGCTGGTGACATTGGGGTGGAAGGTTGTCTCATTGGCAGCTGCATATACCCCTCCATTTGCATTAGATGCTGGATACTCTGAACCTACCAGTGGCCTTGCCTTGACACCATGCAGCACCTGAAACAGCTGTGTCCTAACAATGTTGTCTCAGCTTTGTTAGGTGTTGGACACAACTTGGAGGCTCACATAGCCTAAGTCATCCACATTTGATGCAGCTGCCCCAGCCCGGCAGCAACAAGAACACACACTGTTGCTTTCCCCATCCCATGCCAATGTCCACCCAGGGCTGCCTTCAAACCAAGTTGGAAGGAGACAGGACACCATTCCATCTGCAGGCTAATGCACTGAAGAGCCTGAGAGAGCTGAGCTCAGGTGTGTGGCCTGGTGAAGACACTTTGTGATCAGAGGATGACATGGGAAGAGTGCCATGTTGTTGGAAAGGGATCAGAAACCTTTAGCATTCAGACAAACTTTGGAGCAATAGGGCTTTAAGATCAAGAGTATAGAGTTGCCTCTACCCCACCCCACCCTGTTTATGCCAGCTTGGACCACACAGTGTACACATCACATATATCTGCATCTTAAGGCCAGGTGTGACATTTTAAAGTGTGCCACTTACTCTGCTGATCGTAATATGAATATGAACATTTTCACCTCAGGCATTTGGACTTGGAGAATGTTCTGTGGTCTCTATTGAAAGGAAACAAATATTTAAACTGAAAGCAGCTCTAAAGAATAGGGTTTGAGACTGACATCAGAACATGTATGATGGGCTCAGGGGTGGACCAGATGGCCCATGAAGGATGAAGCGTCATGTGGCTTAGCCTGCCATCAACTATACAGGGCAGTGTCTACAACACAGCAGCTGAACCCCAAACTTCCGGGTCCACACCTATGTAAAACATGTCACAAAAGTTCCTGGAAGTTTATGTGAACACATACACAGAAAGAGCAGAGGAAGGGAAGAGAATTCTGGGAAGGAAAGAATTCTTCACAGTGAACAAGAGCTTAGACATACAATAGCTGACTCAGGTTGGACCAGATTGTTATTTATGATGGTGATATTCCAGGCTATTGGCTATTATTAATAATGGCTGTGATTTTCCACTATTAGAAGACCGAAGGATAAATAGGGCTTGACAGAGCTTTCTGTCAGCATTCCCAGCTCTCTTAATTACATTCATCTATAAAGTCCCAGAGGGGCAATATTAACAAAAATCTTTATCTGGGAACGAGTGGATTCCAGCCAGGGATGCCTCCTCTTCCTTGTGCACTTAACCAGCTGCTGTCCCTTGGTCCACTCGACTCAGGCTACAGCTGCAGCTGCTTCTGATGGTGAGCAGGGCATGACAAGACAGTCTGCATGGATGGCACAGGGTGGTCACTAGACAGTCTGTTCATTATTTGTGGGGTTTCTTTGATTCTTTATTATCTTTCTTATGTGTAGAAAAGAAGCTCTGCCCTTTTTTGTTTAAGACGGGGGTTTCTCTGTGTATACCTGACTTTCCTGACATTCACTCATTCTGTAGACCAGGCACGACTCAAACTCAGAGATCTACCTGATTCTGTCAGCTGAGTGTTACACATAACAGCATGAGCCACCACACCTGGCTACTTCCTAAAGTTTCCCTTTAGTATTTACTTTCTGAATTATTTTTAAAACTAATAAATTAGGCCAAATATGTTCCAATTTTAATTAACTTATTTTTGGTGTTTTTCCAACAAAGTCTTCCCACAACCTACCTGTAACACACACACACACACACACACACACACACACTAGTCTTGCCTTGCTTTGATAACATTGATAATCCCCCTGCCTCAGTCTCACAAGTGCTAGGATTGTAGTAGGAATCAATCAACACATACCCTTCCTCCTCTATTTTTAAGTATTCATATAACAATGCATTAGTTTTCCAAAACTGTGTCTTGTGTTGTTTGTTTAACTTCAAGTGTGGGCCCATTTTGAGGGTTACAAAAATGTAAAAATAACTATCTTATTCTTATCACACGAAGTAGACAGTGGGTGACATAAATTCACACTGTAAGTTCCTGGGGAAGTAGTGTTTCCCATGAACAAAGGCAAGTACAGATTCTGCACCAGCTCACAGGGTATGCCCTCATTCTGTCCGTTGTAGTCTGAAGGAAGGCAGATGCCTGAGACCCTGAGCTTCTCCTCTGTAAAAGAAGAAAGCATGGTGAATCCTATAGACGCACCAGGGTGGCTCAGGGATGCTGCTGGCTTGGGATGCTGCTCTGTCATCTCTCTCCCTACACTGTTAGTAATACAAAGGGTTAACAATGCACCCAGATGTTCACATGACATCAAATGGCACAGCATGGTTAAAAACAAGACACCTCCTAATATATGCCTTCTGCAGACACCACATTCCTGATCTCACTGCTGTCTGGGGACACTGATGCCTGTGGTCCCCACTTAACAGAGGGCTCTGTCTTGGAGCTGGGGAGACACAGCGCACCTCCTCCTCCTCACTGCCTCCTGACCTCCACTCAGCCTGCAGAAGGTGTTCAGGGCTTCTCAGAGCCTTGCCTCCCTCCGCTGTCTTTGTTATCTGTGTCTAAAACTGCAAACTGGGGGTCAGGCTCTGGCTTGGAGCTGGGGAGGCAGGGGTGGGGGTTGGAGGGTCGGGCTGCATACTGAGGACTGGGGTTTTTCTCGATGCCCCCTTCCGGCTCCCGGGAGGCTGTGGGACCTTGGTGGTCCCCCAAGCCGGGCGCGATGCTAATCAAGGGCCGCTCCGCCTCCTGACCTCCTGAGGTCAGGGCCTGCTGCCCAGCAGAGCTGTGTTTTCCTGATCCCAGCACTGGCCGCCCCTTCTCCGGGACCCTCCCCTGGGGAACCATTGCCCGCGGCGGTTAGTTAGGACTGGATTGCTTGTCGTAAAAAGGTGTACAAGTCCTATTTTCCAGAGAAAATGGCTTTTAACAGTTTTGAAGGATCTAGAACTTTTGTGCCTTCAGACACCAATAAGGATGAAGACTTTGTGAAGAGTTTAATAGATTAAAAACATTTGCTACCTCTTACAGCTCTCATTCTCACATTCTCCTACCCTCTCTCTCTTGCCCCATCTTGGGCTCTCCTCCCCTTTCCCCACTCTCCTCGTGGCCATGGCCGGCCTCTACTTCTCTCGACTCTCTCTCCCTTTCTCTGCCTCTACTACCCCCTTAGCTCCCCTCCCCACGCCCTGAATAAACTCTAACTATACAAAAAAAATTGCTAACTCCCCAAGTAGCAGTCCTGTTTCAGCATCGAGACGGGCACGAGCTGGCTCTCTTTACACGGGCGAAGAAGATACTGTGCAGTGTTTCGGTTGTCACACTGCAGTAGATAGATGGCAGTACGGAGACTCAGCTGTTGGGAGACACAGGAGAATATCCCCAAATTGCAGATTTATCAATGGTTTTTATTTTGAAAAAGGTGCCTCGCAAGTCTACAAATCCTGGTATCCAAAATGGCCAGTACAGGTCTGAAAACTGTGTGGGAAACAGAAATCATTTTGCTCTTGACAGGGCATCTGAGACTCAGGCAGATTGTCTCTTGAGAACTGGACAGGTTGTAGATATTTCAGACACCATATACCCGAGGAACCCTGCCATGTGTAGTGAGGAAGCCAGATTGAAGTCATTTCAGAACTGACCAGACTAAGCCCATTTAACCCCCCAGAGAGTTGGCTAGTGCTGGCCTCTACTACACAGGCACTGATGATCAAGTGCCATGCTTTTGTTGTGGTGAAAAACTGAAAACTTGGGAACCCTGTGATCGTGCCTGGTCAGAACACAGGAGACACTTTCCCAATTGTTTCTTTGTTTTGGGCCGGAATGTTAATGTTCGAAGTGAATCCGGTATGAGTTCCGATAGGAGTTTCCCAAATTCAATACATTCTCCAAGAAATCCAGCCGTGGCAGAATATGAAGCTCGGATCGTTACTTTTGGAACATGGATATACTCAGTTAACAAGGAGCAGCTTGCAAGAGCTGATTTTATGCTTTAGATGAAGGCAATAAAGTAAAGTGCTTTCACTGTGGAGGAGGGCTCACGGATGCCCAGCGAAGACCCTTGGGAACAGCCTGCTAAGTGGTATCCAGGGTGTAAATTTCTACTGGATGAGAAGGGGAAGGAATATATAAATAACATTCATTTAACCCATTCACTTGGAGAAGCTTTGGTAAGAACTGCTGAAAAAACACCATCACTAACTAAAAAAAAAATCGATGATACCATCTTCAACAATCCTATGGTGCAAGAAGCTATACGAAATGGGATTTAGCTTCAAGGACATTAAGAAAACACTGGAAGAAAAAAATCCAAACATCTGGGAGCAGCTATCTATCTCTTGAGGTTCTGATTGCAGATCTTGTGAGTGCTCAGAAAGATAATACACAGGATGCGTCAAGTCAAACCTCATTGCAGAAAGATATTAGTACTGAAGAACAGCTAAGGTGTCTACAAGAGAAGCTTTGCAAAATCTGTGTGGATAGAAATATTGCTGTAGTTTTTGTTCCTTGTGGACATCTGGTCACTTGTAAACAGTGTGCTGAAGCAGTTCACAAATACCCCATATACTACACAGTCATTACGTTCAAGCAAAAAATTTTCATGTCTTAATCCGGCACCACAGTAGGCATGTTATGTTCTTCTTACTCTAATTGAATGTGTGACATGAGCAAACTTTAAGTAATGGGCATTGCATTCCATTAGCATCTGCTCCCAGATGGAAACAAATGTTAACAGCACTGTTGCAGTCTAAACAATTTCTGCATCATTCAGGAGATCAGCTGTATCATTTATCCAGTGTTTTACTCAAATGAAACCTTAGACAAAGAAGCATTTTATAACTTTTCACATGTATATTGGTAGTACACTGACTTGATTTCTATGTGTAAGTGAATCCATCACCTGCATTTTTTCATTCCTTTTGCATAAGCTTAACAAATGGAGTGTTCTGTGTAAACACAGAGATTTGATTTGATCTGCCCAATCACTTTAATTTGTTTATTGTAAACAGAGAAAGAACTGTTCTGCACTGCTGGGAGGATAAACTTTGGTTTTACATGTTTGTTTCTGTGTTTTAGGATTCTGCCCATTTACTTGTAATTTATTGGAATTACAAATGTACTTATATGAATATTTTTAAGTGATTTTGCCATCTCTTAAAAGATATTTAATGGTAGACTACCATCTAACTAGCATGTACTGACATGGAAAGGTAACACAGATATAGTAAGTGTAAAATACAAATGGCAAGACACTGTATCTAGTTGGAGCCAAATCAATGTATGTGTATTTTATATCTGTACAGGACAAACGATTTGGAAAGATAAGTATCAGACTCTTAAGTGTATTTTTTTCTTCCGGGGGTGGGGGATGGGTCTTAGAGGGGCTTAGAGAGCCCTTCACTTTTTTTTCATTTTTTTCTGTTAGAAGGTTTTATAAGTATGTATTACTTTTATAATCAGAGTTCTTAGTAAATATTTTGCTGAATTAAAGGCTTAGGAATTTTCAAACGTCTGAAAAACTACTTATCACTCAGTTTTAGTTTTTCTAATCCAAGAAGGCAGGCCAGTTAACTTTTCTGGTGCCAATGTGAAATTTAAATGTTTTTGTTTTACCTGCTTTGTGGATGAAAAATATCTCTGAGTAGTAGTTTTCTGACAGGCAGATCGTGTCTTATCTTGTTTCAAAATAAATAAAATTTTGTAAAATGAAATATAAAATGTCTCAGATCTTCCAATTAATTAGTAAGGATTCATCCTTAATCCTTACTAGTTTAAGCCTGCTTAAGTCACTTTACTAAAAGATCTTTGTTAACCCAGTATTTTAACCATCTGTCTGCTTATGTAGGTAAATATAGAAGCGTGTTGTATACAGCTTGGAGTTTTAGTGTTGGCTCTCCATGTTGAGATTCTCAATGTCATTTTGTGTCCTAAAAGTTTCATGTAGTTTTTAATGTTAAGATGAATAAGATGTATATAGTACGAAATGTTCGGTCTTTGTTTTATGTTTGTTTGTTTGTTTTCATGACTAGTAATGGTAGTGGATACTTTAAAAATATTTTCTCAAGATCCTTAAAACTTTGGAAATTAGAACATACTGACAAGAGTGTTATAGTTGTTTGAATATTTTTAATAACTTGTATAAATCAATATGAAGAATCGAACACAGAATTTACCTTAAGTAATTATAATGATAGACCTCTTGTGTAGACTGGCCTATTTTACTACAGAGAACAGTTTGGGAGTGAAGCTGTTACAATTTAGACTTTTTGTTGTATTTTCTAAGAGAAAGAGTATAGTTAGGTTCTCCTAACCTCCGTTGACTACTGTGGTAAATGATGTTATTTTAATTGCAAATTTAAATAGAAACCAACAGAATTAAGTATCTCTCTCTCTCTCTCTCTCTCTCTCTCTCTCTCTCTCTCTCTCTCTCTCTCTTTCCCTCTTCATGAAAATCCTTAGTTCTCTGTAGTGTCTTCTGCTTAGGTTCAGTTATATAATCATTAGGTTACATTTTATCTAAACTGATTAAGATTTCAATTTATATTTAAGCATTCTACCAGGGAATAAAAGTGTTAGTTTTAAAAATCGTTTCCAAAGCACTTCAGGTACAAGTCATATAGGTAGTTTGTTTAATCTAGTTGTTAGCCTAGGATTTAAGGACTGAATGTTTCCAAATAAGGCTTTTCTTGTTCTCAGAGCCTCAGTTCACTAAAACTCTTTAAAAACCTGTGTACTGAGAGTTAAGTAAGACCTCTTTTCTTGTCTTCATGAGTTGTGAAATTGAATTAATTCATGGAGCTAATGTGGCTAACAAGTTTATTTTAGGAATTGTTTAGAAAATTCTGTTGCTTCGGGTTCTTAAAATCACAACACTCCAACTCTAATCAAATTATTGGAAACTTAGCAGGGTTGGTCTGAAATCACACTAAAAAAAAAAAGTCCTGGATCCTTTCCAATATGGTTGTGTAAAAATGATCACTTGGAAGCTCACAATATAACCAGATCTGAATCACTACTCCTGAGAGAATTCTCAGTGTCTGCATGTTGATGTTCTTTTTCTGTATAAAGTTCACTCTAGAATTTTGAAGTAACCACCCATTTTACTACATATTAGTCATGTGACATTTGAAGCTATTTTGTAATAGTTATTTTCATTTGATATTTACTGTGTTGGTCAAAAATTTATTTTACTGTGTTTAGCATTTATTCAAATATTCTCTTACCTCCTTTAAAAAACTGCAAACTGGGTCAGAAGGAAAACATAAGATGAACTTTAAAAGATATATTTTTTAATAGAACTGTTTCCTTCAAAATTACTCCTTTGTGAAATGGAACGCTACCTTGTTTCTTCCTATCTCTCAGTCTATTTCCTGTCTATATCTTTCCCATCTCTTCCCATAGGTCTCAGATCTGTCAGGCATTCATATGAAGGCATCAAGATCCTCTCTGATCCATCAACATCTTGGGCATGACATGACTCTTTAAGATTTCAGTATCAGGTTTCCTTTTCTGTTTTTAATTTTAGAATCATGACATAGATGTAAAGTGTTGCTGAGACTTTTGACTGCTGTCCCAACAACTCCTCCCTTGAAACTATTGATAACATCTCAGAAAGAAGAGATTTTGTCTCCTTCCTATTGCTTTGAACTACCAAAATGTAGTATCTATTAGTTCAGAATTAAAAACATTAAAAATCTCCTGTCCTAAAAGTACAAACGGAAGAGGCATTTCTGAGCCTGATTAGGAAGGCTGGGCACATTCTGTCTGATGCTGTTTCTTACTGTATTGCACCTATTGAAACCTTCAAGCTTAGTTCACATTCTTGTACAATTCCCCCAGCATAAGTGGACACTGGCCTTGTTTAGTGCAGTCAAGGTTAATGTCTCCCTGGATTTCTCTCAGCATCTATCACAGAGGCAGGCTGTCAGTGTGGGGTGGAGGGAAGAGTGAACTGCTCTCAGGAACATCTTAGGGATGTGTTCCCTCAGCTCCTTGGATTCCCTGAGGATGTGGCTGTAAACCAGCAGTGACTGCTAACCCCTCAGTCCCCTGCTGAGGCTTAGAGCAAATCACACAGCCTGTGAGGTGATGAACTTGGAGAAGCAGATATCAGAAAAGAGAGATGCTTCCCACTGTCTAACCAACGTAACATAAGCAAGCATACTATGTGTATTTTATATCTTTTTTTTCATATGAATATGTTTATATGAACGAATGTTTAAAGAACATTAACTTATCCAAACAAATAGATGTGAGACACTTTAAATTCAATACACTGTATATATTATTCAGTTAAAACATTTACCATATAATTTTAAAAAACTGTATCCTTGAATGAATACTAACCTGGAGAGTGTATCCCATATTGTATTGATTTTAGAGCACTGGTTCCTAACAATAACTTGTGTATTCATTAATTTTCTTAATAATGTGTTTGGTTGCTTGATTGTGCTTAATTTTCATTAACTTCTGTTGGTTTGTTTACTAAGTAATTCACTCTTTTCACTAAGAGCAAAAATGATGTCCTTTAAATTTGAAGAACATGTTGTCAAAGAACACTATTTATCATGAGAAGGATCACCAGCATGAACTGTAGTAGCTCTAATTTGAGTTGTTATGGCTCTAACCATATATGTGAATTCTTACTTTTTGAAATTTCTTAAATTTTACACAGCTTATCATTTTCAGATCTACAAGCCCAGTGAACTTTGTCAGCAGAGTAGAATTCTGTGCTGCTCAGTAGGTAGTCACTAACCACAAAGTTTTTGTTGCCTAGGAGACACCCTGGGACATCACAATCTGGATGAGCAATCACCATGACCTTCCCATTCTGTGGATCTCGGGAGATCCACCACTTCTTTTGTGAAGTCCCTGCTGTGACAAAGCTCTCCTGCTCTGACACCTGGTTCTATGAGACCCTCATGTATGTGTGTTGTGTGCTCATGCTTCTCATCCCTGTGACAGTCATCTCAGGCTCCTATTCATCCATCCTCCTCACTGTTCTCAGGATGAACTCAGCAGAGGGCAGGAAGAAGGCACTGGCTACCTGCTCCTCCCACATGACTGTGGTCCTCCTCTTCTATGGTGCTGCTGTCTATACCTACATCCTCCCTGCCTCCCTCCACACCCCTGAGAAGGACATTGTGGTGTCTGTGTTTTACACCATACTCACGCCTCTGTTGAACCCACTGATCTATAGTCTTAGGAATAGGAATGTCACTGATCTATGAAGAAACTGTTGGGTATGGAACCCTTCTTTCAAGAATCTTTAAAGTGCTTTATAAAGAATAGTTTCTTTTCCTTGTCTCTACACATCTGTTGCTGCAGATCTCATGCTGATGTTATTTGCAGGCTGCTCACATGACATGCCTGATAGCATAATGCCTTCTGTCTGTCATCGGGCACTCTATTTTGTAGCAACATGGACTTCCTTATCTTGTTTACCAGGACATTTTATCAGAATCTGATGCCGACTCAGTAAAATGGGTTTACTTGTATATTGGCAGGATTATATGGGTTTCATTACTTTCTTTTTTATGTGTATCATATAAGCTGGCCTTCCTGGTATATGCCCCATTCATTCATAGTAAGCAGTAATGGAATATTCAATATCATTTGCCAGTATTCTGGGAAGAAGTTGGCACAAATGTTTATCTTGGAGATTGTTCTATGGTCTTCCATATGTGCTTCTTTGGTGTGTGTGCAGCATAACAGTATCAGCCTCTTGTGAGGTGTTGAAATGTATTCCTCTTCCTAAATATTCTGGAACAGTGGGAGAATTGTTATAACTCATGTGACACTTACTAGGATTCAACAATTCAACCATTTTCCTGGACTGTAAAACAAAGATTTTTATCTTGAAGCATATGTGTGTTTCTGTGTGTGTATGTGTTTATTTGTGTGAGTGTTTGTGTTTATATGTCTGTGAGTTATTGTGCGTATATGTGTTTATCAGTTTTGTGTCTCAGTGAGTCTGCATGGGTAAGTTCTTGTGTCTCTATGTGCATGTGTATTGGTGTGTACATGTGTCTACATGTGTGTATTTGTATGTGAGTTTGTGGTGTGACTCTTTGTGTATATATGTATGTATGTGTGTGTGTATGTATGTATGTGAGTGTGTATGAGTGTTTGCAATATGTCTCTCTGTGTATGTTTTTGTGTGTGTGACATGTGTCTCTGCCTGAGTGAATGGGAATATATGTGAGTGTATGTGTGAGTATATGGAATGTGAGTATATGTATGTTTGTGTGTGTGTGTGTGTGTGTGTGTGTGTGTGTGTACAAGACCATGTGAGTGAACTGACAAAGAGGACAGAAGTTTTCGGATCCTCTGGAGCTGTCAACAGGAATGCTGGTAATTGAACTATGTCATCACTGATGAAATGGATTTCATTTGGGCATAATATTGGGCCTTATCTTTTATGCATCCATGGCTCTGTGTGGTCCAATGGGATAATACAGTCCACTATCAGCCATGGTGACCATGTGAGCAAAAGCACACATTTGTACTGGCTTCAGTTTCCTAACTGTCTTGCATACCCCTCCATTTCTCTCTTCTCACTGGTTGCTCTTGTGCTTAGGTAACTAGTAATATTATAGAAAGTCTTTTTATTTTTTTATAGTTTTTGTACAAAATTTTAGTTTGCAGTTATTAGAAGACTAGGAAAATAGTATATTTTAATATACTATAGTAAAATAATTATTCTAAAGAGAATGATTTTAGTCAGTAACAAAAAGGTAAAATATAATATTAAATTTTTCCCTACATTTTCTATTTTGACACCATAATTTCAACCTTTGTATGTTTGTTATCTCTGATAACTCTTTTAGTTGTAATCTTTAAAGATTATTTACTGGAAGCTTTCAAAATGAGAAATGAGAACTCAGCTCCTTAGTGACAAGGAGGACTTAGTCAACTCCTGGATGAGAATAACCACTGAGATGTAGTCCAGAAGGAATGAAAACATGACCCTAGCAGCAACAATAAAGTGGTTAAATGGGTCATCAACGCCCTCTGTCAAAGGGGGCAGGGAAAGGGGCAGCCTCACTAGAGAAATAGGTATTTAGCAAATAGATGCAGTTCAAATAATGAACTGTTGTGGGTTGCCCTGATGCTGTTTGTATTCTGATGCTAATTCTGCTTTCTCAAGAGGTCCCTACCAACAATGAGGAGTTGATCACATATTCTTGTGATCTCATGTGAACCTCCTCCTCATTCTAACTGGTCAATAAAGGCTAGAGCCTGTGACTGGGCAGTGGAAAGGAAAGGTGTGAAGTCTCATTTTGGAAAGTGAGGGAAGGAGAGATATGGGGAGGAGAATGAGAAGAGAAGGAGAGAAGATGGAAGAAAAGGAGGAGGAAGCCATGACAGAAGATAACCATGTGGTCAGGAGAAACTACAAGCAGCAAAGGGTCTTAGGGGTGGGGAATGAGTTAATATAGCACTAGATCTGCCCAATCTAGGCATATAGCTTATAAATACAGTAAATAAATTTTTATATTGACCTATTGGGGTTGGAAATCACTACAACAATGAACATTGTCAAACCCAACTATAATTTCAATAATGATTTCAGACTACAGTCTAGGGCTGGAACCAGATGTCCTTGGTAACTAGGATCTCATTGAGTTGCTGCCAAAGCAAAAACTGTGCGAGACACCTGTTCCCAGTGTGACTGAAAGGAAGAGCTCCGGTGCAGACACAGAGGCTCAGCTAGTCTTTGCATGGTGAGGCAGGGATCTCAGAGCATAGAAGGAATGACGGGGGAACACAGAAAGACAATGGGAATCCAGGGCATGATGCCTTCAAGACCCATTCCTGATGTGTCAGTCGTTCCACTCTAGGGATGTGGTTGAGCTGGGCCCATGAAATCAGCGATGAACTCTGGATTAGTGATTTACTTCCCAGCAAAGAGGTGTATGGCAGGAGAGGTGTAGCAGGGTGGGCGAGGTTCCCCTTTCTCAAGGCCACAGACTGTGGCTGGGAGGGTGTGGCTTTTCCTATGCTGCTTGCTTCCTTCAATCATGTACATTGCTGCTCTCCATTGGCCACTTCTCCCATCAGTCTTCCCTACAGGTCCATTTACCATAGTGACCAAAAGACAGCTGCACAGGAAGCTTGTCCCCTGCTCACCATGCTCCACCTCAACCTGCTCTTTCTTCCTTGAGATACAAAAGATCTGTTTGTCCATCAACAGGTCTCAGCATGCCCTCTGTGAGCACCTGGAGAAGCTCACAGCAGTCCCAGGCTGAACCAGCATGTGGTGAAAATAACAGATTTCTGTTGGCAGATACAGGGGCCCAAAGCCTTTGCAGAGACTCTGGACAATGGCATAGGAGCCGCCATGTGGAGACTGTTGGCATGAGGTGATCAATGTCTGAGTGTGTGAGGCTATCACCTCCCTCTTCATAGCCAGTATTGTAGTTCTCTTGCAGGATATCCTCGTGGGCCAGTGCACTTAGAATTTATACTCCTCTATGTGTGTTGTGAGATGTGAGAACCTTGGGGAATCCCTTTCTTTGTTTGAGCCATGCACTTATTTTTATTTATTGTCACCGGCAGTGTGACATTTGTTCACACATGAACTATGTATTACTCATGCACTCTCAGAATGTGAAATGCTGAGATGTTGGCTGAGATGAGCGTGATGGCTGGTCTTGATTGTGGACCTGACTGGAATAAGAGATGCTGAGAACAGCTCTGTTTGTGAAGAAGCTTCCAGAAAAGGCTAATATGACAGATGAGAGCTTGGGGCATGAGTGGGACAATCCCCAGAATGTGCACAACACACTGCCATGGGCTGGGGTCCTTAAGGGTGGAAGTAGGAAGCACAGAGGTCTGTGCCCTGCAAGCCCTTCTTTTTTGTGTGTCTGTTCCTGCTGCTGCCTCTCATCCTAAGTAGCCCCTCTTTCCATTACTCCCTCTTCTCCTTTGAGAAGGGGATGAACCGCCCCCCCATTTGGGTACCACCCTGCCTGGGGACATCAAGTCAGAGAAGGACTAGGTACAACCTCTTCCATTGCAGTCAAGCAAGGCAGTCCATGTAGGGGAAGGTGATGCAGTGGCAGACACCAGAGTCAGGACAGCCCCAGTTCTAATTGTTAGGGAACCCACATGAAGACCAAACTGGGCATCTGATACAAATATGTAGGGGGCCTAGATCCAGTCCCTGCATGCTCTTTGGTTGGTGGTTCAGCCTTTGTGATCCCCCATGGCCCCAGGTTTGTTGCCTCTGTAGATTATCTTGTTGTGTCCTTGATCCCTGGCTCCCTCAATCCTATCCCCCACTCATTCACAAGGCTCCCTGATCTCCACCTGATCTTTGGCTGTGGGTCTCTGCATGTGTTTCCATGGGCTGTTGGATGAAGCCTTTCAGGAGAATTACTGGGCTCCTGTCTGCAAGCATAGCAGAGTATCATTATTAGTGTCAAGTAGTTTAATTTGGGCCAGTCGTTGGTTGGCTGTTCCCTCAAATTTTTCATTAGACTAATATATATATATATATATATATATATATATATACACACACACACACACACACACACACACACACACACACATACATATATATATATATATATATATATATATATATATATATACTATTGGGGCATCACAAGCCAAGGTTGAGTGGAGAGAATGAGGTGAGTCTGTGTTTCCATACTACCCACTCTACATTCTTGCTTTGTTTATATAATGTTGCTCAAAAGTAAGTGCTGTTCAGACCTAGTTTAAAACTTTGTCTAGGGTTAGATCTGGTTCCCTCAACAAACCTCTGATTAAATCCATGCCTCAACACCTGTCTGTTATCTGGCTTTCCCTCTCCTCACTGTCTCACCAGCATCCACTCCCCCACGGCAGAGCAACAGGTTAGGGAGTGACCAACCATGCCTGAACACCCAGGAGCAGAGCAAATCCACTTTGCTCCCTGTGCATAGAGCACATCTTTCAGCTCCAGACTCCTGCTACACCGTCCCTAAGGGTGTTCCTCCACCAAGGGCCCCTCCTGAATGACTTTTTTGTTAACCACCTTAGTGTCCTCATCCCTTGAGTTCTTTCTTTGAATTTCTCAGGCAGGTGCATGAGCAAATATTGTCTGTTTACACGACTCCTTTTTTGGGATTTCTGCCCTCTGCTGTCCATACTTGGAATCACAGCTGTGTGATGCCTGTGCTAGACCAGTGGCAGGGCCCTTTTGCCTGGATATTCAGATTACTCCCTTTAGTATTTCATACTTTATTGCACATTGAAATATGAATAGGAGACACATGGATAGAGAGTTATTATATGTAAGAATAAGAAGAAGATAACAATAGTAATTCTAATGATAAAGTCACATTATTTCATTGTCATTAGAGCCAGAATTGGTAATTACCTTTAATAAAGAAATGGCTTTAGGCTTAATTCTTGTATGCTGTATCTGTTCAGATTAAATGACATTTCCATCATGAAGAGTTTATCCAGCATAACAATGTATTAAAAGAGACAGAGAAGTAAAAATTAGTTTAAAACAAGCAGTAATTTAGGTAACTCTTGAGAACCAAGCTATCACTCCAGAATACTCTTACAAGAATACTGACCATAGTGAAAGAAGAGAGATAACTTCTCACACAGGAACAGAGGGAGGAACACAACTCATGACAGCAGTAGAAGAGCAGATGGGAAAATAGTCAATTATGTCTGACAAGGCAGGCTAGAAACCAGTCAACATTAATTACCAGGGATGGGAGAAAAGTAATAATCACTAATCAGAACAAGGAACAATAAAATCCCAGCATTTGCAAACCATTCTCTATTACAATCTTGTATGCAAATAGATATAACACATCCATGAAAAGATGCAAACTAATTGGATTTTAAAAATGTGGTTGAGCCACAGCACACCATCTCCAAGCAGTGCAGGAAGCCAGCTATACACCCAGCAGCCAACTAGAAAGAAGCAGCCTGCACAGGTTGAGTCCAGCCCTGCAGAGGAGAGGATCCAGTTTGGAGGCTTCTGGCAAGAGACTTCCATTTCCGCCTCTGGATCAGGAACACCCTCAGCCACAGCGTGCCATCTCCAAGCAGTGCAGGAAGCCAGTTATACACCCAGAAGCCTGTGAGGAGGAGACAGCCAGCATATACTGCATCCAGAGTTGATCAAAGCCACAGAGGTTCTCTGCTTGGAGTCATCTCTTCTGCCTTTGAGAAGGAGTGCTCTGCCATCTTGGCTCCCAGATGACAGAGAGATCTGACAATGCCAGGCTCACAGGAGGTTCAAACACTAGCCAGTGACAACAAGACCAACTAACTCTAGAGATAACCACATAGCAAAAAACAAACGTAGGAACATTACTAACAGAAATCAGGGCAATATGACAACATCTGAACCCAATTCTCCAACCACAGCAAGTCCTGGATACCCCAACACACCAGAAAAACAAGAGCTGGATTTAAAAGCACTGGTCCTGATGCTGCTAGAGGAACACACAAAAAAAGACATAAACAAATCTCTTAAAGAAATACAGAGGAACATGAATAGGTTAGAAGGCCTTACAATGGAAACACAAAAATCACTTAAAGATATTCAGAAGAATATGGGTCAACAGATAGAAGCCAATAAAGAGGAAACAAAAAAAATCACTTAAAGAAATGCAGGAGATATTGAGTCAACAGGCAGAAGTCATGAAAGAGGAAACACAAAAATCCCTTAAAGAATTACAGGAAAACACAAACAATTGAAGGAACAGAGCAAAACCATCCAGGATTTAAAAACAGAAATAGAAAAAAACTAAGAAATCACAAAGGGAGACAACTTTGGAGATAGAAAACCTTGGGAAGAAATCAGGGACTATAGATGCAAATATCAACAACAGAATACAAGAGATAGAAGAAAGAATCTCAGATGCTGAAGATACCATAGAAACCATTGACTCAATAGTCAAAAAAAAAAAGCAAAATGCAAAAAACTTGTAACACAAAACATCCAGGAAGTCCAGGACACAATGAAAAGACCAAATCTAAGGATTATAGGTATAGAAGAGAGTGAAGAGTTACAATTTAAAGGGTCAGCAAATATCTTCAACAAAATTATGGAAGAAAAAATTTCCTAACCTAAAGAGAGAGATACCCATGAATATACAAGAAGCCTATAGAACTCCAAACAGATAGGACCAGAACAGAAATATCCCCTGTCACAAAATAATCAAAACCCAAAATATACTAAACAAAGAAAGAATATTAAAGGCAGTAAGAGAAAAAGGCCAACTAACTTTTAAAGGAAGACCTATCAGAATTACACCAGACATCTCACCAGAGACTATGAAAGCTAAAATATACTGGGCAGATATCATGCAGACTCTAAGAGAACACAAATATCAGCCAAGACTACTACACCCAGCAAAACTCCCAATCACCATAGATGGAGAAACCCAGATATTCAATGACAAAACCAAATTTACACAATATCTTTCCACAAATCCAGCCCTACAAAGGATAATAGGAGGAAAACTCCAATACAAGGAGGGAAACTACACCCTGGAAAAAGCAAGATAGTAACCTTCTTCCATCAAACCAAAAAGAAGATAACCACTCAAATATAAAAATAACATCAAAAATGACAGGAAGTAATAATCACTATTCCTTAATATCTCATATCAATGGACTCAATTCTCCAATAAAAAGATATAGACTAACAGACTGGATATGGAAACAGGACCCTACATTTTGGTGCATACAGTAAACACACCTCAGTGTCAAAGACAAACACTACCTTAGAGTAAAATGCTGGAAGACAATTTTACAAGCAAATGGTCTCAAAAAATAATCCGGAGTAGCCATTCTAATATCAGATAAAATTGACTTTCAACCTAAAGACATCAAAAGAGATACAGAACACTTCTTGCTGGTCAAAGGGAAAATCCACCAAGAAGAACTCTCAATTCTGAACATCTATTTGCCAAATGCAAGGGTACCCTCATTCATAAAAGAAACTTTACTAAAGCTCAAAGCACACATTGCACCTAACACAATAATTGTGGGTGACTTCAACACTCCACTATCCTCAATGGACCGATCAGGAAAACAGAAAATAAACAGGGACACAGTGAAACTAATTAAAGCTTTGGATCAATTGGATTTAACAGATATATATAGAACATTTCATCCTAAAGCAAAAGAAATTTTTCTCAGTATTTTTGGTACCTTCTCCAAAATCAATCATATAATTGGATACAAGACAGACCTCAACAAATATAACATTGAACTAATCCCATGCCTCCAATCAGATCACTATGGAGTAAGAGTGGTTTCCAATAGCAACAAAAACAAGAGAAAGCCCACATACATGGAGGCTGAACAATACTCTACTCAATGAAACCTTGGCCAAAGAAGAAAGAAATCAAAGACTTTTTAGAATTTAATGAAAATGAAGGCACAACTTACCCAAATCTATGGGACACAATGAAAGCAGTGCTAAGAGAAAAATTCATAGCCCTGAGTTCCTCCAAAAAGAAACTGGAGAGAACATACACTAGCAGTTTAACGGCACACCTGAAAGCCCTGGAACAAAAAGAAGCTAATTAACCCAGGAGGAGTAGAAGACAGGAAATCATCAAACTCAGGGCTGAAATCAATCAAGTGCAAACAAAGAGAACCATACAAAGAATCAACAAAACCAGGAGCTGGTTCTTTGAGAAAATCAACAAAATAGATAAACCCTTAGCCAGACTAACCAAAGGGCACAGAGACAATATTCAAATTAACAAAATTAGAAATGAAAATGGAGATATAACAATAGAAACTGAGGAAATTCAAAAAATCATCAGATCTTGCTACAAAAGTCCATACTCAAAAAAACTGGAGAATCTGGAGGAAATGGACAATTTCCTAGACAGATACCAAATACCAAAATTAAATCAGGATCAATTAAATCAGCTAAACAGTCCCATAACCCCTAAAGAAATAGAAGGGGTCATAGAAAGTCTTCCAACCAAAAAAAAAAAAAAAAAAAAAAAAAAAAACACAGGACCAGATGGTTTTAGTGCAGAATTCTATCAGACCGTCAAAGAACACCTAACACCAATACTCTTCAAACTATTCCACAAAATAGAAACAGAAGGGACACTACCCAACTCATTCTATGAAGCCACAATTTTGCTGATACAAAAACAACACAAAGATCCAACAAAGAAAGAGAACTTCAGACCAATTTCCATTATGATCATTGATGCAAAAATACTCAATAAAATTCTTGCCAACCAAATCCAAGAACATATCAAAATGATCATTCGCCATGATCAAGTAGACTTCTTCCCAGGGATGCAGGGATGGTTCAATATATGGAAACCCATCAATGCATTCCACTGCATAAACAAACTCAAAGAAAAAAACCACATTTCATTCAATGCTGAAAAGGCATTTGACAAAATTCAGCATCCTTTCATGATGAAAGTCTTGGAAAGAACAGGAATTCAAGGCCCATACCTAAACATAGCAAAATCCATATACAGCAAACAGGTAGCCAACATCAAACTAAACGGGGGAGAAACGTGAAGCAATCCCACTAAAATCAGGGACTAGGCAAGGCTATCCCCTCTCTCCGTATCTTTTCAATAAAGTACTTCAGGTACTGGCTAGAGTAATTAGACAACATAAGGAGGTCAAAGGAATACAAATTGGAAAGGAAGAAGTCAAACAACTTCAACAAAGTGGTTGTTTATAAAATTAACTCAAGCAAATCAGTAGCCTTCCTATACTCAAAGGATAAGCAGGCTAAGAAAGAAATTAGGGAAATGACACCCTTCACAATAGCCACAAACAATATAAAGTATCTTGGGGTGAATCTAACCAAACAAGTGAAAGATCTGTATGACAAGAACTTCAGGTCTCTGAAGAAGGAAATGTAAGAAGACCTCAGAAAATGGAAAAATTTTCCATGCTCATGGATTAGCAAGATTAATATAGTTAAAATGGCCATCTTGTCAAAAGCAGATTCAATGCAATCCCCATCACAATCCCAATTCAGTTCTTCATAGAGTTAGAAAGACCACTTCTTAAATTCATCTGGAATAACAAAAAAAAAAAAAAAACAGTATAGCTAAAACTATTCTCAACAGTAAAAGAACTTCTGGGGGTATCAGTATCCTGGACCTCAAGCAATACTACAGAGCAGTAGTGTTAAAAACTGCATGGTATTGATACAGTGACAGGCAGGTGGATCAATGGAATAAGACTGAAGAACCAGAAATGAACCCACATATCTATGGCCACTTGATCTTCAACAAAGGATCTGAAAACATCCAGTGGAAAAGATATAGCATATTCAACAAATGGTGGTGGTTCAATTGGAGATCAGCGTGCAGAAGAATGTAAATTATTCCATGATTTTTTTATGTTGTTTAATTTTTTATTTTTTCTATATTCTTTGTTTACATTTCAAAGGCTTTCCCCTTTCCCAGTCCCCCCCCCCCACCGTATGTCCCATAAGTTCTCTTCCCCCTCCCCCCCCCCGCCTAGTCCCCAATCACATCTCCACCATTTCTCTGTTCTGGTACTCTCCTACAAAACTGGATCCAGTCTTTTTAGGACCAGGGTCCTCTCCTTCCATCTTCTTGGAAATCCTTTGACTTGCTAATTGTGCCTTGAGTATTCAGAGCTTCTGGGCTCATTAACATCCACTTGTCAGTGATTGCATGTCATGTGTATACTTTTGTGGGTTAACTCACTTAGGATGATATTTTCCAGATCCAACCATTTGCCTACAAATTGCATGAATTCATATTTTTAATTGCTGGGTAGTATTCCATTGTATAAATATACCACATTTTCTGTATCCATTCTTTTGAGGGACATCTGGGCTCCTTCCAACATCTGGCTATTATAAATAAGGCTGCTATGAACATAGTGGAGCGTGTGTCTTTATTGCATGCAGGGAAATCCTCTGGGTATATGCCCAGGAGTGGTATGACAGGGTCCTCTGGAAGTGTCATGCCAAATTTTCTGAGGAACAGCCAGGCTAATTTCCAGAGCAGTTTTACCATTTTGCAATCCCACCAACAGTGGAGGAGTGTTCCTTTTTCTCCACATCCTTGCCAGCACCTGTTGTCTCCTGAGTTTTTAATATTAGCCATTCTGACTGGTGTGATGTGGAATCTCAGGGTTGTTTTGATTTGCATTTCCCTGATGACTAATGATTTTAAACATCTCTTAAAGTGCTTCTCAGTCATCTGAATTTCTTCTGGTGAAAATTCTTTGTTTAGCTCTGTACCCCATTTTTAATAGGGTTATTTGGTTCTTTGGGGTCTAACTTCTTGAGTTCTTTGTATATATTGGAAATTAGCCCTCTGTGGGATGTGGGGTTGGTGAAGATCGTTTCCCAATTTCTTGGTTGCTGTTTTGTCCTTCTGAAAGTGTCCTTTGCCTTACAGAAACTTTGTGATTTTATGAGGTCCCATTTGTCAATTCTTGATCTTAGAGCATAAGCTATTGGTGTTCTGTTCAGGAACTTTCCCCCTGTGCCCATGTCCTCCAGGGTCTTCCCCAGTTTTTTTTCTATTACTTTCAGTGTGTCTGGTTTTATGTGGAGGTCCTTGATCCACTTGGAGTTGATCTTAGTGCAAGGAGATAAGAGTGGGTCAATTCTCATTCTTCTGCATGGTGACCTCTAGTTGAACCAGCACCATTTGTCAAGAAGACTTTTTTCCACTGGATGGCTGTAGCTCATTTATCAAAGATCAAGTGACCAAAACTCTGTGGGTTCATTTCTGGGTCTTCAATCCTACTCCATTGATCTACTTGCCTGTTGCTGCACAAATACCATACAGTTTTTAACACAATTGCTCTGTAGTACTGCTTGAGGTCAGGGATATTTATTCTCCCAGAAGTCCTTTTATGGTTGAGAATAGTTTTAGCTATCCTGGTTTTTTTGTTACTCCAGATGAATTTAAGAGTTGCTCTTTCTAGATCTATGAAGAATTGAGTTGGGATTTTGATGGTGATTGCATTGAATCTGTAGATTGCTTTTGGCAAGATGGCCATTTTTACAATATTGATCCTGCCAATCCAAGAGCACAAAATATTTTTCCATCTTCTGAGGTCTTCTTTGATTTCTTTCTTCAAGGACATGAGGTTCCTGTCATACAGATCTTTCACTTGTTTGGTTAGAGTCACGCCAAGATACTTTATATTGTTTGTGGCTATTGTGAAGGGTGTTATTTCCCTAACTTCTTTCTCAGCCTGCTTGTCCTTTGAGTATAGGAAGGCTACTGATGTGCTTGAGTTGATTTTATAACCAGTCACTTTGCTGAAGTTGTTTATCAGTTGTAGGAGTTCTCTGGTGGAGTTTTTTGGGTTGCTTAAGTATACTATCATATCATCTGCAAATAATGATAGTTTGACTTCTCCTTTCCAATTTGTATCCCTTTGACTTCCTTATGTTGTCTAATTGCTCTCGATAGAACTTCAAGTACTATATTGAAAAGATATGGAGAGAGAGGGCAGCCTTGTCTAGTCCCTGATTTTAGTGGGATTGCTTCACATTTCTCTCCACTTA
Source organism: Apodemus agrarius (assembly GCA_964023405.1). Classification (NCBI taxonomy): domain Eukaryota; kingdom Metazoa; phylum Chordata; class Mammalia; order Rodentia; family Muridae; genus Apodemus; species Apodemus agrarius. The sequence continues at coordinate 42,944,015 of OZ030015.1, read as the reverse complement.
GTTTGATGTTGGCTACTGGTTTGCTGTATATTGCTTTTACTATGTTTAGGTATGGGCCTTGAATTCCTGCTCTTTCCAAGAAGTTTAGCATGGAAGGATGCTGGATTTTGTCAAATTCTTTTTCAGCATCTAATGAGATGACCATGTGTTTTTTTTTTTTTAGTTTGTTTATGTAGTGGATTACATTAAAGGCTTTCCATATATTGAACCATCCCTGCATCCCTGGGATGAAGCCTACTTGATCATGGTGAATGATCGTTTTGATGTGCTCTTGAATTTGGTTGGCAAGAATATTATTTAGTATTTTTGCATCGATATTCATAAGGAAAATTGGCCTGTAGTTCTCTTTCTTTGTTGGATCTTTGTGTGGTTTTGGTATCAGCGTAATTGTGGCTTCATAGAATGAGTTGGGCAGTGTCCCTTCTGTTTCTATTTTGTGGAATAGTTTGAAGAGTATTGGTGTTACATCTTCTTTGAAGGTTTGGTAGAATTCTGCACTAAAACCATCTAGTCCCGTACTTTTTTGGTTGGGAGCCTTTCTATAACCCCTTCTATTTCTTTGGCAGTTATGGGACTGTTTAGCTGATTTAATTGATCCTGATTTAATTTTGGTATTTGGTATCTGTCTAGGAAATTGTCCATTTCCTCCAGATTCTCCAGTTTTGTTGAGTATGGACTTTTGTAGTAGGATCTGATGATCTTTGAATTTCCTCAGTTTCTTTTGTTATATCTCCCTTTTCATTTCTAATTTTGTTAATTTGGATACTGTCTCTGTACCATTTGGTTAGTCTGTCTGAGGGTTTATCTATCTTGTTGATTTTCTCAAAGAACCAGCTCCCAGTTTTGTTGATTCTTTGTATGGTTTTCCTTGTTTCTACTTGACTGATTTCAGCCCTGTATTTGATGATTTCCTGTCTTCTACTCCTCCTGGGTGAATTAGCTTCTTTTTGTTCCAAGGCTTTCAGGTGTGCCGTTAAGCTGCTAGTGTATGCTCTCTCCAGTTTCTTTTTGGAGGCACTCAGGGCTATGAGTTTTCCTCTTAGCACTGCTTTCATTGTGTCCCATAGATTTGGGTAGGTTGTTCATTCATTTTCATTGGATTCTAAAAAGTCTTTGATTTCTTTCTTTATTTCTTCCTTGACCAAGGTGTCATTGAGTAGAGTATTGTTCCGTTTCCATGTGTATGTGGGTTTTCTGTTGTTTTTGTTGCTACCGAAAACCACTCTTACTCCATAATGATCTGATAGGAGACATGGGATTAGTTCGATCTTCTTGTATTTGTTGACATTTCTCTTGTGACGAATAATATGATCGATTTTGGAGAAGGTACCATGCAGTGTTGAGAAAAAGGTATATTCTTTAGCTTTAGGATGAAATGTTCTCTCTCTATATATATATATATCTGTTAAATCCAATTGGTCCAAAGTTTCAATTAGTTTCACTATGTCCCTGCTTAGTTTCTGCTTTCCTGATCGTTCCATTGAGGAGAGTGTTGAAGTTACCCACAATTATTGTGTTAGGTGCAATGTGTGCTTTGAGCTTTGGTATTCTTTTACGTATGAGGGTGCCCTTGTATTTGGAGCATAGATGTTCAGTATTGAGAGTTTTTCTTGGTGGATTTTCCCTTTGACCAGCAAGAAGTGTCCTTTTGTATCTCTTTTGATGACTTTAGGTTGAAAGTCAATTTTATCTGATATTAGAATGGCTACTCCGTCTTGTTTCTTGAGACCATTTGCTTGTAAAGTTGTCTTCCAGCATTTTACTCTAAGGTAATGTTCGTCTTTGGCTCTGAGATGTGTTTCCTGTATGCAGCAAAATTTAGGGTCCTGTTTCTGTATCCAGTCTGTTAGTCTTTATCTTTTTATTGGGCAATTGAGTCCATTGATGTTAAGAGATATTAAGGAATAGTAATTATTACCTCCTGACATTTTTTAAATTATTTTTTATATTTGAGAGGTTATCTTCTTTTGGGTTTGATGAGAGGAGGTTTCTATCTTGCTTCTTCCGGGGTGTAGTTTCCCTCCTTGTGTTGGTGTTTTTCCCCTATTATCCTTTGTAGGGCTGGGTTTGTGGAAAGATATCACGCAAATTTGGTTTTGTCATGGAATACCTTGGTTTCTCCATCTATGGCAATTGAGAGTTTTGCTGGGTATGGTAGTTTTATCTGAAATTTGTGTTCTCTTAGAGTCTACATGATATCTGCCCAGGATCTTCTAGCTTTCATGGTCTCAGGTGAGAAGTCTGGTGTAATTCTGATAGGTCTTCCTTTAAATGTTAGTTGGCCTTTTTCTCTTACTGCCTTTAATATTCTTTCTTTGTTTAGTACATTTGGGGTTTTGATTATTATGTGACAGGAGGTATTTTTGTTCTGGTCCAGTCTCTTTGGGGTTCTGTAGGCTTCTTGTGTATTCATGGGCATCACTCTTCTTAGGTTGGGAAAGTTTTCTTCCATAATTTTATAGATGATATTTGCTAGCCCTTTAAATTGTAAATCTTCACTCTCATCTATACCTATAATCCTTAGGTTTGGTCTTCTCATTGGGTCCTGGATTTCCTGGATGTTTTGGGTTACAAGCTTTTTGCATTTTCTTTGACTGTTGAATCAATGGTTCCTATGGTATCTTTGGCATCTGAGATTCTTTCTTCTATCTCTTGTATTCTATTATTGATATTTGCATCTATGGCCCCTGATTTCTTCCCAAGGTTTTCTATCTCCAAAATTGCCTCCTTTTGTGATTTCGTAGTTGTTTCTACTTCTGTTTTTAGATCCTGGTTGGATTTGCTCAGATCTTTCACTTGCTAATTTGTGTTTTCATATGATTCTTTATGAGATTTTTGTGCTTCCTCTTTCATTACTTCTACTTGTTGACCCATGTTCTCCTGTATTTCTTTAAGTGATTTTTGTATGTCCTCCTTATTGGTTTCTATTTTTGATCCATATTCTCCTGAATTTCTTTAAGTGATTTTTTGTTTGCCTTGTAAGGGCTTCTAACTTTTGATCCATTTTCTCCAGTATTTCTTTAAGAGATTTATCTATGTGTTCTGCTATCAGCATCCTGACCAGTGATTTAAGATCCAATTCTTATTTTTCTGGTGTGTTGCGGTATCCAGGACTTCCTGTTGTCAGTGAACTGGATTCGGATGCTGCCTTGCTCCCTTGATTTCTGTTCATAATGTTCCTATGTTTGCCTTTTGCCACCTGGTTATCTCTGGCCTTAGTTGGTCTTGTTGTCACTGACTGGTGTTTGAACCTCCTGTGAGTCTGGGCCTGCCTGTTGGTTCTCTACTGATGATCAGGTGGCAAAACTGAGAGTGCCTCTGCAAGTGCTGAGAGGACCTCAGGGAAGGCAGTTCCCAACCGAGTTAGTGCACAGCTGTTGGCCGTGGAGATGTCCCGCCGAGCCTCCGCCCTGTCCCTGGCTAGTGGCGTGAGCCTGGCAGATTTCCACCTGAGCAATGGTAGTCACAGATTAAGTCTGCATATCTGGGCCTCTCTACTGCTGGCCTGGTGGCAAGATAGAGACCGACCGCCGCTGCAAGGGCTTGAGGGAACCACGGGGCAGACTGCTCCCAGCAGCCTTGGTGCATGGCCGGTGGCTGTGGAGATGTCCTGCCAAACCACCGCCCTGGCTCTGGCACGAGCCTGGCAGATTTCCACCCGAGCAATGAATTGTTCCATTCTTATCCCCTTGTACTAAGCTCAACTCTAAGTGGATCAAGGACCTCCACTTAAAGCCAGACAAATTGAAACTAATAGAAAAGGAACTGAGGAAGACCCTTGAGGACATTGGCACCGAGGGAACTTTCCTGAACAGAACACCAATAGGCTATGCTCTAAGATCAAGAAATGACAAATGGCCGGGCAGTGGTGGCGCATGCCTGTAATCCCTGCACTCTGAGAGGCAGAGACAGGCAGATTTCTGAGTTCAAGGCCAGCCTGTTCTACAGAGTGAGTTCCAGGACAGCCAGGGCTACACAGAGAAACCCTGTCTCGAAAAAACCAAATCAGAAAAACAAAACAAAACAAAACAAAACAAAACAAAACAAAACAAAACAAAATAATTGACAAATGGGACCTCATAAAATTACAAAGTTTCTGTAAGGCAAAAGACACTGTCAAAATGACAAATCAGCAACCAACAAATTGGGAAAAGATCTTCATCAACTTTACATCTGACAGAGGGCTAATATACAATATATACAAATAATTCAAGAAGTTAGACCCCAGGAAACCAAATAACCCTATTAAAAATGAGGTACAGAGCTAAACAAAGAATTTTCACCTGAAGAACTTCAGATGGCTGAAAAGCACCTTAAGAAATGTTCAACATCATTAGTCATTAGGGAAATGCAAATCAAAACAACCCTGAGATTTCACCTCACACCAGTCAGAATGGCTAAGATTAAAAACTCAGCAAACAGCAGGTGTTAGCAAGGATGTGGAGAAAGAGGAGCACGCCTACACTGCTTGTGGGATTGCAAGCTGGTACAACCACTCTGGAATTCAGTCTGGCGGATCCTCAGAAAACTAGACACGATACTTCTGGAGGACCCTGCCATACCACTCCTGGGCATATACCCAGAAGATTCCCCAGCATGAAATAAGGATACATGCTCCACTATGTTCATAGCAGCCTTATTTATAATAGCCAGAAGCTGGAAAGAACCCAGATGTCCCTCAACAGAGGAATGGATACAAAAAATGTGGTATATATACACAATGGAGTGCTATCCAGCCATTAGAAACAATGAATTCATGAAATTCCTAGAGAAATGGATGGAGCTGGAGAACATCATACTAAGTGCGTAATCCAGTCTCAAAAGAATACCCATGGTATGCACTCACTGATAAGTGGATATTAGCCTAGAATTTTGGAACACCAAAGACAAAATCCACATACCAAATGATGTCTGAGAAGAAGGAAGGAGTGGGCCCTGGTTCTGGAAAGGCTCAATGCATCAGTGTAGGGGAATACCAGAATAGGGAAGTGAGAAGTGGTGGATGGGGGAACAGGAGGAGGGAAAAGAGCATGTGGGACCTTTGGGGGGCATGGAACCAGGAAAAGGGAAATGAAATGTAAATAAAGATTGTATCCAATAAAAAAAAAGAGCCAAAGGCAACATTTACAAAAGAACTAGGATTGCCAAAATAATATTGGACAATTTAAAAAAAAAAGAAATGTTCAATATCATTAGTCATTAGGGAAATGCAAATCAAAACAACACTGAGATTTCACCTCACACCAGTCAGAATGGTGAAGATTAAAAACTCAGGAGACATCGGGTGTTGGCAAGGGTGTGGAGAAAGAGGAACACTCCTACACTGCTGGTGGGATTTCAAGCTGGTACAACCACTCTGGAAATCAGTCTGTCAATTCCTCAGAAAAGTGGGTATGACATTTCCGGAGGACCCTGCTATACCAGTCCTGGGCATATACCCAGAGGATTCCCCAGCATGTAATAAGAATACATGCTCCACTATGTTCATAGCAGCCCTATTTATAATAGCCAGAAGCTTGAAAGAACCCATATGTTCCTCAACAGAGGAATGGATACAGAAAATGTGGTACACACACACACACACACACACACACACACACACACACACAATGGAGTGCTATCCAGCCATTAGAAACAATGAATTCATGAAATTCCTAGAGAAATGGATGGAGCTGGAGAACATCATACTAAGTGAGGTAAACCAGTCTTAAAAGAACACTCATGGTATGCATTCACTGATAAGTAGATATTAGCCTAGAATCTTGGAATACCCAATCCACATATAAAATGATGTCCAAGAAGAAGGAAGGAGTGGCCCCTGGTTTTGGTAAGGTTCAGTGCATCAGTGTAGGGGAATACCAGAACAGGGAAGTGAGAAGCGGTGGATGGGGGAACAGGGGGAAGGAAAAGGGCTTATGGGACTTTTGGGGAGCAGGGAGCCAGGAAAGGGGAAATCATTTGAAATGTAAATAAAGAATATATTGAATAAAAATGTTGCAGTTAAAAAAAGAAAATATAGAATAAAAAATGTGGTCAACATGTTGGCTCTCAGAAACTGAATCAGCAACCAAAGAGGATTCGTGGGCTGGACCTAGGCCCTCTGCACATATGTACCAGATATGCAACTTGGTCTTTTTTTTTTAATTTTTATTTTCTATGTTCTATGTTTAAATTCAAAAGGCTTTCCCCTTTCCCAGTTCCCACCCACCATAGTTCCCATAGTTCCTCTCCCCCCCCAACTGTTCCCCAATCATTCCCCCTCCCCCCTCGGTTTCTTTACTAAACTGGATGCAATCTTTACAGGCCCAGGGTCCTCTCCTTTCTTCTTCTTGGGAATCATTTGACTTGCTATTTGTGTCTTGAGTATTTAGTGCTTCTGGGCTCATTAATATCCACTTATCAGTGATTGCATTTCATGTGCATTCTTTTGTGATTGGGTTAATTCACTCAGGATGATATTTTCCAGGTCTAACCATTTACCTACAAATTGCATGAATTCATTATTTTTAATTGCTGAGTAGTATTCCATTGTATAAATATACCACATTTTCTGTATCCATTCCTCCTTTGAGGGATATTTGGGCTCCTTCCAATTTCTGGCTATTATAAACAAGGCTGCTATAAACATAGTGGAGCATGTGTCCTTATTGCATGCAGGGGAATCCTCTGGGTATATGCCCAGGAGTGGTATGCCAGGGTCCTCTGGAAGTGACATGCCCAATCTTCTGAGGAACCGCCAAACTAATTTCCAGAGCGGTTTTACCATTTTGCAATCCCACCAACAGTGGAGGAGTGTTCCTCTTTCTCCACATCCTCGCCAGCACTTGTTGTCTCTTGAGTTTTTAATCTTAGCCATTCTGACTGGTGTGAGGTGGAATCTCAGGGTTGTTTTGATTTGCATTTCCCTGATGACTAATGATGTTGAACATCTTTTAAGGTGTTTCTCGGCCATCCGAATTTCTTCTGGTGAAAATTCTTTGTTTAGCTCTGTGCCCCATTTTTTGATAGGGTTATTTGTTTCTTTGGGGTCTAACTTCTTGAGTTCTTTGTATATATTGGATATTAGCCCTCTGTCGGATGTGGAGTTGGTGAAGATCTTTTCCCACTTTGTTGGTTGCCGTTTTGTCCTTCTGACAGTGTCCTTTGCTTTGCAGAAACTTTGTAATTTTATGAGGTCCCATTTGTCGATTCTTGATCTTAGAGCATAAGCTATTGGTGTTCTGTTCAGGAACTTTTCCCCTGTGCCCAAGTCCTCCAGGGTCTTCCCAAGTTTCTTTTCTAATAGTTTCAGTGTGTCTTGTTTTATGTGGAGGTCCTTGATCCACTTGGAGTTGATCTTAGTGCAAAAAGATAAGAGTGGGTCAATTCGCATTCTTCTGCATGTTGACCTCCAGTTGAACCAGCACCATTTGTTGAAAAGGCGATCTTTATTCCACCGGATGGTTGTGGCTCCTTTATCAAAGATCAAGTGACCATAAGTCTGTGGGTTAATTTCTGGGTCTTCAATCCTGTTCCATTGATCTGCTTGCCTGTTGCTATACCAATACCATGCAGTTTTTAACACAATTGCTCTGTAGTACTGCTTGAGGTCAGGGATATTGATTCCCCCAGAAGTCCTTTTATTGTTGAGAATAGTTTTTGCTATCCTGGGTTTTTTGTTGCTCCAGATGAATTTGAGAATTGCTCTTTCTAGATCTATGAAGAATTGAGTTGGGATTTTGATGGGGATCGCATTGAATCTGTATATTGCTTTTAGCAAGATGGCCATTTTTACTATATTGATCCTGCCAATCCAGGAGCAAGAAATATTTTTCCATCTTCTGAGGTCTTCTTCGATTTCTTTCTTCAAAGACTTGAAGTTCCTGTTGTACAGATCTTTCGCTTGTTTGGTTAGAGTTATGCCAAGATACTTTATGTTGTTTGTGGCTATTGTGAAGGGAGTTATTTCCCTAATTTCTTTCTCAGCCTGCTTGTCCTTTGAGTACAAGAAGGCCACTGATTTGCTTGAGTTAATTTTGTAACCTGCCACTTTGCTGAAGTTGTTTATCAGCTGTAGAAGTTCTCTGGTGGAGTTTTTTGGATCGCTTAGGTAAACTATCATATCGTCTGCAAATAATGATAGTTTCACTTCTTCCTTTCCAATTTGTATCCCTTTGACTTCCTTATGTTGTCTAATTGCTCTTGCTAGAACTTCAAGTACTATATTGAAAAGATATGGAGAGAGAGGGCAGCCTTGTCTAGTCCCTGATTTTAGTGGGAATGCTTCAAGTTTCTCTCCATTTATTTTGATGTTGGCTACTGGTTTGCTGTAGATTGCTTTTACTATGTTTAGGTATGGGCCTTGAATTCCTGCTCTTTCCAAGACTTTTAGCATGAAAGGATGCTGAATTTTGTCGAAAGCTTTTTCAGCATCTAATGAGATGACCATGTGGTTTTTTTCTTTCAGTTTGTTTATGTAGTGGATTACATTGATGGATTTCCGTATATTGAACCATCCCTGCATCCCTGGGATGAAGCCTACTTGATCATGGTGGATGATCGTTTTAATGTGCTCTTGGATTCGGTTAGCAAGAATTTTATTTAGTTTTTTGCATCTATATTCATAAGAGAAATTGGCCTGTAGTTCTCTTTCTTTGTTGGATCTTTTTGTGGTTTAGGTATTAGCGTAATTGTGGCTTCGAAGAATGAGTTGGGCAGTGTCCCTACTGTCTCTATTTTGTGGAATAGTTTGAAAAGTATTGGTGTTAAGTCTTCTTTGAAGGTCTGGTAGAATTCTGCACTAAAACCATCTGGACCCGTACTTTTTTTGGTTGGGAGGCTTTCTATAACCCCTTCTATTTCTTTAGGGGTTATGGGACTATTTAGCTGATCTACTTGATGCTGATTTAATTTTGGTATTTGATATCTGTCTAGAAAATTGTCCATTTCCTCCAGATTCTCCAGTTGTTTTGAGTATAGACCTTTGTAGTAGGATCTGATGATCTTTTGAATTTCCTCAGTTTCTGTTGTTATGTCTCCCTTTTCATTTCTAATTTTGTTAATTTGTATACTGTCTCTGTGTCCTTTGGTTAGTCTGGCTAAGGGTTTATCTATCTTGTTGATTTTCTCAAAGAACCAGCTCCTGGTCTTGTTGATTCTTTGTATGGTTCTATTTGTTTCTATTTGATTGATTTCAGCCCTGAGTTTGATGATTTCTTGTCTTCTACTCCTCCTGGGTGAATTAACTTCTTTTTCTTCCAGGGCTTTAAGGTGTGCCATTAAGTTGCTAGTGTATGCTCTCTCCAGTTTCTTTTTGGATGCACTTAGAGCTATGAGTTTTCCTCTTAGCACTGCTTTCATTGTGTCCCATAGATTTGGGTAGGTTGTACCTTCATTTTCATTGAATTCTAAAAAGTCTTTGATTTCTTTTTTTATTTCTTCCTTGACCAAGGTGTCATTGAGTAGAGTATTGTTCAATTTCCATGTGTATGTGGGCTTTCTGTTCTTTTTGTTGTTATTGAAGACCACTCTTACTCCCTGGTGATCTGATAGGAGGCATGGGATTAGCTCGATCTTCTTGTATTTGTTGACATCTGTCTTGTGACCAATTATATGGTCTATTTTGGAGAAGGTACCATGTGGAGCTGAGAAAAAGGTATATTCTTTAGCTTTAGGATGAAATGTTCTATATATATCTGTTAAATCCAGTTGGTCCAGAGTTTCAATTAGTTTCACTGTGTCCCTGTTTAGTTTCTGCTTTCCTGATCTGTCCATTGAGGAGAGTGGAGTGTTGAAGTCACCCACAATTATTGTGTTAGGTGTAATGTGTGCTTTAAGCTTTAGTAAGGTTTCTTTTACGAATGAGGGTGCCCTTGCATTTGGAGCATAGATGTTCAGTATTGAGAGCTCTTCTTGGTGGATTTTCCCTTTGGCCAGCAAGAAGTGACCTTCTGAGTCTCTTTGGATGATTTTAGGTTGGATGTCAATTTTATCTGATATTAGAATGGCTACTCCAGCTTGTTTCCTGAGACCATTTGCTTGTAAAATTGTCTTCCAGCCTTTTACTCTAAGGCAGTGTTTGTCTTTAACACTGAGATGGGTTTCCTGTATGCAGCAAAATGTAGGGTCCTGTTTCCGTATCCAGTCTGTTAATCTATGTCTTTTTATTGGGGAATTGAGTCCATTGATGTTAAGAGATATTAAGGAATAGTAATTATTTCCTCCAGACATTTTTGAAATTATATTTATTTATTTTATTTATTTTTTTTTATATTCGAGAGGTTACCTTCTTTTAGGTTTGATGAGAGGAGGTTTCTATCTTGTTTCTTCCCGGGTGTAGTTTCCGTCCTTGTCTTGGTGTTTTCCCCCTATTATCCTTTGTAGGGCTGGATTTGTGGAAAGATATCGTGCAAATTTGGTTTTGTCATGGAATACCTTGATGTCTCCATCTATGGCGATTGAGAGCTTTGCTGGGTAAAGTAGTTTTGGCTGAAGTTTGTGTTCTCTTAGAGTTTGCATTATATCTGCCCAGGATCTTCTAGCTTTCATGGTCTCAGGTGAGAAGTCTGGTGTTATTCTGATAGGTCTTCCTTTATAAGTTACTTGGCCTTTTTCTCTTGCTGCCTTTAATATTCTTTCTTTGTTTAGTACATTTGGAGTTTTGATTATTATGTGACGGGATGTATTTCTGTTCTGGTCCAGTCTGTTTGGGGTTCTATAGGCTTCTTGTATATTCATGGGCATCTCTCTCTTTAGGTTGGGGAAGTTTTCTTCCATTATTTTGTAGAAGATATTTGCTGGCCCTTTAACTTGTACATCTTCATTCTCGTCTATACCTATGATCCTTAGGTTTGGTCTTCTCAATGTGTACTGGATTTCCTGGATGTTTTGGGTTACAGCCTTTTTGCATTTAGTATTTTCTTTGACTGTTGAATCAATGGTTCCTATGGTATCTTCGGCTTCTGATATTCTGTCTTCTATCTCTTGTATTCTATTGTTGATATTTGCATCTATGGCCCCTGATTTCTTCCCAAGGTTTTCTATCTCCAATGTTGTCTCCCTCTGCGATTTCTTAGTTGTTTCTACTTCTGTTTTTAGTACCTGGATGGATGTGCTCAGATCTTTCGCTTGCTTGATTGTGTTTTCATGTATTTCTTTAATAGATTTTTGTGTTTCCTCTTTCATAGCTTCTACTTGTTGGCCCACGTTCTTCTGTATTTCTTTAAGTGATTTTTGTCTTTCTTCCTTATTGTCTTCTTCTTTTTGATCCATCTTCTCCTGCATTTCTTGAAGTGATTTTTGTATTTGCCTTGTAAAGGCTTCTAACTTTTGATCCATTTTCTCCTCTATTTCTTTACGAGATTTTTCTATGTGTTCAGCTACCAGCATCCTGACCAGTAATTTTATATCCAAGTCTTGTTTTTCTGGTGTTTTGGGGTATCCAGGGCTTCCTGTTGTTGGCGAACTGGGTTCAGATGCTGTCATGTTGCCTTGATTTCTGTTAGTGACATTCCTTCGTTTACCTTTTGCCATCTGGTTATTTCTGGTGTTAGTTGACCTTGTTGTCACTGGCTGGTGTTTGAATCTCCTGCAAGGCTGGGCTTACCTGTTGTTTCTCTACTGGTGGTTATGCGTGATTGCTGCTCAACGGGATCACGAGCTGGCGGCCACCCGCTGACTTTGTGCACGGCCTGAGGTCTCTGTGCCTTTCCAGCTGTGTCCTGGTTGCAATATGGAGGCCTGCCGCTATCGCTGGTCCGGGGTCCTGGGGAGCTGGGTGGATCCGGCTGCCTCGGTGCACGTCCTAAGCTCACAGGGACGTGCTGCAGAGCCTAGGCGCCTGTGCCCGCCTCTGGGCAGGAGCAGCGCTCCCTGCTCTAGTCCCAGACGGAGTCCCTACCTGCGCCTTTCTAGCTGTGTCCTGGTTGCAATATGGAGGCCTGCTGCTATCGCTGGTCCGGGGTCCTGGGGAGCTGGGTGGATCCGGCTGCCTCGGTGCAAGTCCTAAGCTCGCAGGGACGTGCTGCAGAGCCTAGGCGCCTGTGCCCGCCTCTGGGTGGGAGCTTAGCAGCGCTCCCTGTTCTAGTCCTAGTCCCAGACAGAGTCCCTACCTGCGCCTTTCTAGCTGTGTCCTTGTTGCAATATGGAGGCCTGCTGCTATCGCTGGTCCGGGGTCCTGGGGAGCTGGGTGGATCCGGCTGCCTCGGTGCACGTCCTAAGCTCGCAGGGACGTGCTGCAGAGCCTAGGCGCCTGTGCCCGCCTCTGGGCGGGAGCTTAGCAGCGCTCCCTGCTCCAGTCCCAGACGGAGTCCCTACCTGCGCCTTTCCAGCTGTGTCCTGGTTGCAATATGGAGGCCTGCTGCTATCGCTGGTCCGGGGTCCTGGGGAGCTGGGTGGATCCGGCTGCCTAGGTGCACGTCCTAAGCTCGCAGGGACGTGCTGCAGAGCCTAGGCCGCAACTTGGTCTTAATTTGAGTTCCTCCAACAACTGGAGCAGGGGTTGTCCTTGACACTGTTGCCTGCCTGTGGATCCTGTTGGCTCCAACTGAGTTGCAGTGTCTGGGCTCAGTGGAAGATATTGTGCCTAGTCCTGCAGTGACTTAATATGCCAGGCTGTGTTGGTACCAAATAAAAGCCCTCCCACTTCTCAGAGGAGAAGGAAAGGGAAGTAGGGGCCATGTGACAGGGGAGGGAGATATGGGGGAGGAGATGCATGAGTGGGGACTGACAGGAGAGGGGGGCTGCAATTAGAATGTAAAGTGAAAAAATAAATGAATTAGTGGGCAGAAAAAAACTACATTGGTAGCTAAGTACCAAAGAAAGAGGCAAGGTTTTAAGCTCTACTAAAATAAAACCAAACAAATAAACAAAAAGACTTTACCTTTTTTTTTTCTAATACTTGCTTTATTACAGATCTAATAACTTTTTTTTTAATTTTCTATATTCTTTGTTTACATTCCAAAGGCTTTCCCCTTTCCCAGGTACCCCCACCATATGTCCCATAATTCCTCTCCCCCCCCATGCTATTCCCCACTCTTCCCCCCCCCCACAATTTCTCTGTTCTGGGTCTACAATACTGGATCCAATCTTTACAGGCCCAGGGTCCTCTCCTTTTTTTCTTCTTGAGAGTCATTTGACTTGCTAATTGTGCCTTGAGTATTTAGGGCTTCTGGGCTCATTAATATCCACTTATCAGTGATTGCATTTCGTGTGTATTCTTTTGTGATTGGGTTAGCTCACTTAGGATGATAGTTTCCAGATCTAACCATTTACCTACAAATTGCATGAATTCATTATTTTTAATTGCTGAGTAGTACTCCATTGTATAAATATACCACATTTTCTGTATCCATTCCTCCTTTGAGGGATATCTGGGCTCCTTCCAATTTCTGGCTATTATAAACAAGGCTGCTATAAACATAGTGGAGCATGTGTCTTTGTTGTATGCAGGGGAATCCTCTGGGTATATGCCCAGGAGTGGTATGCCAGGGTCCTCTGGGAGTGGCATGCCCAATTTTCTGAGGAACCGCCAAACTGATTTCCAGAGTGGTTTTACCATTTTGCAATCCCACCAACAGTGGAGGAGTGTTCCTCTTTCTCCACATCCTCGCCAGCACTTGTTGTCTCTCGAGTTTTTAATCTTAGCCATTCTGACTGGAGTGAGGTGGAATCTCAGGGTTGTTTTGATTTGCATTTCCCTGATGACTAATGATGTTGAACATCTCTTAAGGTGTTTCTCGGCCATCCGAATTTCTTCTGGTGAAAATTCTTTGTTTAGCTCTGTACCCCATTTTTTGATAGGGTTATTTGGTTCTTTGGGGTCTAACTTCTTGAGTTCTTTGTATATATTGGATATTAGCCCTCTGTCGGATGTGGGGTTGGTGAAGATCATTTCCCACGTTGTTGGTTGCCGTTTTGTCTTTCTGACAGTGTCCTTTGCCTTACAGAAACTTTGTAATTTTATGAGGTCCCATTTGTCAATTCTTGATCTTAGAGCATAAGCTATTGGTGTTCTGTTCAGGAACTTTACCCCTGTGCCCATGTCCTCCAGGGTCTTCCCAAGTTTCTTTTCTAATAGTTTCAGTGTGTCTGGTTTTATGTGGAGGTCCTTGATCCACTTGGAGTTGATCTTAGTACAAGGAGATAAGAGTGGGTCAATTCGCATTCTTCTGCATGTTGACCTCCAGTTGAACCAGCACCATTTGTTGAAAAGGCTATCTTTTTTCCACCGGATGGTTGTGGCTCCTTTATCAAAGATCAAGTGACCATAAGTCTGTGGGTTAATTTCTGGGTCTTCAATCCTATTCCATTGATCTACCTGCCTGTTGCTGTACCAATACCATGCAGTTTTTAACACAATTGCTCTGTAGTACTGCTTGAGGTCAGGGATATTGATTCCCCCAGAAGTCCTTTTATTGTTGAGAATAGTTTTAGCTATCCTGGGTTTTTTGTTGCTCCAGATGAATTTGAGAATTGCTCTTTCTAGATCTATGAAGAATTGAGTTGGGATTTTGATGGGGATTGCATTGAATCTGTATATTGCTTTTGGCAAGATGGCCATTTTTACTATATTGATCCTGCCAATCCAGGAGCAAGAAATATTTTTCCATCTCCTGAGGTCTTCTTCGATTTCTTTCTTCAGGGACTTGAAGTTCCTGTCATACAGATCTTTCACTTGTTTGGTTAGAGTTATGCCAAGGTACTTTATGTTGTTTGTGGCTATTGTGAAGGGTGTTATTTCCCTAACTTCTTTCTCAGCCTGCTTGTCCTTTGAGTACAAGAAGGCTACTGATTTGCTTGAGTTAATTTTATAACCAGCCACGTTGCTGAAGTTGTTTATCAGCTGTAGAAGTTCTCTGGTGGAGTTTTTTGGATCGCTTAAGTAGACTATCATATCATCTGCAAATAATGATACTTTGACTTCTTCCTTTCCAATTTGTATCCCTTTGACTTCCTTATGTTGTCTGATTGCTCTCGCTAGAACTTCAAGTACTATATTGAAAAGATATGGAGAGAGAGGGCAGCCTTGTCTAGTCCCTGATTTTAGTGGGAATGCTTCAAGTTTCTCTCCATTTATTTTGATGTTGGCTACTGGTTTGCTGTAGATTGCTTTTACTATGTTTAGGTATGGGCCTTGAATTCCTGCTCTTTCCAAGACTTTTAGCATGAAAGGATGCTGAATTTTGTCAAATGCTTTTTCAGCATCTAATGAGATGACCATGTGGTTTTTTCTTTTAGTTTGTTTATGTAGTGGATTACATTGATGGATTTCCGTATATTGAACCATCCCTGCATTCCTGGAATGAAGCCTACTTGATCATGGTGAATGATCGTTTTGATATGCTCTTGGATTCGGTTGGCAAGAATTTTATTTAGTATTTTTGCATCTATATTCATAAGAGAAATTGGCCTGTAGTTCTCTTTCTTTGTTGGATCTTTTTGTGGTTTAGGTATCAGCGTAATTGTGGTTTCGAAGAACGAGTTGGGCAGTGTCCCTTCTGTCTCTATTTTGTGGAATAGTTTGAAGAGTATTGGTGTTAAGTCTTCTTTGAAGGTCTGGTAGAATTCTGCACTAAAACCATCTGGTCCCGTACTTTTTTTGGTTGGGAGGCTTTCTATAACCCCTTCTATTTCTTTAAGGGTTATGGGACTGTTTAGCTGGTCTACTTGATGCTGATTTAATTTTGGTATTTGGTATCTGTCTAGGAAATTGTCCATTTCCTCCAGATTCTCCAGTTGTTTTGAGTATAGGCCTTTGTAGTAGGATCTGATGATCTTTTGAATTTCCTCTGTTTCTGTTGTTATATCCCCCTTTTCATTTTTAATTTTGTTAATTTGGATACTATCTCTGTGCCCTTTGGTTAGTCTAGCTAAGGGTTTATCTATCTTGTTGATTTTCTCGAAGAACCAGCTCTTGGTTTTGTTGATTCTTTGTATGGTTCTCTTTGTTTCTGCTTGATTGATTTCAGCCCTTAGTTTGATGATTTCCTCTCTTCTACTCCTCCTGGGTGAGTTAGCTTCTTTTTGTTCCAGCGCCTTCAGGTGTGCTCTACTAAAAGAAGGTGGAAAAAGACTTTTCACTGATGACTTTTTTTTTTCTAAACTTAAATGAAATAGTGGGTCCTGTAGGAACACTGACAGATTCAAGTTGACAGGCATCCATACATTAGAGAGTTCATGAGCACACTTTCCTCAAGAATTGCCTTTTGGGCCTGTGTTAATATCAGTGGATCATGAGATATGACTGGGGTAAAGCATCATTTCACACTTGTATTAAGTAGTTCTCAACAAACATCACACGAGCTCACTTGTCTGTAGATCTTATTGTTGAATCTTTTGATGTGTGTGTGCAGTTTGGAAAATCTGCCGAATATTGGAAACTGGGAAGTTCTGATTTGTCAATGGGAGATTAAGGTCTTAAGGGAAGGGGACGGTAGGGAACAGTGGCACGAATATCACTGGACAGGAGTTTGAGGTGGAGAGAGGATGAGAGTGAGGACAGAGAAGGGAAGCCCTGACACTAAGGATGTTTGGAAAGGCCGTGTAGAAGCCTGCCGTTCTTCTCTAAGCATTTGTGTAGATGTGTGCACTCTACTCAGGGGACAGAGCTGCCACAGGCATAGGTTATCTTATCTTGAGCTGTTTGTTGGGAGACAAAGTCCTGCAGACTCCTGAAAACACGGGCTATTGCTGTTGCACTTGGCCTTCATCTAGAACTTGATGGTAAGACCCCAGTGCTGAAGAAAGCACACAATGCTCAGAAGATGGGGAAAAATCAAGTTAGTCATGACCCGGGAGCTGAGTTCACAGTATCAGAAGCTGCCCTGTAGATGCTGCTGTTTATCTGCACCCAAAGCCTGTGCAACCCCTCATGGTCCCAGGAAAGCTAGTTAGCACCACAGTGTGCTGTGTCTGAAGACTAAGGATTTAGTCAGGTGACGGTAATATAAACATTTACATTTTCATTGAAGCCTCTAGTTCTTGTGAAGTGTTATGTAATTTGCATGCCACTATTTAAGGTGAAACAAATAGCTTTAAAGAATATGGTTTGCGACAGACATCAGAGCACAGGGAAGATGGGCTGGGGAGAGGGTAAAATGGAGGGGCCAAGAGGCAGTGTCTATAACAGGGCAGCTCAACTGCAAACTTTGGCATCCACACTTGTGGAAACTACTGTAAGTTTATATGAACACACACACACACACACACACACACATGGAGAGAGACAGAGGCTGACAGAGACAGACAGAGACAGACAGAGACAGAGACCGAGACTTTACAAGTGATCAACTTTACAAGTGACCAAGCCTATGGCCATGCATTATGTAATTTGTGTGTTTCATGCTTGAGATCTATTGACAATGCCAAAATTTCAGATCATTGTTAACTCTGGCTAAAAATCCATTTTTACAAATTTAGAAGAAAAAAATAGACACAAAGATAAAACCCCAGCTGTGTAATGGAGATGTCTGTCAGGTTTTATTGGCTCTATTAATTACAACTTCAAAGTCTCAAAGGAACATCATTTTAAAAATCCCATCACATCATCCTGTAATGAGCAGAGTCCGGACAGCGATGACATCACTTTCCTCCTATTCTCCACACTTAAGCAGCCACTGCCCTTGGTCCACACGGCCAAGGCTGCCTGCAGCATCTGGGGTGAGTTAGATCTGACAGGAGACCCTCCAGGAGTCCCTACTCTTGACATAATATCTGCTTTCAGAATCTTTTATCAGTTCTTGACAATACTTCTTTGGTTTTCCCTCTACTTCTTTTTTCCTGTGGAGAAGTAAATTGGTTTTCCTTCAAAAACTTCAAACAGTATTTATTTATTTGTTTATTTATTTTGGTTTTTCAAGACAGGGTTTCTCTCTATAACCCTAGATCTCCTGGAACTCACTCTATGAACTAGACCCGTCTTGCACTCAGAAATCCTTGTACCTCTGCCTCCCAATTGCTGGGATTAGAGGCATTCACCAACACTGCCCGGCTCAAATACTATTTATTAAATGAAACTGATTTAACATGTATTATTTATACCCATTTAGAAACAGAAGAACATGTATGCTACTTTCTTAAGTGATCTTATAGGCACACACTAGCTGTCTTGGGACTGGAAGCTTACAGAGGGTCACAGTGGCACTAAGAATTAGGTTCTCATCCTGTCTTTTCTCTTATGTAATATAAAGGACCTTGTTTAGACTATAGGGGAAAATGGAGCTTCCAAGAGATCTGAGGCAGGAGCATGCTCTGTGTCCCTCCAAATGGTGAAGTGTACATGTTGGTCAGTTGGTTGTTTTCTGTTAGACACACACTCTGAAATCTGAGTTTCCTCTGTGTAAATGAAGAAAATAAGGTCAGTAAGTGACTCAGGCTCCTGGGGTGATGTGCTGTGGGAAGGACTCAGAATGGAGTCGGATGCTGCTGGCTCCAGTAGCTTGGGGTGAGTGTATCAGTGAGTCCAGGGGTTAACTGTCAGTAAGCTCCAGTGTGAAGTTGCATTTAGCTGTCCACAAGAGATGCAAGCTAGAGAGGGGGGGACAGGATGGGACAGGCTGGAGTCACCATGTGTGCCCCAGAGACTGTTCCCAGTGCTTTTGCCCTGGGAGTCTCAGTGTGAAAAACTCCAATTTAACAGTGGGCATCATGAATTTTTTTTGGTAACTGAGTATCAGGATTGGTTTAGGAAACTCTCACAGTGATGTAAATGTCTCTGCAGTTGGCAGGTTTTTCTGCATTTCCTCTGCCCTGTAACCAGAGCTAAATCTTCTCGGGGACATGAGATACTTCCTTGGTGTTGGTGAGAGCATCCATAAGTTAATGTTTTCCATTTTAGATACCAACAGGTTGGCAGGGAGCTGGTGGGAGGGCTGTGTGGTTTAAGAGCATTTGTGGCTTTTGCAGCAGACCCAGGTTTGACTCTCAGCACCCACATGGCAGTTCACAGCCACCTGTAACTCCTGTTTGCCAGGATCTGACATCCTCCTCTCCTCCTTGGGTAGCAAGGACACATGCAGTGCACATACATACATGTAGGCAAAACAACACACACGTGCTAGAATTTTTAAAAAACAAAGTTATTCTTCTGAAAAATTCAGTGTGTTTAAGGAATCATGGCATATGCTTTATTTGACTTCAGAAAGGCTAAGTGTACCTTGTACCCATTGCTTTACTGTTTCTGCAATTCTTTACAAATTTGATTTTATCATTTTTATATTTTGTCTTAAATAGACTGGCAGAAACATCTTTAAGCACCATCACATTTTAAGTCCCCTGGGCATGATTTCCGAGTCTAACCCAGAGTCCAGCTATCAGCATGGAGCATAGGGATCCAGGAGCTCAGGCCAGAGGCATCTCTGTGGTACCCAGGCTTCTCCCTGCCCCAAGAGACAGAGACTGTGATGGCCACAAAGCAGATGATGCTGTAAGTGCAGCCTGGCCTGGCAACCAGTCACCTCTGATCCCACAGAGTTAGAGCACACAGTGGGGATGTGAGGAGGTGAACCTGGAGAGTCCCAGGCTTATACAGGTGATCTTTTCTGCTAACAATGCTAATCAGGGCTAAAGTTGTAAATATTATATATATATATATATATATATATATATATATATATACATATATATATATACATATGTAGATATACTTGTAAATTTTTATGTTCATAGAAATGCTTATCTATACACATATTTAAGGTTTTTATACTTTTGTTCAAAATAAGCATACCTATAAACACAGAAAATTACAAATACTAATTCTTAATTTGCCTTATACATTTCTTATTTGAAGACTTCCCCATATTTCCTTGAAAACTAAATCCATAAACTATATTTAATCTGGAGAACAAAATACGATACAATGATTACTGATCTCTCAGATGGCTCTCCAGGATGGTGAGTTCTTAAATCTCTAACAGTGTCTGTGTGTGTGTGTGTGTGTGTGTGTGTGTGTGTGTGATATGAAAAATAACTTACATTCTTTTGCTTTATTTAACCTTGGCAAAATCAAAAGGCAAAGATAGCATCATCATCATCATTGTCATCATCACTTCCACCATTATCTTCAGTAACACTATTTTAAGTAGAGCAGATGGAGGACTTTTAGGTTCAGTGACATTTAGACAGGTGGCAGTATTTGGCCACTTAGTAGGTTCCTTGCCCCAAGCCTCTTAGGGTTCTGAGCGTTGGTCCTTCTTGTGTGATGGTGAGGCTTCCTGCAGGCAGCACAGAGACTCTCAGAGTATCCAGATCCTGGGGCCTGAGGAGCATCACTTGGTTGAAATTTCACCTTTAAATTATTACTTTAAAAGTATTTTATATGAAATAAACCTGAATATATTAAACATTCTAATGGATCTTTAAACCATGTAGGCCAAGACTTATTTCATATTTTAAAATCAAATGTTCAAAATAATTTTGATTTTTACATTTTTTGGTCACTGAATCCCCTTTTTGGTTAGCATGGGACAGCATTTCTCAAGCTTGCAGTACTTGACAGAAGACATTATCTATCACTAGGAAAGTCCATGACTTTAGACTATGGAAATTTTACTCTGAATCACCAGTGCCTCTGACCAAGATGTGATTTCTAAGCTTTCAAAAAAATTGGTTGAAAAATTACATGTAATTTGCATTCCTTAGATTTTCAGACCCAGAGAACTTAGCACAGGCAGGTTGAGGCACCAGTCACCGAGCACTTATTCCTAACTAACCCAAAGCATTCTTGGTTGCCTAGGAGACAACCATGGACCTCACCACCTGGATAAACAACTACACTGGACAGTCAGATTTCACCCTGCTGGGATTCTTCAGTCAATACAAACACCCTGCTCTGCTTGCTGTAGTCATTTTTGTGGTTTTACTGATGGCCTTGTCTGGGAACGCCCTCCTGATCCTGCTGATGCTCTCTGACACCCACCTCCACACACCCATGTACTTTTTTATCAGCCAGCTGTCCCTCATGGACATGATGTACATTTCTGTCACTGTGCCCAAGATGCTCATGGACCAGGTCCTGGGGAGCCACAAGATCTCAGCTGCAGCCTGTGGGATTCAGATGTTCCTCTACGTGACACTAGCAGGGTCAGAAGTTTTCCTTCTGGCTGCCATGTCCTATGACCGCTATGTGGCCATCTGCCATCCACTGCAGTATCCTATCCTCATGAACCACAGGGTGTGTCTCCTCCTGATGTCTGTCTGTTGGCTCCTGGGATCCTTGGATGGCTTCATGCTCACTCCAGTCACCATGACCTTCCCCTTCTGTGGATCTCGGGAGATCCACCACTTCTTCTGTGAGGTCCCTGCTGTGACAAAGCTCTCCTGCTCTGACACCTGGCTCTATGAAACCCTCATGTATGTGTGCTGTGTGCTCATGCTTCTCATCCCTGTGACAGTCATCTCAGGCTCCTATTCATCCATCCTCCTCACTGTTCTCAGGATGAACTCAGCAGAGGGCAGGAAGAAGGCCCTGGCCACCTGCTCCTCCCACATGACTGTGGTCCTCCTCTTCTATGGTGCTGCTGTCTATACCTACATGCTCCCTGCCTCCCTCCACACCCCGGAGAAGGACATGGTGGTGTCTGTGTTTTACACCATAGTCACCCCTCTGTTGAACCCACTAATCTATAGTCTTAGAAATAAGAATGTCACAGATGCTATGAAGAAACTGTTGGGTGTGAAACCCTCCTTTCAAAAATCTTTAAAGTAAGTGATTTATAAAGAATAGTTTCTTTTCTTTGTCTCTACACATCTGTTGGTGCAGATCTCATGCTGATGTTATTTGCAGGATAGCATGATGCCTTCTGTCTGTCATCGGGGACTCTATTTTGTAGCAACATGGATTTCCTGTATCTTGTTTACCAGGACATTTTATCAGAAACGGATGCCGACTCAGTAAAATGGGCTTACTCTGTGTATTGGCAGGATTATATGGGTTTCATTATTTTCGTTTTTAGGTGTATCATATAAGATGATATTCTTGAGATTTGTCCCACTCATTCATAATGAGCAATAATGGAATATTCAGTATCATTTGCCAGTATTCTGGGAAGAAGTTGGCATAAATGTTTGTCTTGGAGATTGTTCCCTGGTTTTCCCTATGTACTTCTTTCATGTGTGTTTGTAGCATAACAGTATCAGCCTCTTGTGAGGGATTGAAATTTATTCCTCTTCCTTAATATTCTAGAACAGTGGGGAAATTTTTATACCTCATGTAACACTTACTATAATTCAGCAAATAAACCATTTTCCTGGGCTTTAAAAGAAAGATTTTATCTTGAGGAGTTTGTGTTTATATGTCTGTGAGTGATTTTGGGTATCTGTGTGTGTGTGTTTTGTGTCTCAGTGTGTCTGCACAGGTAAGTTTTTGTATTTGTATGAGCATATATATAGGTGTGTACATGTGTGTTTCTGTGTGTGTACATTTGTATCTGAGTTTGTGGTGTGACTATATATGTATGTATGTATGTATGTATGTATGTACATATATGAGTGTTTTTGAGTGTTTGCTATATGTCTCTCTGTGTATGTTTGTGTGTATGTGATGTGTGTCTGTGCCTGACTGAATGTGAATATATGTGAATGTGTGTGTTTGAGTAGGTGAAGTGTTAGTATATGTATGTTTGTGTTTTTATATTTAAAAATAGTACATTGTAATATACTATAGAAAAATAATTATTTTAAAGAGAATCATTTTAGTCAGTAACAAAAAGGTAAAATAATGTTAAATTTTTCCCTACATTTTTAATTTTGACATAATTTCCACATTTTTATGTTTGTTATCTCTTGATAACTCTTTTAGTTGTGGCCTTTAAAGATTATTTCCTGGAAGCTTTCAAAGTGAGAAATGAGAACTCAGCTCCTTAGTGACAAGTAGGACTTAGTCAATTCCTGGATGAGAATAACCACTGAGACAGAGTCCAGCAAGAATGGAAGCATGACCCTAACAGAAACAATAAAGTGGTTAAATGTGTCATCAACGCCCTCTGTCAAAGGGGGCAGGGAAAGGGGCAGCTTCACTAGATAAATAGGTATTTAGCAAATAGATCATTTGAAATCATGAGCTGTTGTGGGTTGCCCTGCTGCTGCTTGTATTCTGATGCTAATTATGCTTTCTCAAGAGGTCCCCACCAACAATGAGGAGTTGATCACATATTCTTGTGATCTCATGTGAACCTCCTCCTCATTCTAAGTGGTCAATAAAGGCTAGAGCCTGTGGCTGGGCAGTGGAAGGGAAAGGTGGAAATTCTTGTTTTGGAGAGCAAGAGAAGGAGAGGTACAGGGAGGACAATGAGAAGAGAAGGAGAGAAGATGGAAGGAAAGGAAGAGGAAACCATGATGGAAGAGAATCATGTGGCCAGGAGAAACCTCAAGTAGCAAAGGATCTTATAGCTGGGGAATGAGTTAATATAGCACGAGATCTGCCCAATCTAGGCATATAGCTTATAAATACAATACATAGATTGTGTAATTTTTTATATTGACCTATTGGGGTTGGAAATTACTACAACAATGAACATTGTCAAAACCAACTATAATTTCAATAATGATTTCACACTACAGTCTAGGGCTGGAACCAGGTGTTGGTAACTAGGCTCTCACAGAGTTGCTGCCAGAACAAAACCTGTGCTAGACACCTGACCTCAATGTGACTGAAAGGAAGAGCTCAGGTGCAGACACAGGCTCAGGCAGGCTCTGCAGGAAGAGGCACCGATATCAGAGGATGGAAGGAATGACAGGGGAACACAGAAGGACAATGGGAATCCAGGGTGTGATGCCTTTAAGACCCACTCCTGATGTGTCAGTCCTTCCACCCTAGGGATGTGGTTGAGAGTCACAATAGCTATTAGGTGGCCCTTGAAATCAGCGATGAACTCTGGATTAGTGATTTACTTCCCAGCAATGAGATGTAGGACAGGAGAGCTGTAGCAGGGTGGGCGAGGTTCCCTGTTCTCAAGGGAATGGACTGTGGCTGGGAGTATGTGGCTTCTCCCATGCTGCTTGCTTCCTTCAGTCATTTACATTGTTTCTCTCCATTGGCCACTTCTCTCCTTAGTCTTCCCTACAGGTCCATTTACCATAATGACCAAGAAACAACTGCTTATCATGTGCCACCTCAACCTTCTCTTTCCTCCTTGAAATACAAAAAATCTGTTTTTCCATCAACAAGTCTTGGCATACCCACGTGAGCACCTGGAGAAGCTCACAACAGTCCCAGGCTGAACCAGCAGGTGGTTAAAATGACAGATCTCTGTTGGCAGTCACAGGGGCCCAGTGCCTTTGCAGAGTCTCTGGACAATGGCATGGGAGCCGCCATGTGTAGACTGTGTTGGCATGAGATGATCAGTGTCTGAGGGTGTGAGGCTATCACCTCCCTCTTCATAGCCAGGTTTGTAGTTCTCTTGTAGGATATTCCCTTGGGCCAGTGCAGTTGGAATTTATACTACACTACATCTGTTGTGAGATGTCAGAACCTTGGGAAATCCCTTTGTTTGTTTGAGCCACGCACTTCTTTTTTATTTAGTGTCACTGGCAGTGTGACATTTGTTCACACACACACAGTGAGTTACCCATGCACACTTAAAACATGAGAGGCTGAGATGTTGGCCTTGACAGTGACGGCTGGTCTTGGTTGTGGACCTGAATGGAATATGAGATGCTGAGAACATCTCTGTCTGTGAAGAAGCTTACAGAAAACAGCTGACATAACAGAGGATAGCTTGGGGACTGAGCAGGACAGTCCCTGGAATGTGAGCAGCACGCAGCCATGGGCTGGGTTTCTTATTGGTGGAAGTAGGAAGCACAGAGGTCTGTGCCCTGCAAGGCCTTCTTCCCTTTTTTATATACTTTTTATTGAATATAATCTTCATTTACATTTCAAATACTAAAACTTTTCCCGGTTCCCCCCTCCCCAAAAAGCCCCAACCTTTCCTCCCACCCCTGCCTCCAAGTATAAGCCCCTCCACCTGACCAATTCGCCCTCCCTCCCCCTTCTATTTCCCTTTGTTGGGGAATCTGTTGAGCCTTCACCTGACCAAAGGCCACTCCTCCCACTGATGCCCAACAAGGCCTTCCTCTGCCACATTTTTGGCTGTAACCATGTGTACACCTTGGTTGATGGTTTAGTCCCCTGGGAGTCCTGGGGCAACTCGGTGGCCAACATCATTGTTCATCTTATGGGGCTGTAAACCCCTCCAACTCCTCCATTAGGGACCCCATGCCCAGTCCAATTTTTGGATGCTAGCATCTGCCTCTCTGTGTAAGGCTCTGTCAGGTCCCCTCCAGAGGCAACCATGGCATGCTCCTTTTGGTATGCACTTCTTGTCATCCATAATAGTGTCAGGGTTTGGTGACTGCTTATAGAATGAATCCCCAGGTAGAGCAGTCTCTGGGTGGCCTTTACTTCAGTCTCTGCTCCACACTTTGTCTACTTTATTGCTCCTGTGAGTATTTTGTTCCATTTCTCAGAGGAAGCAAAGCACCCTCACTTCAGTCCTATTTCTACTTGAGCTTCCTGTGCTCTGTGAATTGTAACTTGTTTACTTTGAGCTTTTGGGCTAACATCCACTTATCAGTGAGTGCATACCATGTGTTCTTTTGTGATTGAGTTACATTGCTCAGGATGACACTTTTTAGTTCCATCCATTTGCCTAAGAATTTTAAGAATTCATTCTTTTTAATAGCTGAATAGTACTCCATTGTGTATATATACCACGAATTCTGTATCCTCTGTTGAAGGACATCTGGGTTCTTTCCAGATTCTGGCTATTATAAATAAGGCAGCTATGAACATAGAGGAGCATATGTCCTTATTACATGTAGGATCATCTTCTGGGTATACGCCCAGGAGTGGTATAGCTGGGTCCTCAGATAGTACTATGTCTAATTTTCTGAGGAGCCGCCAAATTGACTTCCAGAGTGATTTTAACAGCTTGCAATCCTACCAACAATGGAGAAGTGTGCCTCTTTCCCCACATGCTCTCCAGCATCTGCTGTGCCCTTACTTTTTTATCTTAGCTATTCGGACCAGTGTGAGGTGGAATTTCAGTGTGGTTTTGATTTGCATTCCTTGATAACTACAGATGCTGAACATTTCTTTAGTGTTTTAGAGCCATTCGAGGTTCCTCAGTTGAGAATTCCCTGTTTCATTCTGTACCCCATTTTTAATAGAGTTATTTGACTTTCTGGAGACTAACTTCTTTAGTTCTTTGTATACATTGAATATCAGCCCTCTATCAGATGTAGGATTGGTAAAGATCTTTTCCAAATTTGATGGTTGCCATTTTGTCCTATTGACTGTGTCCTTTGCCTTACAGAAGCTTTGCAGTTTTATGATCGCCCATTTGTTGATTCTTATTCTTAGTGCATAAGCCATTGGTGTTCTATTCAGGAACTTTTTTCCTGTGCCCATGTATTCAAGATTCATCCCCACTTTCTCCTCTATAAGCTTCAGTGTGTCTGGTTTTATATGTAGATCCTTGATCCACTTGTACTTGAGGTTTGTACAAGAAGATAAGAATGGGTAGATTTGCATTTTTCTGCATGTTGACCTCCAGTTGATCCAGCACCATTTGTTAAAAATGCTGTCTTTTTTCCACTGGATGTTTTTAGTTCCTTTTGCAAATATCAAGTGACCATACATGTGTGGGTTCTTTTCTGGGTCTTCAATGCTATTCCATTGATCTTCCTGCCTGTCTGCATACCAATACCAAACAGTTTTTATCAATATTGCTCTGTAGTAGAGATTGAGGTCAAGCCTGGTGATTCCCCCCTAGATCTTTTGTTGTGGAGAATAGTTTTTGCTATACTGGGTTTTTTTTGTTATTCCAAATGAATTTGAAAATTGCTCTTTCTATATCTATGAAGAGTTAATTTGGGATTTTGATGGGGATTTTGTTTTTATTATACTTACTCAATTGTATTTCCTGCAGGGAATCTGTGGGTATCACTGTGATCAGCCCTGACTTGCATACACTGTGCTGTGAACACACTCAGCCTCTCCTGCCCTCTTTCTCCTCCCCCTTCCCTTCATCCCTCTAGTCCCCTTTCACTTACTTAACCATCTGTCTTCTATATTCCGTGCATCCACATTTATTAAGTCTAGCTCCCTTCACTCAAGGTGACAACTTCAGTTATATCAAAATGTCTACATATAAGATTTGACTCTTCCTGGATGAATGCTATATAGACTATATATACACCAAATGCCATATATGCCACATGCCATATATACCACATGCCATATTCACCACATGTCATTATCCATTCATCTGCTGACAGGCATCTAATCTGGTTCCAAATATCTTTTGTGAGTAGTTCTGCAATAATCACAGATGCGTGCACCTTCATGCCTCCAGCTATATCCCCAGGAGAGCTACAGCCAGATCAGAGGGTAGTTCTAGTTTCAATGTTTACAGGAAACTTTCAATTACTAATTACTATAATGGCTGTACTGGTTCCTTATACCTCGTGGATTATTACGTTTGGGCACTTCGTGGTTGCCAAGAGTTCTTGAGTAGCCATGCTCACTATTTTATCTCCTTAAAATTTTTGTTTATTGTAGTATTTCAAATACCTTATTTAGTTGTGTGTGTGTGTGTGTGTGTGTGTGTGTGTGTGTGTGTAGTGAGCATGTATAAGTGTACCTGTGGAGAATAGAGGAAAATCCCCTGGAATTAGAGTTACATGTGGCTGTGAGCTGCCTAATGTGGATGCTGGAACCAAACTAGGATCATCTGGAAGAGCAGCAAGCTTCTTAGTAACTGGACCAGCTCTGCTTTACTGACACCCCACCCTGGTCCTGTATTGACATCTGAATGTACAATTTCCAGCCCTTTCCCTCTATCCTTGATATTCCATCTTCTGCTTGGTCTCAGCAACTACCAATGCTTCCAATTATGTTTTATTGAACTCATTAAAACATTTGCATTTAGTTAGTTTTTCCATATCTCTATTTTCTTCTGAGTTTCTGCTCTGGGTGCTGACTTCATCATCTGAGGTGCTGTCTTCATCATCCAGAGTCCTGACTTTGCCATCTGCATGCCATGTTGACTTCATCCATGATGGTGACTCTCCTCATCTATGTTATGGCTTTCTCATGAGTTTCTAACTTTCTTCTCTAGACCCTGAGCTTATTTCCTTACTCCATTCTTTTTCTCTTTGTGTCCTCTTAGGAATAACTGGTTAGTTTTTCATTTTCATGTAACTTTTTTCATTCTTTACCTGATATTTTACACATGCCAGTAATGGAGGAGTTAAGATCTTTTTGAGCAGTTCTGTTGTCTTATTTTTTGTATTGTCTTGTCTGTTTTTGTTTGTTTGTTTCTTGTCTTCCTGTGTGATGATTTGAATATATGTTGGCTTTATTATTTAGAGATGTTGAGTACTGTTTTTTTTCTTATGAAGGAGTCTCCTCTTAAGGACTCACCTCTCAGGACCAACCAAACAGGAAAAAGCAAACTGCTACAACAGTAAGGATGTCAAGCTGGATGATATATAAAAATCCACTTGCAATTAATTCCCTCAAAGTAACACTGTAGACATCAATAACTATAGGATTCAAATGGTAGACAATAATGAACATGATTCTATAATGTTAGAAGTCATTTAGGGTAAATCTAATCAAACGCAGGACTGAGATAGAGAGTGTGGAGAAAGCACGGGAGAGGCAAGGGAAAGGGTAGAGGGGCAGCTTTTATTTTTATGTTTTATTTTATTATTATCAATTCATGTTTTATTTGTTCCTTCCTCTTTAGAACTGCCTTCAGTTTACATAGTTGTTTCCTTTCAATAGAGACCTGAAAATCACAGAACATTCTCCAAGTCCAAATGCCTGAGATAAAAATGTACATATTCATATTATGAGCAGTAGAGCAAATGGCACACTTTAAAAAGTCACACCTTGCCTTAAGATGCAGATATATGTGATGTGTACACTGTGTGGTCCAAGCTGGAATAAACAGGGTCGGGGGTAGAGGCAACTCTACACTCTTGATCTTGATCCCATTCCAACAACATGGCACTATTCCCAATGTCATCCTCTGGTCACAAAGTGTCTTCTCTTCACCAGGCCGCACACCTGAGCTCAGTTTTCTTAGGCTCTCAGTGCATTAGCCTGCAGATGGAATGGTGTCCTGACTCCTTCCACACTTGGTTTGAATGCAGCCCTGGGAGGACAATGGCATGGGATGGGGAAAGAAATAGCGTGTGTTCCTGTTGTTGCTGGGCTGGGGCAGCTGCATCAAATGTGGATGACTTAGGCTGTGTGAATCTCCAGGTTGTGTCCAGTGCCTAACAAAGCTGAGACAACATTGTTAGGACACAGCTGTCTCAGGTGCTGCATGGTTTCAGGGCAATTCCACTGGTAGGTTCAGAGTATCCAGCATCTAATGCAAATGGAGGGGTATATGCAGCTGCCAAGGAGACAACCTTCCGCCCCAATGTCACCAGCCTGTCCTACAGATCATCACTCCTGAGTGACCAAGGTCATACATGAATTTCTCTACTTTGAAAGGCGAAAGCTTTGTAGAGTTCTGGAAAGTGATTCATGAAGATCTCTATTGTAGAAGATAAATAAAAATAAGTGTCCTCATGCAATCAAATCCTGTGCAATAAAAAGTGATCAGTCCACACTATAATGTGGAGGGATCATAGAAGTGCAGTAAAAAAAAAAAATGAAACTGAAATAAAGGAAGCTGTTCACAGTGCGATCAGTCGCAGATTCAGAGAACTTACTCCCCTGTTCTGTGGGAAATGTGCTGCTGCTATCTGTGCACCTTACCTGCCCCCTTCTGATAATAATTTGATAGGAGTCTTCGTTTTTTGTGTGTCCAAAGTCTTGTAAGACACTTCAGGGGTTTAGTGAGGTTCACTCCTATCATGTTTGTGGCTTTAGTGGCAGTTCCTGGAACCAAAAAATGACTGGCTCCAATTCTGTTTCCCTTCAAGTATTCCAACCTATCACTACTGTCCCCAGGATTGGGATCACTGAAAAGAAGGATTCGGCTTCTCTTTGTGCATTTGTTTCTAAAGAAGCATATATAAAAAGGAAAGGCAATAAAGTGTTTTCTCCAGAAGAATGATTTCTACACAGTAACACTGTGTCTAAACTAAGATGGCTAAAATCTTCCATAAGAATACATGTGAAGCTGGGACGCCTACACAGGCCACAGAGGGTCTGAGTAACCTACACAGGGTATGTAGATGATGAGCTAGAGTGATCATCAAGTGATGTTTATCAGAGATTTTTAAAGTCCAAGTTCAACCAAGCATTTGTTTCAAACATTAGAGTCCTCTAAAGTTCTTGGACTCGGGAGCTCCTCTCTAGTCTAAATGATGTAACCCTAATGGAAAAATAAATGTTTATGTTGGCTCCCAGTATGCTCTTAAACACCTCACTGGAACTGTAACCATGGAAGAGTCACAAGACATGGCAGCCAGAGGGAAAAATTGTGAACCTGCTAGTGTCACATAGAAAGAAACATCTGCACCCCACAGGCAGCAGCCGAGATCTTGTGGCTCCCCAGGGCCTGGTCCACAAGCATCTTGGGCACAGTGACAGAAACGGACATCATGTCCATGAGGGACAGCTGGCTGATAAAGTACATGGATGTATGGAGGTGGGTGTCAGAGACTACCAGTAGGATCAGGAGAGCATTCCCAGACAAGGCCATCAGGAAAACCACAAATATGACCACAGCTAGCAGAGCAGGGTGTTTGAACTGGAGAATGTCACCAGGGTGAAATCTGACAGTCCAGTGTAGTTGTTCATTGAGGTAGTGATATCTATAAGTGTCTCCTCAGCAACCAACAATGCTTTTGTGTTAGCATCATGTGACCACAGGAAGGACTGCTCAGTGGTTGTGCCTCAAGATGAATGTGCTGGCAGAAGTTCCCTGGGCCTGGAGGTTTGAGGTTTATTATTTATCTGTAATTTAAGAAAATTTGAAAAGAGAATTCATGACTGTGGTTAGAACTGTCAGAACTCCTAGCAAAACTGTTGTATTTCAGAGCCATGAACTATCCTATGTCACATAACCCTGTCCTTCAACCAACATACCAGAGTCTGTAGGTTCACTTCCCTAGAGTATTATAAACCACGGTTCCCAAACAGAAGTCAAACTTATGTTGAGGATGATTTTACCTTGACGTATGAACTGAATCTGAACCTTTGTGTATTAAGGATCAAACTTTGATTTTTAAAGCTCAGAGCTATATTTCATATAATGACTACAAAGAAAATGTATCAAATATAATGTGGCAAAATGGATCTGAGACCCTGAATGCCCTTCACCCTAAGGGTCATGTGACACTGAGAGGGTCTGTGCTGTGTGGAGCACATTAACTCAATGTAGTTCCCAATGACCAGGAGGGACATTGGTGGAGGAGCCCACTGGCTGGCCAGACCTGACTGTGGGTTCAGCCATCCTTCACACAGCCACCAGTCCTCTGTGTGCTCTACTAAAAGGAGGGGAAAATGACTTTTCATGGATTTTTTTTTCTGAACTTAAATGAAATGGTGGATATTGTCAACACTGACAGATTCAAGTCAACAAGCATCCATACATTGGATTGTTCATGAGCAGACTTTCCTCAAGAATTACCTTATGGGTTTGTGTTGATATCAGTGGATTGTGAGATGTGACTGATTCTCAGGGTGAAGCATCTTTCAACACGTGTATGAAGTATGTTTTCAACAAACATCACACCATTTCACTCATTTGTAGATCTTATTGTTGAATCTTTTGATGTGTGTTTTTAATTTGGAGAATTTGCCAAATACTGGAAATTGGGAAGTTCCCATTGGTGAAAAGGGAGATTAAGATCATAAGGGATGGGGACAGTACAGTACAGTGGCATGAAGGACCCTGGGAAGGAGTTTGAAGTGGGGAGAGGATGAGAGTAAGGGCAGAGAAGGACCCTGACACTAAGGATGTTTGGAAAGGCCATGTAGAAGCCTGCCGTTCTTCTCTAAGTGTTTGTGTAGATGTGTGTACTCAGGGAACAGAGCTACCACAAGTGATGGACAGGTGTGGGTTGTCTGATCTTGGGCTGTTTGTCAAGAGACAAAGTCCTGCAGACTTCCAAAACAACACAGGTTGCTGCTCTTCCTCTTGGCCTTCATCTAGAACTTGATGGTAAGACCCCAGTGCTGAAGAAAGCACACATTGCTCAGAAGATGGGGAAAAATCAAGTTAGTCATGACCCGGGAGCTGAGTTCACAGTATCAGAAGCTGCCCTGTAGATGCTGCTGTTTATCTGCACCCAAAGCCTGTGCAACCCCTCATGGTCCCAGGAAAGCTAGTTAGCAGGGAGCATGACTCCTGATGACTACTGCTTAGCTTCTCCATATCCTGTGACCACAGTGTGCTATGTCTGAAGACTAAGGATTTAGTCAGGTGACGGTAATATAAACATTTACATTTTCATTGAAGCCTTTATTCTTGTGAAGTGTTATGTAATTTGCATGCCACTATTTAAGGTGAAACAAATAGCTTTAAAGAATATGGTTTGTAAGCCGGGCATGGTGGTGCACACCTGTAATCCCAGCACTTGGGAGGCAGAGGCAGGCAGATTTCTGAGTTCGAGGCCAGCCTGGTCTACAGAGTGAGTTCCAGGACAGCCAGGGCTACACAGAGAAACCCTGTCTTGAAAAACCAAAAAAAAAAAAAAAGAATATGGTTTGTAAAGGACATCAGAGCACAGGGAAGATGGACTGGGTAGAGGGTAAGATGGAGGGGCCAAGAGGCTGCCTATAACAGGGCAGCTCAACTGCAAACTCTGTCATCCACACTTGTGGAAACTACTGGAAGTTTATAAGAATGCACACACACACACACACACACACACACATACACACACAGAGAAAGAGAGTGAGGGAGAGAAGAGAGAGACAGAGACAGACGGAGAGAACATTAACCTACTTTACAAGTGACCAAGGCTATGTCCATGCATTAGATAATTTGTGTGTTTCATGCTTGAGATCTATTGACAATGTCAAAATTTCAGATCATTGTTAACTCTGGTTGCAACTCCATTTCTACATATCTAGAAGAAAAAAATGACAGAAAGATAAAACTGCATCTGTATAGTGGAGATATCTGTCAGCTTTTATTAGTTGTGTTAATTACAACTTCAAAGTCTCAAAGGAGCGTTATTTTAAAAAGCCCACCACACCATCCCTTAATGAGCAGAGTCCAGCCAGCGATGACATCACTTTCCTCCTATTCTCTGCACTTAAGCAGCCACTGCCCTTGGACAACATGGCCAAGGCTGCCTGCAGCATCTGGGGTGAGTTGGATCTGACAGGAGACTCTCCAGGAGTCCCTACTCTTGACTTAACATCTGCTTTCAGAATCTTCTATTAGTTCTTGATAATATTTCGTTGATTTTCCTCTACTTTTTTTCCAGCAACAAAGTAAACTCATTTTCCTTTAAAAACTTCAAATACTATTTATTTATTTGTTTATTTATTTTGGATTTTCAAGACAGGGTTTCTCTGTATAGTCCTGGCTCTCCTAGAATGCACTCTATAGACCAGACTGTCCTAAAACTCAGAAATTCCCATTCTTCTGCCCTCCAATTGCTGGGATTAGAGGCATTCACCAACACTGCCCAGTTCAAATATTATTTATTAAATGAAACAGATTTAACATTTTTAATTGTAGCCATTTAGAAATAGAAGAACATGGATACTACAGAATTACATATATACTACTTTCTTAAGTGATCTTATTGGCACACACTGGCTGTCTTGGGACTGTAAGCATATAGAGGGTCACAGTGAAACTAAGAATTAGGTTCTCATCCTGTCTTTTCTCTTATGTAATATAAAGGACCTTGTTTAGACTATAGGGGAAAATGGAGCTTCCAAGAGATCTGAGGCAGGAGCATGCTCTGTGTCCCCCCTAAATGGTGCAATCAACATCTGTTGGTCAGCTGGTTCTTTCCTGTTAGATATACACTCTGAAATCTGAGTTTCCTCTGTGTAAATGAAGAAAATAAGGTCAGTAGGTGTCTCAGGCTCCTGGGGTGATGTGCTGTGGGAAGGACTCAGAACTGACTCAGATGCTGCTGGCTCCAGTAGCTTGGGGTGACTGTACCAGTGAGTCCAGGGGTCACCTGTCAGTAAGCTCCAGTGTGAAGTTGCATCTGGCTGTCCACAGGAGATGCAAGCTAGAGAGGGGGGGACAGGATGGAACAGGCTGGAGTCACCATGTGTGCCCCAGAGACTGTGTTCCCAGTGCTTTTGCCCTGGGGGTCTTAGTGTGAGAAACTCCAATTTAACAGTAGACAGCATGAATTTTTTTGGTAGCGAAGTATCAAGATTAGCTTAGGAAACTCTCACAGTTGTGTAAATGTCTCTGCAGTTGGCAGCTTTTTCTGCATTTTCTCTGCCCTGTAACCAGAGCTAAATGCTTCTCGGGGTCATAAGATACTTCTTCTGTGTTTTGACAAGAGCATTCATAACTTAACAGTTTCCATTTTAGATACCAACAGGTTGGCAGGGGAGCAGGCGGGAGGGCTGTGTGGTTAAAAGCATTTGTGACTGTTGCAGCAGACCCAGGTTTGACTCTCAGCACCCACATGTCAGCTCTCAGTCACCTGTAACCCTTTTTTCCTGGATCTGACATCCTCCTCTCCTCCTTGGGCAGCAAGGTCACATGTGGTGCACATACATACAAGCAGGCAAAACAAATACACGTGTCCTCCTCTCCTCCTTGGGCAGCAAGGTCACATGTGGTGCACATACATACAAGCAGGCAAAACAAATACACGTGCTAAAATTTTTTTTCAATTTTTTTATTGGATATATTCTATATTTACATTTCATTTCCCTTTTTCTTTTGAAAAATTCAATGTGTTCGAGGAATCATGGCATAATCTTTATTTGACTTCAGAAAGGATAGGTGTACCTTGTACTGGTTGCTTTTCTGTTTCGGCAGCTCTTTACACATTTGATTTTAGCATTTTTATATTTTGTCTTGAATAACTGTCAGAAGCCTCTTTAAACATGGTAACATTTAAAATCTCTTTGGCATGT
The DNA here is from genome assembly GCA_964023405.1 of Apodemus agrarius. Lineage (NCBI taxonomy): Eukaryota > Metazoa > Chordata > Mammalia > Rodentia > Muridae > Apodemus > Apodemus agrarius. The sequence goes on along the minus strand of OZ030015.1, from coordinate 42,909,001 downwards.
TTTCACGGTCTAACACAGAGTCCAGTTATCAGCATGAAGCACAGGGAGTCAGGAGCTTGTGCCAGAGGCATCTCTGTGGTACCCAGACTTCTCCCTGCCCCTTGGATTCCAAGAGACAGAGACTGTGATGGCCACCAAAGCAGATGATGCTGTAAGCACAGACTGGCCTGGCAACCAGTCACCTCTGATCCCACAAAGTTAGAGCACACGGTGGGGATGTGAGGAGATGAACCTGGAGAGTCCCAGGCTTATACAGGTGAACTTTCTGATAACTATGCTAATCCGGGCTAAAGGTGTAAATATGTTTTATATATACATATATATACATATGTACATATGTATATGTATATAAGTTTGTAAATTCCTATGTTCATAGAAATGTTTATCTAAACATATTTTTAAAGGTTTGTATACGTTTATACAAAATAAGAATGTCTATAAACACATAGAAAATTTCAAATACTAATTCTTACTTTGGCTTATACTTTTCTTATTTGATGATTTTCCCTTATTTCCTTGAAAATTAAATCCTTAAATGATATTAAACCTGGAGATCGAAGTATAATAATATTACACATCTCTGAGATGATGATCTAGGATAATGAGTTCTTAACTCTCTAACAATGTGTGTGAGTGTGTGTGTGTGTGTGTGTGTGTGTGTGTGTGTGTTCCTCCATTTTTATCTTGGGATACTGAAAAAAGCTGATAATATGTTTTGCTTTATTTAACCTTGGCAAAATCAGAAAGTAAAGTTTATCACCATGATCATCGCCATCATCACTTCCACCATTATCTTCAGCAGCACTATTTTAGGTAGAGCAGCTGGAGGACTGTTAGATTCAGTGATATTTGGTCTGGTGGCAGTATTAGGTCACATAGTGGGTTCCTTGCCCCAAGCCTCTTACGGTTCTGACCGTTGGTCCTTCTTGTGTGATGGTGAGGCTTCCTCCAGACAGCACAGAGATTCTCAGAGTATCCAGATCCTGGGGAGTATCCATCACCTGGTTGAAATTTCTCCTTTAAAGTTTTACTTCAAAATATTTTATATGAAATAGACCTCAGTATATTAAAGAGTCTAATTGCATATTCAAACCATAATGACTGAGACTTGTTTCATATTTTAAAACCAAATTTTCAAAATAATTTTGATTTTACATTTGTTTTGCAACTGAATCCCCTTTTGGGTTAGCATGGGATAGCATTTTTCAAGTTTGTAGTACTTGAGAGAAGACATTATCTGTCATTAGGAAAGTTCATGACTTTGGACTATGGAAAATTTACCCTGAATCACCAGTGCCTCTGACCAAGATGTGATTTGTAAGCTTTTAAAAAAATTGATTGAATTTTGTGTAATTTGCATTCCTTGGATTTTCAGACCCAGAGAACTTAGCACAGTCAGGTTGAGGCAAAAATCACTGAGCACTTATTCCTATGATACTAACCCCAAAACATTCTTGGTTGCCTAGGAGACACCCATGGACCTTACCACCTGGATGAACAACTACACTGGACAGTCAGATTTCACCCTGCTGGGATTCTTCAGTCAATACAAACACCCTGCCCTGCTGGCTGTGGTCATATTTGTGGTTTTCTTGATGGCCTTGTCTGGGAATGCCCTCCTGATCCTGCTGATAGTCTCTGACACCCACCTCCACACACCCATGTACTTTTTTATCAGCCAGCTGTCCCTCATGGACATGATGTACATTTCTGTCACTGTGCCCAAGATGCTCATGGACCAGGTCCTGGGGAGCCACAAGATCTCAGCTGCAGCCTGCGGGATGCAAATGTTCCTGTACCTGACACTAGCAGGGACAGAATTTTTTCTTCTGGATTCAATGTCCTATGACCGCTATGTGGCCATCTGCCTTCCACTCCGGTATCCTGTCCTCATGAACCACAGGGTGTGTCTCCTCCTATTGTCTGTCTGTTGGCTCCTGGGATCCTTGGATGGCTTCATACTCACTCCAATCACCATGACCTTCCCCTTCTGTGGATCTCGGGAGATCCACCACTTTTTCTGTGAGGTCCCTGCTGTGACAAAGCTCTCCTGCTCTGACACCTGGCTCTATGAGACCCTCATGTATGTGTGCTGTGTGCTCATGCTTCTCATCCCTGTGACAGTCATCTCAGGCTCCTATTCATCCATCCTCCTCACTGTTCTCAGGATGAACTCAGCAGAGGGCAGGAAGAAGGCCCTGGCCACCTGCTCCTCCCACATGACTGTGGTCCTCCTCTTCTATGGTGCTGCTGTCTATACCTACATGCTCCCTGCCTCCCTCCACACCCCGGAGAAGGACATGGTGGTATCTGTGTTTTATACCATAGTCACCCCTCTGTTGAACCCACTAATCTATAGTCTTAGGAATAAGAATGTCACAGAGGCTATGAAGAAACTATTGAGTGTGAAACCCTTCTTTCAAGAATCTTTAAAGTAAGTGATTTATAAAGAATAGTTTCTTTTCCTTGTCTCTACACATCTGTTCTTGCAGATCTCATGCTGATATCCCTGCTGCGACAAAGCTCTCCTGCTCTGACACCTGGTTCTATGAGACCCATTCATAGAGGGTCTATGAGAGTTTGTAGTCTGCTCGCATGACATGCCTGATAGCACTATGCCTTCTTTCTGTCATCAGTGACCTCCTTTTTTTTTTTTTAGCAATATGGACTTCCTGTATCTTATTTACTAGGACATTTTTTTTCAGAAACAGATACTGACTCAGTAAAATGGGCTTACTATGTATATTGACTCAATGACATGGTTGTCACTATTTCTTTTTTATGTGTATCATATAAGCTGATCTTCCTGGGATATGCCCCTTTCATGCATACTGAGCAATAATGGAATATTCAATATCGTTTCCCTGTATTCTTGGAAGAAGTTGGCATAAGTGTTTATCTTGGAGTTTGTTCCATGTTTTTCCCTATGTGCTTCTTTGGTGTGTGTGTAGCATAACAGTATCAGCCTCTTGTGAGGCATTGAAATATGTTTCTCTTCCTTAATATTCTGGAACAGTGGGAGAATTGTTATAACTCATTTAATACTAGAATTTAGCAATTTAACCATTTTCCTGGGCTTTAAAAGAAAGATTTTTATCTTGAAGAATATGTGTGTTTTTGAGTGTGTATGTTTGTATTTGTATGAATGTTTGTGTTTATATGTCTGTGAGTTATTGTGTGTGTGTGTGTGTGTGTGTGTGTGTGTGTGTGTTATGTCTCATGTGTCTGCACGGGTGAGGTTTTGTGTTTGTACGTGCATGTATATTGGTGTGTACATGTGGGTGTCTGCATGCATATATTTGTATGTGAGTTTGTGGTGTGACTATGTGTGTATGTATGTCTGTATGTATGTATGTATGTATGTGAGTGTGTATGAGTGTTTGCTATATGTTTTTCTGTTTATGTTTTAGTGTGTGTGACATATGCCTCTCCCTGAGTGAATGTGAATTTATGTGAGTGTATATGTATGTGGAATGTGAGTATTTGCATATTAGTGTATATGTGTGTGAGTGTGTGTGTGTGTTTGTGTGTATGTGTGTATGTTCACATGAGCGTGTGAGTACGGTGTCATAGAGGCCAGAAGAGGGTCTCAGATCCTCTGAAGCTGTCCAACAGGAGTGCTGGTAACTGAACTATGTCATCACTGATGAAATTGATTTCATTTAGGCATCATATTGGGCCTTATCTTTTATGCATCCATGGCTCTCTGTGTTCCAATAGGATAATACAGTCCACCATTAGACATGGTGGCCGTGTGAGCAAGAGCACACATTTACAGCAGCTTTGGGTTCCTAACTGTCTAGCACATCCCTCTTTTTCTTCTCACTGCCTGGGGTTAGGTCTGTTTCCTTCAACAAACCTCCGATTAAATACATACCTATCCTTTATCTGGCTTTCCCACTCCTGGCTGCCTCCCCAGCCTCAACTCCTCCAGGGCAGATCAGCAGAATAGGGAGTGACCAAGCATGCCTGAACACCCAGGAGTAGAGCAAATCTACTCTGCTCCCTGTACATAGAGCACACTTTACAGCTACAGCCTCCTGCTACACCATCCTAAGCGTGTTCTTCCATCAAGGGCCCCACCTGATCGACTTCTTCACTAACCACCCCAGTGTCCTCAGCACTTGAGTTCTTTGCTTGTCTTTTTTAAAAATTTTTGTTATTTATTGAATATCATCTTCATTACATTGTCAATGGTAAAACCTTTCCCAATATCCTCCCTCCCCAAAGGCCCCAAACCCCTCCTCCCACACCCTGCTCCTCTACCTGACACACTCCCACCTCCCCACCTCGATTTCCCTTTGTTGGGGCATCTACTAAGCCTTCACCTGACCAAGGACCACTCCTCCCACTGATGCCCAACAAGGCATTCCTCTGCCACATTTTTGGCAGGAATCTTGTGTACCCCTTAGTTGATGGTTTAGTCCCTGGGAGTCCTGGGGCATCTGGGTGGCCGAAATCATTGTTCTTCCCATTGGGGCTTTAAACCCCTTCAGCTCCTCCTTTGTGGACCCAATGCCCAGTACAATGGTTGGTTGCTAGCATCTGCCTCTGTATTCGTAAGGCTCTGGAAGGGCCCCTCCCAAGACAACCATGACATGCTCCTTTTGGTATACACTTCTTGTTGTCCATAGTAGTGTTGGGATTTGGTGACTGTTTATAGGATGAATCCCCAGGTAGGGCAGTCTCTGGGTAGCCTTTACTTCAGTCTCTGCTCCACACTTTGTCTCCCTCATTGCTCCTGTATTTTGTTCCCTTTCTCAGGAGTCCTTCTCTGTTTGCAGGAACCCTTTTTTGAGATTTCTGCCCTCTGCTGGCCACATTTGGAATCACAGCAGTATATTGCCTGTGCTGACCCTGTGGCAGGGCCTTTTTGCCTGGGTCTTCAGATTACTCCCGTTAGTATTTCACAATTTATTGCACATTGAAATATAAATAAACAACACGTAGTTACAAAGTTATTATATGTAACAATTAGAAGAAGATAATAGAAATTCTAATTATAAAGTCACATATTTCTATTGTCATTAGAGTAAAAAGCAAGATTCAGATCTAAAATCACTTCTCATGGAGATAATAGAGGACTTTAAGAAGGACCTTTGGGGGTGGGGAACCAGAAAAGGGGAAATGAATTTTAAATATAGAATATATCCAATTAAAAAAAGGACATAAATAATTCCCTTAAAGAAATACAGGAGAACACAGGTAAACAGCTAGAAGCCCTTAAAGAGAAAACACAAAAATCCCTTAAAGATTACAGGAAAACACAATCAAATAGGCAAAGGAAATGAATAACACTGTCCAAGATCTAAAAATGGAACTAGAAACAATAAAGAAACCAAACCACAAAGGGAGACAACCCTGGAAATAGAAAACCTAGGAAAGAGATCAGTATTCATACATGGAAGCATCACCAACAGAATACAAGTGGTAGAAGAGAGAGTCTCAGGTGCTGAAAGATATCATAGAAAACATTGACACAAAAAAAGAAAAAAGAAAACATTGACACAAGAGTCAAAGAAAATGCAAAAAACAAAAAGCTCCTAACCCAAAACATCCAGGAACTCCAGGACACAATGAGAAGACCAATCCTTAGGATAATAGGAATAGAAGAAAGTGAAGATACCCAACTTAAAAGGCCAGTAAATATCTCCAACAATATTTTAGAGGAAGACTTCCCTAACCTAAAGAGATGCCTGTGAACATAAAAGAAGCCTTCATATCTCCAAATAGACTGGACCAGAAATAAATTCCTCCCTTCATATAATAATCAAAACACCAAATGCAGTAAACAAAGAAAGAATATTAATAGCAGTAAGGGGAAAGGGCAAGTAACATATAAAGGCAGACCTATCAGAATTACACCAGACTCCTCGATGGAGACTATGAAAGCTAGAATCCTGGGCAGATGTCATACAGACCCTAAGAGAACACAAATGCCAGCCCAGCAAAACTCTCAGTTACCAGTGTCAGAGAAAACAAGAAAGTCCATGACAAAACCAAATTTACACAATGTCATTCCACAAATCCAACCCTACAAAGGATAATAGATGAAAAACACCAACACGAGGAGAGAAACTACACACTAGAAAAAGCAAGAAAGTAATCATTCAACAAACCCACACAATCATAATTCCACCTCTAACAACAAAAATAATAAGTAACAATCAGTTTTCTTTAATATCTCTTAATATGAAAATTACTTGACCGTATGCCATACCCATGTGGTGCAGAGAGACATCTTAACCTCCAAGGAGTGCTGAGAGACCGGCCTGCAGAGGTAGAACCACCCACACTGCTCAGAAGACCACACCTGGAACTCTTTGGTAGAAACCCTCCAGTTTCTGTCTCTGACTTAGGACCACCCTCTACCACCGCACACCATATCTAAGTAATGCATAGAGGTAGCTAAACACTCAGAAGTATGGAGAGGCCAGACGGCATAGGTAAGACCACCCCTGCTGCTCAGAGGAAACAAACAGACCCCCTGAGTACACGAGAGACTAGGAGCAGCCTGGGAAATGAGTTTCTGATTTCTGCCTGCACCCAGAGTTGAACAGGGCCACAGAGCTACATACCCAAATACAACCACAAGAGAGCAAGTCTCAAATGCGTACCTATATATTGATGTACTTAGAGAGAACTGGTCCTCCAGAAGCACAGATACAGATGATTGCAGGACAGATAAGCCACAGTCAGAGACAGCAACACCAGCTAACACCAGAGATAACCAGATAACAAAAGGCAAATGCAAGAACACTACCAACAGAAACCAAGGCAACATGGTACCATCTGAACCAAGTTCTCCCACAACAGCAAGTCCTGGATACCCCAACAAACCAGAAAAGCAAGATCTGGATTTAAAATCACATTTTATGATGCTGATAGAGGATTTCAAAAAGGACATAAATAACTCCCTTAAAGAAGTACAGGAGAACATGAATCAAAAGGCAGAAGTCCTTAAAAAGGAAACACAAAAATTGCTTAACAAAATATAGGAGAACACAAACAATCAAGTGAAGAAACTGAACAAAACCACCAGGATCTAAAAGTTGAAGTAGAAACAACTAACAAATCACAAAGGGAGAAAACTCTGGAGATTGAAAACCTTGGGACGAAATCAGGAGTCACAGGTGCAGACATCAACAACAGAATACAAAAGACAGAAAAAAGAATCTTAGGTCCTGAAGATACCATAGAGAGCATTAACTCAATAGTCAAAGAAAATGCAAAATGCAAAAAGTTTGTAACCCAAAACATCCAGGAAATCCAGGATAAAATAAGGAGACCAAACCTAATGATTATAGGTATAGAAGTGAGCAAAGATTTACAACTTAAAGGGCCAGTAAATATCTTCAACAAAATTATGGAAGAGAACTTCCCTAAACTAAAGAGAAATGCCCATGAACATACAAGAAGCCTACAGAACTCCAAACAGACTGGATCAGAACAGAAATACCTACCATCACATAATAATCAAAACATCAAATGTTCTAATCAAAGAAAGAATATTAAAAGCAATAAGAGAAAAGGGCAAGTAACATATAAAGGAAGATCTATCAGAATTACACCAGACTTCTCACCAGAGACCACAAAAGCAAGAAGATCCTGGGCAGATCTCACACAGACTCTAAGAGAACACAAATGCCAGCCCAGACTACTATTCCCAGCAAAACTCTCAATTACCATAGGTGTAGAAACCAAGATATTCTATGATAAAACCAAATTAATACAATACCTTTCTATAAATTCAGCCCTTCAAAGAATAATGGATGGAAAATGCCTACAATAAGGAAGGAACCTACACCCTAGGAAAGGCAAGATACTAATCTTTTAACAAACCCAAAAGAAGATAACCACTCAAACATAAAAATTACATCATAAATAACAGGAAGCAACAATCACTATTCCTTAATATCTCTTAAAATCACTGGATTCAATTCCCCAATAAAAAGATAGAGACTAACGGACGGGATACTTAAAGAGGATCCAACATTTTGCTGCATACAGGAAATGCACCTCAGTATCAAAGACAAACAGCACTTCATGGTAAAAGGCAGGAAAACAATTGTCCATACAAATGCTCACAGGAAACAAGCTGGAGTAGCCATTCTAAAAGAGGATAAAAATTGACTTTCAACCAAACGTCATCAAAAAACACACGGAAGGAGACTTTATACTCACCAAAGAAAAAAGCTATCAAGAAGAACTCTGAATTCTGAACATCTATGCTCCAAATGCAAGGACAGCCTCATTCATAAAAGGAACTTTACTAAAGCTCAAAGCACACATTGCACCTCACACAATAATTGTGGGTGACTTCAACACCCACTCTCTTCGAGGAACGGATCAAGGAAACACAAGCTAAACAGACACAGTGAAACTAATTAAAGTTTTGGACTTAATGGATTTAACATGTGTGTGTGTGTGTGTGTGTGTGTGTGTGTGTGTGTGTGTCTGTGTGTGTGTCTGTGTGTGTGTCTGTGTAAAACATTTAATCCTAAATCAAAAGAATATTCCTTCTTCTCAGCACCTCATGGTACCTTCCCCAAAATCGACCATATTTTTGGTCACAAAACAGACCTCAACAGATAAAAAAAGATCGAACTAATCACATGCCTCCTATCAGATCACTATGGAGTAAGGATTGTCTAGAATAGCAACAAAAACAACAGAAGGCCCACATACACATGGAAGCTGAACAATATGCTACTCAATGATATCTTGGTAAAGGAAGAAATAAGGAAAGAAATCAAAGACTTTTTAGAATTTAATGAAAATGAAGTCACAACATACTCAAATTTATGAGACACAATGAAAGCAGTGGTAAGAGGAAAACTCATACCTCTGAGTGGCCCCAAAAAGAAACTGGAGAGAGCATACACTAGCAGGTTAACAGCACACCTGAAAGCTCTAGAATAGAAAGAAGCTAATACACCCTAGAGGAATAGAAGGCAGGAAATCATCAAACTCAGGACTGAAATCAACCAAGTGGAAACAAAAAGAATCAACAAACCGGGAGCTGATTCTTTGAGAAAATCAACAAAATAGATTGTTAAACCCTTAGCCAGACTAACCAAAGGGCAAAAAGACAGTATCCGAATTAACAAAATCAGAAATGAAAAGAGAGATATAACAACAGAAACTGTGGAAATTCAAAAAATCATCAGATCCTACTACAAAAGTCTATATTCAACACAACTGGAAAACATGGATGAAATGCACAATTTCCTAGACAGATACCAAATACCAAAGTTAAATCAGGATCAAATAGACCATCTAAACAATCCCATAACCACTAAAGAAATAGAAGTGGTCATTGAAAGTCTCCCAAACAAAAAAAGCACCAAACCAGATGGTTTTAGTGCAGAATTGTATCATATCTTCAAAGAAGACATAACACCAATACTCTTCAAATTATTTCACAACATGGATACAGAAGGAACACTACTCAACTTGTTCTATGAAGCCACAATTATGCTGATACCCAAACCACACATAGATCCAATAAAGAAAGAGAACTTCAAACCAATTTCAATTATGAATATTGATGCAAAAATAATAAAATTCTTGCCAACTGAATCCAAGAACACATCAAAATGATCATTCACCATGATCAAGTAAGCTTCATCCCAGGGATGCAGGGATGGTTCAATATATGGAAATCCATCAATGTAATCCACTATATAAACACACTTAAAGAATAAAAACCACATCTACATTTCATTAGACGCTGAAAAAAGCATTTGAAAAAAATTCAGTTTCCTTTCATGTTAAGGGCTGAAATCAATCAAGTTGAAACAAAGTGAACCATACAAAGAATCAACAAAACCAGGAGCTGGTTCTTTGAGAAGATCAACAAGATAGATAAACCCCTAGCCAGACTTACTAAAGGGCACAGAGACAGTATTCAAATTAACAAAATTAGAAATGAAAAGGGAGATATAACAACAGAAACTGAGGAAATTCAAAAAATCATCAGATCCTACTACAAAAACCTATACTCAACACAACTGGAGAATCTGGAGGAAATGGACAATTTCCTCGACAGTTACCAAATACCAAAATTAAAACAGGATCAAATAGATCGTCTAAACAGACCCATAACCCCCAAAGAAATAGAAGGGGTCATAGACAGTCTTCCAACCAAAAAGAGCACAGGACCAGACGGTTTTAGTGCAGAATTCTATCAGACCTTCAAAGAAGTCCTGATACCGATACTCTTCAAATTATTCCACAAAATAGAAACAGAAGGAACACTACCCAACTCATTCTATGAAGCCACAATTACCCTGATACCAAAACCACACAAAGATCCAACTAAGAAAGAGAACTACAGGCCAATTTCTCTTATGAATATCGATGCAAAAATACTAAAAAAATACTTGCCAACCGAATCCAAGAACACATCAAAACGATCATTCACCATGATCAAGTTGGCTTCATCCCAGGGATGCAGGGATGGTTCAATATACGGAAATCCATCAACGTAATCCACTACATAAACAAACTCAAAGAAAAAAACCACATGGTCATCTCATTGGATGCTGAAAAAGCATTTGACAAAATTCAGCATCCTTTCATGCTAAAGGTCCTAGAAAGAACAGGAATTCAAGGCCCATATCTAAACATAGTAAAAGCAATATACAACAGACCAGTAGCCAACATCAAGGTAAACGGAGAAAAACTCAAAGCAATCCCTCTAAAATCAGGGACTAGACAAGGCTGTCCCCTCTCGCCATATCTCTTCAATATAGTACTTGAGGTACTAGCTAGAGCAATTTGACAACAGAGGGAAGTCAAAGGGATACAAATCGGGAAGGAAGAAGTCAAACTATCACTATTTGCAGATGATATGATAGTTTACTTAAGTGACCCAAAAACCTCCACCAGAGAACTCCTGCAACTGATAAACAACTTCAGCAAAGTGGCTGGCTATAAAATCAACTCAAGGAAATCAGTAGCCTTCCTATACGCGAAGGATAAGCAGGCCGAGATAGAAATTAGGGAAATGACACCCTTCACAATAGCCACAAATGATATAAAGTATCTTGGAGTGACTCTAACCAAACATGTGAAAGATTTATACGACAAAAACTTCAGGTCTCTGAAGAGGGAAATTGAAGAAGACATCAGAAAATGGGAAAATCTTCCATGCTCGTGGGTTGGCAGGACTAATATAGTCAAAATGGCAATCTTGCCCAAAGCAATATACAGATTCAATGCAATCCCCATCAAAATCCCAACTCAGTTAGTTCTTCATAGAGCTAGAAAGAGCAATTCGCAAATTCATCTGGAATAACAAAAAACCCAGGATAGCTAAAACTATCATCAACAGCAAAAGAACTTCTGGGGGAATCAATATCCCGGACCTCAAGCAATATTACAGAGCAGTAGTATTAAAAACTGCATGGTATTGGTTCAGTGACAGGGAAGCGGATCAATGGAATAGGATCGAAGACCCAGAATTGAACCCACACATCTATGGCCAATTGATCTTCGACAAAGGAGCTGAAAACATCCAGTGGAAAAAAGATAGCCTTTTCAACAGATGGTGCTGGCTCAACTGGAAGTCAACATGCAGAAGAATGAGAATTGATCCACTCTTATCTCCTTGCACTAAGCTCAACTCCAAGTGGATCAAGGACCTCCACATAAAACCAGACACACTAAAACTAATAGAAAAGAAACTGGGGAAGACCCTTGAAGACATCGGCTCAGGGGAAAAATTCCTGAACAGAACACCAATTGCTTATACTCTAAGAACAAGAATAGACAAATGGGACCTCATAAAACTACAAAGTTTCTGTAAGGCAAAAGACACTGTCAAAAGGATAAATCGGCAACCAACAAATTGGGAAAAAATCTTCACCAACCCCACATCCGACAGAGGGCTAATCTCCAATGTATACAAAGAACTCAAGAGGTTAGAACCCAGAAAACCAAATAACCCTATCCAAAAATGGGGTACAGAGCTAAACAGAGACTTTTCACCTGAAGAAATTCGGATGGCTGAGAAACACCTTAAAAAATGTTCAACATCACTAGTCATTAGGGAAATGCAAATTAAAACAACCCTGAGATTCCACCTCACACCAGTCAGAATGGCTAAGATTAAAAACTCAGAAGACATCAGGTGTTGGCGAGGATGTGGAGAAAGAGGAACACTCCTCCACTGCTGGTGGGAATGCAAGCTGGTACAACCACTCTGGAAATCAGTATGGCGGTTCCTCAGAAAACTGGGCGTGATAAGCCATACCACTCCTGGGAATATACCCAGAAGATTCACCAGCATGCAATAAGGATACATGCTCCACTATGTTCATAGCAGCCTTATATATAATAGCCAGAAGCTGGAAAGAACCCAGATGTCCCTCAACAGAGGAATGGATACAAAAAATGTGGTATATATACACAATGGAGTACTATTCAGCCATTAGAAACAATGAATTCATGAAATTCTTAGAGAAATGGATGGAGCTGGAGAATGTCATACTAAGTGAGGTGACCCAGTCTCAAAAGAATACCCATGGTATACAGTCACTGATAAGTGGATATTAGCCTAGAAGCTTGGAACACCAAAGACACAAATCACATATCAAGTGATGTCTCACAAGAAGAAAGGAGTGGACACTGGTGCTAGAATGGACCAAATCATCATTGTGGGAGAGTACAAGAATAGTAAAGTGGGAGGGGTGGATGCGGGAGCAGGGGGAGGGAAAAGGACATGTGGGACCTTTGGGGGTGGGGAACCAGAAAAAGGGAAATGAATTGTAAATATAGAATATATACAATAAAAAAAATTAAAAAAAATAAAAAAATAAAAAAAAAGACGTATCATTGACCTATAAAAAAAAAAAAGTCTTGGAAAGATCAGGAATTCAAGGCCCATACCTAAACATAGCAAAAGCAATATACAGCAAACCAGTAGCCAACATCAAACTAAATGGAGAGAAAATTGAATAATCCTACTAAAATCAGGGACTAGACAAGGCTGCCCTTTCTCTACATATCTATTTAATACAGTACCTGAAGTTCTACCTAGATCAATTAGACACCAAAAGGATATCGAAGGATACAAATGAGAACGGAAGAAGTCAAATTATCACTCTTTGCAGATGATATGATAGTGTACTGATGCAACCCAAAACACTCCACCAGAGAACTACTACAGATGATAAACAACTTCAGCAACGTGGCTGAATATAAAATTAACTCAAACAAATCTGTAGCCTCCCTATACTCAAATGATAAACATGCTGAGAAAGAAATTAGGGAAGTGACATCCTTCACAGCAATCACAAACAATATGAAGTATCTTGGTGTGACTCCAACCAAACAAGTGAAAGATCTGTATGAAAAGAACTTCAGTTCTCTGAAGAAAGAAATCGAAGAAGACCTCAGAAGATTAAAAGATCTCCCATGCTCATGGATTGGCCAGATTAATAAACTAAAAGTGGTCATCTTGCCAAAAGCAATCTACAGATTCAATGCAATCACTATCAAAATTCCAACTCAATTCTTCATAGACATAGAGTTAAAAAGAGCAATTCTCAAATTCATCTGGAATAACAAAAAACCCAGGATAGCAAAAACTAATCTCAATGGTAAAGCAACTTCTGGGGGAATCAGTATCCCAGAACTTGAGCAGTACTACAGAGGAATAGTGTTTAAAAACTGCATGGTATTGGTATAATGACAGGCAGGTAGATCAATGGCTTAGAACTGAAGACCCAGAAAACAACTCACACACCTATGGTCACTTGATCTTTGACAATGGAGCTAAAACCATCCACTGGACAAAAGATAGCCTTTTCAACAAATGCTGCTGGGTCAACTGGCTGCTAGCATGCAGAAGAATGCAAATTGATCCATTCTTGTCTTGCTTCTGATCTCACTGGGAAAGTTTTCAGTCTTCCATCACTGAGGAACACATTGGCTATGGATGTCCATGCACAGTCATACTTCTACTAGGTTATTTATTTTATCTTATTTCTAAATGTTTTGTGATTGTTTATTTTGTGTTGAGAATGGTGCATGTATGTGCCATAGGACAAGTATGAAAGTCAGTTTACTCTTTCTGCATGCAAAAAAATGCAAATCTACCCATTCTTGTCTCCTTGTACAAAGCTCAAGTCCAAGTGGATCAAGGATCTACACATAAAACCAGACACACAGAAGCTTATAGAGGAGAAAGTGGGGACGAATCTTGAACACATGAGCAGAAGGGGAAAGTTCCTGAACAGAACACCAATGGCTTATTTCTAAGAACAAGAATCGACAAATGGGACCTCAGAAACTGCAAAAGTTCTGTAAGGCAAAGGACACAGTCAATAGGACAATATTGTAAATAAGCAAAATAGGGTGTCACGAACGCATTGCTTTTATTGGTTTTCCACTTAAATGTCCCTGTTGAGATGCTTTTCTCGCAGAAAAATGCAGCTTCCTTATGTCACCATGACTGGGCAATTGTAAGTCATATTAATGAACCTTTTGACACTGACAGTAAGTAGGAAAATAATTAATTTTTGACTTTCGTTTTCACACATGATGTTAACAGGACCTCTTGGGACACACCTAAAATTTTGCTTCCTTAATGAGGTTTTTCAAAACTCAGCAAAGTCTCTAGTCTGGATTTATGTCTAGACACTAGTATGATTTATCTTCAACTCAGGAAAATCCTGGTAAACATGAAGTTGATATGAGTATAGAAATGCTTAGAGAATTGTGGAGACCCATCATGATGAAATCACGGGAGCTCAGGAACAAGATTCATGTGTTTGTGTTCACAGCTGAGCATCGCTCATGAAGAGACAAGAGAGTCCAGGTATGTTACACGTGCATTCTCGTGCTGGCAAAAGGCTGTGGTCCTGATACTGCCTCCTCTATAGATGGCACCAAGGTACTGGTCCTTTTCAGGAAAATCCATTTGTAGATTGCATGTATCAAGCACAAGCTGATGTTTCCCAGCATCGGGAAGCTGGGCGGGTTTGTCAACTGCATTTGTCTGACAAACTCATCTCCTCCCTCCTCTCTCTCTCTCTCTCTCTCTCTCTCTCTCTCTCTCTCTCTCTCTTTCTCTCAGTGTGTATGTGTCTCCCTCTCCCTCCTCTTCTCCCTGTCTCTTACTATTGCTTTGTGTTGTGCTCTCTATTTACTGACTGACATACTGTTATAAACTATTCAAATGTAAAAAAAATTATTGAAGAAAGAGTGATTTTTTAAAAAAAAATCTAAAAAAGCATTTTATGTGCAATTAAACAAGAAAATGAGAAAACAGAGAAACTCTAACTAGATGAAGAGACAACAGTTCCCAGAAGTGAGTGGAGACAGGAGCCATGTGAATGTAGGTGGATGTAGCTGTCAAGATTGGGCTCCATGTCTTGTGACTGACAGGGCTCTACATGGAAAACATCCTCAAAAGCATCACTTGGTTTTGTTTATTGTGTTGCTATGCCAACAAAAGGCAGTACTTGCATCTGTGTGATATTTTACATGTGATGGAGCCAGCGGAGACTTGCCATTTCAGCACATTCAAAAGTGTAATTCATGATTTCTTAAAGAAGTGTAATTTCTAGGTGTGCATTTGGGAGGCTACAAAGAGTGTTTCACACTGTGTCTAATATAATAAAAAATCTTGGTATTGAGATTCTAAAAGACAAAGGCCACATGCTTTCTTTCATGTGCAGACCTGTGGTTTACATTTGTATATAGTATATAGATGTGGTTATGAAACTAGAAACGGGACCATGGATTGTGGCAGAGGGTGAGATGAACCAAAGAGAGCGTAATAGAGTGCTTGTGATCTGGGCAAATGGAGGACTGTGTGGGGAGGAGGGAGAGGTGTAGAGAGTGAGCTCCATGTGACATGGGCAAATGGAGGACTGTGTGGGGAGGAGGGGGAGGAGTGAGCATGGAAGAAGATTACAAGTAATGGATATGAAGATGCCTGGTAAAACACATTGCACTGGATGCTGACTTAAAAGAAATAAGAAAATCCTGGCTTTGAACACAGTTCTATTCTCGGAGACCATGACCAGAAATCTCAAATATGGGAGACGTAGTTGTATTGTTTTTCTGAATGGTGACTTGTTTAAGAAGTTTAAATACTACCTGTCCCTTTGTACCTGTAGAGACCAATAGTCTATTCCCTATAGGGTTTGGGAATGTTGAGTAACTTGTTCAGTTAAATGAGCTCAGTAATATCAACTACCAGCCTAGTTGAAGCAAAGGATGCAATTATTTCAAATTTTGTCTTTTTACTGATGACTTCAGACAAGTCTTTTTTTTAAACTGGAGTTATAGCACACTTTTAAGCGACAGATAGTTAAAATGTGCAGTTTTCAAAACACAAAGGAGCGCCCTGTAGTATCCTTGACATAATGTAGCAATGGCAAAATTATCCCTATGAAACTATGAGACCTGGTGTCATTAGCCAAAAATAGTCACTCAGAGTTAGGAACTAAATGAAATGAAAGGTCTCACAAAGAGAGGAGCCTTTAAATGTAGGATGCAGTTACCATCACCATTAAAACAAATGTGCAAGGGGACTCTCTGACCTAAGAGTCTTCATGTGGGGTTCATTGATTTCTTCTCATTTGGACAGGTATGGCTCAGTAGCAGGCATGGGACCCCAGAATTCCAGCACCATCACTGAACTGGTCCTGGTTGGGTTCTCTGATCACCTCCAGATGGAAGTTCCCCTCTTCCTCTTCTTCTCTCTGGTCTACCTAGCCAACTGTTTGGGGAATACAGCTGTTGTCACCTTAGTGGCTCTAGACGTCCCTCTGCAAACACCCATGTATTTCTTCCTCTGCCACCTGGCTTTCCTCAATGGATTCTTCAGCACGGTTGTGGCTCCAAAGATGCTCTTCAATCTCCTTGCAAGCAGGAAGGTCATATCTTACCCATTCTGCATGGCTCAGACCTATCTCACCCTGTTCTTGGAGTCGACCGAGTGCTTTCTCCTTGCGGTGATGGCGATAGATCGCTATGTGGCCATCTGCTACCCACTGAGGTATCTTCTCATCATGAGCTGGGTGGTGTGTGCTGCACTGGCAGTGGCAGTCTGGGTCACAGGCTTTTGTGCCTCGGTTATACCTCTCTGCTTAATGATCCTACCACTCTGTGGTCCTTATGTTGTTGATTATCTTTTCTGCGAGCTGCCTGTTCTTCTGCACATGTTCTGTGGGGACACATCTGTGCAGGAAGTCATGATGGCCGTTGGAGGGGCTGGCACTGTGCTGTTCCCTTTCCTCCTGATTGTACTCTCCTACCTTCGCATCCTGGTGGCTGTGATGAGAATAGACTCAGCTGAGGGCAGACAAAAGGCCTTTTCAACCTGTGCTTCACACTTGGCTGTGGTGACCATCTATTACGGAACAGGGCTGATCAGGTACTTGAGGCCCAAATCCCTTTACTCTGCTGAGGGAGACAAAGTGCTCTCTGTGTTCTATGCAGTCATTGGCCCCGCACTGAACCCATTCATCTACAGCCTGAGGAACAAGGAAGTACAGGCTGCCATAAGGAGACTGGTCAAGAGATACAAGAAAAGCACAAGAATCGTCTTCTAGAATCTTCAGGAGCTGAGTCCTGTATTCATTTACCAACATTTTGACAGGTTCAAGCAAGAGTCTGTGAGACTAAATCTCACTGGTTACAATTTCAACTTACCAGAACTCTTCCCCCTGCCCCTAACACACAGATACTTTTCTTTCATGTTTCTCAGCTTTATGAGTAAATACTGATGTGTATTAATTAGGAGTCAACATGTCATCTGTCAGCTCAATCAAATGGGGATAATAGAACCAAGAATATATATGAATACATGAACTTTACCTCAATAATGTTGTTACTGAGTGCATTCTCTATTTTATAGTTCTCGTTCTCTCTCTCTCTCTCTCTCTCTCTCTCTCTCTCTCTCTCTTTCTCTCTCTCTCATTTTGTGAGACACTGCCTTGCCCTGTAGCTCAGGTTGGCTTTGAGGACTGGGACTGCTGATGTGTGCCACCACACTTGAAGTCATCTCGGTTTCTATCCATTCGTCAGACCTCAGACCATGACAAATGCAGGTTCCTGGTTCCTAATCAGTTGCACTTTGTTGAGGAACACAAAGTAAAGGCAAAACTCAGCTGCATGAGAATTAAATGAAATGAAAACTGCTTCTGGCATTAGCGCTGCTACAGTAATGGGAGATACCCAGGATCTGGATTCCTGCCTTTCATGAGCTTCTCCTTTGGAGAGCTGTAACATCGGCCACTCTGGCTATACCAGAAAACTTCTGTTCTGATTACAGGGATGACAATACCTGGAGACCGCTATCACTTTCTGCATTCTGCCTCCCCTGAGCAGCCACCACAGTAGACAGGCAGCCTGACAAAAACAAATAACAGTAATTTTATTAATTTACTTATATATACTTACATTAACAAGCACATGTCTTAGAAGGCCATATAAAGGCATTTAATACTGCTACTTAATTCCAGGCTCAGCCACTCTTTGTGCAAGGATTTCTATGTGAAATATCAGGAAAGCTGACATCCATGCAGACGAGCATGTCATTTTAAAGGTAAACACATGATGTCACCATTCTAAAGTCACCTTGTCCCCTGTTCACTGATTTACTAATTGCTGTTGTCTGTTGATGCTTCCACACTAGTGAATAGGCTGGAAGTGGATTGATGAGAGATCTTATCATGTAGTAGTTAAATATAAAGCCAGAGGAACTCAATATATCCAGTGAGACTACTGTATGTCTGCAGTAGTTAACTGGCAGCATCTCTGTACTGGATGGATATTAATTTTCTGGAAAGAGATCAAGGGCTAAAATATCCAAGAGCCTTGCTTTGTTTCTATGTGAGAGTATTTGTTATATTTTTATGTATCATGGCAGAAAAACAGAGACAGAAGGCCAGTGGAGTGAGCAGAAACACTTCCCAGAACTTTGAGACAGAGGCAGGTGGACTTATGTGAGCTTAAGGCTAACCTACTCTACACAGGGAGTTCTAGGACAACCAAGGCCTCACACACACATACACACACACACACACACACACACACACACACACACAGAGAGAGAGAGAGAGAGAGAGAGAGAGAGAGAGAGAGAGAGAGAGAGAGAGGCTTATATTCATCCTTTTAAAAATTCCACAGTAAATATATCTATATATAAATGTGTATATAGATATGTTACAGAATAGAGTGTAAAGAGGCCGAGAATTTGGGGGGATTTCAGAAGTTGGCAGAGAGTCTGTGTTCATAAGATAATAAAGCCAGAACTGAGAGGGGGCTGCTGCTGGAGCTGCTGGAGTCAGATTTAGGGGAGAATGCCATGTTCAGCTTGAAGCCAAATACCAAAGTGGTCACAACAGGGAGCATGTCAGGAACAGGGACGTGTGGATCAGGTCCAGGTGGCAAACAGGTGGGGTGGCAGGCAGTTCAAGGAGGCCTCGTCAACGACAGGGCACAATACCAGCAGGTAGATCCAGGGGCATTTGTGGAGTTCCCTGCTCCTGGCACATGACAGGTGTCAGCTGATAGGTTCATATGAGGCAATGCACAGAAGGAAAGAGTGGAGTCTCCTGGGATAATGCACAGCTGGAAAGATCACTGCTTTACACAATGTGAAGCATTTTAGAATAAGACACAGCCTGCGCTTGGCACACGTGATTCTTTTGTGTACTTCTAGGTCCCACTTGATATATTTCAATTCCAATGGAGTCAAACATTTAGCTGCTACAAAATAAGAGTCCCAAGACCACAGATTTGTCTGCCTTCTAGTTCTCTGTGCCTCATAGTTTCTTTACCTCTCATAAAGAACAATTCATATATCCAAATCAAATTCTTTTTTCTACAAGGTTTATTTATTTTCATTTGATGGGCATAGGTATTTTACCTGCATGAAAGTCTGTATACCATGTGCGTGTCTGCTGCCCATGGAGAAAAGAAGACATCAGATCTCTTGGGATGGAGTTACAGATGGTTGTGAGCGACAATGTGGGTGACTGAGAACTGAACCCAGGTCCTCTGCAGGAGCAGCCAGTGCTCTTAACCACTGAGCCGCCTCTCCAGCTCCTAAATCAACTAAAATTATTATATTGACTGCTAATGCATTTGAGAAAGTCATGTAATTTTTACTTCATTCTGTAAAAATTAACACATTGTCACTTTTGTTCAAATCAAATAGCGTACCATGTCGAAAATAAGTTTTGGGTTTAGCTACAGACAAAATGTGGAGACAAACTCTTCATCAGTTTAGCAGACAGGTGAGTAATGGAAAACAAAGCCCAGAATAGAAACCGATGAGAGTCTTGATTGGAGAGGCACAGAGCAAACTCAGTCTCCGGAGGATTAATTAGGAGAAAGTTTCTGCTCAAGTAATGATTGCATGGTCTTCCCAGAAATCTTAATGGAATTACTCAAGAAAGACAGTAAGAATTTTAAAGACTTATTTTATTATTTTTGAGAGAGAGAGAGAGAGAGAGAGAGAGAGAGAGAGAGAGAGAGAGAAATTGCAGGAGTCATTTCTCTTCTTCTACCATGTGGGCTTGGGAATCAAATTCAAGTGGTCAGGCTTGAAAGAAAGTGCTATTACCCACTGATCCATCTTTCCAATTTGGGGAACCATGCCCAATCTCAATGTTCCAAGGCCTGTTTCCAAGCCTAAATCAGACATGAGGATCTTGCCCTTGAGGGAGTCTTGTTTTAACAGCCCAGATAGCCAGAGTGAGAGAGACAGTATTTAAGAGTGTCCCCACACTGGGTGGGGCATACCTTTAATTACAGCACTGAGGAGACAGAGCCAGGCAGATTTCTGTGTTTGAACCTAGCTTAGTCTGCATAGTAAGTTCTAGCAAGCCAGGAATACATAGCGGCATCCTGTCTCAAAAACCAAACTGGCAGCTGTATAAGTTCTTGTTCAGCTGGTGAAGAAAGAAAGACATCTGTTCAGTGTGAGTTTTGATACAAACAAGAAGGAACATGATTCCCAAGACAGCTCAGAGGGATGTTGATTCTGCTTGTTTCAATATAGCACTAGCACTTCTTACATACAAATCCACACTATACTGGGTGTGTGAAGAAAGAATATGAGCTGAACCTTTAGTTTATTAAAAGCAGCTGTAGAGATAGACAGGGAGAAAGAGTGAGAGACTCTGTCTGACCCTTGGTAGGATCATGTTTAGTCATAGTGGGAGCATTTTGTCACCAGCAGGTACAAACTGGCCAGGAATGCTGTCTCTTATTGGGGGACTGGGGTGATGACTTGTGTGATCCACAGGGGAAGCTGGGAAATGTAGTCTTTTAGCAGTAAACTATCAGAACTCATGAGTTCTGCAAGTAAATTGTTTGAAGAAACTGGACTCCAAAGACTTCTGAACTGATAGAAAAACTGCATTTGGATTAAACATCAGTGCTTTGAGAAAATGCTGTCTTTAAAAACTTTGAATTTCAGCCAAATGTAGCAATGTAAGCCTTTAATCCCAGCTTCAGCAGGCAGAGTCTGGTGGATTTCTGTGAGTCTGGCTTGGTCTACAGAAAGAGTTTCAGAACAGTCGGTTTTACGTGGAGACATGCAGTGCAAAATCCTGAACATGGGTCTTCAGTCTCCACTGGGATGCTAGACATCACAGCGCACCAGGCTGGAAGTGGATAGTATAGTCCTGAACAGACAGGATTCTGTTCTGGTAGGGAGAGGGTGCCAAGCCTGCAGGGGTGGGAGAAGAGAGAAGGCCTTCTTCAGGAGTCTTAGTTTCAAGGCTCTTTTAGGTGAAGGGCTTCCCTGTGGCAATCTCTAATGCAGCAGCTCTCTGAGATAATCTTTGCTTTTTCATATTGCTTTTTTTGGGGGGGCGGAGTACTTGAATGCATACACTTTATTCAGAGTAAACTAGGGGTTATATAATTTTGGAGAAGGGTGTGAGAATATCTAGGAAGGGAACATCATTGGCTGAAGGCTAAGGCTATTGTGATGCCTTCTTAGCATCCCAGCTGCTGTGCTATGTGACTGACTGCCGGTGGACACCTTACACCTTAGGTCAAGATTATGTGTTTCAGAGCAGGCATAGAGGCAGGGAGGGAGCAGCTCTACTCCTGGCCTCTCAGATCTCTGAGATTCCTAGACTTTGAGCATTCTTTCCCTTCACCAGTCTTATACTCATCTGGTGACACTGTCCATGTGCCCTATGGCTCTGTACTCCCTTTTCACTGGGCTATGTGGTTTGTTGGTATCCAATTTTTTCAGTTCGTTATATAATTTTATTATTAGTCCACTCTTGGATGTAGGGTTGATAGATATCTCTTTCCATTCTGTAGGTTGCCATTTTGTCTTATTGGTTGTGTCCTTAACCTTGCAGAAGCTTTTCAGCTCCATGAGGTCCCATCTTATTATCTTAATACCTGAGCTATCAGTGTTCTACTGTTCAGGAAGTTGTCTCCTGTGTCAGTGTGTTCAAGGTAGTTCCTCATTTTATTTCTGCAAGATTTAGTGTATCTGGTTTTATGTTGAGGTCTTTGATCCACTTGAACTTGAATTTTGTGGAGGGTTATAAATTTGGGTCTCTTTGCATTCTTTTACATTTAAATATCCAGTAAGACTGGCAACATTTGTTCAAGATGCTTTCTGTTGTCCATCCCATAATTTTGTATTCTTTGTCAAATTCGTGTCCATATGTATATGGGTCTAATTCCAGGTCTCTGATTTTTTTAATTTTTTATTGAATATATTCTTCATTTATATTTTAAATGCTAAAACCTTTTCCATTTTCCCACCTCCCCCAAAACCCCCAACCCCTCCTCCCACCCCTGTCTCCAAGTATATGCCCCCTCTACCCAACCCACTCCTACCAACCCCCCTCCATTTCCCTATGTTGGAGCATCTATTGAGCCTTCACAGGACCAAGGACTTCTCTTCCCACTAATGCCTGACAAAGCATTCCTCTGCCACAGTTTTGGCTGTAACCATGTGTACCCCTTGGTTGATGGTTTAGTTCCTGGGAGTCCTGGGGCATCTGGGTGATCTACATCTTTGTTCTTCCCATGGAGCTGCAAACCCCGTCAGCTCCTCTAATCTGCCGTCCAACTCCTCCACTGGGGACCCCACACTCAGTCCAATGGTTGGATGCTAGCATCTGCCTCTGTATCTGTAAGGCTCTGGCAGGGTCCCTATGGAGACAACCACAACAGGCTCCTTTCGATATGCACTTTATTTCCAGGTCTCTAATTTTATTCCACTAATCAACCTGTTTGTATTTATGCCATTATCATGTAGTTTTTTATTATTATTGCTCTACAGTATAGCTTGAAATAAGGAATGGTGATACCTCCAGATGTTCTTTTATTGTACAGGACTGTATTAGATATCCTGTTTTTTTTTCTCATATAAAGTTGCAAACTGTCCATTCAAGTCTATAAATAATTGAGAGATAATTTTGAGGAAAATTCCTTGGAATATGTAGATTGCTTTTAGTAAGATGCCTACTTTTACTATATGAATCCTACCTATCCATGAGCATGGGAGATCTTTCCATCTTCTGATATCTTCCTTAGTTTCTTTCTTCAGAGACTTGAAGTTCTTGTCATTGAGGTCTTTCATTTGCTTGGTTAGAATTACACCAAAATATTTTTTATTTTTTGTAGCTGTTGTAAAAGGTGTTGTTTCCTTAATTTCTTTCTCAGCCCATTTGTCACATGTATAAAGGAAGGCTACTGATTTTTTTCTTTAGTTAATTTTGCATCCAGTCACTTTGCTGAAGGCATTTATCAGCTATAGGAGTTCTCTGGTAAATTTTTTGTGGTTATACCCGTATACTATCACATCATCTCCAATTAGAGATACTTTGACTGCTTCCTTTCCAATTTGTATCCCTTTCATGTCCCTTTAATTGTCTTATTGCTCTAGCTAGAACTTAAAGTAATATATTGAATAGATAAGGAAAGACAGGGCATCCTTGTCTTGTCCCTGGTTTATTGGAATTGTTTTAAGTTTTTCTCCTTTTAATTTGAGGTTGCCTCTTGTCTTGTTGTATATTGCCTTTATTGTGTTTAGGTATATGCCTTGGATTCCTGATCTCTCCAAGACTTTTAAAATGGAGGGTTTTGGATTTTGTCAGAGTGGGTTTTTTGTTGTTGTTGTTTTTGTTTTGTTGTTTTTTTTTCAGAATTAGCTGAGATGATCATGTTGTCTTTTTTCTTTCAGTTTATATGGTGGATTACATTGATAGATTTCCATATTGGACCATGTCTGCATCCCTGGGATGAAGCTTACTTGATCATGATAAATGGTGTCTTTAATGCTTTCTTCAATTTGGTTTGCAACTATTTTACTGAGTATTTTTGCATCAGTGTTCATAAGGAAAATTGGTTTGAATTTCTCTTTCTTTGTTGAGTCTTGGTGTGGTTTAGGTATCAGGGTGATTATGGCCTCATAAAATGAGTTTTGCTGTGTTCCTTCTGTTTCTAATTTGTGGAATAGTTTGACAATTATAGGTATTATCCCTTCTTTGAAAGTCAGGCAGAATTCTTTGCTAAAACCTGGCCCTGCACTTTTTTCAGTTGGAATAATTTTAATGACTGCTTTTACTTCTTAGGGGTTATAGAACTAATTACATTGTTTGTCTCATCCAGATATAACTTTGTCTAGAAAACTGTCCATTTCATTTAGACTTTCTAATTTTGTGGAGTACAGGCTTTTGAAGTAAGATCCAACGATTCTTTGGATTTCCTAGGTATCTATTGCTATGTTGCCTTTTCATTTCTGATTTTGTTAATTTGGATGTTGTTTCTCTGCTTTTTAGTTAGTCTGGCTAAGGGTTTGTGTATCTTGTTGATTTGCTCAAAGAAGTTGCTCTTGGTTTCATTGATTCTTTGTATTGTTTCAAGCAAAAGGACCTAGAAATAAGCTTTTATAGCCATTCTAATATCTAGCAAAACAGACTTCAAACTAAAATTAGTCAAATGAAACAGGGAAGGATAATTTCTACTCATCAAAGGAAAAAAATATATCAAGATGATCTTTCAGTTTTTAACCTCTATGCCACAAATGCAAGAATATCCATATTAGTTAAAAAAAAAGATTAATCATGCATTGTCCCATACACATTGAAGGTGGGAGACTTCAATAGCCCACTCTTTTTGTTTTGTTTTGTATTGTTTTGTTTTGTTTTTTATCCATTTTTATTGGATATATTCTATATTTACAATTTATTTCCCTTTTTCTGGTTCCCCACCCCCAAAGGTCCCACATGCCCTTTTACCTCCCCCTGCTCCCTCATCCACCCCTTCCCACCTCCCTCTTCTTGTACTCCCCCACAATGATGTTTTGGTCCATTCTAGCACCAGTGCCCACTCCTTTCTTCTTGTCAGACATCACTTGGTATGTGATTTGTGTCTTTGGTGTTCCAAGATTCTAGGCTAATATCCACTTATCAATGATTGCATACTATGGTTATTCTTTTGAGACTGGGTCACCTCACTTAGTATGATGTTCTCCAGCTCCATCCATTTCTCTAAGAATTTCATGAATTGATTGTTTCTAATGGCTGAATAGTACTCCATTGTGTATATATACCACATTTTTTATATCCATTCCTCTGTTGAGGGACATCTGGGTTGTTTCCAGCTTCTGGCTATTATAGATAAGGCTGCTATGAACATAGTGGAGCATGTATCCTTATTGCATGCCGGGGAATCTTCTGGGTATATTCCCAGGAGTGGTATGGCTGGGTCCTCCGGAAGTATCACGTCCAGTTTTCTGAGGAACCGCCAGACTGATTTCCAGAGTGGTTGTACCAGCTTGCATTCCCACCAGCATTGGAGGAGTGTTCCTCTTTCTCCACATCCTCGCCAACACCTGATGTTTTCTGAGTTTTTAATCTTAGCCATTCTGACTGGTGTGAGGTGAAATCTCAGGGTTGTTTTGATTTGCATTTCTCTAATGACTAATAATGTTGAACATTTTTTAAGGTGTTTCTCAGCCATCTGAATTTCTTCAGGTGAAAAGTCTCTGTTTAGCTCTGTACCCCATTTTTAGATAGGGTTATTTGGTTTTCTGAGGTCTAACCTCTTGAGTTCTTTGTATACATTGGATATTAGCCCTCTGTCAGATGTGGGTTGGTGAAGATCTTTTCCCAATTTGTTGGTTGCCGATTTATCCTTTTGACAATTGGAAAGGAAGAAGTCAAACTATCACTATTCGCAGATGATATGATACTATACTTAAGTGACCCAAAAAACTCTACCAGAGAACTCCTGCAACTGATAAACAACTTCAGCAAAGTGGCTGGCTATAAAATCAACTCAAGGAAATCAGTAGCCTTCCTATACACGAAGGATAAGCAGGCCGAGAAAGAAATTAGGGAAATGACACCCTTCACAATAGCCACAAAGGATATAAAGTATCTTGGAGTGACTCTAACCAAACATGTGAAAGATTTATATGACAAAAACTTCAGGTCTCTGAAGAGGGAAATTGAAGAAGACATCAGAAAATGGGAAAATCTTCCATGCTTGTGGGTTGGCAGGACTAATATAGTCAAAATGGCAATCTTGCCAAAAGCAATATACAGATTCAATGCAATCCCCATCAAAATCCCAACTCAGTTCTTCGTAGAGTTAGAAAGAGCAATTCTCAAATTCATCTAGAATAACAAAAAACCCAGGATAGCTAAAACTATCATCAACAGCAAAAGAACTTCTGGAGGAATCAATATCCCAGACCTCAAGTAATACTACAGAGCAGTAGTATTAAAAACTGCATGGTATTGGTTCAGTGACAGGGAGGTGGATCAGTGGAATAGGATCGAAGACCCAGAATTGAACCCACACATCTATGGCCAATTGATCTTCGACAAAGGAGCTGAAAACATCCAGTGGAAAAAAAGATAACCTTTTCAACAGATGGTGCTGGCTCAACTGGAGGTCAACATGCAGAAGAATGAGAATTGATCCACTCTTATCTCCTTGCACTAAGCTCAACTCCAAGTGGATCAAGGACCTCCACATAAAACCAGACACACTAAAACTAATAGAAAAGAACTGGGGAAGACCCTTGAGGACATTGGCTCAGGGGAAAAATTCCTGAACAGAACACCAATTGCTTATGCTCTACGAGCAAGAATAGACAAATGGGACCTCATAAAATTACAAGGTTTCTATAAGGTAAAAGACACTGTCAAAAGAACAAATCGGCAACCAACAAATTGGGAAAAGATCTTCACCAACCCCACATCCGACAGAGGGCTAATATCCAATGTATACAAAGAACTCAAGAAGTTAGACCCCAGAAAACCAATTAACCCTATCCAAAAATGGGGTACAGAACTAAACAAAGACTTTTTACCTAAAGAAATTCAGATGGCTGAGAAACACCTTAAAAAATGTTCAACATCATTAGTCATTAGAGAAATGCAAATCAAAACAACCCTGAGATTTCACCTCATACCAGTCAGAATGGCTAAGATTAAAAACTCAGGAGACATCAGGTGTTGGTGAGGATGTGGAGCAAGAGGAACACTCCTCCACTGCTGGTGGGACTGCAAGCTGGTACAACCACTCTGGAAATCAGTCTGGTGGTTCCACAGAAAACTGGACATGATTCTTCTGGACGAACCAGCCATACCACACCTGGGCATATATCCAGAAGATTCCCCGGCATGCAATAAGGATACGTGCTCCACTATGTTCATAGCAGCCTTATTTATAATAGCCAGAAGCTGGAAAGAACCCAGATGTCCCTTAACAGAGGAATGGATATAAAAAATGTGGTATATATACACAATGGAGTACTATTCAGCCATTAGAAACAATCAATTCATGAAATTCTTAGAGAAATGGATGGAGCTGGAGAACATCATACTAAGTGAGGTAACCCAGTCTCAAAAGAATACCCATGGTATGCACTCACTGATAAGTGGATATTAGCCTAGAATCTTGGGACACCAAAGACACAATCCACATATCAAATGATATCCGACAAGAAGGAAGGAGTGGACACTGGTGCTGGAAAGGATCAAAACATCAGTGTAGGGGAATACCAGAACAGGGAAGTGGGAAGGGGTAGATGGGGGAACAGGGGGAGGAAAAAGGGCATGTAGGACCTTTGGGGGATGGGGAACCAGAAAAAGGGAAATGAAATTTAAATATAGAATATATCCAATAAAAAATTAAAAAAGAAATAATGTTAAGTACTTTCTAGAATTCAAAGAAAATGAATTACAACATATTCAAACTTGTGTGACAAAATGAAAGTGGTGTTCAGTGGAAGTAAGTGCATAGTTAGTTTGATTAGGAATTTGTCTGTCTTGCTGATTTGCTCAAAGAACCAGCTCTTGGTCTTTATTTCATAGGACAAAAGTGCTTAATTAAATAAATTGGAGCTATCTTATACTAGAAACCCAACAACATACCTGAAATCTGTAGAAAAAGAAGTAAGCACACCCAAGAAGGGTAGAGGAAGAAAATATGAGGCATACCTAGTGGGATTTTATTTCAGCCAGAAATACTAACAATCGTGTACATGATACACAGGTAGAAGGAAAACCATCTAGGGGACAGAGAGACTAACTGGAGAAGTGGGTATGGTCAGCAGGAAGTAAACACTTTTATAAATGTTTTTAATTGAAAAAAAGATAGAAAATTTCTCATTTTCAATATTCTTTTGTTTATTTTGGTTTTGGATTTTGAAATTGAACCTCTCTGTGTAGCCCTGGAACCCCCTATATAGAGTAGGCTGGTCCCAAACACACAGGGATTCACTTGCCTCTGTCTCCTGAGTGCCAGGAGTGATGGGGTGCAGCACCACACCTGGCTTGTAAACACAAGATTTTAAACATCAATTCCAGTTTGTTAAACTTCATGTAACTGAGAAGATAACCCCAGAACACCATTACTGTACCATCAGAGGAAATTTCATTGTTGTGTGTTCAATTATCATTTCTCCTCTTTCGGGTATATATTAGTGATTTTTCATCTGTCTGTATGGTTATCCTTTTAGGTTCTTCTCTGATGTCTTAACATCATTTTTTATTTCTTGTATTTATTTATAATCCATTTCACATATACACATTAACTTTTATCTTCTATATTTATGGTAATATATATTTTTATGATTTCTATGTGTTGTTTTATGTTGAAAAATGGCTTAAGTGTTTGTTATTTTTATTTAATAATGACAAATTTACATTTCTTTATTTTTTTTGTTCCGGTCTTCTAAAAAATTTTTAATTTAAAGGTGTATACCCCACATTATTTTTGAAATTCAACTGGCATCTGAGGCTACACATAAGTGCAATTTTGTAGCATCCATTGAAATTATTGCAAACTCACTGCTTACTAAAATGCTTAGCATATAACGTGCATGTTAACTTAATTTTCAACTTGAAATTCTAGTTGGCAAAAACAAGCCCTACAAAGCTAAGGACTTCAAATAGAAAGGGCAGACACTGTTCACACGCAGCACACACTTGTTTATTTCAAAGCTACAGCAACTTAGATGGCCTGGTATCCACGCAATATTTTAAAACAACTGTGACTTTGTTTTTATGTGGATTAAGTTCTCCACTGTGTGTGTAGAACTCCTTTTCTCTATCATCCATTGCCCTGTTGCATCTAGACAGGTCCATGTGACTGAGCTATATGAATAACAGCACTGTAATAACCACTGATGTACATTACCTCTGTGTCGTGCTGACTTAGAGGCTGGCAGGGAAATAGCAAGAAGTAGTCACATGGTAGATCTTTACATTCTATTCTTCTTGCGTGTGCATGTGTGGTATGTATGCATGTTTGTGTGTATGAGTGGGCACATGTATGTGAGGGTACATGAGTTCTTGTGCAAACAGCTGCTGGAGATTAACAGCTGGTATCTTTCACAGCTCTCTGAGAAAGTCTACTGGCATCATGAAATTGGGGCTGTGACTGATCTGGCTTCTTGGCTGAATGGGGGTCTCTGGCCTATGTTAAACATCCTTAAGTACATGGCAGGCACTGTTAAGACCACTAGACTAGGCAGGGAGCCAGCAGTAGCCAGAACAGATGATATTTTTTGAATGTCCAAATTAAAGTCCACTAGAATTTCTGGATAGACTCACAGGAGCCTCTATCTACTGGACTCTTGGTTTCCATCTCAGGACATAAGAGTGATGAACCCAGAGAAATGTGAGTGTAGAATTGATGTTCTTTTAAAAATCAACTTATGAGGGCAGTACATATTAGAATGTCAGATTCCAGACTATTTTTTAGGAATTATTTATTAATTTTACTTATATGAGTACACTGTGCTTGTTTTCAGATACACCAGAAGAGGCCATTGGATCCCCTTATGGATGCTTGTGAGCCACCATGTGGTTGCTGGGAATTGAACTCAGGACCTCTGGAAGACCAGTCACTGCTCTTAACTGTTGACCCACCTCTCCAGCCCAATTGAATTGGTTTTAGGTGAATTGTTACATAAAGAACGGGTGGCAGTGGCTGACTCAGGATAGGAGCTGGCATGTAATAACCCTTCAGAAATGATGTTTAGTATGAGAAAGTGAATTTGAGACAATGGTCAGGTCTTGAGAGGGGAAAAATACAAATAAATAGTCCA
The DNA here is from genome assembly GCA_964023405.1 of Apodemus agrarius. Classification (NCBI taxonomy): domain Eukaryota; kingdom Metazoa; phylum Chordata; class Mammalia; order Rodentia; family Muridae; genus Apodemus; species Apodemus agrarius. The sequence goes on along the minus strand of OZ030015.1, from coordinate 42,878,421 downwards.
TCATTTTTAAAGACAGCATTTCCTTTTCTGGTTGTGACTTAAATAATTTACTTATGTTCACAATAATCTTGGAATTACGAGTGCCCATGAATTTGGCTTATACTTTCCATCCTCAGTCCCAGTAATATTTGTTGCATGGGGAAAGGACAATTCTGTTGGAAAGGAAACAAAAAGAAACAATGGTGTTGTATGATATCTTCTACAAGGTGGAATACATATTATATTTACTTCCCCAAACTACAATTTCAGATAAAACCGAAGTGTTAGAAGTAAGCAAAATACAACCTATGAATAGGAGTTACAAAAACTTAGAAACTGAAGAACACTCGTTTTTAAAATTAGAACTAGCCATTCCATATAAAAGTACATCTCTGTAGCCAGATTTCCGAAGAGAAAGCAAATTTATAAAAAGCTGAATTATTTCAAATATTCTGAGCAGAAAGGCAAAGAGGAAACATACAGGTAACCTGGTTTAATTCTAGTTCTTTTCAAGTTAGAAACCTGTTTCTCTCATTTGATGATTTTACTTTCTTTGGCCTCACTGCTGTGTCTCTAGTTTAACTTCAGGAATGACATTCCTGTAACATGTCAGTCACATGTAAATGCCGTGTCAGATAGATAGTGGACAGTATTCCCAGGTGAGAATGGCTGTACTAGATGCCTCTCCTAAAGACTGCTACCCTGCTTACCCAGACAGCTGGGAATGAGCTTCTTCACCATAGGTCATAAAACAGAACTTGGTCTCTTCCTGCACCAAGGTTTATGCGTGGTAAACATGGGACACTGAGCACTGAGGCTCTCAGAGAACAAAACCAAACACATGTTAAAGATTCTGTGCTTGGCAAACTGATTAGAACTCCTGTGACATGGGACTTTAGAACATTACAGAGACAGAGCCCATTTACCCTGGGCTGTCTACCGTGTCCTTAATACATTGCTTACTGTGGTTTCTGTCAACATCCTGTGACAACCAGGTGACATGTTTGGGGGTATATTGGCTTCTCAGAATGCTATCTTCCCTAACACTAAAGCTTTCTGTATCACTAGACAATATCTGAGAACCATGACAGAGATTTTTCCACTTTGCTAGAACCTGAATCCTGATGTTTCCACAAGTGTAGTTTAAAATAAATACCCTGAGTCAAGACTTACAACTTTTTTGTGTTTTGAGACCGTCCATGAGACTGGAAAGTGTCATTGGGGGAAACCTGAGTAAATATTCCTGGGCCATGGTCAGTTACATTTGACTGAACAATAAGCTATTCCTCATTTCCTTTGAAGTGTAGCTGTGTTTGGTTTTGAGGGATATATTTATACACAAATACAGCTACAATGACAATTTGAAACCCTGGAGTTCCTGAAATCTCCAGACTTAAGTTTCTTTTAACCATTATGTTTAGTATATCATAATACAGGAGCTAAAGGGAGAAAACTTTTTTAATATCACTTCAAATTTACACAAAATATAATACAAAGAATTAATTCAATTCCCCATTTATTTCAGAGGCATCTTGTTAACATCACGAGGCATACTTCTTTCCATTCACTCTATGCTTTATCAGTTGAACACATTATGACCACTTATTGCTCAAAAGGACATAATTTTTGAACAGTAAGAGGAGAGTACCACAAAATAAAATAGCCATTATTAACTTCACAAAATGTAATAAAGACAGAATACAAACAGAGTTTGTGAATGAAGGACAAGTATGTTAATGAAGACATTTTAGGAACAGACAAATGATCCTTCAAAAAGGGATGCATAAGAAATGAGGCATGAAGGATTACCTTAGCATGAGATCTGGAACAACAGATATGTAGAGACAAGGAAGAGAAACTTTGCATTCTTAATGGTTTACTTCACTGTTTCTGTAAAGAGGAGTTGTGTACCCAAGAATTTCTTCATAGCCTCTGTGACATTCTTATTCCTAAGACTATAGATCAGTGGGTTCAACAGAGGGGTGACTATGGTGTAAAACACACACACAATCATGTCCTTCTCAGGGGTGTGGAGGGAGGCAGGGAGCACATAGGTATAGACAGAAGCACCATAGAAGAGGAGGACCACAGTCATGTGGGAGGAGCAGGTGGCCAGGGCCTTCTTCCTGCCCTCTGCTGAATTCATCCTGAGAACAGTGAGGAGGATGAATGAATAGGAGCCTGAGATGACTGTCACAGGGATGAGAATCATGAGCACACAGCACACATACATGAGGGTCTCATAGAGCCAGGTGTCTGAGCAGGAGAGCTTTGTCACAGCACGCACCTCACAGAAGAAGTGATAGATTTCCCGGGATCCACAGAATGGGAAGGTCATGGCAACAGGGGTGAGCAAGAATCCATCCAAGGATCCCAGGAGCCAACAGACAGATATCAGGAGAAGACACACCCTGTGGTTCATGAGGACAGGATACCGCAGTGGATGGCAGATGGCCACATAGCGGTCATAAGACATGGCAGCCAGAAGCAAAAATTCTGACCCTATTAGTGACAGGTACAAGAACATCTGCATGCCACAGGCAGCAGCCGAGATCTTGTGGCTCCCCAGGACCTGGTCCATGAGCATCTTGGGCACAGTGACAGAAATGTACATCATGTCCATGAGGGACAGCTGGCTGATAAAAAAGTACATGGGTGTGTGGAGGTGGGTGTCAGAGAGCATCAGCAGTATCAGGAGGGCGTTCCCAGACAAGGCCATCAGGAAAGCCACAAATATGACTAGAGCAAGCAGAACAGGGTGTTTGGATTGACTGAAGAGTCCCAGCAGGGTGAAATCTGACTGTCCAGTGTAGTTCTTCATCTAGTTTGTGATGTCCCAGAGTGTCTCCTAGGCAACCAAGAAGCTTTGTGGTTAGTGACTACCTACTGATCAGCACAGAACTCTACTCTGCTGAGAAATTTCACTGGGATTATAGATCTGAGAAGGATAAACTGTATAAAATTTAAAAATTTTGAAAAAGTAAGAATTCACAAGTATGGTTAGAGACATAACATCTCAAATTAGAGCTTCCAAAGTTCATGCTAGCAATCCCTCTCATGATAAATAGTGTTCTTTAACAACACGTTCTTCAAATTTAAAGGACATTTTTTGCTCTTAATGAAAAGAGTGAATTGCTTACTAAACAAACAAACAAAAGTTAATGAAAGTTAAGCACAATCAAGCAACCAAACACATTTTTAAGAAAATTAATGAATACACAATTAATTGTTAGGACCCATTGCTGAGCTGCCTCTAATATCAACACAATATGGGATACACTCTCCAGGTTGGTATTCATTCAAGAATACAGTTTTTAAAACTATATGGTAAATATTTTAACTGAATAATTTATACAGTATATTGAATTTGAAGTGTCCCAGATCTATTTGTTTGGATAAATAAATGCTCTTTAAACATTTATTCATATAAACATATTCATATGAAAATACCAACATAAAATACACATAGTATGCGTGCTTATGCTATGCAGGTTAGACAGTGGGAAGCATCACTCTTTTCTGGTCTCTGCTCCTTCAAGTTCATCTTCTCACAGGCTGTTCCATTTGCTCTAAGCCTCAGCAGGAGACTAGGGGTTAGCAGTCACTGCTGGTTGCCAGCCACTTCCTCTTGGCCTCTGAGGAGCAGAGGGAACACATCCCTGAGATGTTCCTGAGAGCAGTTCACTCTTCCCTCCACCTCACACTGACAGCCTGCCTCTGTGTCAGATGCTGAGAGAAATCCAGGGACACATTAACCTTGACTGCACTAAGAAAGGCCAGTGTCCATCTAAGCTCGGAAAATAGTACAAGAATTTGAACTAAGCTTGAAGGTTTCAATAGGTGCAACACAGTAAGAAACAGCTTCACACAGAGCATACCCAACCTTCCTGATGAGGCTCAGAAACGCCTCTTCCATTTGTACTTTTAAGACAGGATATTTTTAATGTTTTTAATTCTGAACTAATAGATACTACGTTTTGGTAGTTTAAAGCAATAGGAAGGAGATGAAATCTCTTTCTGAGATGTTGTCAGTCGTTGTATGAGAGGGGTTGTTGGAACAGCAGTCACAAGTCTCAGCAACACTTTATATCTATGTCAGGATACTGAAATTAAAAGCAGCAAAGCAAACCTGTTAAAGTCTTAAAGAGTCATGTCATGCTCATGACATGATGGATCTGAGAGGATCTTGATGCCTTCATATAAGTGCCTGACCTATAGGAAGAGATGAGTAGGATACAGACAGGAAAACAACTGAGAGATAGGAAGAAATAAGATTGAGTTCCATTATACAAAGGAGTGCTTATGAAGGAAACTTAGTGTATGTCTGCAGAAGGCATAGATTAGCAGGTGTCTTGTCCTTACCCATGCTGTCCCATTTGATGTTATGTTAACAGGTTGGTGCATTTTTAGCCCTTTGAATTACCAACAGTGTAGGGAGAGATAACAGAGCAGCATCCCAGCCAGCAGCATCCCTGAGCCACCCTGCTGCTTCCATAGAACGCACCAGTGTTTCTCCTTTTACAGAAGAGAAGCTCAGGGTCTCAGGCATCTGCCTCACCTCAGACTACAATTAACAGAATGAGGGCACACCCTGTGAGTTGGCACAGAGTGGGCACCTGCCTTTATTCTATGAGAAACACTACTTCCCCAGGAACTTACAATGGGAATTTATGTCACCCACTGTCTCCTTCATATGATAAGATTAAGATAGTTATTTTTACAGTTTTGTAACTCTCAAAATTGGCCCACACTTGAAATTAAACAAACAACACAGTTTTGGTAAACTAATGCATTGTCATATAAATACTTAAAAATAGAGGAGGAAGGGTGGGTGTGTTGGTTGATTCTTACTACAATCCTAGCATTTGTGAGACTGAGGTAGGGGGATTATCAATGTTATCAAGGCAAGACTAGTGTGTGTGTGTGTGTGTGTGTGTGTGTGTGTGTGTGTGTTACAGGTGGGTTGTGGGAAGACTTTGTTGGAAAAACACCAAAAATAGCTTAATTAAAACTGGAACATATTTGGCCTAATTTATTAGTTTTAAAAATAATTCAGAAAGGAAATACTAAAGGGAAACTTAAGAAGTAGCCAGGTATGGTGGCTCATGCCGTTATGTATAACACTCAGGTGACAGACAAGTAGATTTCTGAGTCGGAGTCCTGTCTGGTCTACAGAACGATTGAGTGTCAGGAGAGCCAGGTATACACAGAGAAACCCTGTCTTAAAACAAAAAAGAGAAGATTTTCTTTAGTCACATACAAAAGGACAATAAAGACTCAAACAAACCCCACAAGTAACAAGGAGACTGTCTAGTGACCACCCTGTGCCTTGCAGACTCTCCTGTCAGGTCCTGCTCACCATCAGATGCAGCTGCAGCTGTAGCATGAGTCTTATGGACCAAGATAGAGCAGTTGGTTAAGTGCACAAGGAACTGGAGGCAAGTGACCTCATCCCTGGCTGGAATCCACTCGTTTCCAGATAAAGATTTTAGTTACTATCTCTCCTCTGGGAGAATATAATTAAGAGAGCTGGGGATGCTAACAGAAACCTCTGTCAAACCATTTATTATTCTGGGTTTTTTAATAGTGGAAAATCACAGTCATTATTAACAATAACCTGGAATATCACCATCATAAATAATAATCTAGTCCAACCAGAGTCAGCTATTGTATGTTGAGGCTCTTGCTCACTGTACAAAATTCTCTCCCTCCCAGGATTCTCTCTCCTTCCCTTCTCTCTTTCTAGATATGTGTTGATATAAACTCCCAGTGACTTTTGTGCCATGTTGTTTTTAAAAAGTCAAACCTGGCCTTAAGAAGCAGATATATGTGATGTGTACACTGTGTGGTTCAAGCTTGAATAAACAGGATGGGTGGAGGTAGAGGCAACTCCACACTCCTGACCTTAAAGTCCCATTGCTCTGAACTTTGTCTGAATGCTAACGGTTTCTGATCCCTTTCCAACAACATGGCATGGTTCCTATGGCATTCTCTGGTCACACAGTATCCTCTGCTCACCAGGCCACACACCTGAGCTCAGCTGTCTCAGGCTCTCAGTGTGCTAGACTGCAGATGGAACAGTGTCCTGACTCCTTCCACACTTGGTTTGAATGCAGCCCTGGGTGGACATTGGCATGGGATGGGGAAAGCAATGGTATGCTTTCCTATTGCTGCGGGGCTGGGGCAGCTTTATCAAATATGGGTGACTTAGGCTGTGTGAGTCTCCAGGTTGTGTCCAGTGCCTAACAAAGCTGAGACAACATTGTTAGGACACAGCTGTCTCAGGTGCTGCATGGTGTCAGGGCAAGGCCACTGGTAGGTTCAGAGTATCCAGCATGTAATGCAAATGGAGGGGTATATGCAGCTGCCAAGGAGACAACCTTCCGCCCCAATGTCACCAGCCTGTCCTACAGATCATCACTCCTGTGTGACCAAGGTCATACATGAATTTCTCTAGCTTGAAATGTGAAAGCTTTGTAGAGTTCTCAAAAGTGATTCATGAAGATCTCTGCTGGAGAAGATAAATAAAAATAAGTGTCCTCATGCAATCAAATCCTTTGCAATAAAAAGTGATCAGCACACACTGTGATGTGGAGAGATTATAGAAGTGCAGTAAAAAATAAAAAAACTAAAATAAAGGAAGGTGTTCACAGTGCGATCAGTCACAGACTCAAAGAACTTACTCCCTTGTTCTGTGGGAAATGTGCTGTTGCTATCTGTGCACCTCACTTGCCCCCTTCTGAAGATAATTTGATAGGAGTCTTCCTTCTTTTGTGTTCAAAGACTTGTAAGACTCTTCAGAGGTTTAGTGAGGTTCACACATGTCACATTTGTGGCTTTATTGGCAGCTCCTGGAACCAAACAGGAGCTGGTCCCAACTCTGATTCTCTTCAGGTATTCATCCTATCACTACTGTCCGAAGGATTGAAAAGAAGGATTCAGCTTCTGTTTGTGCATTTGTTTCCAGAGAAGCATATATAAAAAGGAAATGGCAATAAAGAGTTTACTTCAGAAAATGAGGATTTCTACATAATAACACTTATGTTTGAACTATGATGGCTAAAAGCTTCCATAACCCATAGCTGGGATGCCTAGACAGGCCACAGGGGGTCTGAATAACCTACACAGAGCATGTAGAAGATGAGCCAGAATGATCATCAAATGATGTTAATTGGAAATTTAAACCAAATGTGGTCCAAGTTCAACCAACCATTTATTTAAACAATTAGAGTCCTCTAAGGTCGTGGTCTTCTCTTGGAAACCTCAATAAGGGCAGATTTAATGAACACAAGGGGGTGTTTCTCCTCCAAAACAGATTTAAACGTATAATATATTTAACAGTACCAAAGAGCGCAACTAACCTGGGCAATGATTAAACATACTTGGTGGCCTATACTGATGTAGACAGAGGGATTAAAGGGACAGTGATTTTTACTGTAGTCCTTCAAAGTCATCTAGGTTCCAAAGGGTTGTGAGGCACCCTTTAAAAGATCCCAGGGTTCTACTAAGTCACCTGTCCTCTTGTACAAAGAGGCCCCTGAGGCTCCACCGTGTACCAATCAGTATACATTCTACAAAGAAGAGAGTCAATGAGTAAGGACAAGCTCTCAGTGCCTCCAAAGAAGATTGAGGTCAGAAAGACCCTGACTTATCCCCAACTGAAAGCACATTTGGTTTTTAAAAAAGGGGGCGGGGAGCAATAGACTAGGGAGCTCCTGAATAGTCTAAATGATGTAGATTTAACAGAAAAATAAATGTTTATGTTGGTTCCCAGTATGCTCTTAAACACCTCACTGGAACTGTAACCATGGAATAGTCACAAGACATGGCAGCCAGAGGGAAAAGTTCTGAACCTGCTAGTGTCAGGTAGAGAGAAACATTTGTATCCCACAGGCTTCAGCCAACATCTTATGGCTCTCCAGGACCTGGTCCACGAGCATCTTGGGCACAGTGACAGAAATGTATATCATGTCCATGAGGGACACCTGGCTGATTAAAAAATAAAGTACATGGGTGTGTGGAGGTGGGTGTCAGAGACTATCAGCAGTATCAGGAGGGCATTCCCAGAGAAGGCCATCAGGAAAACCACAAATATGACCACAGCCAGCAGGGCAGGGTGTTTGGACTGAAGAATGTCACCAGGGTGAAATCTGACAGTCTGGTGTAGTTGTTCATTGAAGTGGTGATATCTATGAGTGTCACCACAGCAACCAAGAATGCTTTCAGGTTAACATCATGTGACCATGGAAGGACTGCTCAATGGTGTGTGCCTCAAGTTGACTGTGCTAACAGAAGTTCCCTGGGCCTGGAGGTTTGAGGCTTATTATTTATCTATAATTTAAAAAAATTAAAACAGAATTTATGTATGTGGTTAGAACAGTCATAACTCCTAGTGAAACTGTTGTATTTCAGGGTCATGAAATATCCTAGGTCATATAACACTGTCCTTCAACCAACATACCAGTCTGTATGTTCACTTCCCTAGAATATTGGAAACCATGGTGCCCAAACAGAAGCCAAACTTATTTTGAGGATGATTTTAACTTGTATGAACTGAGTCTGAATCTTTGTGTATTAGGGATCAAACCTGGATTTTTAGACCTCAGATCTATATTTTATATAATGACTACAAAGAAAATGTATCAAATATAATGTGGCAAAATGAATCTGAGGCCCTGAAGGCCCTTTACCCTAAGAGTCATGTGACACTGAGAGGTTCTGTGCTGTGTGGAGTACATTAACTCAATGTAGTTCCCAGTGACCAGGATGGACATTGGTGGAGGAGCCCACTCACTGACCAAACCTGGTTGTGGGTCCATCCCTTGGGCAGACAGTCCTGTGTGCTCTACTAAAAGGAGGGGGAAAATAACTTTTCACTGAATTGTTTTTTTCTAAACTCAAATAGTGGGTCCTGTAAGAACATTGACAGATTCAAGTTGACAAGCATCCATACACTAGAGTTCATGAGCACACTTTCATCAAGAACTGCCTTATGGGTTTGTATTACTATCAGTGTATTGTTAGAGGTAACTGGTTCTTGGGGTGAAGCATCCTTTCACACATGTATGAAGTATGTTTACAACATACATCACACGATCTCATCCATCTATAGATCTTATTGTTGAATCTTACGATGTGAGATGTTCAGTTTGGAGAATCTGCCGAATACTGGAAATTGGGAAGTTCTGATTTGTTGAAAGGAGATTAAGATCTTAAGGGATGGGGATGGTAGGGAACAGTGGCATGAGGACCATGGGAAGGAGTTTGAAGTGGGGAAAGGATGAGAGTGAGGACAGAGAAGGGAAGCCCTGACACTAAGGATATTTACAAAGGCCATGTAGAAGCCTGCCATTCTTCTCTAAGGGTTTGTGTAGATGTGTGTACTCAGGGGACAGAGCTGCCACAAGTGATGGACACCAAATAACCCAGAACAGGTGTAGGTTGTCTTATCTTCGGTTGTTTGTTGGGAGACAAAGTCCTGCAGACTCCTGAAACAACACAGGCAATAAGATCAGTGAAGCAGCCTGGACAGAAGTCTTCCCGCCGCCACTTGCACCAGAGAGACTGAAAACTCCACAACCTTCTATGGAGTTTTCCATAGCCTGCCAGGAAAGAGTGATTTCCCAGCAGGACTTTCACTTCTGAGCACAGAGGTGAGATTTCCACCTTCTCTCTGGAGGGGACCAGCTAGGAGCACACAAAGCATAAGATCAGTTGAGTAGCTGAGATGGAAATCTTCCTGCTGCCATTTGCACTGGGGAGCAGGGAAACTCCACAGCCTTCTGTGTGTAGCTCACCAGGAGAGAGAGAGGTCTCCCAGTAGTGCTTTCGCTTTTGAGTTCAGAGGAATAGGACCCAGGTTTACAGGTCCACATGAGGAAAAACCTCCAACCAGAGACAACAATACCAACTAGCAGGAGAGATAACCAGATGGCGAAAGGCAAGCACAAGAACCCTACCAACAGAAACCAAGACTACATGGCAACATCAGAACACAGCTCTCCTCCCACAGCAAGTCCCAGATACAACAACACACTGGAAAAGCAAGAGTTGGATTTAAAATGGTATCTCATGATGCTGTAGAGGGCTTGAAGAAAGACTTAAATATCTCCCTTAAAGAAATACAAGAGAACATTGGTCAACAGGTAAAAGTTCTTAAAGAGGAAACATAAATAAAGAAATACAGGAGATCATGGGTCAACAGGCAGAAGCCCTTAAAGAAGAAACACAAAAATCCCTTAAAGAATTACAGGAAAACACAAACAATCAAGTGAAGAAACTAAACAAAACCATCAAGAATCTAAAAGTTGAAGTAGAAAAAATAAAGAAATCACAAAGTGAGACATCTCTGGAGATAGAAAGAAAACCTTGGAAAGAATTCAGGAGTCATAGATTCAAGCATCAACAACAGAATACAAGAGATAGAAGAAAGAACCTCAGGTGCTGAAGATACCATAGAAAACAGTGACTCAACAGTCAAATAAAATGCAAAATGCATAAAGCTGGTAACCCAAAACACCCAGAAACTCCAGAACACAATGAGAAGACCAAACCTAAGGATTATAGGTATAGACAAGAGCAAGGATTTAAATCATAAAGGTCCAGTAAATATCTTCAGCAAAATTGAAGAAGAAAACTTCCCTAACCTAGAGAAAGAGATGCCCATGAACATACAAGAAGACTTCAGAACTCCAAACAGACTGGACCAGAACAGAAAATCCTCCCAGCACATAATAATCAAAACACCAAATTCACTAAACAAAGAAAGAATATGAAAAGCAGTAAGGGATAAAGGGCAAGTAACTTGTAAAGGCAGACCTATCAGAATCACACCAGACTTCTCACTAGAGACAATAAAAGCTAGATCCTGGGCAGACCTCATACAGACCCTAAGAAAACACAAATGCCAGCCCAGGCTACTATACCCAGCAAAACTCTCAATCATCATAGATGGAAAAACCAAGATATTCCATGATAAAACCAAATTCACACATTATCTGTCCACATATGCAGCCCTACAAAGGATAACTGATGAAAAATGCCAACACAAGCAGGGAAACTATACCCTAGAAAAAGCACGAAAGTAACCTTCCAACAAACCCAAAAGAAGATACCCACACAAACATAAAAATAACATCAAAAATAAGAGGGAGCAACAATCACTGTTCCTTAATATCTCTTAACAACAATGGACTCAACTCCCCAATAAAAAGACATAGACTAACAAAATATTTCTCATGTAAATCTTCAATTTTATCAGAAAATGTTCATAATTCCCCTTTTAATTAATTTAGCAATGTTTTTATGTAAACCATTTTTCTGCATTATTTTTATAATCTTCAATTTTAATGTCTTTCTATATACTTTCTCTATTTTATCAGACATGTTTTCAATACAAATCTTTGATTTTATCACAAATGTTTCTAATTCCACCTTCAATTAATTTAGAAATTTATATCTACCATTTTATATGTAAATTTTTCCATGAAATAATCAATTTTAATGTGTTTGTCTTTTTATTTCTTGAATTTTCCCAGAAATATTTTCCATGTAAATCTTCAATTTTATCTGAAAATATTTATAATTCCACCCTCAATCAACTTAGAATTATCTTTATGTCTATCCTTTTATCTATATAATTTCCATGATAATCTTTAATTTTAACATGTTTTTCTATATATTTCTTCAATTTTATCAGAAATATTTTCCATGTAAATCTTCAAGTTTATCAGAAGATGTTTATTATTCCACTTTCAATCAATTTAGAAATACTTTCGTGCCTACCTTTATTATATCTATATAAAATTTCCCATGATAATCTTCAATTCTAACATGTTTTTCTACATTTTTTCTACTATTTTATCAGAAATATTTTCTACATAAATCTTCAATTCTATCATAAAATGTTTCTATTCCATATTTCAATTAATCTACCAATGTTTTACATGTCTACCACTTTACTCTTTAATTTTCCATGAAAATTGTCAATTTTAACGTGTTTATATGAAATATTCTCCATGTAAGTCTTTAATTTTAATATAAAGTGTTTTTAGTACCATTTTCAATTAAAAAAGAAAGAAAGAAACAACATGGGCTGTTGCTGTTTCACGTGGCCTTCATCTAGAACGTTATCATAAGACCCCAGTGCTGAAGAAACCACACACATTGCTCAGAAGATGTGGAAAAATCAAGTTAGTCATGACCTAGGAGTGGTAGTTGCCCTGTAGATGCTGCTTTTATCTACTCCCAAAGCCTATGCAACTACTCATGGTCCCAAAAAAGCTAGTTGGCAGGGAGTAAGACTCCTAGTGAGTGCTGCTTGGCTTCCCCATATCCTATGTTGTTTTAAGTCGGGTGACGGTAATATAAAAATTATATTTTCATTGAAGCCTTAAGTTCTTATAAAGTGTTATATAATTTTCATGCCCCTATTTAAAGTGAACCAAATAGCTTTAAAGAATATGGCTTGTGACAGACATCAGAGCACAGGGATGATGGGCTGGGGGAGAGGGTAAGATGGAGGGGCCAAGAGGCTGTGTCTATGTCAGGGCAGTTCAACTCATAACTTTGGTATCCACACTTGTAGAAATGACTGGAACGTTATAAGAACACGCACAAACACACACACACACACACACACACACACACACACACACAGAGAGAGAGAGAGAGAGAGAGAGAGAGAGAGAGAGAGAGAGACAGAGAGACAGAGAGACAGAGAGAGACTTAACAAATGATCAACTTTACAGGTGACCAAGCGTATGGCCATGCATTAGATAATTTGTGTGTTTCACGCTTGAGATCTATTGACAAAGTCAAAATTTCAGATCATCGTTAACTCTGGTTTCAACTCCGTTTTTACAGATTTGGAAGAAAAAGAAAGACAGAAAGATAAACCCCAGCTATGTAATGGAGATATATGTCCGCTTTTATTAGCTCTATTAATTACAACTTCAAAGTCTCAAAGGAACATTATAAAATCCTGCCATACCATCCCTTAATGAGCAGAGTCCAGCCAGCGATGACATCACTTTCCTCCTTTGTACACTTAAGTAGCCACTGCCCTTGGTCCACACGGACAAGGCTGCCAGCACCATCTGGGGTGAGTTGGATCTGACAGGAGACTCTCTGGGAGTCCCTACTCTTGACTTAACATCTGCTTTCAGAATTGTCTATCAGTTCTTGACAATATTTCTTTGATTTTCGTCTATTTCTTTTTTCCTGCAGAAAGAAAATTCATTTTCCTTCAAAAACTTCAAATACTATTTACTTTTTTATTTTGGTTTTTTCAGACAAGGTATTTCTATATAACCCTGGCTGTCTTGGAACTCACTCTGTAGATCACACTGGCCATGAACTCAGAAATATGTCTGCCTCTGCCTCCCAAGTGCTGGGATTAAAGATGTTCACCACCACTGCCTGGCTCAAATACTATTTATTAAATGAAATAGATTTAACATGTTTTATTTACAGCAGTTTAGGAAAAGAATTACATGTATGCTACTTTCATAACTGATCTTATTGGAACACACTAGCTGTCTTGGGACTGCAACCTTACAGAGGGTCACAGTGACACTAAGAATTAGGTTCTCATCCTGTCTTTTCTGTGGTGTAAGGTGCAGGATCTTGTCTAGACTATAGGGGGAAAGGGGCTTCCAAGAGACCTGAGGCAGGAGCATGCTCTGTGTCCCCCCAAATGGTGAAATATACATGTTGGTCAGTTGGTTGTTTTCTATTAGACACACACTCTGAAGTCTGAGTTTCCTCTGTGTAAATGAAGAAAATAAGGTCAGTAGGTGACTCGGGGTGATGTGCTGTGGGAAGGATGCAGAACGGACTCAGATGCTGCTGGCTCCAGTAGCTTGGGGTGACTGTACCAGTGAGTCCAGGGGTCACCTGTCAGTAAGCTCCAGTGTGAAGTTGCATCTGGCTGTCCACAGGAGATGCAAACTAGAGAGAGAGGGATAGGATGGAACAGGCTGGAGTCACCATGTGTGCTTGAGACTATGTTCCCAGTGCTTTTGCCCTGGGTGTCTCAGAGTGAGAAACTCCAATTTAATAATCAGCAACATGAAATATTTCGGCAGCTGAGTATCAGGATTAGTTCAGGAAACTCTCATGGTGTAAATGTCTCTGCAGTTGGCAGCTTTTCCTGGATTTCCCCTGCCTGTAACCAGAGCTAAATGCTTCTCAGGGAGAAGAAATACTTGCTCTGTCTTAGTGAGAGTGACCATAACCTAGCACTTTCCATTTTAGATACCAACAGGTTGGCAGGGAGCTGGCGGGAGGGCAGTGTGGTTAAGAGCATTTGTGGCTTTTGCAGCAGAGCCAGGTTCAACTCTCAGCACCCACATGGCAGCTCACAACCACCTGTAACTCCAGTTTTCCAGGATCCGACATCCTCCTCTCCTCCTTGGGCAGTAAGGTCACATGTGCTACACATACATACAAGCAGGCAAAACAAACACACATACTGAAAAATTTTAAAATATCAAAAAGTTTTTTCTTTAGAAAAATTTCTTTTGATATTCACTGTGTTTAAGGAATCATGACATAAGCTTCATTTGACTTCAGAAGGGCTAGTTGGACTTTGTACCTGTTGCTCTACTGTTTCTCCAGCTCTTTACACATTTGATTTTATCATTTTTATGTATCCTCTTGAATAGACTGGCAGAAGGCTCTTTAAACATCATCAAGTTTCAAGTATCCTTGGCATGTTTTCAGAGCCTAACCCATAATCCAGCTATCAGCTATCAGCACCGAGACCAGGAATCCGGGAGCTCGTACCAGAGGCATCTCAGTGGTACCCAGACTTCTCCCTGCCCCTTGGATTCCAAGAGACAGAGACTGTGATGGCCAACAAAGCAGATGATGCTGTAAGCCCAGCCTGGCCTGGCAACCAGTCACCTCTGATCCCACAGAGTTAGAGCACACGGTGGGGATGTGAGGAGGTGAACCTGGAAAGGCCCAGGCTTTCACCGGTGAATTTACAAGTAAATTCCTATTTTCATAGAAATGCTTATCTACACACATATTTAAGGTTTTTATATATTTATGCATGATAAGCATACCTATAAGCATAGAAAATTTCAAATACTAATTCTTAATTTGGCTTATATATTTCTTATTTGAAGACTTCCCTTTATTTCCTTGAAAACTAAATCCTTAAATTATATTTAAACTGGAGAACAAAATGGAATACAATAATATTACCAATCTCTGAGATGGATAGCTAGGATAGTGATTTCTTAACTCCCTAATAGTATCTGTGTGTGTGTGTGTGTGTGTGTGTGTGTGTGTGTGTGTGTGTGTGTGTTCCTCCATTTTTATTTTGGGATATTGAAAATAACTTGTATTGTCTTGCTTTATTTAACCCTGTCAAAATCAGAAGGCGAAGTTACCACCATTATCATCATCATCATCACTTCCACCATTATCTTCAGCAGCACTATTTTAGGTAGAGCAGCTGGAGGACTGTTAGGTTCAGTGATATTTGGACAGGTGGCAGTATTTGGTCACATAGTGGGATTCTTGCCCCAAGCCTCTTAGGGTTCTGAGCGTTGGTCCTTCTTGTGTGATGGTGAGGCTTTCTGCAGGCAGCACAGAGACTCTCAGAGTATCCAGATCCTGGAGACTGAGGAGCATCACCTGGTTGAAATTTCTCCTTTAAATTATTATTTTAAAAATATTTTATATAAAACAGACCTCAGTATATTACAGTTCTAATTGCATCTTTAAATGATGAAGGCCAAAGTTTATTTTAGATTTTAAAAAGAAATTTTCAAAATAATTTTGATTTTTACATTTTTTTGTCACTAAATCCCCTTTTGGGTTAGCATGGGACAGCATTTCTCAAGCTTGTAGTACTTGAGAGAAGACATTATCTGTCATTAGAAAATTTCATAATGTTGAACTATGGAAAATTTACTCTGAATCATCTATGCCTGTGACCAAGATGTGAATTCTAAGCTTTAAAAAAATGGTTAAATTATGTGTAATTTGCAATCCTTAGACTTTCAGAACCAAAGAACTTAGCACAGGCAGGCTGAGGCACAAATCACTGAGCACTTATTCCTATGATACTAACCCCAAAACACTCTTGGTTGCCTAGGAGACACCCATGGGTCTCCCCACCTGGATGAACAACTACACTGGACAGTCAGATTTCACCCTACTGGGATTCTTCAGTCAATCCAAACACCCTGCCCTGCTGGCTATAGTCATATTTGTGATTTTCCTGATGGCCTTGTCTGGGAACGCCCTCCTGATCCTGCTGATAGTCTCTGACACCCACCTCCACACACCCATGTACTTTTTTATCAGCCAGCTGTCCCTCATGGACATGATGTACATTTCTGTCACTGTGCCCAAGATGCTCATGGACCAGGTCCTGGGGAGCCACAAGATCTCAGCTGCAGCCTGTGGGATTCAGATGTTCCTCTATGTGACACTAGCAGGATCAGAATTTTTCCTTCTGGCTTCAATGTCCTATGACCGCTATGTGGCCATCTGCCATCCACTGCGGTATCCTGTCCTCATGAACCGTAGGGTGTGTCTCCTTCTGTTATCTGTCTGTTGGCTCCTGGGATCCATGGATGGTTTCATGTTCACTCCAGTCACCATGACCTTCCCGTTCTGTGGATCTCGGGAGATCCACCACTTCTTCTGTGAGGTCCCTGCTGTGACAAAGCTCTCCTGCTCTGACACCTGGCTCTATGAGACCTTCATGTATGTGTGCTGTGTGCTCATGCTTCTCATCCCTGTGACAGTCATCTCAGGCTCCTATTCATCCATCCTCCTCACTGTTCTCAGGATGAACTCAGCAGAGGGCAGGAAGAAGGCCCTGGCCACCTGCTCCTCCCACATGACTGTGGTCCTCCTCTTCTATGGCGCTGCTATCTATACCTACATGCTCCCTGCTTCCCTCCACACCCCTGAGAAGGACATGGTGGTGTCTGTGTTTTATACCATATTGACCCCTCTGTTGAACCCACTGATCTATAGTCTTAGGAATAAGACTGTCACTGATGCTATGAAGAAACTGTTGGGTATGAAACCCTTCTTTCAAGAATCTTTAAAGTAAGTAATTTAAAAAGAATAGGGTTTTTTTTGCTTGTATTTACACATCTTTTGGTGCAAGTTTGTTGCTAATGTTATTTGCAGGCTGCTCACATGACATGCCTGATAGCATGATGCCTTCTGTCTGTCATCAGGGACTCTATTGTGTAACAACATGGACTACCTGTGTCTTGTTTATCAGGACATTTTATCAGAAATAAAATGGATGCCAACTCAGTAAAAGGAGCTTACTATGTGTATTGGTAGGATTATATGCATTTCATTGCTTTCTTTTTTTATGTGTATCATATAAGCTGGTCTTCCTGGGATATGCCCAATTCATTCCTAATGAGCAATAATGGAATATTCAATATCATTTGCCAGTATTCCAGGAAGAAGTTGGCATAAGTGTTTATCTTGGAGATAGTTCCATAGTTTTTCCTATGTGCTTCTTTGGTGTGTGTGTAGCATAACAGTATCAGCCTCTTGTTAGGGATTGAAATGTATTCCTCTTTCTTAGTACTCTGGAACAGTGGGAGAATTGTTATAACTCATGTGACACTTACTAGGATTCAGCATTCAACAGTTTTCCTGGGCTGTAAGTCAAAGATTTTTATCTTGAAGAATATGTGTGTTTTGTGGGTGTATGTGTGTATTTGTATGAGTGTTTGTTTTTATATGTCTGTGAGTGATTGTGTGTATCTGTGTATGTCTGTTTTGTGTCTCAGTGTTTCTATATGGGTTTTGTTTTTATGTTTCTATGTTCATGTGTGTTGGTATGTATCTGCATGTGTATATTTGTATGTGAGTTTGTGTTGTGACTCTGTGTGTGTATGTATGTATGTATGTATGTATGTATGTGTATGAGCATTTGCTATATGTCTCTCTGTGTATGTTTTTATGTGTGACAAATGTCTCTACCTGAGTGAATGTGAATGTATGTGAGTGTGTGTGTATGTGGAATGTGGGTATATGTATGTGTGTGTGCGCATGCACGCACGAGTGCATGATCCTGCGAGTGAAGTGGCAAAGAGGCCAGAAGAGGTTTTCAGATCCTCTGAAGCTGTCCAATAGGAATGCTGGTAATTGAATATGTAATCACTGATGAAATGGATTTCATTTGGGCATCATATTAGGCCTTATCTTTTATGCATCCATGGCTCCATGTGTTACAATGAGATAATACAGTCCACAGTCAGCCATGGTGACATTGTGAGCAAGAGCACACATGTGTACCAGCTTCGTTTTCCTGACTGTCTTGCATATCCCTCCTTTTCTCTCTTCTCACTGTTTGCTCTGGGACTTAGTTGACTTTCTCTAGTAATAGTATTGAACGCCTTTTCATTTTTATAGTTTTTGTATAAAATTTTACTTTGTACCAAATAGTATATTTTAATATACTGTAGTAACATAATTATTCTAAAGAGAATGATTTTAGTCAGTAACAAAAATGTAAAATATTATGTTAAAATTTTCCCTACATTTTCAATTTTGACATCATAATTTCCACCTTTTTATGTTTGTTTGTTTGTTTGTTTGTTTTGTTTTAAGAAAGAAAAGTATACTTTAATCCTGGAATAATGTGTGTCAAATTATAGGCATACATTTTTAGCATGTACAAAAACGATTCAAAATGATACTCTCCCTTTTATCTATAAACACATGACAACTAGTTACAATTTTTTTTAATTTTTATTTTCTATATTCTATGTTTACATTCCAAAGGCTTTCCCCTTTCTCAGTTCCCACCCACCATAGTTCCCATAGTTCCTCTCCCCCCCCAACTGTTCCCCAATCATTCCCCCTCCCCCCTCGGTTTCTTTACTAAACTGGATGCAATCTTTACAGGCCCAGGGTCCTCTCCTTTCTTCTTCTTGGGAATCATTTGACTTGCTATTTGTGTCTTGAGTATTTAGGGCTTCTGGGCTCATTAATATCCACTTATCAGTGATTGCATTTCATGTGCATTCTTTTGTGATTGGGTTAATTCACTCAGGATGATATTTTCCAGGT
Organism: Apodemus agrarius; assembly: GCA_964023405.1. Taxonomy (NCBI): domain Eukaryota; kingdom Metazoa; phylum Chordata; class Mammalia; order Rodentia; family Muridae; genus Apodemus; species Apodemus agrarius. The sequence goes on along the minus strand of OZ030015.1, from coordinate 42,859,371 downwards.
CTAACCATTTACCTACAAATTGCATGAATTCATTATTTTTAATTGCTGAGTAGTATTCCATTGTATAAATATACCACATTTTCTGTATCCATTCCTCCTTTGAGGGATATTTGGGCTCCTTACAATTTCTGGATATTATAAACAAGGCTGCTATAAACATAGTGGAGCATGTGTCCTTATTGCATGCAGGGGAATCCTCTGGGTATATGCCCAGGAGTGGTATGCCAGGGTCGTCTGGAAGTGACATGCCCAATTTTCTGAGTGACCGCCAAACTGATTTCCAGAGCGGTTTTACCATTTTGCAATCCCACCAACAGTGGAGGAGTGTTCCTCTTTCTCCACATCCTCGCCAGCACTTGTTGTCTCTTGAGTTTTTAATCTTAGCCATTCTGACTGGTGTGAGGTGGAATCTCAGGGTTGTTTTGATTTGCATTTCCCTGATGACTAATGATGTTGAACATCTTTTAAGGTGTTTCTCGGCCATCCGAATTTCTTCTGGTGAAAATTCTTTGTTTAGCTTTGTGCCCCATTTTCTGATAGGGTTATTTGTTTCTTTACGGTCTAACTTCTTGAGTTCTTTGTATATATTGGATATTAGCCCTCTGTCGGATGTGGAGTTGGTGAAGATCTTTTCCCACTTTGTTGGTTGCCGTTTTGTCCTTCTGACAGTGTCCTTTGCTTTGCAGAAACTTTGTAATTTTATGAGGTCCCATTTGTCGATTCTTGATCTTAGAGCATAAGCTATTGGTGTTCTGTTCAGGAACTTTTCCCCTGTGCCCAAGTCCTCCAGGGTCTTCTCAAGTTTCTTTTCTAATAGTTTCAGTGTGTCTGGTTTTATGTGGAGGTCCTTGATCCACTTGGAGTTGATCTTAGTGCAAAGAGATAAGAGTGGGTCAATTCGCATTCTTCTGCATGTTGACCTCCAGTTGAACCAGCACCATTTGTTGAAAAGGCTATCTTTATTCCACCAGATGGTTGTGGCTCCTTTATCAAAGATCAAGTGACCATAAGTCTGTGGGTTAATTTCTGGGTCTTCAATCCTGTTCCATTGATCTGCTTGCCTGTTGCTATACCAATACCATGCAGTTTTTAACACAATTGCTCTGTAGTACTGCTTGAGGTCAGGGATATTGATTCCCCCAGAAGTCCTTTTATTGTTGAGAATAGTTTTAGCTATCCTGGGTTTTTTGTTGCTCCAGATGAATTTGAGAATTGCTCTTTCTAGATCTATGAAGAATTGAGTTGGGATTTTGATGGGGATCGCATTGAATCTGTATATTGCTTTTGGCAAGATGGCCATTTTTACTATATTGATCCTGCCAATCCAGGAGCAAGAAATATTTTTCCATCTTCTGAGGTCTTCTTCGATTTCTTTCTTCAAGGACTTGAAGTTCCTGTTGTACAGATCTTTCGCTTGTTTGGTTAGAGTTACGCCAAGATACTTTATGTTGTTTGTGGCTATTGTGAAGGGTGTTATTTCCCTAATTTCTTTCTCAGCCTGCTTGTCCTTTGAGTACAAGAAGGCCACTGACTTGCTTGAGTTAATTTTATAACCTGCCACTTTGCTGAAGTTGTTTATCAGCTGTAGAAGTTCTCTGGTGGAGTTTTTTGGGTCGCTTAGGTAAACTATCATATCGTCTGCAAATAATGATAGTTTCACTTCTTCCTTTCCAATTTGTATCCCTTTGACTTCCTTATGTTGTCTAATTGCTCTTGCTAGAACTTCAAGTACTATATTGAAAAGATATGGAGAGAGAGGGCAGCCTTGTCTAGTCCCTGATTTTAGTGGGAATGCTTCAAGTTTCTCTTTATTTTGATGTTGGCTACTGGTTTGCTGTAGATTGCTTTTACTATGTTTAGGTATGGGCCTTGAATTCCTGCTCTTTCCAAGACTTTTAGCATGAAAGGATGCTGAATTTTGTCGAATGCTTTTTCAGCATCTAATGAGATGACCATGTGGTTTTTTTCTTTCAGTTTGTTTATGTAGTGGATTACATTGATGGATTTCCGTATATTGAACCATCCCTGCATCCCTGGGATGAAGCCTACTTGATCATGGTGGATGATCGTTTTGATGTGCTCTTCGATTCGGTTAGCAAGAATTTTATTTAGTATTTTTGCATCTATATTCATAAGAGAAATTGGCCTGTAGTTCTCTTTCTTTGTTGGATCTTTTTTGTGGTTTAGGTATTAGCATAATTGTGGCTTCGAAGAATGAGTTGGGCAGTGTCCCTTCTGTCTCTATTTTGTGGAATAGTTTGAAGAGTATTGGTGTTAATTCTTCTTTGAAGGTCTGGTAGAATTCTGCACTAAAACCATCTGGTCCCGTACTTTTTTTGGTTGGGAGGCTTTCTATAACCCCTTCTATTTCTTTAGGGGTTATGGGACTATTTAGCTGATCTACTTGATGCTGATTTAATTTTGGTATTTGATATCTGTCTAGGAAATTGTCCATTTCCTCCAGATTCTCCAGTTGTTTTGAGTATAGACCTTTGTAGTAGGATCTGATGATCTTTTGAATTTCCTCAGTTTCTGTTGTTATGTCTCCCTTTTCATTTCTAATTTTGTTAATTTGTATACTGTCTCTGTGTCCTTTGGTTAGTCTGGCTAAGGGTTTATCTATCTTGTTGATTTTCTCAAAGAACCAGCTCCTGGTCTTGTTGATTCTTTGTATGGTTCTCTTTGTTTCTATTTGATTGATTTCAGCCCTGAGTTTGATGATTTCTTGTCTTCTACTCCTCCTGGGTGAATTAACTTGTTTTTCTTCCACGGCTTTAAGGTGTGCCATTAAGTTGCTAGTGTATGCTCTCTCCAGTTTCTTTTTGGATGCACTTAGAGCTATGAGTTTTCCTCTTAGCACTGCTTTCATTGTGTCCCATAGATTTGGGTAGGTTGTACCTTCATTTTCATTGAATTCTAAAAAGTCTTTGATTTCTTTTTTTATTTCTTCCTTGACCAAGGTGTCATTGAGTAGAGTATTGTTCAGTTTCCATGTGTATGTGGGCTTTCTGTTGTTTTTGTTGTTATTGAAGACCACTCTTACTCCATGGTGATCTGATAGGAGGCATGGGATTAGCTCGATCTTCTTGTATTTGTTGACATCTGTCTTGTGACCAATTATATGGTCTATTTTGGAGAAGGTACCATGTGGAGCTGAGAAAAAGGTATATTCTTTAGCTTTAGGATGAAATGTTCTATATATATCTGTTAAATCCAGTTGGTCCAGAGTTTCAATTAGTTTCATTGTGTCCCTGTTTAGTTTCTGCTTTCCTGATCTGTCCATTGAGGAGAGTGGAGTGTTGAAGTCACCCACAATTATTGTGTTAGGTGTAATGTGTGCTGTAAGCTTTAGTAAGGTTTCTTTTACGAATGAGGGTGCCCTTGCATTTGGAGCATAGATGTTCAGTATTGAGAGCTCTTCTTGGTGGATTTTCCCTTTGGCCAGCAAGAAGTGACCTGAGTCTCTTTTGATGATTTTAGGTTGGAAGTCAATTTTATCTGATATTAGAATGGCTACTCCAGCTTGTTTCCTGAGACCATTTGCTTGTAAAATTGTCTTCCAGCCTTTTACTCTAAGGCAGTGTTTGTCTTTAACACTGAGATGGGTTTCCTGTATGCAGCAAAATGTAGGGTCCTGTTTCCGTATCCAGTCTGCTAATCTATGTCTTTTTATTGGGGAATTGAGTCCATTGATATTAAGAGATATTAAGGAATAGTAATTATTCCCTCCAGACATTTTTGAAATTATGTTTATTTATTTTATTTATTTTTTTATATTCAAGAGGTTACCTTCTTTTAGGTTTGATGAGAGGAGGTTTCTATCTTGCTTCTTCCCAGGTGTAGTTTCTGTCCTTGTCTTGGAGTTTTCCCCCTATTATCCTTTGTAGGGCTGGATTTGTGGAAAGATATCGTGCAAATTTGGTTTTGTCATGGAATACCTTGATGTCTCCATCAATGGCGATTGAGAGTTTTGCTGGGTAAAGTAGTTTTGGCTGAAGTTTGTGTTCTCTTAGAGTTTGCATTATATCTGCCCAGGATCTTCTAGCTTTCATGGTCTCAGGTGAGAAGTCTGGTGTTATTCTGATAGGTCTTCCTTTATAAGTTACTTGGCCTTTTTCTCTTGCTGCCTTTAATATTCTTTCTTTGTTTAGTACATTTGGAGTTTTGATTATTATGTGACGGGATGTATTTCTGTTCTGATCCAGTCTGTTTGGGGTTCTGTATGCTTCTTGTATATTCATGGGCATCTCTATCTTTAGGTTGGGGAAGTTTTCTTCCATAATTTTGTAGAAGATATTTGCTGGCCCTTTAACTTGTACATCTTCATTCTCGTCTATACCTATAATCCTTAGGTTTGGTCTTCTCATTGTGTCTTGGATTTCCTGGATGTTTTGGGTTACAGCCTTTTTGCCTTTAGTATTTTCTTTGACTGTTGAATCAATGGTTCCTATGGTATCTTTGGCTTCTAATATTCTGTCTTCTATCTCTTGTATTCTATTGTTGATATTTGCATCTATACCCCCTGATTTCTTCCCAAGGTTTTCTATCTCCAATGTTGTCTCCCTCTGCGATTTCTTAGTTGTTTCTACTTCTGTTTTTAGTACCTGGATGGATGTGCTCAGATCTTTCGCTTGCTTGATTGTGTTTTCATGTATTTCTTTAATAGATTTTTGTGTTTCCTCTTTCATAGCTTCTACTTGTTGGCGCACGTTCTTCTGTATTTCTTTAAGTGATTTTTGTCTTTCTTCCTTATTGTCTTCTTCTTTTTGATCCATCTTCTCCTGCATTTCTTGAAGTGATTTTTGTATTTGCCTTGTAAAGGCTTCTAACTTTTGATCCATTTTCTCCTCTATTTCTTTACGAGATTTTTCTATGTGTTCAGCTACCAGCATCCTGACCAGTGATTTTATATCCAAGTCTTGTTTTTCTGGTGTTTTGGGGTATCCAGGGCTTCCTGTTGTTGGCGAACTGGGTTCAGATGCTGTCATGTTGCCTTGATTTCTGTTAGTGACATTCCTTCGTTTACCTTTTGCCATCTGGTTATTTCTGGTGTTAGTTGACCTTGTTGTCACTGGCTGGTGTTTGAATCTCCTGTGAGGCTGTGCTTACCTGTTGTTTCTCTACTGGTGGTTATGCGTGCTTGCTGCTCAACGGGATCACGAGCTGGCTGCCACCCGCTGACTTTGTGCATGGCCTGAGGTCTCCGGGAAGTGTGGGGGAGTGCAGCAGAGCCTCGGCAGGTGCTGCTGGGCCTGCCTAGTAGGGAGAGCCTAGCAGATCCCCTCACGTGGTAGCCCCTGATGGAATCTGTCTACCTGTGCCTTTCCAGCTGTGTCCTGGTTGCAATATGGAGGCCTGCCGCTATCGCTGGTCCGGGGTCCTGGGGAGCTGGGTGGTTCCGGCTGCCTCGGTGCACGGCCTAAGCTCGCAGGGACTTGCTGCAGAGCCTAGGCGCCTGGGCCCGCCTCTGGGCGAGAGCTTAGCAGCGCTCCCTGCTCTAGCCCCAGACGGAGTCCCTACCTGCACCTTTCCAGCTGTGTCCTGGTTGCAATATCCTTTTTATGTTTGTTATCTCTGATAACTCTTGTTATCTCTTAGTTGTGACCTTTAAAGATTATTTACTAGAGGCTTTCAGAGTGAGAAATGAAAACTCAGCTCTTCAGTGACAAGGAGGACTTAGTCAATTCCTGGATGAGAATAAGCACTGAGATGGAGTCCAGAAGGAATGGAAACATGACCCTAGCAGCAACAATGAAGTGGTTAAATGGGTCATCCCAGCTCTCTGTCAAAGGGGGCAGGGAAAGGGGCAGCCTTACTAGATAAATAGGTATTTAGCAAATAGATGCATTTCAAATCATGAACTATTGTGGGTTGCCCTGATGCTATTTGTATTCTGATGCTAATTCTGCTTTCTCAAGAGGTCTCTCCCAACAATGAGGAGTTGATCACATATTCTGGTGATCTCATGTGAACCTCCGCCTCATTCTAACTGGTCAATAAAGGCTAGAGCCTGTGATTGGGCAGTGGAAGGGAAAGGTGAGAAGTCTCATTTTGGAAAGCAAGAGAAGGAGCGGTATGGGGAGGAGAAGGAGAGAAGGAGAGAAGATGGAAGAAAAGGAGGACGTTTTGATGGAAGAGAACCATGTGGCCAGGAGAAACCAGTAGTAAAGGGTCTTACAGCTGGGAAGTAAGTTAATATAGCACTAGATCTGCCCAATCTAGGCATATATCTTATAAATACAACAAATAGATTGTGGGTTTTTAATGAACTTATTGGAGTTAGAAATCACTACAACCATGAACACTGTCGAAACCAGTTATAATTTCAATGTTTTCAGTCTGCAGTTTAGGGCTGGAACCAGATATTGGTAACTGGGATCTCACTGAGTTGCTGCCACAGAAAAGCTGTGATAGACACCTGACATCCGTGTGGTGTGACTGAAGGGAAGAAGCCAGGTGCAGACACAGGGGATCAGGTAGGCTCTGCAGGAAGAGACATAAATCTCAGTGGATGGAACGAATGACAGGGGAACACAGAAGAATGATGGGAATCCAGGGTGTGATGCCTTCAAGACCCACTACTGATGTGTCAGTCGTTCCACTCAAGGGACGTGGTCTAGAGTCACAATAGTTTTGAGTTTGGCCCATGAAATCAGCGATGAACTCAGGATTAGTGATTTACTTCCCAGCAAAGAGGTATAGGACAGGAGAGCTGTAGCAGTGTGGGCAAAGTTCCTCTTTCTCAAGGGAATGGGCTGTGGCTGGGGAGGATGTGGCTTCTCCCATGCTGTTTGCTTCCTTTGTAAGAGTCAGTCAGAAGACCCCCACTCAATAAGGCCACAGAGACCAGAATCGCTGCAATATGCAAGAGGATTACTGTTCCAACATGTGTTGGGGTCCCCCAGCACTCGGGCAAGAGGAGACCCTGAGTTCACAAAGCATACACTTTTTATGAACCTGTTGGTGGGTATTTCAGTGGTCACCTGAGTTGGGCGACTGTGATTGGTTACCCTGAGCAACATTTAAAATTATTGGTCAATAATATGGGGAGCTTGTCTCTACCATTTGGCCCTGTCCAGCCCACCCTGTGGTATTTGTGGTATTTCCTGGCATTGTCTTTTTGGTTGAGTCACTTCCCTCTTTGGCCTCACCCTAGGCAGGGTGGTTCTCTGTTTAGGCCCTTTCCTTATCTATTCTTCCCCAGGCAGTCCTGGGAAGAATGGAAAGTTTCACTCCAGCTGTGAGCCCCCATTCTTGGTTGTGGGTAGCTGACCTCCTGATTCTAACAGGGTTCTCGCATCCCTCTCTTTTTCTTATGACCTTTTCAATCCTGAAATAAGTTCTTGATACTGTTGCCACAGCATTAGCACCTGAATGGTACTGATTTGTTCTCTTATAAAGCAATTATTTTGTTAAAGATTAGGGGTCCCAGGGACGGGATCAATAGTAAGCTCACCAGTGGTCCTAATAAGGGGAACAAATAAGTTAAAATTCGATTCCAAGCACTCCATATGGTGTTATTAAAAAGCTCTTATCGTCTTTTTTTCTAACTCTTCTTGATGTTTGTATATACTGTTTGTATATACAGTCTCTCAATATCCCTGACTTGTTGGTGTAAAAACAGCACCTTTCCAGTAAAGCTCCGCATATTCCTCCCTTATCAGCCATTAGCAAATCTAGGCCTCTTCAGTTTCTGGAGGGCCACCTCAGCCAGAGAGTCTACCTGGTCCTGTAACTCCTGGACAGATTGGTAGACCATTTTTACATCATTGATTAGTTGCTGTGAGAGCTTAGTATAGGAATCTATAGTTACCCCAAGGCCAGCTGAACCTGAAGCTACTGCCCCAGTGATTCCGAGGCCTATTAAGAGAGGTATAAACTGTAGAGCTCTTTTATGCCGGGGAATTAAGAAATGAAAACTGGGAAGAGGGATTGGCTGGTCCCCAGGTATGATCTCTATATCAGGTAACAACAAAGTAGGTGCACATAAACTGGTCCAGTTCTCAGGGAGGTAAAGGTAAGCTATATTGCTTCGACATACAAAGACTCTTCCTCCCTGAGACACCTGTTAATGGATACATTAATAATTTGCCTGCAATTTGTAAAGGTATAGATATACATCATAAGAATTATTTTTAGGGCCATTAAAATAACAAATAGAATTTTCAAAACTAGTAGGCTGTACTTTAAAGGGTTTTATAAGGGTACAGCTGTCTTCAGCCAAGATGTATTTAAGAGAGGCGCCACTAGAGGCCAACTGACCCCCAAAGCCAGGCACAGCCAAAAGTCATCTGCCATCTTGGGGTTGGAGACATTTAGAGCAGCATGCATGGCTTGGATTATTTGTAAGTTTCAGGGTCTATCTCTATTCCCTTGGATTTTGGTAGTAAGAGGGGGTGGTGATGGAATTTGGGCAGTAAACTGTCAATCTGTGCTTGTACCTCCCTTTAGACTTCAATATCTCTCACCTTGTCAGTAGGCCCTCCATCTGGTACATGTATCAGAGCCCTCTGTGGCCAGCAGGTGGGCTTGCCTACTGGGGCAAGGCAATGGGCTTGTGCATACTTGTTACTTGGTCCTAGTACCTGTTGGATGGTACCCCAATCTCCCCCAGAAGTACCCATATATGTTCTGACAGGTATTGCCACAAAATATCACACACCCCCTTTTGCTGCACATTCCCCAAAAGAACCATAACAAATAGAATTCATCTGACTTATGAAGGTACAACTGTTAGGGTACTGTCCATCATTTCCCATGAGGGGCTTAGGTTTCTTAACACACTCCCACCACTGGTCTAGTCCTCCTAAGAATGTATCCTATTGGGAAAAGTAAGCTGTTTTTTACTCCACAATCAAGAGAGTAAATATGCTGAGACAGAGCAAGGACCATGCCCCACACATACACACAGTCACAGGGGTTGCCATAAAGAGATGAAAGTAATTCGAGCTTACTCATAGAGGGGACAAATACCCCAAGAACATTAGGTTGTTTGCACCACAGTGCCAGTTGGAGAGCTAGGAGAAGAGTCTTCTTCTTGATTCACTGGCTCAGGCTTCCTGGTGATCTTGAGCTTGAACAGGTTTCCAGACATCTAGACTTGCCAATGGGAAGGTGTCTGGTTGTCCTCTGGTGGGGATGGTTTCACATGTGAAGCATGGATCCAGGCAGCGATCCCTTCCACCTTGACTGCAGTAGTAGTGGTGAGCAGGACCAAGTAGGGACCTTTCCAATAACATCATCTAATCCAGTCAGAGGAGCCAGAGCCCCATATAAGAACTCAAAGGGGGTGAGGCTCAATCTGGAAGGGACATTTCTTGCTCTGAAGAGAGCAAGAGGAAGGAGTGCAACCCAGTCTGCATGAGTTTCTTTTAGAGTTCTATTCATCCTCTCTACCTGCCCTGATCTTTGAGGTCAGTATATACAATGAAATTTCCATTCAACCTCCAGATACTTGGCCATACTCTGGCTTACCTGGGCAATGAAGGCTGGGGCCATTATCAGACCCTATGGCCTTAGGTAATCCAAACCTAGGAACTTTCTCTTTTATGATCTTATTGATGACCACTTGAGCTGTCTCATTTTTCCAAGTGAAAGCCTCTACCCATCCAGAGAATGTATCAACAAAGACTAAGAGGTATTTGTATCCATATTTTCCAGGTCTTACCTCAGTGAAGTCTACTTCCCAATATACGCCAGGTCTGTCTCCTCGGTACCTCTTCCCTGGGTCTACTGTCATGGGGCAGACATTTACCTTTTTACAGGGTACGCATCAGTGCACTATCTGCTCCACAAAATACTTGAAGCCTGGGACATAATACTTAGTTTTTGAAAATGTCTGGATAAGCTTGCTTACCCCTAAGTGAGTCCATTGATGCATTTGTTTTATCAGGGCCCCTGCCTGTTTTTGTGCCAGGATCTTCTTTCCCATTGAGGTGTACCTGAGTCCCTTATCTTTGTCGAACTTGTGGCTCAGATCTTTGGAGATGAGGGATATGTCCTCAGCTGTGTATTTAAATTCTGGAGTAGGCTTCTCAAGCTCCACTGCTAGAAGTTCTGGGAGGGCTTTGACAGTGACTGCATGTGCCTCACAAACTGCCATGAAGTTGCCCCTTGCTACCACATTGTCTCCCTTCTGGTGACTGGAACAGTGGATGATGCTTACCTTGGCTGGGTCATGGAGGGCCTTTAACAGAGCCAGAATCTCTTCTTTGCTTTTAATATCCTTGCCCTCAGATGTCAGCAGAACCCTCTGCTGGTATATGGCCCCATGGACATGGGCTGTGGCAAAGCATACCTGCTATCTGTGTGAATGTTAAGTCTCTTTCCTTTTCCTAGCTCAAGGGCTTTGGTGAGGGCAACAAGCTCTGCCCTCTGAGCAGAGGAGCCTTCTGGTAGGGCATGAGCCCAGATGACTCTGTTTCCATCTACCACTGCCACCCCAGCCCGTCTTTTTCCTTCTTCTAAGAAGCTGCTCCCATCCATGAACTAGGTGACAACTGCCCCTACTAGTGACTGGTCAGTCAGATCTTTATGCCACCCATGTGCTCCAGCGAGCACATGCTGACAGTCATGAACAGGGATGGGGGGGTCTAGGTTGGGGTCCAGGAGCAGGGTGGCATGGTACAAACTCACAGGGGGAGCAAATGTAATTTGGTCTGAATTGAGCAGTAGAGTCTGATAGTGAGTCATATGAGCGTTAGTTAGCCATCGGTCTGTACTAACCTGGTGTACTCTCCAGGGCATGTAGGACAGACACTACCAAGTCCTCGCCCATAGTTAACTTCTCTGCATCTTTGACCAACATTGAGACTGCCATCACAATTCGCAGGCAGGCAGGCCATCCTGCCATCACCGGGTGCAGTTTCTTTGACAGACAGGCCACTGGCTTTCTCCACAGGCCAAATTTCTGCATCAGCACCCCCTTTGCTATCCCTTTATTCTCAGCCACAAATAGATGGAATGACTTGGTCACATCTGGGAGGCCTAGGACAGGGGCTGACATCAAGGCTGTTTTAGTAGCATTGAATGCCTGTTCCCTGTCTCCCCAATAGAAGGGCTGTTTATTCTTGGTGAGCAGATACAGAGGGTCCACTACCTCAGCGAACCCAGGTATCTACAGTCTTCAGAACTCAGCTGTCCCCAGGAACTCTCTGACTTGCCTTTGATTGGTCGGGGGAGGGATGTGAAATATAGTCTCTTTTGGGGCCTCTGACAACCACCTCTTCCCATCCCTGAGGGAGTTACCCAGGTAACTGACCTGTTGGTGACAGATCTGGGTCTTCTTTACCAAGGCACAATAACACAGTTTCCCCAGTTTCTTGGCTGGAGGCTGCAAGAAGAAGATCATCTATGTACTGTAAAAGGATCAGCTGTGGGTTGGCAGGAGCAGAAGGAGACCAGATCTTGATGCAGGGCCTCATCAAAGATAGTAAACAAGTTTTTGAATCCTTGTGGTAATCGGGTCCATGTAAGCTGCTCCTTCATCCCATACTATGGATCCTTCCATTGAAAGGCAAAGTACTCTTGACATTGTTCTGCCAGAGAAAGGCAAAAGAATGCATCTTTTAGATCTAAGACTGTGTACCAGGTTCTGTCGGGAGGCAAAGAGCTCAAAAGATTTTATGGGTTGGAAACTGTGGAAAGGAGGTCAGCTGCTTGCTTGTTAACCTCCCTAAGGTCTTGGACTAGCCAATAGTCATTAGTCCCTGGCTTTCTTATGGGGAGGAGAGGAGTATTCCAGGCAGACTGCCATTTTCACAGGATCCCTAGTCCAAAAAGGCGCATGATGTGAGGCCAAATACCATCTTTTGCCTCTCTAGGCATAGGATATTGGCAGACACTGGCAGGGCTAGACAGAGCTTTAAGTTCTACCTGGACAGGAGGTTGGTACTTGGCCTCTCCCATTCTGGCCATTTCAGCCCAAGCTTGGGGGTAAGTCTGCAGTCACCAGTCCATGTTGGCTCAGGTCTGAGTATCTTTCTCCTCAAACAGTTGGTACTTATTATCTAGCCTCATGGTCAAGACTTGGATAGGTCCTCCCCATGTTGGTCTCTCAACTGGGGACCCTTGGGCAAGAAGTGAATATGGGCTCCCATCTTGGATAAAAGATATCACCCTAGTAAGGGGTAAGGGCAGTCTGGGATCACAAGGAACATGTGGTATACCCAGCCCACGCCAAGATCAACTGTTCTTTGGGTAGTCCATGAATATTGATTGTGACCAGTAGCCCCCTGTACCCAAGATCTCTTGTTGGACACTGGCCCATCTGGGTATAGGAGCATAGAGTGTTGGACCCCCATATCCACAAGAAGCTAGTTGTTCTTTCCCTCCACCTTTAGAGTTGCCATAGGTTCAGGGAGGGGTTCTGAACCCTGTCCCTCCTAGTCACTGTCTTCTTCATTCAGAACCAGCACTCTAGGACTGAGAGACTTGCCTACAGGGCCATCAGAGAGACCCCTCTTCTTTTTTCTGGGGCAGTCCTTGGTCCAGTGCCCTTTTTCCTTACAATAGGCACACTGATCCTTTGCTATTGGCTCCCTTTGGTTGCCTGGCACTCTTACTAGGTTCTCTAGTTTCTGTAACTACTGTTGCCAGTATCTTGTATAAGTTCCTCTCTTGTCTTTTATTGCTCTTTAGCTCTCTAGCTTCTGGTTCTTTCTGCTTTCTTTCTCCTTTCTCTTCCTCAGTCTCTCTGTTATAATATACTTTCTATGCAACCTGCACTAAATCTCTCAGTGACTTATCTTGCAACCCTTCAAGTTTCTGCAGCTTCTGCTTTATGTCCTTGTAAGACTAATCTATGAACACAACTGTCACCCTAGCCTTATACTCCCCACTACTAAGGTCATAAGGCATAAAATGGCAAAAAGCTTCCATGAGTCGTTCTAGGAACATAAAGGGAGATACATCAGGGCCCTTTATAACCTCTCTTACCTTAGTCAAATTGGTGGGGCACTTCCCAGCCCCTCAGAGACCCGCAATTGTAGTCTGGTGATAGACCTTCATGCATTCCCTACCTTCAGGAGTATTAAAATCCCAGTTTGGCCAGGTGTGTGGGAATCTGGCCTCAATGTCAACAGGCAATAGTGAAGGCCTCCCATCCGAGCCTGGAACATACTTTCTGGCCTCTAGTAGGATTTTCTGTCTCCTCGGTGGTAAAGGGGATGTGCAACAGCTGCTTACAATCATCCCAAGTGGGCTGAAGAGGAAAAAAAGAGTCTAGAAAATCAATAAGGGCCTTAGGGTTATCAAAAAAGGAAGGGTTGTGTGTTTTCCAATTATAGAGGTCTGCCAAAGAGAATGGCCAATATTGCAGTAGTTAGTTTCCTTGATTGTTAACAGGCCCAAACACCTGCAGCGGGAGAGCCACAGTGGTCTCTGGGTTCCCCTTTTGATACAAATCCCCTGTGCCGACCCTTCCCAAAGTCCTTCCAACTCAAGAAGGGAGGGCTGATGATATGGAGGTGCCGTTCCAGGTGCCAGACAGCAGTGGCAACACAGGGGTGCTGCCTTCTGCTCCCTGTGGGGGGAAGGAATGGGGTAGGATGGAGGGAGGTCTAAAAGGAGGAGATCAGCATCAGGGTCTGATAAGACAGTCTTCTTGGTGGCATCCTTAAGAGCATAGGTCCCAGAGGCAGGGGTCCTGTGGAGGAAAGGAAGGGACAGGCCCAGGAGGGCAGAAAGATGGCTAAATCCTCTCAGACAACGATATACAAGTCTTGGTCCAGGTGACTCTCAGACCCGATCCTGAAGATTTGCTTCTTGACACCTTTGATGATAGGAAGAGAAAAGGAACCCTGGGCCGGCCATCTGGCCCCAAAAGTGGGCCACTCTGAAGAGCATAGAGTCTGCCACTTCCCCCTTTTTTACTTCCACTGACAGGTTGTGAGCTCTACTTTTAACGTCCCTCCAATGGTCTAACATCAGAGTCAGCGGGGTGGAAACAGTCTGTCCCATGATCTCAAACACAGTGTAAGACCCCAAAAAACAAGGGCACCCCAGCACCCCACACCTCAGAAGGTGACACCCAAATCACTCGTGAGAAACAGTCTTGATGCAACAGCAAGAGGATTTTTATTCCAGAGGCTCTGGGGTTCACAGTCGTACACCACACAGGGGTTGAGGACTGTGGACCACAAGTGCAGAATCATGACAGCTTTTATAGGTTTACAACAAAACCCGCGTATCACAAACCAATCATTCCTTAGCATCAAGAGACCACGCAGTGCAAGCCAATTGATTTGTACCACTCCATAGCTTCTAAATCAATCAGTTTAAATTATCCAAGTCCACACTCTGAGGACCAATCAGTTTCCTATAGAAGCCAGAGAGCAACTAGTTAGCTCATTTCCCCTTACAAGGCCAGGATCACTTATGTATTACCTGTTACGGGGCCAGGATCATGTATGTATTTCCTGTTATGGGGCCAGGATCACATATTCATTTCCCATTACGGGGCCAATATCAAGTATTCAAGGCCCCTTTGCCTAGTTCCTAACAAAGAGCGGGCTAAACTTCTGACTTTTTGGAGTCATTTAAGAGTTAGGCATGGGGAATTTTTAGGCTGTAATTCTCATCCTTTCATTTCCCACTTCTTTTCTTGTTAATAGTTCTAATCTTAGAACTAGGAGAATTAAAGGTCAGCCTCTTCTTGGCTCAGAAGGCTCTTGTACTGCTGCCTAAGTACCATAATCTGGACCATGCTCACCCATTCCCTGACAAAGGCAACTAACCTATTAATTATACAAGGTCCATCTGTAAGCAACAGGAGCAGTATCATTAGGGGGTCCTATCAGGGCAGAAAGCAGGATGGTCAAGAGTACAAGATAAGGGCCTTTCCACCGAGTCTTAAGGTTTCCTGCACCGTGGCATCAAATGTAGACTAAATCTCCAACTTGGAAGCAATGTGGGACTTGCAAGTCTCCTTTTCCTGAGTAAGTCTTCTGGAGCTGCTTCCATGCTTACTGCCTCACCCACTCGAGCGCCTTGAGCCTAAAGAACAAAGGCTGGGAAAGCAGCACATCAACACTATGTACAGAGGTGATTTCTACCAGTGGAGGGTCCTCCCCATAGAGCGATTCATAGGGGGTCAGCCCAAACTGTCCATGGGTGTTCCTAACCCTGAAGAGCACAAAGGGTAGGAGAGCTATCCAATTATTAACTCCAGTCTCTGTGATCAATTTGGTGAGGGTCTCTTTCATTAGGATTCCAGCAACTGTTCCTGAAGCCTTCTTACACAGATCCAATAACCTGTCTGGAAGCAGTGAGGAGTCTGGCATGCCTGGAGCATTTAAGGCAGACAGTTTGAGCCAAATCTCATGTTGTGGTAAACTTCCCTGGAGGACCCAGCAGACAAGAAAGGAGTTGGGGTAACAAAGAGGATCTCCAGAGGGGTCAGGTTAAAATGGCAGGGGCTGTTCAGAAACAAGGGGAGAGGCACCACCCAGCCTAAGCCAGTCTCCAAGGTCAATTTAGTTAAGGTCTCTCATAGGGTTTTGTTTATTTTCTCTAGCTGTCTTGAGCCCTGGGGATAGTACATCCAATAATGTTTCCAATTAGTCCCCAATATCTCTGTCAATTTCTGAACCATTGTCTGATCAAATTACCTTGGGCACTCTGAAACTCGGGAAATTTTCTTCTAACCCTGGCAGCTGTTTCCTGCTTGCTGGGGAAAGTCTCAATCCATCTAGAGAAAGTATCTACAAATGCTAGAAGGTATTCATAAACATATTTTCCTGCCTTACCATTTATAAAGCCTCTCTATATACTCTAGGCTGTTCTCTTCTAGGACTTTTGCCCTGTTTACTCTTTGCTGCATAAGCATTCACTTGCTGGCATACCTTACACTGTTCTATTAATCCCTTAAATGAGTTCATCTGTGCATTTGGCCTGGTGAGTCCTTGGCTTACTTTCTGGGGAGGATAATTCTCCCTTCTTGTGTGCACCTTCTCTTGGTAATAGTTGGAAGGGTGGCTAGCAATCTCAGTCCATTTTTTTCCCTTCAGCATATTTTAAGTGAGGTTATCTCTTAATTTTGTCCCATTTCTCAGTGGGTGTCTCTTGCAGACCCATAACCAGTATAGGCTCCTGCATATCCATTCTTGGAGCCATTTGCTCTGCCTGGCTATTGCCCATGGAGTCTATTTCCTTTTGATGTCCTGGGCAGTGGGTAATACTTACAGTTGTTGGCTTCATTAGGGCATCCAAAAGGTCCAAGATTTCCTGTTGGTTTCCTCTGATGTGAGCAGTTCTCTTGGCATATACCCCTGTGGACATGGGCTGTGGCAAAGGCATACCTGTTATCCATGTGGATGTTGATTTTCTTGTTGGCTCCAAGTTCCAAGGTCTTGGTAAGGGCAATTAGCTCCATTTTCTGCGTTGACATGCCAGGGGGTAAAGATTCTTCTACCCAGATGACATTTGTGCTGTTCACCATAGCAGCACGTGATTGTCTCTGTCCTTCATGGAGAAAACTCTCCTGTCTGTAGCGACTTTCAGCAGGGGTTAGTCTCTCTTCCTGGACCAGTTAGCTGCAGCCTGTTGGGCAGAAAGTATATCTGCCCCACCCCCCATTTTGCAGAGTATGTCTTGCTCCAACAGAGAGGGTAGAAACAGTCTGGGGAGACCTTAAATGAATGGGCTACCCATCCCATCCCTACGTCCATTGTTCTTCGGGTAGTCTATGAACACATTTTGATGCCAGTGGCTTCTTGTACCCAAGATCTTTTCTTGGAAACAGGGTCATTGGGTTGGAAGACCAAGTGATAAGCCCCTGTGTCCATCAAGAACTAAGTGGGTTTCTCTTTCCCTCTCACAGTTATCCAGGGTTTGGGGAGGTGGTCAGAACCCCCATCTCCTAGTCATTGTCTTCACCCAGGCCTAACACCTTTGCCATTTGGGGGCACTTCTCCCAAGACCTGGGAATTCCTGCTCCCAGCTTCTATTTATTAGGGCACACTCTGGCTCAGTGGCCTCTCTCTTTATAGTATGCACATTGATCCTTTTCTGTCTCTCTTCTCTATTTTAGCCAGGATTTTCTGTAGCTTCCTTCTCTGTCATTTTCTTCTTTCTTTTTCTCCTCTGTCTCCCTGTCTCAGCAAACCGCACTAAATCTCTCTACAGACTTTTCAATCCACCTGCACTAAATCCCCCCATAGACCTTCTAAACAGCCTGCACCAAATCCCTCTACATACTTTCTTGGCAAACTACATTAAATTCCTCTAGTCTGGGGTCATAGGGTGTATAGAAGAATGCTTCTATGAGCTGCTCTAGAAAGGCTTCCAGTGACTCATCTGGTCCCTGCTTAACCTCACATATATACCTTGGTCAAATTTGTGGGCTGCCATGCCTTTGAGACCTGCCAATGGAATCTGGTGTTAGTCCTTCAGGTGCCTCTTACCTTCCATCTGAGGGGGTATTCTTTTCTGGCTTCCTGTATTACAAATAAAACAGTCTCAAAGAGATTAATCAGTCTCTTGGAAAATATGTCCTTAGTGAGAGAGCCACTGTGGAATCAGGATAGGTAGTCTCAGGTCTCCTCCTGCTCCACTCTGTGGTCCTCTCTAAATACAAATTGAACATACTATTATCATTTTGTAAATTTTAAACTATAAGATAGACCTAATACCCAGTCTCTGTCAATCAAACAGAACCTTGTCATCTTTACTATCTTAAAGACTATAAGAATTAACACCCGACTCATGTTTTGGCTATAAATTTTATGTCACCTGAAAATCATTTATTTAAATGTATATCAGCTTTCTCAAGATTAAAGAGCTTGGGCTGCCTATGAGACTAACAGTCTTCAACTCCATCAGAAATCCAAGAGTGGCCAATGTTAACTGAAAATATATAGAAAGCTTAACACAGCTTCTAAGACTTAGCCAAACAATAGAGACTGCTGAACACCTGAACAGTTTATACTTTAAAAATGTTGGAGCATCGGTCTTCAGCCTTTTGGCACAAGAACATCTGACAGGCTTAAAGAATCAGGAATTATTAAGCCATATAATAATCTACAGACACATTAAGTTTGTCTGTAGATGAAGAGAGGCAATCTTTGCTTTGTGGCTCTCTCTCTTGCCATAACAGAAGCAACTCTACACATGCTCAGTTTCTTCAAGAAAGGGAAGCTGTCAGGAGCAGACTAGTCTCTACAATAAAAATATATAACATTAGACATCATATTCAATGGACTTCTGACATTTTTGAAAACCAACTATCTATGTAAAGTAATGTGGACTATTGTCTGTTAAAATATCTTCAGCTATTTCTGATTAAAACATAGAAAACACCCTAATAATACTCAGAGCCTTATATTTTATTTGGCCCTAAACTCACAGGCTTAAACATCTCAGATCTATAATAATAACAGCAAAGAAGGACTGGGTGTAAATCCTGTACTTTTACATTTTTAGTATTTTTATCAACATAAAATCTGCATCCAATAAGAATTTATGTTTTTAACTTAATAATAACTATAAAGATTTTTATCAAATGAAATTATGTCTATATAATTAATTTTATTTTCTCTAGAAAATAAAATACTTTAAAATGTAATTTTATATTCTCTAGAAAGACAATTTAAAAATAATAACCCTCTTCAGCCTCAAATCCCGGGGAATAGGGTCGGTGACTCTCTGTAACTTCTTTAAGCTGAATATGGGTGTTGAGACATGCAGGGGAATGTTATTTGCTGTAATATAAATCTCAAAACAAGATTTTAGTATCACCAAGACAGATTTTTCATTTAATAATTTAGAATCTAGTCTTCTGGCGGTCTCTCTTATTTTGACCTCTCTCCCAGTAGAATAATATAACCATAAAGCTTAACATGATGTTTATTATAATAATCTGAACAATTTAAGATAAATTAAGTAAACCATCTGTATTAACTTAAACCCAGAATTCCCATATCCACCACCTTGAGTGTCTTGTTAAGACTTATTTTTTCCACCAGGGGGCCTCAAAGCTCATTTTGTCTCTCTTTTTGTTCTAACTTGGCAGGCTTGAGTCACATGGCCTGATTTTGGCACCACAGAGAAAGAGAGTTGCTTTTCAGTCGGTCTAAAGTCCAAACAATATCGTCCATCTAAGTCCAAGAACATAGAAAAAGATACAAAACAACACAGGGAAAAACAATCACCACACAGACAGCCTGACCCTTCCACCGTCAGGCCTCTAGATTCAAGAACACAGAGCAAGGAAAATCAACACACAATTTGCCTCTAGACGAGCCCAGTTTCAGATACCAAGTATTTCTGCCCGTTGCAGGAACCAAATAGCAAAACACAGCTCCGCTGTTAAGGTCTTGAATTTACAGACAGAGAAGAGCCTTACCTGGCCTTCTCCAGGGTCCTCCAGACCCCCCGCGGTTTCAACTCTAGCACATTTGCCAGTTGAACTCACCACACCAGACAGGCTTGGTGGACAAAGACACACAAGATAAAGACACACAAAACAGAAACCAACAGATCCAAGTCCTTGTGACCCATCCGCTCTCCAACAAGCAGGTGAAATAATTGGATGGCCAAAGAGGGGGGAGCTTCCACTTTTACCACAGACCTTGGTCCTCTTGACTGACAACAGGAGTCTACCAGGCATCCCTTTCTAGCATGTCTGCTCACCATGGTCCCCTGGTCCTCACCATCCAAGGAGACAGCTGCATACCAAAAGAGCGTGTCTCATCAGATTCAGATTCAGAAAACAACAGGACAAATACTCAGGACACTCAGAACAAAGACACCGGCTGGCACACACATATTCCAGTGGGAATCCCCTTACCTCCAAGTCAGTTCTCAGGTGTGAGGAGTGTTCGCGCTTCCTGGCCAACGCACCAAAATGTAAGACCCGAAAAAAACGAGGGCACCCCAGCACCCCACCTCGGAATGCAACACCTAAATCACTCGTGAGAAATGGTCTTGATGCAACAGCAAGAGGATTTTTATTCCAGAGGCTCTGGGGTTCACAATCATACACCACATAGGTGTGCACAGGAGTGCAGAATCAGGACAGCTTTTATAGGTTTACAACAAAACCCGCGTATCACAAACCAATCATACCTTAGCATCGAGAGCCCACACAGTGCAAGCCAATTGATTTGTACCACTCCATAGCTTCTAAGCCAATCAGTTTAAATTATCCAAGCCTGCTCTCTGAGGACCAATCAGTTTCCTATAGAAGCCAGATAACAACTAGTTAGCTCATTTCCCCTTACAAGGCCAGGATCACGTATGCATTTCCTGTTATGGGGCCAGGATCACATATTCATTTCCCATTATGGGGCCAGGATCACGTATTCAAGGCCGTTTTGCCTGGTTCCTAATAAAGAGCAGGCTAAACTTCTGACTTTTTGTGGTCATTTAAGAGTTAGGCACAGGGGGATTTTTAGACTGTAATTCTCATCCTTTCAACAGTTGTGAGCCCAAGTCCAAAAACAAAACAGAAGTCAAAAAGAAGCACTAAAAAAGCAACCACCCGGCAACCACCACAGAAGAAAAACAGACTCAAATGGTTGGGGGTGGGAGCCCCTGTGCCCAGATGGAGACAAACCCTATCAAATTCTTTCTTCCAGTGGCATCCTCCTAGTCTCCCATTGCAATGGTGTCCCAGCACGTCTGCCTGCCTTTGTGGCAACTACAGATCAAACCAAAACTATTGACCAAATGCAGCCTCCGGAATGAAAGAAAACAAACACACACGCACAAGACACACAGGCAGACAGAGACAACAGACAGGCATCCCATGTTACCTTGCTTGAGAAAGCAGTCCTATCCATGGCAGCTGGGTCCTGCAGGTGGGGAGGGGGGAGGAGAAAGCTTCCCGGCCTATGTAAGAGAAGTCCCCCACTCAATAAGGTCACAGAGACTGGAATCGCTGCAATCTGCAAGAGGTTTATTGTTCCAATGTGCATTTGGGTCCCCCAGCATGCAGGCAAGAGGAGACCCTGAGCACACTTTTTTTTGTTTTGTTTTTTGTTTTTTGTTCTTTGTTTTTTGTTTTTCGAGACAGGGTTTTTCTGTGTAGCCCTGGCTGTCCTGGAACTCACTCTGTAGACCAGGCTGGCCTCGAACTCAGAAATTCGCCTACCTCTGCCTCCCAAGTGCTGGGATTAAAGGTGTGCGCCACCACCGCCGGGCAAGCATACACTTTTTATGAATATTTTGGTGGGGAGTTCAGCAGTCACCTGAGTTGAACAACTGCGATTGGTTGTCCTGAGCAACATTTAAAATTATAGGTTGTCTCCTATTTGGCGCTGCACTGCCCACCTTGTATTATTTGTGGTATTTCCTGGCATTGTCTTTTTTGTAGAGTCACTTCCCTCTCTGGCCTCACCCTAGGCAGGGCGGTTCTCTGTTTAGGCCATTTCCTTATCTATCCTACCCCAGGCAGTCCTGGGCAGAATGGAAAGTTTCAGTCCAGCTGTGAGCCCCCATTCTTGGTAGTGGGGAGCTGGTCTGCTGTTTCTGACAGGGTTCTCACACCTTCAATCATTTACAGTGTTGTTCCCCATTATCTACTTCTCCCCTGAATCTTCCCTACAGGTCCATTTACCATAGTGACCAAAAAACAACTCCACAGGAAGCTTGCCACTATTCAACATGCTCTACAGCAACCTGCTCTTTCTTCCTTGAGATACAAAAGATCTGTTTATCCATCAACAAGTCTAGGCATGCCCTCTGTGAGCACCTGGAGAAGCTCACAGCTGTCCCAGGTGGAACAAGCAGGTGAGAGAAATGACAGCTCTCTGTTGGCAAACATAGGGGCCCAAAGCCTTTGCAGAGACTCTCAGCAATGCCATGGGAGACACCATGTGGAGACTGTGTTGGCATGAGGTGATCAGTGTCTGAGTGTGTGAGGCTATCACCTCCCTCTTCATAGCCAGGTTTGTAGTTCTCTTGCACTATATCCCCTCGGGCCAGTGCACTTGGAATTTATACTCTATGCCTGTTGTGAGATGTGAGAACCTTGGGGAATCCCTTTCTTTATTTGAGCCACACACTTCTTTTATTTAGTGTCACCAGCAGTGCGACATTTGTTTACACATGCACAGTGTGTTACTCACGCACGCTCAGAATGTGAAAGGATGAGATGTTTGCTGTGAGAGTGATGACTGGTCTTGGTTGTAGATCTGACTGGAATAAGAGATGCTGAGAACAGCTCTGTTTGTCTGTGCAGAAGCTTCCAGGAAATGCTGAAATGACAGATGATAGCATGGGGAATAAGCAGAATGTGGGCAGCACCCTGCCATGGGCTGGGGTCTTATGGGAGAAAGTAGGAAGCATAGAGGTCTGTACCCTGCAAGCCTTTCTTCCTATTGTGTCTGTTGCTGCTGCTGCCTCCCATCCTCAGTAGCCCCTCCTTCCATTACTCCCTCTTCTCCTCAGTGAAGTGGAAGAACTGGCACCCCCCCAAACTTGGGTACCACCCTGCCTGGGACATCAAGTCAGAGTAGGACTAGGCACAACCTTTCCCACTGCAGCCCAACAAGGCTGTATAGGTATGTGAAGGATATCCAGTGGCAGGCAGCAGAGTCAGGACAACTCCAATTCCAATAGTTAGGGGACCCACATAAAGACCAAGCTGGGCATCTGCTACATATATTTAGGGGGCCTAGATCCAACCCCTGCATGCTTTTTGGTTATTGGTTCAGTCTCTGTGATCCCCCATGGGCCCAGATTAGTTGACTCTGTAGATCATCTTGTGGTGTACTTAATCCCTGGCTTCCTCAACCATATACCCCTCTCTTTCACAAGGCTTCCTAAGCTCCACCTGATGTTTGGCTGTGGGTCTGCATGGATTCCCATGGGCTGTTGGATGAAGCCTCTCAGGAGACAGTTACTAAGCTCCTGTCTGCAAGCATAGCTGAGTATCATTACTAGCATCAAGTCTCTCAAGTTGGGTCAGTTATTGATTCGCCGTTCCCTCAAATTTTTCGTTAAACTACTATATATGGATTATTGGTACATCACAAGCCAAGGTTGACTGAAGTATGGGCTCATGGAGAAAACAAGGCAGAGGTGAGGGGACACAGTGAGGCAAGTCTTGGTTTCCACACTACCCACTCTACATTCTTGCTTTGTTTACATAATGTTACTTTTTTTAAAAAGTGTTGTTCTAACCTAGTTTAAAACCTTACCTAGGGTTAGGTCTGTTTCCTTCAAACCTCTAATTAAATCCACTCCTGAACATCTGTCCTTTATCTGGCTTTCCCACTCCTGACTGCCTCATGAGCCTCAACTCCTCCATGGCAGAGCAGCAGATTAGCAAGTGACCGAGTATGCCTGAACACCCAGGAGCAGAGCAAATCTACTTTGCTCCCTGTGCATAGTGAATGTCTCAAGGTTCCTGCTATGCTGTCCCTAAGGGTGTTCCTCCACCAAGGGCCCCTCCTGATCAACTTCTTCACTAATACCCCAGTGTCCTCACCCTTTGAGTTCTTTCCTTGTCTTTCTCTTGCAGGTGAGAAATTCCTGTCAGTTTTCTCAACACCTTTTTGGGATTTCTTCCCTCTTCTGGCCATACTGAAAATCATAGCTGTGTGATGCATGTGCTGACCCAGTGGCAGGGCCTTTTGCCTGGGTCTTTAGATTACTCCCTTTAGTATTTCACACTTTATTGCACACTGAAATATAAATAGGATACAAAGTTATTATATGTAACAATAAGATGACAATAGTAATTCTAATGATAAAGTCACACTATTCTATTGTCATTAGAGCCAGGCTTGGCATTTATCTTTAATAAACAAAGAGCTATAGGCTTAATTCTTGTATGCTGTATCTGTTCAGATTAAATGTCACTTTCATCATGGTAAGTTTATCCAGCAAAATTATGTATGAAAATAGATGGAGAAGTAAAAGTTTATTTAAAACAAATAGAAATTTAGGTAACTCCTAAGAACCAAGCTAGTACTACAGAATACTCTTACAAGAATACTGACCATAGAGGAGGAAGGGAGATAGCTTCTCACATAAAAGCACAGGTAATAATGTACTCCATGGCAGCAGTAGAAGAGCAGATGGGAAAACAGTCAATTATGTCTCACATTGCAGGCTAGAGAGCAGTCAACATAATTGCCAGGGATGGGAGAAAAGTAATAACCATTAATCAGTCAGAACAACAAGCAGTAAAATCCCAGCATTCTCTATTACAACCTTGCATGCAAATAGACTTATCTCATAGATGAAAAATTGCAGACTAATTGGATTTTAAAAATGGAGTCAACTTGGCGACTCTCAGAAACTGAACCACCAACCAAAGAGGACATGTGTGCTGGACCTAAGTGCTCTGCACATATGTATCAGATATGCAGCTTGGCCTTCATTTGGGTTTCCCCAACAACTGGAGCAGGGGTTGTGTGTGACTCTGTTGCCTGCCTGTGGATCCTGTTGCCCTAACTGGGTTGCACTGTCTGGCCTCAGAGGAGGAGATTGTGCCTAGTCTTGCAGTCACTTAATGTAAAGGCTGTATTGGTGCCCAATAAATGCCCTCCCACTTCTTAGAGAATAAGGAAAGGGGAGGAGGGGCCATGTGACAAGGGAGGAGTTATGGGGAAGGAGGTGCATGAGCAAGGACTGGCATAGATGGAAGCATCTCACAGCTTACAGATGTCAAAATCACAAAAATACTATGGCTTTAGTCGTGTGATAGTAATATAAACATTTACATTTTCATTGAAGCCTTTAGTTCTTGTAAGGTGTTAATGTAATTTGCATGCCACTATTTAAAGTGAAACAAATAGCTTTAAAGAATATGGCTGTGATGGACATCAGAGCACAGGGAAGATGGGCTGGGGAGAGGGGAAGAGGGAGGGCCAAGAGGCTGTCTCTATGACAGGGCAGTTCAACTCCAAACTATGGCATCCAAACTTGTGGAAATTACTAGAAGTTTATAAGAACATACATACACACACACACACACACACACAGAGAGAGAGAGAGACAGAGACAGAGACAGAGAGAGAGACAGAGACAGAGAGACAGAGAGACAGAGAGACAGAGAGAGACAGAGAGAGACAGAGAGGGAGACAGAGACAGAGAGACAGAGACAGAGACAGACAGACAGAGACAGAGACAGAGAGAGACAGAGACAGAGAGGCAGAGACAGACAGAGACAGAGATAGAGACAGAGACAGATAAAGACAGAGAAAGACTTTACTAGTGATCAATTTTACAAGTGACCAACACTATGGCCAGGCATTAGATAATTTGTGTGTTTCATGTTGATATCTATTGACAAGGTCAAAATTTCAGATCATTGTTAACTTTGGCTACAATTCCATTTTTAAAAATCTAGAAGAAGAAAAAGACACAAAGTTAAATCCACAGCTGTGTAATAGAGATATCTGTCAGCTTTTATCACCTATATTAATAACAACTTCAAAGTCTCAAAGGAACATTATTTATAAACCCCACCATACCATTCATTTTTTATGAAAAACTGATGAAATTTAATGGAAAGAAGTTTAGAAACATGTTGATCATTATAGCATTATAGAAATTATGATGACTTAATATGCCCACTAAAACCACAGTCTAAGATATAAGGGTTCTTTTTTATTAGATATATTTTTTATTTACATTTCAAATTATTTCCCCTCTCCTGGTCCCCCCCCAAAGTCCCATAAGTTATCTACCCTCCCCCTGTTCCCCAATCAAGCGCCTCTGGCTTCCCTGTTCCCAGTGTGTGGTATTGCCCATATACTGCTGCATCTAGCCTTTCAAGGACCAGGGGCCTCTCCTCCCTTTGATGTCCAACAAGGCCAATCTCTGCTGCCTATGTGTCTGAAGCCATGGGTAATACCATGTGTACTAGCTGGTTGATGATTTTGTCCCTGGGAGCTCTGGGAGCACTGGGTGGCTCATGTAATTGTTCCTCCTATGGCGCTGCAAACCCCTTCAGCTCCTAGGGTCCTTTCTCTAGCTCCCCCATTGGAGACCATGTGCTCAGTTCAATGGCTGGCTGATAGTGTCCCCCTCTGTATTTGTCATGCACTAGCAGAGCCTCCCAGGTGACAGCTATATCCGGATCCAGTAAGCAAGTACTTGTGGGCATCAATAATAGTGTATGGGTTTTGTAACTGTATGTGGGATGGATCACTAGGTGGAGTAGTCTCTGGATAGTCATTCCCTAAAACTCTGCTCTTCACTTTGTCTCTGTATCACCTTCTATGGGTATTTTGTTCCCCCTTCTAAGAAGGACCAGAGTATCCATACTTTGGTCTTCTTTCTTCTTGGGCATTATTTGATATGTGAATTATGTCTTGGGTATTCTGAGCTTCTGGGCAAATAGCCACTTATCAGTGAGTGCATACCATGTGTGTTCTTTTGTGATTGGGTTACCTCACTTAGGATGATATTTTTCAAGTTCCTCCCATTTGCCTAAGATTTTAATGAATTCATTGATTTTAATAGCTGAGTTGTATTCCATTGTGTAAATATACCACATTTTCAGTATCCATTCCTCCGTTGGGGGACATCTAGGTTCTTTCCAACTTCTGGCTATTATAAATAGGGCTGCTGTGAACATAGTGCAGCATGTGTCCTTATTATATGCTGAGGAATCCTCTGGGTATATGCCCAAGAGTGGTATAACAGGGTCCTCTGGCAATATCATGCCGTTTTTTGAAGAACCGCCAGACTGATTTCCAAGTGGTTGTACCAGCTTGCAATCCCACCAGCACTGGAGGAGTGTTCCTCTTTCTCTACATCCCCATAACACCTGCTGTCTCCTGAGATTTTGATGTTAGCCATTCTGACTGGTGTGAGGTAAAATCTCAGGGTTGTTTTGATTTGCATTTCCCTGATGACTAAAGGATGTTGAACATTTCCTTAGGAGCTTCTCAGCCATTCACTATTCCTCAGGTGAAAATTCTTTGTTTAGCTCTGTACCCCATTTTTAATAGGGTTATTTGGCTCTCTGGAGTCTAACTTCTTGAGTTCTTTATATATATTGGATATTAGCCCTCTGTCAGATGTAGGATTGGTAAAGATTTTCTCCAAATTTCTTGGTTGCCTTTTTGTTCTATTGACAGTGTCCTTTGCCTTATAGAAACTTTGTAATTTTATGAGGTCCCATTTGTGAATTCTTGATCTTACAACATAAACTATTGGTGTTCTGTTCAGGAAATTTTCCCCTGTGTGCATGTGCTCAAGGCTCTTGCCCAGTTTCTTTTATATTAGTGTCAGTGTGTCTAGTTTTATGTGGAGGTCCTTGCTCCACTTGGACTTGAGCTTACTACAAGGAGATAAGAATGGATCAATTTGCATTCTTCTGCATGCTAACCACCAGTTGAACCAGCACCAATTGTTGAAAAGGCTATCTTTTTCCCACTGGATGGTTTTAGCTCTTTTGTCAAAGATCAAGTGACCATAGGTGTGTGGGCTCATTTTTGGGCCTTCAATTCTATTCCATTGATCTACCTGCCTGTCACTGTACCAATACCATGCAGTTTTTAACACTATTGCTCTGTAGTACTGCTTAAAGTCCAGGATGCTGATTCCCCAAGAATATCTTTTACTGTTGAGAATAATCTCATCTATCCTGGGTTTTTTGTATTTCCAGATGAATTTGAAATTGCTCTTTCTAAAGCAATTGAGAAAAATTGAGTTGGGATTTTGATGGGAATTACATTGAATCTGTATATTGCTTTTTCAAGATGGCCATTTTTACTATATTAATCCTGCCAGTCCTTGAGCACAGGAGATCTTTCCATTTTCTGATGACTTCTTCAATTTCTTTTTTCAGGGACTTGAAGTTCTTGTCATATAGATCTTTCACTTGTTTGGTTAGAGTCACACCAAGATACTTTATATTATATGTGACTATTGTGGAGGATGTCATTTCCCTACTTTCTTTTTCAGCATGTTTATCCTTTGAGTATAGGAAGATTACTGGTTTGTTTGAGTTTATTTTATATCCAGCCACTTTGCTGAAGTTGTTTATCAGCTTTGGAGTACTCTGGTGGAGTTTTTTTTTTGGGGGGGTCTCTTAAGTATACTGTTATATCATTTGCAAATAGTGATAATTTGACTTCTTCCTTTCCAATTTGTATCCCTTTGACCTCCTTTTGTTGTCTAATTGCTCTAGCTGGAACTTCAAGTACTATATTGAAGATATGGAGAGAGAGGGCAGCCTTGTCTAGTCCCTGATTTTAGAGGGATTGCTTCACATATCTCTCCATTTAGTTTGATGTTGGCTACTGGTTTGCTGTAAATTGCTTTTACTATGTTTAGGTATGGGTCTTGAATTCCTGTTCTTTCCAAGACTTTTAGCATGAAAAGATGCTGAATTTTTTCAAATGCTTTTTCAGCATCTAATGAAATGACTGTGTGTCTTTTTTCTTTGAGTTTGTTTATGTAGCAGATTACAATGATGAATTTCCATACATTGAACCATCCCTGCATCCCTGGGATGAAGCCTATGTGATCATGGTGAATGATCATTTTGATGTGCTCTTGGATTTGGTTGGCAAGAATTTTATTGAGTATTTTTGATTGACATTCATAAGGGAAAGTGATCTGAAGTTCTCGTTCTTTGTTGGATCTTTGTGTGTCTTTGGTGTCAGCGTAATTGTGGCTTCATAGAATGAGTTGCACAGTGTTCCTTCTGTTTCTGTTTTGTGGAATAGTTTGAAGAGTATTGGTGTTAGGTATTCTTTGAAGGTCTGATAGAATTCTGCACTAAAACATCTGATCCTGTGGGGTTTTTTGTTTGTTTGTTTGTTTGTTTTTGGTTGGGAGACTTTCAATGACCACATCTATTTCTTTAGGGGCTACGAGACCATTTATATAATCTATCTGATCCTGATTTAACTTTGGTATCTGGTATCTGTCTAGAAAAATTTCCATTTCCTCCAGATTTTCCAGTTGTGTTGAATATAGGCTTTTGTAGTAGGATCTGATGATTTTTTTAATTTCCTCACTTTTTGTTATATCTCCCTTTTTATTTCTGATTTTATTAATTTACATACTGTCTCTGTGCCCTCTGGTTAATCTGGCTAAGGGTTTATTTCTTTGATTTTCTCATAGAACTCACTCATGGTTTTGTTGATTCTTCATATAGTTCTTTTTGTTTCTACTTGGTTGATTTCAGCCCTGAGTTTGATGATTTCCTGCCTTCTACTTTTCTTGGGTATATTAGCTTCTTTCTGTTCTAAATCTTTCTGGTCTCTTAAGTTGCTAGTTTATGCTCTCTCCAGCTTCCTTTTGGAGGCACTCAGAGCTATGAGTTTTCCTCTTAGCACTGCT
This sequence comes from Apodemus agrarius, assembly GCA_964023405.1. Classification (NCBI taxonomy): domain Eukaryota; kingdom Metazoa; phylum Chordata; class Mammalia; order Rodentia; family Muridae; genus Apodemus; species Apodemus agrarius. Next base: position 42,830,118 of record OZ030015.1, on the reverse strand, counting down.
TTCATTGTGTCCCATAAATTTGGGTATGTTGCGCCTTCATTTTCATTAAATTTTAAAGTCTTTCATTTCTTTCCTTTTTCTTCCTTGACCAAGGTATCATTGAGTAGAGCATTGTTCATTTTCCATGTGAGTGTGGGCTTTCTGTTCCTTTTATTGCTATTGAAAACCACCCTTACTCCATAGTGATCTGATAGAAGGCATGAGATTAGTTGAGGTCTGTTTTGTGACCAATTATATGGTCTGTTTTAGAGAAGGGACCATAAGGTGCCAAAAAGAAGGTATATTCTCTTGACTTAAGATGAAATGTTCTATAGATATCTATTAAATCCATTTGGTCCAAAACCTCTGTTTTTCATTGAATCCTTTAGTTCCTGTAAAGTGTAATTTGCATGCTACTATTTAAAATGAAACAAATAGCTTTAAAGACTATGGCTTGTGACAGACATCAGAGCACAGGGAAGATGGGCTGGAGAAGGTAAGATGGAGGGGACAAGAGGCAGTGCATATAACAGGGCAGCCCACCTCCAAACTTTGGCATCCACACATGTGGAAACGACTGGAAATTTATATGAACACACACACACACACACACACACACACACACAGAAAGAGAGAGAGACAGAGACTGAGACAGACAGAGAGAGACTTTAAAAGTGATCAACTTTACAAGTGACCAAACCTATGGCCATGCATTAGAAAACATATGTGTTTTATGCTTGGGATCTATTGACAATGCCAAAATTTCAGATCATTATTAACACTGGTTTCAACTCCATTTTTACAAATCTAGAAGAAGAAAAAATCACAAAGATAAAACTGCAGCTGTGTAATGGTTGTATTAATTACATCTTCAAAGTCTCAAAGGAACATTATAAACTCTCACTACACCATCCTTTAATGAGCAGAGTCCATCCAGGGATGACATCACTTTCCTCCTATTCTTTGTGCACTTAAGCAGTCACTATCCTTGGTCTACAGGGCCAAGGCTGCCTGCAGCATCTGGGGTGAGTTGGATCTGACAGGAGACTCTCCACGAGTCACTACTCTTGACTTAACACCTGCTTTCAGGATAATTATCAGTTCTTGACAATATTTCTTTAATTTTCCTCTACTTTTCTTCCTTTGGAGAAGTAAATTAATTTTCCTTCAAAAACTTGAAATACTATTTATTTGTATGTTTGCTTATTTGTTTATTTATTTTGGTTTTTCAAGACAGGCTTTCTCTGTATAGCCCTGGCTTTCTAAGAACTCACTCTATAGACCAGACTAGCCTCAAACTCAGAAATCTGCATGTCTCTGCTCCCTAATTGCAGAGGTTAGAGGCATGTGCCACCACTGCCCAGCTCAAATACTATTTATTAAATGAAACAGATTTAACATGTTTTATTTATAGCCATTTAGGAACAGAAGAACATGCATGCTACTTTCTTAACTAATCTTATTGGCATACACTAGCTATGGGACTGCAACCTTACAGAGCGTCACAGTGACAATATGAATTGGGTTCTCATCTCATATTTTCTTTGATGTCATATGTAGGACCTTGTCTAGACTATAGGGGGAAATGGGGCTTCCAAAAGACCCGAGGCAGTAGCATGCTCTGTGTCCCTCCCCCCCCCAATGGTGAAATGTACATCTGTTGGTCAGTTGGTTGTATTCTGTTAGACACACACTATGAAATCTGAATTCCCCCCCTGTAAATGAAAATAAGGTCAGTAGGTGACTCAGGCTCCTGGGGTGATGTCCAGTAGCTTGGGGTGACTGTACCAATGAGTCCAGGGGTTACCTGTCAGTAAGCTCCGATGTGAAGTTGCATCTGGCTATCCACAGGAGATGCAAACTAGAGAGCAGGGACAGGATGGAACTGGCTGGAGTCACCATGTATGCCCCAGAGACTGTGTTCCTAGTGCTTTTGTCCTGGGTGTCTTAGTATGAGAAACTCCAATTTAACAGTGGGCAACATGAATTTTTTTTGGTAGCGGGAGTATCAGAATTAGCTTAGGAAACTCACAGTGGTGTAAATGTCTCTGCAGTTGGCAGCTTTTTTGGAGAGGAATAAAGATGGAGCAGAGATTGAGGAAATGGCCAACCAATGAAGGCCCAACATGAGAGAGCCAACCCCTGACACTATTAGTGATATTCTGCTATGCTTGCAAGCAGGAGGCTAGCATACATGGCTCCTGAGAAGTTTTATCCAGCAGCTAATGGAAATAGATACAGACCTACAGCCAAACATCAGGCAGAGCTTGGGGAGCCTTGTGGAAGAGTAGGGAGATATGATTGAATGAGCTAGATGTCAAGGAAACCAGAAGAAGACCTACAAGGTCAACTAACCCGGGCCCATGAGATTGAAGAACCAACAAAAGAGCATGAAGGGGCTGGACCTAGGACCCCTACACATTTTTAGCAGATGTGCAGCTTAGTGTTCACATGGGTCCCCTAAGAATTGGAGCGGGGGCTATCTCCAATGCTGTTGTCAGCCATTGAATCCCCTTCCCAGCTGTACTGTTCTGGTGTCTGGCCTTTGTGGGAGATGATGTGCCTAGTTCTGTTGTGACTTTATGTCCCAATGTGGAATGGTACCCAAGGGAGGGATTTCCCATCTCTGAGGATAAGAAGAGGGGGTAATGGGGAAGGGACTTGTGATGGTGGGACTAGAAGGAAAGGATGGCGGTTGCTGTGATCAAAATGTAAATTGAGTAAATAAATGTATTAATGGGAAAAAGAGTTGGTGTTTACAAGAGAGCAGCTGACCCCCAAGCTTCTGAGTCCACACATATAAAAAAAAGAAAAAAACATGTCATAGAAACTACTGGAAGTTGATCGAACACATACAGAAGTGTGTTTGTGTGTGTGTGTGTGTGTGCGTGCGTGCGTGTGTGTGTGTGTGTGAGAGAGAGAGAGAGAGAGAGAGAGAGAGAGAGAGAGAGAGAGAGAAAGAGAGAGAAAGAGAGAGAGTAGGAGAGAACAATAACCCAGACATATAATAACTGATATGCAATCATCATGTTGTGCCTAATATTTACTTATGATAATGATATTCTAAGTTATTGTTATAATACTGGCTATGATTTTCCATTTCAGCAAAACTGAAGAGTAAAAATCAGTCTGTGACAGAGGTTTCTGTTAGCATCCATGGCTCTCTTAATTACATTCTTCTTTAAAGTCCCAGAGGGAAGATATTAACAAAAATGTTTATCTGAGAAGGAGCAGGTTCCAGCCAGGGATGACGTCACTTGCCTCCTGTTCCTTGTGCATTTAACCAGCTGCTTTCCTTTGGTCCATACTGCCCAGGCTGCACTGCAGCTGCTTCTGATGGTGAGTAGGCCTGACAGGAAAGTCTGCATGGTACAAGGTGATCACTAGAGAGTCTGTTCTTTTGTTACAAGGCCTATGTTATCCTTTATTCTTGACTGTCTTATTTATTATAGGGAGGAAAGAAATTTTGTCGCCTTTCCTTCCCTCCTCCTTCTCTCATCCTCTTCCTCCTCTTCCTCCTCTCCTTCTCCCCTTCTCTTCCTCCCCTTCTTCCTCCTTCTTCTTGGTTGTTGGATTTCTCTGTATATCCCTGGCTTTTCTACAACATGCTCTATAGAGCAGACTGTCTTAAAATTCAGAAATCTGCATGCCTCTGCTTCTCTAGTACTGGTATTAAATCATGCACTACCACACCCAGCATCTTCCTAAAGTCTCTCTATAGGGGAACAGCAACTTTTTCTAACTGATAGATGAAGCAATGTGTAACACACACACACACACACACACACACACACACACACACATCAGATATTCCTTGATTTCATTGATGATCCCCCTGCCTCAGTCTCATGTGTGCTAGCATTGTAGTCGACATCTGCCACCTTTCCTTCTGAATTTTCAAGCATTCCTATGACAATTCATTAGTCTTCCATTTTTTTGTGGTTTAATTTCAACTGTGGGTTATTTTGAAATTTATAATAATGTAAAATAACTACCTTAATCTTATCATATGGAACAGACACTGGGTGATCTAAAATCAAACTATACATTCATGGGAAAATGGTGTTTCCCATAGAACCCAGGCAGGTGCCTACTCTGTGCCTACTCACAGGGTAAGCACTCAATCTGTCAGGGGTTATGTGAAGTGAAGCAGATGCCTGAGACCTTGAGTTTCTCCTCTGTAAATGAAGAGAGCGTGGTAAGTCCCATGGAAGCAGCAGGGTGTCTCAGGGATGCTGCTGGCTTGGGATGCTGCTCTGTCATCTCTCTGCCTACACTGTTAGTAATACAAAGAGTTAACAATGCACGAAGCTGTTCACATGACAACAAATGGCACAGCATGGGTAAAGACAACACAACACAGCTGCTAATATCTGCCTTCTACAGACAGCAAATTCCTGATCTCACCACTGTCTGGGGACACTGAGGTCTGTCGTCCACACTTAACAGAGGGCTCTGGCCTTCCCAGCACACCCCCTGCCCCTCACCTGACTCCTGACCTTCATTTGTCCAGCAAGCAGTTTTCAGGGCTTCTCAGAGCCTGTGCCTCCCTCCCCAGTATTTGTTCACTGTGTCCACAAAGTGAGTCAGCAGGTAAACATAAGGTGACTGTTGAAAAGCTTACATTAAAAAAAAAATACATCTAAATTGCCTTTCATGAATATGCCTTTTAAAATGGAAATGTATCTTGTTTCTCCCTCTCTCTCTCCGTTTCCTGCCTCTGATCTGCCTATCTCCTCCCATATGTCTCAGATCTATCTGGCATGCACATGTACTCATCAAGAACCTTGGGTGTTCCCTGCACCCCATGAGCAGCTCGTCAGAGCAGGGTGAGTTAAGGACTTCAGTTTCAGGTTTGCTTATTGTTTTTATCTTTAGAATCATGACATAAATATAAAATGTTGCTAAGACTTGTAGTTGTCCCAACAACCCTTCCATTGAAAAAAAAAGTTAATGTTTCAGAAAAACATTTCAATTCCTTCCTATTGCTGAGAGATATCAAATGTAATAGCTACCAATTTACAAATAAAAACCTTTAAACATCTCTTCTCCTAAAAGTACATGTGGAAGAGGCATTTCTGAGCTTCATCAAGAAGGCTGGGTATGGTCTGTGTGATGCTGTTTCTTACTGTGTTGTACCTATTGAAACCTTCAAACTTATTTTGCATTTACCTACTATTTTCTCAGAATAGATGGATGCTACCCTTGTTTACTGCAATCAAGGTTAATGTGTCCCTGGATTTCTCTCAGCATCTATCACAGAAGCAGGCTGTAAGTATGTGGTGGAGGGAACAGTGAGCTGCTCTCAGGAACATCTCAGGGCTGTGTTCCCTCTGCTACTCAGATTCCATGAGGAAGTGGCTAACAGTCCACACAGAATCTGCTGTCATAACCTGGTCTGGCAACCAGCAGTGACTGCTAAACCCTCAGCCTTCTGCTGAGGCTTAGAACAAATGGGCAAGCTGTGAGGAGAAGAACTTATAGAAGCAGAGACTACAAAAGGTGGGACTTTCAAATTAAAGGGGTTAGATGAGAAAACACATTATGTGTATTCTTGTCTATATTTTCATATGAATATATTTATATGAATATATACTTAAAGAGCATTTGTCTAATAAGACAAAGAATTATATGTCAGTTCAAATTCAATTTTAAATAAACTGTCTGCAGTACTCAAATAATAACTTGGAACTTATTATTTTAAAACCACATTCTTCAATGAATGCCAAACTGGAGAGCATGGCCCATATTGTGTTAATATTAGAAGCAATTCTGCAATGATTCTGAAGAATAACAAATATTCATTGATGTTCTGAGTAATGCAATTGGTTGCTTGTTTGCATTTCACTTTCACTGGTTTTTGGTTTCACTATTTCTGTAAGTAATGAAAAAATTATTATGCAAATTGGAAGAACTGGATAGAGAACACATTGGTCATCAGAAAGACCATGACCATGAATTGGGGCAGCTCTACACTGAGTGGTGACAGTTGTAACAGCATCTGTGAATTCTTACATTGTTAAGTTCCTTAAATTGTAGTTAGATATAATTTTGAGATATAAAGGCCAGGGAACTTTTCAGCATAACGGACTTGTGCACAGATCAGTAGGTAGTCACTGGCCCCAAAGCTTCTTGGTTGCCTAGAAGACACCCATGGACTTCACCACCTGGATGAACAACTACACTGGACAGTCAGATTTCACCCTGCTAGGATTCTTTAGTCAATCCAAACACCCTGCCCTGCTGACTGTGGTCATATTTGTAGTTTTCCTGGTGGCCTTGTTTGAAAACATCCTGCTGATCCTGCTGATAGTTTCTGATACCCACCTCCACACACCCATGTACTTTTTTATCAGCCAGCTGTCCCTCATGGACATGATGTACATTTCTGTAACTGTGCCCAAGATGCTCATGGACCAGGTCCTGGGGGGCCACAAGATCTCGGCTGTAGCCTGTGGGATGCAGATGTTCCTCTATGTGTCACTAGCAGGTTCAGAATTTTTGCTTCTGGCTGCCATGTCTTATGACCGCTATGTGGCCATCTGCCATCCACTGCGGTATCCTGTCCTCATGAACCACAGGGTGTGTCTCCTCCTGTTGTCTGTCTGTTGGTTCCTGGGATCCTTGGATGGCTTCATGCTCACTCCAGTCACCATGACCTTCCCCTTCTGTGGATCTAGGGAGATCCACCACTTCTTCTGTGAGGTCCCTGCTGTAACAAAGCTCTCCTGCTCTGACACCTGGCTCTATGAGACCCTCATGTATGTGTGTTGTGTGCTCATGCTTCTCATCCCTGTGACAGTTATCTCAGGCTCCTATTCATCCATCCTCCTCACTGTTCTCAGGATGAACTCAGCAGAGGGCAGGAAGAAGGCGCTGGCCACGTGCTCCTCCCACATGACTGTGGTCCTCCTCTTCTATGGTGCTGCTGTCTATACCTACGTGCTCCCTGGCTCCTTCCACACCCCTGAGAAGGACATGGTAGTGTCTATGTTTTACACAATACTCACCCCTCTGTTGAACCCACTAATCTATAGTTTTAGGAATAAGAATGTCACAGAGGCTATGAAGAAACTCTTGGGTGTGAGTACCCTCTTCCAAGAAATAGTAAAGTAATCTGGAATGCATATTTCTCTTCCTTCTCTCCACACATCTGTTGGTCCAAGTCTCATGCTGATATCATTGCTGATCCATCATTCTCATTTCACAGTCATCTCCTTTGGAAGAACTCTTTCTCTACTGTGAACATTTCTTCATTGATATACTTCTTGTGCATTCAAACTCTTTATATGTAGTCTTTAAATATTACATTTTATGAAGTCAGTAATGGCTATTTAATTTTGTGTGTCAATAATCTCATCATTAAAAAGTCATGACATACTGCCCATGATGTGTGCAACTGATAAGCATAGAGAGTTGAAAGAAAAGTGTTTAACAAAGAGGAGTCAACATAATTGTCATATTATGTCAACAAGAGATGGGCTGACATAAGTGTCATATTAAAATAATTCTGTATATTTTGTTGATAATTTATATAAATTTGAAATTGAATAAAAATAAAGAACACGACATAGTTTTCTTCTTCGGCTTCTATATTGTGATATAGTAAAAATAAAGGTTAAAAGAAATTTAAATCAAGATAGCTCAAGTGGCCCTGAGGGTTTTTTAATTGGCAGTGTAGCTTTATTTGCCTATAAACATATCCCTCAAAATGCAACACACCTCTCATTTCAAAGCAAATTAGGAATCACCTATTCTTGAGCCACAAGTGAGTGACCATTTTTGATACTTGCCTTCTATCAGGTGTGGACTTAGTGAAAATCTTTTCCCATTCCAAAGCTTGCTGTTTTGCTCTACTGATGGTGTCCTTGCCTTACGGAAGATTTTGAATTTCATGAAGTCTGACTTATTAATTGTTGATTTCTGTGTGTACACTATCTTCTATTTATGAAGTTGTCTCCTGTTCAAATGGTTGCAAGGCTCTCCTCCACTTTCTCTTCTATCAAGTTCAGTGTATCTGGTTTTATGTTGAGTTCTTTTATCCACTTGGACTTTAGTTTTATGAAGGGTGATACATATTGATCTATTTATATTTTCTGCATACAGATACAAAGTTAGACTAACACTATTTGTTAAGATGTGTCTTTCTGGCTTCTTTATCAAAATCAGTTGTCTGTAGATCTGTGAATTTATATCTGGGTCTTTGATTTTATTCTATCCATCAGTAAGTATGTCTGCTGTTATACCAGTACCTGGTGGGTTTAATGACTATAGCTCTGTAATACAGCTTCAAATCACAGATGGTGATTCCTTCAAAAGTTCTTAGATTATTCAGAATTGCTTTAGCTATCCTTTGGTGTTCATTTGATTTATTGTTGTTTTTTCCATTTGAAGTTGAGCACTGTAATTTCAAGGTCTACAAAAATTATGTTGATTTTTTGATGTGTACTGCATTGGATCTGTAGATTGCTTTTGACAGTATGGCCATTTTCACCATGTAGATCCTACTTGTCCATGAGAATGGGAGATCTTTCCATCTTCTGGTGTCTTCTCCAATTTCTTCATAAGATTTAAGTTTTTATCACAAGTCTTTCACTTGCTGGATCAGAGTTATCCCCAAGATATTTTATATTATTTGTGACTATTGTAAAATGTATTTCTCTGCTTCCTTTCTGAGCCCTTTTGCTGTTTACAAGTAGGAGGGTTGCTGATTTTTTTGAGTTAATCTTTTACCCAGCCACTTGGCTAAAGAGGTTTATAGGTTGTAGGAGTTCCCTGGTAGAAATTTTGGAGTCACTTATGCATACTACTACATCATATGCAATTATGCAATAGCAATACTTTAGTTTCTTCCTTTCCAATTTGTATCCTCTTGATTGCCTTCAGTTTTCTTATTGTTCTAGCTAGAATTTTATGCACTATATTAACTATATATGGAGAGAGTAGACAGCCATGATTTGTTCCTGAGTTTAGAGCTTATCTCCATTTAATTTGACAATAGCTATAGGCTTGTAGCTGTAAATGGCCTTTACTATGTTGAGAAATGTCCCTTGAATCCCTACAACAGTGGAGGAGTGTTCCTCTTTCTCCACATCCTCGCCAGCACCTGCTGTCTCCTGAGTTTTTAACCTTCGCCATTCTGACTAGTGTGAGGTGAAATCTCAGGGTTGTTTGGATTTGCATTTCCCTGCTGATTAAGGATGTTGAATACTTCTTAAAGTGCTTCTCAGCCATTCGATATTCCTCAGGTGAAAATTCTTTGTTTAGCTCTGTACCCTATTTTAAATAGGGTTATTTGGCTCTCTGAAGTCTAATTTCTTGAGTTCTTTATATATTGGATATTAGGACCCTGTTGGATATAGGGTTGGTAAAGATCTTTTCCCAATTTGTTGTTTGTTCTTCTGTCCTATTGACAGTGTTCTTTGCCTTACAGAAACTTTGTAATTTTATGAGGTCCCATTTGTGAATTTTTGATCTTAGAGAATAAGCTATTGGTGTTTTGTTCAGGAAATTTCCCCCTGTGCCCATGTCCTAAAGGATCTTCCCTGGTTTCTTTTCTATTAGTTTCAGTGTGTCTGGTTTTATGTGGAAGTCCTTGATCCACATGGAGTTGATAAGGATGGATTGATTTGCATTTTTCTTCATGCTAACCACCAGTTGAGCCAGCACCATTTGTTGAAAAGGCTATCTTTTTTCCACTGGATGGTTGTAGCTCCTTTGTCAAAGATCAAGTGACCATAGGTGTGTGGGTTCATTTCTGGCTCTTCAATTCTATTCCATTGATCTACTTGCCTGTCACTGTACCAGTACCATGCAGTTTTTAGCACAATTGCTCTGTAGTACTGCTTGAGGTCGGGGATACTGATTCCACTAGAAGTTCTTTCACTGTTGAGGATAGTTTTAGCTATCCTGATTTTTTGTTATTCCTGATGAATTTGAGAATTGCTCTTTCTAACTCTATGAAGAATTGAGTTGAGATTTTGATGGGGATTGCATTGAATCTGTAGATTGCTTTTGGCAAGATGGCCATTTTTACTATATTAACCCTGCCAATCCAAGAACACAGAAAATCTTCCCATTTTCTGAGGTCTTCTTCGATTTCTTTCTTCAAAGACTTGAAGTTCCTGTCATACAGATCTTTCACTTGTTTGGTTAGAGTCACAGCAAGAGGCTTTATATTGTTTGTAACTATTGCGAAGGGTATCGTTTCCCTAATTTCTCTCTCAGCATGTTTATCCTTTGAGTATACGAAGGCTACTTATTTGTTTGTGTTAATTTTATATTCAGTCACTTTGCTGAAGTTATTTATCAGCTATAGGAGTTCTCTGGTAGAGTTTTTGGGTCACTTAAGTATACTATCATATCATCTGCAAATAGTGATAATTTGACTTCTTTTCTAATTTGTTTTCCTTTGATCTCCTTATATTGTCTAATTGCTCTAGCTGGAACTTCAAGTACTATATTAAATAAATATGAGAGAGAGAGAGAGAGAGAGAGAGAGAGAGAGAGAGAGAGAGAGAGAAGCATTGTCTAGTCCCTGGTTTTACTGGTATTGCTTCAAGTTTCTCTCCATTTAGTTTGATGTTGGCTACTGGTTTGCTGTATATTACTTTTACTATGTTTAGGTATAGACCTTGAATTCCTGTTCTTTCTAAGACTTTTAACATGAAAGAATGCTGAATTTTGTCAAATGCTTTTCAGCATCTAGTGAAATGACCATGTGGTTTTTTTCTTTGAGTTTGTTTATGTAATGGATTACATTGTTGGATTTCCCTATAGTGAACCATCCCTGCATCCCTGGGATGAAGCCTACTTGATTGTGGTGAATGATCATTTTGATGTGTTCTTGGATTCGGTTAGCAAGAATTTTATTGCATATTTTTGCATCAATATTCATAAGGGAAATTTGTCTGAAGTTCTCTTTCTTTGTGTGGTTTTAGTACCAGCAAAATTGTGGCTTCATAGAACAAGTTGCATAGTGTTCCTTCTGTTTCTATTTTGTGGAAGAGTTTGAAGAGTATTGGTGTTAGGTCTTCTTTGAAGGCCTGACAGAGTTCTGCACTAAAACTGTCTGGTCCTGTGCTTTTTTTTTTTCTTTAGGGATTATGGGACTGATTAGATTGTCTATCTGATCCTGATTTAGCTTTGAATTTGGTATCTGTCTAGCATGTCCATTTCATCCAGATTTTCCAGTTGTGTTGACTATAAGCTTTTGTAGTAGCTGATGATTTTTTTAATTTCCTCAGTTTCTGTTGTTATATCTCCCTTTTTTTGTTTCCGATTTTGGTAATTTGTATACTGCCTCTGTGCCCTCTGGTTAGTCTGGCTAAGTGTTTATCTATCTTGTTGATTTTCTCAAAGAACTAGCTCCTCGTTTTGCTGATTCTTTGTATAGTTCTTTCTGTTTCAACTTGGTTGATTTCAGTCTTGAGTTTGATGATTTCCTGCCTTCTACTACTCTTGGGTGTATTAGCTTCTTTCTGTTCCAAAGCTTTCAGGTGTGCTGTTCAACTGCTAGTTTATGCTCTCTCCAATTTTTTTTTTTTTGGAGGCACTCGGAGCTATGAGTTTTTCTCTTAGTACAGCTTTCATTGTGTCCCATAAATTGGGTATGTTGTGTCTTCATTTTCATTAAATTCTAAAAAGGTTTTGATTTCTTTCTTTATTTCTTCCTTGACCAAGATATCATTGAATAGAACATTGTTCAGTTTCCATGTGTATGTGGGCCTTCTGTTGTTTTTGTTGCTATTGAAAACCACCCTTACTCCATAGTGAATGATAGGAGGCATGGGATTAGTTCGATCTTCTTATATCTATTGAGGTCTGTTTTGTGACCAATTTTATGGTCAGTTTTGGAGAAGGTACCATGTGGTGCTGAGAAGCTATATTCTTTTGATTTATGATGACATGTTTTATAGATATCTATTAAGTCTATTTGGTCCAAAACTTCCGGTTTTTCATTGAATCTTTTAATTCCTGTACAGAGTAATTTGCATGCCTCTATTTAAAGTGAAACAAATAGCTTTAAAGAATATAGCTTGTGATGGACATCAAAGAACAGGGAAGATGGGTTGTGGCAAGGGTAAGATGGAGGGGCCAAGAGGCAATAACTATGACAGGGCAGCTCAACTCCAAACTTCCGGCATTCACATTTATGGAAACTACTGCAGGATTACATGAACACACACACACACATGCACACACACACAAGCACACACACACACACACACACACACACACAGGTGTGGGGGAGAGAGAAAGAGAGAGAGAGAGAGACAGACAGAGACAGAGACAGAAACAGACAAAGACAGAGACTTTACAAGTAATCAATTTTATAAATGCCCAAGCCTATGGCCATGCATTATATAATTTGTGTGTTTCATGATTGAGATCTATTGGCAATGCCAAAATTTCAGATCATTGTTAACTCTGGTTTCAACTCCATTTTTTACAAATCTGTAAGGAAAAAAAGATACAAAGATAAAACTGAACTGCACCAGTGTAATGGAGATATCTGTTAGCTTTTATTAGTTGTATTAATTAGATCTTTAAGTCTCAAAGGAACATTATTTATTAAATTTCACAAAACCATCCTTTAATGAGCAGAGTCCAGCCAGGGATGACATCACTATCCTCCTATTCTTTGTGCACTTGGGCTTCCACTGCACTTGGTCCACACGGCCATGACTGCCAGCAGCATCTGGGGTGAGTTGGATCTGACAGAAGACTCTCCAAGAGTAACTAAAATCTGCTTTCAGAATCATCTACCAGTTCTTGACAATATTTCTTTAATTTTCTCCACTTTTTCTTTTCCTACAGAGACGTAAATTCATTTTCCTTCAAAAACTTGAAATACTATTCATTTATTTGGTTGTTTGTTTATTTATTTGGTTTTTCATACAGTATTTCTCTGTATAGCCCTGGCTCTCCTAGAACTCACTCTATAGACAAGACTGGCCTCGAACTCAGAAATCCGCATGCCTCTGCCTCCCAAGTGCTGGGATTAAAGGCCTGTGCCAACACTGCCCTGCTCAAATACAATTTATTAAATGAAAAAGATTTAACATGCTTTATTTATATCCATTTAGGAACAGAACTTATACGCTACTTTCTTAAGTGATCTTATTGGCACACACTAGCTGTCTTGGGAATGGAAACTTACAGAGGGTCACAGTGACACTAATAATTAGGTTCTCATCCTGTCTTTTCTGTGATATAATGTGTAGGACCTTGTCTTGACTATAGGTGGAAAGGGGGCTTCCAAGAAACCTGAGGCAGGAGCATGCTCTGTGTCCCCCCAAATGGTGAAATGTACATTTGTTGGTCAGTTGGTTGTTTTCTGTTAGACACACACTCTGAAATCTGAGTTTCCTCTTTGTAAATGAAGAAAATAAGGTCAGTAGGTGACTAAGACTCCAGGGTGATGTGCTGTAGGAAGGATGCAGAACGGACTCGGATGCTGCTGGCTCCAGTAGCTTGGGGTGACTGTACCAGTGAGTCCAGGGGTCACCTGTCAGTAAGCTCCAGTGTGAAGTTGCATCTGGCTGTCCACAGGAGATGCAAACTAGAGAGAGGGAGACAGGATGGAACAGGCTGGAGTCACCATGTGTGCCCCAGAGACTGTGTTCCCAGTGCTTTTGCCCTGGGTGTCTCAGTGTGAAAAACTCCAATTTAACAGTGGGCAACACGAAATTGTTTTTGGCAACCAAGTATCAGGACTAGTTTAGGAAACTCTCATGGTGGTGTAAATGTCTCTGCACTTGGCAGCTTTTTCTGGATTTCCGCTGACCTCTAACCAGAGCTAAAAGCTTCTCGGTGAAAGGAGATACTTCCTCTGTGTTGGTGAGAGCACCCATAACTTAACATTTTCCATTTTAGATACCAAAAGGTTGGCAGGGGGAGCAGGCAGGAGGGCTGTGTGGTTAAGAGCATTTGTGGCTTTTGCAGCAACCCAGGTTCGATTCTCAGCACCCACATGGCAGCTCACAGCCACCTGTGATTTCTGTTTTCCCAGGATCTGACATCCTCCTCTACTCCTTGGGCAGCAAGGACACATATGCTGCACATACATAAAAGAAGGCAAAACAAACACACGTGCTAATTTTTTAAATCAAAATTTTTTCTTTTAAAATATTCAATTTGCTTAAGGAATCATGGCATAAACTTTATTTGACTTCAGAAAGGCTAGGTGGCTTCTACCTGTTGCTTTTCTGTTTCTGCAGCTCTTTACACATTTGATTTCATAATTTTTATATATTATCTTGAATAACTTGAAGAAACCTCTTTAAGCATGGTCAAGTTTAAAGTGTCCTTGGCATGTTTTGGGGAGTTAACCCAGAATCCAACTATCAGCATGCAGCACAGGGAGCCAGGAGCTCGTGCCAGAGGCATCTCTGTGGTCCCGAGTCTTTTCTCTGCCTCTTGGATTCCAAAAGATAGAAAATGTGATGGCTACAGAAGCAGATGATGCTGTAAGTACCTATGATCCTACAGAGATAGACCACATGGTGGGGATGTGAGGAGATGAACTTGGAGAGGCCCAGGTTTATACAGGTGAACGTTTCTGCTAACTATGCTAATCAGGCCTAAATTCTAAATGTATAAATATTATATATGTGCATATATGCCTGTAAATTCATATGTTCATAAAATGCTTATCTACACACAAATTTAAGGTTTGTATACATTTATCCAAAATAAGCATTCCACATATTATTTTATTCTACGACTTATACATTTCTTATTTGATGATATTCCCTTATTTCCTTGAGAACTAAATCTTTAAATAATATTTAACCTGGATAACAAAATACAATACAATAAAATTACCCATCTCTGAGATGGCTATCCAGGATAGTGAGTTCTTAACTCTATCGCTGTGTGTGTGTGTGTGTGTGTGTGTGTGTGTGTTCCTCAATTTTTATGTTGGGGTATTGAAAAAAACTTATAATACGTTTTGCTTTATTTTACCTTAGCAAAACAATAAGGCAAAGTTATCACCATCATCATCATCACTACCATCATTATCTTCAGTAAAACTATTTTAGGAGGACCATTAGGTTCAGAGACAGTTGGACTGGTGGCAGTATTTGGACAACCAGTGGGTTCCTTGCCCCAAGGCTCTTAGAGTTCTGAGCATTGGTCCTTCTTGTGTGGTGGTGAGGCTTCCTCCAGGCAGCAAAGAGACTCTCAAAGTATCCAGATCCTGGGAACTTAGGAGGATCACATGGTTGAAATTTCCACTTTAAATGATTACTTTAAAAAATATTTTCATGTTAAATAGACCTCAGTATATTAAAGATTCTAATTGCATCTTTAAACAATACAGGCTAAAGTTTACTTCATATTTTAAAACCAAATGTTCAAATAATTTTTATTTTACTTATTTTTTGTCACTGAATCCCCTTTTGTGTTAGCATGGGACAGCATTTCTCAAGTTTGTAGTACTTGAGAGAAGACATTATCTATCATTAGGAAAGTTCATGACTTTAGACTATGAAAAATTTACCCTGATTCACCAGATCATCTAACCAAGATGTGAATTCTAAGCTTTAAAAAAATGGTTGAATTATATGTAATTTTCATTCCTTAGATTTTCAGACCCAGAGAACTTAGCACAGGCAGGTTGAGGCACAAATGACTGAGCACTTATTCCTATGACACTAACACCAAAACATTCTTGGTTGCCTAAGAAGTGCCCATGGGCCTCACCACCTGGATAAACAACTACACTGGACAGTCAGATTTCATCCTGTTGGGACTCTTCAGTCAATCCAAACATCCTACCCTGCTGGCTATGGTCCTATTTGTGATTTTCCTGATGGCCTTATCTGGGAATGCCCTCCTGATCCTGCTTATGCTCTCTGACACCCACCTCCACACACCCATGTACTTTTTTATCAGCCAGCTGTCCCTCATGGACATGATGTACATTTCTGTTACTGTGCCCAAGATGCTCATGGACCAGGTTCTGGGGAGCCACAAGATCTCAGCTGCTGCCTGTGGAATTCAGATGTTCTTGTACCTGTCACTAGGAGGGTCAGAATTTTTGCTTCTAGCTGCCATGTCCTATGACCGCTATGTGGCCATCTGCCATCCACTTCGGTATCCTGTCCTCATGAACCACAGGGTGTGTCTTCTCTTGATATTTGTCTG
This sequence comes from Apodemus agrarius, assembly GCA_964023405.1. Lineage (NCBI taxonomy): Eukaryota > Metazoa > Chordata > Mammalia > Rodentia > Muridae > Apodemus > Apodemus agrarius. The sequence continues at coordinate 42,813,984 of OZ030015.1, read as the reverse complement.
TTGGCTCCTGGGATTCTTGGATGGATTCATGCTCACCCCTGCTACCATGTCCTTCCCATTCTGTGGATCCCGGGAAATCTATCACTTCTTCTGTGAGGTGCATGCTGTGACAAAGCTCTCCTGCTCAGACACCTGGCTCTATGAGACCCTCATGTATGTGTGCTGCGTACTCATGATTCTCATCCCTGTGACAGTCATCTCAGGCTCCTATTCATCCATCCTCCTCACTGTTCTCAGGATGAACTCAGCAAAGGGCAGAAAGAAGGCCCTTGCTACCTGCTCCTCCCACATGACTGTGGTCTTCCTCTTCTATGGTGCAGCAATCTATACCTACATGCTCCCTGCCTCCTTCCACACCCCCGAGAAGGACATGGTGGTATGTGTGTTTTACACTATAGTCACCCCTTTATTGAACCCACTAATCTATAGTCTTAGGAATAAGAATGTCACAAAGGCTATGAAGAAGTTCTTGGGTGGAAAACTCCTCTTTCCAGAAACAGTGAAGTAGCCGGGTGGTGGTGGCGCACACCTTTAATCCCAGCACTTGGGAGGCAGAGACAGGCAGATTTCTGAGTTCAAGGCCAGCTTGTTCTACAGAGTGAGTTCCAGGACAGCCAGGGCTATACAGAGAAATCCTGTCTTGAAAAAAATCCAGTAAGAATGAAGTAAACAATTAGGAATGCATAGTTTCTCATCCTCATCTCTACACATCTTGTTGTTCCAGGTCTCATGCTGAGGTTATTGGTTACCCTTCATGTCTCAATTCATATGCATCCCTTTTTGAAGGATCATTTGAAGACATTTAGGACATTCCTAAAATGTCTTCATTAACATACTTCTTCATTCACAAACTATTCGTATTCTCTCTTTGTTACATTTTGTGAAGTTAATAATGGCTATTTTATTCGGCGGTATTCTGGTCTTACTGTTCAAAAATTAGGCCCTTTACAGCAATAAGTGGTCATGATGTGTTCAACTGATCAAGCATAGAGTGAGTGGAAAGAAGTGTGCCTCGTGATGTTAACAAGATGCCTCTTGAAATAAATTTGATATTGAATTAATTCTGTGTATTTTCTTGATAATTCATGTTAATTGGAAATTAGATTTAAAAAAAGAGCAAGATATAGTTTTCCCCCTTTAGCTCCTATATTTTAATAAAATAAACATAATGTTTCAAAGAATCTTAAGTCTGGAGATTTCAAGGGCTCCAGGGTTTCAAATTGTCATTGTAGCTGTATTTACGTATAAATATATCCCTCAAAACCAAACACAGCTACATTTCAAAGGAAACGAGGAATAGCTTATTCTCCAGTCAAATGTAAGTGTCCATGGCCCAGAAACCTTCACTCGGGTTTCCCCCAGTGACACATTACAAAGTCTCATGGACATCACAAAACACAAAAAAGTCATAAGTCTTGACTCGGGGCATTTTCAACTACACTTATGGAAACATCAGGATTTAGGTTCTAGCAAAGGGGAAAAATCTCTGCCATGATTCTCAGATGCTGTCTAGTGATATGGAAAGCTTTAGTGTCAGGGAAGATAGCATTTTGAGAAGCCAAGACACTCCCAAAGGTGCCACCTGTTTGGCACACAGGATGTTGAGAGAAATCACAGCAAGCAATGAATTAAGGACACTGTAGACAGCCCATGGCAAATGGACTCTGTCTCTGTAATGTTCTAAAGCTCCATGACACAGGAGTTCTAATCAGTTTGCCAAGCACAGAATCTTTAACATGTGTTTCGTTTTGTTCTCTGAGAGCCTCAGTGCAGTGTCCCATGTTTACCACGCATAAACCTTGGTGCAGGAGGAGACCAAGTTATGTTTTTTTCTATATGCTTTGTTTACATTCCAAAGGCTTTCCCCTTTCCCAGTTCCCCCCCCCACCATATGTCCCATAAGTCCTCTCCCCCCCCAACTATTCCCCAATCATCCCCCCTTTGTTGAAGAAGCTCATTTCCAGGTTTCTGGATAAGCAGGGCAGCAGTCTTTAGGAGAGGCATCTAGTACCATCATTCTCATCTGGGAATACTGTCCATTATCTGTATCTGACACAGCATTTACATGTGACACGTTACAGGAATATCATTCCTGAAGGTAAACTAGAGACACAGCAGTGAGGCCAAAGAAAGTAAAATCATCAAATGAGAGAAACAGGTTTTATAACTTGAGGAGAACTAGAATTAAGCCAGGCTACCTGTATGTTTCCTCTCTTCCTATCTGTTTAGAATATTTGAAATAATTCAGCTTCTTATAAATTTGCTTTCTCTTCAGAAGTCTGACAACAGAACTGTAATTTCTTATGGAATGGCTACTTCTAATTTTAAGAAAGACTGTTCTTCAGTTTCTAAGTTTTGTAACTCCTATTCATAGGTTGTATTTTGATTACTTCTGATGCTTTGGCTTTATCACACATTGTAATTTGGGGAAGTAAATATAATATGTATTCTACCTTGTAGAAGATATCAGACAACAACAATTTCTTTTTTATTCCTTTCTAACAGAACTGTCCTTTCCCCATGTAACAAATATTACCGGGACTGAGGAAAGAGAGTATAAGCCAAATTCATGGGAACTCATAATTCCAAGATTATTTTGGAAATAAGTAAATTACTTATGTCACAATCAGAAAAAGAAATGCTGTCTATAAAATGATGTCTATAAAACTATTTCTTTGTATGTTCCCCATCTCAAGACCTGATCATTGTCTCAAATTCCCTTTCTCATACTAAACATCATTTCTGAAGGATTATTACATGTCAGCTCCTTTCCTGGGCAGGCAACTACCATCAGTTCTTTATTTAAGAGTTTGCCTAAAGCCAATTCAATTGGGCTGGAGGGGTGGCTCAACAGTTAAGAGCAGTGACTGCTCTACCAGAGGTCCTGAGTTCAATTCCCAGCAACCACATGGTGGCTCCCATAAGAGGATCCATTGCCCTCTTCTGGCATATCTGAAGACAACCAATCTGTATCTGACACAGCATTTACGTAAAATAAATATATAAATAATTCTTTTTTAAAAAAAGAGTCTGGAGTCTGACATTCTAATATGTGTTGCCCTCATAAGTTGATTTTTTAAAAAAGAATCAGTTCTATAACCACATTACCCTGGGTTCATCACTCTCATGTCCAGACATGGAGACCAACAGTCCAGTAGAAGGAGGCTCCTGTTATTCTACCCAGCAATTTTAGTGGACTTTAATTTGGACATTCAAAAAGTATCATCTGAAGCCGGGCGTGGTGGCGCACGCCTATAATCCCAGCACTTGGGAAGCAGAGGCAGGCGGATTTCTGAGTTCGAGGCCAGCCTGGTCTACAGAGTGAGTTCCAGGACAGCCAGGACTACACAGAGAAACCCTGTCTCGAAAAACCAAAAAAAAAAAAAAAAAAAAAGTATCATCTGTTCTGGATTCTGCTGGCTCCCTGCCTAGTCTAGTGGTCTTAACAGTTCCTGCCATGCACTTAAGGATGTTTAACATAGGCCAGAGACCCCCGTTCAGCAAAGAAACCAGATCAGTTGCTGCCCCAATTCCATGACGCCAGTGGACTTTCTCAAAGAACTGAAAAAGATACCAGCTGTTAATCTCCAGCAGCCGTTTGCGCAAGAACATATGTACCCTCACATACATGTGCCCACTCATACATGCAAACACACATATATACCACACGCATGCAGAAACAAGAATAGAATTTAAAGATCTACCATGTGACCCCTTCTTGCTAATTTGCTGCCGGCCTCTAAGTCAGCAAAACACAGAGGTAATGTACATCAGTGGTTATCACTGTGCTGTTGTTCATATGGCTCAGTCATGGGACCTGTCTAGATGACTGGCAGCGTGGCAATGGATGATAGAGAAAAGGAGTTCTACATGCACAGTGGAGGATTTAAAACATATGAAAACAAAGTTACCCTTGTTTGAAAATATTGCATGGATACCAGCCCATCTAAGTTGCTGTAGCTTTGAAATAAACAAGTGTGTGCTGCGTGTGAACAGTGTCTGCCCTTTCTATTTGCACTCCTTAGCTTTGTAGGGCTTGTTTTTGCCAATGAGAATTTCAAGATGAAAATTAGGTTAGCAGGCATGTTATATGCTAAACACTTTAGTAAGCAGTGAGTTTGCAATAATTTCGATAGATGCTACAAAATTGCACTTACGTGTAGCCTAAGATGCCAGTTAAATTTCAAAAATAATGTGGGGTATATACCTCTAAATTCAAAATTTTTTAGAAGACCAAAACAAAAAAAATATAGAAAGAAATATAAATTTTTTCATTATTAAATAAAAATAACAAACACTTAAGCCATTTTTAAACATGAAACAACACATAGAAATTATAAAAATATATATTACCAGAAATGTAGAAGATAAAAGTTAATGTGTATATGTGAAATGCTTTATAAATAAATACAAGAAATAAAAAATGATGTTGAGACACAGAGAAGAACCTAAAAGGATAAGCAGTACAGACAGATCAAAAGTCACTAATAAATACCTGAAAAAGAAGAAATGATAATTGAACAATGATGAAATTTCCTCTGATGGTACAGTAATGATATTCTGGTTTATCTTCTCAGTTATATGAAATTTAGAAACCTAAAATTGATGTTTAAAATCTTGTGTTTAACAGGCCAGGTGTGGTGCTGCACCCCATCACTCCTGGCACTCAGGAGACAGAGGCAAGTGAATCCCTGTGTGTTTGGGACCAGCCTACTCTATATAGGGAGTTCCAGGGCTACACAGAGAGGTTCAGTTTCAAAAACCAAAACCAAAGCAAAAGAAAATAATATTGAATTTGAGAAATTTTCTATCTTTTTTTCAATTAAAAACATTTATATAAGTGTTTACTTCCTGCTGACCATACCCACTTCTCCTCCTCTTACTCTGTCCCCTAGATGGTTTTACTTCTACCTATGTGTCACGTATACACATGATATTACATGTCTATGTACAAATTAGGAACCACATATGACTGAAAATGTGATATTTGTGTTTCTGAGACTGGTTTAATTCACTTGATAGAATTTTCTCCAATTGAATATTTTTTTCTAAAAAAAATTGTTCTTTTGTTCTTATTTATGGCTGAAATAAAATCCCACTGGGTATGCCTCACATTTTCTTCATCCATCCCTCTGTGGGATAACTCCAAAGTCTTTGTGAGCAGTGCTACAATAGATACCAATGTGCTCTTGCCTCTAGGATGAGCGGTACAGGATTCCTTCAGTTTGCTTTTATGGTAGATTACATTGATTGAATTTCATATGTTGAACAATTTTTGGATCTCTCAGATGAAGCCTAGTTGATGACCTTTTGAAGTGTTATTAGACTTGGTTTGCAAGTATTTTATTGAGTATTTTTGTTCCTGTGTTCTTAAGGGAAATTGGTCTGTAATTTTCTTTGTCAAATCATTGTGTTGTTTGAATATCAGTGTGAATGTGGCCCCATTACATGAATTTTATAACATTCTTTCTGTTTCTTTTCTGTGGAACAATTTAAGGAGTATTGGTATTAGCTCTTTTGTGAAAGTCTGGAAGAATTCAGTCCTAAAACCATCTGGCCCTGAGCTTCTCTCTCTCTTTTTTTCTTTTACTGCCTTTTATTTTCTTTCACTTGTTTGGTTCTTTGGTTTTTGTTTTGTTTGAGAGACTTTTAATGACAGTTTCTACTTCCTTAGGAGTTATAGGTCTACTTATATTGATGATCTGCTCTTGATGTAACTTTGGTAAAATATAATCTATCAAGAAAATTACCTGTTTCTTGTTGACTTTCTAGTTTTATGGAGTACAGTTTTATCCTGATGATTCTTTGAATTACTTCATTGTTTGTTTGTGATTTTGTTAATTTGAATATTTACTCTCTATCTTTTGATTAGTTTGGATAAGGGTTAGTCTATTTATTGATTTTCTCAAAGAACCAGCTCTTGGTTTCCTTGATTCATTGAGTTGTTATCTTTATTTCCATTTTATTTTATTTCAGCCCTCCTTTTGATTATTTCTTTGTCCTCTACTCTACTTGGGTGTGCTTACTTCTTTCTTTTCTACAGATTTCAGGTGTGTTGTTGGGTTTCTAGTATAAGATAGCTCCAATTTATTTAAGTAAGCACTTTTGTCCTATGAAATAAAAACGAAGAGCTGGTTCTTTGAGCAAATCAGCAAGGCAGACAAATTCCTAATCAAACTAAACACTTCCACTGAGCACCACTTTCATTTTGTCACACAAGTATGAGTATGTTGTATATTCATTTTCTTTGAATTCTAGAAAGTACTTAACTTTATTTCTATCTTGACTCAGTTTGCATTCAGAAGAGTTGTTCAGTTTCCATGAGTTCATTATTTCTTTCCATTGTTTCTGCTGTTGTAATGCAGCTTTAATCCATGGTGGTCTGGCAAGATGTAGAGGCTTATTTCAATTTTCTTGTATCTGCTGAGAGTTGCTTTGTGACCAAGAATGTAGTCAGTTTGGGAAAATTTTCTGTGAGGTGATGAAAAGAAGATATATTCTTTTGAGTTTGGCTACATATTTTATAGGTATCTATTAGGTCCATTTCATTTATAACATCTCTTATCTCCAGTATTTCTGTTTTTAGTTTTTGTTTGGAGATCTGTCTGTTGGTGAGAGTGGGCTATTGAAGTCTCCCACCTTCAATGCGTGTGGGCCAAAGCATGATTTAAGCCTCTTTTTTCTTTTACTAATATGGATGTTCTTGTGTTTGTGGCATAGAGGTTAAAAATTGAAAGATCATCTTGATAGATTTTTTTCCTTTGATGAGTAAAAATTATCCTTTTCTGTCTCATTTGATTAATTTTAGTTTGAAGTCTATATTGCTAGATATTAGAATCACTATAAAAGCTTATTTCTTAGGTCCTTTTGCTTGAAACAATAAAAGAATCAAGGAAACCAAGAGCAACTTCTTTGAGCAAATCAACAAGATACACAAACCCTTAGCCAGACTAGCTAAAAGGCAGAGAAACAAGATCCAAATTAACAAAATCAGAAATGAAAAGGGGACATAAAAACAGGCACCAAGGAAATCCAAAGAATCATTGGGTCTTACTTCAAAAGCCTGTACTCCACAAAATAAGAAAGTCTAAATGAAATAGACAGTTTTCTTGACAAAGTTAAATTTGGATCAGACAAACAATGTAAATAGTCCTGTAATCCCTAAAAATATAAAAGCAGTCATTAAAAGTCTTCCAACTGAAAGAAGCTCAGAGCCAGGTGGATTTAGCAAAGAATTATCCCAGACTTTCAAAGAAGGGATAATAACTATATTCTTCAAACTATTCCACAAAATAGAAACAGAAGGAATACTGCCAAACCCATTTTATGAGAACATAGTCACCCTGATACCTAAACCACACAAAGACTCAACAGAGAAAGAGAAATTCAAAGCAATTTCCTTATGAAAATTGATGCAAAAATACTCATTAAAATACTTGCAAACCAAATTGAAGAATGCATTAAAAACACTATTCATCATGATCAAGTATGCTTCATCCTGGGGTTGCAGGCATGGTCAACTATATGGAGAAATATCAATGTAATCCACCATATAAACTGAAAGAAAAAAAAGACATGATGATCTCAGCCAATACTAAAAAAGACTCTGACAAAATCCAAAACCCTCCATTTTAAAAGTCTTGGAGAGATCAGGAATACAAGGCATATATCTAAACACAATAAAGACAATATACAGCAAACCAAGAGCCAACATCAAATTAAGTGGAGAAAAACTTAAAGCAATTCCATTAAAACCAGGAACAAGACAAGGCTGTTCACTCTTTATCTATTCAATAAAGTACTTGAAGTTCTAGCTAGAGCAATAAGACAATTAAAAGGAAATGAAGGGGATACAAAAAGAAGATGTCAAAGTATCAGTAATTGGCGATGATGTGGTAGTATATGTGTATGACCGCAAAAATTTTACCAGAGAACTCCTACAGCTGATAAATACCTTCAGCAAAGTGGCAGGATACAAAATTAACTTAAGAAAAAATCAGTATCCCGCCTTTAAATAAATGGCAAATGGGCTGCATAAGAAATAAGGAAAACAACACACTTCACAATAGCTACAAAGAATATAAAATATTTTGGTGTAACTCTAACAAAGCAAGTGAAAGACTTCAATGAGAAGAAATTCAAGTCTCTGAAGAGAGAAATTGAGGAAGATATCAGAAGATGGAAAGATTGCCCATGTTCATGGATGGGTAGGATTCATATAGTAAAAGTAGGCATCTTACCAAAGGCTATCTACATATTCAGACCAATTCCCATAAAAATTCACCTCAATTATTTACAGACTTGAATGAATAGTTCTCAACTTTATATGAGGAAAAAACAAGATAGCTAAAACAATCCTATACATTTAAAAAAACATCTGGAAGTATCACCATTCCTGATTTCAAGCTATACTGTAAAGCAATAACAATAAAAACTTCATGGTAAGGGAATAAATACAGAGATGTTGATTAGTGGAATAAAATCACAGACCTGGAAATAAAATGACATACTTATGGCCACTTGAATTTGACAAAAAAAATACAAAATTATGGGATGATAAACAGAAAGCATCTTGAAAAAAAAATGGTGCCAGTCTAACTGAATGTTTGCATGTAGAAGAATGCAAACAGACCCAAATTTATAACCCTCCACAAAACTCAAGTCCAAGTGGATCTAAGACCTAAACATAAAACCAGATATACTAAATCTAACAGAAAATAAAATGGAGAACTGCCTTGAACACATTGACACAGGAGACAACTTCCTGAGCAGAAGATCACTGACAACTCAGGAACTGAGATAATAAAATGGGATGTCATGGAGCTGAAAAGCTTCTACAAGGATAAGGACACCACCAATAAGACAAAATGGCAGCCTACAGAATGGAAAAAGATATTCACCAACCCTACATCCAAGAGTGGACTAATAATCAAAATATATAATGAACTGAAAAATTTGGACACCAACAAACCACATAGCCCAATGAAAAGGAGGGGCAGGTACAGAGCTGAAGGGAACATGGACAGTGTCACCCATGGAGTATAAGACTGGTGGGGGGAAAGAATCCTTAAACTCTAGGAATCTCAGAGATCTGAGAGGCTGGGAATAGAGCTGCTTCCCTCCCTGCCTCTATGCTTGCTCTGGAGCACATAATCATGACCTAAGGTGTAAGGTGTTCATGGGTAGTCAGTCACGTGGCACAGCAGCTGGAATGCTAATAAAGCAACACAATAGCCTTAGCCTTCAGCCAAAGACCTTCCCTTCCTAGATATTCTCACACCCTTCTCCAAAATTATATAATCCCTGGTTCATCATGAATAAAGCGTATGCATCTAAGCCTCTCCCCCCAACCACAATAAAGCAATATGAAAAAGCAAAGATTATCTCAGAGAGCTGCTGCATTAGAGATTGCCACAGGGAAGGCCTTCCCCTAAAAGAGCCGTGACACTAAGACTCCTGAAGAAGGCCTTCTCTCTTCTCCCACCCCTGCAGTACTTGGCACTCTCTCCTACCAGAACAGAATCCTGTCTGTCCAGAACTCTACTATCCACTTCCAGCTTGGTGTGCTGTGATGCCTAGCATCCCAGTGGAGACTAGGATTTTTGCCCTGCATATCTCTACATAAACCTGACTGTTCTGAAACTCTCTCTGTAGACCAAGCCAGACTCATAGAAATCCACCAGCCTCTGCCTCCTGAAGCTGGGATTAAAGGCTTATATCACTATACTTAGCTAAAGTTCAAGGTTTCTAAAGACAGCATTTTCTCAAAAAACTGATGTTTAATCTAAATCTTGTTGTTCTATCAGCTCAGAAGTCTTTGGAATCCAGTTTCTTCAAACAATTTACTTGGAGAACTCGTGAGTTCTGATAGTTTCCTGCTAAAAGACTACATTTCTCAGGTTCCTCTGTGATTCACACAAGTCACTACCCCAGCTCCCCCAATAAGAGACAGCATTCCTGGCCAGTTTGTAACTGGGAAAAAAAATGATCCCACCTTCAGAAAACATGATCCTACCTAGGGTCAGACCCAGCCTCTCTCTCTCCCTGTCTCTCTATAGCTGCTTTTAATAAACTAAAGGTTCAGCTCATATTCATTCTTCACACACCCAGTATAGTGTGGATTTGTATGTAAGAAATGCTAGTGTTACATTGAAACAAGCAGGATCAACATCCCTCTGAGCTGTTTTGGGAATAATGTTCCTTCTTGCTTGTATCAAAACTCAAACTGAACAGCCAGTTCTAGATGTCTTCATTCACAAGCTGAACAAAAACTCATAAAGCTGCCAGTTTGGTTTTTGAGGCAGGATGCTGTTATGTATCCCCGGCTGTCCTAGAACTTACTATGCAGACTAAGCTAGGTTCAAACACAGAAATCTGCCTGGCTCTGCCTCCTCAGTGCTGTAATTAAAGGTATGCACCACTCAGACTGAGACTTTCTCAAACTCTCTCTCACACTCTGGCTCTCTGGGCTGTTAAAACATGACACACTCAAGGGCAAGGTCCTCATGTCTGATTTAGGCTAGGAAACAGCATTTTGCAACATTGAGTTTGGGGATGGTTCCCCAGACTGGAAAGATGGCCCAGCGGGTATTAGCATTTTCTTTCAAGCCTAACCACTTGAACTTGATTCCCAGGGTCCAAATGGTGGAAGGAGAGAACTGACTCCTGCAAGTTGTTTCTCTCTCTCTCTCTCTCTCTCTCTCTCTCTCTCTCTCTCTCTCTCTCTCTCTCTCACACACACACACACACACACACACACACACACACACAAACACACACACTTTCAAAAATTATAAAAATAAGTCTTTAAAAGCATTACTGTCTTTTTTGTGTAATTCCATTACGATTCTGAGAAGACCATGCAATCATTACTTGAGCAGAAACTTTCTCCTAATTAATCCTCGGGAGACTGAGTTTGCTATGTGCCTCTCCCATCAAGACTTTCATCGGTTTCTATTCTGGTCCTTGTTTCTATTAGTCACCTGTCTGCTAAACTGATTAAGAATTTGTCTCCACATTTCATCTCTAATTAAATCCAAAGCTTATTTTTGACATGGTACACTATTTGGTTTAAGCAAAAGTGATAATGTGTTAATTTTGACAGAATGAAGTAAAAATTTCATGACCTTCTCAAATGCACCAGCAATCAATATAATAATTTTAGTTGATTTAGTGGCTGGAGAGGTGGCTCAGTGGTTAAGAGCACTGGTTGCTCCTTCAGAGGACCTGGGTTCAATACTCATTACCCACACTGTGACTTTCAACCATATGTAATTCCATCGCAGGAGATCTGATATCTTCTTGTTTCCCTGGGCACCAGACATGCACATGATATGCAGACTTTCATGCATACCCATACCCATACCCATACCCATACCCATACCCATAAAATGAAAATAAATAAACCTTTTAGAAAAAAGAATTTGAATTGGATATATGAACTGTTCTTTATGTGAGCAGGGAACAGTGGGTCAAGTGCAGGTGGCAAACAGGTGGGGTGACAGGTAGTTTAAGCAGGCCTTGTCAACAGCAGGGCACCAACCAACTGGAAGATCCAGGACATTTGTGGAGTTCCCTGCTCCTGGAATATGACAGATGTCAGCTGATAGGTTCATATGGGGCAATGCACAGAAGGAAAGAGTGGAGTCTCCTGGGACAATGCACAGCTGGAAAGATCACTGTTTTATACAATGTGAAGCAATTTAGAATAGGGCACAGCCTGAGCTTGGCACACGTGATTCTTTTGTGTGGTTCTCCTAGGTCTCACTTGTCTTGTTTCAATTCCAATAGAGTCAAACATTTAGCTGCTACAAAATAGAAGTACCAAGAGCATAAATTTGTCTGCATTCTAGTTATCGGTGCCTCATAGTTTCTTAACCTCACATAAGTTATGACTTGGGTGATTGTAATCATTCTCAGCCCACAGGGAATATGTTACATTCCTTTAAGAAAAGGTGTATGTATTAAGATGGTCTATCCATGAAGTCATTAATCAACTGTTTCAATGAACAATTGTTCTGCTTGGAGGGTGGAACAGATATTAAGTGAGGGTAAGCTTCTGGTTCATTGGCTGTGATGATTTTGAAAAGCATTCATCTCAGAAAAATACTAACTTATAAGGTCTTCTTCCTCAAAATTGATACAATAATTATAAATATGAAGTCAAATATTCAATCTCACTTTTTGTTGTTCTCTTACAAGCCACCTCCCAAAGTGTCTATGTTTCTTGGGCTCTATAAGTAATTTTGAAATATGTAAGCGATTCTGAAAACCATAATATAGAGTAAGAACATCAAATAAGCAATCCTACTAATAGAGAGGCTGAGATAGGAGAACCTTAATTTCAAGATCATTATGTGGTACACAGAAAGACACTGTCGCGTACAAACAAGCAGAAAGTATACATGGATTGTACAATATTGGACATATTTCTCCAATTACCAAATTAAAGTGACCACTGAGTGACAGCCAACAAATTTCTAATTCATCATATTTTTGAATCTCAATTGATTAGAAAATGTTGGTAATATTAATTTTCATATTAAGAGATATTAAGGAAAAGTGATTGTTACTTCCTGTTATTTTTGCTTTCAGAGGTGGAATAATGTTTGTGTGGGTTTGTTGAAAGATTAATTTCTTGCTTTTTCTAGGGTGTAGTTTCCCTCCTTGTGTTGCTGTTTTCTATTATCCTTTGTAGGGCTGAATGTGTGGAAAGATATTGTATAAATTTGGTTTTGTCATGGAATATCTTGTTGTCTTTAACTATGGTAATTGAGGTCTGTAGGACATCTGCCTAGGATCTTCTAGCTTTCATAGTCTCCATTGAGAAGTCTGGTGTAATTCTGATAGGTCTGCCTTTATATGTTTCTTGTCTTTTTCCCCTTACTGCTATTAATATTCTTTCTTTGTTTATTGCATTTGGTGTTTTTATTATTATGTGACAGGAGGAATTTCTTTTCTGGTCCAGTCTATTTGGAGTTCTGTAGGTTTCTTGTATGTTCATGGGCATTTCTTTCTTTAGGTTAGGGAAGTTTTTTTCTATAATTTATTGAAGATATTTGCTGGCCCTTTACTTTCTTCTATACCTATTATCCTAAAGTTTGGTCTTCTCATTGTGTCCTGGATTTCCTGGGTGTTTTAGGTTAGGAGGCTTTTGCTTTTTGCATTTTCTTTGACTGTTGTGTCAATGTTTTCTATGGTCTCTTCCACACCTGAGATTCTCTCTTCTATCTCTTGTATTCTGTTAGTGATGCTTCCATCTATGAGTCCTGATCTCTTTCCTAGGTTTTCTATATCCAGGATTGTCTCCCTTTGTGGTTTCTTTATTGTTTCTACTTCCATTTTTAGGTCTTGTATTGTTTTATTCATTTCCTTCGCCCATTTGATTGTGTTTTCCTGTAATGCTTTAAGGGATTTTTTGTGTTTCCTCTATAAGGGCTTGTAGCTGTTTAACTGTGTGTTCTCCTGTATTTCTTTATGGGAATTACTTTTGTCCTTTTTTTTTAATTTAAAGGGAGTACTTTATTTCATGACTTGTAGTACATAAAAAATAACTAAAAACTTTTCACGTCATGAGATGCATTATAGCACAGCAATGAACTTAAAATAGGAAATCAAAGACAGCCCTTGTTCCCACTGTTAGGAGTTCAACAAAACAAAGCTACCTAACATCTATCAGAGGCACTGGGGCAGACCTCTGCAGGCTCCCTGATTGTCAGCTCTCTGTCTCAGATTAATGGATTCTGTGGTGTGCTAATCCCCCCAGACTCCTACAATGCTTCCTTCCCCTCTTCGAAAGGATCTCTAGAGCTCTGCCTAATGTTTAACTGTGTGCCTCTGCTCCTGTTTCTATCAGTTGCTAGATGAAACCTCTCTGATGACAATATGCTAAACTCCTGTCTACAAATATAATATAAAAACATTAGGAATCATCTTACTGAATTTTTTTTGTCAGTTCTGTTTGGTTCTATTATAGATATCTGAGCTATCCAGCCTCTGGGTGCTGTCCATCTAAGCAGTTGACTGGTGGGCTCCCTCTTGTGGCATAGGTCTCAAGCTGTACCAGTCATTCCAATTTCTGTATCACTGTTACCGTTGTACATCTTTTTTTTTCTTTTAGTTTAAAATATTAATCCGATTATAGCATGAGTTCTGTTTTTAATTTTTTTATTTATTGAAAAGGGAAGTAAAAAGATGTAAAAACACTTTATGGTAAAATTAAAGATTTACATGGGAAATATTTCAGATAAACACGTTAAAATTGACAATTTTCATGGAAAATTAAAGAGTAGAGTGGTAGACATGTAAAACATTGCTAAATTAATTGAAATATGGGATAGAAACATTTTATGATCAAATTGAAGATTTACATGGAAAATATATCTGATAAAATTGTAGAAAAACATAGAAAAACATGTTAGAATTGAAGATTATCATGAAAAATTTTATATAAATATAATAATGTTAGGTATAAAAGTATTCCTAAATTGATTGAAAGTGGAATTATGGGCGTGGTGGTGCATGCCTTTAATCCCAGCACTTGGGAGGCAGAGGCAGGTGGATTTCTGAGTTCGAGGCCAGCCTGGTCTACAGAGTGAGTTCCAGAACAGCCAGGGTTACACAGAGAAACCCTGTCTCAAAAAAAAAGAAAAGAAAAGAAAATGGAATTATCAACATTTTCTGATAAACTTGAAGATTTACATGGAAAATATTTCTCATAAAATTGAAGAAATATATAGAAAAACATGTTAAAATTAAAGATTATCATGGAAATGATGTAGGTAAAATGATAAGCATAAAGATAATTCTAAGTTGACTGAAGGCAGAATTATAAATATTTTCAGATAACATTGAAGATTTACATGGAAAATATTTCTGGGAAAATTCAAGAAATAGACAAACCTGTTAAAATTGACTATTTCATGGAAATTTTTACATAAAGAATGGTAGATATAAAAACTCTAAATTAATTGAATGTGGAATTAGAAACATTTGTGATAAAATCAAAGATTTACGTTGAAAAGATTTCTGATAAGACAGAGGAAGTATATAGAAAGACATATTAAAATTGAAGATTCTCATGAAAAATAATGCAGATAAAATGGTAGACATAAAAACATTACTAAATTAATTAAAAGGGGAATTCCAAACATTTTCTGATAAAATTGAAGATTTCCATGAGAACCATTTCTTTAGTCTATGTCTTTTTATTGGGAAGTTGAGTCCATTGTTGTTAAGAGATATTAGAGAATAGTGATTGTTACTTCCTGTTATTTTTGATGTCATTTTTATGTTTGTGTGGGTATTTTCTTTTGTGTAGCTGCCAGCATCTACTGAGATAATAAACTTAGATTAGAAGATATCCTCAGTGGAAGTTTGTGAGGAACTGCTTTTGTCTTGCAGACCCCACCTAGGGAGTTTTTGGCCAAAAGAACATTCTTCACAGACTTATCCAGGTGTGATTCAAAATGCAGTTCAAACTTATGAAAGGTTAATAAGACTATGCAGAACTTAGGAAGGCATTAAAATTTGGCCTGCCTTCTCCATACAAAACTATTATAGATTTAAAGGGTTGGTGTTTGTTTGTTTGTTTGTTTGTTTGTTGCTTTGTAGCTCCTGATGATTGTAGGAGCATTTGTTTCCAATGAGATAATGTTAAAGTACCAATAAAGCAATTTCATTAGGAGATTTTTTTCCTCAAGGAATGGCTAATAGCCATTACCTTATGTGAGAAAAAATGTTTTGTCTCTGCTTTAATACAAGAAAGTAGGATTACAGGCCTTTACTCTTAACAATGGGCTTTTAAAATTTTTAAGTAAATGATTTTCAAAAATTGTTAGGATAAATTAATTGGCTAAGACATTGCTTTAAGCTTGCCACAAGAGGATTTAAGCCTCTGATATTTTCAAAATAAATAGTGAGAGACAAAACTCGGAGAAAGCTACTGTAAACATTTGTCAGTTTGTTTCGTGTTCACTGCAATTCTTTGGCAAGGAGAACATTAATGTAAAATCAGCTTTTTTCCCTCCAAATAAAGTTTTTGCATCTTTTAATAAAGGTGTGTTAGTAAAATGCTATAGGGTAAAATCAAAAAGGTATTTTAAAAGGAATGTTTTAAAAGCCTGATAAAACATTTGTTCCTTGCTTCAAATGGCAATCAAATTGATTATCATTGATGTTTAATCTATTACATGGCAAGCCTTTTTAGGCAAAATTAATAATTGTTATCCAAAAAAATAATTTCTTTTATCCTTTGGACTAAAAGGACTACATCTACTGTGGGAGTAAAGCTCATATAATTAGATCACATGTGTTAGTTCCGAGACCTGTGACGTCATCTAGGTGACAGCTAGCACTGCAAGTATAGGCCTGTTACCAAGGCAACGGCAGCCATATACCCAGAATTCAATGGGCCTACCTTTTTACCTGAAATTTACATTTATGTTACCACTCACATATAATGGGTAGTGTTTCTTCCCCTCTCTCTCTCCTTCCTTTTCTGCCTCCATCCCGCCCGCTGCACATTTACCCCATCTTAAATAAAGCTACGTGGAACTGTCTGGTGTGGTCTGGTCCCTCACTGCGGCCCACATCTCCGCCGCTTCTCTGCCGTGGCCTGTGGCCTGCATGGCGGGCATACAGGTGACTCGCATGGGCTGCAGGTCACCGAACTGTGTGGAAAAACCAACAACATGTTTATTCTTTTGAGTTTTCCCCTGCTTCAGCACAGATAATTGACTTGGGTGCTGTAGCAGCTATTTTTAAGATGTTACAAGTCAAGCTTTTAATAATAGTAAATATATATATATACATATATATATGTATATATATATACATATGGTTTACAATTTCTTAAAATTGTTCCTTTTTGATACTGCTAATTCTTTTAGCTTTATGCAAATGTATTTTAAGTTAAATGACTGTCCTCAGCATATCTGAAAGCTGATCCAAGGGCAAGGGAGATGACTCAGCCATTAAAGGCTAGGCTCACAATTATAAAATATAAGAGTTCATTCCCAGCAACCACATGGTGGCGCACAACCACCTATGATGAGATCTGACACCCTCTTCTGGTATGCCTGAAGACAGCTACAGTATACTTATATATAATAAATTAATCTTTTAAAAAGGTGCCTGAATAAGACCCCTTAAGGCAAGGCACATGAAATTTGTGTCCCAGGTAGACTATATAGAAACACTTGGCCATAAAAGCATATTCTTTATATCATCAAATAAATAATAGCTTAAAAATAATTTTGTATTTTTGTGCACATCAAATTGTAAAGACTTATTCTTAGTGTCCTCAATTTCTACCTCTACCACATAATGGTGTTAATTCTAGAGGACTTAATTAATTATTACAGATAAATGATACTCATATTTCTAATTTAGAAAATTAAAATATGTGCATGTGACTAATGATTCATTTTTAGGATTTCTAGTTACAACTGCTCTAACAGGAAAAGCCACTAAAAATGTTACTTTATTTTCTTACATAGTTATTGCCTATATTGTTGCCCATGCTTGGTGTCCCAACTTAAATTAAAACAGACAATGGAACTGGTTGTTTAATGAATAGTAGTTATCAAACATTTGAGATTTCTTTGACAATTTAATTCTTTATTATCCTCAAGGACAAGATAATATTAAATTTTTAAAACAATATCTTCTTAAAAAAGGGAAAGAGAGGGGGAAATTGTATCCCTGTGCATATCATTTACATTATGCTTGTATATTTTTAAGAAAATTTTAAAATTTGGATACCAAGGAACTCCTTTCTGAGTGTATATGGCATCCTATAACTAGGCATACTGATGCCTAGGTAAGATGAAAGAATTCACTTATTGGCATATGGCATGACCCTGATCATGTATGTAATACTGGGGAAGAAGGCATGTTTGTGTTTTTTCCACAGAATGCTGCAGATGCATGCTAGTTGCCCCTACAGAGCAGCTAAGGCAAGGACAAGCGCGGCTGGGGGCTGGCAGAATCACCGCGGGGGCTGCGGAACTCCTGCCTGTGGGGGCGCTTAGGTCCCCCCTATTGCCAGTGGGGGAGGGTGGGTGCAACCCTGTGCGTGGTGGCCACATAAGTGGAAATGACTTAACTAGTTCTTCCGGCCTCTGTGAGAGGCTGATAGGTTCTCAGAGAGCGCGGGTTCGGATGGTTTGAACTGATTGGCTTAGAAGCTTGTGGTAGGCGGGTTCTGTTACAAGCCTATAAAAAGCCCATCCAAGACAGCCCACATGGGCTCACTTCTTTTACCCTGCATGGTAGGACTGTGACCCCTCAGAGCTCTGGAAATTAAAATTCTTCTTGCAAATTTCATCCAGTCTGTCTCTCGTGAGTGTTTGGGGTGCCGGTTTCCGAGGCATGGGGTGCTAGGGTACCCCCGTTTTTCTTTTGGATCTTACACCAGAGTGATTAGTGTGGTACTGAAGTTAATGCTGACTGTGGGCTTGCTGAGTACCCAGACAATGGTAACAGAAGAGCAATGTTGGATATATGTTCTTAACTTACTTTAATAATTGCCAAATGTCCCAGATTAGATAAATTGCCTTGCTTCAAGCTTTTAGACCTTGTGGAACAGAACATGGAGACTGTTAAACTAACTTAGAAAATTTAACCTAAATAGTAGTTATAATGACTCTTCTCTCCTTTAATGTGATCAGTTGACTCAATCATGGACTGGTCTAGAAATAAATCCAATATTGGGGATTCCAATATTGAAGATGGCTAATAATCTTCTTCAGCCATTTGAGTTAATTTAAAATATAGTCTCCACTTTTCCTGAGAAGTAACAGCTTATCTCTTGATTCACAAGGCTAACTCTCCCACCCCGGAAGTCAGGCTTTGTGTCATTTAAGTTGCTAATTTGCAACTGAATTGGATACTTCAGGGACATCTACAGACTAGTTAATCCTGTTCTACCTTTAACTCTTGACCTTCTTTGTTAAGCAGACTGGCTGTCTCTACCCAGGCTCACCTGGATTGAAAAATCTTGTGTCTGTTAAAGACACTTGCAGACCCCCTGGCTTCAAAACTTATACAAGTAGATCTCATTTTAGGGAGCCACATAGAACTCAGATCTATGTGTGTCTGCTTGTGAGCAGACATGGGCACCAGTGAGAGGTGCGAGGCAAAGCACCGCAAGGGAAGGATCACATTTTCTGGCTCTGAGTTCCCTGGAAGCACACCTGATTGCATAAGGGTTGACATCAAGAGGCTGTCAAAATAATAAGGGAGACTATTACACTTCCTCTGCAAAAGATGTCATATAATATTTAAGAGGAATCGTGGGTTAGTGTTTCCTCTTCCTGGTTAAGGTCCACCGTCTATTAACAGCTGTTTATCCAATCGTTTGCTACCTCCTCATGTTCAAACTAATAAAAAGGGAGGAAATGTATGAGCCATAACTATAACAGGGTGTAATGCCACATGGTAGGAACTTGACATTGATCAAGGTGAACTTCCTTTCCCGGCCTTTGTTGAGTGGAGATTCCTGTGCTATTCAAGATCCTGCTCCACCTAGGGTGGAGCGCTCAGAGTAAGGTGAAGTTCGTTCTTCCTCCAGGTCTACGAACTCCTGAATTAAGCAGGTGACCTGCCCAACTGCCTGAGCAGTGGAGCAAACACCCAACGAACAGCCAGACCAGTTCCCTGGAACACACCCCGGAGTTTGGGAGGAGGGACTTGCCCAAACTCTCAAATTGTCAGACCTCCATTAAACTTGGGGCCTTGATCAGCAATTGGGTTGTCTTGGCCTCCGTTCTTTTTGCCACACCCCATCTAACCCCAGCTTCTCTTCCAGGGACCCAGTTCTCAGTAGCTGCTGGCAGCTACAGAATTTTGGGTTTGTTGGAAGAAGATTACTTTCTTGCTTTTTCTAGGGTGTAGTTTCCCTCCTTGTGTTGGCATTTTCCATCAATTATCCTTTGTAGGGCTGGATTTGTGGACAGATATTGTATAAATTGGGATTTATCATGGAATCTTGGTTTTTCCATCTTTAATTGAGAGTTTTACTGGGTATAATAGCCTGGGCTGGCATTTGTGTTCTCCTAGGGTCTGTATGACGTCTGCCCAGGATCTTCTAGCTTTCATTATCTCTGGTGAGAAGTCTGGTGTGATTCTGATAGGTCTGCCTTTATAAGTTACTTGCCCTTTTTCCCTTACTGCTTTTAATATTTCTTGGTTTAGTGAATTTGTAGTTTTGATTATTATGTGTCAGGAGGACTTTCTGTTCTGATCCAGTCTGTTTGGAGTTCTGACGTCTTCTTGTATGTTCATGGGCATCTCTTTCTCTAGGTTAGGGAAGTTTTCTTCTACAATTCTGTTGAAGATATTTACTGGGCCTTTAAGATGTAAAGGCTCTCATCTATACCTATGATCCTTAGATTTGGTCTTCTCATTAGGTCCTGGAGTTCCTGGATGTTTTGGGTTACCAGCTTTATGCATTTTGCATTTTCTTTGACTGTTGAGTCAATGTTTTCTATGGTATCTTTAGCACCTGAGGTTCTTTCTTCTATCTCTTGTATTCTGTGGTTGATGTGTGCATCTTTGACTCCTGAATTCTTTCCAAGGTTTTCTATCTCCAGAGATGCCTCACTTTGTGATTTCTTTATTGTGTCTACTTCCAGTTTTAGATCCTTAATGGTTTTATTCAGTTCCTTCACTTGACTGTTTGTGTTTTCCTGTAATTCTTTAAGAGATTTTTGTGTTTCTTCTTTAAGAGCTTTTGCCTGTTGACCCATGATCTCCTGTATTTCTTTATTTGTATTTCCTCTCTAAGGGCTTTTACCTGTTGACTGATGTTCTCCTGTATTTCTTTAAGGGAGATATTTAAGTCTTTCTTGAAGCCCTCTATCAGCATCATGAGATACCATTTTAAATCCAACTCTTGCTTTTCCAGTGTGTTGTTGTATCTGGGACTTGCTGTGGGAGGAGAGCTGTGTTCTGATGTTGCCATGTGACCTTGGTTTCTGTTGGTAGGGTTCTTGTGCTTGCCTTTCAGTATCTGGTGCTAGTTGGTATTCTTGTCTCTGGCTGAAGTTTATTCCTCCTGTGGAGCTGAAAGCCTGTTTCCTTACTCCTCTGAACTCAAAAGTGAAAGCACTGCTGGGAGACCTCTTGATGTTCATCTGTGAACACCTCTCTCTCCTGGCGGGCTATGCACAGAAGACTGTGGAAACTCCCAGCTCCATGGTACAAATAGCAGCGGGAAGACTTCCATCCCAGCTGTTCCACTGATCTTAGGCCCTATGTGCTCCTAGCTGGGTCCCCTCCAGAGAGACGGTGGATATCTCACCTCTGTGCTCAGAAGTGAAAGTGCTGCTGGGAGATCACTCTCTCCTGGCAGGCTGTGCACAGTCTCCCTGGTGCAAATGGCAGCAGGAAGACCTATTTACATCCTTCTTAAAGTCCTCTATCATCATGAAAGTGATTGTAGATATGAATCTTGCTTTTCTGGTGTAATGGTGTATCCAGGACTTGCTATGGTGAGAGAATTGGATTCTGATAATGCCAAGTAACCTTGGTTTCTGTTGCTTATGTTCTTATGCTTGCCTCCTGCCATCTCATTATCCCCAGTGCTATCTGCCCTTGCTATATCTGACTGGATTCTGTCCTTCCTGTGAGCCTGGTTGTCTTAGAACTGCTCAGAGTCAAGCTGTCTCTGGGATCCTGTGATTCTGAGATACTGTGGCCCTGAGATCCTGGGTGTGCCCAAGCTCTTGGGAGTCAAACTGCCTGTGGGACCCATAAATCCTGGTGTGATCAAGCTCCTATGATCCTGGGATCATGGGATCATGGGATCCTTTAATACTTGGTGAGTTACAGCACCTGGCAGTACAGCTTCCTCTGTCAGTTCTGGGACAGGCTTCAGAGTTTTCACTCAAGGTCTATGCAGGACACCAGCCCAGACAGATCAGAAGGAACCCGTGCTACTGGTCTGGTGGAGTCTCTTTGTGCCTGGGTCCCTCTGAAATTGGGACAGGTGTTGGGTCCTTCTCACTTCTGATCCTATGATCCTGGGCGTGGTAGAGCACCTGACAGTGGAGCTTCCTCTGGGTTTTGTCACAATATAGTCTGTAGTCTAACTCCCCACATGGTGAGCAGCATCTGTGGATGGAATTCCAAGGATCTTGCAGTTGCTCAGTCTGAAAGGGAGATAGGCAAAGAAGAGAGAGTGTGATTCAATGATATTCTGTATATGCAGTTTTCAGTGTTCCCTGCCTGCTTCATGTGCAGATCAGTCTGCTCAGTTGTGAGTTCAGCCCAAGGTCTTTCCCCAACAAGGCCAGGGGTCCAGGCAATGTTCCCCTTGCTAAGAGTTCTGTATGGCCAACTCAACTGGTAAGAAATAAGAGGGCGGCAGCTCCCCATCCAGCCGGTAGCAGGTCAGCCATACCTAGCCAACCTGCCAGGGGCTGAGACCCTGCCGGCGGATCCAAGTACCAGAGACAGCCCGAGTTTAAGACCTCCGGGGACTCAGGTCTGGGACAGGAACTGCGCACAGCCTAGCGGTTCGGAGAACAGCGGCCATGCCTGCGCTCTGCGCTCGCAGGCCAGACCCCCGAACCCCCTGCAGGCAGCGCCATCGTGTCTGCAGCTTCCCATACAGCCGGTAGCAGGTCAGCCATACGTAGCCAGCCTGCCAAGCGCTGAGACCCTGCCGGCGGAACCAGGTACCAGAGACAGCCCGAGTTTAAGACCTCTGGGGACTCAGGTCTGGGACAGGAACTGCGCACAGCCTAGCGGTTCGGAGAACAGCGGCCTTGCCTGAGCTCTGCGCTCGCAGGCCAGACCCCCGAACCCCCTGCAGGCAGCGCCATCTTGTCTGCAGCTCCCCATCCAGCCGGTAGCAGGTCAGTCCTACCTAGCCAACCTGCCAGGGGCTGAGACCCTGCCGGCGGAACCAGGTACCAGAGACAGCCCGAGTTTAAGACCTCCGGGGACTCAGGTCTGGGGCAGGAACTGCGCACAGCCTAGCGGTTTGGAGTACAGCGGCCGTGCCTGCGCTCTGCGCTCGCAGGCCAGACCCCAAACCCCCTGCAGGCAGCGCCATCTTGTCTGAAGCTTCCCATCCAGCCGGTAGCAGGTCAGCCAGACCTAGCCAGCTTGCCAGGTGCTCAGACCCTGCCCACGGAACCAGGATAAGCAACAATTCTTGTTTATTAAGAAGAGTGAGGACCAGCTATAGCGGCAGGCCTCCATATTGCAACCAGGACACAGCTGGAAAGGTGCAGATAGAGACTCCGTCTGGGGCTAGAGCAGGGAGAGCTGCTAAGCTCTCGCCCACAGGCGGGCCCAGGCGCCTAGGCTCTGCAGCACGTCCCTGCGAGCTTAGGCCGTGCACCGAGGCAGCCGGAACCACCCAGCTCCCCAGGAGCCCGGACCAGCGATAGCGGCAGGCCTCCATACTGCAACCAGAACACAGCTGGAAAGGAACAGGTAGACAGATTCCATCAGGGGCTACCACGTGGGGGGATCTGCTAGGCTCTCGCTACTAGGCAGGCCCAGCAGCACCTGCCGAGGCTCTGCTACACTCCCCCACACTTCCCGGAGACCTCAGGCCGTGCACAAAGGCAGCGGGTGGCAGCCAGCTCGTGATCCCTTTGAGCAGCAATCACGCATAACCACCAGTAGAGAAACAACAGGTAAGCCCAGCCTCATAGGAGATTCAAACACCAGCCAGTGACAACAAGGTCAACTAACACCAGAAATAACCAGATGGCAAAAGGTAAACGAAGGAATGTCACTAACAGAAATCAAGACAACATGACAGCATCTGAACCCAGTTCGCCAACAACAGGAAGCCCTGGATACCCCAAAACACCAGAAAAACAAGACTTGGATATAAAATCACTGGTCAGGATGCTGGTAGCTGAACACATAGAAAAATCTCGTAAAGAAATAGAAGAGAAAATGGATCAAAAGTTAGAAGCCTTTACAAGGCAAATACAAAAATCACTTCAAGAAATGCAGGAGAAGATGGATCAAAAAGAAGAAGACAATAAGGAGGAAAGACAAAAATCACTTAAAGAAATACAGAAGAACGTGGGCCAACAAGTAGAAGCTATGAAAGAGGAAACACAAAAATCTATTAAAGAAATACATGAAAACACAATCAAGCAAGCAAAATATCTGAGCACATCCATCCAGGCACTAAAAACAGAAGTAGAAACAACTAAGAAATCGCAGAGGGAGACAACATTGGAGATAGAAAACCTTGGGAAGAAATCAGGAGGCATAGATGCAAATATCAACAATAGAATACAAGAGATAGAAGACAGAATATCAGAAGCTGAAGATACCATAGGAACCATTGATTCAACAGTCAAAGAAAATACTAAATGCAAAAAGGCTGTAACCCAAAACATCCAGGAAATCCAGGACACAATGAGAAGACCAAACCTAAGGATTATAGGTATAGACGAGAATGAAGATGTACAAGTTAAAGGGCCAGCAAATATCTTCTACAAAATTATGGAAGAAAACTTTCCCAACCTAAAGAGAGAGATGCCCATGAATATACAAGAAGCATACAGAACCCCAAACAGACTGGATCAGAACAGAAATACATCCTGTCACATAATAATCAAAACTCCAAATGTACTAAACAAAGAAAGAATATTAAAGGCAGCAAGAGAAAAAGGCCAAGTAACTTATAAAGGAAGACCTATCAGAATAACACCAGACTTCTCACCTGAGACCATGAAAGCTAGAAGATCCTGGGCAGATATCATGCAAACTCTAAGAGAACACAAACTTCAGCCAAAACTACTTTACCCAGCAAAGCTCTCAATCACCATAGATGGAGACATCAAGGTATTCCATGACAAAACCAAATTTGCACGATATCTTTCCACAAATCCAGCCCTACAAAGGATAATAGGGGGAAAACACCAAGACAAGGACGGAAACTACACCCGGGAAGAAGCAAGATAGAAACCTCCTCTCATCAAACCCAAAAGAAGGTAACCTCTCGAATATAAAAAATAAATAAAATAAATAAATATAATTTCAAAAATGTCTGGAGGAAATAATTACTATTCCTTAATATCTCTTAACATCAATGGACTCAATTCCCCAATAAAAAGACATAGATTAACAGACTGGATACGTAAACAGGACCCTACATTTTGCTGCATACAGGAAACACATCTCAGTGTCAAAGACAAACACTGCCTTAGAGTAAAAGGCTGGAAGACAATTTTACAAGCAAATGGTCTCAGGAAACAAGCTGGAGTAGCCATTCTAATATCAGATAAAATTGACTTCCAACCTAAAATCATCAAAAGAGACTCAGAAGGTCACTTCTTGCTGGCCAAAGGAAAAATCCACCAAGAAGAGCTCTCAATACTGAACATCTATGCTCCAAATGCAAGGGCAGCCTCATTCGTAAAAGAAACCTTACTAAAGCTTAAAGCACACATTACACCTAACACAATAATTGTGGGTGACTTCAACACTCCACTCTCCTCAATGGACCGATCAGGAAAGCAGAAACTAAACAGGGACACAGTGAAACTAATTGAAACTCTGGACCAATTGGATTTAACAGATATATATAGGACATTTCATCCTAAAGCTAAAGAATATACTTTTTTCTCAGCTCCACATGGGACCTTCTCCAAAATAGACCATATAATTGGTCACAAGACAGATGTCAACAAATACAAGAAGATCGAGCTAATCCCATGCCTTCTATCAGATCACCATGGAGTAAGAGTGGTCTTCAATAACAACAAAAACAACAGAAAGCCCACATACACATGGAAACTGAACAATACTCTACTCAATGACACCTTGGTCAAGGAAGAAATAAAAAAAGAAATCAAAGACTTTTTGGAATTCAATGAAAATGAAGGTACAACATACCCAAATCTATGGGACACAATGAAAGCAGTGCTAAGAGGAAAACTCATAGCTCTAAGTGCATCCAAAAAGAAACTGGAGAGAGCATATACTAGCAGCTTAATGGCACACCTTAAAGCCCTGGAAGAAAAACAAGTTAATTCACCCAGGAGGAGTAGAAGACAAGAAATCATCAAACTCAGGGCTGAAATCAATCAAATAGAAACAAAGAGAACCATACAAAGAATCAACAAGACCAGGAGCTGGTTCTTTGAGAAAATCAACAAGATAGATAAACCCTTAGCCAGACTAACCAAAGGACACAGAGACAGTATACAAATTAACAAAATTAGAAATGAAAAGGGAGACATAACAACAGAAACTGAGGAAATTCAAAACATCATCAGATCCTACTACAAAGGTCTATACTCAAAACAACTGGAGAACCTGGAGGAAATGGACAATTTCCTAGACAGATATCAAATACCAAAATTAAATCAGCATCAAGTAGATCAGCTAAATAGTCCCACAACCCCTAAAGAAATAGAAGGGGTTATAGAAAGCCTCCCAACCAAAAAAAGTACGGGACCGGATGGTTTTAGTGCAGAATTCTACCAGACCTTCAAAGAAGACTTAACACCAATACTCTCCAAACTATTCCACAAAATAGAGACAGAAGGGACACTGCCCAACTCATTCTTCGAAGCCACAATTACGCTAATACCTAAACCACAAAAAGATCCAACAAAGAAAGAGAACTACAGGCCAATTTCTCTTATGAATATAGATGCAAAAATACTAAATAAAATACTTGCTAACCGAATCCAAGAGCACATCAAAACGATCATCCACCATGATCAAGTAGGCTTCATCCCAGGGATGCAGGGATGGTTCAATATACGGAAATCCATCAATGTAATCCACTACATAAACAAACTGAAAGAAAAAAACCACATGGTCATCTCATTAGATGCTGAAAAAGCATTCGACAAAATTCAGCATCCTTTCATGCTAAAAGTCTTGGAAAGAGCAGGAATTCAAGGCCCATACCTAAACATAGTAAAAGCAATCTACAGCAAACCAGTAGCCAACATCAAAATAAATGGAGAGAAACTTGAAGCATTCCCACTAAAATCAGGGACTAGACAAGGCTGCCCTCTCTCTCCATATCTTTTCAATATAGTACTTGAAGTTCTAGCAAGAGCAATTAGACAACATAAGGAAGTCAAAGGGATACAAATTGGAAAGGAAGAAGTCAAACTATCATTATTTGCAGACGATATGATAGTTTACCTAAGCGACCCAAAAAACTCCACCAGAGAACTTCTACAGCTGATAAACAACTTCAGCAAAGTGGCAGGTTATAAAATTAACTCAAGCAAGTCAGTGGCCTTCTTGTACTCAAAGGACAAGCAGGCAGAGAAAGAAATTAGGGAAATAACACCCTTCACAATAGCCACAAACAACATAAAGTATCTTGGCGTAACTCTAACCAAACAAGCGAAAGATCTGTACAACAGGAACTTCAAGTCCTTGAAGAAAGAAATCGAAGAAGACCTCAGAAGATGGAAAAATATTTCTTGCTCCTGGATTGGCAGGATCAATATAGTAAAAATGGCCATCTTGCCAAAAGCAATATACAGATTCAATGCGATCCCCATCAAAATCCCAACTCAATTCTTCATAGATCTAGAAAGAGCAATTCTCAAATTCATCTGGAGCAACAAAAAACCCAGGATAGCTAAAACTATTATCAACAATAAAAGGACTTCTGGGGGAATCAATATCCCTGACCTCAAGCAGTACTACAGAGCAATTGTGTTAAAAACTGCATGGTATTGGTATAGCAACAGGCAAGCAGATCAATGGAACAGGATTGAAGACCCAGAGGTTAACCCACAGACTTATGGTCACTTGATCTTTGATAAAGGAGCCACAACCATCCGGTGGAATAAAGATAGCCTTTTTAACAAATGGTGCTGGTTCAACTGGAAGTCAACATGCAGAAGAATGCGAATTGATCCAATCTTATCTCTTTGCACTAAGATCAACTCCAAGTGGATCAAGGACCTCCACATAAAACCAGACACACTGAAACTATTAGAAAAGAAACTTGGGAAGACCCTGGAGGACTTGGGCACAGGGGAAAAGTTCCTGAACAGAACACCAATAGCTTATGCTCTAAGATCAAGAATCGACAAATGGGACCTCATAAAATTACAAAGTTTCTGCAAAGCAAAGGACACTGTCAGAAGGACAAAACGGCAACCAACAAAGTGGGAAAAGATCTTCACCAACTCCACATCCGACAGAGGGCTAATATCCAATATATACAAAGAACTCAAGAAGTTAGACCGCAAAGAACCAAATAACCCTATCAAAAAATGGGGCACAGAGCTAAACAAAGAATTTTCACCAGAAGAAATTCGGATGGCCGAGAAACACCTTAAAAGATGTTCAACATCATTAGTCATCAGGGAAATGCAAATCAAAACAACCCTGAGATTCCACCTCACACCAGTCAGAATGGCTAAGATTAAAAACTCAAGAGACAACAAGTGCTGGCGAGGATGTGGAGAAAGAGGAACACTCCTCCACTGTTGGTGGGATTGCAAAATGGTAAAACCGCTCTGGAAATCAGTTTGGCGGTTCCTCAGAAAATTGGGCATGTTACTTCCAGAGGACCCTGGCATACCACTCCTGGGCATATACCCAGAGGATTCCCCTGCATGCAATAAGGACACATGCTCCACTATGTTTATAGCAGCCTTGTTTATAATAGCCAGAAATTGGAAGCAGCCCAAATATCCCTCAAAGGAGGAATGGATACAGAAAATGTGGTATATTTATACAATGGAATACTACACAGCAATTAAAAATAATGAATTCATGCAATTTGTAGGTAAATGGTTAGACCTGGAAAATATCATCCTGAGTGAATTAACCCAATCACAAAAGAATGCACATGAAATGCAATCACTGATAAGTGGATATTAATGAGCCCAGAAGCCCTAAATACTCAAGACACAAATAGCAAGTCAAATGATTCCCAAGAAGAAGAAAGGAGAGGACCCTGGGCCTGTAAAGATTGCATCCAGTTTAGTAAAGAAACCGAGGGGGGAGGGGGAATTATTGGGGAACAGATTGGGGGGGAGAGAAACTATGGGAACAATGGTGGGTGGGAACTGGGAAAGGGGAAAGCCTTTGGAATGTAAACATAGAATATAGAAAATAAAAAAAAAGAAAGAAAGAAAAAAAAAGAAATAAGAGGGCAAGGAAATTTGGTCTCTGTAGATGGCTTCCTGATAGTCATTAAGTGTATTCAGATTTATGTTACATCCTGGATACCAAAGTTGTTGCTTATTTTAATTTTTTAAGTTTTAAAATATTTTATTTTCTTAGCTAACAATGTATTTTCTCTTCTTACCATTAATTAATTTACTTATTCACATTACATTCCAATTGTAGCCTTCCTCTCCTGCCAGTCCCCGCTCATGCACCTCCTCCCCCATAACTCCCTCCCCTGTCACATGGCCCCTTGTCTACTTTCCTTCTCTTCTGTGAAGTGGGAGGGCTTTTATTGGGCACCAACCCAGCCTGGCACATTAAGTCACTGCAGGACCAGGCCCAATCTCTTCCACTGAGGCCAGAGAGTGCAACCCAGGTAGGAAAACAGGATCCACAGGCAGGCAACAGAGTCAGGGACAACCTCTGCTCCAGTTGTTGGGGGAAGCCGAATGAAGACCAAGCTGCATATCTGCTGCGTATGTGCAGAGGGCCTAGGTCCAGCCCACGGGTCCTCTTTGGTTGATGGTTCAGTTTCTGAGAGCCCCCAATTTGACCACTTTTTAAATTCAATTTGTCTGCATCCTTTCATCTATGACTTAATTCTATTTGCATGCAAGGTTGTAATAGAGAATGGATTGCAAATGCTAGGATTTTACTGTTTGTTGTTCTGATTAATGGTTCTTTCTTTTCTCCCATCCCTGGTAATTAATGTTGGCTGCTTTCTAGCTTGCAGTGTCAGACATAATTGGCTATTTTCCCATCTGCTCTTCTACTGCTGTCATGGGATACATTCTTCCCTGTGTTCTTGTGTGAGGAGCTATCTCCCTTCTTCCTCTATGGTCAGTATTCTTGTAAGAGTACTCTGCAGTGCTAGCTTGGTTCTCAGGAGGTCCCCTAACTTCTGCTTGTTTTAAACTAATTTTTACTTCTCCATTTACTTTAATACATCAGTTTTCTGGATAAACTTTCCATGATGGAAGTAGCATTTAATTTGAACAGATATAGCCTACAAGAATTAAGCCTATAGCCATTTGTTTATTAAAGATGAACACCAAGTCTGCCTCTAATGACAATAGAATAATGTGACACTATCATTGGAATTACTATTGTTGTCTTCTTAATGTTACATATAAGAACTCTGTATCCACAAGTCTTCTATTTATATTTCAATGTGCAATAAAGTGTGAAATACTAACAGGAGTAATCTGAAGACCCAGGCAAAAAGGCCCTGTCACTGGCTGGGTCAGCACTGGCATTACACAGCTGTGCTTTTCTGTATGGCCAGCAGAGGACAGAAATCCCAAAAACTGGGTACTTGCAAACAGACAAGGATGTCTCTCTTTTTCTTCTTCTTCTTTTTTTTAAAATTAGGTATATTCTTTATTTACCCTTCAAATGTTCTCCCGTTTCCTGCTTCCTGTCACTGGAAAACATCCCATAAGTCATCTCCCCTTTCCCAATCAACCCACACCCCACCACACACACACACACACACACACACACACACACACACACACCCGCTTCCCTGTCCTGGTATTCCTCTACACCATGGAATCAAGTCTTTCCAGGATCAAGGGCCTCTCCCCCATTTAGAGTCCAACAAGGTCATCCTCTGCTGCTGATGTGTCTAAGGCCATGGGTAACTCCAAATGTACTCTTTAGTTGATGGTTTTGTCCCTGGGAGCTCTGGGATTACTTGGTGAGTCATATTGTTGTTCCTTCTATGGCGCTGTAAACCCCTTCAGCTCCTTTGGTCCTTTCTCTAAGTCATCCATTGGGGACCCTGTGCTCAGTTCAATGGCTGGCTGAGAGTTTCCCCATATGTATTTGCCATGCATTAGCAGAACCACCCAGGTGATAGCTATATCAGGCTCCTGTCAGCAAGAACTTGTGAACATTCACAATAATGTCTGGGTTTTCTAATTGTATATGTGATGGATTCCTAGGTGTGGCAGTCTCTGGATGATCTTTCCTTCAGACTCTACTCCACACTTTGTCTGTATCTCTTTCTGTGGGTATTTTGTTCCTACTTCTAAGAAAGACCAGAGTATCCATACTTTGTTCTCCTTACTTCTTGGACATCATTTGATATGTGAATTGTGTCTTGGGTATTCTAAGCTTCTGGGCTAATATCCACTTATCAGTGAGTGCATACCATGAGTGTTCTTTTGTGATTGGGTTACCTCACTCAGGATGATATTCTCCAGTTCCATTCATTTGTCTAAGAATATCATGAATTTATTGTTTTTAATGGGTGAATAGGAAGTCTTCCATCCAGTCGGCAGTGGAACCAGCCTCCGCCAGCTTCCCAGGTGTTCCGATCCAGCCTGTGGAACCAGGTACCCAAGATATCCTGAGTTTAAGACCTTCAGCGACTCAGGCCTTGAGTAGGAGCTGCGCACAGAGCAATGGTTTGGGGGACACCAGCCAAGCCTGGACTCTGTGCCCTGAGGGCGGACCCCGAACTCTCTGCAGCCTATGCCATCGCCATCTTCGCAGCTGTTTCCATCTAGCCGGCAGAATCAGCCTCTGCCAGCTTCCCAGCTGTTCTGATCCAGCCTGCGGAACCAGCCTCTGCCATCTTCGCAGCTGTTTCCATCCAGCCTGTGGAATCAGCCTCCGCCATCTTCCCAGCTGTTTCGAACCAGCCTGCGGAACCAGATACCCAAGATATCCTGAGTTTAAGACCTTTGGGGACTCAGGCCTTGATCAGGAGCTGCGCACAGAGCTGCGGTTTAGGGGGCCCCAGCCAAGCGTGGGCTCTGTGCCCTGAAGGCGACCCCACACTCCCTGCAGCCTCCCCCATCTTCCCATCTGAACCAGCAGGCGGAACCAGGTACCCGAGATATCCTGAGTTTAAGACCTCTGGGGACTCAGGACACCAGACAGCAATCCCTGAGCAGGAGCAGTACAGAGCAGCTGCCCAGCAGACAGAACCAAGTACCTAAGATATCCCGAGTTTAAGACCTCGGAGGACTCAGCCCACCTGTCAGCAATCTGTGAACAGGAGCCCTGCAGGGCAGTGGTTCAGGTGTCCCAGTCATGGAAAATAGCCTTACGAGCCCACAGAAGGTTCAAGCACCAGCTAGTAACTACTGGACCAACTAACACCAGAGTTATCCAGATGGCAAAAGGCAAACGTAAGAAAGATTGTTACTAACAGAAATCAAGGCAATATGGCAGCATCCGAACGAAGTTCCCCAACAGCAATAAATCTTAGATATCCCAACACACCAGAAAAACAAGACTCAGATCTAAAATCACTGGTCAGGATGCTGATAGAGGAACACTTAGATAAATCTCTTAAAGTAATACAGGAGAAAATAGATCAAAAGGTAGAAGCCCTTACAAGGCAAACACAAATAAGTCTCGGATACCCCAACACACCAGAAAAACAAGACTCAGATCTAAAAATCACTGGTCAGGGTGCTGATAGAGGATCACTTAGATAAATCTCTTAAAGTAATACAGAAGAAAATGGATCAAAAGCTAGAAGCCCTTACAAGACAAACACAAAAATCACTTAAAGAAATTCAGGAGAATATGGATCAAAATATGAATACCAATAAGGGGGAAACACAAAAATCACTTAAAAAAATACAAGAGAACGTGGGTCAACAAGTAGAAGTCATAAAAGAGAAAACACAAAAATCCCTTAAAGAATTACAGGAAAAGACAAACAATCAATAGAAAGATCTGAGCAAAACCATCCAGAATCTAAAAACAGAAGTAGAAACAATTAAGAAATTGCAAAGGGAGACAACGTTGGAGATAGAAAACCTTGGGAAGAAATCAGGAGTCATAGATGCAAATATCAACAATAGAATACAAGAGATAGAAGACAGAATCTCAGATGCTGAAGATACCATAGGAACCATGGATTCAACAATTAAAGAAAATGCAAAATGCAAAAAGCTGATAACCCAAAACATTCAGGAAATCCAGGACACAATGAGAAGACCAAACCTAAGGATTATAGGGATAGATGAGAATGAAGATCTACAACTTAAAGGGCCAGCAAATATCTTCTACAAAATTATGGAAGAAAACTTCCCCAACCTAAAGAGAGAGATGCCCATGAATATACAAGAAGCCTATAGAACCCCAAATAGACTGGACCAGAACAGAAATACTTCCCGTCACATAATAATCAAAACCCCAAATGTACTAAACAAAGAAAGAATATTAAAGGCAGTAAGAGAAAAAGGACAAGTAACATATAAAGGAAGACCTATCAGAATTACACCAGACTTCTCACCTGAGACCATGAAAGCTAGAAGATCCTGGGCAGACCTCATGCAGACTCTAAGAGAACACAAACTTCAGCCAATACTACTATACCCAGCAAAACTCTCAATTGCCATAGATGGGGAAACCAAGGTATTCCATGACAAAACCAAATTTGCACGGTATCTATCTACAAACCCAGCCCTACAAAGGATAATAGGGGAAAAATACCAACATAAGGGGGGAAACTACACCCCAGAAGAAATAAGATAGAAACCCCCTCTCATCAAACCCAAAATGAGAGAACCATTCAAATATAAAAAATAACGCCCAAAATGTCAGGAAGTAATAATTACTATTCTTTAATATCTCTTAACATCAATGGACTCAATTCCCCAATAAAAAGATACAGACTAACAGACTGGATACGGAAACAGGACCCTACATTTTGCTGCATACAGGAAACACATCTCAGTGTCAAAGACAAACACCACCTTAGAGTAAAAGGCTAGAAGACAATTTTACAAGCAAATGCTCTCAGGAAACAAGCCGGAGTAGCCATTCTAATATCAGATAAAATTGACTTTCAACCTAAAGTCATCAAAAGAGACACGGAAGGTCACTTCTTGCTTGTCAAAGGGAAAATCCACCAAGAAGAATTCTCAATACTGAACATCTATGCTCCAAATGTAAAGACACCCTCATTTGTAAAAGAAACCTTACTAAAAAAAAAAAAAGAAAAGAAAAAGAAAAAGAAAAAAAAAAGAAACCTTACTAAAGCTTAAAGCACACATTGCACCTAACACAATAATTGTAGGTGACTTCAACACTCCACTCTCCTCAATGGACCTATCAGGGACACAGTGAAACTAATTGAAGCTTTGGAACAATTGGATTTAACAGATATATATAGAACATTTCATCCTGAAGCAAAAGAATATACATTTTTCTCAGCACCGCATGGTACCATCTCCAAAATTGATCATATAATTGGTCACAAGACAGACCTCAACAAATACAAGACCAAACTAATCCCATGCCACCTATCAGATCACTATGGAGTAAAAGTGGTCTTCAATAACAAGAAGAACAGAAAGCCCACATATACATGGAAACTGAACAATACTCAATGACACCTTGGTCAAAGAAGATATAAAGAAAGAAATCAAAGATTTTTAGACTTCAATGAAAATGAAGGTACAACCTACCCAAATCTCTGGGACACAATGAAAGCAGTGCTAAGAGGAAAACTCATAGCCCTGAGTGCCTCCAAAAAGAAACTGGAGAGAGCATACACTAGCAACTTAACAGCACACCTGAAGGCCCTGGAACAAAAAGAAGCTAACTCACCCAGGAGGAGTAGAAGAGAGGAAATCATCAAACTAAGGGCTGAAATCAATCAAGCAGAAACAAAGAGAACCATACAAAGAATCAACAAAACCAAGAGATGGTTCTTCGAGAAAATCAACAAGATAGATAAACCCTTAGCTAGACTAACCAAAGGGCACAGAGATAGTATCCAAATTAACAAAATTAAAAATGAAAAGGGGGATATAACAACAGAAACAGAGGAAATTCAAAAGATCATCAGATCCTACTACAAAGGCCTATACTCAAAACAACTGGAGAATCTGGAGGAAATGGACAATTTCCTAGACAGATACCAAATACCAAAATTAAATCAGCATCAAGTAGATCAGCTAAACAGTCCCATAACCCTTAAAGAAATAAAAGGGGTTATAGAAAGTCTCCCAACCAAAAAAAGTACGGGACCAGATGGTTTTAGTGCAGAATTCTATCAGACCTTCAAAGAAGACCTAACACCAATACTCTTCAAACTATTCCACAAAATAGAAACAGAAGGAACACTGCCCAACTCGTTCTACGAAGCCACAATAACACTGATACCAAAAGCACACAGAGATCCTACAAAGAAAGAGAACTACAGGCCAATTTCCCTTATGAATATTGATGCAAAAATACTAGATAAAATTCTTGCCAACCGAATCCAAGAGCACATCAAAACAATCAATCACCATGATAAGTAGGCTTCATCCCAGGGATGCAGGGATGGTTCAATATACAAAAATCCATCAATGGCATCCACTACATAAACAAACTAAAAGAAAAAAACCACATGATCATCTCATTAGATGCTGAAAAAGCATTTGACAAAATTCAGCATCCTTTCATGCTAAAAGTCCTGGAAAGAGCAGGAATTCAAGGCCCATACCTAAATATAGTAAAGCAATATACAGCAGACCAGTAGCCAACGTCAAAATAAATGGAGAGAAACTTGAAGCAATCCCACTAAAATCAGGGACTAGACAAGGCTGCCCTCTCTCTCCATATCTTTTCAATATAGTACTTGAAGTTCTATCGAGAGCAATTAGACCACAAAAGGAAGTCAAAGGGATACAAATTAGAAAGGAAGAAGTCAAAACATCACTTTTTGCAGATGATATGATAATATACGTAAGTGACCCAAAAAAACTCCACCAGAGAACTCCTTCAGCTGATAAACAACTTCAGCAAAGTGGCTGGTTATAAAATCAACTCAAGCAAATCAGTAGCCTTCTTGTACTCAAAGGACAAGCAGACTGAGAAAGAAATTAGGGAAATAACACCCTTCACAATAGCCACAAACAATATAAAGTATCTTGGCATGACTTTAACCAAACAAGTGAAAGAACTGTATGACAGGAACTTCAAGTCCTTGAAGAAAGAAATCAAAGAAGACCTCAGGAGATGGAAAAATATTCCATGCTCTTGGATTGGCAGGATCAATATAGTAAAAATGACCATCTTGCCAAAAGCAATCTACAGATTTAATGCAATCCCCATCAAAATCCCAAATCAATTCTTCATAGATCTAGAAAGAGCAATTCTCAAATTCATCTGGAGTAACAAAAAACTCAGCATAGTTAAAACTATTATCAACAATAAAAGGACTTCTGGGGGAATCAATATCCCTGATTCAGTATCCCTCAAACAGTATCAATATCCCTCAAACAGTACTACAGAGCAATTGTGCTAAAAACTGCATGGTATTCGTACAGCGACAGGCAAGTAGATCAATGTAATAAAATTGAAGACCCAGAAATGAATCCAAAGACTTATGGTCACTTGATCTTTGATAAAGGAGCTACAACCATCCAGTGGAAAAAAGATAGCCTTTTCAATAAATGGTGCTGGTTCAACTGGAGGTCAACATGCAGAAGAATGCGAATTGACCCACTCTTATCTCCTTGTACTAAGATCAACTCCAAGTGGATCAAGGACCTCCACATAAAACCAGACACACTGAAACTAATAGAAAAGAAACTGGGGAAGACCCTGGAGGACATGGGCACAAGGGGGGAAGTTCCTGAACAGAACACCAATAGCTTATGCTCTAAGATCAAGAATTGACAAATGGGACCTCATAAAATTACAAAGTTTCTGTAAGGCAAAGGGCACTGTCTGAAGGACAAAACAGCAACCAACAAATTGGGAAAAGATCTTCACCAACCCCACATCTGACAGAGGGCTAATATCCAATATATACAAAGAGCTCAAGAGGTTAGACCCCAAAGAACCAAATAACCCTATCAAAAAATGGGGTACAGAGCTAAACGAAGAATTTTCACCAGAAGAAATTTGGATGGCTGAAAAGCACCTTAAGAGATGTTCAACATCATTAGCCATCAGGGAAATGCAAATCAAAACAACCCTGAGATTCCACCTCACACCAGTCAGAATGGCTAAGATTAAAAACTCAAGGGACAACAGGTGCTGGCAAGGATGTGGAGAAAAAGGAACACTCATCCACTGTTGTTGGGATTGCAAGATGGTACAACCGCTCTGGAAATCAGTCTCATGGTTCCTCAGAAAACTGGGCATGACACTTCCAGAGGACCCTGTCATACCACTCCTGGGCATATACCCAGCCAAATCCCCTGCATACAATAAAGGCACATGCTCCACTATGTTCATAGCAGCCTTATTTATAATAGCCAGAAGTTGGAAGGAGCCCAGATGTCCCTCAAAGGAGGAATGGATACAGAAAAATGTGGTATATTTATACAATGGAATACTACTCAGCAATTAAAAATAATGAATTTATGCAATTTGTAGGCAAATGGTTCGAACTGGAAAATATCATCCTAAGTGAGTTAACCTAATCACAAAAGAATACACATGAAATGCAATCACTGATAAGTGGATATTAATGAGCCCAAAAGCTCTGGATACTCAAGGCACAATTAGCAAATCAAAAGATTCCCAAGAAGAAGGAAGGAAAGGACCATGGTCCTGACAAGACTGGATCCAGATTTGTAGGAGAGTATCAGAACAGAGAAATGGGGGGAGGGGGTGATTGGGGAATGGGTGGAGGGAAGAGGACTTATGGGACATATGGTGAGGGGGGAACTGGGAAAGGGGAAAGCCTTTGGAATGTAAACAAAGAATATAGAAAATAAAGAAAAAATGGGTGAATAGTACTCCATTGTGTATATAAACCACATTTTCTGTATCCATTCCTCAATTGAGAAACATCTGGGTTCTTTCCAGGTTCGGGCTATTATAAATAGGGCTGTTATGAACATAGTGGAGCATGTGTCCTTATTGCATGCCGGGGAATCCTCTGGGTGTATGCTCAGGAGTGGTATAAAAGGGTCCTCCAGTAGTATCATGCCCAGTTTTCTGAGGAACAGCCAGACTGATTTCCAGAGTGGTTGTACCAGCTTGCAATCCCACCAGCAGTGGAGGAGTGTTACTCTTTCTCCATAACCTCGCCAGCACCTGCTGTCTCCTGAGTTTTGGATCTTAGCAATTCTGACTGGTGTGAGGTAAAATCTCAGGGATGTTTTGACTTGCATTTCCCTAATCACTAAGGACATTGACCATTTCTTTAGGTGCTTCTCAGCCATTTGACATTCCTCAGGTGAAAATTCTTTGTTTATCTCTGTACCCCAGTTTTTAATAGGGTTATTTGGCTCTCTGGAATCTAACTTCTTGAGTTCTTTGTATATATTGGATATTAGCCCTCTGTTGGATGTAGGGTTGGTAAAGTTTTTTCCCAATTTGTTGGTTGGCATTTTGTCCTATTGACAGTATCCTTTGCTTTACAGAAACTTGGTAATTTTATGAGGTCCCATTTGTCAATTCTTGATCTTAGAGCATAACCTATTGGTGTTCTGTTCAGAAATTTTCCTCTGTGCCTATGTGTTCAAGGCTCTTCCCCAGTTTTTTTTTCTATTAGTTGCAGTGTGTCTGGTTTTATGTGGAGGTCCTTGATCCACTTGGACTTGAGCTTAGTACAAGGGAATAATAATGGATCAATTTGCATTCTTCTGCATGCTAACCACCAGTTGAGCCAACACCATTTGTTGAAAAGGCTGTCTTTTTTCCACTGGATAGTTGTAGCTCCTTTGTCAAAGAACAAGTGACCAAAAAATGGCTTCATTTCTGTCTCTTCAATTTCATTCCATTGGTCTACCTGCCTGTCACTGTACCAATACCATGCATTTTTTTAACACTATTGTTCTGTGGTACTGCTTGACGTCTGGTATAATGACTCTCCCAGAAGTTCTTTTACTGTTGAGAATAGTTTTAACTAATCTGGGGTTTTTGTTATTCCAGATGAATTTGAGAATTGCTATTTCTAGCTCCATGAAGAATTGAGTTGGGATTTTGATGGGGATTGCATTGAATTTGTAGATTGTTCTTGGCAAGATGGCCATTTTTACTATATTAATCCTCCCAATCCATGAGCATGGGAGATCTTTCCATTTTCTGAGGTATTCTTCAATTTCTCTCATCAGAGACTTGATGTTCTTGTCATACAGATCTTTCACTTGTTTGGTTAGAGTCACACCAAAATATTTCATATTGTTTTTAACTATTTTGAAGGGAGTCCTTTCCCCAATTTCTTTCTCTGCCTGTTTATTCTTTGAGTATAGGAAGGCTACTCATTTGCTTCAGTTAATTTTATATCCAGCCACTTTGCTGAAGTTGTTTGTCAGCTGTAGTTTTCTAGTGGAGTTTTTTGGTTCACTTAAGTATACTATCATAGCATCTGCAAATAATGATAACTTGACTTCCTCCTTTCCTATTTGTATCCCTTTCCCCTCCTTTTGTTGTCTAATTGCTCTAGCTAAATCTTCAAGTGCCATATTGAATAGATATGGAGAGGGCAGCCT
This sequence comes from Apodemus agrarius, assembly GCA_964023405.1. NCBI lineage: Eukaryota > Metazoa > Chordata > Mammalia > Rodentia > Muridae > Apodemus > Apodemus agrarius. The sequence continues at coordinate 42,774,433 of OZ030015.1, read as the reverse complement.
TGTCTGGTCCCCGATTTTAGTGGGAATGCTCCAAGCTTCTCTCCATTTAGTGTGATGTTGACTACTGCTTGATGTATATTGCTTTTGCTATGTTTGGATATGGGCCTTGGATTCACGATTTTTTCAAGCCTTTTAGCATGAAAGGATGCTGAATTTTGTCAAATGCTTTTTCAGCATCTACTGAAATGACCATGTGGTTTTTTTTCTTTGAATATGTTTATTAGTGGATTACATTGAGGGATTTCCATATATTAAACCATCCCTATATCCCTGGGATGAAGCCTACTTGATCATGGTGAATGACAGTTTTGATGTGTTCTTGGATTTGGTTGGCAAGAAATTTATTGAGTATTTTTGCATGGATATTCATAAGGGAAATTGGTCTGAAGTTCTCTATCTTTGTTGAATCTTTATGTAGCTTTGGTATCAGTATAATTGTGGCTTCACAGAACAAATTGGGTAGTGGTCCTTCTGTTTCTATTTTGTGGAACAGTTTGAAGAGTATTGGTGTTAGGTCTTCCTTGAAGATCTGATAGAATTCTGTACTAAAACCATCTGGTCCTGTGTTTTTTGTTTGTTTGTTTGTTTGTTTGTTTTGTTTTGTTTTTTTATTGGAAGACTTTCAATGACCACTTCTATTTCTTTAGGGGTTATGGTCCTGTTTAGATTGTCTATTTGATCCTGATTTAATTTAGGTAATCGGTATCTGTCTAGAAAATTGTCCACTTCCTCCAGATTTTCCAGTTGTGTTGAGTATAGGCTTTTGTAGTAGGATCTAATGATTTTTTTAATTTCCTCAGTTTCTGTTGTTATATCTCCCTTTTCATTTTTGATTTTGTTAATTTGGATCCTGTCTCTGTGCCCTCTGGTTAGTCTGGCTAAGGATTTATTTATCTTGTTGATTTTCTCAAAGAACCAACCCCTAGTTTTGTTGATTCTTTGTATGGTTCTTTTTTTCTACTTGGTTGATTTCAGCCCCCTAGAAAAAAACAAAACAGTAATTTCTTTCAACAAACCCAAAAGAAGATAACCACTCAAACATAAAAATAGCATCAAAAATGACAGAAAGCAACAACCACTATTCATTAATATCTCTTAACATCAATGGACTCAATTCCCCAATAAAAAGACATAGACTAACAGGTGGATAAGGAAACAGGACTCAGCATTTTGCTGCATCCAGGAAATGCACCTCAATGTCAAAGACAAACACTACCTCAGAGTAAAAGGCTGGAAAACTATTTTCCAAGCAAATGGTCCCAGGAAACAAGCTGGAGTAGACATTCTAATATCAGATAAAATTTACTTTCAATTTAAAGTCATCAAAAGAGACATGGAAGGACACTTCATACTCATCAAAGGAAAACTCAACCAGGAAGAACTCTCAATTCTGAACATCTATGCTCCAAAAGCAAGAGACCCCTCATTCATAAAAGAAACTTTACTAAAGCTCAAAGCACACATTGTACCTCACACAATAATTGTGGGTGACTTCAACACTCCACTCACCTCAATGGACCAATCATGGAAGCACAAACTAAACAGAGACATAGTGAAACTAATTGATATTTTGGACCAAATGGATTTAACAGATATATGTGTATATACATATACATATATATATATATATATATATATATATATATATATATAAAATTTCATCCCAAATCAAAAGAATATACCTTCCTCTCAGCACCTCATGGTACCTTCTCCAAAACAGACAAGGATTTCTCATTCACCTGCAAGAGAAAGACAAGGAAAGTATGCAAGGACTGAGTACACTGGGGTGGTTAGTGAAGAAGTTGATCAGGAGGGGCCCTTGGTGGAGGAACACCCTTAGGACAGCTTGGCAGGAGACTGGAGCTGTAAAGTGTGCTCTGTGAACAGGGAACAAAGTAGTTTTGCCCTGTTCCTGGGTGTTAAGGCATGGTGGTTCATGTGCTAGTCTGCTGCTCTGCCCTGGAAGAATTGAGGCTAGAGAGGCATCCAGGAATGGGTAAGCCAGATAATGGACAGACATTGAGGTGTGGATTTAATCAGTGGCTTGTTGAAGGAAACAGATCTAACCCTAGGGAAGGTTTTAAACTAGGTCTGAAAAGCACTTTTCTTTAAAAGCAGCATTATAAAAACAAGCAAGAATGTAGAGTGGGTATTGTGGAAACCCAGACTCACCTCATTCTGTCCCCTTACCTCTGGCCTCGTTTGCTCCATGAGCCCCACACTTTGGTCAACCTTGCCTTGTGATTCCCCAATGGTCAATACATAGTAGTCTAACAGAAAATTTGAGGGAATGGCCAACCAATAACTGGCCCAACTTGAGAGACTTGACGCTAGTCATGATACTTAGCTATGCTTGCACACAGGAGCCCAGTAAATGTCTCCTGAGAGGCTTCATCCAACAGCTCATGGAAACAGATGCAGAGACCCAGAGCAAAACACCAGGTGGAGCTCAGGGACCCTTGTGCAAGACTGGTGGATAGGATTAAGAGAGCCAAGGATCAAGGACACCAAAGGATGATCTACACAATCAACTAACCTGAGCCCACAGAGGCTCACAGAGACTGAACAACCAACCAAAGTGCATGCAGGGACAGGATCTAGGCCCCCTACAGGGTTTTAGCAGATGCCCAGCTTGGTCTTCATGTGGGTCCCCTAACACTTGGAACTGGGGCTCTCCTGACTCTGCTGCCTGCCACTGGACCCCCTTCCCCTACCTGGAGTACCTTGTTGGGCTATAGTGAGAAAGATTGTGCCTAGTCCTACTCTGACTTGATGTTCCAGGCAGGGTGGTACCCAAGTTGCGGGGTGCCAGGTCTTCCCCTTCACTGAGGAGATGGGGGAGTAATTGAAGGAGGGGCTACTGAGGATGGGAGGCAGCAGCAGGAACAGAAACAGTAGGAAGAAAGGCTTGCAGGGTACAGATCTCTGTGCTTCCTACTTCCTCCCATAAGGACCCAGCCCATTGTATGTTGCTGCCCACATTCTGGGGACTCTCCTGCTCAGACTGCCAGCTATCTTCTGTCACATCAGCCTATTCTGCAAGCTTCTCCACAGACAAACAGAGCTGTTCTCAGCATCTCTTATTCCAGTCAGGTCCACAACCAAGACAAGCCATCACTCTCATAACAAACATCTCAGCCTTTCACATTCTGAGAGTGTGTGAGTAACACATTGTGCATGTGTGAACAAATGTCACACTGCCGGTGCCACTAAATAAAAAGAAGTTTGTGACTCAAACAAAGAAAGGGATTTCCCAAGGTTCTCACATCTCAAAACAGACATTGAGGAATATAAATTCCAAGTGCACTGGCCCAAGAGGATATCCTACAAGAGAACTACAATACTGGCTATGAAGAGGGAGGTGATAGCCTCACACACTCAGACATTGATCACCTCATGCCAACAGTCTCCACATGGGGGCTCCCATGCCATTGTCCAGAGTCTCTGCAAAGGCTTTAGGCCTCTGTGTCTGCCACCAGAAATCTGTCATTTCTACCACCTGCTGATTCAGTCTGGGACTGCTGTGAGCTTCTCCAGATGCTCACAAAGGGCATACTGAGACTTACTGATGGACAAACAGATCTTTTGTATGTCAAGGAAGAAAGAGCAGGTTAAAGTAGAGCATGGTGACCAATGGTGAGCTCCCTGTGCAGCTGTTTTTTTATTTTGGTTTTGGTTTGGTTTGGTTTGGTTTGGTTTGGTTTGGTTTGGTTTGGTTTGGTTTAATTTGGTTTGGTTTGGTTTGGTTTGGTTTAATTTGGTTTGGTTTGGTTTGGTTTGGTTTGGTTTGGTTTGGTTTGGTTTGGTTTGGGTTGGGTTGGTTTGGGTTGGGTTGGGTTGGGTTGGGTTTTGTTGTTGTTGTTTGTTTGTTTGTTTGTTTGGTCACTATGGTAAATGGACCTATAGGGAAGACTGAGGGGGAAGTGGCCAATGTGGAGAAACAATGTAAATGATTGAAGGAAGCAAGCAGCATGGGAGAAGCCACATCTTCCCAGCCACAGTCCATTCCCTTGAGAACGGGGAACCTCGCCCACCCTGCTATAGCTCTCCTATCCTACACTCATTGCTGGGAAGTAAATCACTAATACAGAGTTCATCGCTGACTTCATGGGCCCAACTCAAAAGTACTGTGACTTTCAACAACATCCCTAGAGTGGAAGGACTGTCACATCAGTAGTGGGTCTTGAAGGCAGCACATCCTGGATTCCAATCGTCCTTCTGTGTTCCCTTGTCATTCCTTCCATGCTCTGAGATGGGTGTCTCACCATGCAAAGACTGGCTGAGCCTCTGTGTCTGCACCTGAGCTCTTCCTTTCAGTCACAATTTGGTCAGGTGTCTAGCACAGTTTTTGCAACTCAGTGAGATCCTAGTTTTTAACATCTGTTTCCAGCCATACACTGCAGTCTGAAAGCATTATTGAAGTTATAGTTTGTTTGACAATGTTCATTGTTGTAGTAATTTTGAACCCCATGGATCCATATAAAAATATACAATCTATTTATTGTATGTATAAGCTATATGCCTAGATTGGGCAGATCTAGTGCTATATTAACTAATTCCCTTTGCTACTTGTGGGTTTTTTTTCCTGGTCACAGGTGAGATCACAAGAATATGTAATCAACTCCTCATTGTTGGTGGGGACCTCTTGAGAAAGCAGAATTAGCATCAGGGCAACCCACAACCGTTCATGATTTGAAATGCATCTATTTGCTAAATACCTATTTCTCTAGTGAGGCTGCCTCGTTCTCTGCCCCCTTTGACAGAGGGCGTTGATGACACATTTAACCACTTCATTGTTGCTGTTAGGGTCATGTTTCCATTCCTTCTGGACTCCATCTCAGTGTTTATTCTTATCCAGGAATTGACTAAGTCCTCCTTGTCACTGAGGAGCTGAGTTCTCAATTCTCACTTTGAAAGCCTCCAGTAAATAATCTTCAAAGGTCACAACAAAAAGAGTTGTATAACAAACATAAAAAGGTCGAAATTGTGATGTCAAAATTGATAATGTAGGGAAATTTTTAACATTATATTTTACCTTTTTGTTACTGACTAAAATGATTCTTTTCAAAATAATTACTTCACTATAGTATATTAAAATATATTATTTTCTTAACCACAAAATGAAATTTTGTACACAAACTAATAAAAAAAGAAAAGGTGTTCAATAATATCACTAGACAAGTCATCTAAGCACAAGAGCAAAGGGTGAGTAGAGAGAAAAGGAGGGATGTGCAAGACAGGAAACTGAAGCTGGTGCACATGTGTGCTCTTCCTGACACGGTCAACATGGCTGACTGTGGACTGTATTATCCCATTGGAACACACAGAGCCATGGATGCATAAAAGATAAGGTCCAATATGATGCCCAAGTGAAATCCATTTCATCAGTGATGAAATTGTTCAGTTACCAGCTCTCCTGTTGGACAGCTCCAGAGGATCTGATGACCCCTTCTGGACTTGTTGCCACTGCACTCACACACTCATGTGAACATACACACTCTCACACACAAACATACATATACTCACACTACACATATGGACACACATACATTCACATACATTCACATACATTCACAGTCACGTATCTCAGGCAGAGATACATGTCACATACACACAAAAATATACAGAGAGAAATATAGCAAACACTCATACATTCACATACACACATACATACATACAGAGTCGTACCACAAACTCACATTCAAATATACACACACAGACACACACATGTACACACAATACAATGCACATACAAACACAAAACTTACCCTTGTAGACATACTCAGACACAAAACAGACACACAGAGATACACACAATATTTCACAGACATATAAACACAAACATTCTGACAAATACACACATACTCACACAAAAACATACATATTCTTCAAGATGAAAATCCTTATTTTAAAGCCCAGAAAAATGGATTATTTGCTGAATCCTAGTGATTGTCACATGAGTTATAACAATTCTCCCACTGTACCAGAATATTTAGGAAGAGGAATACATTTTAACACATCACAAGAGACTAATACTGTTATGCTACACACACACACCAAAGAAGCACATAAGGAAAGCCATGGAACATTCTCCAAGATAAACATTTATGCCAACTTCTTCCCAGAGTACTGGCGAATGATATTGAATATTCCATTATTGCTCACTATGAATGAGTGGGGTATATACCAGGAATGTCAGCTTACATGATACACATAAAAAAGAAAGTAATGAAACTCACATAATTGTGACAATATACAAGTAAACTAATTTTACTGAGTTGGCATCAGATTCTGATAAAATATCCTGGTAAACAAGATAGGGAAGTCCATGCTGCTACTAAATAGAGTCCCTGATGACAGACAGAAGGCATCATGCTATCAGGCATGTCATTGAGCAGCCTGCAAAATGACATCAGCATGACACCTAGAACAACAGATGTATAGAGACAAGGAAAAGAAACTATTCTTTATAAATCACTTACTTTAAAGAATCTTGAAAGAAGGGTTTCACAAAAAACAGGTTCTTCATAGCCTCTGTGACATTCTTATTCCTAAGACTATAGATTAGTGGGTTCAACAGAGGGGTGACTATGGTATAAAACACAGACACCACCATGTCCTTCTCAGGGGTGTGGAGGGAGGCAGGGAGCATGTAGGTATAGATAGCAGCACCATAGAAGAGCAGGACCACAGTCATGTGGGAAGAGCAGGTGGCCAGGGCCTTCTTCCTGCCCTCTGCTGAGTTCATCCTGAGAACAGTGAGGAGGATGGATGAATAGGAGCCTGAGATGACTGTCACAGGAATGAGAAGCATGAGCACACAGCACACATACATGAGGGTCTCATAGAGCCAGGTGTCAGAGCAGGAGAGCTTTGTCACAGCAGGGACCTCACAGAAGAAGTGGTGGATCTCCCGAGATCCACAGAATGGGAAGGTCATGGTGACTGGAGTGAGTATGAAGCCATCCAAGGATCCCAGGAGCCAACAGACAGACAACAGGAGGAGACACACCTTGTGGTTCATGAGGACAGGATAACGGAGTGGATGGCAGATGGCCACATAGCGGTCATAGGACATGGCAGCCAGAAGGAAAAATTCTGAACCCGCCAGTACTGCATAGAGGAACATCTGCATCCCACAGGCTGCAGCCGAGATCTTGTGGCTCCCCATGACCTGGTCCATGAGCATCTTGGGCACAGTGACAGAAATGTACATCATGTCCATGAGGGACAGCTGGCTGATAAAAAAGTACATGGGTGTGTGGAGGTGGGTGTCAGAGACTATCAGCAGGATCAGGAGGGCATTCCCAGACAAGGCCATCAGGAAAACCACAAATATGACCACAGCCAGAAGGGCAGGGTGTTTGGATTGACTGAAGAATCCCAGCAGGGTGAACTCTGACTGTCCAGTGTAGTTGTTCATCCAGGTGGTGAGGCCCATGGGTATCTCCTAGGCAACGAAGAAGCTTTTGGGGTTAGTGTCATAGGAATAAGTGCTCAGTGATTTGTGCCTCAACCTGCCTGTGCTAAGTTCTCTGCGCCTGAAAATCTGAGGATGGCAAATTACATATAATTCAATCATTTTTTTTTAAAATTCACATCTTGGTCAGAGGCAGTGGTGATTCAAGGTAAATTTTCCATAGTCATAAACTTTCCTAATGACAGATAGTATCTTCTCTCAAGTACTACAAGCTTGAGAAATGCTGTCCCATGTTAACCCAAAAGGGGATTCAGTGACAAAAAAAATGTAAAATCCAAATTATTTTGAACATTTGGTTTTAAAATATGAAAGAAGTCTCATTTTTATGGTTTAAAGATCCAATTAAAATCTTTAATGTACTGAAATATAGTTCATATAAATATTTTTAAAATAATAATTTAAAGGAGAAATTTCAACCAGGTGATACTCCTCAGGCCCCAGGATCTGGATACTCTGAGAGTCTCTGTGCTGCCTGGAGGGAGCCTTACCATCACACAAGAAGGACCAATGCTCAGAACCCTAAGAGACTTGGGGCAAGAATCCCACTAAGTGGCCAAATACTGCCACCAGTCCAAATGTCACTAACAGTCCTCCATCTGCTCTGCCTAAAATAGTGCTACTGAAGATAATGGTGGAAGTGATGATGACAATGATAATGATAACTTTGCATTCTGATTTTGCCAAGGTTAAATAAAGCAAAACAATATAAATTATTTTCAATATCCCAACATAAAAATGGAGGATCACACAGACACAGACACAGACACACACACACACACACACACACACACACACACTGTTAGAGAGTTAAAAACTCACTATCCTGGATAGCCATCTCAGAGATGGGTAATATTATTGTATTGTATTTTGTTCTCCTCGTTAAATATCATTTAAGGATTTAGTTTTCAAGGAAATAAGGTGAAGTCTAATAAGAAATGTATAAGCCAAATTAAGAATTAGTATTTGAAATTTTCTGTGTTTATAGGTTTGCTTATATTGAATAAATGTATTAAAAACCTTAAATATGTATGTAGATAAGCATTTCTATGAAAATAGGAATTTACAAGTATATATGTATTTATATATAACATATTTACACCTTTAGCCCTGATTGGCATAGTTATGAGAAAGTTCACCTGTATAAGCCTGGGCCTCTCCAGGTTCACCTCCTCACATCCCCACCGTGTGCTCTAACTCTGTGGGATCAGAAGTGACTGGTTGCCAGGCCAGGCTGGGCTTACAGCATCATCTGCTTTGGTGACCATCACAGTCTCTGTCTCTTGGAATCCAAGGGGCAGGGAGAAGCCTGGGTACCACCGAGATGCCTCTGGCACGAGCTCCTGGATCCCTGTGCTCCATGCTGATAGCTGGACTCTGGGTTAGACTCTGAAAACATGCCAAGGAGACTTGAAACTTGATGGTGCTTAAAGAGGCTTCTGCCAGTCTATTCAAGACAATATATAAAAATGATAAAATCAAATGTGTAAAAAACAGTAAAGCAACATGTACTAGGTACACTTAGCATTTCTGAAGTCAAATAAAGATTATGCCATGATTCCTTAAACACAGTGAATTTTTCAAAAGAAAAATTTTTTGATATTTTAAAAGATTTTAGCTTGTGTTTTGTTTTTCCCAAGGAGAAGAGGAGGATGTCAGAGCCTAAAAAACAGGAGTTACAGGTGGCTGTGAGCTGCCATGTGGGTGCTGAGAATCAAACCTGGGTCTGCTGCAAAAACTACAAATGCTCTTAACCACACAGCCCTCCTGCCAACCTGTTGATATCTAAAATGGAAAGTGTTAAGTTATGGACACTCTCGCCAACACAGAGAAAGTATCTCATGTCCCCGAGAAGCTTTTAGCTCTGGTTACAGACAGGGAAAATGTAGAAAAAGCTGCCAACTGCAAAGACATTTATACTACTGTGAGTTTCCTAAACTAATCCTGATACTCTACTGCCAAAAAAAATTTCATGTTGCTGGCTGTTAAATTGGAGTTTCTCACTCTGAGACCCCCAGGGCAAAAGCACTGAGAACACAGTCTCTGGGGCACACATGGTGACTCCAGCCTGTCCCATCCTGTCCCCTCTCTCTAGCTTGCATCTCCTGTGGACAGCCAGATGCATCTTCACACTGGAGCTTACTGACAGGTGACGCCTGGACTCACTGGTACAGTCACCCCAAGCTACTGGAGCCAGCAGCATCCGAGTCCGTTCTGAATCCTTCCTACAGCACATCACTCCAGGAGCCTGAGACACCTAATGACTTTATTTTCTTCATTTACACAGAGGAAACTCAGATTTCAGAGTGTGTGTCTAACAGAAAACAACCAACTGACCAACAGATGTACATTTCACCATTTAGGGGGACACAGAGCATGCTCCTGCCTCAGGTCTCTTGGAAGCCCTATCATCTAAACAAGGTCCTGTACATTATAATCCTCACAGAAAAGACAGGATGAGAACCTAATTCTTAGTGTCACTGTGACCCTCTATAAGCTTCCAGTCCCAAGGCAGTTAGTGTGTGCCCATAAGATCAGTTACAAAAGTAGCATACATGTAAGTCTGTTCCTAAATGGTTATAAATAAAGCATGTTAAATCTATTTCATTTCATAAATAGTATTTGAGCCAGGCAGTGGTGGTGAACATCTTTAATCCCAGCACTTGGGCAGCAGAGGCAAGTGGATTTCTGAGTTCGAGGCCAGTCTGGCCTGTTCTGTAGAGTGAGTTCCAGGACAGCCAGGGCTATACAGAGAAACCCTGTCTCAAAAATACAAAATTAAAAAAAAATAAATAGTATTTGAAGGAAGTTTTTGAAGGAAAATGAATTTACTTCTTTGCAGGAAAAAAGAAGTAGAGGAGAATTAAACAAATATTTTCAAGAACTGATAAAAGAACTGTAAGCAGATGTTAAGTCAAGAGTAAAGACTCCCACAGAGTTTCCTGTCAGATCCAACTCACCCCAGATGCTGCAGGCAGCCTTGGCAGTGTGGACCAAGGGCAGTGGCTGCTTAAGTTCACAAAGAATAGGAGGAAAGTTATGTCATCGCTGGCTGGACCCTGCTCATTAAGGGATGGTGTGGTGGGATTTTATAATATTCCTCTGAGACTTTGAAGTTGTAATTAAGAGAGCTAATACATGCTAACAGATATCTCCATTACACTGCTGGGTGTTATCTTCGTGTCTTTTTTTTTTCCTTCTAGATTTGTAAAAATGGAGTTGAAACCAGAGATAGTAATGATCTGAAATTTTGACATTGTCAATAGATCTCATGCATGAAACACACAAATTATATAATGCATGGCCATAGGCTTGGTCCCTTGTAAAGTTAATCACTTGTAAAGTCTCTCTCTGTCTCTTTCTGTCTCTCTGCCTCTCTGCCTCTCTGTCTCTCTCTCCGTGTGTGTGTGTGTGTGTGTGTGTGTGTGTGTGTGTGTGTGTTCTTATAAAGTTCCAGTAGTTTCTACAAGTGTGGATGCCAAAGTTTGGAGTTGAACTGCCCTGTCATAGGCATGGCCTCTTGGCCCTCCCTCTTACCCTTTCCCCAGCCCATCATCCCTGTGCTCTGATGTCCATCACAGCCATATTCTTTAAAGATATTTGTTTCACTTTAAATAGCATCATGCAAATTCCATAACACTTTACAACTAAAGACTTCAGTGAGTATGTAAATGTTTTTATTACTGTCACCCGACTAAATTCATAGTCTTAAGACAATACACAAAAAATCAGGAAACAGCAGGTGCTGGCAAGGATGTGGAGAAAGAGGAACACTCCTCCACCGCTGGTGGGATTGCAAGCTGATACAACCACTCTGGAAATCAGTCTGGCGGTTCCACAGAAAACTGGGCATAATACTACTGGAAGACTCCACTACACCACTCCTGGGCATATACTCAGAGGATTCTCCAGCATGTAATACAGATATATGTTCCACTATGTTCATAGTAGCCCTATTTATAATAGCCAGAAGCTGGAAAGAACCCAGATGCCCCTCAACAGAAGAATGGATACAGAAAATGTGGTATATTTACACTATGGGATACTACTCAGCTATTAAAAAAATGAATTTGTGAAATTCTTAGGCAAGTGGGTGGAACTGGAGAATGTCATCCTGAGTGAGGTGATCCAATCAAAAAAGAACATACATGGTATACACTCACTGATAAACAGATATTAGCCCAGAAGCTTGGAATACCCAAGAAACAATAACATATCAAATGATGCCCAAGAAGAAGGAAGGAGAGGCCCCTGGTCCTGGAGAGGCTCAATGAAGCAGTGTAGGGGAATACCAGGACAGGGAAATGGGAAAGGGTAGATTGGGGAACAGAGGGAGGAAAGCGGGCTTATGGGACTTTTGGAACAGGGGATCCAGGAAAGGGGAGATCATTTGAAATGTAAATAAAGAATATATAGAATAAAAACAGAAAAAAAGAAGTAGATGAGCACCCTGGGGATTTAAAATAGAAATGATTGATTATCTTTATGTAGAAGTTAAGATGTTTGATTCTTTTAAGATTTTTATGATTATCTTTTGAGATAAATATTAAAATAATTGATCCTTCCTTTATAAGTGCAAATTGCAACCTGCTAGTAAGATAAACTGGTTGAGAAAATTACCTTTCTTGCTTACACTTTGTTAATCTATAAAAAGTTGCTTAGCTATGAATGTATGTGAGTTCTTAGGAATAATTTGGGTTTTGATGGTGGTGGTGGTTTTGTTCTTGTTTTTGTTTTTATCTATAATGAATAAAGCATTTGATCATGTAAAAAAAATAAGACAATTAAAAGGAAATGAAGAGGATACAAAAAGAAGAAGTCAAAGTATCACTAATAGGAGATGATGTGATAGTATATGTGTATGACCACAAAAATTTTACCTGAGAACGCCTACAGCTGATAAATACTTTCAGCAAAGTGGCTAGATACAAAATTAACTGAAGAAAAAATTAGTAGCCCTCCTTTATACAAATGGCAAATGGGCTGAGAAGGAAATTAGGAGGAAAAAACACTCTTTACAACAGCTACAAAGAATATAATTTTGATATAACTCTAATCAAGCAAATGAAAAACCTCAGTGACAAGATCTTCAAGTCTCTGAAAAAAGAAATTGAGGCAGATATCAGAAGATAAAAGATCGCCCATGCTCATGGATATGTAGGATTCATATAGTAAAAGTAGGCATCTTACCAAAAGCAATTTACCTATTCAGTGCAATTCCCATCAAAATTCTCCCTCAATTCTTTACAGGCTTGAATGAACATATGGGAGAAAAAGAAGATAGCTAAAATAGTCCTGTATAATAAAAGAACATCTGGAGGTATCACCATTCCGATTTCAAACTATACGGTAGAGTAATAATAATAAAAGCAGCATGGTAAGGGAATAAATACAGACAGGTTGATTGGTGCAATAAAATCAGAGACCCAGAAATAAACTCACATACATATGGACACTTGAATTTAACAAAGAACACAAAATTATGGGATGGAAAACAGAAAGCACCTTGAATAAATGGTGCCAGTCTAACTGGATATTTGCATGTAGAAGAATGCAAAGAGACCCAAATTTATAACCCTCCACAAAACTCAAGTCCAAGTTGTTCAAAGACCTCAATATAAAACCAGATATACTAAATCTAAGAGAAAATAAAATGGGGAATTGCCTTGAACACATTGACACAGGAGACAACTTCCTGAACAGAAGAACACTGATAGCTCAGGTATTAAGATAATAAAATGGGACCTCATGGAGCTGAAAAGCTTCTGCAAGGTTAAGGACACGACCAATAAAACAAAATGGCAACCTACAGAATGGAAAAAGATATTCATCAACCCTACATCCAAGAGTGGACTAATAATCAAAATATATAACGAATTGAAAAAAAGTTGGACACCAACAAACCACATAACCCAATTAAAAAATGGGTACAGAGGCATAGAGCACATGGACAGTGTCACCCGATGAGTATAAGACTACTCCTCAGAGATCTGAGAGGCCAGGAGTAGAGCTGCTCCCTCCCTGCCTCTATGCCTGCTCTGGAACACATAATCATGACCTAAGTTGTAAGGTGTCCACGGGCAGTCAGTCACGTGGCACAGCAGCTGGAATGCTAATAAGGCATCACAATAGCCTTAGCCTTCAGTCTCATACCCTCCTTCTCCAAAATTATATAATCTCTGGTTCACCCTGAATAAAGCATAGGCATCCAAGCCACCCTACCCCCATAAAGCAATCTGAAAAAGCAAAGATTATCTCGGAGAGCCACTGCATTAGAGATTGGCACTGGGAAGGCTTTCACTTAAGAGAGCCGTGACACTAAGACTCCTGAAGAAGGCCTCTCTTCTCCCACCCCTGCAGCACTTGGCAATCTCTTCCAACCAGAACAGAATCCTGTCTGTCCAGGACTCTACTTTCTGCTTCCAGCCTAGTGTGTAATGATGTCTAGCATCCCAGTGAAGACTGAAGACCACTGTCCTGGATTTTGCCCTGCCTTCTCTGAGCCAGTGTATCAGCTGTTCCAGGCATCCTGACAGAGGAGAGGCAGAAAATGGAACTATGCAGAACTAAACAGAATTAACAGAGGCATCTCCAATTGCTGAGAAGCACTTAAAGAAATTTTCAACATCTTTAGCCATCACACAAATGCAAATCAAAATGACTCTGAGATTCTATTTTACACCCATTAGAATGGCTAATATCAAAAACTCAAGAGACAGCACCTAGCACATGGCAAGTATGTGTAGCAAAGGAAATCACCTCCAGAAGTACAAACTAGTACAACCACTTTGGAAATCAACTTGGCAGATACTCAGAAAATTGGAAACAGTTTTACCCCAAGACCCACCTATACCACTCCCGGGCATATACTACAAAGATGCCCCACTATACTATAGAGACACTTGTTCAACTATGTTTCTAGCAGCTTTATCCATACTTGCCAAAAAGCTGGAAAGAACCTAGATATCAACTAAATGATTAAAGAAAATGTGGTACTTTAGCACAATGGTATACTATTCTGCTATTAAAAACAAAGGCATCATGAAATGTACAGGCAAATAGATGGAAACAAAAAGTATGATCCTGAGTGAGGTAACCCAGACACAGAAGACACACATGGTGTATGTACTCCCTAATAAGTGAACATTGGCTGTAAAGTATGCTTCAATACACAGACCCAAAGAAACTAAGTAGTAAGGTGGGCCCAAGGGAGGATGCTTGAATCTCACTCAGAAGGGGAAATAAAATAAACATTGGAGGTAGATGGATGGAGGAAACAATGGGAGAGGGAGAGGAGGGAACAGGGATAGTGATCAGGTGTGCTGATCTGGGGCAAGCAAGACCTGGGAGAAAGAACAGAAATTGATGGAGGCATCGCTGGGACAGAGATTTGGGATAGGGGAGACTCCCCAGAGTTTATCGGTGTGACCCTAGCTGAGCCTCCTAGTAGCTAGAAATATGATGACTGAAGGTGACACCTCCTAAAGTCAGGTGGGACTTCTAACGGAGGGAGAGGGACAACAACCCACCCACAAAACATTCAACCCAAAGTTTGTCCTGACCACAAGAAGCACAGGAATAAAGATGGAGCAGAGATTGAGGAAATGGCCAACCAATGACTGGCCCAACACAAGGAGGCAACTCCTGACACTATTAGTGATATTCTGCTATGCTTGCAAGCAGGAGTCTAGCATAACTGGCTCCTGAGAGGTTTCATCCAGCAGCTAATGGAAACAGATACAGAGCCACAGCCAAAGATCAGGCGGAGCTTGGGGAGCCTTGTGGAAGAGTAGGGAGATAGGATTGAATGAGCTGGATGGTCAAGGAAACCAGAAGAAGACCTATAAGGTCAACTAACCTGGGCCCATGAGATTGAAGCACCAACCAAAGAGCATGAAGGGGCTGGACCTAGGACCCCTACACATTTTTAGCAGATGTGCAGCTTAGTGTTCACATGGGTCCCCTAACAATTGGAGCGGGAGCTGTCTCCAACTCTGTTGTCTGCCATTGAATCCCCTTCCCCAAATGTACTGTTCTGGTTTCTGGCCTTTGTAGGAGAGGATGTGCCCAGTTCTGCTGTGACTTTATGTCCCAACCTGGAATGGTACCCAAGGGAGGGATTTCCCATCTCCGAAGAGAAGAAGAGGGGGTAATGGGAAAGGGACTTGTGATGGTGGGACTAGAAGGAGAGGATGGGGGTTGCTGTGATCAAAATGTAAATTGAGTAAATAAATGTATTAATGGGAAAAAGAGTCGGTGTTTACAGGAGAGCAGCTGAACCCCAACCTTCTGAGTCCACACATATGAAAAAGGAAAAAAAAAAGATGTCATAAAAATTACTGGAAGTTTATAGAACACATTCAGAGAGAGGAGAGAAAGAGAAAGAGAGAGAGTAAGAGAGAACAATAACCCCAACATATAATAACTGCTATACAATCATGTTGTGCCTAATATTTACTTACGAAGATGATATTCCAAGTTGTTGTTATAATATTGGCTAGGGTTTTCCATTTCAGCAAAACTGAAGAGTAAAAATCAGCCTGTGGCAGAAGTTTCTGTGAGTATCCCCAGCTCTCTTAATTACATTCTTCTTTAAAGTCCCAGAGGGAAGATATTAACAAAAATCTTTATCTGAGAAGGAGCAGGTTCCAGCCAGGGATGATGTAACTTGCCTCCTGTTCCTTGTGCATTTAACCAGCTGCTGTCCCTTTGTCCATACTGCCCAGGCTGCACTGCAGCTGCTTCTGATGGTGAGTAGGGCCTGACAGGAGAATCTGCATAGTACAGGGTGGTCACTAGAGAGTCTGTCCTTTCTTTACAAGGCCTAGGTTATCCTTTATTCTTGACTGTCTTAATTATTATAGGAAGGAAAGAAATTTTGTCGCCTTTCCTTCCCTCCTCCTCCTCCTATCATTCTCTTCCTCCTCTCTTTCTCCATTTCTCCTCCTCCCCACCTGCTCCTTCTTCTTGGTTGTTGGATGTCTCTGTATATCCCTGACTGTCAGACAACGTGCTCTATAGAGCAGACTGTCCTAAAACTCAGAAATCTGCATGCCTCTGCTTCTCTAGTACTGGCATTAAATTATGAACTACCACATCCAGCATCTTCCCAAAGTCTCTCTATAGGGGAACAGCAACTTTTTTCTAACTAATAAAGCAATGTGTTTCACGCATGCATGTACATGTGCACGCACGCATGCACACACGCACACCAGATTTTCCTTGATTTCATTGATGATCCCCCTGCCTCAGTCTCATGTGTGCCAGCATTGCAGTCGACATCTGCCACCCTTCCTTCTGTATTTTCAAGCACTCCTATGACAATGCATTAGTTTTCCATTTCTTTGTGGTTTAATTTTAACTGTGGGTTATTCTTGAGATGTACAATAATGTAAAATAACTACCTTAATCATCATATGAAACAGACACTGGGTGATCTAATATCAAACTATACATTCACGGGGAAATGGTGTTTCCCATAGAACCCAGGCAGGTGCCTACTCTGTGCCTACTCACAGGATAAGTGACACTCAATCTGTCAGGGGTTGTGTGAAGTGAAGCAGATGCCTGAGACCTTGAGTTTCTCCTCTGTAAAAGAAGAGAGCATGGTAAGTCCCATGGAAGCAGCAGGGTGTCTCAGGGATGCTGCTGGCTTGGGATGCTGCTCTGTCATCTCTCTGCCTACACTGTTAGTAATACAAAGGGTTAACAATGCACCAAGCTGTTCACATGACATCAAGTGGCACAACATGGGTAAAGACAACACAGCTGGTAATCTATGTCTTCTGCAGACACCACATTCCTGATCTCACCGCTGTCTGGGAACACTGATGCCTGTGGTCCCCAGTTAACAGGGAGCTGTGGCCTTCCCAGCAAAACCCCTGCCCCTCACCTGACTCCTGGCCTTCATTCAGCCCGCAGGCAGTGTTCAGGGCTTCTCAGAGCCTGTGCCTCCCTCCCCAGTGTTTGTCCACTGTGTCCACAAACTGAGTCAGCAGGTAAACATAAGGTGACTGTTGAAAAGCTTACATTTTTAAAAAATACATCTAAATTGGCTTTCATGAATATGCCTTTTAAAATGGAAATGTATCTTGTTTCTCCCTTTCTCTCCATTTCCTGGCTCTGTCCTACCCATCTCCTCCCATACGTCTCAGATCTATCTCACATGCACAGGTAGGCATCAAGAACCTTGGGTATTCCCTGCACCCCATGAGCAGCTCCGGAGAGCATGGTGAGTTAAGGATTTAAGTTTCACATTTGCTTATTGTTTTTATCTTTAGAATCATGACATAAATATAAAATGCTGCTAAGACTTGTTGCTGTCCCAACAACACTTCCATTGAAAAAAACAGTTAACGTTCCAGAAAAAGATTTCAATCCCTTCCTATTGCTCAAAGAGATATCAAATATAATATCTACTAATTAACAAATAAAAAATTTAAAAATCTCCTCTCTTAAAAGTACATGTGGAAGAGGCATTTATGAGTCTCATCAGGAAGGCTGAGTACACTCTGACACTGTTTCTTACTATGTTGTACCTATTGAAACCTTCAAACTTATTGTGCATTTACCTACTATTTTCCCAGAATAGATGGATGCTACCCTTGTTTAGTGCAGTCAAGATTACTGTGTCCCTGGATTTCGTTCAGCATCTAACAGGGAGACAGGCTGTGAGTGTGGGGTGGAAGGAAGGGTAAATTGCTCTCAGGAACATCTCAGGGCTGTGTTCCTCTGCTTCTCAGACTCCATGAGGAAGTGGCTGACAGTCCACACAGATGCTGCTGCCACAGCCTGGTCTGGCAACCAGCAGTGACTGCTAAACCCTCAGCCTCCTGCTGGCTTAGAGCAAATGGACAAGCTGTGAGGAGATGAACTTGGAGAAGCAGAGCCACCAAAGGTGGGACTTTCAATTTGCAAGTGTTAGATGAGAAAACACATTATGTGTATTCTCGTCTATATTTTAATATGAATATATTTATATGAACATAAAGACCATTTGTCTAACAAGACAAAGAATTAGAGGTCAGTTCAAATTCAATTTTGAATAGACTGTCTGCAGTACTCAACTAATAACTTGGACCATATTATTTGAAAACCACATTCTTCAATGAATGCTAAACTGGAGAGCATGTTCCATATTAGGTTAATATTAGAAGCAATTCTGCAATGGTTCTGAAGAATAATGTGTATTGACTAATGTCCTGAATGATGTGTTTAGTTGCTTGTTTGCATTTTATTTTCATTGGTTTTTGTTTGTTTTCACTACTTTTGTAAGGAATGGAAAAATTATTATGCAAATTGGAAGAACTTGATAGAGAACACACTGGTCATAAGGAAAAATTATGAGCATGAATTGGGGCAGCTCTACACCGAGTGGTGATGGTAGTAACCACATCTGTGAATTCTTACATTGTTAAGCTCCTTAAATTGTTGTTAGATATAACTTAGAGATATAGAGGCCAGGGAACTTTTCAGCATAATGGATTTCTGCACTGATCAGTAGGTAGTCACTGGCCCCAAAGCTTCTTGGTTGCCTAGGAGACACCCAGGGACATCACGACCTGGATGAGGAACTACACTGGACAGTCAGATTTCACGCTGCTGGGATTCTTCAGCCAAACCAAGCACCCTGCCCTGCTGGCTGTGGTCATATTTGTAATTTTCCTGGTGGCCTTGTTTGGAAACGCTCTGCTGATCCTGCTGATAGTCTCTGACACCCACCTCCACACACCCATGTACTTTTTTATCAGCCAGCTTTCACTCATGGACATGATGTACATTTCTGTCACTGTGCCCAAGATGCTCATGGACCAGGTCCTGGGGAGCCAAAAGATCTCAGCTGCTTCCTGTGGGATGCAAATGTTCTTGTACCTGACACTAGGAGGGTCAGAATTTTTGCTTCTAGCTGCCATGTCTTATGACCGCTATGTGGCCATCTGCCATCCACTCCGGTATCCTGTCCTCATGAATCACAGGGTGTGTCTCCTCCTGTTGTCTGTCTGTTGGTTCCTGGGATCCTTGGATGGCTTCATGCTCACTCCAGTGACCATGACCTTCCCATTCTGTGGATCTCGGGAGATCCATCACTTCTTCTGTGAGGTCCCTGCTGTGACAAAGCTCTCCTGCTCTGACACCTGGCTCTATGAGACCCTCATGTATGTGTGTTGTGTGCTCATGATTCTCATTCCTGTGACAGTCATTTCAAGTTCCTATTCATCCATCCTCCTCACTGTTCTCAGGATGAACTCAGCAGAGGGCAGGAAGAAGGCCCTGGCCACCTGCTCCTCCCACATGACTGTGGTCCTCCTCTTCTATGGAGCTGCTGTCTATACCTACATGCTCCCTGCCTCCCTCCACACCCCCGAGAAGGACATGGTGGTGTCTGTGTTTTACACCATACTCACACCTCTGTTGAACCCATTAATCTATAGTTTTAGGAATAAGAATGTCACAGAGGCTATGAAGAAACTGTTGGGTGTGAGCACCCTCTTCCAAGAAATAGTAAAGTAATCTGGAATGCATATTTCTCTTCCTTGTCTTTACACATCTGTTGATCCAAGTCTCATGTTGATGTTATTGCTGAACCATCATGTCTCATTTCACATTCAACTCCTTTGGAAGAACTCTTTCTCTACTCTGAACATTTCTTCATTGATATACTTCTTGTGCATTCAAACTCTTTATATGTAGTCTTTAAATATTACATTTTATGAAGTCAGCAGTGGTTATTTAATTTTGTATGTCAATAATCTCATCATTAAAAAGTCATGTCATGCTGCCCATGATGTGTGCAACTGATAAGCATAGAGAGTTGAAAGAAAAGTGTTTAACAAAGAGGAGTTGACATAATTGTCAACCCAACAAGAGATGGGTTGACATAAGTGTCATGTTGAAATAATTCTGTATGCTTTGTTGATAATTTATGTAAATTTGAAATTGAATAAAATTAAAGAACAAGACACAGTTTTCTTCTTCAACTTCTATATTATGATATAGTAAAAATAAAGATTATAAGAAATAAAGGTTAAAAGAAATTTAAATCAAGATAGTTCAAGTGGCCCTGAGGGTTTTTTAATTGGCAGTGTAGCTGTATTTGCCTATAAATATATCCCTCAAAATGCAACACACCTCTCATTTCAAAGCAAAGTAGGAATCACCTATTTTTTTTTTAATTTTTTCGAGACAGGGTTTTTCTGTGTAGCCCTGGCTGTCCCAGAACTCATTCTGTAGACCAGGCTGGCCTCGAACTCAGAACTCCACCTGCCTCTGCCTCCCAAGTGCTGGGATTAAAGGCATGCACCACCACCACCGCCACCCGGCACAGGAATCGCCTATTCTTGAGCCACAAGTGAGTGACAATTTTTGATATTTGCCCTCTATCAGGTGTGGACTTAGTGAAAACCTTTTCCCATTCCAAAGCTTGCTGTTTTGTTCTACTGATGGTGTCCTTGCCTTACAGAAGCATTTCATGAGGTCTCACTTATTAATTGTCGATTTGTATGTGTACACTGTACACCTTCTATTTATGAAGTTGTCTCCTATGCAATCGGGTGCAAGGCTATTCCTCTTCTATCAGGTTCAGTGTATCTGGTTTTATGTTGAGGTCTTTGATCTACTTGGACTTCAGTTTTATGAAGGGTGATAGATATTGATCTATTTATATTTTCTGCATACAGATACAAAGCTAGACTAGCACCATTTGCTAAAGATGTGTCTTTCTGGCTTCTTTTTCAAAACTCAGTTGTTCATAGATCTGTGAATTTATATCTGGGTCTTTGATTTGATTCTATTCATCAGTATGTCTGCTGTTATACCAATACCTGGTGGGTTTGATGACTGTAGTTCTGTAGTACAACTTCAAATCAGAGATGGTGATTCCTTCAAAAGTTCTTATATTATTCAGGATTGTTTTAGCTATTCTGTGGTGTTTGTTTGTTTTGTGGTTGTTTTTACTATTTGAAGTTGAACATCGTCATTTCAAGGTCTACAAAAATTATGTTGATATTTTGATGTGTACTGCATTGGATCTATAGATTGCTTTTGAAAGCATGGCCATTTTCACTATGTAGATCCTCCTTGTTCATGAGAATGGGAGATCTTTCCAGATTCTGGTGTCTTCTCCAATTTCCTTCTTCAAAAGATTGAAGTTTTATCACAAGCCTTTCACTTGCTGGATTAGACTTACACACAAGATATTTTATATTATTTGTGTGGCTATTGTAAAAGGTATTTCTCTGCTTCCTTTCTCAGCCCTTTTGCTAAAAGAGTTTATTGGTTGTAGGAGTTCCCTGGTAGAAATTTTGGGGTCACTTATGTATACTATTACATCATATGTAATGATGTAATAGCAATACATTAGTTTCTTCCTTTCCCACTTGTATCCTCTTAATCTCCTTTGATTTTCTTATTGTTCTAGCTAGAAATTTATGCACTTTATTGACTATATATGGAGAGAGAAGACAGCCTTGTTTTGTCCCTGAGTTTAGAGTTCATCTCCATTTAATTTGACAATAGCTGTATGCTTGTTGCTGTAAATAGCCTTTATTACATTGAGGAATGTCCCTTGAATCTCTAATCTCTACCATACTTTTGTCATGACAGGGTACTAGATTTGTCAAAAGCTCTTTTGGCATCTAGTAAGATGATCATATGGGTTTTATTCTCTCAGTTTGTATATTTCATGAGTTACATTAACTGATTTTCTAATGTTGAACCATCATAGTATCTCTGGGATAAAGCCTACTTGGTCATGAAAGAATGATGGTTCTTTTGTATTCTGGGATTCTGTTTGCTTGTGTTTTATTGACTATTTTTACATTTATATTTATAAGGGAAAATGATCAGTAATTCTCTTTCTTTGTTGAATCTTTGTGTGATTTGAGTATCAGGGTGATTATGGCCTCATTAAATTTTGTGGGACATTGTCGCTCAGCTCTTATCTCTGGTTTCATAGAGACCTCCGTTCAGGTGCTTCTCATTTTGAGAATCTCTATTGAGAAGTTGGATGTAATTCTAATAGGTCTTCTTTTATATGTTAGTTGGTCTTTTTTCCCCTCACAGCTTTTAATATCATCTCTTTGTTCTGTCTGCTTAGTGTGCTGATTATTTATCTTCAACCCCTGAGATTCTCTCCTGAGTCTCTTGTATCCTGTTGGTGATGTCTGCATCTGTAGTTCCTGTTCGCTTACCTAGATCTTTCATTTACACAAACTCCTCTATTTGTATTTTCTTTATTGCTTCAAGTTCAACTTTCAGGTCTTGAACAGTTTTATTCATATGCATCAACTGTTTGGTTTGTTTCCTTGACTATCTTAGATTTTCTAATGGGATTTACACATTCTATCTTTAACATCTTCATAAAGTTTGTTTTAAGGTCTTTTTCTTGAGCTTCACCTGTGTCAGAATAGTCAGGCCTGCTGGAGTAGTGCACTTGGGCTCTGTCAGTGACATGTTGCTTTTGAAGTTTTTGTTGTGCTCTTGTGCTGTCATCTAGGCATCTGCACTTGGGGTGATTATAGTTTGAGGTGCAGATTTATAATTAAGTGGGTATAAGCTTGGCCCTTTTGATTTTAGACTAACCTTTTATGATGGTTTGAATGTGCTAGGTCCAGGGAGTGGCACTATTAAGAAGTATGGCCCTGTTGGATTGGTGTAGCCTTGGAAGAAGCATGTCATCGTGGGCCTGTGCTATAAGACCCTTATCCTACCTCCCTGAAAGCCAGTCTTCTGTTTGCCTTTGGAATCAGATGTAGAACTCCCAGCTCTTCCCACATCACACCTGCCTGGATGCTGCCATACCCCTACCTTGATGATAGTGGACTAAACCAGCCCAGATTAAATGTATTCCTTATAAGAGTTACCTCAGTCATGGTGTCTATTCACAGCAGTAAAACCCTGAAAATCCCAGGTTATCAGAACTATCTTTTAGTTTGGGCAGATGATAGCTAAAGCTATCCCACAGACACAGACATTAATCACCCAAAGCTCATGCCAGCACATTCTCCATACTGTGGCTCCTATGGTATTCCTCAGAGTCTCTTGCAAAGGCTTTGAGCTCCCCCTGTGACTGGCCACATCAATTTGTTATTTCTCCTAACTACTGGTTCACCCTGTGTATTTGTGGGGAAATTGTGCTGTGTATAAGTTTCTATTATATCCATTTCTTGTTTTATTATGTGTTTATGATTTTTCCATATTGTAGCATGAGTTTATCACTTCATTACATAAGATTTGATTGTTTGATGACACTAATTATTTTCCCTTTTCCAAAAGAGCTCCTCATGGTCAGTTTCTAAGACTCTACAAAGCCTTTGTGTTTCAAGGTGAAATTTCATGCACAGAATGGGGCAGGCAAGTGACATTGAAATGGAATATTATCCCCTTGGTAGCTGTACGTACCCCTCACTGTGCAATAGATGCTGGATAGTCAGAAACTACTGGTGGTCCCTTCCTGATAGCATGCGGGACCTGAAACAGCTGTATCCTAACAATGCCTAGTTAGCTGCTTTAAGTGCTGGATACAGCCTGGAGTCCCACAGAGCCTCTGTTAACCAAACTTGATTCAGCTGCCTCAGAGCAGCAGTTATAGGAAAGGACCCCATTTCTTTCCCCTTCCCCTGCCAATGTCCACCCAGGGCTACACACTAACCAAGTGTCAAGGGAGTCAGGACACACTGCTCCGGCTGAATCCCCGGGTGCCTGAGAGGGCTGAGCTCAGGAGGTGGCCTGTGTGACCACAGGACAGAGTGTGAATGGAGGATGGTGTGAACAGTTTCACGTTGTTGCAAAGGGATCAGAAACCTTTAGCATTCAGACAAACTTCAGAACAATGTGGCTGCAGATCAAGAGTGCAGAACTGGCTCTGTATTGTAGCTCTGACTACACAGTGTACATCACTGTGTCTGCACAATTGTCTGCAGATTATGGAAAGGTGTGACTTTTCAAGTGTGGTTTTCGCTCAGCTGTGGTTAATACCAACATTTACATCTTCATGTAAGCCATTTGTATTTAATAGACTGTTCAGTAACTTTCGGGAATCTATTTAAATGTAAACAAGCATTTACACTGAAGGCAGCTCTAAGGACTCTGGTATGTGACTAACAGCAGAACCCAGGGGCGATGTAGTGAGGGGAGGAGACGGTGGCATAGGAAGGATGAGGGCTCAGGCTTAGCCTGTAAGGGTCAATGTTTACAGTAGCTGAACCCCATGCTTTCAAGTCCACACCTATGACAGATAACATGTCACAAAGGCCACTGAAAGTTTATATAAATGTACAAACATATGGAGTAATTGGATGGGGGGGAAGAGAATTCAGAAAACAATGTCCCAGACACAATAACTGACTCATGTTGGGGCTGATTCTTATTTATTATGATGATATTTACGGTTAACACTGACTATGAATTCCCACTAAAACAAAACTGAAGGGTAAATACGGCTTAGCAGTGGTGTCTGTTAGCAGCCCTGGCTCTAACATTCTCCTGGCATTCACCTTTAAAGCCCCAGGAGGGAGTTATTAACAAAATCTTTACCTGGGAATGAGCAGAGTCCACCCAGGGATGATGTCACTTGGCTCCTGTTCTTGCACACTTAACCAGCTGCTGTACCTTGGTCCACATGGCCCACCCTACAGCTGCGGCTGCATCTGATGGTGAGTAGGACCTCACAGGACAATCTTCACAGCATAGGGTGGTCACTAGACAGTCTGTTCTTTCTTTACAAAATCTCCTTTAGCTTTTATTCTTTATTTTCTTATTTATTATCAGGAAGAAAAAAAATTGGCCCCTTTCTCTTCTTCCTCATCCTCTTCTTTCTCCTCCTCCTTCTCCTCATTTTGTTTTGTTTTGTTTTGTTTTGTTTTGTTTTGTTTTGTTTTGTTTTGTTTTGTTTGAGCCCTAACTATCCTGTAACTCACTGTGTAGACCAGGTTGGCCTCAAACTCAGATCTACATGCCTCTGACTGCCACTGCTGGGATTAAAGGTGTGTACCACCACACCCAGCTTCTTCCTCAGGATTCCCTTTAGTACTTCCTTTCTGAGAATTTTTCTATGATATAAATGAAGCAATATGTACTCCATAAACACACACACACACACACACACACACACAACACACATCCTTTGACTGTGTTGGTAATCCCCCTGCCTCAGATTCACGAATGCCAGAATTTTTATAGTCATCTGGCACCACAGCCACCCTTCTGCATTTTTAATTTTTCATATATAACAAGGCATTCATTTTCAAAACTGTCTTCTGGGTAATTTGTGTAATTTCAGATGTGGGTAAATTTTGAGGGTTACAATAATGCAGAAATAATTGGCTTAATTTTATTCATGTTCTATCATCCTATGAAGCAGACAGTGGGTAACATACATTCAAAGTAGACATTCTTGGAGAAGTAAAGCATCCCATAGAACCCAGGCAGGTGCCCACTCTGTGCTTACTCACAGGGTAAGCACTCATTCTGTCAATAGTTGTGTGAAGTGAGACAGATGTGTGGCCCTTACCCGTGATGTGCCATTTGACATTTGTGAACAGCTTGGTGCATTGTCAACCCTCTGTATTCTAAGAGTGAAGGCAGAACAATGACAGAGCAGCATTCCACGCCAGCAGCATCCCTGAGCCACCCTGCTGCTTCCATAGAACTCAACCATGCTTTCTTCTTTTACAGAGGAGAAGCTCGGGGACTCAGGACACTGTCAGAAGGACAAAACGGCAACCAACAAAGTGGGAAAAGATCTTCACCAACCCCACATCCGACAGAGGGCTAATATCCAATATATACAAAGAACTCAAGAAGTTAGACTGCAAAGAACCAAATAACCCTATCAAAAAATGGGGCACAGAGCTAAAC
This sequence comes from Apodemus agrarius, assembly GCA_964023405.1. Lineage (NCBI taxonomy): Eukaryota > Metazoa > Chordata > Mammalia > Rodentia > Muridae > Apodemus > Apodemus agrarius. The sequence continues at coordinate 42,748,101 of OZ030015.1, read as the reverse complement.
AAAGAATTTTCACCAGAAGAAATTCGGATGGCCGAGAAACGCCTTAAAAGATGTTCAACATCATTAGTCATCAGGGAAATGCAAATCAAAACAACCCTGAGATTCCACCTCACACCAGTCAGAATGGATAAGATTAAAAACTCAAGAGACAACAAGGGCTGGTGAGGATGTGGAGAAAGAGGAACACTCCTCCACTGTTGGTGGGATTGCAAAATGGTAAAACCGCTCTGAAAATCAGTATGGCAGTTCCTCAGAAAATTGGGCATGTCACTTCCAGAGGACCCTGGCATACCACTCCTGGGCATATACCCAGAGGATTCCCCTGCATGCAATAAGGACACATGCTCCACTATGTTTATAGCAGCCTTGTTTATAATAGCCAGAAATTGGAACGAGCCCAAATATCCCTCAAAGGAGGAATGGATACAGAAAAGGTGGTATATTTATACAATGGAATACTACTCAGCAATTAAAAATAATGAATTCATGCAATTTGTAGGTAAATGGTTAGACCTGGAAAATATCATCCTGAGTGAGCTAACCCAATCACAAAAGAATGCACATGAAATGCAATCACTGATAAGTGGATATTAATGAGCCCAGAAGCCCTAAATACTCAAGACACAAATAGCAAGTCAAATGATTCCCAAGAAGAAGAAAGGAGAGGACCCTGGGCATGTAAAGATTGCATCCAGTTTAGTAAAGAAACCGAGGGGGGAAGGGGAATGATTGGGGAATAGTTGGGGGGGAGAAGAACTATGGGAAGTATGGTGGGTGGGAACTGGGAAAGGGGAAAGCCTTTGGAATGTAAACATAGAATATAGAAAATAAAAAAAACATAAAATGAACATTAAAAGGTTTAAACTTTTATAGATCTAAGTTTCTTTTCATGAATACTCCCTTTTGAAATGGAAGTCTACCTTTTTCTTCTAATCTGTCAGTCTATTTTCTGTCTCTATCTTTTCCCATCACTTCCCATAGGTCTCAGATCTGTCTGGCATCCATATGAAGGCAGCAAGAATCTTGCTGTGTTCTCGGCATCAGTAGCAGTCTGGGCAGAACATGGTGTTCTAGGGGATTCGCGAACAGGTTTGCTTTTGTGCCTTTGTTATATGAAATATTCCAGAGATTTGTGACTGCTGTCTCACAGCCCTTCCCTTGTAATTATTGCTAACATCTCAGAGAGATGTCATTTTCTTCCTTTACCTTAAAGAAAATAAAATATAGTGTTACTAGCATAGAAATTTTTTTAAAAAAACTTAAAAAATATCTCTTCTTTAATAAGTACATGTGGAAGAGGCACTGCTGAGCCTTGTCAGGAAGGCTGAGTACATTCTGCTCCTTACTATGTTATACCGATTGAAATGGTCAAGCTTATTTTACATTTCCCTACTATTTTCCAAGAATAGATGGATGCTACACTTGTTTTGTGCAATCAAGTTTAATGTCTCCCTGGCTTTCTCTCAGCATCTAATACAGAGGCAAGCTGTGAGTGTGGGGTGGAGGGACCAGTGAACTGCTCTCAGGAACATCTCGGGGCTTTGTTTCCTTTGCCTCTCCGTGAGGAAGTGGCTGACAGTCCACTGGCAACCAGTAGTGACTGCTAAACCCTCAGCCTCCTGCTGAGATTTAAAGCAAATGGACAAGCTGTGAGGAGATGAACTTGGAGAAGCAGAGACTCCAAAGGTGGGACTTTCAATTTGCAAGTGTTAGATGAGAAAACACATTATGTGTATTCTCATCTATATTTTCATATGAATATATTTATATGAATATATACTTAAAGAACATTTGTCTAATAAGACAAAGAATTAGAGGTCAGTTTAAATTCAATTTTAAATAGACTGCCTGCAGTAGTCAACGAATAATTTGGACCATATTATCTAAAAACCACGTTCTAAATGAATGTTAAACTAAAGAGTGTATCCCACATTATATTAATATTAGAAGCAATTTTGCAATGGTTCTGAAGAATAACATGCATATTCATTAATGTTCTGAATCATGTATTTTCTAATTTACTTGTTTGCATTTCACTTTCATTGGGTTTTGTTTGTTTTCACTATTTTTGTTAGTAATGAAAAATCATTATGCAAATTGGAGGAACTTGTTGATTGAGAACACATTGGTCATCAGGAAAGATCACGACCATGAACTGGGGCAGTTCTACCCTGAGTGGTGATGGTTATAACCACACCTGTAAATTCTTACTTTATTAAGTTCCTTAAGTTATAAGTAGAATATAACTCTCAGATATAGAGTCCAGGGGAATTTTCAGCTTAATAAACTTGCACACTTATCAAAAGGCAGATACTAACCTCAAAGCTTCTTGGTTGCCTAGGAGACACCTATGGGACTTACCACCTGGATGAGCAACTACACTGGGCAGTCAGATTTCACCCTGGTGGGACTCTTCAGTCAATCTAAGCACCCTGCCCTTCTGTCTGTGGTCATATTTGTGGTTTTCCTGATGGCCTTCTCTGGGAATGCCCTCCTGATCCTGCTGATAGTCTCTGACACCCACCTCCACACACCCATGTACTTTTTTATCAGTCAGCTGTCCCTCATGGACATGATGCACATTTCTGTCACTGTGCCCAAGATGCTCATGGACCAGGTCCTGGGGAGCCACAAGATCTCGGCTGCAGCCTGTGCGATGCAGATGTTCCTCTACCTGACACTAGTAGGGTCTGAATTTTTCCTTCTGGCTGCCATGTCCTATGACCGCTATGTGGCCATCTGCCATCCACTCCGTTATCCTGTCCTCATGAACGGTAGGGTGTGTCTCCTTCTGTTGTCTGTCTGTTGGCTCCTGGGATCATTGGATGGCTTCATGCTCACTCCAGTCACCATGACCTTCCCATTCTGTGGATCTCGGGAGATCCACCACTTCTTCTGTGAGGTTCCTGCTGTGACAAAGCTCTCCTGCTCTGACACCTAGCTCTATGAGACCCTCATGTATGTGTGTTGTGTGCTCATGATTCTCATCCCTGTGACAGTCATCTCAGGCTCCTATTCATCCATCCTCCTCACTGTTCTCAGGATGAACTCAGCAGAGGGCAGGAAGAAGGCCCTGGCCACCTGCTCCTCCCACATGACTGTGGTCCTCCTCTTCTATGGAGCTGCTGTCTATACCTACATGCTCCCTGCCTCCATCCACACCCCTGAGAAGGACATAGTAGTGTCTGTGTTTTATACCATAGTCACCCCTCTGTTGAACCCACTAATCTATAGTTTTAGGAATAAGAATGTCACAGAGGCTATGAAAAAATTGTTGGGTGAAAACCCCTCTTTCCAGAAATAGTAAACAATTAGGAATGCATTTTTCTTTTACTTGACTCTACACATCTGTTGTTCCAGGTCTCATACTAAGTTTATTCCTTATTCTTCATGTCTCATTTCATATTCATCCAATTTTTGAAGGATCATTTGTCTATTCCTAAAGCATTTTCATTAACATACTTCTTCATTCACAAACTCTGTATTCTGTCTTTGTTGCATTTTGTGAAGATAATGATGACTATTTTATTTTATCGTACTCTGGTCTTAACATTCAAAATTTATGTCATACTGAGCAATAAATAGTCATGACGTGTTCAACTTTTAAAGCATAGAATGAGTTATTAAAAATGTGCTTAGCAATGTTAACAAGAGGCAAATTGATATAAATTGCATGTTGAATTAATTCTGTACATTTTCTTGATAATTTATGTAAAATTGAACTTATGTAAAAATAAAGAGCAAGATGCAGTTTTGTCCCTTCAGCTCCTGTATTATGATATAGTAAAATTATTGGTTAAAAGAGATTTAAATCTGGATAGTACAATTCTCCCCAAGGTTTCAAACTGTCAGTGTACCTGTATTTACATATAAATATGGCCCTCAAAACCAAACACAGCTTCTCTTCAAAGGAAATGAGGAATCACTTATTCCTGAGCCAAGTATGAATGACCATGGTTCAGGAACATGGGTTCACAGGTGTCCCACAGTGACATGCTCCAAAGTCTCATGGACGGGCACAAAGGACAAACAAGTCATAAGTCATAACTCAGGGCATTTTCAACTACCCTTGTGGAAGTTTCAGGATTCAGGTTCTAGCAAAGTAGGGAAAACCCTGCCATGGTTCTCAGGTGCTGTCTAGTGATACAGAAAGCTTTAGTGTCAGTGAAGATAGCATTCTGAGTAGCCAATACATCCCCAAAGGTGTCACCTGATTGTCGCAGGATGCTGACAGAAATCACAGTAAGCAATGAATTAAGGACACTGTAGACAGCCCGGGGTAAATGGGCTTTGTCTCTAAAGCTCATGTTCTAAAGGTCAACGTCACAGGAGTTCTAATCAATTTGCCAAGCGCAGAATCTTTAACATGTGTTTAGTTTTGTTCTCTGAGAGCCTCAGTGCAGTGTCCCATGTTCATCACGCATAAACCTTGGTGCAGGAGGAGACCAAGTTCTGTTTTATGACCTATGATAACCTGAACAATACATAGTATAACTAGCTTTCTTGAAACTAACCAAGATGCCAATTTTCTTTGGACCACCCCCAAAAGAAAATGAGACCCTCCCAGACAGCAAGAAGCAAGTTTGAGAGATTGATGCCCCCATTCCAATGATGTGGGGTGAGGGGATTTTGGTCATTCAATGGATGTCTGTCATCCTTTAATGGGAGGGGGATGTTTACAAGATGTTATGGTTTTGGGCAGGGAGGAAACAAAATAAAGGAGGTCAGATTCAGGAATTTCTCTTTCTCTTTCTTTTTCTTTCCCTATCCTTCTTTCTCTCTTATCTGGTGTTAGGAGGAAGGACAGGAACATAGGAATAATACTTGAATAATAGAATAAAAGAGTAGATTATTAAATATACTTTCAGATAAAAATATCAACAAGACAAATATTTTACATTGGTATGGAATTTATATATTGATGCAGACTTAGAATTATATTTTGCTACATCATACTTTGTGTATATAGTTGAACTCTTGGTTATGGTACTGTACCTATGCAATGTGAAGTGCTAGTTCTTTTAAGAGTAGCTATTACAAAGTGTTTATGATAATTAAGAAATGCAAGTTAGTAGTCAGGCAATCAAATTTATGGTCATGGTAGATACTAGTTTAACTAATTACAGAAATATGCTTCCTAGGTTGAACATATAATAAATAACTAGAAACAAACAATTCAAATGTTAGATAGATAGATAGATAGATAGATAGATAGATAGATAGATAGATAGATAGTCTTACAAAACTGCACAGCTCTTCTATAGAATGTGGCACTTAAAGATATTTTATTAATATAATTTAAGACCTTTTTTACAATGAGATAGGTATGGTCCTGTCAGCACCCACAATGTTCTTCAAATAACATTGAAGAATCTCCTTGTAGAATTTGGCTCATATGCAGCAAGCTAGTAACCAGGACAGAAGTTTGTTTGCCTCAACTGCAAATAGCTTGCTGTGCAAAATGGACAAATGGGGTGCAAGGAAATCTACTGGTTCATTTTGTCTGTTGTCTCCAGTATTTACCTGTTTAGGTTTCACCTAGATGACCATGCTGTAGGTGAGCATTAGGTATTGAAGCCTCCAACTTCAGTATGTAAGGGTCAATGTGTAATTTGAAAGATCATTTTAGTGGATTTTTCCTTTGCCGAATGTTAAGTGTTCTTTCCTGTCTCCTTTGATTAACTTTGTTTTGAAATTTATATTGTTACATATTAAATTTTCCTGTTTGTGCTTCCAATCTCTTAGTCCATATCTATTATTGGGTAATTAAATACATTGATACTAAAAGATATGACCAATGATTCTTGCTTTCTGTTGTTGTTTGTGGTGGTGGTTGTAATGGGGGGGGGCGAGGGGGGAGCTGGTGGTGGTGATGTATCTGTTCTTCCCTTATTTGGGTTTTATTGATGTGAGATTATTTATTTCTTGCTTATCCATGCATGTAAGTAGCCTCGGGTTGGATTTTTCCTTCTAGTACAGCTGGATTTGTAGATAGATACTGTTTAAATTAGACCTTATTGTGGAATATTTTATTTTCTCCATCTATAGTGATTAAAAATTTTGCTGGACATAGTCTCTCAGCTGGAGCATCACTGGTTTAATAGAGAGTGGAGGACACCTGCCAGGCAGATGTTTTAGAATCCACATTGAGAAGTCAGGGGTAACTCTAATAGGTCTGCCTATATATGTTATTTGGTCTTTTTCCATTGTAGCTTTTAATGTCATCTCTTTGTTCTGTCTATTTAATGTTTGATAATTATATGAAAAGGGAACTTTCTTTTTTGGTCCAATTTATTTGGTGTTCTGTAAGGTTCTTGTACCTTTACAGACATCTCCTTCTTTAGGTTAGGAAAACTTTCTTCTATGACTTTGTTGAAAATATATTCTGGATTTGAACTGGGATTATTCTCCTCCTTCTATTACTGTTATTCTTAGGTTTGGTTTTCCTGGGTATTTTGTGTCAGTAATTTTTTATATTAATATTTTCTGTCACCAAAGTATCAATTTCTTCTAGCATATCTTCAACACCTGAGATTCACCCTTCTGTCTCTTGTATTCTGTTAGTGATGCTTGCGTCTGTAGTTCCTGTTCACTTACCTAGGTTTTTCACTTATACAAATCCCTCTGTGTTTTCTGTATTGATTCAAGTTCCATTTTCCGGTCTTGAACCGTTTTATTCATATACTTCAACTCTTTGGTTAATTTCATTGACTACCTTGGCATTTCCAATGGACATACAATAACTGACTCATGTTGGGGCTGATTGTTATTTATGATGGTGATATTCAGGGTTATTTTTAATACTGATTATGATTTTTCCACTGTAACAAAACTGAAGGGTAAATGAAGCGGCAGCAGAGGTTTCTGTTAGGATCCCTAGCTCTCCTAGTTTTCTTTAAGGTCCCAGAGGGGAGTTATCACCAATAATCTTTCTCTGGGAAGGAGCAGAGTCCAGCCAGGGATGACGTCACGTGCCTCCTGTTCCTCATGCACTTAAAGCAGCTTCTGCCTCTTGCCCAGTGTGACCCAGACCACAGCTGCATCTGAAGGTGAGTCAACCTGACAGGAGAGTCTGCACGGCACAGGGTGGTCCCTAGATAGTCTTTCCTTACAGAATCTTTTATCCTTCATTCTTTACTCTCTTAGTTATTATTGGGAGAAAAGAAATTTGGCCTCCTACTCTTCATTCTTGGTTTCACGAGACAGGTTTCTCTTTATAGTCCTGGCTTTCTTGGAACTCAGTCTGCAGACCAGGCTGGCCTCAAACATAGAGGTCTACATGCCTTTGCCTCCCAGTGCTGGGATTAAAGGTACGCACTAGCACACCCAGGATCTTCCTAAAATTTCCCTTTAGTACTTCCTTATTGAGGATTTTTTCTATGTTATGAATGAAGTAATGTGTATTACACACACACACACACACACACACACACACACACACACACGTCTTGCCTTGATTATGTTAGTAATTCCCCTGCCTCTGTCTCACAAGTACTAGGATTGTTGTAACTATCTTGGCCCACACCCAAACTTCCTTCTGCATCTTTAAGTATTCATATGACAATGCATTCATTTCAAACTTGTCTTTTGGGTGGTTTATTTAATTTCAAGTGTGGGTAATTTTTGAGGGTTACAATAATACAAAAATAATTGTGTTAATTTTATTAAAGTTTCATCATATGAAGCATTCAATGAATGATCAAAAATAAAACTATACTTTTCTGCAGTAGTAATGTTTCCCATAGAACCCAGGCAGGGGCCCACTCTGTGCTTACTCACAAGGTAAGCACTCATTCTCTCAATGGTTATGTGAAGTGAGGCAGACACCTGAGACCCTGACCTTCTCCTCTGTAAAAAAAAGAAAGTGTGGTGAGTTCTATGGAAGCAGCAGGGTGTCTCAGGGATGCTGCTGGCTTGGGATGCTGCTCTGTCATTTCTCTCCCTACACTATTAGTAATTCAAAGAGTTAACAATGCACCAAGCTGTTCACATGACAGACATCAAATGGCACAGCATGGGTAAGGACAAGACAGCTGCTAATCTGTGCCTTCTGCAGACACCACATTCCTGATCTCACTGCTGTCTGGGGACACTAATGCCTGTGGTCCCCACTTAACAGAGGCTGTGGCCTTCCCAGCACACCTCCTGCCCCTCACTGCCTCCGGACCTCCATCAGCCCACAGAAGGTGTTCAGGGCTTCTCAGAGCCTTGCCTCCCTCAGCTGTTTTTTTCACTGTGTCAAAAATTACAAACTGGGTCATCATGAAAACATTAAGATAAACTTTAAAAGATTTAAATTTTTAATAGAACTAAGTTTCCTTCATAAATACTCCTGTGTGAAATGGAAATCAAACTTATTTATTCATGTCTCTCAGTTTATTTCCTGTCTCTATCTCTGCCCATCTCCTCCCATGGGTCTCAGATCTATCTGGCATTTATATGAAGGCAGCAAGAACCTGCCTTTTTCTGCTCCATCAGCAGCTCAGTACATGACATTTTAAGGATCTCAGTATCAGGTTTGCTCTGGTGTTTTCATGTTTAGAGACTTGACATTGATGTAAAATGTTCCTAAGAGTTGTGGTTGCTATTCCAACAACCCCTCTGTTAAAAATATTGCTAACATCTCAGAGAGAGGAATTTTCATTTCCTTCCTGCTGCTTATAGTTACCAAAATGTACTACATCCTAGTTCAGAAATAATAAATAGATTAGCATAGAATAGGATAGAATAGAATAGAATAGAATAGAATAGAATAGAATAGAATAGAATAGAATAGAATAGAATAGAATAGAAACCTTTTAAAAATCTCTTTTAAGAGATTTGGGGGCTAAAAATCAGAATGGTGTATACAGCACTGCCAGTTACATCAGTGGGAGTTTGGACATAATTTTGTATCTGCTGGTATACAGACCGGTTTGGGGACTGGTAATCCAACAGGAACTTACGAGAATGGTTATGATAGCATGCACCAATATGGAAGTAATGTTGCAAATATGCAAACAGTATGAACCAATAGGCATATGCACAGCCTGCTCCCACAGCTGCTACATCTATGATTGGCTATCCAACACCAACGGGGTATTCTCAATAAGACTTTAGAAGTATATATAAATGTCTGTTTTTTAATTGCTCTTTACATTGTGTTATCAGACAAGATAGTTATTTAAGAAACACAGGAAATGCAGAAATAACTGCAATGCATCAGTAATTATGGTGCACCTTGTTCACTCTTTAAGTTGAATATTTCTCCACATTCCTGAAACTATTTCTAGGGTTTTTTTTTTTTACTAGAAAATGCAGGCAGTGTTTTTACAAAAGTAACTGTACAGTGATTACAAATACAGTAAATGAAGGCAATGCATGGCCTTCCAATATAAGATATTTGAAGACTGAATTAAGTAAAATTGTACTTTATTTTACATATATAATGTCACATGAAACTTGGCTTAGATAGTATGTTTGGGGGGATTTTTGTTTTGGTGGTTTTGCTTTTACACAACTAAAGTTGACTACTTCCCATTCCTTGATTTAGGAGAGCAACTCAGAAGGTCCTTAGGGTGATATGATTGTATAGGAAGAATTTAGAGACAATGGAGTTTACAATTCTAGATTAATTGCATAAAAGCTATGTTAGTACTTTTCAGCATCAGGAAAGTAAAGGTCACTTAATGCTTATTTTCCTTAAAAGTGAACTACAAGACAGAAGCTATGTAAATAGCATGGTGACTTCTTTTGCAAAACAGTTTTAAGTGATGACATATTTTGCTATATCAAATTTTATTCCATCTCTTAGCTTTATTGTCAACTGCCAAAATGCACAAATCTGAAAGACTGTTAGCCCAAGAGATGTGCACTGTGTCCTTAGTGTGGGTTACCTTATAGGTCCCTAGTCCTTGCAAATTTGCCAGAGTGCTAATGGCCACAACTGGTTATAAGTCAGGAATGTCTCCAAGTTATTTCAGGGGACTTTAGGGGTCTTGAAACTGTAGGCTAGTCACAAGGGAGAAAAATCTCAAAATTAACCATTAGTCAGGAGACATAACTAAAAGCCAGCAAAGAAGTTTTTTGGGTTAGGTTAAACATGGACTTACAGCTAGAAAGATGGAGAACTTTAGATTTAAGTGGAATCACCAGCAAACAGCTTTATTTCAAAAAGACTACAGGCAGGTCTAAATGTCTTCACAGAAAATGGTGTTTTTGTCCAGGACAAAAGTCTTAAAGGAAGTTCATTTAATTTTTGGGTTTTAAAATGGGCTTTATTATTAATGCCTTATTTATAAAATGTAACACAAATTAGAATGTGCTGGGGGTGGGAGTGGGCATGTTTTCCAGGGCTGATAACTTTGTTTCATCCTCTAGGACTCTGAGTGGTTTTCAATGCCTTGGGAAGTCAGATTCATGATAGGTGCAGATTGGAGCGTTTATTACATATTTTACTGTTCAATGTCTTAATGAGGGAGGACCCGTTTATTTTGTAAATAATTATGGAAATGATTGTGGGGCTTGGAAAAAAATACCTTTGAGGTTTTAAAAAACAGTCCACTTTTTAGCAAGTGTGTTGTATCCAGCCTGTGGATGTCTTAACTTATAAATGTGATTTTATTTTCTCCCCCACACTCCCCGAAAAAAAAATCCCTCTTTTAAAGTACACTGAGCCTGGTCACGAAAGACAGGAGCATTGTGTACCATGCTGTTTCTTACTGTGTTGCACCTATTGAAACCATCAATCTTAATTTGCATTTACTATTTTCCCAGTATAGCCACTGACCTTTTTTAATGCAGTCAACGTTAATGTGTCCCTGGATTTCTCTGAGCATCTAACAGAGACAGGCTGTGAGTGTGGGGTGGAAGGAACTGTGAACTGCTCTCAGGAACAGCTCAAGGCTATGTTCCCTCTGCTCCTCAGACTCCATGAGAGGAAATGGCTGACAGTCCACAGAGGATGCTGCCACAGCCTGGCCTGGCAACCAGCAGTGACTGCTAAACCCTCAGCCTCCTGCTGAGGCTTAGAGCAATTGGTAAACCCTGTGAGGAGATGAACTTGGAGAAGCAGAGACCAGAAAAGGTGAGACTTTCAATTTACTCTTCTAACCATTATATATATATATATATATATATATATATATATATATATATATATATGGTTAAGGTGCTTTTCAGCCATCCAAATTTCTTCAGGTGAAAATTCTTTGTTTAGCTCTGTACCCCATTTTTAATAGGGTTTTTTCGTTCTCTGTGGTCTAACTTCTTGAGTTCTTTGTATACATTGGATATTAGCCCTCTGTCAGATGGAGGGTTGGTGAAGATCTTTTCCCAATTTATTGGTTGCCATTTTGGACTTCTGACTGTGTCCTTTGCCTTACAGAAACTTTGCAACTTTATGTGGTCCCATTTGTCAATTCTTGATCTCAGAGCATAAGTGTTCTGTTCAGGAACTTTCCCCCTGTGCCCATGTCCTCAAGGGTCTTCCCCAGTTTCTTTTTTATTAGTTTCAGTGTGTCTGGTTTTATATAGAGGTCCTTGATCCACTTAAAGTTGAGCTTAGTATGAGGAGATAAGAGTGGATCAATCGCATTCTTCTGCATGCTGATCTCCAATTGAACCAGCACCATTTGTTGAAGGGGCTATCTTTTTTCCACTGGATGGTTGTAGCTCCTTTTTTTTAATTTATTTTGGGGGGGTTGTAGCTCCTGACCATAATTCTGTGGGTTCATTTCCAGGTCTTCAATTCTATTCCATCTATCTACTTGCCTATCACTGTACCAATACCATGCATTTTTTAATACAATTGCCTGTAGTACTGCTTGAGTTCAGGGGTATTGAGTCTCCCAGAAGTTCTTTTTTACAATTGAGAATAGTTTTAGCTATCCTAGGCTTTTGGTTATTCCAGATGAATTGAGAATTGCTCTTTCTAAGTATATGAATAATTGAGTTGGGATTTTGATGGGGATTGCATTGAATTTGTAGATTGCTTTTGACAAGATGGCCATTTTTACTATATTAATCCTGCCAATCCAAGAGCATGGAAGATTTTTCCTTCTTCTGAAGTCTTCGATTTCTTTCTTCAAAGACTTGAAGTTCCTGTCATACAGATCTTTCACTTCTTTGGTTAGAGTCACACCAAGATACTTTATATTGTTTGTGCCTATTGTGAAGGGTATTATTACCCTAACTTCTTTCTCAGCCTGCTTATTCTTTGAGTATAGAAAGGCTACTGATTTGCTTGAGTTGATTTTATACCCAGCCACTTTGCTGAGGTTGTTTATCAGCTGTAGGAGTTCTCTGGTGGAGTTTTTTGGGTCACTTAAGTATATTATCATATCATCCCCAAATAGTGATAGTTTGACTTCATCCTTACCAATTTGTATCCCTTTGATTTCCTTATGTTGTCTAATTGCTCTGGCTGGAACATCAAATACTATATTGAAAAGATATATATAGAGAGGACAGCCTTGGCTAGTGCCTGATTTTAGTGGAATTGCTTCAAGTTTCTCTCCATTTTGTTTGATGTTGGCTACTGGTTTACTGTATATTGCTTTTACTATGTTTAGGTATGGGCCTTGAATTCTTGTTCTTTCCAAGGCTTTTAGCATGAAAGGATGCTGGACTTTCTGAAATGCTATTTCAGCATCTAATGAAATGATTGTATGGCTTTTTCTTTGAGTTTGTTTATGTAGTACATTACATTGATGGATTTCTGTATATTGAACCAACCCTGCATCCCTGGGATGAAGCCTACTTGATCATGGTGGATGATCGTTTTTGATGTGTTCTTGGATTCGGTTGGCAAGAATTTTATTTAGTATTTTTGCGTCGATATTCATAAGAGAAATTGGCCTGAAGTTCTCTTTTTTGTTGGATCTTTGTGTGATTTTGGTATCAACATAATTTTGGATTTATGGAACGAGTTGGATAGTGTTCCTTCTGTTTCTATTTTGTGGAATAATTTGAAGAATATTGGTGTTAGGTCTTCTTTGAAGGTCTGATAGAATTCTGCACTAAAATGATCTGGTCCCGTGCTTCTTCTGGTTGGAAGACTTTCTATGACCACTTCTATTTCTTTAGGGGTTATGGGACTGTTTAGATGATCTATTTGATCCTGATTTAATTTTGGTATTTGATATCTGTCTAGGAAATTGTTCATTTCCTACAGATTCTCCAGTTGTGTTGAGTAAAGGCTTTTGTAGTAGGATCTGATGACTTTTTTAAACTTCCTCAGTTTCTGTTGTTATATCTCCCTTTTTATTTCTAATTTTGTTAATTTGGATACTGTCTCTGTGCCCTTTGGTTAGTCTGGCTAAGGGTTTATCTATCTTGTTGATTCTCAAAGAACCAGCTCCTGGGTTTGTTGATTCTTTGTATGGTTCTCTTGGTTTCTACTTGATTGATTTCAGCCCTGACTTTGATGATTTCCTGTCTTCTACTCCTGGGTGAATTAGCTTCTTTTTCTTCCAGAGCTTTCAGGTGTGCCATTAAGCTGATAATGTATGCTCTCTCCAGTTTCTTTTTGGAGGCACTCAGGGCTATGAGTTTTCCTCTTAGCACTGCTTTCATTGTGCCCCATAGATTTGGGTAAGTTGTACCTTCATTTTCATTAAATTCTAAAAAGTCTTTGAATTCTTTCTTTATTTCTTCCTTGACTAAGGTATCATTGAGTAGCGTATTGTTCAGCTTTCATGTGTATGTGGGCTTTCTGTTGTTTTTGTTGTTATTGAAGACCACTCTTACTGCATGGTGATCTGATAGGAGGCATGGGATTAGTTTGATCTTCTTATATCTGTTGAGGTCTCTCTTGTGACCAATTATATGATCAGTTTTGGAGAAGGCACCATGAGGTGCGGAGAAAAGGGTATAGTCTTTTGCTTTAGGATGAAATGTTCTATAAATATCTGTTAAATCCAATTGGTCCAAAGCTTCAATTAGCTTCACTGTGTCCCTGTTTAGTTCTGTTTTCCTGATCGGTCCATTGAGGAGAGTGGAGTGTTGAAGTCACCCACAATTATTGTGTTAGATGCAATGTGTGCTTTGAGCTTTAGTAAAGTTTCTTTTATGAATTAGGGATCCCTTACATTTGAGGCACAGATGTTCAGAATTGAGAGTTCTTCTTGGTGGATTTTTTCTTTGACCAGCAAGAAGTGTCCGTCCGGGTCTCTTTTGATGACTTTAGGTTAAAGTCAATTTTATCTGATATTAGAATGGCTACTCTGACTTGTTTCCTGAGACCATTTGCTTGTAAAATTGTCTTTCAGCCTTTTACTCTAAGGTAGTGTTTGTCTTTGACACTGAGGTGTGTTTCCTAAAATGTAGGGTCCAGTTTATATATCCAGTCTGTTAGTCTATGTCTTTTTATTTGGGAATTGAGTCCATTGATGTCAAGAGATATTAAGGAATAGTAATTATTACTTCCTGTCATTTTTATGTTATTTTTTGTATTTGATAGGTTATCTGCTTTTGGGTTTGATGTAAGAAGGTTACTATCTTGCTTCTTACAGGGTATAGTTTCCCTCCTTGCATTGGTGGTTTCCCCCTATTATCCTTTGTAGGACCGGATTTGTGGAAAGATATTGTGTAAATTTGGTTTTGTCATGAAATATCTTGGTTTCTCCATCTATGGTGATTGAGAGTTTTGCTGGATATAATAGTTTTGATTGGCATTTTTGTTCTCTTAGAGTCTGCATGAAATTTACCCAGGATCTTCGAGCTTTCATGGTCTCTGGTGAGAAGTCTGGTGTAATTCTGATAGGTTTTCCTTTACATGTTACTTGACCTTTATAATCTTACTGCCTTTAATATTCTTTCTCTGTTTAGTACATTTGGGGTTTTGATTATTATGTGACAGGAGGTATTTCTGTTCTGGTCCAGTCTGTTTGGAGTTCTGAAGGTTTCTTGTATGTTCATGGGCATGTCTTTCTCTAGGTTAAGGAAGTTTTCTTCTACAATTTTGTTGAAGATATTTACTGGGCCTTTAAGTTGTAAATCCTCGCTCTCAACTATACCTATAATCCTGAGGTTTTGTCTTCTCATTATGAACTGGATTTCCAAGAAGTTTTGGGTTACCAGCTTTATGCATTTTGCATCTTCTTTGACTGTTCAGTTAATGTTTTCTATGATATCTTCAGCACGTGAGGTTCTTTCTTTTTTTTTTTACGCTTTTTTATTTTTTTATTGCATATATTCTTTTTTTTATTTGTTATTATTTTTATTGGATATATTCTTTTTTTTAAATTAAAAATTTATTGGATGGGCATGTGCTTCCATTTTCACTATTTTTTTTTAGTTATTTTTATTTTCTATATTCTATGTTTACATTTCAAAGGCTTTCCCCTTTCCCAGTTCCCACCCACCATACTTCCCATAGTTCTTCTCCCCCCCAACTATTCCCCAATCATTCCCCCTCCCCCCTCGGTTTCTTTACTAAACTGGATGCAGTCTTTACATGCCCAGGGTCCTCTCCTTTCTTCTACTTGGGAATCATTTGACTTGCTATTTGTGTCTTGAGTATTTAGTGCTTCTGGGCTCATTAATATCCACTTATCAGTGATTGCATTTCATGTGCATTCTTTTGTGATTGGGTTAGCTCACTCAGGATGATATTTTCCAGGTCTAACCATTTACCTACAAATTGCATGAATTCATTATTTTTAATTGCTGAGTAGTATTCCATTGTATAAATATACCACCTTTTCTGTATCCATTCCTCCTTTGAGGGATATTTGGGCTCGTTCCAATTTCTGGCTATTATAAACAAGGCTTCTATAAACATAGTGGAGCATGTGTCTTTATTGCATGCAGGGGAATCCTCTGGGTATATGCCCAGGAGTGGTATGCCAGGGTCCTCTGGGAGTGCCATGCCCAATTTTCTGAGGAACCGCCAAACTGATTTCCAGAGTGGTTTTACCATTTTGCAATCCCACCAACAGTGGAGGAGTGTTCCTCTTTCTCCACATCCTCGCCAGCACTTGTTGTCTCTTGAGTTTTTAATCTTAGCCATTCTGACTGGTGTGAGGTGGAATCTCAGGGTTGTTTTGATTTGCATTTCCCTGATGACTAATGATGTTGAACATCTCTTAAGGTGTTTCTCGGCCATCCGAATTTCTTCTGGTGAAAATTCTTTGTTTAGCTCTGTGCCCCATTTTTTGATAGGGTTATTTGGTTCTTTGCGGTCTAACTTCTTGAGTTCTTTGTATATATTGGATATTAGCCCTCTGTCGGATGTGGGGTTGGTGAAGATCTTTTCCCACTTTGTTGGTTGCCGTTTTGTCCTTCTGACAGTGTCCTTTGCTTTGCAGAAACTTTGTAATTTTATGAGGTACCATTTGTCAATTCTTGATCTTAGTGCGTACGCTATTGGTGTTCTGTTCAGGAACTTTTCCCCTGTGCCCAAGTCTTCCAGGGTCTTCCCAAGTTTCTTTTCTAATAGTTTCAGTGTGTCTGGTTTTATGTGGAGGTCCTTGATCCACTTGGAGTTGATCTTAGAGCAAAGAGATAAGAGTGGGTCAATTCGCATTCTTCTGCATGTTGACCTCCAGTTGAACCAGCACCATTTGTTGAAAAGGCTATCTTTATTCCATCGGATGGTTGTGGCTCCTTTATCAAAGATCAAGTGACCATAAGTCTGTGGGTTAATTTCTGGGTCTTCAATCCTGTTCCATTGATCTGTTTGCCTGTTGCTATACCAATACCATGCAGTTTTTAACACAATTGCTCTGTAGTACTGCTTGAGGTCAGGGATATTGATTCCCCCAGAAGTCCTTTTATTGTTGAGAATAGTTTTAGCTATCCTGGGTTTTTTGTTGCTCCAGATGAATTTGAGAATTGCTCTTTCTAGATCTATGAAGAATTGAGTTGGGATTTTGATGGGGATTGCATTGAATCTGTATATTGCTTTTGGCAAGATGGCCATTTTTACTATATTGATCCTGCCAATCCAGGAGCAAGAAATATTTTTCCATCTTCTGAGGTCTTCTTCGATTTCTTTCTTCAAGGACTTGAAGTTCCTGTTGTACAGATCTTTCGCTTGTTTGGTTAGAGTTACGCCAAGATACTTTATGTTGTTTGTGGCTATTGTGAAGGGTGTTATTTCCCTAATTTCTTTCTCAGCCTGCTTGTCCTTTGAGTACAAGAAGGCCACTGACTTGCTTGAGTTAATTTTATAACCTGCCACTTTGCTGAAGTTGTTTATCAGCTGTAGAAGTTCTCTGGTGGAGTTTTTTGGGTCGCTTAGGTAAACTATCATATCGTCTGCAAATAATGATAGTTTCACTTCTTCCTTTCCAATTTGTATCCCTTTGACTTCCTTATGTTGTCTAATTGCTCTCGCTAGAACTTCAAGTACTATATTGAAAAGATATGGAGAGAGAGGGCAGCCTTGTCTAGTCCCTGATTTTAGTGGGAATGCTTCAAGTTTCTCTCCATTTATTTTGATGTTGGCTACTGGTTTGCTGTAGATTGCTTTTACTATGTTTAGGTATGGGCCTTGAATTCCTGCTCTTTCCAAGACTTTTAGCATGAAAGGATGCTGAATTTTGTCGAATGCTTTTTCAGCATCTAATGAGATGACCATGTGGTTTTTTTCTTTCAGTTTGTTTATGTAGTGGATTACATTGATGGATTTCCGTATATTGAACCATCCCTGCATCCCTGGGATGAAGCCTACTTGATCATGGTGGATGATCGTTTTGATGTGCTCTTGGATTCGGTTAGCAAGAATTTTATTTAGTATTTTTGCATCTATATTCATCAGGGAAATTGGCCTGAAGTTCTCTTTCTTTGTTGGATCTTTTTGTGGTTTAGGTATTAGCGTAATTGTGGCTTCGAAGAATGAGTTGGGCAGTGTCCCTTCTGTCTCTATTTTGTGGAATAGTTTGAAGAGTATTGGTGTTAAGTCTTCTTTGAAGGTCTGGTAGAATTCTGCAATAAAACCATCTGGTCCCGTACTTTTTTTGGTTGGGAGGCTTTCTATAACCCCTTCTATTTCTTTAGGGGTTATGGGACTATTTAGCTGGTCTACTTGATGCTGATTTAATTTTGGTATTTGATATCTGTCTAGGAAATCGTCCATTTCCTCCAGATTCTCCAGTTGTTTTGAGTATAGACCTTTGTAGTAGGATCTGATGATCTTTTGACTTTCCTCAGTTTCTGTTGTTATGTCTCCCTTTTCATTTCTAATTTTGTGAATTTGTATACTGTCTCTGTGTCCTTTGGTTAGTCTGGCTAAGGGTTTATCTATCTTGTTGATTTTCTCAAAGAACCAACTCCTGGTCTTGTTGATTCTTTGTATGGTTCTCTTTGTTTCTATTTGATTGATTTCAGCCCTGAGTTTGATGATTTCTTGTCTTCTACTCCTCCTGGGTGAATTAACTTGTTTTTCTTCCAGGGCTTTAAGGTGTGCCGTTAAGCTGCTAGTGTATGCTCTCTCCAGTTTCTTTTTGGATGCACTTAGAGCTATGAGTTTTCCTCTTAGCACTGCTTTCATTGTGTCCCATAGATTTGGGTAGGTTGTACCTTCATTTTCATTGAATTCTAAAAAGTCTTTGATTTCTTTTTTTATTTCTTCCTTGACCAAGGTGTCATTGAGTAGAGTATTGTTCAGTTTCCATGTGTATGTGGGCTTTCTGTTGTTTTTGTTGCTATTGAAGACCACTCTTACTCCATGGTGATCTGATAGGAGGCATGGGATTAGCTCGATCTTCTTGTATTTGTTGACATCTGTCTTGTGACCGATTATATGGTCTATTTTGGAGAAGGTACCATGCGGTGCTGAGAAAAAGGTATATTCTTTAGCTTTAGGATGAAATGTTCTATATATATCTGTTAAATCCAATTGGTCCAGAGTTTCAATTAGTTTCACTGTGTCCCTGTTTAGTTTCTGCTTTCCTGATCGGTCCTTTGAGGAGAGTGGGGTGTTGAAGTCACCCACAATTATTGTGTTAGGTGTAATGTGTGCTTTAAGCTTTAGTAAGGTTTCTTTTACAAAGGAGGGTGCCCTTGCATTTGGAGCATAGTTGTTCAGTATTGAGAGCTCTTCCTGGTGGATTTTCCCTTTGGCCAGCAAGAAGTGACCTTCTGAGTCTCTTTTGATGATTTTAGGTTGAAAGTCAATTTTATCTGATATTAGGATGGCTACTCCAGCTTGTTTCCTGAGACCATTTGCTTGTAAAATTGTCCTCCAGCCTTTTACTCTAAGGCAGTGTTTGTCTTTAACACTGAGATGTGTTTCCTGTATGCAGCAAAATGTAGGGTCCTGTTTCCGTATCCAGTCTGTTAATCTATGTCTTTTTATTGGGGAATTGAGTCCATTGATGTTAAGAGATATTAAGGAATAGTAATTATTTCCTCCAGACATTTTTGAAATTATATTTATTTATCTTATTTATTTTTATATTCGAGAAGTTATCCTCTTTTGGGTTTGATGAGAGGAGGTTTCTATCTTGCTTCTTCCCGGGTGTAGTTTCCGTCCTTGTCTTGGTGTTTTCCCCCTATTATCCTTTGTAGGGCTGGATTTGTGGAGAGATATCTTGCAAATTTGGTTTTGTCATGGAATACCTTGATGTCTCCATCAATGGCAATTGAGAGTTTTGCTGGGTAAAGTAGTTTTGGCTGAAGTTTGTGTTCTCTTAGAGTTTGCATGATATCTGCCCAGGATCTTCTAGCTTTCATGGTCTCAGGTGAGAAGTCTGGTGTTATTCTGATAGGTTTTCCTTTATATGTTACTTGGCCTTTTTCTCTTGCTGCCTTTAGTATTCTTTCTTTGTTTATTACATTTGGAGTTTTGATTATTATGTGACGGGATGTATTTCTGTTCTGGTCCAGTCTGTTTGGGGTTCTATAGGCTTCTTGTATATTCATGGGCATCTCTCTCCTTAGGTTGGGGAAGTTTTCTTCCATAATTTTATAGAAGATATTAGCTGGCCCTTTAACTTGTAAATCTTCACTCTCATCTATACCTATAATCCTTAGGTTTGGTCTTCTCATAGTGTCTTGGATTTCCTGGATGTTTTGGGTTACCACCTTTTTGCATTTAGTATTTTCTTTGACTGTTGAATCAATGGTTCCTATGGTATCTTTGGCTTCTGAGATTCTGTCTTCTATCTCTTGTATTCTATTGTTGATACTTGCGTCTATGGCCCCTGATTTCTTCCCCAGGTTTTCTATCTCCAATGTTGTCTCCCTCTGTGATTTCTTAGTTGTTTCTACTTCTGTTTTTAGTATCTGGATGGATGTGCTCAGATCTTTCGCTTGCTTGATTGTGTTTTCATGTATTTCTTTAATAGATTTTTGTGCTTCCTCTTTCATAGCTTCTACTTGTTGGCCCACATTCTTCTGTAGTTCTTTAAGTGACTTTTGTCTTTCTTCCTTATTGTCTTCTTCTCTTTGATCCATCTTCTCCTGCATTTCTTGAAGTGATTTTTGTATTTGCCTCGTAAAGGCTTCTAACTTTTGATCCATTTTCTCCTCTATTTCTTTACGAGATTTTTCTATGTGTTCAGCTACCAGCATCCTGACCAGTGATTTTATATCCAAGTCTTGTTTTTCTGGTGTTTTAGGGTATCCAGGGATTCCTGTTGTTGGAGAACTGGGTTCAGATGCTGTCATGTTGCCTTGATTTTTGTTAGTAACGTTCCTTCCTTTTCCTTTTGCCATCTGGTTATTTCTGGTTTTAGTTGGCCTTGTTGTCAGTGGCTGGTGTTTGAATCTCCTGTGAGGCTGGGCTCACCTGTTGTTTCTCTACTGGTGAATATGTGTGACTGCTGCTTTAAGGGATCATAAGCTGGCTGCCACCCATGTGATTGTAGCCCCTGTTGGAGTCTGTCTACCTGGGCTTCTCCAGCTGTGTCCTGGTTGCAAGGAACTCCGAGACCCTAGCAGATCCCCCGTGAGGGTAGCCCTGGAAGGGGTGTTTACCTGGGCCTTTCCAGCTATGTCCTGGTTGCAATATGGAGGCCCGTTGCTACCGCTGGTCCAGGGGCCGGCGAGCTGGTTGCAGAATGCAGCCTCGGTGCTCGCCAGGGGGCACGGGAATGTCCCACAGAGCCTGGGCCTTTCCAGCTGTGTCCTGGTTGCAATATGGAGGCCCGCCGCTACCTCTGGTCTAGGGGCCGGCGAGCTGGTTGGAGAATGCAGCCTAGGTGCTCACCAGAGGGCGGGGATGTCCCACAGAGCCTGGGCCTTTCCAGCTGTGTCCTGGTTGCAATATGGAGGCCCGCCGCTACACCGCTGGTCTAGGGGCCGGCGAGGTGGTTGCAGAACGCAGCCTAGGTGCTCACCAGAGGGCAGGGATGTCCCACAGAGCCTGGGCCTTTCCAGCTGTGTCCTGGTTGCAATATGGAGGCCCGCCGCTACTGCTGGTCCAGGGGCCGGCGAGCTGGTTGCAGAACGCAGCCTTGGTGCTCGCCAGAGGGCTCGGGGATGTCCCACAGAGCCTAGGCCTATTGCATATATTCTATATTTACATTTCATTTCCCTTTTTTTGTTTCCCCACCCCCCTAAGGTCCTGCATGCCCTTTTCCCTCGCCCTGCTACCTCATCCACCCCTTCCCACATCCCTGTTCTGGTATTCCCCTACACTGATGCTTTGATCCATTCCAGCACTAGTGTCCATTCCTTTCTTCTTGTCAGACATCATTTGGTATGTGAATTATGTCTTTGGTGTCCCAAGATTCTAGGCTAATATCCACTTATCAGTGACTGCATACCATGGGTATTCTTTTGGGACTGGGTTACCTCACTTAGTATGATGTTCTCCAGCTTCATCCATTTCTCTAAGAATTTCATGAATTCATTGTTTCTAATGGCTGAATAGTATCCATTGTGTATATATACCACAATTTTTTGTATCCATTCCTCCGTTGAGGGACATCTGGGTTCTTTCCAGCTTCTGGCTATTATAAAAAAGGCTGCTATGAACATAGTGGAACATGTATCCTTATTGCATGCTGGGAAGTCTTCTGGGTATATTCCCAGGAGTGGTATGGCTGGATCCTCCGGAAGTATCATGTCCAGTTTTCTGAGGAACCGCCAGACTGATTTCCAGAGTGGTTGTACCAGCTTGCAGTCCCACCAGCAGTGGAGGAGTGTTCCTCTTTCTCCACATCGTCGCCAACACCTGATGTCTTCTGAGTTTTTAATCCTACCCATTCTGACACGTGTAAGGTGAAATCTCAGGGTTGTTTTGATTTGCATTTCTCTAATGACTAATGATGTTGAACATTTTTTAAGGTGTTTCTCAGCCATCCAAATTTCTTCAGGTGAAATGTCTTTGTTTAGCTCTGTACCCCATTTTTGGATAGGGTTATTTGGTTTTCTGGGGTCTAACTTCTTGAGTTCTTTGTATACATTGGATATTAGCCCTCTGTCGGATGTGGGGTTGGTGAAGATCTTTTCCCAATTTGCTGGTTGCCGATTTATCCTTTTGACAGTGTCGTTTGCCTTACAGAAACTTTGTAATTTTATCAGGTCCCATTTGTCTATTCTTGATCTTAGAGCATAAGCGGTTGGTGTTCTGTTCAGGAATTTTCCCCCTGAGCCAATGTCCTCAAGGGTCTTCCCCAGTTTCTTTCCATTAGTTTTAGTGTGTCTGGTTTTATGTTTAGGTCCTTGATCCACTTGGAGTTGAGCTTAGTGCAAGGAGATAAGAGTGGATCAATTCTCATTCTTCTGCATGTTGACCTCCAGTTGAGCCAGCACCATTTGTTGAAAATGCTATCTTTTTTCCACTGGATGTTTTCAGCTCCTTTGTCGAATATCAATTGGCCATATATGTGTGGGTTCAATTCTGGGTCTTCAATCCTATTCCATTGATCCACTTCTGTGTCACTGTACCAATACTATGCAGTTTTTAACACTACTGTTCTGTAGTATTGCTTGAGGTCTGGGATATTGATTCCCCCAGAAGTTAGTTCGTTTACTGTTGATGATAGTTTTAGCTATCCTGGGTTTTTTGTTATTCCAGATGAATTTGAGAATTGCTCTTTCTAACTCTATAAAGAACTGAGTTGGGATTTTGATGGGGATTGCGTTGAATCTGTATATTGCTTTTGGCAAGATTGCCATTTTAACTATATTAATCCTGCCAACCCACGAGCATGGAAGATTTTTCCATTTTCTGAGGTCTTCTTCAATTTCCTTCTTCAGAGACCTGAAGTTTTTGTCATATAAATCTTTCACTTGTTTGGTTAGAGTCACACCAAGATACTTTATATTGTTTGTGGCTATTGTGAAGGGTGTCATTTCCCGAATTTCTTTCTCAGCCTGCTTATCCTTTGTGTATAGGAAGGCTACTGATTTGCTTGAGTTGACTTTATAACCAGCCACTATGCTGAAGTTGTTTATCAGCTGGAGGAGTTCTCTGGTGGAGTTTTTTGGGTCACTTAAGTATACTATCATATCATCTGCGAATATTGATAGTTTGACTTCTTCCTTTCCAATTTGTATCCCTTTGACTTTCTTATGTTGTCGAATTGCTCTAGCTAGTACCTCAAGTACTATATTGAAGAGATATGGGGAGAGGGGGCAGCCTTGTCTAGTCCCTGATTTCAGTGGGATTGCTTCAAGTTTCTCTCCATTTACTTTGATGTTTGCTATCAGTCTGCTGTAAATTGCTTTTACTATGTTTAGATATGGGCCTTGAATTCCTGTTCTTTCCAAGACTTTAAGCATGAAAGGATGCTGAACTTTGTCAAATGCTTTTTCAGCATCCAATGAGATGACCATGTGGTTTTATTCTTTGAGTTTATATAGTGGATTACATTGATGGATTCCCGTATATTGAAGCATCCCTGCATCCCTGGGATAAAGCCAACTTGATCATGGTGAATGATTGTTTTGATATGTTCTTGGATTAGGCTGGCAAGGATTTTATTTAGTATTTTTGCACCGATATTCATAAGGGAAATTGGCCTGTAGTTCTCTTTCTTTGTTGTATCTTTGTGTGGTTTTAGTATCAGCGTAATTGTGGCTTCATAGAATGAGTTGGGCAGTGTTCCTTCTGTTTCTATTTTGTGGAATAGTTTGAAGAGTATTGGTGTTTGTCTTCTTTGAAGGCCTGATAGAATTCGGCACTAAAACCATCTGGTCACATAGTGATTTTGGTTGGGGGGTTTTCTATAACCTCTTCTATTTCTCTAGGGGTTATGGGACTGTTTAGCTGATCTAATTGATCCTGGTTTAATTTAGGTATTTGGTATCTGTCTAGGAAATTGTCCATTTCCTCCAGATTCTCCAGTTGTGTTGAGTATAGACTTTTGTAGTAGGATCTGATGATCTTTTGAATATCCTCACTTTCTGTGGTTATATCCCCCTTTTCATTTCTAATTTTGTTAATTTGAATACTGTCTCTCTGCCCTTTGGTTAGTCTGGCTAAGGTTTTATCTATCTTGTTGATTTTCTCAAAGAACCAGCTCTTGGTTTTGTTGATTCTTTGTATGGTTCTCTTGGTTTCTACTTGATTAATTTCAGCCCTGAGTTTGATGATTTCCTGTCTTCTACTCCTCTTGGGTGAAATTGCTTCTTTTTGTTCTAGGGCTTTAAGGTGCACCCTAAGTTGCTAGTGTATGCTCTCTCCTGTTTCTTTTTGGAGACACTCAGGGCTATGAGTTTTCCTCTTAGCACTGCTTTCATTGTGTCCCATAGATTTGGGTATGTTGTACCTTCATTTTCATTAAATTCTAAAAAGTCTTTGATTTCTTTCTTTATTTCTTCCTTGACTAAGGTATCATTGGGTAGAATATTGTTCAGCCTCCACGTGTATGAGGATTTTCTGTTGTTTTTGTTGCTATTGAAGAACAATCTTACTCCATGGTGATCTGATAGGAGGCATGGGATTAGTTCAATCTTTTTATATTTGTTGAGGTCTGTCTTGTGACCAATTATATGGTCGATTTTGGAGAAGGTACCATGAGGCGCTGAGAAAAAGGTATAGTCTTTTGCTTTAGGATGAAATGTTATATATATATATATATATATATATATATATATATATATATGTTAAATCCAATTGGTCCAATGTTTCAATTAGCTTCACTGTGTCCATGTTTAGTTCTGTTTTCCTGATCGGTCCATTGAGGAGAGTGGAGTGTTGAGGTTCCCCACAATTATTGTGTTAGGTGCAATGTGTGCTTTGAGCTTTAGTAAAGTTTCTTTTACAAATGAGGGTGCCCTTGCAGTTGGAGCGTAGATGTTTAGAATTGTGAGTTCTTCTCGGTGGATTCTTCCTTTGACTAGCAAAAAGTGACCTTCTGTGTCTCTTTTGATGACATTGGGTTGAAAGTCAATTTTATCTGATATTAGAATCGCTATTCCAGCTTGCTTCCTGCGACCATTTGCTTGCAAGATTGTCCTCCAGCCTTTTACTCTAAGGTAGTGTTTGTCTTTAACTCTGAGGTGTGTTTCCTGTATGCAGCAAAATGTAGGGTTCTGTTTCTGTATCCAGTCTGTTAGTCTATGTCTTTTTATTGGGGAATTGAGTCCATTGATGTTAAGAGATATTAAGGAATAGGGATTATTTTTTCCTGTCATTTTTGATGTTATTTTTGTTTTTGAGTAGTTATCTTCCTTTGAGTTTGATGGAAGTAGGTTACTGTCTTGCTTTTTCTTGGGTGCAGTTTCCCTCCTTGTCTTGGAGATTTCTTCCTATTATCCTTTGTAGAGCTGGGTTATTGGAAAGATATTGTGTAAATTTGGTCCTATCATGGAATATTTTGATTTCTCCATCTATGTTGATTGGGAGTTTTGCTGGGTATAGTAGTCTTGGGTGACATTTGTGTTCTCTTAGGGTCTGCATGAGATCCGCCCAGGATCTTCTAGCTTTCATGGTTTCTGGAGAGAAGTCTGGTGTGATTCTGATAGGTCTTCCTTTATATGTTACTTGGCCTTTTTCTCTTACTGCCTTTAATATTCTTTCTTTGTTTGGGGTTTTGATTATTATGTGACGGGAGGTATTTCTGTTCTGGTCCAGTCTGTTTGGAGTTCTGTAGGCTTCTTGTATATTCATGAGCATCTCTCTCTTTAGGTTAGGGAAGTTTTCTTCCATAATTTTGTTAAAGATTTTTGCTGGCCCTTTAAGTTGTAGATCTTCACTCTAATCTATCCCTATAATCCTTAGGTTTGGTCTTCTCATTGTGTCTTGGATTTCCTGGATGATTTGGGTTACAAGCCTTTTGGATTTTGTGTTTTCTTTGACTGTGGAGTCAATGGTTACTATGTTATCTTCAGCATCTGAGATTCTTATCTCTATCTCTTGTATCCTGTTGTTGATGTTTGCATCTACAACCCCTGATTTCTTCTCAAGGTTTTCTATCTCCAAAGGTGCGTCCTTTTGTGATTTCTTAGTTGTTTCTACCTCTGTGTTCAGATCTTGGATGCTTTTGCTCAGTTCCTTCATTTGTTTGTGTTTTCTTGTAATTCTTTAAGAGATTTTTGTGTTTCCTCTTTTGTGACTTCTGCCTGTTGTTTCAAGTTCTCCTGCATTTCTTTAACTCATTTTCTCATTTCCTCTTTATTGGTTTCTGTCTGCTGGCCCATATTCTCCTGGAGTCCTTTAAGTGATTTTGTGTTTGCATTGTAAGAGCTTCTACCCTATTGATGTTCCCCTGCATTTCTTTAAGAGATTTTTTTGTGTCTTTTTTGTGTTCCTCTAGCAGCATCATGACCAGTGCTTTTATATCCAACTCTTGTTTTTCTGGTGTGCTGGGGTATCAAGAATTTGCTGTGGTTGGCGAATTGGGTTCAGATACTGCCATATTGCCTTGATTTTTGTTTGTAACATTCCTACATTTGCCTTTTGCCATCTGTTTATCTCTGGAGTTAGTTGGTCTTGTTCTTAGTGGTTGGTGTTTGAGGCTCCTGTGAGCCTGGTGTTTGGCGCTGCTGTCATAGAGGGTGTCCGAGCTCTCAAGGTGGAGACCGGGAGGTTTCAGTTACTGGCCTCACAGTTACCTCCTTGCTTGATTTTTGTTTGTAACGTGCTGGATCTAAGTCTTCCAGAGGCTGGCTGCTGGACCTGCAATTGGCCTCCTGCTGTCTCCTCCTGGCCTGCCTAGTTGCTAGCTCTTAAGAATCAGATTTTTTTTTTCCTCCACCAATCTGGGCTAGTCTGTTAGATCTTTATGGTGTCCTGGGTTCTTCTCTTGGTTCTCTATGGTGACCTGTTCAGGCCACCAGCTCCAAAATGGTAGCGGGTCTCAGGGCTCTGTCTAACCACTGGGTTCCCTTCAGGACTGGAGGTTCCCTGGTTGGGCTGCTAGAACCTAGATGGTAGTACTCTCAGTCCACATGGCTCTGTCATGTGAGCTGTCTGTGGTGTCCTGAGGCAAGATGTCAGCCTCTGGCTGTACTCCAGGCACCGACCCACTAGCAGGTTGGTACCCCCTTGGGTTGGCGCAGAGACCGCTTGCCAAGCTGATCAGGCTCTGTGTGCACTGCCAAGCTGTTGGTGCACAGACCTATCTCCAATCTCCTTTGGCTCTGGGCACAAGCAAGAGCCTGACCAGGTGTTCTTTGCCAGGCTAAGTCTCTGTCCAAGCACCTGGACCCAGTCACTGCCTGCAGTCCTCAGTGACCCGAGGGAAGATTCAGTGGGCTGCAAGCCCGCTAGCTGGTCCCCAGTGATCAGGGACAGTCTCTGTCCACGCAGCTGAACCCAGCCACCAGCAGGCAGTCCACAGCGACCCGAGGGCGAGGTTCTTTCTTCTATCTCTTGTATTCTGTTGTTGATGCTTTCATCTATGACTCCTGAATTCTTTCCAAGGTTTTCTATCTTCAGAGATGACTCACTCCATGATTTCTTTATTGTTTCTACTTCCACTTTTAGATCCTGGATGGTTTCGTTCAGTTCCTTCACTTGCTTGTTTGTGTTTTCCTGTAATTCTTTAAGAGATTTTTGTGATTCCTCTTTCATGACTTCTGCCTGTTGACCCAAGTTCTCCTGTATTTCCCTAAGTGATTGTTTCATTTCCTCCTTATTGGCTTCTATCTTTTGACCCATATTCTCCTGAATTTCTTTAAATGATTTTTGTGTTTCCCTTGTAAGGGCTTCTAACTTTTGATCCATTTTCTCCTGTATTTCTTTAAGGGATTTATTTATGTCCTTCTTGTGTTCCTCTAACAGCATCATGACCAGTGATTTTAAATCCAAATCTTGTTTTTCTGGTGTTTTGGGGTATCCAGGATTTCCTGTTGTTGGAAAATTAGGTTCGGATGCTGCCATATTGCCCTGATTTCTGTTTGTAACGTTCCTACGTTTGCCTTTTGCCATTTGGTTGTCTCTGGCATTAGTTGGTCCTGTTGTCACTGGTTGGTGCTTGAAACCCCTGTGGTCCTGAAAGGCTATTTCCACACTACTGGATGACTGGGTTTTCCCTGGCACAGATTGCGGATGCACTGCCCTCCTCTTGGGTGCTGTTGGAGCCCTGGTGTATCTTGCCCCAAGCAATGTTATAGTCAGGTGCTCTCTGTGAACATGTTGTAGTTTGTCTGCTCCATCAGGGAGCAAAGATGGCAGAGAGGAGCCCCTCCAAGTGTTGACCACCCTGCAGGGCACAGGACCCACTCACGGCTGGCACACAGATGAACCACCGCTCTGCTCATATCCTGTGTGCATGTAGCCGCCCAGCGGTCTGTGTCCCCAGAGATCTTAAATCGGGAAATCTCAGAACCTGGGGCCACTTGTCCAGTCTGACCAGGAGCAAAGATAGCAGTATGGAAGCCCCTCTGATTGCTGTCCACCCCTCAGGACACAAGACTTACCCTGTGTGGCACACAGACCAACCGCCGCTCTACTCAGGTTCTGTGCACAGGTAGCCACCAAGCAGTCTGAGTCCCCAGATGTCTTAATCTTGGGATAACTCAGATCCTGGGGCCACTCATCCTGTCCAACTGGGAACAAAGATGGCGGAAGGGATGCCTGTACCACATTATTTTAAAACCACATTCTTCAATGAATGCTAAACTGGGGCATTCATGCAATATTGCACTAATAGAAGAAGCCCTACAATGGTTCTTAAGACTAACTGGTGTATTCATTAACTTCTGAATAATGTGTTTGTTTGTTACTTGTCTGCATTTCACTTACACTGGTTTTTGTCAGTTTTTGTCAGTAATTCACTGTTTTGTTGAGAGCAAAAAGTTATCTTGCAAATATCAAAGACTTGTTGATAGAGGATGCTATCTGTAACAAGGAAAGACCATGATCATGAATGGTGGGATCCCTATTCTGAGCGGTGATGGCTCGAGCCACAGACAGATGTGAATTCTTAATATTTTAAATTCCTTACATTATAGATAGACAATCATTTCCAAATCTGCAGGCCCAGGAATTTTCTCAGCATATTAGACTTACATTATCAGTAAGCAGTCACTAACCCTAAAGCTTCTTGGTTTCCTAGGAGACACCCATGGGCCTCACCATCTGGATGAGCAACTACACCCTTGAGTCAGATTTCACTCTTCTGGGATTCTTCAGTCAATCCAAGCACCCTGCCCTGCTAGCTGTCATCATATTTGTGGTTTTCCTAATGGTGTTGTCTGGGAATGCTCTCTTGATCCTGCTGATAGTCTCTGACACCCACCTCCACACACCCATGTACTTTTTTATCAGCCAGCTGTCCCTCATGGACATGATGTACATTTCTGTCACTGTGCCCAAGATGCTCATGGACCAGGTCCTGGGGAGCCACAAGATCTCGGCTGCAGCCTGTGGGATGCAGATGTTCTTGTACCTAACACTAGGAGGGTCAGAATATTTGCTTCTAGCTGCCATGTCCTATGACCGCTATGTGGCCATCTGCCATCCACTGCAGTATCCTGTCCTCATGAACCACAGGGTGTGTCTCCTCCTGTTGTCTGTCTGTTGGCTCCTGGGATCCTTGGATGGCTTCATGCTCACTCCAGTCACCATGACCTTCCCCTTCTGTGGATCTCGGGAGATCCACCACTTCTTCTGTGAGGTCCCTGCTGTGACAAAGCTCTCCTGCTCTGACACCTGGCTCTATGAGACCCTCATGTATGTGTGCTGTGTGCTCATGCTTCTCATCCCTGTGACAGTCATCTCAGGCTCCTATTCATCCATCCTCCTCACTGTTCTCAGGATGAACTCAGCAGAGGGCAGGAAGAAGGCCCTGGCCACCTGCTCCTCCCACATGACTGTGGTCCTCCTCTTCTATGGAGCTGCTATCTATACCTACATGCTTCCTGCCTCCCTCCACACCCCCGAGAAGGACATTGTGGTGTCTGTGTTTTATACCATAGTCACCCCTCTATTGAACCCACTAATCTATAGTTTTAGGAATAAGAATGTCACAGAGGCTATGAAGAAACTGTTGGGTATGAGCACCCTCTTCCAAGAAATAGTAAAGTAATCTGGAATGCATATTTCTCTCCATTGTCTTCACACATCTGTTGATCCAAGTCTCATGCTGTTGTTATTGCTGATCCATCATTCTCGTTTCACATTCAACTCCATTGGAAGAACTCTTTCTCTACTCTGAACCTTTCTTCATTGATATACTTCTTGTGCATTCAAACTCTTTATATGTAGTCTTTAAATATTACATTTTATGAAGTCAGCAGTGGCTATTTAATTTTGTGTGTCAATAATCTCATCATTAAAAAGTCATGTCATACTGTCCATGATGTGTGCAACTGATAAGCATAGAGAATTGAAAGAAAAGTGTTTAACAAAGAGGAGTTGACATAATTGTCAACCGAACAAGAGATGGGTTGACATAAGTGTCATATTGAAATAATTCTGTATGCTTTGTTGATGATTTATGTAAATTTGAAATTGAATAAAATAAAGAACAAGACACAGTTTTCTTCTTCAACTTCTATATTGTGATATAGTAAAAATAATTATAAGAAATAAAGGTTAAAAGAAATTTAAATCAAGATAGTTCAAGTGGCCCTGAGGGTCTTTTAATTGGCAGTGTAGCTGTATTTGCCTATAAACATATCCCTCAAAATGCAACATACCTCTCATTTCAAAGCAAATTAGGAATCACCTTTTTTTTTTTTTGGCTTTTTTTGTGACAGGGTTTTTCTTGTGCTGTCCTGGAACTCACTCTGTAGACCAGGCTGGCCTCGAACTCAGAAATCCGCCTGCCTCTGCCTCCCAAGTGCTGGGATTAAAGGTGTGCACCACCACCACCAGGCACAGGAATTGCCTATTCTTGAGCCACAAATGAGTGACAATTTTTGATATTTGCCCTCTATGAGGTGTGGACTTAGTGAAAATCTTTTCCCATTCCAAAGCTTACTGTTTTGTCCTACTGATGGTGTCCTTGCCTTACAGAAGCTTTTGAATTTCATGAGGTCCTACTTATTAATTGTCGATTTGTGTGTGTAAGACTGTCTATCTTCTATTTATGAAATTGTCTCCTATGCAAATGGGTGCAAGGCTATTCCTCTTCTATCGGGTTCAGTGTATCTGGTTTTATGTTGAGGTCTTTGATCCACTTGGACTTTAGTTTTATGAAGTATGATAGATATTGATCTATTTATATTTTCTGCATACAGATACAAAGTTAGACTAGCACCATTTGTTAAAGATGTGTCTTTCTGGCTTCTTTTTCAAAAATCAATTGTCCATAGATCTGTGAATTTATATCTGGGCCTTTGATTTGATTCTATTTATCAGTATGTCTGCTATTATACCAATATCTGGTGGCTTTGATGACTGTAATTCTGTAGTAAGCTTCAAATCAGAGATGGTGATTCCTTCAAAAGTTATTTTTTTTCCTTCAAAAGTTCTTATATTATTCAAGATTGTTTTAGCTATTCTGTGGTGTTTGTTTTGTTGTTGTTTTTTCCATTTGAAGTGGGCACTGTCATTTCAAGGTCTACAAAAATTATGTTGATATTTTGATGTGTACAGCATTGGATCTGTAGATTGCTTTTGGTAGCATGGCCATTTTCACTATGTTGGTCCTCCTTGTCCATGAGAATGGGAGATCTTTCCAGCTTCTGGTGTCTTCTCCAATTTCTTTCTTCAAAAGATTGAAGTTTTATCACAAGTCTTTAACTTGCTGGATTAGACTTACACCCAAGATACTTTATATTATTTGTGTGGCTATTGTAAAAGGTATTTCTCTGCTTCCTTTCTCAGGCCTTTTGCTGCTTACATATAGGAGGGTTACTGATTTTTTCAGTTAATCTTTTATCCAGCCACTTTGCTAAAAGGGTTTATTGGTTGTAGGAGTTCCCTGGTAGAAATTTGGGGGTCACTTATGCATACTATTACGTCATATGTAATGATGTAATAGCAATACTTTGGTTTCTTCCTTTCCCACTTGAGTCCTCTTAATCTCCTTTGATTTTCTTATTGTTCTAGCTAGAACTTTATGCACTATATTGACTATATATGGAGAGAGAAGACAGCCTTGTTTTGTCTCTGAGTTTAGAGTTCATCTCCATCTAATTTGACAATAGCTGTAGGCTTGTTGCTGTAAATGGCCTTTATTACATTGAGGAATTTCCCTTGAATCTCTAATCTCTACCATTCTTATGACAGGGTGCTGGATTTGTCAAAAGCTCTTTTGGCATCTAGTAAGATGATTATGTGGATTTTTTTCTCTCAGTTTGTATATTTTGTGAGATACATTAGCTGATTTTCTAATGTTGCACTATCCTAGTATCTCTGAGATAAAGCCTAATTGTTCATGAAAGAATGATGGTTCCTTTGTATTCTGGAATTCAGTTTGCTTGTGTTTTATTGAGTATTTTACATTTATGTTTATAAGGGAAATTGATCAGTAATTCTCTTTCTTTGTTGAATCTTTGTGTGGTTTGACTATCAGGGTGATTATGGCCTCATTAAATTTTGTGGGACATAGTCGCTCAGCTGTTATCTCTGGTTTCATACAGACCTCCATTCAGGTGCGTCTCATTTTGAGAATCTCTATTGAGAAGTTGAATGTAATTCTAATAGGTCTTCCTTTATATGTTAGTTGGTCTTTTTTCCCTCACAGCTTTTAATATCATCTCTTTGTTCTGTCTGCTTAGTGTGCTGATTATTTATCTTCAACCCCTGAGATTCTCTCCTGCATCTCTTGTATCCTGTTGGTGATGTCTGCATCTGTAGTTCCTGTTTGCTTACCTAGATCTTTCATTTACACAAACTCCTCTATTTGTATTTTCTTTATTGCTTCAAGTTCCACTTTCAGGTCTTGAACAGTTTTATTCATATGCATCAACTGTTTGGTTTGTTTCCTTGACTATCTTAGATTTTCTAATGGGATTTACTCATTCTCTCTTTGAGGACCTATATCATCTTCATAACGTCTGTTTTAAGGTCTTTTTCTTGAGCTTCACCTGTGTCAGAATAGTGAGGCCTGCTGGAGTAGTGCACTTGGGCTCTGTCAGTGACATGTTGCTTTTGAAGTTTTTGTTGTGCTCTTGTGCTGTCATCTAGGCATCTGCACTTGGGGTGATAATAGTTTGAGGTGCAGATTTATGATTAAGTGGGTATAAGCTTGGCCCTTTTGATTTTAGACTAACCTTTTATGATGGTGTGAATGTGCTAGGTCCAGGGAGTGGCACTATTAAGAAGTATGGCCCTGTTGGATTAGTGTGGCCTTGAAGGAAGCATGTCATTGTGGGCCTGTGCTATAAGACCCTTATCCTACCTCCCTGAAAGCCAGTCTTCTGTTTGCCTTTGGAATCAGATGTAGAACTCCCAGCTCTTCCTACATCACACCTGCCTGGATGCTGCCATACCCCTACCTTGATGATAGTGGACTAAACCAGCCCAGATTAAATGTGTTCCTTATAAGAGTTACCTCAGTCATGGTGTCTATTCACAGCAGTAAAACCCTGAAAATCCCAGGTTATCAGAACTATCTTTTAGTTTGGGCAGATGATAGCTAAAGCTATCCCACAGACACAGACATTAATCACCCAAAGCTCATGCCAGCACATTCTCCATACTGTGGCTCCTATGGTATTCCTCAGAGTCTCTTGCAAAGGCTTTGAGCTCCCCCTGTGACTGGCCACATCGATTTGTTATTTCTGCTAACTACTGGTTCACCCTGTGTATTTGAGGGGAAATTGTGCTGTGTATAAGCTTCTATTATATCCATTTCTGTTTTTAATTATGTTTTATGTCTTGTCCATATTGTAGCATGAGTTTATCACTTTATTACATAAGATTTGATTGTTTGATGACACTAATTATTATCCCTTTTCCAAAAGAGCTCCTCATGGTCAGTTTCTAAGACTCTACAAAGCCTTTGTGTTTCAAGCTGAAATTTCATGCACAGAATGGGGCAGGCAAGTGACATTGAAATGGAATATTATCCCCTTGGTAGCTGTACGTACCCCTCACTGTGCAATAGATGCTGGATAGTCAGAAACTACTGGTGGTCCCTTCCTGATAGCATGCAGGACCTGAGACAGCTGTATCCTAACAATGCCTAGTTAGCTGCTTTAAGTGCTGGATACAGCCTGGAGTCCCACAGAGCCTCTGTTAACCAAACTTGATGCAGCTGCCCCAGACCAGCAGTTATAGGAAAGGACCCTATTTCTCTCCCTCTCCCCTGCCAATGTCCACCCACGGCTACACACTAACCAAGTGTCAAAGGAGTCAGGACACACTGCTCCATCTGTAGGCTGAATCCCTGGGTGCCTGGGAGGGCTGAGCTCAGGAGGTGGCCTGTGTG
This sequence comes from Apodemus agrarius, assembly GCA_964023405.1. Lineage (NCBI taxonomy): Eukaryota > Metazoa > Chordata > Mammalia > Rodentia > Muridae > Apodemus > Apodemus agrarius. The sequence continues at coordinate 42,713,452 of OZ030015.1, read as the reverse complement.
AACACAGGACAGAGTGTGAATGGAGGATGGTGTGAACAGTTTCACGTTGTTGCAAAGGGATCAGAAACCTTTAGCATTCAGACAAACTTCAGAACAATTTGGCTGCACATCAAGAGTGCAGAACTGGCTCTGTATTGTAGCTCTGACTACACAGTGTACATCACTACATCTGCACAATTGTCTGCAGATTATGGAAGGGTGTGACTTTTAACGTGTTGTTTTCGCTCAGCTGTGGTTAATATCAACATTTACATTTTCATGTAAGCCATTTGTATTTAATAGATGGTTCAGTATCTTTCAGGAATCTATTTAAATGTAAACAAGCATTTACACTGAAGGCAGCTCTAAGGACTCTGGTATGTGACTGACAGCAGAACCCAGGGGCGATGTAGTGAGGGGAGGAGACGGTGGCACAGGAAGGATGAGGGCTCAGGGTTAGCCTGCCATGCCCTGTAAGGGCCAATGTTTACAGTAGCTGAACCCCACCCTTTCAAGTCCACACCTATGACAGATAACATGTCACAAAGGCCACTGAAAGTTTATATAAATATACAAACATAGGGAGTAATTGGATGGGGGGAAGAGAATTCAGTAACCAAAGTCCCAGACATACAATAACTGACTCATGTTGGGGCTGATTCTTATGTATGATGATTATATTTATGGTGATTCTTAACACTATCTATGAATTCCCACTAAAACAAAACTGAATGGTAAATCTGGCTTAGCAGTGGTGTCTGTTGGCAGCCCTGGCTCTAACATTCTCCTGGCATTCACCTTTAAAGTCCCAGGAGGGAGTTATTAACAAAATCTTTATCTGGGAATGAGCAGAGTCCACCCAGGGATGATGTCACTTGGCTCCTGTTCTTGCACACTTAACCAGCTGCTGTACCTTGGTCCATATGGCCCACCCTACAGCTGCGGCTGCATCTGATGGTGAGTAGGACCTGACAGGACAATCTTCACAGCATAGGGTGGTCACTAGACAGTCTGTCCTTTCTTTACAAAATCTCCTTTAGCTTTTATTCTTTATTTTCTTATTTATTATCGGGAAGAAAAAAATTGGCCCTTTCTCCTCCTCCTTCTCCTCCTCCTCCTCCTCTTCCTCCTTTTTGGTATTTTTGTTCGGTTTTGTTTTGCTTTGTTTTGAGCCCTAGCTGTCCTGTAACTCACTCTGTAGATCAGGTTGTCCTCAAACTCAGATCTACATGCCTCTGACTGCCACTGCTGGGATTAAAGGTGTATACCACCACACCCAGCTTCTTCCTCAGGATTCCCTTTAGTACTTCCTTTCTGAGAATTTTTCTATGATATAAATGAAGCAATATGTACTCCATAAACACACACACACACACACACACACACACACACACACACACATCCTTTGACTGTGTTGGTAATCCCCCTGCCTCAGATTCACAAATGCTAGAATTTTTATAGTCATCTGGCACCACAGCCACCCTTCTGCATTTTTAATTTTTCATATTAACAAGGCATTCATTTTCAAAACTGTCTTCTGGGTAGTTTGTGTAATTTCAGATGTGGGTAAATTTTGAGGGTTACAATAATGCAGAAATAATTGGCTTAATTTTATTCATGTTCCATCATCCTATGAAGCAGACAGTGGGTAACATACATTCAAAGTATACGTTCTTGGAGAAGTAAAGCGTCCCATAGAACCCAGGCAGGTGCCCACTCTGTGCTTACTCACAGGGTAAGCACTCATTCTGTCAATGGTTGTGTGAAGTGAGACAGATGTGTGGCCCTTACCCATGATGTGCCATTTGACGTTTGTGAACAGCTTGGTGCATTGTCAACCCTCTGTATTCTAAGAGTGAAGGCAGAACGATGACAGAGCAGCATTCCACGCCAGCAGCATCCCTGAGCCACCCTGCTGCTTCCACAGAACTCAACCATGCTGTCTTCTTTTACAGAGGAGAAGCTCGGGGACTCAGGCATCTGGGTCAGCAGGAAAACATAAAATGAACATTAAAAGGTTTAAACTTTTCTAGATCTAAGTTTCTTTTCATGAATACTCCCTTTTGAAATGGAAGTCTACCTTTTTCTTCTAATCTGTCAGTCTATTTTCTGTCTCTATCTTTTCCCATCATTTCCCATAGGTCTCAGATCTGTCTGGCATCCATATGAAGGCATCAAGAAACTTGCTGCGTTCTCGGCATCAGTAGCAGTCTGGGCAGAACATGGTGTTCTAGGGGATTCGCGAACAGGTTTGCTTTTGTGCCTTTGTTATATAAAATATTCCAGAGATTTGTGACTGCTGTCTCACAGCCCTTCCCTTGTAATTATTGCTAACATCTCAGAGAGATTTCATTTTCCTCCTATACCTTAGAGAAAACAAAATATAATGTTACTAGTTTAGAATTTTTTAAAACAAATTGTAAAAATCTCTCTTCTTTAAGAAGTACATGGAGGAAGAGGCATTTCTGAGCCTTGTCAGGAAGGCTGAGTACATTCTGTCTGATGCTGTTTCTTACTATGTTATACCTATTGAAACCGTCAAGCTTATTTTACATTTACCTACTATTTTCCAAGAATAGACAGATGTTACCCTTCTTTAGTGCAATCAAGGTTAATATCTCCCTAGATTTCTCTCAGCATCTAATACAGAGGCAAGCTGTGAGTGTGGGGTGGAGGGAACAGTGAACTGCTCTCAGGACCATCTCAGGGCTGTGTTCCTTCTGCGTCTCCATGAGGAAGTGGCTGACAGTCCACACAGATGCTGCTGCCACAGCCTGGGCTGGCAACCAGCGGTGACTGCTAAACCCTCAGCCTCCTGCTGGCTTAGAGCAAATGGACAAGCTGTGAGGAGATGAACTTGGAGAATCAGAGACCAGAAAAGGTGGGACTTTCAATTAACAAGTGTTAGATGAGAACACGTTACATGTATTATTGTGTCTATATTTTCATATTAATATATTTATATGAAATATATTAATTCTCTTTATATTAAAGAGAATTTATCTATCAAGACCAAGAGTTACAGGACAGTTCAAATTCAGTTTTAAATAGACTGTGTGCATAACTCAACTAATATCTTTAACCATATTATCTTAAAACCACGTTCTAAATGAATGCTAAACTGGAGAGTGTGTGCCACATTATATTAATATTAGGAGCAGTTTTGCAATGGTTCTGAAGATAATTTGCATATTCATTAATGTTCTGAATCATGTATTTGCTTATTTACTTGTTTGCAATTCACTTTCATTGGGTTTTGTTTGTTTTCACTATTTTTGTTAGTAATGAAAAATCATTATGCAAATTGAAAGAACTTGTTGATTGAGAACACATTGGTCATCAGGAAAGATCATGACCATGAACTGGGGCAGTTCTACCCTGAGTGGTGATGGTTATAACCACACCTGTAAATTCTTACTTTATTAAGTTCCTTAAGTTATATGTAGAATATAACTCTCAGATATAGAGTCCAGGGGACTCTTCAGCATAATAAATGTGCACATTTAGCAATAGGCAGTTACTAACCTCAAAGCTTCTTGGTTGCCTAGGAGACACCTATGGACATCACACCCTGGATGAACAACTACACCAAACAGTCAGATTTCACCCTGGTGGGACTCTTCAGTCAATCCAAACACCCTGCCCTGCTGGCTATAGTCATATTTGTGGTTTTCCTGATGGCCTTGTCTGGGAATGCCCTCCTGATCCTGCTGATAGTCTCTGACACCCACCTCCACACACCCATGTACTTTTTTATCAGCCAGATGTCCCTCATGGACATGATGTACATTTCTGTCACTGTGCCCAAGATGCTCATGGACCAGGTCCTGGGGAGCCACAAGATCTCGGCTGCAGCCTGTGCGATGCAGATGTTCCTCTACCTGACACTAGTAGGGTCTGAATTTTTCCTTCTGGCTGCCATGTCCTATGACCGCTATGTAGCCATCTGCCATCCACTGCGGTATCCTGTCCTCATGAACTACAGGGTGTGTCTCCTCCTATTGTCTGTCTGTTGGTTCCTGGGATCCTTGGATGGCTTCATGCTCACTCCAGTCACCATGACCTTCCCCTTCTGTGGATCTCGGGAGATCCACCACTTCTTCTGTGAGGTCCCTGCTGTGACAAAGCTCTCCTGCTCTGACACCTGGCTCTATGAGACCCTCATGTATGTGTGTTGTGTGCTCATGCTTCTCATCCCTGTGACAGTCATCTCAGGCTCCTATTCATCCATCCTCCTCACTGTTCTCAGGATGAACTCATCAGAGGGCAGGAAGAAGGCCCTGACCACTTGCTCCTCCCACATGACTGTGGTCCTCCTCTTCTATGGTGCTGCTGTCTATACCTACATGCTCCCTGCCTCCCTCCACACCCCCGAGAAGGACATGGTGGTGTCTGTGTTTTATACCATAGTCACCCCTCTGTTGAACCCAATAATCTATAGTCTTAGGAATAAGAATGTCACAGAGGCTATGAAAAAATTGTTGGGTGAAAACCCCTCTTTCCAGAAACAGTGAAGCAAACAATTAGGAATGCATTTTTCTTTTACTTGACTCTACACATCTGTTGTTCCAGGTCTCATACTAAGCTTATTCCTTATCCTTCATGTCTCATTTCATATTCATCCCTTTTTTGAAGGATCATTTGTCTATTCCTAAAGTATTTTCTTTAACATACTTCTTCATTCACAAACTCTGTTTGTATTCTGTCTTTGTTGCATTTTGTGAAGTTAATAATGACTATTTTATTTTGTCGTACTCTGGTCTTAACATTCAAAATTTATGTTGTACTGAGCAATAAATAGTCATGATGTGTTCAACTTTTAAAGCATAGAATGAGTTTTTTAAAATGTGCTTATCAAGAGGCAAATTGAGATGAATTGCATATTGAATTAATTCTGCACATTTTCTTGATAATTTATGTAAAATTGAACTTATGTAAAAATAAAGAGCAAGATGCAGTTTTGTCCCTTCAGCTCCTGTATTATGATATAGTAAAATTATTGGTTAATAGAGATTTAAATCTGGATAGTACAATTCTCCCCAAGGCTTCAAACTGTCATTGTACCTGTATTTACATATAAATATGTCCCTCAAAACCAAACACAGCTCTCTTCAAAGGAAATGAGGAATCACTTATTCCTGAGCCAAGTATGAATGACCATGGTTCAGGAACGTGGGTTCACAGGTGTCCCACAGTGACATGTTCCAAAGTCTCATGGATGGGCACAAAGGACAAACAAGTCATAAGTCATAACTCAGGGCATTTTCAACTACCCTTGTGGAAGCTTCAGGATTCAGGTTCTAGCAAAGTAGGGAAATCCCTGCCATGGTTCTCAGGTGCTGTCTAGTGATACAGAAAGCTTTAGTGTCCAGGAAGATATCATTCTGAGTAGCCAATACATCCCCAAAGGTGTCACCTGATTGTCACAGGATGCTGACAGAAATCACAGTAAGCAATGAATTAAGACACTGTAGACAACCCGGGGTAAATGGGCTCTGTCTCTGTGATGTTCTAAAGCTCCACGTCACAAGAGTTCTAATCAGTTTGCCAAGCACAGAATCTTTAACATGTGTTTGGTTTTGTTCTCTGAGAGCCTCAGTGCAGTGTCCCATGTTCATCATGCATAAACCTTGGTGCAGGGGGAGACCAAGTTCTGTTTTATGGCCTATGGTAACCTGAACAATACATAGTATAACTAGCTTTCTTGAGACTAACCAAGATGCCAATTTTCTTTGGACCACCCCCCAAGAGAAAATGAGACCCTCCCAGACAACCGGAAGCAATTTTGAGAGATTGATGCTCCCATTCCAATGATGTGGGTTGAGGGGATTTTGGTCATTCAGTGAATGTCTGTCATCATTTACTGGGAGGGGGATGTTTACAAGATGTTATGGTATTGGGCAGGGAGGAAACAAAATAAAGGAGGTCAGATTCAGGAATTTCTCTTTCTTTTTTCTTTTTCTTTCCCTGTCCTTCTTTCTCTCTTATCTGGTGTTAGGAGGAAGGACAGGAACATAGGAATAATACTTGGATAATAGAATAAAATAGTAGATTATTAAATCTACTTTCAGATAAAAAATATCAACAAGACAAATATCTTTACATTGGTATGAAATTTATATATTGATGCAGTTTTAGGATTATATTTTACTACAACATACTTTATGTATATAGTTCAACTCTTTGTTATGGTACTGTACCTATGCAATGTGAAGTGCTAGTTCTTTTAAAAAGCGGCTATTACAAAGTGTTTATGATAATTAAGAAATTCAAGTTAGGAAGACAGCAGGAGCACAAAAGAAAGAAATGCAAGTTAGTAGTCAGACAATCAAATTTATGGTCATGATAGATACTAGTTTAGGTAATTACAGAAATATGCTTCCTAGGTTGAACATATAATAAATAACTAGAAACAAACAATTCAAATGTTAGAGAGAGAGAGAGAGAGAGAGAGAGAGAGAGAGAGAGAGAGTCTTACAAAACTGCACAGCTCTTCTACAGAATATGGCACTTAAAGATGTTTTATTAATATAATTTAAGACCTTTCTTACAATGAGATAAGTATGGTCCTGGCAGCACCCACAATGTACTTTAAATAACATGATAAGCATTGAAGAATCTCCTTGTAGAATTTGGCTCGTATGCGGCAAGCTAGCAACCAGGACAGACGTTTCTTTGCCTCAATTGCAAATAGCTTGCTGTGCAAACTGGACAAATAGGGTGCATGGAAATCTACTGGTTCATTTTGTCTATTGTCTCCAGTATTTACCTGTCTAGGTTTCCCCTTGATGACCAGGCTGTAGGTGAGCATTAGGTATTGAAGCCTCCAACTTCAATATGTGAGGGTCAATGTGTAATTTGAAAGATCATTTTAGTGGATTTTTCCTTTGCTGAATGTTAAGTATTCTTTCCTGTCTCCTTTGATTAACTTTGTTTTGAAATTTATATTGTTACATATTAAATTTTCCTGTTTGTGCATCCAATCTGTTAGTCCATATCTATTATTGGGTAATTAAATACATTGATATTAAAAGATATCCATGACCAATGATTCTTGCTTTCTGTTGTTTGTGGTGGTGGTTGTAATCATGGGGGGGGGGTTGGTGGTGGTAATGTATCTGTTCTTCCCTTATTTTGGTTTTATTGATGTGAGATTATTTATTTCTTGCTTATCCATGCATGTAACTAACCTCGGGTTGGATTTTCCCTTCTAGTACAGCTGGATTTGTAGATAGATATTGTTTAAATTAGACCTTATTGTGGAATATTTTATTTTCTCCATCTATAGTGATTAAATATTTTGCTGGACATAGTCTCTCAGCTGGAGCATCACTGGTTTAATAGAGAGTGGAGGACACCTGCCAGGCAGATGTTTTAGAATCCACATTGAGAAGTCAGATGTAACTCTAATAGGTCTGCCTTTATATGTTATTGGGTCTTTTTCCCTTGTAGCTTTTAATATCATCTCTTTGTTCTGTCTGTTTAATGTTTGATAATTATATGAAAAGGGAACTTTGTTTTTTGGTCCAATTTATTTGGTGTTCTGTAAAGTTCTTGTACCTTTACTGACATCTCCTTCTTTAGATTAGGAAAACTTTCTTCTATGATTTTGTTGAAAATATATTCTGGATTTGAACTGGGATTATTCTCCTCCTTCTATTCCTGTTATTCTTAGGTTTGGTTTTCCTGGGTATTTTGTATCAGTAATTTTATGTTAATATTTTCTGTCAACAATGTATCAATTTCTTCTAGCATATTTTCAACACCTGAGATTGACCCTTCTGTCTCTTGCATTCTGTTAGTGATGCCTGCATCTGTAGTTCCTGCTCAGTTACCTAGGTTTTTCATTTACACAAATCTCTCTGTGTTTTCTGTATTGATTCAAGTTCCATTTTCAGGTCTTGAACAGTTTTATCCATATGCTTCAACTGTTTGGTTAATTTCTTTGACTATCTTGGCTTTTCCAATGGTATTTACTCATTCTCTCTTTAAGGACCTATATTATCTTCATAAAGTTTGTTTTAAGGTCTTTTTCTTGAGCTTTACCTGTGTTGGAATAGGCAGGCCTGCTGGAGTAGTATATCTGAGCCATGGTGGTGACATATGGCCTTTGCTACTGTTTGCTGTGTTCTTGTGCTGGAATGTCTGTGTTTGGAGTGATTTTAGGTAGAGGCACAGATTTCTGAGTTTGTCTTTGTCAAATGTGTATTTTGTTTCTTGATTTCTGTTTCCTCTCTGGTCTTCTGGCCAGTGTTGCCTGAGGTTGAGCAGGGTATCACCACCCACACTGGGCTGGGCTTCTGGTGGTGGCTGGGTTAGAATCTGGTACAACAGGGTCAAAAGAGTGTATACATTTTGATACACTTTAGATTTCAGACTAACCATTTGTAAAGCTCAGGTTATGAGACACATCTTTAGGTCTAGAGGGGAAGTGATACCTAAAATTACCTCACACTCAGACATTGGTCAAGCAGATTTCCTCATACCAACACATTCTCCACATTGTGGCTCCCATGGACTTACCCAGAATCCCTTGCAAAGATTTTTGAGCTCCCCCTGTGATTTGTCATTTCCATTACTTACTGGTTCACCATGTGTATTTGTGGGGATATTGTGCTGTGTATAAGCTTCTATTAAAACAGTTTTTGTTTTTATTGCATTTCTATGACTTGTTGATTTAATAAACATGGGTTTATCACTTTTTATTACATAAGATTCGATCATTTGATGACACTAATTTTTATTTCTCTTCTCTAACAAAGATACTCATGAGTCAGTTTCCAGAACTCTACAAAGCCTTCCTTTTCAAGTTAGAGAACTTAATGCAGGGCATAGGGTAGGCTGGCAACATTGAGATGAAATATAATCACCTTGGCAGATACACGTACCCCTCGCTGTGCATTCGATGCTGGATACTCAGGAACTATTGGTGGTCCTGCCATAACACCATGCAGGACCTGATATGGCTGTGACCTAACAATACCTAGTTAGCTGCTTTAAGTGCTGGACACAGCCCGGAGTCCTACAGAGCCACTGTCAACCAAAGTTGATGCAGCTGCCCTAGAGGAGCAGCTACAGGAAGGATGCTCTAGTAGTCTGGGTTTCATTGCAGTGAGGAAACATCATAAGCAAGGCACATCTTATAAAGGACAACATTTAATTGGGACTGCCTTATAGTTTCAGAGATTTGGTCCATTATCATCATGGCAGGAAGCATGGCAGCATCTAGGCAAACATGGTACTGGAGAAGGAGCTGAGAGTTCTACATCTTGATCAGAATGCAGTAAGGAGGAGCTCTCTTCCAAACTGGGAAGGGCTTGAGCAATAAGAGCTCTACTACATAAAAAAAAAAACTCAGAGAAAAAACCACAGGGTCATTTCATTAGATGCTGAAACAGCATTTGACAAAATTCAGCATCCTTTCATGTTAAAAGTCTTGGAAAGAATAGGAATTCAAGGCCCATACCTAAACATAGTAAAAAGCAATATAGAGCAAACCATTAGCCAACATCAAGCTAAATGGAGAGAAACTTGAAGCAATCCCACTAAAATCAGGGACTAGACAAGACTGCTCTCTGTCTCCATATCTATTCAATATATAGTACTTGACGTTCTAGCTAGAGCAATTAGACAACATAAGGAGGTCAAAGGGATACAAATTGGAAAGGAAGAAGTCAAAATATCACTATTTGCAGATGATATGATAGTATAGTTAGGCGACACAAAAAACTCCACCAGAGAACTCCTACAATTGATAAACAACTTCATCAAAGTGGCCAGATAAAAAATTAACTCAAACAAATCAGTAGCCTTCCTAAACTCAAAGGATAAATAGGCTGAGAAAGAAATTAAGGAAATGACACCCTTCACAATAGTCACAATATAAAGTATCTTGGTGTGACTTTAACCAAACAAGTGAAAGATCTGAATAACAAGAACTTCAAGTCCCTGAAGAAAGAAATCTAAGACCTCAGAAGATAGAAAGATCTCCCATGCTCTTGGATTGGCAGAATTATTATAGTAAAAGTGACCATCTTTCTAAAAGCCATCTACAGATTCAATGCAATCCCCATCAAAATGCCATCTCAATTCTTCATAGAGTTAGGAAGAGCAATTCTCAAATTCATCTGGAATAACAAAAAGCCCAGGATAGCTAAAACTATTCTCAACAGTAAAAAAAACTTCTGGGAGAGTCAGTATCCCAAACATCAAGCAGTACTACAGAGCAGTAGTGTTAAAAGCTGCATGGTATTGGTACAGTGACAGGGAGGTGGATCAATGGAATAGGATTGAAGACCCAGAATTGAACTCACACATCTATAGTCACTTGATCTTCGACAAAGGAGCTGAAAACATCCAGTGGAAAAAAGATAGACTTTTCAACAAATGGTGCTAGTTCAATTGGAGGTCAGCATGCAGGAGAATGAGAATTGATCCACTCTTATCTCCTTGTACTAAGCTCAACTCCAAGTGGATCAAGGACCTCCACATAAAACCAGACACACTAAATTAATAGAAAAGAAACTGGGGAAGACCCTGAGAACATTGGCTCAGGGGGAAAGTTCCTGAACAGAACACCAATTGCTTATGCTCTAAGATCAAGAATAGACAAATGGGACCTCATAAAATTACAGTTTCTGTAAGGCAAAAGACACTGTCAAAAGGACAAACTGGCAACCAACAAATTGAGAAAAGAGCTTCACCAACCCTACATCTGACAGAGGGCTAATATCCAATGTATACAAAGAACTCAAGAAGTTATACCCCAGAAAACCAAATAACCCCATCCAAAAATGGGGTACAGAGCTAAACAAAGTCTTTTCACCTGAAGAACTTCAGATGGCTGAGAAGCACCTTAAGAAATGTTCAATATCATTAGTCATTAGGGAAATGCAAATCAAAACAACCCTGAGATTTCACCTCACACCAGTCAGAATGGCTAAAATTAAAAACTCAGGAAACAGCAGGTGTTGGCAAGGATATGGAGAAAGAGGAACACTCCTCCACTGCTGGTGGGACTGCAAGCTGGTACAACCACTCTGGAAATCAGTCTGGCGGTTCCTCAGAAAACTGGACATGATACTTCCGGAGGACCCAGCCATACCACTCCTGGGCATATACCCAGAAGATTCCCCAGCATGCAATAAGGATACATGCTCCACTATGTTCATAGCAGCCTTATTTATAATAGCCAGAAGCTGGAAAGAACCCAGATGTCCCTCAATGGAGGAATGGATACAAAAATGTGGTATATATACACAAGGGAATACTATTCAGCCATTAGAAGCAATGAATTCATGAAATTCTTAGACAAATGGATGGAGTTGGAGAACATCATACTTAAGTGAGGTAACCCAGTCTCAAAGGAATTCCCATGGCATGCACTCACTGATAAGTGGATATTAGCCTAGAATCTTGGAACACCAAAGACACAATCCACATACCAAATGATGTCTGAGAAGAAGGAAGGAGTGGATCCTGGATCTGGAAAGGCCAGTGCATCAGTGTGGGAGAATACCAGAACAGGGATGTTGGAAGGGGAGGATTGGGGAACAGGGGGAAAGAAAAGGTCATATGGGACCTTTGGGGTGCGGGGAACCAGGAAAAGGGAAATGAAATGTAAATAAAGAATATATCCAAGAAAAAGAAAAAAGAAAAAACTCAGGAGACAGAAGGTGCTGGCAAGGATGTGGAGAAAGAGGAACACTCCTCCACTGCTGGTGGGATTGCAAGATGGTACAACCACTCTGGAAATCAGTCTGGCGGTTCCTCAGAAAATTGGGCATAATACTACCAGAGAACCCTGCTATACCACTCCTGCACATATACCTAGAGGATTCTCCAGCATGTAATAAGGACACATTCTCCACTGTGTTCATTACAGCCTTATTAATAATAGCCAGAAGCTGGAAAAAGCCCATATGTTCCTCAACAGAGGAATGGATGCAGAAAATGTGGCACTTTCACACAATGGAATACCACTCAGCTATTAAAAAATGAATTCATGAAATTCTTAGGCAAATGGGTGGCACTGGAAAATATTATCCTGAGTGAGGGAACCCAAACACAAAAGAACACACATGGTATGCACTCACTGATAAGTGGACATTAACCCAAAAGCTTGGAATGCCCAAGACACAAGTCACAAAACAAATGAAACTCAAGAAGGAGGAAGAACAAAGTATGGATACTCTAGTCCTCCTTAGAAGGGGGAGCAAAATACCCACAGGAGATATAGAGACAAAGTATAGAGCAGAATCTGAAAGAAAGACCATCCAGAGACTGTCCCACCTAGGGATTCATTCCATACACAATTTCAAAACCCAGACACTACTATTGATGCCAACAAGTGCTTGCTGACAGGAGCCTGATATTGCTGTCACCTGAGAGGCTCTGCCTGTGCATGACAAATACAGAGGGGGACACTCTCAGCCAACCATTGAACTGAGCACATGGTTTCCAATGAAAGAGCTAGAAAAAGGACCCAAGGAGCTGAAGGGGTTTGCAGTGCCATAGAAGGAACAACAATAGGAGCCACCCAGAACCCCCAGAGCTCCCAAGGACTAAACCATCAACCAAAGAGTACACAGGGAGGGACCCAAGGCTCCAAATGCATAAGCATCAGAAGATGGCCTTGTTGGACATTAAAGGGAGGAGAGGCCCTTCCGAGAAGGCTCGAGGCCACATTGTAGGGGAAAACCAGGACAGGGAAGCTGGAATGATGGATTGGTGAACAGGGGGAAGGGGGATGGGTTAGGGGATTCTGGGTGTGGTGGAACACCAGGAAAAGGGACAACATTTGAAATGTAAATAAAGAATATATCTAATGATAATAATAAAAGAGCTCTCAAAACCACAGTCATACATTTCTTCCAACAAGGCCACACCTATCCCAACAGAGGCCCACCTCCTTATCACGTTGACCCCAGGTGGGCCAAACATCCAAACACAGGAATCTAGGCAGCAAGCCCATTCAAACCACTATAGACCACATTCATTTCCCCTATCCTGCCAATGTCCACCCAGGGCTGCACTTAAACCAAGTGTGGAAGGAATCAGGACACTGTTCCATCTGCAGGCTAAGGCACTGAGAGCCTGAGATGTCTGAGCTCAGGTGTGTGGCCTAGTGAAGAGAGGACACTGTGTGACCAGAGGATGGCATGGGAACAGTGCCATGTTGTTGGAAAGGGATCAGAAACCTTTAGCATTCAGAACTGGTTCATAACGATTTGGCTGCCGACCAAGAGTGTGGAGTTGGACCCTGTGTATTCCAGCTCCAGCTACACAGTGTACTTCGCGGTGTCTTCACAACTGCCTACAGTTTAAGGCAGGGTGTGGCTTTTAACCTGTGACTTTTGCTCAGCTGTGGGTAATATCAAAATTTACATTTTCATCTAAGCCATTTGCATGTATAAAATGTTCTGTAACTTTCAGGTCTCTATTTAAAAGGAAACAAACATCTACTCTGAAGGCAGCTGTAAAGAATAAGGTTCGTGACTGACAGCAGAACACAGGATGATGGGGCGGGGGGAGGACAAGATGGCACAGGAGGGATGTTTACAATATAGCGTCCAAGTGCACACTTATTACGGCAGCTGAAAGTTTATATGAGCACAGAGAGAAGAAGGTGGAGAGAGAGAATTTCGTAATGAGCAAAGCCCTGGACATAGAATAACTGACTCATGTTGGGACTGATTTTTGTTTAAGATGGTGATACTCACGGTCATTTTTAATACTGATTATGATTTTTCCACTATAACAAAACTGAAGGGTAAATCAAGCTGTGGCAGAGGTTTCTGTTAGGGTCCCTAGCTCTCCTAGTTACATTATTCTTTAAGGTCCCAGAGGGGAATTATCAACAATAATCTTTCTCTGGGAATGAGCAGAGTCCAGCCAGGGATGACGTCACGTGCCTCCTGTTCCTCATGCACTTAAAGCAGCTTCTGCCTCTTGCCCAGCGTGACCCAGACCACAGCTGCATCTGAAGGTGAGTCGACCTGACAGGAGAATCTGCACGGAACAGGGTGGTCTCTAGATAGTCTTTCCTTACAGAATCTTTTATCCTTCATTCTTTACTCTCTTCTTTATTATTGGGAGAAAAGAAATTTGGCCGCCTACTCTTCATTCTTGATTTTATGAAACAGGGTTTTTCTGTATAGTCCTAGCTTTCTTGGAACTCAGTCTGCAGACCAGGCTGGCCTCAAACATAGACATCTACATGCCTTTGCCTCCCAGTGCTGGGATTAAAGGTGTGCACTAGCACACCCAGGATCTTCCTAAAGTTTCCCTTTAGTACTTCCTTACTGAGGATTTTTTTCTATGTTATGAATGAAGCAATATGTATTCCATACACACACACACACACACACACACACACACACACACACACGTCTTGCCTTGATTATGTTAGTAATTCCCCTGCCTCTGTCTCACAAGTACTAGGATTGTGGTAGCTGTCTTGCCCCACACCCAAACTTCCTTCTGCATCTTTAAGTATTCATATGACAATGCATTCATTTCAAACTTGTCTTTTGGGTGGTTTATTTAATTTTAAGTGTGGGTAAATTTTGAGGGTTACAATAATACAAAAATAATTGTCTTAATTTCATTAAAGTTTCATCATACGAAGCATACAATGAATAATCAAAAATAAAACTATACCCTTTTGCAGTAGTAATGTTTCCCATAGAACCCAGGCAGGGGCCCACTCTGTGCTTACTCACAGGGTAAGCACTCATTCTCTCAATGGTTATGTGAAGTGAGGCAGACACCTGAAACCCTGACCTTCTCCTCTGTAAAAAAAGAAAGTGTGGTGAGTTCTATGGAAGCAGCAGGGTGTCTCAGGGATGCTGCTGGCTTGGGATGCTGCTCTGTCATTTCTCTCCCTACAATATTAATACTTTAACAATGCACCAAGCTCTTCACATGACATCAAATGGCACAGCATGGGTAAGGACAAGACAGCTACTAATCTATGCCTTCTGCAGACACCACATTCCTGATCTCACTGCTTCCTAGGGACACTGATGCCTGTGGTCCCCACTTAACAGAGGCTGTGGCCTTCCCAGCACACCTCCTGCCCCTCACTGCCTCTGGACCTCCACTCAGCCCGCAGAAGGTTCAGGGATTCTCTTACCCTGTGCCTCCCTCTGCTGTTTTTTTCACTGTGTCAAAAACTACAAACTGGGTCATCAGGAAAACATAAGATAAACTTTAAAAGATTTAAATTTATAATAGAAAATTATAATTTCCTTTGTGAAATTAAAAATGATCTTGTTTATTCATATCTCTCCCTTTATTTCCTGTCTCTATCTCTGCCCATCTCCTCCCATAGGTCTCAGATCTGTCTGGCATTTATATGAAGGCAACAAGAACCTGCCTTTCTCTGCTCCATCAGCAGCTCGGGCAGTACATGATGTTTTAAGGACCTCAGTATCAGGTTTGCTCTGGTGTTTTCATTTTTAGAGACTTGACATTGATGTAAAATGTTCCTAAGAGTTGTGGTTGCTATTCCAACAACCCATCTGTTAAAACTGCTAACATCTCAGAAAGAGGAATTATCATTTCCTTCCTGTTGCTTATAGTTACCAAAATGTACTATCTCCTAGTTCAGAAATAATAAATAGAATAGAATAGAATAGAATAGAATAGAATAGAATAGAATAGAATAGAATAGAATAGAATAGAATAGGGTAGGGTAGGGTAGGGTAGGGTAGGGTAGGGTAGGGTAGGGTAGGGTAGGGTAGAATAGAATAGAATAGAATAGAATAGAATAGAATAGAATAGAATAGAATAGAATAGAATAGAATAGAATAGAATAGAATAGAATAGAAACCTTTAAAAAATCTCTCTTTTAAGAAATTTGGGGGCTAAAACTCAGAAGGGTGTTTACAGCACTACCAATTACACCAGTGAGAGTTTGGAAGTAATTTTATATCTGCTGGTATACAGACCGATTTTAGGTCTGGTAATCCAACAGGGACTTACCAGAATGATTATGATAGCATGCACCAATATGGAAGTAATGTTGCAAATATGCACAACAGTATGAACCAATAGGCATATGCATATCCTGCTCCTGCAACTGCTCATCTATGATTGGCTATCCAACACCAACGGGGTTTTCTCAATAGGAGTTTAGAAGTATATGTAAATGTCTGTTTTTTAATTGCTCTTTACATTATCTTATCAGACAAGATAGTTATTTAAGAAACACAGGAAATGCAGAAATAACTGCAGTGCAGCAGTAGTTATGGTGCACCTTGTTCACTCTTTAAGTCGAATATTTCTCCACATTCCTGAAACTATTTCTAGGGTTTTTTTTTTACTAGAAAATGCAGGCAGTGTTTTTACAAAAGTAACTGTACAGTGATTACAAATACAGTAAATGAAGGCAATGCATGGCCTTCCAATATAAGATATTTGAAGACTGAATTAAGTAAAATTGTACTTTATTTTACATATATAATGTCATGTGAAACTTGGCTTAGATAGTATGTTTGGGGGGATTTTTGTTTTGGTGTTTTTGTTTTTACACAACTAAAGTTGACTACTTCCCATTCCTTGATTTAGGAGAGCAACTCAGAAGGTCCTTAGGGTGATCTGATTGTATAGGAAGAATTTAGAGACAATGGAGTTTACAATTCTAGATTAATTGCATAAAAGCTATGTTAGTACTTTTCAGCATCAGGAAAGTAAAGGTCACTTAATGCCTATTTTCCTTAAAAGTGAACTACAAGACAGGAGCTATGTAAATAGCATGGTGACTTCTTTTGCAAAACAGTTTT
This sequence comes from Apodemus agrarius, assembly GCA_964023405.1. Lineage (NCBI taxonomy): Eukaryota > Metazoa > Chordata > Mammalia > Rodentia > Muridae > Apodemus > Apodemus agrarius. Next base: position 42,696,686 of record OZ030015.1, on the reverse strand, counting down.
AAGTGATGACATATTTTGCTATATCAAATTTTATTCCATCTCTTGGCTTTATTGGCAACTGCCAAAATGCACAAATCTGAAAGACTGTTAGCCCAAGAGCTGTGCACTGTGTCCTTAGCGTGGGTTACCTTATAGGTTCCTAGTCCTTGCAAATTTCCAGAGCGCTAATGGCCACACCTGGTTATAAGTCAGGAATGTCTCCACGTTATTTCAGGGGACTTTAGGGGTCTTGAAACTGTAGGCTAGTCACAAGGGAGAAAATCTCAAAATTAACCATTATTCAGGAGACATAACTAAAAGCCAGCAAAGAAGTTTTTTGGGTTAGGTTCAACATGGGCTTACAGCTAGAAAGATGGAGAACTTTAGATTTATGTGGGATCACCAGCAAACAGCTTTATTTCAAAAAGGCTAGAAGCAGGTCTAAATGTCTTCCCAGAAAATGGTGTTTTTGTCCAGGACAAAAGTCTTAAAGGAATTTCATTTAATTTTGGGATTTTAAAATGGGCTTTATTGTTAATGCCTTATTTATAAAATGTAACACAAATTAGAATGTGCTGGGGGTGGGAGTGGACATGTTTTCCAGGGCTGATAACTTTGGTTCATCCTCTAGGACTGTGAGTGGTTTTCAATGCCTTGGGAAGTCAGATTCATGATAGGTGCAGATTGGAGCGTTTATTACATATTTTACTGTTCAATGTCTTAATTAGGACCTTTTATTTTGTAAATAATTATGGAAATGATTGTGGGGCTTGGAAAAAATACCTTTGAGGTTTTAAAAAACAGTCCACTTTTTAGCAAGTGTGTTGTATCTAGCCTGTGGTTGCCTTAACTAATAAATGTGATTTTATTTTCTCCCCCACACTCCCTGAAAAAAAATCCCTCTTTTAAAGTACACTGAGCCTGGTCAGGAAACACAGGAACATTGTATACGATGCTGTTTCTTACTGTGTTGCACCTATTGAAACCATCAATCTTAATTCGCATTTACCGACTATTTTCCCAACATAGCCACTGACCTTGTTTAATTCAGTCAAGATTAATGTGTTCCTGGATTTCTCTGAGCATCTAAGAGTCAGGCTATGAGTGTGGGGTGGAAGGAACTGTGAACTGCTCTCAGGAACAGCTCAAGGCTATGTTCCCTCTGCTCCTCAGACTCCATGAGAGGAAATGGCTGACAGTCCACAGAGGATGCTGCCACAGCCTGGCCTGACAACCAGCAGTGACTGCTAAACCCTCAGCCTCCTGCTGAGGCTTAGAGCAAATGGTACAACCCGTGAGGAGATGAACATGGAGAAGCAGAGACCAGAAAAGGTGAGACTTTCAATTTACTCTTCTAACCATCATATACGTGTGTGTGTGTGTGTGTGTGTGTGTGTGTGTATTGATGAGCATGTATCTATCAAAACAAAGAATTACAGGACAGTTCAAATTATAGAATGTATGTAGAACTCAACTAAGATCTTGTACCTCATTTTTTTAAATTTTCTATATTCTTTGTTTACATTCCAAATGCTTTCCCCTTTCCTGGTCCCCCCCCATATGTCCCAAGATTCCTCTTCCCTCTGCCCATTCCCCAATCACCTCCCTACCATTTCTCCGTCCTGGTACTCCCCTACAATACTGGATCAAGCCTTTTCAGGACCAGGACCCTCTCCTTCCTTCTTCTTGGGAATCATTTGATATGCTAATTGTGTATTGAGTATTCAGAGCTTCTAGGCTAATTAATATACACTTATTAGTGATTGCATTTCATATGTATTCTTCTGTGATTGGGTTGCCTCACTTAGGATGATATTTTCCAGTTCCAACCATTTGCCTACAAATTTCATGAATTCATTGTTTTTAATTGCTGAGTAGTATACCATTGTGTAAATATACCACATTTTCTGTATCCATTCCTCCACTGAGAGATATCTGTGTTCTTTCCAGCTTCTGGCTATTATAAATAGGGCTGCTATGAACATAGTGGAGCATGTGTCTTTGTTGCATGCAGGGGAATCCTCTGGGTATATGCCCAGGAGTGGTATAACAGTGTCCTCTAGAAGTGTCACGCCCAGTTTTCTGAGGAACCACCAGACTGATTTCCAGAGCGGTTGTACCATCTTGCAATTCCACCAACAGGGGAGGAGTGTTCCTCTTTCTCCACATCCTTGCCAACACCTGCTATTTCCTGAGTTTTTAATCTTAGCCATTCTGACTGGTGTGAGGTGAAATCTCAGGGTTGTTTTGATTTGCATTTCCCTGATGAATAATGATGTTGAACATTTCTTAAGGTGCTTCTCAGCCATCTGAATTTCTTCATGAGAAAAGTCTTTGTTTAGCTCTGTGCCCCATTTGTAATAGGCTTTTTTCGTGCTCTGGGGTCTAACTTCTTCAGTTCTTTGTATATATTGGATATTAGCACTCTGTCAGATGTAAGGTTGGTGAAGATCTTTTCCCAATTTATTGGTTGCTGTTTTGTCCTTCTGACTGTGTCCTTTGCCTTACAGAAACTTTGTAATTTTATGAGGTTCCATTTATCAATTCTTGATCTCAGAGCATAAGCTATTGGTGTTCTGTCCGGGAACTTTCCCCCTGTGCCCATGTCCTCAAGGGTCTTCCCCAGTTTCTTGTCTATTAGTTTCAGTGTGTCTAGTTTTATGTGGAAGTCCTTGATCCACTTGGAGTTGAGCTTAGTACGAGGAGATAAGAGTGGATCAATCGCATTCTTCTGCATGCTGACCTCCAATTGATCCAGCACCATTTGTTGAAGGGGCTATCTTTTTCCCACTGGATGGTTGTAGCTCCTATATCAAAGATCAAGTGATCATAATTCTGTGGTTTCATTTCTGGGTCTTCAATTATATTCCATTTATCTACTTGCCTGTCACTGTACCAATACCATGCAGTTTTTACCACAATTGCTCTGTAGTATTGCTTGAGGTCAGGGACATTGATTCCCCAAGAAGTTCTTTTAAAATTGAGAATAGTTTTAGCTATCCTAGGCTTTTTGTTATTCCAGATGCATTTGAGAATTGCTCTTTCAAAGTCTATGAAGAACTGAGTTGGGATTTTGATGGGGATTGCAATGAATCTGTAGATTGCTTTTGGCAAGATGGCCATTTTTTACAATATTAATCCTGCCAATCCAAGAGCATGGAAGATTTTTCCATCTTCTGAGATCTTCTTCGATTTCCTTCTTCAAAGACTTGAAGTTCCTGTCATACAGATCTTTCACTTCTTTGGTTAGAGTCACACCAAGATACTTTATATTGTTTGTGGCTATTATGAAGGGTGTTATTTCCCTAACTTCTTTCTCAGCCTACTTATCCTTTGAGTATAGGAAGGCTACTGATTTCCTTGAGTTGATTTTATAACCAGCCACTTTCCTGAAGTTGTTTATCAGCTGTAGGAGTTCTCTGATAGAGTTTTTTGGGTCACTTAAGTATACTATCATATCATCCCCAAATAGTGATAGTTTGACTTCCTTTCCAATTTGTATCCCTTTGATTTCCTTATGTTGTCTAATTGTTCTAGCTGGAACTTTAAGTACTATATTGAAAAGATATAGAGAGAGGGCAGCATTGTCTAGTCCCTGATTTTAGTGGAATTGCTTCACATTTCTCTCCATTTAGTTTAATGTTGGCTACTGGTTTGTTGTATATTGCTTTTACTATGTTTAGGTATGGGCCTTGAATTCTTGTTCTTTCCAAGCCTTTTAGCATGAAAGGATGCTAGACTTTGTCAAATGCTTTTTCACCATCTAATGAAATGATCATGTGGTTTTTTTCTTTGAGTTTGTTTATGTAGTGGATTGCATTGATGGATTTCCATAAATGGAACCATCCCTGCATGCCTGGCATGAAGCCTACTTGATCATGGTGAATGATTGTTATTGATGTGTTCTTGGATTCAGATGGCAAGAATTTTATTTAGTATTTTTGCATCAATATTCATAAGGGATATTGGCCTGAAGTTCTGTTTCTTTGTTGGAACTTTGTGTGGTTTTGGTATCAGCATAATTGTGGCTTCATAGAACTAATTAGGTAGTGTTCCTTCTGTTTCTATTTTGTAAAATATTTTGAAGAGCATTGGTGTTAGGTCTTCTTTGAAAGTCTGATAGAATTCTGCACTAAAACCATCTGGTTCCATGCTTTTTCTAGTTGGAAGACTTTCTATGGCCACTTCTATTTCTTTAGGGGTTATGAGACTGTTTAGATGATCTATTTGATCCTGATTTAATTTTGGTATTTGGTATCTGTCTAGGAAGTTCTCCATTTCCTACAGATTCTCCAGTTGTGTTGAGTATAGGCTTTTGTAGTAGGATCTGATGATTTTTTGAATTTCCTCAGTTTCTGTTGTTATATCCCCCTTTTCATTTCTAATTTTGTTAATTTGGATACTGTCTCTGTGCCCTTTGGTTAGTCTGGCTAAGGGTTTATCTATCTTGTTGATTTTCTCAAAGAACCAGCTCCTGGTTTTGTTGATTCTTTGTATGGTTCTCTTGGTTTCTACTTGATTGATTTCAGCCCTGAGTTTGATGATTTCCTGTCTTCTATTCTTCCTGGGTGAATTAGCTTCTTTTTGTTCCAGGGCTTTCAGATGTGCCATTAAGCTACTAGTGTATGCTCTCTCCAGTTTCCTTTTGGAGGCACTCAGGGCTATGAGTTTTCCTTTTAACACAGCTTTCATTATGTCCCATAGATTTGGGTAAGTTGTGCCTTCATTTTCATTAAATTCTAAAAAAATCTTTGATTTCTTTCTTTATTTCTTCCTTTACTAAGGTATCATTGAGTAGAGTATTGTTCATCTTCCATGTGTATGTGGGCTTTCTGTTGTTTTTGTTGCTATTGACCACTCTTACTGCATGGTGATCTGATAGGAGGCATGGGATTAGTTCAATCTTCTTGTATTTGTTGAGGTCTGTCTTGTGACCAATTATATGATCGATTTTGGAGAAGGTACCATGAGGTGCTGAGAAAAAGGTATAGTCTTTTGCTTTAGGATGAAATGTTCTATAAATATCTGTTAAATCCAATTGGTCCAAAGCTTCAATTAGCTTCACTGTGTCCGTGTTTAGTTCTGTTTTTCTGATTGGTCCATTGAGAATAGTGGAGTGTTGAAGTCACCCACAATTATTGTGTTAGGTGCAATGTGTGCATTGAGCTTTACTAAAGTTTCTTTTATGAATTAGAGACCCCTTGCATTTGGGGCACAGATGTTCAGAATTGAGAGTTCTTCTTGGTGGATTTTTCTTTAACCAGCAAAAAGTGTTCTTCCATGTCTCTTTTGATGACTTTAGGTTGAAAGTCAATTTTATCTGATATTAGAATAGCTACTCCGGCTTGTTTCCTGAGACTATTTGCTTGTAAAATTGTCTTCCAGTCTTTTACTCTAAGATAGTGTTTGTCTTTGACACTGAGGTGTGTTTCCTAAAATGTAGGGTCCAGTTTACGTATCATCCGTTAGTCTGTCTTTTTATTGGGGAATTGAGTCCATTGATGTTGAAAGATATTAAGGAATAGTGATTATTACTTCCTGTCATTTTTTATGTTATTTTTTTATATTTGATAGGTTATCTTCTTTTGGTTTTGATGAAAGAGGGTTATTATCTTGCTTTCTTCCGGGTGTAGTTTCCATCCTTGTATTGGTGTTTTCCCCCTATAATCCTTTGTAGGGCTGGTTTTGTGGAAAGATATTGTGTAAATTTGGTTTTGTCATGAAATATCTTGGTTTCTCCATCTATGGTGATTGAGAGTTTTGCTGGATATAGTAGTTTTAGTTGGCATTTGTGTTCTCTTAGAGTCTGCATGAGATCTACCCAGGATGTTTTAGCTTTCATGGTCTCTGGTGAGAAGTCTGGGGTAATTCTTATAGGTCTTCCTTTATCTGTTACTTGACCTTTTTTTCTTACTGCCTTTAATATTCTTTCTTTGTTTAGTACATTTGGGGTTTTGATTATTATGTGATGGGAGGTATTTCTGTTCTGGTCCAGTCTGTTTGGAGTTCTGTACGTTTCTTGTATATTCGTGGGTATATCTCTCTTTAGGTTAGGGAAGTTTTCTTCCATAATTTTGTTGAAGATATTTGCTTGCCCTTTAAGTTGTAAATCTTCACTCTCATCTATGCCTATAATCCTTAGGTTTGGTCTTCTCATTTTGTCTTGGATTTCCTGGATGTTTTGGGCTACAAGCTTTTTGAATTTTGCATTTTCTTTGACTGTTGAGTCCATGGTTTCTATGGTATCTTCAGCATCTGACATTCTGTCTTCTATCTCTTATATGCTGTTGTTGATGTTTGTTTTGCATCTATGGCCCCAGATTTCTTCCCAAGGTTTTCTATCACCAATGTTGTCTCCCTTTGTGATTTCTTAGTTGTTTCTACTTCTATTTTTAGATCCTGGATGGTTTTGTTGAGTTCCTTCACTTTCTTGTTTGTGTTTTCCGGTAATTCTTTAAGAGATTTTTGTGATTCCTCTTTCATGACTTCTGCCTGTTGACCCAAGTTCTCCTATATTTCTTTAAGTGATTTTTGCATTTCCTCCTTATTAGCTTCTATCTTTTGACCCATGTTCTCCTGAATTTCTTTAAATGATTTTTGTGTTTCTCTTGTAAGGACTTCTAACTTTTGATCCATTTAATCCTGTATTTCTTCAAGTGTTCCTCTAACAGCATCATGACCAGTGATTTTAAATCCAAATCTTGTTTTTCTGGTGTGTTGGGGTATCCAGAACTTCCTGTTGTTGGAGAATTGGGTTCGGATGGTGCCATATTGCCTTGATTTCTGTTTGTAATGTTCCTACATTTGCCTTTTGCCATTTGGTTATCTCTGGCATTAGTTGGTCCTGTTGTCACTGGTTGGTGCTTGAACCCCCTGTAACTCCAAAAGGCTATTTCCGCACCACTGGATGACTGGGTTTCCCCTGGCACAGATTGTGGATGCACTGCCCTCCTCTTGGGTGCTGTTGGAGTCCTGGTGTATCTTGCCTCAAGCAATGTTATAGTCAGGTTGTCTCTGTGAACCTGTAGCAGTTTGTCTGTTCCATCAGGGAGCAAAGATGGCAGAAGGGAGCCCCTCCAAGTGCTGACCACCCTGCAGGGCACAGGACCACGCACGGCTGGCACACAGACGAACCACCGCTCTGCTCATGTCCTGTGTGCATGTAGCCGTCCAGCGGTCTGTGTCCCCAGAGGTCTTAAACTCGGGATATCTCAGAATCTGGGGCCACTTGTCCTGTCCAACTGGTAGCAAAGATGGTGGCAGGGAAACTCCTCCAATTGCTGTCCACCCCACAGGGCACAGGACCTACCCTGGCTGACACACAGACCAACCGCCCCTCTGCTCAGGTCCTGTGCGCAGGTAGCTGCCCAGTGGTCTGCATCCCCAGAGGTCTTAAACTCGGGATATCTCGGAACCTGGGGCCACTCATCCTGTCCAACTGGGAGCAAAGATGGTAGTGGGGATGCCTGTACTACATTATTTTAAAACCACATTCTTCAATGAATGCTAAACTGGGGTGTTCATGCAATATTCCACTAATAGAAGAAGCTCTACAATGGTTCTTAAGACTAACTGGTATATTCATTAACTTCTGAATAATGTTTTTGTTACTTGTTTGCATTTCACTTACACTGGTTTTTGTCGGTTTGTTCTTGTCAGTAATTCACTGTTTTTGTTGAGAGAAAAAAGTTATCTTGCAAATATCAAAGACTTGTTGATAGAGGATGCTATCTGTAACAAGGAAAGACCATGATCATGAATGGTGGGATCCCTATTCTGAGCGGCAATGGCTCTAGCCACAGACAGATGTGAATTTTTAATATTTTAAATTCCTTACATTATAGATAATCATTTCCAAATCTGCAGGCCCAGGAATTTTCTCAGCATATTAACCTTACACATCAGTAAGCAGTCACTAACCCTAAAGCTTCTTGGTTGCCTAGGAGACACCCATGGACCTCACCACCTGGATGAGCAACTACACTGGACAGTCAGATTTCACTCTTCTGGGATTCTTCAGTCAATCCAAGCACCCTGCCCTGCTAGCTGTGGTCATATTTGTGGTTTTCCTGATGGCCTTGTCTGGGAATGCCCTCCTGATCCTGCTGATAGTCTCTGACACCCACCTCCACACACCCATGTACTTTTTTATCAGTCAACTGTCCCTCATGGACATGATGTACATTTCTGTCACTGTGCCCAAGATGCTCATGGACCAGGTCCTGGGGAGCCACAAGATCTCAGCTACTGCCTGTGGGGTGCAGATGTTCCTCTACCTGACACTAGCAGGTTCGGAATATTTCCTTCTGGCTTCAATGTCCTATGACCGATATGTGGCCATCTGCCATCCACTCCGGTATCCAGTCCTCATGAACCGTAGGGTATGTCTCCTCCTATTGTCTGTCTGTTGGCTCTTGGGATCCTTGGATGGCTTCATACTCACTCCAATCACCATGAACTTCCCTTTCTGTGGATCCAAAGAAATCCATCAATTCTTCTGTGAGGCCCCTGCTGTGACAAAGCTCTCCTGCTTAGACACCTGGCTCTATGAGACCCTCATGTATGTGTGCTGTGTGCTCATGCTTCTCATCCCTGTGACAGTCATCTCAGGCTCCTATTCATCCATCCTCCTCACTGTTCTCAGAATGAACTCAGCAGAGGGCAGGAAGAAGGCCCTGGCCACCTGCTCCTCCCACATGACTGTGGTCCTCCTCTTCTATGGTGCTGCTGTCTATACCTACATGCTCCCTGCCTCCCTCCATACCCCTGAGAAGAACATGGTGGCATCTGTGTTTTATACCATACTCACGCCTCTGTTGAACCCACTAATCTATAGTTTTAGGAATAAGAATGTCACAGAGGCTATGAAGAAACTGTTGGGTGTGAGCACCCTCTTCCAAGAAATAGTAAAGTAATCTGGAATGCATATTTCTCTCCATTGTCTTCACACTTCTGTTGATCCAAGTCTCATGCTGATGTTATTTCTGAACCATCATGTCTCATTTCATATTCACTTCTTTTTGTAGAACTATTTCTCTACTCTGAAAATTCCTTCATTGATATACTTCTTGTCCATTCAGAAATCTTGTTTTCATTCTGCCACTGTTACATTTTATGAAGTTGATAATGGCTGTTCAATTTCACGGGACAAAGGTCTTATCACTTGAAATTATGTCATATTGAGCAATGAATGGTCATGAGGTGTCCAACTGATAAAAGATAGAGTGAGATGTAAGAAAAGTGGTTAACAATGTTAACCAGAGGTGACTGGAGATAATTGGCATATTGAAATAATGCTTTGTACCCTCTTGATAATTAATGTAAATTTGAAATTAGGTAAAAAGATACAGACTTCTCCCTTTAGCTCCTATATTATGATATATTAAAAATAAGGGTTAAAAAAGATTTAGATCTGGATAGTTCGATTTGCCCCAAGGGTTTCAAATTGTCAATGTACCTCTATTTGCATATAAATATATCCCTCAAAACCAAACACAGTTTCTATTCAAAGGAAATGAGAAATCATTTATTCTTGAGTCAAATATAAATGACCATGGCCCAAAAACATGGATTCAGTTTTCCCCCAGTGACATATTCCAAAGTCTCATGGACCGTTACAAAGCACAGACAAGTCATAAGTCATTGGGTCATTTTTCTCTTAAAATTGTTTCCTGCTGTTTGAGGGTGATGTTCTTTTTGGCGACCCTAAGAAAATTGGGATATTGGCCAACTCCTAGGAGAACTAACTACGTCATTTGCTGTTCAGTCTCCATGTGATGGTAACCTACAGTGCTCAACTGAAGTCCTGAGTGGAACGGTTTGTGATGCTGCAGTAGCTAGCTAGCTGAATTGACATTGTCCTTGATGCAGTTCTTGGGGAAACAGCATTTGAGGCAGTTTGTAAGGTTGGATCACCTGGGCTACTTGTCTCATTTCCCTTGGTTTCTGATCCTATCACTCTGCAAACATAAACTTTCAAATGTAATGTATATTCTGCATATGTATGGGACATGCAGTGTACACAAATCATCTAAAGGTGATTCTTTGCTCAATGTTCAAGCAGGAAAAATAAATAAAACTCTTTAAGTCCATTTGGACTGTGTGTCAAAATTGTAATAAAAATCTCCACCCATGCCATAGGAAAGGCTGGCATTGCTAAGTCTTGAGGGCTCTGTATCCAACAGGATTTATTGGCTACACAGAGACCCTTTCATGTCTCAGCAGTCTCAGCGCTGTTCCCATGTAGAGGGATCAGCATATATTTTACCTGTTTTATTCTGCCTGGTTCCTTCCCTCATGTGTGCTGGCAAGATTTTTCAGAAGATCTCTCTGTTCAAATATAGCCTTTATTAATTTTGATGGACTACACAGTTTCTCCTGTGGAAACAAGGGCAAAAGCTCTTCCACAACACATTTCCCTCCTTCCATTCTGAAGTTAAGGCAAGCTAATCTAAACCATCAGTCCTCTCAAAAATCCAGTGTATTTCAGCAACTCACTCATTGACATTTAAAATTATTAAAGTCAATTTATCAATTTTAAATAATGCCTTATTTTTTAAATAAAGCATTATTTAATCTATCCCTGGGAGATCCCTTCTGTTCTATGAGCATTTCCTGTAAAGTGTAGCTAGATCCTTTTACATTTGTTTGACCTGAAGGATTGTAAAATATATCTGTAAGATGTTCTATGCCATAATGTCTGAAAATTTCTTGAATTCTAATGGATACATATTTTGAAGCATTATTAGCTTCAGTCTTTAAAGGCACTTCCAAGATAGCCATCACCTCTAAAAAATGTGCAATCTCAGAATCATATATTTCAGAGTTCAAGGCAGAAGCCCCTTAGAATTCTGAATGTACATCAGCTGTATGATTTATTAACACATGTAAAATTTCAAACTCTACAAAATGAAACACATAAACTATTGTATGACATTGCTCTAAGGTGAGTTCATTAAGCAGAGTCAGTATTCTTAATTCAGCATACAGACCTTCATTTAGTAACCGATCCTTGACAGTATCAATGTCTCTAGTCTGATTATGTTGGTTTATAGCTGAAGCCCCTTCATTGAGGATTTCTAAGGAATGCCATTTTGTGATTTCATCACAAGGTGGTGCCATAGGCTCCAGATTGGACTCCTCTGAAGAGACTCCTTTCTGAGTCAGGATTTTCCCAATCTCCTTTCCTTTGCCTCCATTCTGGTATTTAATTTTCCAGTCTTTCCTTTCACTAAGTTTGCTTTATTTTGCTCTCTCTTTAAAAGGATATATAAAGTTTCAATCATTACTGCACATATGATTTTTATGCTGATAATTGTAACAAAATTACATGGGACCCAGATGCACGGTGTCATTGACTTTTCCAATTTTTAAATACGGAAAATATTTTTCTTTTTACTCTCTAACTCTGTCCTTAAGAAGTTCCCAGGCATCTTGTCAAGTCTTTCCCTTTTCAGCTTTTCCCACTGTTTCTACATGTCTATCTCAGCTTCTGTCAAGACTCTACTACTCAGCTAGCAAGCCAAGCAGGCTGGTGACCCATGGCTCCGTCCCTCTCTGCTTAATCCCGCTCTCTGGCCAACACTAGGCAGCTGCAGAATTTCACCAGCCAGTGGTTCCAGGACCACATGCCCTGCCACATTCGGCTGGGCCTGGCAACAGACTTCTGCCCATTCTGAGAAGGTAGTTTCGGGCCACAGTATGCCACTGCCTATATGGCTCCCAGTCACTGCAGGCTTTTTCCTCAGGCTAATGGGCCCAGACCACTAAGTCCCACTGCCCTGCCTGGGAAATGCACTAAAACTCCATCCCAAGAGAGAAACCAGGACTGGGCTCCAACACCATGTCAGCTGAATTAAGGAATGGTCTTCCTCTTAAAAGACTCCTGCCTCTGACATGCACTGAGGTTTTTGGTTCACTCTTGCTTGAAGGGATTTAGGCTTCCTCTCCCCATGCCCCATGGCCACCCCCAACAACAACACCCCACTCCACCTGACCACTAGGATACTGCTTTCCACTCTGGGAAGGACTATTTCCCTGCCTTTCCATCTAGGGCTTTTTCTCAGGTTCTAAACTTGGATTTTTAAAAGACCTTATGTTTTATATCATCTGTAGCTGAGGACTTTTCTATCTGTGCCCCAATTCCCAAATAACAACTCGGAGGCTTATATTTTATTAATAAATGCCTAGGCCTTTTGCTAGGCTTGTTCTCCAAGTAACTTCATCAACCTGTTTAAACTATTCTATGTCTGCCACATGGCTGGTTATCTCTCCTTAGTTTCATATGTCAGACTTGCTCAGCATCTTGGTTGCGAGGGGCCATGCCTGGCACTTCTTTCTTGGTTCTTTCTAGAAGGTAAGCCTACAGGGAAGAGCATCGCCAGCAGTAAGACTCGGTCTTATGAGATATTTAAGTTTACTGTACAATCATAAAGCATTTACCTACCTTAAGTCTAAATCACTTTGCTTCTGTAGCTTACCTGCCTGTTGGAGTTGCTCTGAGGCCTGAAGCTGCAGTCTCTGGCTCAGCACCTCATGGTAAAACATAGGGGCATTAAGTAATGTAGCCTTTCTATCTCTGAAGGAACTCTTATTTCTAGTCTAACTCCAAGGCCAGGGAAGTAAAGGGGACACGTTGAAAAGTGGTTTTAGCTTTTTTTTTTTTAATTTTTTTATTGGATATATTCTATATTTACAATTCATTTCCCTTTTTCTGGTTCCCCACCCCCAATGGTCCCACATGTCCTTTCCCTCCCCCTGCTCTCTCATCCACCCCCTCCCACCTTACTGTTCTTGTACTCTCCCACAATGATGTTTTGGTCCATTCTAGCACCATTGTCCACTCCTTTCTTCTTGTGAGACATCACTTGATATGTGATTTATGTCTTTGGTGTTCCAAGCTTCTAGGCTAATATCCACTTATCAGTGACTGTATACCATGGGTATTCTTTTGAGACTGGGTCACCTCACTTAGTATGACGTTCTCCAGCTCCATCCATTTCTCTAAGAATTTCATGAATTCATTGTTTCTAATGGCTGAATAGTACTCCATTGTGTATATATACCACATTTTTTGTATCCATTCCTCTGTTGAGGGACATCTTGGTTCTTTTCAGCTTCTGGCTATTATATATAAGGCTGCTATGAACATAGTGGAGCATGTATCCTTATTGCATGCTGGGGAATCTTCTGGGTATATTCCCAGGAGTGGTATGGCTAGGTCCTCCGGAAGTATCACGTCCAGTTTTCTGAGGAACCGCCATACTGATTTCCAGAGTGGTTGTACCAGCTTGCATTCCCACCAGCAGTGGAGGAGTGTTCCTCTTTCTCCACATCCTTGCCAACACCTGATGTCTTCTGAGTTTTTAATCTTAGCCATTTCTGACTGGTGTGAGGTGAAATCTCAGGGTTGTTTTAATTTGCATTTCCCTAATGACTAGTGATGTTGAACATTTTTTAAGGTGTTTCTCAGCCATCCAAATTTCTTCAGGTGAAAAGTCTCTGTTTAGCTCTGTACCCCATTTTTGGATAGGGTTATTTGGTTTTCTGGGGTCTAACCTCTTGAGTTCTTTGTATACGTTGGATATTAGCCCTCTGTCGGATGTGGAGTTGGTGAAGATCTTTTCCCAATTGGTTGGTTGCCGATTTATCCTTTTGACAGTGTCTTTTGTCTTACAGAAACTTTGTAGTTTTATGAGGTCCCATTTGTCTATTCTTGCTCTTAGAGCATAAGCAATTGGTGTTCTGTTCAGGAATTTTTCCCCTGAGCCGATGTCTTCAAGGGTCTTCCCCAGTTTCTTTTCTATTAGTTTTAGTGTGTCTGGTTTTATGTGGAGGTCCTTGATCCACTTGGAGTTGAGCTTAGTGCAAGGAGATAAGAGTGGATCAATTCTCATTCTTCTGCATGTTGACCTCCAGTTGAGCCGGCACCATCTGTTGAAAAGGCTATCTTTTTTCCACTGGATGTTTTCAGCTCCTTTGTCGAAGATCAATTGGCCATAGATGTGCGGGTTCAATTCTGGGTCTTCGATCCTATTCCATTGATCCGCCTCCCTGTCACTGAACCAATACCATGCAGTTTTTAATACTACTGCTCTGTAATATTGCTTGAGGTCCGGGATATTGATTCCCCCAGAAGTTCTTTTGCTGTTGATGATAGTTTTAGCTATCCTGGGATTTTTGTTATACCAGATGAATTTGAGAATTGCTCTTTCTAACTCTATGAAGAACTGAGTTGGGATTTTGATGGGGATTGCATTGAATCTGTATATTGCTTTGGGCAAGATTGCCATTTTGACTATATTAGTCCTGCCAACCCACGAGCATGGAAGATTTTCCCATTTTCTGATGTCTTCTTCAATTTCCCTCTTCAGAGACCTGAAGTTTTTGTCATATAAATCTTGCACATGTTTGGTTAGCGTCACTCCAAGATACTTTATATCATTTGTGGCTATTGTGAAGGGTGTCATTTCCCTAATTTCTTTCTCGGCCTGCTTATCCTTTGCGTTTAGGAAGGCTACTGATTTACTTGAGTTGATTTTATAGCCAGCCACTTTGCTGAAGTTGTTTATCAGTTGCAGGAGTTCTCTTGTGGAGGTTTTTGGGTCACTTAAGTATACTATCATATCATCTGCAAATAGTGATAGTTTGACTTCTTCCTTTCCAATTTGTATCCCTTTGACTTCCCTCTGTTGTCGAATTCCTCTAGCTAGTCCCTCAAGAACTATATTGAAGAGATATGGCAAGAGGGGGCAGCCTTGTCTAGTCCCTGATTTTAGAGGGATTGCTTCAAGTTTTTGTCCGTTTACCTTGATATTGGCTACTGGTCTGCTGTATATTGCTTTTACTATGTTTAGATATGGGCCTTGAATTCCTGTTCTTTCTAAGACCTTTAGCATGAAAGGATGCTGAATTTTGTCAAATGCTTTTTCAGCATCAAATGAGATGACCATGTGGTTTTTTTCTTTGAGATTGTTTATGTAGTGGATTACGTTGATAGATTTCTGTATATTGAACCATCCCTGCATCCCTGGGATGAAGCCAACTTGATCATGGTGAATGATCGTTTTGATGTGTTCTTGGATTAGGTTGGCAAGGATTTTGTTTAGTATTTTTGCATCGATATTCATAAGAGAAATTGGCATGTAGTTCTCTTTCTTAGTTGGATCTTTGTGTGGTTTTGGTATCAGGGTAGTTGTGGTTTCATAGAATGAGTTGGGTAGTGTTCCTTCTGTTTCTATTTTGTGGAATAGTTTGAAGAGTATCGGTATCAGGACTTCTTTGAAGGTCTGATAAAATTCTGCACTAAAACCGTCTGGTCCTGTGCTCTTTTTGGTTGGAAGACTGTCTATGACCCCTTCTATTTCTTTGGGGGTTATGGGTCTGTTTAGACGATCTATTTGATCCTGGTTTAATTTTGGTATTTGGTAACTGTCTAGGAGATTGTCCATTTCCTCCAGATTCTCCAGTTGTGTTGAGTATAGATTTTTGTAGTAGGATCTGATGATTTTTTGAATTTCCTCAGTTTCTGTTGTTATATCTCCCTTTTCATTTCTAATTTTGTTAATTTGAATACTGTCTCTGTGCCCTTTAGTAAGTCTGGCTAGGGGTTTATCTATCTTGTTGATTTTCTCAAAGAACCAGCTCCTGGTTTTGTTGATTCTTTGTATGGTTCTCTTTGTTTCAACTTGATTGATTTCAGCCCTGAGTTTAATGATTTCCTGTCTTCTACTCCTCCTGGGTGAAATTGCTTCTTTTTGTTCCAGAGCTTTCAAGTGCACCATTAAGTTGCTAGTATATGCTCTCTCCCGTTTCTTTTTGGAGACACTCAGGGCTATGAGTTTTCCTCTAAGCACTGCTTTCATTGTGTCCCATAGATTTGGGTATGTTGTGCCTTCATTTTCATTAAATTCTAAGAATTCTTTGATTTCTTTCTTTATTTCTTCCTGGACTAAGGTATCATTGAGTGGAATATTGTTCAGCCTCCACGTGTATGAAGATTTTCTGTTGTTTTGTTGCTATTCAAGAACATTCTTACTCCATGGTGATCTGATAAGAGGCATGGGATTAGTTCGATCTTTTTATATTTGTTGAGATCTGTCTTGTGTCCAATTATATGGTCGATTTTGGAAAAGGTACCATGAGGGGCTGAGAAAAAGGTATAGTCTTTTGCTTTAGGGTGAAATGTTCTATATATATCTGTTAAATCCAATTGCTCCAAAGTTTAGATGAGTTTCTCCGTGTCTCTGTTTAGTTTCTGTTTTCCTGGTTGGTCCACTGTGGATAGTGGAGTATTGAGGTCCCCCACAATCATTGTGTTAGGTGCAATGTGTGCTTTGAGCTTTAGTAAGGTTTCTTTTACGAATGAGGGTGCCTTTACATTTGGAGCATAGATGTTTAGAATTGTGAGTTCTTCTTGGTAGATTCTTCCTTTGACTAGCAAGAAGTGACCTTCTGTGTCTCTTTTGATGACTTTGGGTTGAAAGTCAATTTTATCTGATATTAAAATGGCTACTCCAGCTTGCTTCCTGTGACCATTTGCTTGCAAAATTGTCTTCCATCCTTTTACTCTAAGGTAGTGTTTGTCTTTGACTCTGAGGTGTGTTTCCTGTAAGCAGCAAAATGTAGGGTCCTGTTTTCGTATCCAGTCTGTTAGTCTATGTCTTTTTATTGGGGAGTTGAGTCCATTGATGTTAAGAGATATTAAGGAATAGAGATTATTACTTCCTGACACTTTTGATGTTATTTTTGTTTTTGAGTAGTTATCTTCCTTTGAGTTTGATGGAAAAAGTTTACTGTCTTGCTTTTTCTTGGGTGCCGTTCCCTTCCTTGTATTGGAGTTTTCCTCCTATTATCCTTTGTAGAGCTGGGTTAGTGGAAAGATATTGTGTAAATTTGGTCCTGTCATGGAATATTTTGATTTCTACATCTATGTTGATTGAGAGTTTTGCTGGGTATAGTAGTCTTGGCTGACATTTGTGTTCTCTTAGGGTCTGCATGAGGTCTGCCCAGGATCTTCTAGCTTTCATGGTTTCTGGAGAGAAGTCTGGTGTGATTCTGATAGGTCTTCCTTTATATGTTACTTGGCCTTTTTCTCTTACTGCCTTTAATATTCTTTCTTTGTTTAGTACATTTGGGGTTTTGATTATTATGTGACGGGAGGTGTTTCTGTTCTGGTCCAGTCTGTTTGGAGTTCTGTAGACTTCTTGTATGTTCATGGGCATCTCTCTCTTTAAGTTAGGGAAGTTTTCTTCCATAATTTTGTTAAAGATATTTGCTGGCCCTTTAAGTTGTAGATCTTCACTCTCATCTATGCCTATAATCCTTAGGTTTGGTCTTCTCATTGTGTCCTGGATTTCCTGGAAGTTTTGGGTTACAAGCCTTTTGGATTTTGCGTTTTCTTTGACTGTGAAGTCAATGGTTACTATGTTATCTTCAGCATCTGAGATTCTTATTTCTATCTCTTGTATTCTGTTGTCGATGTTTGCATCTACGATCCGTGATTTCTTCCCAAGGTTTTCTATCTCCAAAGTTGCCTCCTTTTGTGATTTCTTAGTTGTTTCTACCTCTTTGTTCAGATCTTGGATGGTTTTGCTCAGTTCCTTCATTTGTTTGTTTGTGTTTTCATGTAATTCTTTAATATATTTTTGTGCTCCCTCTTTCATGACTTCTGCCTGTTGTTTCAAGTTCTCCTGCATTTCTTTAACTGATTTTCTCATTTCCTCTTTATTGGTTTTTGTCTGATGGCCCATATTCTCCTAGAGTTCTTTAAGTGTTTTTTGTGTTTGGATTGTAAGAGCTTCTACCCTATTGATGTTCCCCTGCATTTCTTTAAGAGATTTGTTTATGTCTTTTTTGTGTTCCTCTAGGAGCATCATGACCTGTGCTTTTATATCTAACTCTTGTTTTTCTGGTGTGCTGGGGTATCCCGGACTTGCTGTGGTTGGTGAATTGGGTTCAGATGGTGCCATATTGCCTTGATTTCTGTTAATAACGTTCCTACATTTGCCTTTTGCCATCTCTTTATCTCTGGAGTTAGTTGATCTTATTGTAGAGGGCAGCCCCACTGAAAGCACAGCACGCCTGTCCCCAGGAGACAGTGACCTTGGCTGAGCTGCTGGTACCCGGCTCTGCCGATCTCTTCTGGCAGCGTTGTCTGTGCTGGACTATGCTAGCTCTCAGTCCAAGTTCCTGACTCCAGCTGCTAGAATTCTGAGCTGTGTCCCGAGGCAAGGTGGCCCCTCGCTGCTAGCCCGTTCAGAGAGCCGGCCCCAGCCGCGGTGGTCTGCACCCGCAGCTGAGCTGTCTGTGCCCGGATCTCCTGCAGAGCTAAGCTAAGCTATATCTCTGGCCACGCACCTGACTGCAGCCACTCGCTGTGCCCTGTGTGCCCGCTGTTTGCGCGCAGTATCCTCGTGGTTTTAGCTTTTATTCTAAGCTTTTTTTTAATTTTTATTTTCTATATTCTATGTTTACATTCCAAAGGCTTTCCCCTTTCCCAGTTCCCCCCCTCCCTATGTACCATAATTCCTCTCCCCCCCCCAACTATTCCCCAATCATTCCCCCTCCCCCCACGGTTTCTCTACAAAACTGGATCCAATCTTTCCAGGCCCAGGGTCCTCTCCTTTCTTCTTGGGAATCATTTGACTTGCTAATTGTGCCTTGAGTATTTAGGGCTTCTGGGCTCATTAATATCCACTTATCAGTGATTGCATTTCATGTGTATTCTTTTGTTATTGGGTTAGCTCACTCAGGATGATATTTTCCAGGTCTAACCATTTACCTACAAATTGCATGAATTCATTATTTTTAATTGCTGAGTAGTATTCCATTGTATAAATATCCCACATTTTCTGTATCCATTCCTCCTTTGAGGGATATTTGGGCTCCTTCCAATTTCTGGCTATTATAAACAAGGCTGCTATAAAAACATAGTGGAGCATGTGTCTTTATTGTATGCTCTGGAAATCAGTGTGGCGATTCCTCAGAAAATTGGGCATGTCCCTTCCAGAGGACCCTGGCATACCACTCCTGGGCATATTCTAAGTTTTAAAACATTTTCTGTGAACGTTCTCTAAAGACAAGGAGAAAGGGCCAGTCCCTGCTCTTTGTCCTCAGCACTTACACACATCATACTTACACATTTTCACAAGGTAAAAAGTTCATCACAAGTTTACACACAAATTCAAATTGCAAATCGAATAAGAAGTTTACAACAGAGAATTTTTACATGCATATCAATTAGGAGCAATTGTCTGGCTAAACATTTATCACCTGTCACTGCATCATAGGTTCATGGAGAGTTAAAAACCATAATTTTTGTGACTAAGTTATTATTGAAGTTTTGTATAGATAAACCCAGTCAATATTTATTATCTTCTGTCCTTGACTCATGGTAAATTGTTAGTTCCCTTTTTATGACCTTTGGTTAATTGCTTTGCAACCTCTTAGAACATGCTCTTAGTTGTAGATGCCTGCTTCCTATCTTGGAGGTAATTAATTAATGACACTAAAGACTGGCAGAGTTCTCGGTGCAGTTCTGATTATCAGAGAGGATTTGATAGCAGTCCTATTATGAAAGAGCTTAAATAATTACTAATATCGTGTCAGGAATTCTAATGGGATCATCATTAAGAATTAAGACATCACCTATTTGTCTATATAGCATCACTACAAAACAGTATATCTCCATTGCTCTTCAGAATTCTGCTCAAAGGGGAGGTCTAATCATATATATATATATATATATATATATATATATATATATATATATATAACAGGAAAGCATGTTAATATCAGGAATCTTTCCTAATCCATAGCAGAACCATCTCAGGAAAATCACCTGCTAGTTTTTAGTTCTTCTTGATGGCTCCTGGCACTCAGTGGTGATTTCTTCATGCCTGACTCCTTCCCAGAATTCCTCCTTCTCCTCTTCCTTCTTCTCCTCCTCCCCTTCCTCCTCCACTTCCTTCTCATCCCTCTCCCTCTCCCTCCCCCTACCTCTCTCTCTCCCCAACTTCTATCCTAATCCTGTCTCAATTTATTGGCCATTAGTTTTTATTGACAGGTGATGCTTCCAGACAATACACAAGAGATTATCCCTATTCATATGGAGTTTAGTATTATCCTTTTAGGGTCTGAAAAAAGTGTGTTAGAATTTTCATGGATATTCTTTTGCATCTGTAGACTGCTTTTGGTAGTATGGCTATTTTCTCTATGTTGATCCTATTCATCCATGAGCATATGAGAGCTTTCCAACTTCTGGTACCATTTTTTTTCTTCCAGAGATTGAAGATTTTATCATAAAAGTCTTTTACTTGCTTGGTTAGAATTACGCCAAGATGTTTTATATTATTTGCAGCTATTGTAAAGGGTGTTGTTTCCCCTTTTATCTGAGCCTGTTTGTTGTTTGTATACAGGAAGGCTACTGATTTTTTTAGTTAATTTTGTATCCAGCCACTTTGCAAAAGGTGTTTATCAGCTGTAGGAGTTCCCTGGTAGAATTTTTAGGATCACTTATGTATCACTTATGTATACTATCACATCAACTGCAAATAGTGATACTTTGACTTCTTGCTTTCTAATTTGTATCCCCTTGGTCTCCTTTAACTGTCTTATTGCTCTAAATAGAATGTCAATTACTATACTGAATATATATGGAGAGAAGGGACATCCTTGTTTTGTTCAGAATGTTAGTGAAATTGCTTTGAGTTTCTCTCCATTTAAAATGTTAACTATAGACTTGCAGCAAATTTCCTTTATTTTGTTGAGGTATATCCCTTTTATCCCTAATTTCTCCAATAATTTTATCATAAAAGGGGTGTCAGATTTTGCCAAAAACTTTTCTGCATGGAGGTTTATTTTTCTTTCTGTTTGTTTATTTGATGAATTACATTGACTGATTTTCTAATGTTGAACCATCCTAGTGTCTCTGGGATGAAGCCTACTTGATCACAGTGGATGATTTTTTTGACATGTTCTGGGATTCAATTTATGAGAATTTTATTGAGTATGTTTGCATCTATGTTCATAAGGGAAACTGATCAGTAATTCTCTTTCTTTGTTGACTTGTTGTGTGGTATGGGTATCAGGGTGAGTGTGGCCACATAAATTTGTTCCTCTTATTTCCCTTTGGAAGAACAATTTGAAGAGTATTGGTGTTAGCTCTTCTTTGAAAGACTAGTAGAATTAGTTGCTAAAACCATCTGGCCATAGACTGTTGTTGTTGTTGTTGTTGTTGTTGTTGTTGTTATTGAGAAACTTCCAGTGACTGCTTCTATTATAGATCTATTTATATTGATGACCTAACTTTGGTAAGTGGTATCTATACAGAAAATTATCCAATTCTTTTAGATTTTCTTTTTTTTTTTTTTTTTTGACAAAAGTTTTAAACTATACCGAATGATTCATTGGGTTTTCTGGTGTCTTTTGTTATGTTCTCCTTTTCATTTCCAATTTTGTTAATTTAGATATTCTCTGTGTCTTTTAGTTAGGTTGTTTAAGGGCTTGACTTTATTGTGGAATAATTTGTCTTCTCCATCTATGGTGACTGAAAGTTTTGCTGGAATAGTAGTCTGGGCTGGCAGCTGTGGTCTTTTGGAGTCTTCAGGACATCTGTCCAGGCCCTTCTGGTTTTTGGAATCTCCACTGAGAACTTGGATGTAATTCTAATAGGTCTGCCTTTATATGTTATTTGTTCTTTTTCCCTTGAAGATAGTAACATTCTTTTCTTTGTTCTGAGTGTTTAGTGTTTTGATTTCTATGTGGCAGGAGGCACTTTCTTTTCTGTTCCAATCTATCTGGTATTCTCTAAACTTCTTTATAGGTATGAGTATTTCTAAAGGCATCTCTTTCTTTAGGTTTGGAAAATTGTTTTCCATGATTTTGTTGAAAATATTTTCTGAGTCCTTGAGCTAGAATTCTTCTCCTTCTTCTATTCCTATTATTCCTGGATGTTTTGTCAGGAATGTTTTAGTTAACATTTTCTGTCACCAATGTATCAGTTCCTTCTATCATATCTTCAATACCTGAGATTTTCCTTTCTGTCTCGTATTCTGGTGGTAATGGCTGCATCTGCAGTTCCTTTTCAATTACCTAGATTTTTCATTTCTACAAATCCTTCCATTTTTATTTTCCTTTTTCTAGATGTATTCATTTGTTGTGTATACAGAGTCTGTCTGCATATATGCCTGCAGACAGAAGAGAGCACCAGACCACATTATGGATGGTTATGAGCCAACATAAGGTAGCTGGGAATTGAATTCACGACTTCAGGAAGAACATACAGGGCTCTTAACCCCTGAGAAATTTCACCAGCCCTGTTTGTGTTTTCTTTATTGCTTCTATTTATGTTTTAAGGTCTTGAACAGTTTTATTCATACCTTTCAACTGTTTGGATTGTTTCCCTAGCTTTCTTGGCTTTCTTTAGGGGATTTATTCATTCCCTCTCTAAGGAC
The DNA here is from genome assembly GCA_964023405.1 of Apodemus agrarius. Classification (NCBI taxonomy): domain Eukaryota; kingdom Metazoa; phylum Chordata; class Mammalia; order Rodentia; family Muridae; genus Apodemus; species Apodemus agrarius. The sequence goes on along the minus strand of OZ030015.1, from coordinate 42,674,253 downwards.
CTCTGCTATCTTCATAAAGTTAGTTTTAAGGCCTTTTTCTTGAGCTTCAGCTATAGATATCTGCATTCTGGTGGTGACATATTGCTTTGGTTGTTGGTTGTATTCTTACACTAGCATTTAGGCATCTGGGTTTGGAGTGATTCTAGGTTTAGGCTCAGATTTCTAAGTTTGTCTTTGTTGGATGGGTATTTTGTTCCTTGGTTTTTGGTTCCTTTCTGGTTTTCTGGCCCAATATGACCTGTGGTTGAGCAGGGAGTCTCTGCTCAAGATGGGAGCTGAACTTCTGATGCCTGAGTTAGGATCTGGTACAGCAGGGTTAAAACGTAAGTGTACACTTTGATCTAGACAGGATAGTCTAAAGTGTAGACTATCCCGTGAAAAGCCCAGCTTATCAGAACTATGTTTTAGGTTCTTTTCCCTTATCACATTTTGGTTATTTCTTCTCCCATCCTCCATCGGACATGATCACTGCTACATGAGACCCTGAAGCAGCTTTGATTGTTCAGAGTCTCTTTCCCTCTGCCCCTGCCAAGCTGCTTCCCTCCCATCTCCACTGAGATAGATAAAACCCAACTGTTGTTTTACCAAACAAACAGCACAGGATACTGGACAGTGAGGCTTGCATCAGAGGTTTCTAGGTGTTGGTTAATTAAAGTCTGGGGACAGACTCCCATGAGACTCCCTGATGGTTCCCCAGTTCCACGGCACACAGTAGAATTGGCAGTTCATGATCTGGCCAGAACACAGCAGTGAGCTGACACACTGCTCTCAGACCTGAGTCAGGTGTGGATCAAAATGTAGTGAGTCTGTTTCCATGGGCTATGAGATCAAAGGTCAGGGTTCTCAAGAGGAGAACTGATTGATTTAATGCAAAGTGTTATGAGACACAGCAAGAAGGGTGATATGGGCTACTCAAGACTCACACTGAAGCACAAAACAGGAAAGTAAAGTGGGGAGGAAGATCACTACTGAGAAAGATTTTGCTCTCCCAGGAGGAGAGCACCAACTCTGGTTGGTGACTTGTGCTTGAACCATAGTGCTAGGGTGAAAACTCTGCAAAAGCAAGAAGAGATAAGTCTGGACCTGAGAAAAGACAGGATGTTCTTTACATTGAGGTCATGATCATGTGAACTGCACTTCCTCTACAAGTAAAAAAGGTAGGAAGTTTAAAAAACAAAGACCCAATGCTGTAATTAGTGGGTGATTAACTAGAGGTCAAAAAGCCTGTCCTGACCCAGTGATGAGCCTGGGTCCTCCTGTGATGTTGGCCAATAGCTAAAGAATGGCAGAGCTTTCAGGGAACTAAAGAAATTCTCTGGAGTGAAGATTGGTAGTAAAGAACACTCAAGAAAGTAATATGGGGGCCAGGAGAGGTGGCTTCATGGTTTAGAACACTGACTGCTCTTGCAGAGGACTGGGTTCCATTCCCAGAACTCACTTGACCATTAACATCTATAGCTCCAGTTGCAGAGGCTCTAACACCCTTTTCTGGCCTCCATGGGCACTGCACACAGATGGGATACAGACCCGAATGCAGGCAACATTCATAAAATGAAAGAATTTTAAGGAGAAAGGAATATGTAAGATTCAAGAATTTCAAGAGACCGCTACTCGTATGAAATATCAAAGATAGGAGGAAAAGAATGCTTGGATTATGGATTATAATCAAAGGGACTAATTATTAAACTGTTCCAGTCAGAATAACAGCAGCCTATGATCATTCTATGTCCTGGATAAAGTATACTTTGATTAGGTGACACTGTAAGATGCTTTTGTTGCTGGACAAAAGGAGAACTATCTTGGTCATTGGAGTGGTTCCTTAGAGGTACAACCCCAGACAAAACCAGGATGGAGAACAGAAGAAAAGTTACATGAGCATTTGAGGAGGGCACAGAGAAAGAGCAGCACAGCCTGAGAGGGACAGGGTAGGCAGACCAGGAAAAGAATGTAGAACTGATGTCCTGTGTCATGGGGGTGACTAGAGCTTTTATGATTTGCACATGAAAACTGATCTGATCTGCACAGGGCAGCAGGCATCATTTGAGTGGCCTGCTCCTGTGGCTCAGGCCAAACACAGAGCTCATCAGCCACATTCTGGTGCAGTTAGTGTGTGCTCCAAAAATCAGCATGTGGTTTTAAGAGAAAATAGCTGACTATCTATTGCCTGACATTGAGCTTCGGGGTGGCTAACAGCTGTCTGCTGTTAATACTTCTTGAACCTTTCAGATAATTACAAGCTGTTCTGTTTGTGTATGCCATAATGACCTGCTACTTGGGATTTCCCATTATAGTTCCTCTGCCCATCTTCTTCCCAGTTCCCTATTCCTGTGCCTTACCCCAACTCCTCTCCTGTGGAAACTTGCATCTGAGAGTTCCAGCCCCAAGAGGTACTGACCAAGAGACACAAATTATTTCAGTCAAATGCTTTCTCTATGATAGTTCTCATTTTCCCTTTGTAGATCTTCAGATATAAAAAAAGATTAATTGACTGAAGCTATGGACCTGAAGAATAAAACTACAACTGGTTTCATCCTGCTGGGGCTCTTTCCCAGCTGCAGGTACCCGAACCTCCTCATCTCCTTCATCCTCCTCATCTATGCTCTGGCCTCGGCTGGAAATTCCCTCCTGATACTCCTCATCTGGCTGGACCCCCGTCTCCACACCCCCATGTACTTCCTGCTCAGTCAGCTGTCTCTCATTGACCTGGCTTACATCTCCTGCACGGTGCCCAAGGCAGCCACCAACTATTTCACCGGGAGGCGGAACATCTCCTTCTTTGCCTGTGCCACCCAGATGTTTTCCTTCCTCACCCTAGGCCTTGCTGAATGCATCTTACTGACACTAATGGCCTATGACCGCTATGTGGCTGTCTGTAACCCTCTGAGGTATACCATTCTCATGAGCCCCAAGGTCTGTCTGCAGATGGCCGCCTCCACCTGGATCGGAGCAGTTGCTGCAGCCCTCATTCATACCGTCTACCCTATGAATTTTCCTATCTGCGGCTCCAGGGAGATCAATCATTACTTCTGTGAGATGCCCGCTATTCTGAGAATGTCTTGTGTGGACACATCTGTCTACGAGATGGTGAAGTTTGTGTCAACTATTATCTTTCTCCTGACCCCATTCACTTTGATCCTGACTTCCTATACCCTCATATTCCTCACAGTCCTCAGGATGAACTCTCCCAAGGGGCGGAATAAAGCCTTGGCCACTTGCTCCTCCCACCTGACCGTCGTGAGCCTCTATTTCGGTCAGGCCATCTTCATCTACATGACGCCCACTTCTTCCCACACACCCGACCAGGACCAGGTTGGTGCTGTGCTGGGCACCATAGTGACCCCCATGCTCAATCCTCTTATCTACAGCCTGAGAAACAAGGAAGTGATAGGAGCCCTGCACAAGTGCACAGGCAGGTGCTGCCGCCGGCACGGAGCCAGCTCCCTCCGGTGCTGCGCTCACAAGTGTCCCATCCTTCATCTTAAAAGTGAACTTAAGTCTAAGTAAATCAAGATTGGAAACAGAGCCTTGTGAGAAAGAAATGCGTAAGGCACAGATGAAGTGGAGTTTGATGGAATTTTGTTCTTAGTTCACACCGCAGTGCCTTCAGTAAACCCTTAGTGAGTGTTACTTATCACGTGGGTTTTGACGATAACATCTGTGCAAAGGCGAAGAGTTTCTGAATTCATTGAGTCACAAGTCCAGAATCTATTTACTGTTGTATCATTCCACGTTGATTGACACGGCTAATTAAATATCATCCTGTCAATATCTCCTTTTAACAGTTTTACTCTTGCTTAGTCCCTTGAAGTAATCTATGTAATTAAATTCTTCTCTCGTCTCACTGAACACGTTACTGATTACACTAGGCAGGGAGGAGCATGAATCACCATTACTTACTACATTTTAACCCTCCCCGTGAGCCCTTAGTGCATTATTTATGTTTATCAAAATAGTGAGTAAGAGCATTTCCGACACCAAAACGATACTCAGCGTGCTCTCGGGGCTACGGTAGATGGAATCGTCACAAGGTGGTGTTGACTGTAAGAGAAACCATCAATGATAAGGCCCCATGTGTCAGAACAGAGCCTGGCCCCTTCTCTCACAATCACCTCTTAAAAACAAATGTGGCAAATTAATAGTTGACAGCACTTAAACCTCAAATAAGAAAAAATAGAAAAAATCAGTTCCTGTACTTCTAACAACGTGTCAGGCTTGGAAAATGATAGCGAAATTTTTGCATGACCCGTGACCATCCTTAAGCCCCACCCCTTCCTTTCCACTCAGACAATTCCCAGGCTTGCATCATGGTTGAGGTTGCTTTATGTCACAGAAATGTACGTTGGCTCCCTTACTCCTGCTTCCCACTTGCCTCTCTCCCTTGCCTCTTGCCCTCTTTCTCCCTCTCTCTCCCCCTTCCCTCCCCCCACCTCTACTTGGTCATGGCTAGCCTCCTCTACTCTCTCCTTCTCTCTGCCTTTCTCTACTACACTCCTAACTACTCTCCCCCTGCCCTGAATAAACTCTATTCTATACTATACTGTTGTATGGCTGGTCCCTCGGGGGAAGGGATGCCTGGGCATGGGCCCGATGAGACATCCCCTTCTCCCATACCTCACCACACCCCCTACAAAAAGAAAAACAAAAAAATGTATGTTGGCAAACCTTCACCTTCTGGAGAAAGAGCGCATGGTGACATGAGATTTACTGTGTGGGACCTTTAACTCAAATTGTGTTTTTGTTTTTGGTTTGGTTTGGGTTTTTGTTTGTTTGTTTGTTTGTCTTTCTGAATGTGACTTTTTTTAATGTAAAGATTTTGAGTTCCATACATTATTTTTTTTGCAAATGTCATACTTCCATTCCTTTTGTACAGATGAGAAATCCATTGCATCTGTATATTACATCTTTCCTCATCTCTTTTTCTCTTTCTCTTTTATTAGATATTTGATTTATTTACATTTCAAATGTTACCCCCTATCCTCATTACCCCTCTGAAAACCCCCTATCCCATTCCCCATCCCCCTGCTTACCAATCCCTCCCCCCACTTCCCTCACCTGGCATTCCCCTACCCTGGGACATCGAGCCTTCATAGGACTAATGGCCTCTCTTCTCATTGATGTCTAAAATGGCCATCTTCTGCTACATATTCATCTGGGGCCATGGGTCTCTCCATGTGTGCTCTTTGGTTGGTGGTTTAGTCCCTTGGAGCTCTGGGGGTACGGGTTGGTACATATTATTGTTCCTCCTATGGGGTTGCAAACCTCTTCAGCTCTTTGGGTCCTTTCTCTAGCTCCTCTATTGGGGACCCTATACTCAGTCTATTGCTTGGCTGTAAGCCATGGGTATTTTGATCCCCCTTCTAAGAAGGATCAAAGAAGTTAAAACTATGAACTAGGAAATTTTCACTTTAGAAGTCCAAGGACTTGCACATTTATAATCAAGTCACATCACAGTGGCTTTATATCGTACTCCGCTGTGGGGATTTACACGGAGCTTTAAAAGTGGCTAAATAGCCAGCATTTCAGATACTTTCTGTCAGAACACACCTCTGGTTTCCTTTCATAGAACACTACTTGGATGTGTTTTCTTCTGTCTTCTATATATTTTCCATCTCATCGGAGAAACTAATCCTTGATATCTTCAAGTTCTTCTGAGGGTTTTTCCCAGCTCTACTAAGATATGCATGAGAAAGTAATTTCATTTATTTAACATGTGAGTCGTAGTGTTAACATAAATGCACTTTGTGCGCTGACGCCAATGACAAAACCTGGAACAGCCATCATCTCCCAGGGTGCCTGTAGTGGTTCGAACACTTAAGAATACAGTCCCTCAGAGAGTTCTGTGCATGACAATTGCCCTCCTGATCTATTATCTCCAGTTAGCTTTCAGTCTATTTCTCCTTACCTACTAATCATACCTGATGCCCATGTGTAGCAATCTGTGACTAAATGCAGGGTGTTAGGAACTAATAATGGATCCAAGTGGCCTCGTGTTCCTTCAAAAAAGATTCAACTTGGTTTTTATTCTTCAATGAATATATTCTTTGAATGGCAGACTATCACAGGAGTCCAGGAGATAGTTTGCCCAGCCACCAGCTGTTATGGGCACTGTATACATTCCCTGTAAGCCACTAAAGTCCAACCAGTGTGAGAGTAGTTATAGTAAATTTATTTACAATCACTAAAAGCCAGAAACCAACATCATCATGCCTTTCAGCCACTGTACATTTAAGCAAACTAGTCTGTGCTAATAAAATTTTCTTTTTTATTAATCATTTTATTCATTTACATTTCAAATGATACCCCCCTTCCTGGTTACCCTCCACAATCCCCCATTGCATCCTCCTCTACCCCCTCCCCTTTGCCTCTATGAGGATACTCCTCCACCCACTCACCCACCTGATGACTCTAACATCCCCCTATGCTGGGACATCGAGCCTCCACAGGACCAAGGGCCTCCCCTCCCATTGATGTCAGATAAGGACATCCTTTACTACATATGTATCTAGAGCTATGGCTCCTTCCATGTATACTATTTGGTTGGTGGTTTAGTCCCTGGGGGTTCTGGGTAGTACAGTTAGCTGATATTGTCCTTCCTATAGGGTTGCAATCCCCTTCAGCTCCTTCAGTTCTTCCCTTAACTCTTCCAATGGGGTCCTCGGGCTCAGTCCGATGGTTGGCTGTATCTTCATTTGTATTGGTCAGGTGCTGGTAGAACCTTTAAAAAAATTAATGAACATCAAGAAAACCCTTCATGAATTTTGCTAAGTGAAAAGGGCAAGCCTCAAAAGGCTGAATGTTGTGTGATTGCATCAACAGGATTTCTGGGGGAAAGAGTTTCTGTGTATAGAAGATCAGTAATTTCCAAGAGCTTGTGAGACTGGTGGGGGAAATGTGTGTTTGCCACCACAAGGGACAACGGGTGTTGGGTGTAAATGCAGGCAAGTGTTGGCCACTCTCTAGAAGGTCTGCATATATTGTGATCTGTCCCAAATAATTCCCTCAAAATAATGCAGGTGTTCAGAGCTTCCTCAGACGGCCATGAACATGCAGCGCTGACTCACACATCTCTCTCACACACCAAGATCTTGGGAGAGAGGTTTTCCCTTTCCTTAGTATCAGCCATGTCTTACCATGACTTTACCATTTTGTATTGATTTCATCTGCTTTCTCAACAAAGAAAATTTGCAGAACTGCTCTGACTAAGAGAACAATGTCTAGATTCTCTCATCTCATTCACAGAAAGGTAAAATTGAAGTTTACTATAAAATTAAATTGAAGAAAGACAAAGGAAAGAAAGCAAGGCTTTGAAAGTTCAGTCAGGAGATAAACCTGAGATGATAGTAACCAAAAGAGAAAAAGAGAGGGTGAGGGCACAAGAGAAAAATGGCTACTATCATACACACAAACACACTCATCTCCTATATTGAAATTAGTAGTCAGCTAATTATAGTAAACAACAAAATTCAAAGAGACACGGGCACATTGGCACATAACTGTAATCCCAAGACTTGAGAGGTAGAGGCAGTAAGGACATGAAACCCAGGGTATCCTCGGCAACACAAAAAGCTTAAAGCTCCCCATGGCTACATGAGAACACTATCTCAATAATATAATAAGACCACAGTCAAGTCAAGCAGTGGTAAAACTGTACACAGCATTTTAAAATGTGTTTATTTAGAAGGTTGTTATTTTATTATATTCAAATATTGCAAGGGAAAAGGGCATATCAGAGCATGGATACCCATATGAGGACCTGAGTTAGTCAAGAGGCAGAAGCCATGGACAGGGAATGCAAGCAGGAAACATTTGTGACCTCTGCAGGATGGGGTGGAATTAGGACTGGATAATCCCAGCAGCTACAAGAACATGATGGCTGTCCTTAATTTCCACTGTGTGGTCCTAGGATGAACAGGGCAGCTGGACTGAACCTAGGGTGAGCAGAGCATCCAGACAGCCACTTGCATGAGCTACCCCATTAAAGATGGTGAACGAGAGGATGATTTCTATCTAGACAGGTAGGTTGCAAATGATACCTGAGTTTACAGGAGAAGCTGTTGACCGACCTTCACCTGTTACCCCACACTGGGTACCAACAGAACCCAGATGCCAACAAACAGCAATATGAACAAGACAGTCATGAGCTGTGAATACTAAATTCCTGCAGTCTATGGGGCACATTTCCCCAGATGGTTTGATAAGGTGTAGGACACTCCAGAAATAATCTCCCTGCCTCTAGGCTCTTTGTGTTGAACTCTGGAGTCACACACTTTAGCTCTTCCTCCCTTCCCCCAAACACTTGATTCACATATAAGTGCCCTCCCCCTCATCCTCTTCCTCCTCCTCCCCCTTCTTCTCCTCCTCTGTCTATCTGTCTCTTGCCCATCTGTGCTGTTCTGCAAAGGTCTCACTTTATTTGGTACTGTCTGTGAATGCTGATAAGCTGGGCAACTTCTACCATGACTAGTCTCTTTAAACTTTTGTCAGATACCCAGAAGTCTTACAGTGTCGGATCCATTAACATAAATCTATACTATAATCCATTTAGCTCAGTCCCTTCTTTACCTTTGACCTCCTGTAAAGAAGATGTGAGGAATTCCCTTGATTCTTTGAATTCTATTAGCAAAGAAGATATGCAAAGAAAGCCCTGGTGTCTTTAGAGGGCCCCTGTCTTACTTCTGTATCTAAGCACATACTTCTCTCTTATTATCAAGATCTACTGGGAATATGAGCCACTCAAACCTCAAACCAGTGAGAAATGTTCCAAGATTCACTCCAGAAATGCAACAGGGAAAATGCACAATGAATTGAGGGGAGATATCGGGAAAGGTTTTACCATTGACAATGTAAATGAAGATGATATTCAATTAAAAAATAAATAAATAAAGGAAGGAAGGAAGGAAGGAAGGAAGGAAGGAAGGAAGGAAGACTGTTCACTAAGAAAGGTCCTTACACAGAAGGGTAAGAGCTGTTCTCCCAACACAGGGACAAATATTAACAGAAAATCAAGAAAAAAAATTCTTCCAAAAGTTAACAATTCCACAGTAACTGATTCAAGCATTTTTTAAATAGGTAAAATAGCAAAGAACTCCAAAGAATGCTAAGATCCTAGGCCCAAAAGATACTAAACACTCCATGAAAGAACACTTAGAATAAATAAACAATGAATGAATGAATAAATGAATGAATAAATAAATAAATCATTAAAGAAGCAGAATAAAATCAGCTGGTGAAATAACAAAGGTAAAATAGCAAAGAACTCTAAAGAATGCTAAGGTCCTAGACCTAGAAGACATTAAAACTCCATGAAATAACACTTAGAAATAATGAATGAATGGATGAATGAATGAATGATCAGAGAAGCAGAATATAAAATTGGCATGGATTTCTTGAAAAAGAGAATAAGAAGACAATTCCATTTACTAAAACTTTACTAAGGCATGAGCACAGCAGCAGAGTTGAGAGCAATGAGAGGGCTCAGTACTGGAAGCTATAAGACACTGAAGAAAGAAATGGTAGCAAGGATGGAAAGACCTGCTGTGATGTTGGATTGGGAGGACTGACATTGTGAAAATGGGTCACTCTTCAAAAGGCATCTCATAGGTTCAATGCAATCCCCATTAAAATCTAAAGATACTATTCACAGAAAAAAATTGTGAATATGGAAACAGAAAAGGTTCCAAAGAACCAACAAAATCCTAAACAGAAGGAGCAAAGCTGTAACTATCACAACATAGGTTCTATCATCACGGAGCCATGGTTAACAAAACAGCATGGCATGGCAGTAACACAAATGCAGAAGCTTAAACCAATGAAATAAAATAAGCCCATCTAACTACAACCATCTGGTTTACAAAGGTGTCAGAAAGAGACACCAGAACAAACACAGTCTTCAACAAAAGGTTACACACACCCAGAAGAATGAAACCAGATCCTTCTCTCTCACCATGTGTAGAACTCAGCTCTAAGGGTGTACAAGACCTTAGCATGAGACCTGGAGCCCTTAACATACTGCAGGAAAACAGAGGACACCACAGGATATGACATTGGCAATAATGACCTTCTGAAATAGCCAAGGAAGTGATAGCAAGAAGTGAAGAATGAGATCACACCAAAATAAGAAGCTGCTGAAGAGACAAGAGAAACAGCACAGTGCAAAGACAGCCCAGCCTGCAAAATGGAAGAGAATATCCACCAGGCATTTCTCTGATGGGCAGTTCATACCCAGAATATATAAAGATCTCATAATTAGGTGTAAAAGAACAAATAATCAAATCTTCAGTTGAGCATGGTAGATACTTTTTTAAATGAAAAGGGCATTATTTTAGCTCATAGGTCAAGGGTACAGACTCTCATGGTGGAGAAGGGAAGGCAGAAGGGCATTTGAAGCAAGTGCTCATATCACATGCACAGTCCAGAAGCAGAGAGAGATGAATGCATCCGTCAGACATTCTTCAGGAGAGAAAGGACAAATGGCAGATACATACATGAAAATCAGCACTCACTGTGTTTCACCATCACAGTGTGAGGATCGTACAAAATAAATGCAGCCTGCACCCTCCCGGGAATAGAGGTGGTACTGTGCTGTGTGTATATATAAATGCACAGTTTTAGGCAGATATACCAGCAAAAAATAAGAAGAAAATGCCCCTTCCTTGAGGGATTTATGCAAAAAAAAAATTGAAGAATGTGAGTGTATAAGAAGTCTTGATAGTACCAAGGTAGTGATAATTATGGATGCTACTGCCCTTCCCAAAGACCCCTATCTCACAGGCGGGAGAATCCTCACAATCCCTGGCACATCCCAGTAAAACTGGTGGGCTTCGTTGGGTTGCCAATTGGTAGACCATGTTATACACGATATAGAAATTATAGAATGTACAGTGTCCCCCAACCCAGGACTCTATAGCCATTGGTAAGTGTTGAGAGCCAGGTCACTCACTGCCTGTAACACCCTAACTCTGGGGTTTGTTTACCTGACCTGGACCAGCAGGTCATGCTTCAGTGTCAGGGTCCTAAGGGAGAGTCAGGAGATGAGAAAATAAAGAAGCTATGTAGGCTGGGGTGAAGAGATCTTACGTAAGCTATGTCTTATGCCAAGCACATTTACTAAGAAGTGTAGCATCTCATATATAGTTTTTGAGGGGAAAAACTGGACAGACTTAGTGGGAAGCTGGTGTACAATGAGATGAAGTTAGCAGGAAGCTATTTAAGCAACATTACACAAAGGGAACACAGGATATCTAAAGCGGGGCACAGACTGAGACTGGGTGGCCTTGGGACGGGTAGCTCCAGTTTCTTCACGAGGAAAAACCAAGTTTCTAGGAACTGAATCCTTAATTCCTTCAAGGCCCTGGCAGCAGTTCCACACTGGACCTTATCAAGTCTGCCCCTGGGCAAGGATGCAGAACTAGGTCTCCTTTGCCCTTTCATCAGTACCTCTGAAAGCCTTGGAGTGACTTAGGGTGTTACAGGCAGCTGCATAGTAGTCATGGACCATGGGCTCAACAGGATGATTTGAGCATCCTCAGGAGTAAACAATTTAATAATAATAATAATAATAATAATAATAATAATAATAATAGGACCCTAAAGGCAAAATGTGTCCTTCTTCCAGAGAGAAAAGTTGATTGCCATCATTGGAACGCAGCTGCTGCTGAAAAATGGAAAACTGGCTGAGGAAAAAGTATACCTAATGGTGATACATCAAGTCCACCATAGCAAGAATTTGAAGAGGAGGCTCTCAGAAAACACAACAAGGCTCAACAGGAAGATAACATTGATTCAGATACTGGCATAGTTCATGTTGGGCAACAGACTTAGGGGTTCCTCCATGACTCAATATGATACCCTAAAGTCATACCTTATATGATACCTGTCTTTATCAGTTAAGTGTTGCTTCATTAATGTGATATAGCAAACAGACCCTTGAATCTCAGTGACTTATAGAAAAAACAAAACAAAAAACAAAACTTCCACTCCCGGATCTATGGCAGTGTTCTGCTTTAGGCTACAACTCAATTATGAGTCCTCGCATCTCTCAATCCAGACAGTGGCTACCAGGATGGACTCTTCAAGCTCCTCCTGTGGAGATTGGCTCAGAAACAAAAGAGAAGCAGGCTTGGTGGTGCATAGCTACAATACCGGCAACTGGGAGGTTTTCAACCTCTCTTTCCATCTCTTGTCTCACAGTTAGCAGTGTTCACATTCACACCATATTGGTGACACGTTTCTAGGTGTGACTTGTTTGAGACAATTGAGTACAAATCAAATGGACAGGGTCTTTCTGAACTCAGGCCTACCAGCTGAGCCTGTCAACAGTCCATCATGGGGGGTGGAGCTCCACCCGTCCCTGAGGAATCATTGGCAGTTAATGGTTGCTAGGGGGGAAAAGGGGGCAGATTTCTCAGTGATGAAGCCACTCCTAAGTAGCTCGGGTAAATAATACCACAATCATGATTATGCAGGCAACCTCGAATAAATGTAGACCACAAACAAAGGAAACAAAAAGACATAAAAATAGCAGGAAGGCTAGCTGGGAGGAAGTAGGGGTTTGGTGGAAAGGAGGAATGGCAAGAGAGGCTAATAGGGGAGGAAAAATATATATATGACTATGAAAGAAGACATTTCAAAGACATAAAATCTAATGTGGGAAGTCCAAAAGTAACCATGAAGTCAGTTCTATCGTTGATTGTACCCATGTTAAGCTGGGAGAGTATCCTTCCAATGGAAGCTTCCAAGGTGTATCCCTGACCTCTGTCACCTCAGATGCCACAATAAGATGTAAGCATCACTCTCTAAAGTCCTTAGCACTTGATCATACAGTTATACTGGAATCTGGAAGAAAGGCAAGCATCTTTCAAAGAGCACAACTAATTGATGTCTGGGGACAAGATTCCCAGAGGGGAAGGGCAGCAGGGGCGGTGGCTCCCAGAAATGGTTATGTAATGAAAGCATCCGTTTCATCAGACAGCTCCTTCTGAAATGCAGTCTCCCATTAATTCCTCCGTTTCTGGGCTGTCACAGCCTCTGTTGTGTGGTGTGCACTGAATAAGCTTTCTTCTCTTCTGCATGTCTCAGATCAATCTATCATCTGAGTGGATTCTCCAGAGGAGCCAGACTTCACTCAGGAAGGCCACATTTTTGAAGGTCATTACTCACTGGGCGTGAACAGTTTCATAACCTAGTCCTTGCTGAAGTGAAGTGGTACTCAGTCCCAGGTAACTCCTTGAAAGATGTAGCCATTTGTGCCCTGCAGTAATCAATGAGAGTTTCCTCCCCAAGGCCTGAGATCTATAGATGTGAGCAGGGACAGTGGCTTTTCCTGGAGTAGGAGATGGGGATGGGGGAGAGAAAGGCCACCCAATGATGTGCTTCCCCACTGGCCCCAGTTCCCGTCCCTCAATAATATCCCAGATGCTCCATTCCTGACTTCACTCTCAGTCAAGGCCAGAGGTGGGAGCAGCCTTGTAAGGGTGACTTAGCTTAAATGTGCTGGAGGCTGAGAGCATGATCAGACTGCCTGGATCAAATCCAGGGGCTCTGCCTGTACTGATCTTGTGCAATCATGGTGGCTTATGTTTGAGCTACAACTAAGCAAGCTCAGAGTGCTATGAGAGTGATTGCTGAAGGACTTACCACAGGATTCCTTCCTGCTCAGCGTAGCACACTGCTTCAACCACGAACATCTTCCTATAGGCTAATGTTTCTTCCCTTCCAGAAATGTATTTGAATGTCATAATTATCTTTATTACCCTTCTATAACCATGACTTTTATCTAACTGTTCTTCGAGTCTAACTGGGCTCAAGAAGAAAGCTAGACAGAGTGCTCGGCATCTAAGCCTGTCATGCCAGCCATCAAGGAGAAGATTATACCCCTGGCTATGTGTCAGCTCTGACTGAGGACCTCATTACCCCAGCATTGAGACCACACGTTGTGATTATCTGAGAAGACGGAATGCTGACCACAGCCACCATTAACCAGTAGTATCACGAAGGCCATTCAAACAGGTAAGTGCTTAAAATAACATTTGTGGGTTTCCCAGCCTGGTCTCATCCATGTTCGTGTTTCCCCTCCTGTATACTTTCTTTCCTCCTATCTTTTCTTTTCTTGGTATTAGATGGTTTTATGGTACCAGTCACCATGTGATATAAGGTACAGACCTGATAAAGTAGGGCTTCTCCCAGGCAGACACACCCACAACCAGAAATGTCTGTTACCCTGAGCAGATTAAGCCAAACAAAGGCCTGTTCAATGAAGAAGCCAATCCTCGGTCACTTGGCTGTCAAGTCACCTCAAAGCCTATAGTCACATGGTCACCAAGCTCAAAGTCCCTCTTTAAGATCAAAACTAATTTTTCATGGCCTTAAAAATACCGTATATAGAGTGAACGCTGGTCTTTGGGGAACAATGATGTGTACTTTAGTTGTAAGAAATGTATCTCTCTGGTAATGGGGGGCAGGGCTGTGTATGTAAGAGCACATCAAGGGTATGTACTCCAAATCTTCCAAATTCTCTTTCCCTAATTAGCAGTTAATATGCTTTGGAGATAAAAGAGGTCTCTAGAATTGCCTCATCTGCTCTCTGGGAAGATTGTCCCTCCAGGCCCTACGGAGAGAGAATCAGAGCCAGAGTGAGGATCTGCTGGAACAGCATTGCCTCAAGGCTGGGAACACTATAACTGATGTTGTCGGGGAGGTAGCCTGCATCACTGAAGTACCAAGGACCCCAAAGACCAGCCTCCTGGATCGCTCATCTCATTTTCTCCAACTTAGGAGAGAGGTCCAGAGTCGAGTATTGAATTTCATTTCAGGTTAGTTCTAGGCCATCCCATAATCACAAGCGGGGTGGTGGAGAGCAAGCTCTCATTCAGACAGACAGTGCTGTACCCAGGTGAGTAGGTGGGTACCCACATCGTGTGGGTGACTACCCAGAGCCATCAGTGGCATGTGCTATTGATCCATCTGGATATTAAAACATGCCTTCACCAAGCACTAACAAGGGAAATGATTTAGCCAGAAACAAAGTAGTTAGAACACATTATCAGAGATGTGCACTGTGAGTACAGGAAACCTCCGGTGTCCTTCAGAACACTACATGGTCCTTGAAGACCGTGACTTGGAAGAAGTATACCTAGTTCCAAGTCACAGCTCTTCTAGTATTGTCTACTGTATAGCTTACAGTGCCAGTCCATGTATGTATCTTCTGCATCCCATGATCTCTTGCTCCTGAGGGGATGCTCTCAATACAAGCCTACATACATGACAAACTGTTCAAATATCAAGAATGTTGAAAAGTATTTACAAATCAAATGTAATATGATTGCGCTATTATATAGCAAATGTACAAAAAGAATCCAACTAATTGTTAATGCCGTGTGTGTGTGTGTGTGTGTGTGTGTGTGTGTGTGTGTACTTGCAGATGCCTTGGGAAACCAGAAGAAGGCATCATATCCCCTAGATAGGGAGTTCTAGGCAGTTGTGAGCTAGCTGCTACATATTGGTGAACTCAAGTTCTCTGGAAGAGCAGCAAGAGCTCTTAGCCTCTAAGCCATCTCTTGGGCTCTGAAGCCAATTTTTTGGCACCTCTCTGATCTGTTCATGCTTGCACCTGCTCACATGAGAGCTAATGTCACATACCAAATATTTAAATAACCCTGTCCTCAATCTAAAGACCTCAACCTTCATACCTAAATGTATTTTCACAAGATTGAGTTTTATTCTAAAAAATAGGTCTGGTCCCAGCTGTCAACCTTGTTTTTCTTGGATTTGATAACAATATTCAAAGGAGATGATTCTGATCACATTTCCAATGTTTTCTCTGCACTGCCTAGTTCAATGCTGGGAATCCAGGACATTAGAAGAGGCAATGGGACCTCAGCAGACTTCATTCTCCTGGGACTTTTCCCAGAGCTGCGCTATCTGGGCATCCTCATCATTTCCATTCTCCTGATCTATCTCATTGCATTCACGGGGAACGCCATCCTGGTCCTCTTGATCTGGGCAGACTCTCGCCTCCACACTCCAATGTACATACTACTCAGCCACCTCTCTCTTATCGACTTGGCCTTAATTTCCACCACTGTCCCAAAGATGGTCATCAACTTTTTCTCCGGAAAGAAAAGTATCTCCAAAGTTGCCTGCGGGACCCAGATTTTCTTTTTCTTTGCCCTTGGGGGTGGTGAATGTCTCCTTCTGACCCTCATGTCTTATGACCGCTATGTGGCTGTCTGTAATCCCTTGAGATACTCAATTATCATGAACTCTAGAGTCTGTCTATGGATGGCCCTTGTGTCCTGGGGTGGAGGTGCCCTGAATTCTCTCATTAATACCATCTACACCATGCACTTCTCATTCTGTGGCTCCAGGGAAATCCACCACTTCTTCTGTGAGATGCCCGCTGTCCTGAGGCTCTCTTGTGAGGACACTTCCTTGTACGAGACAGTGGTGTCAGTCGTTTGCATTGTGTTTGTTCTTCTCCCCTTGGGACTCATCATGTCCTCCTACCTGCTCATCTTCCTCGCTGTTCTCAGAATGAATTCTCCAGAGGGCAGGAGGAAAGCCCTAGCCACATGTTCCTCTCACCTGGCTGTTGTGAGCCTCTACTATGGGCCGGCCATGATCATCTACATGACCCCCAACTCTTTCCACACTCCAGAACAGGATGAAATACTCTCCATGATTAATACCATCTTCACCCCCATGCTCAACCCTCTCATCTACAGCCTGAGGAATAAGGAGGTGCTTGCTGCCCTGAGAAAAGTAATGAGTCGACCATTCATTTTAAACTAGAAGACAGGTATGGTGGTGTACCCTTCAATCCCAGCACTTTGGAGGCAGAGGTAGACAGGTCTCTGAAAGTTCCAGGGCATTTTGGTCTATGTAGTGAGTCTCAAGCCAACAGGGCAACATAACATAATTCCAAACTGCATTTTACATACTTATCCTTATACCCACATATATATATAGCTCTCGTTCCTCATCATAAAAAGCTCCTTCTCTGCGACAAACAAGTCAAAATGCAGAGAACAGCTGCCGGTGCCCAGCCCACCATCATCTACAACACAGGCTCCCCACATAGGCTCAAGAAATGTTTCTCTGGCACTTTAAGGGTGATCCCATCACATTCATATTCCCTACAACACTATCACTGGCCAATTAGTTAATAAATGCTTAATGAGAACTTGCTCTGTAACCAATGTTGCCACATTCTCAGGGTGATCATAGGAGCAGCCTCTTATTTTTCTGTAATAAAAAAAATGAGAGAATGCTTCTAGGTATGAAGAATGCATTATGGGATTATGAAGAATGGTACATTACGGGAGTATGAAGAATGCATTATGGGAAAGCAGTGATGCAGACAGAAGCAGTGTGAAGTCTTTTGCTGTCCTTTGAGGAGAACTGGATCCTCCTGAAATGGTCACTCATAGTGGGTGGTGATTCAGAGAAACTGTGACTACAGCTGGTCAAGCTCATTAATTTAAATGAAATAAGTGTGCAAAAGTGTTGATCTCCTAGCTCTATATCATACAGCCCCAAACAAGAAAAAAATCTTTCTATGGACCAGCTTTGTTTTCTTTTTTAAGATTTATTTATTTATTATATGTAAGTACACTGTATATGTGTCTTCAGACACACAAGAGGGAGTCAGATCTCATTACAAATGGTTGTGAGCCACCATGTGGTTGCTGAGATTTGAACTCAGGACTTTTGGAAGAGCAGTCAGTGCTCTTAAACACTGAGCCATCTCTCCAGCCCCCAGCTTTATTTTCTTATGATGATCTGGACATTACATCAATTTCTGGTCCTCAGAGTTTAATGAAAGCTAATATGATGTACTATTGCAGAATCCTCACAAGGAAAATTCCTCAAGTTCCTCCTCCTCCTCCTCCTCCTCCTCCTCCTCCTCCTCCTCCTCCTCCTCCTCCTCCTCCTTCTTCTCTCTCTCTCTCTCTCTCTCTCTCTCTCTCTCTCTCTCTCTCTCTCTCTCACCAGTGTTCCCCACAAAGGAATGGTTAGCAAGTATGCAAGTATTACTGACCTAACACGTGAAGACATGAATGGCTTCATCTCTCAAATTAAGCTGGAATGGGAGTATGTCCCTGGGCTAGCCTCATTTCTATGTGTGAGATGTTACTCTAATGAAGGAGAGAGATGCTCTCATTTTCAGTATTGCAGGGTTCATGATGGAGGTGCACAAGCCCAAAGCCATGGACCTGCTGGTGTCACATGTCAGTCATGAGCAGCTCCTCACTCCACGCAACAGGAGGCCTGGGGTAAAGAGACCGTTTGCTGCCATTCCAGGGCTGGAACTGCACCTGCTGACACCCTGACCACAGTCTCTCAAACAGAACAACAACAAAAAACCCAGGACAAGAAATGTTAGACTTTCCTAAGGGACTGATTCACAGTGTGCCTTGGCATATGCAGAAAGTTAAAGTCTTGATGAGGACCACACAAAGTCCAGGGCTGGACAACCAAGCTCAATGGCCAAGGACTACAGGGGATCTGCAAGGCATGCTGTTTAAGCACCAGGACTGAGAAGATGTGCCTAGCATTAAATGCTGTATTAGTGACTTTTCTCTTGCTCTGACCAAGTACCTGGTATGGCAGTACTTAGAAAAGGAGAGATGTGTTTTAGTGCTAAGGAACAGTCATGGTAGGGAAAGCATGATACCTGTGGGAGGCTGCTTGTTCACTTCTGGGTGAGTAGGAAAGTAAAGGAAGGGGGATTCATTGCTTACACAGCTTGATCTCTCCATTGTTGTTTAGTCCAGGACATCATCTCATGATGATGTCCATTGTAGACAGATCCACCCCTAAGCCTCTCTGAAAATACCCAGAGACAGGCACAAAGGTGTCCCTCAATAAAGTCCTTTAGAATTCTTAACCCTATAAAGTTGAAAATGAAGACTAACCAGCATAAACCCCATGTGTGGAAGGTTTCTAGCCAGTGGGTGAGGGAACTGGTTGCCAAACTTGGGGGTCTGAGTCCAGTCTCTGGAGCCCATGAGGCATATCTGATACCCACAGTGTCCCCTGACCACCACATATGCTGACACACAGACACATGTACACAGACAGACAGACAGACAGACAGATGGACAGACATAATAAATGAATGTTTCAAAGATCCACCTCACCTCACATCTCAGTTAAGAGAAATAAAGTGTATTTTTTTTCCACTTGGGATGCAGTATAACACAATCTGCTGAATACAGCAAATTATTATTGCAGATTTCAATTTGCTGAGTAAATTTTAAATATTGTCATCATTGAATTTGGTATTTGATGTGTTATGATATAATACTTATCTTGATTAAATCATTTGACATTGTTACATTACAAAACCATGGCATACTTTTTAACCACATAAGCATAGAAACTGTAATTGATCGATTTTTGAATAAAAGGTCTTATTTATGTCAAATGCATGAAGTTTTTAAGTTGTTCAGTGGTACCAATAGAAAGAAATGAGGTGTGAGCATCAATGGCAGCTGTGAGGCAGAACACACCACTGAGGAGCGGATGGCCACAAATGAAGCCTTCCAAAGATAAAGAGGGGTCTGTGTTAGGGCTGAGGTGTGAAGTCTGAGGTATGAGACTGGGATGAAAGGTTGAGGTGAGATGGATGAGGTAGGAGGGCTGAGGTATGTGGGCTAAGGTGGGAAGTCAGTGTGAGGTCTGAGATATGAGGACTGAGGTGGGAGGTCTAATGTATGAGGGCTGGGGTAGAAGGTTGAAGTGGGAGGGCTGAGGTGGGAAGGCTGTGGTGGGAGGTTGAGGTGGGAGAGATGAGGTGAGAAGGCTGAGGTGGGAAAGCTAAGGTGGAAAGGCTGAAACATGAAGCCAAGGTGTGAGGGCTGTGGTGGAAAAACTGATATGTAAGGGCAGATTGTGAGGCTGATGTAGGAAAGCTGGGATGTGAGGGCTAAGATATGAGGCCAAGATGGAGGGGGGCTGAGGTGGGGAGGCTGAGGAAAGAAGGCTGAGGTTGGAAAGTTGAGGTGTGAGGTCTGAGGTGGACAAATTGAGTGTGAGGGTCAGGTATGAGGTCAAGGTGTGAGAGCTGAAGTGTGAGGGTTTAGGTAGAAGGGCAAAATGGGAAGGCTGAGGTGGAAGGCTGAGTGAGGTAGAAAAGCTAACGTAAAAGAGCTAAAGTAGGAAGAGTGAGATGTGAGGCTAAGGGGTGAAGCTGAGTTGGGAAGTTGAGGTGTGAGAGGCTGAGGTATGAAGCTGAGGTTGAAGGCTAAGGTGGGAAGGTTTAAATGGGAAAGCTGACGCGTGAGGGCTGAGGTAGGAAGGCTAAGATGTGAGACTGAGGTGTGAAGGCTGAAATGAGAAACTGAAGTGTGAGGCTGAGATATGAGGGGTGAGATGGGAATGGGAGGTGGGAAAGTTGAAGTGTGAGGGCTAAAGTTGGAAGGCTGAGGTGTAAGGGTTGAGGTATGTTGCTGTGCTGGGAAAGCCAAGGTGTGAGGGCTGAGGTGGAAAATCTGAGGTAGGAAAGGTAAGGTAGGAAGGCTGAGGTGTGATACTGAGATGTGAAGACTGAGGTATGAGGACTGGGGTGTAAAGGCTGAGGTATGAAGCTGAGGTGGAAGGCTGAGGTGGGAAGAATGAAGCGGAAAGGATGAGGCGTGAGGGCTGAGGTGTGAGGCTGAGGTGTAGGACTGAAGTGGGAAGTCTAAGGTGTTAAGAAAAGATGGGAAAGCTGAGTTATGAGAACTGAGGTGAAAGTGCTGAAGTGAGAATACTGAGGTGTGAGGGCTGTGGTGGGGAAACATGGGTGTGAGACTAGGTATGAGGGCTGAGGTAGAAAGGCTGAGGTGGGATGCTGAGATGTGAAGCTGAGGTGCGAAGACTGAGATGGGAGGCTGAGATTGGAAAGTTAAAGTAAAAGGGCTGAGGTGTGAGAGCTGAGCTATGAAGGCTAAGGTGTGAGGCTAAATGTGTGAGGCAGAGCTGGAAAGGCTGAGGTGTGAGGCCTGTGGTGTGAAAGCTAAAGTGGGAAGAGTGAGGTGGGAAGGCTGACGTGTGAGGGCTTAGGTGGGAAAGCTGAAGTGTAAGAGTTTCAGTGTGAAGCTGGGGTAGGGAAGCTAAGGTGTAAGGTTGAGGTTGGAGGGCTGAGGTAGAAAGGCTGAGGTAGAAAGGCTGAGGTGTGAGCCTGAGATGGGAAGGCTTGTTGTCTGTGAAAGATCTCTTAATTACCATCATGGAAAAGTCAACACATTGGAAGTTTTCTAATTCTGTAGAGTCCCCAGGAGGCCTGGGAATTTCCCTTAGGTGTCTCCCAGGCCCCTGATGATTGTGAGTCCCTAAGAGCTCGTGAACAGAGTGTATAAGAACATGTTCTGATTATCTGAATGTGTACTGAAGACTGTCACTGCTTGTCAGAGCTGCCCACCAGGCACCACTCCACACCATAAGCAGGAAGTGTCAGGAGAGTGAGGAAGTCCTCTGGAGGAACATCTGAACCACCATGGTGGCTCTTTACCCTGCTGGGACTTGGTCCTCCCCAGCCTTAATTCAAATCTAGAAAATGACTTCATACCAATAAACAAAACTAATTATCTCCACTGTTGCCAGTCAACATAAGGGAGTACCAAGGCTAGCTACAACTGCTGAGTTCCTTAGGGATGGCATAAAACATACACACTTTCTGGAAAATAATAGCCGTGGTTAAGTCTGACTCAACAGTCTGACAATTTGAATTTCACTTATAACTGAGCGAAAATAGTCAGTTTGCTATCACTCCATCCATGTATTATTATAACTTATATTTTATGGTAATTATATTAAGGGAAAAGGTAAAAATGCTAATTATTGACCATCTCAGAGTTCAAATTTTCCCCACTTTCCATATGTGGAAAACACAGTTTTTACCATTGTGATTATAATAAAGTTTAACATGATGCTATACCATCCTTGCTTTTACTACATGTTGTAAACATGGTCATGTTTAAGGATTAATGGCACTCCTTGGGGCATACCCAAGAGCATGTACACACCTACTTCTCGATAGCTTAGCGATGTTTTCCATTGTACTATGACAGTCTGATCTACATGGAAGCTATGAGCATGTGTGTGACTTTGTCACCTTCATTCATAACTGCTTTAGTATAAGTTCACAGAACCAAAACTGTAAGATCAAAGTGTTTTCTAAATATTTTGTTCATCTGTGTTGCTATAAAATCTGAATGTGCACACAAAACTTAGTATGTGCAATTTGGGGTTTCAGGTTCCATGAAAACCAACTACTCTTCTGTAACTCTTCCATAAACTCGTTTGAATGGTCAGGTCTCCTCAGCACATTCAGCTCTCTAGAATCTGCTAAAAGGCTGGTTCTGGTGGGTCTGTCCAGATCAGCACTAACCTAGGCAGGTGGAGTCAGGGACACAGCAGCTGCCCCTGAGACTGTCAAATCCCCCTCAGCAGCATCAGTAAAAGACCTTCATGGATGGAAGACAAAGACTATATGTTTTCTGTCATCCGTGGTTCCTAGATTCCATACAGACATGTGAAATCATGTACATATATGTGACACAAAAATGGAAGGGAAACTGTCTGGGGATAGAGAGGACTCATGGGAGGAGCAGAGAGAGGGCAGGAATGTGCTCCGTGTGCGATACACGTTGTGCAGAAGTGTCCTTACACAGCACAGCACTGTGTGCGATGAGTACACACAATCAACATTTTTGTTAAAAGCACTTTCACTGACATCCTAGAGTTTGACATTTGAAAGTCTGTCACTGAAGGGAGCTATGAGGTGTGCTACTCCTTGGTTTAAATCCTAGATAAACCCCTTGGCCTCAAGACAGTCATGTGATTGTCCCTGCCACCTTGAAGCCCACAGATGTGATGATTCACATCTCATGGTACTGATGTGCAGATGAAAAGCCCTACTACATCCATGCCCATCATATCAAGATGTTGACAAGTGGTGGCTATTTATATTGTTATGCTAAATAATAATAATCAAACTGTCAGAGGTTTTAAAACACTAATCTTAAAATATTATATTTCTTCTTTTGTGTATGTGAGTATGTGCATGTGTATATGCATGTGTGTGTGTGTCCTTATGTGTGCATGCATACACATGCTTGCACATACATGTGAAGGGCAAAGGTCAACTTCAGATAGCATCCCTTAGGTTCCATCCACCTTGTTTTTGAGACAGAGTGCCTCACTGGCCTAAACCCCACCAACTGACTGACGACGACTAGGTTGCCTGGTCATGAAGCCCTAAAGAGCCCCCTGTCTCTACCACTCCAATGCTAGGAGTAAGTCAAAAAGCTTACCTTTGTTATGTAAATTCTAGGAGCCAAGCTCAGTCCCCATGCTTAAAAGACAAACATTTTGCCAACTGAGCCATAAATACTCATTATTTTAGGAAAAAAAATACTAGAATGACCACACTTCCTGGTCATTGGTCATAAACCAATATTTAGTTTTTCACCTGTGTGAGAACATTGCAGTGGGATTAATACAGGACAGGGGATGCCAAGGTGGAATGAGTCCAGTTTTAAGCAATGATGCAAATCACTAGTGTCCTAGAGGTAGCATCACCTAAACAACCACATCATGCAATGGAATGACTGCAAATCCAAACAACAGAAATGGTCTTTAAGAACCTAGAAGTGACCACCACCCCTCTATCAGTCAGAAAAGTACTGGAACCCGGATGACCACAACATGAATAAAACATAAAGAACTTAGAACATAATGAGGAGGGGAGTTCATCAAAGAATAAAAGTCTCACGGAGGACAGACTTGCAAAGACACCATTAAACGTTTGGGAGTGTTCAGTGACAGAAGACAGGAATTGACTGCTCCTGTGAAGCACCAAGTAGAGGATAGAAATTAAGCAAAAGCAAGCCCGACTGGACTACCAGCCTTTCTTTCTACCAGTTCAGTGAGCCTAGGTGCATCCCAGAGCGCTCTGACACTGTAGCTTTAACTCTACTTGCAGAGAACTGGGTCACATGACCTCGCGGCAAACTTCATCTGATGCTTAGGAACCAGAATGCCACTATGGTAGTCTGTGCTTCCCTAATGCATCCCAACCTTGCAGGTACTTCATAAGTATTGTTGGACAAACAAAGTGTGCAATCACATACAAGGAACAAAAAGGCCTGGGGTGTATCTCAGTTGTACGCTGCTTGCCCAAAAATGCATGAGGCCCTGGTTTCAACCCAAAAATGCATGCGGCCCTGGTTTCAACCCTCAGCGCCATATAAAACTGACATACATGGTGAATGCCTGTAATCCTACCACTTAGGAAGTAGAAGCATCAAGATCTGGACTCAAGGTCATCTTTATACAGAAAAGTTCAAGGCCTGCCTGGACTATATGAGATTCAAGAAGAGGGGATAGCAAGAGAGAACAGCTTCAGTCCCACTGTGGTCATCTGTGTACCCGTGATGACCTAAATCCAATGGATAAACACAGGACTGGTGTGGCACACACAGGCCACACAGGGCTGTGGAAGACCAGGAAGGGAATGGGCTCTATGGTGACCGTCAACCTGTGCCCACATCCCAGACCTGCTGTTGGTTGTGCGGGTGACCTGGGCACTGACCTGTTTAACCATATGTGTTTTCATGTTTTAAAACAATGATTGATCTACCCGTGTCACGCTATTGTATAAGTGAGATAAGGCAGTGCACATCTAACACAGTACAGGGGGTAAAGCAAGAAGAACTCACTTCCCATTCTAATGTCTTTAAAGTTGAGAAATAAAAACACATTAGAACAGTAAGACTTAAAAAATTGTAACTGGGGCTACAGAGATGGCTCAGCAGTTAAGAGCATTGACTGCTCTTCCAGAAATCCTGAGCTCAATTCCCAGCAAGCACATGGTAGCTCACAACCATCTGTAATGGGATATGAAGCCCTCTTCTGGTGTGTCTGAAGACAGCTACAGTGTACTCATATACATAAAATAAATAATCATTTTGGTTTTTTTTTTTTAACTGAAGCAGGGAGTGGTTGACACACACCTTTAATCCCAGCACACAGGCAGGTGAATCTCTGAATTCAAAGTCAGCCTGGTCTACAGAGTGCCAGGACAGCCAGGGTTAAACAGAGAAACCCTGTCTCAAAAAAAATTACATACATGCATACATACATACATACATACATGTTATAACTGAAGCCAACTTCAGTTGATATAAGAAAAGGATGAGAGGGAGGGAGGGGGAGGGACAAGGGAGGAAGGGAGGACTTGCATGTCTCTAATTGCTCACTGGTGAGGCAGTTTCCCCAGACACCAAGCTGATGCTCTGTTGATGTGTTGACTTGCACCCAAGATTGCCCAAGCATTTTATGAATATATACGTGATTTAGAACAATAGCCTGAGGGCCCTGGTGCCCCTGAAAGTCCTTGACTACAGCTGAGGGTGTGTGTGTGTGTGTGTGTGTGTGTGTGTGTGTGTGTTTTCTTAGAAAAGCCTCCACTTCTCTGGAATTGAAGAGCTTTATGGCAGACTTTTACACAAGCTATTTCCAACTTGAGATCTAGCGTGTTTCCCTTTGCAGGACCACTGGTTTTCCTGATCAGAAAACATCAAGGAACACTTGAGATCCAGTAGGATCTGTGGGTTTCATGTTTGGAAGACTCCCCCCAGCCCAGGGACATACCTCAGAGCTGTGCACAGGTGAGGAAAATCTCGCCCTCAGAACTGGCTGAGGGAACTTAAAGAACCCAGACCTTCCTTCATCTGCTCTTTCAAAGACAAATCCCTCTCTACTGGGCTGTCCCGCTTCCTAGAAGCTCAGCTGTCTCTGCCTCTCTCTGCTCTGGTACTGAGTTGAAGCACAGAAGAGCTAAGAACTACAAGCCTGGTTTGTCATCTCGTATGTGTCTCTTCATAGATATTCCATTTCTTTAGATATTTACACCTAAGTTTAGCTTGATCAGTGTCTGTAAATTACATTGTGTAGTGTGACATAGGGATCATAGTCTATGCTGTCTGCTCATTGTCTCTTAAATGATTGGTAGACTAACGTTCACTAATTTTGGAGATGTGAGGTTTTGGAGAGCAAATGTCAGCACAAGACCTGGCTTTTGGTCGGAATCCACCACTCTGTCACCTCAGAGTCCCAGCTTTCTATAGCTATGATAGACTCTGAGCGTGGTCCTGGCTTGCAGAAAGCATGAAAGGAAAGACAGTACAGCCGTCTGCATCCAGAGAGCCTGGACCTGAGAAATCTCAGTGTCACATGGCTGTGCAGCACAGAATAAGCAACCTCTCCTCCTTGGAACTATTCCAGCCAGTGACGAAATGTCTCAGAAATTAGTGACTCTCATCATGGCCTTGACAGCCTGAAAAACAGTGAAGCAAGGACAGTGAACATTCTGTCCATAGGTCAAGCATCTGCCTGGCCAGTAGTCAGGGGGCCTGTAGCAGCTCTAGCTTTCTGGCTGACTTCATACTCAGAGAAACCTAGAAAACCCCTGTTCTCTGCAGGGTAAAAAGTTCTGCCAGTTTGCTGTGTGTCTCTCATACCCAAATACTCATCTGCTCAGACAGCTGTTTGGGCCAAGCTGTTGTTTCCTTGCCTAGAGTCAACTATGTCTGAATTCCCAGAAGCCTGAGCTGAGGATGTTTGGGTGCTACAAATGATGTGAATCGACATTGTTTAGAGGGTTTCTCCTGAGCTCTGGAGATAGCCCAGTCAGTAAAATACTCGTATTGCAGGCTTAAGACCCTGGGTTTGATCCCCTAGAATTCACACAAAAAGCCAGGCATGTTGGTGTGCTTTTATCCCAGTATTGAGGAAGAGGAGATATGAGGACACCTGCCTAGAGAGTAGCCAGCCTCAAAAAACAAGTTAGATAGTGTCTGAAGAGGGACCCCAAGGTTGTCCTCTGATCTCCACATGCATGATCACACACATATATGCATGTGTCTGCACACATGCACCATACACATGAACATGCACAGAGTCTTCCAACTGATTCTTCTCTTTCCTCCTCGGATGATCTGTAGTGATCACACCCATTCACACTACCCCCCAACATGCTAATTCAGCTTCCACACAGGAAAGGGGATGGAAGCACCCTCACATATGTTTGAGAGACTTCAATCTCACTACTGACAAGGGAAGAGAAGGAGTTGACTTACTGGGCCTCAGAACTGTGGATACGTGGAGCTAGCTATTTCTTCGTGGGGAGATACTTGGACCATGCCTGGCTTCTCCCCAAACTAGATGTGATCAGCATCCCTCTTGTTTTTCCTGAGCACCAAATTGGTTTTCAGACATGGACCAAGGTCCCCCGAAGGGCAAGTAACTCCTGGTTGTGAACATGGGACTAGAACAATGGTTCTTAGGAGTCTCTCAGTGGCTTACTTGGAAGGGTATTGAGATAGACTTCTGAGATCCACACAGTTTCTCACTTGTTGGAGCCTAGTTGGAGCCTGAGGGTTTGCACATCTGACACATGATGCATGGTATTTATCTGGAGCCCACCACTGGTCTACCTCTGCTGCTGCTACAGTGAGGTCACCCATCCTTCTTGTCCAGGAAGTCCCTAACTCAGTAGATTTGTTAGTGCTCAGAACTTCTTTTAAAACCTTCCAAAGACCAGGCTATGTCTCCAGACCAGTTAAACAACTGCTTTTAGGAGCATAGCAAGGCTCTGGGCATTGTGGAGCTCTGAGAGGATCATTTCAATATGAAGATCAACACAGACTACTAAGTCCCTTGACTTCATCACTGACTTCCAGACTTTGGATGAGGCAGTTTCCAGCCTCTCAGTAAGCTTGTTGTATAAGTCTAAACTGCATAGGAGAATGATGAGAACTTCCCAGGACTGTGTAGTTGAAGTCCTGAAAGTGGGGGAATCGGGGCAGGTCAATCATGAAAGCTTCTCAACGGTGGCATTGTGGAGGATATGGGCAAGCTAGTGACAGCTGTCATTTTACTGTCCTTGCAGTAAAGCTCAATAGAATATACTGTGCAGAGAAGGGGCTCTAAGGAATGTAAGGCTTCTTTGTCCTGTGTGAAGGGGACAAATTTCACCCTTGTCTTTCATGGCTCTCCATGCAGGCTTCCCAAGAGAGGCAGTATAGTCTCTGACCCTCAGCCTACAGCTCTGAGGAACATGGAAGAAGGAGAGAAGTCAACAAGAGAGGCAGGCTTCTGGTGGACAGCACAGACTGGGACAGTATGAGGTGAGTTGTGGAGGGGAAGACAGTTCTCTTCTCTCTTGAGGTCTTAGCACTTGTATCTCTGATGGTCAGCAAGCTTTTCTAATGACAAATACCGACATAGTTAAAATTAAGGCTATAACTTCTGAGTGTGTGCGTGATGGGAGGGATGAAATACCAGCCCAACCATGGGATTGAAGTGGACCCAGAAAAGCCAGGAGTCAAAACAACCAAGCCAACCTTGGGCTAGATGCAGTCTATAACAGCAAACTTGTGAGTCACACCTACATATCCCTGTATTCATTGTAGACAGTCACACCCATATGTCCCTGTATTCATTGTAGACAGTCACACCCACATATCACTGTAATCATTGTAGACAGTCCTCAGTGTCTGAAGTCCACTGATCCTGCTCTCCACATGCTGGAAGAGACAAGAGAAAAACACCTCCTTTCTTCTGGAAGAGTATGAGAGGAAAAAGAATTCCTTTGAGTGATTGTTCTCTCTCTCTCTCTCTCTCTCTCTCTCTCTCTCTCTCTCTCTCTGTGTGTGTGTGTGTGTGTGTGTGTGTGTGTGTGTGTGTGTGTACAGCAGCAGCTAATGCTCAAGTGGTCAGACCTCCTACAGATAAGTGGCATTCACCCCTTAGCTCTCATTCTTTGAGACCAGGGACCTGGGGCTAGCTGAGTATCCTGCACAAGGTACATATCTAGGAATCCATGGGGCTTGGTCACATACTTAAGCACAGGTTAAACAAGATAAAATCTGAAAAGGACATTCAGCCAGTTCAGAATAAAAATAGGGCACCGTGTGAGCTCCAAGGCTTTTTAATTTGTCTCAGTGGAGAGGAGGGAAGGGAAATGCCTTCCTGAAGAGATTCCCCGGGGGTGGGGGTGACTACACCTGCAGGAGGCACTCCATGATGGCTTGAGAGACTTGGGGATCTTGTGACTCGGTCAGATTGCCACCAGCATCCAGAGGATACAGTGAGGTGTGGGGCTAAGTGTTCTACAGCACACAGGCAATCACTGACTGCAGAGGATTCCCCAGCCGTGAATGCCCATGGTATGGAGGCTGAGAAAGGCCACTGCAGAATAGCTATGAAGATTCCAGCTGCAGGCAAAAGGCCAAGTGTGTTGACCATGTTTCATATTGCTCACCAATAGTGAGGTTCGTTCCAGATATAACATCTGAGACATAAAGCAAGTTGTGCTTACGAAAAGCCAAAACTTCTTATTCTCTCCATGGGAAAGCATTGAACGCACCTGAAGCTTCATTTTTTTATTTCACTACAAGGTCAGCAGATCAGGAGACCATTGACCAGATGGTTTAATTCTCACAGTTCCCAACAGCAGGGAACACACTAGGCTACACAGGGTTATACTGGAAAGTACCCTGGTTGATGAGGAGTCAGAAGGAGAAAGCAGAAAGTATAGACCAACTCTTCCTGGTTTGGTGTTATTTTTGGTTTGAGGCAAGTTCTCATGCATCCCAGCCTGGCCTCGACTTCACTATGGAGGCAAAGACGAGCTTGACCTTCTGATCCTCCTGTCTCCACCTCCCAGCTACTGAGTAACCACTGTGTCTGGTTTATGTAGTACTAAGGGTCAAACCCAGGGCTTGTAAATACAAGGCACTCCATCCACTGTGGCTACAGCCTCATTGACTTTTCCTGGGTTTTATTTGGTTGGGTTGGGCTTTTTTTTTCTGTGTGCATGAACAAGCGAGATAGGTAAGCAGTGGTGTAGACATAGTTCAAATGGGGTTTGAGCTGGCTCTGGGTACAAGCAACATTTCTAGTTGCCCAGACTCTCATCCTAGGATCACCCAAGGTAAGAAGATAGGTGTCCCAGACTGCAACCCCTGGTACTAGAAAACGGTGGGCTGCGGAATCTAGAGTGGATGGTTTGTGTATCAAGGCCGTGCGGACAGGTACATTATTAGCCCTGAGAGGCATCATTCACCTGCCTTAGTGCTTGCTACCTACAGTGCTTGGATTTAGCAGTGCTCTTTTTGTGCTCTACTCCTGAGACAGGTTTCAGAGTAGACCCTGCGACCCCGAGACAGCTGAGTTCTGAACGTCTTTTAATTGTATCTGAGACCTTGTGTTCCCAGCATGGGCAGCTTGGGAATGGTGAGGTTGAAGTCATAGACAGGGCCCCTTGGCAGGGCCACTTCCAGTCCCTGCTCCTGACTATCTTACAGTGGGACCCTCTCATCCTGGTTTCACAGTCTGCAAGTGAGATGCTGAGACTCGGGCTGGGGTCTAGTTAGTGGATCTCAACCCAGATCACCCATCAAAGCAGCCTGGGACAAGGCTGGTGCCATCCCTCAGGAGGTCGCGTGCTTACCTAGCACGCAACAAGCCCTGGGGTTCCATCCCTTGCACTTCATAAAGCCAGGCATCACAATGCATGCCTATCATTTCACCTGGGATGTAGAGGCAAAAGAATCAGAAAAGTTCAAAGCTGCCCTTGGCCACATAGTGAATTTGAGGCCGGTCTGAATGTATGGCAACTGTTTCAAAAAAATTTTTTTTAATTAAATTACAAAACCAGCAAGCAAGCATTCTTGGAGACTAGATCCATGGATAAGAAACAACCAGACTGCTCAGCCTGCTAGTGATTCTCACAGGAGCGGGGGACATAAGCCATCATCACATTTGCCTCCCTCCCTGCAATGACCCTTCTGCCCACAGCAGGGTCCTCTTGCGTCCACAGCTCCTTCTCAGAACTCTAGATGGCTCCTTTTACACTTCTTCAGTCCCTCCACTTAAGTCATTTGCTGTCAGACCCGAGCAGGGTAGGATTTAAGGCATTCCCTGGGGTACTGGATGCTGGGAACATTTTTCCAACACGCCGTGGTAAGCCTCATCCTCATTGTATCAGGGATTGCCCTGACCTTGCCCCCTCTCCAGCCTCCACACACTGCCTTTGGGTGGCTTGTTTCCCATCACAGCTTCCCTGAGCTCTTCTTTGAGACTGAAGGATTGCAGTCCGAGGACAGAGGAGCTGGGGTCGCTGGTGCTCTCTGGAGACGCTAACACAGCTGGCTTTCCTCCTTACAAGGGGCCGGTGCATTTATGCTTTCAGAGCTTGGTGGGCACCGGGATGTGACAGGGACTCTGACTGCTGAGGTAAGACGCGTTTATGAAATTGTTGGAGATGAGAAAGCAATGGAATGAAGATGAACACATGCTGTCAAAACCCATAGAAAGCAATAACTGCACCAGAGCACAAAAACCCAAACGGGAGTCTCCTGGTGGCCAGGACCACAAGGGAAAGGCGGGGCTGAGCAGGCAGCTTTGGCAGACGACAAAATGCCCCTTCTCAGTCACACTTACAGCTCTTGCTTGTAAGAAAAATTAATCACACAAACCCTCACATCAGCAAGAATATTGAGCCATATAATTCTAGTGTGGATCTAGCCCTCAAGTCAGGCATAAATCTGTTTTTTAAAAAAACTTTCCTCTGCGCATTTTTTTTGTTTAGAACTGAAAATATCAATAACGATGTGTATTTTGGTAATGGGGTGGGCGGGGGGTGTTGTGATGTGCTGGGGTTTTTCCTAGCATCCTCGTTCTCGCTGTGGAATGGGAAGTTGTGGAATGGGAAGCTGAGCTGTTAGGCTTTGCACAGCACACATTCGGGGTAGCGCGTCTCCCTCTGAGCACTGCTTTCACTACAGGCTATGCTCTCAATAGTGGTTTTCCTGTGAAATAATGACCCTACAAATACCGGCAGGTGTATTAATGACAAAGTACATCTGCTACTCTCTGACTCCCTGGGGGGCCCCTTTGGGCTCCCTGAGTGTTCTCTTCGTACCTCAACCCTTCTCCCCCTCTCTGCCCCTGCTGGACTGGTTCTTTCTCCCCACAGTGCAGCTCAGCCAGAGATGGGCAGGGAGCCCTGGAACTACTCCACCACTGGCTTTGTGCTGACGAGCCTTTTTAACACCAGCCCGACACACCTGTTCCTGTTCAGCATGGTGATGTTGGTCTACATCCTCGCGATGGCGGGCAACACGGCCATGGTCCTTCTGATCTGGATGGACACCCGACTCCACACCCCCATGTACTTCCTCCTCAGCCAGTTGTCCTTTCTGGACATCTTCTTTACATCCGTCACCGTCCCCAAGATGATCGTAGGCTTTCTCTTCGGTTGGACGAGCATCTCTTTCGGAGGCTGTGGGGCACAGATGTTCTTCTTCATGTTCCTGGGGGCTGCAGAGTGCCTCCTGCTGGCCCTCATGGCGTATGACCGCTATGTGGCTATCTGCAACCCTCTCCGCTACCCGGTGCTCATGAGCCGCCAGGTGTGCCTGCTCATGGTCGCGGCCTCCTGGTTGGGCGGATCCCTCAACGCCTCCATTCAGACTTCTCTGACCCTTCAGTTCCCCTACTGTGGATCGCGGAAGATCTCCCACTTCTTCTGTGAGGTGCCCTCGCTGCTGATGCTGGCCTGCGCGGACACGGAAGCCTACAAGCAGGTTCTATTTGTGACGGGCGTGGTGGTCCTCCTGGTGCCCATCACTTTCATTACCGCCTCCTACGCCCTCATCCTGGCCGCCGTGCTCCGGATGCACTCTGTGGAGGGGCGGCAGAAGGCCCTGGCCACGTGCTCCTCCCACCTGACGGTCGTCAATCTCTTCTATGGGCCCCTTGTCTACACCTACATGTTACCCGCTTCCTATCACTCGCCGGGCCAAGATGATGTAGTATCCGTCTTTTACACCGTTCTCACGCCCATGCTTAACCCCGTCATCTACAGCCTCAGGAACAAGGAAGTTACAGGGGCGATGAAGAAAGCAATGGGGAGGTGTGGCGTCAGTAGGAATGCCTGAGACCGGAGAGAGGACTGAGAGACGGGTACCACAGCTCTCAGCAGCATCATATATGCATTGAATGAAGGATCCTATTCCGGGACTCCCCCCCGCAGGTCAGGACGTCAACTCCCAAATTCTTGTGCAGAGAAATGAAAGAAGACGCCATCACTCCTCCTCCCGCCCCCAGTTACTGTTTTCTTTCTTCAGAGAGTTGTCTATGCTGCCCCCCTCCACCTCAGCACACCCCAGCCTTCTTTATGGACCATAGCAGTTATCCGTGCCCTCTGTATCTCTAAGGGTCTGAGAACTTCCCCCTTCAAGCCCTACTAAAAGCCAAAGACCCACAAACTCCTTCCTCCCTGGCTATTTCCTCAAACTTCCCTGCCAGCACGCTGTCCTTAAGCACGTTGTCCTCAGCACAGGCCCTCAGCGGAGTCCTCCATGGCGGGAACTGCACCTGACATTGTCAGATAGCTCCCCCTTCTCTTGCCTAGAAATGGCTTAAAGCACCAGAGGCGTCTGCAATGCTGATCCCATCCACCACAGGCTCTCTGACCTCCCCCCACCATCTTCCTCTCATCCTATCTGTGGATTTGAGGTTTCTTTTTCCCCTGTTAGCGTGTACAGACCCCGACGGCAGAGGATTTGCTTCTTTAATGCCACACCGTTGGCTTCTAGGAGGGAACCTGGAACATGTAATCAGTAACAAATACTGGATAAATAAAAGCTGCAAAGACATGTCCTTGCCTGATCTCAGCACTGCTGGTCCTGTTGCTAGCTTCTTGGAATTTGTTCCTGCCCTGGCAATGACTCCATGTCCCTACCTCTTCCCCTTTCCTATAAAATGATGGGAAATCTTTCCTATTAAATGATAAAGGTCTTTAAAGCCTAAGGCTAACCCTTTCTCATATATATATATATATATATATATATATATGTATGTATACATACATATATATACATACACACACATACACACACTCGCACACGACTTAAGGTCATGACTTCAGTCATCACCTGGCTCCAAAGTTAGCTATACAGACACGCAGGTCAGTAGGACTTCCCCACCCCTTCTCTCAGCGCACACCCACGGAGTAGTTCAGAGGCGTTTCAAATTCATCCTTCCACAAAGCCCCGTGAAGTCTGGCCACTTGATCTCATCTGATACCCCACACTCTCCCCACCTCCTCCCCACTGTCCTCTCCACTGCCTCCTGTCTAGAGAACTGTCTCTACAGGTGGAGGCTGCTCCCCCACTGTGATTGACCAATGCTTGGGTTTCCTAAAGTTTCTGATAGTTTAATTGCCACATGTCCTAGCAGAGCACAAGACCGCCTTTATTTTGGCTAAAGAATGCCCCACTGCGTATACATGACACCTTTTCTTTAGCCAGTCATCTGTTGGTGGTTGCTTCAAGAAACTACATGAGGTTTCTGCAGCTGATGGAAGTCAAGGATTCAACAATGGGGGTCGGTGGGTGAGCAGAGGAATTCTGGTACTTTTGGGATCTGTCACCTTAACAACATGCTCACAGCCTAGGCACAGTGCTAAGGTCTGGCAGTCACGTGCCCACACAAAACACACATGCACACGCACACACACGCGCACGTACACGCATATGCACACACTTCCAAAAACAAATGGCATTGACAGGCAGGGTGATGTTAGAAAATGCCCTGAAATGAAGAGTTGCCGTTCTCCATGCCACGCTCACTGGAGGGCGTTGCGGGTGAGGAATGAGTGCCAGTTAAAAGTACATAGGTACTCGTCGTCAGAGGGTCTTCCAGACAGTAGCGAAGGCAACCAGCCACAAGAAGAAATCTTTAATCGGGTGGTGAGGGGTGGGGAAAACAGAAACCTCAGCTCTCCAAGCCAAGGTATTTCTAGTCACTGGGGAGTTAGAGGCAGTGAAATCTCATTGGCCAAGACTCCGGGAAGGCGGGAAGAGTGTAAGGAGCAGACCAATGAGAACAAGGTAACAACCTGGAGCCCCCGGAACCACACGCATGCGCAATGTAGTTTGGCCTACTTTAGGAAGAGCAGCGCCTCGGACCCCAGCACCCGGTACTGGTTCTTGGTTTTACCCTGGCCACCCAACCTTCCCAGTTCATCCAGAGGACATGATGTTCATCCAGATGAATCTCTTGAACTGTCCTCACCCACCCATTTCAGTTTAGCCTTGTAAAAAGGAGAAAAATGGGCAGGAGTTCCCTTCAGACCATACAAGTCTGGGTAGTTTCTTAGTCCTTCCAGCCTACCCGAGCCAGGCTGTCGTCATGGCCCGCTCAGCCGCTGAGCCCACGTGCTTGCTCTCTACATCCAGTTTAGGATACTTAGAGCCCCGGTTCCAGTTGTGAGGAACTTCGGACTGGGAGGCAGTGCTGCCTGCATGAGGGGGCCGGGGTGACCTGGCCTTACTGCTTCGTGTGAACTCCACCTGACCATACTCTCTCCACAGAGACGGGACCTAACAGTCTGGACCATGCACCCTGCTACCCCAAGCAGGCTTCTCTTGGTCTGTAGCCTCGCCTTCATGCCCTTCTCTACAGGTAAGGGTAGAAGGGAGCCATCCTGTGTGTTTTACAGGGATGTTTTCTTGAATGTTTGCTCTGTTAGACCTTTTTAGAAACACGTTTCTCAGGCCTGCAGAAATCCCCTGCCAAGATATCTCTAGTCACTGGGGAGCTAGAGGCAGTGAAATCTCATTGGCCAAGACTCCGGGAAGGCGGGAAGAGTGTAAGGAGGCTGTAAGGATATACAGCCTGCATGTATATCTACATACCCCATGCATGCAAAACCAGAAGAGGGCATAAGACCCCCTGGAACCGGAGTTACCCTGATTGTGAGACACGGTGTGGGTGCTGGGCATCAAACCAAGGTCCTCCAGAGAATAATGGGTGCTCTTAACCACTGAGCCATCTCTCCAGCCAAAATAGGCCTCTTTCCCACCAAGAGCAAAATTCTATAGCCCTTATTCCCCTTTCTCCCATTTTAGTTATTTGTGTTTATAGCTTTTAAAATAATAGATGCCCATGGCTAAAAATCCTCTCTACACCCCAGGTCAGCTTCTGATGACAGCACTGCTATAACTTTCAATGGTCTCTCCCAAGGACAGCCACTCACTGAAAAACACTAGTTTTTCTACACTGGTTTCTTTTCTGCTTCCAGGGCAGCATTGTCAACTGAGCATGCTGTGTCCTGCCCAGCCCCGTCAAAAGTGTGTCCACTGTGTCCTCCCTCTTCATAGCTCAGCCTCCCCGTGGGGACATACTCATCTCCAATCACTTTCCCTCACAGATAGCTACAATAAAAGAGCTGATGTGAAGGTGGTTACTGAGCAGGAAGTGCATAGGTACTGCTGGACTCAACAGTTGGTACCTGTCTTAGAGTTTCCAGTGCTGTGAAGAGACGCCATGACCAAAGCAACTCTTACAAATGAACACATTTCAGTGGGGCTGGCTTACAATTTCAGAGGTTCAGCCCATCATCATGGCAGGAAGCATGGGAGCTGAGCCTTCTACATCCTGATCAAAAGTCAGCCAGGAGAAGACCAGAATCCTCAGGCAGCTAGCAGGAAGCTCTCTTCTACAAGGTGTAGAACCTACACGTAGGAAGAGACCTCCAAAGCCCACCCTCAAGACTGACACACTTCCTCCAACAAGGCCACACCTCCTGAACGTACCACTCCGTATGGGCCAAGCACATTCAAACCACCACAGTACCTATAGTAAACCGATTCTACATCATCAAATCCTCCCCCAGAAAGTAATGCTAATGTCTTGTTGGCTTTTGTTGTTTGGAGTTTGTTTCTCTGTCTGTGTGTTCACTTGTTACCCAGCCTGCCCCTGAACTCCTCCCTCAGCAAGAGGTCCGAGTGAAACCTCCAGAGTTAAATGCTACTGCCTGCTCTCATTCACCGTCCACATCTGTCTGTTTGTGTGTTCTGCAGGGGTTGGTGTACACAGAGGTTCTAGCTGTATGGGCAGCAGCATTCCCAGGACACGCGTTTTAATTATATTTGATTTTGATTTTAATAAATATAGATGTCACATTAGATGTAGTAGAGTGGGGATGAGAATTTGCAGGAGAAAGAAGGAAGAGACATCTCCATATTTTGGGAGTTCTGGGAAGGCTCTTTACTGTTAATGATTGGCTTTTTTTTTTTTTAGATGTTTTCCTCAGATTTTTATTGCTTCGAGTATTAAGCTTTTTGTATTTTTATAAATTATTTCTCTTGCTTTATTTCTCTTTTTCTCTTTTTCTCCCTCTTTTGAATTGCTTTGGACTGGAGTCTACCCACACTCTGGAGGGAGACAACACTAGGCTCGCCCTGGGTGTCTGAGGATTTTAGTGCCTGGGGCATTCAGACGTCTAAGGGCCCCCACTACATCAGCTCCTGCTTCTGCCCAAAGAAGTATTGACCCTCCCTTAGCTGGGCCAGGGCAATGTGGGACAGTAATTGAAAAACACACATTAAGCAAAATTATTAATATATATGTATATATGTATATATGTGTGTGTGTGTGTGTGTGTGTGTGTATATATATATATATATATATATATATATATATATATATATACTTCAAAAAGACAAAGGCCTGGGGTTCCCAGGGTTTTCACTGCCATAGTTCCTTGCCAGGGAACAAAGCTCTGAGATATTCCCACCTACCACCCAGCCCATGTGTTATTCTCTCTGTGTGAGCTTCTTCTTCACCACGGAGAGCATTCCCATGGCCCAGTCCTCCAGGAGCTATATGGGCAGTCCTCATTCTTTCTAAACATAAAATCCCAGAACTCTTGGTACCCAAGCTAGGTCAGGAAACAGTGTGGAGGCCCCAGCAGGCACACAGTGTGGAGGCCCCAGCGGGCACACCCCGGTGGTTTTCTTGCCTCAGCTCATGGGGTCACAGAGCCATGGAGAGGTAGAGCTCCCGAGGAAGGCAGCTGAGAGCACTTGTGCACACAGCCCCTGGCTCTCCCCCTCTCCTAACCCTTCCTTCGCCATCTCAGCTTCTCCATTCCTAGCTCCTATCACTGTCTTCTCTGCCAAGGACCTCTCTCTCCAGAGCGGCTAAGCCCTGTTGTAACCCATGACCACCGTGGAGACACGTCATGGACACACAGATTTGCAGCCTTACAACCGAGAAGATATTATGGATCCCCAGAGGCAGAGGATGCAGGAAGAACAGGCTCTGCCTTGTCACTTGGAGCCCATTCTGAGGGCACCCTATGCTTCCAAGGCCAAATCCTTCCTGCATCTGTTGGAATTAAACCTCCCCTGGAACTCCACTCACAGCATCGCCTTTCATGGGGGGCTTCTCCTGAGCCCTGTGCACTGCAACCCCCTCCCTGAACTCTCTGACACATTCACGTCTCTCTGCAGCATTATCATTGCAGATGCAGTGTCTTCCCCATCAGAAAGCATGCTCCTCGAAGGCTGAGGACTGTGCTGTTACTCTAGTATGACTGGGGGGAATCAGGAAGCGTCACTTGGGGGTGGCAAGGGTGGATCAGAGGGGAGGCTCGGTGGGAAGGACCACTCCAAGGAGCTGTAGCTCTGTGCACGTGCATTCCTCTCACCTGTGACCAGTGGGCAGCCAGTTTTCTGTCTTGTCTTGTCCCCCCCACCCACCCACCCACCCACAGACTCCTGGGAAATCACAATGAGCGAGCTAGAGGAGAAGGACGTGAACGAATTCAGCTCCAGCGGCCTCAAGTGTCCCACGTGCTTCTCCGTGAAGGGGAGAGACTGCAATCCAGAGCTCAAGTGGTGCTCCATGGACAAGATAAAGTGCGTGGAGCTCTCCGGCCTCGTAAACACAGGTGCCTGAGAGAATGGACCCAAAAGCATGTTGAAAGGCCTAGCGCGTAGTCACAAATGACAACTCGGGTGGCTGCTGCTGTGGTGAGAGGCAGCTCAAGCCAAGAATCAGGGGTAATGTCTTCCTGGTCCTAAAACATGTGCCTGACTGCAGCACAAGTCTGCAGCGCTCCAAGCAGCAGCAGCAGCAGCAGCAGCAGCAGCAGCAGCACAGGACACTCCCAGCACAGCACAGGTGTCTGCCCACCACTGCCACACAGTGTCAATCAAAACACTGCAGGACCCCAGTGCTAGCGGTTACTGCGGGATAGCAAGGGTCCTGTCCACAGATGTATAGAAGACATACCAGTACTTGGTTGACATGGCTTGGGGAAATTTAGGGATTGGAACTGCCTGTGTGAGGAGAAAAACATCCCAACCCCCTGCCTGCCTTAGGCCTAGAGAGCAGTGTCTGAGTCCATGAGAAGGCCCATGATCTGCCTCCGTCTGTGGACCGGTCTGTGTGGGTCAGTGTGGGACCGAAGACCAAGGGAGGGAAGTGTCACATGTGTTTCCGCCCCTCCCCCCACAGGTGTCAGCAACATCCCCATTCAGCTGATGAAATGCATAACCATAGACCAATGCGAAGACACAGTGACCTCTTACATGGGTTTTTCCGTCAGTAACAAAAGTGAAATCTGTAAATCAGCCATCAGTAACCAGGCCAGAGTCAGACCCCCGACCCCCATCTTCTTTGTTCTCTTCCTGAAGAAACTGCTTCCCTGAGCAGCTGCAGAGGCTCGGCCACCACCACCAAAGCATTAAAGTTGCAGTTTTTGTTTGTTTCTCGCATCGATTGTCAGTTTCCGTACTAATATCTTCAGTTATCTACTGCAGGTTCCACAGACTTTAGTGTATAGCCGGCACCCAGGGAACGGAACAGAACCTTTTTGTGACTTCCTGGGGGGTGGGGGCGATGAATGAGCATGCCAAAGGGATGATCCCGCCCACGCCTGGCTTACCGAATCAGTGAGTCTGGGGTGTTGTTTATGGAGAGTGGTGTATCAGCAGTGGCGTTACCATCCCCAGCAAGACAACCTCCACTCTGGGTGACAGCTCAGAACAAGAGCTCCCTGCACAAGTGGCTTATGGTCCCACCCATCTCACCCTCCCCAGAGGCTGCAGAACCAGGAGGAGCCTTGTGAATCTTGTGATTTTTGTGAGTTTCCTCTGGTGAGCTTCCTTCCTTCCTTCCTTCCTTCCTTCCTTCCTTCCTTCCTTCCTTCCTTCCTAGGAAAATGCTTTAGAGTAGCCATGAGGAGTGACCATCAGAAAACACATACTTCCAACAGCCTTAGGTACTGACACATTGCACATTGCTCAGTAGCAAACTTATAGTTATGAAGTAGCAATGAAAATAAATTTATGGCTGGGGGTTCCTAAGACATTGAGAAACAAGTGTTTTCTGGTGGTCACAACCCACAGGTCTAGAACCGCTACTTTAGAGGAAACAGCTACATCGGGGCCAAAGCCAGGTCTTTAAGGTTTCTGAGCATTCAGAATAGATTAGGTGTAATCACAAACATGATTAGAAATCTGTGTGAGAAGTGTGAATGAACAGGGCTCTGCCCACCAGCCTGGATTGGCTTAGACACACGGTAGATGTGGGAGATTGCGGCTACGACTAGGGAAAGGCTGAGCTAAGCTGGTGGGTAAGTGTGAGGTCCGTCCTATGTCACGTGGGAACGGTTGAGACAGAGAGATGAAGATGGGGAGAGACTACAACACTGCGTCTGAGGTTCCTAGCGGGGGCTGGGCAAAGAGAGGGAGGGGCAAACACATACTTGGTGTTTAATACGCCATGGAGGTGCTGTCCAGTGCTGGGCACAGAGGACTCCCTGAGATGAGCGCGGTCAGCTGCTCTTCAGTTCACTGGAGAGAGGGTCTGACAGAAGTGTCTCTGGATAATGGGGTCTCTTCACGTCTCCTCTTCGGATCATCAGGGTAGCCAGAGAACCTGACGCTGGACAACTCAGCCCAGGCTGAGTACCAGAAACTCAACCACCATCTCTCTTTTCAAAGTCTGCTTGTTTAAGTCACACACGACCCCAACCTATGTGAGTCTCCTTGTCAGTGGCTTTGGTAGTTATTTTAATCTCACATAACCTTGCTAAATAATAGAATTTAGATCGAAGGTGAAGCCTTCCAGAAGGCAAGTCAATAATAATGACTTTACACATTTTTCTAAAATGTTGTGTGGTGTGACTGCAGAGTCCTAGAAGACCACAAGAGGGCGTTGGATCCCTGCAGCTGGAGGTGATTATGGGCCAAATTCAGGTCCTCAGCAAGAGCAGCAAGTGCTTTTGAAACCAACCTACCTCTCCAGTATAGTACTACACCTAACACCTTTGCTTACAAGCAATACCTAGTGAGCACAGAAGTCAGCGGCGGTAACTGGATCAAACAACTTTGAAACTGATGCACTACTGGTTCAAAGTCAGATCACAAGTCTACATCACCAGGATAGCAGAGTAGGAAACACGACCAGCTTTCATCTGCCCATGACAAGACAACAATAATTAGCCACAAATCAGAATGACCCAAAGAGCCACTACAGAATCTGCAGTAATTCAGTGGAGAGAACAATAGAGTTAGATTAGGTAAGTTGTCCCCACCCCCCACACCTCCACCCCTTATCCTCCCCATGCCTCCGCTCATGAGAGGGAGCCAGATACAGCACACCATCGCTGTCAGTATAGGCCACCTGTAACGAAACACTAAGGTCCCCAGGCAGCTTCCATCAGAAGACATCGTCTTTTGCCACTGGGTCATTCCTTTAAGAACCCACAGAGCCCATGTGGCTAAACACCCCCACGGACCTCCAGGCCACGCATCCCCAAAGCAGCAATTGCTTTTAAACCATGACACAAAGGAGCTGCCACCACCCTACAAAGCAGCAGCCTACAGGTAAGTACTGAGGCCCTCCGTACCCAAGCCACTTGGTAACTGAAGTCACCAGCGTATATGCCAGCAGATCCGAATTGCAGCATAGCTGAGTCACTGCAGAGGGCTAGGCTACACTGCCCTCCTCCCTGGGTTCTTTCCCTGCACCCCCAGACTGTGCAGGACTGTACCCCGTGCTTGGCTCTGCTGCTTCACCAGCTCTACACCTCAGGAGCCCCTGAGACTCAGCACCATCTGCCCATCCCAATCCTGTCTTCGGTCCCTACTTAGCTGTGTTTCAGGCTTCAGAGTCAGCCACGGCCATGAGACCCACCTAACTTCCCCTGTTACAGGAACAACAGGAATTGGGAGGACCTTGTTAGCTATCACCCGTGGCCTGTCACCACTACGGACATCCACTGAGGGCTTCGGGGGTCCCTGGAGCGTCATCTACACCAACCTCAAGTGACAGAACTGCCCAGAGGTGCTGTGGAGCCCAAGGCGGCAGGCATGGTTAGAGCAAACAGAATGAAGTGGAGGAAAGGGGGAAAACCGTAATTGGCTAAATTATCAGTTATGCCATGGGTAGCCACTAGGTGGAGATGTTCCCCCACCCTTTTGTGCCCTTTGGTAGGTTTTGTTTTGTTTTGTTGAGGTCCTTTGCTGGCTTGGAACTCACTATGTAGATGAGGCTAGCCTCTAACCCAAAGAGATCTGCCTGTCTCTCTGCCTCTGTGGGCCACTATTACTGCATCCCCTTTATCTTGATATGCCTCTCCTCACACCTTGGGTCTCTCTAAGGTGGATTTCCTCTGATCCTGTGTGTGTGTGTGTGTGTGTGTGTGTGTTCCCTTTTTGGTTTTTTTTTTTGTCATTTCTTATAGATATGAATACATTTTATTGAAATCTTCATGCATGTACATATTATGTTTTAATTAGCACCCCCCAATTCCATCCCCTCCAGTTCCTCTCCTATTCGCATCCCCTTTCCCTTCCTTCACATGCTCCATTTTTAAACCCACTGAGTTCTCTTAGTGATGCCTGTAAACACATGGATGTAGGGCTCTCCCCTGGAGCATGCATAGACTCTCAGAGGCCATATCCCTGAAGGAAACTCACTCTCCCTCCCAAGAAGCCTTTGATTGCCTGTGGCTCCTTGGGTGGGGGTGAGACATTAGGATCCCCTCTCCCTTCCAGGTGGGGATTTTGGCTGGCTTGATACTGTGTGAGAGTCAAGCCCAGGAAAATGGCTCAGTGGGATACTGTGCAAGCCTGGGGACCTGAGTTCAAATCCCCAGCCCCTACATAGGGAAAATAACTAAATATGGCCACCCATACCTGTAATCTCAGTGGCAAGGTGGACCTTCAGATTCATGAAGGAAAGAAGGAAGGAAGGAAGAAAGAAAGGAAGGAAGGAAACTGGCCATCCTCTTCCCTCTCCAGCACCACTAGAAACCAGTTACCCTCAGATCCTCACAACCTTTTATTATCCCTACCCCACCCCACCCCACCCCACCCCACCCCACCCCCACCATTCCTGCTTTCTTAGTGGGCCAGTGGCTGCTTGACTCCATCCTGCTGTGCTGTTTACCTTCTGACTCTTGAGGTGTCTGCCATCTGTCCACTTCACAGACCCCCATGTTGTCTATCACAGAAAAGATTAAGTTACAGGGGAAGACCTACGAGAGCGAAGCCCACAGTGGAGAGAGTCTGAAATGAACCAGGGTGGAGAAAAAGACATGAGCAGACAGTGGATCGAGAAGAGAAAAACGAAAAGGAAACTGGCTTACACAATCGACTGTGTTCTGGCAACCTGAGTTCTGCCAACTGTTCCACACTGGAGCGACAGCTGGGATGTACCTTCTGTAAATGTGTGTTCACTACGGTCATCCATTGTGGACTCAGTGAAAGCCCCCACATTTGATAATGATTATTCTCTGTGGCAAGAGAGTGTTCTGTATTGCTTTCTACAGCTGTAATAAACACCATGACCCATAGCAACTTGGAGAGGAAAGTCTTTATTTCATCTTACAGGTTACACCATGGAGGAAAACCAGGGCAGGAACTCAAGGTAGGAACCTGGAGACAGGAAATGTAGTATGATGGAGGCTCACTGCTTCCTGGCTGGCTCCTCAGCCTTATGTTTATCCTCCTTCCTTACACCTCCCAGGACCACTTGCCTAGGGAATGGTACTGCCCACAGTGGGCTGGGCCCCACATCAAACATCAAGAAAATACTCCACAAATTTGTCTACAAGCCAATCTGATGAAGGCATTTTTCTCTGTTGAGGTTCTTTCTTCCCAGGTGACCCTGGTTTGTGCCAAGTTGACAAGATTTTTTTTATTTTATGTATATGGGTACACTGTGCCTGTCTTCAGGCACACCAGAAGAGGGCATCTGATCCTACTACAGATAGTTGTGAGCCATCATGTGGTCACTGGGAATTGAACTCAGGACCTCTGGAAAAGCAGTCAGTGCTCTTAACCTCTGAGCCACCTCTCCAGTCCAAGGCAAGATCTTTACAGAAATGATCAAATTAAAATGAGACCACTTTAGCAG
This sequence comes from Apodemus agrarius, assembly GCA_964023405.1. Taxonomy (NCBI): domain Eukaryota; kingdom Metazoa; phylum Chordata; class Mammalia; order Rodentia; family Muridae; genus Apodemus; species Apodemus agrarius. The sequence goes on along the minus strand of OZ030015.1, from coordinate 42,629,976 downwards.
GTTTGGATCCTTGCTATTCTTATTAAAGGGATTTTGATGCTACTACTTTTCCACAGATGATATCTTAGTTACTTTTCTATTGCTGTGAAGACAGCATGACCAAAGAAATTTCTAAAAGAAAGAGTTTATTGTAGGGAATGAGACTGTTTTATCCCCTTGTTTGTTCCCTGGTGTGATGGTTTATAGTGGTTGTCAACTTGAATCACCCTGAAGACAAATCTCTGGGCTTATATGTGAAAGTTTCTACATTGGGTCTTTGAGGCGGGACAACTGGCCGTGAGCAGCACCACTTCATGAGCTGATGTCTGGGACTGAACAAGGGAGAAGTCAAGCTGAGCATCCGTACTCTCCTGCCTCTGCTTCCTGACTATAGATGTGATGTAACCAGCTGCCTCAAGATGGGTCGATCTCAGTTCACGGCTTCATCTACATAGTGAATTAGAGCTAGCCAGAAGTGCATAGTGAGACCCTTTCCAAAAACAAAAATTAAAAATAAATCTTTTCATCAGCAATGGACAGTGACATATTAGGAGTGTAAATTGACAATATTGTAAAAGTTTGTACACTGGGGCGTGTGGCTGAAGGAGTGGGTAGGGAAAGAGATCAGTGGCGAAATATGCCTGGAGTCCAGAAAAAAGAAAGAAAGAGTTCTCAATCTAGGCTACAAATAACCACTGGTTTTTATTTCTCCTCTGTTGGGTAAAGGAGTCACAAAAGATTGTTGGTGTGTTTGAATGTGACGGATCATGGGTCTGACAGTCCCCCAGAGGATCAAAGCAAGGCTTTCATTAGGAAAAGACTCATCAGGACAGATAGGACAGGCCTGAGCGGAGGGCTCCCACCGACACAGAAGGTGTTGATTTTAATATTGTCCTGGATGGTCAGGTTCTTCAGGTTGCAGGCAGTCCTGGTTGCACAGCCCATGGCATGTATCTCAATGGGGAACTGGTTCAGAGTCAATCCTGTTAGTGAAAAGACCCAAGGATCAATTTCTCATTTCATCTCCCCTCCTCTCCCACACCCTTAGAAAGAAAACTGTGCTCAGAATGGTCCAGAGTCCACAACTCCCACCTCTGTGTGAGACCATGAGCATAGCCTCATCCATGTAGGTGCTGGGCCTTCTTGTCCTCTGGCCTCACTGTCTCCTCTGTATAGAAGGAACCTTAAAAGGACCCCTGTGTCTCTGACACAAGACTAACAATAAGGCCTCTGGGTACCCATTCAGTGGGAGAGGTGAGCTTGATGCAGGTGAGGATGAAGGCCAGATGCAGGGTCTCAATTGTTGGCTAAAACCTTTCAGGTGCAACCTGCCTTCCCCACTCTACCTTTTCTCTCCTTCCCTCCCTGGAGGGAAATATTGTGGATCTCTCACAAACTGACATCCTTCTAAGGGCTCTGAGTTCCCTCTGAGGATAACTTAGAATGCACAGGACATCTCTTTCCCAAGGTAAGCTGAGGTAGAAGTCTGTCCCACTGTGGATGGTTTGAATCATCTTTTGAATTCTGTGGCACCTCATTTTCCTCATTCACATCAACTCATCTAGACAAAGGGCCCTTCCCCGGCTTGCCCTAGGACTTCTTGTCTGTCAAATTTTTTTCCCAGTAAAAGTGCAGGTTGCCTCCAGTCCCATCAAGCTCCCGGTCCACCACTTCATCAGCTCCCAAAATGCCACTGAGTCTATGGTTCCATGAAATTTCCCATATATTGTTCAGGAAAGAGTTGCCAGCCTCTCCCTCTGGCTGTGGATTCCAGAAAGAAAAATCCTACATCTGTTTTCCAAGTTCCTGTCGCAATGGCAGATGGGCCGTGTCAGGAGCCACCTGGGAAAGGCAGCAGATGACTTTTATAAACTTTGCCCACCATTTTGTTTTGTTTTTGTTTGTTTGTTTATTTATTTTGCATGGTCTGCCATTAGGTGAGCTCTGAGAGACAAGGACTAAGAGACTTCATCCCAAGTTGCTTCCTATGGACATGCCTCTCTTATCACTATTACATAGTCTAACAATTCCTGGACATCAGCCCACCCTATTGGGCAAATTTCCTGCAGATCAACAAGAAGACAAACTTTCATGGATTGATGCTGTTTAGATAAATCGATGATTTTATAGAATTCCTGGCTTGATTCCAATGATTTTTAAAAAGAATGTTTTAAGAAATTTTTTTAGTTATTTCGCTAGAAAGGTGTAATAAGGTTAGAATCAAGAATAGAATGTGCCCACTCCTCTTAAATAGTAAGTAAACGCTGAATAATAAGAAATACAATGAGCTTTCATAATCACACTAAAAAGCAATATAGGCTTGGGACAAATTTGTGTTCACGGAAAAGCATCCAGATCCAAGGATGAAGCCACGGGTGTGCACTGTGATAAGGCAAGGCCGTGTAAAAACTGTCACTCTGAACTTACAATGAGCTTACAGTATGAAACACTGCTCTCACCCTGTTATTGACGCCTTTCTGTAGCTCTTCCTTTTTGTAACATTTTATCTATGAGGTAATTCTTTCTTACATAGAGAACTTTTTATCTAAAATCTATAAAAAGCTGAACATAATAAAGAAGGTGGTGTAGCCATTTCTGTGTCGTCTGGGTGACTTCTTTCCTTTGCTTTCTTTTCTCTCAAGTTCAAAAAGAGGTAACGAGCTCCAAGCCTCTTGTCTGGCCAGTCCTGTCTGACTCACCAGAGAAAGGAGCACAAGCAATAAATCCTTACCTAATTTCCTGCTCCTAAACAGCACATGTTAATCACCAGAAATCAAAGCTTAACTAAGCACAAATAAGAAGAGAGTTACAGAGTAAGACATTAGTGCTTATTTAAGCAGAGTTAAGTTTCTAGCACTTATTTAAGCACAGAACAGTAAGAGTTACGTTGTCAATGTTAAATAAAACACAGAGAGTTATAAAATAGATACAGTGCTTACTAAATAAAGCACAGAGAGTTAAAGAGAAAAGAAGCCAGCAGTTTTCAGCCACAGAATAAGCAAGAGAATGTTAACTTTCCAGAAGCTCTCAGCTTCTAGCTCCCAATACAGTTAGAGAGAGTTAGAAGACCGGAGGTCATCAGTCTTTTGGCCTTCATCCAGTGCCATGTCCCACCCCCAACTCTGAACCCCAAAAGGCCAGGGTAGGCCCCTAGCATGACCCTTTATAATAAACATATAATTTTCTCTTAATTAAAAAAAATGAGTGTTTTTCTAAATTTAGAGCGACACCAGGTAAAATTTGAGCTCTTGTGCATAGGCTTTGGTGGCCATGATGCCAGCAGCAGTAATGACATCTGGTCCTGAAGCGCCATCACCCTACACTTCCAGGACATCACAGCAGCACAGGTGTGCAAATCTGACTCTTCTGTGGGACGCAGTGCCATTCCTTCATCCCCATCTCTTCCCTTCCATCCTTAACTCTTGCCTCCCAACAAACGACTCCTTCCAAACCTCAGAAGCACATGGCCCCTTGCAGCCACTTTCTCCGTGTGGAGACAGGGTGCAAAGATGCCCCACACACGCTCTTGGCAGCTCCCATCCCTGTCCAGTCAAGTTTGCTCTAAACTACCAACAGTCTACAAGAGGAAATGACGTGTCACTTCTGAGATGGAACATTAAATCCACAGCTCCCCATCTCTGTCTTACAACTGCTCTGAGGAAAGCCAGCAGTTAACCACGAGAACATTACAGTAGACTACGAAGAGACCGTAAGTAAAAGAATTGAAACTCACCAGAAACCACAAGTGACCTGGGAAACAGAAACTGACAAATGAACACAGCATCCTCAAAACACCCATGCAACCTGGCCGTTCTCGGGTTACAGATCCACACATCCTGAGACGTAACAAACGTTTGCTGTTCTCGGTTGCTACATTTGGCATAATTCACCACATAATGACGAGTGGCCCACCTGTGCCCTTAACAAAACATTCAAGGGAATAACCATACCTCGGCCAGTAACGTTAACACACATCGTCTCCTCCCCTGTGCACTTTAGGGAAACTTGTCTACAGCTGCCATGTTCACTGTAGCAGGCAGGACACTCAACACCATTGGGTTCTGAAGATAATGGAGACACTGAATGGAGAGAGAAAAGTTTTCATCTTGGGAAATAGAAAGAAGAAACAGCTGAAAATATTTCTATCCACCGCTCATCTACTACAGGGTTCGTTTGTGTTTCTACGATTCTCCCAAAAAGCCTTGCAGTGAGGATGAGCTGGGAGGTGACGCAGGAGAAAGGCACTGGGGTATGAGCGCCATGAGGGACCTCACGGGAATTCAGAGCCGTCCTCACCTTCATCAGTTACTCTGCTCTCTGCCTTGGATAATGGGAGAGGAGAGGATCTGTTTTCTAAAAGGATGCTGTTCAAAGGCTGAGGGATGACCCACATGTGGTCCACACACACCTGTGCTCCCAGCTACTCCAACTTTGGAGGCTGAGGCAGGAGGACTGCTTGAACTTAGAAGCTGAGGACAAGTAGCAAGACCACTTCTCAACAAAACAACCGTGAACCTGGGGGAGTAACTAGGTGAGAAAAGGCTGTTGTCCAAGGGGACAGAGCAAAGCATGAAGCCCTGAGTTGCACATTAGAGAAAATCCCCAAGACCAATTCCTGCTGTTTAACCCCCACTCAGTCTACCTCACAGGAGAAGAGCCTATGTGTAATTCAAACCATTTCCAAGGAGCACTATACACAAAGGAAAGATGAGCATCAGTGCTTGCCCAGTGCTGTGCCCCAGCACAGCCTCAGAAAAGCAAAGGAGACACAGGGCAGAGAGTAGAGGTACAGAGACAGCCACACTCACCCTGAATGAGCTCTTTGTTACAGTGTTTAGTGTAGCAGCAGCGACGGTCATATCTAAACGCCTGACACTTCCCCAGTGTTGCGGAGAATGCTAGATCAGTACAACTGTCTTCAGAACAGCCTTTCTGCTCCAAAACATTGTTCACACCTGAGACACAAAGGATGAAGCATCCAGTGGTAAGGAGTCTGCCCCCACATTCTCTCTGATTTACATTTCTTTACTCCAAGAGTCCCTCTCGGGTTGTTTTAGAGAACAAATCAACAGAGGGACAGTTTTGGGCAGTAGGGACAGGGCCCGGTGGTAGATTGTTCACTTAACATGCATGATGTTATGAATTTGATCCCTATCATGGCAAAAAAAAGTATGGGCTCACTCTTCACTCTCCAGTAGCCCTGTGAGGGTGATTTGAGAAACAGAACCAGGGCATCTCAGCTCTAACCTAGTGACTCCATCCAGTCTCATCATCCCCACTCCCTCCCAGAAGCCCACATTCCCAGCCCCATCCTTGAAGGAGCCAAAGGTAAGCTAGAGGACAGTAAGGCTGAGGACTGACATACTTGAGTCTTCAACTTCCTGCCGTTTGGAGAAACAACCTTTAGAGGATGCACACGTGTTTGGATTTGGATCACATTTTTCATTAAGGCACTGTTTTTGTATACAAGCATAACTCTCTGCAAAGAGGAAATAAACATGTTCAGAAAGCTGTCCCAAATCTCTGCAACTAGCAACAACCTTTCCCGAGGATCAAGGAGCCAAGGGAAGTTGAAGGGACTCCCGGGGGCCCTGAGTGGTCCATGGAATTCCCCCCCACACCCCGAGGCACCTTATTGCCCAACTCCCACTTTTCCCATCCTTGAAACAAAATGCGCCTTGCTCCTCTTACCCGCAGAGGTGACAGATAAGTGAGAGATGAGGCAGACAGCATGGAGGCTCTTCAGGACCAAGAACCAGCACATGGTGACTCCCGTGAACACTGCACAAGGGACAAGTAAGGACAAAGTAATCAGGGCTAAGGGGCTCAGCTTTTGCAACCCAGCAACCCAAATGCCAGGCAATATTGTCTGTTAGTGTTTCATTCATCATTTATTCGTTCATTCACTCATTCATTATTCATTCCACAAGCTAATTTTTACCAAACACTGGCTTCATGCTAGATGTAGCCACGTAGAAGGATGCAAAACCGGAAAAGATGCTGCGTCTATCGCCAAGGTAGCAAGGCAAGCACCATCCTTCCCTGGGAAGCACTTCTGCTCAGGAAGCATTCTCCTTGCATGGCTCTGGAAGGTCCTAGATCTCCTTCCACTGCTGAAGTGGCTAAGCTGGTCAAGAAATCACACCTCTGGGGAGCAGGTAGAGGCTCTCTATGTGCTAGAAAGTTCTGGGCCATGGTGCTCATCAGCCCTTTAGCTACGGACATGCATTCACCACTTCCAGAGCCACCATTTCACAAAGAGCTGCCCCACCACCACCATTTGTCACAACCACACACTAGAAATTTCACCAAGAATTTTCCTGATTTCCAGAGAAGGAGAGAAAAGTCTAGTGTTCTCAGCTAGAGACAGAAGGAAAGGATCATGTACGTCAAGTGTCGAGGACAGGCTCTGTCCTCGCTGCGGCTGACTTCTATATGTAGTGCTCACTCTCTCGAAGGTTAAAACATTGTAAATTAATAGAATCTGCACATGCAGTTGAGTGCACTAAACTGCAGCGGATCTCCCAGAGACGGAGACCATGAGGACAGCTCTTCCTGTGCCTCTGGTTGGCAGAGGACGGAAGGGCAAATCAAGGCCTCGGAGCCTCCCTGAGCTATACAGGAGTCTTCTGTGCTCAAAAGTTACGAAATGGAGCTTGGTCATCGTGTGTGTGTGGCTAGCATTTCCTCAGGAGAAACCCCAGCATTGCTTCAGTAAAGTCCCATCCCTTCCTTTCTCCTGGACACAAATGCATTTCTACAGGTGAGGGACTGTGTTTCTCCACATTTTCTTCCTCTTTTTGCCTATCTTTATGTCAAACTCTTGTTAGGACCGGAGCGCCACATTTCTTTGCAATGGAGAGAAACAATAAGCTAAAGGGACTCACGCAGCCTCTGCCTTCCTGCAATCATCCAGATTTTGATCACATAATCTCCAAGCCCAGGACTGTGTGTTGGGTGTGAGGGCAGAGAGGACCTTCCTGGGAACCCAGGGTGCTGAGTGTGGAAGAAGGTGGGGGCAGCAGGAAAAGCAGATCAGGGATGTCCAGATGCCTCAGAAGTTGGTGTGTAGAGATATAGGAGGAGGGACACTGGAATTCTGGGCAAGGGAAAAGCTCCTGTTGCCCACCCTAAGTTGACAAGAACTTCGGGGAACACAGAAGTATGTTCTTGTAGGTTTGGCACACCCGGGTGTAGCAAGTGAAGATGACCACAACGCCTGATGAAGAATCCATTGTCCATTCCAAAGAGTACTAGCTAGGGATTGGCCTACTCTCAAGGCCTATAAGACAATAATGACCAGGGTTTGCTGGGCTGATCTTGATGGTCTTTCTAGGATTATATTACCAGGGCTCCCTTGAATTTTACCAGCCTAGAAAAGAATCCCAACTCCCTGCCTTGTAGAAAATCGTGAGTTTCCTGACAACCCAGCCCCCAAGCCACTTACCTTGATATCCTCTGTAAGACCCTTAGTCAATGTCCAAGACTGTATTTCATTGCTCTCTTACCTGCTCAGAGTATTGAGGCTTCTAGTTCTAGACCATATCTCCCTGACCAGCTGAGGAAGCTGGAGAAAGGGAAGGTTCCTGCAAAGAAGATGTGAGGCCAAGAGGCCAGACTTACAGCTGAGCCTGGGATGAGACTTCGATTAACCTCAGCAGGGATGTCACCTACTGCCAGTGGCCTGGATTCTACACAGCAGGCCAGTCAGGAACACACTTGCTTGTCACTATGAACAACAACCTGAGGCCACTGGCATTTATCAGTGAAGAACAGAGCACACCACCCCCCAAACTATCCAATTGTGTGACAACTTCCTACTCCTGGGCCAAGGCAGACTGAAATCTTCATGGTGACGACCAATCAGTTCTGTGCTAACCTGTGGTCACTGTGGGGAAGGTGGCGGACGCAGCTGCACAAACATGAGTGCTTCCTGGAGACCTGGAGGAGTCACCATTTTGGGTTTCTAACCCGTGCACATTTGGCTTCAGAATGGTCCCACAGAGCCCCCCTCAAGGAGTCTCCATCCCATTCTCTGTCCCATGCTTATTCTTGGGACCAGAAACATCCTACTTCAGACTGTGGCAGCCAACAGAGCATCTGCAGAGACACAGACACCCAGAGACGACTGTCTTTCTCGGGCTGTGGTATCATCCTGTGATGATCTGACAGCCCTGAGTTGCAGGTGAGCCTTTATCCAATGGGAGTCCTAGGAAGTCCCTCTCTGTTCCATGGGTCTCCTCTCATTAGAGGAATCTGATACCTGGGCCTAGTGTCTGTAAAAGAAGAGAGCTGGGCTTCATCTTAGGAAATATCTGACTTCCAGGGCACCGGAGCCAAGCCTGCTGAGAGGCGGGGTATGAATCGCAGACTTCAAGATATAATTAGAGTTATTGAAAATCAGAGCTTGGGCCTGATAGCTTTAATCAGCCAGGTCTGACACCTATTAATAAAGCCAACTAAACAAGTGAAATAAAGAACATAAAAAATAGGTGTATTCAATGTGGCCACACTGGGAAGAGGGACAAAGAGGCTTGGTGACCTACCTCCAAGTCTATCTTTAGGATCCTGACATGAGGTTAATGCTTAAGTATAGAGCCAGTCATGTGCCTATATAAGTAGTCCTGGCCAAAGCAGCCTTCCCCCCCCACCCCATTACTCACTAGGCTCCAGTCTCTCCTATAAGGCAATTCAGCAAATTACCAAAACTGTAGAATATTTCTAGGAGACAGATCTACCTCTGGATAAGGTCTTTTTCTTCCCTCAACATTAGATTCCTAATAGACTTTCATTTCTTTGGTGGAAGGGGTGAACACAAGTATCTCCTTAGAATGTCCTCCTTCCTGCCCAGCAGGCCAGTTACACTGGTATGCGTGTGCATGTGCATGCGTGCATGTGTGGTGTAGTGTGGTGTGTGTGTGTGTGTGTGTGTGTGTGTGTGTGTGTGTATGTATGGCCAGAGGCTGGTGCCACACTCAATGAAGACTTGACCTGTTCCTAATAGCCAGGAGATCAGAGAATGAGAGGATACTGCAGGGGAGAGAGCGGGGTTGTAGGGATACAGTCAGAAGAAGCAGCAAAGATAGTAAGGCCCCTCTCTTAGGTTCCCCTGTGGCCCAGGAGAAATGCTGAGGGCAGGTATGAACAAAACAACAGAAAGGTGGGGCTTCTGACAAGGAAGGACAAGCAGGTCAACTGGAGTCAGTGGTATGTTTACACAAGAGCAAATAGCAGAATTCTCTCCCACAGCCTTCTCCTCTGAACAAGATCACACCACAAACACACACACACACACACACACACACACACACACACACACCACTTCACATAATAACATAGTCAAGTCTCAACTGGACTGCAAAGATACATTCTAAAATCTTCTCATCAGGAAAATATAAATAAGTCTGAAATAGGCCAGAGACCACAGAACAGAGACTACGGTAGCACGCAAACCGTCACTCGCTAATTCTCATAACATGAAAAAGAAAGAAGGATGTGGGCAACAGATACTCTGAAATGGAAGGAAACTGATGAAATTGTTCTTGAAGTGATGAAATCGTGAATGGGAAGTGAGATCCTAAAAACACTGGAAGACATCTAATACTCTTACCACAAAGAGATGGCAGTGTTTGAGGAGATAGATATTATTACCAAGATGTAAATGCAAAACAATGAATACGTGTGTTGAATTATCGACATCTTTTTTTTTTTTTTTTTTTTTTTTGGTTTTTCGAGACAGGGTTTCTCTGTGTAGCCCTGGCTGTCCTGGAACTCACTCTGTAGACCAGGCTGGCCTCGAACTCAGAAATCCGCCTGCCTCTGCCTCCCAAGTGCTGGGATTACAGGCGTGCGCCACCACCGCCCGGCTTGAATTATCGACATCTTGCTCCACAAATATAAGTAATTTTTCTTTGTCAAAACATACACATTGTGTGATGTATGTATTGTGTATGTATGTATATATGTATGTATGTATACAAAAAAAAATAATGAAGGGTATGAGGGGATGACAAAGGCATCCAAGATCACAAACTGTGTCCAGACAGCATTTTTTTTATTTTTATTTTCTATATTCTATGTTTACATTCCAAAGGCTTTCCCCTTTCCCAGTTCCCCCCTCCCTATGTCCCATAGTTCCTCTCCCCCCCAACTATTCCCCAATCATTCCCCCTCCCCCCACGGTTTCTCTACAAAACTGGATCCAATCTTTACAGGCCCAGGGTCCTCTCCTTTCTTCTTGGGAATCATTTGACTTGCTAATTGTGCCTTGAGTATTTAGGGCTTCTGGGCTCATTAATATCCACTTATCAGTGATTGCATTTCATGTGTATTCTTTTGTGATTGGGTTAGCTCACTCAGGATGATATTTTCCAGGTCTAACCATTTACCTACAAATTGCATGAATTCATTATTTTTAATTGCTGAGTAGTATTCCATTGTATAAATATACCACATTTTCTGTATCCATTCCTCCTTTGAGGGATATTTGGGCTCCTTCCAATTTCTGGCTATTATGAACAAGGCTGCTATAAACATAGTGGAGCATGTGTCTTTGTTGTACATACAGACAGCATTTTTTAATCTCTAGCAGCCACCCTATCAACAAGGTGACCATAGAAAGGGGAGTGTGCTGTAGTGGAGGTAAATTGGCAGAATGCTTGTGTAGCATGCATTGACTTGATTCTCAGCACTTTGTAAACCTGGGCATGATGACAAACACCCATAATCCCAGCACTCAGAAAGACCACAAGGCCAAGGTCATCCTCAGATACCCAGCAAGTTTTAGACCAGGTTGGATGACATAGAACAGACTTAAGAAAGGCAGAGTGGGAAGTAGGCTTTTTTACTTTAAATGAGAGCTGTTTTCACCAAGGCTTAGTATTTAAATAATCAAACAATATCTTAACAGTTGAAAAGCCAAGAAGTTGATCTGCAAGTATTTCAGGTGATACAGAATATATCCTGAGGCCCGCAAGGTCGGTGTAATGAGGGACATATGTGGGGGAGGAGGGAATTCCTGTCTGCCCTTTGCTCCTTAGGAGAACATCTGGTGTGTCTCAAATGATTCTGGAATTTCTGACCTACACAATCATACGAACCCTCTCCAGATGGATGTGCAGTTTCATAGAGTCATGCATCACAAACAAGAGAAAAAAATACAGAAATAGATCCAGGACCTAAACATACAGGAACAATGAAGACCATCATGAGGTAGCTCCCAGTGGCATCAGCCGAAGACACAGGTAACAGAAGGTCATGTTCTCCAGACATTCACATGTCTGGGATCACTGGGTCATCCAATCCAGACAGTGCAGCCCCACAGCTTGGACTGCTATCCCTCCTTGGCAAACTTCCATGTTCAAAACTGGTACAGAAACTTCAGCCTAAATACCTTGCTTACAGAAACTCTCTTGAACTTTCTCACAAATTATTTTTCTTTCCTCCTGACTCTCTTCTTCCTCCTCCTCTCCCTCCTCCTCAGCCTCTCCTTCTTCCCCTACCTCTCCTTCCTCCTCCTCCCCCTCCCCCTCCCCCTCTCCCTCTCCACCAGTATAAGGAGCTATAGGGGAGTTGGGTCTCTTCTGCACAAGAGGCAGTTACATGTAGAATGGCACCTCAGTGTAAACCCATGCACATTAGAGACTCTGTGTTCCTTCACAGCCTGGTCCACAGACCCTTCACCTTACATCAAACTCAACCAATCGTCAAAGAGGCAGATCAGCATCCAGGATTCCTCTTACATTGACCTGCTCATTAGTTCATGGCCCAATCCATAGTCCTTCTGGAAGCATGCAGCCTTCTGACCATGAGCCAATATAGCATTCAGAAGATTTCAGCAGAACCTTAAAAAGAAAATTACTGCAAGCAAACTTGAGCTCCCATAAATGAACTAGTTTTTCCATTAGTTAAAAAGCAGACTTCACAGTACTCAACCTGCAGTGACACAGTTACCAGGCCCCCCAAAATTAATGAGGGAATGACCCACAGGCAACTCAAGTTCTTGGTTTCAGCCAAGTCCACTGAAATGGGCAGACAGCGCAGCATCAGCCACGCCTCTCCTCCCGACACATGCTGGAGCATCAGCCTCCACTGTCTGTTGGTCTGCCCTGAGAGCCTGCTTGTGCTCATTCCACGGCCCCCATGACAGACAACAGGCAAAAACTCTCCATATCCTCCTCAGTCACAGATTTTGAGTTGAAGGTGATGTCCCCTGTCTTGAACTTTCAAAGCATCTGACTGTTTCTAATGGCTATAGACAGAGCATATTCGCCAACCTGTGGATAATGTTCTAACATATGGATAGACTAGAAGCAGGGAAAGTAAGCATTGTTGGTTGTTAGGGACAGAGCATGACCCCCATATTTAACTTAACCATTCATATACTAGATTGTAACTGTATTTGAGGACATGGTCTTCCCACAAGTAAATCAAAATGAGGCTATGTGGCCTCATCTAACACAGCAAGAACAAGAGGTTGGGACCTGACATAGGCAGAGAACAAACAATATGAAGACAAAAGAAGAGGCAGTCACCTACAGTCCTCAGAGAAATAAAAGTGCTGACATTAGATCTTAGACTTCACCTTCCAGGTTCCCAAGGACAGAAACCCTACTGGGAGCGCTGTCCCTCTGTGGTGGGTTGCCAGGACAGAGCTGGCACACTCAAACTTTGGTATACCAGAAGACTAGTATAGTTCAGCTTTACAAAAGCTCTGAGCTTGCTTTAAAAGAATTTTAGACAAACTACTATGTGGGATCAAGGAAAGAACCACGGGCTAGCTCACAGGGTCCTGCTAAGTTCCTATTCAACATCACAAATGTCAGTACTCAAAGACGGTCCATGTTAGCACATGCTAGACTCTTCCAGACTTGCAGTTGAAGCCTTACCAGAGAGTGGGGCTGTCTCAAGTCTGAGAGTCAAGTTCTCATCCCAAGGATGAGTGTGAATCTGTGGGGCTTTCTGTCTCCATTTCTCAATGTGCAGAATTCAATGCTCGGGTCTGAGAGTTCATTGCAATTGTTCTGCCTCTAGGCGAATGACCACCGCAAGCAGCGTAAGCTTCGAGTCACAAAACACAAAACGTTCTCTAGACACAAATTTAAGATTTAGAAACTGGGCTGGGAGAGGCCGGTTGCTAAGAGGAAGAGGTGACAGACAGGACTCGGCCATTTCAACCTCAGCCCACAGACCCCAGTGTAACTGCAAGGGGATCTGGTGGAAAGGTGGCTGACTACACAGAGTTTCAGCATGAAGGTCTTAAGTTGAACTTCACACATGTGAAGTCAGTGTTTAAGCTAATGTTCAAAGTACCAGTGGCATGTAGAAACTTCCTCAGCCCATGGAGTGCTTGTGAAGCTGGTTGCAAAACACACGGATGGCAGTAGTTAACTATGCCGTCTGTTTGGTGTGCAAGGAAATTTGCCCACACTTCAGGAACAGGAAAGGCCTTTGAAACCTGATTTAGGTAACATCTTTATTTCTTTACTATCATTGTATATTTCTACATGCACGGCATAACAGTATTTGAAACATTTTTATTGATTTAACCCACACACTGTATAATTCACCTGGAAAAGAGAAAAATGTTCAATAAATTGGGTTTTTTCCCCATAAGCTCTGCTACTGTTGCCACAGTTGGAGGGAAGACGCCTTCTTCCTTGGGTAGAGTCTGCCGGCCACCATTCCAGACAAGCACTTATAGGCAGTGCTTTCAAAATAGACAGAGTACTATGAAAAGGCCAAATCTAAAAACCATAGGTGGAAAAGGAAAAGGATTTCCTTCTAAAGACATAGAAAATACGTTTAGCATAATTTTTATTAACTCTGGGAATTTCCCATCATGCACTCCAAACCCCCTCATTTCCCGGTCTTTCCATACCTGCTCTCCACCCTTGTAGCCTCCCTCCCCCAAAAGTAAATAAAAGAGTAAAAAAAAAAGAAAAATTATAAAAGAAATAATTCTCCATCAACCTCAGGGTTCTTGTACCATTCAACTCCTCCATCCTTCCCCATCTACATCACGTACTCCTTAGTTGTAGCGGTACTGGAGGTTGTGGCATGTCACGCAGTACGTCCCTTTGCCCAAACAGCCCAAACATCTCTATTTGCAAATGTTCATTGCAATGAATCATCAGGCCAGTTCCAGACCTTGGCTTCTGCTACAACATCAATATCGGACCCTCATAGAGATTCTCAAACATCCGGCCATTGCCCTGAGTTGTGGGGATTAGCAGGACTTGTCGCTTCACGCACTCCAGCAACTCGTAGATGGGGAAGATGTTGGGTGGGTGACAGGATCCATGCAGAAAAGGCTATGACAAGCAAGCAAGTTCTCTGGAAATGGTCCACCGCTTTGCATGGCTGTGATGGGTGCACACTGAGAGGCCTGGACCCCAGAGATTTCGCCCAGGATTGCTTCTTGCTGCTGATATGCCTTCCCTGCCACCAATACAGAGCCTAATGAATCTCAAGCATCAGCCCACTCTACTGGACAAATTTCCTGCAGCTCAATACAAAGATGTACTTTCATGTAATAATGCTGCTCAGAAAAAATTGATGATTTCATAATCCCTGATAATGATTTTATAGAACTCCTGAATCAATTCAAGTAATTTTAAGCCCCCTGTAGAATAAAAAGCTACAAACAGAGTTCTGCATCACAAGTTAATGGCACTAAGAAAAGAAAAGAAAACAGGCTTAGAACAAATTTACAATTAAGGAAAAACATTCATTCTAGGTCAGGACCAAGGATGGGGCCACAGGTGTGCATGTAAAACAAGGCCATGAAAAACTATTGCTTTGCAGAGACTGAGGGAAAGACCATCCAGAGACTACCCCACCTAGTGATCCATCCCATAGACAGTTACAAAATCCAGACACTATTATCAATGCCCACAAGTACTTGCTGACAGGAGCTGGATATAGCTGTCACCTGGGAGGCTCTGCTAGTGCATGACAAATACAGAGGGGGACACTCTCAGCCAGCCATTGAACTGAGCACAGGGTCCCCAATGGGGGAGCTAGAGAAAGGACCCAAGGAGCTGAAGGGGTTTGCAGCGCCATAGGAGGAACAACAATATGAGTCACCCAGTACTCCCAGAGCTTCCAGGGACAAAAGCATCAACCAGATAGTACACATGATGTTACCCATGGCTCCAGACACATAGGCAGCAGAGGATGGCCTTGTTGGATATCAAAGGGAGGAGAGGCCCCTGGTCCTGGAAAGGCTTGATGCAGCAGTGTATGGGAATACCAGGACAGGGAAGCAGGAGGGGGTTGATTGGGGAACAGGGAGAGGGGAGATGGCTTATGGGACTTTTGGGGCAGGGGACCAGGAAAGGGGAAATCATTTGAAATGTAAATAAAGAATATATCTAATTTTAAAAAAAAGCTATTGCTTTGAATTTATAATGAGCTTATAAAATGAAACACTGCTTTGAACTAATAATCTACGTTCTGCTGTAACTCCCTTTTCTCTGACATTTTATCTATGGGTACTTTTTTCTTATATAGAATACAGTATCAACTAACCAGACCACCCAAAGTTCCCAGGGACTAAACCACCAACCAAAGAGTATACATGGAGGGAATCCACCTCTCCAGCTGGTGACGGGCAGTGAGAAGATATTTTAGTAAAGTCATATCAATAAGTTTTCTAATATTGGGGAAACGATAGTTAAGCAAGAGAGTTAATAAGGAAACATTAAACACTACAATCTACAAAATGCTGTAAACTAATCCATACTTTTCAATAACTCATCTTAATATCAGTACTCTTAATTCCTCATTTTAAAAAATAGTCTATCCAATGGGATTGAAATACAAAGTTTATATTTTTGTTACCTCAGAGAACAAGCTTTGTGATGAAAGATGGCCACCAAATTTGGAGTGAGAACCCAGAGAGAATGTGACAACCATGGAGCTGGAAACCAAGCAGCTCGGCATCATTTTAAAATCTGACAAAATAAACCTTAACACAACTAGTCAGAAGAGATAAAAGCCAACTCACTTCAACTAAGAAAATGATCCATCAAGAGGGCATTAGAATTCTCAACATACACTCAAAGCAAAGATGGCTGTACCCAATTTTGTAGAATAAATATTACACCTGGATGATCAGAAATAAGGTTTCTTCTTTTCCCAATCCAATCTAGTATTTGTGTTCTTGATAATAGCCTTCTAACTAAGATAGCTCAAAATAGCTTAAATTCTAATTTCTGTGATAGCTAAGAATGTGGAATACTGTTTGCATTTCTTCTCTTGAGAACCCCATTCAATTCATTAACCCATTTTTTATTTGTTTTATTGCTGTTTAGGTTTTTTGGGAGGTTTGTTTTGTCATCTGTCTGTCTGTCTGTTTGATTGTTTTCTTTAGATCTTCGGAAATTATAGGTGTTAATCCTCTATCAGATATGAAAGTGCAAAAATCTGGATGTAAAAGGGAAATACTAGAGGTTCAAAGTCCAGAAATTTTAAGTTGAAAGACACCCCCATACCTAAGAACATAACCGCAATCTTGCCTTGGGACACCGCGAGGACTGCTAGCAGCTGGAGTCAGGTGCGTGGACAGAGACCTAGCTTAGCTTAGCATAGACAACACCATCAGACTCTGGCCGGCACCCAGAGTCAGAGGAGATCGGCAGATCTGTGCACCTACAGCTCAGCAGCGGTTACTGACCTCTGGGGACAGGCTTGCTGTGCTTTCAGTGGGGGCCGCCATCTTGCCTCGGGACTGCTGGTGACTGGAGTCAAGTGCGTGGACAGAGACCTAGCTTAGCTTAGCATAGACAACACCATCAGGCTGTGGCCGGCGCCCAGAGCCAGAGGAGCACTCGGCAGGAGATCTGCGCACCCACAGCTCAGCTGTGGTTGCAGACCGCTAAGCTAAGCTAGGTCTCTGTCCACGCATCTGACTCCAGTCGCTAGCAATCCTTGTGGTGTCCCAAGGCAAGATGGCACCTCGCTGCAACCCCGGAGAGCCAGTCCACAGCGGTCTGTTTCTTTTTGGAGACATTCAGGGCTATATGTTATGTTGTTGTGTATATTTGGTCCTGTCATGGAACATTTTGACCACTATACCCAGCAAAACTCTCAATCAACATAGATGGAGAAATCAAAATGTTCCATGACAGGACCAAATATACACAACATCTTTCCACTAACCCAGCTCTATAAAGGATAATAGGAGGAGAACTCCAATACAAGGAGGGAAACTGCACTCAAAAAAAAGCAAGATAGTAACCTTCTTCCATCAAACTCAAAGGAAGATAACTACTCAAAAACAAAAATAACATCAAAAATGTCAGGTAGTAATAATCACTATTCCTTAATATCTCTTAACATCAATGGACTCAATTCCCCAATAAAAAGACATAGACTAACAGACTGGATACGGAAACAGGACCCTACATTTTGCTGCTTACAGGAAACACACCTCAGAGTCAAAGACAAACACTACCTTAGAGTATAAGGCTGGAAGACAATTTTTCAAGCAAATGGTCGCAGGAAGCAAGCTGGAATAGCCATTCTAATATCAGATAAAATTGACTTTCAACCCAAAGTCATCAAAAGAGACGCAGAAGGTCACTTCTTGCTAGTCAAAGGAAGAATCCACCAAGAAGAACTAACAATTCTAAACATCTATGCTCCAAATGTAAGGGCACCCTCATTCGTAAAAGAAACTTTACTAAAGTTCAAAGCACACATTGCACCTAACACAATAATTGTGGGGGACCTCAATACTCCACTATCCTCAGTGGACTGATCAGGAAAACAGAAACTAAACAGGGACATGGAGAAACTCATTGAAACTTTGGACCAATTGGATTTAACAGATATATATAGAACATTTCATCCTAAAGCAAAAGACTATACCTTTTTCTCAGCACCTCATGGTACCTTCTCCAAAATCGACCATATAATTGGTCACAAGACAGACTTCAACAAATATAAAAAGATCAAACTAATCCCATGCCTCCTATCAGATCACCATGGAGTAAGAGTGTTCTTCAATAGCAACAAAAACAACAGAAAATCTTCATACACGTGGAGGCTGAACAATATTCTACTCAATATTCTACTCAATACCTTAGTCCAGGAAGAAATAAAAAAAGAAATCAAAGATTTTTTAGAATTTAATGTAAATGAAGGCACAACATACCCAAATCTATGGGACACAATGAAAGCAGTGCTAAGAGGAAAACTCATAGCCCTGAGTGTCTCCAAAAAGAAACAGGAGAGAGCATATACTAGCAACTTAATGGCGCACTTGAAAGCTCTGGAACAAAAAGAAGCAATTTCACCCAGGAGAAGTAGAAGACAGGAAATCATCAAACTTAGGGCTGAAATCAATCAAATTGAAACAAAGAGAACCATAAAAAGAAAACAAAACCAGGAGCTGGTTCTTTGAGAAAATCAACAAGATAGATAAACCCCTAGCCAGACCTACCAAAGGGCACAGAGACAGTATTCAAATTAACAAAATTAGAAATGAAAAGGGAGATATAACAACAGAAACTGAGAAAATTTTAAAAAATCATCAGAACCTACTACAAAAGCCCATACTCAACACAATTGGAGAATCTGGAGGAAATGGACAATTTCCTAGACAGTTACCAAATACTAAAATTAAACCTGGGTCAAATAGATCGTCTAAACAGACTCATAACCCCCAAAGAAATAGAAGGGGTCATGGAAAGTCTTCCAACCAAAAAAAGCACAGGACCAGATGGTTTTAGTGCAGAATTCTAACAGACCTTCAAAGAAGTCCTAATACCAATACTCTTCAAACTATTCCACAAAATAGAAACAGAAGGAACACTACCCAACTCATTCTATGAAGCCACAATTACCCTAATACCAAAACCACACAAAGATCCAACTAAGAAAGAGAACTACAGGCCAATTTCCCTAATGAATATCGATTCAAAAATACTAAATAAAATACTTGCCAACCGAATCCAAGAACACATCAAAACGATCATTCACCATGATCAAGTTGGCTTCATCCCAGGGATGCAGGGATGGTTCAATGTATGGAAATCCATCAATGTAATCCACTACATAAACAAACTCAAAGAAAAAAAACCACATGGTCATCTCATTGGATGCTGAAAAAGCACTTGACAAAATTCAGCATCCTTTCATGCTAAAAGTCTTGGAAAGAGCAGGAATTCAAGGCCCATATCTAAACATAGTAAAAGCAATTTACAGCAGACCAGTAGCCAACATCAAGGTAAACGGAGAAAAACTTGAAGCAATCCCACTAAAATCAGGGACTAGACAAGGCTGCCCCCTCTCACCATATCTCTTCAATATAGTACTTGAGGTACTAGCTAGAGCAATTAGACAACATAAGAAAGTCAAAGGGATACAAATCAGAAAGGAAGAAGTCAAACTATCACTATTTGCAGATGATATGATAGTATACTTAAGTGACCCAAAAAACTCCACCAGAGAACTCCTGCAACTGATAAACAACTTCAGCAAAGTGGCTGGTTATAAAATCAACTCAAGCAAATCAGTAGCCTTCCTATACGCAAAGGATAAGCAGGCCAAGGAAGAAATTAAGGAAATGACACCCTTCACAATAGCCACAAACAATATAAAGTATCTTGGAGTGACTCTAACCAAACATGTGAATGATTTATATGACAAAAACTTCAGGTCTCTGAAGAGGGAAATTGAAGAAGACATCAGAAAATGGAAAAATCTTTCATGCTCGTGGGTTGGCAGGATTAATATAGTTAAAATGGCAATCTTGCCAAAAGCAATATACAGATTCAATGCAATCCCCATCAAAATCCCAACTCAGTTCTTTATAAAGTTAGAAAGAGCAATTCTCAAATTCATCTGGAATAACAAAAAACCCAGGATAGCTAAAACTATCATCAACAGTAAACGAACTAACTTCTGGGGGAATCAATATCCCGGACCTCAAGCAATACTACAGAGCAATAGTGTTTAAAAACTGCATGGTATTGGTTCAGTGACAGGGAGGCGGATCAATGGAATAGGATTGAAGACCCAGAATTGAACCCACACATCTATGGCCAATTGTTCTTTGACAAAGGAGCTGAAAACATCCAGTGGAAAAAAGATAGCCTTTTCAACAAATGGTGCTGGCTCAACTGGAAGTCAACATGCAGAAGAATGAGAATTGATCCACTCTTATCTCCTTGCACTAAGCTCAACTCCAAGTGGATCAAGGACCTCCACATAAAACCAGACACACTAAAACTAATAGAAAAGAAACTGGGGAAGACCCTTGAGGACATTGGCTCAGGGGGGGAAATTCCTTAACAGAACACCAATTGCTTATGCTCTAAGAGCAAGAATAGACAAATGGGACCTCATAAAATTACAAAGTTTCTGTAAAGCAAAAGACACTGTCAAAAGGATAAATTGGCAACCAACAAATTGGGAAAATATCTTCACCAACCCCACATCCGACAGAGGGCTAATATCCAATGTATACAAAGAACTCAAGAAGTTAGACCCCAGAAAACCAAATAACCCTATCCAAAAATGGGGTACAGAGCTAAACAAAGACTTTTCACCTGAAGAAATTCGGATGGCTGAGAAACACCTTAAAAAATGTTCAACATCATTAGTCATTAGGGAAATGCAAATCAAAACAACCCTGAGATTTCACCTCACACCAGTCAGAATGGCTAAGATTAAAAACTCAGAAGACATCAGGTGTTGGCGAGGATGTGGAGAAAGAGGAACACTCCTCCACTGCTGGTGGGACTGCAAGCTGGTATAACCACTCTGGAAATCAGTCTGGCGGTTCCTCAGAAAACTGGGCGTGATACTTCCAGAGGACCCAGCCATACCACTCCTGGGAATATACCCAGAAGATTCCCAAGCATGCAACAAGGATACATGCTCCACTATGTTCATAGCAGCCTTATATATATATATATATATATATATATATATATATATATATATATATATATATATATATATATATATATATATATATATATATAATAGCCAGAAGCTGGAAAGAACCCAGATGTCCCTCAACGGAGGAATGGATACAAAAAAAAAAAAAAATGTGGTATATATACACTACTATTCAGCCATTAGAAACAATGAATTCATGAAATTCTTAGAGAAATGGATGGAGCTGGAGAACATCATACTAAGTGAGGTAACCCAGTCTCAAAAGAATACCCATGGTATGCAGTCACTGATAAGTGGATATTAGCCTAGAATCTTGGGACTCCAAAGACACAATCCACATACCAAATGATGTCTGACAAGAAGAAAGGAGTGGACACTGGTGCTAGAATGGATCAAAGCATCAGTGTAGGGGAATACAAGAACAGGGAAGTGGGAAGGGGTGGATGAGGGAGCAGGGGGAGGGAAAAGGGCATGTGGGACCTTTGGGGGGTGGGGAACCAGAAAAAGGGAAATGAATTGTAAATATAGAATATATCCAGTAATTTAAAAAAAAGAAAGAAGAAAAAAGAAGAAAAAAAAAAAGAACATAACCGCATTTGGAGACAGTCTTCCCAGAGGTCATTAATGTGGATCTCCATCCAATAAAGCAGGTGGCCTTATAAGGACCGTGATTGGGACCCAGATGTACACAGCAGACAGATGATGTAAAGACATGGGGAGAAGATGATCAGCTAAAACCTGACAACACAATCCTCAGAGAAACCAGACTTTCCAATACCAAACTGCATACATCCAGCATCAGAATGAGGAGAGTTTGAGGCCATGTTCCTGCCCTCCATCTGTGATACAGTGTGGTGACAACCCATGTACACTAGGACTTGGGGAGCTCAGAACAACTATGTAGAATAGCTTCAACTAAAATCTCCAGACACATTGTTTTCATCAAGGATGTATAACAGGCAGCCATATGAGGTCCCAGTCACATGGCCTATGGTCTGCTCTATAGCTAGTTCTAGGACAGCCAGGGCCACAGAGAGAAACCCTATCTCAAAAGCAAAGAAAGTAGCATTATATACTGGTGCACCATGTGGTTTGGGGTGATGAGAGGCTGTGGAGTTATTGGCTGTGGAGGTTGCAAACACTGTGATATACCCACTGTCGTCCCTGCACATAAAAATGATCACTCGGTCTGGACTGGACAGTAAGTGTTTTCTTATTGATTATGTTTTCTTAGGGGATGCAGTAGGAAGAGACAGTGTGTGCCACAAAACAGTGACATGAGAAAGGTATTCAAATCGAGCCTGGATACAGCACAAACTCACCACGGAAGTAGAGCAGTTCTGGTGATGTCCAGAGTTTGTAAAGATTTTATTTTTGTGATCAAAGATACTAACTAATGTATTTAGGGACATTTTAGAACTCATCATAAATTATATCCTAATCCCAAGTCAAAATGTATGTAATGATTTGTGTGTGTGTGTGTGTGTGTGTGTGTGTGTGTGTGTGTGTGTGTTTGCAACTTGAGTCAGCAACTCTAAAATCAAAGAGTCTAACACTGTCCATCTAGTGGAAGACATCTCTTGAGGAAACAGTCTGGTTCCCAGGAAATAACTTTTCCTGCTTGAGAAACAAACTTGCATCTCTTGTGGGACACTCTTCCATTTAGCGGTTGATCTCACTCTGGGGTGGTCTGAATATCTCTGCTGTTGCTAGAATCAAAGATGACTCCAGGTTCTGGACAATGAGTAGAGAAGTGTCCCTTAGGGGGCCTGAATAGAATGGAAAAGCTGACCATCAGAAGTCTCAGTTATTCTTCATGTCTTTGTAGGCAAATTTGGGACTAAAAAAAAAAAATATGTACCACCAGTTCTGAGATTCCCCTAACTAGACTAAATGTTACATGCTGAACTGAGCAAGAATATGACCAGAAGACTTAATATAAGGGACAGGGGCAGAAACAGAAGGCTAAAAGCCCCAGCTTTATCCTCCTTTGACCTGTGGATAACGTGTCTACAAGCTCCACTAGACAGCTGTACAGAGCACTGGGACCCAACCCAGTGCAAAGAAGAGACTGCTTTCCAGCTTCCTGGAAGATGCTGCAAATGCACGCTCAGCCAGACCTGAGGAGTCCTGGGATCGGGAAAGGAGAGGGGGGCTAAGGAGTTGAAGTGCCACAAGAGGTACCTCAGCAACACATGTGAGCATGCAGGCAGCAGAGAGGGCAGACGCCAGAGCAGGTGACGCGTATTGTCTCTCACAGACCCAAGGGATGGTAAGTCAGAGGGGTTTCCGAGGAGGATGTGGTAGCCACACAGAGAATAGGCAAAGGTTTCTGGTGTCAGATGTGGGGCAATAGTTACAGGTACAAAGGGGGGGTCCTGACTTCAGCCTTCATGAATTGTTTGACAGATGAGAAGGGTGGGGCTGGGGTTTAGAGAGTGCCAAGTCTTCATTGTAGGAGCCAGGAGTGGTGACAGGGAGCTGGTTGGTGGCCACCATCATGTCCCTCTGTGCAGAGAGGAATAGCAACTACCACAGACAACTACAGGCAGAGAAACTCCTTAGGTTCACAAAGCAGACTGTGTCTCACCAGCTTCCTGACCTGATGGTCTATGGCATACTACACCCTGTTGCACTGCTTCACTGAGAGGCAATGGAAGGGATTCTCTTATTTTTGTCAAACATCATATCGAACACCATGTGTCATATCCAGAACTCCTTGGAAAAAAAGCTCCTGCAATAACTCTGCCAAAGGACTGCTCTCCTGGTAATCTAACACTCTTTGTGTCAGCTGCATCCTCTCCCAAAGACGGCCACAGCCCTTAGTGAGTTCCCTAATGCAGGGCTACTTCTCCCCGCCCCTACAGTCCCCTTGCCTCAGTGGCATCATGGGAGGAGAGGTGGGAGCTAACAACGGTCCAAACCCTGCCATGAGATGGGGCAGCTTTTAGGGATCTTTGGAACTACTATCTTCATGATTTCAAATGAGTATTTACAACTTTGTTGACAGCCTCTGCCTGGTGCCATCCCTCCTGACCTACAGAAGTACAGAATGGATGGCAAGGATTCCATCTTCATGGTTCTGAGGTGAGAGAGCTTCGGGAGTCCCTGACACTTCCTCCTTTATTTGTACCTTGTTTTATCTTATTCTATTTTTTTTTTTGGAGCAAGGTCTTGTTATGCTGCATTTCCTGGCTATCCCAAAACTCACTGTGAAACACATGATGACTTCAGGCATGAAGTCATCTGCCTGCCCAGCATCCTGAGTGTTGAGCTTGTGTGCCACCATATCTAGCTATACTAGAGCTGTTCTATTATACACTGTGGGAAATGATCCTCCCGGGGCCTGAATAATCCATTCAAACTCATTCTTCTTAGTAAGAATCATTTAGAGATTGTGAGTAGAGATTAACAATCAGAAAAGATGTGTTCCAGGATATATGGCTCAAGGGATAGGTGGAAACAACAATAAGTGTAAAGAGAATTTCATGAATGTCATCTCAGATGTCTTGGACATGCTACAAATAAAGAACAGATTGTTACAGAATGGCTCATAGGGGCCTGGAGAGATGGCTCAGCCATTAAAACCATGTTCTTACAGAGAACAGGAGTTCAGTTCTTAGCACCCACATCAAGCATTTCACAATACCTGTAACTCCAGCTGAAGGAGATCTGACACTCTTCTGAACTCACCTGAATTCCACTAGCATCACACACACACACACACACACACACACACACACACACTCGAACATGAAAACATGTGCACACAATTTTTAAAATTAAGTAAAACTGAAAATGGATTGGAAATTTTAATGATGAAATCCAAAAACATCAAGCAGTCATCAACTTTTGATTCTCACTGAAGGAAGCCCTCCAAGTGTGTGTGTAGGACTGTGGGACGGCCTGAGCCTGGAAGATCAAAACAAGACTTTCAGCAAGAGGAGACTAATCAGAACTGGTACTGTTAAGGTGGATGTAGGTGGAAGGCCCGTGCTATCCGAAGCTGATGTGGTGGTTGAAGGTACAGGGAGCTTGCTGGAGCAGAAGCTATGGATATTTATGGACCCCAAAACGATCATATTCAGATTGCAGGCGCTTTCTGTTGCACAGCCTGTTCCAGCCACCCTTACTGAAAGGGGATTATTGCTTCCAGCATCTGACAAAAAGACCCAGGAGTTAGTTTCCCCTCTCTTCTGCCCTCCTCACCCATATCCACTAGGAAAGGAAACTGTGCTTAGGATGGTCCAGAATCCACAACTTCTGCCTCTGACCTGAGAGGCATGAATGCATCCAGCACCATCTCATGCATGCAGAAATACAGCTTTAGTAACCTCTGGTTCTATTGTTTCACCACCACCACCCAGTTTAGTAGGAGCCTTATAGGGACCCTCACATCTCACACAGTACTAACACTGGAGCCTCTGGATGCCCACTCACTAGGAAAGATGATCTTGAGGCACATGGGGAAGAAGGCCAGAGGTAGAGCCTCAATGTTGGCTAAAACTCTTCTAAGGTACATGTCTACCCAGGCTCCATTGAGGAAAATATTGTGGAGTTCCCACAAGCTGACATTCCTTCTTCTGAGGGCTTTGAGTTCCCTATGAGAATAAGTATGGAACCCACTGGATGTCTCTGTTTCCCAAGGTAAACTGAGGTAGAAGCCTGTCCCACTGTGGATGACTTCAGCCCTCCTCTGCATTCTGTGACACCCCATTTCCTCATTCATTCAACACATCTGGACAAAGAGCCCTTCCCTTGCTCACCCCATAACCTCTGTCAAAATGCGTCCCAAATAAAAGCATAACTTGCCTCCAGTCCCAGCAAGCTCTCAGTCTGCCACACAGTCAGCTCCTAAAACACCACCCATTCCACCCAACTTCTCATGCTTTCGTCAGGAGTTGCAGGCTCATCCCAACAGTGTATTCAGAAGAAAAACTCTATGGTTATTTTTGCAGTTAATCCCAGAAACATATCTGTGTCTCTCACAATGAATATATACATTTCTCCTACATAGGAAACTATAAGTATTTTACTAAAGCCAGTGGCTTTAAACAAGACTTGAGCACTTACTGATGGGGTCTGAATCATCACATCAGTGAAGACGGGACCTAGAACTCAAGTGTTGTCACTGTGCACTTCTGATCAAAGTCCCATTCCAGAATATCCCAGCGACACAAGTGCTCAAGCCTGACTCCTCTATAGTAAGATCTTAATTTTTTTCTCTGCTCCCCTCAGTCCCCAGTCCCTTTATGTCAACACTTTTCTTGGGTAAAATGTCTCCTCCTCCTGAGATTTAGAGGGACAACCAAACACTTAGCCCCTTGTTGCCCTCCCTTTGTGGGAAAAACAGCTTCTAAGGTGCCCTGCCCCCATCAGGGTCCTCTGCTGACAGAGGTGCCCAAGTGTTGAATCTGTCAAATCCATGCATGTCACTTCAAGGTTGAGCTATGTGACCAACAGAGCAGGAGCTGAAATGGTAAGTCATTCCTGAGATGAGGCCTTGAAAGATCTCAGCTCCACTCCTGGGGCCTACTTCCGGTTTCTCACCCTTTGCTCTGACAGGGAAGCAAGAGGATATGCTAGGAGATCACCTGCAGCCTGTGGGGAGGCCACAAGAAGAGGAAGAGAGAACACCAAAAGCCAAGAATGAGCTGGGAAGCAGATCCTCCATCTGACCATGCGACACTCTGGGCATCTGACAGTCCACAGCTTATGCTGACAACAGAACTCAGCTTGGTGAGACACCCTGAGACTGCCACGCGGCAATGCTATTTCCTGCATATAGATCTGTGGACCCCAAGTGGTGATAAATATTTCCTGTTTCACGGGTTAGGTTGTGGCATCATTGGCTGTGTGGTGATAAACGGCTGAAACACACTTAACAGTGTGAGCATCATGATGCTTGAGGAAACAATCATACCTGTGCCAAAAAATGAAACGCACTTCGTCTCGTTCCCTGTGCACTTTAGGAGAGCTGGCATATACGGCATGCCTGCCTCCATATACCAGGCAAGACACTGAACGCCATTTTCTTCTGCAGGCTTCGGAGATGCTGAGTGGGGAGATTTTTTTTTAAAAGGTATTAATCTTGAGGAATAGACAGGAAACGATAGCTGAGAACATCACTCCCTCACCAGATCCAATATCATTGTTTTTTCATGATTGTGCAAAACAAAACAAAAATACAACTAAAATGCCCTAAGAAGAGCAGGTAGGGGGCAGGTTCCAAAGATCCTTTGGTAATGGTCATACACCCCAAATATCTTCACATTTCTTCAGTCCCTTGCCTCTCTGTTGTGGCAGGAGAAAAACTCCTAGATATCAGAAAAGAAGATAATCTTCAATCTAAAAAAGATGCTGATCAAAGGGTACAACAAATGCAGATACAACAAATGCAGGGACAAACAGACACACACACACAGAGAGACACACAGAGAGAGAGACAGAGACAGAGAGAGAGAGAGAGAGAGAGAGAGAGAGAGAGAGGGGGGGGGGGAGGGAGAGGGAGAGGGAGAGGGAGAGAGAGAGACAGAGACAGAGACAGACACACAGAGAGACAAACAGACACAGACAGACAGACAGACAGACAGACAGACGCACGTGTGCACACATGCAGGCACACTCCTACTTAGGAGGCTGAGGCAGGAGGATTACTTAAGTCTAAGAATTCAAGACAAGCTGGGAAACATAGCAAGATTCCATGTCCACAATAAAAACAAAAATGAGGAATTAAATAGGTGAAAAAAATCTCTCAGCTGGAGTGGGGGAGGAAGCACGTTTAAATCAATAGACTCAAAAGAATGAGTTCTAATCCATGGCTTTTGACTGTCACTCATTTTCCCACCCTGGCACAAGGCTTGTATCTACCCTTGTACTTCCAAGGGACAGTGGCCTCAGACAAAAGAAAGACAAGTGAGCAGCCTTCCTGCACCCCAGTGCAGGGAGGAGTCCCGGAAGCCAGAGGAGCCACGGAGCAGGTATCGAGGAGCCATGGGGCAGGTGTCGAGGGGCCATGGGGCAGGTGTCGAGGGGCCATGGGGCAGGTATCGAGGGACCATGGGGCAGGTGTCGAGGGGCCATGGGGCAGGTGTCAAGGGGCCATGGGGCAGGTATTGGGGAGGCAGAGATGAACTTCACTCACGTAGCGTGTCCACTTGGTTGCAGTTCCCGCCACCACAGCATTGATAGTCATATCTAAATGTCCGTTGACCACCCAGTGATGCTGAGAATGCCAGTTCAGTACATTCACCTACAGCACAGCCTTTCTGCTCGAGAGTTAGGCCTATGGGCAGCTCTGCAGAGAACCAAAACCCCTCATGAAAATGTTCCCTCTGAGCTCCAGAGAGAATGAAGCCTCCAGTGTGGGGAGAAATTCTGTTCCATCAATTGATATACTTACTTCTCCAAAAGAAACCCTCTGTTGCAGAGGACAAAGCTACAGGGGGATGATTTGATACAAACAGGGTGTTCTGAGGTAGAGCTTAGCATGCAAGATGCTGTGAGTTTGATCCCCAGCACTGTGAGGAAAAGTAGGGTAGGCTGGGAGTGAGCACTCCAAGCTGGGTGGAGGGTGGTGGAGAAGCCAGTGTCTCTGAGACCTTGCTTTGGCCCTGTGCTTCATTGCCACCACCTTGAAGAAGCTACACTCCCAACCCCAACCTGAGAGAAAGGCAGGATAAGTTAAAAGAGGCTTACCAGAATGAGGGGTGGTTTACCTGGCGTTTTAAGTTCCTCTGTCTGGCTGAAGCAGCTTGTAGAGGTCTCACATGTACTAGGGGGCTTACAGTCTCCATTGATGCATACAGAGTTTTCACAAGTGAAACTTTCTGAAGGAAAAAATAAACATGAACAAAAAGCCATCAAAGGGCACTGCAGCCCTTTTCTGACATGCAAAGAGCCCCAGGAATCAAGGAGCCATGACGCTCTGCACTCAAGCAGCCCATGATCTACCCACCTCCTTTTCCCACCTCTGGGAGAAAGGGATCTCTTGTTTACTTTCTCTTTCCTTAAGATTTATTTATCTATTTTCATTTTATGTGTATTGGTAATTTGCATGCATGTTTTTAAGTGCATCACACATTGTAAGATCAGAAGAGTGTGTTTAATCTCCCAGAACTAGAGTTACAGATAGTTGTGAGTCCTGTGGGTGCTGAGAACTGAACCCAGGTCCTCTGCAAAGTCAGCACATGCCCCCAAGCTCTGACTCATCTCTCCCATCCCTCTTTTTTACTCTTACCCACAAAGATCACAGCAAACTCTGTGACAACACAGACAGCAAAGAGGCTCTTCAGGACTGAGGACCAGAACATGATGACTCCCAAGAACACTGCATGAAGCCCAGATGAACATGAAAGGGTCAGAGCTGCAGGGCTTAGCCATGGAACCCGGTGACCCATACACTAGGCTGTGTTACCCATTTATTCAACCCTTCAGTTGTTCATTTACCTAATTATTCTCTAAACCAGAATTTTAAAGCCCTAGCTTTGTGCTACATATGGCTCTTAAAGGGGCAAAAAAACAATAAAAGATGCCACATCCGTCATAGAAGCATCAAAGGAGAAGTCTTCCTTACTTGGGTGGGTTTGGAAGATGATAGAGCTCCTTCCACAAATGAACTGACTGAATTAGCCAAGAAATGACTCCTCTGGAGACGGGGGAGGCAAGTAGAGAGATTCTATGTACTAGAAAGTTCTAGGCAATGGTGTTGAAGAGCAATCAGACCCTTAGCTAAGGACATGGGTTCACCACTTACTTCCTAAGTCACTTTCCCCCCTAACAGCTGGCCTCCATCACCAGGTGTCACAGCCCACACTGGAAATGCTCACCAGGAAGGATCCTTGCTCTTCTGAAAGTCCTGCCTTGAGCTGGAGAGGAAGCAATCTCACCTACAGAAAGGATGAACTGAGAACTTTCTCTGCCTTGCTGTTACTTATATAGCCCAGATGACTATTGCCTGGCAATTAATGCACTGTAAATAGTATCTTGGCATAAAGCCAAGTGCACTAAACTTCCTAATCTTCTAGAGAGATTGATACTATCAGAACAGAGCTTCCTGACCTCTGGCTGCTGGGGATGGGGAAGAGGTTATGATAGTCATGGACCTCCACTGAGCTACAGGAGATACTTAAGGCAATCACAAGTTGCAGAGTATAAGATCATGGCATGTGGCTACCACCCCTCACTTTTCCTCCATGCAAATTCCCAGCATTTCCTCCCATGGACTCCATTCTTCCCACCCAGAGCCAGACCCCAGGACCCATGTGCTTCTCGGCTAGAAAGGAACTGGATATGTTTCCCTGCAACATATTCTTTGTCATCCTTCCTGCTTTTATGCCAAAACTCCTGCTAACTCTATACCAGCCTACATATTTAATGACGAGATAAGCAAGAGAGAGTCACAATTCACCTGTTCTTCTGCAATTGTCCAGATCTTAATTATATTTCCTCAAAATCCAGGACTGTGAGACAGTCAGAGAGATCAGAGAGAACCTACCCATTATACTGATGAATGCTGGGACTGCAGGAAAGGGACAGAATGGCTATCCAGACTCGCTGAGGCTGGAGTGTAGAAGTATGGAAGTGGACATTTTGACAAACACAGAGATCAACCAAGTCTTGGAGTCCCAAGGAAGAAGAAAGTTGTACTTTGTCCTTGGTGGTCAAGAATGTTGTCCATCATGTCCAAGAAATAAACAGAGATGGAGGCATAACACCAGTCCACAAGAGCAATGGGGACACTCACCAGGTGTCCATCAGTACCCGGACCTATCAACTGTCTCCAGCAAGCACCACAGTGATCAGAGGTTCTCCAGGCTTTCAGACACCTAGGATGACAGCCTACCTGTCCAATATGTCAATAAGCACCACTGCTAGGCGTTTGCTCAGGCAGTCACGAAATCCTTATCCTTCCCAGATTAAGACTACTCAAATGACCTGAGCTCTAAAAGGCCTGGCTGGCTGGCATGATCTTACATGATCACATATAGATACTCTCCTTCCATCTGTGTAATGGGCAGTGAGGAAGTTTGCTCTCTGCTACACAAAGCTGTAGCTGGCTTTGTGTTGGCTGGTGCCACACCAAGGAGCCTGTCTACCTCCCTAACCTGGTCAAGAGACTCCTCTTCCTACATCTAATTCGACCATCAAGGAGGGACCAGCAGTGACAGCATTTTCTCATCTAAACTGTCTGCATATAGCTGGGTTGGATAAACATCAGGTCATCCATTTGGAAGCTCAGGCTTTCTGAGCATTAGCCAGAAAAACATTCGGAACACTTCAGCAAAAATGTTATGGGAAAAACTGAGTATGACTTAATAGTCTGACACATGCCTTTAATCTCAGCCCTCAGAAGGAAGAGATGGGCAGATCCTTGTGAGTTCCAGACTATCCTGGTTTACAAAAAGACTTCTAGGCCATTCAGGGATTCATAATAAAGAAGGAGGGAAAGGAGGGAAAGATGAAGGGGAGAGAAAGAGAAGAAGGAAGGAGGAGGAGAAGAAGGAGAGAGAGAGAGAGAGAGAGAGAGAGAGAGAGAGAGAGAGAGAGAGAGAGAGAGAGAATCTAAACTTCCATAAAGGAATAATTATTTCTATTTGTGTTCCCTGGACTTTCTATCTCAACACTTAATCTTTGTGCAACAGGCAGAACTTCACAGAGCTCAGCCCA
The DNA here is from genome assembly GCA_964023405.1 of Apodemus agrarius. NCBI lineage: Eukaryota > Metazoa > Chordata > Mammalia > Rodentia > Muridae > Apodemus > Apodemus agrarius. Next base: position 42,598,416 of record OZ030015.1, on the reverse strand, counting down.
CTATCTCTACAGCTACCAGACCCCAAACATTACTAAGGAAATGCCCCACAGCCAAATCAAGTTCTGGTTTCAGGTAATCCACTGAGAAAATGAGCAAAGAGTGCAGAATTAGCCTACACTCTTTATCTCCACAAATGCTGGCACATGTTTTTTTTTTAACAGAAATAGCTCTCTGAGTGTTTTATGAACCTTCCTCTACTTATTGCCCTCACCTTTGTGTCAAGAAACAGGCAAGAACTCTCCAGCCCTTCCTCAATTACAAGTTCTGGCCCAAGGGTGGTGTCCCCATTCTTGAACTTTCAACTTTTCTGACCCTCCCTTATATGAGGACAGGGCATATTCACCAGCCCATGAGCCAATGTTCAAACATGTGAATGAACTAATAGAAGAGGGAGACTGAGATCTACTTGTTGTTAGCAACAAAAGAGTCTCCAAAATTAGAAGACAGACATTAAAAGACATAGAGAAGATAAAATCCCTGTACCCCAGAACATAACTTTATTTAAAAGCACTGTTTTCTAGCAATGGGTAAAGGCAAGGTCATTCCTGTGGATTTTTATCCAACAAGAGGTCAGGACTCAACACATGCTGAGTACAGGCCATGTACATACAGGGGAAGATGCTCACCACAGTACAAAGACAGAGCCTCAGAGAACCAGATCTGCTGACCCTGGATGTCACGCTTCCAGCCCCCAGGATCATGAAAATAGACAGTGTGTTGTGTGTCCCACTGTGGCATGCTAGTATGGCAGGGCTTTCAAGCTCATGATTAGGTAGACTAGAAGATGACTAGAACAGCTTTAAAAGAAACATTGTCTTTCCTACAGAGAATTCTGGGTAAGTTATAATGTGAGATTAGGAACCACAGGCTAGCCCACAAGATCCTGATAAACTATTCTGTCATGAACAGGAATGCTCAAACATGACAGCCTTAGAGAAGCTGGCAGCAGAGGCCTTTTCAGAAGAACTGGGTTCTTCCAGGTCTGAGAGTCACATCCTCATCCCAATGGTGGGTATGGACCTGCAAGTCTATGTCACAAGATCTCACCATCTTAAACAGCAGAACTCAGTGAAATTTAATGTCAAGAGCTCTGGAAACTACTCTGTCTCCCCATAAGCAACCCCAGTGAGCCCTGTACATGGTGAGGGCATTTTGAGCCATAAAAGTCTCATTTTCTAAAAACACTTGCAAGGTTTAGGAAAATAGGCTGGGCTGGGAGGTGGTGGCACACGCCTGTAGTCCCAGCACTTGGGAGGCAGAGGCAGGCAGATTTCTGAGTTCGAGGCCAGCCTGGTCTACAGAGTGAGCTCCAGGACATCCAGGACTACACAGAGAAACCCTGTCTCAGAAAACCACAAAAAAAAGGAAAATAGGCTGGGAGAGTCAGGTTGCCTAGCTGAAAGAAAAGACAGACAGGGCTCTGCAGGAGCAGCGTGAGGCCTCAGAGCTCCATGCACCTCAGTGTGATTTCAAGGGTACCTAGTAGAAACATAGCAGATCCATCAAGGAAACTTTAAACTCTATCCACCCATAGAAACTACATTGAGATGCCATCATATCCTAGTCAAAATGTCACTAATCAAGAAAACAAATAATATCTAATGATGGCTAGTGTATGAGCCAAAAGGAATCCCAGAGTCCTGAGCAGATTATAAAGTAGCACAGCTACTATGGAAGTCAATGCAAATAGTCCTCACAAAACTAAAAATAGACCTGTCATATGGCCCCACTGTGGCACTTCTTTGGACTCTGAGTTAAGATATCACAGAGGTAACTACCCATCAGCATTCATTGCAGCATTGCTCCCAATGACCAAGTCATATAAACAACATAGATTTCCCAAAACTGAAGGAAAAATAAAGAAAGCATGGTTGGATTTCTCAGCCACCTAGAAGAGTGAAGTCGTCTGCAAGAAAATGGATATTACTGGAGATGATCACACTCCATGAGATATCAGCCTCAGAGAGACAAGTATCACATACCTTCTTCCATTGTGGGCCATAGGTTTAATAGACACATAAAACCATATATGTTGTGGATTTGGTCTAATGCTGTTTTATATTATGTTAATTTTGTTCCCTAAAATTGCACAAGAATTCGCACAACCTCACGTAAGATGCTGAGGGACCCTGCCCCCAGTTTGTTTTGATAGGTAAATAAAATTGCCAGCAGCCAGTGACTGGGCAGGGAAACAGAGGCAGGACTTCAGAATTCCCAGGCAAGGAACTGAGGAAGGAGCCGCCATGCTGGGAAAGGAGCAGAGGTCACGCCTGAGAGGTGCCAGACAGAGAACGTAGCTGTTATGTAGATGTTGGGAAATTCAGCCCGAGAGGGCTGCAGGTCTGGGTCCAGGGCAGTCAAGATAGAATATAGGTTTTATAGGTTTTAGTAAGTAATAACTCTGGAATATCTGCAGGGAGTGTGTTAGCCATGTGGAGGTTTGGAAGTGGCCTAGCCATTAAGCTGTTTAAAGCATATTAAAATATAAGGCTGTGTGTGTGTGTGTGTGTGTGTGTGTGTGTGTGTCACTCGAGAACCCAGAACCCAGATATGTGCAGCTGACATGAAAGCAGGAGAGGAAGTCTGTAGGGGAACAAGGGACTAGAGAGAAAGGGGTAGTGTGGTATGGAGGGAAGGCTGAAAGTACGATATACGCTAGCATGGAAATGGCCTTATGTAACCCCATTAAAAAAAGGAGAACAGATCCAATTATTCAAATTTGTTGTTAAGATTAAAACGTGACACTTAAGTGGGCATTGTGGCAGAGGGATGTCAGAAAGAGCAGAGCTTATATTCTCATGATGCTAGAAGCTGGACTTTAGAGTTGTAGTGTTGACTGATTCTGCAACATCAATTTTCAATGGCTTTAGTTAAATTAAAGAACTTGGGCTCACTACAGAGCAGAACATCAATGCTATTTGAGGACCAATAGCTGTGTCAGCAGCAGGCTGCACTCTATAATGATCTGGTTAAAGAGGAAATGCTGGGGATTTTCATTCCAGACACCATTTGAGAGAATTGTTCCTTCATTTGCTTTCAACTTGACCAGTTGGGATGATTGGTTGGTTAGTTTATTGGTTGGTTTGATACTATTGAGCATTGGTTAATGGATTGTGAGCTCCCAGATGGATGAAATGGTGGCTCTGGTCCAGGCCATGAGGTGATGGACAGGTGGGTGTGGGCAGAATGTTGGGTGCTGACTGCTAGGTTAGAGGTAGGATAAGGAAACCGTGGACTAGATTGAGAATGTAGACAGGCTCACTGCAATAAATGAAGTTAAACTGAGATGCTAGATAGCTCCGTCACTCTACAGATGTGCAGAATAAAGATCCAGTTCCCCTGTAATCCCTGAAAGAGGCATAGGGAAAACATCTAGAGCATTTCATATAAGAGCATAGCAGATCACCCTAAGCATTTAGATATAAAGCTATGATAGTAACCTTGAACCTGGGAGTTTGACTGTCAAAGTGAATTCCAGGCAGTGAATTCAGATGTCCCAAGACATCTGAAGACCTGGAGAACATGAACTTGTGATACCTATAGCTCCATCTGGCATCATTTTCTGGAAGCTAATACCTAGCCGTTGTCACCTGAACATTCAGGTCCTGGCTCCATTTCTCTATTTCTTTTTTTGTCCACCATAGACATCATTGGAATTACACATGCAACTGTAGAGGCCTCGTAAGATTGTGTGGGGCAAAAATTCCAATCAGTGAGGAGCCAAAGGATAACAAGCACATTGTCACTTATCACATGTCACATGACTACAACAACCTCGGGGACTTCCGGACAACATTCTTGATTACCCTGTATGAATCGGAAGATTAAGTTTGAGATTTTTGAGATTCTTTGCATATTGCCTGTTTTTATGGTGGGTACTTAGCTTTGGTGGGACCTGATTCATCCTTTGTTATGTGTTAAAGCAATTTCATGCACATCTAGTGGAAACCTCTGACTGAGCTGGCAGGTCTCTATATGGAAGGACTTAAGTGAGTTTCTGAATGTGAAGGCAAAGTCCCAGTATTTAAATTGCAGGTGTCATCAGACACAAGGAACTTCGTGAAGGTGTAAAGAGAGCCAGGAGGAAGACAGTGTTCTGTCATAAGGAAATAGGTCCAAAGTCAGATGACATCATCCACTAGATGTTTTCTTGTAGTTCTGATTAAAGTCAGTGTTCAAAAAGTCCCAAAGACATGCCTGGACAGAGGCATCTGGAAGAATAGAGGATAGAATTAGTATGAGAAATGACAGTAGTCATTTATGTTGCTTGAAACATTTCTCCATTTAAGGTTTTGCTATCTGGAAGGATAAATGGAGGAAGCATATTGCCCTCTGAGAAGAAATAGAAGCTGCAGCTGGAGGGTCTGGGTTCTAACAATGAATTTATTTATTTTTATATTAAAAAATAAATAAATAAGACTGGAAAGATGGGGGGCAGGAGAGATGGCTCAGTGGTTAAGAGCACTGACTGCTCTTCCAGAGATCCTGAATTCAATTCCCAGCAACCACATGGTGGCTTACAACCATCTGTAATGGGATTCGATGCCCTCTTCCAGTGTGTCTGACAGCTACAGTATACTCATATAAATAAAATAAATAAATCTTTTTAAAAAAAAGACTGGAAAGATGGCTCATGAGATAAAAGTGCCTGTCACACAAGACTGGCAACTTGAGTTTGATCACCAGAACCCATATGAAAAAGCCAGATATGATGATGTGCTTCAACAATTTCATCCAAAGCTAAGATAGGAGACAGGAGACAGGAGAGTCACTCAGAACCTCATAGCCAGCTAACAGAGTACTCAGCATAGCACCAAAAACAAGGGAGACCCTGACTCAACATGGTGGAAAAGAGAACCAACTTTCAAAAATTTCTCTCTGACCTCCTTTTAGTCTGTGTTCTATTGCTGTAAAGAGACACCATGACCAAAGCAAATTTTATAAAGACAGTGTGTAATTGGGGCTTGCTTACAGGTTTTAGTCCACAATGACTAAATAATGGCAAGAAAGATGAAAGATGGTAGCAGGCAGGCATACATGATGCTGGAAAAGTAGTTTAGAGTTCTGTGTTTAGATCCACAAGCAGCATGACACGGGGCCTGGCTTCAGCTTTTGAAACCTCAAAGCCCAGCCCCAGTGACACATCTTCCCAGTTAGGATATCTCCAAGAAGGCCACACCTCCTAATCCTTCTCAAATAGTGCCACTCTCTGTCGACTTAGCGTTCAAATACGTGAGCCTATGGAGGCCGTTCTTATTGAAACCACCATAGAACTCTATGCAAGCATCATGGCAAACATGCACTCACATGAACATACATACAATAATAACTATTTGTTTTGTTTTTAAGACTTAGATCTTGGCCAGATATTGCAAGTTATATAGCATCTTCAATATATACAGAGAGCTTTTATAATCATAAATTCTGAGAGGTTTGCTTCTCCTAAATACATATATTTAGGGGCATTTCAGAGTTATTTGAAATTTTGCCCTATTCCGATCCAAAGTTGATTGGATTTTTTTTTCTATGAAACAGGGCACCCACTCAAACAGTGACTTTTTAATTCAAGCATTATAATAGAGTTTAGTCAACAATTGACTAGTTTGATAGTTCCATGCTTATGAATGATGCTAGGAAACATTTAAAGTCTCACTGGTGTAATTACTTATATCTCTAAAGGAGTAGAAAACTTGATGTGTACCAAGAAAACACATTTATAACACACAGTAGTTTCAACTTGAGCTGATGCGTTTGAAGTAGAGTTTGTTAGCATCATGTGGCATGGTAGCAGGAGCAGAGCACCTATGTGTCCAGAACCAAGGTGTCAGTGAAGATGTGGGATACAACATGGGAAAGTGCCCCTACACACAGCCTAGACTCAGGGCATTTTAGATTTAGAATTAGATTTTTGTCATTGTATAATGAGGAGTCTTCACTGTTACCAATGTTTTGCTTGTTTGGTTGGTTGGTTGGTTGATTGGTTTTTTGATTGGTTGGTTAATTGGTTGATTTTTACAACCCTCACATTCAGTTACACAGCTCCATTGGGATCATGATTGGCAGCTTTAGAAGCTATGATTTAGACTAATTTCCAACCTTCCCGCAGGAATTCACATCATGAGCAATCCAATTAAAACATACTTTGCTACCTTCTCAAGATAGAAGGGGTAACAAGGTCTATATACCATAAAGTCCAGCTTTGGTTTCCAAAAAAATGGCATGGTTAATAGGCAAGGTACTCTGAACAGGCTCACTGTGGTAAAAAAAAATAGCCACAAGGTCTGTGTTGTATAGACTGGAGCTGTTCCTGACCTATACATGAAATCACTCATGTACCTAAAAACACAGCACAGGAATGAAGACTTTGGATTAAACTGTCCCATATTATAAAACCAGAATGTATATGGTGCAGAACAAAAAGCATAAGTTACAAATTCATGAACTGTATGATTGACATCCTAAGAAAGTAGAATTCAAGGTAGTTATTCATATGTTAAAATCCTGGCCTACAAAAGAATGGAAGTGAAGAGGTAGTCCACTAGTCTACAGCTGTTGCCCCTAACCACCCTTGTTCCCTGTCATCACAGCCCATTGGTTCGGACAGTTCTCAGCACTCTGTCCCAAAATTCCCCTAGAAGTAGGAAGGCTTTCCCTGAGAGCTAGAGAGCTTATGAGCCTGTAGTGAATAAGAGGCCACCATACGTTGATCCTTGAACAAAAGCAGTACCCTTAGAACTGCAGAAGAAGCTTGCATTCCTCAGGATGATAGTAGATACTGCAAGAGTAGCCCCACCTGCCTCTTTGGCATCCGCATTTCTTCATGCTCCCCCTTAGTCCCAAGATGTAACAGAACAACTCACTAGATCCAGTGACACCATAGATTCAAGGCCCTTGACACACCTCCTAAAGATGAACACCATTGCCTCAACCTCCTGTCCTCAGAACCCCTCCAGGAACAACTTAGTCTATATCACTAGATGTGGATGTGGTCAAACACCAGTCTGGCATGGGAAGTAGTGAACAGAAACTGAACTTCATCTGCTCACTGAACCCCTGATAAATTCAGATACCACAAAACAGCTGCAGCTCCTCTGATTCCCCAAGCCAGGCAGCCATCCTCCTGTTGGCATCAGATGCCACAAGCCCATGGTAGATATCTTAGCTTGAGACGCACAACTTCTGGTCAGGTACCTTAAGACTTCACAGAAGTCCAGAGACCATGATGATTTTATACCCTACTATGTCCTATCATGTCTAGTATATCACACTAGAAAGAACATGATGATGATGATGATGATGATGATGATGATGATGATGATGATGATGATGACTGTGACAATGATGATGCTCAGACTTGAAAATACATGCCTATTATACAAGCTCTCAGTACACTGAAGCAAGAAGAGTTCGTGGTGGTCAGCATTACATTTAAGGTTTGAATTATTATGCATAAGATGATAAAATGTATAAATATTTTAATGCCTCTAACATATAAACCCCTAACTTATACAGGCTATACATTAGCTGCCCATTTCCCTTTTCCTCCTCCTCTTCCTCCTCCTCCTTTTTTTTCTTCTTCTTCTTCAAGTAAAATTAACAAATAAAAATTAATCTATGATGTGGAGGGAGAGAGAGAAGCTTCCTAGACATAGTGACAGTCTTCAGTTGGGCCTATGTGCTTTACCAAAAAGAAAATATCTCAAGTTTCTGGTGCTTATAGTTGTGGCCATAACTCTTCAGCTAAATATGTATGTGTCATCTTCAAGCCTTTATCATCCATTATCTAGCATAATAATGATCTCAGCCATCCTGGTCTCTCAAAAATCCTGGCCAGATTATATCTCATGGCACTTGAGATAAACTTGACATACAGAAGACCTGTTTATTTAGTCCTTTTTCCGAAAGAGAAAATAATGATTAATCATAGTAAATAAAACCTCACTCATGTTAACTTGATTGAAGAATAAATTTATTAGAGGTTCTAGAAAATAAACCTTAAAGTTGATACAAAATATTGAACTTTCCAAAGTTCAACATTTTAACATGTTAATCAATAACTCTAATAAGTTATTAATCTAGACTTGATAAAGCACTGATGACTATTTTCATAGTCACAAGCTTCGAATTTTGAATTTTGTTTAAATGTCTTCTAAATATAAACTTAAAAATGCTTCTTTTATGCTAAAAAAAAAAACTCTGTTCAGTCTACACACACACACACACACACACACACACACACACATACATCCAGCCCTATATTTTAAACTCAGAATCACCTTTTGGATCCTCAAGCTTTTACTATGTCTCAAAGGCATGAGTCTACTGCTTTTGCTACAATATAGATTTTAGTATAAATCAGAAAACATTGGTAATACTAATATATCTAAAACTTTTATTGCTTTTTGTAAATTTTTTAAAAATTCATGTAAGCTTTAGGAAATCACAATTTGGATCCACCCGTCACAGATCAAATGGACTTAAGATAAATACTCCTGTCAATCAACAGCCTAGGCTTCCCCTCCTACTGCTTGTATCTGAGGGGGAAGTTCCAAATGTAAAGTTCTCCCTTGAGTTCCTAAGCTTTAACTTCCGTCCCTAGTCTATATCCATCCCAGCAGATTTCTACTCAGTTGAAAGACATCAAGGAATCATCTGCAGACTACAAACTGCTCCAAAATCAGTGAGCCCTAAACTTTCTGAAAGCTGATAAAAGCCAGTTCTATCTATGTGATTGATTCCTGTCTCTCCATCTGGGTCAACAAACTAGATGTTTCTAATGAATTCCCACCTATCCCCCACCACCTGTTGCTTGAATCCCCTCCTGGCCTTTGACCAATATTCCAACTTTCCTGGCCTCTGAAAACTGAGAAGCTGAGAAGCAGTTACAGAAGGGACTACATCATCTCTTATCCGCAACAAAAGGCTTGATTGTTAGGTCCAAAGGAAACTAGTTCCCCTCTACCAGAAGGTTATTATATGGCTTTAGAAATATGAACAAGTCATCCATCAAAGAGCAGAGATTTGACTCAGGCAACAACTCAAGGGGCGGAATGGATGGTTAACATTACATTAGAGTTTAATTACTATACTTAGGTTGTGTGTGTGTGTGTGTGTGTGCGCGCGCGCATGCACACACAAGTAAATATGCACATACATATACTTATATACATATATGCATATACACATATACATGTATGTACATATACACATATCATATATATGTATATATACATATATATACCTCTAATATGTAATCCCTTAACTTGTACAGGCTGTGCCCTAGTAGCCCATATTCCTTTTTACCCAGAAATTGAAGATTATTCTTAAATTGACTGATCTTATAAAATTAGCTGTTCTTGCAAGAAAATAACTGCTATTTCTGCTTTTATGATCAGACTGGCTGACTTTGTTCAAAAAGATAATTGCAAAATCAAAATTATAACTTTATGGGTTTTACCTTTATAAGTCCTGGGCTACTATGACTAGTTGCTATATCTTGGGAGGACTCTCAGGTGCAGACTTGGTGCTAAGTCCCTGGTATCAGTACCCCAATAAAATTCCTCCTTATGGTCATAGTAAATCTCTGAGTGATTCATCACAACCATGCATTGGGAGACCATCCTGGACTATACAGAGAATAGTAAGCCAGCCAGGGCTACATGGAGGATCCCTGTCTCAAAACAAAGACACACACGTGCGCGCGCACACACACACACACACACACACACACACACACATCAATAGAATATGTTAAAACATAGCATTGGAATGTTACAGGAAGGACTGAAACAACACAAGAGCAAAGTATTTCCTCCAAAGACTCCTGCTGTGGGCTCAGAGGGTGACAATGATGCCCACAAGCATTTGCCTTAAAGCCTTTAATTGGGAGAGGGGGGATCCCTGCCCATGCCTACACAGAAATATGATGGTAACTTTGTTCTCACTTCTTCTGGAAAAGACACTAACAATCCTTAGACTAAACAGTAAGGACACCCATTTGCCAGCTCTGTACACTTTCTGATTACTCCCAACAGTCTGGGTTCATATCTGCCCAGGAAGCTCATTGCCAATGATTGGATGTGAGCCCAGGTCCATAAAAACAAGACTGCAATCAGCGGATTCTGAAAAACAGAAAATGGTGTGTGTAATGAGGACAGAGATTGACCAACTACAACACCTTCCAGGCCCGGGCAGAGCTGAAAGCTTATTCTAAGACTTAAAAGCAAGTTTAGAAATGTTGACAACCTTGGGAGCAAATGACCCAGCCAGCCAGCCCCTCAACACCCAAAGAAACCTCCACTCCTAGGCACTCTAACATACCCAGAATCATAAGAGCAGAGGTGAGGAGGACTTAACATCTGACCCATTACCACTGAGATTAACTGTGACCAACAGGATCCAGGAACCCCGCCCAACCATTGGCATGGGTTCCTTCCTGTCTGGGCTGGTTTACCTTGTGGGCAAACTCCCCAAGCATCCCCACAACACCCAGAGGAACCTCTAGTCACAGGATCACAGGATCACAGGAGCTTTGTAGCACCAAGATCCCAGGGTCCCAGAGGCAGCTTGACTCCCAGGAGCTCTGGTACATCCAGGATCTCAGGATCACAGGATCCCAGAATCACAGGATCACAGAGATAGCTGAACTCTGAGGAGTTCTGGGACAACCAGGATCACAAGGACAGGCTACAGTCACATATAGCGAGGGCAGGTAGCATTAGAGATAATCAGATGGCAGGAGGCAAGTGTAAGAACATAAGCAACAACAAGCCGGGCGTGGTGATGCACGCCTGTAATCCCAGCACTTGGGAGGCAGAGGCAGGTGGATTTCTGAGTTCGAGGCCAGCCTGATCTACAGAGTGAGTTCCAGGACAGCCAGGGCTACACAGAAAAACCCTGTCTCAAAAAAACAAAAAACAACAAACAAACAAACAAAAAAAAGAACATAAGCAACAGAAACCAAGGGAACATAGCATCATCAGAACCCAATTTTCCCACCATAGCAAGTCCTGGATATACTATCACACTGAAAAAGTAAGATTCGGATCTAAAACCACTTCTCATGATGATGATAGTGGACTTTAAGAGGGACATAAATAACTCCCTTAAAGAAATACAGGAAAACACAGGTAAACAGGTAGAAGCCCTTAAAGAGGAAACATAAAAAAAAAAATCCTTAAAGAGTGGTCATTTTCATTTTATTTTAGATGCATAAGTGTTTTTTTTTTCAAAAAAGGTTTTATTTATTTTATGTATGTGAATACACTGTTGATGTCGTCAAAAGAGGGCATCAGATCTCATTACAGATGGTTGTGAGCCACCATGTGGTTGCTGGGAATTGAACTCAGGATCTCTGGAAGAGCAGTCAGTGCTCTTAACTGTTGAACCATCTCTCTAGCTCAGTCATTTTCATCCAAACTACCACATACATATAGATGAATTAAACTATATCCATATCTCTGACTTCTGACTTTACACCCGGTTCCCCCCAAACAAACAAACAAACAAAAATAAATAAAACAAAAATTCAAAACTAGTAAAAGAACTTAAGGTAAAAATCTGAAACCTTCAAACTTCTAGAGAAAAGCAGAAAAACTTTCAAGATAACAACATAGGCAGAGTTTCTGGGGGAAAAAAACCCGCAAAACACAAAAACCTTGAAGTCAGAGGTATGGATCCTGTCTTTTGACCCCCATGGACTCATAGATTTTTTTTTTAATTTTTATTTTCAATATTCTATGTTTACATTCCAAAGGCTTTCCCCTTTCCCAGTTTCCCCCCTCCCTATGTCCCATAGTTCCTCTCCCCCCCAACTATTCCCCAATCATTCCCCCTCCCCCCACAGTTTCTCTACAAAACTGGATCCAGTCTTTCCAGGTCCTTAATGCTTGGTCACCAGGGAGTGGCCCTAGTAGATATAGCCTTGGTGAAGTAGGTGTGGACTTGTTGAAGGAAGTGTGTCACTGGGAGTGGGGGATTTGAGGTGTCCAGAAGCCCAAGCCAGGCCCGGTGGCTTTCTTTTTTTTTATTGCTGCCTGCAGATCCAGATGTAGATCTCTCTCGGTACCTCTCCAGCACCATGTCTGCCTATGTGCCTCCATGCTTCTTCCCATGATGATAATGGACTAAACCTCTGAATAGAGTCTTTTCTCAGCAACAAAGCATTGGCTAAGACAACATGGATATGTGTGTTCCCTAGAAGCATTTGTCAAAAAGTCTGTCTTTCTTCAACAAGCAAGTCTGCTTTTGACAACTTCATTTAAAAACATTATGTGGTTTCAACTGTTTGAGTTTACTCCAGGGCCCTCTATTCCATCCCATTTATCAACATGCGTTTTGTGAAAGTACCATGTTGATTTTGTTACTATGGAGACTGGATATTCTGTTATCCAATATAGCTCTTTATGCTCAGGCTGCTTTTGGCTGTTCAGAGTCCTTTATGCTTCCATAAGAATGTTGGGAGTCTTTTTAAGCTCTGTGAAAAATGTTGTTGAGATTTTGGTGGGGATTAGACTGAATCTATAGATTATATTCAGTAATCTAGCACTCTTCAAAATATCAATTCTGCCCTCCCACTCAAGGATGGGCTTTTCAGCCATGTAGTTGTCTTCAACTCAGCCATATTGGTACAAGGTAGTGGACCTCAACCATCAGGTTGAGACCCCTTTGGAAGCTACATATCAGATATTTACATTATGATTCATAACAGTAATAACATTTTATAAAGTAGCAACTAAATAACATTACTGTCAGGAGCCAGGTGATCATCCTGAAATGGCCTGCTTCAGATTATTATATGATCTGCGACAGGTAAGCCCTCATTAAGCAAGACTATGAGGGACTAATTTTAGGAAAGATTCCTGTTATTAATACGCTTTTCCTGTTATTATTAAACATATATAATAATAAGTAATAGCACACCCCTTTGGAGCAGATCTCTGTAGATCCACGAAGATGTACTGTCTTATAATGTTGCTATGTAGACAAATAGATGACTTAAATTTTAATGATGATCCTATAAGAATTCCTAAAATTATATCTGTGATTATTAAGCCCTTTTATAGTGAGACTTCTATTAGATCCTTTTCTGATAGTCAAAGCTGTAATGAGAACTCTGCCAATCCCCAAGTGTCACAAGTTAATTGCTCTTAGATGGCAACCAGTCATTCTCCTACTCAGAGCACATTCCAAGAGGTTGTAAAACAACCAAAGGTCATAAAAAACGGAACTAGGATTTATTACAGGTGCTAGGTTTGGCTGTTAAATATTGACTGGGTTTATCTATACAAAACTTCACTAATAACTTAGTGATGGTTTTAAACTTTCAGTGAACTTGTGAAAGACAAGTGATAGATGTCTAGCTAGATAATTCCTCCTAATGGATATGCACGTAAACACTCTCTGTTGTAAACTTCTGTTTCAATTTATGACTTGATATTTTGTGTGAACTTGTGATGAACTTTGGAACATGTGATCATGTATTCTGAAAGATGTTTTAGGACTGAGGACAAAGAGAAGAGTGAGACCAGAAGAATCTAGGTAAAAGGAACAGAGATGAGAAGAACAGAACTGAGAGAAGAACTGAACTGAGGAGAAGTTTTTAGTCAGAAGAGAACAAGATTAGAAGGAGAATGCAGAGTGGAATAACTTAGAAACTATGGGTAACATAAAAAAATTAAGATAGCAATGTGTAGAATGCAGAGGGAAAGAGGAAAAAAGATTCAGCAGAGAGCAGAGGAGCAGGCAGGCTCCTCCTTACCCTGAGACAGAGCAGGTCCCATGGGAAGGAGAAGGCAGGCTTAGTCTTATTAAAAGGAACAAAGCTTTTTTTCTTATAAACATGGATTTAATTCATTTAACATTAAAAGGGTGGAAGCCTTTTCTTTCTCAATGCAATAAATATTGGAGTTCATTTTTCATAAATATTTGAGTTCTTTCTGCACAGGTGCTTGGTCTTTTGCTCCATATGCATTTGTAAGTATGGATATGTATGTACATATGTAATTGTGAGAATGTATGCATGTGTGTGTAAGTAAGTAATTGTGAGAATGCATGCAAGCTGGGCCCAACTGAATTTGTGTGGAAATGTATATGTTCGAAGCTATGTATGAACTTACGTGAGATTATGCATATTCACTTATGTAAAAGTTTTTCTTTCTGCAAGTGTTATTCTCTTCTCTTGGTTCAATAGAAGTTTTGTTTTGTTTTGTTTTGTTTTACACAGGGATTTTTTTATTGGATGTATTCTATATTTACATTTCATTTCCCTTTTTCTGGTTCCCCGCCCCCCAAAGGTGCCACATGCCCTTTTCCCTCCCCGTGTTCCCCCATCTACCCCTTCCCACTTCCCTGTTCTTGCATTCCCCTACACTGATGCTTTGATCCTTTCCAGCACCAGTGTCCACTCCTTCCTTCTTGTCGGACATCATTTGGTATGTGGATTGTGTCTTTGGTGTCCCAAGATTCTAGGCTAATATCCACTTATCAGTGAGTGCATAACATGGGTATTCTTTTGAGACTGGGTTACCTCACTAAGTATAATGTTCTCCAGCTACACCCATTTCTCTAATAATTTCATGAATTTATTGTCTCTAATGTCTGAATAGTACTCCATTGTGTATATATATCACATTTTTTTTTGTATCCATTCCTCCGTTGAGGGACATCTGGGCTCTTTTCAGCTTCTGGCTATTATAAATAAGGCTGCTATGAACATAGTGGAACATGTATCCTTATTGCATGCTGGGGAATCTTCTGGGTATATTCCCAGGAGTGGTATGGCTGGGTCCTCTGGAAGTATCGTGGCCAGTTTTCTGAGAAACCACCAGACTGATTTCCAGAGTGGTTGTACCAGCTTGCAGTCCCACCAGCAGTGGAGGAGTGTTCCTCTTTCTCCACATCCTCGCCAACACCTGATGTCTCCTGAGTTTTTAATCTTAGCCATTCTGACTGGTGTGAGGTGAAATTTCAGTGTTGTTTTGATTTGCATTTCTCTAATGACTAATGATGTTGAACATTTTTTAAGGTGTTTCTCAGCCATCCGAATTTCTTCAGGTGAAAAGTCTTTGTTTAGCTCTGTACCCCATTTTTGGATAGGGTTATTTGATTTTCTGGGGTCTAACTTCTTGAGTTCCTTGTATACATTGGATATTAGCCCTCTGTCAGATGTAGGGTTGGTGAAGATCTTTTCCCAATTTGTTGGTTGCCGATTTATCCTTTTGACAGTGTCTTTTACCTTACAGAAACTTTGTAATTTTATGAGGTCCCATTTGTCTATTCTTGATCTTAGAGCATAAGCAATTGGTGTTCTGTTCAGGAACTTTCCCCCTGAGCCAATGTCCTCAAGGGTCTTCCCCAGTTTCTTTTCTATTAATTTTAGTGTGTCTGGTTTTATGTGAAGGTCCTTGATCCACTTGGAGTTGAGCGTAGTACAAGGAGATAAGAGTGGATCAATTCTCATTCTTCTCCAATTTGACCTCCAGTTGAGGTACTAAGTGCCTGAGACTGCAGTCTCTGGCTTCAGAGGAGCACAGCAGGTCAGCTACATTAGCATAGTAACTTAGACTTAGATAAGTAAACTTTTTATTATGCAGCAACCATAAATTTTCCATAAGACAAAGTTTTACACCAGATTTTCATAAGACCAAGTCTCACCCCTGCCAATGCTCTCCCCCTCAGCTGCCTCAAGAACCGACAAGAAGAAGACCTCCCAGCACATTATGGTTGGTGGGTCACCACAACATGATGAACTGTATTAAAGGGTCACAGCATTGGGAAGGGTGGGAACCACTGGTGTAAGGAATCCTCACTCGGGTGCTGAAAGCAACCTCAATAAACTCACTGGCTCGCCAAAGCTGATTTGCGTGGAATTATTTATCGCACACCATTGGTTTCTCTCTAGGGTGAATGGACTCCCCAGACACAAATTGTTCATATTTCCCCAGGAAAAGCCAGACAACACTTGACTTGTGAACAGCCCTGACTAACCACAGGAATGAAGATTTCTCTCTGAGAGCCTGATTTTTATTCTTTTGCAAGATGAACACATCTAATATACAGCACAGCACCTATCACTGATAACCCCACCGGTACACCTGAAAATCCGTTGAAGAGACATTCCATGCTAAGTGTTTTCATGAGAATTTAACAATAGGATTTGCAGTAAGAAAAATAAATTCAAACAGAACCACATTTTCATATTGTGACTTGAGATATGTTTTATTCTTTCTTTGAGAATTATAGTGACTGAGTGTTTTGTGTGAGTATATGTGTCAGGCAAAATCAATGATACTCTTCATCATTAGCTTACAGTAAAGTAATTAAGCCTTTGTTGAGTAGATTAAAATCTATATTGAACAGAAGGCATTTTGTTCATGGTTAAGATGACTGCATCTGGGATTGAGGAGATGTCTCAGGGGGGAAAAGCACTTCTGGCACAAGCATGGGGATCTGAAATCCAAGACACACCACACACACACACACACACACACACACACACACACACACACACTGGATTAAAGGCTCTAACACAAATGCTCATAGCATCTCTGTCACCCTCTAAAGCCACAGCAGGCATTTTTTTCAATGAGGACATTCTGCTTTTTCTTCTTCTGTGACTACCTCTACAAGTGAACATTTTAGCAATGCCTTTGAGTCACTCTCGCTCCTAACTAAGGAATCAAATACACTCATTGCTTCACCCAGGTAGACTTGGGTGGGACTATTTCTTTGGTTTGTATCAGTACACTTTCAAGTCTCTTCAAGAAGTCAGGTAACACATTCCTAGTGTCTCCTCCCGGTATTTTCCAAGGAGTGAATCTCAGGGTATGTGTGTGAGTTGTTAGAAAGCACCATGTAGTGATAACAGGGGATCTGCACATTCTATTTCATATGGGCACATTGGCACTTCATTCTGAAGGAGGTAATCTCCGAAAGCTGGAGTCACCTGAGAAGGAAGAACCTCAACTGAAAAAAGACCTCCATCAGATTCACCTGAACGCAAGTCTGTGGTGCATTTTCTTCACATCTGATTTGCATGGGAGGGCCTAGCTGTGGTGGGGGATTCCGTGCCCAGCAGGTAGCCCCGGGGTTGTGTACAGAAGCAGGCAGAGCAAGCCATGAGGAGCAAGCCAGTAAGTAGCACTCCTCCCCGAGTTTGGCTTTAGGACTTGCTCTGCTATAACTCCTGCCTGAGTTTCCTCAATAATAGACTCTAATTTGTAAAAAGAAATAAACCTTTTTCTCCACAAGTTACTTTTGGTTATGATGTTCGTCACAGCAACAGAAAGTGTATTAGAGCAATGGCCAATAGACTTTATATGATCCTTCTTCCTCTGGTGGTAAGGGTTTTGTCCTTAGGTTGTCAGAGCCAGAGATGTGACTGGTATCTAGAGAGAAAAGGCCTGGGATGCTGCTCAAGTCCTCTAACACACTAGATAGTGGACCCCTCAAGGATGTATCTGGACTCCAGTGTCAATAGCACAAGGCTGGGCCCTCCAACCTTATGCATAGTGTCGACAAGAAAATCAAGAGTATCTTGGTAGATTATTCACTGAATAATCTACATGAAAACAGTATCCATGGTATCCAGATATAGTTTACTTTACACCTCGTGTGGCGTTCAACCCCACTGAAGAGCTAGCATGGTGAAGCACATCTGTAATCCCAGCACTCAGGAAGTAATGCCAGAAGGACCAAGAGTTCAAGGTCATCCTCTTGCTCTACACAGCCTGAGCTAAATGAAGCCCCGTCTCAGAAGTCCTAAAGGATCATGGGATTGGAAATCTTGATTTCTTGTATGGAAAAATATGGCTTCAATGGTGACCTAAAACAAACAAAAACTGGAGAAACAGGAAACGAACGGCACTGCTGCACAGTTCAACAGCTCCCCCTAGCGGCGTGACTCCCAAGGACTCTTCCACACAAACGTAAGAACAAGGACAAACTGCATTTACAGGGTGGTGACAGCAGCTTGACTTATAGGCAGATGGAGCCAGGACTTCAGAGAACTGTAAACTGAGATAAGAAACCATTTCATCTCAAGAAAAAAATCTCTCCTATTGCCTTGTCCCTACCCCCACTCCACCCTGACACGATGCTCTGCGACAGGCAAAGCTGGAGTGGGGGAGGGGGGAGATTGCAAGGGAGACAAAGATTGAGCCAAAGCCACTGCCAAGAAAGACCAAGCCAGTCCTAAATTGAAAAGTGACCAGAGTCCGGGTATATGTGATGGACTCCTATGTGATGTTTCAGTCAGTGCGATCAGACAGAAGGATTCGGCGTCTAAGAAAGGCTAAAGAAGTACTAGGTATAATTATGAGTGTGTGTGTGTTGATAAACACTTAATCCAGAAAGAAGATATGAGGCAAGGGAAGAACAAGAGAGAGAGGGAAAGAGAAAAAGGAGGGGTAGGAGGTAAGAGGAGGAAGAGAAGAAAGAAAGGGAAGAAGGGAGAAAGGACTGCTCAGCCTCGGCACCTCCAACAGACCAAGAATAGGTCTCACCGCCCACTCCTATTTACTTTGGTTTTTGAAGCAAAGAGTTTGAGAAAGTGTTTAAATATAGATTTGAGGTCATCAGTACACAGACAGAGACATATGAGGACAATGGCTGATGCTTCATAATACATGTGGGCATCTAAAAGAGTCATGTTGACTCATCTTAACAATAGTTATACACACAGGCTATCGTTACTTCCTTATACACTGTTCATAGGACTTAGACTGTTAGAGCCTGTTGGAACCCTGTCCTTAGCTAAGGGAGGGTTCCTTAGTAAATAAGCTCTAAGGTTTATGGGGTGCATTCTACATATTTATAGACTGGTGATATAAAAACACAGCTCAACAACAGCATGGTTACTGTAGGTAGGTCACAAGGAAGTGAAGATACATACTTTCATATGCATGGCCTACATCTTATTTGTGAGAGCCTCTTTTGTTTTCCCTGTTTTTCTATCCTGCCTCAGTTTCTCCTTCTGAGACATGGATCCCTTCACCTTAAGGGCTGATGAGAGTTGAAACTCCTTGTCCTGAGGTTTTTGTTTGGTTTTGGATTTTGTTTTGTGAGATGTGTGTGTGTGTGCGTGTGTGTGTGTGTGTGTGTGTGTGTGTGTGATATATTTATGTCCATACTCACAGAGTCCAGAAGGAATGAGATCTCCTGGATCTGGGGTCATAGGCACTTGTGAGTCCCTGTATGTGTGTGCAGGAACCTACTCCAGTGTTCCTAACTGCTGAGCCATCTCTCCAATTCCCTGAGGCTTCTTCAGGCTTGAGAGGAATGTGGATGCTGCTTATACAGGATTAAAAGTCCCTATATGTCTGATCTAAAGAGACACCAAAGGCCTGCATTTAGGAGGCAAAGGATCAAAATAATTACATTAGAATTTGAGAAAGATTTCATCGGTGAGACATCAAATCATACAAACTGCAAAGCTTACAAGCTGATTTTCATGTTTAATTCAAGATTAACATAAAAAATGAGACATCTTTCTCCCATGAAGATCTGCAGATGATACTTAGAAATCATCAAAACTGAAGTAAAAATCTGGCAGATTTAACTTGAACATAAAGATCCAGAACAGATGATACATTACCCATGTTGTCAGATATATACACACAGAACTCTCCCTTAATAATAACAAAGACCCCCTGTGCTGTCAAAACACCAAGCAATGTTTGCTGCTTCTTATTGAGGAAAGCAGATGTGCATACTAAGGTGGATACACTTGAGAATCTTCACAAAGAGAATAAATTTTGGCTGAGTATTTGGTATTAAGGGACACAGATCATCCTTAACATTTTTCAGAGCTGATATTTGGGTTTTATAATCATCAATGCTAAGAAAGCCCCTGAAAGGACCAGCTCCCAAACTGAAGTCCTCTACCTACCACTAACATTAATGTGCACAAGACATCTCGAGAACCATCGACACCTCTCCTGACCCCATAGAGCAGGCAGGACCATTGTTCCCATCACACAGGTGGCAAAGCTAAGATACCAGAGGTGAGAACCAAGATTGGAATTGCGAACCATACTTTGAGATTTTAAAGGTCTAGTCCCTGACCACTGAGCAAGAATTCTTCTGATGTATATAGCCTGAAGAGATGCACATGGGTAAACTCCCAAAGGCTATGTGTCTGGGATCTGGCCAATGAAGAATAAATACAAATTGTGGATGTTACTACCAACCCTGTCTCCTCAGGAACACTGCACTGTCCCTTAGATTCTCTCTCTCTCTCTCTCTCTCTCTCTCACACACACACACACACACACACACACACATCAGAGGACTACATGCATAATATTCATTAAGTATTTTAAAAGTCCTAGGGGATGGTGGGATAGAAAGACCTTGGCCTCTTTACTCTCAAAGAAGAACTGATCAGAAAAAGTACCCAACCAGGGCCCTCTGGTAGGTAGCACCTTCACCATTTGGACAAGGATAAGTAACACAACCCATTGGTGTCAAATGCCTCCTTAAACCCACAGCATTGCCAAAATGCATAACTTCTATAAGAAAGTTCAGAGACAGGCTCAAACTGAGAGACCATTTAGAAACAGTTGACTGATAACATTAGGGTTTTTTTTGAAATTTTTTTTATTCTATATTCTTTGTTTACATTCCAAAGGCTTTCCCCTTTCCCAGTTCCCCCCCCCACCATATGTCCCATAAGTCCTCTCCCCCCAACTATTCCCCAATCACCCCCCCATTTTTTAAAGAGACTATTTATTTATTTATTTATTTATTTAATGTATGAGAGGAATACTATAGCTTTCTTCAGACGCACCAGAAGAGGGCATTGGATCCCATTACAGATGGTTGTGAGCCACCATGTGGTTGCTGGGAACTGAACTCAGGACCTCTGGAAGAGCAGACGGTGCTCTTAACCACTGAGCCATCTCTCCAGCCCCGACTGATAACATTCTTAATTATCAAGGTCTTGAAAGATCCCAAAACTATCATAGAATGGAAGAGAAACATGAGATTCATTGTAGAGAACTAGAAAGAAGACCTGAAAGAGAACATTAGAGAAACCTGACAAAATACAAATGAAATATGCTGCCTGTTGAGGCATAACAGTAGCCATTGGATAGCCCCGGGCTCGTACTTTGATGTTAATTCCACTCCTCAGAGGGGCTGCAGATGAGGAGTTGCCTTGTGAACCATCTCCCCACCTTAACTTTTCAAATAAAGGTTTGAGCCAATGATTGGGCAGGAGGAAAGTGGGAGGAGCAGAGAGTCTAGGGGAGGAGCTACGGGGTATAAAACAGGAGGAGGAGGAGCAACGGGAGAAGAGAGAGGGAAGAAGAGAAGAAATGGGGAGAGAGAAACGGTTAAAGAGAACCGAAGAGGCGGCAGGGAGAGAAGCTCGGGGCCTAGAGAAACTTCAAGTTGTATGGGATAAAATAGATTGAAACAGAGTAGTAGAGTGGGAGGCCTGCCCAGTCTAGGCTTGTAGCTTGTTTTGTTAACCGCTGAGTTGAGCTTTCTTTTACCAGGGAACTGGGTTGGAAACATAGTAGCAACAATTTTATATTCAGTCTGCTTTGTTCATAAGGTGAAGTTAAGTTCAGGTTCTTAGACTCCTCTTCCTAGAAGTAATTATCCATAGCTGACACTGAAAGCATTCTCCTAAAAAGTCATAACATTGTGGTTGTATTACTTGAGCTCTGTTGTCTCAGTGCTCTGAAACTCCCCCGTTCACCACCCATCCACCACCCCTCTTACCTCACTTAGGGCCAATCAGCTTAAAAGTCAACTGATAATACTTTATCTCGTTAGCCAAAATGTAGTGCTGTCTCCACCCTTGCCTTCTGAACCTCTGAACTTAATTTTTCCTATAAAAAGCCTGACCAAAGGACACACTAGTACCACAATTAGGCTCCCTGGTCCTTTTTTGTGGTCTTGATAATCAGTCTTGGTGTCTGTGTTCAATAAACTATCCTTGTTTAACTGAGATTGATGTTCCTATGGTTTGTGTGGTGATTCCTGAACCCCCAACATTGGCAAATGATATCGTTCCAATGCTCATTTCCTCTTCAGTGCTGTATTGAGGTGATGTGAGATACAGGCCTAAAGAGAACTTAGCATGATGGTTAGCTTTAATTGTCAACCCAGAAAGGGAGTGTCAATAAAGGTTCGTCTCTATGGGGTTGGTCTGTGGGTATGTCTAAGAGAGGTTGTCTTGATTGAGTCAATTGATGGGAAAGACCCAACCCACCCGGGAAGGGCTTCCTGAGGTGAGAGTGGAGAAGTTGAGCTGAGTATAAGCAAGCAATAAAGTAAGGTATATATATGCATACATTTCTCTCTGCTCTCGATTATAGATGTGGTAGACCAGCTGTCTAAAACTCCTGCCCTGCAGTGATGGACTGTAACCTGGAGTTGTGGTCTGAAAAAAATCCTTTCTCTACTAAGTTGTTCTTTTGTCAGAGTATTTTATCACAGAAACAGAAATTAAACTTGAGTAAAAATTTATACCGAGGAAGTGGCTTTGTTGCTATAGTAGACTTGACTATATAGCTTTATGCTTGGGACTGTTTTATAGGGAAAATGAGAGCATTTGGCACATTGGGCTAGAAAAGCCATTGGATGATGGAAGCAGAGGAATGGGACATTTTAGTGGCAACTTGGAAGATAAAAAAGTCTGTAAGAAATATACACAGTTGAGACCCATATTGTGGGTTTTAGAGAATATCTAAGACTCTATGGGGAATGGGATGCAGTCATTCTGTGTGGTATTTTGGCTAAGAATCTGTGTGTATTGATCAAATTGGGACTGAAAAAGTAGCTATGAAGACCATAGAAATCAAGACTACTGAAATGAAGTTCTTATCTTCAATGGATCAAAGAAAAGTATTTCCTCAGGGTCAGCACACAGATCCTGACATAGGTGTGATCCAAGAGGGGCAGGCCACATCTCAAGCGGGCAGCAGATCTTGGAGATATAAGTGTCATCCACATGGTACTGGTTAGGGAAGTATGAAAGATAACAAGATTTAGGCCGTCATGGAGAGGAGCTGAAGAGATGCTAAGACCATGGAAACCTGCTGGTATAGAGCTGAGCCTCCCTAAAAAGAGAAGGTGCATGTGTTTCAGGTGTCAGAGCTGGGTGTGTGGGGTTTCCTAAGTTCTTTGGAGCAAAAATTCCATTAGTAGCTTCAGATTCTGGACATTGGACCCACAAGATTTGAAATGTGCCCTGCTGGGTTTTCAGTTTATTTGTATCTAATTGTATAACAGGATAACTTTCATAGATCCCAAGACCTTTGTACAACTGATGCCATATTAGAGAACCATTCTGATCTTAGAACCTAGCATGTAGGCTCCAACACATGGCAAAATGGGACCAAAGACCTAGCCCATAGCTCTAGGATCTAGGAAAGTCCCTAAATGTACCAGCCTTGCTTTTTTGGCTCCTATAGTTTTGCTTCTCCCTAACTGCTCTTCCTGACCAAAGAGTGTCAACCAGGATGAGGGTTTTGTACACAAATGGAAAAGAATAGGGAGGCTTGGGGGTACTCATTTTGAGCAAGATCCCCTTGTAATCCTCCAGCTGGCAAATAAAGACTTTCTGTTGGCTTTAGGAGTCCAGGGTTTTTTTAAATGAGTTGCCTCATGACATTCTGGAGGCCCCAGCAAGATTCCCAGAGACACTAGAGCCTCAGATCCCCTGGGCTGATTGCACAAAGGACTGGCATTTCCTAGGGAGTGTGCACCCTGAGACATTCCAGAACCCCAGGAACCTCTCCAACCTCTGCTCCAGATGTCTCCATCCTAAAGTTACAGAAAGTCAACAGGAACTGTCCTCTCTGGAGGTGAGTCTGTTTATGACACCTGCTGCATAGGGCACTTACAAAAGTCTGGAGCCAGCCCTAGCTACATCATCTAGGATTCACATGAGACATCACCAGAGACCCTAGTTTAAATCTGGGTGGTGGCCACCTCTAGTTGTCCCTACCATGTGCCTTTCTGCATTTCCCTCTGTGTGTTTCCATCAGATCTATTAGTAGAAGAAACAGATCTAAAATGGAAGGGGAAATGAGCTATTCTGGGACCATGGTGGCTGCTGCTCCT
Organism: Apodemus agrarius; assembly: GCA_964023405.1. Taxonomy (NCBI): domain Eukaryota; kingdom Metazoa; phylum Chordata; class Mammalia; order Rodentia; family Muridae; genus Apodemus; species Apodemus agrarius. Next base: position 42,574,337 of record OZ030015.1, on the reverse strand, counting down.
GTGATAACTCTTGTTCCAGATAATACAATTCCCTCTCCTGGCTTCGGCAGGCACTAGGGGTATTTACATCATGCACAGACAGCTTTCAGGCAAACATCCACACACCCTCAGACATCACAAATAAGGTGGGTTGATGTCTGTAAGCATCCTGTCGATGGGCACCGTGGGACCAATCACTGCTGGAATCTTGACAAGTGCAGCAATTGCTGGGGTTTACTGAGCAGCAGGGAAGGGGATGAGCCCCCATAAAGCCCCCACCCTGGGCCCCGGGCAGGCATTCTGCATAGTGGTCATCTCTTTTTTATGGGTCTTAGCTACTCTATAGCATACACCCTTTCACTGTGATGTAATCCCTCGCATTTTAGAGATGCATCCAAAGGAATGGACACTGTCATAGTTTCTTCATTCCTCAAATGGAAGCAACTAGAAGGCCTGAGAGTGTGAAGACTACCACAGCCCTTTCTTCTAGTTGAAGCTCCAGACCCTTGTGGACACCCATTATTCTCAGCCAAAACAAACTCCTTAGCTTTTCTTCTCTTGTGGCAATTTAAGAAGCTTTACATGCACACACCATCACCTAAGTCAGCCATGCCTAGGAGTCTGCATCCTTCCTTCACAAGAATGTATCATTGCTGTTTCCCAGTAACAGTGGAGAGTGCTGCTTGATTTCAAGGGGGCAGGCTGCCCTGTACTGAAAGCTTGGTGTCCTGGCAGGAAAGCCTCGCTGGTTTGGGTTGGTTGAGAACAAACTGGGGGATTGTCACCAGAGCTGAAGTAGAGGTCAAAGCAACAGCTTTAGTTGCACTGTCAAAAGTAGGTGACCGCTGAGAATGCGACGTGTTACGGATAACTCTCTTGACCTCTGATTATTTCATATATTTCAAGAGATGTGAATTTATCATTTGATCAAAGTAAACTAATCAAGATGGGTTTTGGAGGGTTTGTTGTTGTTGTTTTATCTTGGTTTTTGGTTTTTGGTTTTGTTTTAAGATGTGAGATCTTGCTTTGTTGCCCTGGCTGGCCCAAATTCCTGAGCTCAAGGCATCCTCCTGCCTCAGCCTTCTGAGTAGCCGGGACAATAGGCATCATTGTCATGCCTGATCCAGGATCTTTTCCCAAAGAATGTCATTGTCATCTTTAACACTATCCATTTTATTCACCGTCTCTGAAAACACAGACTTTCTTGGTGACTTTTGTTGATTTGATGAGTTTATGCTTGTGTAGTGTACTGAAGGGATTAGTGGCTATTGGTTTTCCTCACACTGTGTTTACCTAGCAATGGCTCCTCAGCCTGCTCTGGCAGTGTCTGAGTATCCACTCCCAGAAAGTGCTTAAAACTTTCCCTCCAGCCTTGTTATTTTTCTTCAAGAGAATTTGTATCGCAGTGTCTGAGTATCCACTCCCAGAAAGTGCATAAAACTTCCCCTCCAGCCTTCTTATTTTTCTTCAAGAGAATTTGTATCCTTAAGAGCAGTAGTGGTTTTTAACTCGATTTTAGCTATTTTAATTTTTAGCTCTACTGCCTAACTTTGATTTTCCTTAAAAAGGCCTCCAAACTGTGACCTTTCAAAAGGGAAAGGGGGTGCAGAAATTAAGCACCTTTCATCAATTCAACAGTTTTGTAAAAATCTACAATAAAATACATAAAATACAACAGTCGTATTGTTACCTACCTGTTTTCAAAGTAGCTTCTGGTGATTAACAGACATTTTTAATTAGGTATTTGCTTTATTTGCATTTCAAATGGTTTCCCCTTTCCTTGTTACCCCTCTGAAAACTCCCTATCCCATCCCTCCTCCCCCTGACATTTTTAAGAGAACATTTTCATTGTCAGATTAAGGAGCTCACAACCTATGAAGAAATAAATTTATCTTAAAGCAAAAAAATAAAAATAAAAAAATATTATGTTTTAAAAGTGTTGTGTTGTATGTCAAACTGACAAAAGGCAGGGGTGATGACTGGCTTTAACTATCAACTCAACTTAGAAGAACCTGGGAAGAGAGTCTCCAGGAGGCGTTGTCTATATTAGGTTGACCTTTAGGTATGTCTTGTTGTGTGTTGGGACAAGGGGGTATCTTAATTAAATAATTGATAAGCAAAAACTCATTCCACTATGGGTGGTGCCATTCCCTGGGCAGGGGGTCCTGAACTATATGATAAGAAATCAAGGTAATCAAGGTGATGATGTGTTTATGTGTTTCTCTCTGCTCTTAACTATAGATGCCATATGGCCAGCTGTTTCACACTCCTGCTGCTGTGACTTCTGAGTGTTAAAACTGTAGCCGGGAACCGTGGTCTGAAATAAGACATTTATCTTCTAAAGTGTGTGTGTGTGTGTGTGTGTGTGTGTGTGTGTGTGTGTGTGTGAAAGAGAGAGACAGAGACAGAGACACAGACAGAGACAGAGACAGAGAGACAGACAAATAGACAGACATGAATCTGGAGCACTGGATGATGGTACTCCTGGTTTTGTAATTTTTCAGTTAACACAAAATTCAAAATAAAAGGCTAACATGGGCTGGAGAGATTGCTCTGCCATCAAGAGCAATTGCTACTCTTGCAAAGAACCTGGATTCTTATCACAAAAGCCACATGAGGCTGTAACATCACCTGTAACTCCAGCCTCGGAGGATCTAGCACCCTCTTCTTGTCTCTGTGAGCATGTACTCATGTGCTCACACACATCATACATACATACATACACACACATACATACATGCACACACATGCATACATACATACACACATACACACATATACACATGCATGCACATATATACATATGCACATACATACATGCACATACATACATACACACAAATGCACACACTATGTACACAGAAATAGTAAAGTTAATGGTTTTAAAGATCTAAAGTCAGAACCGTCGCAGTGATGTGTGCCATCATAGCCCCTGTGTTGGCTTGCTCCTGCTTCATTGTCAGCAGCTCTAAACAATAAAAACCCTAGCTGGCTCACACCTTTTGATTTCATTATTACAGAAAACCCTATTTATCCAAAACCAGTCTAACACCCACCTTATTATTAAACCTGAACCCTACAAGCTTGGATCTGAATGGCTGTCTTGTCCGCCAGGTATCTGCTTTAGAATGGCTGACTAGGTTCGAGTCTCTTAAGTGAAGGGAGCTTTCTGTGGCTATATTACACCCTGCACAGTTCTACCTCCTAACCCCAGGTTCTGAGCCCTCAGAAGTTCTTCTGCATATGCCCTTCTTGTTCTTCATGGTGATAGGACCCTGGGGTGACATTTTTTTCCATTTGCTATGGGTCTCTGGACACAACCAGGACAATGAATGCCAGATTGAAAAGCTGATGAACTTCTGCGTTGGTACTAGGAGCAGCACAGGATATGACAGAACTCAGCTAGGGTACTTCCTGCATGTAACTGCATAAGCAGTAGCAGGTGGGATGCTGGAGTACACAGATGCTAGAGTGCAGGGGTGCTGGAGTACAGGGATGCTGGAGTACAGGGATGATGGAGTGCAGGGATGATGGAGTACAGGGATGATGGAGTGCAGGGATGATGGAGTGCAGGGATGATGGAGTACAGGGATGATGGAATGCAGGGATGATGGAGTGCAGGGGTGCTGGAGTACAGGGATGATGGAGTGCAGGGATGATGGAGTACAGGGATGATGGAGTACAGGGATGATGGAGTACAGGGATGATGGAGTACAGGGATGATGGAGTGCAGGGAGGATGGAGTACAGGGATGATGGAGTACAGGGATGATGGAGTGCAGGGATGATGGAGTACAGGGATGATGGAGTACAGGGATGATGGAGTGCAGGGATGATGGAGTACAGGGAGGATGGAGTACAGGGAGGATGGAGTGCGGGGATGATGGAGTACAGGGAGGATGGAGTGCAGGGATGATGGAGTGCAGGGATGATGGAGTACAGGGATGCTGGAGTGCAGGGATGATGGAGAGCAGGGATGATAGAGTACAGGGATGATGGAGTGCAGGGGTGCTGGAGTGCAGGGATGATGGAGTGCAGGGATACTAGTAGAAGGTACCAGCAAGGCCATGGGTTTAGCTTCTCAGAAGCAAGATCAATCAGGAACAGAGATGTCATTGAATCTTGAAGCAAAGAAGCACCTATGTCCAAAGCGAAGACCCTACCTCCATCCAGAGATGAGAAGGACTGGGCAGTGACTTGAAAAACAACAACCAGCCCCAAACATATCAGAACAGATGGTCTAGACCTCAACAACACTTTAATAAAGGAGATGCTGTGGCTGCTAGCATTGCCTGGAGTCCTGTGGCTTCCACACCACTGGGCAGTTTAACTGGAAGGTGTGTGAAGAGAGAGGCGTTAACAGCCATGGGGCACTGGATATGGGGCAGAGCTCGGGGGGCCTCAGAACAGCAGCTTCAGAAGAAGGAGGCTGCCGAAGATGGAGGAGGTGAAGGAAACTTGGATGCCCAGGCTGGCCTGTGGGGTAACAGAGGTGGTAGTTTTGGTGCCTGGTGTGGTAACGGAGGTGACAGACGTTTTGCCTCCTGGTGGAGTAGAAGAGGAGAAGGAAACATTGGTGCCCGGTGGGGTGACGGTGGTCAAGTTGTACTCGGTGGGCTCTCTGCATTTAACCAACTTGAAAACGAACTCTCCAACTGTTGTGTTAGTAGTGGACAGGGATGTACAAGTAGAGTTGGTGATATCGGAACAGCCCTTCAGCTCCACTCTGCCAGTGCCTGAGGAGATAAATGAGAGAATCAGAACTCTGGACAACCCTCTGCCCAAGCCCCAGCCCATACAGTTATTCATCTGCAAGGAGTTGAACAGTGTGCAACGGCCCCTCAACTCCTGGAAGCCATCTGTAAGGAAGACGTCCAGAGTTGAGAATGCCACACAGAAACAGTATGAGAACTATGGAGGTCAGAGTCCAGGCCTCTCCTCACCCAACCCCCAAAGCCACTGAGGCTGTGAGAGGTGGTTTGCAAACCCAGACTTAAAAGAGAGCTGGGAGTTGGATCTTGGATGCCCTGTCTCTCACGCTCCTGTGGAGCTGTCCGATGAAAAAGCCAAAAAACAAACCAGGTACGGTGGTGCACACCTGCAAGCCCAGTATTTGGCAGACTGTAGCAGGAAGACCATGAGTTCAAGGCCAGCCTCAACTATGTGGTAAGACTCTATCGAGAAAAATACAAAAGGGAGGGGAGGGCAAAAGGAGGATGAGGGAGAGAAAGAGGAGAGAGGGAAGGGGGGATCAAAAGAAAAGGGGCAAGCACGGGTGACAGGCTCAGGAACCATTCTTTCTCGCAACTCTCCATTCAGAAAGGAATGAGTCAGTGGACACCCTGGGTCCCACCCTGCCACCCAGCATTTTCTTTCAGAAATCTTACTCCTCTGGATCTAATGTCTTCCTGTCTGAGCTTTCCTTGAGAAAAAAGAAAAGTCAACAGAAAGTGAGTGGGGAATTCTCAGCATCTCTGCCTTAACTTGGAGCTCTGTTTATTTAAACCTAGTTTCGGATTCAAGTTGTAGGGAAAGGTCCGTGGCTCTTTCAAAGACATAGCTACAACAGCAGCTGCTTCTGAGTGGCTGTGCCCCTACGAGTCTGTCAGCGCAACTCAACTGTCCCTAGGAAAAAGGGAGCTCACTGAAGACTGAAGGGGCTCAAGGTTGTGAAGGGACTCGGCACAATCAGAGCATAGTATGTGAGAGTCCACTGAACCCCAGGAAGAAAGCAGTGTGCTCTTGCTTCGCCCCAGGCATCGGTGCCAAGAGCTTAAATACTCTGTGTCAGGACGTACAGTGCTTGGCACATCTTGACAAGCAAGAAAAGGTCCGTTTGTGGTCTACCTGGCTTTGAGCATTAATGAAGCGACACTACCAGGAGACACGGGGACAAGATGAGCATAGAGATTCTTCGCTGCTGCTGCTGCTGCTGCCTATGTGCACAACTTCAGAAATAAAAATCAGGCCAGTGTGGGTACCTTAGCATTTCAAAAGGGAAGTATGACTTTTGCAGCAGAAGAACGTATGGGGGGCATCTGGGAGCTAGAGAAGGCAGACAGAAAAACACAGAGAGACTGAGAAAGGGAGAGCAGACATTCTGAGATATGAAATTTACAGAGGCAGTAAAAATAGACCAGTCGCTGCCAGAGGCTTGTTGGGTAAAAGAAAAGCTTGAGTCAGAGCAGGGGGGGGGGTCACAGATATCTTTCAGGATATGGCCTTCCTTTATGTGACACTGTCCTGGTGGAATGGACTATATCAGGAGTAAGCCTGAGGTAAACTGGGGACTTGGGTAACAGTGAGTGCCTGTGTAGGCTCACCACTGAGGTGAGCGCTTTAACAATGATTGCAATTACACACAAGCCAGGCAGCAGAGGTACATGGAGGGTGTCTGTGCTTTCAACCCAGCTCTACCATACTCCTAAAATGTCTCTTAAAAACAGTTTTAAAGGGTTTAAAAAAAAAACAAAATACCTGGATACACTGAAAGCTTCGTGATTCTAGTTAAGCTTTGAAGTTAACGTTAAGCAGAAATGGAAATGAAATTTGTATTTGGGTGTAGATCTTAAACATGTATCAGTCTGAGCTGTGTTTTAGCTGAGAAAGGCTGGTTATTCATTTTTGATCAGTACCTTTTTTTTTTCCTTCTTGGACATCACTAGACCACATTCCCAAGAGGTCTGTCAGTCAGGATGGACACACTGGTTCCACCCACTGTTGTGTGTAGGAGGACACTGCACATTCACTTCCGGCCCTGGCTCCTGACACTGGCCCTAGCCTTGCCCCACTGCCCTCCTCTCCGCCCACCGCCCACCACCACAAAGGACCAGCAGAGATCCACTCTCTTCTAGGAAAAGAAGGACAGAGCTACCGGGTGGTAGTGGCCCCCAGGGCTGTTCCTTTAGGAAAAAGCGAACATGCATGTCAAGCTGCTGTCAGGTTGGCCTGGAACTCTGGCAAAATGATGGCCGTTCTCAGGTTACTTTTGTAGAAGAAAAGAAAGAAGCAGATTGCCCTAAGCTTCCCCCAGCCAACACCTCTCAAGATGTAGAAGAAAAATGTGTGTGTGTGTGTGTGTGTGTGTGTGTGTGTGTGTGTGTGTTAAAAAACAAATAAAAGTCACACATGTCCATACCTAAAGAGCAATGGTAGCTAAGTAAAGGAGCAAGTGCCAGGAGGGCCATGCAGTCAGATACCTGAGCCTGGGGTGGGATTACAGAAGGGCAAGAGAATGACAACCAGACATAGCCGTGGACAAAGAGCCGAAGTTAACCAGCAGAAGGCTGCCTGGCAGTCTCCAGCCGAAAGACATCCTGAGCTAATGACCCCTCTTAGCGCTCAGCACTTGAATCTTGTTTCAATTTGAGCCCAGTGAAGGAGCCCCAAAGTTCCAGACTTACCATTTTTAAGCTCGGCAATGATGTGGACACATTGTTCTCCTTCATAGCACTGCTGGGGTTTCTCCTCACAGGCTGTGTCATTGTTACCATAGCAAGACATGCACTGCATGCCAATGAAGTTCTCTGTTTTAGATTCTGGGTAGAGGAAAGCCGTTACTTAGACCCATGTTATCACACTGTCCTGACAGGCAGGGACAAGCATGCAGAAAAGTTGCTGGAACCACAGATCTAGCCCTAAAGATACATGCTTTGCTCAAAGGTTTCCTATGCACAACTCCTGAGATCCACCCTTGTGGGCCAGCCAGTTCTCAAGAATGGTGGCGCACAGCGCTGCAGAGTAGACATGAGCGAGAGACAGAAGAATGCGAGCTGCCGTCAGTGTCAGCACCAGCTGAGTGTTTGGAGCCTCAACCAGCAGGTGAGCATATGAAAATGGTCCATTTTCATATTGTGATAGAGAGAAAGCCATGTTAAATCACACTGCCTGTGTTTATAATGATGAACCTCACCATCTCTGCCCACACTTTTTGTTTTGTTTTGTTTTGTTTTGTTTCTTCTTCTGAATCAGTAATTCACAACCTGTGGATCATGACCATCAGAAAAACACACATTTTCAATGGTCTTAGGAACTGAGACACTGCTCAGTAGCAAAGTTACAGTTAGGAAGTAGCAACAGGAATAAATTTATGGCTGGATGGTTGTAAATCCACAGGTTGAGAACTGCTGATCTAAATGAAGACTTTGATCTAGAAAACCTGTGGTCCAGGAACTCCTGGGTCCCTGAGACCTGCGAAAACTCCAAATAATTAAAACCACTTTTATAAAACACCAAGATATTATCTGCCTCTTTCAATACTCCTGTCACCTTGTGTGCATGCAGCAGAATTTTCCAGAAGCCCCACGTAGTGAATGAGACCGAAGCAGATTAAATACACAAGCAAATCTGAGGTCCCAGCTTCCTGCGAAACCAGGAGTTAAACACTCTATGAAAAAATATATTTGGGGATGGGGAGGCTAGAGAGATAGCTTAGTAATTAAGAGCACAGGCTGTTCTTCCAGAGAATCCAAGTGCAGGTCCCAGAAAGCATGTGGCATATTACAACTCTTTTTTTTAAGATTTATTTATTTGTTTGTTTGTTTATTTATTTATTTACTATATGTAAGTACACTGTAGCTGTCTTCAGACACCCCAGAAGAGGGCATCAGATCTCATAACGGATGGTTGTGAGCCACCATGTGGTTTCTGGGATTTGAACTCAGGACCTTTGGAAGAGCAGTCAGTGTTCTTAACCGCTGAATCATCTCTCCAGCCCCATATTACAACTCTTTAACTCCAGCTCCAGAGGATACCCACTTTTGGTTTCCATGGGCATTACATATGCATGGAGCTCATAAATGCACACACATACACATATATTTTAATAAATAGTGAATAAATGACTATATACTATACATTAGTATATATAGTAGCATATTATCTATAGGTATATCTATTTACATATATTCTGCTCATTAAATATTTTTGGAAGTTATTTCTAAGTAAAATTCTTACTAGTATTAATATGTATATGTATGTATATATATATATATATATATATATATATATATATATATATATAATTTACTATTTGTTTGTGTTTTTTGAGACAGAGTCTCACTATGTAGACCAGGCTGGCCTTGAACTTATTGTAGATCTAGCTACCTCTTCTGCTTCCAAGGGCGGGCTAGGGTTAAAAGCATGTGCAAACCCACTCAGCTAACTGATTTTACTTTGGAGTATTTGAATTAAGATTTGTGAATTTGCTTAACTTTAATATCTAACCTGGTAAATGTTGACAAATGGAGACCATATAAACAAAGGACTTGGGAAGTCTTCGATTGTTACTGAGACTTCTAATGCTGCCAGGCAAGGTGGCACACACCTATAATCCCAGCATTCAGGAGGCACAGGCAGGAGGACCGAGTGAAGGTCATCCTTGGCTCCATAGCAAGTTTGATGATAGTCTAGACTGCGAGGGACATTGCCTAAAGGAACTTCTTAGTCAAGGCCCTGATATCACAAAACCTAATAATGACTAACGAGCATTTGCTTTGCTTGCTACAGGAATGGCCCATGAAAGCCCTGTCTTCACTGAAGCGAAAGGATGAGATCTGAGCTGGTTTAGCATCTCCCATGTTTCTTGTGTAATTGCTATGAGTCGGATGCTAACGTTATCCAGCTGTGTGCAGAAGTGCCTGGACTTAAGACATCCACCCCCAGACCAAGCAAAAAAGCAAGGGTTGAGTATAGAGGTGTGACCCAGGACAGACTCCTGGGCCCTATACAAACCATTGTGGGTGCCATTGCATGCCTCTTCTTGGCAGCACTTGCTTGCAAAATGGTATCTTTGGTCATCAAATAGATGCACAGTGAAGGCCACCTCGGTGCTGTTCTCAGAGCCGTTCTCGGTGCAATTCGATGCAGAGCAGAACTTGTTCTGGTACAAATGGAGGGACCCTCCTACACCAAGGCAAACACAGACTGTTAGTACCCAGAGAGCTTCAGCGAGAGCAGCATCCTGAGAAGACAGTGCTTCAGACAGGGACAGTTGACGGAAACCTTTGCTCAGCACAGTTTGGGAGAGACTGGAGAAAGATTCTTATACCAAGAAGAACCCAGACGGTTGGTCTAACCCCAGCACTAGGGAAATAGAGGAAGGTAGATCTCTGTGAGTTCAAGGCCAGCCTGGTCTACATAGTGAGTTCCAGGCCAGCCAAAGCTACATAGTGAGACCTTATCTTGGAAACAACAACAAAAACAAACAAAACAAAACAGACAGACAAACAAAAAGCAAAGAGGAAACTGCTCCCCATCAGAGAACTCTTTCCTTCATCAGGTTAACAGAGAGATGGGTTCAGCTCTGCCATTAGCTAACCCTACCCTTGTGAGTCTCATGCATGTGGCCACATGCAACCCAGAAGAGATTCAAGTGAGCCCAGCACAAAGTTGTAAACTGACATGCTAAAAGTTTTCATGATTTTGTTCATACCGTTGTTAACTACATCTCTTGTTCTTGAACATGAGTTTTGTGGTGACAATCGTGTGTCATGATGTCAAAAGGCTGGGTAAAACACTTAGGCAGGAGAGACACCAGAAACATGGTGGTCTAGTCTAACGTATAAACAGCACCATCACCACCACTACCACCCCTGGGACACTAATTTGTCTTAAGGTCTCAAAAACCAATAAAGCAGGCACAGTGGGATTTTGTATATGATTCAACATCACAGTAGCAGCTGTGGTTCCTTCCTAGAAACTGCACGAAAATCCAGTCAGAGCTATGCAGTAGGTAAACATCAGCTGCATGTGGCTGTTACATTAAATGTGGATCAGTCAAAATAAATAAATTAAGGGATTGGGTATGTGGTTCTGGGGTAGAGTGCTTGTCTGGCACATGCAGAGCCCTGTATTTAATGCCCAGTACCACACACACACACACACACACACACACACACACACACACACCAACCACCAGAAAACATTAAGTAAAGTTAGCTGGCCATGTTGGCATATAATCATAATTCCAGCATTCAAGCTGGATGTCAAGTTGAGAATGACATCAGCTTCCTCAGTGGCTCTCCACCTAATTTTTTGAAAAAGTGTCTTGAGGTGGTCTGGACCTCACCAATTTTAGGCTGGCTGGCCATCAAGCTACAGGGTCCTCTGGTCTTAGCTGCCTCCATGCTGGGGTTAAAGGCATGCACTACCAAGCCTAGCCTTCGTACATAGATGCTGAGGGATAGTCTTGGGTCCTCATGCTTTGTGCAGCAAGCACTTCGCTGATTGACCCATCTCCTGGGCGCCCCTGTTTAGAAGTCAGCTGTTGTCCTTGCTGCTTTTGTGCATAGAAGACCTCTAAGTACCCAGAGAGATTCCCGGAGATCAGAATGCCTGGGGAGGCATTCACTGACAAATGCATTTGATCTAAAAGAGAAAGGAGCCGTTCTGTGGAAGGAAGAGATGGCTGGGGGGGCGGGAAAAAAATACAAATGTCTCAGACAAAACGCCTGCCTCTTATTCAGCTCTGAGCTGCTCTAGCTGTTTACATCTACAAAAATGTGTCTGCAGTGAGGTTTCAATCAATGGATGTGATTTCCACAATGCCACAGGGCCCGTCGATTGTTTGATTCTGTGCCCATATTCTCATCCAGCCCCCCTCACCTCAGCCACTAGAGAGTTGTCTGCGTGACCCAGTATTCTCTCTGCACTGCACACCCCAGCCCTGTCCTTCCTTCCTCTGTGCCTACCCTCTTTAGCTCCCACCTCCCATAAGTCCCAGCGACAGGAGCCTCACTCACCTAGAGTGGAACTGACATAGGACTCCACACAACTGAGGGACCCTGGCTCGCATTCGGTGGCACTGGCATCACAGGTGCTGTTGAATTGGCTACACTGTGCACAATTCAGGGAATCTGAAAGGACAAAGTATTTACAGAATAAAGTCAACAACCAGCAGACATGCACAGAGCACCACACCTACAACAGGAAAAATAGCCAGATGGGATGCCCAACTGTTCTCTGAGGATCCCGGAAACCGACATTATGAGATGAAGCCACGCCTATTAGTTTATCCTCATCCTTCACCGTTCCTGTTCCCCGAGAGGAAAATCCAACCCTGACCAGCCACAGAGTGGTCTTTCTGAAGGCAGAAGGGACACCTGGGTCTCGCGCGACACAACAGGCCAGGTGCTAGGCACCACGGGATGCCAAGAGCAAGAATGTTCGGCCGGAGTGGAAAAGAACACTGTATCGCAAAGTGGGCCGTGTGGGTCTCTCTCACCGACAACTGTGATGGCGAATGCCGCAACGACACCAGCAATGAAGACGCCTCTCATGATGCTGGAGCTGGCTTCCCCAGAGGATGGGGGCCACAGAGCCTCAAACCTGGAGAGACACAGGGGGCAGCCCGGGATCTTAGAGGAATGCCTACTACCATAATGTTTTAAAGACACTGAAACATTAGCGCTGACTCTATCCTTGTGTCTGGGGGAAATATAAACCAGAGTCCTGCATGGGTGCACAGGGCTGTGATTCATGTCCATGCAGTCCTGACACCAGGTTGAATTTAAGCTGCAGACGGGCACACAGGCTGATTTCCAATTCTGCTGGGGCTAAAGTTTGTGCCTATCAGATTTCTGTCACTCCAACAAAATGCCTGCGATAATCAATTTATAAGGAAGAAAGATTCATTGTGACCGATGGTTTCAAAAGTGTCAGCCGGGCTGGAGAGATGGCTCAACCGTTAAGAGCACTGACTGCTCTTCCAAAAGTACTGAGTTCAGTTCCCAGCAACTACATGGCGTCTCATCTGTAATGGGATCGGATGCCTTCTTCTGGTGTGTCTGAAGACAGCGAGTGGCAGGACAGTGTGCTCATATACATGTGATAAATAAATAAATAAATAAATAAATAAATAAATCTTAAGATAAAAAAAGTGTGGGTCATTTTGACCTCTCATAGGTGCCCCTGTGGAAGGAGGTCTGTCCACCTGTGGCAGCCAGGAAAGTACAAGGAAAGAGGAGAGAGCCCCAGTGTCTCCCTCGATGAGCTAGCTTCTCCTAGGCACCCTCCTAAAGGTCCCGGCACCTCACTGTAGAGCTGCAGGCTGATGACCAGGCCATGAGCTTTGGGGGGTTACTTGAGATTCAGATCCTAACAGAGTCCTAGATGAATAGAGCTGCCCTGGGTTCTGTGTCCTCCTCACTTTCCTCCGGCTCTGCATTCCCCTCAGCTTCCTCTCAACGACCCTGACACAGATCCTGTGTCCCCTCCCCGCTCCATCATGCAATGAGAAGTCTCCCTCCAGGAGTCTCCTGCACTCTTCCCTGTGACGCTCAGGGGCTTAGCTGCCACCACCAATGCAGATACCTGTGAGCTCTCTCTCTCTCTCTCTCTCTCTCTCTCTCTCTCTCTCTCTCTCTCTCTCTCTGCTCCAAGCCCTTTACACACACTCATCTGTCTACCTTGGCAACCTGGTACTATTCTTAGAAGCTGGTCAAAAAGGAGATGAGAGAAATGTGCTCAAAACCAAGCTCTTCCTCTGGAGAGGTGTCAGGGCTGGGACACACCCATTCCACTCTGTCATCCAACACTCGTGACGCGCCTCAAAACCCCAGACCTGGACACATCAAAGCTCCTGAGTCAGATTAAAGTGTCACCAGTTTCTCAGTACCTAGCCCTCTTTATCTGCAAATCATCTGAATCAGCTCTTTGAGCCTTGCCAGGGTTTTGTTTGGAGGCTGTTTGTTTGTTTGTTTGTTTTGGCCACCTTCGTTAGGAACTTAGGTCACAGCCTGGGAGTTTCACTTTGCCTGAATTAGAAGCATGACACAGAAAACAAACATTTGCATGTAGCCCTCCCTGGTCGTTATCTTGTTTACCCTACAAATTGCAGCCATGGCCAAATGTGGCTCCTCCAGGTTAATCCACTCGAGGGAGATAAGGACACACATGGCTGTCAGTGCAGGAGCAACAGTACAGTTCAGATGCTCAGTAGACACATATGCTGAGCAGCCAGCCCCAGCCAGGGAAGGCAGAACTCTTGCATCCACGGAGCTCCCCCTAACACCACCACCACCACCACCACCCTGCACCCAAAAAGTGCTACCACAAGCCAGCCTGGTCTCTGCACTTGCCCAGTCATGCAACCACCACGGGGAACAGCAAAAAAGCAGCCCAGGCTCAAAGCAGGACACGCTCCAGGTTCTTCCCATGACGGTGGCCACAGGCTGAGGACAAGCTGATCCTTCCCATGGAAAAGAGTCCTTTTTCCTGCTCCATCCAGTGCCACCGCTCAAACGCACACTGCTGTGTGTGCAGTGTGGCCTTCTGGGTGACTCACTAGGGACTAGGGAAGAAGTAAAGGAAACTAGCCTGGTCAGAAGGACAAGAGACCAACATGTTTTCCCAGTGGCCATGAGGTTTAGAATCCCAGAAGACGGATAGCATATGTCTTGGTTAGAGCATATGTCTTGGTTTGAGCATATGTCTTGGTTAGAGCATATGTCTTGGTTAGAGCATATGTCTTGTGACACGCGAGCTCTGCATTCAACTGTGTATCCATTCACATACCAAGGCACCGCTCCAGGCCTGCAACCTCAACCGCTGGGAAAAGACTTCCAGAACCTAATTACTGGAAAGGAGGAGAGGAAGGGAGATAAAAGATATGTGGAGAGGCAACCATAGAAAGGCAATCAGCACAGATCTCCTCAGCTTCACCACCAGCCTGATGGTGAGCCTTTTCTCCAGATCCAGAGAAGTCAGGACCTGGCTAGCAGACAGCAGAGAGGCAGAGCCTAGCAGAAATGAGCCTGTCAATCATGTCTATTGGCCAGAAGAACAAGGGTCTTATGTAGCCCAGGCTAGCCTCAAAGTGACTTCGTAATCAAGGATGACCTCTAACTTCTAATCCTCCTGCCTCTGTATCCTGAGTTCTGGGATGACAGACATCCACTGTACTCAGTCTCCGAGGCACTAAGGATGGAACCCAGCACTTCCTGTATCTCAGGCAAACACTTCACCACTTGAACTCCCATCTCCAGTCCCCTTCCTGACTTGCAACATTCAGCAAGTCAGGTAGCATGCTTCCCCAATGGCTGGCATCTGCCAGGGAAGCCAGAGCTCAGAGACAGTGTGCCACAGGGACAACAGAATGCCACGCAAACAGCCCTCCTCCCCCAGCCTCAGCCTCTGCTACAGCCTGCTCATCTTGGGATCGGGACAGCAGTGGGCAACACTGTACCTGGACACTAGCCAGAGCAAGCCTGAGTTCCCTGAGTGCCCCCCCCCGCACCCTCAGGATTCAGATTCTCCCAGGATCAGTCTCCAACTTCAGAGTCCCCTCACCTTCTGGATCCAGCGAAGGACGCTATCCCAAGGAAGATGGAGCAAGCGTGAGGAGAGGCCTTATATAGTAGGTGGCTGTATGATCTGAAAGCCCAGCTGCCTTCTGGGGAGGGGCCTTTTTGTTAGCCAGGCCCCAGCTTAGGGCTGTTAGACAGTGCCCTGCCCAACCATAGTGATCCCTTGACCCCTGTGTAGGTGGTGTTCTCTCTGAGACCAGGAATTGGAAGTACCCACCTTCCCTGCAGTGTATGGAGGACACAGTATGTTCCCGGTGTCAGCCGTAGCCTACTGACTCACTTCCATAACCTGGGGATGGCGTTCCTGAACACCAGCCTGATTCACAGTTGACTCCCAGTTCTGGCAAAATCCTCACGTTTATATGAGGAATCCCAGCTATGGAAGGAAAATGTAACAGGCTTGCCCGTGGCAGGTCACAGGACGGGGTGGGATGGATCACAGGTGGGCCACACCACACAGAAAAAAAAAGTCTCAAGTCGTTTTGGCAAATGACTTAACTGGACTCAGCTTTGGAATTTTTCTAACCGAGATAAAGCTAAGTCTACTGTGCCCCTGCATGGGATGATGGGTGGGGCAACAAACGGAATCTTGCCCACAGCAGGCTCTACTCGGGCCTCCAGCAGGGATGACTGCCTTCTCTAACAGCCAGGGTAGCTCCCCGTGCTCCATCTGTGCAGCCAGCATTGACTAGAGCCCAGGTCAGGTGCACTGGGACCCTCCTCCTGGTTCCTCATGTGATGCTATGGTTCTCCTCATCTTTCTGCTGTCCTACCAACACACACACACACACACACACACACACACACACACACACACTAATGCCCACAGCCTGAATTCAAACTCAGAAGTTCTTTACTCTTAAAAATAAATATCTCTTAGGCCACTATAGTGGTGCCCACCTTTAATCCCAGAATTAGAAAGGCTGAGACAGGCAGATCTCTCTGAGTTCAAGGCCAGCCTTGTCTACATAGCAAGCTCTGGGCCAGTCAAGGCTGCATTTTTGAGCTTGTCTCAAAAATAATAAATAGAAATACATAAATACCGCCTCTGCTACCTATCCCAGCTCTCTCTCTCTCTCTCTCTCTCTCTCTCTCTCTCTCTCTCTCTCTCTCTCTCTCATACACACACACACACACACACACACACACACTTCCCTAGATACTCCTGGATGTCAAGCTGGCTAGGCACATGGGAGAGGGTCTGTGACCTTAACTCTCCTGAAAAGGAAGACAGAACATAAACAAATATACAATCAAGCAAAACAGAGATTAAGATCAGGGTCAATGCATCTCCCAAATTAGGGCTGCAGGTCTGAGTTTTAAATAGAAACGTCAGAATTGTCTGGAATAGAAGGGATAACCTGAGTCATATTTCGTAGTCCCAGCAGCACCTGGAGGACTTTGAGTGTTTGTGAATTTGTTTGACAGTTCTGAGAAACCCTATCAAGTATTAGAATGAGGACAGACACAGGAAAACTAGATTAACCAATGCTAAGTCTCTTCAAGAGTCATCATATACCCAGGATAGAGAGACAAAAGCAACCAAAAATATACGGTCTGCACACAGACTTTGCACCTCATGACGCATACGTTACTTATTAACCTTGTTCACTGTCAATGTTAGCTGTGTGAAATCCCAATAGCCCTAATAAAATGAAAGCCCTCATAAAGTAAGACCTGCTGGTTATTTGTTCCTGGAAACCTCACGCCATCTTGCCCTCTATGCAAGCTCCATAGGCGTTTTCCAAGGCCCTCTGTCAGGGATGTTGGAGGGGTGTTAAGCCTTTGGAGTTGCTCACACAGATGATCTCCATCCTGCTCCCTAGTCAGTGTTAACACTGAAGGCAACAACAGCCTCTGGACTAGACTAGGCGGTTCTATATGATCACCCGTCACCGTCCTGCATGTAGCGCCCTCGATATCCTGAGTAGCACACAGATGGGTACCACACTGCCTTTGACAGATGAGGAAAGTGAGGTCCAAAGAGATCTAGAGAGACCTTCAGTCACAAGCCAGTTTTCCCAGCATCTCAACATAGCTCAGGTGCACTGAGCCTCTCTACCCAAAGGGCTGGACACACTGACGCCACCTACTAAGACCCTAGAGGTAAGGTATCTGTCATCGGACATCTGACATCTCATTCCATCTTGTTGTGAGAAACCACCTCCCTGAAGCTGACCCTCTGTCTAACTGGCTAAGATGCCCAAGGACCCAAGGGAAGCCTGTCCCAGTACTCATCCAGCTTTCACTCTTGAGCTGAGAATTATTGAGATCGGCTCAGACATGCTGGTTCCACCATTTCTGGGGAAAAGGGTGAGGTCGCTCCTTCTTAAACCAGGTCCTGCTGAGGCAAGCCTAGCTGAGTTCCAGAAAGCTATATGTATGTATGTATGTATGTATGTATGTATGTTATCTATGTATGAATTATGAGTATATGTATGTCTGTATGTAAATCTGGAGCAACTATAGGAAGTGGTTTCCTCCCAGAGTTTCTCTCAGTCTCCAGCAAAGCTTGGATGTGAGTTCCTCCAAAGAGCTCCATTGTAGTCAAGTGTGTAGCGTCATCAGGGAAGAGTTCGGCAGAGGACTCCATCAAAAACAACCACCCTTGCCCCACCTGCCTTCTGCTTGCTTCTGGGAATTCCCATTGGCTGCCTTCCTCCTCCAGCTATAATATCAAAACAGGCTAAAAAGTAATCAAAATCATAGCCCTCGATGTTCCCAGCCCCCACTCACTTCACAGAGGACCCATGCACAACCTGACACAGAAGCTTCCCCATGGTCTATGCTCCTCGTTGAGGTGATGATCCTCAAGCTCTGTTCCCGTCTTCTGAGCTATAAAACTGTCATCACTCACTCCTTGAGTTATTCTACAGAATTAAACTAGAGCATAGGAACATGGGAAGATGGCTCAGAGGTCCAGAGCACTGGCTGCTCTTGCAGAGGATCCCAGTTCAGTCCCCAGCACCCTTGTGGTGGCTCACAACCACCAGGAACTCCGGTTCTGGTGGATCTTGTGACATCCTCTGGCCTCCAAGAGCATTTCATGTGTGTGGTGCACTAACATGTCTCCACATTAAAAAAAAAATTAAGTAAATCTATTTTAAAAGGGAAAAGCTCATAGGGAAGATATTTGGCATACATACATGCAGGCCGTAAGGGGCCACAGGAGCAACACATCTGAGATGCCTTCAGCCTAGATGGACACACAAGGCCACACAGGACAGTAATCTGGGTGAACCCTGCCACCTATGAGTCAAGAAAGCTAGGGAGCTTGCACAGCACTGGAATCTCTGTTTCTTCACTCGAGAAAAGCACCAGCCACAATACCTAATTAGTTGTAAAGATCAAGAGATTTGGGATATCTCTATCATTTCTATAAACTGTGCCAAAAGGCTTGCTTATGTTTTGTTGTTCAAATAAAAGTACAGTGGTATGAAAATCAAAACAAATAAGCAGAAAGGATTAAGAGAGAAAGATATGAGGATCTTTGCACTATGCAGAGAAGATGCCAAGGCTGGCCTGAGGGACTTGTCATAGTGTTCCCAATGACTCTGGCAAAGCCACCGACAGGGACCTTTCAAAAGAGTGAGCATCTGTCTAGGTGTAAATCCACTAACCATCACAGAAAATTTTCAGCATAATCATTCTACAAAAACCTGTGAGCAAGCGATCCAGATCCCAGCATCCCAGTCAGGCTAGCTGGCAGCCACCTCCAGTCTCGAGGGATTTGATAGCCACTTCTGGCCCCTTTGGGCACCTGCACACATATGCCATACACCCACACAGACACACATATACACATGAATAAAAATTTACATTAAGAGGTGGTATCCATTTTCTTTTTAATTTTTTTTAAAAAAAGAGGTGGCGGCTCCCCCTTCTTCTTTATTTTTTCCCATGCACCCTCTCCACCAAGCTTCAAATTTACTCATTTATTCAAGGAGGCACTAACAGAAGGCTTCCCTCCCTAGGGTTTTAAAAATCTAGTGAAAACAACTACAAGCAGACAGACATGTGCAGACCAAAGCAAACTGCAGTGTTGTGGTAGAATATTTGTTGTTGTTGTTGTTGTTGTTGTTGTTGTTGTTGTTGTTGTTTCAAGACAGGGTTTCTCTGTGTAGCCCTGGCTGTCCTGAAACTCACTCTGTAGACCAGGCTGGCCTCAAACTCAGAAATCCGCCTGTCTCTGCCTCCCAAGTGCTGGGATTAAAGTCATGTATCACCACTGCCCAGCTTCGTGGAAGATTTTAAATGGAGCAAAACACAGGAAATAAGGCAACTCCATAGGCACACAGTGCTCCAGCAAGAAAGATCCTACTGAGAACTGAGGAGAAAGCAGGCAGGGAGTTAGAGAGGCAGGATGGCCCAAAAGGTTTCATTGGCTTTGGAACAGTGTGTCTTGCTTAAGGAATCAAATAAAGGGTTACCTTACTAAAGGGTTGCCAGTTAGCAAAAAAAACCAGTTTATGGAGAATTTACAAGACTGTGCTCCCGCCTCCTCCTGAGTTCATTTCAATATTCTGTATTTGTCCTCCTCATAAGTAGCTTAGATGACGGGCAAAGAGGGCCTGGCCTGCTTGCAACATACTGGAGCCATTTATGAGCTGGGAGTCAATGCCCCTTCCAAGATAACAATTTCCTTCTCCATAAAATGGTGTGTTTAGAATTTGCATCTTTACATGCCAATGATAAGCATACCCGGACGAGAATTTAAGAAAGCAACCACAACTTTTTTTCCAAGGGTGGCTTTCATGTCTATATTGACACCCCCAGAGTGATAGTTAACGTTTTCTTTTGTGTTCATTGTTGAACCAATAAAGTCTGTGAACCCTAGACAGAAAGAGAGAGAGAGAGAGAGAGAGAGAGAGAGAGGGAGGGAGGGAGGAAGGGAGAGAGAGAGAGAGAGAGAGAGAGAGAGAGAGAGAGAGAGAAAGAAAGAAAGAAAGAAAGAAAGAAAGAAAGAAAGAAAGAAACCACATTCACATGCCTGCTAAAAAACGCAGTGATAAGATACTTGAAGTTAATGTTTGCCAAGTAAGTAAAGAAGAACTCTGTGATGGTTGATTGATTTTGGTTGTCAAGTTGATAGTTACCTCTGGGCATGTCAGTGAGGGAATTTATAGACTGAGTTAGTTAAGGTGGAAAAGTCAACTCTAAATGTGGGTGGCACCCTTCTGTGGGCTGTAGTCTTACACCAAACAAAAAGAGGAAATGAACTGAACATTGTGCTCTCCTCCTCCTCCTCCTCCTCCTCCTCCTCCTCCTCCTCCTCCTCCTCCTTCTTCTTCTTCCTGGACAAGCCCTGTTGATGCCTTGAAGCATTCCCCTCCTATATTTTCTTCTAGAAATTTCATTTCTTACATGGAGTCTTATGATCCATTTTCTTTGAGACACTTCTTTTGAGGCCCGCCTCTATGACTGGCCCACTATAACAGACTAGACCTTTGAACAGTGAGCCAAAGTAAAACCATTTCTTCTTACGTTGATTTTTATTGGGTTATCTTGCCACCACAGTGAGGAAAGTAACTAAGACAGATCCCTATGATATAATGTGAAATACTGATGAAGCAAAAAAA
The DNA here is from genome assembly GCA_964023405.1 of Apodemus agrarius. NCBI lineage: Eukaryota > Metazoa > Chordata > Mammalia > Rodentia > Muridae > Apodemus > Apodemus agrarius. Next base: position 42,553,475 of record OZ030015.1, on the reverse strand, counting down.
AAAAAAAAAGGCACAAGAAATGGATGGTCATGAATTGGAAGATCTTTATGCCATTATTCAAAACAACTCCAAATTCAATGCAATATGCAATCCCCATCAAAGTCCCACCAAAAGTACTTCTCAGAGCTAGAAAAGATAATGCTAACATTCATACAAAGCCTAACAGACTTCAAGTAGAAAGTCTTTTATTATTATTAATAATCATTTTGTATTTGTTTACATTTCAAATGATATCCCTATTCCTGGGTACCCCTCCACAAATCCCCCATCCCATCCCCCCTCTCTTAAGCAGAAACAAAGTCTAGAAGAATCAGAGTATTTAATTTTAAATCAGAGCAACAAGTAAAAAACAAAATGTCACTAGCATGATCATCAACACATGGATCAATAGAGGATGATTAAAACCCTAGAAAACACCCGTGCATCCACCCCCCGGCAAGTGATCTTCAATACAACTGCCAAAATATGTATTGGGAAAAAAAGAGGATCTGTTGTTCAATAAGCAGTGATAGAAAAACTAGATATCCATAACAACAAAACACAGCCTTGTCTCAACTCAACTCAAAGCTACCAATGGTAGCTCCAGGATGATGGCAAAAGCAACTTCTTACTGCAGTGTGTGTGTGTGTGTGTGTGTGTGTGTGTGTGTGTGTGTAGGTCAGAGGACAGCTGTCTGTTCTCTCCTTCTAACACATGAGTCCCAAGTCACGTCATCGGCCTTAGCAGCAAGTACGTCCCCTGTTGAGCATCTCACCCACCCAAAGCAATGATGAACTTCCAACGCACAGGCAGCAACAGTGAAAACTCAAGTGGGATCCTTTCTTTGGCTCATAAGCATGATGCTTGAATGTTCACACCACTGAGTTGAAAGTGTTGCCTACAAATCTTGTTACCACATAGGAACGCTACCCATCTGATGTACAGTGGGGCAGGGGGAGTTTTAAAAAAAGGAAAACAAAGACAAAAGAAGAAGAAGAAGAAGAAGAAGAAGAAGAAGGAGGAGGAGGAGGAGGAGGAGGAGGAGGAGGAGGAGGAGGAGGAGGAGAAGGAGAAGGAGAAGGAGAAGGAGAAGGAGAAGGAGAAGGAGAAGAAGAAGAAGAAGAAGAAGAAGAAGAAGAAGAAGAAGAAGAAGAAGAAGAAGAAGAAGAAGAAGAAGAAGAAAATGACTGATGGAGTCATTTCAAATTGAAAAGTGTCTGGTTGGCAAAGGAAACAAAGAATGAGAAGGCAGCTCACCCTCTCTTTGCCCCATCTACTGTGGGAATGAAGACCACTCAGCCATCAGACTGGCAACATTCCAGAAAATGTCGACATCACTCCAAAGGGGCACACGGCCATTGTAAAGGGCCCCAGGGGAACTCAACTGAGGGACATCACATCAGTGTAGAGCTGAGTCTTCTTGAAAAGAAAAAAGAAGAGGCTCCAGACTGACAAATGGTGGGGTAACAGAAAGGAAGTGGCCACTGTCAGAACCAACTGCAGTCATGTTCAGACCACAATCAAGGGTGTTACACTGGGCTTCCGTTACAAGGCGAGGTCTGTGTGTGCTCACTTCCCCATCATCATAATTATTCAAGAAAATGGGTCTGCAGTGGCCATTCCTGGTTGTTGTAAACTTGACTATATCTGGAATGAACTACACTCCAGAATTGGAGGGCTCATCTGTGATCCAGATCTTGAGGCTGTAAGACACAAGTTTCTGACCTGGATCTTGACATGGAGACATTGAGGCAGAGCAGCTATGAAAAGCTTAGGCCCAGGCAAGGTAGTACATGCCTTTAATCCCAGGAGACCAATGCAAGGACTCTGAGTTCAAGGTCAGCCAGGGACAAAACAAGTTCCAGATCCAGGTGTAGTGGTACAAGTCCCACCTGGCAATGATAACTTACAGCCACTTGTAATTCCATCTCCAGGGAATCTGACACCATCTTCTCACCTCTGAAAGTAACTCACATATATGGCAGACAGATACACACAAACATATAAATAAAATAACAATAATGAAATAAATAATAAATGTTTGAGTTGATGGACATAATAATTGCCTTTATTTTATTGTTACACTTTATATTCGTACAGCAAAATCTCAATTTAAACCAATAAATATAAACATCTATTTTGCATCAATTGACAATACTAAATAATAAGAAAAAAAAGAAAATGTACCTATCTGAGAGAAGCATGTAGTGTCTCATCTTCATTATTTGTGAAGCAGATTGGAAAATAATTAGTTCCAGGCTCCACCAAACCTAATCAATGGAACATAGGAGCTGAGTCCTGAAGTCCAAATCCTTTTATGATGTGTCAAAAACAATCTTCCCAGATCCAGAACTCTCCACTGTCAAGGAGACTTCCCTGCGTCAAACTGTCCCCTAGCTCACCCTTCCACCCACCAGATCCAGAAGCCACAGACACAGGACAGATGACAGCCTGCACTGGCAACTAGACATACCTGTCAAGGCATCCAGGACTCCAGAAGGAAGTGAGGGACAGAGTCATAGGCTGTTAGGATGGCACACAAGTTCCTGGGGAAGTGGAAAGAAGGAAGAGAAGAAAGAAGAAGACTTCACAGAACAAGATAGAAGCAAGAAAGCTTGGAATGAGCATGGAGAGACAGAGGATGAGAGCTATGAGCATCCCCATTCCCTGCCCTTCTTCTCTTACCACTTCCCTGCCACCCAGGACTGGAGCCACATGGTTACCACCTCAGAGGCAAGTACAGGAGCCTGGTCTGTCTCAGAGCAAGAAACTACCTCCAGGCTCTCTGGGGGTGATGACCAATGGTATTGCTGGTTTTCTTAGTCTAGTAGTAGGTATGTTATCTCAACAGAGTCAGCAGCTCCCTTGACATTTAGATCTTGCATTCCCATTCTTCTGAATGCAAAGATGACCTCTAAATTTGGATATCTTGGCCTTGTGTAGACCACGTGTGCATGACACCAGCATTGAGAGTGGGAGTTGAATATCCTTGGCACAGGGACTGGCACTGTTAGCAGATGTGGCCTTGTTGGAGTGGGCTTGGCCTCATTGGAGGATGTGTGTCACTGTGTGGGTGGGCAATGAGACCTTCCTCCTAGCTGCCTCAAAGACAGAGGTCTTCTTCCATTAACTTCAGAACAAGATGTAGAACTCTCAGCTTCTCCAGTGCCATATCAGCTTGGATGCGGTCATGTTCCCAACTTAATGATAATGGAATGAACCTCTGAACCTTTAAGCCAGCACAATTAAATGTTGTCCTTTATAAGAGCTTTCTTGGTCATGGTCTCTCTTCAAAGCAATAGACACCCTAACTAAGACAAGCATGTAAAGCCTTTCAAATTCTTTAGAGTCCAAAAATTCTTAAAATGTTCACAGAAGAACAAAGGCAAAACACCTATCAATAGTTAATTTGATCATCTCAAACCACCTCTATTTTCCTACAAACACAATAACTGTATTTTTTTTTCTTCGCCCATTCCTCTGTTCTGGACACATGGCTGTTTCTGTAGCACGGCTGTTGTAGATTGCTCTGCAGTGAACACTGATGTGCCTGTGCCTGTACTGTGCTGACTTGGGGTCCTGAGCATAACTAGGCAGCAATGCTGAAGGTGGGTTATGTACATCTACATTTAGTTATTTGAAGAACAGCCATACTGATTTCCATACTAATTGAATTAAGTCTATCTCAAAAAGACGAGTATCACATATTTTCTCTCACTCTGGATCCTAGATTTTATGTAGATGTTTAAATGTGTGTGCACAACATATCAAAGTAAAATGAAGACTGTCTAGAAAACAGAGGGGACTGTGAGTGAGAGAGAAATGAAAAAGGGAGGTAGGTTTGTGGTATGCTCAACATACTTCATATACTTTTGTGAAAACAGCCTGTGTGTTGGGTAATCACTGTTGTCAATTTGACTGGATTTGGAATCAACTAGAATTCAAGCCATTGGGCCACTCCTGTGGTGGATTTTCCTGATCAGATTATTTCAAACCCTAAATCAATGCAGCACCCTCTTATGCTGCCCATATTTTAAAAGCATGGAAGCTTTGCTTTTTGCCTGCTTGTACTCACTCTTGCTGGCAAGCCCATCTGTTCTGATGCTGCTGCATGGTTCCATCGATATTAGAACCAGCCACTTTAGCTCCAAAGGAAACTGAAGGCCAGCCGCTCTCCAGGAATCCTCAAGGCTTCTGTGGCCAATTGGGAGTGTGTGGAAGCATTCAGCCTAGTGAACTGTTGACTCATAGCCTCTCCGGGGTGAGACGGCCACTATTGGACTACCTGGACCACATGGCACAGCCAATCTAATAAATCCCCTTTTAATGCATACGTATTCATTCTATCAGTTCTGTTCATTTAGATAATCCTAACACATCTATGTAACCTAGTATAATAAAATAAGACTTAATTTTCCAAATGAAGCCAATATTTTAGAAAGTGGGTTCCCTTTCACAGCAGTCGTCTTAAGGATTGATACACAGACACCTGCACTGCCCCCTGCCTCCCCCCACCCCCCCACCCCCGTGAAATCAGCAAACTGCTGGAAAACATTTTGACAACCAACCAAGCAAAAATCTGTAATGAATCAGTATTATTCGGGGATGGAAAGATGGCTCAGTGATGGAAAGACATCTCTTCACATTCCTCTTGCAGAGAACTGGAGTTTGGTTCTCAGCACCCATAACTATCCTTAACTCCAGTTCCAAGGGAATCTGACACCCTGTTCTGACCTCCACAGGCTCCTACATGAAAATGGTACACATGCATACACCCAAGCACACACACATACATACATAAAAAACCAATTAAAATATATATGCATATATATATACACATATACACTTGTATATGCATATACAGGTATATGTGTGTGTGTATATATATGTATATGTGTGTGTGTGTGTGTGTGTGTGTGTGTGCTCAAGAAGCAAGAAGGTCTACAAACATTGTAAGAGCAGCAGTGCCTGCAACCTCTGCTAATCCACCCCCATCCCAGCTCTATCTCATTCCCTGCAAGTAAGAAGCCTGACTCCAGGCAGGCACAGCCAAGGTGGCTGCTGCCTCCCCAGATCCAGCCTTGTTGTGCAATGGTGAGATGCAGCATATTTCACACTGCAGAACCTGAATTCCAGGTAAGGGCAAGCAAGACACTCCCTTCTTCCATATGCACACCACCTGTGTCCAGATCATCAAGAGAAATAGATTAGGGCCTGAAGAGATGACTCAATAGTCAAAAGAACACTGCTCCTCTTGCAGAGGGTCTGGGTTTGATTCCTGGTACCTGTGGTGGCTCACAACACCTGTAACTCCAACTCTAGGGCATTCAACACCCTCTTCTGTACTCCAGGAACATCCATGGTGCTCATACATACATGAATTTAAAACATACACTTAAAATAAAAATAAATAAATCTTTAAGATCCCTCACCCAGTAAAGGGACCTACTGCCAAACCTAACAACCTGAGTTCAGTCCTGGGTCCCACTTGTCAAACAGAGAGAACCGACTTCTGCAAGTTGCTGTCCTCTGACCTCTCCCCACATGTGCCATGATGTGTGTGTGTCTCTTTGTGTGTGTGTCTGTGTGTGTGTGTGTGTAAAAGAGTAATAAAGAAGAGGTCATGAATTTGAGAGGGAATGGTAACAACTCCTATATCTAAAAACATTTCTGTATTAGTCACTTTTCTATTGCTATAAAAGACACCATGACCAGGGCCTCTCTTATTTTTAAAAAGGCATTTAATTTCAGTTTCAGAGGTTTAGTCCATGATCATTGCGGTGCTGGAGAAGTAGCTGAGAACTGCATCTTCATCCACAGACCAAGAGAGAAACAGAGAGTCTGGACCTGGTTTGAGTTTTTGAAACCTCAAAGACCACCTCCAGCTACACACTTTCTCCTCCAACAAGGCCACACCCACTCCAACAAGGCCACACCTCCTAATCTTTTTAATCCTTCTCAAATAGTGGCACTCCTGATGACTAAGCATTCAAACATATGAGCCAATGAAAGATACTCTAAATTCCAACCACAACATACTCCAACCACATGCCCCATAAAAAAGAAATGCCTTGGGTTAAAGGATAGCATCTCTATGTTCATTTGAGGTTGACCCAGCTCCCACCACATCACTCTTACCACAGTGAGTCACAGATTAAGACCTTTCCCTGCCCCTGCCCCTGCCCCTGCCCCTGCCCCTGCCCCTGCCCCTGCCCCTGCCCCTGCCCTGCTCCTGCCCCTGCAACTTCAATATGCTGTTGTTCTTCATTACTGGCACCCCACCCCTGCCAAACACAACCCCCATATTCCCTACTGATTATAACAAGTGGCAGAAGACATTGGGCACTACACAATTACAGGTCAGGCCTCCAGGCACTGGGACCACCATGCTGATCTAGTGAGAAGTCAGATAGCATAATTAAGGAAGGCGAAGTTTACAGATGCGATGAGGTGGGCTGATTATGAAATTTCATATTTGGGGTCAGTCATTTATTAAATGCACACACGGGCACCTGGAGGGTCCTTGGTGGCAAACTGGCTCAGTCGTTTAATATGTTAACAAAACATTTCATGTACCATGAGTGAAATTTCAGTCATGACAGAACTGTCCCCATGAAGGAACTCCGGAAAGTAGGAAGTGTGACACACATCAGTACACTTTTCCTTCTCTCTGGAAGTCAGGGTGAAGGGAACATTCTAGAGTCCTGAGAAGAGGGAGGGTAGGAACAGTCTCTCTGGCATAAGAGGAAAAGCTTGGAAAAAAAGAAAAATTGGTTTCATTTCTCTCTCAAGGAAGCACAAGGTGTTCCTCCACCCTGCCACCAACCTTGGCCCTTGGCAACTCCTCAAAGGCAGGTTCTTCCTGGATTAGGAAAAGAACACGCATTGTCAGAGGTCAAAGGGCAAGGGGGAAGGTCAAAGGGCAAGATCGGTAGCACAGGATAGGGCAGCAGTGGTGCTTGGAAGGCAGCCTGGTCATAAGCCTCATTTCTGGAAATATCTGTTTTTCTCTCTCGGGTTGGCTACAGTGACAGTGAGGGTAACCCACACACACCCCACTCCCTCACTGGTATGAGGGGAACAATTCTTGATCTCTCTCCCAGAGTAAAACATCTGGCTACTCTCCATCCTCTCACTCTCTGGACATCACACAGCCCCTGACCACAGTGACCACCCTGCCGTGATTGACTGACTCGCTCTGAAATGTAAAGAAAAGCCTTTCCCCACCCCACCCCCCAGATTCGGGCTCGGCTCCCCGCCTTGCAAACACTGCTGGCCCTCTCTGGACTTCAGACTCTTCATCTATCAGCTGAATAATTGTCCCATTGATTTCCCATACCTTTGCTGTATTGAGGAAAAGTGTACTACTCCTTGTTCTGGAAGGCCCCAAGCTAAGAACGCCCAGCCTTTCATTCTCAGGGCCTGAGAGTACAACAAAACATCCAGAGACAGAATATACACTGTACTGCAGAACCTTAATCTGTCCTATGCCTGTCAGCTGGCAGGATAAGCAAACCAATGTAGGATCCCTCTCCAACCTATAATGGCTGTCTCCTCTGGAGGGGAGGTTGGCAGGGGTGGGTCGAGGCATGTAGGAAACCTTGGACCTTCTGCTTGATTTTTTTTTCATGCACCTAAAACTACTCTTAAAAAAAAAATAAAATGGCTGGGAGTGAAGAGATTGCTTGGTGGTTATGTATGTCAGGTGAATCAGAACTAACTGTAATTCCTGACACATGCTACTAGCCTCTTTGAGCATCTACACACACACACACACACACACACACACACACACACATTTAAAAACAAATATTTGCCAGGCAGTGGTGGCGCACGCCTTTAATCCCAGCACTTGGGAGGCAGAGGCAGGTGGATTTCTGAGTACAAGACCAGCCTGGTCTACAGAGTGAGGTCCAAGACAGCCAGGACTACACGGAGAAACCCTGACTCAAAAAAAAAAAAGCAATAAATAAATAAATAAATAAATAACAAATATTTTTAAAAGTAAACTCTTTAATTAAAAAAATTGTCACATCCTATGTGGACACTCGATTCCTTTCATTTGTCCCCGAGCCTTTGCTCTTCAGCAGGAAGAAAAGAAGATGCTCTGTGATGTTCTGCAGCCCACCATCCCTCCCCAGAGCCTTCATGCTGTCATGGATGTTGGCCAAATCCCTCAGCTTCATGTCCAAGCTCATCCTCAGGGAGAACCTGGCCCACCCCCTGCGTGAGGTCAACCGAGTTCTCATCCTGACAGACTATTTGGAGGTACGTAGCTCCAAATCACTACCCCTTCGGGATGGTCATCTACAGCCTAATTGCCAATATAGTCTCCTGATTCTCTGATTCCAAAGGTGCGTCTCCCTGAAAACATCTCCAGGCTCCTGTCCCACTTCTTTCAGTCAAGTTTGGCCAAAAGGAGGCTCTGGTGGGTGACATAAGTGAAGTTTCAAAAACCAGACGCCTCTCTCCTGTATCCTGCTTGGAGCTTCTCCAGCTGTCAATCCTCTCCTCTCTGCTTCCTCCTGCTATAGACACAACTTAGAGCAAGTACCAGTGCCAGAGCCCCTCTCTCCCTTCATAGGTCGCAATGTGTCTCTGAATAATACTGAACAATGCAACATTACCTCTTATGTCCACAAAGGTACGCAGGTAACACCTCTGTAGAAAAGAGATACCAGCCCCCACCCCTCTACCCACTCCCAGGCCTCCAGAACCTCAAAGATGTGGAGGAGAAAAGCTAGGTCTCAAAACCAAAGTTTTATACTCAATCATAGATGAGGGAGGGTCTTGTGAGACCCAGTCCCACCCAGGGGAGCCAATAGCAGTAGAGGGTTAAAGGAGGAGAGGGAGCTATTGTCTTTAGTGACATAGCCACTGGTGAGTTAGTTATTCATATTGCAGTGGGTGGTGTCATGCCCAGACTCACATGAGTTATCTGGCTAAACCTGATGTGTTTATAAAATAACAAAAAAAAAAACAAAATAAAAACAAAAAAAAACATGAAAGTGGAAAAGGGTTTGGTGAGAGGTGGGGAAAGGAGGAGGTTGAAAGGTAGGAAGAAGATAAGGGAGGGGTAATGGGTGTGACCAAAATGGATTACATGTGCACTGGAAATTGCCAAGAATAAACTAATCTGTAAAAGCCAAGGCTTTTCCCTTCATTGGCTATCTCAGAGCAAGGCAGTGCCCCAGAAGCTCTTTTGGAGTTACTGCAGAAGTTCAGGGAGGTTCTCACTCCAGCCCTGCCTGCTCAAATCTCTATGGCCTGACCTGGAAATTCAGGTTGAACTTATTTGAGCACTGTTTCCATGAATTCAAGAAGGACGTATATATATCACTAAGTCAGACTGAATGGCTGTACTGGCTGGTTTTGTGTGTCAACTTGACACAGGCTGGAGTTATCACAGAAAAAGGAGCTTCAGTTGGGGAAGTGCCTCCATAAGATCTAGCTGTAAGGCATTTTCTCAATTAGTGATCAAGGCGGAGAGGGCCCCTTGTGGGTGGTACCATCTCTGGGCTGGTAGTCTTGGGTTCTATAAGAGAACAGACTGAGCAAGGTAGGGGAAGCAAGCCAGTAAGGAACATCCCTCCATGGCCTCTGCATCAGCTCCTGCTTCCTGACCTGCTTCAGTTCCAGTCCTGACTTCCTTTGGTGATGAACAGCAATGTGGGAAGTGTAAGCTGGATAAACCCTTTCCTCCCAACTTGCTTTTTGGTCATGATGTTTGTACAGGAATAGAAACCCTGACTAAGACAGCGACCTTCCTTGAATGGATTATTCCAGAGCCTCTACCCAGGGAAAGAGGCCATGCTAGTCTTTGTGCAAAAAATATCAAGAGAAAGAACTTCAAAAAATAATCAAGGATTCTGACTCCAAACCACCACATCCCTGCACACCACAAACTGCACAGCACAAACTGAACACCACAACCTGAACACCACAACCCTGGCACTAACACCCATCAACACTACTGCACACTGGACAGACCCAGCTTAGGTCATTGTACAGTGGCCCCAGCATCCGTGCTGATGACCCACAGCACAGGGCACAGGATCCTGGGGCGAGCTTACAACGCATAGCATGCTTTCCTGACCCTTCCACCTCTAACTTCTATATGAGTGGCACTTGCTTGCAGTCAATTCCAAGGACTGGCAGAGGAGGTTAATCACTAACTGCATTTTTTACAAGGTTTGTTGTGTAGCTACTATAGAAACCGGGGGCCCCAGCACATGGAAATCCACTTTCAGAAATTCCCAGCAAGGACCACACAAGCTAGTTAAGATGCACCAGATGAAATGGTGCTTCATCGTGAAGGGGTGTGGTGATGGGTGGGGAAGATATGAGAGTGCACCTTGTACTCTTGTGGCTGTCCTCAGGTGGGTTTCGTTGTCTGTGTCCTGTGATAAAACCATCACACAGACACACACAGGGATACGGCTAGTCCACTAAGCCCTCTGGAGCAACATCCCAACCAGCTTGCTACGTATTTCCTTCCAATAATCTAAGAGACATGGTGAGACAAACTTAATCAAAAAAAAAATATTAACTGAGGACCAAAACTGAAGAATCCCCACTGAAGGATTCAAGATCAACCCTCTCTACTGTCTACGCCTCCCCTTCGGACTTCCACATACACTCCACACACTGGCCGCTCCATCCCCTTGAATCGCTCCCACTGAGCATTGCGAGTCAATACAGCCTACCTCAGAGCCCAGCCTGAAGGATCAGGGCAAGCATGTGTTGGGGCAAACCCTGACTGAGGTCTAAGGGGCTGAGTCAGTCACGTGCACCTGTTCCAAGAAGAGATTTGACTGGAAGGAATGTGGCTGTGGAGTCACACACACTGTCCCCAGGACCTGCAGCTTACAGGTCCTGAAGCCAGAGTTCAAATACAGTATCAAATGGCCACCCGAGGATTCTCACGTTGGGTCTCAGTATATCGGATCAGTACATGGATCCTGAGGACGCTGACCTCGCCTACGGGTTAATGGGTTAACACATCCATGAATCCATAACTGAAAAGCTCGGTCTTCGGGTGGTGGGTTTGGTTGGAGGAAGAGGGTCACTAGGGGCGTGCTTTGGAAGGCAGCGCTTTGCCCCTAGCACCACATTCTTGTTTTCCTTCTGATTAGATCGTCGATGAGGTGAGCTCTGCTCAGTCACACCTCTCGCTCACCTCAATGCTCCCTCACCGTGGGCCCTAAACAGCAGAGCCAGTGACCATGTCCCTGAAACCTCGAGCCAAAACACACAGGTTCTGCTTCTTGTCAACTACTTCTTTTTGTCACCTTGACAGAAAGATGACTAACACTGAGCGTTCAGCATTCCCTTCCCCTGCCGCGACAAAATGTCACAGCCCACCACGGCCACTGCAAGTGACTATAAGGACTTTGAAATATGTTCATCAACCCCTACAGCCTTCCTGGGGGATGCTCAGGACAGGGGGGATTCTGATTTTGGGTTTTTTTTTTCTTCTTTGAATATGCACATATACATAATGAAACACCTTGGAATTTGGGGGAGGGGGTTGAGACAGTTTCTCTGTGGAGCCATGGCTGTACTGGAACTCACTCTGTAGACCAGGTTGGCCTCAAACTCACAGAGATCTGAAAGCCAAGTGCTGGAATTGAAGGTGTGCACCAGCACCAGAAGCTTGTATACTTAATCTTAAGGTAGAATTATGCATTTTTTTCATAATTCTGTGTGAAACAGTTTCATGAACACCAACCCCCCACTCAGAGATAAGGTACAGAAAAGAATCCACCACTTGAGATATCATATCAACGAACAAGACTAACTCAAGAAACAAGTTGAAAATGGAGATACAACTTTCAGGAAGCAGGTGAGCAATGGGGAAGTCAGGACTAAACCATAAGACACCGGGGCTCTCTGGGGAAAATAAAATCCGTTTCCAAGAAGCAGAGAACAGGGGGGCAGCTATGGCAAAGGACAAAACCAATGCTTTAAAAAAATGCAGAGAGCTGGAGAGATGGCTCAGCAGTTAAGAGCGCTGACTGCTCTTCCTAAGGTCCTGAGTTCAAATCCCAGCAACTACATGGTCATAACAAGATCTGACGCCCTCTTCTGGGGTGTCTGAAGACAGCTACAGTGTACTTACATATAATAAATAAATCTTTTTTAAAAAAAGAACTGTTTAAAAATTTTTTGTTAAATTGCAGAGTCTGGGGATGGGAATCTCAAGTCATGTCCAGGGAGAGCATGGAGAGAAAGCTTGCACCTCCTCTGCGGTGCTCTAGTCTCGGAATGCATACATGACTGACTCTCCTCTCAGGTGTGTCCATGGAGACAGCATCACCTCCAGCCAGAACCAACCTCAGCCTTTGTATACCTCAGACCCCTCTTTGAGGATGAGTCGTCGGAGGCTCAGAGAAGATGCAGAACTTGATTGAAGCAAAATGAGACTCTACCTGTAGCCATCCCTGTAGGCTTGAGTCAGCACTAAAGACCTACTTCCCTTTGGCTAGCAGACAACTGAAACACTGGACCCAAGAAATTAGAAAGTCCCTCAGGAGTCTCATGCTAGAAGAAAGAAAATTGAATCCTGGTGCCAGCCAGAAGTAGACCTGTCTTCCAAAAAGAGATCTTCAGACAGTTCTGAAAACTTGTCCGACCACCTTGCAGAGATTGGGGCAATGATGGGTCAGTGTTGGACAGTGGTCAGTGATGGACAGGACCACACCTTGACCAAGACTACTTAGCTCCACGCACCTTGTGCTCTCTATTTAAACGTAAGCCTCCTCCTGTCAGACTATGGTATCTTGACATCTCTGTTCTTCTTCCCCATGTGGCCACACTGACTAAAATCCTCCTTCCGCCTGTCACTATGATTGTCTCCTTATTGACCTATCGAGGATGGATGATCAATCCTCATGTCTTATGACTACAGGGCCCAGGCTCTGACCCTGGCAACTCTGATAAAGACCCAGGTGTCCTGATTCTCTCAAACGCCCATTGCCTCCACCAGCTGCTATCAACATCGGAAGATCCAGAGAAGGTCTGCTGTGACCCCTGCCCTGATAGACTTCCAAGTTCTGAGAAGAGTATCCTATTTCCATATCCAAGCAGGGGCTGAGAGAATGGAGCCATACTTCCAGCGAGTCAGTGGGCACATTTCACAGCCTACCTGACTGATGTCAAAGTTGGTCTAATGACCTGCTTTGTCCAATGACATCTTAGCAGAAGTTGTATCAGTTTATAACAGGACTAGTGACAAGCTCCCGTGCTCTTATTAAACTTGGGCTTCAAATCAGGTCCGACCACCTGTCCTTACTAAGAGATTTAAAAGAGCAAATTAAAAGTAGAAAGCGGAAAGATGAGATGTATTCAACGTGGCCACATTGGAAAGAGGGACAAGGAGATCTAGTGAAGCCTCACGTCTGTCTTTCCAGGTCCTGAGGTAAAGTAGAGAGCCAAGGGTAAGAGCACCAGTCAAGGAGCAGCTCTGCTTACCCATCACCCACCTGGGGTTCAGTCTCATCCTGTACGGTTGTCACACACATCGTTAGAACTATGTGACACAGCCTTCTGGGGTCCCACGCTGCCTGGAACCCTTTATCTCTCCCAGCTCGAAATTCCTGGGGTGATCCCTATTTCTTTGGGGATCCATTATTTCAACAGTCTCATAGATTGAGGAACACAAGCATCTCTTTAGAATATCTTCATTTCTGCCAGGCCTGTTACTATGCTCTTTTTTTTCCCTCTCCCAGGGAAATCAACAATTCTTTTGTTGTTGGTTTGGTTTGGTTTGGTTTCTTGGTTGTCTGTTTGCTAGCTCGATTGTTGAGATGGGCTCTATCTACATAGCCCTGGCTGTCCTGGAACTCACTCTGTATACCAGACTGGCCTCAAACTCAAGAGAGATCTGCCTGCCTCTCTCTCTGCCTTCTGAGACCTGGGATCGAAGGTGTGTTCCACCACACCCAGTCTTCAGCAATTCTTCATGTAGAATATTTTCTTCTTTTCTTCCTTCTCCTCTCCCTCCTTCCAGGGCTTCCTTCCTTCTCTCTGTTTTTTTTTTCTTTTTGTTTGGTTGATGTTTTGAAACAGGATCTTCTTATTCTTGCTGACCTGGAGTTCACTGTATTAACCAGGCTGACCTTACAGCAATCCTCCTGCCTCTGACTCTCATGTGCTAGGATTAGAGGCATACATCATGGACTCCAATCTAGAATCTTTCCCCTTAGTCTAGGTTGAGATGGCATGGCACAGAAATGTACCTAGCTCAAAGAACATATGCAAGAAATAAGTCTTTGTCATTGTAGGCTCTGATGCCTTGGGATAACTTATTACAGCAGCTTCACATAACCTATGCTGACTGATAGACAGGATAGCATAGCTATCGTCTCTCCCTTGCTAGCCACACTGCTGGCAGCAACCATGAAGATTCCATAATACTGCATCTACCTTATGCAAAAGGGAGATATATGTTTCTATATTCTGAAAGCCCAAGATGCAGGATGCAGACCTGCAGTGGAAGAAGCTAAAAGGCAAAGGCAGAAAATGACTGCATAGCTGCCCTCACCAGGGTGGGGCAGAGGCCAGGGGCCTCATCCCTGGGTTATAAAGGGAAGCTTTTCTTCACACAAGAGACCTTTGACAGATGTTAATCTAGAGAAGGGAGGCAGAGCAAATTTTCATGTTCTCAAGAGAAGTAAAGAGAAGAAGAGAAATTGGCTGGAAGTCTCAAAAATCCTCCCGAGTGAGGTGCCTCATTGATACCCACTCCTTATACTGTGCAGAGAGACACAGGCCAATGAAATGCCGAGCTATGCAGATGTCATCGTGCCCTGGCCTCACCCACCAATTTTACAGCTCTCATCGACCTGACACCAGAAGAACAAGATCTTTTGAGGTGTCTAAGGTCGCACAAGGGTCTCACAAGGATCAAGGGCAAGTGGCATTTGCATCTCTCAAGGACAGACATGTGTTATACAAAGGTAGAAAAGAAAATAAGACTCTTGCAAACATTCAGTCTTTATGACACCCAGTCATATGCCTGGCAGCCAGCCAAGTTGCCTGACTCTGTTCTTCCTGGGCATATGCCATGGCTGAAAAAAAAAAATGAGCCAGTGTGAGGGCCTAGAGGTGGGAGAGCTGAGCTGGACATGAGACAATGCCCACCAGACAATAAACAATCAGCTGTGTGGCTTTAACCTGGCTTTGGGAATCCCTAAAGGCTTGACAGATCCATGAAGCTACTTGTAAGAGACCAGACAGAGGTGAAGTCAAAAACTTAGGATTTTTCTCCCAGGACCTCTAGCTCCAGAATGCTTGTGCATGGGACCCGGTACCTGGTGTGATTCACTATGGATATGTTCTAGATGCTTCTGCCCCAACACTGTCCCTCTCTAGTGCTTCTGTGGAGCTTCTAACTGACCTGTCAGGGCTGCTCTAAGCCTGAGGCTGAGAAGATGCATGAGATTTTCAAGAGTCTGAAAATTGAAGAGATGGTTTTAGGGTGAGGGAAGCCAACAAAGCCTGGGGGGAGCCTTGACCTGAGCCTCGGAGGGTGTGACAGCTTGAAGTCCAGAGTACATCTGAAGGCCTGCAGTAGCTTTCCAAAAAGTGGGGCATCAGATAGTGAGGTAGTGAGTAGCAGGCAGCTCAGGCGTTCACGGCTGCAAGGCTGGATGCATCAGGCGTGACCTCCCTGAAGGTGACCTGCACAGACCATGGTTCCAAGGCATGACAGGATAGAAACACTAGGCTGCTTCCTTGAGGCGACCCATCAAGGAAAGCCTGGAGAGAAGATGCAGGTACCATGGAGACCTGACAGAAGGGCTGGAGGAAAGGCTATCCCAGCTGTCTCACTTCTTTCCTCAAAGTTTTATTTTCCACTCACTGATTCACATTTCCAGAAAGAGCACAGGTGGGGCAGGGTGTGGTGGGGTGGGGAACTAAATCGTACCTCGAAGGGAAAATAGGGTGGAATAAGAAGGGGAGGACACTGAGGTGTGTGGAGAATATGTTCAAAGTACATTATTTACTTGCATGGAAGTGGCCTTTTGTAAGCTGGAAGGAGGAAGGGGGGAGGAGGGGAAGAAGAAAGGACAGAAAGAGGAAGAGGAAGAGAAGGACTTGAAGAGGACCTGACTTCAGTTCCCAGCACCCATGGGGCAGCTCCCAACCACCTGTAACTCCAGCCTGAGGAGATTCAGTCCCTTTTCTGGACTTCAAGGGCACCAGCACACCTGTTGCACACACATACTGTAACATTCAAGCGCCCACACATCAAATCACGAATAAATAAATAATGAATGAATGAATGAGTGTGTGTGTGTGTGTGTGTGTGTGTGTGTGTGTGTGTGTGGTGTGTGTGTAAGAACTCATGGTAGAAGAGGCTTTCCTGACCCCTCAGCCTCGCTACCAAATTCTGGAATTCCATTCATGTGTCATAGAGGAGGGAGACAGTGTGAGAAAGACTCCAGTCATCAGAAACTGAGTCAGACCCTCTTAGAACTAAAAGTGCATTTTCTACAGACCCCCATTACATACAGAGTAGAGAAATCGCTGAGCTTAAGGAGTCTTTAAAGGCAGGCATGGGGAACAGGGCAGGTTGTAGAGAAAAGTCACCGGGAAACTGATGATTGCCTCAAATTTACATATTCAGACCCTAAACCCCAGGGTGATAGTATTTGGAAGGAGGGTCCTTGGAAGGTAATTAGGTCATGAGGGTAGAACCATTATGAAAGCCATCCCAGAACCCCAGGTAAAGAGAGCCACCACAAGAGACTGATTGCCCATGCTGGTATCCTGTTCTCGGGTTTCCAGTGCCAGGTCTGGCATGGCCTTGGTAGGGGCTAAAATGACATGGCTCCCACCCCTGGGACAGGGCTAGCAGGTGTGGTCCTCCATGAGTGTCCGAATCTGCTGTGGGCATAAGGCTTGTTTGTATAATAATGTTTATATTCTTCCTTTGAGGAATGTCCTCGCTCTTAACATTGATGACTCTATGACAATCAGAGACTATTGCAAGATAGTTCCTATCCACTCACATTGAGGCAGTGAGAGGCTAGAGATTGGAGGGGAGAGAGGAGGAGGAGCTAAGAAAAGTAAGGGGAGGAGAGACAGAGAGGCTGGGTGGGCTGGAGCAGAGGAGGAAACGCGGATATCCAGAAGGCTTCAGATGTATTTCTGGTGTTTTGGAGAGGTTAGAAATATTGGGATAACACTTTATCATTGTAAATTGGCATTATGAAATTGGGAGTTTCTTATACATAAATATATTTGGTAGCCGGGCAGTGGTGGCACATGCCTTTAATCCCAGCACTTGGGAGGCAGAGGCAGGCAGATTTCTGAGTTCGAGGCCAGCCTGGTCTACAGAGTGAGTTCCAGGACAGCCAGGGCTATACAGAGAAACCCTGTCTCAGAAACAAAAAACAAAAAACAAAACAAAAAAAAACAAATATATTTGGTTAACTATTCAAGTTTAAGAGTCATGCTTTACCGTATACATGGAAGGAGTGGGTGCTGGGCAGAAGCGTGGGACTACCACTTAACACTACAAGAGACAGCATGAGTCCAGGAGGCAAAGGTGTGGCTAGTGTCTCAGCAAAATGGTAAATGCTGGGACCTTCAGGACAGCCCTTAAGGCTGTGGAAAAGAACTCTAAAACCTTGAGTTTGAAAATATAAAATTTCTTGGCCTGGGGAGATGGCTCAGTGGTTAAAAGCACTGACTGCTCTTCCAGAGGTCCTGAGTTCAATTTGCAGCAACCACATGGTGGCTCACAACCATCTATAATGGGGTCTGGTGCACTCTTCTGGTATGTGTCTGAAGACACCTACAGTGTATTCATATAACTAAAAATATATTTTTTAAAAAGAAAATATATAATTTCTCAACTATGCAAAATATAAAGATGCAATATGAATTATGTAAGGAGCTTCACAGATCGAAAGGAACAGAAGCAGCTGTGCTGTGAGCCAACTTGTCAGAAAGGCAGACAGATTCCTAAGTTCAAGGTCAGCCTGGGAATGGAAATTTGGGTCCAGACCCAGACTTAGTAGAAACAATAATTTCAGGGCAGGGTCCCACTCAGCTCATTTATCTGTGCTTAACAGAGGCAGGTAGATCTCTGAATTCATTTGCTATGTTAAAAGAAAATGTGAGCTTGCTGTCTCCTAAAAATCAAAGGACTGAAGTCACAGGATGCTGACTCAGGATAATCAAAAGGAAACCTGGAGTAAATGACTGGATTTGTATGTAAAATAACAGACTGGGTTTATGATCCTCAAGAGTTGAGCTATCCAGAGAAGTTTTTAGAATAGCAAGAGAGAGCTGCTTGGGGAACTGTCTCCAGCAGAACTTAGAGAGAGTTGTTGGGAGATCTCCAGGGAAAGCAGAACACAGAACAGGCCATCTGAAAAGCTGTCTTTGGCCACCAGCTCGGACCCACCACCAGCTCAGAGTCTTCACTGCTCCCAGACACCCCCTCTCTCAGAACTCCTCTCTGAGCCGAGGCTAGTCCCTGGCATTCCAGTCTCCAAGGCTGTGAGAAACACAGTTTCAGGTATTTGTCACCCTGATGTCATGGTCAAGCTTCATTGACCAGTTGGCAGAATTTAGAATTATCTAGAAGATTTCCCCCTTGGTGGGGCTCTAAGAGTGTTTCCAGAGAGGTTTATGGGAACACAGAAAACATCTATACTCATCTACACAATGGACTACTATTCAGCTATGAAAAAGCAAAGGCATCATGAATTTCGCAGGCAAACGGGTGGATCTTGATAATATCATCCTGAATGAGCTAACCCAGTCTCCAAAAGACACGCTTTGCTATGCATTCACTTAGAAGCAGATGTTAGTCCTGAAATGCAGGATGCCTGTGCTACACTCTACAGGACCAAGGAGGCTGGACAGAAAAGAGGGCACAAGCAAGGATGCTGGCGCCTCGCTTGGAAGGGGGGATGGAATGGGCATGGAAGGCAGATGGAGGGAGGAAACTGGGTGGGAGAGGGGATCAGGAGGGAAGTGGGGGTGTCGGTGTGGGGAGGGGCAGAAGAGATGGCCAGATGGCCATGAGAATGAGTGGAAATCTTCAACCTACGGGGTGCAGGGAGGTTGGGGACATCTCCAGGAAGAGACAGAGATCTGAGATAGGGGAGGCACCCAAGAATCAAAAAGGAGCGTCCTTAGCTGTGACTCACAGCACTTATATGGAGCCTGGAGAGGTTGCCTCCTGTGGCCAGACAGAAACCCCAATGGATAGGGACATTAACTCACGCACAGAACTTTCGACCCAAAATTTATCCTGTCTACAAGAAATGAAGGAATTGGGATGGAACAGAGACTGAGGGGATGATCAACCAAAACCGGCCCAACCTGAGACCCATCCCGTGTTCAAGCACCAATCCCTGACACTATCAATGATAGTCTATTATGCTTGCAGACAGGAGTCTAGCATGGCTATCATCTGAGAGGCCCTGCCCATCAACCCACTCAGACAGAGGCATACAGCCCCAGCCAAAGAGTGGATGGAGCTTGGGAACTCTTTTTTTTTTTTTTTTTTAAATTTATTTATTTATTATATGTAAGTACTTCAGAAGAGGGAGTCAGATCTCTTTATGGATGGTTGTGAGCCACCATGTGGTTGCTGGGATTTGAACTCAGGACCTTCGGAAGAGCAGTCAGTGCTTTTAACCGCTGAGCCATCTCTCCAGCCCGAGCTTGGGAACTCTTATGGAAGAATTGGAGGAAGGACTGCAGGCCCTAAGGGGATAGGAACTCCACAGGAAGATCAACAGAGTCAACTAACCTAGACCCTTGGAGTCCTCAAAGACTGAACCACCAACCAAAGGATGTACACCTTCAGACCTAGCCCTTCCCCAAGCCCGGCACATATATAGCAGATGCAGCTTGGACTTCATGTGGGTCCCAAACAACTGGAGTTGGGGCTGTCCCAAAAGCTGTTGCCTGTCAGTGGGATGCGTTCTTCTAGCTGGGCCGCCTTGTCTGGCCTCCGTGAGAGAGGAAGCGCCTAGCCTTGCAGAGACTTGAAGTGCTAGGGGGGGAGGGATCCGTAGAAGGTCCCCCACCCACTCAGAGGAGAAGGAAGGATTGTGAGAGGGTGACCAGGAAGGGCAGTGAGCAAACTGTACAATAAATAAGTAAAAAAAAAATTTTTTTTTTTTTATATATCCTGCTCAGGGAACAAGGGATCGCCAGCTTGCTGTGATGTCACAGGGTCAATAGTCAAACCTTCTGAGCCTTGTTTAATACTTTGTATTGCTTCTTTTCACAAGCAGTTAAGATGGTGTGTAAAGAGCCCTGGCCTTGTTGGGAATCCAGTGTGGCAGTTTATAAGCTGTGTGACCACTTCTCTGTGAGTCACACAATCATAATCTGTAAAAAGTCATGAGTTTCAATATCAGTTATACTTACCAGGGAGAAAAGAGATGTGCCTCACCCAGATCGTTTATGAAATAGTCCAGGAAACCATTTATCACTGGTCCCACGGACCTAACAAAGGAGACATGTGAGCCAAGCCCAGAAAGAAGTCCCATACCCTTTCCTGGTTCTGTGAAGGGTGGTATTCCCAGTCCAGGGCAGGAACTCGCTTTCCTCACAGCATGCTGAGAGGAGTAGAGAATACTCACCTCCCCATCCCAGGAAGTGTGTGCTGTGCTGCTGAGGAGCCTGACCTGGACAGACCCTCCAAACCCAGAAGGCGTGGACAGGTAACACCCTGTATTAACACCTGACCAGATTCCCAGAGTCAAGACATCAAAAACTCCAGAGGGAAGGGGTAGGGGGTGAGGCTCTGGGTCTCTTGGGATGCCACAGAGATTCCCAGAGTGGTAGAAAGAAGGGACAGAAGGAAGACTTTACAGAGGGACATGAGTCGGGGGGTGTGGAGCTAGGGAGGAACAAGGAGAGGCAGGGGGTGAGAAGGGGGGAGGGTGTCTCCGAGCTCTCTTCCTGTCACCTCTGAGCCGTACTGGGTGGGATCCGCACAGGTGCCACATCAAAGGCAGGTGGATGAGCCGGCCTGTCTCTGAGCAATACCCTACTGCCCCAGTGGTTGTGACTGATGGCGTCGCTGTGTTTACTTGAGCTGTCTTTAACGACGCTGTTCTAGAAGCTATTTCGAATTGGCCTTCAAGGTGGCTCAGCAGGTGCTCGCTGCCAACCCCGACGCCCTGAGTTCAGTCCCTAGCTCCCACGTGGCAGGAGAGAACAGACTCTCCTTCAACTGCCACACGTGTACTGTAGCACTCACACACCCACACAAATATACACACAATAAATAAAACAAACAATTTATTGAGAAAAAAATTAGGGTCTAAGTGTGGTGGCCCATGCCTGTAATTCCAGCTTTCGGTGGCCGAGTTAGAAGGGCTGAAAATTGAGGCTAGCCCTGGGCTACATAGAAAATCTGCAAAGGAGAAGAGGAGGAGCAGGAGAAGGAGGAACAGGAGGAGCAGGAGGAGGAAGAGGAGCAGGAGGAGGAGCAGGAGGAGGGGGCGAGGAAGGGAGCTAGAATGCTGAGGATCTTAGCACTAAAAGGTGGATATCAGAGGGTTGAGAGTTTGAGGCTAGCCTCTCCCACATGGTGAATTTAAGGCAGCCTGAAAAACAAGAGAGCCCAAAGGTTCTTTTGATATCCTGAGGGTTCTGGGAGTTTAAAAAAAAAAAAAAAGTGCTAGTCCTGCAGGCCTGACAACCTGAGTTCATTCCCGAGAACCACATAGAAGCTGGATACGCGTCACGCATATACGTCCCCAGCACCCCCAGAGCAAGGTGGAAGGCAGAGACAGGAGAAATCTCCCTTGTCGGCCAGCTAGCCTGGGACACGTAACACAGCAGCAAATGTGTTGGCAGAGACCAAAGTGACTCCCAAAAGCTGTCTATTGACCACGGTGTCTCTCACACACACACACACACACACACACACACACACAGAGGGGGGAGGGAAGAGAGGGAGGGAAAGAGAGAGGGAGAAGGAGCGAACAAATACTTTTTAAAGTAAAGAAAAACAAGAAAAAGAAAGGAAGAGGAAGGAGAAAAGAAAATAAATTCAGGAACTGTACAATAGTTCAACGCTTTTATTTAAGAGGGCCACAGACATGCATTTTGTTGTTTTATTTGGTTTGTCAGAAAGGCAATAGGTAGAATGGAACAGTGGAGGACTACTAGGTCTAAAGAAACAAAAACAAAAACAAAAACAAAGCCAGAAGAGCCAATGAGGGTGGAGAACACACAGAGGCTCTCCTGCATCTGCTCGCAGGCTTCCAGAACCTTCTGGAGTACTGGAATACCATTCCTCTGGACTATGGTCCTAGTTTAGGAACTACATGTGAATTACCAACGTGTGATGTCAGAGGCATGGGAGTAGAGGGTATTTACATCTGATCCTTATGGCCTGTCACTTTGATCAAAAACCAGTACATCCACTGAGATGTCCTGAATTCAGTCTGGCTTCAGGTGCACGACGCATCCTAGTTCAAGTCTTTTTTCTTATTTCAAACGTGTCTATCTGGTCTGTGTAGAACATGAGTTGAATGTCACATGAAGCTTTTCCATAGTTCTCTTGGGGTTCAAATGTCTTTTAAAAAAATACTGATAAGATGAAAGGAATTGAAACACCTGGGACATTACTCCACAGCCAGCAAAGCCCCTGTTTGCAAAGGTGGGGTCTCTGTGTACAGTGGCGGAGTCAGGAGTCTGTGTACACACTCTCCAGGGGAGTTCAGCAGAGTCAGGAAAACTACTTTGACCAACCACCAAACACCCATCTCTGAACTTGTACACTGTGCAAACAAAGAGGTACAGATTCAAGAAAACCTTCTAGAACATCGCAAGGACACAAGCACCTGCAGCCCTTCAGGTAAAACCGACTTGTTTTATCCAAAGCTCAGGAGAAATGAAAAGACACACCAGATGGATGCGGGCAAGCTTCTGGGGCCTCTGTTCATGTCACTGAGGGCTGTGCTGAGGCCATAAGTGTTAAGGCAGAGTCTGGCAGTTCTAACAAGGCAGGTGCGGCTACCCATCCTCCTAGTACAGAAAGAACAGAGAAAAGACATTAAATGTGTGAGTCAGGAAGAGGAAGGAATAAGGATATCCAGGGACCCCGAGTCAATCTTTGGAGTCCTAATGCGAGGTTTGGGTTTAGAGGGCCAGAGGTTCCCACTGCTAAACAGCCCTGGTCGTGGTGTGGTCCTGACTGTCACTGCCTCAGCTCCGGCTCTTGCAAGGTGGCCTGACGAGTTGTCAGATCTGTGTGGGATCTTCTGGGAGACGAGCTCCGCCTCTGGCTGCCACCAGCCTTCAGCCGTCTCCTTCCCTCAACATGCAATCCCTGTGGAAATTTCAATTCCTTTGCTAGGCTGCAGTCTCTGAATCGTGTTTAAGAATCGGGTGGTAAATAGGCCATCTTCTGTTTTCTCGGCATCGTGGGCGTTTGATGTTCAAACCCGAAAAAGCACGTCCCACACAGCACAGACCTCACACAGCTCACGAGTCTTCCAGAGAGCAGCAGGAATTTGGTTTTGGGTTTTTTTTGTTTGTTTGTTTGTTTGTTTTTGATTTTTTTCAAAAAAAAATATTTAGAGAATGTAATAGTAGCTTCTGGAGTCAAACTCACATAGACAAGAGCTGAAATATTTTGTGCCTTGATTAGTCCTGTACAAGCGATGGGAAAAGTAAGCTTAACATGTCTAGACCATTAAAGCTGTTAATTTCTTTATAATACAACTCAACACAATAAGATGGAAGACATTTTTTAACCAAATTTGAGAAACTAAATTTCTGAAACTTCAAATTATGTACGTGTGCATGCACATGTATACCCACACACAGACACACACAGACACACACAGACACACACACACACACACACACACACATACACTGTGTATCTGTGCATGTTAAAACATCAAGAGCATTATTAGTATTTTCTGCATCAATTGCAGCCGCAGTTTCCAGGCTCTGCAGTCACCTGAGCGTAATTGTGGAGACATCCAACACATTCCATTAAAAACAAAACAAAAGGCAGTAAGGGGCTAGAGAAATGGCTCCCTTGTTAAGGGTGCTCCCTGCTCTTGCAGAGGACCCTGCTTAGGTCCTCAGAATCCACATCAGGCACACCCCAAATGCCTCCAACTCCAGATTCTGGACATGCAATGCCTTCTGATAGCCTCCGAAAGGACACACACTTGTGTACCTATTACCCGACAGACAGACAGACAGACAGACAGACACACACACACACACACACACACACACACACACACACCTTTCTTAACTAACACTAAGTGAAGGGGCTGAGGAGGGAGTTCATCAGTTAAGAGCACTGGCTGCTTTTGCAGAGGGCCTGGTTTCAGCTCCTATCACCTGCATAGAAACAACTATCTGTAACCCAGTTCCAGGGGATCCAACGCCCTCTTCTGGCCTCCTGGGCACTGCTCAAACATGGTACACAGATATAAACAGAGACAAAATACCCATGTACATCAAATAAAATAATAAAATAGCAAATAGAAATCTGACAGAACGTGAAAGTTCCGAAGTAGACAACTGCATTTTAACTAGCAAATGGCTCTTTCTGAGCTGGCTGGATACCAGGCAGGTGGGAGTCGCAGGTGAGTCCTCAGGCCCGTTCTCCTGGTCCTCTTCCTAAAGAGCATTCCTTCCCAAGACTTTAAAAAAAATGTTCCAGGAACGTGAACATGCCTTCTGTAGAGCAGCATACTCTGTTGTCCTCGAGGAGTCTGGCTTCCTGTTACAGCTTTAGTTATCAGAGGCCACGGGAGCCAACAGAGGGTGGGGCCTGTCTAAAACTCTACTTATCAGTCATTTCCCAGACACCGGATCCATAAACCTCCCATCTGTCAACAGCTGAAGAATTTAGTGAGGCCCAGGAACAGCCCCACACCTAGAAACCTAAGGCAGGACAAGATAAGCAAAGGTAAGATAAGCGAGGGTGATAAATAGCAAGGCTGTGCACTGCTGGGCATCCTTTATGCTACTAGGCGTCTACCTCTTCTTTCCCTAAGGAACCCTCTACCAACTGATCACACATATCTTGGGGCTCACTTCCTCTATGCTGCTATACTTCCCACTTTCTTATGTTGTCCTCAGAGTTTTTGTTGTTGTTGTTGTTGTTGTTGTTGTTGTTGTTTTTAAAGTTCAATAAAGCCTGAGCCCAACAGCCTCAACTAGCAAGGCTCTGCTACCCAAGCTTAATATTTTGATCAAAAAGACATATGTGGGGCTCAAGAGATGGCTCAGCAGTTAAGAATGTGTGCTGCACTTCCAGAGGATCTGAGTTCAGTTCCCAGCACCCACACAGGGGCAGCTCACAAGTGCCTGTAACTCCGGACAATCTGGTGCCTCTTCTGGACTCCTCGGGCACACACAGAAACAGGTACATACACATAAATGAAAGTAAAAGTTAGAAAAGCTAAGAGTACTGGATAGTTTTATGACAATTTGGCACAAGCTAAAGTCATCTGAGAGGAGGGAGGGAACCTCAATTCAGAAAATGCTTCCAGGGCTAGAGAAATGGTTCAGCAGTTAAGAGCTCGGGCTGCTCTCCCGGAAGACCTGGGTTCAATTCCCAGCACCTACATGGCATCTCAACTGTCTGTAACTCCATTTCAGGGCATCTGGCACCCTCACACAGACATACAAGTAAGCAAAACACTAATGCACATAAAAATAAATAAATCTCTCCCAGGTAATGGTAGCACATGCCTTTATTTCTAGCACCCTGGAGTTCAAAGTCAGTCCTGCCTCCAGGGCAGCCAGCACTAGGCAGAAAAACCCTATCTCAAAACAAAACAACAAAAACAAAAAGAAAATGTCTCCCTAAGATGGGGCTGTAGGGCATTTTCTTAGTGACTGATGGGAAAGCCCAGTCCACTGTGAGTGGGGCCATCCTGGACGAGTGATCCTGGGTCCTATAAGAAAGCAGGTTGATCAAGCCAGGAGGAGCAAGCCAGCAAGCAAACTTCGTGCACGGTTTCTGCATCAGCTCCTGTCTTCAGGTTCCTCACCTGCTTGAATTCCTGACCTGACTTCCTTTGATGATGAACTGCGATGTGGAAGCGTAAGCCAAACAAACCTTTTACACCTGACTTGCTTTGGCCACAGTGTTCCACCGCAGCTAAAGTAACCTTACCTAAGACACTAAGACAGGATAGAAAGATGGGGAAGTTTATAGAGATATAGGGGGGAAAGGGGAGCCCTTCACTCAAGAATCTGGTTGAAGCCCTCCCAAGACTGCAGCACAATTAACTTGCACTGTGAAGTGCAGAGTCAATAGTTATTTTATACAGAAACACTTTCTGGTGTGAATGCTATAGTAGTAATAAACTAGGCTTCAGACCAGAATATATATGACCTCAGGTCAGGCAGGCCTCACCATACCCAGGCATTTTCTAACAATCTCACAAAAAAAAATGTGTTGAGTTCAGGCTGTGTCCCGCTGTAAGTCACTTTGTACAACAGAAAAACAGTGTAAAAACAGCGTAGAACTTTCTTCCGTCCGTGGCTTGCCCTGGGAGACTCCGTTTGAATAAGTAGCTTTGGCTTCACGTTAGGATGAACTGTGCACCTGGGAGGATAAGGAAAGACACCATCCACATGACACAGGCTGATAAATGACTTATCTCTGAGAACAAAACTGGGCCACCCTATACATTTATCAGTACAATCAAGACTGCAGATGCATATAGGTATATTAACTATCATTGCTGGGTGGTAGTGGTGCATGGCTTTAATCCCAGCACTCAAGGAAGCAGAGGCAGATGGATCTCTAAGTTCGAAGTTCTTTCTTTCATTTTGCCCTGCTTAAAGTTTTTTACAAGCAGTTGTTACTTTTGTAATCTCAACTCTAAGCATTTTACTAAGCAAGGCTTAGGTAGAGTGTGGCTCAATGGTGGGGTGTGGGGTGTAGGTCAGTGGTGGGGAGTGGGGTATAGTTCAGTTGTCAATCATGGGTTCAATAGGTTTGGTCCCCTGTACTGTAAAAAAATAAAAAAGAAAGAACAAAGTTCAAACGCCTGCAAAACTATGCTTCCCTCAACTATGCTTTTAATCTAAGGTGGCGAGGGAGTTAGCAGAAATATGCAATTTGAATGATCTTTATGTTTTTCATGCTTTATGGATACAAATATTTATATGATTTTTTTCCAATGAGTAAACAATACTTTCCTGTTTCAAAATAAATTTATCTATTTTCTTTTTTAAAAAAGATTTATTTATTTATATAAGCACACTGTGGCTGTCTTCAGACACTCCAGAAGAGGGCGTCAGATCTCATTACGGATGGTTGTGAGTCACCATGTGGTTGCAGGAACTTGAACGCAGGACCTTCAGAAGAGTAGTCAGTGCTCTCTTAACCGCTGAGCCATCTCTCCAAGCCCCTACCTATTTTTTGAAAGACTAAAAAGGCTAAACCAGTGGCCTAGACGGAGCATTCACAACGAGGCAGCAGGTGAGCCTGTCTTCTCTCAACTCCAGGGTCTGATCCTTCAGTGCATTCCAGATCTAGAATGTTCTTCTTTCCTATTCAGGAAAGAAACTCATCTTGAAAACCTGTTCCTCCAAGGCTAACTTGAATATATCAACTGTAGTGTTTGAGGGTTTTGTTGTTGTTGTTGTTGTTTTCATACTACACAGTGAGCACCAACTGCCTTCCCCAGGGAAGAAATTCAGCACCAACAGGCATCCCCTTGTGCAGAAAGCTCTATCTTCTGCAGCCTCGACTACCCCATGTTGGACTTGCTGTCTTCCCAGTTTGCCATCACCACCTCATCTTCTGTGTAAACACACCCACCACCTTACCGCACTCACCAAACACCTCACAGGGCCTAAGGGGCACTGCCACTTAGGTGCCTTAGACTACCTGAGGTTATCTGCCTAGTCTAGCCCTCTCCCTGCACACACAGGGATGAGAGCTGGGTGACTCCTCCATGTGCACACAGGCCATGGCCCAAGGGAATTCCTGCTTCCATGTAGCTTCTGCTTGCTGCACACAGAGCATGGTTGACACCTGGAGAAGTCCCCTCCCTGCTCCAACACGGAGGAGTTGTCAAATACAAACCAAGAAAGAAAATGCAGCCTCTGTTTAACATTTTTTTGGCTTGCACAAGGGCCAGAGCCTTGGATTTAAGCACCTGAAGCTGCAGAATCAACGAGAATCACCGAGTAGTAGTCACTGTGACATCACATTATACACAGCTACACTGTGATAACATTGAGATTTCCCCCCAAGAGACTGAAGGCTTGATTCTGGGGCTCTGTGCCACTCAATACTGACCTCCTAACCACTGTGACGATCAAGTCGACTGCTGTAGGTTTGTGGGGCAAGAGAAGCAAAACAGGAAACCACCATTAAAGATTTCCAGGTACAAGGTGTGTGCTGAGCGTAGAGGAGGCCGAAGCCCCAGCCCTTCAATAGAGAAGACACCATGCAGAACTCACCGGAGGTGGCATGCAGTAGGACCGTGTGGGAATGGGGAAGAGGTCTCACAAACCGGTACATGTCTGGTCAGAGATACACTGGTTAAGTAAAAACCGTTGTTATTAGCAAAGTGGGACAGAACCTTTCTGGGGGGTGGGGTGGGGGTTGCTGTAGGGGAGCACCTCAGAGGAGGCTGGTCTTTTCACTTGTGGGAAACACCATTTTCTGATCTTCCTAGTCTCTGCTCTCTTACCTGGCAGGTGACAGAGCCAAGGACAAACTGCATGGAACAGCCCATTCTCCTCCGAGGTTTCACTGAACCAGAAGCCTTAGAGACTCTGCCTGCCAGGACTGGCTAGGGTCACCTCCAAAGCTCACTCTTGAGAACTATGATTATGTTCTAAGTTCATTAAGACCGATTTTAGGTGTTTGTTTGTTTACATAAAAGAGAAAATAATCACACACACACACACACAAAAAAAAAAACAACCCACTAAGTTGAACCATAGTAACTGTCTCATTACATGTACAACACTCCACTCTGAACCTTTAATGAAGACAATTAATTTTTAAGTCTATTTACCCAAAGACATGTACTTATGGTACATCCTGATAGATCAGGAAGATGGTCTCAAAGGAAGACCTGGACAGTACCTGTCAAAAGGTACAGTGAGCTGGGCAGTGGTGGCGCACATCTTTAATCCCAGCACTCGGGAGGCAGAGGCAGGCAGATTTCTGAGTTCAAGGCCAGCCTGGTCTACAGAGTGAGTTCCAGGACAGCCAGTGAATGTTCAATTGTCTGGGCTCCCAGTGGTCTTAGGTATCCAGTCAGTGTCCCCAGGATCAGAGCTCTGCCTGTATCTCTCCATCTTTGACCTTCACCCAGCCCTTCCCTGCCACCTAAAGTCCTACCATACTGGTAATTCTTTCTCTCCTGGGTTGACCCACTGTCTCAATGGGCCTCACTGGCCAGGCCTAGCATGCCCCAGAGCCATTTGATCATGGTCTCAGGCAACCCAGACTAGCCTCAGATTCACTAGGTAGCTGAAGGTGACTGAACTTACGATCCTGCCCTTCCCTTCCTGGATGCTGGGATTACAGATGTGGGCCACATCTGATCACACTGCACTGGGGAGTGGCCTCAGCTCCAGCCCAATCTTCACCTGTAGGGCTCTCAAGGACCTAATTTACTGGACGTTCACAGGTGTCTCCCATCTGTGTCTAAATACCCTCAGGCCTCTCCCACCTAGAACCAGATGTGCTCCAACTCAGGAGTCACTCTCTGTGAATATCTCCAGATATTCAGAAACCACGGTCTACTGGAAATTCAAGATTCAGCATCACACAATTTTTAATAACCAAGTGTCCCTAATTTGATCCCTCTCCTTTCTTTTTTTTGGTTTTGTTTTGTTTTGTTTTGTTTTGTTTTGTTTTGTTTTGTTTTGTTTTGTTTTGTTTTTCAAGACAGGGTTTCTCTGTGTAGCCCTGGCTGTCCTGGAACTCACTCTGTAGACCAGGCTGGCCTCGAACTCAGAAATCTGCCTGCCTCTGCCTCCCAAGTGCTGGGATTAAAGGCGTGCACCACCCCCACCCTGCTCCTCTCCCTTTCTAATGTTTATGTGCAGACACACCAGGACTATGTGCCCTAACAGTGGCCACTCCACCCTGCAGGCTCTCTGCAGCAGGGCCGCCCCGGCACTGTTACTGTTTAGCACAGCCTCCTGGGCTCTGGCTCCCCAGCCTTGTCCACTCAGCTTGTGTGTGACCACCCAAAAGTTGGCACCTCTCTCCCCTCTTCTCAGTTGGTGTGTACCATCTTAATTCCTTGACTGCATGGTCTAAAGAGCCCCCTACCTCACTCCCATGTTTCTTTTAACAGACAGTAAACATCACTGTTACATAAACTATTTTATTTAAATAAAACCAGGACTGACCCTTTCCCACACGCACCAGCACATGCACTCGCACAATCATGTCCTCATTTCTGTTCTTCCTGAACAGCCACCTCAAACCCCACAGGTTCTCATTGTGACCATCCTGAAACCTGAAAATTGGGATCCCATGCGAGACACGGGCACTCTTCTCCCAGCCCTGGGCAAGTGCTCTCCTCATGCTCCTGGTGGGACAAGAGGTCTGCCCTTCCAAGGCTCCCAGACCTGGTGTGGTTTCCCCTCACACAACCCAGGAACACCAGCACCCAGAGCTGCTCTTGAGGCTGGAACCCCTCACTTCCGGTCAACTCCTTTCCCATGGCTTTGCAAGCATGCTTGGGTGCTCTCCAAAGGTTCCCGGCGTAGGAGCCATCTGGGGTGAGGAAGAGCAACGGAGAGCAGTTGAGCACCAAGTTCTCTACGCCACCCTGTAGGAGGGTGCCAAGCTCCAGTCCAACCTCGACCAAGAAAAAGCGAGCCCAGCGCCACACACAGGGAGGGCAGGAATGGCAAGGTCTCAGCCTTGAGAATCTTACATCTCTACCCTCCAGCACAGACCCCGTCAGGGACCCACTAGCACCTTGGCAATTGTAAGGGCTCAGCCCAACTGGAGACACACCACACAGACTGGGGCCATTTGGAGTTGGCCCAAATGCCTGTGTTGATAACAGGTTTGACCCCACCTGACACTGAATGAAGGACACAGCACAGCGGCTAAGGTCACAGGAGGTGACTGACAGAAGGAGGTGTCTTCCGGATGCACATGGACATTTTACACATTGCTCACAGGCAAGCTGGGACAGGACAAGAGCACAGGCTGCCAGGGACTCAGCAGCATATCTAGGGCACGCCTTCAGGGAAGACAGGGCCAGGAATCAACGGGTGAGGGCCTGCCTGTCCAACCACTTGGGCTCGGACGCTCATGTTCTCACATGACCTCCTCTGTCTTCTAGACCAAGTTCCCTGAGGGGAAAAGCCAGACAGATAGAAGTCAGGTCAGAATAGGAAATCAAGAGAGCATCAGAGGGACTCAAGTGCCAGCAGGGGAAGAGGAGACAGGGCCAGAGAGCAAGCCTTCTAGGTGGGTAAGGCAAAGAGAGAGCTGCCTCCTGAGAGAAGAACCGCTGAGGAAGCCAGGGACACAGCACTGAGACGGCTGGCCCTGCCCAAGGAAGGCTGCAGACCAGGACCTGGGGCAGACAGGACTTGAGGAGGGAAGGTCTGTGGGCCCTGACTGCCCATGGTAGAGATCACGCTAGCTCTGGCCAGAGCTACAGGCTGACACTGCGCTGGTGCCGGCCCCCTCGCACTCCGACGTCACTTCCCCGGCGTCCTCGGCTCTGGGCTCCCAGCTCTTGGCCATCTAGACTGGCGTGGTCTGAGAGGCCACGCAGATGCTCCACTGAGTCACACTTCTGCAGGTCAGAGGCCACAGTGCGCAGACTCAATAAGCTCAGCGTGTCCGTATCTGGGCCTGGGCCAGGCCCAAGGCTGCTGCCCTCCTCTAGGCCCCCGCCCTCTGCCCCTTCGATCCCACTGTCCCCATCCTCAATGCCCTCAGGTCCAGCTTCAGCCCCAACAGGGGAGGATCGCCGTGGGCCCAGGGGATGAGGGGGCAAGCCCCGGCGCCTGGCGTGAATCTGCTCACTGATCTGCTCCAGATTACGCAGGGCCACCGAGTAGCGGGTCTTGGCCTGTGCCACCTGCTGCTCCAGTTCTGTCACCTTGGCCTTGTGCTCCTGCAGAAAAAACATAGGTAAGCCATGGGATGTCTCCTGACCCCACTCAGCGTTTGTCCCTGAGGTTAGACCCCTTACCCCAGAGCTCTTGGACACCTTCAGCACCTCTGAACTGCAATAGTCTCTCCAGCCCTACTGTCCTCTGAATGTCCCTCCTGTCCTGAGCCCCAACTAGCCCTCCTCCAGGTCCTCACCCGACTGGCGGTTCCTCCCTTTCTCTCCCTCTTCCTCCCCATCTTCTCCCCCACTCCCGCCCCCCATCACTTCTCACTTTCCTCCTGCCTCCTACTCCTGCAGGGTCATTCTGAGCACAGACTAGCTGCCGGCACCAACCAAAGAAGCACACCAGCACTCGCTCTACCTGCCCACCCTCCCCCATTAGCTACCTCCAGGATTTGGCTGAATTGCGCCTTGAGCTCAAAGTAGGGGCGGCTCTTGCCAATGGCCCGCCGGAGGGTCTTCTGCAGGGCCTGGACCCTAGCCTCAGCCTGCTGGCACAGCCTCGTCACACGCTGGTGCTCCCGTTCACCTCGAAGACGCTCCTCCTCTGCCTCGTTCACCTGGCCCAGGTTGGGAGGGGACACACACCAGTGAGTTGACATTCAAATGGGACCAGCTAGGCTGCCAAAAGGCACGCTGCCCTGAGGGAGCCGGAACAGGAGGAATGTCTGCAAAGCCCTCCCCACCCCTGCTGTCTACAGAGCAACACAGATAAGGATTCAGGGCCAACGAGAGCCCCTTACCATCTCTTTCAGATACAGATCTCAAGCACGTACCTCTGAAAGCAGCTCTTCCCCACCGTCTTACACATCATCACCTGTATGACCTGCCCTCAGCTCTGCTGCTAACATGGAAAGCTGCCCAGCCAGCTCAGTCCCTCCTCAGCATGGCTCAACACCCTGGAGCACAGTGCAGCTGTGCAGACACACACCACAGTCCTGAGGCACCCCTCCGGGACAACAGCTTCAGGCTGGACAGGAGGCCCAGAGGCATGTAGGGTTCTCAGAGCTTCACAGCCTGCTATCTGTGTGTGGCCCACAGCGTTATGTGGCCAGAAGACAGGTGCAGGCTCTAGGCACCTTGTCTCCCAGGACCAGGCAGGCTCCTGGGGGCTCCCGTCCCCGTGGTTACACCACAGCCTCAGTGACCCTTCCCTCTCTCACTACACTCACCTCACAAGGCCCACAATAGGACGGTGTCTTCTCTGTGCATTCAAAGAACTGAAAGACACAGTCACTATCCAGGAGTTGATACAGCCCTGTACATGCTGAAAGGGGCAGAATGAGACCATGCCAGGGTGCCCTATGCCCAGTCTAGTTTTAGAAGCTTGGACTGGTACACAAATTATACCTCCAACACATGCTGGCAGAGTGCAGGACCTGTGAAGGGAAAACTTTCTGCAAACAGGACCAGGGACCCACAAAGCTGACCCTAACGCGTGAGTACTGAATCCAGAGCCACTGCCTGGGAGGAGCTCAGGGCCAGCCCCACCCAGAGGAGACAGGAGCAGAGAGGAGGCTTTCCAGAGAGAGGACTGGAATAATGGAAGCACTGGAGGCCAGGCTGGGCAGCCATAGGACAGGTTCCACCTTTAAGGAAACCAGAGCTGAGGGGGCTGGAGTGGGCGGGGACGGGGGAGGATGCGATGAGGTAAAGGACTAGCTAAGGGGGCAGTGACGCACTGCGGCAGCGCCCCTCACCTTACAGGTAGCATGGTTGAGCATCTCCTGCCATGTGGGGTCCAGTCGATTTTTGTCAGCCATGACCCCCTGCTCAGCCACAAAGACCATCTCCCGGGCCGCATTGTGCATGCTCACGGCCCGCTCGTACCGCAGGGCTGCCTTCTGCGTCTCCTGCTGGGCCTGCGGGGAGAGGGCCGTCAGGGGGGGAAGGCCAGGAGGATCCCAGTCACCCAGTGGATCCCTCGAGGAGGTAGGGACAAGAAAAAGAGGAAGGCCCACTTATAGGTTCAGCTTCATTTCCCAAACCATACTAAGGATAGAGGCCATCAAAGCAATATCCTGCAGATTAGAAACTCTGAAATAAATATTAAGAAAGATAATGCCAGTGCATGGTGGCCACATGAAATCTAGCAGACTCACATATACACATACACATAAATAAAAGCAAGTATTTTTAAATAAAAACAATATTTGCAAGTATAAGGCTACATATAAGATGCTTATCAAATACATGAATTCCTTGTCTGACTGCTGTCTCCAAGGTATGTCATTATGTATAGGCACATATTCCAAAATCTGAAAAAACGTCTAAAATATTTCTTAGCCCAAAATTACAATAAAGAACACTTCTCAGCTCACTAGCTAAGATCAAGTATAATACCTGTTATCAGTTCAACATGTGATACATGCTATGCTCTCCCCAAAATTAAGATGAGGGAGATTCAACCAATGTTAGCCTAGCAAAGACCTGGGGTGATCCCCAGCTTCCGGTTTTAGGAAACTGACTAAAAGAGTATGCCTTATGAATGGAAACAGTTAGCCGGGCTGGTGCAGCCTCACACCTTTATTCCCGCCATTTGGGAGGCAGAGGCAGGAGGATCAATGTGAGTTCAAGGTGGAAACCAGCCTGGTCTACCCAAGACACAGGACAGTCAAGAGGAAAAGAAAGGAGGGAAAAAAGAAGAGAAAAGAGAGAGAGAAAAAGGAAAGAGTCCTTGGGCTTTTAAAGTATGACACAAGGGGAGGGGGGGAGCCAGGAAAGGGGACAACATTTGAAGTGTAAATAAAGAATATACCTAATTAAAAAAAACAAACATGACAGGGCTAGGGTGTGGCTCAGGAGCAAAGCACTTGACCACGGAGCCACTCTCCAGCTCCACAAAGCATTCCATTACCAGAAGGTAGCTGTCTCGAGCTTTAGTGTTATGTCATAACACAGTTAGTTACACAGATAAGATAAAGGAACAAAGACAGCACATATTACATGACCCCATTTTTATAGAATTGTTAACAAAGTGGTTTTAAAACAAAAAAGCAAAATATAGAGACAGTAGAAAGGGGAAGAACGCAGGTTTAGCTGCTAATAGCATCCAAAGAAACAGGTTCATGGCAGCAACGCTGACTTCCAGAGCTGGGGGAAGCACACGCTGCGCACGCTCAGCATTAAACAGCCACAGGATCAAAACTCAGTTCAAGGACTCTCGGATCTTCAAGCTCTGCGTGTATGTATGTTGTTTAAGAAGTTAGATTTCTCACACAGTCTCATCAATCTTCTGTACTTCTCTAAAAACAAAAATTGTTTGTACATTTGACCAAGTGACATAAATTACCAAGTCAAAGTTTTTGTTATAGGTTGATGGATAAGAGAGTTATAAACAGTATTATTGAAAACAAACCAAAAAACTCTACCAAATTTGGCAGTATTAATAAAATATATAAATTCAACAAGAATTTTAAAATTCCTGAGTAAAGAGTATTCATGTGTTTGCTTTCAAAAGGATGCTAATTATCAACTTACATTACTTAGCTAAATCTCTCGTATATACAAACTCAAGAACTCTCTGGAAGCTAAGGGCCGGGCTGCTGGGGGGTGGGGGGAGAATATCTGCTCTCCCCTCATTCCAATGTCCATATATTGTTTAATTTATATATAACTACAAGCTTGTCATCCAATTAATTGGTTTAAAATGTAAACTCTAAAAAATGCACATACTAAGAAGTATCTCTCATATGCAAAACATGAGTGTAAAATGGCTAGACTGAACAAAATTTGCATTGTAAGTAATAATATAGTGATAATATAAACCTAAGTTGATAATATAGTATAGAAACCATATAGGTCACATATTTTGTGATAAACAAAGACCTATTCCCAGTAATAATAGTAAATATTAATGCAATTAAATGACAAAAGAATTATCAAAACAGGATTATTGAGTCAGTGCATGGTGGCACACACCTTTAATACCAGCACACAGGAGGCAGAGGCAGTCAGATCTCTCTGAGTTTGAGGCTAGCCTGGTCTACAAAGAGAGCTCTACTATAGCTAGAGCAACAAAAAAAGGGAGGGAGGGAGGGAGGGAGGGAGGGAGGGAGGGAGGGAGGGAGGGAAGGAGGGAGGGAGGGAGCACTAGGTGCAGCCCGAATCCTAACTACTTAAACACATCAGCAGGTGAGGGGTGGGTGGTACTCAGTATCACAGTTCTTGTCTCCTGTTCCCAAGCCCCTGGGATTGATTCCAGCCCAAAGAAAGAGAGGAGAGGGGGATGAAGAGGAAAAGAAGGAAGAAGGAAAGATAGAAAGAACAAAGCTATCAGTGGAATTGAGCAAAATTTCTGAACAGGACCCAATGTCTCCACCCAGTCATTTCTTGACCATGAGACCATTTTCTAACCTTTATGTATTTATTATGTGCATGTGTATGTATGTGTGTGCCTCAGCACAAATGCCACACCAATCACATAGAGGCCAGAGGACAATACACAGGGCTCAGTTCTCTCCCTTAACCATGTGGATCCCAAGGAATGAATTGGGGTCATCTGGCAGGAGGTGCCTTTATCCACTGACTCATCTCACTGGCCCAGTGAACACAAACCCTACAACTTTGAGAATCTCAACTCACAGGTTGTCCAGAGCATGGCCATGCCCTTAAGTATGGTGTTTTATTCCCCATTCCATACAGAGACTGAAGACAGACAGACCCCACATCCCTTCCTAATTATAGGTCAAACTGCCCTACTTAGCTCTGTCAACTCAATGTAGCCTAGAGACGCCCGAAAACGGAGCCTCAGCGGAGGACTGTCCAATCTGACTGGCTGTGGGATGTTTAACTGATGTAAAGGGGCCCAGCCCACTGTGGGTGGCACCATTCCCTGGGCAGGAGGCTCTGGTCTGCCCAGGAAGGCTAGCTGAGTATAGCCTTCAAGTGAGCAAGCAAGCGGGGGCCTCCATGCTTCTGCCCCAAGTTCTTGCTTGAGTTCCTGCAGTGATTTCTATCAATGATGGACCGACCTGGAAGTGTAAGTCACATAAACCTTTTCCTCCCCTAAGGTACTTTTGGGCTTGGTATTTGTCACAGCAACAGAAATAAAACTAGAACACAGACATACCTCCTTAGCCAGTCGTCGAGCCTCATAGTAGGGCCGGGCCTTCTCAATACAGCTGCCCAAGTGAGAGCCCTGTGTGTTAAGCTTCCTGGCTGACTCCTGCAGGATCCTCCGATAGGTGGTCCTGGCCTCCTGGCAGGAATGTGGGAATCAAGCATACAGGTCACAGAACCTCATTCCTTCCACACACCCCTTCCTCTACCACTGTCTCAATATAGGAAAACACAAACAGAGAAACCTCCGGAGACCAACCCAAGGCTGAGGAAAGAGATACTCACATCTAGCTGTAGCTCCACCTGGTTGATTTCCTCACTAGCCTGGTTCAGATGTTCCAGCTCCTCCTGCCAAAGAAGCGTGTAAGTTAGAACAGAAGGAAACAACCTCAAGTCAGCTACACTGGGCAGGAAGGAAAACCAGAAAGTCCCCGCAGACTGGGGAATAAGTGAGTCACTTGGAAAAGGCCAGTGGTACCCTGTCCTGGCCCCAGGACAGTCTCATGTAATCTTCATGGTTCCACTTAACTGAGTACTCAAACCCCCACTGCAGGGATGAGGAAACTCCAGCTCTGGAAGTTTGACAGTGGTACAAAGAACAGGGCAGTGGTGAGCCTCACTCTACTAGAACACATCACTTCCTCTCAATGAGGGAAGAATCCTAGGAGAGGAAAGACTCTCCTCCCATGGCCAGGAGGGCCACTCACTCACCCATGCTTACTACACACTTCCTGGTCAGTACTTTGAGAACAACGTGGAACACAGAGGCTGGAGAGATGGCTCAGAGGTTAAGACTACTTGTTGCTCTTGCAGAGGACCCAGGTTTAGTTCCCTGTACCCACATGGTAATTCAGAGCCATCTGGAATTCCACTTCCAGCCTCCAAGGGCATTGCACACACATGGTCTACATACATATATACAGGTGAAACACATATTCAGTTTTTTAAACAAATCTTAGAAGGGAATGTAGAACACAGCACATAGAGGTGGTGGCTCACAGACAGAGCTCACAGACATCTGTGAGCCACAGGTTCTCAGCAGCAGTAACTCTGTGTGAAGATGGACACAGGTGCCCCGCAGGTAGCAAGGCCACCCACATGGGCAGAAGGCCAGAGCAGGATGCCTGGAGTGCATCTTCCTAGCAAGAAGGCAGAGAAGGGCAAGTATTCCAGTGGAGACAAGTAAGACAAAGGAAAAGCTATTTATTGTGTTCCAAGTGAGAGAAGAAAGGAAAGACTTCAAGGAAATGCAAGACACAAACATCAGGGCTTGGCGGATGTTCAAGATAAGGACCAAGTAAAGGTACAAGAGGGGTTCTGACCTCTTGGACAACAACAGAAGCCCAGATTTCATCCAATACAGTACAATTTTTCTTATCTATTCATTTTTTAAACTATGAGTATGTGAGAGGGAGTATGCATGTAAGTGCAGGTGCTTGCACAGGCCAGACACATCAAATCCCCCTGGGCCTGGAGTTACACGTGATTATGGGCTGCCCAACATGGGTGCTGGGAACTTAACTCAGGTCCCACCAAGTCATCTCAGAAGCCCCCAGTGCTATGTAGTCCTGGCAAGGAGGAATCTCAGGGAAAATCACTGGACATGCTAGTTTAATGACTCAATGATGTCTGGTCCTAAGAGAAAAGCAAGGAATGGCCCTACATCTTTCAGTGACGTGGCATGGAGCTGGAAAGGGGGCTGGCCATGAATCATTCTCACTTGCCTAAGAAAACATATCCAATCCCAGATTCTGATGATCTGAGGATACTCCTTAAGAGTCTAGGTTGTACCAAGGGCTCTATATCTGGAAATTCTGGGTACTTAGTTACAGGTTCCACAACCAGGCTCTGCCTTCACCAGCCCCGTCTGCCTGCTACTCATCCATGACAGACATTATTAGATAGCAACACCACGATCTTATCCCATCTGCATAGGTTTGATGTTGACTCCCAGTCACCTTACTTGGCCCTTCCGGTGGAACTAGGAACAAGGACATGAACCCAGGCACAGCCTATCTCAGAAGAGCCATGAACCTGGCTGATTCTCTCTAATAGAGCCATTCATAGAACAATGTTGTAAACTCACATAGAATGGTCCATTTTCCAAAGGCCATTTTTTAAAATACTTTAAGCCTCGTAGCTTAGTGTCCTGAGTGCACCAGTATTGCCTGGTGCATGCACACCTTGAATCCCAGCACTTGAGAGGCAAAAGTAGGCAGATCTCTGTGAGTTTGAAGCTAGCCTGGTCTACAGAGTAAATTCCAGGACAGCTGGGGCTACACAGAAAAATCTTGTCTCAAAACAAACAAACAACAAAACAAACAAAAAGTCAAAACTGAACACCACACTCAGCTATCAACCTAACATTTAAAAAGTAAAACCAGATTGTGTATGGTGGTTCACACTTTTAATCTCAACTCATGGAAGGCAGAGGCAGACAGGTCTCTATGAGCTCAAGACCATCCTGATCTCTATAGCAAATTCCAAGCCAGTCAGGCTAGAGTTAAACCCTGTGTTGGTTGTGGGTTTTTTGTTTTGTTTTGTTTTGGTTTTGGTTTTGTTTGTTTTTTTGTTTGTTTTTTGCTTTGGTTTGTTTTTGGTTTTGGTTTTAAGTAAAATATAGGAACTAGCACCCCTTACAATTAAAAAGAAAAAAAAAATCCCTGCTGTCAATTACAGTGCCCCCCACCTGTAGCACCACCATTTGAAGCTGAGACAGAGAGACCTTAAGCTCAAGGTCAGCCTGAACAACAACAAACCAAAAGCGAGGGGACAGATCAGCCTAGCTCCCCCAAGCTCTAACAGGACAAAGAGCAGCCCCGCCCCCAGTACTGATGACGTGAACAGGAGGAAGCATCAAGGCAGGGCACAGTGGGAAACCACTGAGCACCTAAAGTGCGGTTGGGGACAGTCAGCAACACATTCCATTTGGCCTGCTCCACTAGGAACTCCTGGCACTCAGCAAAAATGGAATTCAGGGAGGACAGAGTCTGAGTCAGCACGTATCATCTGTTAGAAAGCCAGCAGCCAGCAGGAGGATGACCTTCTTGGGGCACTCTGGACACATTCCCAGAACGCCAGGCCACTGAGTCAACGCATGGGTGCCTGACTAAGAACGTTCCTGCTCTACTCTTGGATGCTCCTGGTCCTCTTCGACAAAGCATCGAAAGGCCCAAGCAGATGAGGAGTCAGTAGGGCCAGGGTGATGACTGTTGTCTTAGTTATGCCAACACTGGAAGATGAGAACTCTGAGGTTGCAACGTCACCCTGAAGAATTGGGAGTTAAGCGAGTGTGTCCAGGTATCACAGTAGCACAGACCTATAATTTCAGACTCAGGATGCAGAGACAAAAGGATCAGGAGTTCAAAGTCAGCATGAGCTATATACAGTGAGTTCAAGACCACCCTAGACTACATGAAACACTGTCCCACCAAAGGGGGGGGGTGGTCAGAGAAAACCAAAGAGGCCAGGCCCATCCTGGCACCACAGACCCTTTGACCAACACCTCCCACTTCTGTCCACTAAGACCCTCCTTCCAAAAGCCGGAGGGCATGAGGAATTCCCATGATCCAGTGAGACCTGATAGAGAGACAACCTTTTCTGA
This sequence comes from Apodemus agrarius, assembly GCA_964023405.1. Classification (NCBI taxonomy): domain Eukaryota; kingdom Metazoa; phylum Chordata; class Mammalia; order Rodentia; family Muridae; genus Apodemus; species Apodemus agrarius. Next base: position 42,512,726 of record OZ030015.1, on the reverse strand, counting down.
AGGGATAAACAAAACATACTGCAGGCAGGTATGGCCTAGTCACCCTTCTACTTCCAGAGATATCTCACCAGATGACAACATGAGCTACCTACCTGTCAGCCGTGGAAACTCAGCCCCACACCAGAGAGCCTCACCCTGAGGATAATCATTTCTGAGAAATTCAAAAAACTCTAAAATAGGTCGGAGCCCAACTTCTAGGCTACCCCTTGCCTAGTGGACCAGCCCTGCTGTGCTTTCATTTCAGTCTTATCCTATTCACTGAAGTAAGTGAAAATGTGTTTTAAAAGTCTTTTTAGTGGATACTGATGGGTCTGCTAATGGAGACACATTAAATATGTTGATCTAGAAAAACGGACACTCCCTGAAGGAGCTGAAGCACATTTTCAAGGCATATGATATGGATCACTATCAACACTAAAATGAACTTCAAACGCACACTAACTCACCTCCTCAGCACCGGAAAGAATACTAATACAGAAGGGTGGATGGTGGGCTCACCACCTGAAAACAGTGGTATTCCTCCTATCAGGCTGCTTTTTCCAAATGGCAAAGTCTAAATCCCCGGTGGGGCTGGAGAACCGACCGACTCACGCCTGTGTCATCAAATGAGGAGAATGTAAGGCCTCCCCTCCCCGTATCACCTACAACACTACACTAAATGCTAAACAGCTTGGCCAGAGAAATGAGGTCTCGCTGCTCCCCCAGTTCCCATCACACTGCAAGCTCACCGGAGGCAAAGTAGACTTTATGCATTCCTGAGACACTCCAACACTCCCAGAGCTCACTGACAGAACGATGGCGGCAGACATGTGCCATCCATATCATCGCTACAGTACACAGCTGCAGTTTCCATCTGCAGTGACTATTTACATAGCCACAGTGTGCCTCTTCAGTCTGCTGCCTTTGTCTACATGATTACTGGAAAAATACACAGGACAAGAGGTTGAAGAGAGATAGCAGGAGAGAAGGTATTTCCAGGGAAGAACGATGTTTGAGGGAGGTGAAGAAGTGCGCTGCATGCCCTTCCCCTGGAGGAACTCCTTCTTCACTCACTATCCATAAACTTCCAGGCCCGCACGGGCAGTGAATGGGAGCCGTGCACATCAGACAAACCAAGTCCCTCACTTTACTGACACACGGAAACTCAAAGAAGTTAACTTTGTCAAAAATCACAAATCATGGAACTTAAGTGGCTTGAATATTTATCCCAAGACTTCTTTTTTCCGATGCATTCTCTCGGTGGAGGGCAAATCCTCAGAATGAATGAGAGAAGCTGAGTTGTTTTCAATGCAGCATCTTGAAGCACAGCAAAAATAAACTACTGACTCATGCCAGAAAGGAACAGCTCACCAATGCTCCATTATAAGCTCACATACAACCCAAGGAGCCTCAGTCAGTGTTCACACACACACACCAAGACCAGATTTATTTTCTTTGCAATTCATTGGCATTACCCAGTAAGGTTTATTGAGGGAGAAGCCCAAGAATTCAAGCTCTAGGATGTTCTAGCTACCTAAAAGGAGCTAAATCACTTTCCCAAAAACAGAATCTCAGAGATGCAACCAACCTAAATAGCAACCCTGGGCCCTAAACATACAGCACATATTAACCATTATCAACCCAAGAAACTTTCCCATACAGTCCATTTAGACAGTACCCTGAAACAGTATAGATAACTAAGCTTGTCCTAGGCAGCCATCTCCTCCACAATGACCAGTCTTCCTCATTCCTAGTTCCCTACTGTCTCTTACACAACCAGCTCTCTGGTTTACCAACTAGACTGTGCACATTCCAGGACAGTAAATTGTGCTGACATTCTTCTGGTAAACCCACAATTCCAAGAGCCAGGAATATATATTAAGGACCAATCACAACTGATAATCCTTGCACTATAAGAGACACACCTTTACTCCCAGAGTAGGGAGGCAGAAGCAGGCAGATCTCTGAGTTCTAGGCCACCTTAGTGTACAAATCAAGTTCCAGGACAACCAGGACTACACAGAGAATCCTGTCTCAAGGTGGTGGGGGGAGGTTGATTTCTTTACAGACCCAAACCTTACTCAAATGATTTCTGAGAGACATCCCTGAGAATGCAAAAAGGGGGAAAGATTTCCTCAGCCTCAAAACTGCCTCCCAGTCTCAGCCACCTCTTCTTGCCTCCAGTATATGTAAGATATCTGAGCTAGCAATCTTTTTGCTTGTTCAGAGAGAACAATGAATGGTTCTATGCCCCAAGCACTGGGGCAGGATCCCTGCTCTCCATCGGCCCTTGTCACACTGCACTGCCATGTCCTGTGTACATGCTTCCCTTCCTTCCCCACCCCAGCCCACGGGGAGAGGTAAGGCTACGGCCTCAGCGGTCCCACAGCTCTTCAGTCAGTCTGGCCTCTGGCCTTCCAAACTCCATCAGCCTTCTCACCTGTATCCTGGGATCCAGCTCTTCCTCCTCTCTAGGGGACAATTTGGTCTCACTGCTGTTGCTTCCACCTCCTCCAGGCTCCTCTGCGACAGGGCTCCTAGGGACCTCATCTTCCACCACCTCTGACCGAAGTTCACCCTGTGGAGTCTCCCGGCCCCCTGGAGCCTTTTTGAGATCAGCCATGCTGGCTGGAAGAGGGCAGAGCCCTATGCACGAGAGAGGGCTGACATGCTGGGACCAGGGCCCCAGTCTGAGGCTTCCTGGGCTTTGGGTGTAATAGAGATGGCTTTTCTCTTCTCAAAGGCCGAAAAGAAGAAGCACAGAAGAGCCTTGCATTCAGTTAGAGGCCGAGATTCAAACTGCTGGTGAGGTCCCTATAACTAAAGCCTCGTCTGTGCCAAAGTTCTTCACGCCCCACCACAGGGAGTCCACCAAGAGACCCCAGCAGCAACAGCTCCAAATCAGGGAGCAAAGGGGGCCTGGATCCTGGACCGACGCCTGTGAAGAGGAGCACCATTCGGGTGGGTGGAGGCAAGTGCCTCCTGGCTGTGGTGGCAGACGGAGAGAAGGCTAAGTCCAGGCAGAGGATAGGAGATGCGCCTCTGGGGAGCTGCAGGAGAAACAAAGGCCAAGTTACATATGATGTCAGCATCAGAACCTTGGCCAGCAGCCTGCTCCAAGTCCTGGGTCTCCCAAAGACACCACTGGATTCCCAACACACACTCCCGAGATCCGACCAGTCCCCACCTCAACTTCTTTCCTCAGGCCTCAAGGACTTTTTAGGTCCAACTCTGCTCCCGTCCGGGATCCATCCACAGTCCCTCCCTTCCAAACTTCCCTCTGAGCCCCACCCTCTCCTCCACACCCTTTTTCTATCAGGCCCGTCCCCCTCTACCCGGTCGGGCTTGGCAATTCACCTTCTATCCCCCAACCTTGCCTCTCCAGCCCTGGGGACCATCTGAGCCTCCAGGCCCCAACCGCATATTCTTCCACGGACCCAGCGTCCTAGTTCCAGCCATCCCATATAACCAGGAAAAAAAAATCCCCCTTCCCGGCTTTACCTCAGTTTACCTTGCTATACGGAGAGCGTCTACGGAGCAAACAATCTTCCCCCTCCCTCCGCAACAAGACGGTCCAACCAAAAACGCCCTAGCGGAGAGGAAACGGAAATACGCCATGACGTATCAACAAGTAGTGCCCGATGTAAGCGAAACGCTCGGCGTGCTAGCGTTCAGGGTCCGTACAAGATGGCACCACTCTAACTCCAACGTCGCCTTTCCTAGCTCCCAGTTCACCCGCCACCCAAGCCTGAGTGAAATGAATGCATGAGTAAGAGTTTCTGAGGAGAACTACCGCAGTGAATGGAGATCGATAGTCCCTCCCAATTCTAGAAATGCTAGCAGCAGTGTCGTATAAGAGAGCGGCCATCATTGCTTAAGGAACAGGGGCGGGGCTATGGGCAGTCACTGCCCGGCGCGACCGGAAGTGACGCGACTTCCGGTTTCGGCCGCCTCCGATCTGGGTGTTGCTAACAGAAACGAAAGTCGTTTTTCAAAAGCGATTTTTTTTTTTTTTTCTTTTTTTCGGTTCAGTGAAGCCGGCGGACTCTAGGTCACGACAGGTGGGTGAACCTTTCCCGAGATCTGCAGCGGACGCCGTCTCTCCCGCTAAGATGCAGGCCTCACGGGGCGCCCATGCTGAGGATCTCAATATTAGCTCACTTTCCTAGAGGAGGAGGCTCGGACTTGGCCCTGTGTGTCGCTCCCCACTTCAACAGCGGGTGGTCTGGATATCAGTGCTATGTATGGCTATGCAAGACGGACAGAAGCCATGGGAAGAGCTGCCGGGTGGAATGCTCGCTTGGTACAAATGTCTGACGGCCTCGGGGCCTCAGGCTTTTTTATGGAGACAAGCATGTATCTGGGCCAAATTCTCTTCCCATTGGGTTCTGTTGAACATAACCGGGGTTTGGTAAAGCGGTGAGGAAAAGATTCTGTTTACTCAAGAGCTGCCTTCCTCTTTGTGAAGGAGTCTTTAGGTGTTTGGCGGGGAATGAGAATGGAGGAGGACGGGGTTCCATCATCTAAATGAAAGGAATTACAGACCGGGTCACTGTTAGGGTCCAGGAGTCGCCCCACAAACCACAGGAACATCAGTCTCAGACAGGGATAGTTTATTGAATGCACACCCCCAGGCTTAGGCTCCGGAACTGAACACTACGATCACGAACGTTGTTCAGGGTCAGTTTATATGGGCAGAAAATCATAATGAACTCACAGCATGTACGGAGAGGGCTATAGGATTATTGGCCTTTTGCCAAGTTGGTTTTTTTCTTTTTTTTAAGTAGTTTAGACAGAACAGTTCAAGTTGACCTCTATCTTGCTTGGCTCCGAGTGAAGTCTACGATTGGGGAAATTGCAAGAACAGTCTTCAAGCCATGGTAACAAACCTCTGAACATAACAGAATATATGGTCAGCTTGACCTCGGTCTGAGCCAAACTATTCTCTGTGTCAGCATTCAAGCTAATTTCAGTGGCAGCGATAAGAGATGGCACTCATACTGGCAGGTGTGAAGCAAAATGGCTACAGTTATGCCAGGGAGGCAGTGCCAGGGAAACAGGCTTCAGCTGTCTATGCCGTAAGGCCAGCATGTTTCTAGTTAGCAGTTATATTAAAAAGTATTCTGTGGATTGTCAAAGAACAATAAGGAAGACGGTATAAACAGTGGTTCTCAACCTTTCTAGTTCTGCGACCCTTTAAAATACAGTTCCTTGTGTCGTGCTGTCCCCTAACTGTAAAATTATTTTGTTGCTACTTCATAACTAATTTTTCTACTCTTATAAACTATAATGTAAATATCTGATATTCAAGTATAGTATCAGGTATGATATGTGACCCCTCCCCCAAAGAGGTCACAACCTACAGATTAAGAACCACTGGTATAAAGGATTGTACAGCTAGATATCGGAGCTAGTACAGTGGGGGAGAAATTGGAAACAGAGTTAGAGATGAACAAGGGAAAAATTTATAACCAAAAATCATTGTTGGGGGTGGTGGGTGAGAATGTGATCTGAGGGATAAGTAAGACAAAGGGGTCTGGCTGAGCCACCCTAACTGGATTCTTGCTGAAGACGATCCTGGAAGGCTTGTGTCTAGAATTGGGAGCCTGACATACAGGATTGGTAGAGGAACGGTCTTGGTAAACTCATTTCACAAAGTTCTTCATTAAAACTAGGTTTTACAGCTGGGCGTGGTGGCGCACGCCTGTAGTCCCAGCACTTGGGAGGCAGAGGCAAGCGGATTTCTGAGTTCGAGGCCAGCCTGGTCTACAGAGTGAGTTCCAGGACAGCCAGGACTACACAGAGAAACCCTGTCTCAAAAAAACCACAAAAAAACAAAAAAAACAAAAAAAAACAAAAAAAACCTAGGTTTTACAACATAGTCTGATAGGCCTGGAAAAAGTTTCAGAAGCCTGACTAAAGTTAGACCGAAGGACGAAGGATCTCTTTTTATGTTTCTCAAAGACTAAGGCATGAAGGCCCTGTCTTTCCTAATGACTGCATTGCAAAGATGTATGGCTCTTGGCTTCTTGAGAAGGGTTCTCCTAAAGAGTAAGAAATGCATGCACGACCTTAACGGGATAAAGGAAGAGTCAGGCCCTTTTTAGGAAGTGTTCTAAGAAAAGGAAGTTGGGACTCTGTTATTCCCAGGAATTGCTCAGAATATATAGTACTGTCTCCTAGCAGTGTTGAGCTTTCTCAGACAGTTGTTTCCATGGAGTACAGGGGGCTCGGTTATCCCAGCAGCTAGAAACCCTGCTAGGATTTAATCATCTCTTAGTACAGGGTTTGGATGGAAACGTTAGGTACCAAGAGTTCCTCAGTTCTTAGTTCTCCCCTTCCATTCCAACCCTGGGAATAGTACTTAAGGTTTGGGGATTTGGTCCACTGATGGTGGTTTGCTTAGCATGCCTGAGGCCTTTGATTCAACCCCTTCCCCCAATACACACACCTCCAGAAATACAATATAAAAAGGTATAGACTAGGGAGATGGTTCAACAATTAAAAGGCACCTTCTGCCAAGTCAGACAGCCTGAGTTGGATTGCTGGAACCCAAGTGGTGAACCCACATGCACGCACACACAGATGTAAAAAAAAAAAGAACTTAGTGAGTGGGACACACCCGTCATCCCATCACTTAAGGAGATTAAGGCAGGAAGAGTGCCACACTAGGCAACTGTGTGAGACCAACTCCAAAACAGAGAAAGAAGTAAAAATTTAAAATGGAATGTGGGAATACAGCTCAGACCCTATCTAGAGGTGCAAGGTCCTAGGTTCTGAGTTCAGACTGTAGCACTGCAAAAATTGGAAGTTTTGATTTTAGAATTCTAGCCGGGCGGTGGCGGCACATGCCTGTAATCCCAGCACTCTGGGAGGCAGAGGCAGGCGAATTTCTGAGTTCCAGGCCAGCCTGGTCTACAGAGTGAGTTCCAGGACAGCCAGAGCTATATAGAGAAACCCTGTCTTGAAAAAAACAAATCCAAAAAAAAAAAAGAAAGAAAGAAAGAAAGAATTCTTGTTTTTAGATTTGCTTATGTGTGAGTGTTTTGCCTGCTTGTATGTATGTGTACTACATGCATGTCTGGTGCCCTCAGGTTAAAAGAAGACATAGAGTCTTTTAGAACTAGAGTTATAGATGTTGTGAACCATCATGTGGGTGCTGGGTACCAAATCCAGGTCCTCTGCAAGACCAAGTACTTTTTCCGTTGAGCCATTTCTCCAACCCTCCAAAAACCTACTCATTATTAATCTATTTTATTTGCTTTTTTTTTTTTTTTTTTTTTTTTTTTTTTTTTTGAGACAGGCTCTCAATGTATAGCTCTGGCTGTCCTAAAGAACTCTCTTTACCTTCGAGTGCTGGGATTAAAGGGCTAAGCAGAAAGACCAAAACAAAACAACCAAAGGGGAAAAAACAGTTTTTAATGAAGATAGTTCATGGTATGTGGTGAGGAAAATAAAAGATGAAAATAAAGGTCTGGGTGAGAGGGGTAATGGATAGAGAGTAGCTATACAAGCCTAACACAAAGCCGGGCGGTGGTGGCGCACTCCTGTAATCACAGCACTTGGGAGGCAGAGGCATGCGAATTTCTGAGTTCGAGGCCAGCCTGGTCTATAGAATGAGTTCCAGGACAGCCAGGGCTACACAGAAAAACCCTGTTTGTTTTTTGTTTTTTTTTTTTTTAAAAAAGCCTAACACAACGTTATTTGCTGTTTGGGCGGACCCAGCTTCAATTTCCAACACACAAGCATCTGTAACTCCAGTTCTAAGGGATCCATCTCCCTTTTCTGGTCTCCTCCGGTACTGCCTACATGTGGTGCACATACATATATGTAGACTTTTTAATTAAATTAACTTTTTTTTCTGTTTTGTTTTGTTTTGTTTTTCGAGACAGGGTTTCTCTGTGTAGCTCCGGCTATCCTGGAACTCACTCTGTAGACCAGGCTGGCCTCGAACTCAGAAATCCGCCTGCCTCTGCCTCCCAATCCCCTGCTGGGATAACAGGCGTGCGCCACCACCGCCTGGCTTAAATTGACTTTTAAAAGCATTAAAGACAGGGAGCATAGCCGTGTCAGACCAGAGGCAGAAAAAAAGGACTCTGGAGGACGAGCAGTACAGGTTGGGCAGTTTTTAGATGGTTTCACTGTTTTCCAGGCTAGAACTGCTGTGACCCTCCTGCGCACACTTTCTAAGCATTGGCATTACCTTAGTTTAGGACATACTTTTTTCCTGATATTACTATCTACTAATTTCATTCTTAAAGACTAAGACATCTTGAGCTAGTAAGATTTGTCTTCAAAAATGTTGATTTTTAAATACCTTACCAGTATGTTATATCTTTGTACTATACCAAATTCATGTAGCTGACCTATGTTTAATTTACTGATACCTCTTCATAGTTTACCTACAAAAGGGTAAAAAGAAATATCAGTCTTTCTGTTGGAATAAGTGTTTGACACCTTTAAGTTGTCCATACCCTCTAAGCAGCAGGAACCCAAATATTTTTTTATAAAGATTACTCTCTAAGATCTGAAGAGATGGCTCAGCAATTACGAGTAGCAGGCTGTGCTTCCAGAGAACATGAATTGTGTTCCTAGCAGTCCATATGAAGAAGCTCACAATTTCCTGTAACCACAGCTTTAGGGGACTCCGGTGCACAAACACATACTCATGCACATAGACATAGTTAAAAATCTATCTAAAAAAGATGACTAATGTAATTTAAAAGATCGTTGTAGAGCCATTGGAATCACTTGTATTGGTGATGTTATTTGTAATGCTGTTACTTGATTGTCTTCTTTAATTTCCTGAGAATCTATTTTTTTTAATTTTTATTTTCTATATTCTATGTTTACATTCCAAAGGCTTTCCTCTTTCCCAGTTACCCCCCACCATATGTCCCATAATTCCTCTCCCCCCTCCCCCTCCCCCCCCTAGAGAATCTATTTTGATGTGCCATTCCATTAATACCTTGAGCTTAATTAAAACTTTCATTCTGTAAAAAACTGAGGTCTGCAATTCAGGACTTAGTTAATCCTGTCTTTCTAGTCTAGTTCTAAATTTTATTTCACTTTGCTGTACTTGGTTCTTTCCACTATTGGAAAACTGTCATTTGACCACTATGAAGTTATTTGGAAAAGAACTAGAGGCAGAAGGCAGACATGCTTCCTATGTGGAACCAAAATTGAAACATATAATAGAAAACATAGTGATATAGTAACACGATGAATAAGACTGAACTCTGCCCTTACACAGTAGTATCAGCAAGCCTACATTCACGGAACTTACATGATGCCTCTGGTTCTGCCATTCCCACTGAGGAATGCACACACTCCTGAGCGTGTGTACTGGCTGGTTTTGTATGTCAACTTGACATAGACTATAGAGTTGCCGCAGAGAAAGGAGCTTCAGTTGAGGAAATACCTCCATGAGATCCAGCTGTGGGACATTTTCTCAATTAGTGATCAAGGGAGGAGGGCCCATTGTGGATGGTACCATCCCTGGGCTGGTGGTCCTGGGTTCTGTAAGAAAGCAAGCTGAGCAAACTAGGGGGGAAGCAAGCCAGTAAGACATCCCTTCATGCCCTCTGCATCAGCCCCTGTATCCTGACCTGTTTGAGTTCCAGTCCTGACATCCTTTAGTGATGAACAGCAATGTGGAAGTGTGAGCTGAATAAACCCTTTCCTCCCCAACTTGCTTCTTGGTCATGATGTTTGTGCAGGAATAGAAACCCTGACTAAGACTATGGGATGGGGCATGTGGTGTTCTATTTATATTCTATTACCTAGTCATGTGCAGACTGTTCAGAGTATCTTTTAAAATCATTGGGCAGGTCCCAGGTTTATAGTCACTAATGGTTAAAGCATTATTTTTTTAATTTAAAAAATTAACGAAGGTAACAAAACTAAGTGGGATAGACCAATACATGACTATCTGGTTCAATGAAATAATTTCAATTCTTAGGTGTTCATAGATTTTGGTTCTAATTTTACTCTTAACTGTGCTTCATTCTTGAGAATAGTTGTTCAAATGAAGCTGCTGGCATGATTAAGGTGTGATCATAAGTTGAAGAATAAGTGTCTCTAGGAAGATAGGACCTATGAGTCTGGACACAATCAAATTTTTTTCTTTAACTTGAATGTCAGATTGCAGATCTGGGCATTCCATTTGAAAATTGGCGATATAATAACTGAAAAGAGACAAGGAAGGTATACAAAACAAAGTTTTCCACTTCTGTTTTTCTTTACAACACAATCTTTAAGCACCTAATTTGGCAATGTGTCTTTGCATCTAATGCCTTTCAAGTCATAGGCTTAAAAACCTTGCATGAATTCCCTGCAAATTAAGCAAAGTGCCGGGCAGTGGTGGCGCACACCTTTAGTCCCAGCACTTGGGAGGCAGAGGCAGGCGGATTTCTGAGTTGAGGCCAGCCTGGTCTACAGAGTGAGCTCCAGGACAGCCAGGACTACACAGAGAAACCCTGACTCTAAAAATAAAAAAAAAAATTTTAAAAAAAAAAAAATTAAGCAGAGTACCTTTCCAAAAATGTAGTCAGCTGTCCACTTTTGACTAAATAACTGTAATTTGTCTCTGGAGTTCTATTTAATTTTTATTTTGCTGTGTGTGTGTGTGTGTGTGTGTGTGTGTGTGTGTCTACTTCAGCATGTGTAGAGAGCAGAGGACAACTCTTAGAGGATTCTCTGCTGATACCTTGTAAGATCTGGGAATCAAACTGGCCGTGAGGTCTGTACACAGAAGCCTCTACCCACTAAGATCCAAGACTGTTTTCTTTTGAGACTAGAAGCCATGATAGGGTAACAATAATAGAGAAGGAGTTATATTTGCTTTTATTTGAAAATTGACAGGAAAATAGGAGGCAAGGTTTGGGTCCTTCCGTATCTCAGCTGCCTGTGCAACATGGAGGACCTAAAACCCAGCAAGGAAATGTGTGGATTTGAACTGTGGAAATTCTTTTAATCATTAAATTATACCTATCTTAATTTTAGAGCATGGTGGTCACACCTTTAGTCCCAGCACAGGGAGGCAGAGGCGAGTGGATCTCTGAGTTTGGAGCCACCTGGTATACATAGCAAATTCCAGGCCAGCCAGGGCTACATGGTGAGACCCTGTCTCCAAACCAAGCCTACCTGCTCTGCAAACGGCAAGTTAGCAGCTCAGTAGTCACTGCTCCTTGCTCTTAGCCACAACCATGTGACATCTCGGGGCCGGCGTCACTGTCTGCACCTAGAAGATAACACCCTGGAACCACCATAAAGCTGAACCTAAGTGCATATACAAATATATTTGTGTGACATTTCAGACTGTTGTCATCTAAAAAGTAAACAGCTGTGAAGTTACAAAATAAGTCACTCAGAGGAGAGGGGGAGGGGAGGGGAAAAAGGCAGGAGGATCTGCAAGAATATTAGGGGGGCCTAGTATTGTGATGTAAATTTTTAAAAAGTAAAAAAGTTATATTATCAGTTCCCAATATGTATTATAAAGTCAAATGATTAAATATATTTATTTATGTATCTTACAAAACATAAGTTACACACAAGCTTTTTAAGTTATGCTTTTATTTCAGTAATGGTCTTAACAGGTAGTTTCATGTCTATTGCTGTAGTAAAACCCCCTGACAGAGCAACTAAATGGAGCAAGACTATTTTAGCTTACAACTCTAGGTTACAGTCCGTTCCTGCGGAGGCGTCTCTGCAACAGGAAGTTAGGACAGGTGGCTGCCCCATGTCCATAGTCACACAAGGAGCAAATGGACGCCTGATGCTTGTTGCTCTCTATCGCCTCCCAGCGCTGAACAGTGCAGAACCTAATCCGTGACGTGGTGCCTCCCACCTTCGGAGTGGGCCTTCCACCTCATGTAACCCAATTATGAAAAGGGCTCCCAGGGTTAGCCATGGGTCATTTCTACCCATATAATTATTGAGACTGTATTCTCAGGTGTTTTGATATTCTATCAACTTGACAAAACTAACCAACACAGGGTCACAGGGTCTATGCTGTCCAGGAATTGCGGTGGCATGGGATAACCTTGAATTCCTGTTCCCGCTGCGTCCACCTCTGGAGTGCTTGGGTTCTGGAGTCTGCGTACCACCAGTCTGTTTCGTGTGGTAATAGCAAACAAACCCCGGGTCTCCGCTAGTCCAACAGTCTGTCAATTGAGCTACATCCCCAGCGGGTTTACGGTTTTGAGTTGGGCGCTCGAAGCTGCAAGCGCTGGTTGGAAACCCTGGCTCTGAAAGGTCGGGAGCCGTCTCCATCACACCGGAAGGCAGCTGGTCAGCAGAACAGGGCTACCGCCGTCCCTGGCAATGCATCTGGGCAGGTCATTAATCTTTGGGGAAGAGTCATCAAGACAGCATCTGGACTGGCCTCACTGTATAGACACTGACGGTGCCGGATGAGTGCTACGGGTCTCCCTCCAGTAACCTGTACAGCCCTGACTCAGCTCAAGGTGGCACTGGGCTCGCAGCCCTTTGCTCTGAGTGGCAGAAAGGGGCCCACTCGTGGGCACCCCAAAGAGGAAGCAGGTTAGCTAAGCCTGGCCGGTGACACCGGGCACACCATGTTAACTCCGCCCTCCGCCAGGGCAGGTCAATAGTGCGCTTGCGCGGGCTCGGTGCCAGTGACCCTGCGGACAGAGTGGGCCAATCAGCGTGCTGCCTTCTGGCCCCGCCCTCCACTGTACCCGCCCTTTCCTCCGCGCGCTGAGCCCTACGCTGTCCGCAACGCTTGAGGTGAACGCGGCTCGGAGCGGCCCTCCGAGGACTGGTGAGGGGGCTGAGGGCCTCAAGGCAGGGCGGGCGGGGCCAAGGCTCGAGGCGGTCGCCGTCTCCCCTCAATCCGGGGTCGAGGGACCCGGACCGGAGGGCGGCGGTGCTGTCCGGCCGCGCACCCGGGAAGTCGCCCGCCTGACGGAGCGGGTCAAGGGGCGATGACGGCCTTCGGCCTGTAGTGACAGCTTCAGGAGACCCGGGAAGCGTGTGCCACGCGCCGCCCTGCCTCAGCGCCCCGCGATCTCGCGTCACTCGGGCGCCGGCGCCCGCCTGTGGTAAAGGCCGGCCCGCGCGTGCATGCCAGCGCGGTGGGAAAGGATTCTTGGGGCGGAGCGAGAAAGCCAGAAAGACCTGGCAGGCTGTAGTGTGTGTAATAGGAGTCCGCCAATAAGTTATGCCCCTGCCTCAGTCAGGGTCTGCCTAAATAAAGGCGGTCCTGCAGAGTAAATCGCAAGTACCGCACAACCAGTTCTCAGGTTTGTGACTGCTTTGACCTTTCTCTTTTTATAGAAAACTGTTAGGGTTTCCTGTATTGAGTTATCCCGGGCTGCAGGTACAGGCAACCCAAGTCCTCAAGGTCACACAGTTAGTCATGGAAGAGCTAGAATGTGGGTGCGTGCCGTTCTGGTTCCTCTAAGCAGGTTTGTCAACATAGAAGGAAGCTCCCCAAAAGTAATGTGAGATGTACGCAGGCTACAGCAGAACTGGGGAGATGCCTGCCATGGTTTTAGATGCTGTGTAATTATAGCCTTAGCTTTCAGGTTAGTGGAGGTTAGTGGTTTAAGTTAATGTCTTCCAAAAGCTCTTTACCTGATGGTACAAAAGACTGTTAGAAACAGAGATGAGAGATAAATGACTGTTAAGGTGGTTAAAGATATCCAAGATAACTTTATCACCCCTACCAGTCTTCCCGCCTCTGCCTCAGATGCTTGCACTATTGTGCTGGGGTGCTATGAGATGAGACTGGGTAGACAGAAAGGCGGTCTTTGGGAGAGTTTTGGGGGTGTTGTGTTTTGTTTTTATAAACAAAATCTTAAGGAACAAATTCCTGTATTGTGTTATTAGTTACCATAATTCAGGTAGCAAGATTGAGGACAGCTTAAAGCTACATTAGACCTTGTCTCCAAAGAAAGTATGACAGGTAGCAGGTGAGAAAAGCCTGCCAACAAAGGATGTGGAAGGCCTGGTTTTGTTTAAGATTTATTTATGGCCCCAGCGGTGGTGGCGCACGCCTTTAATCCCAGCACTTGGGAGGCAGAGGCAGGCGGATTTCTGAGTTCTAGGCCAACCTGGTCTACAGAGTGAGTTCCAGGACAGACCGGGCTACACAGGGAAACCCTGTCTTGAAAAACCAAAAAAAAAAAAAAAAAAAAAAAAAAAAAAAGCTTTATTTATGTGTATGTGTTGGGGCATATGTATGAGTGCAACCTTGGAGGGCAGAAGAAAGCAACAGGTCCCCTGGAGCTGCAGTTGCAGGCACTTGTGAGCCACCCTACATTGGTGCTGAGAATCAGCCAGTTTGGTCCTTTTCAGGGACAGCAAGCTCTCTTAAAATCACAGAGCCATCTTACCAGCCTATGCTATAGGTTTTAGATGCTATCTAGTGACATACTTAGCTTCTGAGTGAGTAGAAGATAATAGTCTCCTAAATTAATACATTCGTAAGAATCTTAGGTCAGATGCAGAGGTGGGTGGTAAATGGCTATTACAAGGACTAGAGATGACACATGATGATTTAGGCTCTCCATCTGCAGCATTCCAAGTCTTCATAACCAAGCAAGATCTAATCACTTTGCAGAATCTTGAGGATATGTGTGGCTTTCCACAGGTTATGATCCCAATTCAGTTATCCAGGGCAAAGTAATATATAATGCATATGGTGAATAGAACTATAGAGAACAGGTTTGAAAGAGCTAACACAGCCACTTGCCACAAAACAGCAGTTTAAGTCTGCTTATATGTTGGTGATCCCTTAAGATTCTATCACCTGCTAATGTCATAACTGAATTTATGTAATTTCTGGGATAGTCACAATGACAAGTCCACATTTTCTGGATTCATCCCATTGTTATTGACACGTGATTATACATCCTTCCCTACAGTGTAGAGTATATTATGTCCAACTTATTAGAAGACCCAGAGAAATTGTAGTCTATTCTCCCATTTCTGTCTACTCCAAGATTTCTAGCCGTCCTGTACTTCAGCCTTGTCCAGAAGGATAGAGGATAAGCTCATGCTATCTGTATTTTCTGGTACCTACACTCTGATTTCACAATCTTTTTTAAATGAAAACTTTTGATTTGTATTTGGATCATGATCAGACTTGGTTCATGCGATGGAGGCAGTTATCGCTCCTACGCCTGCCAGCTTCTTCAGTATGTCACACTGGGCATAAATCTTTCTACTCACATACTATCCAGAAAGGAATGGGTAATTGAACTCTACCTAATTTCAGGGATCATAGAACCTCAGGGACAACAGCATCTCTTAGCTTCCCAGAGTTAGGAAGAATCCAACAGAAAAGTCACTTTCCCTGTGGAGCCACACTCCACATTCCTACCTCAAATTCCTGTTCCCTCATTTAAGTTCCATTACCTAGGCAAGGGACCAAAGATAGCACACAAGCTGAATCTTCGGGACCTGAGGAACATACAAGTCTAACCACCATTCTTGTCCCTAGATACACCTGCATGCTTTCAATATAACTAGACAAGTCCTTAAGAGACCCTCAGGTCAGGGGATGGGGAAGGTAAAGGATAGCCACCACCTCAAAGTACTGTTGACGATAAAAAGGTTCACCCAAATATGTAGAGTCATGTGTTGATGTCATGATAGTAGCAATGGTTTTACACAGATTAGCATTGAAAGGAGGTGTTACAGTCACAGCCCGAGTTCCAACAAAGTCTAGATGAGCATTACAGGAACCTGTTTTCTAGAAAAGTAAGTCACATCCTTTGGAAGGGATGGTCAGGAAACTGATCCTTGGGAAATTGGGGGAATGACCCTCCAAGCTTAGTGAAGTTCTAATGGTCAAATGGATTTAGCAACTTTGTTCCAACAACAGCCCTCTTAGGGAAACTGAGGTAGACTAAAATTCCTCTAAATTGTTTCAGAACTTGAAAGGTATTTGTGTGATTGCTCCAGTAGAAATAAAGCATTAACCATATTTACAATAGTGTGTGTGTGTGTGTGTGTGTGTGTGTGTGTGTGTGTGTAATGCTAGGGATTGCACCCAAGGCCTTGTGCATACTAGAAAACAAACTAGGTCATCCCTACCACTAAACATTGCTGATGAGATAGTTTGCTTATCATTTTTATCATTTTCATGCTAAAACTTAAATAAGTAAGTGCATTTGAGTATCACAACACTTCCAAATGCTTAGTTGCTACATACAGTTTTTAGAAAGCACAGCTCTAGAAGAAGGAAGGAGAGGACCCTGGTCCAGGAAAGGCTCAGTGCAGCAGTGTAAAGGAATACCAGGACAGGGAAGCCAGAAGGGGTGGATTGGGGAACAGGGAGAAGGAAGAGAGCTTATGGGACTTTCAGGGAGGGGAGATCCAGGAAAGGGGAAATCATCTGAAATGTAAATAAAGAAAAGAAAAGAAAGCACAGCTCTGGGCAGTTACAATCAGTTTCATTCCTACTTGATAAACAAGTTTTACTTTAGCTTCAAGATGGATATCCTCTATGACTCCTGGCTGAGCTTTTCATCTACCCAAGAAATATTGGTATGGCAGAATAGACACCCAGAGAGAAGCTAACTGGATTTGCACAGTTGACTGTTAATAAATGTACTAAATTGTGATTAATTTTGATAACTGACTTGCAGTTGTAATAAAGAATGCTTGAAAGCTAAAATAGTATTCAACAGTCAGACCTGTTGCTCTTCCCATGTAATTACCCTTTAACCTTTTTCCAAACTAAAACATAGTGGTTATATAGCACTTCAAGACTTACTCTCAGAGTGATGATATTTAGAATGATTTCTAAGTGTTCTAAGCATTGTAATTTTTTTCCAGGTTTCTACCCCAGGCATGGACCTATTTGCTTATATAATGGGGTGAGGTAAAGAAGAGACGTGAAAAAGCCAAGCAGCAAGCTTGCACCTACACTCATGTCTGTTACAGGAAGAGATGGATTCTTATTTCATTTGCCTTTTATATGTACATACTTGTTGTGTGTTTGGGTTACTTTCCTTGGGCAAGTTCCTTGGGAAGCACTGGCCTAGGAGAAGGTGAGCACCCAGAAGCATGGGCTGAAAGATGCCAGCCTCCCAAGACCTCAGGTGAGTCAGAGAGTTGCTCTTATACACTTGAATTCAGCCACTGGATTTTAGTTTCATGAAGGCAAATATTCTTTAAACAATCATCAAGTTTGGAAGGTAGAGGCAGGCAATTCTCTGTGAGTTCAAGGCCAGCCAAGGCAACATAATGAGACCCTGACTCAAAAATAAAATTACGGGGCTGAAGAGGTGGCTCAGCAGATAACAGTGCATACTGTTCTTCCATAGGATCCGAGTTCCCAGCACCTACTTCAGGTGGCTCAGAACCGCCTGTAACTCCAGTTCCAGAGGATCTGATGCCCTCTTCTAGTCTCTATGGGTACCTGCACTCTTGTGCATATATTCTTACAGAGAAGCACATGCATACATGTAAAAATAAGATAAATATTAAAATTAAAAATAGAATGCTCCCCCTGAGGATTCAGAGTTAACTACTCTAAAGTTGGCTCTTTGGCTATAAAGGTTTGAAAATCAACATTAAATAAGGTGTCTGGAATTTAAAATTGTCCAAAGTGGGGTTGGGGGAAACACACATAAAAGAGTAGTATCACAGGTAAGATGAGTATCAAATGGTAACTCATGGCTCTATTCTCCCTTGGTTTTAATATTTGAAAATAACCATTTCAGAAATACCTTCTTCTGGCCGGGTGTGGTGATGCACTCGTTTAATACTAGCACTCAGGGGGCTCTGAACATAGCAGTGCATGCCTGTAATCCCAGTACTCTGGAGGCAGAGGAAGGTACATCTCTTGAGTTTAAGGCCAGCCTGATCTACAAAGTGAGTTCCAGAACAGCCAGGACTACATAAATAGACCCTTCCTCAAAATTTAAAAAAAAAAGAAAAAAAAAAGAAAGAAGTCTGTCCTTCCAGAAAAAAAGGTACCAGAGTAGCGTGTCCCTGGTGGTTCTTCAGCCCTCTATGGAAGAACAGATCCTAAGCTCACACTTCAAGTTTACTGTTAGCCATGAGTTTCATCCACTTGCTTCCAGATACATACATAAGGTAGAGGCCCAGACAAAAGGTTCTTCAGTCAAGGCTTTCAAGTGCTGGTCATGATACATTTTCATTTCCCACAAGAAAATGACTATTGCCATTTTATTTGCTTTTTTTCATGCTGATCTGAGAGCACACTTCATTAGAAAGTGTGTGATGTGCCATGCCTATAAAAACAAAGGCTGACTGATCTCTTACCTGGTTAACTTTATTCGTGAAAACTCGCTCAGGACCCGGGATCTATCACAAGCCCAGGATACCCAATACGAGGTATGGTCCTTAGATCAATATAGCTGTGTCACCCATTGGATCAGCATGTGTGACAGACCTATTTTCTAGTAGATAAGGGATTCCCACCTTTATACATTAGGAGATAGCCAAGGAAGGACAGAAAGTTAAGAATTCCCCAGGGACCTAAATCACACCCAAAAAATATAATAAAACAGGTCAGGTACTTCTCTTGGCCTCTCCAGCAATTTTGAGGATTCCTAGTTCTAACAAACACATAGGCACCTTGGAATCCATACCTGTTTCATGGACAGGTATGCTCTCTCCCTCTTGCCTTCCCAGGTACTTCTGACACAGCCCTCTGAATTTCTGGGACTCATATAGGTTTCCTCTCTTGAGAGCTAGGCTGGCTAATATGTTACAGACCTAGAGTTCAAGGTGCCTTTTCTGTGTCCCCAGCCAAAGTTGTTGCAGCCAGTGCTGAACTTGGAGTGACCTCCCTACAGGGATCACAATAATGAGCCCAGCTGTAGCCTGCTTTTTGAACAGCCAGGACGTATGCTCTTGAAAGAAGAAACCCAGGAATCTGAAGAGCAGTTTTCAAGGCCAAAGCCTTTCCCCTTTGCTACTTTCCAGGCTTTAAAACTACAAATTATTGCCTGGGAAAGACAGACATCATGTTCACAGCACCTGGCCTGTCTGCGACCCGGGAAAGACCGTATTCCTGCAGCGTGTGTGGCAAGAGCTTTCAGTATAGCGCAGTGCTGCTGCGGCATGAACGTGCCCATGGTGGCGACAAGCGTTTCCGCTGTCTAGAGTGTGGTGAACGCTGTGCCCGAGCAGCAGACCTCCGTGTGCACAGGTGGACCCATGCTGGCCAGACCCTCTACATCTGCAGCGAGTGTGGCCAGAGTTTCAGTCACAGCGGCCTGCTGGATCTGCACCTGGGAACGCACCGGAGGCGCGGCCCCACCTGCCCTTGCCGCCTCTGTGGCCGTCGCTTCCCTCACGTCCCTGCGCTGCTGCTGCATCGGGTTCGCCAGCACCCACCTGAGACGCCCCACCGCTGCCCTCTGTGTGCCCGCTCTTTTCGGCAGAGTGCTCTTCCTTTCCACCTGGCACGGGCACACCCCCCTGAGACCACCACTGCCACCACCCCTTCCCCCAGCACGCTCTACCACTGTACACAGTGCCCACGGGCCTTCCATAGCAGTGCTGGGCTGCGGAACCATTCCCGCATCCATGTGGTCCCCAGCCTCAGTGACCCTGGCACTGAGGCCCATCGATGTGGTGTATGTGGTAAGAGCTTCAGCAAGAGTTCCACGCTCACACGCCACCTCCAGAGGCACTCTGGGGAAAAGCCTTTCAAGTGTCCTGAGTGTGGCAAGGGCTTCTTGGAGAGTGCCACACTTGTGCGGCACCAGCGAACACACACTGGGGAGAAGCCATATGCGTGTAGCGACTGCGGACGCTGTTTCAGCGAGAGCTCCACACTGCTGCGCCATCAGCGCAGTCACCAGGGTGAAAGGCCACACGTGTGTGCCACTTGTGGCAAGGGCTTTGGACAGCGGTATGATCTAGTAGTGCACCAGCGCAGCCACACAGGGGAGAGACCCTTCCCGTGCCCGGAGTGTGGTCGGGGCTTCACAGACCGCTCGGACCTCACCAAACACCTGCGCACACACACAGGGGAAAAGCCCTACCACTGTGAGCTGTGTGGCAAGCGATTCACCTGCATTTCCAACCTCAATGTGCATTTGCGCAACCATGCAGGCCATAAACCACACAAGTGCCCAGAGTGCGGCAAGTCCTTCAGTGTTGCCTCCAAGCTTGCACTGCACAGAAAGACACATCTAGGTGAGCGGACAGCAGAGTGCTCAGAGTGTGGCAAATTCTTTAGCCATGGCCGGTCACTATCACAGCACCAGCGGTCCCACAGAAGGGCTCAAGCAGCTGCAATGGCAGCCACTACCACCACCACTGTAGTCACTGAGGTGACAATAGGTCCTTCTCTCACTCTCACAGGGCCAACAGAACAGGAGAAATCAGGGCTCTTAGTATCCCCATTTCAGGAAACTTGCTAATAGGGCTCTAGGAGGTGGCTGGGTGAAGACACATTCAGTCCCAAGGAAACTCTCAGATGGTTTGGGAAGCCAGACCTGCTGTTGCTGCATTGTTGCTAGCCATTCACCTAGCTTGCCTTGTCTCTAAATGGAATCCCCACCAGCTCTCCAATCATCCATCCTTGTATTCCCCAACTCCTAATATTAGGAGGCAGGGGACCAACATCACAGCCCTATGCAAGACAGACCATGTGCTTGTGTTCTGTTGCTGCCACTCTGTTCTGTTCTGTGGCCTGAGCTCTATGCTGCCTCTTCAGGCAACATATTTAGTCAGGTTTCTTACTTTTCTGCCTGTTAATCTCTACTGCTTTCTCTTGTTGGAGTCATAGTTGCAGAGGTGTTAACAAGCAGTATGAGAGAGCAGAATGGCTCCCTTCATTAAAGGACCAAGATCTTTGGCAAGTTTCTTCCTTGCAGAGGTAACCAGCATGCATATAAATAGGCAGTCTTCAGCCTGGCCATCCATATGTCCTTTGACAGGATGCCCCTTGGGCCCCAACAAGATAGTTAGGCAGGAAAAGTACCTGCAGACAACCTGAATTTGATCCTTTGAATCCACATACGTACTATGGTACATGTGCATACACAAAAGAAATTAAATTTTTTTTTTCAATAAATGGCTCTTAGGACAGCTTTGTCTAACCAGGTAGGAAATGTTTGTCTTGGATGCAGAAGACTAAGTCCATAAAGCCCAGTGATACTGTGTGAAACAAGAATATTTCCAGAGGAAGCTTCAAGGCCCAAGAAAACAAGTTACCTGAAGTCCTGGGCAAGAGCAGAATGTAAAGCCTGGAATTGGTCAATGACTGCTTATAGCTGCTGATACTGTTACTTGCTTGGGTTTGTGACACCAAGGACCCCTTTGTCAAAATGAATTCCAAGTTCTTTTCCCTTTTGGTGGTGGTTTCTTCATTGCTGTGACAAAATGCCCAAGAAAATCAACTTAAAGGTTTATTTTAGTTCATGGTTTCAGTAGTGTCACTCTGTTGTCAACTGGCTCCAATTTGAGCCTGAACTAAATCTGAAAGACATAGGCTACCTACTCTGGGGAAAGGACATGGGAAGGATACAGGGAAGATTACTCTTCAAAAACACTTCCCTAGAGACTGTGCCTCTCTGCCTAATAGCCTTCAGCCATGAACTTATCAAAGGATTAACCCATGGGCAAGTCAAGATCCACAATCCAATTACCTCTCAAAAACCAATCCATTGTAAACTAACTAGCTATTTTGCTGTAGGCCAGACTGCAGGGCCTAACCAGAAGCAAATGCTAGACAGGACAGGGTCATCTGCTTCCAGATCTAGACTTGCCCTAGGCCAAGACAGATGTTAACACTCTATAGGAAGGTCTGTAAAGTGAGTTGTAAAGAAGTTGGGCATGTAAGTGGATCAGCTTCTGTTGCATTCTGGCACATACTAACAGCCTGCTTTCAAAAGACTCCCAGATTCTTATATCTGTAGCACCAAAGTATACACTTGGGTAAAATACCATTTATTATTTTCTTGAAGGCTAACGTCTGGCATCTGGAGCTCAATGGTGCCCCACCCTCCACTGCACTCAAATATCCTAGTTCCTAGGAACCACCACCTAACTTTTCTCTGTATTCCTGGGGTCTGGCACCCCAGGTGAAGAGATGGATGTTGAGGGGGCAGGATTAGAGTCAGAAGAGATAGAAAAGCTAGCCCCCTCAGGAGATCGCAGGGGTTCAGAAGCAGAAATGCTGGTACTAGACCCCAAAGAGCCAGGTGACTCTTGTGCTGGGAGCAGGGCTGGGTGGCTTTTGCTACAGTGAGCTACCACACTATCTGGCTTCTCAAAGCGTTTGCCACAGAATTCACAGGGGAATCGCAGGGCAGCTGCAGTCTCTGCATGCTTGCGTCGGTGCCAGTTTAGGGAGGCCTTCTGGCGGCAAGTAAATCCACATATCTCACACCTGGAGCCAGAGATAGGAAGGAGTCTTGGTTCACCTGGGGGTTCTGTTGCCCACTCCCTGGCTGCCAGATAACAGCGCCCTCCATGGCCCCTGGAACTCACTGCAGGGGCTTCTCTCCTGTGTGGATTCGTCTGTGGATGACAAGGTTGCTGCTAGTGCGGAAAGATCGAGCACAGAATTCACAAATGTAGTCCCTGGTATCTGTAGGCACACAAGGGATACTCAGTTATCTGTCTTTAGGCTTTAGCCCACCGCTCCCAACAGGTGGTATCAGTACTGGGGTTCAGGAGTACTGGGGTTCAGGAGTCTTGGGTCCTAATAGGCATATGGACCTCCTGTACCTGATTGATCCTAAAATTGAGTGAGATAGACAATGGGGTATCCAAAACTGCATTGTCACCCTTTGTCCCTAGCTCCTAGGGCACAGGCATACCTCACCTATCTGGGGCCTTGGGCTGGGTCTCTGTCAAGGAGTCATGAATGGGGACCTAGAGCCTTATGTGGACAGAAAGTACCAAGTAGCAGCCATATATAAGCCTAGAGTCAAAAGTTGGAGTTTTGGTAACAAGCCCCGATAAAACCCTCCACCCCCGAAATAAGAGTCCCCCATCCAGATGCATGTTCCACTTGCCACCACAAGTGCCATGCCTGCAAGTGGCCAGTATTCTCTCCTTTACTGAACCTGCTAGATCCAACAGCGCTTGCTATCCAGCCTTACAACAGCTCTCAGGCTGCTGTGGTTTCTCTCCAGTGCCACAAAACCTGAAGGCCTAGAGCAGAAACATTCTTGCTTCTCCTGGCACCCTTCAGACTGTCTTACCAGCTCGCTGAAGACCTAGTCATCATATAACACTGCAGACTGTTCACACCATAAGCTGTGACATCAAGTCCTCTACATCTCCAGCCGCAATGCTGTCATTCAGCATCACTATACTCCTGATTCCTTATCACTTTATCCCCCAACTCTGCTTAGGCACCACTACCAAGTACTATACTACCAGGCTTCAACCAGGACCTCCTGCCTTGTTCTGGTGTGACAATCTGATTCCAGGCCACCATCCATCATCCCTACTATCTTGTCATAGCCCCCTTCTTCAGCTCAATTTTTACAACTGTCTTTATGGACTTTGTTCACATTACCAATCTGTCAGGCCCCTTAGCAGTACTACCTTGGGAAAAGCCCAAACTCAAGCCAAACCTATCCCCTGGGCTGCTTGAAGTTAAGCAGGAGTGTTCCACCCTCCCTGTGGTCTTCCCTTTCACTGACAGGCTCTGCAATGCCCACTGTCCAGAATCCTGAAGACTATCTGTTGTCTCCCACAATCCCAGTTCAGCTCTCTTTCCCCCAAATCCACCAGTTAACTAGTACCCCTGTCCATATATATGAATATGTGCATGTCTCCACCATGTCTTGCAGAATTCATCTCTTTCTCATCGAACTCCACCCACCCTGGTGTCAGCAAGCCTTCCTTTCCTACTCTGCACCTTAAACTTTTAGTCTTCCATTTAAGACCTTACTCCTTATCAACAGAGCAAAGCTACAGCATCTCCCTCTTCCTCAGCTCAGCTTGCCATGAACCCATACCACTGTGGCTGTCATTCCCACAGCAGAGCTCGTCACATTATCTGGTCCCCACTCCTTTCCTTGGCCTGCAGCTCTTGTCAACCTGTCCTCCCTCCTTCCTGGAGCACCTTCTACACTTGCCTGCTCCAGTGCCACTTTCTTTGCCTTCCTCTCTTTCCTCAGGCCTGCCCTCTAAAAGCAAATGTACCACATCAAACCTCCCCTTCTCCCTGTGCAGGCGTTCTCCAGCCCCACGGCTCCCAACACTACCCACATGCTAGTGATAGATTTCTGCTCATTCTATAAATCCCATACTTAAATCTTGACATCTAATTAATATGTAATTTGTTAACCCAAATTCCTGCCCAGTGACCCCTTCCTTGCTTTCAGGAACTCATCACCTTTTACCCAGCTGCCCAGGCTGGAATCTCCTGAGTCACTCTCTCTGCCAGTCTCACCTGCGGCTCATCCATCCTTTTCATACAGACCTTTTAACTAGCTAAGAGCCTCAGCCACTGCTCACCAACTGTGACCAGCAAGCCCAAGTCATCACCATCAGTGTACACTCGTCTCTACTCATCTATAGTCCCTGACTCTCCACAGAGCAGCTACAGCCATCTCTGAAAGTCAGCCTTCTCTCCACCTTAGAAGACCTCACAATGGTCTCATCTCAAAGTAGAAACCACATCATCCTTACTGTGGTCTTGGAGGCCTCCTCCCCTACGTGGTTCATGTAGATGCTTTGCACATGTGCTGCCTCCATTCTTCATTTCACTGGGGTCTTACTTGTGAGGCTTCTTTTACCACATAAGCACCAAGTCCTTCCTGCTCTCCACCCTCCCCTGCTTTCCCTTCTCTTCGTGGCCCTATGTGACTAGAGTCCGCATTTCACTAGGGTCAGGCTACCAAGGACCTAGTTACAAATTCAAGCAGACACGGGCTTATAAGGCACACAAGGACCAAGGTATGTGAGTCCTCCCCAGGACAGCTGAAGAGGGTGGGGAGGTTCCCACACTCACCACTGTGTAGTTTCACATGCTCCTTCAGGTGC
This sequence comes from Apodemus agrarius, assembly GCA_964023405.1. Classification (NCBI taxonomy): domain Eukaryota; kingdom Metazoa; phylum Chordata; class Mammalia; order Rodentia; family Muridae; genus Apodemus; species Apodemus agrarius. The sequence goes on along the minus strand of OZ030015.1, from coordinate 42,487,781 downwards.
TTTTTAAAATTGAAGGACTTTCCGCAAGCTGGCTCAGGGCAGCAGAATGACTTCTGGTGAATATGCTGGTACTTTTTGTGGTGCTAGAAAGTGGGTGACAAGAGAGAAGAGGCAAAAGGATGGCTGCCTTCCCAGGGAGACTGACTGGAGTTGGGTGAGCAGGCGGGTTTCTCATCTACCCTGGTTTTCCCGCCTGGACCACCATTCCAGCCTCATCCTCACCTATGCCCTAGGAAGCACAGCTGCCCTACCACCCTGACCACTAACTGCCCTCCCCTGTCCCTTCTGGATGCCCACCCACTCGCTTTCTTGCACACCATCATTGCAATGTCAATGCCACTGTACAAAATGCCCTGTACAAAATGCCACTCCAAGTAACACCCATCGTCTTCTATCCAACCTTGTCTGCCAGGGACAGAATATGGTTTACATAAGCGTGATGACCCACATTAATATGTGCTACAGTCTCTTGCTACGGCTATTAATACATACCAATGTGGGATTTTCTCCTAAGTCTGCTTTGGAAATACACCAGGCCTTATAGGCTCTCAAAGTAGAGAGCACTGTTAAGGAAAAGGGGTTCTTTGGGGGTTTTTGTTTGCTTTCTGTTTTTTTTTTTTTTTTTTTTTTTTTTTTTTCAGTTTGGGTCCTGATCTGAGACCCAGCATATGACAGGCAAGTATTCTATCACTGAGCTACCCCACCTGGCAGCTGGCACGTCTACCTGAACTTCCCAATGAGGAAGTCCTTCTTATGAGATCTGGTCACATCGTGGATTATGGGTGGCACAGGATGGCTCCTGCATTCTAATCCTGTTTCAACAGTTAACTAGAGCAGCTTCTGCAGTCTCCACATAAAGGTTCAGATCTGACCTGCTGATGCTCTTCTTAGGGTCTACCTTGACCACCTACATGTTACCATCCCTCTGGCCCTCCCTACACTTGAGGTTAAAAGCCCTTAACTGAAGCATGGGCCTTTCCCTCTACAAAGGCTATATGTGTTGCCTTTGCACATGCTAGACAACTGCACCATGACTGAGCCATGTTTACACCTCAACCCGGGTTGTCTTTCCCTTAGCTTCCACCCCAACCCCAGTGGCCACACAGGCCTCAACCTGGGTCCCTCACATTCAAATACTGCCGGTTGGAGAAGATTCTTCCACAGCCAGGGAAGTCACAGGGCATCAGCTCTCTTTTGGCAGCTTTCCTGGGGGAAGAAAAGGAGAGCAGGATTCCTGCCTGTTCTGCCTCACTCCTGACCCTCCCCAGAGTCCCATCTCCCCAGTCCTACCTAATTCTCCTGAGCCCAATCTGGGCAGTGTCCTCATCCCAAGCCGGATTCGGAGCAGACTGGGCCTGACTCACAGGGCTATGGGTAGCAAAGAAGGAGCCGAGGGCCTCAAGGGTGACACATCCCAGGACACCCCTGCCCTGTTTCAGTCATCAGGTTACCTGTCCAGAGACTCAGTCATTTGCAGCTCTGCAGGCCCCTGAGGGGTCCTGCTGAGTTCCAGCCGCACCTCAGTATCTGATGCTAGAGCAGCTGGGGAGCCCAAGGAGGCCAGAGCAGCACAGGGGGTGGGCAGAGGCGCCGGTTCTGGCGGGACCTCTCCCTCCTTAGGTGTGTGCGTACCAGGGGATGGCGGTGGCCTAGGGACATCTGGTTCACTGCTGGAAAGAGAAGCAGGAGGAGGGCATTATCCCCCTGGGCATCAGTCACCTCTAACCCCTACACAGAAAACCCCCTCCTCCCACAGCCCACTCTGCTGCTCTGGCCTCCCCCAGAGCCTTACTTCATCCCTTCCCACATCCCCAGTTCAAAGGCTAAAGTTCACTTTCCCCAGCATCTGCCCTGCCCACCCTGCAACAAGACCATCCCTCCGGCTGGCACATCTCTGAACTATATGGCCAGCTGCCTCCCCCCTCCCTCAATCTGTTCCAAATCCTCCCTCAATCCCAACTGGCTCATCTGAGGAGGAGCTGTAGGTCCATGGGCTGGCGTCACTGAGAAGCTCTTCCTCCTCCTCCTCCTCCTCCTCCTCTTCCACATCCTGATTCTCTCCCAGGGGTGGGTCGGTCTCCAATGGAGAGTCTACTCTCCTGCAAGCTCAAGGAAGACAAGCCTGAAAAACTGCCACCACCACCACACACCTCCCCTCCCCCCTGTGCAGGTCTGTCCTATCCCCCACTCCCCTCACCTGCACAGCCTGGTTTCTTGAGTCCTCTCCCGCTGCTCACATTCCAAGCCTGTTGGCACAAGCAGGTCATAAGAGAAGGAGGCCTACACTCAAAGACTGAGGACAGTTTCCTCCCAGAGGCATCCTGGTTTGCTTGGTAGTGCTTTTTACAAATGAATTCTCTTTTAAACCTCATCTCTAGTTTCTGTCAAAGGTAGCACACCATCACTCCACACTTTTGCTTCCCATACCTAGCAATGCATGTGAGGATATATTTCTTTGCTATCATAAAGAGATCATTACTCCAGCTCTTGGGAGGTGGAGGCAGGACCAGGCTACCCAGCTCCAAGAGACCTTATCTCAGCCAAATAATAATAACAACAACAACAACAACAACAACAATTAACAAATGAAGAGATGATTGGAAAGTGTTTTTCTTCCTCCACAGCACTTCTTTCCTCACCTTCGGCTTCCTGCTTCCTCCTAGCCTCTGAGCACCAGGTTCTGTCGGCAGTGTGTGTGAGAGGGGCCTGCTTAGGCGCGTCTGAAGGTGTAGGAATCAAGGAGGGTTCCCAGGAGAACGTGTGGCCTGCGGAGCACTCCCACACAAGCTCCCCATCGCCACCTCCAGGCCCCCGGAGCCCAGGCACGAGGCTGCACTCCCGGCTGTGTGTATGAGACAGGAGCACCAGGGACTGCAGACCCTGCTGAGGCACTGGCTCTGGACCTGAAGGTAAGAAGATAGAAACCCTTCACCCAGAAAGCCACTCAAGCCATCAGAGCCCTCTAAACCTCGGTCCAGGTATGTCATCGGTTTGTTTATTTGTTTTTCTAATCTTTTTTGAAGGTGTATTTATGTATATGAGTACACTGTAGCTGTCTTCAGACACACCAGAAGAGGGCATCGGATCCCATTATAGCTGGTTGTGAGCCACCATGTGTTTACTGGGAACTGAACTCAGGACCTCTGGAAGAACAGCAGCCCTATTAACTGCCGAGCACTCTTGACTGTCTCTCCAGCCCTGACATCGGTGTGTTTTTTTTTTTAAAGCATTCTTTTAAAAATATTTTATTTTTAATTAGCTTTATGCACTGCGGGTGGGTGTGCGCACATGCGCACATGCGTGCAGGTGCTCTTGGATGCCAAGGGTGTTGGATCTCCCTGCAGCTGGAGTTAACACACAGTCGTGAGCCACAAGGGAAAGGAAGAAAGGGAATTTGGGTTTTCTGCAAGAGCAGCACACCACCCGGCCGTCACTTCAGCTCCTGAGGAGTTTGCGAGTCTTGTTTTTATTTTCAGCCTAGATGGACAGCTGTTTGTTGCTTTGTTTTTGTTTAGAGCCGGGACAAACACAGCCAAAGGTCCTGACACAAAGCCCCCTTCCCAAAGGCTGCTGCACTGCAGCAGGATTATTTCGGGCTTGTCCTCTTCCCCAGCCCAGTAGGAGCCTCTGATCCAATTCTCTGGAGGCAGAAATTTCTAGGAGCCGCCACTACCTGTTAACATCTTTTACCTACCTGCACAGAGGACACAGCCTGGAGAAGTGTACCTGCCAGAGAAGAGCTTGGTGTCGGCTCAGAGCCAAACACCCTCAGTCCGTCCCCCCACCCCCGCACTCAAACACTTAGGGGGCCAACCCTACAGACCTCCCATTCGCTGGGGCTATGCGGGGAGGAGCAGGCCCACCCTGCCCAAACGAGAACCCAAAGCTGTAGGAATGGCCTTGGGCTTGGGGCTGTGTCCGGTGCCCGCCTCAGTCCCTCCCGGCTCCTAACCGGTCCAACAGGAACTTGGCGAGCTGGGAGTGCAGGGAGAACCCCAGCCGCTCCTTGAGGAGGCACCACTGTTCCATGTGACCGCCCAGGCGGATGCGGCACTTGCTGCGGCGCGCGTCCAGCTGCCTGCGCTTCTCCCGCCGCCGGCGGGATGCGTCTGCCACCGGAGAGGCCATATGCGCCCGGGCCTGCGGGGGGAACGTGCGAACGTGCTGTCGTCGGGGCGTTCCGGACAGACACAGCAATGAATGGGGAGACCATAGTGCCTCCGCAGCGCTCGCGGCTCTCGGATCCAGCCACCCCTTCTTAGAGCCATGCTGGACTCTTGGAGCACCGGGGTCGCAGGCAGGGGGAAAGACCTCGACTGGAAACTTGCTCTCCTTGTCTGGAGGTGGCCAGGTCTGCGTGCATCCACGTCTCGGCCTTCTCACTGCCTCCCTTACAAGGGCAGCCCACCCAGCACTGCCAGGGCACCGGGCCAACCCTCGTGGGGTCTTACCTGCACGCCCCAACCCGCCTTTGCTCAGACTGCGCCTGCGCCTCCCGGACCCGCGTGCTCACTCCGAAAGCCACAGAAGGACCGGGGCCCACCGCGCGCGCCGCCGCTGTTTCTCCTTTAAGAAGAAACCGTCCCCTTCGGCGTCAGGAGGCTGCGGCCTGGACTTGCAGCGGGAAGACAGTTGCCTGCGCCTGCGCGCTAGGAACCCTGAGCAAAGCCCGCCGGGAATTGTAGTTAGCCTTGGTCCTGAACGACTGTGTGGGATTCTGTTGTTATCGCTCCTTCTATTAGTATCTCTATCAGTTGCCACCAAGCAAACGCGAGCTGCAGCATCCGCCAGCTGAAGCTAACTATAGTCCGTTCTGAACCGCTAGACCACCCTCCATCTGCAACCCATAACCTGCTACCATTCACTAGACTTTGTGCAGACTCTGATTTCACATCACGGCTCTGATACAGTTATTTCCATCAAGCGACCGCAACGGCGCTTGCCAACGGCACTTTTTTGTTTTCTGTTTTGCTTGAAACAAAGTCACATGTAATTCAGGCTGGTCTCCAACTTACCGTGTAGCCAAGATAACCTTGAACTCCTGCCTCCACTTTTGAAGTACTGGGATTACAGGCGGGCACCTCTCTGTGCTGCTAAATGAAGTGACCGATTCTGCTGCCTCTCTGTCCTACAGTGAAGAGGAGTTCGAGCTTTATCCTCCTCTGCCTCACTTTCTTCTCAGCTTCACTCTCAAACTTTGTCCACTCCTGGTTTCCTCCCTCTCGGCTGGCTCCTCCTCTCTCTTAGATCCTTCTATGTTACCAAAAGATGGACTGGATTAGGCTCAAGTCCCTGGCAAGCTTCTCTTTTAGATATGCTCTTTGGGGTTGATTAATTAGATCACCCATTGATTGATGTTTCTGGCTACCCTTTTGGGATTCCAGACTCTCCGTGGTTAACTCAGTTAATACACTTCACGTATATAAAGAACTTTCAGTAGTGCCTGGCACAAGATGCCAGCAATGAGCAGCCCGGGAGTTCAAACCTCACTCCAAGCCACTCGCACTATTGACTGTTTTCTATAGCAAATCACCACAAACTTGACACAGCAGAAATTTACTCCCTTACAGTTTTGGAGGTCAAAAGGTCAGCACCAAAAGGTCAACAGAGCCACATGTCAAGCAAGAGCTCTAAGAGAATTTTCTCTTTGCCTTTTCTATCTTCCAGTAATGACTAGTGATGGTTTAGTGTTGTTGTGTAATGTTGTTGTTCCCGGATTTCGGCACCATATGATGGGATATAAGAGAGAAAGGGGTTATTAGGAAGTGTGGTATGGCGGCGTGGGGGAGGGGGATGCCTAAGCAGGCCCATGCCTAGGCATCCCTTCCCCCTGAAGGACCACACACACACCGACATGGTATAGAATAAAGTTTATTCAGGGAAGAGGATGGGAGTCAATGATATAGTGGAGGCAGAGAGAGAGAGAGAGAGAGAGAGAGAGAGAGAGAAGAGAAGAGGAGAGAAGAGAAGAGAGAAGAGAGAGGAGTGGAGGCTGACCATGACCATGTGGAGAGAGGGGGGAGGGGAGAGAGCCCAGGAGGGGCAGAGAGGTGAGAGTGCGATGAGAGAGCAAGAGAGAGGAAGGAGGGGCAGGCAGCCCCTTTTATAGTGGGCCAGATATATGGGGCGGGGCATACCTGGCTATTGCCAGGTAACTGTGGGGTGGAGCTTGGACAGAATGCCAACAACTAGCATTCCCTGATGTCTGGCCATATCATGTCAGCTTCTGACCCCATGGTCACACAGCCTTGTTCTAGTGCAAGCCTTCCTCTTCCTCTTCCTCTTTCAAACACACAGTTCACTTGTGTAATCCAGAGGATCTCCCATTTCAACACCTCAAACAATTATATCTGCAAAATGTTTGCTAGAAAAATAGCAGCTTTCACATATTCCAGTAGTTAGAGCATGGATGTTTGGTGAAACTATGTTTCAGCACAAACGATCCAATCATCGTAAACTGTTGAGGTATCTCATCAGAGAAAGGTGCTTGCTGAGCAAGCCTGGGGCCTCAGTTTAATCCCTAGAGCCCACCATCAGGGCGGAAGGGGAGAAAGGCCTCCGCCGGGCTGTCCTCAGGTCTCCGCAAACACGAGGTGTGGTATACGTGCTTGCACAAGACGTGTGCACACAAAATGACCGTTTTTTATTTTTAGAGACCATGGGAACATGTGGCGGTGTGCACCTTAATCCCAGCACCTAAGAGGCAAAGGTAAACAGGTCTATCTCTGTGAGCTCCAGGCCAGCCTGATCTACATATCAAGTTCTAAGCTGGACAGGGATAGAGAGAGACCCTGACTCAAAAAAAAAAAAAAAAAAAAAAAAAAAAAAAAAAAAAGGTAAAACTTAAAAAAACTTATCTTTACGAAACTTGAAAGCAATGGATTGGTAGTTAAGAGTGCTTACTGCTCTTGTGGACAACCAGACCTCACACCAGAGAGATCACAAGCCGATAACTCCAGCTTAGGGGATCCAGCACCCTTTTCTGTACTCTGAGGATACCTACATTTGTACCCACAAACTTCCACACAGACACACCCCACAAAGAATTTTTTTTAACTGAGAATTTTGTTTACTGCAGCCAGGCATGGTCACCAGATCCAGTGGCGCACACCTTTAATCCTAGGTCTCCACCAGGTCTCAGGTAGAGGCAGGAAGATCTCTATGAGTTCAAGGCCAGCCTCAAAGTGAATTCCAGACCATCTAAGGCTTTGTAGAGAGATCTCACAAAAAAGAAAAAAAAAGGGGGGGGGGCAGATAAGACAAGAGAAGAAACGAAAAGAAAAATAATTTATTCTCTGTCAGGGAACAAAAAAAGCTTCAAATAAGAAGCCATACGCCAAGACATGGGCTACTTTTAAAAATCTCTTCAAACCCTCCTCGGTGTGGTTTTAACATCCTCCGAGTCCATCATTAACCAACTTTTAGATAGGCTCCTCTGGGCCCTTTGACTAGGCCTGAACCTTGGCGCGCACCCGTCTAGCCATCCTCCGGATTAGTCCACAGAGAACTCCCTCAATCAGCCTTGCCCTGAGAGACAGCCTTTTGTCGAACGAACGTCGAGTCCCTCATCCCTCGCCTTTGGCGTCTAAGTCTTCGACTTGGTTTTTGGAAGACTTCCGTGGGATCTGTTTAGTGACTGACATCTGCTCTTGCGAACCTCCCACCCACTCTGGCCACCGTTTCCTTGGTTACAAACCCCCAGCTGCCTTTGCTAGATCTAAACCGTCTGTTTCTCTCTGCTTCCGCAATAGTCTTTATAGAATAGCTTTCCTCACCATTGAACAAGGGAGGGATATTTTCCTTAGCCTCGTTCATTAACTGAATAAAATCTCGATGTGTGTGTGTGTGTGTGTGTGTGTGTGTGTATCATGATTGGATGGGCCATGTGTAATTGTTTTGCTTTTTTCTTATTTCGTTTTTGAGACTAGTTTGTTTCCAGAACTCGCTGTGCAGCTAAGGATAACACTGAACCAATCCCAGCGCCTTCACCTTGCGCCTGTATATATTAGTTTTTGAGAAATGTTTTACCAAAAGAAAATTGCCTCCTCAGCAATTCTGACTCATCTACCTTTCATAACTTTGTGCTTTGTTTTGTTCGATTTTTTTGTTTGTTTGTTTGTTTGTTTGTTTTGTTTCGTTTCCCTCGCCGGTTGCATAGCTGTATTTAATTATCTCCTTCATCAGCTCACCAGGGCAAAGGGAAGGTTGGGGTTAAGTGGAGGAAGAAGGAAGGCAAGGATGAAGAAAGAAGTTGAGGGGAGAGAAAAAAAAAAAAAAAAAAAAAACTGGGAAGCCCGGGTGGCCTCAGAGGAAGACCCTCCGCCAGCGGGGCCATGATTGTTCTGCAGGGCGGCGTGTGCTCCTCCCTCTGCAAGCTAAAGCACGCAGGGTGGTACGGCTGGTGCTGGAGCCACGCTCACCTAAGCCTGGTCGCTCGGAGCCGTAAAGGCAGAGCCCCCAGCCTGGCTTCCCGCAGTTCCCCCGAACGCTGGGCGCGTTTGCGGGGGAGTTACGGTGCGGGGCTCGGCTGCAACTCCATAGCCTCAGTGCTACAATCGGCTCTCCCTGAAGTGAGTTTTGGGGTTCACAAACAGCGATTGCATAGAGCTCACTGTCCTGCACTGGCCTCGAATCATCTCCATTCCAGCCAAGAAGCCAGCAGTTCCTACGCTTAAGACCGGGAACAACGTCAGCTGCAGCACAGGCTTCAGTACGAGTAGAGCAACCAGGCTCACAGGGTGTCAGGATGGCCGAGTGGTCTAAGGCGCCAGACTCAAGGCGTTAAACCTTACCTACGGGTGTTCTGGTCTCCGAATGGAGGCGTGGGTTCGAATCCCACTTCTGACACAGCTTTTTTTTTTCCCCCCCTCTAAATGTGTCTTTTATTTTCCTCTATTCAGGAACTCACCCCTCGCTTGCAAGATTCCTCCCAGCTTCCAGCGTTGTTGCATTCTCCCCAGCATCTGGTCACCTGGTACGCTTGGTTGCCTACTCTGGTTCACCAGCGGAACTGCAGGTGCTCGTCACCATTGTCGTCACCTAGTCTAGTGCCTCCAGAGGGCAGCTACTATCTCTTCCCTGGTGGTCTAGTGGTTAGGATTCGGCGCTCTCACCGCCGCGGCCCGGGTTCGATTCCCGGTCAGGGAAGCACTTGTTTTATTTCCCCCAAGTTTCATTCTTTACGAAAGACCAGACTAAAACTTTAAGAAACAGCTGAGATCGGATTTGGTAACTTTCTGTTTTAACAGAGAGCCTTACTGCACTTGTGAACACCAGCACGCAGCCCACCAGGCTTGGACGCTGAAATACTGTGTCTTCATAAGCAACCAAAGCTGCACTCGCCGTGCCCCGTCGCCCCCTCAGAACCAGCGGCTCCCGAAGCTACCCCCGGGGGTCCCTCACAGTAGCTCCAGAGGAAGGACTTTGCCCCCTCCGCCCGCGCTTGCCTATCGAGTTAGAAAACACCGCGCTTCGAACACTGGTGTTCTCTAACCTAGAGTCAACCCTGGTCACATTCTTTGTCTCTAAAAATAGATTATTGATGATAAGTAGATAAACAGATGACAGACAAATCATAGGTGGACAGATGAAAGATTATTGATAGACAGAGGATAGAGGAACAGATCCGTGAATAGATGATTAGCGAAGGAATGATAAATAAATGATAGGTGACTGGCAGACAATAAGCAGATAGATCGATAGATTAAATAATAAACAGGTGATTGGTAGACAAATGATAGGTGGATGATAGATGGATATTCTCAGGGGTCTCTCTCACCGTCCTACTGTTTGAAAGTTGTCCACTGTTACTTCACCTAAGACCATGGGCATCAGCGCGTCCTCCTAACGTTCGCCGTGTTAGTGCAAAACTTCAATCAAAACGCCTCCTGGTTGAGCCAACAGTGCCCTCCACAGCGCCTCCTGCTGTTCATTCTAGGAATTTCCATTGCCCGTGGAAAATAATGGAGAATAAATTGAGGTATTTAAATGGTATATATGTTCTAAATTACAGACCGCTTTTCTCCCCCCAGTGCTGAAGCTCAACCCAAAAGCCTCCTGCGGAGAGGCAGGCGCTCCTCAGCGAGCTGCTACATCTGCAGGCCTCTTGTATTAGGTCCTTAACATCTCTAACATCTTCAGAGGACTGTGAGTCTGTATGCGTAATTTCTGTTGCTTTCAGCTGAAGTTTTCCTCACCAGGCACCTTTTCTAGCTCTCCGGGACTGTGTTGTGTCTACTGTGTGTGCCCGGGACTGTATGAACAAAGCAAGAACTATGCTGTCATTTCTATCAGGGTTAAATAAGACAAGGGAGACACATTAGATTTTTTAAAATAATTTTTTAATAATGTGTATACGCATGCACACGTATAGGACCCCGAAGCGATTGTGAGCCTCCTGACACGGATCCCGTGCTCGCAGACACTGATGCTGCAACCTCTCACCCATCTTTCCAGCCCCCAAAACATCATTTAAAAAAAAAATGGAAAAAAAATATCATTTGCCCCAAAATCTCCCAGTTTGTCCTGAAATGAAGAGCATTCTGTGCTTAGGTTGTAGACTGATCACCTACAGCACTGCTTTAAGTTATCCAGCTGTGTGAGCTTGCAAGGCTGACCTCTGACCCCTGGGTGTTGTTCACTTTGACATAGCTGTGCACCCTTCTGCAACCTTTGCCCCCTGCCAAAATACCTGGGGTTATGCAACCATTTTCTTGAGATTTCTACCCTATTGAGTTCCAGGCCAGTCAGAGCCACATAGGAAGTTTGCCTACTAAGCTTTAAAGATTTACTTATCTAAATATTTGTTGTATGCATATGAGTATACTTTGTGAGCCGTCAGGATGGACCTCTAGCCCCGTTCATTCTGGCCCAAAGATGTATTCATTAGTATATGTAAGTGCACTGCAGCTATCTTCAGACACACCAGAAGAGGGTGCTATATCTCATTACGAATGGTTGTGAGCCACCATGTTGTTGCTGGGATTTGAACTCAGGACTTTTGGAAGAGCAATCAGTGCTCTTAACCACTGAGCCATCTCTCCAGCCCACCTATTCTTATCTTGTGCCCTGTTCCTGGGATGCGGTCTTGCCTGGTGTGGCGCACAGCACAGGGCAGCTATGTTTTGATCTCCGGGTAGAGCAAAGTAAATGAGATCCCAGAAGGAAAACATAATAATAAGTATAGGTATGTTTAAAGAAATGAAAGAGGTTGTAAATAAGCTCCTGAGTGAATTCCAAGACAACACAAACCGCTAAGTGAAAAACAGATTAAATCAATACAATATGTACAAGAGGAACTCAGCAGAGAGATAGAGATGCTTAAGAGAAAACAAACTGAAATACTGGATATGAAGAACACAACCAATCAAAATAGGTGCTGTGAGGTAGCCTCGCAGATAGAAAGAGCCATAGGCCGGACAGCTGGAAGGTGAGGTCGAACTGTTGGGACGTGTAGGCAGGGCTTGCTAGACAGATGGACACTACGAGAGGACCAATCCGAGAACCGGGGCCATAGAAGCAGCAGAGCCTCACACTAAAGGCATTGTCAAAAACATTCCAATAAAAATCATAGTTGAGCGGGGGGCCGTGGTGGCAGATGCCTTTAATTCCGGCACTCGGGAGGCAGAGGCAGGCAGATTTCTGAGTTTGAGGCCAGCCTGGTCTACAAAGTGAGTTCCAGGACAGCCAGGGCTACACAGAGAGACCCTGTCTCAAAAAACTAAAACAAAGACAAAACAAAAACAACAACAACAACAAAAAAAAAATAAAACAAAAAGTGGAAATTTTTCCAAATTCGGGAGTGTGGCAATTCAGATACAAGAGACCTTGAGGAGGTCAACCTGGCTAGCCTAGAACAGAGCAAAACTAAAACTATGCTGAGTAAGATGGCTTTGATCCTTTGTGCTCAGGACTGCTGGATCTCTCTCTGTCCAAAGGTTCTGGATTTCTCTTGGACACCAGCCTGCTCTACACAAGGAGTTTCAGGCCAGCCAGGGCTACATAGCGAGACCCTAAAATAAAATAAAATAAAATAAAATAAAATAAAATAAAATAAAATAAAATAATTCCATAACAAAATAAAAGCCAGCTCCTAGTTCTTTCATTTCTGCCGTCCATCAGGCCTTCAGAGAACTACCAGCAACGCTCCGCAGGCTGCTGCACAGACAGGAAGGAAGGCAGCGCTACAGGGGTCTCGTGTGTCTCCGCTCACCGCCAGGCCTCATAAAGATTCTCTAAAATTTAGACTAGCATTCATCTGCGAATGTGAACGGGAGGCACCTTGGCGTGGTGTTGACTTAGTTAAACTGCAGTCGCCAGTTCCACTCACCAGAACAGAATACCCCCTTGGCCATGGATTTTTAGCTGAGTTTACAATGCCAGGTATGAACTCTGCCAATCGGAGAATGTTTCGTTTTCCCCGTGATAGTCATAGGCATGTCGTACCTGGAAGGTTGGTAGTTTTAGTTCGTAGGGTTCCCAGCTGGGAACCACCATTGGTGCTTTTTCTCTCCGGGCAGTCTGCATGGTACCTTCTTGCCCTATGAAAACTGGCCAGCAGATCTGATGTCTCTGTCACTTGACTTCAGAGCTTGTGATATCTTCAGCAACAGGGTCTTATCAACCAGCTCTGGGGGACCCCCCTCCAAGAGGAATAGCAAGAGGCTGTATCGTAGGAGACTCTGAGGCCTCCCTGAACAACAGCCCATGTGGGTATGTCTAATGGAGATTATCTTGATCGCCTTAATTAATGTGGAAAGACCCAGGCCGTAGGAGGGCAGCACCTCTCCTAGTTTGGGGCCCTGAATGGCGTAAGAATAGAAAAGGCTGCTAAGCCCAAAGCGCCGTCCTCTCCTTGTTCCTTTTTGTTTCAAGGTTTTATTTTACATATTTACTTTTAATTTTTTAGGTTTCTTTATTTTCTTTGTTTGAGTGTTTTACTTGTATGTAGGTCGGGAAGGAGGAAGGGAAGGAGCCGTGTCCACCATGTTCACGCCTTGTGCCCTCAGTGGTCAGAAGAAGACATTGGGTGCCCTGGAGCTGGAATCGCAGAAGGTCGTGAACCACCACGTGGGTGCCGAGAACAGAACATGGTTCCTCGGCAAGAGCCTGTGTGTGTGTGTGTGTGTGTGTGTGTGTGTGTGTGTGTGTGCCTGTGCACACGCAAGACACACACACAGGTACCTAAAGAAGCTAGAAGAGTGCTGACCCTTGGAGTGGAGTTACAGGCGTTTGTGATTCCTGACAAACAAACTCTGGCTCTCATGACTAAGCTGTAAGTGCTCTTAACCACTGAGCCGTCCTCTCTCCTGGTCGCATCTCTGCTTTTGACTGACAGCCTGCTGAAGCTCCCGCCTGGACTCCCCCGCCGAGACGGACTGTAACCTGGGCTTGTGAGCTGAAGTACGCCCCTTCTTTCCTAAGCTGCTTTCCACCTGGCTTCTGAGGTGGGAGGACACAGCTCGCTGCTCTCTGCGGGGAGAGAGAGAGAGAGAATAAGTGGATGAATGAGTCCGCCATGGGAGAAACAATCTGTGGCCCAAGTGTCTGCACAAAGGCCTTCTGGGTATGCTGCGGGGGTGACGTCTTGACTGTTTTGTCTGGGGCTGTTTGTCACGGTTGTGGTTTGGTGAACAGCCCCAGGGGATAAAATAATGTCTACCCTGCCCACATGAACAGCTAACATGCTCGTTTATGGCTCTCTGTCTCTCTGTCTCTTTATCTCTGTCTCTACGTCTCTGACTCTGTGGCTCTCTCAGTCTGTCTGTCTCTGTCTCTGTCTCTGTCTCTGTCTCTCTCTCTCTCTCTCTCTCTCTCTCTCTCTCTCTCTCTCTCTCTCTCTCTCTGACTTAATCTCTGAAGAAAACTATACTGTAGAATTCACTCTCCTGGCCTCAGACTCAAGAGATCCCCCTGCCTCTGCTCCCTGAGTGCTGGGAATGAAAGCCGAGGCCACCGACAGCCTATCTCGGCTGATTCTTGACGGTGCCTAGTTGCCTTTGGGTCTGAGCTGTCCCCTCACTGCGCAGCCACCTGGTCTCTTCCTATGACCCTCAGGATGACTCACAACCCCGAGAGTTTCCTTCAGGACAAAATTCAGGCCAAGTCACTCCCAAATGACGGGCTTCCCCAGGCCCATCCCTCTCTACGCCCTTCATCTCCCTATCTCTGTGATTAAAAGACATCATCAGCATCAACCCTGCCATCTCTACGCTCCTCCTCTTGGGTCTGCCAGGACACTTAGGTCTGGGGGCAGGGAGGGGTAAGGCACAGCCCTGTGCCTACTGAGACATTGTCTTCATCAAACGCTGAACCCACTGGCTGTGACAGTCTCCAATGTGAATCACTGGATATTGTGTGAGCACACGGAAGGATCTGGGGTGACAGCTACATAGTCCTGGCAAGAATGAACGTATTCTGCAGAAAGACCCTTGGGTCCTCCCTTTGGACATTAGACCGATTGAGACAATGGGCCCCAAGGAATTGGAATTCCTCCACAAGTCTCCTACTGGGAAAAGGAAAAGCTAAAGCTTGATGCCAGGCAGAGAGGGAACTTGTCTCCCAGAAGGGATTTCACATGGTCCCCACAAGTCTCAGGGCACCTTACAGAAGAGGGGGACATTGATGGATCAAAATGGGCAAGACCACACCTTGACCAGCATTGCTTAGCTATCAAAATCTGGTGCTTTCTATTTAAGCTTATGTCAGAATCCTGGAGATAGACTGACTATTCTCCAAAGTGTGGCCACACTGAGTAAATCTCCTCTCTCTACTTTAAACTATTATTATCCACTACCCAGACAAGGTCTCACTATGTAGCCTTGACAGGCCTGGAACTCTCTATGTAGATCAGGCTGGCTACAAACTCACAAACTCCTCTGTCTCTGCTTCCTGAGCCCGAGTTAAAGTTGTAAATGACCATACCTGGCTTACTCTCTTTTTTAAAGATATTATTAATGTATTTGAATATTTCCCTGCATGTATGTATATACAAGCAATATATGTATCTAGTGCCTGTGAAAGACAAAAGACTGGATTGGATCCTCTAAACCTGGAATTATGTGTGTGTGTGTGTGTGTGTGTGTGTGTGTGTGTGTGTGAGAGAGAGAGAGAGAGAGAGAGAGAGAGAGAGAGAGAGAGAGAAATGCATGTTCCAAGATCATTTGCAGAGGTCAAAACTGACTCGTGAGTCAGTTTTCCCCAACCACTTGGGACCTGGTAATTGAACTCAAGTCATCACGCTTTGTGGTAAGCTCCTTTCTTTCTTTTTTTTCTTTTGGTTTTTCGAGACAAGGTTTCTCTGTATAGTACTGGCTGTCCTGGAACTCACTCTGTAGACCAGGTTGGCCTCAAACTCAGAAATCCGCCTGCCTCTGCCTCCCAAGTGCTGGGATTACAGGCGTGCGCCACCACTGCCCGGCTAGCTCCTTTATTTCTTAAGGCCTCTTGATGACCGTATTATTTGTCTCCTTAATTGGTATATTGAGGATGGTGGACAAGCCTAACTTATTGGGGCTTCCAGGGCCCAAGTTTTGACCCTGAAAATCCCAGAAATAATACTATTAGAATTTGTCCACTAGCCAGTGGTGGCACACACCTGTAATCCCAGCACTTGGGAGGCACAGGCAGGTGGATTTCTGAGTTCAAGGCCAGCCTGGTCTACAGAGTGAGTTCCAGGACAGCCAGGGCTACACAGACAAACCCTGTCTCGAAAAACCAAAAAAAAAAAAAAAAAAAAAAAAAAAGAATTTGTCCGCTGAGACTGTTGGGACAACACAGAAAAAAGCATGGAGTAGGTTGTTGGCCACCATGGCCTCAAATAACCGACATCTCAGCTCCTCTTAAAATTCAGTCATGGAAGGCAGAGCACTGGAGAAGCGGGGAGGGTGGTGGTCTGAATGAGAGCAATCCCCAGAGGCTCGTGTGTTGGAACTCTTGGTCCCTGGTTGATGGAACTGTTTGGGAAGGACCAGAAGATATGGCACTGTTGGAGAAGGGGTGTCACTGGGCTGGGCTCTGAGGTTTCAAAAGCCCATACCATTTCCAGTTAGCTTTCCCCCTCCCTCCTACTTTCAGATAAAGATGTAAGCTCTTAGCTACAGCTCCAGTGCCATGCCTGCCTGTGTAATGAGAATTCTGGAATTTGGGTTTCCTTAAAGCAACACAGAAGTAGTATACGAATATGTTTTCATTTTAATCCCAGGTATGGGGTATGGACCTGCTTTGAACTGTCCACAGCGGCTGACTATGATTTGCCTCAGGCTCTAGAAGAGGCGTGGTTTTGCCAGCTGCAGATAGTTTCTGCAATTGTGTAATATTTAGAATTTGGGGAACTTTTCAGAGGTCATACAAATGCTAGGTCCCTGAGAGATGGGGTTGGTGGTGGTTGGTGGTCATTGCGGGGGGGGGGGGGGGGGGGGGGAGGTTGTTTGTGGTTTGTTAGTAGTTGTGCTCAAAGTAGAAAGAAAAGGAAAGAAAATAGATTCAAGGATCTCCCTTTCTCTCTCTCTCTTTCCTCTCTTTCCCCTTTTCTATCTAGTAATAGGAGGTGAAAGGGGCATAAAGGGAAAGAGAAGAACCCACAAAGTAGCAAAGGCCAGCTATGTGCCGGCAGCTGTGCTCCCCAATGCGATGACCATGGGCTCGCCCTCCTAGACCGTAAGCCACCAATAAACTCTTTTTTCTGTAAGCTGCCTTAGTCATGGTGTCTTCATAGCAGTACAAATCTAAGTCAGAGAGCTAGGACCAGACTCAGATAAAAGAACAAAAGAAGAGGCCTAAGAAAGGCAAGGGTCTCGCCTGCCCTCAGGACTCTACTCTAAAATTATTTAGATGACACTAGACTGCCATCAAATGCCTGGGCTGATCATATGGCACAGAGGATAAAGATCCCTGTGGCCAAGCTAGTGGTCTGAGCTCAGTCCCTGGGATGCACATGGTGGAAGAAAAGAACCGACTTTCCAATGTTTTCCTCTGACCTCCATGCCTCAAACCATGGCATGTGCATGTATGTACACACACACACACACACACACACACACACACACTGAATAAATAAAATTTAATTAAAAAATCATAAATAAAAATGAAAGTGAGAGTTGAATTCAACTTTATTGTTTATGATCTCTATGCCACAAGTTCTTGCTGAGCTCCTGTCATAAATCCAAGGCCACAGGCAGTCACCGTGGGGCTCCAGTCATGGACCTCAGGTAAAGTGTCTGGGCAAAGGCAGAGCTGGGTAAGAGTAGGTTTTGCATTGTCTCCTGCTGGACAAACTTGCTTGCAATCACCCCAGTTCCTGGGGCCCATAGAGTTGTTTACAGTTCACTTTTGGAGAAGTATTCTTTTGTATTTCTGTGGTTCCTTGTCAAAGCCAAGTCCACAGATTCCTGAATGTTCCTCGCCACCCTGAGCCCTGACTTGATAGCAGTGTCAATCCAGCCATGAGGCAGATCTGTGTGCTCACCTGCGAAGAAGACCAGCCCTTCCGGCTGGCTGAGTTCCTGGGCATAGTCCACATATTGGTACGGGGTGAAGAAGGCAAAGCCACCCATGGAATAAGGGTCTTGGCTCCAGTTCTTGATTGCGGAGTAAGGACAGAGAGCACGGAGTTCTTCCTTGGGGCGATTATGAATAGCGGCTAGGTCATCCAGAACAATGTCCACTACCCGAGTGTGGTCCAGGGCTGTGAAGAACACAGAGTCATCATCCAGGGTATAAGATGCCAGGACGACCCCCGCACCGTTGGGGAAGATGTGGTTGGGATAGTAGATGAAACGGGAAGGCCGGTCGGTGCTAGATTTGCCGCTGAAAATGCCATCTCGTTCCCAGAAACGCTGTGTGCAGGCCAGGATCACTTTGGTGGCACTATTGTAGTGAACAGAGCGCAAAGCATCCTGCTTGCTGAGAGAGAGCGGGGGCTGGAATCGAAGGAGGCGGGCTGCCTTAGCAGTGGTGGCCACCACTACAAAATCCGCAGTCAGCCGCGCCCTGGGCTGCAGAGGGTCAGGTGTCCTGTAGGTGACGTGAACACAGTCTCCAGACATCTCCACTTCCTCCGCTGGTGAGTAGAACCAGACAGTGCCTGGGAGGAGAGAATTGTGCAGGGCCTGGGGGAGTTGGTCAAAGCCTCCAACGATTTCATCGAACCTGAGAATGAACCAGCAGAGAGGGGGAGGAGTGGGTTGATGGACAGGCCCTTTGGAGGACAGGCTGCTGGGACTGGACAATGACTTAGTCCCTTCTCAGACACGTCCCAGATACGTTTCACAGGGATAAAAAGTTGGCAAAGAACCCATGCCAAACAGAATGTCTGTTAGCTCCAGGGAATTAAAGAAAGGCACTGCTTTAGGGTGACCAATCGGAAGAGTGCACCTGCTGGGAGCTCACAAACCCCTTCTCTGGGTCACTTACCTCCTATGGCCACCCAGAATGCCTGACAAAGACCCAGAACTGGACTTCTGATCCTCCTGCCTCCGCCTCCTGAGGTTACAGGCTTTTGCTGCCCCTCCCAGGTTCATGCGGTGCTAGGATGGAAGCCTGGGGTTCAAGCAATCTCTACAAACTGTCTGGCAATTAAGCCAGATCACCGGCCCTGGGCCAGGGTTCTTACAACCTTCGTAAAGTCCTCAGGGGCTACTCAAGGCAAGTAGCCTAAACACTACATAGCTGTTTTATTTAGTCTGTCTTGAAACTTCCTCCCCTCCTATGCTTCCTAAAGGCAGTTCTTGGCTCGGATTTAAGTTGATAGAAAGGGTAGGGGTCTATGCCAAAACAAAAAACAAAAAAACAAAAACCAGTCTAGATTTATGGCTAGATAAATCGATGCCACAGGCTTCAGCTCAGCTGCCCTGAGGCCTGTTTTTCCCCCACAGAACCAGTTCATCTTTATCTTTTTGTTGTTGTTGTTTTGAGATAAGCTGGGTCCGGACCGTCAGGCCCTCCTGACTCCGCCTCCTGAGTGTTGGCATTACAGGTGCATACCATTGCCTGGAGCCCTTTTATCTTTACAGCTACAGATCACATGGTTGGTGACCAGGGGTGACTGGAGTCTTGGTTTTATATCCCTGCAGCCCAGTCTTCCCGGGCTGAAAGATGACAAGTGTCCCTTGAAGCAGGGCTGAGGTCACAGTCCCTGTCACAGAACAGATGAGGCTTACAGTAACACACTCTTGGTAAACCCTTAATCAAAGGTTCTCAGAGTGGGGCCCCAAGGTAGGCAGCATATCAGAAGGCTTGGCTCCGAGTTCTACGCTAGGTGTTTAACAGCCCCAGCCACTCCAGTGAGTGACTCTGAGATCTCTGGTTACTCCTCTATTCTACCTTTTCTTTTTCTTTTTCTTTTTCTTTTTCTTTTTCTTTTTCTTTTTCTTTTTCTTTTTCTTTCTTTTTTTTTTAGACTAGCCTTAAATTCAGAGGGATTCTCCTGCCTCTGCCTCCTGAATGAGATTACCTGGCTTCTCATTCTGGGAGGGGGCGGATTTTCTTCTGGTTTCTTAGTCCCCCTTTTCACTACTATCTTCATCAGTAACTAGTGACCCCATTTCTCACCGGGGCTCTTGGAAAAAGGAGATGATGCCACGCAGGGTCTCTGTAAAGGCCTCGTAGTAACCGGAGTCTGTGTTCAGCATATCGCCGATCATCTGCACGGCCCCTCGGCTCAGGTTCCCCACCTTGATCAGGTACTCCTGTCCTCACGCATGGGGAAATACGACAAGCAGGTGAGAATGCACAGGGAGACAACATGTGGGCGCTTGCTATTTACCTGGGGACAGCAAGGAACAGACCTGGACAGGGTGGGACAGATGTGTACCCTCTGAGCCCGAAGGCTGCCTTGCATATGTGTCTGGAGATGATCCCCTTGGTCTACGGGGGAAATCGCTATAGTAGGTATACCTCTCAGCCTCCAGACTCTCTTCTTAGTCTTTAATCCCTGCAATCCTCTCAGAAAATGGCAAGGAGTCCTGCTTTGCTAGATGGGAAAGCTGACAGGGCCTCCATGTCCATCCATGGGGACCCAGCCTGGCTTCTCAGAAGAATCCAAGAACCGAAAACATCTCCTGCCCTAACCTCCCACTCCTGCCCTATCACCTGCTGACCAGCCACTCCATCAGCCAGTGACCTCAGCGCTGGTTCCTGGTGCACCTGTTGCCCTGATTGTACTCTATGCTTTGTCTCTGCCCATTGTCTCAGATAAAGCCACCGTGGACATGACAAACCTGGCTGGAATGGCTTCACTGGAGTGGATGACCATACAGTTTGCCCGGGGCTGTTGGTTCCTGTTACCACACAGGCAGGGCTAAAGGCCAGCCACTGAAAGAACCTGATAGAATGTTTGGGTACCACTGGTTTGGGGGAAATGCCTCTATTCAATATACTCATTTAAACCAGAGTAAAACTGTAGGGCTATGTAATCTAGGAACAGCAATACCAGGGCGCCTAAAGACAAGCCAGGCCTGTTAGGACCATCAATATCAAGGTTCAGAGAGCTTCTCTGTGCCCCAAGTCTGGGTGTGTGTTACAGTGGGTGTGGGTCTTGTCCATCTCTGATTTTTCCTTATTCTCTGTCTCCTTCTCTCTCTTCTTCACACCAAACCTTGAGTATGCAGCAGTCAGACTACACATGATGACAGGCTTTGATCCACCCAACATTTGAAGCAAGCAGCCCACGGAGGCAAACCACAGCCTGCTTAGAGTGGTCAGGACCTGAGAGTGACTATCAGCTTCTATCTCAGGATCAGCTGGAGAACACCTATGATCCTCCCCTTGCCAGGCCCATGGGTGGGCTGGCTCCAGGACCCATGAGCCAACAGCCCCCAGGAGGGGCTACATCAGGAGCTCTCCTTGTGATTTTGTATCTGAAGATACAGGAGTTTGAGTCCAGGGCCTCACCACAGACCAGCTCTTATGCCAGTGGTCTATACCCACGGCCCCAGCCTTTTCTCCTTTTCACTGTGGTCATTTGTTACAAAAGATGTTTTCATCAGTGGTGACCTCCATACTTACAACAGTGGTCCCCAGCAAGTATGTAGTCAAGTGGCACAGAAGTAAGCATTGAGACTTTTGCAAAACTGTGATATGCAAGTAACCATTGTGACTCCTGCAGAACTATGTAAACATCTAAAGATACATTTTGAAACATTAAGCAACACACACCCATCTATACAAGGCTTCCCACATCTCGGTCTGCCTTTGATCCCCCAGGTATTATAGAGGACTCTTTTGATAGAGCAACTCTAAAAAAGAAGCCTGGACGGTCCTCCTCAGAGTCCTTTCTGTTGAGTTCCTTCCACCGACTCTTCCTTCCCTCTCTCCCTCGTCCTCCCTTCCTCCCCTGCATGCTGGAGCTTGCATCCTCTCTGGGCAGACAGGGAAGACTAAGAAAGGGCAATACATCCAGCCCCAGGTGGCAGTCCCACTGCAGAGTCTCAGGGCACAGTGGGACGTAAAGTCTCAGGACTGACCTTGGTGGAGAAGGAGTCGTACTTCTCCAGGACCTCCTGGCAGGTACTGTTCTTCAGCTCTTCCACAATCTAAGAGGGAAGAAGACACGGCAGACACGTGGTGAGGGTCAGCCCGCATAGACTGTTAACCCTGCCCCAGCCACGCATATGTACCATGCTTGTTCAACAGCGTGTGTGTGTGTGTGTGTGTGTGTGTGTGTGTGTCTGTGTGTCTGTGTGTCTGTGTGTGCCTGTGTGTGGTATGTGCCTGTGTGTGGTGTGTGTGTGTGTATGTGTGTGTGTGGTATGGTGTGTGTGTGTGTATGTGTGTGTGTATGGTGTGTGGTGTGTGGTGTGTGGCATGTGTATGGTGTGTGTGTGGTGTGTGGTGTGTGACATGTATATGGTGTGTGTGGTGTGTGGTGTGTGTATAGTGTGGTGTGTAGGATGTGTGGTGTGTGTGTGTGTGTGTATGTGTGTGTGTGGGTGGTATGGTGTGTGTGTGTGTGTATGTGTGTGTGTATGGTGTGTGATGTGTGGTGTATGGCATGTGTATGGTGTGTGTGCGATGTGTGGCATGTATATGGTGTGTGTGTGGTGTGTGGTGTGTGTATAGTGTGGTGTGTAGGATGTGTGGTGTGTGTGTGTGTGTGTGTGTGTGTGTGTGGTGTGTATGGTGTATGGTGTGTGGCGTGTGTATGGTGTGTGTGTGGTGTGTCGTGTGTGTATAATGTGGTGTGTATACGGTATGTGGTGTGTGTGTGTATGTGTGTGTGTGTTTATGTGTGTGTATGGTGTGTGTGTGTGTGTGTGTATGTGTGTGTGACACTTTATACGAATCCTGGGATCCAGAACTGTGTCCTAAAACTGTCATGGTGAGAATCTCACCTCTCCTTAAAATGACAGCAGACATACAAAGGCAGGTGTGCAGATTCCCCTGTCAGACTTAAGGTTTCTACACATGGGGAGTCCACCTCCTTGTCCTGCATTGACGTTTCTGTGGACTTCTAAGCAACTGCGAGCATGCAGGAGCCAGAGGGCCGGCCCTACAGAGCTGCTGAGAGAGGCCAGCACGCTGTTCCCGAGTGAGTGAGCCTGAGGGACACCTGAGCAAAGTCTCCAGGTCTCTGTTCCCACTGAGATCATTCCCACACTGAGGTCCCTCCAGGCCATGGGTCAGACGAGACAAAGGCATTGTCACCGATGGGCCAGGTCAAGAAGGGGGGGCAGACAGTGCAGACCCACTGCTATTGTTCTCCCTTGACAAACCATCAGTCATGATGCCAGCTGTGGTCTGAGCACTGGTCCTGCAGCTGCCACCGTCTTATCACTGTGACACATCCCAGTCATTTAATCCTCACAACAAGAGGCTCTGGAGATGTGGAGAGGAGAGAAGGGAGCCCTCAATATAATGACCTCAAATAATTTTCGTGGGGTCACACAACACATCCAACCCCAGAGTCCAGCTTGTCGGTCTCTCTCTGCAATGAACTCGTCCCACCATGATGATTTTCATGGTAGCTACTTTGTACATGTTTGCACATGTGCAGATGTCTGGTGTCCAAGAATACACTCCATGAAAAGCTCGTGGCTGACACCGGACAGAGTCACAAGAGGGAGGGAGGTCAATGATAGCCAGTGATGGCCAATGGTGTAGGCGTCTTGTACTCAGGACCTGGGTTCACTCATAGCTCTTCCCTGGGGAACCGGAGGGTGTTTCTGCAGGGTGGCTCTGAGGGAGGAGGGAGGGGTTCCCCCTCGCTTTGCCTTACCTTTCTCAGCGAAGCATCAAAGAGCTGCTCTGCCGTCTTTCCCACTTCATCAGCTCTTACCGAGTAACCCAGCAGTCCAGGGTCGGCCTGCACTGCCCCTGAGCGCTGCCGAACTCCATTGACCAGCACCCAGGTCTGGTTATTGCAAGGGCAGAATTCCTTCAGCATCAGCCCAAATTTCTTGATGAGCTCATGAGAAAGCCTGTGGAAGGGGGTCAGAGACTCCTCAGGCTCTTGCTCCCTGGGCTTACTCCCTGTCTCCCTTGGATTCAGCAAGACCACCCTCGCTCTTCCTCCACGAAACGGATGCCAGGTACCTTGGTTATCACACAAGACTAGAAGCTATGAGGCTAGACTCCCTATAAGTGACCTTCTATGCTGGTAGAGATCTCTGCCACTTTGCGTGGAATCTGTGACCTTCACATCTTCAGCTGTGACCACTCCGGTTCCTGGAGGCACGGTGAGGCATATCCCTGTCCCTGGAGTGTGTCCTCCCAGCTTCCTTCCTGGAGGTTATGTCCGCTACTCCCTAACCTTCTAGCTGTGTTCTCTGAAGTCTCACCCATTCAGAAAGGTCCCCACTAGGAGGGTGCGAGGCTGCGTTTGACTTTGCCACAGGTTTATCTTAGACCGCCTATCATCTGTGATCTGCTTGGCAGTCAAGCCTAGTACAGTTATCTTCTCACATAGATTAAACACCAAGGCTGGGAGAGGCGCCTAGGCTGCCCTAGGGCTGGCAGATGAGTCGAGTCAGACGCTAACCCCTGGGCGCCCACCCATCCGCCGTCGTCTACATTGGCCTCTTGGTGTGACAGCCCTCATCCTCCTCAAGAGTACCTGTGATTGATAGGGATCCTCATGGCACCCAGCTCTATATACCAGTGTGCTCCAGGGACTCGGTGAGTCTCAATTCTGCCACCGACACGCCCTGAGGCCTCCAGGACAGTCACCTGGAAAGACAGCTCTTTATGATGGGGCCTGTCACATACCCTCCACACAACATCCTCCTCCCCTGCAGCAGACCCGGATTGACGTACTAGCCTTCCTAGTCCTCCACCCACCCATCCCTCCCTCCCAACTCTTCTCTCCTTTTATCCTTCCCTTTCTTTCTTCTTTCCCTTCCTTTTCCCCTTCCTCTCTCCCTTCCTCCCTCTTTCTTCTTCCCTCCTTCCTTCCCTCCATCCCTCCATCATCCATCTCTTCCTCCTTCCCTCCTTTCCTCCAGCCCTCCATCTCTCCCTCTCTTCCTCCATCCATCCATCCATCCATCCATCCATCCATCCTTCCCTCCCTTCCTCCTTTCCTTCCTTTTTCAGTACTGAGGATGGAAACCACAGGGTATTCCTCCCCCTATCACTAAGCAACAGCACTAACCTCTTCCTTCCTCTTTCTGAAACCTGGTCTTTGTTACTGAACAGGCTTCTCTGCCCTCCTACCCCAGCTACCCTAGAACCCTGGAGCTTCATTGGTCTCAGTTCCCCAGGAATGTCCATAGCTTAGGATTCTGCCTCCCTTTTTAGAGCCCAATCTTCCCACAAGAGAGTCTCCCCTGCCCCATCGCATACCTGGTGGCCAGCATCCTGCAAGACCTTGGCAGCAGTGAGCCCAGCCATGCCTGCCCCGATCACCACCACTTGCTTCCTCTCGGCCGTCTGTCCCAGGCCATCTCGGGCCAGCTGCAGCAACTCTTCATACTTGGGATCCTCAAAGCACTTTACAAGCTTGCTGTTGAAGGCCTGGGTTTCCAAGCTCAGCACAGACAAGAAGGCGAGAGCCAGCCAGCCTGGGAACATAGCTGTGGACACGGCAGTTAAGCAAACACCTGCGGATGAAGGAAGACTGGCCATAACCCTTGATCTGCGGAAGATTTATCACTGGACCTATGACGCAATGTACCCGGCACTCCCCTACCTAAGAGAGCCTTAGTCACGGGTCCTCCCACCCTTGCCTGCCACTCTTCCTGCTGGCCCACAAATGCCCCTCAGGTACCAAAGCCTCTCACTCAGGGAATGACACAGGCTGACTGTCTGCCCAAGTCACTGTCCTTCCCCTCAGTCAGTGGGACTGCCGTGCACACAGAACGACATAGACCTGCACACCACATTGTCTTTTTTTCCATTTCCACCACCATTTGAGGTGGATAGACTGTCCGTCACGAGAAGACCCTTAGCTAAGCCCCATTGTGGAAGACCAAAGATTGGGAGCCTGAAACCTTATATAACAAATAGTCCCCAAAGTGTGTATGGTGGGTCACCAGGTTCCCAAGCCCCAGAGGATCATCACAGGGCTGCCTCTAAGAGATGGACATGGCCCCCTGAAGTTAGAGCTTGCCCTACAGTGAGCCTGTGTTCCCAACTTCTTTTCTGACTTGATTCTATCAATTCTGGCTCAGCTATGGGACAGGCAGGTCACACCTTCCTTCTGGGAGTCTATCAAAGGTGTGTGTCTTGTGTCAGTTGAGTTCTTATTTTCAAAGCTGTTGTCTGTGTTGTGGGACAGACTGAGTCTTCCCAGACTTATCTGTTGAGGCTCTAAACCACAAAGATCTTAAAATTGCAACTCTATTTAGGGATGATAGCCTTTGGAAAAGATAAGTGAGTTCAAACAAAGCTGCGAGCGGAGTCCTCCCCCAATGAGATATCCTCAGAAGAAGAGAAAGAGTGTAAGCCACGGGCCCTCGAAGGGAACAGCAGCCTCTTTCCTAAGCCGCTACAATTTCTTACTGCATCCTAAATACTGATCCTTATACCCACAGGGAAGTGTCGCTCTCCTCCCCTAACAAAGAAGTTTTCTCAGCAGAGACCATTACAGAAAGCTACAACCGGTCAAAACACAGAGAACAACGGACTGTTCTGTGCCCAGCCCCAACAGATACAGCTACAACACGCTCCCTACAACTAAGGCTCAAGGAACATTGAGGAAGACGGGGCGATGGGGGCGTTGGGGGGTGGAAAGATTGGAAGAGCCAAAGGATGTATGTCTACTTTGAGATAGTCTCTTCTGAAAAAAAGAAATTAGGCAGATGAAGTAGGGAGGAGAAGGTGGGTCTGGAGAGTTAGGGGGAGGACTTGGGGGTGACTATGATCAAGCTACACTGTATGAAATCCTCAAAAAAGGTAATAATAATATTGTATTAATAAAAAGGAAGAGGAAACATGAACACTAGAGAGGAACATCAGAGGTGCCCACACTGAAAGGCAATGCCCATGATGAGGGTGTGATGAGAAACCTTTGACGAGACCAGACCCATCAGTGATACCTCCATTGAGACAGCCATCCATGTACTCCACGGTTTTTTCTTACACAGTCTGAGCTGACTAACACAGGCTGTTCCTGTGCCTCTTCCCCCATGTTGGTGAAGAGAAGCTCGATTGGGTACCTTTCTCCAAGAACATAGTTTGCCACTGAAACACATCGTAGCATTACAGAGAATGGAAGCAGAGGAATTGCCGTCTGTGTGTGACTGGTTGTTCTCTCAGACACCCCACCCAGCGCCGTGTCCCTCTGTTCCTGGTACGTTAGGTAATTGCTCAACCTGTCGTATCCAGCTCGAATCAGAATCCAGTTTCATCTGCACAGAGCTTGGGCTCCTAACAGTTCATCCATCAATTGAGAAAGGAGCAGACAGAAAGGTAGTGGGCCGGGGAGCGGATGGGCAGGCAGAGGGAAGGACACACGGACCGAGGTTTGCCTCCAGCCTCCGCCCGCGATCATCACAGACACCAGGCCCGCGGCTAGGAGCCAGGGTTTCGTCTGGACTTGTCGCCGCTCCTCCTCTCACCTTTACAATCTGTCTCTGTCTGCTTTCCTCAGGGCCTCCCCTGGTCTCCAGACTCCCTCTGTGAACCTGCACGCTTGGCATCTGGCTTTACAATTACTTTTGAGGAATGAACACACACACACACACACACACACACACACACACACCACATACACACACACACACACACACACACACACACACACACACACCATCAGCACCATCACTATCACCCGACTCCAGTCTCTTTTCCACACCTTGGATTCACTCATCTCTCCTGTCTTCGAGGAATGGAGCTAGTTAGCACTAAGGAAGTGAATCCAAACTGCTTTGGAAACCGGAAGTCTCAGGGTTTCCCTCTTTGCTCCCCTGTGAGGCCCTAATTTGCATTTATTCATTCATTGCCCATATGAGCATGATTCAATATGATACTCTAACGCATGCATACGGTATGCAGCCATCACCTTAGCTGCATTGCTGGAAAATGGTGCTTGAAATTACCAGCAATCCCTTTAAAAAAAAGGGCTGGGCCTTCTGGGAAACACAACTACTCTCAGGCTGTTCTTTTGCCTGAGTGGAGGAAGTTCCACACTGGGCTGCTCTCTTTCCTGTCAGTTGCCCTGCCCTGCAGAGCAGAGCAAAGGAGAACAAAGCATCGTTGAGCTTCAGGAGGCAGCACAACAACCACAAGGACACGCAGAAAACAAATGGAGCCAGGAAGCCTGTGGTGGCCCAGGCAACCACAGGCATTTACTACACACGCTGAAGTCGGCCCCAGATCCACAGCTCTAGCGTCCCTCCACCCGCCCTTTGCTTTAAAAAGTGGCTGTGACCCGTGTCTATGGTGGGGTGACCATGAGAAACCCACGTGTCTGCTGGGATCAGGAGCCATGTCTGACCTGTCCATCGGCATGAACCCTAAGCCTCATGTGGCCACACAAACACTGTGGGTCTAGGTGTAATGACTTTGTCGGAGAAAAGATCCGCAAGTGAGGAACAGGACATGGAAATCTCACATCCTGAATCTGTTTCTGTGAGATAAGGCCCCTCGCTCAAAGAAGTTCGGGTTGGTCTGGAATTTACTACATGAAATCCTGGCTCCAGAAAAAGAAAAAAGAAAAAGAAAACGTCATGGCCAGGCAGATTTCAGAGATTGAGGCTAGCCCGATCTCCAGAGGGAATTCTAAGACAGCCAGGACTACACAGAAAAACCCTGTCTCATAAAAACAAGAGTCTACCAAGGGGCACCTGAAGAGGTGGCTCATTGGTTAGAGCACTGGCTGCTCTTGCAGAGGACCCAGGTTCAGTTCCCAACCCTCCATGGGGCTTACCATCATATGTAACTCCAGTTCCAGAGGGTTCAATACCTTCTTCTGCACACATGGTACACAGACATACAAGCAAAGCACTCATATATACATAGTGTGTGTGTGTGTGTGTGTGTGTGTGTGTGTGTGCAAAAAAGGAGAAAGAGAGAAAGAAAAGGCTCTAATTTTTTTACAATAAGGTAACTGACAACCCAATTAATATATTTTTGTTTGTTTACTGAGACAGGATCTCAGGTAGCTGAAGCTAGCTTCACACTCAAAGCTGGCCTTAAATTCCTAATCCTCCTGCCTCTACCTCCCAAGTGCTGGAGGTGGGGCCTGAGCCCACCATGCCCAGCTTTAGTTTAATTTTGAGATAGATTCTTACTCTGGAGTGTGGACTATCCTCGAACTCTGCATCCTCCTGCCTTAGTCTCCCATGTGATGGGAGCCCAGGCATCTACCACCCACTATGCCTGACTTTCTTGTATATCTTGTAAAGAGCAAGAAAGAGGGGATTTGAAATGATATTGAACAACAGTGATTGTGTAAGCAGATAGAAACACTGCCTCTGCCCTATGATCACACATTGTAGTAAGTGCTAAATTATCACGCTGTGCGCCGGGGATCTGTGTGATCATTATGTACCATTAGAAAGATAAAAAACAGAGCCATGCATGATGGTGAACACCTGTCATCCCAGCACTTGGGAGGGGGAGGGAGGGAGGGAGTACCAAGGATTCAGGGTCCTCAGCTGTAGTCCGAGCCCATCAGGAGATCCATGAGACCCTGTCTTCAAAACTAAAACAAACCTAACAAATAAAGTAAAACCAACTCTGTACTTCAAAACACACCTGACAGGTCATTTCTGTTATTGGTTTGGAAACCAGAGTCCCTGTGGGTCTAGAACTGGGCTGTGGGGATGACAAAGGAAGCCTGAAGGTGGTCCGGAGCCCTGGCCCAGCAGGCTTCCTCGGGGTTCTCACAGAAGCCCAGCAGTGGATCCCAGGTCTCCAGGGACCAGCCCAGCAATGGATCCCAGGCCTCTAGGGACGAGCCGGCTCCAGCTCCTTGAGTCTGTCTGAGGGCGGGCAGCCGGGTCATGCCTCCTCCCACATCAGAGCTCCTCCATGCCATTCACATGACTCTGCCACCAGAAGTGCAGGGGTAGCCCTAGAGAAGAGAGCCCAGGTTCTGAGGGATTGTGTGCGAACATGTGCTCTCCACACAAAGCTCCAACTCCCTTGCCTCTCACTAGGGGTTTAATGAATCTTTCCACCAGTTCTTGGCCAGAAGCCTTGGGAGAGATTCGAACTCTCCCAAGTCTCTGTGTGTGTCTTGGTGCTGCTTCTTAGAGTCTTTCACCTCAGCATCCACTCTTTCCTCCTACTGCCTCCATCATCAGACCTGAGGGGTGCTTTCTCTCCCTCTCTCCCTCTTTCCTTCTCTCCTTTTCCCTCTCTCCCTCTCTCCTCTCCTTTTCTCTCTCTCCCTCTCTCCCACTCTCCCACCCTCCCTCCCTCCTTCTCTCCCTCTTTCTCTCTCTACCTCCCTCTCTCCCTCCTTCTCTCCCTCCCTCCCTCTCTCCCTCCTTCTCTCCTTCTGTGCCTCCCTCTCTCCCTCCTTCTCTCCCTCTGTGCCTCCCTCTCTCCCTCTGTCTCTCCCTCCCTCTCCCTCCCCCCCCCTCTCTTTGGTTTTGTTCGAGACAGGGTTTCTCTGTGTAGTCCTGGCTGTCCTGGAACTCACTCTGTAGACCAGGCTGGCCTCCAACTCAGAAATCTGCCTGCCTCTGCCTCCCAAGTGCTGGGATTACAGGCGTGCGCCACCGCGCCGGGCTTTCTGTCTTTTCTCTCGTCCTCTTTCTCTTTCACCTCTTCTTGTTGTTTACTTTTGTGAGGGGGGGTTGACCGTATAGCCCAGCTAGCCTGGAGCTCCCAGTGTTGTTCCAGACTTGCCTCAGGCTCTCTCTCCATCACCCCTCCCTTCTAGATTTTCTTCTAGGAAAGAGCCATCTCTTCCTCCTTCCTCCAGTGCTCCAGGGCGCTTGGAGCAGAAACTCCAGAGTTACTTTGTTTCCTGCTTGATGAGCCCCTGGTGAGTGGAGTGCTGTTCTGACACATCTCCAGCTTCCAGGACTTGAGCCTGTGTTTCTATAGCCCTTTGGAAGGCTGTCACCTTTCCCTGTCCCTCCCTTTGTGGGATGGAGAGGGTTGGAGCAAACCCATGTAAAGGCTGTACCTGAAGACTCACCTGCAGAAGGAGCGAGCCTGGGCCTGGTGGAAGACAGAAGAGTGAAGAGAGCAAGTCCAACAGGCACAGGCCCTGCCCCTGGCACGGCTGGCACGGCCTCATTCTGACCTTCCGAAATCTAGAGCCAGGAGGGCTCCTGAAACCTGACCTCATCCAGCAAGAACCTCACCAGCTCCTCAAACCCCATCTCACGGTATCCCGATATAACTACATCTCTAGCTCACTCATCAGAATGATCTTCAGCAGGAGGGAATCACCTGAGGCAGACATAGTGCCAGCCAGAAGACAACGCAGCAGGCTGCTTCTTAGGGTGACGGGGCGGGGGGTGTCTCCAAAGAACTTCGGCAATGCCATGGACCAGAAAGTCACATGACACTTCTATAGCGACTCCCCACTTGCATGATGATTAAAAAGGAATGAACTGAGCAACGGAGATAAAATGACCATCGGGGACTCACACCTGTCACCCCAGCTCTCCAGACGCTGAGGTCGAAGGCTTTCCATGGGTTTGAGGTCAGTATGAGCTACACAGCAAGTTCCAAGACAGCTGGACTAAAGGTGACTCTGTCTCTAACAATAACACCAGAGATGATCACAGGGCTGATCTCTGGAAAGTGTTGGGACCAGACACAGGAGGCCTTCCTGGGCCTACTAGAAATTCATTACAATGTCACCTGGAGTGGTGGTCACATGAATGTGTCACCACTACGGAGGGCGGTGTATGTGCTATAAAAATTTCAGAAGCCACAAAAGTGAACCCCTTGTTAACATTAAAACTGCATTTCTAAAAAAAAATTGAGACAGCATCTCACGTAGCTCAGGCTGGCTACAAACTCACTATGTAGCCAAGGCTGCCTTTAAACTCCTGATTCTCCTGTATCTCTCTCCTGCATGCCCCATCAGAAGTGTACATGCGTGGCTTTAATTTTTTTTTCTTTCACAGACTGAAGAGACAAGGCAGTGTACAGGAGCACTTTCTGTGTAAGCACACAGACCTGAGCACAAACCCAAAGCACCTACGTGAAAAGCTAGACGTGACTGCATGCGTCTGTGACCCCAGTGTTACAAAACACTCGCTGGGCATTGCTCACTGGATTCTAGCTTCGGGTTTTGTGAGAGACCCTGCTTCAGGGTAACACAACGGAACGTGATAGATCAGAATACCCACCAGCCTCCTCTGACCTCCGCACCTGAGCATGCCCAGGTGTACATATAACATACACACACAATTTTCCTAGGTTCAAAATGTTAAGGCAGGGGGCAGTTGGGAGGTGTATTGACTAGCTTTTCGGTCAACTTGAGACAAGCCAAGGTCATCTGGGAAGACGGAATTTCGTATGAGAGAATGCTTCTATCAGATCGGTCTGTAGGCAAGTCTGTGGGAGCATTTTCTTAATTGATCTTTGGTAGATGAAGGTGGAGCCATCTGTGTGTAAGGTGGTCTCGGGCTGTATAAGACAGCACACTGAGCAGGCCATCGGAAGCAAGCCTGTGAGCAACACTCCTCCTATGTCTTCTTCAGTTCCTGTCTCAAGGTTCCCGCCTTGACTTTCTGTGTAAACGGCTGGCAATGACCACTCTGTGGTATGGCTAATGTGGGAGTATTTGTTGTTGTTGTTGTTGCTAGAGATATAAGAGACCCCACAGCCAGGGGCATCTGAAAGAGTCCAGAGCAGACAGAGAAAGAAATACACAGAACGGAGCCAGCAGACTGGGCCTAGTTGGGGCTCTCTGCAAGAGAGAGATCAGCAGGGGATAGAGAACAGAGAAAAGATAGGGCAAAACAGAGGTGTGGAAGCACATAGCAGGGACAGCGGGAGTAGAAGGAGAATGAGTGGCTGGGGAGAGGGAAGCCAGGAGCTGGAGGGAGTTTAGGGGAAGGGAGCAAGTGAGACAGGATTGGACTAGCATGGAAATGTCACAAATAACAGGTGACACTGACGGAGCCTTGAGACCGGCTCTGGCCAGCATGGGCTTTGATATGCTAATAGTCATCACAGGTAGCTCTAAGTCCCTTCTGGCAGAGGTAAGAGAAATGACTCCTTTTGGTAAGTAGGAACCAGTTTCACAAGTTCCTGGGGGAATTCTGGATTTTATCCAGCTGCTGGAAATCCTCCTATAGCCCAGGTTGAGCTCATTTCTGGCCATTAGGACTGCCTGTTGGGGTTTAGGGGACTGGAGTTTCCTTTGGGCCTAACACTTTCCGCAGTGATGGTCCTAAGAGTTGTAAACTAGAATAAACCCTTCCCTCCCGGGGTTGCTTCTGGTTGTAGTATTTATAGCAATAGAAACCTTAACTAAGACAGGAGGGGAAGACTAGGAGGATCAGAAAGAAGTTCAAGGCCAGCCTCAGCTACATGGCAAGTTCAAGGACAGATTGCACTAAATGAGATTCTAGCTCTAAAAAAATGCGTGTTCGTGTGCGTGCACGAACGCATGCATGCATGCATGCACATGAGTACTTACAGGCAACAAGACCATAGTAGAAGAATGAAATGTAATTGAGCAGAATGTCAGGTGAGGTTGAGATGCTTCTAGTGTGACCTGAGACACTTCTAGAACTGGGATGTGTTTTGAGGCAGGGGATTGTCTTCAGGCCAGGGCTCACTGTCTTCTCATCACTCGCAGCACGAAGGAGATCATATCCTCTGCTGAGTGTGTGGAAGGGGTTATGCTGCCCTGGGGAAGCAGAGGTTGGCCAACGAGAGATTGGCACAAATAGCATAGCAAGTCAGGACCCCACTTGCACCAGGTCGCGTGTATACCTGCTTTAAGCAATGGCGGTAAGTTCCTCTCCTTTGCCAACCCTTGATAATGTCCTTCTCTGTTCAAACATATCCTAGAACACATCTTGAAACAGAGAGAGATGGGCTGAGCCATCCTACTCCAGTGATAGACGACAATGCACAATAAGACAAACTGTGTCCCTTGAGGAACTTTTGGGGAGAACCCCCTATTTGCCATCTTATAGCTAGGCATAATTGGGCATAAAGATTATTAAAATCAGATGCATTTTGGGAAAAGACATGCGTAATAAGCAAAGGCTTACATAACCCAAGCTGTCAGTCAAAATAGAGAACCAACAGTGTGACACCTCCCAGTCACTGAACCCCTTCTTCTCCTGG
Organism: Apodemus agrarius; assembly: GCA_964023405.1. Taxonomy (NCBI): domain Eukaryota; kingdom Metazoa; phylum Chordata; class Mammalia; order Rodentia; family Muridae; genus Apodemus; species Apodemus agrarius. The sequence goes on along the minus strand of OZ030015.1, from coordinate 42,454,127 downwards.
AGCTCTTGAAAGGAAAACCCCAAAGGATAACCAGGACCCTTGAGTACCCTCACTTGTGTGGCCCACTGCTTTCTCAAGGCACATTCTGACCTGCACTGTCACTTTGCTTTGAATAAAGTCCTCACCACTTTTGCTAATCTATGTGCGTCTTTATTTCAGTTTTCCAAATAAGATGCCAAGAATCTGGAAACTCTTAGACTAGACTCTGACCACCAGTAACAAAGAGATGCCTGCTTCTAAGATTGGCACGGGACTCGGTTCAGAAGATATTGTCTTGCAGAAGGTTGTCCCAGGATGTCTGCTCTCAGGGATCTGTCTTGGAGGGTCTGTGTTCAGGCCTGTGATGGGGTGGAGAGAGGGGTGTCAATCCTGAGAGTGTGTGCTGAGTGTCTAGAGATTTGCCCTCAGAGTCTATCCTGAGGTCTATCCTACAGTCTGTCTTGGAGTCCATCTGTCTTTTCTATTTACATGTATGTTACATGTGTATGAGTACCCAGGGAAGCCAGAAGAGGGTGTCAGATCCTCTAGAGCTGGAGTTACAGGAGTTCATGGGGTGCCTGATGTGGATTCTGTGAACCAAACTCAGATCCTCACAAAGGACAGCAAGTGTCCAACCCCTGAGCATCTCTCCAACCACACCTCTCCCCCTTTTTTGAGTGAGAGGATCTACATAACCTGGTCTGTGTAACCAGAACTGGAACTCCCTATGCAAACCAGCTAGCCTCAAAATTTAAGATGGTCCTCTTGTCTCTGTCTCCCAAGTGCTGGGATTTTGGATATGCACCACCATGTCCAGCTTCTGTTTATCCTTTGATCGGGGGTCTGACAGCCAAGGTAGGGATTCCTCTGTAATGCTGTAAGGGGGGGAGGGAGGGTGGCTGTTCTGATAGTATTCCCAAGGCTTGAGTCTGCTTATATGAGTAGAACCCATAAGAGTACAGGAAGCACAAAAGCAGAATGAGGAACTGTGGGTAGGTGCTCAAAGTACTGGGGGCCTGCACTGGCCCCTGCCCTTGCAACCTGACTTTCTCCTTTTACACCTCTTGTGTCTGCCCCTGCACCCACTCCACAGGCCTTGTGAGAATCCCCTGTGCCCTGCACACAGAAAAAAACCATGACCACACAGAACCCTCGTTCCTCCTGTGGGAACGGCTCCCTGCCCTGCCCCTGGAGAGAGTCAGAATCAGATGAGGAACAAGAGGTCATTATGTAGGTCAGGAGTCTGGCTCTGCACTGCATGCACAGTACAGAAGCCGGGGATGGAGGTAAAGCAGGCAGGGAAGAGAGAGGGGAGGGAGAATGGAAACCCAGGAAAATGGAGAGCTGCCTCCTAAACATCTGGGGGATGGGGGGGGGACACACGGCTCACATCCTTTGTTCAGTTTCAGACCCAATTAGCACAGAGCACACCAAAAAAAAAAAAACCACACAAATCACATATAGCACACAATACACATATGCCATGTATTATGTACATAATACACACAGTACACAGGCATAACACAGCACATTACAGAAAATACACCACACACACACACACACACACACACACACACACACATGTACACACACCCCACCCCTCCTCCTTAAAGCGACTCTGGACGATCTTGCTCCAAATGAAATAGCAGGAGAAATGGGACCATCCTGAGCCACCAAAGGGAGGGCTCACCCCAACGGAAACCTGACTGTGCTGTATCCTGGTATCCAGGAACTAGTCTTAGGATGTTGTGTCCAGGCAAAGGGGACCTGACAAAGACAGAGGAGGAAAGCACACCCTTCTAGGATGGCATACAAGCTAAGAGAAGTCTTTTCCTTGATCTTCACTCTAGGAAAGAAGGCAAAGGGGTCCATACCTAGAAGCCTGCCTGGGGCTGGTAGCATCCATGTCCACAGAGCCAGAGCTTGGGTAAGTTGTCAGAGTTGAGGAGTGCGACTGGAGGTCAGAGTCCCGGAGCAGGAGGTGGCCATCTGTGCTCCTCTGTCATGAGCCCATGACTCTGACCTCCATGAAGGTGACGCTGGGCTCCCTTGGCTCTCCTTTGCTTTCCAGGTCTGCTGACAAGCCAGAGAAGTTTGGTGAGGAATGGGAAAGAGGGTGGGATCATATGCCTCTGTGTGACATCCAGGGCAACGCTCTCAACCTGATGCAAGAAGAGGCATGGTGCAAGAGGGTGTGGCCATCAGTGGCTCAGCAGGACCTGGCACCTCTGCTGCTGGGTGGGGGTGGGCACTCAGTTCTACCTCCCACCATCGGCAGTGACCCAGCTCCTGGGCTCTGTGTCTTCCTGTCCTACAGGGAGTGAACCCGCATGACCTGGTGTGGCTGGGGCTCCCTCTGTCTGTACCCAGCGTTGCCCAGTTCCTTCCCTTCTGAAAACCGCAGGAGGAGAGAAAGCTCTAGTACTTCTAGCAGTTTGGAGGTGTCTCCTGAGAGAAGATAACACCTGAGAGAGCATGCTGGGTGGAGGGGGCTACACCCTAAGCCTGATCTCCACCTCCAATTGCCCCATCTCCCAGGGATCTGTCTTCTCTGCCCTTTCCACGGAGCTGCCGTCCCGTGGCAGATGTCAAGTTAGCAGCACTGGGGATACCGGACTCTCGTCTTTCTTCTCATTCATGTTATAGTGGCTTTTGTTATTGTTGTTGTTGTTGTTGTTGTTTGTTTGTTTGTTTGTTTTGTTTTTTTGTTTTTCGAGACAGGGTTTCTCTGTGTAGTCCTGGCTGTCCTGGAACTCACTCTGTAGATCAGGCTGGCCTTGAACTCAGAAATCCGACTGCCTCTGCCTCCCAAGTGCTGGGATTAAAGGCGTGTGCCACCAAATGGTTTTATAATGGCTTTTTATTATTTTTTTTTAAGTATAAAATAGTTTATTTGAAGACATGGGAAAGGGGGTTGAAAAGGGAGAGGAAATAGAGGTAGAGAAAGAGAGGGGATGAAGGAGAAAGAGGAAGAAGAGGAGAGGAGGAGGGGAGAGGAGGAGGAAGAGGGGAAGGAGAGAAGGAGTGGGAGAGGAAGAGGGGGAGAGGAGGAGGGGGAGAGGAGAGGGAGAGGAGGAGGAGGGGGAGAGGAGGAGGGGGAGAGGAGAGGGAGAGGAGGAAGAAGAAGAGGAAGAGGGGGAGAGGAGGAAGAGGAAGAGGGGGAGAGGAGGGAGAGGGGAAGGAGGGGGAGGAGGGGGAGGAGAAGAGGAGGGGGAGAGGAAGAGGAGGGGGAGGAGGGGGAGAGGAGGAGGGGAGAGGAGGAGGAGGGGGAGAGGAGGAGGAGGGGAGAGGAGGAGGAAGAGAGGGAGAGGAGGGGGAGAGGAGAAAGAGGAGGTGGAAGAGGGGGAAAGGAGGAGGGGGAGGAGGAAGAGGAGGAGGGGGAGGAGGGGGAAAGCCAGCCAGGAACATGTGGAGAGAGTGGGTGAGGAGGAAGAGGAGAGGGGGACAAAGGGGTCAGAGAGAGAAGAGAGTCAGAGAGCTATAATGGCTTTTTTAAAAATGTATTATTTTTATTTCTTCTTTCAAAATTTCATATATCTATACAACTTTTATCACTGTGCCTTCCAGTGCCTCTGCCTGACACGTCCTAGTGCTCCCACTCTGTCTCCCACTGTACTGGCTGGTTTTGGGTGTCAACTTGACACAGGCTGGAGTTATCACAGAGAAAGGAGCTTCAATGGGGGACATGCCTCCATGAGATCCAGCTGTGGGGCATTTTCTCAATTAGTGATCAAGTGGGAAGGGCCCCTTGTGGGTGGTGCCATCCCTGGGCTGGTAGTCTTGAGAAAAGCAAGCTGAGCAAGGCAGGGGAAGCAAGCCAGTGAGGAACATCCCTCCATGGCCTCTGCATCAGCTCCTGCTTCCTGACCTGCTTGAGTTCCAGACCTGTCTTCCTTTGGTGATGGACAGCAATGTGGAACTATAAGCTGAATAAACCTTTTCCTCCCCAATTTGCTTTTTGATCATGTTTGTGCAGGAATAGAAACCCTGCCTGAGACACCCACCCACCTGCAGCCCTACCCTTTGTCATTGCTATTAATAAGTTCCTGAGTCCATTAGCACAGCCTATATGTGCATAGGTGTGTGCCCAGGGCACGAACAATGCACCTATACTCGTATCCCTAAAGGGTCATGGCTCTTCCTCCCTCAGCACCATCATCTGCCAAAGCTCCTCTCCCCGGAGCCACACTGAGATGTCGACTGTCTTGATCGTGTGCAGGTCTTCTGCAGGCAACTATGCCGACGGCTGTGAGGTGATGGTGTCTATAGCCGTGTCACACTCAGAACTCCACACTCACAGCCCTTAGATTCTTCCCACCCCTCCCCCCTTCCTCAATGTTCCCTGAGCCTTGGGTGGAGAGAGGCGAATTCAGATGACCTGGCCACAGCTAAGCACTCATAGTCACGCATGCTTTGACCCGACAGGAGTCTCTGGGCTGTTAACTAGCGGCTGTAGAATGGAGCTTCTCAGCCAAGGTTGACAACACCATAAATCTGTAAAGATTTGGAAGCAAGTTGGAAAGCATGACCACTTACCCTGACAAGAGCAGGTTTCCCGTCGTGGCCTGTGAACCTATGATGTCCCCGGTCACGGACTTGGGACCAGTACCAGGCATGAAATTCCTCCGGAGGAGTGGGTCTAGTGGTTAACCAGAAGGCAGTTAATTAACTCCAGAATGCTCAGGACACTATTGGACCAGATGGAGCAGCTTGCCAGTCAGCTCAGCATACTATGATAATTTTGTAACAAATAAAATGTATTATGTGTATTTGAGGTTCACACATAATGTTCTAGGGTATGTACACATGGTAAAATCCCCTGTCATCCCACACAGGTTATAGTCTGTGTGGTGTGTGATATGACCAACTAAATCTACTCAACAACAACAACAACCAAAATCCCTATTACAATGGAATAAACTTGGTCCGCATACTGTATGCTCTTCATTCTGTCTACCCTCCATGGTATATTATTATATTGCTTTTAATTTACATCTTTTTATCACCTCTCCCTTACCCTTGCCCCACCCAAAATAACCACTGTGCCATTTTCTGTGAATGTATATTTGAGTGTTTTAAGATTTTATGGGTTTGTTTTTTTGTTTTGTTTTGTTTTTTTTATTTTGTTTTTTTTTTTCTGAGACAGGGTTTTTCTGTATAGCCCTGGCTGTCCTGGAACTCACTCTGTAGACCAGGCTGGCCTTGAACACAGAAATCTGCCTGCCTCTGCCTTCCAGAGTGCTGGGATTACAGGAATGTACCACCACCGTTTTGAGATATTAAAATACAAGTGAGCTCAGGTGATATTCTCCTTTTTAAGTTTAATAGTCTGTTATGCACAAGTGCCTACACACACATAATCTACATGAATATATACATATGTATGTATAGTTATGTATGGGTATATGTCATATGCTTAGATATATCATGTGCAGTTATACATACATATAGTATATGGATATAGCTAGTATATTTTCTTTATCCATTCATCTATTGATTGAAGTTTGTTACCATACCACAGTTATTTTGACAGTTCTGCAATTAATACTTATTGTAGATTTCTTTAAAAGGTGATAATTTCAAGCTAAGAGTGGTGGTGCATGCCTTTAAACCCAGCACTCAGGAGACAGAAGTAGGTGGATCAAGCTTCTTCTACACAGTGTTTCCAGGACAGCCAGGGCTATTTAGAAAAACTCTGTCAAAAGAAAGAAAGAGAGAAGAAAGAAAAAGAGAGAGAGACAGAGACAGAGACAGAGACAGAGAGACAGAGACAGAGACAGACAGAGAGACAGAGAGAGAAGAGAGACATCAGGCAGGCAAGCCTGTTTCAAAAAAGAGATTAGGGGAGAGGAAGGGAGGGGAGAGGAGGGAAGGGAAGAGGAGGGAAGGGGAGGAAGGGGAGGGGAGAGGAGGGAAAGGGAGGGGAAGGGAGAGGGTGGATTCATTTCTTTTGTGTATGCATTCAGGAAGGAGATTGCCAACTTCTTATTGTTTTGCACATGGAAACACAGTTTTTCCAATGACATTGTACAAGCAATATCCTTTCAACATTGCATTGGTCACCCTGGAATGGGGTTTTTCTTTCAGTAGAGTCTGGACTGAATTTTTAATACAAGGACAAATGGAGATTTATAGCCAAGGAGTCAAGTAGATGCGAGAGAATGGAAAATTACCAGCAGGAGCTGCAGGCATGATGGCTCATGCTTAGAACCGTAGAACCTGGGAGGCAGAGGCAGGAGGATCAGGAGTCCAAAGTCTTCTGTATCTTCACATTGAGTTCAAGGCCAGCCTGGGATACATGAGACTCTGTCTCAAGTCTGAGAGAGAAATGGGGAAGGGGCCAAGAAAAGAGGAGAGGAGAGGAAGAGGAAGAGGAGAGGAGAGGAGAGGAGAGGAGAGGAGAGGAGAGGAGAGGAGAGGAGAGGAGAGGAGAGGAGAGGAGAGGAGAGGAGAGAAGAGACTAGGAAGATACATCAGTCATTACAGTGTTTGCTCCGAAAGCACAAGGACCTGGATTTAATCTCCAGAACCAGGTAGAAACTCAGAAATGGCATCAGCGAGATAGCTTAGCCCGCAAAGGTGTTTGCCCCCCAGTGGTACAAACCTGAGAGCTGAGCTCCATTCCTAGGTGAAGAGGGATGGCTAGAGCTGACTCTGCAGAGTTGTCTCCTGACTGCCATGTGCATGTATCACACACACACACACACACACACACACACACACACTAACTAAAATATACGTGATGGTGTCTAGGATTGAATCCCAGCACTAAGGAGGCAGAAACATATGGGTCTCTGAGGCTCAGTGGCCAGTCAGTGTTAGTTCCCAGCCAGAGAGAGAGAGAGACCCTGCCTCAAAGTGAGATCAGTGGTTCCCCAGGAATGACACCCAGATTATTCTCTGACCTCCACATAGATGTACACACATGTGCACACACACACTCACAAAAACATGAACACACATGTATGCACATACACACAATTTGAACATAAAAGAAAATTGTGTCTGTCTCACTCTTCTGAAACAGTAAGAATGCTGGAAGGCAGGCCAGGTGGATAAGATTTTGAGAGCTGCAAACGAGATGTATGATCGTATAGAAAGGGTAGATCATTTGGTTTTTTGTTTGTTTGTTTGTTTTTTCCGAGACAGGGTTTCTCTGTATAGTCTTGACTGTCCTGGAACTCACTCTGTAGACCAGGCTGGCCTCGAACTCAGAAATCCGCCTGCCTCTGCCTCCCAAGTGCTGGGATTAAAGGCGTGCGCCACCACTGCCAGGCTTTTTTTGGTTTTTTTGAGACAGGGTTTCTCTGTGTAGTCCTGGCTGTCCTGGAACTCACTCTGTAGACCAGGCTGGCCTTGAACTCAGAAATCCGCCTGCCTCTGCCTCCCAAGTGCTGGGATTACAGGCGTGCGCCACCACGCCCGGCTTTTTTTTTTTTTTTTTTTTTTTTTTTTTTTTTTTTGGTTTTTCGAGACAGGGTTTCTCTGTATAGCCCTGGCTGTCCTGGAACTCACTCTGTAGACCAGGCTGGCCTCGAACTCAGAGATTCACCTGCCTCTGCCTCCCAAGTGCTGGGATTACAGGCATGCGCCACCCCGCCCGGCCGGGTAGATCATTTAATAACAATAAATTCATAAAGTACACTCCTTTCCTTGTCAGCAATTTGCCAAGCAGTTCCATTTTCCTTGGAAACCTGACCAAGACAAACATAGGTTTTTGCCGGATCCAGCATGGCCTTGGTGGGGACAGAGTGACATGGTTCCTGCCCTCCTGGGACAGGGCCAGCAGGCATGGGCCTCCAGGAGTGTCCATGGCTGCCATGGGCATAAGGCTCGTTGGTATAAAAATGTACATGTTTTACATTCCTCCTTTTAGGGAATGTCCTCCCTGTTAATATTAATGACTCCATGATAATGAGAGAGAGAGAGAGAGAGAGAGAGAGAGAGAGAGAGAGAGCACCAGTCCCGGAGGCAAAGGTGTGGCTAGTGTCTCAGCAAAATGGTAAGCCCTGGGACCTTCAGGACAACATTTAAGGCTGTGGGAAAGAACTCTAAAAACATAAGTTTGAAAACATTTAATTTCTTAACTATCCAAAAAATAAGGATGCAATATGAATTATGTGAGGGGCTTCATGAATCTAAAGGAGCAGAGGCACCTGCACTATGAGCCAACTTGTCAGAAAGATACTACGGAAGGAGATAAAGAGATTTAGGGAGTGGAGATTGCAGGAGATCTGATCCAACTAAGGTTTGTTTGTTTCTGTTTTTTTTTTTTTTTTTTTTGGTTTTTTGAGACAGGGTTTCTCCGTGTAGTCCTGGCTGTCCTGGAACTCACTCTGTAGACCAGGCTGGCCTCGAACTCAGAAATCCGCCTGCCTCTGCCTCCCAAGTGCTGGGATTATAGGCGTGCGCCACCACTGCCCGGCCTGTTTGTTGTTGTTTATGCTTACAAAGGCAGACAGATTCCTGAGTTCAGAATCAGCTTGGGACAGCAAGGTTAGACCCAGGTGTGGTAGAAATGGTAATTTTAGGATTGGGTCTCACCAATCTAGCTAAAGATCTGTGTTTAACAGAGGTAGACAGATCTCTGAATTCTTTTGCAATGTTAAAAGAAAATGTATGCTTACTGTCTCCTAAGAATCAAAGGGCTAGGTCATAGGATGCTGATTAATAGAATAATCAAAAGGAAACCTAGAGTAAATGTCTGGATTGATAGGTAAAATAAAAGACTGGGCTTATGATCTGCAAGAGATGAGCTATCCAGAGAAGTTGTTTAGAATAGCAAGAGAGAGCTGCTTGGAGAACTGTCTCGAGCAGAACATAGAAAGAACTGGCTAAAGATGTCCAGAGAAGGCAGATCAGAGAGAGAGAGAGAGAGAGAGAGAGAGAGAGAGAGAGAGAGAGAGAGAGAGAGAGAGAGAGCAGGCTGGAAAGCTGTCTCCAGCAGAACACAGGCCACCACCAGTTGAACCCACGATTTGACTCCAAGTCATTTGTTTTCTCTGCTCCCAGACACGCCTTCTCTCAGAAATCCTCTCCAAGCCAAGGCTGGTTCTTGGCAGGTTCTTTCATTCCAATCTTAGTATTAACTCTCAAGTCACATATATAACACAGTAGATCTATGCATATGTATGTATGTCTATCTATGGTCCGTATGTAGGTTACAGAATTCTGTATCTATCTTTCATCTGTTTATATGTAGGTTACAGAATGGCTTCAACGGGCTGAAAAGCCACAGCAGAGTTCAAGGGGTCCCCAGAAGGCCTGACAAAGCTGTGTGTGTACAAGACAAACAGCTGGCGGTGCTGTAGTCTGTGGGCTACAGGACTGGGGTGTGGTAGAGGTCGTGGAAGTGAAGGGTACAGCCAGGATCAAACAAGCAGATGGTCAGGTGCATAGCAGATTCCTATGGATGACCAGACAGACAGACGACAATTCATGTCTACAGCGGGACCAAGATGGGCTGAGCTCCTAGGACAGTGGAGACTGTTACACCTGAAAGCCACTTGGTACAACACCAGGGGGTCATGTGGCAAGTTGGTGGGGGCTACTGAGTGTAGGTGCCCTCCTCCTTGTGGGGGCCAGGTGAACATGTTGCAACTTTTCTGGAGTCTGTGTGTCTGCTAAGTTCTCAAGTCTGGGTTTTTTACTTCAGTTTAATAGACAGGTGCGTGCCTACAGTCCCAATCTGGCACCATCACTATTTGTACTTTTAGGAAGGAGTCACTTACAGTTTGCGCTGTGTGGGTGGTGTCAGACATGATGCTGTCCCCTGTCCACTCAGGTGCGGAGTAGCTCTCATTCTCCAAGTAGAGTCAAAGCCAGTCATGGTGGCTCACACCTTTAACCCCAGCATTTAGGCAGAGATAGATGGATCTTTGGGAGTTCAAGGCCAACCTTGTCTACAAACAGAGTTCTAGCTGCGGCAACATAATAAGACCCTGCCTTTAAACATACACATACACACACACACACACACACACACACACACACTCACTCACTCACTCACACACGCTAGGGAGATGGCTCAGGGATTAAGAACACTGGCTATTCTTCCAGAGGTCCTGAGTTCGGTTCCCAGCAACCACATGGAGGCTCACAACCATCTGTAATTGAATCCAATACCCTCTTCTGGTGTATCTGAAGACTGCTACAGTGTATTCATATACATAAAATGAATTTTTAAATTTTTTTTAAAAAACTCAAAAGCACAACAAAACACAAACAAACAAAAAACTACTTTAAAATGGAGTAGGACATAACCTAAAAAAGAAAAAAATCACTGTTTTGCACAATGGAGCAACTTAGAGCAGGGCAAAGCCTGAGTTCAAATCCCCTACTTTTCTAAGAAGTATGTATACATGCATGCATGCATGTAAGTACGTACGTATGTATGTATGTATGTATGTATGTATATGAGTGCTCTTTTTCCAGGCACACAGAAGAGGGCATCAGATCCCATTACAGATGGTTGTGAGCCACCATATGGTTGCTGGGAACTGAACTCAGGACATCTGGGAGAGTACTCAGTGCTCTTAACTAGTGAACCATCTCTCCAGCCCCAAGTCTCCTATTTTTCAAGAGAAAATGTCTTTCTTTTAAGTGATGTCTGGTTTGACGGGCTGCCGTGCACTTCCTGCGGCTGAGCACAGAGGACCGCTGGGCGAGCTTTCTGTTGGGCAGCAGCATCTCTCAACGGCCAGGGTGCAGAGGCATGCTTTGGACACACTCCTGGGTGCTCCTGTTAGTTCTCCAAGTGCCCCAGGGGCTCGCAGACCTGTGTGGATAAGGTTATCGAAGCCGAAATCAAGTCACCCGGCATCGGCTTTCAGGACTTGGAGGGAAGGACAGCATTAGCTGTAACTTTAATTTTTTATGATGATTCTTAAACACCTCAACCTCCCTTTTAGCCCACCACCCACCAGAGGTAGTGGGAAAGAAAGGATCTGGGGGGAGCGGGCCTGTTTAGAAAGGTTCTTTGGCACAACTCCCATCTGTGCTGTCTGGAAACCAGCAGTTCAGTTCACAGGTCTGCAGCAGCAGCAGCTCAATACACTCACAAACACTTCACGGATGCACCAGCAGTCCAGTTCAGTAGAGTTAGGACAGCAAACAGGAATCAGCAGCGGTAGCACGACCTGGCAGAGACAGCCAGGCCTCAGCCTCGGCTCAAGCCAGCAGAAGGGACCAGGAAGAATGCCAGAAGTTCTCAGCTGTGCCTCTCTGAGGGAAGTAAAGATCAGTGCAGACTCCAGACCCACAAGTGTGGCACAGCTAGCCCTGTAAGCAAGCCAAGCTCAGCCCCCGTCACTGTCTGTCCTACTTATACCCCTATTTATAGTCCTATTTATACCCCCAACATCACATGACATCCACGGGCCTTGCATCTGTCTCAGCTGACATCACTCTGCCAATGAGCCTGAGTCTGAGGAAATGGCAAGAAGCTGGAGCAGGCTCCAGCAAACCATTAGAAGTTTTTGGCGCCTTTCTCTCTACGGAGTCCTGACAAATGCGGCTCAACTGTGCAGTGCAAGGCGGACTGATACGTTCATATCATCAGCAAAGGGTCCCTCGTCACGTGTCCTTTCAAGTCCTTGCTTCAGCAGAACATCCTCTCTCCTGTGTCTGCTTCGGCGAAACCTTCCTTCACGAGTCTGCCTTAGTCTTTCACCTGTGTCCACTTCAGAAAAATACTCCTTCAAATGTTTTCCCCAGCCACCCACATAACTGACTCTCCAAAGAACCTTTAAGTTTCCACTTCAATTAGTTCTCATTAGAGAGATGGTAGGTAGGTAGGTAGGCAGGTAGGTAGGTGGGTAGGTAGGAAGGAAGGATGGATGGATGGACAGATGGACGGACGGACAGACAGACAGATAGAAAGATAGATGATAAGTAGGTAGATAGGTGATAGAATATAGGTAGACAGACAGACAGATGATAGGTAGACAGGTGATAGATAGATAGATAGATAGATAGATAGATAGATAGATAGAATATAGGTAGATAGAATATAGGTAGATAGAGCAGTTAGTTATCAACAATGGGGAAAGAAACTGGAAATGTCAGTTTGGAACACAGTAGTCAGACTCTGAAGGAAGCTGTATGAACTAAGAACCTATAGAAGACATATAGCTTCCCACTGAAACACACAATGTCTATTTATAACCACCCCCTTTTTAAAGATGTATTTTATTATTATGCATATATGTGTGCCTGTGGCTATGTGCATGTCTTATGCTTATGTGTACCACGTGAATGTGGGTGTCTTTGGAGGCCAGTGGGTTTTGGATCCCCTGGAACTAGAGTTACAGGAGGTTAGAAGCTGCCTGGTCTGCTGGAAATCAAACTCAGGTCCTGTGCAGGAGCACTTTGTGCCCAGCGGAACCTGGGTCCCCTCTGAGAGCAGCGAGTCTCTAGACCACAGAACTACCTATCCAGCCCCGTTACCTTTTATTTTATTCTATTATTTATTTGTTTATTTTGTTTTCTGAGACAGGGTCTCACTACATAGTTCTGGCTGTGTTGAAACTAAGTAGAGCAGGCTGGTCTCAAAAATCACAGAGTTCTATCTGTGCCTGCCTCTGAAGTGCTGGAATTAAAGGCATGTACCAACTAACCTGGCTATCATTTTTAATGATGTCTACACATGTGTGTCTGGGGTGAGGGTGGGTATATGCACATAAACACAGTGCCAACACAAGCCACAAGAGGGCGTTAGACCTTCTGGATCTGGAGTTACAGGCGCTTGTGAGTTGCCTGATACAGATGTTCGGAACTAAACTCAGGTCCTCTGAAAGGGTAACATGAGCTCTTGACCACTGAGCCATCTCTCTAGCCTCCATCACCCCTAAAACCAATGTAAGGTCATCTTTATTTACCAAATAGGTCTAGTTTCATTATATTTGGAGGTTTGTTTGGGGGGTTGTTTGTTTATTTGTTTGTTTGTTTGTTTGTTTTGTTATGAGGCAGAATCTCACCGTATTCTGGGCTAACCTAAAACTTACTCTGTAGTCCAGGCTGCCCTGGCATTCACAACCATCCTCCTTCCTCAGCCTCCAGAGTGCTTGGATTACCACACCAGGTAGTTCTGCTTGTCTTTGGGAGCACATTAAGAATGGCAATTAACCACACAAGCCTTTTCAACTTTTCTTTACCAGAAGTTCACACAAGGGATTTTGGATTGGCTTTTGCAAAGCCCCTTGAGACCAGGACACCAAGCCCAGGACTCTCCACCAGATTTCTCCCATGTTGGTAAGTTTGGGTGTTCCTCTTTCAAAGGACTCTAGGGCTTGGGACTTGAGGGAGGTGAACTTAATCCACCAAAGATGTTGGGAGTTCTGAAAAGCAGGTTCTAAGCCAGCTTCTTTTAAAAACTTAGCATATATTAGTTACACATAATAACAGGTTTCAGTATGACCTCATACTTGGGTACAATGTATTTTAATCAGATTCACCCCATCGCCATCTTCGGCCCCACCCACCGAGTCCCACCTCTTACCAACTAGTCCTTCTTCTAATTCTTGTCTTTCATTTGTTTCATTTTGTGAACCAATGAGGATCACTAGGGTTGCTTGCAGGGGAGTGCTCGCCTCACTAGTAGCTACACCACTAAAGAGAATCTCTCTCTCCCAGAAACCATTAGCTGTGTGTATGGACAGATCTTTAGGGAGGGGCTTCACAGTGTACTTCCCCGCTCCGTGGTAAAATCCAGGCCCATTTCACAGTTAAGCTTAGATCTGCCTGTTCATACCGCACTTCATGAAATATCCATTCCAATAGTCTCGGCAAAACAATGGCAGTGAGTGGCATTCCCGGTTTTGTCCCCTTGCAGTGGGGAACAGCCTCTTCTCAGCCTTATGAAAATAGCCATGCGTTCATGAAAACAAGAATTCTCAACTAGTGTTTCCAAATTATAGAATGACCAGGTAGGAAGAGAAGACAACTATTTCTATCTCACTTGAAAGCAAAAGGTTGGGCTGATTGGTCTGGGCATGGGGTCCCTAATGGAGGAGCTGAAGGGGTCTGCAGCCCCATGGGAATAACAATGATGTCGGCCACCCAGATGCCTCAGGACTCCCAGGGACTAAACCATCAACCAAGGGGTACATATGGTTCCAGCCAAAAATGTGGCAGAGGAATGCCTTGTCGGGCATCAGTGGGAGGAGTGGTCCTTGGTCAGGTAAAGGCTCAATAGAGGTCCAACAAAGGTAAATGGGGGGGAGGTGGGAGTGGATCAGGTGGAGGGGCATATACGTGGAGGCAGGGGGTGGGAAGAGGGGTTGGGGTTTTTTAGGGAGGGGGGAAACTGGCATTTGAAGTGTAATAAAGATTATATTCAATAAAATAAAATAAAGATTGGACTAGAGAGATGGCTCAGTGGTTAAAAGCACTAAAAGGTTCTGAGTTCAAATCCTGGCAACCACATGGTGGCTCACAACCCTCCATAATGGGATCTGACGTCCTTTACTGGTATGTCTGAAGACAACTACTTACATATAATAAATCTAAAAACTAAAAACAAAAAAAAAAAAAGCAAGAAGGCATCAAAGTACAGTAAAGGCCCTGTGAGGATAGCACAGCACCAATCAAAATAGCAAACCTGGAAAACAGCCCTGATTAGGCTGTGGAGATGGCTGTCGTGCAAGCATGAGATTCCTGGCACCCACATAAAACGCTGGGTGTGGTGGTACACATCTGCATTCTGGCACGGGAGAGGTGGAAACGGGCAGATTCCTGGAGACATTGGCTAACCAGCATAGTTAAAAATCAATGAACTCCATGTTCAGTTATAGACTGGCTCCAAAAATGGCTCAATGCTTAAGAGCACTGTCTGCTCTTCCAGAGGTCCTGGATTCCCAGAACCTATAATCATCTATAACCCCAGTCTCAGGGAATCTGACACACTCCTCTGAGCAGGGTGTGCAGCCAAATCACCCAGAAACATACAAATAAAGACTCATTGCACTTGACATTGATCTCCAGCATCCACACACCGTGTGTGTGCATACATGCATACTGGCCATGATTAGAAATGTGGCTTGAACTCTGTGTAGCATCGTATACAAGAAGATCTGGCTGTTTTGTGACATGCAACTTGAAATAATAACCTAAAATATGGCTTCCAGCGTGATACCCCGACATGGCGGGCGACAAGAGCATCGGTGGACTTTGGGCCGTTTCTGGGATATGTCTGGTAAGTATACAAATGTCATGCAAATATCTCCACAGCAGCTTCTCTCTGTGATGCTTGGTTCCGTGTTTGGATTGGACCAGGCTACCTACCTGCGTATTTCTGGGTGTGACTCTGAGGGCATTATTAAACATGTGGTCTGTATAACAGGTTGCCCTCCCTGACATATGTGGGCACCACACAAGCCACAGATATGTGTCTGGGTTCTGTTGACTCCCCAGCTCTTCAAGTGATTGGAGCCTGAAGCCATCTTTCCTCTTCATCCTGCATGCCTGCCATTAACTGTGGCCTTGGCTTAGCTTCTGGGCCCCCCCCCCGGACTTGTACTGCCCTTTCTCCATGTGCAGAAACATTCAGAGGCCGGGCCTGTTGCTTTCCTGGGATGCATTCTGTATTTAGGGATACAATAGGGCCAGGAGAGTTGGTAATGGCAGGTCCTGGGAGGGAGCTCCTCAGAATTTTTCATCTTGCTGGTGGCAGCAGGGAGTAGGGAAACCATTGCCTAAGCCCATGAGACCCAGGTACCAGGATTCAGGAACTTGCCCCCAAAGCATCTGTGTCCCAAAAGCGAGGCTCATCATGTCTGGCCCCCAGCTGTAAACCACCCTGGGTCTGGATCAGTTCAGACAGGCCACACCTCCACACCCTGCCTTCCAGCATGAATCTTCAGGGGTGCTGCATGAACAAGACAAAAGATGACAACCTCTAATGGGATCTGGCACTCTGAAGTCTGCAGGTGACTTAAATAACTGCTCACCAGCGCCATGACATTGGCCATGTCTTTTGATCTACCTGAGTTTTTGCCAGTTTTCACAAGCTTGAGTCACCAGGGAAGAGAGAGCCTCAGTTGAGGAACTGCCTCCGTCAGACTGGCCCGTGGACAGGTGTGTGGGACACTGTCTTGACAGTTGGGTGATTGATGTGGGAAGGTCCAGCCCACTGTGGGTAGTGCTACCCCTAGGCAAGTAGCGTTGGTTGGAGAAGAAAGCTGGTTGAATGCAGACCAAGGAAGAGACCTAGGAACCAGTTTCCCCCGTGGTTCCTGCAGCAGCAGCTGCTTGAGTTCCTGCCCTGATAGCCTTTCTTCCTCCTGCTCGTTGCGTTTTGTCACAGCAACGGCAAGCTAAGAAGGACAGTGTGCACAGGTCTCCTCACTGACACTGTTCATCTTGTCTGGGATGGATGAGGTTAAAGTGGCTGCTGAAAAGCCCCTAGTGTGACCGCTGACTCTGAAGCATCTGTTCCCCTGGTGGGACTGGGACAGAGAGCTGAATGGGGGAACTTCCAGGACTATGTCTCTTTTGAAAAAGATGTTTTTGCAATAAAATATACAAAACTTGAAAATCATTGTTTGATCTTGCTTTTGTAATTTTATCTACTTTACTTATTTATTTTTGTTTTTTTTTTTCTTTTTAACTTTCTTTAATATATGAGTGCTCTGCTGCATATACATCCGCCTGCCTGAAGAGGGCATCAGATTCCCCCTATAGGTGGTTGTGAGCCACCATGTGGTTCCTGGGAATTGAACTCAGGACCTCTGGAAGAGCAGCCCATGCTCTTAACGGCTGAGCCACCTCACCAGCCCTAATTTTGTTTTTTCTGAGACACTTTTTCTCTGTTGGCTGTTCTGGAACTCAGTAGGTAGTAGTACCAGATGGGCCACGGAGTTCCTCTCTGGGGTCTCAAAGATGGCAGGCCCCAGCCCCTCAAAGCAGACTTCTGTGCTAGAGATAGCATCCGTGTGGAAGACTGGGGCTTCCCTGCCCTGGCAGCTGCTGGGGGTAGAAACCGTGGATGAGGGTTTCATGTCACTGTGGAGTTACAGTTCCACATGCCTGTCCTGGCGAGACTTGCATGGATGGATCCAGGTGAAGTTTACTGCTGCAGGTGCAGGGATTAGGGATTGTTTACAAAGATGTCAGGTTGGGGTCTTCATCTGCCAGTCTCCCTCTCCTCCCCCAACTTGCAATAACTCTTCATCAGGGGCCATAGCCCCCACACACACACACACACACACCTGGCTCTATCCGGGCTGATCTTTAGTCTCCTCCTCCTCCTCTTCTTCCTCTTCCTCCTAACTTCTATCTCCTATCTTCTATCTCCTATCTTCTATCTCCTATCTTCTATCTCCTATCTTCTTTTTTTTCTTTTCTTTCTTTCTTTCTTTCTTTCTTTCTTTTTTCTTTCTTTTTTTGTTATTTATTTATTTATTTATTTATTTATTTATTTATTGAGACAGGGTTTGTCTGTGTAGCCCTGACTGTCCCAGAATTCTATCTGTAGAACAGGCTGGCCTTGAACTCGAAGATTCACCTGCCTCTGCCTTCCGAGTGATAGGATTAAAAGCGCATGCCGCTGCCACTGCCTGGTCAAAAAAAAAAGTTTGTTTTGTGTATGAGACAGGATCTCTTTCTCTAGTCCTAACTGTCCTGGACTCAAGCTGGCCTCAAACTCACAGAGATTCAACTGCCTCTGCTGAGATTAAAGGTGTGCACCACCATGGTCTCTCCTACTTCTGACCTCTCTTGCCTGTTTTCTTCACTCTGCTTCCTGCAAATCACTGAATAGTGCAAGATCCTGACTCCTCTCGGTTACTCAAAAAAAAAAAAAAAAAAACTTCCTTTCTGTGTCTAGGCCAACCCACACGTTCTCTGATGCGCTGCCTTGGAGCAGCCTAAAAGACTCACCAACAAAGGAATCATGGCGGGGAAATCTCATTCGTTATTAGAAAGCTTCCAGTCAGCTAGGCAGTGGTGGCGCACGCCTTTAATCCCAGCACTCAGGAGGCAGAGGCAGGCGGATCTCTGAGTTCGAGGCCAGCCTGGTCTACAGAGTGAGTTCCAGGACAGCCAGAGCTACACAGAGAAACCCTGTCTCGAAAAAAACAAAAACAACAACAACAAAAAAAACTTAGAAAGCTTCCAGTTCCTTTGTGAAGGGATCTCCTGGGGACTGTGACGTATGTGGTGCTGTGGGTACGCAGTAGGCTGCGAATTGTTGAGGTTGAAATGTGCATACGAAGGAGGCTTCTGTGGTAATGTGGAGGCGCATGCGTGGTGGAGGCAGCTATGGCGAAGATCTACATGCGGTAGCGCTCTATTGTACACGCTGTGCTGGTAGGTTTATGTCTTGGGCATCTATACCGGTGTCTCTGACTACATTTGTCTCCATTCCTGTGTCACTAATCTTGGGTGTGGTCTACCCTAAAACGGCTTTCCTACACGGCACACCCCAGGGGTGTCCACCTCTCTGCTTCAGAGAGACCTGTTTAGATGAGGCAAAATCAAACTGAAGCCTCAAAGCTGCCGTGGGGGCGGTTTGTGAGTGTGTGGAGTCATGATCTGCATCTTTGGGCTTCTTTCAGCGCGAGGCTAAGTCAGGGCCAGAGCCCCCGCTCGCCTCTGCCCCTATTCCTCTTCGACCCCGTTCTTTTCTCCTTCAGACCGCCAGGTAGTCCAGGCAGGCTGCAACGTCCAGGCTTTTGTACTGGCTGTTCTCTGTGCCCAGGTTAGACTTCCTCACGGTCCTCCCTAGGCCACAAACCTGTCTCACCCTTCACCCAACTCTTGCTTCATCTCTTCCTCTCACACCTTGCAACAACCTAATCTCCATATCTTGAAGAAGGAAATGACACTCAGATGGGGTAAGATTGGCAAAGCGAAGACATACCTTGTGTATTGAAATAAGAGGCAAACTTCTCAAGGCTGGGAAAAATAACTGTCTCTAGTTGTGCCCGGAACCCTGCTGGGACAGAGGGTATACAAAAGTAGGTTTCTAAAATGAATGTAAGGAGAGTCTGGCTTGGTATACCTTTAGTCTTAGCACTCAGAAGGCAGATGCAGGCAGATCTCTGAATTCGAGGTCACCCTGGTCTACAGAGTGACTTCTAGGACAGCCAGGCATTCACAGAAAAGCCATGTCTCAAAAAAAGAATTAATGTAAGGAACACTTTGGGTGATGATTGTGATGACCAGTCAGGCTAAGCCATCTGGATTTTCATCTGGATTTTCCTCCCAGGAATCCAAAAATGTCCTGCAGTTCAGGGGTAGATGTTTGAGACAGAAAAAAAGCACAAGGTGAACTAATACAGTCCATAGTATTTAAACATCAGGGCTGGTGAGATGGCTCAGTCAGTAAGTGCTTTCCACACAAGCAGGAGGATCAGAGTTAGTTCCCCAGGACCCAGCTAACCCAGCACTGGGGAGGCTGAGACAGGAGGATCCATGGGGCTGTGTAGACCGTCAGCCCAGCCTATTCAAAACAATAAATGGACAGCCCTGAGCTGCGAATCCTGAAGTCGTCCCCTGGATTTCATCCACGCCTACATGCATGTATGCATTCACCTGTACACATACACACACCCCACACACACACATGAACACACATATCTATCTTAAAATTATTTTAAAATTTCTTCTAGGAAAGACCCAAAAAGGATGTTAAAAACTATTATTAGATCCTTTTCCTTATGTAACATTTGATAATTGTACTAGTATTTATTATTAAGTGCGACTCTTCACAGGTCCTGTTTTTGTTTTGTGGGATTAAGAACACTGATATAATAGTAAAGCTATTGCAGAATACGAAATAATATAGACTTTTAGACAAACACAGTTGTCAATGTCGATATGCATAGCACAACCGTATCTCATTACCATCTGCCGAATCGTCACTTTAGTTTCGGCTCCCAGGGGCAGGCAGGGAAGATGGCCCCTCCGTTAGGATAGCTAGCTGCTCTTGCAGAGGATCCAAGTTCGGTTCCTAGCTCCCCTGCAGGGTGGTTTGAACCCACTCGTAACTACAGGATCTGATGCCCTCTCCTGGCCTCTGCAAGCATCTGCCCTGTGTTCACAAACAAACCCACACAGAGTCACACATAAATGAAAATTAAAAAAAAAATAAAAAATAAAAAATCTCCTAGCAAAACCATGATGCAGGGATACAGGCATTTTTGTGCGCGATCGAGGTTGGTGAGGCGGTGTTGCCTTCCTAACTCCAGTCTTGGCCAAGCAGGCGTGAAAAGCAGAGGTTGGGCATCTAGGCAAAGAAATGAAGGGAACATACTGAGATAGATGGTGGAGGCAGAAGGCTAGACCACACACAGAGCCAGGGCCTGGAAGGGGGAGTCTACATCTCTATGGCCCTTCTGAGCTTTGAGATGCCCTCTGGATTATGAGTTTGCCTCTGATATGAAAACCCAGGTTTCAAATTTTACCTTTTTTTTTTTTTTACCCTTCCAGGGGAGGCAAGGTCTAGTGTAGACTAGACTGGCCCCAAACTGTCTGTAATGAAAGATGCTCTTCCTTCACTCCTGATCTTCTGCCTTCACCTCCCCTGTGCTCGGATGACAGGTGAGTACCACTCTGGTGTGTTTATGTGGAGCTGGACGTCGAGCCCAGAGCCTCGCTCTCTTATGAAGATGATAGGTTTCCATTTGAAGGTCTTGTACACACTAGATAACCATCCTGCCACGGAGCTAAACCCCAGCCCCACGGGGCCTCTTACCAATAAGCAAACTCATCCCCACTATCCTCCTCACTGTCACTCATGGAATTCCAAGCTCTGGGCCAGAGAGAGGGTAGGCGGGTCCAATCCAGCTGCTCATACCATGGCTCAAACCTTCATCCACTCTTCACTGAAGAGACAAAGAGGAAGAACATCAGAAAGGACAAAAGAAAGCTCGATGTGGTGGCTCGGTGGGTCACCTCTGCTCTCAGGAGGAGAAAGCAGGAGGACTACTGTGAGTTCGAGGCACACACTGGCCACATAGTGAGTAGCAGGTCACGTAGCACTACCTGGCAAGACCATGACCAAATAAGTATTCACCAACAATTGTCTACCCAACCAGAAAAACAACCAGGAGAATTACAGGATCTCAATAATAACCCTCAATGGAGTCTTAATTATCCAATTAAAAGATGCAGACAAGCTGATGAGACTAAAAAACAGGATCCAACAACCTGCTGTCTCCATGAAACTTAGTTCCCTGGCAAGCGTGCACGCAGACTGGACTCCAGTGGAAGGCAATATACCAAACGAGAGGGGCGAAGCCAAGCAAGAGTAGCCACGGGCAAAATCAGTCAGAGAAGGTAGAGGGATTGCTGCACATTGTAGAGGGGACCTCCATGGAAAGGTACAGCAATTGCAAACGCATACACACCAAATACTGGCACGCTGGACCTCACAAGACAGACACTGGACAGAGAGGAAAGATGGACACAAATACAACAACAGTGGGTGCCTTCCATATGACACACTCAACAAAAGATGATAGATAGATAGATATAGATAGATAGATAGATAGATAGATAGATAGATAGATAGATAGAGACATGAATCAACCAGGAATCTTAAGAGGTAAGGTGTACCATAGATCAAATGGACTTCCCTGCCATCTACAGAATGAATATCCCTTCCAACAACCGTGGAATATGATTTTTCTCGTCAGTCTATGGAACTTTCTCTAAAATAGCTCATATTTCAGGACACAAAGCAAGCCTTGGCAAATGCAATCTAGGGGCTGCAGTGATAGCTCAGTGGCTAGTGCACTTGCTGCACGAGCGCGTGGGTCGGTGTTTGGAACCCTTAGAACCCACGCAATGTCGGGTGGGTATGGTAGCCCACCTGTAGTTTCTTCCTGGAAAGGTGGAGACAGGGGAACTCCAAAATAAACTGGCTAGTAAGATTAGTTCTGTCTGGGGGGGGGGGCTCTTGGTTTGATTGAAAGACCCTGCCTTGAATAAGGTGGATGATTTCAGACATCAACTCCGTGTGCACCCACATACCCAGGCATGCCCAGACATGCAAACGTTCACACCACACATGCATAAAAATGAGAAGGGAGAAAATAATCAAAATAATACAGTTTGTCTTGTCATGTCATAATGGAATAAAACCGGAATTTGATGGCAAGAGAAACCATGCAAATACATGGATGGTGAACCCGGGTCAGAGAAGAAATCAGGAAACATAAAAGTTCTCTGAACAAAATGGAAATGAAGAGATAAATTACTGGAACCTTGGCAACTCACCAGAGGCAGTTGTAAGAGGACAGTCCATAGCTGTGAGTGCATCTGTTAAACACATCAGGATCCAAAAGCAGTTCAGTGATGCCTCTCAAGGTTTTAGGAAAGTAGGAAGAACAGGCCAAAACTGTCAGACGGAAGAAATAAAGATTGAACCAAAATTAACAAAACAGACTAAAAGAAAAGTTGATTTTTAAAAAGTCAGTGGAACGAGGAGATAGTCCTCTGAAGAAAAAAAAAAAAAAAAGAATGAGAAGCCTTTAACCAAACAATCGCAAGAAAGAGAGAGAGCCCTTATTGATGAAAGTAGGGGTGAAAATGGGTTTTCACCAACACAGAAACAGATAAAGAAAATACAGTGTGTGCTTGTGTACACTGGAAGTTTTTCTTCATCAGGAAAGGTGAAGTTCTATTGCTCCAGGAAAACAGAGCAATATGGTTACATTAAGCAAATTCAGTCTCAGAAAAACAAATATCACATTTCCTCTAGTTCTCCCATATACACACACACACACACACACACACACACACACACACATATATATATATATATATATATATATATATATATATCATCCTCCCTTCTCCCATATATAAAAGCATATATGTGTAGATGACAAGAAAGCAGAAGCAAAACTGCTTAGGGGCAGGACAGGTGGAACGGTCATGGGGAACGGAAAGGGTGGGTGCCAGGGTGTGGTGGGGATTGTGCTCAGTGAACATTATACACTTGATGTATGTGGCCATTTTTAACCTTATATGACATAACTATAAAGATTAAAAAAATCACAACAGATACCACCAAGAAAAAAAATCCAGAAGATTGTTAGAGAATACCTTTTGAAACATGAATAAACTCTGAGATACGTATAGCCTACCAAAATTTAACCTAGCGGTTACAAACCACACAACTGATCTATAGCCAACTGTAAGTCTGAAATCACAAAGAATCTTTTGACAAATCAAAGTCCACAAGCTGTGCTATGCTAATGCTTGCCTTTAATCCCAGCTCCCAGGAGGCAGAGGCGGGTGGATTTCTATAAGCTGGAGTTCAGCCTGGTCTACAGAGTGAGTTCTAGGACAGGCAAGGCTACACAGAGAAACCATCTTGAAAACCTAAAAATAAATAAATTCATGACAGACCTGGGAAGCTGAACTATCACTAATGCTCCTTAAAGTATATCATAAAATATTAAAGGGACACACATGGCCAAGCTCACCATATGATTCAGTCAGTATTAGCCTGTACCAAACCCAGATACGAACTCACCAACCACACACAAGAGGGAAATGACAGACCAAGTCCCCCGATGAACAGCAATCCAAAATTTCTCAACAAACCACTTGCAACAACCAACTAAATCTGATGACACATTTAGAAGATCACACAGTGTGGTCAGTAAGATTTCATTCCAGATTCGCAAAGATGATTGACATATGCATATCAATAAAGTAGCACAAGATCTGAATACACTCGGGTACAGAAAGCATATGACCATCCCAACTGATGCAGAAAAGGGTCATGAAAAAATCCAATATCCCTTCGAGGTAAAATTCCTGGGGAAAAAAAACTAGAAATAAAAAACAGTATATGACAAAAGACCTATTAGATAATAACCTAGAGTCAATATTATAACCACCATTGTATTAGATGTTTAAAAGCTGAAAGCAGTTTCTCTAAAATTAAGAATGAAGCAGAGGAGGGAGAGATTGCTCAGTGGTTAAGAGCCCTGGTTGCTTTTCCAGAGGACCTGAGTTCTGCTCCCAGCCACCCACGTTGGGTGCCTCACAAAGCCCCTATAAGTCAAGCTCCAGGGGATCTGATGCTTCTTTCTGGCTATTTCAGACATAAGCACACACATAGCATATACTCCCAGAAGCACACATCCATGTACATGATTCAGTTGGGAGGCAAAGGCAGCTGGCCTCTATGAGCTACATAGCAAAAGTACATCTAAATTAATTAATAATTTAGTT